>OW028739.1:5000000-7500000 GCA_932294355.1 Aporophyla lueneburgensis | reverse complement strand
TACTCGTATGTACAATGTCATAATGTCAATTACTATTTGTTCGGAGCTCACTTTTACAGCAGTATTAATCATTAACCTTAAGACTTACGTAATAGGCTATTTGGTTTTATTACTGCCGAAGTGTGGATTAAGTAACTAACTATTACGGCGAAAATGCATTATGAACTTAAAGACTTACTATTAAAGCCGTATACATTAATTAATTTAAACAACTTGTTAAATGCCTCAATGGTATTTTTACAGGTACTAAAGCGCAGATTTTGATTTAAAACCAAAATCCGCGCTTTAGTACCTGTAAAAAATTGTTTAAATGGTTTAAAACGACGACCACGTGGGCCGTATATTGATTACGTATTATTTTAAAATTAACGTAAAAAGGCTCGTTAAAATGAGTGACTATTTAAATGTGGGGTCATAATCATATTTATACTACTGTCTTAGGATCACACAGACTGAAAACAATCTTGAATGAAATGAATCCTTAATTAGGAAGTAGGTGTAGCTCGATCACGTTGGCGTTGTATAAAGCCTCGGTTAATTGTACTAAAAAAAAACCTTTTAAATCAATATTAAACCGATAGTTTAGCATCTATAATCTTAATAAAAGATTCTATAATAGACAAATAAATAAGTTGTTCATAGGAAATAACAAAAAAAACTCGTCATAAAGTCATTGGAAAAAAAACTCGCATTGGACACTACCATTTAACACTTTTAACGTCGTCTAGGCGGCAGACACTAAACTTATTAACACCGTATAAGTATTATAATTTGGTTTTTCTCATAATTATTCCTATTTACAGAAATACATGTTTCAAGTTCCTTTGGTATCATTATTTAGGTGTGCAGTCATCGTCAGTAATATCGGGATGAACAGATTGTTCAAAATGATCTTGTTCATCTTCATTTGGAACAATCTGCTCGCCCCGATATTAATAAAAAAAATATGAAAATTAAATATTAACTCAATAACACAAGGAATATTTCAGAACGAAAACAATACATGACAACTGTCTTTCTAACAAGAACTTTATGCAATTGAGATAAAGTTTAATTTTCATAATTGTTGAGTTAATGTCTGTTCGTCGATATTTTTGACGCTGACTGCACACCTAAACAATTCCTAATCCTGTTTGAAACTACAAACCAAACTTCCAAGTAACAACTTTAATCTTAGTTGAAACACGACTAGTCCATGTAAGGATTGTAAGGTACATTTAAGTAAAGTGACTTATTGTGAACAGGAACGACGTGGTATTGTTCCGTCCCAAGCGCCTGCAGAACAAGTTCGAAGACTCGTCCGTCGCGTACAAGGGAGAACCCGAGACCTACTCGCTCAAGGCTTTCATCAAGGAGAACTTGTAAGTTTATTATTATTATATACTAGTTTATAGTACTTTTCTCACTGGAGCAATATTTATGTTGACTATGATAATGTTTTGTCCTTTATTATCACATTTGAATTATTTCATCAACACTGCTGTCAAAATGGTGAAGAAAAACATCGTGAGGAAACCGGCATGTCCAAAAACTTAAAATTCGAATACATGTGACATCTCACCAACCCCAACCCACCAACCCTCACGGGGCTCGCGTGGTGGAGTACGGCCCACTTCCTCTCGCCGAGAGGAAGCCTGTGTCCCAGCAGGCTGAATATGAACTTTTTATCCGGCATAATAAAGGAGGAGGTTCTCATATCAATTTCGAGGTGGCGCCACAAAAATAAACTAGGAAATTAATTACGTAAAGTGTAAAACGGTTTCAGGTTGATTGATCTTCGTTGATTGTTAGTTCAGTACGTAAACATAAGTTACTTAATTTAACTAAACCCATTTTTTATTTTTGTTTTAAAGTTTTTATTTATTTTACACTTTTCACCATGCATCTTTCTGTCGTTAGGCAGCGTCTACTGTCGAATTCAGCTTAAATTGGTAGTTACTGGTGTTATAAGCTCACGGAACAAGTCCAACAGGTGTTACGTTTCCATTAGCAGAGCCTGTAGCTTGTTTGCCAATCCTAAACAAAAAGATGAAAAATAGATAACTGCGCGGTTTCACCCGTGTATGTCTCGATCCCGTGAGAATATCTGGATGTAAAGTATCCAATGTCCTAATTCAGGTCATGGTCACCCATGTGCCAAATCCGTTCAGTCGTATTAGCGTGAAAGCGTAACAAACAAACATACAAATATTTTCTCTTTATAATATTAGTTTAGAAAAGTGAACGTTATTCTAGTAAAAAACAAGTAACATACAAATTCCAGCTGTCCAAAGACCAAACTAATTAGAGTATACATTATTAAGTTCTCTTATCATTACCAATGTAGTACCGAACTATTTCTGAGCGCACCTTGTATTCGCCTGGAGGGAACTTATTACACCTGCATAGTAGTTTAATCATTATAAAGTTAGTTGACAAAACAGGTAGATGTTTTTTGCGGAACAACTGCTGTAAACAGGAAACCATGGAAGTAAACTTGGTAACTTATCATCAACCTTTTGTCTTCCCCGCTGAGTGTATAAAAGCTATATATTTATACTCTATACAAATAAATCAAATTGAAGAGTCTGTGTGTAATGTCAAAAAAAGCTTTTTACCAAATGCATAAGTATACACGGTAACTAATTTATTTTAAAAAAATGTCTGTTTGTTTGATTCGGCTAACCTCCGACACGGCTGGCTCAATATTGACCGGCCTGGCACACTGGCAGATAGCTGATGCTGTAAGGAGTAACTTTTTCCCGGTAACCCGTTCCCGCAGGATAATTTCCAAACTCCTCGCGGGCGAAGCTACGGGCACAGCTAGTTTATTATAACTTTTACCAATTTAGGGAAAAATTCACTTTAGAATACAGCAACAAGTATAATTATTTACCAACTAAACTATAAGTCTTCTCGGGGATAAACTTTACGTACACACACACGTGCTACAAAGATTTTTTTGCACTCTAGTGACGTTGGTAAAGGGGCGCTGTTTGTAAACATTTGTGTATTTGTTTTGTAAAATGTCACTTTAAATGTATTAAAAACTATATGGCGGCATTCGTTCCAATTTTGGCCACGCGCCAAAAGAAACTTGTAGCGCTATATCCAAACACTCTGAAAAGTGAGTGTTAGTCTAACAGAAGTACTATTCCTCAGCCACGGCCTGGTCGGCATCCGTCAGAAGGACAACATCCGCGACTTCACCGACCCCCTGGTCGTCGCCTACTACGATGTGGACTACGTCAAGAACCCCAAGGGCACCAACTACTGGAGGAACCGTGTGCTTAAGGTACGTCTTATTTTAGGGTTCTGTAGCCAAATGACAAACCATCCTCCGTCAGGATGTGTCACAGCCAATTTACTCGGACACTATTTGCACCATATTGATGAAAATTTTAAAGATTTTGTTTTCCGTTAAAAACATTATAATGTTTTTAGTTATGGGATCCAAAAACAAGCCAAAAAAACTGAGTTCACCAGCCAGCTTTCCTAATATTGTAAACTAAAAGGACGCGTGCAAGAAATGATTTTGTTTATCACGACCATAAATATTATTTTTCGCTCGAGGGTATTTTACAATAAATGTTACGGTAATCATACTATTATTTGAAAATACTTACCAGGTAGAACTAGAAATATACAATCAATATTACATATTTTTAAACAATGTCCGAGTACAAATTATGAATAAAATTAACTTCATTACAGTATCATAATTAGCCATTTCATTGTCAATTTTACGTCTATAAAAGCTAATAAATTAGGTACAGTTGAAAACATGGTTTATTGTATAACGTTAGCTTAAAATATGCTGTAAATAACTAAAAAAAATCTTAGTATGTAAATTATAATAAAAGGTAATATTGGTTGAAACAAACCAAGAAAAACTATATGTTTCTAAATTACGTACGACACCGCTTATTTAACACCATGGAATAACGAAACATAGTTTCGTGTCGTGAAAAATCGATTCCAATCGCACTTAGTACGTCGGTACTCAAACTATATGTATGACGTGTGAAAGTTTTAGCCAGGCTAAAACGTACCTACAGGACTTCATCTACTATATATTTATTTTATCACCCAGAATAACAATAGACACATCATCTAGCTAATAAAAGTTCACTGTTAGGCCGCGTCCTTTAAAAGCGATCGTCGCGTTCATATTCAGCACCTTTGTTCAGAAAACCGCTAAGCGCCTCTGTCTGCGCAAAACCACGCGTTCATGTTTACCGAACCTATCGCATAATCCCGTGGCGATCGTTTTTAAATAGGACGCGGAGTTAGGCCTTTCTTGCACGCTACAGTAACTATATATTTCTGTTTAATATTTGTTTCATTATATTAGTTAGGCCATAACTAGACCACGTTCATAACATGGTCGTAGGACACGTAAAGGTACTGCCGATAGGGCTCTTTCCTTTAAGTTATCAGGGACTATTTAAGATTACATTCACCATGTACTAAATCGAAATCTTAAATTCACTGATAACACACAGCCCTAAACCACTGCGTCAAGAAAACTGAAATTTTTGCACAAAAAGTTCCTTAGACAAAAAACGTGATCAACAAAGAAGATTTTTGGAAATTCATCCCACAAAGGGGTTTAGAGGATGAAATGATTATTATTTTTGCCACTGACAAATCCCATCGGGCACGTCATTTCCAACTACCTTAAAAATCTTAATTCCTTCTATCCAGGTTGCCAAGGAGATGTCCGAGGTCAACTTCGCAGTGAGCGACAAGGATGATTTCACCCACGAGCTGAACGAGTACGGCATTGATTACGCCAAGGGTGACAAGCCCGTCGTCGCTGGCCGTGATGCCGATGGCAACAAGTTCATCATGACTACTGAGTTCAGGTAAATACAATAGACTACTTTTAACTTCTTTTTTGCCAGCAAAAGTATGCACATCGGCAATCATCGTCTATGTTCGGAAATACGAACGTGCTTTGATGAGGTCTATTAGAGTTGGTAGAACAATGGTAGTGTAACGGCATCTACACCGTCACATCACACAGTGGCGGTACCTTCATATAAGCCCAAAAGCCTTATTAAAATGCTCGATAGAGAATCAATATCAAACCCGAACTATTTAAAAGTTCGCGCGCTTGTTTCTTATCAAAATAACACGAAGTATCTACCTATGCCACACTACTACACATCGCGATTGTTCGCGCGCAGAGTTTCGCATTTGCAGCATCTACATATAGCTATCTCGCTTACACGTACCGGCTTTTGCCGGGCTTTCAAATACTATCTCTGTCACTTTCGCACTTATAGCGATGTGCCGTATAACGAGTTAGAACCTTGTGCGTCTACAAATCGATCAGTATGGAAGATTTAAGCCGTGCATGCGTATGAAGTTGCACGCGTATGATGTGTGACCTTGTCACCTTGCCAACTCTGCGGTGTTGCCGTTTTAGCGACGTTGTGAGATCTTGGAGATTTTTAACGAGTTTGGAGACTTTTTTTAAGATTTAGCAACAATAAAAACTAGCGACTTTTTAAAATAATGAAATTAAATATTCAAGCAATACCTTAAAAATAAGAAAAATTGCGACATCTAGCTAGATTTTTCATATACCTGGCGACTTTTTTTTGCCTAAATGACAACACTGCATGTAGTTCCCGACACCCGAGTGCAACTCACTTCAGTTTCATTTGCTTGAGTGGGAAAAGTTCTGTTATTAAAGTTTTTTGTGTGTTTTCTTACATTTTCTCAGTTTTGGTGACTTACCAACAACAATGGAGGTAATTGTACCTTGTGAGGATTTAAAATGCGTTCAAGTTTTGATTGGCGAAGATAAGGTAAAATCTTTAACCTTTTCACCGCCACGGACTTCAATAGAAGTTCCAGATTTTCGTGCCACCAGCGCCACGACTTCTATAGAAGCTCTTCATTTTAACTGTTATAAAAAACTGTATTTAACAGGTTTTTTCATTTTATTATTTAATATAGCAGTCTAATAGCCTTTTTTTTTGTATTTTTCCACACAAAAACGCCGTTATTTGTCTTAAAATTGGTAAAAACAAAAACTCCGAACATTTTTAATGTCCCCAGAACGCCAAGGACTTGATATATAGTCGGCCAGTGATGTGACGCGAAAGTTATCACTGTTTGATTTCACCCGTTGAATTTTTTATAAATTTTATTATCGAAAACAATTTGAGGTCAGTAAAATATAAATAAGTTCATATATTCAAATTGTTTTCGCTAATTACTTTATGTTCCGTGTGGTGCCGGACGTAAAGAATAGCATCACCCCATTTCTTCCCGTGGGTGTAGTAAGAGGCGACTACGGGACTTACTAGAGAATGGGCAGCAGCGTTCTCTATGCATTTTACCACCATACTGCGATCGCCAATCCGCCTGCCAAGCGTGGCGATTATGGCAAAGCCCCCCAAATTGGGGGAGGTCATGTCCAGCAGTGGACGTATTACGGCTGAAATGATGATGATGATGATGAATTACTTTATAACAAAGGGAAATATACTAATTTCGACCTTCAGATGGGTGCCGACTCGAATTAAATAATTATTAGCAATACTTGTCGATAATTATATTCCCATCTCTACAAAACGATTGTTATTCTATGGTTGTCAGTGCCCCGAGCGCCACGGACTATTATAGAAGTCGTTCTGTGACGTCATAAACGTACGGCTGTCAAGGTCACTTTGGCATAGTGCAGGCTGCAGGTACTAATCGGATCTTTATCGGAGTAAAGAAATAGGCAAAAAAGAAGATTTTATAGAATAAAAACTTTTCTTCTGTCATCGTCAAATAAAACGAACCTATACTTATGTGTAATGAATAAGGCTGTTGCCTTTATTTTCCTCTATGTTTCCAAGCTAACGGAGGCGCGCGCGGTGAACGTTATAACTGTTCTGCGACGTGTCTGCCACGAAACCAGCTTCGACGTCCTTAAGTATGCTTACGACTGCCTTGTGTTGGGTAGCCTATTTATTGAGGAAGGCTATATAACGTCACGCTACAATCAAAAGGAGCGGAGCAGCAACGAAAATTTGACGAAAACTGGCAGACAATTTCATGCGACAGGAAGGGTCAGGGAAGCAAAAGTTTGACGCGGACGAAGTGGCGGGCAGAAGCTAGTGTAAAATATTAATATTCAGCAGCATTCAGTGAGACTAAAAGCCACCTATATCTTCGTAGTACATAAAATAATATACAAATATTTGATGGATGTTTTGGAGGTCAACGACCGCTGCTAGACTTTTACCTGTACATCGACGCGAGGTACATTGGAAACTTTATTGTATCTTTAAAATAGACGAAAACTCTGTTGAACTATGGTTTAGATAAAATTTCCCAAAATGCTGATACCCCTTCAACTGGTAGCCTCCGTACTACCACAATATAAATATGGACAGTATGGAAACTAGGCCTAGTTGTAGAAATAAATACCTACGCTCCACGGCAGCATTAGGGTTGTCACTCTTAATGTTTTTGAAACTGAACTGTATTTATTAAAACATCTGATTCTGTGTTTTGTAGTGATCAAACGGTAATGAATTGATTTTTAGCTTCTTACGATGCGTTCCCACTAGAACATCCATAGTGCTAAAATGTTCTACACATACGGTATAGTTTTGAGGCGGTCTGTTCATCAAATCTTCTCGAGATATTAAGCGAAGCCATTGGGAACGTCTGAAAAAAAATAACAAAACAGTCATTTTAAGCAGAGATGTTATAATGTATGAACCATGAAAGTTTAAAAAAAAATAGCTTTCGGCTCTATAACCAAAAAGTTTAAGATAGTAGCCACTATTTACAACTCAGGAGAAAAATAAACAACAACTTTCGTAAAAATACTGTCCTACTTTTTAACACCCTCGAAAACCATGAAAATGACACCCATGTTGAAAACCTTGATATTTTTTGCAGCCGCCATCTTGGATTTACATTTTGACAGCCCTGTCAGCTTCAAAACCCTCGAAAACAATGAAAACGACATCCATGACGAAAACCTTGATATTCTTTGCAGCCGCCATCTTGGATTTATATTCTGACAGCAATATCGGCTTCAACACCCTCGAAAACCATGAAAACGACACCCATGACTTAAAACTTGATAATTTTTGCAGCCGCCATCTTAGATTTATATTTTGACAGCAATATCGGCTTCAACACCCTTGAAGACTAAAACCATGAAAAGACACCCAATGAGAAATATGTAGCAGCCACCATGTTGGTTTTACAAATTAATTTACGTATTTATTGATCGATCACGCGGACTTATAATTATTATACGATATCGATAGCTCATTCTTACCTTTCAAAATCCACAGGGAGTTTAAAAACGAAAGCTCCGGTTTTGATGAAGCCGAGTTCAAACAGCCGTATACTACGCACTACACTCGTGGCATTTTGTGAAAAAAAAACTTTTTACAAAAAAAAGCAACCGACTTCCTTAAAAAAAAACACTACAAAGTCAAAAATAACTTTAATTTCGAAAGTCGGTGTCTTAGGCTCTGTATTTAAGGTTTTTGCCACCGACTTCCGAAATTAAAGTTATTTTTGACTTTGTAGTGTTTTTTTAAGGAAGTCGGTTGTTTTTTTTTTGTAAAAATTTTTTATTGTTTAACTTTTTAGTTGTGGTAGATACTCCGCACTAATCTAATCGCGTTATTCGTTCATTTGTCGCGCAAATACGTAATGCAAATTTAAGACTTATATGGTTTTCACATGGATCCCATTGTTCATATGGAACCAAATTAAAATGCGACCATTCGGGAAGCACCAGCTTTCAAATAAAAAAAGAATCATCAAAAACGGTTCATCCAGTCAAAAGTTATGAGGTAACAAATATATGGTATTCGTTCATTTATCGCGCAAATACTTAATGCAAATTTAAGACTTATATGGTTTTCACATGTACCCCATTGTCCGAATGGAAAATCGGTTCACCCAGTCAAAAGTTATGAGGTAACAAACATAAAAAAAAATACAGTCGAATTGATAACCTCCTCCTTTTTTTGAAGTCAGTTAATAAACGAAACGCAACCACTTGTCTTGACGCGGCACTCACGACTGGGTAAATTTTAAGTGTAAATAAAATTTATATATACATATACCCAGGTTTATAAAATTTTAAATTGTAAATAAAATATTTCGTATGAACTGCTCCGACCCATAGAATGTAAATAGATCATACGCCTGGCGCCCTCTGACCATGAAATCTTCCCCATTGGGGTTTAACCACAAGTGGTCCGAAAAGAGGCGGGATCTCGTCAAGGCTGTAGGCAAGAAGGAACAAACTCGCATTTTTGACGTTGACAGACAACGTCAGTCGAATGGATAAATGAAGAACCACTTATCTAGAAAAACAGTAAAGAAAAAAAAATGTAATCATCCAAAATGTAAGTCATATGAAACCGTTATTAATTTACCGTTAATTCATCACAATGATCGATTTCCGGTATTACAAGTACTAAGCGAAAAGTCGCGTATGAATTCAACCAAATTTTAATGTATGAGTAGTAGTAGCAAATTCTTCGGAATAAAATGTTTGAAATTTAGGCTATTGATGGTTTATCAAAATAAACCAACACCTCATATGTACAAGAATTCGTACAACCAAAAGCATAAAAACTGTTTTCGAACTCCTAACCAGGAATCATTAATTAATTAGCAGAAGCTTGGACGCACGCCAACACTTCAAAATGGTATTATCAAACTCACACACATTCCACGTAAAAATACGTAGAAAATGTTGTTAGTTCAGTGGTCGACAGCGAGACTTCTAGGGCTCTAAGCGTGGTTCGAGTAAAGTATCTTCTTTTAGGAGATTCTTAGTAGCACCCCGAAATCTTAATTCGTGACCTAGTAGTTGCTTTTGGATAAAATATACTTGCAAAATGTTAATGTGAACTTCTGCCTACCCCTTCAGCATAAACACTTGAAACAAAGATGTAATTCCATTGTTTATGGAACTGAATATTTTTATGGTCATGTTATCGTGTGGCGTTGTTTCTTACGATTGTTGTACGCCCCGAGCATTACCTCGCTGTGATGATAAGCAGGCGTTGAAACTTAACTCTTTTTGTACACATTATTGCTTTTCGATGTTATTTAAATACAATGGTGGCAGGAAATACATTAAATTCCTCCTGGGTTCTATAAATTTTGAGCGCTTTTATCTTTTTGACTGGTTTGGATAGGTGCTTTGTTAATTTTTCTTAACTTACCGTTGTGAATACAAAGTTACCTATTTAAAGTACATCTTTTTACAAAATAAGGAGCGTAAATAGAATCACATAAACGTTTAAGACATAAATAAAGCCGGGAAATAAGAACGAATATATTCGAAAAGTCAAATTCCGTTTTCTCCAAGTTCAGGCGCAAAATGGGTTGATGTTTCATCCCAACAGTCTAAAAATAAATATCGCCTGTCCCTGACTAACCCACACTCCACAGGATTCACATTCAAGTTCAACAGTATCAATTAAGATGATTTTTATCATTCCTCACAGTTGCAATTATTCTTCGTTCTTTTTTCCAATTCATTTTAGACATTGGCTAAATGCTCGACATCGACTTTGCTTTATATATTAGGAAATGGAATAAAATGATCACCTGTATTTAGCCTTGCAGACAAACCCTTCAAAATACACACTATAACCCCGTTTTTCCATTCCTTACAGCATCGAGAACCTGTTGACCTTCACAAAGGAGATGATTGACGGCAAACTAGAGCCATTCGTCAAGTCTGAAGCCATTCCTGAGAGCAACGACGGCCCAGTCAAGGTTGCAGTGGGCAAGAACTTCCAGGAGCTGGTCACCGACAGCGGACGTGATGCCCTCATTGAGTTCTATGCTCCATGGTGCGGACACTGCCAGAAACTTTCTCCCATCTGGGAGGAGCTTGGTGACAAGGTAATATTATTAGCTAACATGATAAAGAAAGAAAGGAAAAAAAGAAAAATTGTTTATCATCATTCTCTTGCCTTTATCCCAATTTGTTTGAGGTCTGCGCAACGTATTCCTTTTCCAGATTTCCCTATTAGTTGTCCTCTCAGTAGTCTCCCCTTTCTAACCATATCGACGCTTGAAAGACAAAATTGACTAAGCGACATTGTGGCCCTATGTCGCTTAGTCAATTTCGCCTGTCAAGCGTCGATATCATCTTTCATACACTCCATCTGTGGTTTCTTTGCTCCTATAGCCATCCTCATGCGGACAGCAACACTAGCTAACATTTAGTTGTCTCAAGATCACATAGCTCCCAATATAGCAACAAAAAAAGGACGTTTGACAATTGTTTTTCTATTATTGATTTTTGTCTTGATAATATCATTAATCGTATCGTTGTCTTGCCTCGTATCGTATCGGCAACTTTATCAAATTGACACAGCAGATGTTCATAGTGATAACTGATAACATTCTTTTTTATGAAAGCTACGCCAGTTTTTTTCCTGTTCATGACATACAAGATGTTCCTGCGGCTTCGCCCGCATGCCGGAAATTATTCTACGAGAACATGCTACCGGGACATAAAACCTATGTTACTCCTTATAAACCAGCTATCTGCCAGTGAACGTCGATTTCTGTCTTCTGGATTTTTGCTTCCAATACCATGGGGCTTAAAAATAACTGCCAAAATGTGGGTGTACACCCCTGCCTAGCCTTTTAGGGAACACAGGCGTGATTTTGTTGTTATAATGATTGATAACTAACTAAATAAGTCATTCTATTGTATTAACAGCTGAAGGACGAAGCTGTAGACATCGTGAAGATCGACGCGACCGCCAACGACTGGCCTAAGTCGCAGTACGACGTGTCTGGATTCCCCACCATCTACTGGAAGCCCGCTGATAACACCCAGAAGCCTGTCAGATACAACGTAAGTTTCAACTGACATAGTGTATTTCTTTCAAGACTTGCATTATTATTTATTCAATTCTTACTAGTCTAAAATATACATTTCCATGTAATTTTTTTACAATTAAACCAGAAATGGTAAGTTCTGGTTGTTTTGCCCAATGAAATAGCATAATTTTTTAGGCCTTCTTCCATTAAATGGAATTCAGGAATAGCATACTTTATAATAGGACTAGCAATAACCTTAATTCAGATTTTACTTGTTAATGCAACCAAACATTGATAGGAAACATCCACTATAATGATATTATTATGAAATCGGCGTAAACCAGATTGGCGTAATAGCTTTCTGTATGTACAACCGCAGACCACTTCACATCCTTATGCCTACGCAATAAGGTTGAAGAGTGGTCGACCGCCAGTGTCTGCGGTGGCACCTACTTTTCTATCTCATATAAATTAAACGTAATATATTTCCAGGGTGGCCGCGCTCTCGAAGACTTCGTGAAGTACGTAGCCGAACAGGCCTCCAGCGAGCTCAAGGGCTGGGACAGAAAGGGAACGCCCAAGAAGGAGGAGCTGTAAAAAGTTGTGATGCAAAACTTTCCATGAAAGATCTGTGTGTGCGTGGCAGAGTGTGCGAGTGTGAGTGACCGTGTTACACTGCTATGATGATCTTTTGGCGCTTTTGGGAAATAGAAGTCCAATTTTGTTTTGTAAAGTTTTTTTTTTAAACAAAGATGGCGATGTACGTTCTGATTTTGGCGCCAAAAGATCCTTGTTCAGCTAGAACCACTGACATGTCAACGTGCCGTTCATAATCCATCCAGTTGACGCTCAGTGACGTGTTGGTTTTATAAATCTATTTTAGATTGATCTAAATACAGTAATTTTGAATGCATTTCTTTATATAGTGTCGTTGGAATAACAAATAAATTAGGTTGTATTTATAATTTTGTTGTTTTATTTTTTTTATCGCTATAAATAACTTAGCGAAAGATATTCTGATATCAAATCAAAATTTGGTTGATAATAAAATCCGGTTACCCACTGTCCTAGTTAGTTTTTTTATGAAGTTTTCATTTATAATACCTACATGAATGATCTAATATATCAATTTTTGAAGCGGAACAACCTTGCAGAACTTAGTCATTTCTAAAATCAAAGTAATTTATAAAATTAGCCTCAGAATCAGAACTTTTTGAATATCAAAATGAGACAGTCCTACCCTTCACTACTTCATACTGCTTTAGCTGGGAAGAAGTGGCGCAACTAACTCCCTAGCAACATTACGTTGTATGTCAAAAGAAATAAAACAAAATATTAAATAAACTATATATTCTCCTCCTTCCACCTTTCTATCCACTGTGCGATGTTCTCAACATTACTCTGCAGCTGGTCCTCCGTGTCGTTCTGCAGCTCCATCACTATCTCTGGCTTGTATGAAGACTGTGCCTCTTCTAACAATGTCTCAAATATCTCACATTGCACATTATCCTCCAGTTTCTTTCCTGTGTAGCCTCTGGAGAGAAAACGCATATTTTAAAATTAGTGTGGAGTATTTTTTCTTCAATAACCAAAGGGGGTCGCACTCGCGCACCGAAGATTCCGTACCATCATATCATCATCATCCTATAATGTTCCCATTGCTTGGACACAGGCCTCCTTTCGGTGAGAGGGAGTGGGCCATAATCCACGTTGGTAGATGTCACATGTCTCCGAATATTTGGTTCTAAGACATGCCGGTTTCCTTACGATGTTTTCCTTCACCGTTTTGAGAGCAGTGGTGATGAAATAATTTACAATAAGTAAAGCGCCTGCTTGGCTTCGAACTTACGACTAGGGATGTTATGGATATGACATTTCGGATACGGATTGGATACGGATGTAGGAATGATTATTATACCGGATACGGATATGAAATTATTTCGGATTATCCGTTAGTTTCGGATAATATCGGTTACGGATATTAAACTTTTAAGGAATTTCAAAAATAAAATATAAATAGCTAATAAAATGGTTTTATTTGTATGTCACCATTTGGTAGGAATTACAATCAGTCCGTGAGTAATTATTACAGCTATTTAAAATAAAAATGATTATAAATATATATTGAGTGTTATCTAATCTACCTAAAATAAAAATGTAATAACAAATCCGATATTATCCGAAACTTTTATTTCGGATTCGGTTACGGATAAATTTTTATATCGGATATCCGATAGTTTCGGTTACGGTTACGGAGCTCCTTAACATCCCTGCTTACGACCAACTACTCGTAAGTCCTCCCTCTCACCAAGAGGAAACCTGTGTCCCAGCAGTGAGAACATTATAGGCTTCTGATGATGACTCGTAAGTCGCGACCGTTGCCACTAGGCTACCACTGCTCCTGCACCATCAAATATACCATGATATCTATAGTATTATATTATTGCAATAAATAGTAATGCAATTTAACGTCAGCGCCATCTCTTGACCGCGAATGAAACTAATGTAATTTTTGTCGATGATTTCTGAAAAAGTGTGCTATTTAGACTCATGTAATAAGTGTAGTTTAAGTAGTAGTAGTCAATGTAGTAAGTGTAGTTTAATTAAGTGGCTAGGTGTCCTAGTTTTGACACATAAATGGGCCAAGCTGGGGTAAGTGCTCTCCAGATCAAGCACCCTTATAACTTTTGAACCAGTGGCAGACTAATTCTGATATTTGGCGACAAATTTCGACTAATTAGCAACTAATAGTGTTGTGTTATTAAAATTAAAATTTGTGACCATGCTAGTTCCAGTCACACTTTCTACCATATAGCCCTTTTTTATAGGTCGGAAATCATCAAACAACGTCTCCAGCTCTTCATGTCAGACTTTTACTGACTAAATCAATCAATGTATAATAACTAGAATTAAGAGCATTCTATTCTAGATACAAAGTTGGGTAAAGTTTAGAACATTTTTCGCCTATCGTAGTCATGAAAAGTTAATTGACGTCATGTTATTGTATTTATGTGAAGTTTAGGTATCGACCTTTACATCTATTCTAAAATAGTAATAAAAAAATAGCAAGACATATAAAAAAAATCATCAAAATTGGCAAATTCGTTGAAGTTCTGTTATTTTCAGCGCTTTTTATTTACTTTCATTATAAAATAAACTATTAAGCGCTTTATGCACCAAAACAAATAAATGCTAGTTAAAAAGCCTATTTACTGTTGCATTTGAGAGACTAAAAAATATTTTGGTTTAATGTTCTAAACTTTACCCACTTCCTTTTTTTTTGACACTGCTTCTTTCTGCTGTGATGGCTCAGTAAATATTCCTTGACATTTAACATGCATCAAAAATTCACACCTTTCCATGAGGCTATTAAGCAGAAACATCAGATCCTTACATCTTACATATTTACTTCATTTTATATCAGTACAGATTATTTATGAATATTTTGTTAAAGATTTATAAAACTGAAGTTTTAATAGACTTGTGTTTTTACTGTAGCTCATGATTTAGTTTAGTAGTATACTCAAAGGCTGAATGTTAAAGGGGAATAGCCAGATACTTTATTACCATACTTAATTTTAGAGAAACCAACAATGAAATGGAAACCAGAATTTCCTCTTTTCATGAACATCATTTCAATGGAAACATATCCATTGCTGGACATAAGCTGATTGCCACATAAACAGTTATCAAATATTACATAAAACAATAAAGATATCTGCTAGGTGAGTAGCATAAAATTCTCAGTTTCCTTTTTTCCTACAGCTTCCCTGAAAAAGGAGCCTGCTTGAGGATTCAGAGCATGCAAGTACCCCAGAGAAGTCAACTACTTATGGAAACTATATCCATACAATAAGTAAAAGAGGATCAAGTGAAACTGACCTGGCTGTAAGTCTATCAAACAGTGTTGTGTTGTTGGTCCTGACAACAAACACAGCGTCAAACCACCTCTCCGGAAAGAATTCACAGCCATGGTAGTCCACTATGTTGCCACCCTTAGACATCATACCTTCCATAATGTCTAGTAGCTGAAATTGTGTGTGGAATAGCATTAAGAGTTTTAGAGTGAAAATTAAAAAAATATATTTGGTATTGGGGAATGAAATAAGTAGTAGAATATTCTTTGTATTGGTAAGGTCATCTTGGGCATACCTAAATCAGTTTTAATATAATGATCTAGAAACACCTTTACAATCCAAACATAAGAATAAAAGACTGGCTATCATTAAACAATGAGGTCAATTTTCAAAGCCATAGAAATGCTATTGCATTAAACCCTAATATAAACATGTACGCAGGTATTCCACTTACCTTATCTTCATTCAAGAAAGGGCACTGATACTCGGGATCAAACTCATCTAAACAATTGAATTCCTCGGCTAACTTGGACACTTCTCGCCAAGTAAACTTTGTCCTGTCAGCCAACAGACGAGAAAGAGTAGATTTGCCAACACCTGGTGTACCTAGATGTAGAAATATTCAAAATTCATTAAGTCTTAGAAAATGTTTCGCACGTGGGTTAATTATATCAACACAACATACGCTTATAAACGTATATCTTACCTGTTATGAGTATATTAGGCACCGTTCTTTTGGAGCTAGGCATTTTGACTTGATGGTTTTAATCTAAATATTTATTTGTAGTAAAAGCAGGAATAATTCTTATAGTTCGTGTAAAGGTTAACCCGTGTTTTGACTACCTATTTAATTATTTACCAAACAAATGTCACTGTCAGGCAGTGTTTCTGGTGCTGTCACTGCTGTCATGTCAGTGCACTGGTAATGCCATTTTTACACTGTATACATCGACATCGATATTCATTTTTAGTCGAGATTTTTCCCGTGACCATAGAAATGTTATTTACATTTATTACATACATTTTGTATATACAACACCTTCAAATGGATTTTTTTACGTTTACAGTTGCCATTAACAAACTTAAAATTTGACTTCTAAAGTAAACACGTTCTCACACAAACAAACCTTTTGTGGCAAATAAAATGTGTTACGTTACGTTGTTAAATTATTTTTTATTCAACTCAAGTCCACCTCCAATTTTACCAAGAATTTTACTCATGGCGATAAAGAATGCAACTTTGACGCAAGGAAGGATTCGGAACACAATATGACATAACAGTATCATAACCCTAAAATTTTCAAGAAAAAGTGAAGAATTATAAAATGAAATCTTGTTTACCTAGCTCTTACTGGTATTTTTCCTAAAATATAATGCGCATTTATAGACCTAAAGGAATTACAAGAGGACAGGTTGTTTTAGTGACCGTATTAGGTGTTTTCAGTGGAATTTATATCTGGAGGCCGCTATTTGACGATTATTTCAGAAAACCTAAAATTGCAAAAGTTGAGGTAGCCAGTGAAGCTAAATAATGGAGCATGTTAAAACATGGATAAGAACGTCCAGTCCGCTGGTGAAGATGTTGATGGCTGTTTCTCTAACTTCAGCAGTGGTAGTTTTGCATAGGAATTTCTACGCTCCCTATGTAAAGCGGCAGAGGTACAGGCAGGCAGAGGAGTGGGCAAACATGATAATAGAGCAAGAAGAGTCTGGAGAAGGCGGCACCAACAATATCTCGTATTAGTTGTTAAAAATGTAAATACTTAGTAGGTGAAAAAATAAAATAAATTGATACAAAGCCAGCATTCATTTATTTACTTAATCCAACTTCACATTAATAGAATATACACAACATCAGTATCTATAGCTTAGAATATAAGGTAAGTAGAGCTAGGTACCCTAAAAAGTATTATATACAAGCAAGCTCCAAATATCCCAATTATATTGAAATGTTAAAGCTAGATTTCCTTGTCAAATAGGTATTATAGGGACACTATCCCCTTTATTTAATAACGTTGTTTAAAGTTAAGTAATGATTAGCTGCTGTTTAACCATACATTTTTGACGTTTAAACGTCTCTTAACTTTAATCAACGTTTATGAATATGGGGGTATATTTCAAAATCATTCCAGTCTATCATTCCATTTTCCTAGACAGTTTTCATATCAAGTTTCAAAAATTCAATATCTAAGTAAGTAAATAGAGGCACAGTTACGTCAAAAAGTCGCTGATAATCTCAGGCCTTTAAGAAAGTGTACTTTTAATAATTTGCTACAAGCAAGTTATAATTGCTGGCCTATGTCCAGCAGTGGACGTCTTGCGGCTGAAATGATGATGATGAAGTTATAATTGGAAAGTTTTCATTCATAAACTGGGTAAGTAGGTGTCTACTGACACTAGGGCAATCTCGATTCGAGATTGGCAACTCGACATCTCGCGTGCTAAGTTTTGTGACGAGATTTTCAATCTCGTTTTTGAGATCGAGATTTCGCCTAATAAGACGAAATCTCGATCTCAAAATAAAGCTTTTTACCAAGGCTTCTTAAACTTGATCCAGATGAGAACAACACGTACGTAGCGTAATCGAGTTACATTATATAAAAAAAAACAGTAATCCAATCTCGAAACAAAAAAGTTTATAAGTAGTTATAATATTTAAGTATACGCACACACACAGTGACGCACTCATCCGGCTGGATCGGACCAGCCCATCCCACTACCAGCAGTGGCCTAACCCGAGGTACACACACCACAGGCACGGTAAAGATATCTTTACCGTGCCACAGGAGGTGCCCTTACCGAGTAGTCGCTCGAGTTTTACGTTTTTAAGCCCTGGCTGGAGGCCTTAATTTATCAAGGTAGCCCAGGCAAGTCCGGTTAAGCAACCGACAACCTTATAGGTTGACATGCGAAAAGTCATTTGTAAAATAAAAAACTCAACAATTCGAGATCCTGCGACATACAGATCGTATTCATACATCTTTGATAGTCTGGCTTCGTGGTTTCGTAAGTATCCGCAGTCAGAAGCTCGAAAGTCTGGTAGTAGGTATTAGGTAATGCTCGCAACTCCACGACAAAGCGCGTATTTTGCGTACGTAGTCTTGTCTGTAGTAACTAGGTTGAGGAGTTCAGAAAGGTAGTCGTTACATCTAAAATACTGGTAATTAAATACATCCGGTTAGATCGGCCGGAGAGGTCTATGTCCAGCAGTGGACGTCTATCGGCATCGGCTGAAATGATGGTGGGCACAAATCGAGACTCCGGGCTGCTACTGAGAAATTCAGGATAGAAAATAGTACATTATGGTACAAGTGTGTAATGTTGGTGATTACCGCTGAGGCGCCATTGAGACCCGAGCCGTCAGGTGAGGGTCTTAAGAGAGCCGAGGACGGTAATCATCAATACACACGTGTATCATACGACGTTTTTCAACACACTTGCGAGG
The DNA here is from genome assembly GCA_932294355.1 of Aporophyla lueneburgensis. Taxonomy (NCBI): domain Eukaryota; kingdom Metazoa; phylum Arthropoda; class Insecta; order Lepidoptera; family Noctuidae; genus Aporophyla; species Aporophyla lueneburgensis. The sequence continues at coordinate 7,480,881 of OW028739.1, read as the reverse complement.
AAAAAACAAATATGTATTGCATAAATCGTTTAATTATTAAAACAATTGGTGAATGTACAATTTTCAAAACGATATTGGATTGTTTTTGATGGCAATTTCACAGTTTGTGTTACATTGGTACTTGCCACTTCTTTAGTACCTTCATTTACTTCTTGTGTAAATGTCGGCGACAAAGGTAAATCATACAAATTACTGGAAGGAGAGGGCACCAAATAACTCACGCTAGTAGATGTACATGGTTGTAGTTCGGGGCAAAACTTTTTTGCCTTTGGCTCCAAATTAATGGCTTGCGTTATTTTGTCATTGATTTTTGCCCCGCTTCTGCAGCGCCTCGGGCATGTTTGCGGAAGCGCGCACCGACTGTTTTCACACCACAATGCGCAAGCGGTGCGCGTCCTTGGTGCGCAGGGTGCGGGCCAGCTCTAATGCTGTCCTGGTGATGATCGCTGGACGTTTGGACTGCCCTTATATTAGGAAGTGCTGCAGTAGGCATATAGCCAGGGCATGTTAGCGATGAACGATTTGCATTATTGCTGAGCCTTTATTAATTATATAGTTATTATATTTTGAAGATTAAATTTAAATTTGCCACTCTCATAATTATATTTGTATTTTATATTAATTAATTCCAGACTCTTTCTTTTTTATGTGACATTGACTCTGATTGTGTTTAATTCTGATTTGTTGACATTTAATTTATTATTTTGTTTTAATTATTATTTTTAAATTCTATGTTATATTGTGATATTTTGTATTATCTCGTGTTTCGTGTAGTGGTCATATGGGAGAACCTGAAATAAATGGATTTTATTATTTTTTTTTTTTTTTTTTTTTTGTTTTTGTTGAACGGAGATCTTGGTATTTTTTCACTATTTCACGAAACGTTCCTTGGATTGTAAAAGATCGTGGAATCTTGGTTTTAGTCTGGGTAATTTTGACAAGAAGCATATCTCCGTGGATTTCTACATCTTTTGTTGTAATATTGTACAGCTCTTGTCGTCTACAAGCACCAGTAACACCGAATATTAAGGCAACCTGCAAAGAAATCAATTAATTAGTTCTAAGAAATTATGCTAAAGTTACACACTTGTATATTGTAGATTCGTTTCGATTAAAAATATGAAACGTACCTTTGTTGCTAGATACTGACTATCCGGAGCCTCATTCAAAAACTTTTCAACGTCGGCTGGTGACAAAACTTTAGATTTCCGACCAATATATCCATCCGAGCGTCTCTTCAAAAATGCCATCAGGTTACAGTACGTTTTGATATCAACACCATGTTTGAGCTTAACCATGCTTCTTAACATGGAATAGATGCACCACAGGGAGCTAGGTTTGTATGTATTGGCGAGTTCAGAGAAATACGCCAAAAACACATTTTCAGAAAATGACTGGGTTTTTTTGTTGCTCTTCCATTGCAGGAAACTATCGTAAGCAGCTAAATACTTTTCTCTAGATTTTGCAGGTATTAGGCTTTCGTTTGCATTTTGTGCTGCATTTAGTATTTCTGGCGGGGTTAAATCAATCAATTGTTCATCTTCTGTACTAAAACCTGACATTTTTATAATTATTTACCACACAGCAACAAATGCGATACAAACAAAATATGAAAATTAGGGGAAAATTGGGAAATGGCGCGCAATTTTTTTTTTTTGCACGCGCCAAATGTAAGTTGATTGATTACAGCCATACAGCCTACTTCAAAATGATATTTTTTGTGATAAAATGCAAATATTTTATAAGAAATTATTGTGAATTATAAATAATTTGATAATAATAAATGTTTTTTCGTCTTAATTAGGGACACATTTATTTATTTCAAAAATGTAAATAGATTTTCGGTGGCATAAAACCTCTTTGTTGTTACAAAAAAAAAAAAAACTGTATTACCCGGTTAAATTGAAAATGCTCTGTTTACTCGCATATAATTTGCAGTTAGGTACTAACTTAACTTTGTAGGGATCATTCTATTATGCACTAGTGTGTAATATTATTATGCACGTGTATGTTATAGTCCGGTTTATGGCCCTAAGAACGATATAATAAGGCTCACTTTACGAGCAAGTGTGTTGAAAACCAAATTACAGCTTGCCCGACCTGGAAATCGAACCCAGGACTCATGTTCAGCAGTACAGTTACGCTTGCGACCACTACACCAACGAAGCAGTCATAGCATGTATGTATATATAAGGTGTATCTATTCATACACGAAATATTTTAAGGGGTACACCTGTAGGTGGTAAAGAAGCTATAGAAGCAAAAAGAAATTTTTTATCTAAGCGTTTTTGAATTTTCGTAATTATTATAATTTGAAAACTACTTGAGACGTTTTGCACAAAACCTTTACTCCAAATTCTATGAATGGCCCGCCTGACGCTAGAGGGCGACGAAAGGACGGCACGAGCATGGCCGCGGTGTCACGGGCCGTAAAAAATTAGAAGAAACCAGTATTTCTTATGTGCGTCAAATAATTTATAAATATTAAATAACAAAAAAAACACTAAGAATTTTTTTTTCGTTGCTATAGCTTCTTTACCACCTACAGGTGTACCTCTTAAAATATTTCGTGTATGAATAGATACACCTTATATAGTCTCTTTATCGTCACAGCACGCGTAGCATGACCGCCATAGAAAGAACTTTGTCTATTCTTGGTAGAAGAGAGATAGAATTGTCATGCTACGCCAGCATAAAACGGTACAAATCTTTCTACAATCGTTAATTCTGTCTTTAATTTTTCTACAATCTGTAATTTTGTCTATTCTTCTGTCGACAAAATCCATTTTTACGGTGGTCATGCTACGCATGCTGCCATCAATATTTAGTTATTCGTGTTCGTCTCACATAAGTACCTGCTTGGCGAATGACGCACGTGAAGGGGATGAGGGAAAGTGGTAGAAGCCCTTTTACGTAATAATTATGGATTGTGGAATCTACGTCAGCAGTAATTGGCCAATCACACTTATATAACGCCATTTCTGAACATACTGCGTTTGGCGAGTGTTAGGGGAAGAAAGCTGTAGGTAAAGATTTTTTCTTCATTCACGTTTCAGGTTAATTTATGTGTATGTATTTTATGTTTGACATTTGGCAACTAATAGAGAAGTATGGAAGAAACAGACATGTTGGACCGACACGAATTAATTGGGATAAAGGCAAGAGAATGATGACTTAATATTTTTCGTATTACCCGTCGGGTATTCTGGGATTGGGAACCAAATGTGTCCTGGCGCGGCGCCACCGAAATTTACATAAACTGCACTATATTGTGTAATAGACTCGTAATCCGGAACTGAAGCGTTCGTGGTTTTCCTTAGCGTGCGTGACTATTTATCTTTTAATAATGTAATATTAGGTAATTCCTGCTTATTATTGTCCCCCTGCAGGGCAAAGGGCTCTTCTCTGTCATACAGTCGAACGAGCATTGATCACAACGCTTTCCTAACTCCTAATACGAGTAACTACACTCGTAAGTCCGTCTGACAACGTTTTCCTTCGTCGATGATAGTATTCTACCTAATTACATTCGTCATTCATCTTAAATTTACTACAATTCCATGAAGCCCGAAGATTTCATTTATTCTATGATTATAATGCATTTTGAACCCATGGAGTAAATTCTAGGGAAAATCCCAGATGGGGCGCTTCCGATTGCGAGTGTGTTACGCAACAACTACCTTACTACCTAGACATGTAGGAATAAAAATGTCATGGTAATTTTCGCGTACCTGCCTAATATAATTTACATTAATTCGTTACGTTGGCGCCTCCAATTCTTGAAGGTCGCGGTCAACTACCTGCTATCGCGCATAGTCGCAAAAGATTCAACGCGAAAGGGGCAATGACCTAGCCTAAAGATTATAACGGTAACTTGGGGAATAGGATCAATACATGTGTACATAAGAACCTACCAAAAGATAATACATTTCAAAACTTGGCTCTTGGCTATAAATGAATGCCGCTCTGCTTAAGAAATATTGCGCAAGGTTTCGCATTAATTTGTTTAATGCTCTTGTAGACAAACTCAAAGCAAACGAAATATTGTTATTTTAGCAACGGATTGGACGGTTCCTTTGTGATTTTCCTAAATATTGGGCCAAGTATCATCAAACTTGAGAGGACATCAAACGTGAGGTTATGAGCACAACAGCTAGTCACCAGACACATATTTATAAGTAGATACCTATCTATTCGTACTCTTCGAAAAATTAATCGCTTTGTCTCATCTGAAATTCTGAAACCTACGCCCTCGGGACAAAAGGACGTGGGCGTGAGTTGTGACCCGTGACCTTTTGCAACTCCACAAAGTCATGACGCAATAAATACCGCCTCATTTAGATGAATATATTTAGATCTTATATTTTACTCTAGATTGATCTAAACGATAATCACATAAGTAAAATACCTATTAAAAATGGAGACACATTTTAAAGTTCTATTACCAACCTAGGCACCTAGCATTGCATCATAAAATTAACAGCCTGATTGAAAATCGAGTAATATTCAACCTTAGGCAATAGCAGTAGGCACCTACCTAATTATTCTACAACAGCTGAGGATTGGGATGCGTGTGACTAATGAATGAATGAATAAGATCCTCAGGTTTTCCGATTGCACAATGAATAACAATTGAAATAAAATTTTCATTTTATTATATCAATCAAATCATTTCAAAAACAAAAAACTAGAGCACATTATAACTGAAATTAATTTGAATAATAAGATTGTTTGTTAATAAATAGGTAATTGTTAAAATAAATGACTGTGGTCTGCGGTCGGTAGAACAATAGTTTCATTTTGCAGGATTGGAGATTGCTATAATTTTATTAGCAGGCACGTTGAAAACAACGTAGCTCCACGTGAGATCTCAAGAGCTAGACTTCCATGACACGTGTTCATGACGTTGGCACATCGTGTTACACTATTGCGAGAAAATTGAAATATTTTGAAATACTCGAAATAACACTTAATCAATGTTCCATAATCTAATCATTATTAACTCATGATTCACCAGACCCAGTTGGTATGTACCTACAATTACAAACAAACCATTCAGAAGGAAGTGGACTTACTAAGAAATAAATAGCCCTGGAAGTACTGACAAACCTCATTGATTCTTGCAAATATGACGCACTTCTGAGACATGCCTCTTGACGTTGTAGGTATTGACTTTGAGGTGATTCACCTCAGCTGAATTTAGAATGAGTCCGTTTAATAAACCTAGGTATCAATCTTTCACGTACATCTTAGTCCTCTAAATTAGAATGCCTCATTATGTCTCTCTTCTTACTTACAAAATAATGTAAGTACGGTATTTGGAGTAAATAGCTAAATGGGTTATAATAAAAAGTACCAGGTATAACTGAAGAGCTATAAAAGTGAGAGTGGATAAATAGTTCAGTTAACTGTTGAAATTCACGAAATACTATAATGACTCACCATTACACGATGCACTTAATATACTTAGGTGCATAAAAAGTATATGATATGCTTCTAGGTACTTTAGGTTTCAGGCTAATAGGTATTAGCCTGAAAAACCTAAAATAGTGTTGTATGATCAAAAATTATCCTTATCAGTCACACTATCTATTAGTAGTGGGTCGTTGTCGATTTTTTGACGGACGAAACGCAACCGTTTTTCCGACGACGAAAACGGTTGCAGAAAACGGTCGTCGTCGCAACTGGTTTGAAGAGCCGTCTTCAAACTAGTTGTTGCGACGACGACCGTTTTGTAAAAAACGAAACTTATCGAATATGGAAAAGAATTGCGTTTTCGTCGCGTGAAATAGTTGCAGTTTCTTCGAGAAGTAGTAATAAAATATAGACTCTATACCATTGATAAAAAGTTCACTTTTTACTGTAAGAACCGTTTTGTAAACGAACGCGGTTCACTAAGGACGACGTCGTGACGAGTGTGATAGTTGAATCAATGCGTTCTCGACCGTATTTTCTTAGCTGTAAAATACATAATCGCATCTAGTCATTCGAAGACTGGTTTGTGCAACGAAGACTGTTTGGATCGAAGACGTAAAAACAGTTTCATCGTCGTAGTCGTCGCAGAACATAAACGGTCTTTGGAACGGATTAAGGACGACGACGCGACGAGTGTGATAGTTGAATCAATGGGTTCTCGACCGTATTTTCTTAGTTGCAAAATACATAATCGCATCTACTTATTCGAAGACTGGTTTGTGCAACGAAGACTGTTTGGACCCAGGACGTAAAACGGTCTCATCGTTGCAAAACATAAAACGGTCTTCGGCAACGGTTCGTTGTCGCAACGCCCACCACTACTATCTATGCTATCATTTAAATCTGTTCACGTCGAGCGACACTGTGCATATTCGACGTCACATGAGATGAAGTTGCACCAATGAAGTTACTTTGAGAGAATTGTGGACATTATACAAAGAAACTTATAAAAGCATACATAGGTAAGGTAGGGGACGTAGCTCGAAAGTGGTCTAAGGTCTTACGGACGTAAGACCTTAGACTTACTGATATTATAAATGCGAAAGTTTGTATGTGTGATGTTTGCTACTCTTTCACGCAAAAACTACTGACGGGATTTGGATGAAATTTGGAACACAGTTAGTTTATAACCTGGATTAACACATAGGGTACTTTTTATCCCAGTAGTACGTTCCCGCGGGATATTTTCCGACCTCCACGCGGGCGAAGCCGCTGGCAAAAGCTAGTTAATAATAATTGAGAACTTCCCACTCTTATAGGAATGCAAACCATTTTAGAGTCATTTTATGTCCACCACCTATTTCCTGCTCTCAGAAATAGTTCCAGAGTTCATTCGCCTTTTCATTTTGAAACAGAGAGGTATCTAAATAATGGCGCATGGAACATATTTCAGGTTATCTTCGCCAAAATTGATTTCCTAGTTTCCTTTGTTTGGATAATAGAACTGAAAAGGTAAAATGGTGTGTGTGTGTACCTATGTGGGTGTGTACCTTCATTTTGTAATGATCGGCACTTATTGCTTTTGAATTTGATTTCTAGTGTATAGGTTAACAGGTAAAATGAAAATTCAATGTAATTTTTACTGGAGGCTACCTTTAATCTTCTATGAATTTACACATTAGTTTGCAGTTATAACAAAATAGTTCAGATATAACCTTATATAAATTATAAAATAATGTTACAGTATAAGCCTTGTAAAAAATATAGAAAAGGAATGAGTTTGTAGCCCTTCTTTCCTTCGGAACACCTTGCGGTGAATGAAGTATCGCAGTTGAATGAAAAATTGTGCTGTTAACAGCGCTAGCTACTTCTTGCCCTTGGTGGCCTTCTCGGCGGCTTTGGTCACTTTACCACCACCGATTTCCTTGAAGTTGACTGCCTTGATGACACCTACAGCGACCGTCTGCCTCATGTCACGCACGGCGAAACGACCGAGGGGAGGGAATTCCTGGAAGGACTCGACACACAGAGGCTTGGAGGGTACCAGGTTGACGATGGCAGCATCACCAGATTTGATAGACTTAGGGTTGTCTTCAGTGGATTTACCTGTACGACGGTCCACTTTCTCTTTGATTTCGGCGAATTTGCAGGCAATGTGAGCAGTGTGGCAATCAAGCACAGGCGTGTATCCGTTTGAAATTTGACCAGGGTGGTTGAGTACGATGACCTGTGCTGTGAAATCGGCGGCGCCCTTGGGGGGGTTGTTCTTGGAGTCGCCAGCGACGTATCCACGACGCAACTCCTTGACAGACACGTTCTTTACGTTGAAACCAACGTTGTCACCAGGGACAGCCTCTTGAAGAGCTTCGTGGTGCATCTCCACGGACTTAACCTCAGTGGTGATGTTGGCGGGGGCGAAGACGACAATGGTACCAGGCTTGAGGATACCAGTTTCTACTCTGCCTACGGGCACCGTTCCAATACCACCGATTTTGTATACGTCCTGGAGGGGAAGACGCAGGGCCTTGTCTGTGGGGCGAGCAGGGGGCAGGATGGCGTCGAGGGCCTCAATGAGGCATTTACCTTCAGCCTTGCCTTCCTTGCGCTCAACGTTCCATCCCTTGAACCAGGGCATTTTGGTTGAGGGCTCCAACATGTTGTCTCCGTGCCAGCCAGAAATGGGTACGAACGCGACAGCAAGGGGGTTGTAACCGATCTTCTTGATGTATGAGGAGACTTCCTTTTTGATTTCCTCGAAACGGGGTTCACTGTATGGGGGCTCAGTGGAGTCCATTTTGTTGACGCCCACAATCAGCTGCTTGACACCAAGTGTGAAAGCGAGCAGAGCATGCTCGCGAGTCTGTCCGTTCTTAGAGATACCAGCCTCGAACTCACCAGTACCGGCGGCGACGATGAGCACGGCGCAGTCAGCCTGAGAGGTACCAGTGATCATGTTCTTGATGAAATCTCTGTGCCCGGGAGCGTCGATGATGGTGACATAGTATCTAGCGGTCTCGAACTTCCACAGAGCAATATCGATGGTGATACCACGTTCACGCTCAGCCTTCAGTTTGTCCAATACCCAGGCGTATTTGAAGGAACCCTTACCCATTTCCTGGGCCTCCTTCTCGAACTTCTCGATGGTACGTTTGTCGATACCACCGCATTTGTAGATCAAGTGACCGGTGGTTGTGGACTTGCCGGAGTCGACGTGTCCAATGACGACAATGTTAATATGAATCTTTTCTTTGCCCATTTTTGGTTAGTCTAGAACAAAACAAAAGAATCTAGTTAAAAAATGTTATTGATAAGAAAAGTACAAGGGGTAGAGTGATGCGAGCCGGCATCTGCAAGGTCGCAACCTCATGTATCGCGCGGCCGGCAATATGGCGGCCGCATGGCCGCCTCGCCCTATCTTGACATTTCACAATGGATGTCAGCCATTAAGGCGAATGTACGAAAATCAACTGTTTACTACTATTACATACATTCTATTAACTTGGGAGTTTGTTATATTTGAGTGGACAAACTAATAACAATTAAAGAAAAGAGAAAACAAGTGTGCATCAACCACGTGGTGGCGAGCCGGTCGGTGAACAAGTGTGACGCGTAAGCAATCGAGAACTGTGTTTAATTCGACATTTGAATATAACATATTACAATTATATAAACAAATGAAGTAGATAAACTTTTTCACAAGTTAACGTAACCATACGTTGGATGTAAAACGTGTAATTTATAGGTTTAGGATTACACCACAATAGGTATCGTTATCATTGATATTAAGTTGACGTGTATTCTTTCCAATAGTATTGAGAAACACAATCGTTTATGCTTACGGAAAACTAATATCACTTTTAACACTGCACTATACAATTTCTTCTGACACTCACCACGGATTACAATCCACGTGTAATATCCGAGATAGACTCCAACAGAATGGACGAGAAATGGTTGCTCTTTCAGCTGGCTGTAATAAGACGAGTCACTTCCGGCGCACGGTGTGGCAGTGCTTTATTTCAAAAGTACCAATTTTAAAATTAACGCTGGTAATTCTAAAGAGAAAGGAATGATTGTGAGTTTAAAAACTGTCACTTGCTCCCTTCAGATGTCGCTATTATCACTAGTCCTAGAATTTAAAAAATACGGGGTCGCGTGTATTTTCCAGAGATGTTAAAAGACAAATGTGGTAGAAAGGTCTCAGAAAAAATTGTAGTTGGAAATACGACATTTCACGAGGGATTATGTGCTATCTTTGTTTATTCTCTAGACTTTTATGAGAAAATACATATAAAGGGGAACTAATTCTGTTTTTATTACCAACATGCACCTGTTTATTAATTGTTCTTTTATTATATAAATAATTATATTAAGGGTATGTGTTTGTTAAATTAGCATAGCTTATAAGGGAGAAATAAATCGTATTAGATCAGAACTAAAATTAACGTCTTTGAAGCTCAGGGCGGGATGAAAGGGAGATTGATCTTGAGTTGGTCTTCAACTTCAATCATCAGGTTATTCCTATCGTACACGTCCAGTCTTAAACAGTGAAAGAGCTAGTTAACAAACATGAAACAACCTGTAAATTATAAAATGTTCACATTTTTTTACCTTCCCAGTAGCGCTACTTTCTACTAAAAATAGCTACTTCCCTCTCCTTAGCTCGTCTTTTAATAGTGCTATCATTTCGCATACATATTTCTAATTTTCGTTTAATTTGTGATACAGTACAAAGTAGCAAAAGTAAAGATTAAAGTTATACCGTATCAAGGCTAACTTCACAAAACCAACACAGAAATCCATGGGTGTATTTTATTTGTTGACTTTCGATATGTATATCCTACTAATACACATAAATGTGTAAGATTGTATAGATGGATGGGTGGCTGATCCTCTTTCACACAAAAACTACTGAATGGACTTGAATTATATTTGGCACACGGATAAATTATAATGTGCGTTAACACATCGGGTACTTTTATCCCAGTAGTACGTACCCGTGGGATAATTTTTCACCTCCACGTGGGCGAACCCGCTAGCAAAAGCTAGTTATTTATATTCTTAAACACTTGGGTATTTATGAAACGTCCGAAGCTGTTTGTGCGGTCTCAAGTGGTCTTTTCCTATGGAGAAGAATCGGCAGAAAAGTCCACGGCTACTCTTTTAAAATTGATTGGGTCAGAAAGGTAATGATTTCATTTGAATCATTCATACAGAATTAGAAGCTACTTTGTTGACCTGTGTCGAATGAAGAGGTCCATTACGGTTGTCTAGCTTTACAATACCCTAACACTGGTACTATCTGCCGAATATGGTAAACCTTTGCCCAATCCGAACCTTCCGAACCAGGTAAAAAGGCGTGATAAGTTACGTCAGTTATAACTACGGCCAACTACTCTAATTTTCAAATGTTAATAGAAAAAATCCTGTAGGACTGGTTGGGGACCGAGGATTGTCACTAAGACCCTCGGTTTGGTAGGGCCGGGCCGCATTATGATTCATTAATTTTTATCATGTGAGAATGAATAAAGTTAACAATGAAAAATTTAAAATTCGAGTTTAAGAAGATTTTCTTAGCAGGTCAATGGGAAACATTGCTAAAGAGTTGTAATGTAAGATTTTGTGTGGTCCAGAATTTAGCAACGCTAACACCTTTGTGCTGACGCAGTCGTACTCGCTATTGAGTGACATAACTTAAAAAGTTATTTTAGATAATTATAATATTTTTAAGAATTTTTATACTACAAAAAGTAGAAATATAATATTACTAGCTTTTACCCGCGGCTTCGCCCGCGTAGATGTCGGAAATTATCGTAAGAGGACGTATTACCGCGGTAAGAATGTATTAATCCATGTTATACATACATAAAATTACGCCTTTTTCCCATGGGGGTAGGCAGAAACTACGGAACGCCACCTGCTACGATCCTTACATATCTTGTGTGTTTGATGTACTTAAAATAAAACTAATAGTATTCAGAGTAAGAAGACTGTGACATAGGGCTGGATTGAATTGAATATAAGTCTTCCTGATTTTTCTTAACACTCCTATTCTACCTATATAAACACTCAGTTATTTACCAGACACCAAATTAAACATAGTTATAAGAATATCACTTTGGCCAGTGGCTTTGCCCATATAGCTGTCGGAAAATATCACCCGGGAAACTACTACCGGAATAAAATATCTATGGTATGCTATATATGGTAAGTATCAAGGATAACCAAAAATCCAAATCCATCCAAAAATCTTAACTTCTAAACCATATTTCGCGGCACTTGGAATAATACAATTAGCTTTATTTTGAGTACTTCGAACACACATGATGATATGCATTTACTATGAAGCCCAAGTAATATGAACTACTACCGGGATAAAATATCTATGGTATGTTATATATGGTAAGTATCCAGGATAACCAAAAATCCAAATCCATCCAAAAATCTAAACATCTAAGCCATATTTCGCGACACTTGGAATAATACAATTAGCTTATTTTGAGTGCTTCGAACACACATGATGATATGAAATACTATGAAGCCCAAGTAATATAAATAACAATCCTACTAATCCTGCACTACCCGACCGTTACCAAGCGAGATGGCCGGACGCGGAACGGCCCGCTAGCCGCTCTGCGGCTATTTTATTGTAATCTCTGATATCTTCTCAAATATTAATTTTAATGATATGCTGTAAAGGGCAATTTTGATCTAAATGAAATGCACAATTTATTTAAGGTACTTAATTGCATAAGGATTAATGCTGTATTGCTTAAAATCGCATTCATAAATAAGCCATTATTTCTCGTAAAAAGTAAAGGATAAAAATGGTTATTATGGGTTATCCCTAAGAGTTAGACATATACCATCGCGGACTTTTTTGTAGAACTTTTTAAGGTGTACAATACTGTAGTACATTATTTTGAGCTATTTCGTAGGGTTCAGCCAGCGTTCGCAATGTAAGCGCAAAAAAATGTTTTTATTTATGACATCACATTAGAAACCTCTAAAATTATCAGCGTTTCTTTACTATATTATGCATGTTATATACATATAAACCTTCCTCTTGAATCACTCTATCTATTAAAAAAACCTGCATCAAAATCCGTTGCGTAGTTTTAAAGATATAAGCATACATAGGGACAGACAGACAGCGAAGTGACTTTATTTTATAATATGTAAAGAAGATTATCACTAACAAAATCAAATGAAAATGCAGTCTTATATTTTATTTTTTCTAATATGTACGAAATAAAATACCAGCACTTGGGGAAGTTTTGTTAAGCATGGCAACACATGACTTGCAAACGGATATGACGGGTTAATTTGCAAATTCGTTCAGAAATATAATTGAATGAATTATATTTCACGACACGTGCTGTTTAAAAAGTTTTTTTTGGAAACCAAACAATACCTTTTAATGATTAGTCTAGTTAAATAATGAATTCAAAAATTTGGACATGACCCCCAATATAATATAAGAAAAATATTCTGCAATAATTTTTTTAATACATTTTTAAGAGTTTAATTGAACCTACAAAACCAGACCAGCGATGTATTGTACATAAATATAAAAATTGAGTTTATCATGGGAATGGGTCCAATAAAATTGTTTGTGTGTTGTAAATTGTTCTTTGATTTGTAATATACAATAAAAAATTGTAATGCACAAAGCATTGAACATTTTTTTTTAATTCTGTTCTATACAAATACTGAACGTAGGAAATGTCAAATTTTCTCACCCCCGCACCGTACTGTCCGCACCCCACTCAGGTTCCTGTGTCGAAATCGAAACGAAACAAATGAAAATTTGAATGAACTCCTAAATGGAATCAAAATTAAGTTAATAATGCGTTAATTAATTAAAATGTTTCATTGTTAGGAATATTTAACGTGATATTGTGGTAAATAAATAGTTGGCAGCATGTTCAAAAGTCGCGGAGATATTGTTTATAAATGTACAGTGCGACTTTTAGAAGATACAGAAATATTAGAATGTGAATTTCACGTGAGTATTTTTATAAATAATTAATAGTTCTTTTACCTATTGAATCTTTAATAAATTACGTTTGTTTTCAGCCAAGTTACAAGGGCAAGTTTTTATTGGAGCATGTATGTCAACAGCTGAATCTTACTGAGACTGATTATTTCGGACTTCGGTATGTGGACGCCGGTGGTCAGAGGGTGAGCTAATTTTCTGATACAAGAATAATAACTCATAGTGACCCTGGAATGTTCAGGGTCACAATGTATATAAGATACTGAAGAATCACTGTCTAACATTGACAGTGAATTTTAAAAAGTATTTTATTCGAGATCTGTAACATGTTTTGGTACGAAGTTTAAAAGTAAATAGTGCAACTATAAATAGTATTAAATTCTTTTTGGCAGTCTGTTTACTTAAATTATTCAAAGAAACAATAAAATCAATTGAGGGACCTCTTGAATATTTGTCAAGACTAATAGGAACAGTAATCTCATTGAATTCTGTTATCAAACCTAAATTTAAAAATATTAATGTCTTTTTATTATGCCTTATCATCATTAAGTAATAAGTGGATTTTTTTCATGCTATAAAAGCTCTTTCCTTTTAAGTAGCCATGCTAGCACCATCTATTATGACTAGCTTTCACAAGAAGCAAAATAATTAGGTATTAAAATGTTACAGCTATCATACATCTTCCACTATATCTATAATATGATATCACATGTAATTTATTTCATTGAAAGTAGTAATAGGAAACCTTAAATTCACAACACTTTAAAACTTAGAAAAATAACATAACATGAGAGAGAGACCTAGGGGTTTTCATAGCCAGTTACGTTTAGTCCTATGATGATGTGGGCCAGCTATATTAACCAGGCAAAATCCAGCACACTGCTTCTGAAAAGAACCTGAAGGGAAAATTTCTGCAAGTAGGTTTGTACACATATAAAAATCTGTGAACCCACCTGACCCACAGTTTTATCTCAGCTATGGTCCATACATGGCACCCGTCGCCCAGGTGTATGCAAGTACATCTTTCTGATAGCTCTTTAGATCTATATGGTTGATCACAAAGACTAAAATTGTTTGTTTCCAGTGTTTATTAAACAGTCGGTGACATTGTTTTTCTTTTTCAGCATTGGCTTCATATGGCAAAGTTAATACTAAAACAAGTCAAAGGTATGTTTCCCACCCACATCTGTTGTTTTGTCTATCATTCTTAATTGACTAGTACACTGTTACAATTGATTGCATTCATTTGTAACTCCTACACATTCATTATTACAATTTAGATGTACAACACTTGGCAATATTATTTGTTGAAACTTATTTGTTTTAATTTTGACCATTACCTTACTGACTACTGTTGTATTTTAAATAATTTATGTCATAAAGTTCTCTTAATATTAATAGTGGCTATATTAATTTATATTATTTATTATACTTCTACTATTGCCTACTACCTATTATATACTACTCAAAAACAGTCCATACAATGCTGTATTTAACACCTAATATTCTTTACAGATGCATCGCCAATACTGTTTAGTTTTCGAGTGAAGTTTTACCCGCCAAATCCTCTACTCTTAAAGGAAGATGTGACTAGGTTCCAGATATATTTGCAGCTAAAGAGAGATCTCCTGCACGGGAGGCTGTACTGCACATCCAATGAAGCAGCTATGCTAGGAGCGCTTATCATACAAAGTAAGATTATGCTGCATTTTTTAAGACTAGCATACTTTGTTTTATTTATTTACTGTTTATAAATATTTAGGTGTTATCCACTATGTAGGCAGAGGTGTTGATATTTCGCCAGTTATGTTTAGGATCGATGTAAAAAGGCTGATTCTATTGCCATCAACCAGGAACAGATCCAGGTTTCAGAGACTACCCGACTGGAAATCAGAACCAAGACCTTCTGCTCAATAGTATCACTTGCAACCACTAGTAAACCAGCAAAGTAGTCTATGGTGAAACATACATCTTTAGAAAAAAAAAAAACTGGGATGTATGTTTGCTTAACCTAATCTTATTATTACATATGGACAGAGAAAAAGAAAGACGATAGAAAAACTAGAAGCATGTTTACACTTAAGATCCAATCCATACAAATGAATGATCTTGAAATTGAAAAAACTTGCAGATGCAAATACTTTTAACTCGAGTTCAAAAACACGTGTTCCATAAGAGGTCATAATATCTATCACACTTCGTCACTGATAAGCAATATGGAATTTTTAATAGTTTTCGGCCTAACATTCTATTTCGTGACTACAGCACTTACATCACAGCAAGGGCAAACTGATAAAGCCACAGGAAGTGACTGATATTGCACACAACAGCTTGCATCAACTTGCTTCTATAATATACTAAATAGATCAGATTTATACATGTGTGGACATTGTACCATTGCCAGTATTGGTAATTGTGGACTATTGATACTGCACACATTGTAGTATCTAATTGAAAATGATTATTGATTTGCTTCCTGAAAATGAATTCCTGTGCAAAAATATGTATCAATTGAGTGCTTCATGGTTGTGTTGGCGAATTATCGCATTTTGATACATCTAAGAGTATTTTATTGTGGGTATACCTCTTTTTTGCTGCTTTGTATTTTTTTCTGTCTTTTGAAGGCCGACGCAAAGATCCGGCTTTTGCCCTTTTTTTTTTGTTTAGCCTTTACTGTCCCACTGCTGGGCAAAGGCCTCCCCCAATTTCTTCCAGGAACTCTTGTCCCGCGCCACCTCAAACCAGTCGTCGCGGTACGCATCTAGGTCGTCTCGGCGGTGGCGACGTCCATCTTTAGGCACCCACTGTGTACAGACCTTAGCCCAGTGGTCATCTTGCATAAGGCTAATGTGACCCGCCCAATCCCATTTGAGCCTGGCAGTCTTTTTGCCTTCGTTTGTTATACCCGTTTTGAAACGCAGAGTGGTGTTGTGAATTCTGTCCTGTCTTTTTACACCCAGAATACTGAGTTCCATCGCTCTTTGACAAACTCCAAGGCGGAACTTTTGAGACTCGGTGAGCGACCAGGTCTGAGCACCGTAGGTTAAGATGGGCAGAATATACATGTCGATGAGATTGCGCTTCAGGGAGATCGGTAGATCACCCTTCATTAGCATCTTCATGGACCAGTAGCTTTTCCAGGCGTTTTCGATTCGGCGATTAACTTCTCTTTCCTGCCTGTTCTCGAAAGAAACTAACTGGCCCAGGTAGACATACTCATCGACGGGTTCCCTCTATCTGGCAGAAACTTGATGCTCCGAATTTTATTTGGCATAACACACTTGGCATAATCTTATTTAAACGAGTATTTGTAAGGCATATTTTTTTTTTTAGCATAATCATTGTTTGGCCGAATGTTTATATGTCCGACTTTACGCTGGCATACTTTAAGATGGCAGAATTTTATTTCGCATAATTACCTTTGGCAGACTTAAAACTCTGCATAATTTCGTTTAGCATAACATTTATATAGAGCAATGATTATTTGGCATAATTTCACTTGGCATACTATGAAGATGGCAGAATTTCATTTAGAATAATTTTGTTAGGCATATTTTCATTTCTATTAAATTGCATTTTTACCTTAAATAAAATGAAATAGTGTCTCAAAAAGTCAGTATATGTTGTGCTACAAAAATTATTGACAGAAACGAATCGCTGCAGAACCGACTCCACGTAGTCTTGTCTGCCCTACCCCTAGAGTGTAATTTAAACCCGCGTAGGCGCGGAGGGGCGAGGCGGCCCGCGAGCTGAGGAGCAGGTGATTTTGACGCGCGCCGCCGCAGCTGAGGCTGGCCGGCGAAGCCGGCCAGCAAGCCGAAGCTGCGGTGGTGAGCGTAAAACCATCTGCGACGATGAGCTCGCGTGGGACCGCCGGAGCCCCGCAGCGCCGGAGCCGTGACAGAAACCATGCATGCTGCATGTTGCATGCTCGCCTGCATGCTGTAAGCTTGCTTGCATTCTGCATGCTTGCTTGCTGCATGCTTGTTTGCATGCTGCATGCTTGGTTGCTTGCATGCGGTATGCTTGCTTGCATGCTGCTTGCTTGCTTGCATTCTGCTTGCTTGTTTGCATGCTGCATGCTTGTTTGCATGCATGGTTGCTTGCATGCTGTATGCTTGCTTGCTACATTTCATATTGAAGAAGCATGCAGCATGCAAACAAGCATGCTGCATGCTTCTTCAATATGAAATGTATGCCAAAAGATGATTCTAAGTTTAAAGTTTCTGAGATATGATAGTTCTGCCTTTTAATAAGTATCGATATGAAATTATGCCAAGAGACGATTCTGACTGCGAACTTTCTGCGATATGATGGTTCTACTTTTTAATTATTATGGAATAAAATTTATGCCTAAAGATGATTCTGCCTTATAAAATTATGCGTTGTGAATGTATGATAAATGAGTGTATGCCAAACGATTTTCTGCGAAATGAAGTTTATGCCATCCGCTGTTATGCAAAATAATATTATGACGAAAAAAATTCTGCCATAAAGGGTGGACCCCTCATCGACATATTGTATCTCCTGTCCATCCACTTCAACTCTACGCTTAGTGCGGTTAGTCATAATTTGAGTTTTAGACCGATTCATCGCAAGTCCCACCCTGAAGCTAGCCGTGCTCAGCTCTTGGAGCATGGTCTGGAGTTCTTGAGCTGTGGGAGCAAACAGGACTATATTTTCGGCATAACGTAGATTTGTCAGCCTCCTTTTGCCGACGAGAATGCCCTTGGTGTTCCACGAGGCTGCCAGTGACTTAAATATCTCCTCAAGTGTGCTAGTAAACAATTTGGGAGAGAGCGGGTCACCATGCTTAACACCTTTTTTATTTTAAATGAGGGTCCAGAAGTATTTAATTTAATATTTGCGAAACTATTGTTGTAAATGCTTTTTAAAAGTTCGATGTATTGTAATTCAATTTCCTGGAGTTCTAGGGATGTGAATATAACTGAGTGCTTAATACTATCGAATACCTTCGTGTAATCTGCGAAAGCCAGATACAATGGTTTATTAAATTCTGTGTATTTTTCAAGGGTCTGGTTTAGTGATTGAAAGTGGTCGGTTGTAGAAAAACTTGGGCGAAATCCGGCTTATTCTGGTGGCTGATGTTTGTCCAATTTCTCGTCTAAACGATTGTGTATCACCTTTTTGTCTAAGGAGGCAAAATTAAATGAAAAAAAAGCTAAACACAAAATAATCAAATATTAAATTACAGTTTTCCTCTGCCTGTCTTTTAGGGCACTTTTCCCATTGACAACAAAGTAGACGAATTTTTTGATGCCCCATGAGCTCTTCCCTTTTTTTCTTCTTTATATACTTGTACATAATATAAATATTTTAGCGTTAGATTATATATTGTATTCAATGTTATATTCAGAGCATCCTTTCCTTTTTTTTGTGTGTGGAAATCATCAAATGACTTCTGCCGCTCTGGATGAAGCGGAAGGGCTTGTCAGATTTTTACTGACTAAAACCCACCCTTGTTCCTTCAGTTGCCTATGCCAGGTCCACGTTAACTTTTTCGAACAAATCCGCGACCCAAGAGCATCTCGTTCTATGGGTATTTAAATTAACGATTGCTCTGGGTTGACATTTGTAATTCAAACTCTTCTTTGTTTCTCAGTCGAGCTAGGCGACTACGACCCGAACATTCACGTTGGCAACTATGTTACGGAGATGAGGCTGCTACTAAGACAAACGGACACCATTGAAGCCAGGATACAGGTGAATATTATGAGTATCATGACCTTCATTATCAGATTTAGGGCCTTGAAAAGGCTAAGCAGATGATGATGCGCCAATCAGCACTCCGTTCGGCGCGTTCCTCGTTGAATCATGGTCAGGATAAAAAGTAACCTAGGTTAATCAAGGATATTAACAATATATGTGCCAAATTTCATCCAAATCCATTCAGTAGTTTTTGCGTGAAAGAGTAACAAACATCCACATCCTCACAAACTTTCACATTTATAATATTAGTAGGAAAGTAGGATTCTGCGGCCCGGCTGTGTCGAATCATGCCGGATCCGAACATGTGTTCAGTGCGACGTTTGGAACTGAAATGACTTGTATACATTTTCCATGAACTTGACAGACATGGCCATGTGTTCACAAGTTCAAGGGCCTTTCGTCAGTCAGTTATATTGAACGTTTTATTAAATATTCCACACCACATTGGTTCTTAGAAAACACTTATGAGAATTATGGAATGTTTGAGTGGTAGGTCTATAACTCGATTGTGAATTCTTGTAAATAGGTTTTAAAAAACAATTAGCATAATCAGCTTATACTATTCCAACTGCTGTGCAATATTACCGCATTATTACACAGATTAAAATCACAGACATTGTTTGAGATGGTCTCTTGAGAAGGCAAAAATAAAACAAAGAAAAATACTTACAGAAAGTGACAGTACTACTTTAAATGATCTTAGGGGGCAAAGGGGACGTTGTTTAGATAAATATACAATGTTGAACTTGTTACTGTAGTTAGTTATATATTCCGATTAACGCGTATTAAATCAATGCAATATCGAATCTTAATCTCATATTATATGATTATTATCCTACTACATAATTTACACATGCTTATTATCTAGAATAGACTAGACAATATTTATAACTATGGCAGAAACAGCGACACATTCAGTACAAGATTCAGAATTGCGTTGACATTTTTAGTCTTCTCTATACATTCTGACCTCATATTCGTATTCATTCTAGGCCAAAATCTTTCCTTTTGAATAGCTTTTCTTTGCCTCGACCAACCTGGGTCAGAAGTCTTTAAAGGCTTAAAACCCTGGAAATAATGATGATAATGTAACTCATCCATCTTTCCCCGTATTTCTTAGAATAGTTCTTGCACATGGTTGCTTTTGAACCGCCCGACGCAAAAAGAGGGGTGTTATAAGTTTGACCGCTATGTGTGTCTATCTGTGGCACCGTAGCTCTTAAACAGGTGAAGTGATTTGCGTGAGGATATTCTTTTTATTTATTTTCTTTTAATATTGACCATCTTCTCATTCATGGTGGTGTTCTCCAGGAACTACACAGGGAGCCAGTAGAAGGTACTCCGGGCGGCAGTGGCGGCGTGAAAGGCATGTCGACGCAGGAAGCCGAGCGCACGTTCGTGAAGATCGCGTGCCAGCTCGACACCTATGGGGTGGACCCCCATCCTGTCAAGGTTTGGGTATATGTGTTGCCTTCCTTTATTGCGTATTTATATCTATTTAAGCTTTTATATACACTTGCACCACAATTCACTTAAGCTCGATTGCACGACAAATCACTAACAACGTTGAAGGGGGAATCGCTAGGGTAAATTATCTTAAGTTTTTTTCAATTTGCAGGTCAGTACCAGGTAGTAAGTTGGTTATAATATGGGTCGTGTCCATAATACCTATGTATTTACAGAATTGTGACTGAATTTCTGGGGCTACTTTATTGCATCCATCTTAACTTCAAACGAATTTAAAACTGCGTCATATTTAAACGATTAGTAGAAACGAATCTAAAAAACGGGACAACCTAAATAAAATTCTTCAAAAATACGCGTTTTTTGATTTGTAGCCTATTAGCGCTAAACCAGCTTGAAATATCGTTCTCTTTCAGAAAATAGTTTTAAAATGCACCAACTTGCACATCACTAAAAATAACCACTCCCAAAATGCAAACCAATAAAAAATGTACCATTATTTAATATTTGCAATTTGAAAGTGCATATTAAATTATAGTTCTATTTCTTGCCTACTAAAGACGAAAAGTTTTTATGCACCAAAATAATCAAATGTCACAAATTTGATTTATTTTTTACTTTAAATAAAATCATATGTTTCGTATATTTTATCTATCCATAAAAAAAGTCCATCATATGTCCTACTTTATGAAAACCTTCATATGTCCTCTACGGCACCAGAACACCTCAATTAACAATACATTTCTATAATCCAGGATCACAGAGGCAACCAGTTGTACCTGGGCATCAACCACAGCGGCATCCTAACGTTCCAGGGCAGTCGGAAGACGCATCATTTCAAATGGTCTGAAGTGCAGAAGATCAACTTTGAGGGGCGCATGTTTATTGTACATCTTAATTATCCTGAGGTGAGATATTTACACTGATTTAGAAAGTCGCATGTAGTCTGTTTTGTCTTTCGGAACCTTCATAAGATGGCTGGACTTTTTTCCTGTCTTGTCAGTTATAAAGGTTTTTCTCGAGCACTATGCGACATAGGAATTTGAATTTTGGTATTAAGTTTACAGATCACCAATTAGACTTTAAAAAAAATGATGAAACAGTAACATTTTCAAAATGATTAATCCTACTAATATTATGAGAAAGTTTGTGAGTATGGATGTATGGATGGATGTAAGTTACTCTTTCACGCAAAAGCTTCTGATCGGATTTAGCTGTAATTTGGCACACAGATAGTTTATAACCTGGATTAACACATAGGGTACTTTTTATCTTGGTAGTTCTGTTCCCGCGGGATAATTTCCGACCTCCACGCGGGCGAAGCCGCTGGCAAAAGCTAGTACTTTATACTGACCTACCCACAATACAATAGGTATATAAATTTTATGTAGGAATACTCATAAGTACCTACTTAAATAATTATGGTCTGCTACCACTTACAAATATATATATATATATATATATGTAACTGGCTCACCACACTTATCAATTACTTACAAAATATGAGGAAATAGTTTGATAAAAACCACAAAAGGGAACGTTAATTTTAGTTCAACTAAATTAACTATATTTTTTTTATTTTTGCGCATCAGAATTCAAAATTATAGCTTTCATTGCAAAGAATTGTGCAATCTACATTCGCTAAATGGGGATTGCGCAATCGCTTGCAAGAACCACCACAGACCACTAACCGACTTTTTGTCATTTTCTGACCTAGTAACAAAATTATTAACAAAACAGCATCGCAACTGCAACGAACATTATAATCTTGATACTTTGTATTCCAATAAAACAGCCCAGGTATTGAATTCACATAAATTATACTGCGCAATACAGAGGAGTCAATACAAAGAAGTACATCCGCTCCATAACCTTGAATTACAATCTCAGAATAAGGGAGTCTGGGCCTTTATAGTACAGAACGGGTTTTCGAATCAAATGACCGGTACTTAGCTCACAGTTTCTTTGTGATGAAAACACGTGTCTATACAGTAATTCAATGCAGTATTTCCAAAATAAATAGCCCATAGTTGACCCCCATTCAATTCCTAAGATATCTCCATCATTTGCTTAACGGTCATTGCATATTGTGTTGCAAATAATATCCATTTTGGATAACCATTATGCTTTAAAGGGTATAAAAGTAAATACCAGTACCTGCACAATTATTGTATTTGTATCGTGAGAGTAATGTGTAGATTATTATCTCACGCGGTATTTCGAAGCGGAATATTTGGCCAATTAAATCATTTGTAGCTAGCTTATTACAGTTGCTTTACTACCAAATTAGAATTTGTAACTTCAGAATGGACGGCAGACGTGCGTGACTAATGAAACCCGCTTTAAATGCCTACAATTATTTCAAATATGTACTAATTATTTGCATTTTGAGCGCTGTGGTGGCACAGTAGTAACGGCTGTGATATAAGAGTTATAGGTCGTGGGTTCGAACAAAGGTTGCCACTTTTTTATATTCTTTTTTTAATTAAAGTATATTGGTTATTATAGGTAAGAAAAAAAAAAACTACACAGTGTAAAAATAAAGTATGACTTATTTGTCTTTATTATTATATTTATTTTTTATTTTTTTGCAGTTTGTATCACAAATTTTCATTTAACGAAAAAGTACTTACGACTAAACTTTTCAAAATCCCAAAGAAATCAAATCTTGCAAAATAAAGTATTTTCGTGTACTTTATTGTTCTAATAAAGTATAGAGTACAATTATGTGAAATAACGTACAATACTTTATTATAAAGTACGGGTGGCAACCCTAGTTCGAACCCAAAAGAGAGCACTTAACTTTGTGTAAATTATTTCATCACCACTGCTTTCAAAACGGTGAAGGAAAACATCGTGACGAAACCGGCATGTCAACAATTCGAAGACATTGTGACGTATACCGACCGACACTGGGCCTGGATTATGGCCCACTCCGTCTCACCGAGAGGAGGCCATGTCCAGCAGTGGGAACATCATGGCCTGATGATGTATAGTGTGTTGTCAGTTTTAGTATAAGAGGTGGGCGTTGGTTTGGAAATGGTCAAGTTCATTAAATTCTCGCTGTCTTCACAACTATTTGCTAATCTAAAACGCCGTCCCGTGAACAGCACTTGGATGCTTTGGCGTTGTTATTACAGCATTTTGTTTATACTGGTGAATCTATTAAAATATCATCATCAGCAGCCTATAATGTTCCCATTGCTGGGACACAGGCCTCTCGGTGACATGGAGTGGGCCATAATCCACCACGCGGGCCCAGTGCGGGTTGGTAGATGTCACATGTCTTCGAATTTTTGGTTCTAAGACATGCCGGTTTCATCACGATGTTTTCCTTCTCCGTTTTAAAAGCAGTGGTGATGAAATAAGTTACACAAAGGTAAGTGCCTACCTTTTGGCCTTTCTTCTTAGAGTAGTCAGATAGGAAAATATCACTGACGTCTAAAATTGTCTGTACAAACCTTTTTACGAGGGAGGGGGGGGGGGGGACACAATATCCGGACTCCTCAAAAGTCAACCTCACCTGCACGTGGTGCACCCTGCTGCTTACCAACGAGGGTCTGACGACTGAGAAATGGCGGGCTATCCATTTGATATACCGAGTAGATGGCTCAAAAACGTGGTCGTTCACAAGATACTTCTAGTAGAGTAATTGATATCAGTGCAGGATATCAACTCAGGATGGCAGCGGATGAGTATTTCATATACCAATGGTGGGCTATATCGTCTAAAGCCCAATGCCCCTTTCCCTATGAACCAGTTGCAAAAATAAAATCATTTATCATTGATTCCAGAAGAAACACACGGTGGGTTTCAAATGTCCGAACGGTCCCGCTTGCCGCCACGTGTGGTGTTGTGCCATTGAACAGATGCTATTTTTTACGTAAGTATACTTTTTCATATGCATGTTTTTGCTAACAGTTAAGTAGTTTTTTTTTTTTAACTATATTCACAGTTGTATGAGTCAATGCCCCGACATGAACTCAACATATTAGAATTTGCATTGCTTTTTAATTAATTTGTCGGTCTTATAGTCTACATTTCTATAAGTTTTGTGTAAGGTCAAATATTTCAAGTCTCTTATTGATCTGGTTCAGTTGTGATTCTGCATGATGTGTAAAATCGGTGATATTCTTTATAAAAATCCACCTAAACTGATCACATGTAACACAACAAACAGTTTCTGTGAGATTAAGCTGTGGTTAGCACTCAGACTCAAAGTCCATCAACTCCTACCTCCTAACTTCGGGATTTTTTTGTCTCGGCAATGACGAAGTAGTGCGCTCTAGGGTTTGAGCATATGAATACACTCACTGAGAACTAACTACGCGCGGAACCTCCGTTCGATTTAAGGACCCCACACTCTTACAGTCTCCTTGTAAGTCCACTTTCGCACTGACGTCAACATATGTATTCCGGCGGGATTCTTTCGTGCACTGGTTCTTCAGCCCTTTTCTCACCGCCGAAGGTTGAAAATCGAACAGTGTGTTTTTTCAACTGCTGGGATACATATTGTTTCAATGCTCGGTTCAATATCGACCGTTCAAAATCCAGTGCGAACTAAAATCACGCCGCGATATTTTTACTCCCTTGCGAATGTGGTTTAACATTTTCATGATTGAATGTACATTATCATTTGTGAAAAAAAAAACCCGCGCCAGGCCACTTCAATGTCCCTGCCAGGGTCGTGAGATTTGTTCGAAGTTCGAAAGATATACCGTGGCCCTGGCCCTGACACGCCCTCCCGCTCCAGCCAGAGCGGGAGAAGTCATTTGTTGATTTCAAATCCAAAAAAAGGCCATTTCAATCAATCTGCCTAGCCTTTTCTCAACTATATTGAGTTCGGCTTTCAATATAATTGTGCGACTGTCTATCTGCCCAGACGCAAGGGCACGTCACCCTGCACAAAGTCATTACGACTTTCAGCTCAAGTAATCCACACTATCCACACTATATCCATACTAATATTATAAATGCAAAAGTAACTCTGTCTGTCTGTCTGTCTGTCTGTCTCGCTTTCCTGCGAAAACTGCTGAACCGATTTAAATGAAATTTGGCAAACAGATAGTTTAGAGCCTGAGAAAGGACATAGGCTACTATTTATCCCGGTAGTATGTTCCCGCGAGATAATTTCCGACCTCCACGCGGGCGAAGCCGCTGGCAAAAGCTAGTAATATTATAAATGCAAAAATAACTGTCTGTCTGTCTCGCTTTCCTGCTAAAACTACTGAACAGATTTAAATGAAATTTGGTACACAGATAGTTTAGAGCCTGAGAAAAAACATAGGCTACTTTTTATCCCGGTAGTACGTTCCCGCGGGATATGTTTCGACTTCCACGCAGGCGAAGCCGCTGGCAAAAGCTAGTTTGAAATATTAGAACCCAATCTATGTCTACTGTTGAAATGTGTTTCCATCATCTTTCTTGTTCGAAACTAGTAAAAGTTCAGTTATTTATAATGAAATGAACTGGTTTGTTGTCCAGATATAGGTACCTACTACATCGAACATACAATAACTACTTATGCTTATATAAAATAACTCAGATAACGTAATATTAATAAACAGAAGATACAATACCATTTTTACACATTCACATATCATGCTTTGATAATTAAATTTCATCTATCGTATCGTATCTATACTCTTGTATTTATTTGTGGATAACGATGCTGGCTGCGTGATTACTGAAGTGTTTTGTAAATATCTGTACCTCAGTATTAAGCATTATTGCGCAATTGTTTGTTATCCTGAAGAAATAAATGAAAATGTACTTGTCGGATCTTTCACGAGTTTAGACTAAAAATGGGACACAAAACGCTTTTGTTTAGCGTTGTGTGGAGTCTAGGATTGAGTATGGGGCCCGATACGGACGCATGGAGCGACAGTGATCGTTTAGCCGCGGTTCTGACACATACTGGCCTAGGAACTACTCTGTGTTTCCTTTTAAGTTCAGAGTATTCATTGGTACAGAAGTATTAGTAAGTGACTCTATAACAATATAGTGTGCGAAAGTTAAAGGAGCTGTTCCTCTCGTTTACCCGTATCCTTTTTCTACGCTCACGACTGTGTATCTGATACTATGTAGGTAACTAAGTATGTCTGATCAGAATCCTATGTACCTGGGTTCTATTTACTAACAATAAAGCTGAAGAGATTGTTTGATTTTTGTTTGAACGCGCTAATCTCTAGAACTACGAGTTAGATCTGTGGAAATCTTTTTACATTGTATAGCCTTATTCTTGAGAAAGGTCATAGCCTATAGCTATGTAACATCTCGCTAGGACCTTAGGAGACGAGCGAAAAGAAAAAAAGTCAGAAAACGAGGTAAAAGTGCGGACAGGCGATGTAATGTGACGCGTACGAAGTCGTAGGCAGAAGCTCATAATCATAATTTCAGCCGTAAGACATCCACTGCTCCTGCCAGGGTCGCGTGATTGTTCGAAAGAGATACCGTGACCCTGGCACATGGGCAACTGATGGAACACGGGTGGGTTTTAGTCAGTAAAAGTCTGACACGCCCTCCCGCTCCGCCCAGAGCGGGAGAAGTCATTTGATGATTTCCGATCCTGAAAAAAAAAAAAAAAAAAAAGACATCCACTGCTGGACATAGGTCAACCTCCAATAAGAGGGGTTTGCCAGAATCACCACGCTTAGCAGGCGGGTTGACGATCGCAGTATGGTGTTAAAATGCATAGATAACGCTGCTGCCCATTCCCTAGTAAGGCAGAAGCAAATCAACGTTCTTATTCTAAATTAAACTCTCGGTCTTAGAACTTATGATATATTTCATGTTGTGCCAGGTTACCGTCGTCGTCGGACGCGTGCGTGTACTCGAGCGGCGGGCTGTTCTCGTGGGGCACCAAGTTCAAGTACGTGGGCCGCACGGAGCGGGAGATCCTGGAGCGGGACGGTCTGCTAGCGCCCAGGGACTCGCAGGTAAGGAAGCACTATTTTGATATTCTTTAGGGACTCGCAGGTACGATACACACGAGTTTCATGTACTTTAGGGACTCGCAGGTACGGAAACACTAGTTTGATGTTCTTTAGGGATGGTTTAAGGTCCTTATAAGGGCCTCAGGACTTTGTCCTTTTGTTACTTAATAAAACAATGTCAAAAATGTGTCCCAGCAAAGTGTGGTTACTCTACAGGCCCCTTCCGGATTTGTTGGTCAGTTAAGTTTTGATTGGTTAGTGTTAAAAAATCACAAAAAATGGACCAAGCATTGACTCCTAAAATTCTAATTGAAAGCGGGGGGATGTTCAAAGTTGTGAGCAAGTTTAATATGGTATTCAAATTCATTATTGGCTCAAAGTCACTCAATGAGCAATGGAGAGGGCTATGCTTAGGGTTTCCCTGCGTGATCGAATCAGAAATGATGAGATCCGTAGGAAAACCAAGGTTACGATAAACACGTGTTGCATCCAACACCAAAGGCCGACCTAACTTCAAAGTCATTATGGCCATACCCGATGAGGTTCTAGAACATATATAGAACCTAATGGGGTTCTAGAACAGCTGGCAACCTGGCGACAAGAGACACTAGAACTCTAATACTGGGGTCGAATTTCAGTCTCATAAAAAAAATCTCGTGAAAAACGATTTTAAATAAAATTGACTGTCATGCATGTCACTTCGTGACGCGAGCTTGAAGGCTGCGGCCATAGAGTACTTTTTTATATATGCTGCGGTGCACTGGCGCAGACGCGTGGGCCTCTAGGTGTGAGTACTGGCCATTCAGTACCGTTTGACACTGCATGTCGTTTGTTTTAAATCTATAATAGTTGTGTCAAATAATAAACAATGTCTATGAACATGCGTATATTTTAATTATTAAATCCCTCACAAATTGATAGCAGAGCGTGGTTGTTTGTAAATATGAAAAAATGGCATCAACTACGAGTTATCGAAATATAGAACCTTTGACCAAGTCAAATTATGATACTTGGTGTTTGCAAGCACAGGCGGTCCTGATCAAAAATGACTTTTGGGATATCGTAAGCGGCGAAAAAACGTTACCACCAGTTGCGGATGCGGCGGCGAGATTGGCGTTCAACAAAGAGGATTTGAAGGCAAGGGCTGAAATTCTACTTTTGTTGTCACCGTCGGAATTAAAACAAATTAAAGTCTGCGCGACATCTAAAGCTGTATGGGACAAGTTGAAGGCTACTTACCAAAGCACTGGGCCTGCAAGAAAAGCTACCTTATTAAAACAGTTGGTTTTAAAGCGAATGACCACAGGAGAAGATATACGTGACCACATAAATAACTTCATGGACATCGTCGACAAACTCGCGATATGGATATAAAGGTACCTCCAGAACTGCTTAGCATAATGCTCCTCTACAGTTTGCCGACAACTTTTGAAAATTTTAGAATAGCCATTGACTCTCGAGACACCCTGCCTAATCCTGAAGATTTAAAAGTAAAGATTCTGGAAGAATACCAAGCAAGGAGTGGAAATGAACAGCCTGAAAGCTCAGAAGCCTATCACGTTAAGAAAAATAGGAAAAGGTTGTACTGCAAGACCTGTAAAAAGAAAGGTCACACTATCGAGACATGTTGGGGCAAGAAGAAAAACCCGAATAAAAAAGACAACGGAAGCAAATACAATTTTAACGTTTGTCTGAGCACCGTAAATACAGACGCTGGTGAAAATGCCTGGTGTCTAGACAGCGGCTGCTCATCGCACATGTGCGGTGACGAATCAATGTTTTCCACTATGACCCCTGAAATTGGCACTCTAAAGTTGGCATCAAACAAATATACCAGCAAAATTCAAGGCAAAGGGAAAGTAACTATAAACACCGCTAAACACGGCTACAATTTCCATGACACACTATATGTTCCGGATATTTCTGTAAACCTTTTATCTGTCGCTAAAATAACGGACAGAGGAAATAAGGTTGTTTTTGAAAAAGAGAAAGCCTACGTCGTAGACAAAACCGGTGAAATAACACTGACTGCTCGAAAGAGAAATGGGCTTTACTATTTTGAATCTGGACAAAAAGAGACTACAAATTACACAGCAAAAAATGACAGTGACATTATGGAATGGCATCGCAAACTCGGCCACATAAATGAAAGAGACTTAAAGAAGATGGCTAAGGATAAGGAAACATGTGAGACCTGCATCAAAAGCAAAATGTCCAGGTTACCTTTTATAAGACATGATCTATACACAACTGATCACCTGGAGATAATCCATAGTGACGTTTGTGGACCGTTTGAATGCGATACACTAGCAGGATAAATAAATAAATAAATAAATATCTTAGGACAACCAACACACCGTTATCTGATCCCAAACTAGGCAGAGCCTGTACTATGGTAACCAGACAACTGATAAATATACTTATATATTTCTAAATACATACATATTATAGATAAATTACACCCAGACACAGAACAAATGATTGTGCTCATCACACAAACATTTGTCCTGGGTGGGAATCAAACCCACAACCTCAGTCTTTGCAGTCAGGGTCACTAACCACTAGACTAGCAGGCCAGTCAAAGTATTATGTTACTTTTACAGACGACTTTAGTCGCTATTGTCACGTCTATTTTATAAAAAGGAAGAGTGACGTTTTCAACGTTTTCAAAGAATATAAAAATGAAGTTGAGACGTTCCACAACAAGAAAATAAAGAACCTGCAGACAGACAATGGTACGGAATACCGCAACAAGGAATTCGATGCTTTTCTCAAATCGCATGGCATCCAAAGAAGGTTGACCACAGTTTACACCCCTCAACAAAATGGGATCAGCGAGAGAAAGAACAGATCGTTATTAGATAAAGCCAGATGTCTGTTAATCGAGGCCAAGGCACCTAAAAAACTCTGGGCGGAAGCGGTAGCAACCGCAAACTACCTTATAAATCGTAGCCCTTCCAAAGCACTGGATGGCGAAATACCGTTCATGAAATGGCTTGGCCGAAAACCATGTGGGCATCATCTTTACGTGTACGGCAGGAAGACCTTTGTTTTGAAAAAGAACAAACGAGGCAAACTGACCCAAAATGCCAAAGAAGGCGTATTCATGGGGTACTCACTGACCTCAAAGGCTTACAGAGTGTACATACCCGAAGAAGATGATGTAGTGATAAGCAGGGACATAAAAGTCATAGACAAGATGTACTTCGAAGAAGAAAGTCAGAGCTATGATAAACTTATTAACGAAAGAGAACACTCTAGGATACCTGAAAAAGAAAATAAGATTAAAGGTAATGATATGAAAAATGAAAGAATACAACCCATAGAAATTGAAATAACCGAGAATGAAAAGGAAAATACCTTACAAAATTTCAATGAGCAAGAAGATGAAGTTTCTTCGGTAGAAGACATAGAGTCTTACGATGACGCATCAGAGGTTATAGAAATACCTGAAAATGGGAGGCCGCAAAGAGAGAGGCGTCCACCCGCGTGGACCAGAGATTTTATATTAGACCATCCTGAAGAATGTCAACTACTTTCAGAGATATCCAACATATCCGATGAGAATGAAGATGATGAATACTGGCATGATGCTATAAAAGCCGAAATTAGAGCACATGTTAAAAATGGAACCTGGAAAATAGAAAAGAAGAACAAAGACATGAAAGAAGTGGACTACAAAATGGTTCTTAAAAATAAAATAGGACCTGACAACAGTATAACAAAGAAAGCCAGACTAGTAGCACGGGGCTTCACTCAGCGACCAGGCGTTGACTTCAATGAAACATACGCTCCCGTAGCTAAACTGAGTTCAATAAGATCTGTTGTTGGAATAGCCATGGAAGAAGGCTTGAAATTGAACCAGATGGATGTTACAACGGCATACCTGAATGGTGAACTAGAAGAAAAAATAGTAATGAAGTATCCTGACTATTTAGAAGAATATCTGACTGAAATCATGGTTGAAGAAAGTAAACAGGAAAATTTAACTTTGTACAACAAAACAATGAGTATGCTAAAAGACATAAAAACAATCCTAAAGGAAAAGTATGTCATCTTATAAAAGCTTTATATGGACTCAAACAGGCAGGGAGGCAATGGTACAAGAAACTCGACACAGAATTAAAGAACATAGGTTTCACAGCATCGGAAGCTGACCCATGTCTATACATACAAGAGAAAAGAGGAGTAAAAGTCATAATAATAATATATGTCGACGATTTGTTAATTGCCTATTCATGTCCCAGAAAGCTACAAGAAATAAAAGACATGTTAAATGCCAAATTTGAATTAAAAGACTTAGGAACACCTAAACGGATAATAGGAATAGATGTTACCTATAAGGGCGATGAAATCAAACTGAACCAAGAGAAGTTCATAGAAGACACTCTTAAAAAATTTAAAATGGAAGATTGCTAGGCCACATCGACGCCCATAGAACCAGGTCTTAAACTAGAAAAAGGAGAAAGAGGTGAAAAGAACAATCTGCCGTACAAAAATTTGATTGGTACGCTCATGTATCTGGCTGTGGCAACTCGACCAGATATAATGTATGCCATTAGCTATCTCTCTCAGTTTAATGACTATTACGGCGAAGAGCATTTCAAGTGCGCAAAAAGAGTGCTGCGTTATTTAAAAGGAACCAAAGGCGTTGGTCTTATATTCAGGAAAACTCGCCAAGAACTACATGGCATGGCTGACGCAGATTGGGGCGCATGCAAGCTCGACCGGAAGTCTTTTTCGGGCTTTTGTTTTAAATATGCTGGAACGGCTATAAGCTGGATGTCGAAGAAACAAAAGTCTGTTGCGCTATCTACTGCCGAAGCGGAATATGTAGCATTGACTGAAGCTGCGAAAGAGGTCATTCATCTAAAAAGTGTATTCAGAGATCTTGGGGCCAACTATGAAAGCATAGTAATATTTACCGATAACCAAGCTGCCCTTAAGTTAAGTCAAAACACTATGGTCAATTTCAAGTCCAAACACATTGATTTAAAAATGCACTTCATTAGAAATTGCATAATGGACGGAATGATAGAGGTCAGGTATCTGCGAACCGAAGACATGGAAGCAGATATACTAACAAAAGCTATAGCTGGACCGCGGCTGTTGAAATTGCGGAACGGCTTAGGAGTTTCCTGAACTCCTTATGACCACGATCATGCAGTGAAGAGGAGTGTGAGTACTGGCCATTCAGTACCGTTTGACACTGCATGTCGTTTGTTTTAAATCTATAATAGTTGTGTCAAATAATAAACAATGTCTATGAAAATGCGTATATTTTAATTATTAAATCCCTCACACTAGGGCTTGCCCTAAGTGAGTATATATTCCTTGGCCTAGGGCACCACGGCTTCGCACGTACAGGGAGCAGATATTTTTTTAAATTTCTCCCATTGTTACCTAACTTGTTTATAGCAGGGTGCTTACTCTCGAATATAATTCCAATAGATCGACATTGGAATTGTCAGTCAAACGTCAGGGATTGGCTGGACTCACTGAGTCTAGCCAATCCCTGACGTTTAACTCAACCAACTGACGTTTGACCAATGTCGATCTATTGGAATTATATTCGAGAGTAAGCACCCAGAACTCCTACTGAAGCTTGACTACAATTTATCAAAAGAAGTAGGTAGGAAATAGTAGGTTTCGAAATAAAGAATGTGTAATTTTGTGTTGATTTTTATAAAGTTGATGAGGATTTGGTAAGTGTAGAAAGACAAGCCCTTTTGACAAGCATTAAGGTATCAAGGTAATAAAGTATCTTACATATTTTCCAAATTTCATAATATTTATTTTGGAATTCTGATGTTTATTGAAAACAATATTAACCGCCGCGTTCAAAAGCTGTCGTTGTCCTTTTTTTGGAATTAGTCCATAGTAGGCGGTAATTCTATGGCTATTTCTTTTTTTGTTGCGCTGGAGTCCATAAATAATTTTCTTCTCAAGTGAACGCACATATTTAGCTCAGAATTAATGATATTTGTAATATAATCTTTTTGACTGTCTAAAATAACTAATATGATGAAAAAAGTTGTGCCCCAGAAATGGTAATCACCACCCAAAAATACAAAACTGTAATATTATGAATTTACAAATGAAACAGCATTATTTCGCTTTGAAACAGCATTATGTAAACGACTGTACATTTCATTCTAGTTAGAGGCTATATAGTAAGTCTTTTTTTATGGAACAAAAAATAAATTGACTTAAATTGAATGGAAAGGATAATAGCTACAAAAGTTAAAAACTGTGTTGACGCTATCAACGCCCATCTAAGCATAACAAACTCATTGTTCCAGAATTGACTATGCACGCCCGGCTACACTTCAAACTATACATTTCCACTATAAGCTGACCTGTCATTGTAGAGTATATGTATACAATGCAAGCCCAGCTAAAACTGGAAATGTATAACTTTATGTGTAGCCATATGTACTAAGCTCATTGATATACATTTTTGTATATGAATGAGCTTAGTTGTACCATAATAAGGCATATATTATTTTTATTTCAGAAGGACGGTTCGGGCACAGGTGGTAAAAGGAAAGCGTCTAGTGTGCCTGCCACCCCATCCACTCCCATGACCGGAGACTTCGGTATTTATCGTACATATCTATTTCATTACACTTATATACCTTAGGGACCCATCCAACATCCTACTGCGTATTTTTCTTTACTTGTCTTATTTGGTAAACAGACACGGTACAAAAATAACGAGATTTTTCATCAATCATATACTTAAAGTTAGATATGATATAATATAACATCTTGCCTGTAATTGCCAAGGGACTTGCAGCCACACGAGTTGATGAGGTTAAGCTACGCTTGCCGCGGTTGATTCGTAGATGGGTAGCCTTAGATAGCATGGTTCTGGCTATTATTTGTGGATCTTTGACAGGTGTGACGGGTCGTCAGAAGCCCGGAAGTTTGACAACCAGTCTTACCAAGAGGTATCGTGTTACCCAGTAACTTGGTTGTCCACAACCCAGTTACTAAGTTTATTTAAGGCACATTCACAGTAAATAGTATACCTTAATAATTTAAACAGAGCACAGTTGCTTATTTGCCTGAACTAGGTTGCACCTGTGCTTCAGGCTAGAAATGACATGACATTACATAAATATTTAATATAATAAATTAACAGTGTATAAAGTAAAGTGGCATGATAGTATCATGCAATTTAAACTATCTAGTTAATCTTTTTAACCCCCGACGCAAAAAGAGGGGTGTTATAAGTTTGACGTGTCTGTCTGTCTGTGTGTCTGTCTGTCTGTCTGTGTGTCTGTCTGTCTGTGGCATCATAGCTCCCGAACGGATGATGTGATTTCAATAAAAAAAAAATGTATTAAAGGTGACTTATCTGCGAGTGTTCTTAGACATGTTTGATGAAAATCGGTTGAGCCGTTTAAATGTTGTGGGGGGGAAAGTGGGGAAGAGTAACCGAATGTCAGCAAATATACTCGAGTGGGGTCTCAAATGAAAGCGCACTGAAAGAGAATATTGATGAATTAATCGAAAGTGTTCTTAGCTTCGTTTGATTCTACATTATATTAAGTATATACCTATAAAAAGTACAAAATAAAAAATTAAATAAAAAATTAAAAAAACCCCGGACACAAAAACCTAATTTCCTTTTAAAAAGTAAAAAATAATAAAAAATAACTCAATCTTAAAGTACCTAAGAATGTATTAATAATTCAACAAAAAAAAAACGGTCGCGTTGGGGGACCGCTCCGCGAGTGCAGACGTCGTTGACTGCTTAGTTAAGTAATAAGACTATTGGTAATTAAATTGTTAGGTTTGAAGCGGTCCCCCAACGCGGCGTATTTTTTTTTGAATTATTAATACATTCTTAGGTACTTTAAGATTGAGTTATTTTTTACTTTTTAAAGGGAAATTAGGTTTTTGTGTCGGGGGTTTTTTTAAATTTTTTTCTACATTAATTAGTCTAAGAAATGATAAAATCTGAACAAAGAGATGTTTTGAGTTTGCATTAGATATGCAAACTACATCATTCTGTGTCTTTTTAGTATTGTCAGCATGGTGTCCCCTCTGCCTGGGTCGCGGAATTGTTCGAAAGAGTTACCGTGGCCCTGGCATAGGCAACTGAAGGAACACCGGCGGGTTTTAGTGAATAAAAGACTGACGCGCTCTTCCGCTCCACCCAGAGCGGGAGACGTCAATTGAAGATTTCTTACCCACAAAAAAAAGCATGGTGTCACTGTATATTTGTTTACCAAATAAGTTACTTAAAGAAAGATACACTTTACGTGTTACCCACCTTATTACCCCACACTAGCTTAGGACATAAACTGAATATTGTTGTAAGACTCGCCCCTCATGTACAGGTTACAGCAGCCTGCCTCGCTCGACACATAGCGCGCCGCTGGAGGAGAGCGGTGGGGACGATAGTTGTAACGGGGCCTGTCTACTGAGCGGGCCGGCAGTGGACATCGCGCTGGCCTGCAGCGAGCTGCGCACCGTGCACGAGGAGGCCAAGCCGCCCGGTATGTAACGGGGCCTGTCTACTGAGCGGGCCGGCAGTGGACATCGCGCTGGCCTGCAGCGAGCTGCGCACCGTGCACGAGGAGGCCAAGCCGCCCGGTATGTAACGGGGCCTGTCTACTGAGCGGGCCGGCAGTGGACATCGCGCTGGCCTGCAGCGAGCTGCGCACCGTGCACGAGGAGGCCAAGCCGCCCGGTATGTAACGGGGCCTGTCTACTGAGCGGGCCGGCAGTGGACATCGCGCTGGCCTGCAGCGAGCTGCGCACCGTGCACGAGGAGGCCAAGCCGCCCGGTATGTAACGGGGCCTGTCTACTGAGCGGGCCGGCAGTGGACATCGCGCTGGCCTGCAGCGAGCTGCGCACCGTGCACGAGGAGGCCAAGCCGCCCGGTATGTAACGGGGCCTGTCTACTGAGCGGGCCGGCAGTGGACATCGCGCTGGCCTGCAGCGAGCTGCGCACCGTGCACGAGGAGGCCAAGCCGCCCGGTATGTAACGGGGCCTGTCTACTGAGCGGGCCGGCAGTGGACATCGCGCTGGCCTGCAGCGAGCTGCGCACCGTGCACGAGGAGGCCAAGCCGCCCGGTATGTAACGGGGCCTGTCTACTGAGCGGGCCGGCAGTGGACATCGCGCTGGCCTGCAGCGAGCTGCGCACCGTGCACGAGGAGGCCAAGCCGCCCGGTATGTAACGGGGCCTGTCTACTGAGCGGGCCGGCAGTGGACATCGCGCTGGCCTGCAGCGAGCTGCGCACCGTGCACGAGGAGGCCAAGCCGCCCGGTATGTAACGGGGCCTGTCTACTGAGCGGGCCGGCAGTGGACATCGCGCTGGCCTGCAGCGAGCTGCGCACCGTGCACGAGGAGGCCAAGCCGCCCGGTATGTAACGGGGCCTGTCTACTGAGCGGGCCGGCAGTGGACATCGCGCTGGCCTGCAGCGAGCTGCGCACCGTGCACGAGGAGGCCAAGCCGCCCGGTATGGCGCACTGCACAACTATTCACCAGCATTCAGCAGGCTATCCTATCGAAAATGACACATTTCCATAACCTGATTTGCGTTGCCGTAAACATCGGTCGGAAAAATAGCGGTCGTCCATTTCATTTAAACTGATAACATTTTCGGTTTTGGATTTGTGAAGAGCGTAAGTTCTCTATACCTCGACGTTAACTCGCTTTTAAAACATTGACGTGCAAAAGTAAGTGTTCTCATTTCAGCCGAAAAACGTCCACTTCTTCTGCTTTTCACTCTAGATCTAGAACCTTTCGGCCCATTGGCCATCTGTTCTGCGAGCAATGTGTCCTGCCCGGTATGCCACTTAAGTTTGGCAATTCTTCGGGCTATGTCGGTTACCTTGGTTCGCCTGTGGATCTCTTCATTTCTGATTCGATCGCGTAGGGAAACTGCAAGCAAAGCTCTCTCCATTGCCCTTTGAGTGACTTTTAGATTTCTAATAAGGTCCATTATGAGCGAGCACGTTTCAGTACCATAGATTACTAGCAAAACACATTGGTCAAAAACTTCCGTCTTGAGACAATGCGGTATGTGGGACGAGAAAATATTGCGTAGCTTTTCGAACACTGCCCAGCCGAGTCGGATTCGACGATTCCGATCTTCATAAGAGTGGGTATTACCTACATGAGCATTTGACATGAACTTTATCCTATCCTTGTTCATCCTAAGACCTCCTTGTTCCTCTTGCGGAAGCTCTACTGAGGTCGTTGAGCATTGTACTGAGGTTCTCCATAGTCTCAGCCATAACTACTATAGGTACTCCCTTTCTTCTCCTAAAATTGTTTGTCCGAAAATCATAATCCATAACACGTTAGCTATAAACAGCAGTAACCATAATATTCAAAAAGTCGAAATTTTGTTTTACATAATTATCTTTGCTTCTAAAACTATTCTGTCATAATATCAAATATTATAATCATTAAATCTCCTAATTTTGCATGTTATAAAGTCATATGTCCTAAGTATTTTATTATATAAAGTGTATTATGCCGAATGTTCATTAATAAGAAAATCGTTAGTAGTAAAAAATTGCTAAAAGTTAGGTTTTAGTGACAGAAACGAATCGCTGTAAATCCGACTCCACGTAGTCTTGTCTGCCCTACCCCTAGAGTGTAATTTAAAATCGCGGAGGCGCGGAGGGGCGAGGCGGCCCGCGAGCTGAGGAGCAGGTGGTTGTAACGCTCGCCGCCGCTGCTGAGGCAGCAAGACGAAGCTGCGGTGGTGATCGTTAAACCGTCTGCGACGATAAGCTCGCGTGGGACCGCCTAAGCCCCGCAGTGCCGGAGCCATGACAGAAACCATGCCTGCTGCATGATGCATGCTCGCTTGCATGTTGCATGCTTGTTTGCATGCTACATGATGCATGCTTGCTTGCATGTTGCTTGCATGCATGCTGCATGCATGGTTTATGGTTGTTTGCATGTTCCTTAGAGGGAAATAAAATCACATGTTCACAGTCACCTGTTTTATTGAGTGATAATACATGCAGCGCCATGCCAGGCCTTGATAAATGCTATAATGCTTTTGCATCTTTACTAATTATGTATTGTATCACTTGGATTTGATAAAATAATGAAATTCTTAATGAACTCCGTAATACACATTTGTTTTAAAAATATAATTAGGATAAATAAACTTTAAAATAATTTGAATTTAGAACTTATAACTTTTATGGAAAACAGTTTTAAGTCTTTTGTATATTATTGACTAGCTTTTGCCCGCGGCTTCGCCCGCGTGGACGTCGGAAATTATCGCAAGAGGACATACTACCACGGTTAATGTATTAAGAATGCATTAATCCAGGTTATTTAGGTAATAAGAGAATGGTTGAGTGAGAGCAGTGGTGGCTCAGTGGTATCAGCCCCGACTTACGAATTGTAGGTCGTGGGTTCGAACCCAGGCAGGCGCTTTACTTTGTGTAAATATTTTCATCACCACTGCTCTCAAAACGGTAAAGGATAACATCGTGAGGAAACCGGCATGTCCTAGAACCAAAAATTCGAAGACATGTGACATCTACCAACCCGCACTGGGCCTGCGTGGTAGATTACGGCCCACTCCTTCTCACCGAGAGGAAGCCTGTGTCTCAGCAGTGGGAATAATATAGGGTAATA
Source organism: Aporophyla lueneburgensis (assembly GCA_932294355.1). Taxonomy (NCBI): domain Eukaryota; kingdom Metazoa; phylum Arthropoda; class Insecta; order Lepidoptera; family Noctuidae; genus Aporophyla; species Aporophyla lueneburgensis. The sequence goes on along the minus strand of OW028739.1, from coordinate 7,441,708 downwards.
ATATATAGGTAATAAATACTATCTGTGTGCCATTTTCGACCCAGATCCAATGAGCCGCTTTTGCGTGATTGTGAAACAAAATTCCAATCAAACAAATGTTCACATTTATAATATTAGTAGTAAGTAGGTTTATAATTCATATTACTTCGGATTCATAGTTTATGAGAATATCATGTGTGTTTGATGAATAGTATTCAGAGTAAGAAGACTGTGAAATAGGGTTGGATTGAATTGATATAAATCATCCTGGTTTTTCTTAACTCTCGTTCGTATTCTACCTATACAGACACTCAATTATTTACCAGACACCAAATTAAACATAGTTATAAGAATAGTATTTTTGCCAGTGGCTTCGCCCGTATAGCTTTCGGAAAATATCACTCGGAAACCTACTACCGGGATAAAGTATCCTATGTGTATGGTAAGTATGCAGGATAACCAAAAATCCAAATCCATCCAAAAATCTAAACATCTAAGCCATATTTCGCGGTATCTTACTTGGAATAATACAATTAGGTTTATTTTGAGTACTTCGAACACACATGATATTCGCATTTACTATGAAGCCAAAGTAATATGAATTACCTACAATATTACAATCCTATTAATCCTGCGTAGCGGTGGGGCAGTCCCACCGCCACCAACCGGGACGGCCGGACGCGGGAAGGCCCGCTAGCCGCTCTGCGGCGATTTTATTATAATCTCTGATATCTTCTAAAATATTAATTTTAATGATATGCTGTAAAGGGCAATTTTGATCTACATGAAATACACAATTTATTTAAGGTACTTAATTGCATAAGGATTAATGCTGTATTGCTTAAAATCGCATTCATAAATAAGCCATTATTTCTCGTAAAAAGTAAAGGATAAAAATGGTTATTATGGGTTATCCCTAAGAGTTAGACATATACCATCGCGGACTTTTTTGTAGAACTTCTTAAGGTGTACAATACTGTAGTACATTATTTTGAGCTATTTCGTAGGGTTCAGCCAGCGTTCGCAATGTAAGCGCAAAAAAATGTGTTTATTTATGACATCACATTAGAAACCTCTAAAATTATCAGCGTTTCTTTACTATATTATGCATGTTATATACATATAAACCTTCCTCTTGAATCACTCTATCTATTAAAAAAACCTGCATCAAAATCCGTTGCGGAGTTTTAAAGATATAAGCATACATAGGGACAGACAGACAGCGAAGTGACTTTATTTTATAATATGTAAAGATAATATGTAAAGATAGTAATATTTATGACAAATGGATTTAGGGCATTGTATTTAGGGATTTCAATTTTATGGCATGTGATAGTAACTTAAGTTCGGGCAAGTTATCATTCGGACAAATGATGATTAGGACAAAAAAAAATATGGCTCTTTAAATTATGAATAAAAAAGTTAGGTCACACAATAGAGAACCCTACTATATCGTCGTGAGAAAACGCAAACCTTCGCAAACCGAAGGTGAGTGATGTACCCGCTTTTAATGTTGAGCCAGCCCCTTTCCGGTTCAAAACCTTGAAGACGTCCAGTGTAGCGGTGAACTTTTTCGGATAGATAACATCTCTCGGTTTTGAGGTCCTGTCCTGGAGTCGGACTGACATAGTGGCGTTTTCATAATAACACTTCAGCACCTTGAAGTACTGATAGTCGATCTAGCACCATAGAAGAAACTGCAGTACAGCCAGTGTCTCGACCGAATCGAAAGCTTTTTTGTAGTCCACAAACGCTAAACAGGGAGGCAGTTTTATACTCTTCGGTCTTGTGTATAACCTGTTCAGCGTATATATGTGGTATAACCTTTACGGAATCTGTTCGGGAGGCTGGAAGTAAAAGTGTGTCACTGCTGGGTATAGGCCTCTTTTCCGCCATACATCTCGGTTCCGTGCGTCCCTTATTTACGCGTTTCCAGCGACCTTGATGATTTAAGTGTGTGTATAAACTATAAACCTAATAACTTGGTTGACTTGACTGATCTAAATGTTGGACTATTGCAGCCGTCCCCACGGAGTACAGCCTGCGCGACTCGTTCGAGCACTCGTCGTCGGAGTCGGGCGTGACGTCAGCGGCCCTGGCAACACTAGCGCCGCGCGAGGAGTGGGGCGCGGCGGTGCGGCCCTTCAGCCTGTTGCGGGCCTTCGTGCCGTCGTTCGCGCTGGTGTGGCTGGGCCTGGCGCTGTTAGCCCTGCTGCTGTTCGAGACGGACTGGGCGGCGCTGCGCGGCCTGCGCCGCAAGCCCGAGCTGCTGGCCCTGCGGCGCCACTACTACGCGCCGCTCAAGGACTACCTCAAGCGCAAGGTCGTGGAGCTGTTCTGATTCGCATGCCGGCCGCGGCGGCCCGACCTCCTCCACTTCCCGAGTGTCAAATTTTTCCGGCGCGTACTGTTACGTTTTTAAGGATAAAGTGATCGACCTCGCTGGACGGACGTCGACTCAGCTTCAGCCCGAACTTCTGTCTACACTTTACTGAAAATTTCGCTTTCGGTACTGTATTACTAATTCTACAAAATATTTCCTTTTCTATTTTCTGATACTCTTGTTCTGTCCTGCTACTACAAGCTGGGTCGACGTATGTCCGGCGAGGACGTCTCAACGAGTCTTACTTGTACAAACTCTTCGCGTACTTAGAAGTAAGTCACCGCTATACGCTTTCTTATAGTACAATTAATTTGTAAGCTATCACTACTTTCTCGCACGGCACAAGGATTTGTGGGATTTCTACGTTCCTAATTGTTTTTCATACATGGGCCTACTGCTTAGATCGGCCTGACAAACGTACCTCCGACGGACGACGTCCAACTTACAAAATATTAGGTCTGTTATCATAAATTTATAATGTTCAGCTTACAAACTGCGATAATACTATGAATCTCATAATTTTTATACTACAATTTTCACGTAACATTCCACTTAATGATTTAGTCTTCCAAAGTTATTGTTTGTAGTATTTTAAATAATTATTTTTATAGTACTTATGTAATTAATGATTAAGTATTCGCGCACAAACTATTTAATAATTTATTTTCTTAGATGTGCCATAACTTGATATGTTAAACCTAGTCATAAACAGCTGGTTCTATACTTTCTGCACAATTATTGTATAAGTTTATGAGTAATATGTTGTCTAAGTGTTATTTGATATATTTTTATTAGGAACACATTGATTAAATTATTTATTTATTACGACACAATTCAATGTTGTTAATGCCTTACTAGAGTGAGTGTGTTAGACTTAAGTACTTAATTAGACGCTTCATTTTGCCTAGTCACTATATATGTAAATGAATCTCAAACCTTAATATATTAGCACTAGTTGTAAGTTACATGACAATTGTAAATCACGGCGATTTGAATAATTTTTACACGAAATATGTATACTATGTACGTACGGCGACAAATCAAGCTGTACATTTCCAGTATAAGCTAATAATATATAATTATAGTATAATATCTTGGGACAACCAACACAACGTTATTTGATCCCAAACTAGGCAGAGCCTGTACTATGGTAACCAGACAACTGATAAATATACTTATGTATTTCTGAATACATACATATTATAGATAAATTACACCCAGACACAGAAAAAATGACAGTGCTCATCACACAAACATTTGTCCTGGGTGGGAATCGAACCCACAACCTCAGTCTTAGCAATCAGGGTCCCTAACCACTAGACTAACAGGCCAGTCAAGCCGCTGACATCTCATTGTACGAAAAGCCTATACAATGCGAGGCCAGCTAAAACTGGATATGTATAGCTTGATATGCAGCCGTGTGTACTTGAAATCCTATGTGGTGGCCACAACAGCCTAGCTCCTAGTAAATACTACTACAACTAAGTGTTTATTTCATGTTTCCAGTAATTTAGAACTGATTTGGTAGTTAACAGAATATATTTTACGAGGAAGCGCAGGGCAGCTCGAGAAACTCCAATTCTCTTACGTTTTGTTTTGCCATTTTTAAGGTCACTGTCAGGTCAAATATTATTTGCGACCATAACAAATATGGTTTTAATTATGGAACTTATATCTTTGAATGACTCATGAAATAGTTATTCAATGAGATTAAATGAACTTTTTAATGATGATTTTAATTCTGTAAAGTCATATGTGTTACGGTCACGAATCGACATTTCACTTTAATCAACATACAAACTGACACTGACCTGAAAACTGCAAAAAAAAAACTTAGAAAATTTCAATTTCGCTGGTGATCGGCGCTTTCACCTAAAAGACCTTAATTCGTTGCAATACGTTCTATATTACGGGAAATAAGTACGTTCTTAAAATTTGTAAATTGTATTAATTGCAAAAGTATTGCCAATGGTTGTTGTCGCCATCACAAGTACAGTGAATTGAATAAAATACTTGATAAAAAGTAATCTGTTGCTATTTCGTACTGAAGTATCAACTCTGCTTACCTTCACATCACGTGGCTTGATCATAATTTATTGAAATTGTCAATTAAAATTACTAAAACACTGTCAAAAGTAAACATGTATGGACTGCATTGCATTTAACTAGAATAACTTGTAAGAATGACACAAAACCGTCGTTGTGGTAGTCTAATACTCGTAGCCAATAAAATAGAACTTTTATTATTTCTTTGTGGACCAACATGCTATGGAGTTAAGTTTGTACGTACCTAAAAACTTATTTTTATACCGTTATTGCTTTTTCAACTCTAATTACGCTTAGAATTAAGAATCTCTTTATAATGTTATGAACAGGAATGAAAGTTGGTAATGTTTGGAATGTTATAGATGGTTTATTTCGACAATGTTTAGATGCCAAACTCAGTTTTTACAGATACATATTGTTTCACCCACTGTGCAGTCTGCTGCGTGGCTGTAGGCTAGTGACAGTCTGCAATGGCACCTTCTGATCAGACCACTCGCAACAGAAAGCAGAATGCCAGTAGTCTACCACCTTCGTGAACTTGTTATAAAATAATGTAATTGTAGTCTAAGAACAAACATAGCTTTTAGTTAACATTTTTGAAAAATCATAGAGGTTTTAATAAAACATCCTGCCGAAATCGATTTAATCTTTTATTATTAAAATACTTCCAAAATAAGCAACAAACAAATAACAATGTAAAAAGAACATTCTATGGTGCTATATAGACCTGCTATTTAAAATTAACACTGTAATGATTATTATTATATGCAATTTTATCACTGTCAAACTTACAGTATACATTTTTTATCCATTCATATTTTAAAAATATGGCACTTGGAAGTTGTTAAAAAGTAATACGAATTACAAATATTTAAGCTTTTATTACAAATAAGTATATTACGCTAAAAAGTGTTAATTTACAAGTTGGGTTTCTACAAGACACCTGCGCAAACTATTGTCATTCATTGTCATTATTTGTATAGCATTGCGTGATTTGTGAAAGTGGGTCCTAATCGATTACAGTGTTGGAAAGCAGCAAAATTGACACGGTACGATCACAAAAAAATACTCTTATAAATTCAGATTCACCCTTATAATCATAATGTAAAATATACATTCATTTGAGCTACGCGGCGATAGTTTTCGTATACAGACGTGTCGACGTGCGCAGAGCTCGGCGGGGCGGCGGAGTTATAGGGCGCCGCCCGCGCCGTCCGTCCACAAAAATCACCTCCGCATACACGGTATACAACTAATATAATTCCATATCCACCCATAAAATACGTAGGAGGTAGCACGTAAGCGCGCGGCGGTCAGTCGACGATGGAGAGCTGCGCGAAGCCCAGCAGGCTGGTCTCGTCGTGCGGCTCGGGCGGCGCCGACGCCAGGCGGAAGGTGGCGCAGCGCGGCGCGGCGGGCGCGAACAGCGCGTCGTCCACCAGGCGCTGCAGCTGGCGCGCCGTGGCGCCCGCGTCGCGCGCGTCCAGCAGCCCCGCGCCCACCAGCTCCGTGGCGATGCCGTCGGCCGAGTCCTTGCCGGGCGCGAACTCGAAGCGGATGTCGTTGAGCTCGTTGCGCGCGTTGCGCATGCGCAGCACCAGGTTGAGCTGCGGCGCGTCGCTGGCGGCGCCCAGCGAGCCGATGGTGAAGCCGGCGCGCTCGTCGTCCTCGTCCGAGCTGTCGGCGCGCTCCAGCGTGTTCATGGGCCGGTCGCGCTCGGCGTCGTCCTCGTCGTCGTCGTCGTCCTCCTCGCTCTCCCACACCCACTCGCCCGTCTCCATGCGGTGCAGACGGCCCGAGGCGCCGGGCTGGCGCCGGCTGGCCTTGTGCACGCGCGTCTCCATGCTGGGCCCGATGGTCACCAGCGTGGATACCAAGTACTTTCGGTCGCGCGCCTTCTTGAAGAACGAGTGTTTCAGCAGCTCGGTGGCCGTCGGCCGCTTCGCCGGGTCTTTCTGCAGACATTCGAATATCATTTTCCTGAACGTCTTGCCGTACGCCTTGTACTGATCCTTCTCCTCGGCGCCGGTGTCGAGCGTCGGCGGGTCGTTCTGTAGCGTGAGCATGAGCACCTTCATCGGCGGGTACTTGTGGTACGGCGCCGTGCCTGTGGCCATCTCGATGGCTGTAATTCCAAAGGACCAGATATCGGCTTTGAAATCGTACCCATGGTTTTGCTCCATGACTTCGGGCGCCATCCAGCACGGAGTGCCTACAAACGTGTGGCGCACTTTCTGCCGCGAGATGTCGCGTCCCGTGGCTAACCACGCCGACACTCCGAAGTCGGCGATCTGAACGATGCCGTCATCTCCGAGTAGGATATTACCGGCCTTAATGTCTCTGTGTATCTGACCGTTCTGGTGAAAATACTCGAGGCCTTTGAGGACCTCTTTCAACACGGTGGCGATCGTCGCCTCGTCGAACACGCCGTGCTTGCAGTTGGATATCCTCATTTTATGTTTGATGATATCGAGCAAGCTGCCGCCCTCGAGCAGGCGGAGCACGAGCCACAGCTCCTCTTTGACCACGAAGCTGGTGTAGTAGGTGACGACGTTCTCGTGGTTGCAGCTGGACATGGCCTGGATCTCCTTGAGCAGCTCGTCCATGGAGGTGTTCCACTTCTCCAGGTTGATGCGCTTGATGGCACACTTCTCTCCGCGCGGGCGGCAGAAGGCGGCGTGCACGACGGCCGTGGCGCCGCAGCCGATCACGTCCAGCAGCTCGTAGTCGTCCTGGCTGTTAGGCCACGTGTGCCCAGAACCCGCCATATTTACCACCACCTAATGTATCTACACCTGAATTAGCTCTACAGTTCCTACTTGTTCTTCTATGTACTGCTAATAAGGCCAAACTTTAAGGCATAAACTGATCTACAAACTTTATTTTATACTATAGTAAAACCTGAGTAGGTTTTATCTTCCATTTTGATGTGATGTTTAGGTTTGTAATTATGAATTACTAAGTGCTTTCCCTCCTTTCCTGTTTCAAGTCTATGAATGGTTTTGGAAGCTTCTCTTAACTCTAATATAGTTTGGTCTAAATAGTTAGTTGTATTGTCGTAGTAGTCTATACTTGAAGGGTATAATTCATCGCCTGAGAACAAAATAAAGTTATTAGAATTATTTAAATTTCATTTGAAAAAAAAGGAAAGAAAAGAATCACAAAATAATTACCAGGCAGCACAAATAAGACTCCATCTTTTACTGTGATTATAAATGGGTATGTTAATTCAGTACCATGTCCGCTCCTGTCTCGGGCGAACTTAACGAGCTCTTGTAAGTCCTTTACTTGGGTCAATCGGTTGATCTCGTAAAGCTGAGGTACTTGTAGCTTCTTGTTACTGCATAAGACTTCAGTAGGGTTCAACCACTGAAATAAAAAACGAAAAACCAGTAACCAAACATGAAAACATTATATTGTAATAAAACTTAAATAACCCTAAATTCAAAAACATTCAATTAATAAATTTTAGTAAATTGCTGCTACCAAATAGAGAATGAATTGATGAGATGAGAAGTATCAACATAGGCACAAAAAATACTTTGGTTTCAGCCAATTCCAACACCATTTTGGAAATAAACATTTATTGCTTATAAAAAGTAGATGGTTAAGAAGAAAACTGTTTTATTTATTTGTCATGTGGAAACCTACCGGCAAAAAAATCATATAAATTATGATAATACATTTTATAGATAAATAAGCGATATTTTGGTTTATTTTACGAAGTCTCCTGACCAAATAATTTTCAAAAACAGAGCTTCCTCTCTCCTATCCTTTTGCTGTGCCCTACAGGGTCCATAATGATCTAAAATTATATAGTTACCACCTAACTTCACATTATGGTAAAGCAATAAAGATATTGAGTATTGAGTATTAAAAAAAGCATTCTAAAAACAATTACCTCAACTTCAGCAACTTCACAGCTGCTTCCAATGCTCTTTGGCCTATTTTCCAAGGCAGTCACAAAGAAAGCAGTGTTGAACCTCTTTGGGATCTTGACAGGAGTGAGCCAATTGCTCCAGTAGTGCAGGGACCAGATGTCAGGATAACACTGATGTTCCTCACACAAGCTGATCCAGTCCTCAGGGTCTTTGTTTAACTGAAAGCATGGTATCACATGTATATGTATTGGCGAATGAGTAAAATTTACTAGACTCTGAGTCAGTCTATTGTATGATTATGCAGGTGTTATTCTAGCAAAATAATGAAGTCGGAATATTATCAGATTCTACTAATTAATTATACTGATGATGTTGGTGCCAAAATGATTAATTCAAAAGGATGTAATTTGCATAATATATTGACTTATTGTTGTAAAATTTTCTAGAAGTTATGTTTTCTTTAGAAGTGCTAGGTTGTTTCACAATGCCCAGATATTATGTACTATTGATTATACAGGAACAATTTTTAACCAGTGCGCAATTTTTTTTGGTGGTTCAGTATCAGTAATTGGCGATGCAAAGATTATCCGCGCGCCTCTAGCGGCGAAATTTAGAAGTTGTCTAAGAACGACACTTTGCTTTACAGTTGAGATTAAGTTTAGACATAATCAGATGGATCACGATGACATAAAAAAAATCTGTTGCTAATGAAAGCAGAAATAAGAAATATTGTTGCGTTCCTCAATGTAGTACTTACGGAGATTCGAGAATAAGTTTTTCCAAAAGACAAAATTATGAAGAAAAATTGGGAGACTGCTATAAGAATAGGCAAGCCGATTTCATTAGTAATGAGAGTTTGTTCTCATCATTTTAAGGCTTTTTTTTTTCTTTTTTTCTTTTTCTTTTTCTGGATGAGAAATCATCAAATGAATGACTTCTCCCGCTCTGGGCGGAGCGGGAGGGCGTTAGACTTTTACTGACTAAAACCCACCCGTGTTCCATCAGTTGCCCATGTGCCAGGGTCACGGTATCTCTTTCGAACAATCACGCGACCCCGGCAGAACATTTTCAGGCTTCAAATTATTTTTCAAACAGTAAGTATAATTATGTTTTAATGATTTTATTCTACTTATATTATATTCACTTGTATTAAAAGTTATTTATTTAGTTTAGGCTAAGGCGAGCTTCTCGTCAGATAACGAGATTATGTTTATTGTTCCAGATTCTAAAAGACAGAATTTGTTTCCTAATGTCGTACCGTCTTAGAATATTCCTAAAAGAAGCTCTCATAAACAAGTACCATCAGCCCAAAAAATAAAATCAATTGCTCGAGAAAATAGGGCTGATATCAGACGCAGGAAAATAGTTATATCAAACAAAGATCTTGGACTTGAATGAAAAAATTGACGTTGAGGATGGATTTATAAATAATTCTTCTCCAGAACGCATTGGTTTTTTGTATCCTGCAGACGCATTAATTACATCGACTATTGACAACATAATTATTGTTTCGTCTAGCAAGAAAACACATAAATCTGATTAGATTGGGTTAATAAATTTTTCCGTGACGTAAATTGTATCGAAAACTGTCAAAGTGTCGTTCTTAGACAGCTTCACAATTTTGACACTAGGGGCGCTAGTTAGAATCTTTGCATCGCCAATAGAACACATTTTAACAATTTTTTCAATACTTTTTTTTTAATTTTTATCCTATCTTTAATCAGTAAACTGTGGACACCCCTACATATTTCGTAATATGATATCGACAATAGGAATAGGACAGTAACCGCGCAATGGCGTAGGTACTTCGATCTTCTTAGAATTTTGACCGATCGAACAGCTGGTAGGTACTTTTAGCTACGCTCGGTCGTTTATCTTATCATAAAAACCAGTTTCAAAATAAACAGCTTTTGTTAACGATAGCTTAATTTTTTTTGTAATAAGATATATCAAAATAAAAATTGCATGGTTATTATTACTTGTTTCGGTTTAATTTGTTAAAATATGCGCACGGATTAAAAACTTATCCTGTATAGCCATCTTATTGGTTATGTTCTCCAGAAAGGTCAGGTGTATAGTACTCGAAACTAGCATTCATGTATGACCTGTTAAAAAAAAAAACAGTAAATAAAGCAAAAAGAGTATGTCTGTAAGGATCGTAGCAGGTGGAGGTCTATAGTCTCGAAGAAGCTGTGACTTTATGATGTGTGTATGTACCGATATAATGGGTCATAACATACTTAGCAAAATTATCACTCCTTGATTAGTTAAGTACAAGTAAAACTGTGCTACTGACTGGTAAGCCAATCTTTACTTTTAGAAGTAAATATATATCTAAATTTCTGCAAAACCTAAAAACTTCACACAGATATGTATTTTGCAAATTGCATTTGAGCTCCTATTTGTTATTGAAACACCTTTAAATATACCTACAACAAAATATTGACACAACTGTGCGCCATACAACCCGAAGATAATATACTCACCCGACTTTGCCAGTACTTGACATCAATATCCTCTATGATGTCTGCCCATAACCCAGTCCTCTGCTCCTTCCTTTTCCGACTGCAGATCAACAGGCCCAATTCCTCAAAAGTCTCTCTGATTGCTGTTATCCTCAATTGTAAATGTCTATAAACACATATTATGCATGAACACAATTGAAAAGCTTACACATACAATAACAAATGTTGGCCATACAATCAAGCCCATTACATGTTTTGTCTACAATTGTTTTATCTAAGTAGATGTAATCTGACAATGAATGGCAAAGTTGCACCAACATTGGTATATTGGAGCTATAATTGACTCATTATGAGGCATTGTTAGAGGCCAATATATTTAGTGAGCACATGCAAGATATTTTATATGATTGTATAGACAATATCACTGTTGGCTCAATTAAGAATCAAATGTCTTGATTCAATTGTGGTTTGTTCTCTTTGTGGTTTTGGTTGGCACAAAATCTACTATGATGGGAAGTTTGGTACAACAAAAACAGATAAATCTTACTAAGAAGTAAATAAAATCACTTCAATGTAGATATGATATATGATGTAGAACAGAGACTGTCAACACATTGAGTAGTTTACCATTCACGTTAAAGCAAAAGATTATCAAATTCCGCCCAAACATTAACATACCAAATATGGTTATAAAAATACTTTGACACTTATGTTTATTTTGCATAACCAGTTAGTCAATGTATGTAAAAAATTATAAGGAAAACACTCACGCTTCTGCTATTACAAACAAAAGTTATATTTGAAAGTATAAATCAAGAAATAAAATGAAGACAACCACAGAAACTAAGTATCAGTACAGAACATAAATATACAAGTTAGCTAACATACACAACACATAAAAATGATTGCAACAGCACTTCACTTAGTGCTAATATAAAGTGATATACAAGTGTACAAGCATTCGTGTTTACTGTCGTTATCATTTAGTGTGTGACTGACGAAAACGTCAGCCGAGATGTCAAGGTCCACAAATATTACCTTTGTATAGGATTATTTTGGAAAATCTGGTTGATAACACTATCAGGACGGTGAAATACTTCCAAATCGTGTTTCGAGTAGCCGAAGGATTTGAGGAGCTCCAGCCAGCGGGGGCTCCCGTCCGCGGACTCGCTGACTCCGCCGGGAAACACCACGCTGTTGGCAAACGAAGCACTGCGCGTCCGAGTCTGCAACAATATGTCGTAATTAACACCACCACGATCCTCAATGCGCGATAACAACTCGCTATTCCGCTTCGTGAGCACTATTAACGAAGCAGAGTCACGCCAACTTTTTCCAATAATATTTTTCATGACTGATTTTTAACAGCGACATACAGCAAGTAACAGGGTTTAAAATACAAGGTCGACTTACGCGTTACGAGGAACTCTATGAGTGATAATCAAGTTTCTCTGTCTTATCGTTGGTGATAAATTGTTTTGCGACAGCACAAAATGGAATTATAAATACAAAAATAGCACAAAATTGACATTCACTGCACTCACATTTTTTTTCTGTGTCAGCCCGTCGTAGTGTTGCGAAATAAAATCGACCGACTCAGAAATAATAAAAGAACTCAATGACGTATGTGACACACTACTTTATCAAAGAACAATTTACAAGTACAAATAGAACAATATAGATGTTTTCTTTTCTTTTGTTTGAAAACCGCATTTTACAATAAAAATATTCAAGCAAATCGATTTCGGTGAAATAGCGATTAAGTAAAATCGAGTGTGTGGACATCAGTTAGCATCACTACTGGTCCAGTTGTCAGTTTTTTTTTGTGTTAATGGGACACTAGTCTTTTAGGAGCATTTACAAAACAGGTTTAAAATAAATATTATTACTGATAGAAGTGTCAATGTTGTGTGTTTTTTCTTTTAATTTGAAAACCGTCAGATCGGTTTTGGCTCACCTTTGTTGCTCGGATATTTAAGAAATAGAGGGCGATTTTTCCATTTTCGTTTCACAACTCAACGGGATGACACTTCTCGTCTGCCTGAGATGCAATTCCATACGCAATCCATTTCGTAGATCTCATTAGTTTCAATGATTAAAGATGAAACCCGGAAATGGAAATAGATTTTTAATTTAAAAATGTTGTTTTTCAAATTTCAACACCTAGGTTATTAGGCTAGTGTTGACTAATATTTTCTGAAGAGCAGAGTTTTGCTAACCATTTATGTTCACTACCATTGGTATTGGTTATACATTGTCATTTGAATACTATGGGCTGTCCCATTACTTCCATTAGTGCCACACAGGTGGAATATCTTGCTCGACATTATCGTAACACGATAATTCTGATACGTGGGTGGGTGGGTAAGTACTTATCTATTCCAGTAAATTTTATATTTATAACTAGGTACTTAGGAATTGATAGTATGATAGTATACCAACTATCAGAAGTCAAATAGAGAAATGGGGCTAAAGATGTCACCGAATTATATTCAAGAGAGGGGAAGACGAAAAGACCCGGCAAATTCATCAAAAATATGCTTTTGTAATTTACATAATTTTCAAGGGCACCTTAATCGTTGTAGCTATAGAAAAACGTTCTTACGAGATTGTTCTTAACTTTTTCAGTAATTGTTACTGTAGTCAGAGATTTTGTTAAAATGTTACAGTCAGCTAGAACAAATGTCAAATCTTAAGTTTTATTTTTATGGCGCTAATCGATGAAGTTTAAGGATAAGAGTTAAAAGACACTTCTAGACCTGAGGTTTGTGTCCTAGTCACAAATGTAAAAAACATGGCGATTTCAAAAGTAGTTTAAACAGACATTTTTATTAATTTAAAGATACTACTGGGTTTGGGTAGTCTTGATTATAACTCCACAGTCTCAAAGTCTCGTGACACGACACAACCCACAATCAAACTCTTGGGACTTCGAGACTTCTCAAAATTTAATTAGAATCGAGTTCATTTTGGGATTTTTTATCAATAAAATCAATTTTAATATTTAGTGTGTTTAAACCTTTGTAAGTTGGTTCCAAACTTCCAGTAGGTATGTTTTCCGGTTGCATCAAAAACATGGAACTGCTTTTTATTGCTCAGCTTTTATTTTGCATGAATTTCGGGAATTTTCATCTATTTTCTTTATTGCGAGTTCGATTTGATTATGAATTAATGATTCAGAGTGTGGGAAGTTAATCAAGTTTAAAGGCTCGTTCAGACTAGCGCAACGCGACGTCGCGTGCGAATCGGCGATTTATATCCGTAGAACAATTTCTATGCCCGTGTCGCGGCGCGACACCGGTCGCCCCTGTGTGAAGTGTGGCGCGCGTTTTCATAGAAATTGTTCTACGGATATTAATCGCCGAATCACGTGCGACCGTCGCGTCGCGCTAGTGTTACGAGCCTTTATATGGCCTTTGAAAATAAAATTAATACAACACAATTCATTAACCGTGTCTCCAGTGTTGATTCGAAAGTCTTTTAGACGAGTAGACGATTATTTATCTTATATATATAAAAATCTTGTGTCTCGATGTATGTTCCCAATAAACTCCAAAACTACTGAACCGATTTCAATCAAATTTCACAGTCATGTACCCGTATTTTGGTCTAACTTACTGGATAGGATAGTTATCATCTCAATTATTCGCTTATGTCGTGAATGTAAACGAATAAAATGTATCAATTAATTGTTTCTTAAGCAAGTGTTTATTTACTGTTTAGTTTTATGAAGAAAAACCAAACGCTGACCTCATTTGTTACGCAGACGACACTGCGATTTTATTTCATGGAACCGATTGGGATGACTTATACAAAAAAGCAGAAGCGGGAATGGTCAGGGTCGCCAAATGGCTTATTTTGAACTTGCTTACACTGAATATAAAAAAGACCAAATACATAACCTCCAGAAAGACTCGGGCTACCATAATACCATCATGGAACTTAAAGATTCACGGAGAAGACTGCCATAAAACAATAGTTCACACTGATACTCAATGTTCCTGCAATAACATCGACAGAGTGGATGAAATAAAATACTTAGGAATTCTTATAGACCAGCACCTTTCATTTACACCACAGATTTTGGAACTTGTAAAAAGAGTTCGTAAGCAAATCTACATAATGAAAATGATTCGGGACAGTGCATCACTGGATGTAAAAAAAACTGGTTTATATAGCTTTATGTCAATCGCTGATACAATATTGCATTGTAATCTTGGGAGGTGCGTCAAAAACTCATTTGATACTCCTCGAAAGAGCACAACGCGCCGTCCTCAAAACCCTGCTACATAAACCGTACCGTTTTCCTACAGAAGTCCTGTTCGCAGAAGTTTCCCTCTTGAGCGTAAGAAAATTGTACATACTGAACGTTGCAATTATGACCCATATTAAAACATCAAAAAGGAGTGATTTAAGTATATTACAGGCCAAACGCATATTCAGAGTTCCAACTCCACCAGTAAAATCTGCATATGCTCAAAGACTCCCATATTTTCTGCACGTACACGTCTATAACGCGGTGATCAAACAGTGCCATATGAGAAACTGCACTCGCAAAGAAATAAAAAACAAGCTAACATCCTGGTTACTAAACTTGTCATATAACGAAGCAGAAAAGATAATTACAGTGGTAAAATAATCTGTGCACATGAACGTTTATATCACTCTCACCCTCACGTTTTCGTCTTACACACACATACTCACTATTAAACACACTCAAACTCACCATCACATGATACGCACTCACACTAATTTAATTAATAGCGTTTTTTTTTTTTTTTTTTCCTAGTTTTATAATTTGATTAATTTCTTTTATTCTCACAATGTTTTTGTTTTGTTTAATTTTAATTTGTATCTTTAGCTTCTTAGTACATAGTTAGCTTTTATATCGAAACATGATTTTAAATTAAATGTTTAAATGGTTAACCGTCCAGATTGGTGCCCAAGATACAGGCTTGCCTAGTTTGGGGCCAATGTAAAACCTATGTAAATTTGTTTAGCAATAAAAGTTTATTATTATTATTATTTTTTATTGTTAACATTTCTCGGGACCCTGAGATCCCGGTCCTTTGGAAGGAGTACGTGGGGCCGAAGCCAACTCGCAGAGGCCCCTTAGACAATTTTAATTTTAAATGATGAGGGGGCACCAACCGACGATTATCCCTGTATGCACCTATGCAAGTGCACCCAAGGACAATCCCCGGTTGGAGCAGGACTATTACAGAATATGGAAATAAAACAAATTAGGCTATGGGTCTGGATGGCTACAGTGGATTGGTAACCGCAACTATGGAAGAACTATGGCCCCTGCCTGATCAATGTTTTGTTTACACGGATAAAATGGCAGGGGGTGACTTGCACACTCAATAATGGGCCCCCGGGAAACGTCGCTGGCACATAGTGACGCAGCGACAAGGGGGCAACACTTCCTGAGGTGCTTGAGAAGTGGAGAGGTATTCCACGGCTTTCAGAACAATCCCAGAGCCCGGAAGATGGTCAAGTCCCTACGAGCACTTACTGGAATACTTCCTTTCCCCGAGCACGTTTGCTCTTGCGAATCTCCACTCAAGCCAGCCAATAAGCGGCGGCGACCTCTCGCGTCCGGCCCTGGTGCGAGCCATGGTACGGAGCGAGAGGGAATGGGAAGCCGTCACCTCCTTCTGCGAAGCAGTAATGCGCGCGAAGGAGGAGGCGGGGCGCGTGAGGGAGTGGCAGTCACTGCGCCCTCACGTCCCTAGCCGCCGCAGGAGGAGACGCCCCGGGCGGGCGTCGGGAGTCGATAGCGGACTCCCGGCCACCGTAGGCGCGAGCTTGCGGGCGGCGAGCAATGGGTAGCTCGCTGCCCGGTAAGGACCAGGCTCGGGTCGACGGCACGTAGTGTTCCACGCGCGCCTCAAAGAGATGTCAGCAGCAGTGAAGGGGTCTACTAGGACCTATGCCTGCCGGGGTCGCGTGATTGTTCGAAAGAGATACCATGACCCTGGCACATGGGCAACTGATGGAACACGGGTGGGTTTTAGTCAGTAAAAGTCTGACACGCCCTCCCGCTCCGCCCAGAGCGGGAGAAGTCATTAGATGATTTCCCATCCTGAAAAAAAATAACAAAAAAAAAAAAAAACCAGCCAATAAAGGCAAGAATGAGGTGGGAGCTCTGAACCTCGTCAGTGTTCTCTCCAGCCAGCCAATAAAGGCAAGCCAGAGATGAGGAACAAGAATTCTCCCAGGAGATCGGGTCCGTGGGGTCGCTACTGCCCAACAGCTCGCCATATGCTGCCCTGCGGGTTTATTATTATTTATTTTTATATATGTTAACATATCTCGGGACCCAAGGGTCCCGGTCTTTTGGAAGGCGTACGAGGGGCCGAAGCCAACTCGAAGAGGCCCCTTAGAAAATTTAGATGAAGTGAGGCACTAACCGGCGGTTATCCCTGTATACACTGTGCAAGTACACCCAAGGACAACCTCCGGTTGGTGTTGGACTATTGCAGAATATGGAAAATAAGATGTTGGACTATGTATTTGGATGGCTAAAATGGACTGGTTACCAAGAACTATGGAAGGCCTATGGCCCCTGCCGCATCAATGTTTTGTAAAGACACGGATTAAATGGCAGGGGGTGACTTGCACACTCAATAATGGGCCCCCGGAAACCGTCGCTGGCACATAGTGACGCAGCGACAAGGGGGCAACACTTCCTGAGGTGCTTGAGAAGTGGAGAGGTATTCCACGGCTTTCAGAACAATCCCAGAGCCCGGAAGATGGTCAAGATCCCTACGAGCACTTACTGGAATACTTCCTTTCCCCGAGCACGTTTGCTCTTGCGAATCTCCACTCAAGCCAGCCAATAAAGACAAGAATGAGGTGGGAGCCCTGAACCTCTTCAGTGTTCACTTATTATTATAATATTACTAGCTTTTGCCAGCGGCTTCGCCCGCGTGGAGGTCGGATATTATCCCGCGGGAACATACTACCGGGATAAAAAGTAGCCTATGTCCTTTCTCAGGCTCTAAACTATCTGTGTACCAAATTTCATTTAAATCGGTTCAGTAGTTTTAGCAGGAAAGCGAGACAGACAGACAGACAGACCGACAGACAGAGTTACTTTCGCATTTATAATATTACTATGGACTATGGATTATTATAAGTTCTGATAGATGGCGGTATACGTTGATTCATCAATAAAATTCTTCAATATCTAGGTTGCAAATACACCCAATAGATAGCGCTGTGTTCTGTTTCTTGGAATATAAATTCTATTACTTTATTTCACGTAATAATTATTTATGTTCACGATATAACCGTATTATTTTAATGGTTTGTGACTGATATTGCAAAAAAATGCACTATTTTTGTTAGAGAATTATTAAAGTCTTGGCGCCAAATTTTAATCAAAGTTTCAAGATCAGGCCATCAAATTCTATCGAGTCGCCATCTCTGGTTTGAAGCTTTGGTATCTCATAATTTGGGACACATATAGTTTAGAGTCTGAGAAAGGACATAGGCTACTATTTTTATCCCGGTAGTATGTTCCCGCGGGATAATTTCCGACCTCCACGCGGGCGAAGCCGCTGGCAAAAGCTAGTATTTACTAAAACTCCTGGGAGTTTGACACACAAGAGGTCCCGAGATTCAAACCCTAGTGGGTACCCATAATGCAGTTATACGATATTCGTATACGTAGTAGGTATTCCAAATTGCCTGCTTCCATGCTTACAGACTCCCGTGTCTCGCAGGACGTTAAGAATAGCATTTCTGCCCCTGGGTGTCGTATGAGGCGACTAAGCGACTTACTAGAGAATGGGCAGCAGCGTTCTCTATGCATTTTACCACCATACTACGATCGCCAACCCGTCTGCCAAGCGTGGCGGTTATGACAAATCCCCTCTAAAAATGAACCGGTCAAAGTGGCGGTTCTCTGGGGAGGCCTATGTCCAGCATTGGAAGTCTCTCGGCTGAATCGATGATGATGATGCTCATCAACTTGGTACCGTACCTATCAAATCGACATCACATCGACACTTCCTAGTGCTTTAGCTGGGAAGAAGAAGTGGCGCAACAAACTCCCCAGCAGCACAGCTGTCTGTTAAGTTAGAAGAACTTGATTCTGTACAGTATTATGTAAGTAATTAATATTATATAACAAAACATACAAATTATTCGCCATATGTCAGCTAGCACACGCCAATATACCAACAAAACATTGAAAACTAAACTCAAGCTGAAATAATAAAATCGTAAGTAGAACTTAAAACCTAAATAAGAGCCTCCAGGCATAAAGGGCGTGCCCGCTTACATACACAACGATGCAAAATGTTACAAATACATATATACATTGATGCATATAGCTAAGTTGAAGTAACAATTGTTAAACTAGGACCTCCGGAGTAAAATAAAATAACAGTTAATACATATGTATAACAATAACAAAAACCATGGTCAGCAAGACGACCAGTCACCACAAGCAGCACCCGTTCACGAGCATAACGCAAAGGTCAGCCATTACCCCCCTCGCCATATTTGAGGGAAGGTGGTAACCCGATCTCCGACGCTACCGCAAGCAGAGACATCTAAGGGAGCATGACGAACTTGCTGCCGGTTGCTCTGGCAAGAATATTATGAACAGCTGACGAAGTCACTAGCTAACTACATGTTGCAATACAACTCATTTAAAAAACATTGTAATGACTATATTATGTCCACTATACATACTTACCTTAATATGTAGTAGGTAAGTAGTAGTGATTGTACAACAATAGATTTTAGTTTTTCATCACAAGCAATGAACAAAATTTTCCTATAGAGCGTGGGCCGTGTAGGCCGTGCCCTAGTTTTTATAAATTGACCTTTTATGTGGAACTCGTGTAAAAACCATAACTACGTTGTATCGTAGATACAAATTTTATAAATATGTTTTTTTTTGTTCTGTTTGTTAGGTAGGTACGCAATCACGCAAAAACGGCTGAAAGCATTTGGATTAAATTCCGCACACAGATACCTACATTATAACCTTGATTAGGTACACGTATGTCACTTTTTCTCCCGGTAAATGACATGACGACTGTTTTCAATTCATCACATTATTTAATTTCTCTCTGGACCCAATTCTGAATTTCATGCAGACGAAGTCGCGGGCAAAAGCTAAGTATTTTTGAATTTTATAGCGCTCTTGTTCACATAGGAAAAATGCATTTTCGACTAACATTAAACTGAATAAAATTTAAAAGGAAATTTAAAAGAAGCCTGAAAAGTTTTAAACGGAAAGTCTGCTGGCTGTCGGATTAAAGGAGAGATAAAATTGGTTTTGCTTTAATAATAAAAGCCGTTCCTTTTAAAAATTGTGAAGAGTTTGGCCATTTTAATTCACTCAAGGTTTTCAACATGTATGCAGTGTTTTGCTGTAGTAAAGCCCTTTTCACTCCCACCCTTAAAATACGAGTCGTAAAACCCGACTGAGGGATAATACCTAGCAATTAAAAGAATGGGCCGCAATCATATCAAGTTTTAAGGGACGGTAATTTAACTGACTATGTGCTTTTAATTATTGCGACACTTTAGAAACTTCTTTAAGCTCCCTTGTTCTCTTTTTGAAAAACGACGAAATTGAACCGTCACGCTCTGCCGTGGCATAACTAAAATGCCGTTATCGACATATGGTCGATTTTTAACTTTTAATGCTATTATAATGAGAAAAAAATCTATCGATCTGTGTTTCCGAATTTTCAATACTTTAATAGTTATTTGTTATACAAGAGTGCAAAGTTGCTTTTTAACCGCGTGCTCAATTTTGATGACCGAGCAAGCGAAGGATTCTAAAATTGGAATCCTGAGCGTTAGCGAGGGAATCAAAAGAGCACGAGGTGAAAAATCTTTGCACTCGAGTGCAACACGTAACTTTTCATTCCACCTCAGCGAGGAAAGAGTATTTTTAATCTTCAATAGTGGAAAGGCGTTTTTATTCTCTAGAGGATAAAGTAAATTGAATTTAGAACATCGTGTGCACTAAGTTTGTGATAGTGCACACGATGTTCTAAATTCAATTTACTTTATCCTCTAGAGAATAAAAACGGCTTTTCCACTCAGATATTGAAGATTAAAAATACTCTTTCCGAGATGGTGGGATGAAAATAGTTTTGGAAATAAAAAAGAGGTGTTGTCATTGAAAAGTGACATCGGTTTAAATTTTTGCCGCTGTTTTTGCATGTTATTCAAAACAACGGTTTTGGTAGATAACGGCATTATTGATAAATCACGGCAGCGCTCGGGTCAGTGACGTTGCATTGGGTTTACTTGCTGGACTTGCGTTGCTGGACGCCCGTGCTATTCGGCTCGTAAGTAGTTTTTACTACTATGGTATGGTCATAGGAGCAGCGGTGGCCCAGTGGTATCGGCCCCAACTTACGAGTTGTAGGTCGTAGGTTCGAACCCAGGCAGGCGTGTAAATTATTTCATCACCACTGCTCTCCAAACGGTGAAGGAGAACATCGTGAGGAAACCGGCATGTCCTAGAACCAAAAATTCGAAGACATGTGACATCGACCAACCCGCACTGGGCCCGCGTGGTAGATTATGGCCCACTTCCTCTCACTGAGAGGAGGCCTGTTTCCCAGCAATGGGAACAATATAGGCTGGTCATACGCATGGTGACAAATCCAGCTATACATTTCCAGTATAAGCTGACTTCTGGTCATTGTACTAAAAATCTATACAATGCGAGCTCAGGTAAAACTGGAAATGTGTAGCTTGATATGTAGCCGTGAGTACAAATAATTGCTCCGTGCAGGATTGAATCCACGACATCGTTCAACCTCTAACTAATTATGGTGTTTCCAAAATTAAAAAATGCCGAATTCATTCATTCACTGAGTGACAAGATTGAATGAAGAAACAACGAGCTGACTGAAAAGATTTCTGAAAATTGATTCTAAGGGAATTAAAGTTTATATGGAAATTCGTCCGAAATGTGAGAGTTGGTAGGTACCTACCTACTTGGACTTTATAAGAACATAATCGATCGTGATCGAGATCAAGAGCCCAAAATAAAAAAGTACCATTGTTTTTTGGTTAACTCAACTCACTCTTCCGTCTTGTTCCAATGGAAAATATGCGATAAGCAAACATCCACTGTTTTCTCTAAAAACTAGCGAATAACGCAAAAAAAAAAAATCTACATTATCCATATTAATACAGATTTCCGATTTTATCCTTGGTAAACTGTCAGAATCAATCACTGCACACGTGCGAAGGGTATCCTTACTCAGTAATATTGTGATCTTAAAGGCATGTGTCCCACTGCTGACGAGGAAGCGACAAAATAGTTACGATTTTCTCGCTTGAACATCGTACAAAAGATTGTAGGTAAATAAGTAGTTGATCGCTGGCTGTTCACACAGCCACAGAGTACTTACTCGTTTTTCCAGCGACAAGAGTTATAAATGAGATATCAGCGATGGTCGTTTATCGTGCAGAACACTCGCTGAGAGACTAATGCTTGGTAACATAGGTACGTATCTTAGCGAGTAATTTCTCGCCGTCTGCGTCGTCGCGTGCTCGCTGCTCGTTGCTCGCTAACTCGTTTCTAGTTACCAACTGCACTTATAGCATAGGATAATCAGCCAATAAAATTCTCACATCTGGGACACAGTCTTCCTCTCTGTGCGAGAAAGAGTTGGTTAATCCACCACGCGGGCTCAGTGCGGGTTGGTAGATGTCTCATGTTTTCGAAGTTTCCGTTCTAGGACTTGACGGTTTTCTCACGATGTTGTCCTTCACAGGGTCGAGAGCAATGACGATGAAATAATTTACACAAAGTTACCACTGGGCTACCATTGCTCTCGCTGATGCTTTACTCAATTCTCGCTAATCGCCGGCGGTGGGCGAGGTACCTTAAGTTCGATACGATATGCGTTCGAGACTCCGCTCGATAGCTACTCGTACATGCCTCATACGAGGGCTTATCTGCCGCTTATCCTTTAAGGGTAAAGTCTCTATGAACAACAACAGCGCTCACTCAACTTTGTTTCAAGAAATCTTTTTAACAACTTTGCGTTGTGTGAAAACAGTGGTAGTTGGGAAAACATAACATTACATTACGCCTTGTTTTCCTAAAGGGTTGGGCAGAGGTTTACGTACACCCACATTTCGAAAGTTACGTTTAGATAGCTTTTGCCGCGGCTTCGTTTGCTGGGAGATCATAAGTACACACGGTTACACATCAATCTATACATTTTTAGTTTTAGCTGACCTCGTATGGTTCCTCGTTCCTCGTATGGCGTTTTGTGAAATGAGAGGTCAGCTTATACTGGAATAGTATAGCTTGATCTGTAGCCGTGCGTACAATACAGGGATGAAAATGCAGTAGGGCTAGAGCTACCATAGATCCTCCAGCGTTGACCTAAGCAGAGGTCCATACCCCACAAGTGGTGCCCTTAGCATATAGTTGCTCTAGTTTTCGGTTTTTAAGCCCTGTGTGGAGGCCTTAGTTTATTAAGGTAGCTACAGGCAAGTCCGGTTAAGCAGCCGACAACTTTATAGGTTCACCTGCGACGAGAAAAAAAAAAGGGTCTGCGACTGTAATGTGCGAACCGTTGCGGCTGTAATTAGACGCCTAGAATCATTTATATTTTCAACTTTAACCAACTTTCCTGACCCTCTCCTCATTACGAATTTCAAACCATGTCAGTTATGTCTTCGATATCCGTTCATCAATCAGTGTTCAGTATTGGGTTCCCAATGTTACAGTGGGCGGCCAAGCGAGCGCTGAATTCCAATCACGGGCTATAATTGACAATTTGCAAATAGGAAGATCCAATTAGAGTACTGTGGGGTCTGACTTGGGACCTAAGATGCGTGAGTGTTGCTTGTTAGACTTCAAATCGTAGAACAATCGTTTTGTACCAAATAGAGTGATAAAACTTGACATCTGGCTTAAGACTTAGGTACTCCAGAGGGACAATTCTTGTAATTTTAAGAACGTTCTGATCTTAGTCTCTCTGTGTCAAAAATATTTCGAGTTTCCATTCATTTTCCAACAAAACAATTTAATTATGAGATTTGTTTTACAAGACAACAAAACATCGACATGTTGAATGTTTCTGGTGCAAACGCATACTTAGGTAGGTATTTGTTTTTCCAATCATTTAATATATTGCATCTTGTAAGGTAGTAAATAAGGGTAATTATATATAGGTACTAAACGAGCGCTTCGCGGCATCTAACTAGCAAGTTTGGTCTGAAACATTCATAAAACAAAAAAAAAAAAATGGTATGACAATCTGTGGATACTAATAATATGCATCATAAATCTGAAGAGTTTGTTTGGTTATAATTTCTGGAACTACTGTTTCGAATTGAAACATTCATTGAGTGTTATATAACATCACGCTAATGCCTTTAGGAGCCAGCAAAAAGAAAAAAAGTCACGAATACGAAAACCTCGATGTGACGGGGTCGGTTGGGTGAGCAAGAAAATTGACGCGGACGAAATCGCAGGCAAAAGCTGGTTAAAATAAAGATGAAAAAGACGTCTTTACATTGGCTGGTTTTGTGATTTAAGGTCTTGCTTTAAGTAGCAGATTTTTAGATTTATGTAATTAATGTGACTTCTCCAAAGCAAGGAAAACATCAGTCTATAGGTACTGTAATAAATTAAAATACGGGGGCGATGTAATCATACAACATTA
Source organism: Aporophyla lueneburgensis (assembly GCA_932294355.1). Taxonomy (NCBI): domain Eukaryota; kingdom Metazoa; phylum Arthropoda; class Insecta; order Lepidoptera; family Noctuidae; genus Aporophyla; species Aporophyla lueneburgensis. Next base: position 7,417,275 of record OW028739.1, on the reverse strand, counting down.
AAATAATTTCATTTATTCCAAGCGTTCGTGTTTACATTAAGTCATTTAAAGTTTCACTGGTTTTTCCAAACGAAAATCAAATTTGAAAGCTAATTCTTAATTGCTTGCATGTTCTCGAATGCTACTAGAATAATTTTATCGCCAGCCTGCATTAAAAAAGGTCGAATTATGCAGACAACCTTTACAGTACACGCGATAGGTTAACGCTGCTGACATTAATAAATTGTCGAAAGAAAATCTGGTTTTACGTCTGAATTCGCCAACAAGTCTTTTAAGTAGGTACATACCTAATATCTAAGTACAGTGTGGTGAATGCTAAAATGGTAGATATCAATACTCCTTCTCTGAAAGGGTAGGACAATAATTCACAGTCATAATCACGGATTAATCCAACATCCTTTTACGAGAAAAATAAAATTCATAACGGCACGACTTCCATTTAAAATGCACTTTTCATTTGACTTCATTTCAAAAATGATTTATGGGGAACTACATCAAAATAAAATAAATCGGCGGCACTCACAGTTTAATATGGTAGCTCGTTTACACTTTAATGAACACGTTCAGGCTTAAACAGATGAAAAACTCAAATGCATTTTGGTCGTACATATTATTTCCGATTTTCTGCCGAGACCGGTAACTATGGTTGTGTTGCCAACAAAATGTATCCATACTTACAGCTCTACTATTTAAATCAAATATTCAAACTAGGCTGAAAGTTAGCACTTTTTGAACGTCACAATTACATAACACAGTCCCCCAAAGTGCCCCCCGTTACCTTTTCATAGTGCTTTAGATGGGAAGAAGAAGTGGCGCAACTAACTCCCTGTTTAGTAAGAACTTGGTTCTATAGGATAGGGTAAATACGCTAAACGTCGGCCCCCCTAACGGATTTTCTAATTGCATCGCTCTGGCTCCATCAGTTTGCAACAAAAGTATAGCTTGTGATACGGTTCTAGACAGGTTGATAATTCAATTTTATGTTTATAAGCAAAAGGTTGACTTTTCTGCTAAAAGAAAAAAGTAATAAGGTTTAAATGCGTCGAGATCGGAAAAACCCTAAAGTCGGCCTTTCACGGCCCATGGTCGGTCGCATTTTTCCCAAATGTCGGCCGGGTACAGGGCGTTTTAAATTAAGACACTTAAAAATATTATTAACAATAGAAATAGAAATAGAAAGACGACCCGAATGGCGCAGCGGTAGTGAGGCTGCCTTACGTTCTTAGGGTCCCGGGTTCGAATCCCGGTAGGAGCAAATCTTTGTGTGATGAGCATGGACATTTGTTTCCTAGTCATGGATGTTTATATGTATAATAAGTATGTATTTACAAACAAAAAAGTATCTATGTAGTATATCAACTATCTGGTGTCCACGACACAAGCCTCGTTGCTTAGTGTGGCACTAGATGGCGCTGTGTGTAATGTCCAGCGATATTTATTTTAATAATATGATTTATTTTAGCAGGAGTTTAATATCACACTGAGTTTAAATTTATAATTATAACAAAGTTAAACATCACAATAAAATTAAATAAAAATTAATAATTATGTGATAGAAATAATAGTTCTAGCAAAAGTGATTGTTTGCTAAACTTTTAACGTCTTCGAACAATTAAAAAAGGGTTAAAGAAAATAAGTTTAATAAATAAAAAAATAGTACTCACACTTAGCAATGAAAAAATACAAAAGTAATCAGCCTGTATAGTGATGCTCGAATTCGAGACTGGCCGACATTACGATCTTTAATATTTCTAAAGTCGGCCCCTGCTTTGTGTACCTTATTTCTCGAGATTCAACTAATATCACCCCGGCCGGTATTTGGCGATTATACGTACAATATATTTATTTACCTATATTCTTTGCAAATTCTCCTATTAAGCCAATGGCATGGGTAGAATTGGAATTTATAAACTAGACGGCATTTACTTTAAAGTCGGCCCCGGCCGAGAATCCGGTATTAAGTCGAAACTGGTATTCTAATGGCGGCCCCCTATTTTTCCCATAAAGCAATACACAAAACATTGAAAAAACCATCTCAAAATATAGTAAAAATATTTTTTTAATGTTATCAAAGCTTAAAATAAAAATAATAAACGTCTTATCGTTGTAATATCAATCCCCGGAGCGTGGGTATGCACAGCAAGTAAGCTACTTTAACCACGCACTTGGCTCTTCAACGGCGCCATCGCTGCTGATGCTCAGTGTGCGAAGAGCGAGTGACATAATCGGATAGTAACGGTTTGTACGTATAGATTATGAACTAAAGTTGCAATTCGAGTGATAAAATTGCCACTTAATTACCTTTTGAATGAACCCAAGCTGAAAATGTGCAGACGGCCGAAGATTGGGGGGAGGCCGATGTTTGGCGTATTTACCCTAGTAGTAATTAGCATTACGAAACACTAAAAGGTTGGATGCGCAACCAATTGAACGCTAGCTGCTGGGATACCTACAATCCATAATGCTGTACCTATTCGTTAGGTTTGTTGATACCATAGTGTTTCAGTGAAATATAGCCTTAAAGCTCACTCACAAAAATCTCGTAAACCTTTCTACATAATAAAAATGTAAAAAAGCTTCAAACAAGTATGTTTTGTAATCTATGTAAGGTAATAGGCACCTCCACTCCTCTGATGACATCATTAGGTATCCGATAGGAGTGAGACGAGACGCGAATTCCAATTCAGTGCTATAGAGGAGAGGTTTGAACAGGATCATCCAATTACCATTTCATGAAACCTTTGAATCACATTACATTGTTTTTTTTTTTCTGAAAAAGAAGGCTCAAAAATGATTGTATGCGAACCATTTTATGACTGGCAACCTAGCTGCAAATAATAAAACGAAACTATTTTTCAAATTAATTCACGAGAACTTGGCTCAAAGTTCTGAATTCAAAAAGCATTTGAAATACTTTTCATTCGCTCCGTATACATTTTTAATTGATTCAGATGCTAGGGCAAAAGAAAACAAAATGTGGAACAAGCCTGAATTTATTTTCACATGATTTCACAATGGAGTGTTTGCTGGCTCATATTTTTATACGTTATAAAGCCTTTTGGCGCCTTTGTCCCGCTTTCCATAAAGTCTGTGTGGATCGGAAAATATTCCTTTGACTAGCTTCAACTATTTGTATTACAAGTTGTTGATTAATTTTCATACGAGAATGTGGTCGATCAGGGAGGCAGGGCGTGTGTGTTGTATGTACCTACATTTTTATCTATGCTACAAGCAATACAGTTTAAAATGGACTCGATATTAAATCACGTAACCGGACAAGAGAAGTACCTACATTGTTCTTGGTAGTAAGATGCCACTGCCCAAGTTTAGAAAGGAGGACCAGAACTCGCACTCTGCAAGTGCCCGAACGGGTGTCTGCTCTAATAGTCCACTATTAGTCTTAAACGACAACCTCGGAAAGTGTAGTGATCTATTCTTAGCCGCCCGACCAGAGTTCTAGACCACACGGATATCTAATTACAAGACCAACTGCGCGACTCGATCTATTCTCAACAATGGGGCAGTTGAACAGCGTCCTTGAAGATTGCCACTTGATGATATTCTCGTCCTACCTTTGTTAAAGTTATGTTCCAAAGATATCGGTAACGCTAAAAGGTATAGAAGCGAACAAAAGGGGGCATAATGGTACCGTCATCATCGTATCTTTATCGCTGCTACGTTTACGGGAGGCTGGCACTAACGCGCCTGGTCGCACCCGCACCTCGGAGACACACAGCCAGATATTACCTAATAAATGTCGAGCACACTTCAGGAAACAATGCAACGTTATTATGCGCGGCTATTATAGAACTAATCGAGGAAGGCATAAGGGTGGAAATGGTGTTCGGGTGGGCTTGCATTTGTTTGAATCGAGCGCGCAACAAGTGCGGCGCAGGTGGTGGTGCGGGGTACGGGGCGCGGGAGATGCTCATTGATCAGCCGGCGCCTGTTGCTCGACCTGATACCCCCCACCCTCCACTGACCTGCCCCCCTCGATGGTCCCGACGTGTGTAATCAAACTGACATGTGCGGAATAAGGGTAGAAATAGATTGCTCATCATCATATTTTGAAAAAAATATTTGAGTCGCGCGGTATTTTGATTTAGGTACGAAAAATCGGATCAAAAATGCACGAGTGGCTGGAACAAAGAGATATTCGGATATATGCTCTCGGCGGGAGAGGTTGCTCAGCTAATTAATTATCCCCTTTGGTCCGATAATAAGTTATTAATACAGTGTAACAGCCCAAACGAGTAATTGTCGGTGAGTAAACAGAGGTTTGATGAGCTGCTAAATCAACAGTTTATCGTGGATAATCGCTGAGCCAAATGTGTGGTTGCGTTGAGTGTTTGTGGATAAATAATAACATGCCTAATTAATTAGGTACGCTTTTACTCATTATTTGTACAGTTCCATTTTCTTATTTGGCTGTAATGCGTGGTGTCACAGTCGTTGTTTTGGCAATCCATACTCATGAAACTTTTCCCGCCATTGTATTTTTCTATGGTAATTTTCGAGAGGCAAAGGTATAGGTATCCTGCGTCTATTTTCCCGCGCAACTTTCGGAGCGAAGCCGTGAAGCGAAGGAGGAAAATCTTTGAAATAACGTGGAAATAACTTTGTGAATACAGCAGACATAATATAACCATCGTAATATGTCCCAATAAACATTGTGTCGGGGATTTACCGAATCTTATTTAACCTTATTTACTGTTATGGACAACATCAACAGTAAACCTCACTTAGGAACCGATTTATATGAAAATTTCAGTGCTCTATAATGGGGCGATTGAGAAAATCGGTCAAATTGTATTTGACACTGTGCTACTTCCTCTCTAGATATTCTTCGTCTTCTTATACTTTAAACAAACTTAGGTGAAATACAATATGAAATTCAACTGTTGCATTTTGTAATTTGAATATAGGTAACCTAATTGAAAATTCATCGAGAACCGAGCAGAAATATGCTAAAAACATTTTCAGCGCAACTAGATTTCCACTCAGCGATATAGAGACTAAGCTAATTGCATTTACATGAAGAGAAAGTAAACTGCATATTGTATCTGGCTATCGGGTTTATCCAACTAGCGGTCGGGCGCAAGGAGCCCCGCACTAATAGGCCTTTAGAGAAGCGCGCGGGAAAATGGCGCGAAACAATACTGATAAATATTTACTAATGGACCGTATCACTTTTATCGGCAACCAGCTTGTTCGTAGTTCCAAGTTCCTATTAGTTCCCAACGTGGCTTCTGATAAATGAATGTTCGTTCAATACAATATCTATACTTCGTTAACCATCGCAATGAATGTCTGCCCCACAGACGTTACGGTGGCACTACCAAGAGCTCTGAATGTCTGATTTATTTCTGTCGCTTCTCCACTTCCGACAAAATGAGGTATAAAAGTCACACGTGGATACTTAAGTGTGGTTTGGGCGTATTTTATTATATTTCGTCCCCAAATTCATCATTGTGTCAGAGAAAATGGCCCCGAAAATGAATTTTCTTTTCTGTTCTAATGTAATAACATCCGTGTATTTTACGACCGTCAAGTAGAATCCAGAAGTCATTTTAAACGAGCTCTTCTTATTTTACATTCGCAGTAATCTCAAATTTCCTGAAGGCTCTGTTTTTACGAGCATTTAAAGTATGTTTATGACGCTCATAAGCTAAGTCCTAAAAAAACTCGTAAATAAAAATGGCTACTCACATTTTGTTCGTACACCATTTTCCCGAAGCACTGTTGACCGCAGTGTTCAGTGTTCCATACAACCTCGTTGAAGCTACGGAAGAGGGTACTTAAGACATTCAATCTAGACAAAAAAGGGATACTTGGGACTTCAGGGCACTGCAGGGGGCAAGGGATGAGGCAATTAGGGAGGGTTGACGTGCCGAGCGGAAGGATACGTAAAGTAGATACAATATTACAAGATACAGTCTAGAAGACAGATTCACTGCCAGCTCAAATAATTTAGTCCTGGCAATTAGTTTCGTTGTCGTTCCTACGAAATTAAAAAGAACCCGCGAATTTTCAAAAGTCTTCATTGCTAAGTGATAAAATAGTAAGAACACAGAAATAGAGACTGGTTGAAAACTAATTACATTTACCTGAAGAGAACCGACGAAAAGCGGATTACAAAATTGCCTAATCACCGCGCCTAAATAGCAAATAGCCAAACCGAAATTGTCTTAATTGCGTTCTCTAAATCAGGTGCGAAGTGTCATTAGTTAGTAGCTAGTTAAATTCACGTTGTTTATGTTTTGTGGGCTATAGATCCTAATTAGTGGAGGTCGTAACAGAAGGTACTCACTGGTGCAATGACGTCTGGGTCGAAAGGACGTCTCGGGCCGGCCGCAGCCTGCCTAGTCTTATCTTGGTGGCCTTTTCCCTAAGAACGAAGTTCGAAGTCTCGGGTGGAACTCGATTAAAAATGATTCATTCTTAGTTTGGAAATCGAACGATGTCAGAACTATGAATGAATGACGATACGATTTGACAGATGTCCCTACGCCTGATGTGTTTTTGCCCGTTCGAAAAATTAGATTTCACACTTATTTTGACGGATCAACTCATTTCGGACGGGACTTAAAGAGTAGATCCCCAGACATTCAGAGACAATGACTGTCCACAATTTATGGGACCCACACAGCCTGGTTCACATAAACCAAAATTAATGGGTCACGATGAATGAATAGAAACGGTTTGCTCAAGACGTTTGTTATAAGACGTAAGAGAAACCCTCGTTAAGTTTGTGTAGTTTATTCATTTTCCGAGCTTAAATATTTAGTGAGGTATTTGGGACTCAATTTATTTCCCTCGCACCGATGGTGTAGGTATGCGCATAGTGACAAATGATACAAACGTCCTTAGGGTATTGTAGGTGTACATACTCGTACGTTATACGTTTTTACGTGAGACCTTTTAAGATGTTCTTGTCTTCTGCTGCATCGGGGAGCGAACTATTGAGCAATATCACGTTTCTCTACAATGAACTACGTGATGGAGTTAGAACTTCAGTTTTCTTAACATCTAACAGTTATTTATAGCCGAAGAGCAAACTGGTCAAATGGGAGATATTTCAGAGACGGTATTCAGTAGCGAAACAAAAGTACGACCTCGCCAACTTACAAGGGACGTTCAAAACTTAAGGGAAATAAAAAACCTGACTTCTCGAGATGTGTCCAATATCGCATTTTAACATGCTTTTCGCCACAAGTTCCAAAGTTTCAAACTGCATTGCAGTTTCGTCTTGTTGCGCGGAATTTTGATTCCAATCTAGCGTGTAACACAATCAAAACTTTTACAACACTCGTAATCTTAATTACAGGACACGAGGACAGGACACGAGTACAGTCTGTAAACTAGAGCTCGAGTGGCATACAAAGGGAAGTTCTTTGTATCCTAGATAGACGTTTATTTCTTGCGTTACTGGATAGCTCGTAACATGCTGTGTTATTTTCTCCGTTGTGGAACGCGCTCTTCTTGTCTGACATGTTTCTTATTATATTATGTTAAAGCGAAAAGCTTTACTTTACGCAGCTTAAATGGCGCTTTTTAATGGTGGAAAATGAAATGGGCACAATCCCTATTCTGATATTTGAGATATCTGCGGTGGCAGCAAAGGGTTTTGACATCTCCCGCTGCACATAACAACGCTGTATTTTAAAGCCAAACAGTTTCTGACAATCTGTTGCTAATTATTGTGATACGGTTTATCGAGCAGTGAGGCTTTCGACTGCGGTATGGTCTCTAGATAATTTCAGAATTATATTACACTCGACCCCACTTAAATGACTTCCAGGTCCGGATATAGCAGTACGTGACCAAGTACCTATTATTTGGTCGAAACTTGCAAAACGTAATTAGAAGGGCGAAACGATATTTTGTTAAGACGCTTTTATTAGCTAGGAATACATGTATGTACCAGAATCTTTGGACGTGATATTTACCCCCTTCAAACGTCGTCTGATTAATTTGAAACTGCACACTCATCAAGGATCGATGACAATACAATAATCGAAATCATTTTGTGCTATTAACCCGGCCAGGATCACCAAGATAGCAAATGTCGAAAAAAGACTCTTTTGTAGCTAGCTGAACTAAAAAATAGAAAATAAATACTTAATAGTTTAAAGAACACGCTTTCATAGAAAACCAGGGTAAAAAATAGAAAATAATGGGAAAAGCGTGGGGTACTTTTTGAGGTATTTTTAATTGCAAGCACCCCATTCTTTTGTTTTTTGCGTGTTTTTTTGTTTTTTAAATGTTTTTTTTTTTAAATCAATACCGATTGTCAAATTATATATAAATAAAATTGAAGTGTCATTTTAATGAACCGATTTTTACGAGACTTTCATTCACCGATAGCTGATGTTATAAGGTGCGTGGTTGTGTGTGTCGTTACTCACTAGGGAGTGGTTCATAGGCATGGAGCAAGTGAACATAGGCTAGATCTAAGCCCACGTGAACGATGCCATGAAGGGCACAGCTACTTAGCATTTGTATAATATCGCATTGAATAAAATATAGGTACAACATTACAACTACTAGCATTTGTGAATCTTCTTTCGCTAGAATTTCGTGATTACACTTTGGTTTCTCGATGTCTTTGCTGTTTGACGTGACGATGTGGGTCTAAACCCAGCGTCTTCCAAATTCAAAAGCATGTCATGCTGAATTATCGACGACACTAGGGTTGGGTCATATCTGAACAGATTCACGGGTGTCGTCGACTTCGGGTTAGTTGTTGGTATCGCTGTGAACGGTCACAACGGTCGACACGCAACTAATGCAAAACGCGAAGTTCTGTAACGTAACTTAAATCTGTGACCCCTAAGTAAACACGAGCCGTCTCCGTTGACCCGGCACGCTATAATAAATTCAAAACTTTTGACGCGGCCTGGCCGACAAATTTGAGAAGCCACCACCACCCTAATTACTCCGAGGGGCGCTTGATATCCAGATATGCCTATACTACCAACATTTTAACGAGACCACAAAATTATATTAACTTAATTATAATTTTTTTCAGGCTTCCGACAATAAATGGCAGTCATCTCGGCGCCCCAACCAAATTACGGAACGAAATATTGAATTGAAACGTCCAGGCGGACTCGCAGCCACGCCAGAATGGAATATGGAAGTAATCTCTGATTTTATATTTGCAGTATTTTTTTAAATATGGAACGACAAAATTGTCCCATTTCCCCGCACTTTATTTCATTTAAGCGACGGCGGAGATAAGTGGCGTAATATTTATTTCATTATCGCTTTTAAAGGATACTCTCCATTCTTTTTGCTTTGAAATGTTAAACCTGGTTTACTAGTGCTGGCAGATTTAATTAAATAAAAGTAAATTATAGTCTGGAAACTCTTTTCGAGTAATAAAAGTAACTCGCAGCCACGCCAGAATGGAATATGGAAGTAATCTCTGATTTTATATTTGCAGTATTTTTTTTAAATATGGAACGACAAAATTGTCCCATTTCCCCGCATTTTATTTCATTTAAGCGACGGCGGAGATAAGTGGCGTAATATTTATTTCATTATCGCTTTTAAAGGATACTCTCCATTCTTTTTGCTTTGAAATGTTAAACCTGGTTTACTAGTGCTGGCAGATTTAATTAAATAAAAGTAAATTATAGTCTGGAAACTCTTTTCGAGTAATAAAAGTAACAGTTGTTGAGAACATGACTAATACTTAAGTCTGAATTAAATGAATACTTCAAGCGACATAATTGAATTTTCTAACTTTTTACGACTAAGTAATAGCTACATAAATATAGATCTGATTTCTTTTACTCTATGAAAAATTCAATCGCTGTAATTGTCTAGGGTACACTGACACAGACGCTGTAATTGTCTAGGGTACAATGCCTCGGAAGTCCATGAATTAAAGTCGGAACCAATTATTGTAATATAGTAATTCGTGGATTTTTGACAGTCGTTACGGGTCGCCAGAAGCCCGAGTGTCTGTAGGCAGTAGCTCCATGTAAAATACTGGTACTCAGCTGCATCCGGTAAGACTGAAAGCCGACCCCATCAAAGTTGGGAAAAGGCAGGCAGATGTTGATGATGATTATGGCGTGGCTGTTGGTCTAGTGGTTAGAGACCCTGACTGCTATGCCGGAGGTCGTGGGTTCGATTCCCACCCAGGACATATGTTTGTGTGATGAGCACGATCATTTGTTCTGTGTCTGGGTGTAATTTATCTATAATATGTATGTATTTAGAAATATATAAGTATGTTTATCAGTTGTCTAGTACCCATAACACAAGCTCTGTTTAGCTTGGGACTAGATGGCGTTGTGTGATAGTTGTGGAATATTATTATTTATTATTTTTATTATTATAATCACTACTATGCAAGGCCAATGATTGATAAGTTGAGAATACCTACTGTTTATTCATGGAAAATATTTAACTGGACCTTTTAAAATTATTAACCTAATTATGGACTATTATTAAAAAATTAAAAATCCTTTTATACTTTCTGAGTTTTTCTCACAGGTGTTCGCTGTAACTAACCTACGGTACCCTGACCCATCAGGATAGGTTAGGTCAGAGCTGTGACTAAAGACGCGCGAGTCGAGCGAGCGAAGCGAGCGATGGCACAGGAGCGGCCGGCGAGCGCTATATCTAAGTTGGTCACAGTTCCTTGGCTATTTAATATTTTTAAGACCCCAAAAAAGGATTTATCCGAAGTTTACAAGTAACGCAATCATTGTATTAGAGTATTCAATAACGTTTTTAGCTAATCAAAATATAAATTCTTTGAGATTCGATTAAATACACGCCTTTGTTAATTGGTGACAAAAAAAGTTTGATTCGCTTGGTTGTGTTTTACCTTGACTAAAACAAGAGCCAGTAAATACGTATATAAACCCAGAGACAGCAAACTTTCGAATCCAATTAATCTAAGAATACAACTAATTCTTTGATTCCTAGATTTCAATTTAATTGGGAAAAAGAAACCGTTTAAGGAGATAGCTTCGAATTTATCGAAGATGAACTTTTTATTGAACTGAAAATAGATGAATGTAATAGCGATTTATCAAACTTTTGTCAAACTCGTACGGTCTTTGATAGGTTATTTTATAGTTCAAATGATAAATCTTCACATTGAAAGTTTTGATGTGCATATTTTATTGCTGACTTGTAAGTAGGTATATTTTCTTCATTCAATAATAATTCAGAGTGAGAGTTGTGTGTGAGTTGTGAGTGTGTTCCGAGTATTCATTTAATTCCGACTTAAGTCTGAATTAAATGAATACTTCAAGCGACATAATTGAATTTTCTAACTTTTTACGACTAAGTAATAGCTACATAAATATAGATCTGATTTCTTTTACTCTATGAAAAATTCAATCGCTGTAATTGTCTAGGGTACACTGACACAGTCACATAAAATACATGTATTTATTCTCTCAGTCTGGCTTTTTAATTTGTTGTTCATCCCCCGAAGGCTACGTCAATATTAATAATGCAAGTAGATTAGCCTTCTGGTCATCAATCAATTTTTTTTAACGTAATCAATAACAAAGTGGGCTTTTGTTCGAAGAGAATTGGATGTATTTCTAGATGAGAATGACTTCTAAAAATACTCGGCTGGATTTTAGTGTTGAATTAAATGTGAATGTACAGACGCCACCAGGTCAAGCTACCCGAAACTGTCAATTTTTCCCAATGAACCTTGAACCTAATGCTCTAGAAATAAAGTCGAAAATCTATCAAAGAAATCTGACAGATTGTAGTAGCTTGATGTGTTGGCGTCTGTACCTATTTTAATTAGAAGTGATTTCAGGGTCCTTTTAATAAGCATTTTTCAACTGATTTCATTGCGCCTTTTTGCTACTTGAAGGCGATGAAAGAAAACGAATGCACAATCTTTACATTTTTCAAAAATTTAGATCTGTGTTCATGGATTTTGAAAAAAATGTACAGTTGGCAAGAAAATGGGCGATTTTTTCAAAAACTTATTCTGAGGTCAATCGGTCCTGTGTCTTCATCATCATCATAACATGTCCATGCTGGATTTAGGCTTCCCCCAATTTGGGGGTCTGCCATAATCGCCACGCTTGGCAGTTGGGTAGGCGATCTTGGTATCTTGGGAAAATGCATAGGGAACGCTACTGCCCAGTACCTGGTAAGTCCCTTAATTGCCTTTTATTACACCCTCAGGAAGAAATGGGGTGATGCTATTTTTAACATCCGGCACCACTCGGATATCCTATTTTATATACGGATCAAAAAGTCGGTTACCGTCCTTACCTACTTCCTTAGGGTGCTGATAAGGACATGAACGAGGTTCGTAATTTTCATTTTCGTGGAGGAAAGGTTTGTCATTTTCTTTTTTTCAGGATGATATTTTCACTGTTAAAGAGACCTGTGGCTAAGTAATAATAGCCGCACAGTTCGGTCAATCAGGTTAAGCTACGCTTGCCACGGTTAGTTCGTAGATGCGTGACGATCTTTACATGCTTCCGTGCCGCAGAAAGCACGTTAAGCCGTTGGTCCCGGCGGTTATTCGTGGATCGTTGAAAGTTACGTAAGAAACCTGAAAGTGTGACAACCAGTCTTTTCAAGGGGGATGGAGGGGTATTACCTAGCTCCATATAAAATATTGGTGCTCAGCTGTATCCAGTAAGACTGGAAACCAAAGCGTAAATTGATGAAAAAAATGTTTTCTCTGATTATATTATGTTTCTCAGCCTTAGCAACAACAACACTGAGTTACCTTCCCCGATCGCGACACACATAACTAACTAATATAAATATTAAACCCCAAACAAATAGGGGTACGTGGGAGTATTTCGAGCGTTGGGCCGTTGCTGGAGATACGTAACTACCTATAAAGTACCTACCAGCAGTATCCTTCAAGGGACTGTTTACTTATGCATGGGGGCCATCCTTCACCGAGCGCACTTCATGTGGCTTAAAAGGACACCAACACCCTTTATCAGGGCTGTAACTTCGTTTACCCCGTAAAAGGAAATGGGGAAAGAAAATCTTAAAATTCCTTCGAATATATGAGGTTGTGTAGGGAAAGTTTGTAATACTTTGGGGGCATAAATAGTGACTTTCAAATCGTGGCTGTTGTGCCCGACATTCGTGCTAAATGCAGTCATTTAGCAGGAATTTTAGGGCAATTCAGCTGCTAGACAAAATAGACATAGTGCGAAAGCTAAAGAGGAGAACTAAATTATTTGAGTTAGTGTAGTGTTTATTTAATATTAGCAGTGCTGTGCTATAAATGTGACACATGAAAAAAGTCTAGTATTAATTTATATCAGACCCTAAGAAAGGGCTTCGGAATTGTGTAAGAGTGTAAAATGACACTATTCTTCGTTGTAAGGTAATCTATGACGTATAATATTAAATAAGAGTTAAATTGCTAGAATGTAACAAATTATTATGAATTTTAGTTCTTGATAATACACGGAAAAAAGGTACACACTTCTTCCCAAACATTCATGATATTATGCTATAAGTTTTACAAGTCGACCTGACAAAAGGTTGTGTTTTTTTCACAGTAAATGTAAACAAACCAATTTCACAAAACCGTCCGGTATTTATAGGCAGGTTCTGTTAGTTATACATAGTCCAATTAGCATTGCATTGATTCAGGCTAACAGGATTATTTTCATACGAGTAAAGGTTATGTACATATTTATAACTTCATTTTATACATGTAACTACTACAAGACGTATATTATACAAAGTAATTTACATGTAAATAAGTCGTTTACTAGACACCCCTGGCAGAGGAATTTAGAAGGCTAGCAATTTAAATAAAATGTTATTTCTGGCAACACTGAGCTGTGATGTACTGACAGTGTGGAGGATTTTATTACAAGACACATAGAACAGAATATGTTATCTTGTCTCTAGATTTAAGTGTGTAACATGTTTAAAGGCTGTCGCAAACGGGCATGACACGACAGCGCGACGCGACTCTTGTAGAATAATTTCTATGAAAACTTCATGGAATTTGTTCTACTGTTGTCGTGCTGTGCCTGTCTGCAGGAACTTTAAAGCTGTTTGTATAGCGTGCGCGCTGCAACGGAATGATTTTTTATTTACTGTAGCTATTTGTCCCGCGGCGTACTACAGCATGTTTGTAATACCTTCTTTATGAGAAGGTAAGTATGCTGAAAATATTTTGTCTGCACGTAGTAGGAGGGGCTTGTGGCTAAGTAATAACAGCTGCAAGGATCGATCGATCAGGCTACGCTTACTGCGGTTAATCCGTGGATGGGTGGCCGTCTTTACATACCCAAGACCCCTCAATGCCTCGGAAGTCCATGAATTAAAGTCGGAACCAATTATTGTAATATAGTAATTCGTGGATTTTTGACAGTCGTTACGGGTCGCCAGAAGCCCGAGTGTCTGTAGGCAGTAGCTCCATGTAAAATACTGGTACTCAGCTGCATCCGGTAAGACTGAAAGCCGACCCCATCAAAGTTGGGAAAAGGCAGGCAGATGTTGATGATGATTATGGCGTGGCTGTGGTCTAGTGGTTAGTGACCCTGACTGCTATGCCGGAGGTCGTGGGTTCGATTCCCACCCAGGACATATGTTTGTGTGATGAGCACGATCATTTGTTCTGTGTCTGGGTGTAATTTATCTATAATATGTATGTATTTAGAAATATATAAGTATGTTTATCAGTTGTCTAGTACCCATAACACAAGCTCTGTTTAGCTTGGGACTAGATGGCGTTGTGTGATAGTTGTGGAATATTATTATTTATTATTTTTATTATTATAATCACTACTATGCAAGGCCAATGATTGATAAGTTGAGAATACCTACTGTTTATTCATGGAAAATATTTAACTGGACCTTTTAAAATTATTAACCTAATTATGGACTATTATTAAAAAATTAAAAATCCTTTTATACTTTCTGAGTTTTTCTCACAGGTGTTCGCTGTAACTAACCTACGGTACCCTGACCCATCAGGATAGGTTAGGTCAGAGCTGTGACTAAAGACGCGCGAGTCGAGCGAGCGAAGCGAGCGATGGCACAGGAGCGGCCGGCGAGCGCTATATCTAAGTTGGTCACAGTTCCTTGGCTATTTAATATTTTTAAGACCCCAAAAAAGGATTTATCCGAAGTTTACAAGTAACGCAATCATTATATTAGAGTATTCAATAACGTTTTTAGCTAATCAAAATATAAATTCTTTGAGATTCGATTAAATACACGCCTTTATTAATTGGTGACAAAAAAAGTTTGATTCGCTTGGTTGTGTTTTACCTTGACTAAAACAAGAGCCAGTAAATACGTATATAAACCCAGAGACAGCAAACTTTCGAATCCAATTAATCTAAGAATACAACTAATTCTTTGATTCCTAGATTTCAATTTAATTGGGAAAAAGAAACCGTTTAAGGAGATAGCTTCGAATTTATCGAAGATGAACTTTTTATTGAACTGAAAATAGATGAATGTAATAGCGATTTATCAAACTTTTGTCAAACTCGTACGGTCTTTGATAGGTTCTTTTATAGTTCAAATGATAAATCTTCACATTGAAAGTTTTGATGTGCATATTTTATTGCTGACTTGTAAGTAGGTATATTTTCTTCATTCAATAATAATTCAGAGTGAGAGTTGTGTGTGAGTTGTGAGTGTGTTCCGTGCCGAATAGTAGTATTTATTTTCTGCTGTATCGATTTTAATAGTTTTTTCTAGCTAATGTATTATTGTCCTATATGTATTTTTTTTTATTTTTTTATTTTATTTTATTTATTCGGAAGAACAAACAATTACACATAATATTTTACAAATAAATAGAAATATCTGGATGACCGAGCTTTGCTCGGTATTTTTTGATAAATTGTGTTTAAAATAAGTTTATGTTCAAGTTGATTATCGATAAAGTTGGTCATTGAAAACACGAATAAAACGACATTTTATAAAAATGAATCCAAGCTAGATCGATTTATAGCCCCCAAAACAAGGGCGGATCCAGGGGGTGGGTCATGGGGGTCATGACCCCCCCCTGGGCTGGGTCCCAGGGCTGCAGCAAGACTCGAATTTGAGGTAGGGCAGCATTGGCTACAGGTAGGGCGGAAGTAAAAAATATATCATAATTGATCTGCTCTGAAGCACGGGCTCCTAAATCAATCAACATCACCTCTAGGTCACAGGCGCGGTCACAGCCCAAGATTTTGCGGGGGGGGGGTCACCATAAGTGACGAGGAATATTTTGAGGAAGGTACCTTGGTTTAGTGGTCACAAGCGCTACTACTGACCTTGAAGTTCCGGGTTCGATTTTCAGGTCGGTTAGTGTTTTTGGGTTTTTCCATAAGAAATTTCTCAGAAGCAACCCGGAGTCTGAATTTGTACCCAGTTCATGGCAGTGAGCTCACCCATTGTGACATGGGACACATAGATAACTGGTGAAATTTTGGTTTAGTATATATAGGTAGCTGAATAACCCTCCGAGAATAAAAAAGTGATGTTATGTACATCTTAAGTTCGTCATTAGTTAAGGTATTCAGGGACACCGCTTTTACATGGGGGGCATTAAAGAATGCTGTCAAATTGGTCGCAGCACTTGTTGATAAATAAATAATTGGCATTAGGACAGCAGACTACTTAGGGCGAAAATAGCGAGCGGAGCGAGCTCGAAAATTTTAACAACCGCTTCGTTCTGGTTAGGTTTTGTTATATATTTTTAAACATAAAAATAGCAGTTACACAGTCGCCTTTTTGCTAGGATATCCCTGCCAACCATGAGAATGATTAATGCTGGAGCGAGCAAAGCGAGTTCGAAAATGTTAACAGCCCGCTTCGTTCAGGTTAGGTACTTTTTTGACGTTTTCAAATAGATATAGGAGTTACATATTTTTTTTTTGATGTTTTTAAACGTAAATTGGAGTGACATTGTTGACTTATACAGGATATCGCTGCCAACCAGGAGAATGAGGAATACTAGAGCGAGCGAAGCGAGCTAGAAAATTTTATATTTTCGAACAGAAATAGGAGTTACATTGTCGACTAATGCCAGAACAGCCCTAGCAACTATGAGATTGTTGAATATAAAGGCGAGCGAAGTGAGCTCGAAAATTGTAATAACTCAACTCGTTTAGGTTCAGTTTTGTTTTATATATTCAAAAAGACCTAGGAGTTACATCGTCGACTTATGCCAGGAAAATTCAGGCAAGTAGGAGTATTATGAATGTAAGAGCGAGCGTAGCGAGCTCGAACATTTTTTGCCCACCTCGGATAGATTAGATTTTCTTTTGATTATTCCAAAAGAACCGGGAATTATTTGGTTGGTCGGTCTATAAAGAAAAGCTCAAGTATCAAGAGAATGTAGACTGCAAGACCACAAAATTACTTAAAACTGGAATGTATCACAAAGGCTCTTGACTCTTTG
Organism: Aporophyla lueneburgensis; assembly: GCA_932294355.1. NCBI lineage: Eukaryota > Metazoa > Arthropoda > Insecta > Lepidoptera > Noctuidae > Aporophyla > Aporophyla lueneburgensis. Next base: position 7,399,883 of record OW028739.1, on the reverse strand, counting down.
GGGGGGTCATGACCCCTAGGACCCCCCCCTCGGACCGCGTCTGCAAAGTCAGTGATGTACATTCAATAGCTATTCATAGACAAATAATTTCTGTGACAGAACATGAGCATGGATCTAAGGACAGCTATTAAATCCTCAATGATGAAGAACAAGCGAACAAGACGGTTGAAATTTTTCTCTACATCGGCATATTATAATTAAATAGACCCATTGCTTCATGTGATGGCGCTTCAAATGCCATCTATACACAGAGAAAAGAATTATTATAATATGAAATGAATGTCTCAAACTGTGGTATGTTCGGAAAAGTTTAAATATTATACAATAATTTAAATACTATTGCTACAATTTTTTATCTAAAGGCTCGTTCAGAGTAAAGGCTCGTACAGACAGGCGCAACATGTCGCGCGACCTGTCGCAGAGGTGATTCTGCGATATTTCGCGACGCAACACCTTTCACACTGGCGCGTACACTCGTGCGCGAATCGCGCGCGACTGCTTTTAGTACATTTTGTATGGCGTCGCCGTTCGATCTTCGTCTTTTCGTTTTTGGTATTTTTAAGGTAGGGCATTGTGATTTCAAGGTAGGGCATTGCCCCACAATGCCCCCCCTAGCTACGGCCCTGCTGGGTCCACCGTGGACCACTATTTAAAATTGTTAAACATAGGTAATGGTTTTAAGTAAGGATATATTTTTTTGTCACAATATAGATTTTATTGTAATACCTTCAATCAATCTAATATAATAAAATTCTCGTGTCACAGTTTTCGTTGCCATACTCCTCCGAAACGGCTTGACCGATTTAGATGAAATTTTTTGTGCTTATCCGGTATCTATGAGAATCGGCCAAAATCTATTTTTCATCCCCCTAAATGTTAGGGGTAGTCCACCCCTAATTTATTTTTTTATTTTTAGACAAAATTTTTAATTTCCATTTTTTTATGATACAACATACAAAAATACATACAATCCTCAATTTTCACCCTTCTACGATCAACCCTTATTTTTGAATAGCCATTTTAGTAATTTTATCATTTTTCTTTTATTTATATGGCAAAACAACGTTTGCCGGGTCAGCTAGTTTATTATAAATTACCGGTACCGTGTGGTGTCGGACTAAAAGAATAGCACCACCCCGTTTCTTCCCGTGGGTGTCGTAAGAAGCGACTAAGGGATATACTAGAGAATGGGCAGCAGCGTTCTCTTTGCATTGCAGACTATCATACTGCGATCGCCAACCCGCCTGCCAAGCGTGGTGGTTATGGCAAACGCCCCCCCCCCCCCCCCAAAATGACAAGCACCAAAAATAAATGGTCCCTAGTGCCCGGCGGCCCACCTTACCTTGGCTACGGTAGCGGTCAAGGCCACGGTGAGGCAAGGGGTGCTAAGAATCCCCGGAAGAGATCCGGCTACCACAATCACCGACACCTGGACCTGGCAACATATAACACGCGTACACTTCGGACTGACGAGAAGATCGCCGAACTGGAGGAAGAATTGAGCAGGTTACGATGGGATATAGTAGGGTTACCTGAAGTCCGAAGAGAGGGGGAGGACTCGGTAATCCTCAAAGCCGGAAACCTGCTCTATTTCCGGGAGGGCGACCAGCGGTCCCAAGGTAGTGTCGGGTTTATCGTCCATAAGTCCCTTGTGAGTAACGTGGTGAAGATCGAGAGTGTGTCGACCAGGGTGGCGTTCCTTATACTCAGAATATCCGCAAGGTATTCGCTGAAGGTCATAAGGTTCCACCCCGACCTCGGCACACCCCGACGATGAGGTGGAGACCATGTATGAGGATATTTCAGAGCCATGCATGGTTCCACAACTCACATCACCGTTGTCATGGCGGACTTTAACGCGAAACTGGGCAAGCGAGGCGATGATGAGTTGAGAGTGGGGCAATTTGAAGTTGGACGTCGCAACCACCGGGGTCACCTACTGGCTAGATTTATGGAGAAAGAAGGCCTCTTTATGATGAATTCCTTATTCAAAAAACGTGAGCAAAGGAAGTGGACCTGGCAGAGCCCTGATGGTGTAACAAAAAGTGATATTGACTTCATTATGTCGACGAAGAAGCAAATATTCAATGATGTCTCAGTGATCAACGCGGTGAAAACCGGGAGTGATCACCGCATGGTAAGAGGCACATTAGAATATCAATATCAAGCTGGAAAGATCTCGGCTGATGAAGTCAACGCTCCGTTCAGCACCGATCCAACTTCAAAACCCCGAGAGCTTTCAGCTCGAACTCCAAAATCGTTTTGAGTGCCTAGGGAGCTCCGTAGACGATTATAACGATGGTTTGTGCAAACTGTCCATACGGTCGGGTCTCAGTTCTTCAAGACCCGCCGTACTAATAGGAAAAAGAAATTCTCAGATCCAACATTACAGCTTATGGAACAGAGGCGCGGAATGATCCTGCAGTCTTCAGAAGCTGTGCTCGAGTACCGGCAGCTCAATAGACGGATCTCTAAGTCCTTGAAAAGCGACCTTCGCCGCTATAACACAGAGCGGATCAAGGACGCGAAAAAGCGGAATAAAGGCTCCAAGATCTTTACTAAGGATCTGTCTATTGGGCAGAGCCAGCTTACGAAACTGAAGACCGACGATAGCAGGGTCGTATCCGCCAAACCTGTTTATGATGAAGTTACGCTGAAGTTACGCTGTTTAAGGAGATTGAGAGGTTCTATGGACAGTTATACACGTCAACAAGTGACCCCGTTAAAAATCTGGCAAATGACCATAGAGCTAGGTTGACCCGACACTATACCGAAGACATCCCGGACGTCAGCTTGTACGAGATTCGGATGGCTCTGAAGCAGCTCAAAAACAACAAGGCGCCGGTTGATGACGGAATTACGGCTGAACTCCTGAAGGCCGGCGGGAAACCCGTTCTCAAAGCCCTTCAGAAGCTGTTTGATTCCGTCATACTCGCGGGCAAAACGCCACAGGCATGGAACAGAGGTATGGTGGTACTTTTTTTTAAGAAAGGTGATAATGCCCTTCTTAGAATTATAGGCCCATCTCACTTCTGAGCCATGTCTACAAGCTGTTTTCAAGAGTCATCACGAACCGTCTAGCGTGCAAGTTTGAAGACTTCCAGCCTCCCGAACAAGCCGGATTCCGTAAAGGCTTTAGCACCGTAGACCACATACGCTGCGGCAGGTTATACAGAAGACCGAAGAATACTCATCGGTCTTTTGTATAACCTGCCTGCCTGTTTAGCGTTTGTGGACTACGAAAAAGCCTTCGATTCGGTCGAAACCTGGGCTGTACTGCAGTCTCTTCAACGGTGCCAGATCGACTATCGGTACATCGAGGTGCTGAAGTGTCTGTATGAAAACGCCACTATGTCAGTCCGACTTCAGGACCAGACCTCGAAACCTATCCTTCTGCAGCGAGGGGTGAGACAGGGAGACGTCATTTCTCCAAAACTGTTCACCGCTGCACTGGAGGATGTCTTCAAAATTCTGGACTGGAAAGGGGCTGGCATCAACATCAATGGCGAGTTCATCACTCACCTTCGGTTTGCCGATGATATAGTTGTCATGGCTGAGACTATGGAGGGCCTCAGTACAATGCTCGATAACCTCAGTAGAGCTTCCGAAAGAGTGGGTCTCAAGATGAACACGGACAAGACAAAGGTCATGTTCAATGCTCATGTGATACCCGGTGCTCCAGTGAAGATCGGAGGTGCTACACTCGAAGTCGTGGACGAATTTGTGTACCTAGGACAGACTGTCCAGTTAGGTAGGTCCAACTTCGAGAAAGAGGTCAATCGTCGAATCCGACTCGGCTGGGCAGCATTCGGGAAGCTACGCAATATCTTCTCGTCCCACATTCCGCAGTGTCTCAAGACGAAAGTTTTTGACCAGAGTGTGTTGCCAGTGATGTCTTATGGATCCGAAACGTGGTCGCTCACAATGAGCCTTATTAGAAGGCTGAAAGTCACCCAAATGGCGATGGAGAGGGCTATGCTTGGAGTTTCCCTGTGCGATCGAATCAGAAATGAAGAGATCCGTAGGAGGACCAAGGTAACCAACATAGCCCGAAGAATTGCTAAACTGAAGTGGCAGTGGGCAGGGTACATTGATCGCAGAACAGATGGCCGATGGGGCCAAAAGGTTCTGGAGTGGCGACCGCGTACCGGAAGACGTAGAGTTGGAAGGCCTCCAACAAGGTGGACCGATGACCTTGTGAAGGCCGCAGGAATCCGCTGGATGCGGGAAGCACAAAACCGGCCAAAGTGGCGGAGCTTAGGGGAGGCCTATGTCCAGCAGTGGACATCTTTCGGCTGAAATGATGAATGATGATTATAAATTTATATTTTGTATGATAGCAGCAAACGCATTATTCGGGAACGAACGCATCGAAAAGAACAGTGGCGAACTCCCAAACTTTTAATTGCCGTTTCTACCCGTTTATGCCAGACTATACATACATTAATAAAATACCTACTTTTTACTTTTATGTATGATTACAAAAATTAAATTATAACTTCTTGTGACTTGACCACGACTATGTGACCCCCCCCTGACACCAAAGCTGGATCCGCCCTTGAGTTTGTTTGAACGCGCAAATCTCTGGAATTATCAGTCGAATTGGAGAATATATTTTGATATATTCTCCAATGAAGAATGGAGAATGCATTTGGTAGCTCAATTCTTCAGAAATATATATTATGGATATATTGGACATTTAATATCATTCTACAACCCTTAGGAGCCGAGCCATACGACAAAAAAAAAAAAAACTTTTTAACAAAAAATTAAACCGCCGAAAAACTGAAATAAAATAAAACAATAAACCTTAAAATTATGAGTCAGCGCTTTGAGTGATCCTTGTTCATTGATTTTTCAGCGCCGACTCAAAATTTTAAGGTTTATTATTTTATTTTATTTCAGTTTTTCGGCGGTTTAATTTTTTGTTAAAAAGTTTTTTTTTTTGTGGCTTTAATGTACTAATAATACTTGGCAAGGTATACCCTATCCAACACAAAAAGAATTATCAAAATCGGACTACTCTGTATAAAGTTATGCGTGTTTATACATTACAATCGGTGAGTGAACAATCAATCATCCCCTGTTTTCCGACCCTTAGGGTTCGATGTTGTTTTCCAAATTTATATGGGACCACCTTGGAAGTATACGCTATCCAATAGAAGAAGAATTGTCACAATCGGTCCACTATGTAAAAAGTTATGCGTGATCATACATTAAAAAAAAAAAATATACGCGTCGAATTGATAACCTCCTCCGTTTTTTTTCGTAGGTTGAAAAAGAAAAAGACAGTGCGGGCGGGCGATAGGATGGGACGCGAGGGGTCGAGGTACATATATTTCACACGGACGAAGTCGGGGGCAGAAGCTACTGTATTACATTCATATTAAACTTACATATTTTATTCAAAGAAATTTCGTTGTTTTGCCAAGACCTTAAAACCGTGCGGGACACTAGTTAGGTTATATTGGTGGTTATTAGACTTTAGGACATCTTAAAAAAACCTTTAATAAACTTTAGCCTTCGAACATTTAAGGGTCATAGTCAGAAAAAGTGTACATTTGGTATCTTTCCTTGTCCCGCTACTTCATAATAAAATTATGTAAATATCTGATATTGTGATATTTTCTCTTTTTTCCCGCGTTTTTGCTATATTCGTCTATTAATACGAAGAGTTTTCTAGTATTTGAGCTTTAGTTTTCAATAAAGGAGTATATTTTTTTGAATGTTAAAGCACTTTTAAAAATGTCACCATACATTTTTTTAGTGTCTCAATGACCATTTCACATTTTCAGAGATAAATTGTTACGAATATACATCGAATTATTAATCATTGACTTAGGTTATATTATTCTTGATGAATCAAATAACTAAGTAGGACCAATTTTATTCGTAAATGATTCACAGATTTTTTATTTTTTTTATTTAATTAAACTAATTTTGTCCCAAAATTATGAAGTTTTGTTACTCAGGGTTAGTAATACGCAATAAAATTATAAAAGCAATTATTTAAAGTGCTAGAAATATTTTTTCCTATTCTGGCAGCAATATTACTTACGTTAAAATCACTGTCGCGACAGCCACTATGTCAAATCATTCTACGCTCGACGCTCGCCCTGGAAGGTCGTTACGCTGCTGCTCCGCTGCGCGTATCCCCTCCACCGCCCGCCGCGATTTAAATTTATTTAAATCGCAAAATTTTCGGTTTGAACACCCAACTGTACAAACGTCACGAAGTGAGCTCCGCAAATAAAACCAATAAACTGTTAAAAAACCCTCTTAAAGTATAAACTGTGCAAGTGAGTCGAAAAACAACGAAGAAAAGTGTAAATACAGCAATATTATCAGTGAGTGTGTACTATTCCAAACAAATTATATGCAAATATTATTGTCACAACATAACCTATAAACAATATTTGACATTACCATTGACACACATCAGAGCTACCAACAACAGAATACGGAATAGTACGTTTCGTTCCACGCAAAACAAAGAACAAGTGTTGCCACTTTCACAAATAAATTAAGTACTAAATAACATTTGCGCAGCCAATACTGAAACTTGAAATAAGCCGAGATGGATGACCAAATGCAAATGTTATTTTCGAAAATAAAACTAGAAATGGAGAAACAAACATCAACATTAACAAGCTCCATTAGAGAAGAAATTGAACAAAAATTGAAACCAATTGTGGAAGAAAACCTGAAATTAAAAAATGAAGTGGATAAATTAAATGAGAAGGTTAAACGTCTGGAATCTGGAAGAAGGGAAAACAATATGATTTTCTATGGAGTCGAGGAGTCCACAGAAGAAAATATTAACACAATCGAAATGATAACGAAAACTCCAAATGAGTCTAGTATAGAAATTAATAATTGAGACATTAACAAAGCATTTAGAATTGGCAACGCAAAAAAAGGAGTAGCACGCCCGATTTTAGTGAACGTGCTAAATGCATGGAAGAGGAATGAAGTCTTTAAAAACAAAAAACGATTACCTAAAAATGTGTTTGTTAGCGAAGACTTTAGCAAAGAAGTCTTGGAAAAGAGGAAAGAACTCATACCCCAGCTAAAAGAAGAACGGAAAAAGGGACGTATAGCATTCATAAAATACGACAAGCTGGTCGTGAAAGACAAAGATAATGCGACACGGGATAAACGGAAGAGAGAACAATCTTTCTCACCAAATACATCTACTGAAAATGCCCGACCAAAAATTAATAAAATTAATGCCTTCGAACGCATGTACAGGAATAGATCGAAGTCAACATCAGATCAAAATAAAGAATAGCAATCAACATACATCGGAAACCGGAAGATCAGAACACACAATCAAAAAACATATAACGAAGCAACTAAAACCAACACACCTCCCCCAAGCCGGCTGGTCCCCGTGGGGGATAGCGACCAATCCCTTCCAGCTCAAATAACAGAAAATAACAATAACATTAGCACCAAAACAACAAGAACAAAAGATAAAACAAACTTTTATATCGCCACTTTAAACTGCCTGACACTGAGAACACCAGAGAGACTAGTAGAATTAGAGCTAGCACTCTCAAATATAAAATGGGACATACTAGGCCTAAGTGACGTTAGAAGATTGGGGGAAAGTATCGAAGACCGTAAGGAATATATCTTATACTATATAGGTGAAACAAAAGGAAGCCATGGAGTTGGCTTTATGGTAAAAAAACATCTGGAAAGAAATATTGAAGAATTCAAGGGCATATCTGAGAGAATAGCCGTACTTAACATACATCTACCAGGGCACAAAAATAAATGGTCTATTATCCAAGTATATGCTCCCACGGAACAGCATGATGAATTGACTAAAGACCTATTTTATGAACAACTGTTAGCAACTTTACAAGAAACGCACAAAAACGTAATGGTTATTGGAGATTTTAATGGCAGAATAGGCTCCCAACGAAATGGCGAAGAAAATGTAATAGGCAAATTCGGTTGTGGCAGAAGAAGTAAAAACGGCGAAAGGATGATTAGCATGGCTTTTGAAAATAATCTTGCATTTATGAATAGCTTTTACAAAAAAAATACGAGGAAAAGGTGGACATGGCTATCTCCAGATGGATCTTATAGAAATGAAATAGATTACATAGCAAGTAACAACAGAAAAGTTTTTCAAGATGTAAGCATTCTTAACCAATTGAATTTTAACACCAACCACCGGATGGTCAGAGCGATTATAAATGGCACTGAACCAAGAAAAAGCAGAAATAAATTTAAAGTAACAACAGAAAATACCAGATATGAAAATGTAGCTATCAACGAAATCGATGAAAATTATGATAAAGTTATAAAAGAAATATATGGACAACGACACAACAAATTATTGAAACCTGAGGAAAACTATACGGAAAATGAAACTAAAATTCTAGTAGAAGAGAGACGGAAACTTTTAAAACTTAAAAAAGACAAACAAAATATGAGAGCTATTGCAGAAATAAGTAAAAAAATAAGCAATAGTATCAAGAAAAATAGAGCAAAAAGAAGAATAAAAATACTCAACCAACACATAAAAAAGACAGGAGGAGTTAAAAAGCTTTAAAAGAACTAGTAGAAGTAAAAAAATGGATACCAAACATTAAAAATAAAGCAGGACATCGGGAGACAACAAGAAAAACTATACTACAAACGGCAACCGACTTTTACAGATCTCTCTATACAGCAGGACCTATCACCCAGGGGTTAACTATAGATCTAGAAAACGACGAAATGGAAAACATACCCGCTTTTTTGCAATCAGAAATGGAAAAAGCTGTACAAAGTCTAAAGAACGATAAAGCCCCTGGACCAGATCATATAACAAATGAGATGATAAAAATGTCAATAGCTGTACCTGAGAACCTAAGAAAACTTACAGAAATATACAATACCATCCTAAGAACAGAATCCATACCATCGCAATGGACTAAGAGTACAATTATCTTAATACACAAGAAAGGAGAAAGGGACAACATTGAAAACTATAGACCAATAAGTTTAATGTCAAACATTTACAAAGTATTTTCGAAATTGATCCTAAATAGAATAACAAGAGTAATGGATGAACAGCAATCTATAGAACAAGCTGGTTTCAGAGCAGGATTTTCAACTATCGATCACATACATGTCATAAAACAGTTAATAGAGAAATGCCAAGAATACGGTAAAGCGTTGTATATTGCATTCGTGGATTACAGCAAAGCCTTTGACTCAATAAAACATGAGTCACTATGGAAAGCTCTAATTCAACAAGGAGTCCCCAAAAAATACACACGCATAATAAAGAATATATATAATAAGAGCACCGCACAGATTAAACTAGAAACAACTGGTGAAGAGTTTCCAATAGCTAAAGGCGTAAGACAAGGAGACCCGTTATCTCCAAAACTTTTCTCAGCAATCCTGGAAAGTGTATTCAGGGATCTTGAGTGGGAAAATGTTGGTATAAATGTCAACGGCAGATGACTTAGTCTTAGCAACTGACAACGCTAATACGCTGCAATACATGTTGCAAAAGCTGACACAGGCAAGCAGAATAGTTGGTCTTACCATGAACAAATCAAAGACGAAGGTAATGACAAACAGAGAAGAAATAGCCATAACAATAGATGATGAAGATATTCAATACGTAAAGAATTATATATATTTAGGTCAACTGATATCATTCAGAGACCAAACAGACATGGAAATAGAAAGACGAATTGCTTGTACATGGAAACGGTATTGGTCACTCAAGGAAATATTCAAAAGCAAACATTTCTCCATGACAGCGAAGAAAAAAGTGTTTAACTCGTGCGTATTGCCATGCCTGACATATGGATGCCAAACTTGGGCACTGACTCAAAAACATTCACAAAAACTGAGAACATGTCAGAGGGGAATGGAAAGAAGTATGATAGGCGCCACGATTCAAGATCGCAAAAGAGCAGAAGATATTAGATCCATAACCAAAGTGGAAGATATAATAAAGAAAGTAAGACAGCTGAAATGGAGATGGACAGGACACATGACAAGACACAGTAGGACTAAATGGACAAACATTATTACAGAATGGCAACCACGTGATGGTAAAAGGAAAAGAGGCAGGCAGGCAAAAAGATGGACTGATGATATTGGGAAGGTTGGAGAGGCTATCTGGTCAAGGACGGCTAAAGATAAAAAGGAATGGAAGCAGCTGGAAGAGGCCTATGTGTCACAAGACACGCTGATTACTAAACCGGGAAATACGATGTGTTAGTTTATAAGTTAGTAGTGATTACATTAAATGTTTAATTAAGTTTAGTTTCAGCAATAAAGGCTTAATAATAGAAATCGCAAAATTCGGAAATTCCTGTTTCTTTACGGATTCAGTCAAAACGTTCTGTCTTGTTTACAAGACAGTATTATTTCTTTATACAGAGTGTCTAAAAACGTGTGCTTGTGGCCCCTTCAGGGCAAAATCCACAGTTTCGTGGTCACTCGGTGGATACCTTAACGGTGCCAACGAAGCCGAGTGGGTGCAGACCCAACTCACCCGTCTATCCCCTTCAGGGCTAGACGAAAGTTGGACGGGTCCCGGATCGCTGGCCTTGGGGGCTTCCCTCGTCAGCCCCGGTGACAGTCTTCCCTCCACAGCCGCGTACTAGTGCCGCGGGTATATCTATACCCCCCGCACTAGACTGGTCGGGTACCTTCAGTATCGCATCGCATGACCATCGCATGACCGGTTAGGAACCCGTTCGCACAATAAGATTGGCGACGGGAGTCACTCTTAGGGCTCACCGGGATCACCTCCCTGTCTATACCCGACAGGGAGTGTAACACTCACCCCCGGCATCCCACCGGGGATTAGGTTGTTAGGCTTAGGGCTTTGGCGATAGGATCACTCTCATGAGTGATTAGGTCCCCCTCCCCTCCACCATGGATAAACCCATGGAGAGACTAGCCAAAATCGAGGCGCTCCTGGCTGAACTTGCGAGTCAGCTCAGCATTGAGCACTCGGAGGTCGGGGCTGTGGTCTCTGTTTTTCTTTTATTAATAAAGAAAAACAAAGATTTCGCTGCCGAATTCTCCGAGCTGTACAGAGCTGAGCAGCTCGCAATTCCGGCCAGCCCGGGCATCGCTGACTTCAGCGATGCCCTCGAGGCCCCATCCGCCACCGATGAACCGTGTCAAATGGACACAGAGGATGTACCCATCCCCACTCCTTCCGATTCTGCCGCGCTCACTCCCCAGACGGACTCGCACTCCTCTTCGTCCTCGGACACAGAGGCGTACGAGCTCGTCTCCCACACAAAGGGCAAAGGGAGCAAGCGCAAGAAGAACAAGGCGAGCAGCTCAGCCCCAGCCGCTAAAATCATAGCGGCTGAGGACTCCGCTCCTCCGTCTCGCGCCCCTACCCCGCAGGCGACCTCCGCCACCGCGAACCCCCCCCATCCCGCTACGCAGGCGACTCCCGCCACCGCGACCACGTCCATCCCCTCCACGCCGCCGGCGACCGCCGCCAACGCGTCCCCCTCCCGTCCCTCGCCTTCAACCTCCGCGAAGGTTGCCGCGCCCCGCGCTAAAACTAGCGCCCCGTCCGTACCCTCTGGCTCAACCACCGCCAGGAAACTCCCTCCACCGCCCCCTGTATTTATACAGGACAAGGCCAAGTGGATGGAGGTGTCCAAATGGTGTGTTGACCAAAGGGTCAACTATACTAGTGCCCGTGCCACCCAGCACGGGATAAAAGTATCGGTCCCCACGTCAAGCGATTATCGCGATCTGACCAGGCTCCTCTCTGCTAGGAACGTGTCCTTCCACACGTATTCCTTGCCCGAGGAGCGACTGACCAGGGTGGTGATTCGCAGGATCCCCTGCGAAATCGCCACCAGCGATATTAAGGCGGACTTCGAACGACAGAACGTGCCTGTCACAGAGGTCCATCGCATGCACCGGTCCAGGCAAGGTACTGCCTTTGATATGGTCCTGGTGGTGTGCCCTCCCACAGAGGGTCACCACCCCATATTCAATGTAAAGTCCGTCTGCAACCTGTCAGGCCTTAAAATCGAGAAGCCCCGTAAGTCTGGCATCATTGGCCAGTGCCACAGATGCCAAATGTACGGGCACTCAGCGTACAACTGCTACGCTACTCCCAGGTGCGTCAAGTGCCTGGGAGACCACGGTACAGCAGATTGTACCCGGCCTAAAGACCGCACTCTTTGCACCGAGCCACCTAGTTGTGTGCTCTGCAAAGAGTCCGGTCATCCGGCAAACTACCGGGGCTGCCCGAAAGCCCCCAAGTCATCTTCCCCTAAATTGGCGCAGCGTTTCGACGCTCGTCAGACTAGGGAATCCCCCTCGGCCAAACTCCCCGTGAGACTGGCCCCACAGCGTCCCTCCCAATGGCCTCTTATGAGTTCCCAGAAGGAATTCCCCCCACTGGCCTCCAGGCCTAAGCCCGCTCCCATCCCTCCATTAGTGGACCCGCGTACCCGTGCCCCCGCGCCCCTTACGCCCCCCGGTTTCCCCGCGACCGCACCTCCCGCCCGCGCCGCGGCCCCCTCCACTGCCGCTATGGCAGGACCGGTACCCGTACAGAGGAAAGGTCAGGCTCCCCTTGATGCATTTAACGTCATCACTGGGACCTTTAATACCTACAGCACGTTCCTCTCCCCGCGTGCCCAACAGATGGCCCAGGAACTAGTTGCCGCCGGCGGTAACTTGTTCCAAATCCAGTCAATTTATGCTGCTTATCCCGAGATCACGCAAGCAATCCATGTCATGAACTCCCAACGCCCCCATTATGGATAGTCGCGGAATATTAACTAGACTAAAACCCCGTTCCCTAAAGCTAGGCTTCTTTAATGCCAACGGCATTCACGGCCAACGTGATGAGATCGCCACGTTCCTCCGCGACCACCACGTAGACATTTTACTCATTCAAGAGTCGTTCCTAAAGCCTCACCATTGCGACCCGAAAATTGCAAACTATCGTTTAGTTCGCAACGACAGGTCACGTTGTCATAGAGGCGGCACCCTCATATACTATAGGAAGTCCCTGTACTGCATACCTATGGATACTCCCGAACTCTCCCGATTAGAAGTTTCGGCCTGTCGGTTAGCACTGACAGGTCATCAGCCGTTCACTATTGTGTCGGTTTACCTTCCTCCCCAACATGAGTCAGAGGACCCTCAACTCCTCGCTAATGACCTCTCCGAACTCTTCGGCATGAGTGACTCCGTTATCATAGCGGGCGATCTCAACGCCAAACATCCCGCCTGGAATAGCACCAGGACCTCGACTAGAGGTAGGCAACTCTTTAACCTCTGTTCCACCATGAACTTTGATGTCATCGCCCCGATGACTCCCACTCACTTCCCCTTCGATACCGATCAGTTACCCGACGTACTTGATATAGCGCTCCTTAAGAATATCAACTTAAGGTTGGATTCTATAGAGGCTATTCACGAACTCGACTCTGATCACCGACCAGTAGTCATGAACCTGCCCCCCGATTAGGTATACGCGACCCCTCTCAACCCCCCGCCACTAAAGTGATCACTGACTGGAAGAAAGTAAGCGAACGCTTACAATCTAACACGTCACATCACTTAGACTCTATCCCAGATCAGTTTGACTCTGTCGCCGACACAACGGCCGCGATCGACTCTCTCACGGAGCACGTACAATCGATCGTGAACGAAAGTTCACGGGAGGTTCCAGATACGGGTGACCGTAAATGGAAACTCCCCGACGATGTACGTGATCTGCTGACGGAGAAGAACGCGGCCGTTCGTGCCTACAGCAACTTTCCCTGTGATGCTAACAAAGCTCACATGCGTTACTTACAGCGTGCTGTAAGGACACGTGTGACTGAGCTGCGTGACGCTAACTGGGACAAGATGGTGAGCGAACTAGAGCCGACTCATCTCGCATTCTGGGAACTTCAGAGGAAACTGAAATCCTCTGAGTTCTCCACTATGCCCCCCCTGACCCGCCCCGATGCGACCATTGCATTCGAGGATATCGACAGGGCTGAATGCCTAGCCGATAGCCTCGAAGCCCAATGCACAACCAGTTCGCAGCCAGTAGACCAAGCGTTTGTCGATAAGGTAAACGCGGAAGTCGAACGCAAAGCCTCACTCCCGCCCGTTGAAGACCCTGATAATCCCCTGCCCCCTGTCACACCTGACGAGGTGCACGAGATCATCAAGGGTCTGAAATCTCGTAAAGCCCCCGGATCAGACGGCATCACCAACAGAGTGATCAAGCTGTTCCCCGCTCACCTGATTATGCTCATGTGTACCATCTTCAATGGTGCCTTGATTAATAATATTTTCCCCCAAGCGTGGAAGGAAGCCACCGTCATTGGCATCCCTAAGCCCGGTAAGCCCAAAACCGAGCCCACGAGTTACCGCCCCATTAGTTTGCTCAAAGTTCTCGGCAAAATCTATGAGAGACTTATTTATAAGCGACTCAGAGATTATGCCGAAACCAAGGGCCTCATCCCCAACGAGCAGTTTGGTTTTCGAACCCAACACTCGTGTGTCCATCAGGTACACCGTATCGTCGAACATATCAATGCTGGTTTTCAGCGTGGTATGTTCACGGGCGCTGTATACTTCGATATAGCGAAAGCGTTCGACAAAGTCTGGCACTACGGCTTATTATATAAGCTGTACCAACTCGGAGTGCCAGACCGTCTCGTGCTCATCTTACGAGACTTTCTTGCGAACCGTACCTTTCGCTATCGCATGCAGGAGTCCCTCAAGGCTCTGTACTAGCCCCCCTCATTTTCACGCTGTTCACTAGCGATATCCCCAGAAGCAAGAATGCAAGGTTAGCTATGTTCGCAGACGACACTGCCATCTTCTTCTCGGGATTTAGTGACACAGCGCTGGTTCGCTACCTCCAAACCGTAGTCGACGAGCTCGGCGAATGGTTCAGGAAGTGGCGAATCGAGGTCAATCCCGATAAAAGTCAGGCGGTTTTTTACACCCGACCGCGACGTAATCACCCCCCTCCCCGACCCATCTCAATGTTCGGCAAGCAGATCCCTTGGGCGAAGCAAGCCAAATATCTGGGTGTCATCCTCGACGAACACCTCACCTTTTCTGAGCACATAAAGCAGGCTCGCTCGCGGGCCGCTTTCGCTCTCGGTAGGCTCCATTGCGTCCTGAACAAGCGAAGTAAAATGTCTCTTCTGTGTAAGAAGCGGCTTTACACCGCTTGTATCAGGCCGATTATGACATACGCAAGCCCAGTCTGGGCACATGCTAAGCCCCGATTCATCCATAGGATGCAGACTCTCCAGAACCGTTTTCTCCGTCAAGCCACAGGCTCGCCTTGGTTTGTTCGGAATATCAATCTTCATTTAGACATGAAACTCCCGACTATCCATCAATTCATGAAACGCGCTTCGAAGCGTTTCTTCGATAGGGCCGTAGCCCACCGCAACCCTCTGGTTGTGGCGGCAGCTACTTACACCCCCTCCCGTATCAGCAAAGTCCGCCGCTCGCGGCCCGTTCTTACCGATCCTGATGATCCCACTACTCGTCGAAAAGAGACCAGTACAGCTAGACCAGCACACAAACACAAACCGTACCGACCTCGCCGCCGAGGTCCGTCGTCGCGATCCCGACTTAACAGTCCCTCCCGACCCTTGCAAGAGCCAGCCCGCGATGCTGCGCCGTTAGCTTTAAATTAGTCCCAAAATAATTTAACCCAGATCCAGCCAGTCCCTTGCTGCCCCCCTACCAGCGATTGCCTAAGCCGAGGTTCGTACCCCCCTCGGGGTAACCCTTAGAGCTTTCGCTTTAGTTTTTAAGTAAAATAAGCCCCGGCTGGAGGCCTAAAAAGGTAACTTTTTAGGACTCGCCGGGCCACAATCCGTTTAAGTAGTAACAATCTTTTCAGGATTAACTACGAGATGCTAAAAAAAAAAAAAAAAAAACCACTATGTTTTCACCGTAGTTGTGAAGTCAAGACATGTATCAAGTGAATATTTTTTTTTTTCTTATTTTTTGTATTATTTTAACGAATACGCTCAATGCTTGCGTTTTAAACAAGTGGTTTATTTAAAAATATTTTTAGAGTTTATAATTTCTCATATTTCATTCTCATTTTCGTTATATTGCGTTACGCTACGAAACTGAGAAATTGTTAAGCTTAGTACAAATCATCAAAAAGTACGTAACTATAGTTACGGGTTCGTAAGTTGGCGAATGATTTTGTAGTGGGGATGGAAATATACCTACATATGTACCTACATACTTATTCATAGGTATGTCAGTGTAGTTATCACAAATACTTGAGTTTTCTGTCTTTACCTTTACTTTAAAAACAAAATAACTATGTCGAGAAAATACCTGATTTTATAAATAAATTAAATAAAACCATAGTTTGTAACACAAGTCAAAAAACTTATGTGCGTTTCAGTAAAATACTATGGCTCCTGTGTCAAATGCCGAAAGACAAAGAAGATAGCAGCCATCGACATCTTCTGAATTTGAAATTCTTTCCGAGTCTATCAGCTCAGTATACGGAGATTCGACACATAAGGTTTTTGTTTCGAAAAGACAGTGAGAATATATGTTAACCTTAGGTAATTTTCATTTACTTCTTAGTTTACCTAAATAGTAAGAAGGATATTGTAATTTCCTAGCAGCTCATCTAGAAATAATAATTTCTTTCATCGCTACATATACAGAACTAGCTTCTGCCCGCGGCTTCGCCCGCGTGGATGTCGAAAAATATCCCACAGGAAAGTACTACCGGGATTATAAGTACCCTATGTGTGAATCCAGGTAAACAATGTGTTATTGCACTGCTAGCTTTGGGTTATCCAAGGAGTAGCGCTTGGATTGAAAAACGATTGCTGTAGGATGAATGATCCTAAAACTTAACAATAGTGACGGAATATATAACGGAACGGCGAATTACCTACTTGCATGTCAAATTTGAAGGCAACTTTAAACCGAAAATATAAATTCTCTTTATTCCCTGGGAATTTCGAAAAAAATTGTTACCTCAACTATTCAAATGACGATTTTACTTACATTGCTGTTCACATGGGTTTAAGACGATTTATTTTTAGTTTATACTTAAAGTATCTCTTTATATACTATTTTAGAGGTTCTGCCCTCAGGTGCTAATACAACCAGGCTGCTAGATGAACTCACTTTAAAACAGGCAACGTAAAACTGGCCGTGCGAGAAGCAGTCCCGCTGTTTTCAGTGACTGTCCCCGAGACTTATTAATCATCATTGTGAAACATACCATAAGGGGACTGCAGTCTTCTAAACTCGAATGGGTACTCCGACGGTATTAGTGGTATCTGCGGTACATAGTATCCCGAAACGCCTTGAGCACAGCCAGTAAATACAATGGCGGGGCCTCCTCCACCTGGACCCATTGCACAACTTGGCCAGAGGATAAGTGTGTGAGACGGAGACCAGATGGTTTGAATAAATTTAAGAGCTCCTTAGGATAGTGTATAGCATCACTCTTATGAATTCGACACGTATACATGTAATATAATTAGAACGGTTTTTTTTGCCTGTGTTTATTTCATTGGTTTATTTTATATAGCTTCTGCCCGCGGCCTCGCCCGCGTGGACTACAAGAAACAAATGACTTTTTTTTCAAAAACAAACATACGTGCTCTCATTACCTCTCAATTTAATATACAAACTCACAATACCCCAAACAAAGCAAATGGGATGAAGTTCTCCGTAAAGCTAAACGAATCTCTGGAAAGAGAGCAGTATAGTGTTAATCGATCTGCAAAGCGTGTGTGGAAAGATTTATTTAGGAGACAACCAGAAGTTGATAATAAACAATTAAAATTGTTTACAACAAAATACTTTGCTTGCCGCAGTATTTCTGAAACTGCACTCTTTTGAACTTGAAGGGGTAGTTTGATGGCGTTAGAGGAATCCTCGGAATATACACAAACTCCTCTCTGGAACAACCTATCAGTATAGTTGCCTCGATAACATTTCGTTGCAATATTTTCACTCGCAACCATTGCATGATTTTGGCGGGTTTAAATTAACAGCAACATAACTGGAGCGCCAACTCTATATTTTAATAAGTGAGTTGGGAGACCGGCAGGCTTCAATGTGTTAAGAAACTCAACCGGGTAATGTATGGCGTCATCGTTGTTTGTCACTGAGTCCACTGATTTATAATGATTTTCAACTCTTTCGAACAGTCTCAAAAGAATTTCATTGATGATTGTGGCTTGTTCGTTATGTTTTACTTTAATGTATAAACTAAAGTCGCACTATTGCTCACTGAACGTACAGCAGCTGTAGATGTTAGTGCGTAAAGTATATAAGTAGTAGGTATGTGCTCAATTCGTTTTTACTTATAAAGTTGCATAGGTTACATACCTATGCAACTATAGGATAGTTAGCGTAGTTATATAGTATTTAATTTTATTCAGTGCATAAACAAACGCGTTTTTAACACGCTTTTATTAGGTCGACCTGTATGTAACTATGTAATGGAATATAAGGTAACTAATTTAACCATCTTCCAAAGATTGTAGAGTCATGAAAATTGGCAGTTGTAGTAGTTCTGATGACAATACAATAATATGGTACTGTCGAACTGATCTGATGATGGAGCCGGAAGATATGAACTGGAACTTCATGATGGAACATCGTATCATAGCTGTGTTTGAACTTGTTAGAAAAGTTTTGTAATGAACTTTGACCACGATTAGGTTTCAAGGTCTGATGATGAAGCCTTCAGATAGGCACTGGCATTCCATGATGGAATATCGTATCATAGCCGTGTTTGGACTTGTTAGAAAGGTCTTGTAATGAACTTTGACCACGATAAGGTTTTTGGTTTTTACGTGCAATTATAAAAGCGTGTTTTTCTAGTGTTTTTAAACTATAAATTTATTAATTATTTACATATACTTACTTATAACTTGCAAATGTTCGTTCATATTAATATCAGTTACATATTTGATACTTCTTGATACCTTGGTTGAGATTGGACACCGGTGACGACATTGCGCTCCCCGGGCTGCCTGCACGCCATGCGCACGTCTACTATGCCACGTAGGATTTTCGAAGCCCTATTTGACTCAGTAAGAGGATGATTTTGGAAAAACTGTGATACACGTGTCTCATAATTATACTTAGAGAGTGTTAGTACCAATTTTTGTGGCAATCGACTCAGACAATAAAAAGTTTCACAGAAAATTCAACCCACCATTTCACCCTCTTAGGGGTGGAATTTCAAAAAACCCTTTCTTAGTGGAAACTAACTTGTTACAAAGAATACACCCTCCAAATTTCATGTCCCTACGACCAGTGGTTTAGGCTGTGCGTTGATATATCAGTCAGTCAGTCAGTCACTCAGGACTTTGAATTTTATATATATAGATAGATGAAAGCTTGTGACAAAGTGTATTGCTTTATTGAGTTTCTGCCGCTTTTATCTTCCGAAAGCATTACACAAAAATGGCTTCCAACTTAAAATTTTCCACGAAAATTCGCACCATGAGGATGCTCTGTTGATATTTCACGGTCAATTTAAGTGACGTCAGCTGCAGCCCTTACACCTCGCTTCACTCTCCGACTGCGTACAATGTAATACAGGAAACATTTTATTTTCGAACGTTTTATTTATTAGGGTGGATTCTTGTCCCCGGATCCTTGCGTCTCTTTTGTTTTGAAGATTGTGGCCAAGTGGCCAAATGCGACCGGTCGTACCGACGTAGAATATTTAATACTACTATTTTGATTAAAAAAAACCTGTGTCTTGTATAGGGACTTAGGGACTTACCGTTAAATTTTTAACTTTGTCTTATTTTCTAATACGTCGAAGGAACAAGGACGGATAGGGGAAGTGGGTATGTATGTTCAGCTGTTTTCTCATAACTTCTTAACTATTTATCTTCATTTGACAAATGAGGTATCGTTGTTAGTGTCTTGATCGTCCGGTTGAATTGAATATCCCTCTAGAGGACATAAAGTAATGAAATAAAATAAAAAATGTCGTATTGGGTATCAAGTAAAAGGTCCAATTATCACACATATGTATATTGTTAACTAACTCCAGGGTAAATAAAATATAAACAAATTTTGAAATCTGTATAGAAAATCACGCTCTGAAAAGTATGAAACAAGAAAATATACTCATTTAAAACCCGTGGTCGCATGCCTCTTTCCCCTTAAGCTTAGATATAATCGCATACTACTGTTAGAATATATTATTTTGTTGTTGTAGGTGGCACTTTTTATGGTGGTACTTTTTAAGTTTATTGTTACAGCGACCATAGTAGTAGACAGTATGTGAAAATTTCAAGTGTCTCCTTATTACGGCTCAAAAGATGTCAGTCCTTTGACAGACAGATGGACAGCGGAGCCTTGGTAAAAGGGTCGCGTTGACACCGTTTGGATACGGGACCCTAAAAATATGGGTCAACAGTGAATTGGATGCAGTGCAAAGTGGATTGTATGCGCTGTTTTAGAATGCAGTTAGTGCTGCTCGGAGTTTCGGGCGGTATAACGAAGGATATGCATAGTGAACAGGATAATTTATATGACTTTGCCCATCTGAGATGCAAAGCCTTGCGAGAGATTTATCTCTCTACTAGCTCCAGCACACAGTTTCGCTCGCGTGGTCGACAGAAATGATTCCACGGGAACCTACTACTGGGATAAATATCCGGTAAAGTATGTGGTAACTCAGATTAAAAACTGTCTGTGTGCTAAATTTCATACAAATACGTTCAGCCGTTTTTACGTGATTAACTAACATACATGCAAATTTCGAAAGTTGCTGCCAACAGATTGGTGACCGCGAAACACTTTATAATGGGAGCTTAAAAAGATACCAAGTCATGTTCTTGTCATAAACCTTTTATCGCCTGTGGACATTCTCGAAAAGAGGAAGCATCATCCTTAACTTTGAGGCTGTGCCTAGCTAACAGACGAAAATAATTTACATAATCTTTATTTTTCACCTTTTCTTGATCTAATACTTAGATAATAGGTAGAACGGGCTGGTGTCCGCAAGTCCATGTCTCTTCGCGTATTTTGCGTACGGGATCTGATATTTAATAAACCTATATACTTTTAAAATTATATAAATACATAATAAAACACGTATGTAATCGTCAGAAGCCCGAAAGTCTGACCAATGGGTGTACGTTACCCTAGCAAGAAAGTGTCTCCTAGAGTTACATGAGTAGAACGTATAATGTGTGCCTTCTCTGCTGTAAATGTGCCCCCAAATAAAAAATGTGTGCCCCCTGTCGTTTTGGAAAAAAACGGAAAAAACGATTCTTGCTGGGGTAACGTTTTTCTAGCAGGAAAATTCTAAACGAATGATCGGAGAGAGAAAAATTGTGCATGGCCAGAGAGCTTAAATATGTGTGCCAAAATGTGCCCCCAAAAATAAAATCTGTGCCCCTTCAGGTTTTCGAGATATTGCATTTCCTGCTGGAGTAACGTTTTGATGAATCGTATATCTTTAAAACCATTGCATGTGCCCCTGTAGAGTAAACATACACGAGTAGCTCTTAATGTGTGCCCCTTAGTGCCTCAATTAGATTCAAGAAAATATTTATAGTTTTCAAGTTATCGCGGTTTTATGAAAATCCGAAAAAACATCGCAGCGCCTAAATGAGACAAGGCACAAGTTCGCTGAAAACTGTATTCGGTCCTTCTTGACGCTAATAATAACCATACAAAGTTTCAAAACTGTTCATGCATGCATTTTTGAATAATCTTGCTAAAAGTCAAAACGATGGTGTCATTACTTTGACGGCAAAATACAAGGAACCGGCTCAATCCCAGATGTGTACGTGTAAACCAAAATCTTGTGCCGTTAGTCAAAAATATATGGTGAAAATATTCAGCTTGGAATGTTTCGCATTAAGTAAATATAAACAAAAAACCAAAATATGTAAACAACGGCTGGTTATCCGACCAAATTCCAATGACTACTAAAAAGCGACTGATTCATACATATCGATGACCTTCTTTATTGGACGTATTATACCTAAGCTGTTGTCCGTACAGTCGCGTTCAAAAGTTTTGGGGGCTAATTAAAAAATATATTAAATGCACCTTGTGACCATATTAAATGAAACAGCTTGTTGATGTGGAAATTATTATTTTTATTCCCTTAATTTTAATTCTTAAAGTAATTATTGTATCAAATCACAGATTAAATTTCCTACCTATAAGTATTAGAAATTATTTGCACGTTGTGTAGTCATTATTATTTAAATCACAGATCAGTTTTTCATCTAACAAGGAGACCGCCAAGATTGTCCGCCTCCGATTTCAATGATTTTTATATATGTTGTTATGTTTGAGTAACTGAGTAATTACCCAAAAGGAATTCACGCAACGCTCAATAGTTTCAGAGTTGCTTCTACCGAGCAACTTAAATATAAGTTCAGTATACAAACTCAAAAACATTTGCAACTCTATCTCTACGACATAAAAAATGGAAACACGTTGTTGAAACACAGATCATTGTGTGGTTGACTATAGGAATACACTAAATACAACTCTCAAAACTGTAGGTACCAAGATTTATTTGGTTAAGGTGAATGCTCCAACCAACCCGCGAAATTCAAAATTATTACGTTTTTTGCAATTTGCAAGCCAGTGCTAGGTTGTACAACCTTGCTACCTCTAGGTATTCATCACAAAAATGAACTATATTTTTTTTTAAACATCGGGACCAATCAAATTTTGAGTCAAAGACCTGGCAAATATCTGGATATTTGCCATATCTTTCGTTCACACGTAAACTACTGGATGTATTTTAATGAAATTTAGAATGGAGAAGATAGCTTACCTTGGAATAGCACTTAGGCTACTATTTATAATGTACTTAATAATGTTTATGGTCATAGAAACAGCTAGTAGAATATAATCCAGTTACAACTTTATTTTCTTGCTTATTACTTTTCTACTTCAGTGTACTCAGGCACAATACGTGTGAACCGGTTAGTGAGTAAAGTAAAGAAGGTCATCAATATGTATGAATCCGTCGCTTTTTAGTAGTCATTCAAGTTTGGTCAGATAACCAGCCGTTGCTTACATATTTTGGTTTTTTGTTTATATTTACTTAATGCGAAACATTTCAAGCTAAATATTTTCACCATATATTTTTTACTAAAGGCACAAGATTTTGGTTAACACCTACACATCTAGGATTGAGCCAGTTCCTTGTATTTTGCCGTCAAAGTTATGACACCATCGTTTTGACTTTTAGCAAGATTATTCAAAAACGCATAGATGAACAGTTTTGAAACTTTGTATGGTTATTATTAAGGTCAAGAAGGACCGAATACAGTTTTTAGCGAACTCGTGCGTTGTCTCATTTAGGCGCTGCGATGTTTTTTCGGGTTTTCGTAAAACCGCGATAACTTGAAAACTATAAATATTTTCTTAAATCTAATTGAGGCACTAAGGGGCACACATTAAGAGCTACTCGTGTATGTTTATTCTACAGGGGCACATGCAATGGTTTTAGAGATATACGATTCATCAAAACGTTACTCCAGCAGGAAATGCAATATCTCGAAAACCTGAAGGGGCACAGATTTTATTTTTGGGGGCAAATTTTGGCACACATATAAGCTCTCTGGCCATGCACAATTTTCCTCTCTCCGATCATTCGTTTAGAATTTTCCTGCTAGAAAAACGTTACCCCAGCAAGAATCGTTTTTTCCGTTTTTTTCCAAAACGACAGGGGGCACACATTTTTTATTTGGGGGCACATTTACAGCAGATAAGGCACACATTATACGTTCTACTCATATAACTCTAGGAGACACTTTCTTGCTAGGGTAACGTACACGACCAATGGGTATCGTATTACCCAGTAACTGGTTTGTAGAGGTCAGATATGTAGTCGCTCCATGTAAAATACTAGAATTCAGCTGCATCCGGGTAGACTGGGAGCTAACCCCAACGTAGTTGGAAAAAGGCTAGGCAGATGATGATGAACATGCCTGTAATCTCCGAAAGGTTAGGCAGAGGTCTGCTTCTAGTACTACTGGATTTAGTTAGATTTTAAGTCCTATGTAATAAGGGGCGAGCCTATTGCCATCAACCGGGCACAAATCCAGACTCCAGGCTGCTACTGACAAATTCATTCTGGTGGAAAAACCCAATAATTTTCCCGACCTGGAAATCGATCAGTAGACCAACGAGGCAGTAATTATGGATGTCAAAAATAAAAATAACGCCCAATAAATAAAGAAAAATGTGACTTTCACGGGACCTAGATTGTAATAAACTAAATATTATTTCTTTCCAACTTCCCCGGGAGCCGTGAGAGAGTAGTTAGCGCTATCTATCGCCATCTTCTGATAGTGAACAATTAAAGTAAGGTAGTTAGTTCTTTTTCAGTTCCAATTACAGTGTGTCCACCATCGACCACTGTGTAGCCAGCTGCGCGCCATTCATACAGAGTATCTCACGGAGATTTATCTCAGTATTTCAGACGAGCAGCGTCGGCCATTTTAATACTTAGTTATAATACTGTACAGTACACAAACTGTGTTCGTGAACCAACTGAGCTTAACTAAACGTTGGTCGGTGACAACTTTGATATGATGCATTTAGTAACATTTTTAATTTTGTTAAAAATGCCAGAGCTCTCTCTTCGTTCTGCGTTTACATACATTTTTCTGTTTTATCTTGAGACTTGAGATTAAATTCTAGTTCAAGCAAAAGAGAAGTTGAAATTTTATGAGAAATATCTCAGATATAAAACTCGGGGCTGAAATATTAAGTTAAATGTAACATGAGCGTCTATAGACCCCTTGTGTAATTGAAAAAGTTAAGTTCTACTCATAGTTATAGGCTCAGGATCGGTTATCATGTTCGTTTATTAACCGATTAGCTTTTGCCAGCGGTTTTACCCATACGGAGGTCGGAATTTATCCCATGGGAGCTTACTACCGGGATGAAAACTATCCTATGTGTTAATCCAGGTTATAAACTGTGTGCCAAATTTCATCCAGATCCGGTCAGAACTTCGTGATTGAGTAACAAACATCCGAACATTTATAATATTACTAACTTTTACCAGCGGGTTCGCCCGCATATTATAAATATAAACCTTCCTCTTAAATCACTCTGTCTGTCAATGAAAACCGCATTAAAGTTAGTTGCGTAGTTAACAAGGTCTAAGCATACAAACGCAAAATGCGACTTTGTTGTATTGATCGGATAAAAAAAATCCATTGGGTTAGTAACAATAATCATAACCTATGTTAGTACTTAACCAATAACAGAGACAGTGTACAGGTAACGAGCGACGTCACCAACGGGCTGTCTTGTCTCCCGGCTATAGCACGTAGAATGCTGTTGGGGCTGCAACGGAGTCTGTTTAACAGCGACGCCGCCTTCTTACGACGTACAGCATTGAAGCAGTCGGTACGTGCCTCAGCGAACATAGAAGAATTTATGTATAGGTACTATGTAAAGATTAGTAGGATTAATATTTCTGTTTTACTCACGTGTTTATTACGAGTTTTCATAAAATTTTCATATAAAAGATCATTGTTTTAAGCAAAACAGGGCTATAAAAACAAAGTAGGCAATGCCGAGTACATGATTAATAAAGTTTATAGCTTGTATAATTTTCACTGAGCTGTGTGGAGTACCAAACCTAACACGCAATAACTTTGAGCGTCATCTGTCACCACCACTTACACAAACCATACAACATGACATTTCTCCTATTGCTGTTGTTCATAATTCCGGTCGTTTTCCTGTAATTACGCGCCGAATGTGCGATAAACGTCGGAATGGTCAAAGTACGGATAAACCAATTATATCCGTACTCCGGCTGACGTAGGGTTAAGTTGTACTACGTGGGGGACTTTTAAGCCACACTCTACAGGGCGTCCCACGGATATGCCACATGGAGGGAAAGTACCTTGAATATTGTAGATGGAACATTTTACTGAAAGAAGACATTATTTCAATTTAAAAAGCAATTTGAACTGCATTCATAGATATTTAAATAATTGCATGGTTAACCCGGGAATCGAACCCGTTACACGAGAAAAATAATCACCCTGTAGTTTTATCATACCGATCGAAAGGCTTTATCATAAGGATTATTTTTTGCTAAATAACATAGTGTCAAAAATAAAAGGAAGACCATGAATTTTAACATTTGATGTGAAATTTTGTTCAGAAAAATTAAAAGCTGACATTGCCGTAAGGACATACAACTGACATTATCATAAGTACCTATTACCAATAAATGTATCCTGAGCCGAAAGACGCGTAAATTATTTTGTCCATCGCAATGCGGCTGGCTGATTATAAAAAAATAATATAAAAAATATCCACCACGAGTTATATAGCTATAATAGGGACATTAGACAATGCCCTTCATTGTAATTAGATAATAAGTATCCATTTAGAATAGCTTCCTGGAGTCCACAGCGATAAGAAGGACATTACATTATAATTAGATCATAAGTATTCATTTAGAATAGCTTCCTGGTATCTGCGATAACAGTAAGCAATTGATCATTGTTCATGTATCTTATATATATTGTATCTTAACCTGAATAAAGCCAGTCTTAACCTGTACTTCAGAGTGAGCACTCGTGCTCCTCTTGCTTTTTAAAAAGCCTTTCGCCCTCGCTCACAACCTAACTGGCGCAGTCGGTACGTCGCGTTCATCGGATCCAGTGGAAGATTCCTTAATACCTTGCTCCGTGGCGTGCATCAAGAACCTACCGTGAGCAGCAGCAGGCAGCGGCGACGGGCTACAAGATCCAGCAGAAGTCAGGAAGATTCACAAAACATCAACGGCCTCTCATCGGCTATGCTCGTGGGGTAAGCATTAAATCTGATTATTCCCGAGATTCCTTTTCACTATCCCGGACATAATAACAGTGACGCAACTTTTGTGGTGTTTCTAGTGTCTAGGGACTATTAGTATTTTAGAGATACTTAAAAAACCTCGCTAGGTTCTTCTAACCATTGTTCACTTCTTGTTTTTTGATAAAAATGGCAAACGATAAGAGGTCACATGAGGAAAAACCTGTTATAGATGAAAAGCCGGTACCAACCGACTATTCAACGTTCTCAAGACTATTGCCCAGCTACGATGGGAACAAGAGAACATTAGCTTTCTACATAGAAGGTGTCGAAAACGCTCTTGAGCTAATCACAAATAGGGATGACGAATGCATCGCATGTCTCATCAGAAATAAACTAACAGGAAAAGCTGTAGAAGCTTTATCCGAGAACCCTGGCACCAAAACATGGCCAAATATAAAAAAGGTTCTCCAAAAGAAATTTGGCGAATTCCGCACTGAAATTCAATTAGTACAAGAATTAATGAACATCACTAGAGATAACAGCTCTATCGATGCGTTCGGTGATAAAATTAGACTCTTAATGAGCACACTAATATCTACTGAACCAAGTAAAAGGGTTTACTATGAGCAGATGGCTCTAGAAACCTTCCTAGACAAACTCAACCCCATAACCGCGATATTAATAAAATTAAAATGTGTAGAAAATTTGGATCAAGCCATAACGGTGGCTAAACAGGAGGAGGTAAAACTTAGAAATAGACGTGCACAACAAACTAATTCAAGCACATATAAAACCTCCACAAATAATAAACCGACAAAAGCAGGCTCTTTCCAAAAGAAAGATGGTTTTAACAAAAACAAAAACTCACAAAACAACGCGGAATCAGTAAAGAAATTACATTGTCAAAGCGAAACAAATGACGACGAAGACAATCAACCATCATCAGAGCAGGACACCGAGGAAAACGTTTCCGAGGAAGTCCAAGATGAAAATTTTCTCCTGGACTTAGAAAATCAACTCAAAATATAGTTTTCATGAATAACATCCAAAGCTACAACAGACTCCCTTACATATTCATAGAAGAATTAGGAGGCAGATTTCTTTTGGACACGGGAGCTTCACAATCATTAATACATCCACGAATTCTGAAGGAAAAGAAAAACCTCAACATTAAAATAAAGAACGAAACACATTTCATTAAAACAGCCCACGCAACATCAAAACACAAACAAGTAGCATACATAAAACTCCCGGAAAAATTATTTAATGATGATATCACACACAAATTTTTAATTTTCAACTTCGATTCGGACTTTGTGGGACTATTGGGATTAGATTTACTAGTTCCACTAAACTGCAAGATAGACATCAAAAATATGGTACTTCGGACAGAGAAAGCCAATATACCAATAAGGGACGACATAAAATCTTACACTAAAATAGGACCCAGATGTGAACAAGTAATTAATCTACTATGTAACTATCAAGAAGGAGAATATTTTTCCGACAAAAAAACAACAAAAAACGGATTGATATTCCCACCAGCATTAATATCAGTAAAAGAAGGAAACACATTGATGACAGTAATAAACACATCAGATAAAGAAATAAACTTCAAGAACAGCAGTCCCCTATATTTCCAACCTTTAAAAATAAAAAATAAGGCTCAAAATAAAGACACTGCTAACAAAATTGCAGAAATAGAAATAAAAAAAGACAAGATACTAAAACAAAATTTAGATAGATTAAGAACAAGTCACATGAATCCGGAGGAAGAGCGTGAAATCAGAAAACTCTGTTATAAATACCGTGATATTTTCCATTGCGAAGAAATACCATTAACCTTCACTCATGAAATAAAACATCAACTAAGACTCACGGACAACAAACCCATCTATGTGCGTAACTATAGACAAGCACCAAAACAGAAAGAGGAAATCAAAAAACAAATTAATCAACTCTTAGAAAATAAAATCATACAGGAAAGCAACTCTCCCTGGTCTTGCCCAGTACACATAGTACCAAAAAAAGTCGATGCTTCAGGAGAACAAAAGTATAGACTAGTAATTGATTACAGGAAATTAAATGACAAAACAATAGAAGACAAATATCCCTTACCCAACATAGATGACATATTAGATAAACTAGGTCGAGCACAATATTTCACTACATTAGATTTAGCCTCTGGCTATCACCAAGTAGAAATGCACCCAGCAGACGTCGAAAAAACAGCATTCACTATCGATCGTGGACACTATGAGTTTCTCAGAATGCCATTCGGTTTAAAGAACGCACCAAGTACTTTTCAGAGATTAATGGATTCAGTATTGCGGGGTCTAGACAACGTATTAACGTATCTAGACGATGTAATTATATATTCCACATCCCTGCAGGAACATCTTGATAAGTGCAAACAAGTTTTCGACAGATTCAGGGCACATAACCTCAAAATTCAGCTAAACAAATCAGAATTTTTACAAAAACAGGTTAAATTCCTAGGTCATACTCTAACAGATAAGGGCCTTCAGCCAAATGAAGACAAAATCGCAGCGGTTAAAAACTTCCCGATACCCAAGACACAGAAAGAAATCAAATCATTCCTCGGACTAGTAGGATACTACAGGAAGTTTATCCAAGATTTTGCAAAGCTAACTAAACCATTAACAAAGTGCCTTAAAAAAGGTAACAAAATTGAATTAACAAAAGAATACATACAAGCGGTTGAGAAATGCAAACAAGTACTCATTAACGCACCAATACTACAATATCCAGATTTCGAAAAACCTTTTATTCTCACTACAGACGCATCAGACGTAGCAATAGGCGCAGTACTATCTCAAGGACAATTAGGATCAGACAAACCGGTAGCGTACGCATCACGCACACTATCAGAGACAGAAACAAGATACTCTACAATAGAGAAAGAATTATTAAGTATCGTATGGGCCATCAAATATTTCCGCCCTTACCTATATGGAAAGAAATTTACTATTTACACTGACCATCGTCCACTAACATGGATCATGTCCATTAAAGACCCAAACTCTAAACTCACACGTTGGCGTTTAAGGTTAGCAGAATACAATTATGATGTTCAATATAAAAAAGGTAAAACCAATACAAACGCGGATGCACTATCAAGAATCCAAACAGTACACCATAATACAGTAAAGGAAAACTATAACACAAACGAACCCCAACCTAGCACCTCACATGATGATATGGACATAGCTAACATAGATATTAGAACTTTATTAGATATGCCTATAACCCCCGACACAGAAAACCAACCACAAGAAAACCAATCACAGGAAAACCAACCACAAACGACAGTAACACCTCAAACTACAGCAATTGACGAAATACCAAAAATAGACGACGCAATTGACAGACAACTAAAACAATTACACATACGAAAAACACCAGGTGACACATACAGAGTTGACGATAGATCAAAAGGAAAAACTATTATCAAAGACGTCTGGATTCCAATCAATAACACAAAAGACCAGATAATATTATTCCTAAAAGAACATACAATCCCAGACAGAATCTTTCATTGTTTCTTTCATCATGAAGAATACTACCCAATATTCTGCGAAGTATACAAATCAGTATTTAGCAATCGTGGACCAAAATTAATTAGATGCAAAAGTAGAGTAACTCTAATAGAAAGTATTTCTGAACAAATTGACTTAATAAGGAAATACCATGAAGGAAAAACCATACACAGAGGTATTCAGGAAACATATAAACATCTACACAGAAATTATCACTGGCCAAACATGTTAACCTCAATACAAAAATTTATAAATAAATGCGATAACTGTCTTAAAAGTAAATACGAACGTAATCCTCTAAAACTACCACTATCACTAACAGATACACCACACAGACCGATGGAACATATGTTCATGGACCTATACAGCAGTGGAGGCACAACGTTCCTCACCGTAATAGACAACTTTACAAAATACGCACAGGCAATACCACTCACAGCTTCAACTAGTATCCACATAGCGGAAGCTCTACTCGGACTATTTTCAGTAATGGGGGTACCCAAGAAAATCACAACGGACTCTGATTCAAAGTTTGACAATGAAGTTATCACAGAAATATGCGCTATGCATAACATACACATACACTTTACGACACCCTATAACCCTAACTCAAATTCACCAATAGAAAGATTACACTCTACACTAGCTGAAATAATAAGAATACAGAGAATAACAGATAAAGATGAACCAACAAACCTTATGAAATACGCCATGATAGCATACAATAACACTATTCATTCATCAACAGGCTTCACACCCTTCGAACTACTGTACGGACACACTGACAGTAGAAACCCATTAGAATTACATTGCCCTAAAGAATTTTATCAGGAATACGTTATTAAACACAAACAAATCATGGAAAATACACAGAAATTAATTAATGGCAAATTGGCAAGCGAAAAACAGCAAATAATAGAAAAAGCTAATAAAGACAAAGAAACAGCACAATTTAAAGTAGGCGACGTAGTATACAAGCAAGTAGCAAAAACGGCAAGAAGCAACAAACTAGATCCAAAATACCTAGGTCCATATACAATAGTACGTATACACCCTGAACAAATAGCGGAAATCGTAGGAAAACATGTGAACGCCAAAACAATAAGAGTTCACTTCCGCTTATTGAGGCGCCCTGAACATGTTTCAGGAACGCCATCGCCTGCATCGCAGTGCTCCGGCTCGCCGCAGCAGCAGCTATCATACAGACATCACTTAACAACAATAAATCAAATCAAAGAAAAACAATAGGTATAATGCAGGAATTCATGAAAGGTTATGAAAATAACTTGAAAACTATAAAAAATAACCAAATAAAAATATACAGAGCAATAGACAGATACTCAACTCAAGAAAACAATATGGTGTTAATAAACATCTTCAACGACATAGAAAGCTCACTCCAACAATTATATGATAGATTAGATACTTTAGAAAATGCACTAACATTTGCACAACTTGAAAAGATGCACCCGAGCGTTGTCGACTCCTCCTATCTAATAGAAGAATTGAATAATATCCAAAACGAAATCAGTGGAAACTTACCGTTTGACCCAAAACCTAAAGAACATACAACTATGGGAAAAAAGCATTATAGTGAAAGCATATAGCACTAACGAAAGTATTAACTTCATACTGGAGATACCACTAGTTGCAGAACAACCATATAACCTCCTACACCTATACTCCATTCCTAACGAAAATAACACAATCCTAGTTCCCAAAAATCCATTCCTAGTCTTGGGTAATAACGAGTTCGCCTATCCTCACGAGCCATGCACCAAGATCATAGAAGACGAGGTCATCTGCAAACACCTAGAGTGGAACACATTACTACACTCCAACGACTGTATAGCTCAATTGATTCAACACCAAGAACCACACAACTGC
The DNA here is from genome assembly GCA_932294355.1 of Aporophyla lueneburgensis. Lineage (NCBI taxonomy): Eukaryota > Metazoa > Arthropoda > Insecta > Lepidoptera > Noctuidae > Aporophyla > Aporophyla lueneburgensis. The sequence goes on along the minus strand of OW028739.1, from coordinate 7,367,622 downwards.
ACCTATGCAACAGCAACCTTTGAAAACAACATCATCCAACAAATTAAGGATAATAGCTGGATAATAATAATGAAACAAGAAGAAGTTATAAAAACCACTTGTGGCAACGATGTTCAATACCAACGAAACAAAGGCGTTTTCCTGGTAACTACAGACAACAATTGCAAGGTCCTAGTAATGGATAGAACTAGATAACCTAAAGAAAGCAATACAGCAGTCAGAAGAAGTCAAGTCTACAATAGAACAACCAGCAGCCATCTCTAGTACACCTAGCTGGCCATCAATCACCTTGTACATCATGGTACTATTAACAGGCATACTGGTAGCAATCTACAAGCTATGGTGGATACCCAGGTCGGCGCTCACTTCAGTCCAGCAAGAACCAGAAGCTGAAAGTATCCAGCTCCAGTCGCAGCCTTCAGCGCGCCTTCATCTTAAGGGGGGAGGAGTTATATAGCTATAATAGGGACATTAGACAATGCCCTTCATTGTAATTAGATAATAAGTATCCATTTAGAATAGCTTCCTGGAGTCCACAGCGATAAGAAGGACATTACATTATAATTAGATCATAAGTATTCATTTAGAATAGCTTCCTGGTATCTGCGATAACAGTAAGCAATTGATCATTGTTCATGTATCTTATATATATTGTATCTTAACCTGAATAAAGCCAGTCTTAACCTGTACTTCAGAGTGAGCACTCGTGCTCCTCTTGCTTTTTAAAAAGCCTTTCGCCCTCGCTCACAACCTAACTCACGACAAGATCAAAAAATCGACAGGGAGCGAAATAATCAAAAGAGTGCGACTTTGTGTTCGTTTTGAGCTTTTGATAAATTGATTAATTTTGTGTCATATCCGTGTGACGCCCTGTATAGCCCCGCGTTGCATCGGGCTTTGTAATGTTAAGTTTTTACAAATAATATAAAACTGAAACTGGTCAAAGCTACAATTATTTTACAGAAGCTGATCTGATCCGACGGCCGCAGACGGTGTCCTGGCCAAATATCAATAGTGCATAAAAAAATCTATAGAAAATATGACGTTTAGCTTTAATTTTATCTTATTTTCTGTGAAACTTTTCCAAAATTGGAATAGTCTCCATATAAACCTAATTTGGACAATTACGAACATTTTAAAACAAAGAGAGCCAAATACGTCGAGCCGGTTCAAGTGATGCGTTTACCAACGAACAGCATATCATTTTCATTATAGATTTCAGTGATTCTCATGTTTTTGATTTCCGAAAAGTCCGATAAATAATTTCTATGAACCGGTTAACGTGAGGTTGTTTCACATTGCGTGAGACTTTTGAATCACATCTGTAGCAACTCTGCACTCGGCTAAGTCCTTTCAAAGTTTTTGTAGTTCGTCGTTCTAGCGATTTGTCGTTCTTTCACTGGCTACAAATTGCGACGGCTAATCCAATTATTTCCGTACGCTCTAGTTTGTGTAGGATAAAGTGAACGACATGAGAGATTTTTGAGTTGCCCTGTTGCACTGGAATTGAAACTTTGTCAGCTTTAGAATTTGTTCGTTCCATTCTAGCGTCAGTCTTTGCTTTGGTTAGTTGTATGAATTCATGGAACTAGTAAGTACCTACTATTATAAGTATGTAATACATTTGAAGCTTATTTTTAACTGACTAAGGAGGAGGTTGTCAAATCGATGCGCTTAAAAAAATCTTATCTTTTTGCAAACTCGTCCAATCTTGATAATATTTTTTTAATTCGGAAGGGGCTATACTTTGCAGTTGATCCCTTTTAAAATCAACTGTTTTCTTGTTCTATGTGTTAGAATACTTTAAAGAAAAAAATATTATTTATGATCTCTTCCTAATGTTAAGCCGATTTTATAGGACGAACTATACAAAAAAAAAAAAACTTAATGTAAATGAAAACAGAATTAAAAACTTGAATTTAGTGCACCTAAAGATTCAGGTCATTACTGGCTGAGCGTAGGTACTTATATTGATTTTCAGTGGTTGCCTGAAAATGTTATAGATTTAATTACAATAAATATGGTCGATTTATGTAACACTAGTGTTTTTATTACTGATCAAAATACTTAAAGAAAGTAAAAACTGCCAGTACAGCTTACGTAGCCGATGTGAGGTGCTGTCAAAGTAAAATTGTTACCATTAAGGTTCGGTTCATCATCATCTTTATTTCAGGCGAATGACGTCCACTGCTGGGCCTCAGCCTCCCCAATTTGGTTTGCCATAATTGCCAAACTTGGCAAGCGGGTAGGCAATCGCAGTATGGTGGTAAAAAGCTTAAAGAAAATTGCTGCCCGTTCTCTAGTAAGTCCCTTAGTCGCCTTTTTGGACATCCACAGGAAGAAATGGGATGGTGCTATCCTATACGTCTGGCACCATACGGACAGGTCCGGTTACCCATACCTATTACATCGGATTTAGATTAACAATGTAAGTTACAACGCTCACACTCAACGTACGTACATATATCCCGAAAGCCCGACTCTCGAGCACGAAAAACCCAATTTTATTTTTTGCTCTTTTTGGAGAGTCACTGCAGAATGCACGCAGCCTGGGGCTTTTTCTGCTCTACTGAAAGCTAGCACAGATTTCCTACAAGCGTATATCTAGATATACATCCCTACCCTAGCCATTTTCGAAGAACTATGTTAGAGCTGACGATCAGGGCTATTTCACAATATACGAATAGCGACAATCTACTCACCAAAATGGAACAGAATTCACCACCTTGACATTTAACGGGATCATATCGAAGGTGGAACAGGCCATCTGTCTTATAATTCGATTAAAAGTCTATACCAACGATTGTGGGTGAATATCAACGCCAAGATTTTCCATGAAGCGCCTGCTGGCTGGTTTCCGCATCAAATGATAGAACTACCGGTAGCAGATTAAAGCATCTTGAAAGTCGACGCGACGAGCATGATAAATGCCTATTCCCTCCAGTCATAAGAATAGTCTAGTCTAGATTTATCTGTGTTCATTCAAGAGAACGATATTAAAAAAAGAGTTTATGAAATATTTTTGGAATTAGATCGTTGATGTTACCTCAATAATGAATAGACAGTTTTGTACCTGAAAAACTGCTGACCAAATTACTTAAAAGTCGATTTATCAACGTACAATAAAAACGTTTTTTGATAAAAATATCTTAGAACGGTTTCGCCTCAATTTACTCCTCATTAACTTGATTTAAAAAAGGAACAGAAACACAGCACGTAGTCTATGCTTTTGCTTTACAATTTTATTATCTGTTAAGCGGGAGCGTCGTTTTATGGACCATCCCTGCTTGGAGAATTTGAAATTAGCAAAATTAAATCTGCTCCGTAGACTAACATTTAATTAAGAAGCTGACGTACCAACACCAATAGTTGTCTAATTATAACCGTTTAGAAGGCGTTTATATTGTGAACAAATGAACTAGAGAAACAACATGTGAGTTAACTAAAAACTTCTTTTGACAATGTAATTTATTGTTTTCCGGGGAAAATAAAGGGGTGCAGAACAAGGAAAAAATGTAAAAATACGCAGTTCACGATTATGGACTTTTCTCCCCCTTTTACCCACTTGTAACATTGTTATAGATAATAAAAGTTGGTTGGTATTTTCATTTCGGATTGTAGCCATGCTTGAAACAAAGTGCGCGCCGTCAAGCACCCTCTTCGACGGCACACATAGCCACAATGAAAATTTGAAAAGTTTCACACTGAATTTCTTCAAGTTTTCACAAGTTAAGGTTTAATTTCATCCACATTTATTACTAGCTTTTATTTAGCTTCACTTGCTTTGTATCTGAGTATTTTTTGAAAGATATATAGTAGACCTTTGTTCTTGCTGGAAATTGATATCTATGGGGGTGGTATAGGGTAATAAATCGGACAAAAAACTATCTGACCTCGTATTAGGAGCGCTCCAACTATTTTGTTATTCTCGTAAAACTTCGTTTAACCCCCAAAATGTGTTGCTAAGCCGCAGAGAATTCGCTAACTATTTGGATTGCGTATTGATGCTACATTTGCCGATGGTACAACTTAAAATTGGCTTGCGGCTCCCAGAGCGCAGAGTCCTGTGAAAATAGATTTCAGAGCATTTTCCAATGACATCTCGTACGTCTAAAATATTCGAATAGGTTACGATCGTGCATTACTTATGCAATAACGATCTCAAGTATCTAGGTATGTAAATGGAGCAAGTACGACGAGAAAAAAATAAAAAGCCGGGCTAACATTTATGCTAATAACATGGAGCCGTAAAAAAACTATGAGCGACACGAGTGCCGAGCAGGAGGGGATCCTCCCTTATGTTCCATAAATAAATGCAATAAAACATACAATTATGGTCCGCTTCAATAAAACTGCGTGAAATTCTTTTTCTTTGCGTCCATTGTTCGCATCGTTTGCACATGGCCGTGTTTGGGAAGTTGTGAAAGGGTGCAAGTCTGGGCGTCGGATCCGGCAGCGTGGCCCGTTCATCCGGCACGGGCCGGTATCTTCCGGCATTTTCCCGCTCCACAATCTCTTTTCCCCCTGCTTCATTATTCGGCGCCCGGCCCGGGTCGGAGGGGCGCGGGCGGGTACTGTGTTGCCAACTTACTGCTTCGAATTATGTCCCATGTTTGAAGGTAGAGTCTCTAAAAATGTTTACATTATATACTTCTTCTACACTACCATCTTACAAACTATCTTATCCTTAAGGTGATTTCAAACCCTTTTTCGGTAGACGAAGAATATTAAAAGTTGCCACAATATGCATAAAAAACGAAGAGAACTTTTGAATTGCGGTTTTCCACCGGTTTCCCAGAGAAAACTAACACACTTTTCAACCACATTTTCATATTTCAGTTACTGGTAAATGGGTGCTTAGCTTGGCAACCCCGGCTTACGTTGAGGAGCGATGTTGGCGGCGCGCGGGTGCGTTAGTCCGCGTGGAGCGGCGCGCTGGCTTGGCTCGCCAGTTTAGGGAGCCTCGGTCCTCCCCGCACCCGGCGCCCGCCTCAGGTACGCTCGCATGCATGACGCGCCACCCTGTTGCGCACTGCACTACAATGTTTACCTTAATGCACCTTCCGATCTTTCTTAATCGACACTCGGCTAATTTGGCGGGATCGCACCTTCTCTTCTCTCTATCTACCTCTGCTGAACTTCTTTCAAAATTTTATACAGCCATATCGATAGGTTTATTTGCTCTCGCACTTTCAACTTACCTGGATCGATTCGCTCCTCGAAACTTGTAGATTTACACTAGCTAAAATAATAATGTATAGATAGGTTACTAGTCGCGCCTTCTGTATAAATAATTGGCTATTTGATGCCTACGCACGCTTTGTGTTCGAAAACAAGGAGTTCGTTGTGGGGATGTAATTATTGTATAAATAGGGTGGGTGTCTCAGTTTCCCGCCTAATTTTATGACATACGAGCTGAGAGGCGGCAAGGGAAACAATCTGATATTCGGAAAAACAACAGTATTTTCTTCGCAAATATTTTTCTTATTGCACAGCCTGATTTTGATAATAGAATTTGGAACTTAGAATCAGTGCGACATAAATATATAACGAAGGGGAGCAAAAACAAGAGGTCGGTAACTTTTCGATCACAATAACTTCAGTTGTGTATAAATTGGATTTGTTTGTTGACGCAATAATGGACACCATCCATCATAAATCAACCAGGATCGATGTTTGTTATCTATAATAAGTGATGTCAATTTGTCCAACGAATTCACAATTATTTTAATACTTCCTAGGAGCGCTTGATCGCTTTTTAATCTTTTTGAGCCTTAACTTATTTATGACCATTTGTAATCCTTGTCATTTATTACACGTTTCTTCGTCATTACTGTTTAGTTGGAAAAGCTTTCAGAGATGTAAAATGTAGGCTTTATAAATGTTGATCGAATGTCTAAGGAGAATTTCCTAAGAACAATTCAATTTTAGAGGCGTCGGAGTAAAATGTGTAGTGGTAGTTAATAGAAAGAACGAAAGTCAGCCTATTATTGTCACGTCACTGGGCACTCTTTTCTTGAAGTTTGTCGTTAACTGAACATTGTGAAGCATGAAAGACGAGACTTTTCCCTCTTTGGCATTTCCTAGAGAATTCCTCGCTGAATAAAATGAAGCGTGTCGAAGTAGGTGCGTTCTGCAGTATTCTGCACGCAAATGATTTCTTGATTAAAATATCAGAATTATAAGTGTAATGAATTCTCTTTGAACAGGGAATACTTTATGATTGCGCCTCGTTGGGTTTTAATAGGAAAATGTTGGATTAGTAAGTGACTTTGAAATTATTGGTAATCATTAACAAATTTTTATCTGTAAACCGCCAATTTAAAAAAAAAAATATTGAAAAAAACTTTTAATAGGAGACCAAGTGAAAGAATGAAACAGATGAAGTAATTGTTATTTTTCATAAATTAAAAGTCAGTCTGTTAGAAGGTGCTAATACCTTCTACTCAATCAGTGTTGTTCTTTGTTCAAAATACCATTTCAGACATCAATCCACATGGTCTTCACATGATTTGACTAAGATTACGTGTGGACTTTAAAAGAGACTGTAAACACTGAGTTTGTTTTGACCTTTCTCCTCAAAGTATTCAGATAGGAAACGCCGACCTTTTCTAGTTTTAAAAATATGATTGACGTGTAAAAGTGTTCGTACAAACCTACTCGTATAAATAAAATCATTTATTTATAAGCATTCACTTGTAATAGGTACTTAGAGGGTTAGGTACTACGATCGATGGAAGTCTACGTATACTTATGCGATGGGATATTACCATCCGAGTAATAATAGCACTATTTAAGATTTTCTTCTTTTGTTTTCCCTCAGACCCTATTATTGGCAGTAAGTAGGTAGATAAACGTATACCTATAGTCGCGCCAAAGAACCACTATTCTTTTGTTTTTCCGAATAACGTACATAATCTCAAGCCTTCTTCCCATGGGGGTAGGCAGAAACTACAGAATGCTACCTGCAACAATCCTTACATACTTATTTTGCTTCGCTTACGGTCGTACCCGCACGCCCGCCGCCGCCGGTGGCGAGTATAACTCACCTGCACCCTAATTGCGAAACGCACAATTTATCAGAATCTGAACGGGATTGAAGATTATTTCTAAACCATTGCGTCATTTGTTCGAATAAATTGTGGCTCAGCAACGTAAATAACGCAATGAATGTTGTTTAACTATGAATATTAAACCAATTCCTACCGATAAAAAGTTCCGCAATTACCCCTCTGACCTTTCTGAAGAGCATCACCAATCTTTACATAGTATAAAACAAAGTCGTTTCCTGCGTCTTTACGCTTAGATCTTTTAAATTACGAAACGGACTTAAATGTGGTTTTCATCAATAGACGAAGTGATTCAAGAGGAAGGTTTAAATGTAGGGGAAGTACGTCCAAAATGACATACGGTTTTGTTTTTTAATCATATATTTTTAATTAACATAGTTACAATCACTGTTTAGATTGCATAATCATCTTTGGTTCATAAGTTTTAACCCAAGTAAACTCATAATTGAATAGGACCCATATAAAAAATATAATTTAAATTAATCGAAGCCTCTAAGAAAATTCATTTTGTCCATATAGTACGGACAAAATGACATACATAATTAATACGAAAATTATGAAGTACATATTTCACAAAATATTAAATATGAGCCCAAAGAGAACAATTGTTGCACCGTAGCCAGCACTCGTTGGGCTTGGAACGAGAAAAGAGGTCGTTACAGTAAACGCATGCGCAGTCATCATCATCACCGTTCGAAACAGCTGGAAATCTTCTACATTCGAGTCCTCAGCGTAATGAGTCTTCTGTACTTGGGTTCACCTTTTTTCTGACTGCTTTTAAGGATCATTATCGTATTTCGATTCAACATTGAAAACCTCATAATTGAATAAAGGTATGTCGTTTTGCCCCGAATGTAAGTATGTCGTTTTGCCCCACAGGTTATCTAAACACTAATTAAGTCATAATTACTATAAACACGAGATTTATAAATAAATACTTTTAAGTAATGCAGCATAATGCTACACTTTTTGAATTTACTACAAAAGATGTAATAGAAACCACGAGAAACTGATAAAAAACAGGATGAAATCAATAAAAATAAAAAACTTTTATGCGCACAAAACGCTTTCCTGCAAGTAACTTCGGCGTGACCAAGTCAATGGCGGTATAAACTTAACAGGTATGCCACCATGGCCGGCGTCACATAATGATATGCCAACTGCAGGATTACAGCCCGCCAATTTTGAAAAAAGCCCGGTGTGTCATTTTGTCCGTATATGTCATTTTGGCCGTACTTCCCCTATATACACGGGCGAAGCTGCTTGTAAAAGCTAGTAACGAATAAATTCTTATTTTACAACTGTGTCAGAATACACACAAAGATTGAACTTACCTGGAGTTCAATCTCGAATAAAATGATATAGGTAGCAGTTCTATATCCGTGTTATAATGGTGGAAGTGGGAGAAATGGGACATTATGTATTTTTATCGAAAATTGAAGTAAACAAATTTTGAATGGTCGTTCGTTTACACTGTGTAAACTGTATTTAGGGAGGTACGAGCAGCTCTTTTGTGGAAGTGTGTATTATAACTACTTGTTATGTGTTGTTTGTGGGATATTATTCTCTTTTATAATGGTACTGTACTTTAAATTGCTGATAATATGGTACTTTGGGGACAGCTACGAAAAAGCTTGAAATTATACTCAAGTTGGTTCATATTTTTTTAACTTAAGTATCTACTACATGTCAAATTTTTTGGTTATTTTATAAAAACAAGAGCTCAGAACCAAGTTGAAGTAGGTATTGATAAAGGTCTTAAGTAATTACATAGCTATTTGTAAGGAATATTACAATCTTTTAACGCGACTGTGTCGGTAGTTGTGCTTGGCATACTGTTAATATTCTAATGTAAGAAAACAATCAAGTTGAAGTAGTTCAGCTCATAAACTGAAGACATAAATGTCTGCTTTAACAGCCATGTAGTACAATTCTGAATTATGCAAACTTCGATTCGAATTTTAAGTGTTATTAGATTCGAAAATTAACTCATTTGTTTTGCCTACCTAGGACTGTTTTTGGATTCGTACCAAGATTTTCTAATTCAGAAACACGCTTACGTATCAAATGACAGCTATCAAAAATGAAGTTCGATAGAAAATGTACGTTTTGGTCATCGATATTTTTTTACGCACGGCATTAACAATCAATTATAAATAATATATTTCGCACACAGCGTTAAATCTTAAAATTTATTTCCAAATAATAAATATACCAATCTGAATGGGAGATTATTTACCCAACCGACACCCAGTGCGAATGCGGTGCTCGTGACCAAAGTACGTTCAATATGTCTTTGTCCGAGTGTCCAAAGTGTCAGTACACCTGCAATTCTCAGGACCTAAAAGACGCCACAGATCGATGCTGCCTTGCGTTGGCGTGGCCACTTACTGTGCCTTCAACTCATGTAACCTAATACAATATGTTTACCTTTGCCATTGACTCGAAAAGCAGAAGAAGCGCAATAACATGTCTTGAAAGATGTACAAGAAAGCGGTATCCAAAGGACATCCATTCATATTTCGAACAATTTGTTTCCAAAAATTTAAGTATTTTTCTAGAAAAAAATTCGAACGATTTTGCTATGGGAAATTACACCCTTCACATTGTTTTATAATTATTGCAAGAAAATACAATTAATCTCTCCGTTGTTATATGTGAATATACTAAAAATCTTCTTTTGATTATATTTTAACAATATTTTATGTACATGTATACCATGGGCAATAACTGTTTGCGTCTTTAAACGAAAGTAAAAATTATTGGTAGCAAAAATATGATTATGATATTTTGTAACATAAATAGAAACCATGGGATTTGTGTTGTATTATTTAAAAATATGATAGGTGTTTATAATAAGAACAACTCTTCAGGGAAACAAGATGTGACATAATGTTATTAAAAAATCAAATTGTATTTTCCCATAAGAACACAGATTTTTAATCGGCCAGCACTTTAATCTTTAGGTAGGAAATGAATGATGTCCTTTCTTATTTATTTGAAAATCTTAGAATGCAGTGATTTTATAAAGACATTCGTATATCCAGTTTGCCAATGACACTACTAGTTCCCACGTGACAGGAGCTAAGGCTTTTGCCATTTATCGGCCACAATTCCAATTCCCGGCTATAATTGAAAATGTTTGTGACAGATATTCCAATTATATCGTAGGCTCTGTGGATCGAGGACTACAGCTGAGGAGAATTACAGCTGTTGTGGTTCTTGAAGACTGATAAGGCGTTACTGGTGTTTGTGTTACAAATTGGTAGGCAATTCATTTGTTCCAACCATTATTTGGTAGGAAATATTTTTCTATTTCTAGTCTTTGATCGTGTTGCTACGCTTCGTTGTTCCTGTGTATTAGAGAAAGCAGTTGGTAGATTAAATCACAGTAATTAGGAAATTACATAGACCACCATCAACATCATCATCTGCCTAGACTTTTTATGTTGGGGTCGGCGTCTAGTCTAACCGATTGCAGCTCAATACCAGTATTTTACATACAACCTCCACAACCCATTTACTGGGTAACACGATACCCCTTGCTAAGTGTGTTGGTCTGACTTTCGGGTTTCTGACAAAGCTAACGTCTGTCAAAGCTCCATGAACGCCAGCCGGGACCGACGGCGAGGCCCATCCATGGACCAACCGCGGCAAACGTAGCTTAACCTGATCGATCGAACCGAGTGGCTGTTATTACTTGCTATTATCATTTTTAAATATGAAGGATATCTTGCATACTTTCTAGAAAAGGGGAAGGAAATTAATTATGGTAGAGTTTTTGCTGCAGCATTTGCTGTGAGTAAGTAAAAGATTTCTTACTACCAGCTAGAGCTGGACGGTAAACTGACAAATAGCAACATTCGTCCTTACAAATTGCGCGGACGAGTAACAAGTAGCCCACATTAGGTACCCATCCACAAAGAAAGCCACGTCCCCTAAACATTTTTCACGAAAATCGTTACCAAATACTTTCAAGACTAATTTAAAAACGTCAATCTCAATCCCGACGAACAAAAAATTGAAATGGAAATAAAATACTTGTGGCATCCATTTTTGTCTACAGGTCGATGTGAAGATGTAAAGGGAATGTGCCTATCTATACTTATCCATACTAATATTATAAATGGGAAAGTGTGTGTGTCTGTTTGTCCGTCTTTCACGGCAAAACGGATTGACGTGATTTTTTAAGTGGAAATAGTTGAAGGGATGGAGCACTCTCCATACATACTGGAGCACTCTCCATCCCTTCAACAATTTCCACTTAAAAAATCACGTAAATACGTATATTACTAGCTTTTGCCCGCGGCTTCGCTCGCATTAAATTCGGGGTAACACGGTTCCCCATTCCTAATTAAGAACACAGAAGAGAACTTGGAACAGAATGTTATTTTAATACGCTACTGTATTATATGTCTTTCCATTTGGGGATAGAATATAAAGATTCTGGGTATTGGACACACGCGAACAGGCTACATACAATTGTCCATGAGAAAAGCACGGCTTTTCTAAGTTCACCCCAGCCTCCTAGAAAAGACAAAAAAAAGGAGCTTATGTCAACATAAGCTCCTTTTTTTTCTTTTTTAGTGCGAGCCAAGCCGCGAGCAAAAGCTAGTAGTATAATAAAGCTGAAGAGTTTGTTTGAACGCGCAAATCTATAGAACTACCTGTCGGAATACAAAAAATCTCTATTTATTTTGTAGCTAAAGCTTGAGGAAGCTTATAGGCTATTTAAAACCATGATATAACCCTTAGGAACCGAGCAAAAATACAAAAAAGTCGGATAGAACTGTGAGTGAAAATTAAGTAACAGCACGGGCGCACGATACGATGCGAAGTGATGTGTTGAAGAAACAAGAACTTTCATGCTGACGAAGTCTCGGGCAGAAGCTATAGTCTGTGCCACATGTGAAAAAAATAAAAGCCGTTGACACCTGCCTACCAATGTATTCAAATTATCGTTTTGACCGTGCTAGCGACACTTTCGACATTATCGTTTTGAAATATTTGAATACATTGGAAGGCGGGTGTCAACAACTTTAATTTTTTTCACATCTGGCACAGACAAACAAATTATTAAGACAAAGACAACAATATTGTTTTTTATCGAAAACTCGGAAGTACTCTGAGCAGCTTCCCAACAGTCGGGCGTTATTAAGAAAGTTTCTCGGCTTCGAAATTATATTGAAAGTCAATAGCAAGAAAACGAATGATTAATGTTTATTTATTAGTGACTGGAAATTAATATGGTGTTAACTGAAAGTAATTATTGTGCTCGGAGTGTTGTGCTACGGATAAGTGATTGCTTTTTGGTTGATTGTTGTGTAAGCTTTTCTATTTAATTTGAAGGAATGACATTATTGTGACCTTATTGGTGATGTTCTTCAGAAAGTTCAGTGCGTAGTACTAGTGAAAGCAGTGCCCTCGTGGAATTTGCCGTGACTTACGAGTTGTAGGCCGAAGGTTCGTAAATTATTTAATCACTATTGCTTTCAAAACAACCTGAGGAAACCAGCATGTCCTAGAGCCAAAAATTTGAAGAGATGTGACATCTACCAACCCGCACTTAGCCCGCGTTGTGGATTTATGGCTCAACTATTTTACAGAGTGGAAGCACACAGGCTTCCAGTACCCAGCAGTGGGCATATTATAGGCTGCTTATATACTACTTGAAAGCGGGCTTGCGTGTCTGTTTAGATGTATGAACGTAAACGAGTCAAAATGAGTATGTGAGGATCTTAGCATGTGGCATTCTGAAGTTTCTGTCCTTATAGGAAAAAGGCGTAAATTTATGTTAAGGTATTATATTTAGGCATCTGAAGGCCAATTTCCTTTATTAAAAACCTTTAAAATTAAATCGCAATCTCATCTCAGGGATGATCAGTGTCAAAAACTTGATATACCTGTAGGTAAATCAGGAGAACAAGACAGCAGCAACCCAACAGGAACCTTATTACAACAAGAATAAAGATCATTGTGATATTCACAGACTTATTAGTGGCAACAAACTAAAAGCAACCTTATCTTAATGACAAAATAGATTACTTTGATTTTGACAGTGGCGCAAAGTCAGAGGTAAATAAGTGTGAACGTACTACACCTGATTATTTTTGACAGATTGAGATTGTGGTCAATGGTGTTTCAAATTTCGAACAGAATGAAGAAGAATAGACAACCTTCACTTTGTTACACTCAATTGTAGATTTAAGTTCCTTGAGTGTAACCTACAATATTCGTAAGTACGCTCTCCCACAAGACACAGAAGAGACTTTGAGCTTATCTAAGAATAGATGTTTGTTCTATGTTACAATATATTTGAGATAGTGTTCTTTCTAACAAAGAAAATAGGAAAGTCTTTGTCTTGGATGAAGATATTTCTGAATCATTTGCTTTGTTCTTTGTTTTGATATACTTATTCAAAATAAAACAGGGTTTAGATGATTGAGCTAATCAGATAAAGATTTGTCCTGGGTGGGAATTGAACCCACGACCTCAGTCTAAGCAGTCAGGGTCCTTAACCACTAGACTAACAGGCCAGTCAAAATAATAATGATCATGAATAGTTTTATACGAGTAAACAGTCATACATTCAGTAGGTACCCGCTGAAACCTAATTATGTGGCTCTTAAAGCCATGACATTTTAATTTAACGGATCTCAAACGTCCTCCCTATAAATAAATTCACAAAAAGATCTTTCATTTCGTCGTTAAGTAATTCATGCGAATACAGTACGTAAGTCACGTTTGAATTAAAACGCCCAATTACATTGGTCGAGTTCTAAACCCCTGCTAATCTGTGGGGGTAAAAAACGCGTGTGATTTGTTACCCCTGACAATGTTTAGTAGTTTTTCATATCCAGACAAAATCTCTGCTTGTCCGTCGCGGTCTGTCGCGGTTCTTTTGTTTATTTTTCAGCCATTGTTCAAATGAGGTTTTAAGCATTGTTTACTTTAATTTGTTGGTCTAGACGTGTGAGTGTCCAGTGTTCAAAATGATTCATAATAAAAACATGCGTGTGCAGTACCTGAATCTTCTTAAAAAACAGTGAACACTAGCTATTTTGTGTGAGAGACAGAGAGCGAGAGACTCCCATGGAACGAAATTTATCAAAACGTGACGCGTCCTTGAATTTTCACCCTCAGTTTTCGTCCCATTATTGAATTACCTGAAAAGTTTCACTTTAAAAATACTTCAATTGTTTCAGCAAACAAAATAGTTGAATTTCGATTCTTAATTTGCTAAAAAGTACCTCAATGAAACTATTTCCGAAGCCCGGTTACCGAAAGTTCAATTACTGAATATGTCAAATCTGACTGGAAAGGTTGCCATTGTTTTGGACTACCAATCACAAATTAGGACTTATGAAGGTATTGTTATACCTACCTACATATACGTAGACAGAAGTTTTGTTGATCAGCGAATTCACTTGGCTTATAGAAACCGCGAGTGAGCTTGTTCGTAGCTTTCCCTCGAGGATTTACTTTGTAAAAATAACATCAGTAAAAATCATGAACGAATAGAGGAAATCCACCGCAAAGCTAGCGACAAAATATATTGTGTATGACGTAGTAAAATTTTTGCTTTCCTACCGTAACAGTAATAAACCTAAAATACAATGTTTGCGCAAACAAAAGAACTGTAGTTTGTTCTGAAATGGAGACTTTCAAGTAAGTACTTAGGTACTAAGAAAAAGAAAAATGTAGAATAGTTGAAACTCAACACACAAAGTTATTTCTTTAGCACGAGAACGAAAGGTTGCATTTTTAATTGTATATAAAGTGTTGCAATACTGACTTCGTGACAAAGGCCATTCTGAAACTTGAGTTAATTAACCGCCTACTAACTTTTTAATGCAAGGTGTGGGGAAAAGCGCAAACACGGCGCCTGTAACATATCTCTTTTTTTAGATAATTCACAAAAGCTTTTTAATTTTAATATGAAAAGCAACTCGAGCACAGATTAACTTGAGTAAAAAATGCGCATAAAATCAGATTATAGCGGTATTTGTTTTTATTATAAACCATTCACAAATCGTAGGCGGAAAATAACCTCCAATTTTAAATATCTTTTGCAAAGTCTACAGAATCGTCTTTGGTTTATTCTCACTTCCATAGCTTCATTTGTATACTTACCTACAACGATCGATCAATGTCGACATAATCCATCATACAGAATTAAAATTATGCCAACGTGTAGGTGGTATAGAATAACAGAAAATAATTTAATAGATTTCACTTTCGCAAACATTGCCATTTTTATTCTCCTATTATTTTAAAAACTCTGTATCGAAATATCTAAAACCTCTTTTGTAATGAATTATAAACTATGTCTCTGGCTGGTGACAATACAGCGCGGGAACGATTTAAAAATGTACAGCAATGAATGCTGTACATTTTAACAAATAAAATAAAATAGAAATCTCTTATATTTTCATCTGTTCTATATTTAAATAACAGCGCCACGTAGCCAGTCGGCTAAATCAAACTTTCATTATTTAATTAAACTTTAATAAGTTCGTCCATTTTAACTTTAGACATATCTATACAAAAAAGTGCCCATTTAC
Organism: Aporophyla lueneburgensis; assembly: GCA_932294355.1. Classification (NCBI taxonomy): domain Eukaryota; kingdom Metazoa; phylum Arthropoda; class Insecta; order Lepidoptera; family Noctuidae; genus Aporophyla; species Aporophyla lueneburgensis. The sequence goes on along the minus strand of OW028739.1, from coordinate 7,351,988 downwards.
TGTACGTTTTTATCTGCAATTATGTTTAACAATATTAACTTAAGGGTTAAAAGCAAACTTTTATCATCTATTCGTTAAACCAAAGGGCAGCAATTATTTCTGTTTCGTGAATTTTGTAACAGCTGCTGACAAATTACATACTTTCAGTATGCTCTCAGTACGATATTTTTTGATATTCTGCCTAGTTTATTTCCTTCATGTCATTTAGGCTTTAAGACCATTAATGTCAGATTTTCTCGAAATAACAAATTACACTTTTTATCAGTTGGCAAGGATATATTTTATGTTTATTCTACTTTAAAATGGAGCTATTATTGTCAAAAAGATATGGTTCTTAAGACTTTTGAGCCTTTATCAAATGGTTTTATAAACTCGTTATAAAATAATCAGCCTTTAATGTTCCCATTGTTGGGACACAGGCCTCCTCTCAGTGTGAGGGTGAGGGCCGCGGGCCGAGGGCGCCTTGGGCTCAGTACCTACTACTAATAGTGACACTTTTTTTTTAAGAAAAGAGCCAGACTTTTCATTTATTATTTTCCGGACATAAGACTTGCGTTCTATATGAGAAGGGAAATTCCGACACAAGTGTCTTAGGTACCGTTAGTATAAGCATGGGTGCTTAAAGACACTCACTCCCCCATAAATAATCTCCTAGATATTAAAAGAAGCTGTCTTGTTCACGAATATTTTTATAGAAACAGATATTAAACCTCTTTACATACAAAACAGGGAACTTGGTCACTATCAAAGTCGTAAGTATCGGAATAAAAACTGTAGCGTAAGTGCAGGTGAAATAGATGTACCGATTTTCCAAACAAGCTATTCCTTGCCTCACTTTTTGAACTTTCACCTAAATTATAGAGCTTTAGTTAACCTGAAACAAAAAGCTTGTTCTACTGGGAAAACTAATTAAACGTGACTTTTTATAGCCTATTTTGTGGCTCCCATTTAAAGCTCATTTTCATTGGTAATAAAAATAAATTTTGTTTCAAGATACGCGCCTGAAAGAATTCTAGTGATCATTCATCATAATCAGCCTATATTGTTCCCACTGCTGGGACATAGGCCTCCTATTGGTGAGAGGGACTGGGCCATAATCCACCACGCAGGCCCAGTGCGAGTAGGTAGATGTCACGCGTGTTCAGTTTTTATGTCTAAGACATGCCGGTTTCCTCACGATGTTTTCCTTCACCGTTTTGAGAGCAGAGGTGATAAAATTATTTAAACAAATTAAAATGCCTGGTGGGGTTCGAACCCACGACCTACAACCCGTAAGTCGCAGCCGTTACCACTGAGCCACCGCTGCTCTGTAAACACTGTTTAGTGAACATTGTATTCTTCGATATAGATTTAAATACAGAATCTTTAACAGTCCATATCCCTGCTTCTCAGAATTATTCAGTTTGGCAAGAATTGAAAACCTACTACGTACCTACATTAATACAGTTTCCAGTAGTTTCTGGGCAAGTTTTACCACCCTCCCACCTGTTCCCCCTTACCTGTAGGTTCCACCCAGTTACTGAAACTCTGATCAAGTTTGTTCAGAGAATTTGCTGTCAAATGTTATGCTGTCGGTATTGGTTGACTTAGACAACGTAAGGTACATTAATAAGTAGGTAAATAACAAGCCAGAAAACAAAGATTAAATAACCATTTCTTACATAGAGTTTCAGTGCGCATTAGTTTTCCCTGAGACCTTTCAAAACACTGATAAAAGTAACTTTTTATGTAAACCGGTTAAAAAATATTTTTAAACACGTCAAAATCAAATTATGTTTTAAAAATAGAATGAGTTCGGTGTGTCTAAACTGACTGAGAAGAAAGATCGAAACAAATTCAGAGGCAAAGAGTAAAATAATATCTAAGAGGTCCTTTTTTTTTCTGGATGGAAAATCATCAAATGACTTCTCCCGCTCTGGGCGGAGCGGGAGGGCGTGTCAGACTTTTACTGACTAAAACCCACCCGTGTTCCATCAGTTGCCCATGTGCCAGGGTCACGGTATCTCTTTCGAACAAGCACGCGGCCCCGGCAGGCATCGGTCCTAGCAGACCCGTTCACTGTTGCTGACATCTCTTTGAGGCGCGCGTGGAACACTACGCGCCGTCGACCCGAGCTTGGTCCTTACCGGGCGGCGAGCTACCCATTGCTCGCCGCCCGCAAGCTCGCGCCTACGGTGGCCGGGAGTCTGCAATCGACTCCCGACGCCCGGGGCGTCTCCTCCTGCGGCGGCTAGGGACGTGAGGGTGCAGAGACTGCCACTCCCTCACGCGCCCCACCTCCTCCTTCGCGAGCATTACTGCTTCGCAGAAGGAGGTGGCGGCTTTCCATGCCCTCTCGCTCCGTACCATGGCTCGCACCAAGGCCGGACGCGAGTGGTCGCCGCTGCCGATCGCCTCCACGAGGACACGGCGGTGCTCCGCCCAGGCAGGGCACACCTCCACCGTATGCTCCACCGTGTCCTCTAGACGATCCTCACAATGGAAACACCCGGGCGTTTCCTCCCGCTTTATCCTGAACAGGAACCCACCGAAGCACCCATGCCTGGTGAGAACCTGCGTCAGGCGGAAGGTGAGCACGCCGTGGCGCCTCTCTATCCACTCCTCAAAGAGGGGACTTACCGCCGCAATTGTGGCGTGCCCTATCTGAGAGGTCTTAGTTTCTTTTAACGTCCAGACATAATCTTGAACGAGAGAGGGGCTTGTGGTTAAGTAATAACTAGATGCAACAGGTTAGGCTATGCGTGCCACGATTCATGCTTCGGAAAGCACGTTAAGCTGTTGATTCCGGATGACATGTGTGGATCTTTTACAGTCGTTACGGATCGTTAGAAATATTCCGGAATTCTGAAAGCAAGTCTTACCAAAGGGTATCGTGTTACCCAGTGAAGGTCAAATAGGCAGTCGCTTCATGTAAAATCCAGGTATTTGGCTGCATCCGGTTAAACTGCATGTTGACTTCAACATGTTGAGAAAAGTCTATACAGAAGATGATCACTAAATCTTCATCAAGCCATTAAAGGATCGTTTCTGTTATGTTATTCGATGACCTACGTTCAAATTCCGAACACTAGGTTTCGAAATAGCACCCCAAGTAGCACAGAACTGCATTATTAATGGTCACTTAAGGCCCACAGCGGTAATCTAAGCATTTATAAAGACTTATTAGTATTCACCTGTGCTGCAACAGCTGTTTCGAAAAAAACGTGGCCAACTGTAATGCTTTTTTCTGTACAGTAATTCTATTAAGCACCACAAACACGCCACAAAGTCACTGTTATTGAGCGCTTAGTAGTGCAGTACCCTATTAGCTGTAAGTTTTCTGAATAATAGCCCACACGTGTACTATACAACCGTTGCATTTTAAGAGAGAACATATCACCCACTATAACATCATCAGTTACTTTGTGAAGTTATTTAATGCTTTATGCTGCATACAGATTCACTTTTCCCCTATTAGTCAGGTGTTTACCATACACTCGAATAACAGCATGTATCCAAGTGTCGGCATGCGCGAATGGAATATTGGACGCGACGGGTTCCGTATGTTATATTTATTAATAAATAAATAAATAAAATGAAATTAATTTATTTCAGACATAGCCCATATTACAAAAATTAAGATAAAAGTAACAATGCTGCAGCAGAAAAGAATAAAATGTCATCAACAAAATAAAAATATACGTCACATAGTTGATATAAAATAAAATTTCAAATTGACGTCGGATTTAAATTAAAGTAACAATAATTAATAATTGCACATATGAACAAAACAATACAAAAAAGCCTTTATAAATAGAGGTCAGTGTGTTTGATGACATTAGGCTGAGTAGGTACAAAAATGCTACAAAAATCTTCTTATAACCTACCCATTTTCGGGACTAATATGGTTGCGACAAAATTAATATTGTTGTTTTATATGTTTCTGGTACTTACCTAAAAATGAAGAAAATGTATTAAGAGAAATCCAAGATTTTTTTAAAGTAATAAATTAATACCTATCGAGACTTTTTAAGAGTCAAGATTTCGAAAATTTTTCTCAGAGGTAGTCAGTATGAAATACCGGTACAGCTAGCATCTAAAAAAAACAACGTAATTTTCTTTATGTTTATTTAGTGTTCCCTTTTTAAAGTACAATTTAGGGTGTACCACCCTGGTCCAGGCCTTGAATTTTCATCTTTTTATAATTTCAAGGAGTACAAAAGTACTTCTCGGTGGGCACCATAGAATTTCCTTAGTTTTCCACTGTGCAGGAACGAATGTTAGATCGACAACACCTCTCTCTATAGTCTGAACTATTTTGAAAGTCTCGTTCTGTAAAAACAAGAAAAATATACTTATTATAATAGAAGTATCAGTTTCTTAATGACAACATTATCTATATAGTTTTTGAGGAAAAAAACAAAAGATACAATAACATATTAAATACCTAAACTTAACGTAACATAATGCTATTTCATGTGGAAGTAATTAAATTATTAGGCCAGAAAAATACATTATCTTTAGATAGGTACCGACTAATTTATAGGTATTTTGTCGCATATTGAATAAATCAATAACTTATGTATTATACATATAATTAAATTATAATCTCAGCTACTTAAATTACAATTTTAATTAAGTCGTCGAATAACAGCTAAAAAGGGAACAAAATGGCTTTAAAAGAACCACGGCGGAACCCTAAAAGCTTGGATCCATAAAGGTACTTATCTAGGTAACTGACGCAAATGTAAACCAATACTACTCTCCTAATCGATCCATGTCTGATTTGTATTTCACAAGTGCTAAACTATTTTACTCTTGGCTGAATTACAGGCCACATGTGAACACCCGTACAGACCTTAGCATTAAATTGAGATTAAAACTGTTCACTTGCCATCCGCCATATTCACTGCGTTACTTTGTATTATTATAAAATTTTATCTTTTAATTTTTGTTTATTTTAGAGGATATCAATTGTAAATATGGATTAAAAAATAATTACACGAAAACAGTTTTTTTTTTGGGTTCTTTGTAAAAAAACGAACATATTAATTTTATTTTCATTCTAATTTTGTTGCTTTTCTTTTAGTATTTAGTGGTATTCCGAGGACGCGTGAAAATTTTGAACTAAATATGTATGGTATTTGACAGTAAAGTTACCTTCCCAATAAGATTTCAAATATAATAGGAGGAAATCGATGTTTTACTTACCTTCAATTTTATGTGTGTATATTCTCACAAATGGCACCTGAGATCTTGCACACAACGATACACTTCATGTTTTACAATTTGACAGTTCATATCAAAGAAAAATAAATAATTTAAGTTATTGCATTCCACAATTTCGCTCAGTGTGTAATTTCAACTGTATAAAAGTACACACAATGTACACATTCGTCTTCCTTGCTGTATAATAAGTAACACGTGCCTCATTAATCAGGCAATATGCAGCTCTTTAGGTGACTGTTACACACATAAATGCTACTATAATGTTGTTATAATGCAATTATTTGTCAATTGGATTTCTTATACAGCTATGTGCTGAATAATTTGTGCCCAAATTAGAGTTATATCCTCTGAGGATGCGCTGTCTACGCTATTATTCAGCAACTAATGCATTCACTGTGCACTGTTAAAATGCTGTTATACAGCACTTTTGTGCTACTTGGGACGTACCTAATGAACCCTACACGTTCGATTGATAGTGAGATAGATGTGAGATAACCGTTTAATTTCCCCTACATGATCGACACATGGAGATATATAGCTAGATAGTCATCAGCGGCTTGATTGGCACCTCTAATTTCCTAGACGAGTTCACCGGGACTACGATCATTTTGCCTAATGGATGTGGAAATGTTATTTGAAAAATAGAAGCTAAGGTTGGACTTTTAATCCTATTCAGTAACATGACAATTGGAGGGATACCAGGTTTTGACAAAAAAAAAAGATAGTGAGGTGGTGCAAGAATGAATGAAATTGAATGAACTTTAAATAATGTACTTACATGCAAACTTAGTATTTTAAATTTAATAATTTATCTTAGAACACTATGTATATTATATCGATATATATATAGTCTATGGCTGCCAGAGGAAATAAAATGACGATAATAAAAAAAGTAAAATGACATGATTTTTATATTCAGTTTTATTTCTATCAGAAGAAAATAAAAAAGGAAATAACTGATATTAACAGTTATCAATTACTCTTATATTCCACACCCTAGAAAGGATTTTTTATAGTTTTATTTAATTTAAACCATTTTATCATTCATTCTTTACGCGAAATCGTTCACTACCTCAACACTATTTGTTTCCGGGGTCGCGTGATTGTTTGAAAGAGATACCGTGACCCTGGCACACAGGGTGGCAAATGCTATACATTTTAATTTTTGTCTACTCAGCGCCATCTATCTACGAGGACATAAATTAAAAATGAACAATGTTGCCAGCGTATATCCATAAAGTAATTGGTAGTATATGTAAGTAAAGGGGGAAGCGCATAATCTTCGATTTTGATCTATTGTGAGATAATTAATATTTTTCTCGTTTTTTTTTGCATTTTCAACTGTTCCTTGATCATTGTATTTTATGAATGCTTTGTTCATATTGATAAAAAATTAAACTATTAGTAGAATTTACAACAGGCCACAGGGCGATATTGAAATTTTATGTCATTACAAACATGTCTGCGTTTGCGCATGTTTTTGTAATTATTTCCTTTGCTTCCCGATTTTGAGTGTAAATTACGCGAATTTAGTTCGCTACTCCGTATTTACTAAAGTCTTGGAAGATTAGCATTCCCTTAGTGTCTGTTCTTTCTAAATTACGTCGAGTTGAGTCCCTTGTGTTCCTCTGTGATTTAATCGAACCGAATTACTTAGGGCCCCCGTAAATTGGAGTTTGGACCATATAAGTGTTTTGTGTTTAAATAACAATGTCTCGAAACAAGTGTTGTGTGCCCGGTTAATCAATAACAGCTGGTACCGAAGTTAATGTTTAGTTTTTATATGTAAAGTAATGTTTTGTTTTACGCAATAATTATAAACATCCAAAATTGATATTTGTTTTACTATCCCCGAAATCACAAGTTTATTGTAATAATGAATTAGCTTTACCTACCTACCAAGTAGACTAGTGTGGAATAGTTGAAATATTCTGTTATAGTAAAACTAAACCTAACAAATTCAAATCAAGATTTAAAATCTAGATTTGAATTTTTAGGTTGTTTTACTGCAACAGAATTTTCAACCATTCTGCATTATTCTACTTGCTAGAATTACCGATACAAACAAACAAGGTACTACGTAGGTATATTGACAGATGAATAGTGTATGTCCTGGTAACTAGATGGCGTTGCCTAAGAAATACTTAAGTTGCCAGTCTATCTCTAGTATATAATAGTAGTCTATGCCCTGGCACATGGGCAATTGAAGGAACACGGGTGGGTTTTAGTCAGTAAAAGTCTGACATGCCCGATCCAAAAAAAAAAAATACTTTTTGTTTTATTATGGTATCATTATTTTTCGTTGAACTGTCAAGTTACTGAATAGGATTAAAAGTTCAACCTTAGATCTTCCATTTAGACAAATTACTGGCCTTATTGAAAAATCCTACAGTTTGAGGAATATATTACCTTATTGAAGAAACTTACATTCAGATCCTAAAACGGTGCACTACCATAGATAGATGAATTCTAATAATTGTACATACATAACTATAAGTAACCTTAACATAATGGGAACAAAGATTACTTTGATTTTGACAATAACGCAAAGTCAGTACCTACTTCTGTAAATCTCTCAGTAATAAGTGTGAACGTACTGTACCTAAGCATTATTGACAGATTGGGAATGATATTAGACTAATTTTCCCGTTGGTCAATGGTGTTTCATATTTCGAACAGAATGAAGAAGCATAGACAACCATCACTTTGTTATACTCAATTGTAGTGTAACCTACAATATTCATAAGTACGCTCTCCCACAAGACACAGAAGAGACTTTGAGCTTATCTAAGAATAGATGTTTGTTCTATGTTACAAGATATTCGAGATAGTGTTCTTTCTTAAAAAGAAAATAGGAAAATCTTTGACTTGGATGAAGATATTTCTGAATCATTTGCTTTGTTTTGATATATTAGCTCAGAATAAAACATGGTTATTATCATAATGATCAAGAATAGTTTTGTACGAGTAAACAGTCATACATGCAGTAGGTACCCTCCGAATCCTAATAATGTGGCTCTTAAAGCCTTAACGTTTTAATGTAACTCTCCCTATAAATAAATTCACTAAAAGATCTTTCATTTCGTCGTTAAGTAATTCATGCGAATACAGTACGTACGTCATATTTGAATTAAAACGCCCAATTACCTTGGTCGAGTACTTAACCCCTGCTAATATTTGGGAGTTAAAAACGCGGGTGATTCGTTACCCCTGATAGAGTTTAGTAGTTTTTCATATCCATACAAAATCTCTGCTTGTTCGTCGGGTACATTTGTTTATTTTTTCAGTCATTGTTAAAATAAGGTTTTAAGCATTGTTTACTTTCATTTGTTAGTCTAGACATGTGAGTGTCCAGTGTAAAAAATTCTTCGTAATAAAAATCGCGAGTCTGAATCTTCCTTCGATCAAAAAGTGCTATTATTGATCGAAGGAATCTTCTTAAAAAAATTAACACTAGATATTATGTATGAGAGACAGAGAGAGTCCCTGTGGTCAATAGTGTTTCCAATTTCGAACAGAATGAAGAAGCATAGACAACCATCACTTTGTTACTCCCATGAGAGAGACTCCCATGTTAGGAAATTTACCAAAACGTGCAAGCGTCTTTGTATTTTCATCCTCAGTTCTCGTCCAACTAATTATTAAATCGCCTAAGAAGTTTCACTTTGAAAACACTTTCAATTGTTTTAGCAAACAAAATAGTTGAATTTCGTTTCTTAATTCGCCTGAAAAAAATACCCGAAGGAAACTGTTTTCGAAGCCCGGTTTCAGAAAGTCTATATTTTATTTAATATGTCAAATCTGACTTAATAGAAAGGTTATCATTGTTTTGGACTACCAATCACAAATTGGGACTGATGAAGGTATTGTGATACCTACCTAAGTAAGTTTACGTAGACAAAAGTTTTGTTGATCAGCGATTTCACTTGGCTTACCGAAACTGCGAGTGAACTTGTTCGTAGCATCCCTCGAGGATTTACTTTGTAAAATAACGTTAGTAAAAATCATGAACGAATTGAGGAAAACTCCACCGCAAAGCTAGCGACAAAATATATTATGTATGACGTAGTAAGTTCTTCTGCTTTCCTACCGTAACGTAACAGTAATAAACCTAAAATACAATGTTTGTGGAAACATAAAAGAACTGTAGTTTGTCCTAAAATGGAGAGTTTCAGTAAGTACTTACTACAAAAATGCAGAATAGTAGAAACTCAACACACGAAGTTATTTCTGTAGCACTTTAATTTTATTGTGCTACGTAACTCTTAACAAGGAGAACGTAAGGTTGCATTTTTAATTGTATAAAATGTTGCAATGTTGACTTCGTGACAAAGGCCATTCTGAAACTTGAGTTAATTAACCGCCTACTAACTTTTTAATGCAAGGTGAGGGAAAAAAATGCAGACACGGCACCTGTAACATATCTTTGGCACCTTTTTTAGATAATTCACAAAAGCTTTTTAATTTGAATATAAAAAGCAACTTGAGCACAGATTAACTTGAGTAAAAAATGCGCATAAAATCAGATTATAGCGGTATTTGTTTTTATTATAAACCATTCACAAATCGTAGGCGGAAAATAAGCTTCCAATTTTAAATATCTTTTGCAAAGTCTACAGAATCATCCTGTTTAGTTTATTCTCACTTCCATAGTTTCATTTGTATACTTACCTACAACGATCGATCAATGTCGACATAATCCATCATACAGAATTAAAATTATGCCAACGTGTAGGTAATAACAGAAAATAATTTAATAGATTTCACTTTCGCAAACATTTCCATTTTTTATTCACCTATTATTTTAAAAAGTGTGTATTGAAATAAACCTCTTTTGTAATTAATTTTAAAATGTTACTGGCTGGTGACAATATAACGCGAGAACGATTTATGAATGTATGCATTCATATAACAGATAAAATAAAATAACTCTTTTTATTTTCATCTATTCTATATTTAAATAACATAGCACCACCTGGCCAGTAATATCTAATTTTCATTTTTTAATTAAACTTTAATAAGTTCGGCCATTTTAACTTCAGACATAGCCATACAAAAAAGTGCCCATTTACTGTAGTACGTTTTTATCTGCAATTATGTTTAATAATATTTTAAAACAAAACTTTTATCATCTATTCGTTAAACAAATAGCAGCAATTATCTCTGTTTCGTGAATTTTGTAACAGCTGCTGACAAATTACATACTTTCAGTATGCTCTCAGTACGATATTTTTGATATTCTGCCTAGTTTACTTCCTTCATATCATTTAGGCTTTAAGGCCATTAATGTTAGATTTTCTCGAAGTGACAAATTAAACTTTTTATCAGTTGGCAAGGATATATTTTATATTTATTCTACTTTAAAATGGAGCTATTATTGTCAAATTTTAGATATGTTTGTTAAGACTTTTGAGCCTTTATCAAATGGTTTTATAAACTCGTTATAAAATAATCAGTCTTTAATGTTCCCATTGTTGGGAGACAGGCCTCCTCTCACTGTGAGGATGAGGGCCGCGGGCCGAGGGCGCCTTGGGCTCAGTACCTACTACTAATAGTGACACTTTTTTTAAGAAAAGAGCCAGATTTTTCATTTATTATTTTGCCGAACATAAGACTTGCGTTCTATATGAGACGGGAAATTCCGTCACAATTGCCTTAGGTACCGATAGTATAAGCGTGGGTGCTTACAGAAACTCCTCCATAAATAATCTCCTAGATATTAAAAGAAGCTGTCTGCTTCACGAATATTTTTATCGAAACAGATATTAAACTTTCTCACATACAAAACAGGGAACTTGGTCACTATCAAAGTCGTAAGTATCGGAATAAAAACCGTAGATTAAGTGCAGGTGAAATAGATGTACCGGTGTGCCAAACAAGCTATTCCTCGCCTCACTTTTTGAACTTTCACCTAAATTATAAGGCTTTAGTTAACCTGAAACAAAAAGCTTGTTCTACCGGGAAAAATAATTAAACGTGACTTTTCATAGCCTATTCCGTGGATCCCAGTTGGAGCTCATTTTCATTGGTAATAAAACAATTTTCGGGTCACGAATACGCGAATGAAAAAGTCGATCTAACATTCATCATATTCAGCCTATATTTTCCCACTGCTGAGACACAGGCCTCCTATCGGTGAGAGGGACTGGGCTATAATCCACCACACGAGCCCAGTGCGAGTTGGTAGATTTTATATGTTCCCGAATTTTTGGTTCTAAGACATGCCTGTTTCCTCACGATGTTTTCTTTCACCGTTTTGAGAGCGGTGGTGATAAAGTAATTTACACAAAGTAAAGTGCCTGCTAGAGTTCGTAGTCACGACCTTACAACTCGTAAGCTGCGGTCGTTACCACTGGGCCACCACTGCTTTGTGAACATTGTTTAGTGAACATTGTATTTGTTGATATAGATTTAATTAAATACTCCTTAATAGTCCGTATCCATGCTTCTCAGTTTTATTCTATTTGGCAAGAATAGGTGCTTACCACGTACCTACAGTAATATAGTTTCCAGTAGTTTCTGGGCAAGTTTTACCTCCCTCCCACCTGTTCCTCCTCACCTGTGGGTTCCACCCAGTTACTAAAACTCTGATCAAGTTTGTTCAGAGAATTTGCTGTCAAATGTTATGCTGTCGGTATGGTTGACTTAGACAACGTTACATTAATAAATAACTAGCAGAAAACAGAAATTTAATAACCATTTTTTTCGTAGACTTTAAGTCCGCATCAGTTTTCTCGGAGACCTGTCAAAACACTAATAATAGTAACTTTTTATGTTAATTGGTTAAAAAAAGAACCTAAATTATGTTTTAAAAATAGAATGAGATCGGTGTGTTTAAACTACTGAGAAGAAAGATCGAAACAAACTCAGAGGCAAAGAGTAAAATAATATCTCAGAGGTCTCAGTTTCTTTTAAAGTCCAGACATTATCTTGAACGACAGAGGGGCTTGTGGTTAAGTAATAATTAGATACACCAGGGTTAGGCTACGCGTGCCACGATTTATGCTTCGGAAAGCACGTTAAGCTGTTGATTTCGGATGACATGCTTACATGATACATCTTTTACAGTCGTTATGGATCGTTAGAAATATTCCGGAATTCTGAAAACAAGTCTTACCAAAGGGTATCGTGTTACCCAGTGGAGGTCAAATAGGCAGTCGCTTCATGTAAAATCCAGGTATTTGGCTGCATCCGGTTAAATTGAATGTTGACTTCAACATGTTGAGAGAAGTCTATACAGAAGATGTTCACATAATCTTCATCAAGCCATTAAAGGATCGCTTCTGTTATGTTATTCGATGACCTACGTTCAAATTCCGAACACTAGGCACAGTATTTTATTTTATCTCAAAATGACCACCTCCCTGATTATTAGTGAATCAGATAGAGCTTTTTATTCTAATTGCGAGAGTAAAACTCCCACGAATCCATCTTAACTAGTTTGGGAGATATCCGGGGGTAAAACTTGTTACCCATATTTTGAAAAAATAATTTTAAAAAATATTTAAAAAATTATTTCATCTAAATTCTTTTTTAACTACATTTTAAAAGTTCTTGTTTTTATCTATGTTACGAGTCCTTTATGGCTGCTCTAGACCTCGTAGGAACCGAGAAATCAGCGATTTTGTGATTTTCGTTTTTTTTTTTTGCCCATGTTTCTCAGTATTAGAATCTGCAATTTGCTTTAAAAAAGAGGTAATAAGGTAGACTACCAATACAAAAAAAACAACAATTAATTCCGTGGAATCTCGGAAATATTAAGATTTACCCGAACTTACCCGAACCCCAAAATCACAAAATCGCTGATTTCTGGTTCCTACGAGATCTAGAGCAGCCATAAAGGACTCATAATATACATAAAAACAAGATCTTTTAAAATGTAGTTAAAAATAAAGCAACTGTAAAAGTTTAGATGAAATAATTTTTTAATATTTTTTTTAATTACTTTTTCAAAATATGGGTAAAAAGTTTTACCCCCGGATATCTCCTAAACTAGTTAAGATGGATTCGTGGGAGTTTTACTCTCGCAATTAGAATAAAAAGCTCTATCTGATTCACTAATAATCAGGGAGGTGGTCATTTTGAGATAAAATAAAATACTATGCTAGGGTTCGAAATAGCACGTAATGAACCCTACACGTTCCATTGATAGTGAGATAGATGTGAGATAACTGTTTAATTTCCCCTACATGATCGACACATGGAGATATATAGCTAGATAGCCATCAGCGGCTTGATTGGCACCTCTAATTTCCTAGACTAGTTCACCGGGACTGCGATTATTTTGCCTAATGGATGTGGAAATGTTATCTGAAAAATAGAAACTAGATCTTCCATTTAGACAACTTACTGGCCTTATTGAAAAATCCTACAGTTTGAGGAATATATTACCTTATTGAAGAAACTTACATTCAGATGCTAAAACGGTGCACTACCATAGATAGATGAATTCTAATCGTTGTACATACATAACTATAGGTAACCTTAACACAATGGGAACAAAGATTATTTTGATTTTGAAAATAACGCAAAGTCAGTACTTCTGTAAATCTCAGTAATCAGTGTGAGCGTACTGTACCTAAGCATTTTTGCCTCCCTATAAATAAGTTCACAAAAGATCTTTCATTTTATTTCACTGGCCTGTTAGTCTAGTGGTTAGTGACCCTGACTGCTAAGACTGAGGTCGTGGGTTCGATTCCCACCCAGGACAAATCTTTGTGGGATGAGCACGATCATTTGTTCTCTGTCTGGGTGTAATTTATCTATAATATGTATGTATTTCGAAATATATAAGTATGTTTATCAGTTGTCTGGTTACCATAGTACAGGCTCTGCCTAGTTTGGGATCAGATAACGTTGTGTTGGTTGTCCTAAGATATTTATTTATTTATTTCGTCGTTAAGTAATTCATGCGAATACAGTACGTACGTCACATTTGAATTAAAACGCCCAATTACCTTGGTCGAGTATTTAACCCCTGCTAATATTTGGGAGAAAAAAACGCGGGTGATTCGTTACCCCTGACAGAGTTTAGTAGTTTTTCATATCCATACAAAATCTCTGCTTGTTCGTCGGGTACATTTGTTTATTTTTTCAGCCAGTGTTAAAATAAGGCTTAAGCATTGTTTACTTTCATTTGTTAGTCTAGACATGTGAGTGTCCAGTGTAAAAAAATCTCGTGTCTGAATCTTCTTAAGAAAATTAACTCTAGAAATTATGTATGAGAGACAGAGAGTCCCTGTGGTCAATAGTGTTTCAAATTTCGAACAGAATGAAGAAGCATAGACAACCATCACTTTGTTACGCCCATGAGAGAGACTCCCATGTTAGGAAATTTACCAAAACGTGCAAGCGTCTTTGTATTTTCAGCCTCAGTTCTCGTCCATCTAATTATTAAATCGCCTAAGAAGTTTCACTTTGAAAATACTTTCAATTGTTTTAGCAAATAAAATAGTTGAATTTCGTTTCTTAATTCGCCTGAAAAAAATACCCGAAGGAAACTGTTTTCGAAGCCCGGTTTTAGAAAGTTCATTTATTTAATATGTCAAATTTGACTTAATAGAAAGGTTATCATTGTTTTGGACTACCAATCACAAATTGGGACTTATGAAGGTATTGTGATACCTACCTAAGTAAGTTTACGTAGACAAACGTTTTGTTGATCAGCGATTTCACTTGGCTTACCGAAACTGCGAGTGAACTTGTTCGTAGCATCCCTCGAGGATTTACTTTTTAAAATAACGTTAGTAAAAATCATGAACGAATTGAGGAAAACTCCACCGTAAAGCTAGCGACAAAATATATTATGTATGACGTAGTAAGTTCTTCTGCTTTCCTACCGTAACGTAACAGTAATAAACCTAAAATACAATGTTTGTGGAAACATAAAAGAACTGTAGTTTGTCCTAAAATGGAGAGTTTCAGTAAGTACTTACTACGAAAAATGCAGAATAGTAGAAACTCAACACACGAAGTTATTTCTGTAGCACTTTAATTTTATTGTGCTACGTAACTCTTAACAACGAGAACGAAAGGTTGAATTTTTTATTGTATAAAATGTTGCAATGTTGACTTCGTGACAAAGGCATTCTGAAACTTGAGTTAATTAACCGCCTACTAAATTTTTAATGCAAGGTGTGGGGAAAAACGCAAACACGGCGCCTGTAACATATCTCTTTTTTTAGATAATTCACAAAAGCTTTTTAATTTGAATATAAAAAAGCAACTTGAGCACAGATTAACTTGAGTAAAAAATGCGCATAAAATCAGATTATAGCGGTATTTGTTTTTATTATAAAACATTCACAAATCGTAGGCGGAAAATAAGCTTCCAATTTTAAATATCTTTTGTAAAGTCTACAGAATCGTCCTGTTTGGTTTATTCTCACTTCCACAGCTTTATTTGTATACTTACCTACAACGATCGATCAATGTCGACATAATCCATCACACAGAATTAAAATTATGCCAACGTGTAGGTGGTATAGAATGACAGAAAATAATTTAATAGATTTCACTTTCGCAAACATTGCCATTTTTATTCACCTATTATTTTAAAAACTCTGTATCGAAATATCTAAAACCTCTTTTGTAATGAATTATGAATTATGTCTCTGGCTGGTGACAATACAGCGCGGGAACGATTTAAAAATGGACAGCATTCATGTAACAAATAAAATAAAATTGAAATCTCTTATATTTTCATCTGTTCTAAGTATATTTAAATAACAGCGCCACGTAGCCAGTCGGCTAAATCAAACTTTCATTATTTAATTAACTTTAATAAGTTCGTCCATTTTAACTTTAGACATATCTATACAAAAAAGTGCCCATTTACTGTACGTTTTTATCTGCGATTATATTTAACAATATTTTAAAACCAAACTTTTATCATCTATTTGTTAAACAAATGGCAGCAATTATCTCTGTTTCGTGAATTTTGTAATAGCTGCTGAAAAATTTCATACTTTCAGTATGCTCTCAGTAAGATATTTTTTGATATTCTGCGTAGTTTGCTTTCTTCATATCATTTAGGCTTTTAGACCATTAACGTTAGATTTTCTCGAAGTGACAAATTACACTTTTATCTGTTGGTGAGGATATATTTTATGTTTACTTTAAAATGGAGCTATTATTATCAAATTTAAGATATTTTTCTTAGGTTTTTGACGTTTGATCAAATGTTTTTATTAACTCGGTATAAAATAATCAGCATTTAATGTTCCCATTGTTGGGACACAGGCCTCCTCTCAGTGTGAGGATGTGGGCCGCAGGCCCTGCGTCTAATACCTACTAATAATAGTGATAAATCTTTTACTTTGGGCTAAGCAGCTGGTTTACTAAGAAAAGAGCCAGATTTTCATTTATTATTTTGCAAATAAAAGATTAGTGTTCTGCATGAGAAGGGAAATTCCGTCACAAGTGCCTTAAGCATCTATGAAAGCGTGAGTGCTTACAGACACTCACTCCTCCATAAATAATCTCCTAGATATTAAAAGAAACTGTCTGCTTCACGAATATTTTTATCGAAACAGATATAAAACCTTCTTACATACAAAACAGGGAACTTGGTCACTATCAAAGTCGTAAGTATCGGAATAAAAACCGTAGAGTAAGTGCAGGTGAAATAGATGTACCGGTGTGCCAAACAAGCTATTCCTTGCCTCACTTTTTGAACTTTCACCTAAATAAGGCTTTAGTTAACCTGAAACAAAAACCTTGTTCTACCGGGAAAACTAATTAAACGCGACTTTTTATAGCCTACTTTGTGGCTCCCATTTTAAGCTCAATTTCATTGGTGATAAAAACAAATTTTGGGTCACGAATACGCGAGTGAATAAAAATCCAGTGAACATTCATCATAATCAACCAATATTGTTACCACTTCTGGGACATAGGCCTCCTATCGGTGAATGGGAGTGGGCTGTAATCCACAACGCGGGTCCAGTGCGAACTGGTAGATGTTACATGTTCCCGAATTTTTGGTTCTAAGATATGCCGATTTCCTCACGATGTCCTTCACCGTTTTGTGAGCAGTGGTGATAAAATAATTTACACAAATTAAAGTGTCTGCTAGGGTTCGAACCAACGACCTACAAACCATAAGTTGCGGCCGTTACCACTGGGCCACCACTGCTCTATGAACATTGTATTCTTCGATATTTGACTGGCCTGTTAGTCTAGTGGTTAGTGACCCTGACTGCAAAGACTGAGGTCGTGGGTTCGATTCCCACCCAGGACAAATCTTTGTGTGGTGAGCACAATCATTTGTTCTGTGTCTGGGTGTAATTTATCTATAATATATATGTATTTAGAAATATATAAGTACTAGCGTTTGCCAGCGGCTTCGCCCGCGTGAAGGTCGGAAATTATCCCGCGGGAACATACTACCGGGATAAAAAGTAGCATATGTCCTTTCTCAGGCTCTAAACTATCTGTGTACCAAATTTCATTTAAATCGGTTCAGTAGTTTTAGCAGGAAAGCGAGACAGACAGACAGAGTTACTTTTGCATTTATAATATTAGTGTGGATAGTGTGGATGTTTATCAGTTGTCTGGTTACCATAGTACAGGCTCTGCCTGGTTTGGGATCGGATAACGGTGTGTTAGTTGTCCTGAGATATTTATATAGATTTAATTATCAACTCTTATAAGTCTCTATACACCATGGCATTTTAGTCGTCTTACAACGGCAGCCCACTTTATGTAACCAATGACTACTACTACTACACATCCATAACAAAAAATGAACATTTGAATAACTAAAAAATAAAAATATTATTCATTCCTGAGATTAGCGCGTTCAATCAAACAAACTCTTCAGCTTTATAATATTAGTATAGATTATGATGACGCACGACGTGGTTTAAGTTTGATGTTTTGTCTTATGGAAAATGGACATGAAATGATCTAGCCGACTCGCGCACTGGGTTGGTTTGTTCTCTACCGTATGATACGTAAACATTATTAACAGGATGTTTCATAATTCTAATCCATTACTTATTTTTCTGAGTACCTATTATCTTAATTAATGGTAAAAAAAAAAATCACGCCTAGAGGTATATTATGTTGAGGACACGGTGGAGCATACGGCGGAGGTGTGCCCTGCCTGGGCGGAGCACCGCCGTGTCCTCGTGGAGGCGATCGGCGGCGGCGACCTCTCGCGTCCGGCCCTGGTGCGAGCCATGGTACGGAGCGAGAGGGAATGGGAAGCCGTCACCTCCTTCTGCGAAGCAGTAATGCTCGCGAAGGAGGAGGCGGGGCGCGTGAGGGAGTGGCAGTCTCTGCGCCCTCACGCCCCTAGCCGCCGCAGGAGGAGACGCCCCGGGCGTCGGGAGTCGATAGCGGACTCCCGGCCACCGTAGGCGCGAGCTTGCGGGTGGCGAGCAATGGGTAGCTCGCCGCCCGGTAAGGACCAAGCTCGGGTCGACGGCGCGCAGTGTTCCACGCGCGCCTCAAAGAGATGTCAGCAGCAGTGTAGGGGTCTACTAGGACCGATGCCTGCCGGGGTCGCGAGATTGTTCGAAAGAAGAAGAAGTCATTTGATGATTTCCCATCCTGAAAAAAAAAAAAAAAAAAAAGGTATATTATGTTGGATACATTGAGTGGTACAACCTTTGTAAGACGACTACAATGTTACGGTGTATATAAGCCTTTCCCAAAGTGAGCGATAACGCCCCCTAGTGGGCGCTGCAAGCCTTAGGCGCGGGACAAATACAAGAGGCGTCGGGCGGAGGCGAGGCGCGGGCGCGGCGCGGGCGTGGTGCGGGCGCGGCGCCGGTGCAGCGCAGAACAGGCGTGCTAACGGTGTCGGAAAGGCGAGGCGCGGTGTTTCTCGTTAAATTCTATATCGTCACGCATTTTCCGGGTGCGCCGAAGGCGAGGAAGCGGCGCCCGCGCCGCGCCCGCGCCTCGCCCGCGCCGCGCCCGCACCCCGCCGTCTCAGTATGTCTCGCGCCCCACCTCTTCTATACATTTTGTATGAAATATCAAAGAAGTGGCGCCACGCCCGCGCCGCGCCCGTGCCGCACCTCCGCCCGACGCCTCTTGTATTTGTCCCGCGCCTAAAGGGGGGTGGTAAGAGACCCCGAAAAAAAAATGGGGGCGTTATGTAGACTCTACATTCTTCCCGTGGGTGTTATAAAAGTCGACTGAGGGACTTACTAGACAATGTGTAGCACTGTTCTCTATGCATTTTACCACCATACTGCGATCGCCAACCCGCCTGCCAAGCGTGGCGATTATGGCAAACCACCCCAAATTTTGGGAGGTCTATGTACAGCAGGGGACGTCTTTCGGCTGACATGATAATTGATGTCATTTTTTATGTAAATTGGTTAAAAAAAACTTTTACAAGCCAAAATCAAATCATTTTTCAAAAATAGAATATTCCTGACGACTGAGAAGACAGAACGAAACAAACTCAGAGTTCTCAATTCCTTTTAAAGTCCAGAGATAATCATGATAGAGGAGGAGAGGGCTTGCTACTCAGTAATAACAGCCGCAGGGTCTATCAGGTGGATCTATCAGGTTAAACTACGCTAGCCGCCGTGGGTAGGTGACTACCTTTAGATAACAACACTCCTCCGCGCCTCGGATAGCAGTTTAAGCTGTTTATTCCGGCTCTCATTGAAATTCGTTACGAGTCATCAGAAATATCCCGAAATACTTAAAACCAGTCTTACCAAGGAGTAACGTGTTACTTAGTGGCGGTCAAATAGGCAGTCGCTTTTTGTAAATCCAGGTATTTGGCCGCAGCCGGTTAGACTGGCAGATGACCTAAACATGTTGAGAAAAGGCTATACAGAAGATGATCTCATAATCTTCATCAAGCCAGAAAAGGATCGCTTCTGTTATGTTATTTGATGGCCTATGTTCAAATTCCGAACACTAGGGTTTGAAATAGCACGTAATGAACCCTACACGTTCGATTGATAGTGAGGTAGATGTGAGATAACCGTTTAATTTCCCCTACATGATCGACACATGGAGATAATTAGCTAGATAGCCATCAGCGGCTTGATTGGCACCTCTAACTTCCTAGCCGAGTTCACCGGGCCTACGCTCGTTTTGACTAATGGATGTGGAAATGTTATTTGGTAAATAGCAGCTAGATCTTTCATTTAGATAAATTGCCGGCCTTATTGAAAAATCCTACAGTTTCAGGAATATAATTACCTTATTGAAGAAACTTACGGTCAGCTCATAAAGCGGTGCACTAGAATAGATGCATGAAATCTAATATTTATGTTACCTTAACATAACGGGAACAAAGATTACTTTGATTTAGGCAATAACACAAAGTCAGAGGTAAATAAGTGTGAACGTACTTGTACCTACTTATTTTTGACAGATTGCGAATGATAATTTTCCCTATGGTCAATGGTGATTCAAATTTCGAACAGAATAAAGAAGCATAGAATACCATCACTTTGTTACACTCAATTGTTGTGTAAGCTACAAAATTCGTAAGTACGCTCTCTCACAAGACACAGAAGAGACTTTGAGCTTTTCTAAGCATAGATGTTTGTTCTATGTTACAAGATATTCGAGATAGTGTTCTTTGACTTAGATGTATATATTTTTGAATTGTTTACTTAGTTCTTTGTTTTGATATATGTACTCAGAATTACAAGGTTATTGTCATAATGATCATGGATAGTTTTGTACGAGTAAACAGTATTATATGCAGTAGGTACCCTCTTAATCCAAATAATGTGACAATTTATAGTCCCTCTTAAAGCCATGACATTTCCTACCAGGGTCACGAGATTGTTCGAAAGAGATACCGTGACCCTGGCACATGGGCAACTGAAGGCACACGGGTGGGTTTTAGTCAGTAAAAGTCTGACAAGCCCTCCCGCTCCGCCCAGAGCGGGAGAACTCATTTGATGATTTCCCATCCAAAAAAAAGGCATGCTATTTTAATTTAAAGGATCTCAAACGTCCTCCCCATAAATAAATTCACAAAAAGATCTTTCATTTCGTCGTTAAGTAATTCATGCGAATACAGTACGTATGTCACATTTGAATTAAAACGCCCAATTACTTTGGTCGAGTACTTAACCCCTGCTAATCTGCAGGGGTAAAAAACGCGGATGATTCGTCACCCTTATGAATGTTTAGTAGTTTTACATATCCAGACAAAATCTCTGCTTGTCCGTCGCGGTCTTAGGCGGTTCTTTCGTTTTATTTTTCAGCCATTGTTCAAGTGAGGTGTTTCGGACCGAACACTTTGTTACTCTATGCGCCTTCGGAACGCGCCGCCCGAACGGAATGACATCTGACTTGACAGTTTGATTTTGACACTTGACACTTCTCTTGGTTTTTGGTGGGAAAAAAGGGAACACGTCGCCGGTTGTATCTCGCGATCTTTTGTAAAGTAATCCCTTACCCCGGTCGTTTTGGTGGACCAAAACGACCGGGGTAAGGGACGACTCATGACCCAGTTGTTTGTGTTAATAACCCTATCTTGGTGAAATAACACGGGTTTTGGATATATCTTGTTGAAATAGTTTGAAGGTCAAGTGAAAGTGACGCTATTGGGAACGAGTGATTTGAAGACCGCATGCTGTGATTGCCTCCAGCCTTATTGCAGCGGATTGTAACCTGAAGAATACTCGCAACGTCACAACACGATACATATACACTCACTTACATACATAACTCCAGGTAACCCCAGAAGCAGTGTCCTTCAACCACCAGGTAAGTTCTTTTGTTGTATTGTAGGTGAGTCATTTGTTAATTGTATTGCGTCTTGCTTTGAATTGTACTTGTATTGTCTGCTCCGCGTACGGCGGACTAGTTTCGCTAGCCACTTCTTGTCTCCTGGACCCCACCATAATATCGTCCACTGCGCTGTTGAAATGCTATTGTAGGGGTCTAGTCTGGCAGCGTACATTTGGTATTCAGAGCGCGGTTATAAGACATATAACCAACAAATTGGTAATTTACAGTGAGCTAATTACTTGGCAGTCTCTATAAGGGAAGTAGTAATACGCTGTAAATATTTGATAACTATGATTGCTAGTTTATTTGAAATAATTTGTAAATTTATTGAGACGGGTAACCTGATGTTGCCAAGGTCAGCCGGGCTAATGAAGTGGATTGGATTGGGCTGTGTTGCAGCCCCTTGTTGTAGCCCCTTTTTGTGTCTGATCTCTGTTGTATTGAATGTCAGGAAGACATTGAAATATTGAGTTTTGTACCATCAATATGGTTGTTTGTGAAAATTAATATTTGAAATTGGCATTTTTGAGTATTACCATTGTTTTGAGTTAGAATAAAGGTTTATTATTGTTTTACCATTGACACAGTGGTTTGTGAACTTAACATTTGGAATTGGATTTGAATTTGAATTTTGAATTGAATATGATATAGAATTTTGAACGTTGATATTGATTTTGAATTAAAATAAAAGTTTATTGTTGAATTGAATTGAAACCAATATTTTGTTATTTCTTGAGTTGCTGACTGGCAGTTTGGTAGTTTGATTGTTTGCTTGTAGTTATTTTGTAATTGATTGATTGAACTTTGTTATTTGATTATTTAATTATTTGGTTTATTTGATTTGTTTGTTTGTGCAATGGCATACAAATGGAAATATTGCAGTGCCGGACACCTGTCCAGGTCAAGCCGGAGACCTCGGTTGTTTCAGGTCCCGGACTATTGAGTAGATTGCCTGCAAGTTTGGTTGATGCACGCTCGGACCTCAGACCTGCCCAAAAGTTGGCCTATTTGTTGTCTGTCCTGGAAGATGAGGCCCGAGCCTTGGTACAGCATCTGTCGTTGACTGACTCAGCCTACCCTACCACTTTGGGACTACTCACCCAGCGGTACCAAAATAAACGTTGTTTGGCTGACGTTCATATTGAATTGATTTTGGGGTTACCGGTCATTACTAGTTTGTCAGCATTGCGTACTGACCTGTTGAACCCGTTGGTGGTAGCGACCAACGCTTTAAAGCGATTGGACTTGCCGGTGGACCAATGGTCTTACCCTTTGGTGCATGTTGTGCTGCAACGGCTTCCTGCCGATTTGAGGGCTCGTTTCGAGCAAAGGTATGGTGGGGATAGTGTCACACATCTCCCCCCATTTGGTGACCTCGTCCAATTTTTGAAGGATGAGTGTCGGTTTGTGGACAACTCTGGCGTTGCCACTGAGTCATGCCAGCCGTCTTCCCGGCCACGAGACCAGGGACGGACTAGGGCTCGCGGGCCTGTTGATGGTCGCCCCGCCGCTCGTTTTGCTGGCACCCAGAGTCGTCCTGGTTGTGAGTTTTGTAGGGACACGGGGCATGGCATGGCAACTTGCGCGGCCTTTTTGAAGTTGCACGTGAGTGCCCGCCGCCGAATTGCCAATGCACGGCGCATGTGCTTCTCTTGTTTGGGGGCTCACTTCCATCGGGACTGCCCCAACCCCCGCCCTTGTAGAATTTGTAGGGGGTCCCATTTGGACATTTTGTGCGCTAACGCGAACCACGCTGGCAGACCAGCCTCTGATGAAGGTTCGCGTACGGGGGTGTACCATGGAGTTGGTCACCGGGCTTCTGCATCGCCGGTTCAGAACCGGGGAGAGGCCCGCAATTTTGAGCGCCGCACTCCACCCCCCGCGCAAGTTGATCGGGAGCCGCGCGACCGCCATTTGGTCTCCCCGCGTAAAGGCGATTACGCAATTGTTGCTAGGCAGCGCTGGCCAGACCAGCACCGCCTTCCCTCCCCTCCATTGGCGGAACGTCCCCGGTTGGAGTCACGCCCCCCGCCATTCAGGCATCCGGTGGGATATGCCCTTCCAGCGATGGCGCGTGGCTCGGGACACCGCGCGTACGAGGAATTTGAACTCCATCCTCGTCGGGAAAGATTTGGGCCTGGGTGCGGCGATCGGTCGCCACCCAGGCATTGTTAGGACATTGGCGCCTGCCCTGCTAAGGTACCCCTCAGATTGACACGGTTTGTTGCCTACGGCATCGGTCGGGTCTGGGAGCCCACGGGGGACTCTGTTGTGGTCCGTGCCATTTTGGACACGGGTACCAAGGGTTGCCTTTTGTCTATTGTTTTGTTGTTTGTTTGTATTGTTTTGGGCAAAATTGTTTTCTTGAGCGCCTTTGGACTGCGGGACTTGGCTGGGACGAGCCAATTCGGGAAACCCTGTTGGAAGATTGGCTCCAATTTGTATCCGCACTCCCTGCAGTCAACGAGGTCGTGTTACCCC
Organism: Aporophyla lueneburgensis; assembly: GCA_932294355.1. NCBI lineage: Eukaryota > Metazoa > Arthropoda > Insecta > Lepidoptera > Noctuidae > Aporophyla > Aporophyla lueneburgensis. Next base: position 7,327,571 of record OW028739.1, on the reverse strand, counting down.
GCGCTATCCTCCCCTCTGGGAGCTACACTGCTACCCTTGTTTGTGATGCGTCTTCGCACGGTTATGCAGCTGTTGTTTGTCTGCGCACCGTCTGCGCGACAGGCCAGGTGAATTTGTCACTGGTCTTGGCCAAGAGCAAGGTGGCCCCCCTCCGGATGGCACTGACCATCCCTAAGTTAGAATTGTCAGGGGCGGCGCGTCTTGTGCGTCTATTGAACCACGTTGCTCACACTTTGGATGGAACAGTGGACATTCGGGTTTCTTACGCCTGGACGGACAGTCAAATTGTTTTGTGTTGGTTGAAGACGTCCGTCCACTCTTTGGAGGTCTTTGTTGCGTACCGAGTGTCCCAGATTCAAAATTTTGATACGCCTTTGATTTGGAGGCACTTGCCTGGAGATTTGAACCCAGGCGCCGTGGCCTCACGTGGGTGCATGGCACCCCGCTTGTTTGCTTACCCCCTATGGTGGGGACCAGACTGGCTGACTCATCCCGAGGATGATTGGCCTCGATCGCCAGTCTTGATGTCGGGTCCTTTGCCCGGGCTCAAGGTGCTCGCTGTTGGAACAAAGGACCCTGAGTTTTGTTGAGTCGATAAAGCTCCCTCGACAAATTGTTGAATTGTTGTTTGTTCTTGTTAAATTGTTGGTGACTGATCGTCACATTATGAACTCACATGCCGGTTGCAATGCGCTGTTGGCCATTCTGCAGCGAGAGTTTGGAAATTGTCGGGAGCCGTTAGTAAGTTGAACCCCTTTTGGACGATACGGGTCTTTTGTTGTTTGGTTGTTGACGGTTGAGTCACTCTAGTCTTCCTTATGGGGTCCGTCACCCCTTTTGTTGCCTAAGGAGGGCCATTTGGTTAAATTGTTGTTGTTGTTTGGTTGTTATTGTTGTTTGGTTGTTTTTGTTGTTTGTTATTGTTTTGATCCGCCAGCCTGCCCCCATTAGGGGGGTATTTTTGAGGCCGCGGTGAAAGCGGCACAGGGACTCTGGCGCAGATTGTTGGGAGACAACGTTCTCACCTTTAAGGAGTTAGCTACGGTATTTTGCCGCATTGAAGCTGTATTGAACTCGCGCCCATTGTGCCCGCTGTCTTCGGACCCGAACGACTTGGAGGCCCTGACCCCGGAACATTATTTTTTTTTTGTTTTGACAGCCACTTGTTGCCCTGCCGGAGCACCCTTTTGTCGATGTGAGCCAAAATTGGCTATCGCGGTTTCAGTTGGTGCAGCAGCTCGCTCAGAGTTTTGGAAGCGTTGGAGCTTGGAGTATTTGCACATCCTCCAGCAGCGCGTCAGGTGGACTGATAAAACGCAACCTTGTCGGGATTGCCAAGTGATTAGCGGACGGGAAGGCCCGTCCGGGGGGGGTAGATGTTTCGGACCGAACACTTTGTTACTCTATGCGCCTTCGGAACGCGCCGCCCGAACGGAATGACATCTGACTTGACAGTTTGATTTTGACACTTGACACTTCTCTTGGTTTTTGGTGGGAAAAAAGGGAACACGTCGCCGGTTGTATCTCGCGATCTTTTGTAAAGTAATCCCTTACCCCGGTCGTTTTGGTGGACAATAGGTCATGACCCAGTTGTTTGTGTTAATAACCCCTATCTTGGTGAAATAACACGGGTTTTGGATATATCTTGTTGAAATAGTTTGAAAGTCAAGTGAAAGTGACGCTATTGGGAACGAGTGATTTGAAGACCGCATGCTGTGATTGCCTCCAGCCTTATTGCAGCGGATTGTAACCTGAAGAATACTCGCAACGTCACAACACGATACATATACACTCACTTACATACATAACTCCAGGTAACCCCAGAAGCAGTGTCCTTCAACCACCAGGTAAGTTCTTTTGTTGTATTGTAGGTGAGTCATTTGTTAATTGTATTGCGTCTTGCTTTGAATTGTACTTGTATTGTCTGCTCCGCGTACGGTGGACTAGTTTCGCTAGCCACTTCTTGTCTCCTGGACCCCACCTTATGGTGGGGTCCAGGAGACAAGAAGTATCTTCCACTGCGCTATTGAAATGCTATTGTAGGGGTCTAGTCTGGCAGCGCACATGAGGTTTAAAGCATTGTTTACTTTAATTTGTTGGTCAAAACGTATGAGCGATAATTTTTTTTCATAATAAAAATATTGCGTGTCTGAATCTTCTTAAATAAAAAAAATAAAAAATACGAGACATTTTGTATGAGACACAGAGAGAGAGAGACTCATGTTACGAAATTTATCAAAACGTGACGCGTTTTTGAATTTTAGCTTCAAAATCTCGTCCATTTATTGAATCGCCTAAGAAGTTTCACTTTGAAAATACTTTCAATTGTTTTAGCAAACAACATAGTTGAATTTCGTTTCTAAATTCTCTAGGAAAATACCGAATGAAATTGTTTTCGATGCCCGGTTTCAGAAAGTTCAATTACTGAATATGTCAAATACGACTGTCATTGTTTTGGACTACCAATCACAAATTGGGACTAATGAAGGTATTGTTATATCTGCCTACATTTACGTAGACAGAAGTTTTGGTGATCAGCGATTTTACTTGGCTTACAGACATCGTGAGTGAGTTTGTTCGTAGCATTCCCTCGAGGATTTACTTTGTAAAAATAACATCAGTAAAAATCATGAAGGAATTGAGGAAAACTCCACCGCAAAGCTAGCGACAAAATATATTATGTATGACGTAGTAAGTTCTTTTGCTTTTGTACCGTAACAGTAATAAACCTAAAATACAATGTTTGTGCAAACATAAAAGAACTGTAGTTTGTTCTGAAGTGGAGATTTCAAGTCAGTAGGTACTTACTAAGAAAAATGTAGAATAGTTGAAACTCAACACACGAAGTTAGTTATTTCTGTAGCACTTTAATTTTATTGTTCTACGTAACTCTTAACAACGAAAGGTTGCATTTTTAATTGTATAAAATGTTGCAATGTTGACTTCGTGACAAAGGCCATTCTGAAACTTGAGTTAATTAACCGCCTACTAACTTTTTGATGCAAGGTGTGGGAAAAACGTCTACAGAATCATCCTGTTTGGTTTATTCTCACTTCCATAGCTTCATTTGTATGCTTACCTACAACGATCGATCAATGTCGACATAATCCATCACACAGAATTAAAATTATGCCAACATGTAGGTGGTATAGAATAACAGAAAATAATTTAATAGATTTCACTTTCGCAAACATTGCCATTTTTATTCACCTATTATTTTAAAAACTCTGTATCGAAATATCTAAAACCTCTTTTGTAATGAATTATAAATTATGTCTCTGGCTGGTGACAATACAGCGCGGGAACGATTTAAAAATGTATAATGCGATTCAAATGAGAATAGGATCGACTTTGCGCCATATTGTGACGTCATAGCTGTCAATTCTAACCAGTTACGTAGGGTGAGCAAAAAAAGATTTTTTTTAAAATAAATTTTATTAACAAAGATTTAGTGAAAAATATTAATATTAATTTATCCCCGTAGCCAAATGACCTCGCTTGGCGACTTTTCTTGCATTTTGCAGTGTTTGCAAAATGATGCCGTACGTTTCACTAGTCAAACTTATATTTCCTCCACTGTTGCATCAGTTCTAATGTTTGCTGTTTCTCGCTCTCCAACTATTTATCTACACAGCGCCTCGTTTACTCATTTTCGAGCAAAATGAGTAAGACAATAACAAAAACAAATAACAACAATCACAAAAAATAACAACAATGTAAGAAACACAATTAAAGAAACATTATCAGTCCACAAGCACATGCACTTTTTGGCGTGGCTACTGGGCCTTTGCGCCAACAATGAAAATAAAAAAGGCTATGGTATGGTTTTAAAAAACGAATTATGACTTTAAATAATTAAATATTATATTAAGACGATTTACTACTATTTAACCCTTTTATCAAAATTTGATGTAAGACTACTATTATTGATAAGCAAATACGTTTTTTTGCAAACCGTACTTTTCAAGTGAAATTTGACAGATAGAGGTTATTGACATTCCTATTCTTATTTGAACCGCACTATACAGCATTCATGTAACAAATAAAATAAATTTGAAATCTCTTATATTTTCATCTGTTCTATATTTAAATAACAGCGCCACGTAGCCAGTCGGCTAAATCAAACTTTCAATATTTAATTAAACTTTAATAAGTTCGTCCATTTTAACTTTAAACATATCTATACAAAAAAGTGCCCATTTACTGTAGGTTTTTATCTGCAATTATGTTAAATAATATTTTAAAGCAAACTGTTATCATCTATTCGTTAAACAAATGGCAGCAATTATCTCTGTTTCGTGAATTTTGTAACAGCTGCAGACAAATTACATACTTTCAGTATGCTCTCAGTACGATATTTTTTGATATTCTGCCTAGTTCACTTTCTCGATATAGCTTTATATTTTAAGACCATTAACTTTAGATTTTCTCGAGTGACAAATTACACTTTTTATGTTGGCGAGAATATTTTTTATGTTTATTCTACTTTAAAATGGAGCTATTATTTTCAAATTTAAGATATTTTTCTTAGGTTTTTGAGGTTTGATCAAATGGTTTTATAAGCTCGGTATAAAATAATCAGCATTTAATGTTCCCATAGTTAGGACATAAGCCTCCTCTCAATGAGAGGAAGCGGGTCACGGGCCGAGGGCCGCTTGGGCTCAGTACCTACTACTAATAGTGACACTTTTTTTTAAGAAAAGAGCCAGGTTTTTCGTTTATGATTTTGCCAAAAACAAGACTTGCGTTCTGTATGAGATGGGAAATTCCATCACAAGTGCCTTAGGCATCTATGAAAGCGTGAGTGCTTACAGACACTCACTCCTCCATAAATAATCTCCTAGATATTAAAAGAAGCTGTCTGCTTCACGAATATTTTTATCGAAACAGATATTAAACCTTCTTACATACAAAACAGGGAACTTGGTCACTATCAAAGTCGTAAGTATCGGAATAAAAACCGTAGCGTGAGTGCAGGTGAAATAGATGTACCGGTTTGCCAAACAAGCTATACCTTGCCTCACTTTTTGAACTTTCACCTAAATTATAGAGCTTTAGTTAACCTGAAACAAAAAGCTTGTTCTACCGGGAAAACTAATTAAACGTGACTTTTTAAAGTCCTATTTTGTGGCTCCCATTTAAAGCTCATTTTCATTGGTAATAAAAACAAATTTTGGTTCAAGATACGCGCCTGAAAAGAATTCTAGTGAACATTCATCATAATCAGCCTATATTGTTCCCACTGCTGGGACATAGGCCTCCTATCGGTGAGAGGGACTGGGCCATAATCCACCACGCAGGCCCAGTGCGAGTTGGTAGATGTCACACGTTTTCAGTTTTTTATGTCTAAGACATGCCGGTTTCCTCACGATGTTTGCATTCACCGTTTTGAGAGCAAAGGTGATAAAATTATTGAAACAAATTAAAGTGCCTGCTGGGGTTCAAACCCACGACCTACAACTCGTAAGTCGCGGCCATTACCACTGTGCCAGCACTGCTCTGTGAACATTGTTTAGTGAACATTGTATTCTTCGATATAGATTTAATTACAGAATCTTTAACGGTCCATATCCCTGCTTCTCAGAATTATTCAGTTTGGCAAGAATTGAAGGCCTACTACGTACCTACATTAATATAGTTTCCAGTAGTTTCTGGGCAAGTTTTACCTCCCTCCCACATGTTCCTCCTCACCTGTAGGTTCCACCCGGTTACTGAAACTCCGATCAAGTTTGTTCAGAGAATTTGCTGTCAAATGTTATGCTGCCGGTATTGGTTGACTTAGATAACGTTAGGTACATTAATAAGTAAATAACAAGCCAGAAAACAAAGATTAAATAACCATTTGTTACATAGAGTTTCAGTCCACATTAGTTTTCCCTGAGACCTTTCAAAACACTGATAAAAGTAACTTTTTATGTAAACTGGTTAAAAAATATTTTTATAGACGTCAAAATCAAATTATGTTTTAAAAATAGAACGAGTTCGGTGTGTCTAAACTGACTGAGAAGAAAGATCGAAACAAATTCAGAGGCAAAGAGTAAAATAATATCTAAGAAGTCTTTTTTTTTTTCTGGATGGGAAATCATCAAATGACTTCTCCCGCTCTGGGCGGAGCGGGAGGGCGTGTCAGACTTTTACTGACTAAAACCCACCCGTGTTCCATTAGTTGCCCATGTGCCAGGGTCACGGTATCTCTTTCGAACAAGCACGAATTAAGTAAGCGACAACGGAAGTATTTAAAAAATAACTTTATTCCGACAGAGTTACAGCGTAAGAGTAATTAATTAAATCTAATAAAATATTGATCTTATATACTAACTTAATTGCTAACGTAGTACAAGCACTACGTGATCAGACCGACGCATGTTCTAGATATTATAAATGCTGATCGCGCAGTGGGAAATTGGGAACTAATAATCTAGTTAATAATTATTGGCTGACAAAGCTAATAATGGTAGGTTGGGGTTCCTTAACTCCTCCCTCCCTAAGAGAGAAATTATCCGAAGGTGTCGCAGACGGTTTCGGAGAATTTCGACAAAAGTTTATGAACTGAAATTTATACATTATAAAGATAACTATTGCTATTACAATAATCACATACTCTAAGATGGTCCATATACTAATTTCTATTGTCACTGTTTGTGTCGTATCATCTATTTCACTGAATTTTGCACTTTGTAACACTTCTTTCACATCACTGAAGTCCACATTTCTTAAATCCACTTTCTTTGATCTTCTCTGGATGTCCTGTTGTAGATCCGGCATCTGGATCAATGGCAGCTGGAGACTGGAAACTGTAGTGTTTGTGGTGGCGGCAACGATGACTTCGCCTATTTGTGTCTCGCATTGTTGGCCAGGTGTCACGATATAGGTCCCAAGAATAGTGTACTTCAGGATTTCTGCATTGCAATTCTCGGTGATGATGAGACTTTCCTCTGAGTAAACCAACCATTGATTGTCGGTTACTTTTTGTATCTTAGTTTTTTCTATTTCAATATGGTTCTGTATGCAGTTTTTGTTGTTGTTCTTCATCAGCATTATTTGTTCAATGCAGGTCTCGGTTGGAAACTGGGCTAAATTAGTTTCAGCGCAAAGAAATTTGTCATTTTCAATCTCAGTACATGGGCTTACCACGGGCATGTATTTCAATCTATTCACCATCAGGTAAGGGTATTTGGGTATAATTGTAAAGGTATTTGGAGAATGGAATATAGGGATGGGTATAACCTTGTAATAATTATATGTTTCGTTATTAATTAGGGGAACTTCTAAAACAAAAACTAACTTGTTGTTATTTATATATGATTTAAGTATGATATTACGTTCTAATTTTATTAAATTACGTTTGCTTACTGGATATATTGTTCTAGCATGTTTAGCAATGACTTCTAACGTATTATATAATTCTGTATTATTTATAATGGATTGGTGCAATGTATTCAATTTGCTGAAGGCTATTGCCGTCTCAATCTCTTGTATGTTTTCGTAACAGGTTCGAAAGTTATTTAAAATTTGATACATAGTATTCAATATTTGGAAAAGTTTATTAAACCTGAACTCATGTTCAACTAATTTTTCCATTTCATTGGTATGTAAACCCAAGTTTTTAATATTTGAATTTATTATTTCGGAGTCATTTACTAATTTATCAAAAGCTTTTTGCATTGATGATACTTTACGTTCGACCACATGCTCTTTGTTCTGTATCATTTGGATTTCTCTATCATATTTAATTGCATCGTCTTCATCTAAATTTCCTGTAATAGCTTTTACAAGTGAGCCTAATGGATTAAACAAAGCTCTTTTATTTCTATAATGAAAAGGTAAGATTTGAAAAAATCTATCCCTAGTTAGTTTAATGAGATATTCTATTTGACTTCTATTCCTATAGTTTCGTTACTAACTCTACTTTCCTTAATTTTAATTTTTAAGTTAGTAAAATCTCGAATATTATTATCAATTTGTAAGCTTAATGATTCTAAATCTACAATTTTATATATTGTCCAATAACTATTCCTCTTCACTGCTACTCCCCGCTTTATCGCTGATATCCCCGGATTCTGATCGAGGTTTTGGAGGTCCAGCGTGAATGTTGGCACCACTAGTACCAGAAGTACCAGGCACGATCTGTGGAGGACGTTTTACATTTTTTAACGCTACTCTAGTTTTTCTTTTCTTTACTTCTACTAGCACTATATTTCTTTCAACTTCACCTATAACTTTCGCTTTTTCATATCGCGGTTTTTCTTTAGCTTTTCTAATCCTAGTGTCTTTCATGTAAATATTATCGTCTGGTTCAAGTACCGGTGTCGTTTCGCCACCTTTTTTATTAATTACTTGAATTTTATCGTATTCTATTTTTTCTGTTATGAATTCATAGAGTATTTTAAGGCGTTTTCTATGATCTAACAATAATTTCTGAGTTAAGTTTTTCTCTCTATCCACGTTAAATACATTATCTGAATAAGTGTGACCAAATACTAGTTCAAAAGGCGTAAAATCTGTTGCTGAATGAATGGTATTGTTATAAGCCATGATGGCATAAGTCATAACTGATGCTGCATCTAAATCGCTTTTATCGTATTTTGCTATACGGTAAATCTCAATAATGGTAGAGTGAAACCTTTCTACTACTGCCATTGAACTGGGGTTATTTGGCGTCCCAATATGAAGTTCAATTTTGTACAAGCTTAACATTTCTTTAATCAAAGTATTATTGAATTCTGTACCGGAATCGCAACTAATTTTCCTAGGCAGACCATACATGCTGAAATATTTAATCAATGCCCTAACTATCTCTGGTGTACTCCTATTCGGTACCTCTATGGCTTGTGCTATTTTACTAAATGCATCCACTATAGTTAAATAATATTTCCCTTCTATATATAATAAATCCATAAAAGCTTCCTGAAAAGGGGCATCCTGGGTTTGTGTTAACTGAATGTGGGGTTTAATCGGTTTTCTATCATATTTCATGCGTTTACATGTTTCGCAAGCATTTATGATTGCCGTAACTGTCTCTTTCATGTTTGCCCACCAATAATGTCTTTTAAGTTTTGTTAAAGTTTCTTTAATACCTCTATGACACGTTTTCCCGTCGTGGTATTTTAAAATAGCTTCTTTTTGATCTTCTTCAGATCCTGTCAAATTTATAACTCTTTCTGTACATTCGGTTAACTTAACTGAATCCTTTTTAAATAACTTAATTACCATGTCTGAAAAACTTTTTCTAAAAGATGGATGCTCGAAGTATATAAAGTACTTATGTTTTGGATCTATATACTCTTTCAAAAAGTCTTTAACTAATATATCGTTATTTGTCGGTAAGTGAACTTCGAGAATTTTTTGTTTATTATTAGAAATATCTTTTACGGCTAATTTATTTTTAAACCATGAATGAATTAAAATCTGTTTTGGTTTAGTATCGACAGCTTCGTTTAAAATAGAAATACCTTCATGTTCTCTATTTGAAATTGAGTTGGCAGTGACCCCATCATCAGAATCCGAAAGTTCTATCGTTTCTAATGGAGTTTCGAGGTCTTGCAATTCGTTTTCTATAATTTTTTGTATACGTTCCTGCCTATCTCCTACATTTACGAATATTGAATCTAAATCGTCGTCAATTGCATTAATCTTAATCCTAGATAAAGCATCTGCATTCGTATTTTGAGGGCCTTTCTTATATTTTATTTCGAAATCGTACTCTTCTAACCTTAACCACCATCGCGTGAGTTTACTATTGGGCTCTTTCAATGAATACAGCCAAGCTAATGGTCTATGGTCTGTAAATATGGTAAACTTATTACCATACAAATATGGTCGAAAGTGCTTAACAGCCCATATTATGGCTAAAAGTTCCTTCTCGATAGTGCTATATCTTACTTCTGTGTCACTCAAGGTTCTACTAGCATAGGCTACAGGCTTATCTGAGCCTATTGTTCCTTGTGACAATACAGCCCCGATTGCAAAATTGGATGCATCCGTGGTTAAAATAAAAGTTTTACTAAAGTTAGGAAACTGTAACAAAGGTGCATTTGTTAAAAGCTTTTTACATGTCTCAAAACATTCTTTATATTCCTCATTAATTACAATTTTGCGACCTTTCTTTAAACAAGCTGTTAATGGTCTAGTTATTTTGGCAAAATCCTTGATAAATTTCCTATAATAACCGATTAGTCCTAAAAAGCTTTTAATCTGTGTAACCGTTTCCGGTATAGGATACCTAAGAACAGCATCTATTTTATCATTATTTGGTTTCAAACCCTCACTCGTAATAGTATGCCCTAGGTAGAGTACTTCCTTTCTAAGAAAATGAGACTTATCTAATTGAACTTTTAAATTTGTTTGACGGAAGCGGTCAAAAACTGCTCTAAGTTTTTCTACATGTTCAGGCAAGCTTTTGGAAAAAATAATGACGTCATCGAGATATACTAAGCAATGTAAGCCTTGCAGGCCTCGTAAGACGTTATCCATCGCTCGCTGAAAGGTTGCGGGTGCAGTCTTTAACCCAAACGGCATTCTGTTAAACTCATAATGACCTGAAGGTGTGCTAAACGCGGTTTTAGTTCTATCTTCCTCCTGAACCTCTAATTGATGATACCCGCTAGCTAAGTCGAGAGTTGTAAAGTAGGTACTATTACCTAGCATGTCAAATAAATCGTTAATGTTGGGCAAAGGGTATTTATCATCAATTGTGATTTCATTGAGCCGTCTATAGTCAACTACCATCCTCCATTTTTGTTGGCCTGATGCGTCTAATTTTTTTGGCACTAGATGTACGGGAGCACTCCAGGGAGAATGAGATTCCTGGATAATGTTATCCCTTAACATTTTCTCAACTTGACTCCTGATCTCTTTTGTTTGAATAGGTGGCAATCTATGTGCCTTAATGTTTATTGGGTCTTCATTTTTTGTTCTTATTCTATAGGTTAACGGAATATTTTCACAGTAAAATATATCTTTGTATTCTTTACAAAGTCCCTCAATAACCGCACGTTCTCTATACTTCCAAAGGTAACCGGTAATGGAATAATAGCCGTTTCACTATGAACACTCGATGCGTGAGTGCTAACAACTTCGAAGGGTTCATACTGTAAATAATTTTTAAAATATTTATTCCCTATATACGGGCTTATAAACGATCTAACACTCCCCGTATCTATCATAAAAACTGCCTTCAATTCTGGTATAACTATATGTGGTAAATTTAAGCGTTTATTACAATTTATTTTTATTCGTTCTCTATGGTAGAGGCCGTTATGCAAAAATTTTCCGCCCTGGGTTCTTCGGGAGAAAATTCTTGGCACTCATTATACGAATTACTTGAACTCTGTTCATTATTATTAGAATTATTTATGTAATTAACACGTCGCGAACTTGCAGTACGCATGGTGACATCAGTATTCGCACCCGACGTAGATGCTTGCGCTGCAAAAGACGGCATGCCCGGTGCATGTGCTGCGAATTGTTGGTTCTGTTGTGAAACCGGAACAGATGACCTACTTGACTGCGGTGACGCATTATTGTTGTTTGTACGATTAAAATTGTCTTGATTTCTTTGAGTATTATTATGTTGTTTATAATGTCTGAGCTGATGCGAATTGTTCGGTGTAAATGTGCTGTTTGTAGCACTATTCGGTACATGTGTACTTGATATGCTATGAGAATCTTTCTTTTGATTATTAGATTCAAATGTATTTTGGTTATTAGGCAAATTGGGTCTGTTATTTCTACTAAAATTACGCCTGTCGTTTGTTTTCGACTCATAGACTGCCTGGAAGTTTTGTTCTTCTAAAACTATTTTTAATGCATCCTCTAACGTTGTGACGTCGCGCAAACGAACTAATCTAACTAGAAATGGTGGTAAATTAAACAAGAAAACATTCATTGCTCTGTTACTATAAATTATTTGCTTTGCCTTACGTAGAGAGTCATCAATGATAGTTTCTGATATTTTAGCAAATAAAATACTTCTCATCCGCTGTATTCTATGGCAAAAATCTAAATAACTTTCACCCTTATTTATTCTACATGATTCTAACTCCATTGCTAAACAATCCTCTGTGCGTGGATCACCGAAGTGTTGGTTTAACAACTTCTTTAGCTCATCCCACGTACCTATAGATTCTCTTTCGCCTACCAAACTGGCTGCTTCGCCCGATAACCTACTTGTGAAATGAAATAAATATTCATTTTGGGCTGCGGTTCCTAAGAACGTAGTCAAAATGTATTCACATTTTTTTATATATAAAGGCAACATTCTAGTGTCACCACTGAATATTGGTATGATGTTAACCAATTCCTGTGGAACACGGGTTACGTTTTCCATTGCGAAAAGTTATGAAACTAACAAAGGCAGAGAGAAAAAAAAATCACACTAATGTATACGGTACTAAAATATCACTACTCTAAATTATTAATACAATTAAAATCTATGCAAATATTATTACGGCGTTGTCCAATCCCTAATAATACACAAACACATAGACTATTACAAGGTTGGGATATAGATGGAAGAGCTGAGAGGAAGGTGAAAAAGATTTACTCACAATTCCGCAGCTAGCTCCATGCTCCCTGAATTACTGCTGTGGCTGGTCCTCTTCCGTAACTCGAAGTGGCTTCTTAATGAATTTATTTGTTCGGCGATCTCTGCTAAACCGTAGACACGGACGTCGTCGGTTGCTCCACGTAGAATTGTATACACGGCAGACTGACTACAGAGATCCTACCGGCTGCGCCAATTAAGTAAGCGACAACGGAAGTATTTAAAAAATAACTTTATTCCGACAGAGTTACAGCGTAACAGTAATTAATTAAATCTAATAAAATATTGATCTTATATACTAACTTAATTGCTAACGTAGTACAAGCACAACGTGATCAGACCGACGCATGTTCTAGATATTATAAATGCTGATCGCGCAGTGGGAAATTGGGAACTAATAATCTAGTTAATAATTATTGGCTGACAAAGCTAATAATGGTAGGTTGGGGTTCCTTAACTCACGCGACCCCGGCAGGCATCGGTCCTAGCAGACCCCTTCACTGTTGCTGACATCTCTTTGAGGCGCGCGTGGAACACAACGCGCCGTCGACCCGAGCTTGGTCCTTACCGGGCGGCGAGCTACCCATTGCTCGCCGCCTGCAAACTCGCGCCTACGGTGGCCTGGAGTCCGCAATCGACTCCCGACGCCCGGGGCGTCTCCTTCTGCGGCGGCTAGGGACGTAAGGGTGCAGAGACTGCCACTCCCTCACGCGCCCCGCCTCCTCCTTCGCGAGGCCGTTGCCAAATGGCAAAAAACGGAACCCTTATAGATTCGTCATGTCTGTCTGTCTGTCTGTCTGTCTGTCCGTCCGTATGTCACAGCCACTTTTCTTCGAAACTATAAGAGCTATGCTGTTGAAACTTGGTAAGCAGATGTATTCTGTGAACCGCATTAAGATTTTCACAATAAAATAGAAAAAAAACAATAAATTTTGGGGTTCCCCATACTTAGAACTGAAACTCAAAATGTTTTTTTTTTCATCTAAACCATACGTGTGGGGTATCTATGAATAGGTCTTCAAAAATGGTATTGAGGTTTCTAATATAATTTTTTTCTAAACTGAATAGTTTGTGCGAGAGACACTTCCAAAGTGGTAAAATGTGTGTCCCCCCCCCCGTAACTGCTAAAATAAGAGAATTATAAAACTAAAAAAAATATATGATGTACATAACCATATAAACTTCCAACGAAAATTGGTTTGAACGAGATCAAGCAAGTAGTTTTTTTTTAATACGTCATAAATGGTAAACCGCAATTTACCTTTCATTCAATCAACTCAAATACAAAAATTAAAAAAAAAAACATTTAATTTCATAAACATAAACCTTATGCATAAACCGAGGATACCTACAGGTTTGTTCGGAACCCTCGGTGCGTGAGTCCGACTCGCACTTGGCCGGTTTTTTTTTTTAAACGTTTTGCATTTACCACATGAAACGCCAATTTCATACGTAAGGCACCTAATATAAAAGAAATTCTAGTAAGTATAGCTGTTTGCTATCCCTTCTTTTAGCCTGAATTCAGTCAACGCATTTGCTTCGTTTTCTGGAAGTACATTTGAATAGTAGTATTCGTTCAGTCCCGTTCGGTATCCATTAGAGAGCACGTTACTGTTGTTTTTCCTTTTCAGAATATTCTATCACGGTTAGAACCATTTCACACATCGATAGCTCTCTGACAAATAAATGTAGATATTGTTGACGTGTGATATCCTCTATCCATAGAATAACAAATGTTATGGTATTATTTAACTTATTTTAGCATTTTATTTACATTATTAAATATTAGGATATAAAAATTATAGCAACATTTAAATTTAAAAAAAAATATGATGGTATTTATTATTATGTATTATATATATGTATTATTTCTCGGTTATTAACAAAAAGGGGATTAGCGAGTTTTTCAAGAGAAGCAGTGGGCCATCTATCTACCAGCTTTTTCCTTCTAGATTAACCGAATGCACAATCCGGTTACTGGGTTATATATTGCCCCCTTGGTAACACTGATTGTCAAATAATGCTAATGACAATCAAAGATCTATAAATGACTGCTGGATTTCGCCAGAACCAGTGGTATTTATTTATTTATATATGCTTTATTGTACACCAGAAAATACATTACAACAAGAACATTTAACAAAAAAAAAAAAAAAAACATACATTGGGCGGCCTTATCGCTTTCTGCGATCTGTATCCACAGGTCTTAGAAGGAATCTTATTTCTGTGGTTGTATTTATGACTATGAGGGGATGGGACGTTTTAGGCTGCAAAGTATAAGTGCTTTAAATAATAATAGAAATTAAAAAGCTGGCGAATTTCCCCCATTTAACCTTCACATAAATTATGTCTTTATATCAGAGCAACTTTAAAAGTTCAAGGTTTTAGGTCAAGGTCATTAATCCTAATTTGTCGAGTTCAAGACGTGACTGAATTCAAATTGTAATCAAGCACAGATCCAGGAGAGGTTGCCGCTTTAATTCCATATTGTATGTCGTAGGAAAATGTTTAAAATTTATAATGTATTTAGTTATGAAGTTTGTATCTGGGTCAGAACTACAAAATACTATATGAGTTTCATTAGTTATTTAAATGGTCCGTGTAGTTTAAAGATCACCTGAATTCATACAGAAAGACTTTTGAATAAGTAAATCGTGTCTGATATCTTTGATATCTTGCTGTTGTTACCTAGATGAAAACATAAAACAAATACTTACGTACTTATCCATGACTAGCTTCTGCCCGCGACTTCGTCCGCGTTAAATTTCTTGTTCCCCCGACTAGGGTTGCCAGGTCTTAAAACCGAAAAGCCGGACAGACCCGTCAGTTTAGCCGGACATTTGGGTAAAAAGGTCTGACATCTTTAATTATTTAATATTAAAACAAAATTAAACAAAACACTAATTAATTAACGTTAAAATAAATAAGTAACATAAACGAATTATATTTCTGATTGGCAGACACATGCTTTAAAAGCTAATTTTCTTTTTAAATTGAGTAGTAATAAGACTGCTAGTTCACTCGCTTGCGCTAGCGATACAAGGTGCGGTGGGTGGAGCTGAAACCAAGGCAAAATGATTAAATTTGCAAAGCCTAACAAAAACCGGACAGGCCGGACACCGTCTAATTTGGCCGGACACACAACCAAAAAGCCTGACTGTATCCGGCTTTATCCGGACGCCTGGCAACCCTACCCCCGACCCTTCCCGTCGCGTCGAATCGCCTACCCGTGCGATTTTCCCCGTTTTTGCAACATTTTTCATTACTGCTCCGCTCCTCTTAGTTGTAGCGTGATGTTATATAGCTTATAGCCTTTCTCGATAAATAGGCTACCCAACACAAAAATATTTTTTCAATTCGGACCAGTAGTTCCTGAGATTAGCGCGTTCAATCAAACAAACATACAAACAAACAAACTCTTCAGCTTTATAATATTAGTATGCCAATATACAAATGCCAATATACAAATAGTATAATATAATAGTAGTATAATATAATAGTAGTAATAGTATTAAAATTCAAAAACTCAACATAATAATTATGAAAATATCGACATTTTATAAGACCTACCGACATCTGGTACCTTATTACTAAACATTTCTTTAAAAAAAAATGTGCTTAGAAAACAATTTGATACAATTAAAATTTACAGACAACAGTCTGTAAATGTTAATTGTATCAAATTGTAGCAAATTTGTTGTAGAACAATAATCAGTAAAAATCACAAAATGCCATATTTTCACCCAATTTTACAAAAACGCAAATAACTCGTAAACTAAATGCCGACATCTGGTACATTTATGCGCGGAACGCCACAATTATGCTTTTAAGAAATTAATTAATACAGGTTGCATGAGGAAAAACTTATTTGTTTTTATGTAGGGCGTAATCTCAGGAACTACTAGTCTGCTAGGGCAACAGCTAGATCATAATATACATGACTACCAGCTTATAAAGAAATGCTATACTTTGTGGACTTCGTTCCTATTTCAGCATGCTAGACGACTGAAATTACTTTATCAAACATGAAGTCAACCGTCTTTGTTATTTCGTAATTACAACAACAATGGCTATGTATTCAATATATATCTCACTATTTGCGGGTCGCCGGCGCCCCATCGTTCACTAGCAGAATGCACCGCATGTCCCGCGGTTGCCCCTTTTTACGCTCCATGAATTTTCAGGCTCTAGTACCTACGTACACAATATTGGACTCACTCTGACGCGTAATGGTGGAATGTTAGGAAATTTTAGCGGTGAAATGAAAATGATACTGTTATCAAAGTGGTGGATATTGCTACGACCTAGATAATTAGTTACTTTTGTTAGTTTAGTAGTTGGTATTAAGTTGAAAATGATAAACTTTTGATAAGACCAATTTTAGGAACGATGTACTTTTTGCAGCTTGCGGTAGATGGTAGGAGTAAACTTGTAGAAAATTATAATTACCTAAATTATAGTTACTGTCGTAAACGAGGAGCGACTCTTTATAATATATAATGGAGAGAGAGAGAGAGATAGAGAGAGATAGTTGTTGCTGAATAGTTAGTGCTGAAGCCAATACTGAGGACAAAACGACAATCATAGATGGTGGCTGCTCATGGGTGTCGTTTTCATGGTGTTCGACGGTTAAATTAAATTTCCATAACGAATGACATTCGAAGATGACAAAAAAATAAACGCAAAGAACGCCGTTCCTGGCGGTATCCCCCTACCGACACGTTTTTTCTAATACCAGAGAAAATAAAACTAATCACAGAGACGGCAGTTTTTAATAAAGAAAAACATCAGACAAGAAAATTCAAGATTTCCCGTGTTTTTCCGGGAGGATATAAAATATTACCTCTCTAATAATCATCAACCATTTTTCTTCCTGTAGGTAACAATCAGCCAAATTGTACCTGTTGTTACAAAAAAGAGTGCCATGCATATTTCATAGCACAACAAATTCCGCCGATGAATATTAGTCTCTCGGACACCTCGTTTATCTGACGGACTTTTTGTTTTCGTTTACATACCCAATTTTTATTGTGTATGGGAGTTTAGGCAGTATCTAACACAGTGAATTATCAACGGTTTTTATTTATAACAATTGTTCTCTTTATTTGTTTACTAGATCATTTATGAGCAAGCCTTTTGGAAAAATTTATGCTGTGAGAGTGAATACTTTCGGGCATTTGTAGGTGTCCTTAAAACAATAGATCCAAAGACACAAATGTACCTAGTATTTTACAGACATTCTCATTCAATATCAAATAGGTAGGCACATTGGAAACTGTTTACGATCATAATTTTAATTATAAAACAAAGCGTAATGGCGCCTGGCTCCTGAAACATCTTTATAGAGGCACTACAAAGCTAATTATAACAATATTTTATTTATTATAATTATGTCCCTTGCCGTGTTACATGTCTACACATGTGTCTCTCTTCCTGTGGGTGTTTTGTTGGGGAGAATTAAGAATTTTTGAAGATGATAAGACGAATTAGGTTCTATCCAAGAGTGGTGATTTAATATTACTAGTAATACTACTAGTTTCTGCCCAGGAAACGTCCACGTGAAATTTCATGTTAACTTCGACGCCGTCACAGAGCATCACCGACACGTGCTTTTTTGTCGTTTTCGCTTAGCGTTCTTTCAGTATTTTCTACTTTTTGCGACCCCTAGCGTGATGTTTAGTTACCTTTCTCAAAAATTGCGCTATCAAATGTTATACTTCCAAGAATTTTCCAAATCTGACCTGAAGTTTCAGAGAATAGTACGTTCAAAGAAACAAACAAAAAATTTAACGAAATCTTCAGCTATATTGATAATATATAATACCTATATTGATAGATTTATTTAGATAGCAGGTCAGTTCTTAAAAGTTTTGGTAGTCGATCTCAAAATAGATTTTCGTTTTGAAATAGCCAAGTTGTATGTTATGTTTCTTAATTTAACTCTAAGAAATCAAAAGATAACTTTTACTACCTGTGACGGAAATAATAGGTTATTTTAACGACAACATTGTGCTAAAACAAATAACAATAACGAAACTTTATGTTATCATTATTCCTTTCACGGAACTTAGCATAAATCCAAGTATGAGGCGTTACATAAAAAAAAAACATGATAATATGAAAATATCTTTGATGCCCGAGTAATGCTATTCCGCCCTGTGGGCCCAACGTAATCAACCGAGGTGGTTACCTCGCGTATGCCTTCTCAAATTTAAATGTATTAATATTTTTAGGCGCCACATCAAAAAGAGATTGAAATGGATCACGATTTGAATAATTTTACATACGTACCAAAGTTACCTTCAATGCAAATGGGATGTTGATTCAGTACGAACCGATATAGCTAACTATAAGATACAATGAAGATGTTCTAGACGTGCCGAATAAATTCCTATCGTCCGATTCAACCTTGGATTCGCCTGACATTGTTCTTGTTATTAAGTACACAAACACATACACAATTCGTAGGTACCTATATAGGTCCGTATTTCTCAGTTACCACGGAGAGCTCGGGAATATTCGGAGCTCCAAATTTGCGAATTAAAGCAGACGTTTGACTATTAAGTGCTAGTGCTCCTCCCGACTTGCTAGCAGATGCGGTTCCCAAGCTAGTGAAGTATCGAGGCAAATATTCAACACGTTTTCGCAAACGTCTTTACATTTTTAATACATGCTACATTCCCAACGAATAAGGAAGTAACATTTGTCGACAGTGAGATAAAATCTAGCGGAGCGAACTATCTCTCCGATTTTTCTTCTTTGTATGTCGTAGACAGCTTCCTCTCTTGAAAATTGTATGTCGAACCGTGTTACAGTAACAACAGTGTACGTGAAACAGATTTTAGTATTGCGGTAGACTGTTTTGTGGGATACATTTTATGAATCCTATCAGTTTCATGCGCTTGTTTATAGAGCAGCTCTTTGTGTTTGGAAAACATAGTAGAACAATAGTTCCCAGTCAATCACCAATTAGCAAGCCTAAATTGTCCACGGCCTTGTTAACTCGCCGCCATGTTCGATGTTATGTAGCTAGTTCTGTATCTACCCACGCATTATCGATATTCCATTGGATGTTACAAATTATGCATGTATGGTTTCTGCCTTCATTTGGAGCTGTAGATTGCAATCTTAAATGAAGAATTAGCAGAAGCGTGTAATTATAATACCGAGGAATTATGATCGAGCGTCACAGTGAGGCTTTACTTGGTTAATTAACTTTATATATTCACGCTTTTCAATTACGGTGCGCGGATATTGCCTTCCGTGGTTTTATTCATGATGTTAAATCAATCATACAAAAGCAGTTCTACTACAAAGCAGGTAGGTAAATGTATAGTTATTCTCTCTTTATGGGGTGTCAGGAACATAGACACGTAAATTGTAACCATGAATTCAGCACATGATTCTAGAATTTTTTCACCGTTTATAAAAAAAAAACAGCTGTTTCGATAAGTTATCAAATGTTAATACAGCATTTTTTTTTTCATTCAGAATTATGCTTCGATCAAAAATGTACTAGATTCCCGATGAGCGCTTCAAAAACGGCCCGAAAAATAAGAGCACAAATATTTTTGTGCTCTTATTTGAAATTAGTTTGGTCCAATGATAGCCAACGATAAGACGTCCTAAATGCCGCAGCACGCGTTCAAAAATTGTGTAAATAACCACTGTAGCACCAAGTTTTTGGAAGGAATATCTTTTTTTCCATAAGTTTAAATCTTTAAGTGTTTTTCATAAAATAAAAACAATCAAATAGTAAATATAAATCATTTAGCAAATACATATTATGATTATTTGACCAATGTTTGCGACAACGCACCAACTATTGTAACAAACATTGTCTGTTCTGGAACAGAGAATGCATGAAGTAGCAGTGGCGTGCACAGGGTTTTACGACCGGGTAGGCAATTCAAAAAAAAAACGTGTCTCGTAATTGCTCAAGTTAGTGAAGAAAAATTCACTAGGTGGTTTAAAAGGTTGAAATGGCGATTTCCTGATGATGATAATTCTTTTTCCGTCGAAAACACAGAAAGATGTTGTACTCGTTGTTGACTTTGTGTGTTTCTTATATAGGTACGTGAGAATACGTTTTAATGAAAATGAACGTTCTGTCGTTGCGCTGCTTGCTTGGATAGTAACAATAAACTTCGCTAAACGTAAAACTTCTTCGTAACACTTCTCCCAATACGATTATTACCAAATGTATTTATGTTTGAGCAAGCCGCGGGATAGAAATCATATAAATCTGCAAATCCCGAACAATTCCACACTGTATTCGAACTACTAAACTAGCAAGGAAAACAAAATAATTTAAATGTGTGTAAACAAAAACACAGCCGGTTTTATGTTTCTTAATTATTACTATGAAACTTACGAGTTGCATTACCTCTTTGCTGGGTTAATTCTCGTACACTTCCCTTTAGATACACTTTTTAACAAACACACATTTTCAACACACACCTCACAATCGAACAACATTTTGAAAAAAAAACTAACAAAAAGCGTAGTACTTAAGTAAATCGAAAAACTAACACAGTTAAAAAAAAACTAGTTGAAATAAGCAACAAATCGACCTAAATATTAACGTTTGTAAATGAATTAATCACAACAAAACTCAGTCAAAATAAAAACATAAAACAGCGCGCTCCACTAAGAAATCAATATGGATCCTTTCGTAAACAAACGATTTCTAAATTTTGACAACTAAAACGTTGACAAATAAAATTGTATCATTGCGAATAGGAATTTGCTTGAGGCTACGTAATATTCAACTTGATCGCATAATACTCACATCGCGCCAATAACCAGCCATGGGCGTCCCGCCCGTGATTGGTTACCCTGGCGCAGGGAAGCCCGCGATTGGATAGCCTGCGGCAGGAGTTCGCTTTATTAGGTCGCTTCTGTGTGAAATGTGCAGACACGAAAATGTAGAAGAAATTACCACTACATGCGTACATTTATGAATGAAAAGAAGACACTTTCGATCGCTGCCTGCTTGCGCCGCGAGTACATTAATAGAACCGTATGAACGTTGCTTCTCATTTATATTAGGCGTTTAAACTTTTTGAATAATTTTATTACTTAGCATATTTTCTTTATTATTGAAATATTAGTAACTAGTCTAGATCTAAGTCTAGGGTCTGCAGTGTCTTTTTGCCTATATGGACCGCACGCCACTGTGAAGTAGTATTGTAATTTTATATTTTATTTTTGTTTGTAGATTTCCAAGTTAGCCATTTCGCTGTGCAGAATGGGTATCTATTGTAGCGAAAGAAAGAGGAGAAGAAATATACAAACCTTATAAAAATTCATATTTGAACTTTAATTTAAATGAAAAAATAATTTGATTTAATACAAATTTAACTTCTAAATACTGGTACATAAAAGTAGACGCACCCATTTTTTATACGGGTGGATCACATTGATTTAACCCGCACTTAATTAAATAAAATAACTATTATACTATTTTAGTCCTACTACTTTTTTAAATCGATTAAAAATGTTTGCCACCATCAAAACGTACATTTTCACCTAAAAAAATATATTCTGCAACTCTACGTCTTTCCATACGTACTGTGTTCTGAACATTGAAATGTAATACCAAGAACTACGTCTAGTTCCAAAATAGAGTAAGCACGAAATTGTCAACACATTGACTTTAACCATATTGCTTAGACTTTAAGTTTCAGTTTAGAATAAATAATTTTGTACTTATATCAAAATGACTTTTGATTTTTAACGGACATTTGAAATTTATTGCTCTTTACCTTTCTCCGATGACAAAAGGACTTAAATATGAATATTTTGCAATCGTAATTATGCTTTATGTTTGAGTGTTAAGGATTATAATAAACTGAACTTGTTATTATTATGAAATGTTTTTCTATATTTCGTAGTAAGAAATATAAATGTGTAAGTGTGTGCAAACGTGGCCACTTGAGCGCCTTATTTTTGTTCCTGATCCTTTATCTAGTGCTATTATTGATCGAAGGAATTATGTCTCGAATTCATTGTAACAGGTTGTGTGACGGTGTCTCTGCCACCCCGTACCTATTTATTTCACCGCAACGACCGTTCCACGATTCATTATATGGATTGCACCTGAGTTCTCCCAAGCTGGTATTTTATTTATAAACTCAAATAGGTACTGATCTACTACTTTGATTTTTCACTATTCTATAAGTATACAGTACTTTAAAACATGTTATGTTTAAATAATACTGTCTAAGATACCTCAAAATTAAAAATGGCACTGAATCTTTGTTCGATGTTGAGATACGTAAAGTTTTGTAACGCCAATTGTTGGTAAAATATTTTTTATTTGTCCTGAAATATTGCAAAAACAACTTTAAAATGGTATCGATAAAAGTGCGGTTTATGGAATGACTATTATGATAAAAATCTGTCACCTAACTAAGTAGCCCCTTGGTAGCCCCTATATCGTTGTCCCTTAGCTTGGTGAAAATGCATTTCTATTCAATCTACCTAGGGTATAGTATCTTAATGCGAAATTAATCTAGGTGCAGGTTTCTGCCCACTGAAATACTTTTACGACTCATCTATACTTAATATGAAAACTTCAGCCGTGACGAACGAACATAACTTAATAAAAACTTAACTGGCAAGGTACGGCTGTTGCTGCCCACTTCCACTCACAGAGATTTACGCAGTTCCTGCAAATCCAAGTAGTCACGTAGACGAAATATACTTTGAATTAAGGTCAGACGAAACAGATAGAGTGAGTCTGAAATTACTGAGACATATCCCTTAATGTAATTGCTCAGTTTTGTACAAATCTTATTAGGTTGTGGGGAACTGTAGCCTTTACTTATAGTAGAACTAGAATCATTTGATCGCCTGGCATATTACTAAGTGATTAGACCAGGATGCACGGTAATGTACATTCAGTCCCAAACCTCGGTTGACTAGTTACTACGCTTCATTCACCGGATGTGCTTCAATTTGGCTAGCTCTATAATTCAGGTCCGGAAGTTACAGGAAGTCTAATTTTCCGAAGCGGAGCACGGAACAACTTTGTTAAAGACATATTCCGAGGTAGAAGTTTCCGAAATGCTTTCGTTGTTTTAAGTGATTGAAGATTTTGAATTTTAGAAACTTTCAGTAGGTTAAACTGTCGGAAAGTTCAGTAAGGTATAACGTGGTTTTAATAATTAGAAATGAATAAGTGATTTTGAGATTGTGCCATCAGGGTGGTGGTAATTTGCATTGGCGTAGCTGAAGTGTCAGTTACTTGCTCCCTAGAGTCTTATAGGGAAGCTTGATTGGATTGGCTCCTCTGATTGGATTATCTTCCTCTCTGTTCATCATGTAGCTGAACGATGTCCAGTTGTCCAACCGTCTACAGCTGTCCTGTCAGTTTTTACAAAATGAGTGGTTGTCAGCAGGCGCTTGCGCAGGCGGGGCCCCGGGGGGCGGTGCGCGTGGCGCGGGCGCATGGCGCTGCTATACCGCGCGACGCGGCTCAAGGACCGCGCCGACACCCACGTGTTCACCTTCGTGGTCACGCGCTCTGCCACGCGCGAGCCCGACCGCGATGTCACCTCTAAAGACTTCTGCTGCGCGCACCAGCGCTGGGCCGTCGCCTTCAGCCGCACAGATGCATCGCTCGGTCAGTTCACTAGTCTTATGACACCTCCAGCAATGAAGCTGGTCTATAATGTCTGATAAGCTTAAACTTGGCCATACTTAATAAGAATTTTCCTAATATTGTTGCAGGTGTGTACTTGGTCTGGCGCGGCGCGTGCGAAGGCATGCGGGTATACGTCGACTTCACGTTCACGCTCCTCAGTCGTGATCACTTCACGGCAAACGAGGGCTTTTCCGGAAAACAGGTGCGCTTCAGCGCAGGTTGCGCAGCGCAAGGGCGCGGTCGCTGCGTGTCCATCGCAGAACTCAACACCAAGTACGCGGATGCGCGCGGCGAGTTTCAGCTGGAGCTAAGCATGTCACGCGTGCGCACGCTATATTCCTGCGAACTGCGCGCGCCTCGCCTTGACACACCGCCTATCGCATTCGCCGGCTTCGACTGGCAGGTGTCGGCTACCGGTGGCGGTGGCAAGGAGCCGTTGACATTAAGGCTAATGAGATTATCAGGGGAAGGACAGCGCTGCCGTGTTCGATATGCTCTTGCGCTCGGCGAGGGCGAGAGAAGACTACACTCGGGGCCACTAGAGTGCGTATGTGACGCAGATGGTCGCACGCCGCCTTGGAACCCGCGACCACCGTCGCGGCTACTGACTAAAGGAGTCCGACTGACAGTAGAACTGGTGTGGGCGCGTGCACTGGCCGAGCTGGCGGTGCCGGCGGCTGGACGCGCGGCCACGTGCTACGACCGCGACAAGCAGGCATGGGCGGTGCGCTGCGACATGCACTCGGAGATGGTGCGGCTGCACATGCTGTACCGCGACGTTCACCACGTGCCGCGAAATCACCTCCGCTACGTGAGCTGGTCGGCGTGGCTAGTGCGCACGGGGGTCGCGGCCGGCGAGCCTGACGCCGAGGAGCTGCCCGGCGCACCCTTTGAGCACTACTACGCGCAGGACAGTGCTGATGAGGGGCTCATGATGGAGACGGCCTTGCGCGTCGAGGACATGTCGCGACCCGGCAGCGCCTTCTTGCACCCTGGTGGTGAACTTCGTGTACGCCTCGAGTGGGGCGATACTTATCTACTCTTTCAAGCTACTTATCATGTCTACGATGACCTTTGTCGGCTGCACGCGCATCAGATGAGGTACGTGAGATTGTTGCTGGTGCATCTTATTACTGAATGTTATTCATAAATAATGACATGGATAATATTTTCAGGCGCGAGATTGCCGTTCTTCAGGCGGAGAACTATTCACTGGAGCGGCAACTGTTCAGCTACCAGAAGACCCTAGCGTACGCACAGGCGCAGGCAGGCGAGCCGGCGGTGGCGGAGGCAAGCGGGCGGCGTTCGCCCGCGGAGCGTTCGCTCTCCACCGATACGGAGTACGCGTGAGAAGGGCCTGAGGACCTACCCTCGTCGTCACCTTTGACGTCGCCCGTTCTCTACTCTTCTATCTTTTCGACTGATTCTGACGTTTTTGAGCGATTTATCTATTTTTCTAGACGTTTTATGGCGAGGTGCGCCCTCGTCCGCACCGCTTTCCGCCGGTCGCCTGCACTCTCGCCGCTCGATTCTATCGATAGCCGATAATTATACTCGACTACTTTTCTATTTGTCTGTACATAAAATATATTTAGAAGATATTATATATGTATATTTCTTAACTTGAAACTCGAATTCATATACTGCAACAGTCGATTTATGAATAAAAAAAGTCCGTAAAATAAATACCAATTTTGTCTCTTTATTTGTATCTTTATTCATTAACCCTCATATCAAAACTTTTTATTGTTCAGTCTATACGTAAAAAGGGACGCTTTTGTCAAGAACCAATCAATGTTTAAATATTTACTTGAAGCATGATACTGTAACACTATCTTCTTCACTCGCACGTTCGACTTTCTGAAATAGACATGGGGGTTCGGCACATTACGCTTAAATTCGAAACTAATCAAAAACGGAACGCTCCAGCGTCAGCTGTCAGAAATGATATGTCAAATCACTACGTCAAAACCACGTTTTGTCATTTTGTGTTTTGGAGACTGGTTTTGTATTTGCGCAGAAATAAATATAGTAGGACGAAGAAATGGCTCAAGGTAAACTAAAAGTAAAAAGTAAGTTGCCTGCTGGCGTGAAATCAAAGAAGAACAAGGGTAAAGCTGGCAAGGCGGTGGCTAAGCGTCCGAACGCGCCAGTAAAGAGCAAGAGTGCGGCGGAACGAAATAAGATGAAGACGAATGTTTCAAAGATGGTGAACGCTGCAGCTGAGCAGCAGTTGCGAGCACTGGCCACCACCACACCGCAGCTGTCCGCAGCACAGCAGCGGGTTGCTGCGGCCCCCACGGCACCAGCCCCCGCGAAGTAACCTTACTTTAAATCAGTCTAAATTAAGACTTTCGCCTCGTGGAAGCATTCACCAGTGCAGGTAACTTTGTGATCAATGTTCTTCAAGAATATTAATATCTGACATTGTGTAAAATGTTTTAGTGTATTGATCATTTTACACTGAATTCAAGTGTTCATACCAAAATTGTCTGATAACAAATTTATTTAGACTAAAACGATTTAAAAATCAATATGATTGCAAATCTATTTAAAATTCAATCTGTGTTAGATTTTTACAGTTACAATTTCTACTTTATGTCAGTTTACATAATGGCACTAAGGTAAAGCGGCCCATGATTATCAACTACATAAACTTAGAATTTGAATTAGCTAGACGAAAACTGTAGCTGTTACTATCGCTTAAATGTCATGTTGACAGAAAAAGTTTAATGCAGATGTCATTTTAGTCTAGCAAATTAAAAATCTGAGTTTATTAATAATTCTAAGAAAAAGCAAATCGGAATTTCAAAATCAACTGCTAAGATAAAATATAGACTTGTAACATAGCAATCTTGTACTTCAAATATTTTTGAAATCTTTGTATATTAAACAAAAATATTTCTCACTTTTTGTAAAACTGTTTACTGACTATCCTTTCCTACTCTTAATTTCAATGTGTCTTACTTATTGTTGTAATATAAACTTGTTAAGTATAAGTAAGAAAAACTTAGTTTTAAAATAAATTATCTTATTTTATTATGGTTTTCTTTTCTTTCTTTACATTTTCTCCTTTTACTATGATAATAGAAGAATAAATAATTATTTCAATCAGTATGTTTAGTTAATTCAAATGTTAGCAATACCCCAAAAATACCAGCTTTGTATCCTTCCGTTACAGATTGGACACTTTGAACTTCAATCAATAACTAAATACTGAAAGATTTTAAATTAACTTTAAAATAATGTACCTAGAAAGGTATTTTAGTAATACAAAAAGCGATTGTGGTAAGGCGCCATTAATAAATGGATTAACTCTTCCCATTTCTTCCTAGAGATTGGGTAGCAGCATTCTCTATGTATTTTGCTACCATACTGCCATCGTCGACTGGCCTGCCAAGCATGGCGATTATGGAAAACCCTCCCAATGTGGGGGAGGCCTGTGTCCAGCAGTGGATATGTTTCAGCTGAAAGGATGACTATGAGACACTAAATGTTCTTAGACATTAGACATAATAATATAATAATATCTTAGGACAACCATCACACACATCAGTGGTAATGGCCGCGACTTACGAGTAGTAGGTCGTGAGTTCAAACCCAAGCAGGCGCATTACTTTGTGTAAATTATTTCATCGCCACTGCTCTCAAAACGGTGAAGGAAAACATCGTGAGGAAACCGGCATGTCTTAGAACCAAAAATTCGAAGACATGCGACATCTACCAACCCGCACTGGGCCCGCGTGGTGGATTATGGCCCACACCCTCTCACCGAGAGGAGGCCTGTGTCCCAGCAGTGGGAACATTATAGGCTGATGATGATGACCATCACAACATTAACTGATCCCAAACTAGGCAGAGCCTGTACTATGGCAACCAGACAACTGATAAACATACTTATATATTTTTAAATACATAAATATTATAGATAAATTACACCCAGACACAGAACAAATGATTGTGCTCATCACACAAAGATTTGTCCTGGGTGGGAATTGAATCCACAACCTCAGTGTTAGCAGTCAGGGTCACTAACCACTAGACTAACAGGCCAGTCAAATAATAATAACACTTCTATTGTGTCTCATTCAGTATTCATAGATTTAAATAAAATGTTTATGTGTCTAATTTAATAATGTCTCATAGTGTGTAAATGAACCATGCATGGAAGAAAATAAAAAGGACTTCAAAGAGATTAAATAAATAACACAGTTTTCAAGTTTTAAACATTGCAAAAGTTTATTCACAAGCCTGATTTTATAATACCAGTTTCCTTGGCATTTTATAGCTTATGTTAATTAAATATTGATATTGAAAATGCATTATTGTTGCTTTATTAACAGTCCAGTAGGTAGTTAAAATGTTAAAGCTAAATGGTTTTTTGCCTTATTAATAATTCAAGAATTTGATTATGTTATCTGGACGCAAAGTTTTTATAGGTCTCTTGAAATATAACATCATTTAAGATGCCTACTTTTTATATATTTTTAAAATTTATTGGAATGACTATCCTTAAAGAGGTATCTTATGAATAAAAATAAAATTATACCTGGCCAGTTGCATTATTTTTATTAAAACTTATTTAAGTGTAGGTCTGGACTCACGAATCCATCTTGAGGAAGCATGGTTATCAATGCTATACATATTTTTTAAATAATTTGATGAAAGGTATGACAGTAAATGCGTGGGTAGATTTCATGAGTCATTGCGTCGTAATATAAAAATAAATTGTGCAATATTCAGTACCTACATTGTCGACATGACTAATTATTTTCTAAAAGTTCTAAAATTAAACACTACAATACCGAAGTTAATGGCTCTTGGAAACAAAGGCCTATTCATTTGAATTACTTTACATCAATAGAATATTATTAGCGAGATACTAGAAAGGACTTCAAGTGGAAATTGTTTTCGTCGTTTTTGTGTGAAATCTACGCAATGTAGGTATAATTTACATACGCGTACTGATTTTCAGAATTAATGGTGGAATTAATGGATTTCGTAAATCGAATGAGTTGTTTTTAAATGCAGGAAGAATTTACACACGGTGTACAGTCACGAGTAATAATATGTATACACATAGCCAAATTCAAAAGCGATTTTCTCTTTAAATAACGAATGCAACTTTGAAAAAAGGCAAATTTCGTAATAGTGTGGGTTCCAAAATACTATGTTCGTAATAAAACAAAATTACAATCAGGACAATAGGAGAAAATCCCTTTTAAAAGTTGGCAAGTGTATACATATTCGTGCTTGTGACTGTACACCCACAATTCCCCGAAAACTTTTGACAACCTTAGACCACGTCTACTTTCAGGAATTTCAAACGCTACTAATAACGGAGGTTAACCCGGAAATTGGGTCTAAAGTAACAACTTGTAGGCACTCAGCAACTAAACATATAACCTAGTTAAAATATGAAATGTGTTTCAATTCAATACGAAATGAATACCAACACATATACACATCCGGTAATTATGATTGTAGGTACCTAGTTGATAACGGAAGTGCTGACACGTCAGGAGCCTGACGACCTTGAGTGTACTTACTAGGCAAATTTGGATACCTACAATCCACTATCTTGTAATCTTCATTGCCTAGGAAGACATGAAACAAATAACAGGATGAAGTTGATAGAATAAAGAAGGTAAACCTCACTGGATGGGAGAGCTAGGAAGAGAGAAGTGAGTAAAATAATTGTTATTAATCTATCTAGCCGAGTCGGAAAGTGCAACTTACATCAATCTACTCAAGCCTATTTTTTGGCAGATGCCCTGTTTAATTAATATCTCTACTATCAAAACTTTTGTGTGTAAGTCAAAGATTATGAAAATGTCTATGAATGATGTAACACCAGAAAAAAATGTTCTACTTACAATATTTTTTTTACTAATTTCATAACAGGTTCTTTTATAGATATTCTAGACTAGGGTCTAGAATGGTGGTGGTGGTGGATAAGCCGGCTGCCTCTTTCTGTTTTGTCGCCATTGGCTCAGGCATCCACGGGATCCTACTGTCCATATTTGACCCTGTCCAAAATTGAGGCACTGCGTTAACAGCACACACAGACTGAGTAGTTATTACGTCTACGTTGACAAAGATCCTCATTCGTTTATCGGAACCAAATGCATCATTATTTTCGTAAGAGTATGTGCCACTAGATATACGTACCTAAGTATAAATCAATTACTAAAGCACTAAGTAGCTAATAAGTATAAAATATACGTTATCATTGCAAACGAATTCGAAGAAATCCTTCTTCAGTTCAGCGCTTTCAAAAGTCGGTTTGGTGTAAAAATAAGTGGTGTACATAAGGCCAGAAATCGATTATATATAGGTGCCTATAAATAAATACATATGTATCAATTCAAGGCGATGTCGCACGGTGAGTGAACGGGCGTACCGGACACTGTGGTGTCCATGAATCCTGACAGTGTCCGGCTATCAAGATTTGGTGTTTATTCAGACGCTATTGAAGATATTACAATTAGATGTTAGAACTAATTAAATTTATTATGTTAGCTTTATAAACGGAGACACATACAGCAATATATCAAATAGGTAAAAAACTGTTTACTTACATACATACATACGTAAGTTTCAAAGTATTATTTTATTTATCACATAGCAATGTCTGAATATAGTTTCTACTAGACCAAACAGACATTCAGCCGTGAAGTTGTAAGCCAGTAAAAAGTTGTTGACCTCTAATTCTAAATACCTATCAAATTAGGCACTTATGTCAGCATACAAACCTCTACAGCTCCTAGAAAAAAATGCTACCTCCGCACGTTGTAACATCATCAAATACCAATTTTGTCTAATCTCCTGCCAATATCCTTCTGAACTTTTGGTATCCTCGCGGCGAGGTGGAGGGGAGAGGGGCAGTCTTGTGATGCGTCGATTTCTCCGAATAAGATTAATAAATGCAGGCGGGGGCGGTAGGGGGCGAGGAGGGGGACATCGCGGCTAATGACACGCGCCGCTGCAGATATTTTTTTATCGCGAATTTAAAACATAAACTGGTTGCGGTAGCTACACGGAGCGGGAGAACAGAAGGTTGAACTTCAACAAATTCTAATAAGAACTCCATCTCAATGAATAGTGGCACAAGCTTAGGAGGTAGCTAAGGAGTGTTTTCTAAGAATACATTCTGTTCCGCTAAGCTTTCAAAGGCTAAAGAAGTAGTTTGTTCCTTCGCGGAAGATAGTTTGATCCGATCATCCCAAGTTCGCAATACTTTCAACGTAAGTATATCCTTTTGTGTTTGTAAACCTATTGCTTGCGATTACATTGCAATAGTGAAGCTGCTTGTGCTACCCTATTGTAAGAGGGAATATGCAACTTCTTTCAGTTTAGAATTTCATTTATTCTTTCAACCATCAATTGCAAAGTTATGTTAAAACAATATGATATTGTTATCTTTATACTTGGCGCACATAACATAACATTACGCCTGTAACCCTGAAGGGTTAGACAGAGGTGTACTTAAAATACCTCCACATTTCGCCAGTTCACTTTAAGTCACATTGTCCCTTATTCCTTTTAATTCGACATTTTGTTGTAGGCCTTCTACGCTTGTATTTAGCGGTAGCGCCTTCGCCGCAGCCTCCACCCGCGCCCTACGGCCTGCAGCCTGTAACTCTGCATAGTTCACCGCTCTGCGCCTGCGCATCGATACTCAACACCGCACTAATCACGAGTTAACACCTATTGTTAGAACTTCAGTTTACTCGCAATTCGAATTTAGTTTGATGTTGTAATTTCAGAGTGAGTTTCTTGGTATCTCTGAGAAGTGCCTAAGTAATTACCAACTAGTTTGTGTGGCCCACCCGTAACCTAAAAATTCGAAGGCTTGTACAGAAACGGTCTTCAATAGCGGTACTGATAATGTTATACATAAACCGTTAAACGATTACAGATCCTGACTCATATCGCTTGAACCCAATCAGATGTCACCGGATATGCACCGTTAATCTTGTCATCTTAAATGTTAACTTACGTAAGATTTAATCTGCAGGCAATGTAGCATATCTATTAATTTTCCAGCAGGAGACTGGTAATAGCAGGAATTACTTGTTAATATTTAATTATACAAATGAGCCAATTTGTTCATGTCTAGGCGAAGTACATAAATGCTATCTCTTGATAAGAGATATGTATATTCACAATTTATAAAGGAAGTTATCTTGAAGTCAGTACAAAGGTACGAGTAATACAAACGTATGTTAACATAAAATGAATGTAATATGGAAGTAACCAACGATAATGAAACAATTTTCTCCCTTTGAACACAGTTAAATAGTTGTGTGAGCGTTCAATGTCTTCATATAAAGGGTCTCGTATTACGGCGCGCGCGTTGATGTCTTTTACAAGTGCGTCGACGCCTACGAATGTCACTCCGACGCAGGTCGCAATTCCAGCCATACTCCGACATTTAGGGCTGTCAATAACAGTTGCAGTCTTTCAACAGCTAATCAAGCCTAGCCTAGGACAACCGGTTACGGTCGGTTTACGGAACCCTGGTCTATTTCTCTGGTTTCCCATCAACGTCGAGGTGATATCGACCGGGAGACAATAAATCCGGTTCTGCTGCAGCGGACGGGTTGCAATTAAACTAGTGTCGCGACGGGGTTCGCGGACCGTGCGAAAGTGAAGCACGTGGGGGGCGTGCGGGGTGGGGAAGGCTCCGTCTGCACACGCACACAGAGTAGGAACTACAGTGTGATCAGGAGAGTTGCCTTAAAGCTCCCGGTGAGCTTGCGTTGCCTTTCGTGGATCCATTTTCTACTGAGTAAGTTTTTCTTGAAAAAATGTTTTCTTTGAATAGCTTTGATCGAAAATGTTTCTCGAATAACAAAACATAGTTAAATTCTATTTAACTATGTTTTGTTATTCTTTCATTAACTTCAGCACCTCTTCAATTTCTCTAAGTTTTATAATGTCTATTTACACGACTCTTGAATTCTTCTTGCTTTGTCCAAAAGTATCAAATTCCGAGTAGGAGGTCTTAGCAATCAGGGTTACTCTGAGAAAAGGGGTTCCTGTTTATCTCCATATAGATAGGTATAGTTATTAATTCCTTAAACACACTGGTTATTCTACTCTGTGTCTCTTGAGGTTCTGCGTGTGTGTCAGCGTGTAGGTGTTTGCGAGTGTATTCAGTCCGCGCGCGACGGCCGACGCAGACGCACGCGCCGCTGCCGAGTGCCATGTCGCGCTAGGCGCGCCCCCATGGTGTACCCCGAGGCGTCCCGCTGGGGCGCGCCAGACGCCGCGCTCGCCCCCCTCTACGATGACGTCTACAGAGGTCAGCTGATATTCGCAACCTCACCTATTTTTATGACATTCCCGCTGTGACTGCCAGACAAAGTGACTTTCTGCAATCGTAAAGTGCTCCAACAGCCTGATTTCTTCATCTCAGCCTGGCGTCATTAATCCCGGCTTTTGCCAGGGTCAGACTGATTTACCAGATGATAATTGTCTGGTACGACGCTTACTGTCCCGCTAGCAAATGTTGCAAACGAATACCGGTAGACTCATTATCATCGGATAAATCAGACTTTGCATTGAGCAATTTAACGTAAAGAAACCTCAACGAAATGTTTGGAATTGACATAAGCTTTCGGAAAGGTACGTCACCCTCATTGTCAACTCCATTCTCTTTATTGATGTTTCTATTCGTTAACTATTGTTAGAAGTCA
Source organism: Aporophyla lueneburgensis (assembly GCA_932294355.1). Taxonomy (NCBI): domain Eukaryota; kingdom Metazoa; phylum Arthropoda; class Insecta; order Lepidoptera; family Noctuidae; genus Aporophyla; species Aporophyla lueneburgensis. The sequence goes on along the minus strand of OW028739.1, from coordinate 7,293,673 downwards.
CTTTTTCTAGGAGACGCTGAAAGCCTTAATCTAGGATCACCAATGGTCTAAATGCTGAGGGAATTTATTTAACTGTCTTAGAACGGAACGTAATGCAACCTCCAGCTCCGCTATGCGAATCTTCTTTGTGTGTAACCTGTGTCTCTTAGGCAACCTGTCGACGGTCCGGTGCCACTTGACAAAACCGGTGCTTAACGATTCTTTCATTTGTTCACCTTTTTTGGTTGACCCTAATCAGATTCTACTTTTAGCGCGATTTTACTTTTCAACATTTCATCCCCGGCTTCAAAATATATTTCTTTGTTCCGTTGTGCTTGTTTAAAAGGCTTGTTCAAAAAATTCACACTCTGTGAGACTGGTCTCTGATGACTCAGTCGGCAGACATCTGTTACTTAACTATTATATTTACATTTCAATGGAGGCAGCTCATAATTGTAATGGTTATTTCATATTCGCCGCAGTGTTCACAGTGAAGGGAGTGTTAAATACTTTTTTTTTTTTTTTTTTTTTTTTTTTTTTTTTTTTTTTTTTTTCAGGATGGGAAATCATCAAATGACTTCTCCCGCTCTGGGCGGAGCGGGAGGGCGTGTCAGACTTTTACTGACTAAAACCCACCCGTGTTCCATCAGTTGCCCATGTGCCAGGGTCACGGTATCTCTTTCGAACAATCACGCGACCCCGGCAGGTGTTAAATACTTTAAATCCAGTTCAGTAAGTTTTGTATCAAACATAATAACTTATCCACTTTAGCTTCTAAAATATTCACAGCTGAGAACGAAATGCCGAAAGACTTTTTACGATATTACCTATATGGAATCATACAATTACCTAGTTGGAGTTCAACTTTGGGTTAATATCCTCCTACACCATCTTTTTGTTTGCCCAGAAGTTTATTCTGCGCACGTGAGTTTCTTATTACGAATGGTTTGCAAACATTTTCTTTGTTTGGAACTAGGAAAGCTTTAGCCGTCCGATCAAATTATAAATGACCATTCTTGTTACCCTTAATATTAGAGACATGTGAACAATTATCCATGAAATCTGTTTGTGTTTGTAATTAAGTGAGTAACACAATGGGGAGTATTCTCAATCTTGTCCTTATTGTGTGTTTCGAGAATAGAATTCGCGAGCATATCCTCCACCTGCGTCCTACTTCGTACCGGCTCATGTTATAATGACATTACAGTAATTCCACACAACAGCGTAGTATTATGTTCATAATGTTTCGACGATGTCGGGTCGTGTTGAACGGTTGTTTTATTGATAATTGGGACCTACAGCTCATGTCGGTGCTTTAAAGCTCAATTAAACCTTGAAAATTGAACTGTCTTAAGGAAATTCAAATTGTGATTTTATAGTAGGTATCTCGTTTACGATCGTCTATAAAGTTTCTATGCTGAGTGGTCGGGTACGATGCGAGATGTGAGATGCAAGAAAGCCTATAATGTAAGGTACGAGTTATTAAATGACCTGCGACTTTCCAATCGGTCTACATCTCCATCGCGTGTAATACATTGAGATATCTCGCGATTTCACGATCATTTATCGCATGTGTAGCCTGATGTTTTTTATGTCAATTATAAGTTTTAATTGGTCGTTAATATTTATAATTCGATGGTCCCATGTGATTAGCGACGTAGCTGTTAATTGCGTGTTAATGGGCTTCTTTAGGATTTCGTGAATATTTTTTTCTTCTTATATTCGCTTTGTAGTACTCAGAGAAGTTTCGCCAAATATGTTAATGTTGTTTTGAATACATTTTTAAACATTCATCTAAATTTTATTTACGTTACAATAATAGGTAGGTTTCTTCTTGAACAAAAAGTGTTTTTCAGGCTCATTGTGTGAATGTCTAATTTCGACAAAATGTAAATCGGACATATTTTTGGAACTTCTCCAAAATACTACAATTTGCATAATGAAGCTAGGGTGACAGAATTTGTCCCTTGCTAATGAACCACGGTAAAAGAAAGTTTATTTAAGAAATCTTTTTTTAAGACTACAAACATATTTTGGGATAGATCTCGTGAGTTCATATCGGCTTCAGTTTTTCACAATGTTCTAATTATTTAAAATTGTATATTAGCATTGCAGTTCCTGAATTTAGCAAATTAACGTAGTTTTTTTTTTTAAATTGAATTTTTTACTAAGAGCTATAAAGTATACAAAATTAATATTCGTGAGTTAAGGAATTTCGCTGGTGAATCTGTAAGGTGCGGTTCATTCGGAGATGCTGCGACCGTTAGCAGCGCCTGCGCATGTGGGGCTCCCCACACGATGCAACATGCACAGGACAGTCGCAGATGCAATCGCTATTATTCTAGAAACTGTGCCTCAAGTATAACAGCGCTTTATGCTGTTTGCAAGTCATCTTGAGTTTATCCTGATTCATGGAGCAACAATATTTCTTTTCGGATATTCGGATATGTGAGTTTTGAAAAATCTTTAAATTTTGTTAATGATATAATTCAAAGCGTTACAATTCACCAATGTATTTTTCAGAAATACCTTGAAAAAAAAATTTATCTTCTTTGTCTTTACTATAGTATACAACAAAGTCGCATTTCGTGTCTGTACGCTTAGATCTTTTAAACTTCGCAACGGATTTTAACCAGTCAATTACCGTAATTACAGACACAATTAAAAAACCATTGTGTCGATACCAAATGTGGTATCTCAGGGACTTAGAGGTTAATGCAGTTTTCATCAACAGAAAGAGTGATTCAAGAGGATGGTTTATATGAATAATATGCTGGCGAAGCCGCTGGCAAAAACTAGTTTGATAATAATCAGATTGAACGGTAACCCCCGGTTGTTGCAAACTAATAGAGCTAAGTTTCCATGTTGCCAAAATAGTAACGAAATGCAGTAGTCTAAATTCCTTCAAACTTCGTTATGAAGTCGCCTGAATTACTGTAGAAAGCTTTGAGCGTGAACCAGATTCAGAATTAAACATAATAGAAAATAGAACCGTGTACCTGGATACTTTAGAAGGGAGAAAGTGTTAATAACAACATTTGATCTCCCTTAACGGATTGAATGAGGTTTCAGAATCTACTCGTGCGGTTAACTTCATTCCTCTGCTCAATTGGTTCACTCAATTGTCTATTGAACAATACAAAGTTTTCATTTAGTTAGAAACGTTGTATCTACCGGAAAATATACTCTAGGTTATCGAAGAAAAGAATAACAAAACAGTCGTGGAGTTATTTTAGCTCGAATCTATTATTTTCATTGAGGGAAAACTTGTCTTTTTAATGGTCCGTAGGGAAAACAGACTGTAGGTAGTGCCTCTCTATTATTTTAACATCGTTTTACATTTCATTATAGAATTTTGATAGTTATACAGGATGTTAATTAAGACACTTACGTTGTTATGGATCGAATTAGATAATAATAATATAATTGCTGATTACTTATTCTTTAGTAGATTTTCCCAAACATCATATATTTGGATGAGGATAATATATTCGTATATATTTTTGTATTGTTTAACTAATAATATCTGGATGACCGAGCCTTGCTCGGTATTTTTTGGTAAATTGTGTTATATATATATATACAGGGTGTCCGGTAATTAATGGATAACCTTAAAATGGGTAATGGTAAAACTAATGACCATTCAGAAAAAAAATACAAATAAAAAAAAATACAGTTGGTACCAAAGATATGATTTTTTTAATAATAATCGGTGTTTTTTGTTACCTTATTTCACATTTTTATACACCACGGCCACAAATTAAGGAATTCTATCGGTTTTTTTTTGTTATAGTAATTTACGTTAACTGATCTGATAGATAGGTAATAAATAGTATGACTACTATTACACGGTTTTTTTTTAAACAACTTGAATGTTTGTTCTGGGGAAAATTTGTGAAAAATATTCAATTTGACAAAGTTTGAGCAACCGTAACTTAAAAAAAAAGTATCCAGACACAAGTGACCAATTATTTTAAAATATTATGTGCTTCAAGCCAATTTCAAAATGGTATCATTCATTATTGTATCTAATGTAAATTCTGAATTATGGCTATTTGTGTAGAAAAGGTGTGAATTTTGGATAAACATCAAAATTTGCAATATTGGAATATTTATTTACATTGAATGTACCTGACCATTGGAGTTTAATAAAAAACAACATTTGACATTAGTAAAACTGTATTCGTTATTAATTACAATAAATGTTCAAATTGTCTGCCACCCACTCTGATACAGGCTCTACATCTACGAATGAATGCTCTCCTGAGCAGTCGCGTATAGCGTCGATCGCTTATTTTCGATGCGGCTGCCCGGATAAATCTTCCAAGGAACGGATCGGCTTTGCGTAAACTTCTTCCTTAAGACAGCCCCAGTAAAAAAATTAAGTGGATTTAGATCTGGTGAACGTGGGGGCCACAAAATTGGCCCCAGGCGGCCAATCATCTGTTTGGGTATGTTCTATTTAAGTATGCACGAACAGATACAGCATAATGCGCAGGACAGCCGTCATTTTGCAACCAATATGATTCTCTCTCCACCTCGGGCACCTCTTGCAATAAGTTTGGAAGATCATTTTCAAGGAATTCTAAATAACTTTGGCCAGTTAGGTTCCCCGGTAATTCAAATGGGCCTATTATTTTTCCGTTTAATATTCCAGTCCAATAATTTATTTTAAATTGGTACTGTGACCTGTCTTCACGCATAGCACGAGGGTTCGTTAGTTGCCAGCTATGGAGATTGTGTAAATTCATGTAGCCATCTCTTTTCAATGTTGATTCATCACTCCATAGAATTTTATTAAAAAACTGCGGGTCTGCTTCCATCTTCCCCAGCATTTTTCGGCAGAAACGCAATCTTGCATTATAATCTCTTGGTTGAAGGGTCTGCACGCGCGTAACGTGGAACGGGTGAAATTTGTTCTTTTTTAAGATATCATGCACAGTCGATTTCCCTATACCCGTGCGTTGAGCTATTGATCGCGTAGAAATTGAAGGATCTTGCGCAATTTCCTCAAGTACCACGTCTTCTACATCAGCACGAGCGCTTCTTCCACCACTAGTACCACCAACACCAGTACCAGGGATTCTTCCTTCTGAGTAACAACCGTGGACTCTTATAAATACGCGGTAATCTGGATGACGCGCATTAGGGTATCTTTCCCTATAAAGAGCTGCGGCTGCGTTTCCATTGCCTCTGCATTCCCCATAAATAAAATGCATGTTTGCATATTCTTGTGGCGTATACTCAACACGTGGCATGTTGATTCACAAAATAAACAATCCAGTTACAAGCCAAGTCGTCGCAAATATCACCACACAAAACAAGTCCAAATCGGTAAACAAAACGAATAGTCCAGTAAAATAGCCAGGTCGTCGTTTTAACACTGATTCACAGTAACTAGCAACAATTGCAACCGGAAACGAAATAAACACATGCGAAGTCGAGCAAGTCGAGTGACGCACTAAGTCTAAGTCCCTGTTCCTGTAAGTTCTGTTAGTCCCCTACCGGTTTTTTTACATTTACTATCTCGCTCGCACTCATCCAACTCATATCCTCTTTGTCTAACATGAACAAAAGACGGGTGGTGCAGGGTGCGCGCAGGTAGCTAGTGTGGCGGTCACACGACTTACACACACGACATTTATTGCAAAGCCAATTTGTATTTGTTAAAATATTTCTGGTTTTAAAGAGACTTTATTTAATTATTACTATTCATTACTTACGTCTATTAATGTTTTTATTAACCCCGAATGGTCAGGTACATTCAATGTAAATAAATATTCCAATATTGCAAATTTTGTTGTTTATCCAAAATTCACACATTTTCTACACTAATAGCAATAATTCAGAATTTACATTAGATACAATAATGAATGATACCATTTTGAAATTGGCTTGAAGCACATAATATTTTAAAATAATTGGTCACTTGTGTCTGGATACTTTTTTTTAAAGTTACGGTTGCTCAAACTTTGTCAAATTGAATATTTTTCACAAATTTTCCCCAGAACAAACATTCAAATTGTTAAAAAAAAAACCGTGTAATAATAGTCATACTATTTATTGCCTATCTATCAGCTTAGTTAACGTAAATTACTATAACAAAAAAAAACCGATAGAATTCCTTAATTTGTGGCCGTGGTGTATAAAAATGTGAAATATGGTAACAAAAAACACCGATTATTATTAAAAAAATAATATCTTTGGTACCAACTGTATTTTTTTTTTATTTGTATTTTTTTTCTGAATGGCCATTAGTTTTACCATGACCCATTTTAAGGTTATCCATTAATTACCGGACACCCTGTATATATACGAATATACAAGAATTGCTAGTTTAAAGATATAAGATTACAAATAGTGAGATACGCAGTTCTAATATTAGTTAATCAATACAAAAAACGGCTTACCCACGTAGGTAGTTCATACATGGATTTTGAGATGAATTGTCCTGTTTTTATTCGCATCATGTTTATAGAACAGGGTTTTGGCAGCAGTTTCGTCCGCGTGGAAGTCGGAAATTAACCCGCGGAAACATACTAGAAACAAAAAATAGTACCCTATGTGTTAATTCAAGTTATAAACTATCTATGTGAGAAATTTCATTCAAATTCGTTCAGTGGTTTTTGCATGAAAGAGTAAGAAACATCCATCGGGGCGAGTACGGCTTTCTGTGATAGGTGTGAGACACACATTCTTAACACAGTTTTGAAACCAAATTGTGATAAAATGCGTGACTCAACCCTATCACAGAGGCCGTGCTTACCCCGCATATATATTCATACATCCTCATAAGCTTTCACGTTTATAATATTAACAGGATATTATTATAGTCTTTTATGAATAGTAGAGTATGAAAATCAGTGAATCTGAATATACCGTTGTAATATTCATCAAGCACAGGCCAAAACACATCAGATACATGTATAAAAAATTGGGCAATCCTCAAACTTGATAATTAAAACTCAGATTTGTATCACTATTTGTAACTCAGACGTGAGCTATAAAACAATAATCAGGATATATCATAATATGTATTAATAAATGTCAGATGATATGGTTTTATTACCTCTGTTCCGTTATTTGGCTGTATCCTTTCGCGTAATCGTGAAACGAAGTAGGCAGAAATATCGACTGTAAAAGCGTATGATTTAATTTCTCATTTGTAACGAAATTGTTGTATAACTGCATTTATACCCGACTACGGCTAAGCAAAAATGAAGGTAATTATTGTGACCGGTATAATGTACATAGGTATATATGTGTACTTATAATAATTTGCGAAATGAGGTGTCGTTCACATCATATTAAATTGCATATTAACACACTTCAAACTCAGCTACATTTTCACGATGAGTTTTTTTTTTAAGAATAGCTCCATAGATTGCTGTTTCTGCAGCCTACGAGTATATCTGTCGGTGACGTCCGGTTTTCCCCGGAAAATATAATTGCGGATCTTTCCAAACATGTTCAAGTATGGTCCTTAACTTTATGTTGAACCGTAAAGACGTAATTTAACTTATAATTACACTTCGAAAACAAGTATTTTTGAACAAAAATCTTTTACCAAACTGTTTGTGATACTGTGATCCAATTTGTGGAGGTTTTACTCTGAGATGCTTCAGTGACGTCACCCTTCTCTCTTAAGGATTATTTCGGATGTCGCTCGTCTGCTGTCAGCCTTAATCTTTTCCATTTTCTGCACTCAATGGGATCCACTCGTCTTTGAAAACTTTTTTACTTTTTTCCTCTCCGATGTAAGTTGGATAATTTAAAAATTGGATTCGATGATGTTCAAGTTATTACAATTGTGAAAATTTTATTTTTGCTTTACTTATTTCAAAGGTTGTCGCAGACTCTAATTGCAAAAGTAGTAAATAGTGTCCGTGTGGTTTCGGACGTAACATTCACTCTATTTCTTTCCGTGGGTGTCATAAAAAGCGACTAAGGTACTTACTAGAAAATTGACAGTAGCGTTTTCTATGCATTTTACCACCATACCGCGATCGCCAACTCCACCCAAATTGGGGGAGCCCTTTGTCCAATAGTCGCATAGAGACGTCTAACGGCTGAAATGTTGACTAAATATTAGAACGGGACAATTTTGTTAGGTAACTCACTGACGTCGCCTCGTTTGCCTAACCTTTTCCCAACTATGTTAGGTCGGCTATTTTCAAGATAATATTGTCAATGTTAACATTCGACCTTATGCACATATGATCACATAAGATTGTATCTCCTCGACGCAAAAGCCTTCATAAAGCTTATCAGTTTTACTGAGAAAGCGATTGTTTTGCACCTTATTAAGATCATTAATAAGATAACACTTCCCGTACAAACACTCCGTTTAAGGTAAACGTCTCTATTATCAGGTTTAGGTGCTCGTTCAATAGAATTCTGAGTTATGATGCCAGTTATTGCGCCGCTTACCCTAATTTGTTTAACTTGTATTAATTTTGGTTGTAATCAATTTTGTCTTGTTTGTAAGAGTATTGTTCTGTTTTGAGTACGCTATTTTTGGAACGGTTTCGCTATTTTCACCACAAGCCTCTTGTTCTCTTTGGATCTTCAACATACTTTTTATCGCCGAGAGTTCAAAATTGAACAGTTTAACACCCTGATCGATTCGCTGAGATGTCTGTTTGGATTCTCATAGGTCGGTCCAACACTGAGAGTCGAAAGTCCAGTGTACGAAAAAATCCCTCTCGATTTTATTACGTCTGTGGCCTCTAGAGACTCCCGCAAGCAGGCGCGACGAGATTTTTATACATCAATTTCAGTGAAAACTTAACGGAAATCGTCCTACAAGAGTCGCGTCGCGCTTGTCTGTAGAACCCTTTAGAATTACTTTTGTATCTGCGATTCCGAGGTATTGTTTAGTTGTGAAATTTAAAATTGCATAACTTCATGCCTATAATCCCTAAAGGGTTAGGCAGAGGTCCCCATAGTACACCCATATTTCATGTCATGATCAGCAGTGGCGCTTGCGACCACTATCTAGTTTAATTGTGATAACCGTGCGGTAAAGGCTGCCAGGGTCGCAAGATTTGTTCGAAAGAGATACCGCGGCTCTGGCATATGGGCAACTGAAGGAACACGGGTAGGTTTTAGTGAGTCAAAGGCTGACTCTCCCGCTCCGCCCATAGCGGGAATCGTCATTTGATGATTTCCCACCCATTCTTCAGACAGAATCGACGCGACAAAGCGACGACGTGACACTTGTGGAACAATTTTCATGAAGTTTCCATATAAATTTTTCTACGAGAGTCGCGTCGCACTGTCGCGTCGCGCCTGTTTGCAGGAGCCTTAATGAAACCACCAAGTATTAAGTCCTCCTCAATTACGTTTAGTATAATTTGTCGAACAAATTACCAATTTGTAACACATCAAATAATGTGAAGTAATCGTTGCGTGTTGACGAGAATGTCCAAATAACATGAACGTAATTAATGAGCGTTGCTAATGAACATCACAATTTCATATGTTTTTGGCAAGTTCTGAAATTAATTTGTAACCATTTGGTTTCCGGTAAATAACACAGGCCTGCAAATAATGGGATCATGTCAAAGAAAAAACCCCAAAAAATTCTGTGTCTTCTGTTCATAACCTCAAAAATAGCTAAAAACGCTATTTTTTGGGTATATAACCTCAAATATCTCAAAATCCTGACGTGATGGGCCAATTCTGACTCCGGATTCGGATTCTACGCAAAAAATCACTTCGGAAATGACCCTCCACTTTTCAACAGCAAAACCATGTTGGCCTGTGTAATTATACCAACGTTTTTTAACAAGACAGTCTGATCATATCGGCGTAAGCTTAATTAATCAGCCTATAATGTTCCCACTGCTGGGATACAGACTTCCTCTCAGTGAGATTGTTGCCGTAATCCACCACGTGGGTCCAGTGCGGGTTGGTGAAAGATACATGTCTAGGAATTTCTGGTCTCAGGACATGCCGGTTTTCTCATGATGCTTACACAATGAAAAACCTAGCTCGTCTAGGTTTGAACCTACGACCTCCAACGAGTAATACCACCTCTTCCATATTGCTGGAACCGTTTTTGTTGCTAAGTAAGAGCAGAGGTTTTTGCATTCATTTTTCAATCTTCTATTATATCATAGTTTCGTAAGTAAGAAAACATCTCTCTCTCAAATTTTAGTAAGTTTTAATAAAATAGTTCTATTTACTATCCCTCATCTATTTTGACCTCGTCATCAGTCTGCGGTGCGCCACTATTCAATAAATTAGCCTCGCCCCCCACTGAGGGTCACGGAGGCTCAGTGGGGCCCATAGCGACCCTGATAATGACATAATTGCTACTCGGCAGGTGACTATCGCGGGGTGATGCTGTTAACCGTCCATTCATTTGTTATAAACTTATGATCCCTTTATAGGGTTGTGGTACGCTTCTTTTGTACCTGATACGGGACCTCGTTTGGTTCGACAAATACGTAACTACTACAGTAACACAGGAAGCATTTTAACTAACGCATATACTAAACTTATGTAGAACTTAAGGTCCGAATAAACTCATTCATAAGTTCGCCGAGCACCTTGACTCTTTATATTGGCACTTCAAAACCATGATGATACTAAATACTGCATATCGGTTGGATAATGGCATATCAAAATGCTTTTGTACAACCCTTCGTTTTAGTGCAGCAAGCCACAACGCTGCTGCACGGTCTTCCGCTGTCTTTAATACATTTGGATATACAACAGCGTTTAGTAAATAAATGCTTAATGCTGTTCAATAGTACGAACATAAAGCACTATAATACCGCGTTTTTCCAATTTTCAGCTCAGTGTCAGGTTGTATGGTGAATATAATATGATTCGAGATCGTTGCACGTTTGCATTTACAAAATTGTTATCATGAAAATCATCTACACCACCCTGTAAGTTCGTTGGATCCCATTGAATGACTATTTCATTAAAAAAGTCATAATTTGTTGTTCAACATACAGTCTGCCACCGCAAATTGCAAAAAAACGTAAGATTTGAAATTCGGCTACCTTATTGCTACCCCTTTTAATAAGGGGGCATTGTTGGTCATTTGTAAAATTGTCACAGAAATTGTATTGAAAAAACAACATGGTGGCTTTAGTTCCAACTTTGATCACGCGCTCAAAAATCGTTGTAATTATTTGAAGATTACTCTGCATTAATAAATCATGCTCGTTCATATTATATCTATCTCAATAAGAAACGCTCTGGTGCTGTTGTATGTCCTGGTGTACCTTACAGAACGGCTTTTGCAAGTAGACAATTTGACGCAGTAAGCTCAAGACTGTATAATGCAGTCAACAAAACCATCCACATTTACAGCTTAACCAAACGAGAAGTTAAACATAAATTGAGCCATCGGTTGCAATCTTTAGATTATGCTCAAACTGAGATGCTACTAATTATAAAAAGTAAAGCATAAGAATCATTCGATGTGAAGGTATATATTCATTTTATTTGTTATTTTGCCTATTATTACTTTCTAATTTTTCTTTGTAAATTGTAGTTTTAGATAATATTGATACTGTTTTTGTTTCTCAATGTATATTTCGTTTATTTAGTATTAATTGTTAAAGGTTACGAGGCTACAAGGTTGTGTCTATGTAAGTCTTGGATTTAGAGAACCACCAACTTCCAAAATACAAGTTTGACTTAGTTTGGGAGTTGGTAGATCGTGTATTATGTGCTGCTGTACAACCATCAAACGTTATTATAAATTGTTAATTCTTAGTTAAGTTTTTTTTTGTTGTACTCTGAGAGCGAAATAAATGATTATTATTTATATTATTATCTCTTGAGACAGAAGATTATATCTATTATATTATATTATATCTATTCAGAAGATCACGTAATTTTTTATAAAAACAAACAGTTAGAGTTCAGTTGTTCTTTTTGAAATAGGCAGTCGTTTTTGGAAAGAAGGGTTAGGTATTACTGTGACGAGAAATAAAGAATATCCTTATTGAACACGTTCCTTTGTTTGTTTAGATTTCACAATCGAGAACGTCTTTACTATGTTCGAATAATACGAAAATTAGAGTAAAATTACATCTACTATTGAATAATATTGTAGTTTCTGGTTGTCCTTGAAAGTTTTAGAAAGAATAACAAATCCATCCCATCTTTTCACTCCCACAAGAACCCTTTTTGAGACAACTAAATAGTAAATAGAAAATACGTTGCGGAGTCAGGAAAACAATAAAACAGTGGAACCGAGTCCATAAATTGAGTTTCGCGATAAACTATCTTAAGATATATCCACGACATGATACGCTGACTCACATATTACGAATTCCTACGCCACGGGCATACAGAGTGAACCTCAGTACCACAGATCTACCGCCCACTGGCACAACACTAGTAATCTATGAATATCGATAGGACTAACACTGGGCATATTGTTGCGATTTTGCGAAGGTGGATTTAGTGCGATTCGGTCGCAAGTCCTGGCATTGTCGCTCGCATTGTAGGGTTTAGAATGGGAAATGCTAATGATGTGATGGATCTTTAGCTAATATTAGTCTAGAACCTCTTTTGGAATTGGCACAGAATCTCGGAAAATGACTTATTCGGCTAGCATATAGTGATTTACAATTATGCTGTGCTTTCATCTACGTATGCCAAAAAAAAACTTTTATAAAATTTAATATTTGTTATCGTCTTGTTACGTGTCATAGCATCATTAACTAACCAGACATTCTATTATCTTGTACACTATAATAATACCTATATAATTAATTAACAATAAAGACAAAGCTTCGAACACGGCTCATCTTCATTCTCTATTGCCCTTATCAAACTATATTTGTGGTCGGCGCAACGCGCTACACGTCTTTTCCTTCCATATTTTTCTCTTAGTCGTCATCCTGGTAGACACCCCCTTTAGAACCAAATAACGTTTCACACAGTCCATCCATCGTTGCAAACAAGATATAACACAAAATCGCACGACCAAGTCGCATCCATACCACACATCTTACAGTACTACTTCATTATTCCGCCCGCGTGTCATACGTTTATTTCGCATAATAATTCAGGGATTATTTTGGGTGTTAATACTAGTAACCTAGCGTTAGGGTATGCCATGCACGTGTGACCTCGAGTTCCTTCGAGGATTAAGCTTAATTTGAGGATGTATGAGGTGTTGTAGTGTCAAGTTTTGGAGTACGAATTTGAATATGAATAAGCCGTTTCTGGGGTTACGGTTTTAGAGTACGATAAGTTATATTAAGCCAACCTGAGTTCTTTGAAGTTTAAGATGTGGTTTGGATTACTTAAGATACTCGTAATATTGTATTTATGCTTGATCAAGAAATTGTACTTTGATGATCTCAATAATTTCTTGAAATATGCGGGTTTATCAGCCTCCGTATCAACTATTCTCTCTCGTTTCTTTTTTACATTACTAACAAACAGAAAGAATTTAAAACAATGCCAAAATTTCTGTTAAACATATCATCTGTTTTATTTGAGTAATTAAAGATATATGTTCATATTTAATGGTACCACTTAATTAACTTAAAATTTTCAAATAATTTTAAAGTTCAAGTCTAAAAAAATAATATCTAGAAGTATATAAAAAAGAACCATATAGTATCAAAAAATATGGTCAGTACATCAGTACTAACCATTTCCTTTATCTGAGTCTGTAAAGACTCAGACAAGCTATGTTTAGAAGTCTAGACCAAATCCTTACGTAGGTGTAGATAAGATAGATTACAAAAACAAACTATGTTATTCCATCAGGATTTAATCAGAAGCAGCTCGAAGTCTTGATTTCGGCCCGGTTAATGACAATAGGTTTTTTTTTTTTGCATGGGAAATCATCAAATGACGTCTCCCGCTCTTGGACGGAGCGGGAGGGCGTGTCAGACTTTTACTGACTAAAACCCACCCGTGCTCCCTCAGTCTCCCATGTGCCAGGGTCACGGTGTCTCTTTCGAACAATCTCGCGACCCTGGCAATAACTGGCGAAATATAGGTGTACTATAGGTACACCTCTGCCCAATCCTTAGGAAAAACAAAACGTAATGTTAACACGAACTACTACATTCTGGTCAATAATAAAACTTCACGACTACCATCAAACTGCTATCACCAATTTACCTGGCGTATATTGAATTGTTTAATGCCTCTCGAAGATCGTTCGTAGTGTAATGTATCGATATGAGCTGCTCCCTAGGGAGGTATACTGGCCGATAAATATATATGTACAAGTCGTTATCACGTTAGTTTGTAGTTGTTATACAAGGTTTAGGCTAACCTAATAAGTATGTATGTAGACAAAGCCTCGTTATATCACTTTTGGAAAAAATCATAAATCAAAGGTAATTTATTCAAACTGGGCTAAGAGTCAGCTCTTTTTAAAGACATCATTACATGAGAAAGTCCCCTAAAATGCCCGTCATTCATCAGTTTCTAGTGCTAGGAAGAAGTGGCACAACAAACTCGCCAGCAGCACAGCTATCTGTTTAGTTAGAAGAACATTATCCTAGACATTAGCTGGAAGAACTTTATTCTATATACTCTGCACATTAGGCGAATGACAACCATACCGAATAAGTCTAAAATCTTGACAATTGTTTTTTTAAATTTTCTGTTTAGCTATTTCTCAATAGTTGTTGATTTATTTCATTGTGCCTGTATTCTTCTTTCTATAAGTGCCAGACTGCGCGTTATTCCGTGTGGTGCCAGATTAGCACCATCCTATTTCTCACCGTGGGTGTCAAAAAATGAGACCAAGGACCTTACTAGAGAATAGGCAGCAGCATTCTCTATGCATTTGAGTTTTGACCACCATACTACGATCGCCAAGTTACCAAGTATGGCGATTATGATACATTTTCCCGTTTTTGGGAGAGGCCTATGTCCAGCCGTGGACATCTTTCAGCTGAATTGATGATAATGAGTGCCAGACTGATTCGCAAGTTGTCCAAATGTCCAAATGTTTTGATGTTCAGTGTTGCCATTTTATACACTAAAGATGAGTTCCACTTCTTATGACGTCTAGACCGAGACATTATGACCTACTAACGTAGGTAATATCAAATGGGTAGTACCTACCTTCCTACAAAAGTTTTTGTCTGACGTCATAACAAGGTAAACTTAAGAATTTTCTTTGGTTGTTTTGTTCTACGATCAGTTATACGCGACTCCTCTATTTGGCAGTTTGATGCATTAGATAACATTATGCTGTTCAGTTCGGCTGTCATTCGAAGATCTTTGGCATGAGCATGACCTTTCGGGTAGTCAAGTCAGAACAACAAACGTGTGACAAATTGTCTTACCGTGGAGTATCGTGTTACCCAGTAAGTGGCTTGTGGAGGTTAGATAGCTAGTCGCTTCATGTAAAATCAGCTGTCGACTCCAACATAGTTGGGAAAACGTTAAGCAGATTGAGGAATAGATTCATTTAATAACTCGGACACAAAGTAATCATCATCATCACCAACAGTCTGCCACGCTCCTGCGCTAGCCTCATCCAGATTTTGCCCGCGATAGCAACAATGTCTTCCGCCCATATCGCCGCCGTACCGACATCTTGTATTCCACAAAATAATAGCTTAAGGAAAAAGCGTCCAAATCTGTCCGGAGTCATGTATTTAAACCGCTTACAACAGTGCCTACATCATTATACCTATATCAAAGAGCCTACCTGATGATTGTACTTAGGTATAATTATATTCATAGAGGCACGTGAGCCGGCAATATTATTGGCACTTTGTTTGCTACTACCTAGCCAATTTAGAACTTTATAGATCTGAATTTAAGAGTCTATTTCCGCTGGTTTACGGATTTACGGGTGGTTTGATCAGGCTTTCAAATGATATTAGAACTAGTTGCATCGCTGGTTTTGTATGGTCGTATATTGTAGATATAAACTAGACTATAAGCTCTGTATAGTTAGGGTTTACACCATATTTATGTGTGTTCGGATTGATAAGTACATTAACTGAAAGACTAACTGGGATACAAACAAAAGCATTAAACATATACGTATAGATTCTAGATGAGGTGATGAAAAATGATCACTATGATAGCTTTCGCAGCTAAATATGCCATTCGTTAGATGTAGAAATGTTTGATGTTATACAGATCTATACAGGTAATGTTTCAAGCGTCGGTTTAAAGACACACCTAGGTTTTTAAACTCGGTTCCCTAAATTCAAACCGGCTCTTCTGAAATCATTGGCACAGCTGACAATGAGTTATAACTTTAGTTAGGGGGCTGACCTATAGCATTTAGGTAAAAGAATTAACTTTGCCATCCAGCATGGCAACGCTGCCAGCCTTTTGGGGTTTTTTCCCCACTGACATTTATGCAGCGAATTTTTTTATGTCCAATGAGCTCTTTTCTTTCTTTTTTCCTTTATGTACAGACGCCAGCACCTCGAGCTACTACAATCTATCAAATTTCTTTAATAGATTTTCAACTTTATCTCTAAAGCATTAGGTTCAAGGTTGATTGGGAGAATTTGACAGTTTCGGGTACCTTGATGTACTGGCGTCCGTACCTACTTGTACATAATATATATTTTGTATTGGTAGATTGTTAACTGTATTTACGATATCTTAAATAACATTAATTAACAATGACATGCCTTTAACACCTGTGTAACGCACTACTCCTATTAATCTGAATCCGAATCATTTTGAAGAAAAATCCATTCGTCAAATAATGTTAGAAAAAAATGTCTGCTCAACAATCTAAATAACACAATGAATGTTATTGAACTGTCAAATGAAGGCGATTACCACTGATAGTAAGTTACGCAATTTAAAAAAAAGTCTTAGGACAACCAACACACCATTATCTGATCCCAAACCAGGCAGAGCCTGTACTATGGAAACCAGATAACTGATAAACGTACTTTTATCTATATATTAATACGTGAAGCGAAAACTTTGGATCCCTTTTTACGACAATTGGGCGGACGGAGGAGTATGAAATTTCGTACACTTATAGTTTATACAGAGAAGAAGTGACGAATGCTAATATTTTTTAAAATTATGCGTAAATATGTATTATTTTCAATAAATAACACGTTACACACACTACTTTTCATTACCGTGTATTTAATACACACATGCATAGATATTCTTTTGTTTATGGTCCAATCGACAATATCTGTCTTTATTTTGTGTCTATAGTCTTATAGTTAGGGAGCTGGCGAGCATTTCGGTATATGATTTGCACACGTTTCACGTCGAGGTGGATTGCAGTTTAAATAATTACGAATCGATTTGGTCCAATCAATTAAGGTCCTATGTCGCTGAAATGCTGAAAAAATCGGGGTATTATATCATTTGCACATGTATGCCTCTAGAGTTCATGGTCACAATCATCTTGGAAACGAAGAAAATCGAAGAGGCAGACATTCAGGACTCTGCATTATCATGGGACGGAGGAGTTGTAAAAATGTTAAAAAAAAGCTCTACTAAGTCATTTGCACGCGGTTCTCCTTACGCCCATTCGATTCACTATGACTCTGTGGATTCGAAAAAAACATATGGCTGACTCTTTGCTCACTGAATAGGATTAGGATCTGGATAGGAACAGTCTTTAACTTTTTTAATCACGTTTTATTTGTGTAAAATACGTAGATTTTGAGAGGAAAAGCGTGCAAAATAAAAGAGGAGGCTGTATATAGATATACGCTCTATAAATTTAGGTTCACAATACGGAAAAGGTCGGAACTGAGTTATACCGTTCTCACTCATATCCCCAAATAAAAGAGAGACACCACGAAAGGAACTATGGGGATATTTTATACCTGCTTAGTTTGGCGCGAGCGTCGGGTTGAAAAAAAACAATCAAATGGTTTGCCTTTGGAATATCAGAGGCTTGAACGTCTGCCTCATCGATTTTCTTGATTTTCATAAGGAATTCAAACATCAGTCCAAGAGGTGGACGTGTACGCATAATATAGCACACCTTTTTTACATTTTTGGAGCACTGTCAATAGACAATGCAGAGGCAACATGTTGGCAGACTATTTTTCCGTAGTTTTCTCATTGTTTTTAATCGAACAATTCAAATCTGCCAAGTGTGCACTTCATATAGAGTTTTTTTAATCATAAAAATAAATGTAAAAAATGAATACTACAAAAATCAGAGCCCTGGAAGTCTCCCTTTTCGATTCTTTGTGTTTCCAGGATGACTGTGATCATCAGCCCCAGAGGCAGACGTATGCGCATAATATAGCACACCTTTTTTAAAACATTGTTGAAACGCTGTAAATTTACAACGCAGCGCCACCATGGTGGCAGACGAGGTCCGAGGTCCTTGATGTTTCTTAGGGTATTATTATCACTATTAATAACGTCTGCCTTGTGTGCTGATCATGTCGAAATTTTGCTCGCCAGCTCCCTAACTATTACTGAATGTCAAGTATAACCATAGGTAATAAATTAGTTTTATAGATATATATACAATCTATTTCATTTCTAAAATCTATGATCATATCGAGAATATTTGTTTTTAATATTATTTGTGTACAGTGTTACTGAATGACAAATATAACCATTTTTTTTTAAATATTTTTATTATATATGTTTTTTTTTCATTTAATAATGTATTTCTGTTCAAATGAAGTACGGTCGAATTTCGACCAATGGGCGATCACTAGTATTTCTAAATACATACTTATTATAGATAGATTACACCCAGACACAGAACAAATAATTATGCTCATCACACAAACATTTGTCCTGGGTGGGAATCGTACCCAGGACCTCCGTCTTAGCAGTCAGGGTCACTACCCACTAGACTAACAGGCCAGTCAAAAATTACCCCTCTAGTCACCTAAGTATTGATTTATCAAGAGTTGTGTTATACGTCACTCACAATTTTGACATTAAATTAGATATCGTCATCTAATTTCCTTATCGACAGTGTAACCGCAGCTGTCATTCGAGTATTTGATTAGACGAGAATTGTTGATTGCGAGGGTCGCTACGGGGTCGATACTGATAAGGTCACGTCAAAGGGTAGGAGTTTATATAGAGCTACCTTACTCGCACTGGTAAGGTTTGTTTCTTGAATTTACTGCATCAAGAAATCAGTTAGTTATTTGACATTGTTGATCTTTGTAGTGTTTGCTTTTCAGTGTAGGAGTTTGACATTAGCTCTGTCAAATTAATACATGGGCTTTAAAAACGAACTTTAGCTGTTGTTGGTGCTTTTGAATTTTCTGGTTAAATCGATACAAAAACCTTGTCAAAACCTGTGTACCTGTATTTCTTTAAATAGGTTCTGGAGGTCAAAATTGCTGCCTAGCTATTTCCCCGTTTTTTCTGTTTTATATGATCTATATAAAAACATATAAATACCTATCTAAAGCCATCCCACGGAGTAAAGTATAAAATGCTTACATCCGTACGTATACTCCTTTCGCTTCATTTCGTTTCCATCTCGATATTTCATCGGTTTTTTTTAAATATGCTGTTCCATTCATTTGATCTTTTAAGAAACAGCATTCTTTTTTAAAATAACGTACAGAATCTATGGTATAGGTAGGTTGCACTTATAACTTATTACTAACATTTATAGTTTCGCTCTCATTGGATATTGATTTATTTCACAAATTAATATCTAAAGCTGCTACTACTATTAATCAATTTATTTTCCTCCTGAAGGGTTACATAACAATATTGATTTAAACTCATCCGTCCTTCGGCCTTCCGGAAATGTCAAAGTTTGACATTTCATTGCCTGACCTGACTCTTACTTCGCCAGCAATAATAAAAAATATCTAGTTGGGTATGTATTGGGTCATTTGCTGATGAAAAAACAAAACATGTAGGTACCATTTTGTACCTGAAAAAAAATTGATAGTTTAAACTTTAATGCCATTGGTCCTCATGCTTTATTTAAACCACGAGTTTATTCATCGAAAAAAAAGACTTCATGAACTCGGACCTCGGACGTACCTTATACTAGGGGCGAATTTCACCAAAGAAACTAAACGAGATCAGCAAATAAACTACGTTTAAGAAATATCAGTGTCATTATTTTCTGTGGAATGCTCCAAGGTTTTTTACCTTTTACTGTGCATATTAGGAAAAATAAAGGTTTATTTGTCACTATTACAATACTAATTAAGTATTGCAATAGTCTCTTTATCGAAATCTCGAAACGCCTGGTTGGCACTACCCGTGACCCAAGGGCTGATATTTATCTTGGCTAGAGGCTAAGCACTTTATTTCAGTTCAGTTCATTTCGTGTATAGTTTTAGTCAAGTTAGGGTATAATTTTGTAACTTTATTACTCAATAAGTTATAAGTAGATATTTTAAAGTTAACCAAGAATAAAACAAACAGTACTGCATTTCATAATCAATATTTTTTGTACCCTACAGAAGATATTTCATAATGACATAATGACAAAAATGAAAATATTTGACAGCTAATTCCAACGTTGGCAACTTTATAAATGCGCCGTGTACAGCACATTTATTAATGAGTACGGAGCATCAGCTGATTTCCCTCAAGTCAGTCGGTGGCTGTATGTAGCCCACGACACACGAGTTTTGACACAAATTGCAAAGCATTTATGAGGCGTCTACAACTTATATGTGTAATATGTCACGGCAACTTTGATAGGTACGATATACGGGTTATCTAAATTAATATCTGACATTCAGACGAAGAGGAGTAGACGTGCAAATGTGAACTATACGGAGTAGTTCATTAAGTTTCAATTTCATTACAGCTGTTAGTTTGATTGATATATCTATTTATTTAATAAGAAACTTTAATTACTAGGTTTTATAACAATGAAAAACGATTACCTTTGTAAGATATTTGACATTGAATGTGGCCACGGATATCGAATGTGGCAATGCCACCCGTCTTCTGGACACGTTTTCTGATGACAGACGCATGCTTCGACGTCTGGGTGTCTTTTTTAAGTAAAATTAGTCATTTAATTTAGTCCTTAGTGTTTATACATAATATATACTAAAAAGATATGGTAAATCAATAAAAACAAATAAGTAAGACTATAAAATGTTGTTTTGTGATTTTCAACTTTTTATTTGAAAAGGAGTCGAGACATCTTTGTTCAGATATCTGTATTAAAATAAATGTAACAGTACATACTGGCGGCCAAAAATCTATAAATTCGATTTTTAAAAAGCTCGCAGCACCTCATTTGTTCATTTCCTTTCGAATCCTCAGCGTTACAGTTCGTCTACACGACCTTATTTTTTACCAACATAATAAAATAATATCACGCCGTCAGTAAGTCCAGTTAAATAATAAAAACCGCGATGTCGGCGCATGATTGGATGAATATAATTATTTATTGATGTCGTAAAGTGATCAATACAAAGTTAAACGTACATAATTAACGGTCGACTAATTCTTTAAAATGATTGGCTTGAGTTTTGTTTCCTCGTGAACAACTGGTTTTTGTAATGTGAAGCAGTTTCGGCCAGTGTTGTTATTTTTGGATGGTTGAGGTGAAGTGGATTATGAATTTATGGTTTTAAAAAGTATGCTTGTGAGTCATAGACGAATTTAAATTGAGAATCCTTAGGTGGTTGACCTTAAAACATACCATTTTATTTCTTTGCAAGTGAATGATGAAAACGTTCGTTCAAATTTTGAAAGCAATTCAAAATTCGCACGACATAATTTACAAGGAGCATCTATGAAATAAAAACAGTAGGTATTGGCTCAATGAAAACACACGGAAGCGTCACTTTATGACGAACATTTGGCACGAGATGTGTCCAAATGTCCACTACCCGGTGGTGTCCAATGTCCACTTCACGCGTCTGTTCACACGATGTGTCTTTATTCTGCGAGCAATGGACGGACGTCCCATTTCACATCCAACATGACGGTGGCGCTATCTGTTGCCGTTTTCAAGGCTCTATCACATTTTCGTTTTACTTATATTTGGCATTTGCTGTTTCCATTCGCGTCGCGTTGTGTTAAATTTCTTTAGTTTTCCGAGGTGCAAATAAGTAACGTAAAGTTTCACTACAACTAAATTCTCGAAGATGTAGACATTTCTTTCCTTAAAGCTTAACGTTAATTGATTGTGTGCCCTAAGTACCTAGTCTGAAAAGTCAATTTTCCGTTTACCACTTCTAGTCGGTCCTTACCAACCTAAGCGTACCTAAACATCTACTTACCTATTCCGATTGATATACCTACCTTTAATTAGGTTTCCCACAATAGTCTTAGTACACCGGTAATAAGCCATAAATTTAAGCCCTCTCAGTGGAACTAAGAGGCCCAAGCGTTTACCATTTTCATTATTAAGGCGAAATAACTAGGTACCTATATCTTCCCCACTAAATGTAAAGCTTATATTAATTAGCTGTTTGTACATTATGACCGCGTAGGTATACTTTTCTATGGACGCGCAAACCGTAACCATGAAATCAGCACATGATTCTAGACGCCAGGGTTGCGGCTTTGTTTTAAAATGTTACCGTGGCCCTGGTGCAGGCAACTGGAACACGGGTGGGTTTTAGTCAGTAAAAGTATAACATTAAAAAAAAAAGAAAAAAAGAAGAAGAAAAAAAAGTCTCCCGTACCTCCAGGTCCCGTACCAGAGCAGGTGATGTCATTTGATTTCCCAGCCGGAAAAAGCTTAGACATTTATCGTCGGTTATCAAAAAAAAAAAAACAGTTGTTTCATTTCATAGAAAGGTGTAAACTCGACGCGGTCAATATGTGTGGAACAGGATTTTTTTTTTTTTAACAGACGAAAAATTTCAACGATGAGCGAATTCATGGTTACAGATTGCGTGTCGATCATATATTTATACCTAGATATGTATTAACAATTACATAAATAGTCATACAATAATAGATACCTATTCTAGTATCCGTGGTATCGGCTTACGCTAATACCGCAACCGCAACGCTGGTATGGCTTTTAAATAATTCATTTGGTTCCATTAATTGAATTGGTATTACACTAATTGATTTAGTCAGGAAACTATTACGGTTTTGCGTATTTGAATTAGTGAAATTAACATTTAAAATATGCTTACAAATCCACCAATCAATCTACTATATTAAGGTCGGCTTTCAGTCTAACCTAGGGTTACAGATGAACAAATCAAAAGTCCGGAGAAAAGGCCTGATTTCCATTGAAAAATCCTGAGATTTTTTACAGTTTGAGAATTTTCTCTCAAACGTACTGAACAATTTTAAAAGTCGTAATATTATCGTTTTTATACCCTGATAAAACTGATTAAGTTCCTACTTGGATAAATAAGTATTGATTTTAATTGGGCAATTAATTGCAATTAATAATTATTACCAAAGGAAATGATTTCTAGTTTGTTTAACTTTTTATTAAAGAGATCTTTAAAATGTAAGCTGTATTTTATTGAAAATTCTAAAAATACTGAGATTTCATGAGATTTACAAAATTCGATCGCAATCCTGAGAATAGTCCAAAAATCCTGAGATCTCAGGACAAATTCTGAGATATGGTAACCCTAGTCTAACCGGATGTAGCTAAAAACAGTATTTGACATGGAGAGGCTGCCTATCTGACCTCCACAGCCAATTACTTGGTAATACCGGGTAAGACCGGTTGACAGAGTTTTGGGCTTCCTTGTCAAAGGTTCACGAAAAACAGCTGGGACCAATGGCTTAACGTGCATTCCGAGGCACGGAGGATCTTGGTAAGTAAACATGGTCACCCATCCACGGACCATCCACGGCAAACGGACGTTTACCTGATCGATCGACTCATCAGCACCTTAATTGCGAGACGCACTATCTATCAGAATCTGAATCGGATTGAAGATTATTTCTAAACTATTGCGTCACTTGTTCGAATAAATTGTCGGCTCAGCAACGTAAATAACGCAATGAATGTTGTTTAACTATCAATATGAAACTAATTCCTACTGATAGCAAGTTACGCAATTCTGGGTGTTATTACTTAGCCATGTGCCTGTGCTCTTTACATTTGCTCATAAATATGCTCTTAAAAACTTTGGAAAGGAACAGCGTGGCACCAGTAATGACGACCCCTACTTATGGGCCGTGGATTCGTTAGAGCTCAGGCGTGCGATTGATTGTATACTGTAGGTACAATATGTTTTCCATCTGTTCTCTAAAGGCAGTGAAGAAAAACATCTAGTTGAAACCATTATACCTACCTTCTAACCGCTACATTCAACATGTGACTACCTCCTCGCAGATCCGACTGCTCGGCCAATTTTATTGGTCTACATATCAAAGAGAGCAGTGCTGGCCCAATGGTATCGGCCCCAACTCACCCAATTGTATGTCGTGGGTCCCAACCCAGGCAGACACTTACCTCATCACCACTACTCTCCTTGAAATGTAGGGTAATAAAATGTCATAGAAAGAAAAATTCTAAGACATGTAACATCTGCCGACTAGGTCCGACCGGCAGATTTCAGCCTTTTCCCCTCTCGAAGACAGTAGGCCTGTGTCTCAACAATGGAAACATTATAAGCATTATGGTGACATATCAACTTATCAGCAGATATGTGCAAAATAGGTTATAAAATGTATTCAAATACAAAATGCAAATACTTTTTGTATTTTGTTATTTCAAATACAAAATAGTTTTTCATGTTATATTTAAAATACTAAATGCAAAATATGTATTTACAAAATGCTTTATTAAAATAAAATACTTTTAGTTTTAAAGTATCTTTATTTTGTTAAAAAGTTTATTTATTTCTGCCAGCTAACAGGCTGGTAAAGGAGGTGGGTAAAAAGACGACCCACTGACCAAAGCTTAGAACATTTTTCGCCTATCATAGTCATGAAAATTCAAAGTATTTATTGACGTCGTGTTATTGTGTTTATGTGAAGTTAAGGTATCGACCTTTACATCTATGCTAAAATAGTAAGAAAAAAAATAGCAAGTCATATAAAACAGTGATCAAACTTGTCAACTAAAATAACAACTTCTTTGAAGTTTTCAAAATAAACTGTTAAGCGCTTTATGCACCAAAATATTTTTTAGTCTCTCAAATACTACAGTAAATAGGCTTTATAACTAGCATTAATTTGTTAGTAGCTTAGTGATGCCATAGTGAGAAAAAAAAGTACCATTTCTCATCACATTAATATTAATTCTTTGATGTTTACAAAACTTAGCAAAAAGTATTTTGCATTTTGCAAATACAAAATGGTATTTAAAAGGTATTTCAAATAAAACATAAAATGCTTTTCTAAAGAAAGTGTTTAAATACAAAATGGAAATAGGTATTTTGTATTTTCTATTTTGCATTTCAAATACTGTTATTTTTTAAATGTCACATCTCTGCTTATCAGATAGTCTCAGAACACATTGTCTTTAAATAATTTATAAGAATGTGAATTAAGTAAAATGACACACTGTCGAACTCAGTAGAACTTTTAGCATTAATTATGCCAAATCATGAGCGCGCGAATGAAACGTTTTCACGAATCCTACTTTATTGAACAGACAGAATTGCTAACTAGTACGTAACTACTTTCGTTTGTGGGCGACTAGCGACACCCAGCGTAACCTGATCCGCGGTAAACACTGGAACTAAATTAGAATTTACCTAAACTTTAGTTCCAATTGTATCATGAACAGTCAAGAAAATTAATTGACTTTGAAAGAAATTTACTCCTTAGGTCAGTTTGTTATTTTTAAACGTACAATTTAATTGATAAATAGTAATTTTGTTCAACAATAAATTTTCCTCATATTCACTGTTTGCGACATTTGACTTAGTCAAACAGCGCACGCCCAAAATGCCAAGATATACTGGTCTTATCTGCTCTCTCATTATCGATGCAAATTACATTTAAAATTAACTATAACATTTAAAATAACATTCCCAACTATTCGTTTTAGGTATTTATTCGTTCAGAAGCCATTTATTCGAATTTATGTCGACCCTATATGGTGACTAGTATAAACTAGTTTTGATCCTTTTAATGTTAGCGAAGGCTAATGAAAATGCGATTTATGGTATTAATAATGTCTTTACATCAAAATTAATAGTCACCATAATTTTTTGCAAATTGTTTCTACATATTTTTAAACTAAAATGGAACCGACGCACAAACAACGTAGATATTGAAAAGGTTTTTGACATTAAGGTAGCTCAATATTTAATACTAAAACGATCATGTTTACCAAGACGATATTTATAAAGAAAAATATTATTAAAAATACCTACCAATTTATTTCGCAATATTCTTTTCTACTAAACTGTTTTTCCAATGCCTAATTTTATTTACAACATTAGCTAAAAATGTCCCCTTTATAAACGATCTCTTTTCAAAACCGCGCTTCTAAATTTGAATTTCGACCCTTAAACTTTCTATCTGGGTCATTGGTCAAATTTTAATAGATAAATAGAGATGTCCTTGCCTTGACCTTAAGTTCCGCGGATCCGACATCCGACCTTTAGGTTCGGGATCCCTTAAGTTTTCATTCCTCCTTTATTGCGAATCCCTTTTTGACATATGACGTTGTGATATGGGAATTATGATAACTTGCCTTCGTGTTACATGCGAAGGGGGAAAGATGTAGGGAATAAAATTATAAGTACCTAGAGATATCGTTCCTTTGTTCTCCGTGTTGAACACCGGTAAACAAAGGTATAATCACAGTGTTTGCATGACCGCAATTACCGCAGTAGCGATGGCTGATTGCTGATTTACCTTTATAGGACTCATCTTGCTATCCTTGTAGTCATTAAAATACCATAAACAAAAATACAACTCTTTGACAACAACCCTTTTCGATGTAAGTTGCGGCTTTGATCCCATCCCGGATTTGTTCCGCAGAATGTTTTAGGGGCTAAGGACATCATTAAAAAACATTATTCCGTCAAGCATAATACACAAGATTGGTGTATAGATCAAACGGCCATAGATCGTCATTGTCTTAGTTGTGACCTTAGAAGTTACTATTAATAGCAGATATGGCTTGACAATTTTCACGCAGTTGAACGTCTCTCAAACTTGACTTTGACTTGAATTAAATTATCAAGACATCTTACTTAGCACATTTTTTGACTTACACATCTTTTTGTCTCTATCTTGCATTATTAGTTTGACAGTAGTATGACAGTGACAGCATATAGCGCTTAGCCGAAGAACGTGCGTGATTTCGAACCTAGGCAGGCACTTTACTTTGTGTCAAAAATATTCCTTCACCACTCTAAACGGTGAAAGAAATCGCTGTAAGGAAACCGGCATGTCCTAGAACCAAAAATTCAAAGACATGTGACATCTACCAACGGGGCACGCGTGTTAGTTTATAGCCCACTTCCTCTCGAAAGAAGGGGCTTGTGTCCCAACAGTGGGAACATTATAGGCTGATTGTGCTAAAGTATGTACTTACTTGTGAGGCTAATTGACGTTTATAGAACTCGGCCTCTCAAGTGTTAGTAGTTACGGTAGTAGAGTTCTTTTGTCATATCGATTTCTGTCACTAAATAGCGTTGCAATATTCCCGTTTGGAGGGGATATGAACTAAGAGGATTGTATTGATGATTTTAATGAGTAAAGAAATGTAAATATATACGTGATACGGTCGCGAATCAACAGGCAATCAGACACTGACCTGCTAATTGCAAATAAAAAAATTGCAAGAAAATTTGAATAGCTACCTTACCGCATCGTCCTTAAATTTAAACGGTGACATTATTACAGAATAGATCGACAGGTGGGTTATCGAACTGTTTGCCATCTAAAAGCCTACTTTAAAACGTCAGTACCTAGGTATATTATTTATTACACGTCACAATATCGAATATAGGTCATGGTTTCATTTGCGTCGCCACTGCGTCGTTGAGCCGACTGATCGACAATTTACGGGCCTGTCACCGTCGGTATTCCCTGAAGATTCCGACTCAATTGTTGCTTTGACAACACATGTACCTACTAAATACGTATTCAAATGCATAGCGTTCACATACACGGTATATACTGTATAACATGTATGTACGGTCACCAAAATAAATGAGTAAGTAAGGACAAGATTAGTTAGAATGGTAGCTACCGGTTTCTTCATCATGCTCATTTCAGCCAAAAAACGTCCACTTCTAGTCATAGGCTTCCCCCAATTTGGGAGGATTTGCCATAATGACCACGCTTGGTAGGCGGGCTGGCGATCGCAGTATGGTGGTAAGATGCTTAGAGAACGCTGCTGCTCGTTCTCTAGTAAGTCCCTTAGTCGCCTTTTGTAACACCCACGGGCAGAAACAGGATGGTGTTATTCTTTACGTCCGACATCACACGGGCCATTATCGGTTTATTACTAAAATTCAACTATATCACCCTCATCCTTTTTAGTGACTGTAGGTACCCACTAAAGATTTCAGCGTCGTTGGTAATGGGATATATCTACCAAAATATTTCCGGTTCGGAATTCCGCTCCACGAACAAAGCTAAAGTGAAAAGTTTGTTTACAAACTGTCACGCTAATAAATTAACGAGTTGACCTTTCTGTGAAATAATCTATGGCACGAAACCCAGTTTGACGTTTGAGAAACTCGCAGATTCATCGGTGCACAGATTATATCTGCACGTTAGCGAAATGACTTGCAAAAATGACATGAATCATAATGAAAAAAAAAAAAAACGTGTTAAAAATCCCGTACGCGGCTTTCAACACATTGTTGAAGAGTTCTTCATTAATTTCTCACAAACTTTCTAGAATGTTTGGAATATATTGTCATAACCTCACAAGATTCTCGTGTGAACAGTATCATCTGCCCGCTTCTCAGTAATTGTTGTGATATGAAACATTCGTCAATTATAGTCGGTTCGCCATTTGCTCGTCTATGGACGCACTCGGCTGATTGATTGGTTTAACGGTAGTTTTTCTGGCAGTTAATGACGGCTTCAGAATCAATACTTTGGCACACTATATGAAACTAGCGGTAACGTTGCTATGGGCTCAGCTAAATGGCTACTATTACAGCCTGGTTGATTAATGGGTCACCCACCTTGTCTCTATTTATTTTATTTTATGATTTACGTGAATTTATATTTGATGACATTCAGGGAGAAAACTGACTGTGAATGTGAGCACCATGCAGGCTATATTAAATACACGACTATATATAACTGTTATGCGGTTTTGAGTATTTTGTATATAGCCTACGCAAATGTCCTGCAGATCTAGTAGAGTCTTGTGACGTGTCGTTGTGCTCCCTAAAATAAGGTTGAACTACACGATGTCTGATACATCAATGCCGTATGTTGGGACAGGTCAGCTCAAAGCTGCAATGGGTCTTTCTTCATAAGGCCCTTCCAGATATGGTCTTTCTTCATAAGGCCCTTCCAGATATGGTCTTGCTTTGTTAGACTCATATAAAATTCAAATAAAATAATGTTTACGACGCCTAAGTGTCCTTTGTTTTGTATTTATTTGTATAGTTAGTTATTTATTTTAGTATATCTGTATTTTAGTTTTTGAAGACTAATTAGATGATTTAATATAAAAATAATGTTTCGACTTTAAAAGAGACCTTGCACTCTGAGTTTCTTTCGGTATTTCTTCTTAGGGAACAGTCAGCTACGGAATGCCGGCGCTATATAGTGTTAAAAATATTGACTAACAAAATATTGGCGTGTAAAAGTGTCTTGTAAGATCTACTTACATAAATACTTAAACATTTCATTTCATTTCACGATTACCTATGGTATTAGATTTTCTCTGTTTCAATGGTTGTATCTCCTTTGCCCATAAAACCCAATCTTCTTCTACGAGCACGTCAAGTCGTGCCCGCGAATACTGGTACTAGCTGTCACGGACAAACTTGAAATCTTTCGGTACTGTTGATATTTGTAGGTCCTTCCGAAGTTTAAATCAAAGTTTTGAAACTTTACACGGAGCTGTCCAGCCGCATCCGGGTAACTAACGGTAGCAAACACAATTAAATGATATGTAAAGTGTTTAAATAATTTATTTTTATATTAATTTTTGAATTGTAAATCTATTATTTAATGTTTTTGTTATTAATTTTTTGACATATATATATTTTACTAGTGATATTGTTATATAATATTTAAAAAATGTGATGAATTCTAAATATGAATGCAGTGAATGTAGTATTTTTTTTTATTATTATTTTTTTTTTTTGATCTATGATATGATATATTGTACTTAAAATGTTTCAACACAAAGTATTTTGTTATGAAAATAAATGACTTATGACTAAGATGGGGAACTAGCTTCAACAGGCTGGAGCTTCTACAACTAGATTTTTCCTGCAATTTCATTCGCTTGGGTTTCGGAAACTCTGACCAAATTCCTACCTACTAAGTTTGCACCTCATACATCTTCTTTTGATGTTCGTATCCCTTTAAACCTCGGGTTCTGAAATTCTTGCATCTGTTTTGGTGCTGCTTTTGTGATGAGCATCAATTGTCTTAAACTCTTCACTGGTGACGGCTCTGTTTCGTCTGCCACCAGAGAGAGAGAGAGGGATCTGGATTGGCGCAGTTCTATCAGTTAAACAACTTGGTAGATAAATAGACGCTATTGATTGTATGGTATGCACTTGCTGCCGCACTAATCCTGTGTCTATTGATGAAATTTGCATTAAATTCCGTAATGTAGTTTAAAAGATCTAAGCGAACAGCCGCCGAAAGTGAATTTGCTTTATACTATGTAAAGATAAAGATGGGTAATGCTCAGAAAATCCATAGTCACATTGGCTACTACAGCATATAAAATCAATAGTTTAAACTCACATTCACATTCCGATCAAAAACCCCAACCAAATAAATAAATACGACTTCAATATCAGTGCCGGAACGATCTCTATTAAACGAACAATTTTCCTTCAAATGACATCGATATTGGCACAATAAACGTTCGGTCGCTCAACCTTATATAAAATGAAGCTAAATAAATACGTACGACTATTGCAGCAATCTCCCCTGGCTTTCTGAATGGATGCAGTGTGCCTGTGAATGAATGTTTTGTTCCCCCAGTTTCCCCTGGCAGATGCAACAAAGTAACCACGGGACGAACTACCCTCGTTTAGTATTCTGACGTGCGGTAATGTCCAATGTTTTTCTTCAGTTAAATGCGATACATTTTCCCTGTATCCTGTATTTCTATAATGAAGTAGTTTGTTTATGGTATTTCTTTGAGCGTATTCGATATTTGAGTTTGAATTTCGAGTGCATGTATGTCGGTAGCAACAGTTTTATTTAAAATATTTTCTTGGAAATCTAGACGTAATTGTAAGAGCTATGATACAAACGGTAACTAAATCCTAGAAAAAGGTAAAAGCACGGTAAAGGAAGAAAGTTTTCTTTTGTGTGGGAAGCATTTGATAGTACTTCGCACTATATTTTCTCTTGAAACTCTGTGAACGTCAGTCTCACAAGTTTTTTGTTGACTCTCTTTGACCTTATTAATGTTCATTTTAGAAAGATTCCTGTGGAAACGATTGTTTTTTATTTTTGTAAAAATACAGGTTGTTTCGAGTTGCGAATTTACGAAATAAAAGTCCAATGTCTATCATGGTTTTGATTATGAAATTTTCGCCTTTATAGATTCTAGAGGTAGGTAAATAGGTTTACTTAGAAATAATACTGAAAGCTATTTTTAATTGAGAACATCCAACTACCCAATATCCAAGATTAAGGATAGTAAAACAGTTTGCACAGACTATCGGAAAATAAAATCGTGAAAAAGAAAATACACAATGAAACAGCACAAAACTTATCAGCGAATGTTTTTGTAACCGTCCCTAATTACTGTGATCACCCCTATTGTGTGACGTCACGACACGAATATAAGTACTTACTAGTGCCGTACTGAAATGTAACCATGAGTAAATCAATAACCGGGATACTGTATGTATGTTTATGTTGTTTTAACGATGGGAAAGTTACAGCTCTTAGTTTTCTTCGCGACGCCATTAGAGAGTTCTTAAGTACCTAATAGCCGTGAGTTTATTGTTAAGTTTGTGAAATTATTATAACTAGTTGTCGACAAGCAGTCGAAATCCGACCATAATTCATTGTATTTCTAGTGCATTATCGTGTAAAATAGTTTTAGTTTTCTACACTGCTTCTCCATATAAACTAGAATTATGCCAAATCATATACTTATCCGTTCGTGTAATTGTCATAAACAAGGCTACAAAGCTTTGCACCACGTATTAATATATATATATATATATGAGGTATTTCATCGCGACAGAATATAAACATATACATATATTATTAACCTTTAAATGATGAGTATGTATTAATTTTCTCCATGAGACGACAAGGGCTCATAAATAAGAGACCAAAAACATACCTTCCTTGTAGGTTACAGAACAGTTAAATAAAGTAACGTTCGCAAAATTTGCATCATTTTTCACTCCACTCTTTAATAATGAAACTCAGAATCCATCTGTGTCTTGAAAATGTCTTTAAAATTGCCTTCCCCCGGAAATTTCGCAGCCCTGTTCAAAGGGGAAAAATCCTGTGAAATCGTAACGGATGGGGACAACAGGGGAAGCTGACAGAGAGCCCTCGGTACAGTCGCTTTTCAGAAACAGTCGACTCATTGTGACATAATAATGTCTACGGGGGAAAAGCCGAGGAAGCGAACCGCAGAGTGCTTTAATTTTTACTTCTTTTTGTAGTCCTATTAGTTGAGATAAGAGAGTGATCTATTAAACTAGTTTATTTCGGAATTTGAGAACATTTGTAGCAGTGTAGAACTTTGTTTAAAAAATTACAAGGCGAGGTAAATAAAATAATTTAAATAAGAAAATAGTGTGAGTATTTTCTAATGAAAGCTGTGATCCGTAGTCATAATGGCTACTTTGCCCTTAAGCTTATGGTTGCTAAGTACTGTTAGAATGTTGTTTTGCTAGGGTAGGTGGCATAATTATGACCCGGTTTTTATATAAGAATATTTTCTTGTTTTAAGAGTACCTTTTAAAGCGTGATTTTGCAGTATCTAGTCTGATTTTTTTTTCACTTTGTTTTCATTTAAATCATTTTTGGAAATGTCCTAAGTAAACCCTTTCGTTTGATACCCAACAAGGCATAATTAGATGACTTTATATCCTACAGAGTGCGCCATATTCACCATGTGACGTCGCAACGGTCACATAGCCTATAACTAGCGCTCGGTCAAGCCGCTTCCAAAGACACCTATTTTGAAAAATTATGATAAGCAATTTAGAAGTTACGTGGGTACAGGTGAACATACATACAAACAAACATACCGGTCAAAATCATAACCCTCCTTTTCGCTTCGCCGTAGTGGAGTAAAAATAACAGCCGCTTTCTTCAACTTTACTGATATTGATTTACAAACTGTGTTTTAAAGTTTCAGTTCTTTTCATTGAAAGCGAGCTTACACGGGTCATTTCCCGAGAAAAATATTAACCCGGGGCTATCCTAAACTTTTTTTAACTGAAAAACCCAATTATACTTTGGCCCCGACATCTCTTCACAAAAGGCCGGAAGCCGCGTGCCATGAAGCGAAGTTTTAAAACTTCTTTACCACTCGTTCAAAAGCAATCATTATTCTGAGCGAATACTCGCGGATTTGACGTTTCCAAAGTGATGAATTTTATACGAGCGATTCATAAATTAAGCTCGTCTGCGATTTGCATATTTCCTTCGTCACAAAGCGAGTAGAAAGCCGAAACTCATTCATTTATGTAACAATGCTGACCCTTTATTATAGTATTATATTTTTCCGTTTGTAGTGGTGTAACGGTTAAAAGATTATTATAATGAATTGAGGATTTAGAAACCCTACAATAGCCCGCGAAACAAAATCATAATCATTACAATTATACAAACAAACATATGGGGGTAGGCAGAACGACTACTACTACTAAGATGCTTTCATATTCCTTTTGCCTCGTTTAGGTTCATACATCTGGTCATACAGGCACGCCGGTTGCGAGTACTACGCATTATAATTATATGATTCCATAGATCTCTACCTAATGCTGAACATTAGCCTGGCCTTTATAATTACCGCCTTTGGCAGAAATTATGGCGGTTATTTTCATAAACTATTAAATAATTAGAATAGACATTGGCTGGACAGTCTCTTGGCGCCTTGACTACACCATCGCAAACCTAATGCAGGGGGCTGTCCATTAATCACGTGAGGCTCGAAAGGGGGGGAGGGGTCCATAAAAATCACGAAATATCACAAGGGGGGGTGTAGTAATATATCACGTATATTTATTTTTTATAAAACATTAGATGATACTTAAACCTGTATATTATAAATGTAAAAAAAATAAGATTCTCTGTAGGCACTATAAAATACACGTGATATGGGGGTAGTCTTAAACCTCACCAAGTATCACCAAGGGGGAGGGGGGGGGGGGGGGTTAAAAAAATGCCAAAAAAAATCACGTGATTAATGGACAGCCCCCAGGCCGTAACGGAGAAGGTTACAAATATTACAATATTGGCAGTTCAACCATTTCCCGAGTTTATCTCAACTACAAACCGCTTGTTTACCATACCTCTGCTTTATGCTGTATCCCCCACAGACCACTAATGGACAATCATGGAGGATAACGCTATAATCGCCTTGTGGGCTACGCGGCTCTAGAGGATTAGTGATATGATAACGAGCAAAGGTGCAGTTTCGAACAACAGCAACACTACGCTATAATACGATTCAGTACCAGCTGAATAGGTATTTATTAAAAGTAAATCCTTTTTAAGACAACGAACAAACATATACACTTACATTCATTGACTCACTCCTTTTCTTATGGGTGCAGGATTCAGGAAGAAACTAAAGAACGACATCTATTTCGATTCTTACATACTCCTTTACGTTCATACTTCTGGTCATACACACACGCCGGTTGCGAGTACTACGCACCTGACCTTTCTGAAGTACATCACCAATAAGGTCACTATATGTCCTTAAAGGGTGTCCCCTCCCGGCGTTTCTAGTCAAATCTGCCTTGTAAATAAATATCTTTAGATAGTCGCTTTTCATTCATCCACTCAACCAAACCATCTAAGCCTACTCTTTTAAATTTTCGACACTAAATCTAAAAACAAGTCAATAATAAAGGCTAGACTCAATAAGGATGTCAGTTATGCGATACAACTAGTATCCTTATTAACAAAACCCGTTTAAATGAAGACTTATCTGACGTATGGTAGTCTAAAGGCGCAGGAATAGTTGTAATTCCACCTTATCCTGGCGTTATTAAAGCCATAACCATTACAGAGAAGCCAACGGAAATATGAATAAAGCGGAGGCTTTTACAAATAAATTGCTTGCACTGATTGTGGGGAAAATGGCGAGACAAATTGGATGTCTTATTTAAAACGGGAAGTGCTTGATGCTTTGACGTTAGGGGCTCAGATGCTAAAGATTTTTGCTCAAACGACAGTTAAAATGTACAGGTCTCTGTACTCATGCGGGCGTGTTTGATCCTAAATTGTCCTTTGGCATTTATAGTAGAATTTTGTACGTCGGCGGCGTCCAATTGCGAAATGTTTGCAGTGCGTTGACAGGGAATGTGGGTCATTTGGCCTAATTCCCTTGTCAACAACTTTGGGCCCAAAAATAGAATGATTAAGGGTCGCCTTTCCAATTCGGAGTCTACAAAAGTTTTTATATTAAAGTTTACCTTTTCGTTTCCTACCCATTCGTGATGTCTTCTTTTTTTCCTACGTCTTAGGCTCTATTTTCCTTCGTATTCTTGTTATATGCTGAGCTGGAGTTTGACCCTTTGACAATGCTTACTGTAATTTTAAGTGTGACTATAAAAGTAGTTCAACTTTATGCAGATCATAAATTTGAATTCTTTCCACCAGCTGACGGAGTCCTATCTACAGTAAACGTGGTGGAAGCACTGCAAGAGTTCTGGCAGGTGAAGGCGGCGCGGGGTGGAGGTGCGGGGAGCGGGGGTGGCGCCCTCGTCATCTACGAGTCAGTGCCAGCCGCGCACCCGCCTTACGTGTGCTACGTCACATTGCCCGGAGGAGCATGCTTTGGCAGTTTTCAGGTATAGTTGAACAAAGATATTTTGGCGCGTGGCCGCCCTCGAAACCATAACGCCACCTAACTGACTTAAAGAAAAGGAGGACGTTCTACGGTTGTTTAAAAAAAAGTTCTTTTATGCAATTTCGCAATTAATGTTTACCAACAGCACCGACTTGTCCATGTAATTCAATCGCAAAAGATCTCTTTTGCACTCTAGCTTCAGAAAGTTGGCCATAGGTATAAAAAGAGTAAACAAGCAGTTTCTAGCCCATTGTTTTTTAAAGAAATCCGAACTTAAAAGGCGAAAGGTGGTTTATTCGAAATAAATGCTTTCATTTTGGTACTAGTGGAAGTTAGGCCTTGATAAATTATTATCTAAACTAGCGGATACTATAAACGCTTAGTGCTAAAACTGTCCAAAACTTTGATATTTGTAAGTATCAGTAAAATTGCAACGCAAGTTTCCTGCTTCTACACAGCATTTACGTAAATACACATTTAATTACACAAAATAAACCACACGCTCTAAAAGTGTTGATTCTACGTGGCAGAAGCGCCATCGCGAAAGTCAACAGTGCATATGTATCTCAGTATTTTATGTTGTCCTTTCGGATTGGATTTCATTATATATAATAAACATTAGCAGTCAACCTTTAAAGTTCCCACTTTTGGGACTATAACCTCTTCTTTGTGACAGTGGATATCTCATGTATTGTCTTCGAAAAAGTGACATCTTTGATTCTTAGAAATTTCGATTTCCTGATTTCCTCACGATGTTTCTTATAACTATTTTGAGAGAATGACTGATGAATAAAGATTTGACTAACATGTCTCTTCCTCCGTTCAGAATTGTCCGACGAAAGCCGAAGCCCGCCGAAGCGCAGCGAAGATTGCGCTGATGAACAGCGTGTTCAACGAGCATGAGTCGCGGCGCATCTCGGAGCACTTCATAGAGAAGGCGGTGGCGGAGGCACGAGCCTCCTTCGCAGGCGATGCTGCCGCCCATCATCAAGACCCCAGCGCTGGGATTGCGGCCTTCAGGTGAGCGTCTATTTGGCCTGCTTTTAGACCTGTAGCTGGTTTTCATTCACACTTTGCAGGAGGCTAGAAGCCAAAGACGTTGTTAGAACTCATATATAGATCATATTTCTTCTCTCGTATTAGTTTAAACTTAAGAATAGTTCAAGCCTTAGTAATAATACCAAGAAACTGGAGTTGACTGCTTAGGAGCGTCCGTCGAACATTAAGTTGCTCGTGAAGGATATTTAAATTAACCCATTTTGATTGATCACTGAGCTAACGAAGCGGTCTGGCCACAATGAAGTTTAAACCAACACTCATTAGTACCTAGTCTATGCGAAATTACATTTCATGATCTATTGTTATACAACGCGACTGGATGATTAAAGTCCGATTGAAAGAGGGATTATTCTTTTATCTGGCTGTCCGAGATCCGGCCAACTTCCAAGACAAAGAAACCGAGGCGAGCTTTCTTTTCATTGTTAGGATTATAGTCTGTATGTATGGACTAGATTCTTCCCATTGTTACCAAACCTCAGCATCAACATAATTATTTGTGCCAGGTTCATGCTGGAAGCGAACAAGGGCCGCACGATGCTGGAGTTCCAGGAGCTGATGACAGTGTTCCAGTTGCTGCACTGGAACGGATCGCTGCGAGCGATGCGCGAGCGGCAGTGCTCGCGGCAAGAGGTGGTCGCGCATTACTCGGCGCGCGCGCTCGATGACGCCATGCGCGAGCAGATGGCGAGGGAGTGGGCCGCGAGGGAGCGCGACGCGGCGGCGACGGGCGGCGGGGTGCTGCGGGCCGAGCTCGCCCGCGCCGAGCGCGAGCTGCGCGCCGCCCGCCTGGCCGCGCGGGAACTCCGCTTCCCTAAGGAGAAGCGCGACATCCTCCACCTGGCCGCGCGGCTGGCGCCGCCGCAGCAGCAACAGTGATCTCATCGCGCGCCGCCACACGCGTCCTCGCCACACTCACACTTTTGTTATTTAAGTATAGGTATATAGTCTAAGATGTACGTGTTTTATTTACTACATTCACCTTTCACAGTCCACATCTCTGGTCTGAAAATAACAAGCAAAAGTTTTAGAGAACGTGTATCGTTATGTACCAACACGAATACAACTCCTGTAACAATTTACTTACGAGGTACTTATGCCTTTCGAACTGAGTGGCGCAGTCTCAAACAGCTGTACATTGTCAACACTTGTCAACGGCCTGGAAATTCAGGATTTCGCAACACAATTTTCCAACACCACAAATAATTACTATGTACAGTAAAACGTGTGTAAAATACACGAGAATTTCAGCAAAACCACAACAAAAGCTTCGGTTAATTCGCTCACTAAAGAATGATTACTATTAAAACATGTGCTGTTAAAACATTGAACGATGCACGTGCGCTATCGCTATTACTACTCGATGATCGCCGGCACATCGCATCGAGCAATTAGCCCATAATCGTTTTAGATGCATGAACACATTCATCAATTATTCCATACAATTACGTGAATTTGATTCACAAGCGGTAATCGGTAATTCTAGTTTCGTTTGATCGGTATTGCGTCATTGTTGAATAGAGATATCTGCAATGATGTCACTGTTTGAATGATAAAGTAGGATTTAGCTTAATCCCCGGTGACCTAGTTCGTACTCATAAATAAACTGTGTTTCATCAAGTCTCTGGGAAATTCCGCTACATTTTTATTTAAAAGTTGTAACTACAATTTTTCAGCATCCACGTTAAGCGTGACTGTTATGTAAAAACAGTCAAAACATCTGCTACATTTTGCTGAGCACGTAACTGCACTGAATCCAGGGTTTATAATAAATCTCCGTGTTGACGCAGTAATGCATACGTTACAACGTTGCAGCGAACGTACTACAAAGCAAAATATTTTAATTTAATTCATGTTCTCTGTTTAATAACTACGCGTCAAGCTCGGAATGAGCTTTGCTGTCTAGATAAGCATCACACAATAAGCTTAGGAAACTACTTATCAATATCGGTTTAGATAGTTCTAGTTCCATCTATTTCACTGCTACATCGATGCGTTAATAAGCTGCTGCAGGTAAATGACGTCCCTTTGTTCAGAGCATCCGGAAATCGAGCGGCGTTATAAATGCTGCCACGTGCATCACATCATACATCCGGGCTAGTAACGTAACTTATGTTACATATGTTTCATCATGCCTGTTTCCTTAAAGGGTTGGGCACAGGTCTAGGTACTGCAGGAACACAGAAGTCCCTTTCGTACGGGGGTTTAATGAAAAAAACACTTTTGGGGTGATATTTGATCATTCTTTGTAGTGGTTCTACAAATCTTATTTTTTTCATTTCCTTCTTCGCCTTGTCAGCCGATCTCTCTTCCATTGTTTTTCTCTATTCTATTCTAAATTAGTTCAATAGTTCGAATATACTTAACCAGTCAATTACCGTAATTACAGACACAATTAAAAAACCATTATGTCTGTACCAAATGTGGTATCTCAGGGACTTAGAGGTAAGTAATTATAGCCAGCCTATACAATCGTAAGGTTGTCTCATGCAAACAAACTTTTCAGTGCCTAGAGTAAAGTCACATATCACCCGTAATGTCTAAGTCCCATGTAATAGGGAGCGAACCTATTGCCATCAACCGGGCATAGATCGAGACTCTATACTGAGAATTTTCTGATGGGTAAAAGCCTGTATTACCGAACGGATAATCAGAGATGTATTGTTTATAAATCCAGACTAAAGGCTAAAGAAAGTCAACTAGGAAAAACGTAAACAACCATGGTACCCTTACTGATATTGTAAATCCGAACGAGTGTTATTTGGTACTTCTTGACGCTTCAACTACTGTACAAAATAATAGTATCGGTAGATCATGTATTATTCGGCGTTATGTCCACCCATAGATTTTCACCCGTCACTACACTAGTCCATTGCTTACTCTAGGATGCATATCCTACTCTAAGGACACGTCTTTCCTACCATTATAGCACCTGCGGTCTACTCCTTAATATGCTCTCTATAGCATCATGAACATGAGGCTTCAGGGCCCAGTGCAAATATTGGTGTTCCATTCGATTAATTGAGACTGATCTAACCACACTGAGATCGACGCATTTCATGCTATATCGATATCCAAAACAAATAAAACAAATATCTTATCTTATACCTTTAAACGAGCAATTCTTGTATAAATATATATACAAGATTATTTTTAGTATATGCGAAACCTGAATATAGTTTGTTCAGAATCAGTAACTGAATCGATTCCAATAATTTTTACAGCATGTTATATTTTGTACCAAAAATATTTAATTACGCTTCCAAGTCTCGGGCCTTAGTGTTTTGTTTCGATTTTAAAATTATCATGTCTTTCTCGTATTCAAACGTCCATTACACGGAGATGGTACGTACACTAGCTGTTTGTGGTGATCTGCATATGTTTTTGCGTGGACAACCAGGTAACTTATCAAGCTTATAACTTTGTGATTATTAATGATACAGTTTTGAAATTTTTTTCATAGATTCTTTACATAAAAATACTATACCCGTGTTTCGGGTTTCGCATAAACAAAAATTAATGTTGTATATATAATCTGAATCTCGGAAACGGCTCCAACGATTTACATGAAATTTAGTATACAAGGGGTTTCGGGGGCGATAAATCGATCTAGCTAGGATTCATTTTTATAAAATGTCGTTTTATTCGTGTTTTCAATGACCAACTTTATCGATAATCAACTTGAACATAAACTTATTATTTTAAACACAATTTACCAAAAAATACCGAGCAAAGCTCGGTCAACCAGATATTGTTTTTTAATGTGTCACTGCGACAAGAAGGTACATTAAAGCAAATAAAAGACTAGTAAGTTTCAGTTTTTTGAAATTCGTAAAAAATATCTAAGAACATCAATACAAATAAAAATTTTATTCGGTGGGTGAAGGTCAATGACCGTAAATCTTTATCGATGGATGTAACCTCCGGCGAGATATATCAATCAATCTATGGGTCTGATTGATTAGACAGGCAGACAATTCCGTTGTTGCCATGCTGACCTAATAGATTACAATTCGAAAAGCTACTGGTTACTACCCAGATTTTAACCCCTTTCCTTACACTTGGCTGCCGTAGGTTCAAGACCATGAATATTCAATCAAGTGATGTAGTTAGATCTTGTATCGTTCTTTAATTTCACCTCACTTCAGCACCTCAATGTACAGATGCCAGGACTTGAAGCTACTACAATCTGTCAAATTTCTTCAGTATGTTTTCAAATTTAATGCTAAAGTATATAGATTGACTAGCCTCAGCCCGCGGCTTCGCCCGCGTGGATGTCTAAAAATTCACCATTTCAAACCCCCATTTCATCTTTTTAGGAATGGAATTTCAAAAAACCCTTTCTTAGTAGGTATCTCCACACAAAGAATACACCCACCAAATTTCATGTCTCTAGGACCATCGGTTTTGGCTGTCCGTTGATATATCAGTCAGTCAGTCACTCACTCAGGACTTTGAATTTTATATATTTAGATTGGGAAAATTTGACAGTTTCGGGTACCTTAATGTGCTGGCGTTTGTACGATAGTCGATTTGGCACAGTTAAAGGGACAGCAGTACAGCCCATGTCTCGACCGAATCGAAGGCATTCTCGTAGTTCACAAACGCTAAACAAAGAGGCAGGTTATACTTATCGGTCTTCTGTATAACCTGCCGGAGTGTATGTATGTGGTCACACTTGGTTATCACAACAAAACAAAACCAGCGCGCCATTCACAATTCATCTATACCAGTGGTTCCTAACCTTTTCGATCTTGTCACCCCTATGACTTAGCTAGAGAATCTGTTTTACCCCTCCCGCTCCCCCTCATATTACCAATGAACACCAAACAAAGCATCACACGTAATTACAAATTGACTTTATTAGAAACTAGCTTTTGCCCGCGGCTTCACCCGCGTGGATGTTTTTTTCTAAAATAAAAGATTTTTTCTAAAATAAAAGTAGCCTAAGTTACTCCTTGTTACATCAGCTATCTGCCAGTGTAAGTCCCGTCCAAATCGGTCCAGCCATTTCAGAGATTAGCCGGAACAAACAGACAGTCAGACAGACAGACAAAAATTGTAAAAAATGTTGTTTTAGTATATGTACAGTGTATACATCCATATACATTTAGTAAAAAATGGTTATCTTAATATTACAAACAGACACTCCAATTTTATTTATTTGTATGGATGTATAGATAAGAGAGCAGTTGAGTGTGAGCAGTGGTGGCTAAGTGGTATCAGCCACGACTTACGAATTGTAGGTAGATTACGGCCCACTCCCTCTCACCGAGAGGAAGCCTGTGTCTCAGTAGTGGGAATAATATAGGCTGATTATATATAGGTAATAAATACTATCTGTGTGCCATTTTCAACCTAGATCCATTGAGCCGCTTTTGCATGATTGTGAAACAAACATCCAATCATACAAATGTTCACATTTATAATATTAGTAGTAAGTAGGTTTATAATTCATATTACATCGGATTCATAGTTTATGAGAATATCATGTGTGTTTGATGAATCGTATTCAGAGTAAGAAGACTGTCAAATAGGGTTGGGTTGAATTGATATAAGTCATCCTATTCTACCTATACAGACACTCAATTATTTACCAGACATCAAATTAAACATAGTTATAAGAATAATACTTTTGCCAGTGGCTTCGCCCGTATAGCTTTCGGAAAATATCACTCGGAAACCTACTACCGGGATAAAGTATCCTATGTATATGGTAAGTATCCAGGATAACCAAAAATCCAAATCCATCCAAAAATCTAAACATCTAAGCAATATTTCGCGGTCTCTTACTTGGAATAATACAATTAGGTTTATTTTGAGTACTTCGAACACTCATGATATTCGCATTTACTATGAAGTCAAAGTAATATGAATTACAATATTACAATGCTATTAATCCTGCACTACCCGACCGCTACCAACCGGGACGGCCGGACGCGGGAAGGCCCGCTAGCCGCTCTGCGGCGATTTTATTATAATCTCTGATATCTTCTAAAATATTAATTTTAATGATATGCTGTAAAGGGCAATTTTGATCTACATGAAATGCACAATTTATTTAAGGTACTTAATTGCATAAGAATTAATGATGTATTGCTTAAAATCGCATTCATGA
The DNA here is from genome assembly GCA_932294355.1 of Aporophyla lueneburgensis. Classification (NCBI taxonomy): domain Eukaryota; kingdom Metazoa; phylum Arthropoda; class Insecta; order Lepidoptera; family Noctuidae; genus Aporophyla; species Aporophyla lueneburgensis. Next base: position 7,250,537 of record OW028739.1, on the reverse strand, counting down.
ATAAGCCATTATTTCTCGTAAAAAGTAAAGGATAAAAATGGTTATTATGGGCTACACATATACCATCGCAGACTTTTTTGTAGAACTTTTTAAGGTGTACAATACTGTAGTACATTATTTTGAGCTATTTCGTAGGGTTCAGCCAGCATTCGCAATGTAAGCGCAAAAAAATGTGTTTATTTATGACATAACATTAGAAACCTCTAAAATTATCAGCGTTTATTTACTATATTATGCATGTTATATACATATAAACCATCCTCTTGAATTACTCTATATATTAAAAAAACCTGCATCAAAATCGGTTGCGTAGTTTTAAAGATATAAGCATACATAGAGACAGACAGACAGCGAAGTGACTTTATTTTATAATATGTAAAGATATAAAATTTGCACAAAAATATTGAGTAAGTTCTTATAATCGTCATCGTCGTCGTTCGTCGTCGTCGTTCTTTTTTCTTCTTCGTTCTTTCTTCGTTTCTTCTATATAATCTTTATAGACTTAACTAAACCTAACATTAAAAAACTTGCAAATACAATTATCCACCAATTACCTTACTATACAACTCGGCTCCAACTTGTCATTTGATTACATAGTTAGGGTATGAAATGCACTGGCGAGCTAGATTTGGTCTTATTGGTCTAATCTTTGTTATATATTACCACCTCACTACCCCCACAGAATACCAGTTTTACCTCCGCAGGGGTAATAACTACCCCCAGGTTAGGAACCACGGATCTATACGAATATTATAAGGCTGAAGCGTTTGTTTGTTTGGTTGGTTGAACGCTATAACATCAAGAACCACTGACTGAGATTGAAAAATTCTTTTAGTGCTGGGTAGCCCATTTATCGAGGAAGGCTATAGGCTATATAACATCACGCTACAACCAATAGGAGCGGCGGCGCAGCAATGAAAAAAAGTGCAAAAACAGGGAAAATGTATCTTGATGCGCCGGCCTCCCCGTCGCATCGAGATACATTTTCCCCGTTTCAGGGTAGCAAGAAATTTAACGCTGACGAAGTCGGGGGCAGAAGCTAGTCATCCATAATTATATTTTTAACGTTTTCGTTGCATGGTTCATTGGAAAGGGAAAAGAGCAATTAACAATACCAGGCTGGTTTTTTCCACGCGTGTGTTGAAAAAAGTCGTATAAACTTAGTGTTTTGATCATAAGTATACACACTTGTATCATAATGTATTAGGTATTATGTTAACGTTTACGAAATCAGGTTGTTATGCGGTTATAAGATGCAGGCCTTTACATACCAAGACCCTTCCTTGCCTCGGAAAGAACGTTAAGCCGTTGGTCCCGGCTGTCTTTCATATATCTTAGACAGTCGTTACAGATTATCAGAAGCCCGAAAGTCTGACAACCAGTCCTAACAAGGGGTATCGTATTACCCAGTAACTGGGTAGGTAGTTGAGGTCAGATAAGCAGTCGCTGGTAGGTACTCAGCTGTATCCGGTTAGACTGGAAGCCGACCCCAACATAGGGTGGAAAAGGCTAGGCAGATGATAATGTTGTTATGCGGTTTCTACGCATCCAAAAATCTGCCGTTGTTCTAAACTTTGGCAATAGATATCGAATAATAACAGAGAGGACATGAGACACAATGTTTGTGTTACATGAACGCTATTGTTAGTTTGGTGTCCCGTTTATCTGATCTAATTTAGCGGTAGGTACTCAATGTATTCAAATTAGTTTAAATAACCTACACATAGTAAACAAGACAAGTTACATGGTAGGTGTAATGTTACCTTTAGGACGTTTCAACTGTTGTTGCTTTAGTTTTGTTCTGAGTTATTTATTTTTTTACTAAAAGATAGAGCTGCACAATGACGCTGGATAGTGTCGATTAACACTCGAAAGACGCACAGACATTATTAAATAAATAAAATCAATTATTTTCAGAAATTAATTCCAAATTGTAGTCTAAACCTAATCTACTTCAATTCTTTTCTCTTTTTAGGTAGTATTAAACAAAAAGGATATATTGTTTTGTATGTTTCTTTGTTACATTTTCACGCTATAACAGCTGTACGGATTTGGATGAAACTTGGCACATGAGTACAATATGAGCTGAATTATGATTTTGGAAAATTTTATCCCGATACCAGCGGAATCGAGACTTATGTGGGTTAAAAAGCGGGACGCATTTAGTAATCATTTTACGGATATATTAGTGAACACATATTGAAAAACATTTCACTTAACAGCACCTAATAGTCTATGAAAGCTCTGCAAACACTTTTAGAATACTGTTGTTACTACGCGAAATAAGGCGACACTTCGCACTCTTGTGGGAAGTGTCGCCTTACTTCGCCTGGAAACCATCAGTATGTGACTCCGCGAACATTCCTGAATCACTAGAGTAGTTGAGGCAGCCCCAACAGCGTCTGCCATGGTTGCGTGATTTGTGCGAAAGAGTTACCGTGGCCCTGGCATAAAGGCAACAGAAGGAACACGTGTAGGTTTTAGTCAGTAAAAGTCTGACACGAAGAGCGGAAGACTTAATTTGATGAATTCCCAATAACAAAAAAAATGTCGCGCTACGGAGTTTCAAAAATTGACAGTGTGTGGTTTCCCGAAACACGGGCCTCGCTGCCAGTGCCCTCTGCTTTCGCAATAGTCTACAACATTCTCTATAAGAATAACACCATCCCATTTCTTCCCGTGGGTGTCGTAAAAAGCGACTAAGGGACTTACTAGAGAATGTGCAGCAGCGTTCTCTAAGCATCTTATTACCACCATGCTGCGATCACCAACCTTTGATGACAATATATAATCAAAGTTGCCAACCTGCCTGCCAAGCGTGGCGATTTTACAACCCCCCCTCCCCCATTTAACCCATTCTTGACCACTGTACCAATTTGGGAACACTTAATAAATGAGGGTAACTAAAAGAAGTTATGGCACTTGTTAGTATTATTTTAGTTTTTTGTGCAGTCGAGAGTGTGTTCATTAGGAAATACCATCGGAATATACAAATTTATTCAAAAATCTTACTTTTGGATACACTAAAGTTTGTTATCTGGAAGACAGTACAGGTAAGCGTACTTTTGTAATTATTATTTATTACAGGTGATGAATATTGTGAATATTGTTTATATTTTAATAAAATAAGTACCTAACCTGACATTCAAAGTTATATTATTACAGTTAACTAACACATATATTGAGATATAGTGACATATATATTGGTGTGCCTATTTGGGTACAATGGCTACAAGTGGACAAAAAAATAACCATTTTATTTACAGAAACAAAATGAATCTCAAGCAATATTTTATTGGCACTAATGACTTCAGGGGCTTAGAAGAAGCTATCAGCACAATAGCAGAGGATAGGGACGACGGCTTGGAGTATTATATAGCTATCATTCCACCAGAGCCAAGTGTCGTAACTGACGAAGAAGAAGGTGATGATGATGTGGCACCTAGTACCCTACCAAACGATGTCCCGGGTAATACCGAGGTATTTGTTCGCAATGTGGGTAGTCATTCCGAATCTGAGAATACCAGTGATTATGAACCTTTGGCTGCTAAAAGGTCACGACCTTCTTTTAGATCAACCCAACCAGAGCAGCCCACTGTCTCTGCGCGCCGACAGTCATCCACTCTCCCACTTTGGTGAAAGTGTCCACCAAATTACTCGACAACCTTTGAAGAATCTGACGATATATTAGTTCTCTAAAATCGCATCAAGCAAGAGCTAAAAGAAATGACACCAGTTTCGATATTTTTGAGAAGCTTTTTGACGTAGAAGTTGTTTCAATGATTACTGAATTTAGTAACTTGTTGTACATGGTTGACATGACCATGTCAAATGCATGGCGACTGCACGTTATCACTAAAGAAGAACCAATGGACCAATTACTCTTCCACCGAAGTGTTGCCAGACATTTCCTCAAACTGTCACCCCAAAGATGTGCTCGCCCTTCATCATCTAATATTGAAAGTTCGCAGTAGGATGGGGTTGATCACGTCCCTGTAAAACTTTCAAAACGAGTGCGATGTGCTGTGTGCTATATCAGAGGCCGTTGGGGTTGCAAGAAGCGCAAGAAAACCCTGGTTATTGAAAAATCGTGTTTTGCTCATTTTCACTCATAAGAGGCCACTGTGCCAATTTGGGAACACCTCTTAAAACACATGTATTTTTTTTTAATTCTTTTTTTTGTCATTCCTTATAATCTTGTACTTACTATATTTCAATTAAATGAAAGAATTTTGAAAATCCGCTCAGTAGTTTTGATTTGGCCACTAATGGGTTAATAGGTCTTTACCTATGAAAATGCCGTTTTGTATGAAAAAAATTAAACGAATTTTTTTCATGTATTTTTTATTGGTATTAATCGAAATAATCACCCATGCAATCAATGCATCTTTGCCAACGCAGTGACAGTTTATTGATGCCCTTCTTAAAAAAATCAGCTGGACGGGAGGCAACAAATTCTTCAAAGGCATTTTGTACTGCCTCTCGGGTATTTAATTTTTTTCCCGCCAAGAAGTTATCCAAATTCTGGAAAAAATACTAGTCTGTAGGCGCAAGGTCTGGTGAGTAGGGCGGATGACGGAGAGCTTCCAACCCCAGTTCTTGCAACTTGGAGACCGCCTGCTGTGCAGTATGAGGTCGCGCGTTGTCGTGCAGGAGCAGCGGAGACGAGCGATTGACCAATGCTGGTTGGAGATGTGCCAGCTTCTCCATCATTGAGTTCAGTTCTTCACAGTACACATCTGCAGTAATGCTCACCCCTTGGTAAGAAGCTGTGATGAATCACACCGGCGCTAGACCACCAAACAGTGACCATCACTTTTCTAGGGGTAAGTTTTCGTTTAGGGCATTGTTTAGGTGCTGAAGCAAGTTGGTTGGATCCTGGATCCAACTAACTTGCTGAGCGCTTGCGGTTATCAAACAGAATCCATTTTTCATCGCAGGTAACAATGCGGTTCAAAATTCTTTCATTTGTGTGTCTGTTGAGCAGTGCAAGGCACGTCTCGACGCGTACTTCGGGCTAGCGATCATTGAGTTCGTGGGGCACCCATTTGTCAAGCTTTTTTACCTTGCCAATTTGACGCAAATGGACCAATATTGTTTTGACGCTAACGTCTAAAGCTGCTGCTAATTCAGCCGTAGATTGTGTATCATCAGCTTCCACAAACGCCTTTAATTCGTCATTGTCGACCAAAGTCTTCTGACGACCGCGAGGTTCATTTTTCAGCTCGAAATTTCCAGAACGGAAGCGAGCAAACCAATAACAGGTGGTGCGTTGGTTTGTAGTGTTAGCTCCGTAAACGTCGTTGATGTTGCGTGCCGCTTGTGCCGCGTTGCTGCCACGACGGTACTCATATTCCATAATTACTCGAATTTTTAACGTATCCATGATGACGGCAAAGATTGAAATGCGATGAAATGTAACACTAATCAATAAACAAATGACTACTTTTGGAAAAAGAATTCCATGTTTTTAAAATAAAATAAATTTTAAATTAGAATTCTTAGACAAACAAAAATTATTTTGATTTGAAATGGCCAGTACTGCAGAACGGCAATTTCATAGGTAAAGACCTAATATTAGGGGAGGCCTATGTCCAATAGTGGACATCTTTCGGCTGAAATTATGTTGATTATGATTCTCTATAATAATTTGAACCTTCTAAGAAACGTTTTGGACACCAATAAAAGCCATGGAACAATAAAGACCTTGACCTATAAGTGAGTATGAGTGTGTGTGTGTGTGTTTTGTCTGTGTTTGTTCTTAGAGGTCATCTGATAGAAACCATAGACCTCGTCTAGACATGAGGCGAATAAAACTGTTACAAATGACGACAACTGATAAGAGATCGTGTAACCGCGGGTTTTTTTTTGTTACAATTAGAAGGAATATATCTTTATTCGTTAAATATTTGCTTAATAGAACATAGAAACCGTATAAAGAAAGAAAGAAAGAAAAAGTATTTATGTACTCGCAAAGGAATAACACCAATATCCACACTAATATTCTAAATTCAAAAGTAACTCTGTCTGTCTGCCTGTCTGTCTGTCAGTCTATATGTCTGTAACCTAACTACGAATGTATGCTACCTTTTCAAGCTTTAACCACAAAACAAATTTCGATAAAAATTGGCAAGAAGATAGATATCATCTTGCAGGGAAGGACTAACGGACAAAGGACACGTAACTTTTGAAAAAGAAATATACCTCAGACATATGCCAGGTCTAAATTTCGGCTGTGAAATATCAAAACCCAGTATCTGCATAAAACTAAATTATACAGGAGAGCTGAAAAACGATTTCTGTAGAACTAACTTTTGCTCTATATACTAGGTTTCCGACTTTGTGTATTTGACTAATATCTGGGAGTTTTTGGTAGCCTAGTATGTGGAGAATGGTCTATAAGGTCGAAAAATGCATCTGACACTAGGTTTTAAAATTGAACAGCCGATTTACTTCCAAGCAATAATAATACCTGCCACGGTCGCGAGATCTGTTCGAAAGAGTTACCGTGGTTCATATGGGCAACTGAAGGAACACGTGTGGGTTTTAGTCAGTAAAACTGACACGCCCTCTCGCTCCACCCAGAGCGGGAGACGTCATTTGACGATTTCCTACCGATAAAAAAGAAGCAGTAATAGTAAGGCGTAATTGACATCCTACTTCTGAATGCTTTTTTTTTTTGGATGAGAAATCATCAAATGACTTCTCCCGCTCTGGGCGGAGCGGGAGGGCATGTCAGACTTTTACTGACTAAAACCCACCCGTGTTCCTTCAGTTGCCCATGTGCCAGGGTCACGGTATCTCTTTCGAACAATCACGCGACCCCGGCAGTTCTGAATGCTTTGAACAATAAATAAAGAACTTCCCCAAGTTCCGAGCTCGCTTTACTCGATCTTATTAGAGAATAAAAAACACCAACACGCTTTTAGCCTTATATTAAGACTAGCTTTTGCCAGCGGCTTCGCCCGCGTGGAGGTCGGAAATTATCCCGCGGGAACATACTACCGGCATAAAAGTAGCCTATGTCCTTTCTCAGGCTCTAAACTATCTGTGTACCAAATTTCATTTAAATCGGTTCAGTAGTTTCAGCAGGAAAGCGAGACAGACAGACAAACAGACAGACAGACCGACAGACAGACAGAGTTACTTTTGCATTTATAATATTAGTGTGGATTATAGTGGAGATGTAGATAGTGTGGATATTCTAGACGTCTTCTAACCTCGTGGGGAATAACAGCCGCACAGGTCGATAGATCAGGTTAACCTTATCTTGCCGAGGATGGTGGATGGGTGACCATCTTCACATACCAAGACCAAGGGCTCTTGTTATCCGGCCACCGTAGGCGCGAGCTTGCGGGTGGCGAGCAATGGGTAGCTCGCCGCCCGGTAAGGACCAAGCTCGGGTCGACGGCGCGTAGTGTTCCACGCGCGCCTCAAAGAGATGTCAGCAGTGCTGAAGGGGTCTGCTAGGACCGATGCCTGCCGGGGACGCGTGATTGTTCGAAAGAGATACCGTGACCCTGGCACATGGGCAACTGATGGAACACGGGTGGGTTTTAGTCAGTAAAAGTCTGACACGCCCTCCCGCTCCGCCCAGAGCGGGAGAAGTCATTTGATGATTTCCCATCCAAAAAAAAAAAAGGGTTCTTGTTATTAGTGATCGGAGTAGGTAGATTGATTTTACGTACTCGCATCATGCATAGTCATATAAATTTCAACATGGATAAGCCTTTTTTCCGGGATTTCATTTTGGTACTTACGGGATTGAGTCAAATATTGTGAAAGTAAGGATTTTTAAACTAGGTACCTACTACATTAGAAATTTATAGAATGCGGTAGATAATCATATATATATATTTTTTTACTGTTGAAGGCCGTTCACCTATATTCTATTAAAAAGATAGCAAAAGGGTTAAACATTTCTTATTCATAATATATTGATATATTCTTTATTCTACATATTACAACATTTGAAATTAATTTCAAAATCCCGAAATCCCGGAGGCATATCCATATTAATATATATGTGCCAGTTCATTGATCCCATTTCAATATACCAACTCCGATCACTGATTATAACCCATCCACCATAACCAGTGTCAGACAGTCATCAGTCTTACCAAGGGGTAAGACTGATGGTTGTCTGATTTTTGGGGTTCCGTTGAACCGTAACGACTGTCAGAATTCCATGATGACAGCCGGGACCAATGGTTGCTTATTCTTCGATACTAAGTCGTAACCTTGTCGTCAGAAGCCCGAAACTCTGACAATCAGCTTCCCAAATTCCTGCCAGGGTCGCGTGATTGTTCGAAAGAGATACCGTGACCCTGGCACATGGGCAACTGATGGAACACGGGTGGGTTTTAGTCAGTAAAAGTCTGACACGCCCTCCCGCTCCGCCCAGAGCGGGAGAAGTCATTTGATGATTTCCCATCCAAAAAAAAAAAAAAGGGTTCTTGTTATTAGTGATCGGAGTAGGTAGATTGATTTTACGTACTCGCATCATGCATAGTCATATAAATTTCAACATGGATAAGCCTTTTTTCCGGGATTTCATTTTGGTACTTACGGGATTGAGTCAAATATTGTGAAAGTAAGGATTTTTAAACTAGGTACCTACTACATTAGAAATTTATAGAATGCGGTAGATAATCATATAATTTTTTTTTTTTTACTGTTGAAGGCCGATCACCTATATTCTATTAAAAAGATAGCAAAAGGGTAAAACATTTCTTATTCATAATATATTGATATATTCTTTATTCTACATATTACAACATTTGAAATTAATTTCAAAATCCCGAAATCCCGGAGGCATATCCATATTAATATATATGTGCCAGTTCATTGATCCCATTTCAATCTACCTACTCCGATCACTGATTATAACCCATCCACCATAACCAGTGTCAGACAGTCATCAGTCTTACCAAGGGGTAAGACTGATGGTTGTCTGATTTTTGGGGTTCCGTTGAACCGTAATGACTGTCAGAATTCCATGATGACAGCCGGGACCAATGGTTGCTTATTCTTCGATACTAAGTCGTAACCTTGTCGTCAGAAGCCCGAAACTCTGACAACCAGCTTTCCAAATTCCTGCCGGGGTCGCGTGATTGTTCGAAAGAGATACCGTGACCCTGGCACATGGGCAACTGATGGAACACGGGTGGGTTTTAGTCAGTAAAAGTCTGACACGCCCTCCCGCTCCGCCCAGACCGGGAGAAGTCATTTGATGATTTCCCATCCTGACAAAAAAAAAAAAAAAAAAAAAAAAAAGCTTCCCAAATTGGACTCTTGGCGCAAAGCAGATTATTTTCAAATATCTTTATTTAACCACTAGCTTCTGCCCGCGACTTCGTCCACATCAAATTTTTGATCCCCTGACCTTTCCCGTCGCATCGAATTGCCTGCCAGTTTTCGTCCATTTTTCGTTGCTGCTCCGCTCCTTTTAATCGTAGCGTGATGTTATGTAGCCTATAGCCTTCCTCAATAAATATGCTACCCAACCGTACCGTACCGTGCTGCTGTACCATGGGAGAACAGATGTATGATTCTCGACATTATTTTTCTTTATAATGTCTGTAGTGGGAATATTGACAGTAAAGCGTTAAATGATCTATTTCTAAGATTGAGTGCTCCATCTCGACGGACTAGGCACACACAGTTATTCGATGTACCGCACAGTGGTACAAACTATGCTTAAAATTATGTCATTGGTAGGATATTAAGAAATTTTAACAACAAATTCTCTCATCTTGATCTATTTAACAACAAAAAAGGTGTATTCAGGAAACTTTTGGTGACTTCTGTATGCGACGAATTGACTAATAATTCTAAAAAGAACTGATTCTTTGATCGGTTCTTTTTAGAATTAAACCACCACAACAACACCACCACCATCACAACTCCTCACACACACACCCACACACACTGCACACTGAGACATGCTTAGAAGGTGCTAGCATGACATCCTATTTGTTTCTGATAAAGTGTAGTTATAAAATTGTAAATCCGTAATTGGCTGTAAGATTAGTCTATTTATCCAAAGTGAAATTGTTAAAGTGCTGTGGATTTTGTGATTAAATAAATAAAATAAAATAAAACACAAAAAGATTTTTTCAATTCGGACCAGTAGTTCCTGAGATTACCGCGTTCAACCAACCAAACAAACAAACAAACTCTTCAGCTTTATAATATTAAGTATAGATTATAATATTAAGTATAGATAGTATAGATAAAACAATCAATAAATGCACTTACCCTAAGTGACATTGACAGGGCCGTCTTAAACTAGGCTGGAGCCCTTGGGCACATAAGAATTTGGGGCCCTTTTGGAAAATAAAAAAAGCGAATTATAATAACATTTTTTTTACTAAGTATGACCATTTATTATAGGTACTCAAATACAGTATGATAAAATATGTCATTAATGATATTAGAATGCTGCTGGTTTTTTTTGGTTTTAGAAGAGTAGTCTCAAATTTTCCCTTTTTTTTGCTAGGCTTTGGGCTTTCTTTCTAGTGTCTCCTGGTTGATTGATGTCACTTGCGATTGAAGATAATGCTTCAGAAATATTTTTATTACCATTTTGCAAAATATTAATAGCATTGGCGCGTGCAGACCATCTAGTTTCCGAAAGAGACTTTAGGACTCTATTTGCACCTAAATGCTCTGTCAATGTTGTTTTCCATCGTTTTGTCGAAGCCGAGAAAAAATTTAAAAATTTTTGTACCAGTTGAAAGAATGTTACTGCTTCAGTAACACACTCAGGGCATACTAGTGCGGGATCCAGTGTCACACCTGAATATTGTAAACTTTTATGAACCAATAAACTAAACTAAACACTCAAAAGCCTGAACACCCACTAAATTAAGCGAATGTGCCGCACATGGAACGTAAATCGCAAATTCGTAAACTTCTTTTATTCTTGACTGAACACCAGAGTACTTTCCAGATATATTTGATGCATAGTCGTAGCTCTGCTCACGACAATCTTTTACAAAAATATCAAGGCTTTCAAAAAGTTTGCAAAAATCTCTCAATAGCCTGTCCGTCATTTACGCATCTCATTATGAAAGTCAGTTGGTCAACGTGGGATAGATCTGGCGTAGAATCTACGCTAATAGAGTAGTACTTTGCTGATTTAAGTTCTTTGACAATGGTTTTCAAAACTTGCTGTCCTATTAAATTAATAAATTCATTACAAATATTTGCCGATAAATATGATGTACTTCCTTTTCCACGATTTCCGCAGTTTTGTATGTGATCAGCAAGAAAAGGATCAAATTCACTAATCAGTTCTAAGCATCCCAAATAATTCCCATTATTTTGTGATCCTAATGTCTCATTATCACCACGAAAATCAAGACCTCTTGAAGCCAACAATTTCACTACTGCAACAATCCTCCTAAGCACTTTCTTCCAATAGTTAATTTCTGTATTATATTGGGACAGCAACTCAGTATCAATTCGTTCAGTAGTTTTCATTCTTGCAACATAATTCATCATAAATTCCCTGTGCTGTAAATTGTTCTCATGCTCTATCAATAAGTTACTTGTAGGTATGCTTCCAATCTTTATATCCATTAGGAGAACTTAAATTATGTCCAGTACCAGTAGTGGTATTAAATAGACGGCAGCAATAACAGTATACAGATTTTTTTGCAGGTAAATAAAGGAGCCATTTTCTTTCTAAAGACTCACCATTCGTCAATTTACAAATTAAAATATTTTTAGTCAAGTATCTAGTTTTCGTTTTACCATTTGAATCTGGACAACTTGTACTTACAAGTTTCGGGGAAGTCACTATTTTTATTTTGGAAAATCTTTGACCCTTTTCGAATGCAAATATCACGGACTTCTTCCGGTAAAATGTCGTCACAGTAAGTACCAAGGTCAGGAGACACAGACACATTCTCTAAGCTTGCAGTTATTAATTCACAGTAGAAGTCGATGGTTCAGCATCTAATGTGTGTTTGTCATTTTCGTCACACGTAACCTCGTTTTCCTGGTGACATTCAGAGGTACTTTTGTCTTGCGATGATGAGAATGAATAATCCTTCAACTTATTTGTTTCTTCAACCGTAAAAAACGAAGTGAGCTTTGGAAGTTTTTCCGTTATTTCTTTTTGAGCTATAACTTTTTATCTTTTTTGGTGAACCCCTTAAATATGTTCTGTTCGACATAATGAAATAATGTTTAAACGAACAAATCAAAACTTCTGTTTATCTTACTCAATTTTAAATATCAAACGAAACAAAAAAACGCCACTCACTCCTATCAGACTGAAAGTTTAATACATCATTCGAGGAATCCCCCAACCATAGACAATATCGACATTTATGTTAGGCCTTATTTAGACGGTGCAGCTTGACTTTGGAATCGGAGGGATTGCGGGAGTGATCGCTAGATGGTGTACTTAGTAAATTGCCTATTCCTACTGTATTAAGTCACAGTCATCGATATAATGGCGTAGTATATGCCTTGTTAATACCTTCTGACAAGATTACTGATTTGTGAAAAAAGTGTAATGTGCCCGACAAAAATGTTTTGAGAATAAATGTGTGAGAGAAATTGTCGGTCCTTCGGGGCCCCCTGCGAATGGGGGCCCTGGGCACGGGCCCCGTGTGCCCTTATGGTGAAGACGGTACTGGACATTGACTAAATATAACAAGGGCACATTATGAGGCTAGTAATACCTTTCAAAGTTTAACACAGATTTAAGTTTCAACTACTAACAACATAAACTTAACACAACAATAATCATGGGTACATGATGATAATTTGCAAATTATTTAGTAGTATAGAATCCTGTTAATTCCGCATTTAAGTTGAATGATATCACTTCACTGGCTCACCACCACATCAAGCGCTCCCCGTACAGACCCGCTTCAGTCTCTGTTTCCCGCCATTGCTACTGACTGACAGATTACATAAGTGACAGCAGCTGCATTCGCTTGTGTTAATGAGATAGTGTTTACATATCTATGGAATAGATACACTACAGTAAGTTATAATTTACTCATTGCAAGGTATATAACAAAAAATGTTTACATACCATTATCGTTAGCCGCAACTCGCAAGGTTGCACCGCGTGTCAGTTAACCTTAGGGAAACTGTTGTCTTCCCCCGAACACCCCCCTATACTAATGCGTAGGGTTAACGATCTCCCTTTGTTCGATGTTTCGGAATCTCCATGATTGCTCGAACGTGTCATACGTACTGATTTGAGTCCACCACGATCGGTACTAACAGGGTGGCAGGGACATATACGCTGTAACTGTACAAGATACAAGATATTTATTTTGCTAAAACCTTAGTATACACATAAATGCAAGATGTTACATAAAAGTTCAATTGAAACACTGTCATGTTTTGCCTTAATGGCGTAGAAAATATAAATGAGTTAGAAAATAAAATAATCACAACACTATTCCACACACCCCCCCATCTCGGAAAAAGTATTTTAACCCTTCGATATCTGAGTGCAAAAGCCGTTTTTATCCGCTAGAGGATAAAGTAAATTGAATTTAGAACATCGTGTGCACTAAGTTTGTGAACTCAAAACATCATTAAACCTATTTACTTCTACCTCCATGGTGCCGAATTTATCATACAACCTTTTTTAATTTGTTAAAAACTTAGACTCGGAACCTTCTTGGTGTAGGTACTTTTTTTTAATTATTTTGCGCGCGTCATTTTCTTTTCACGTCAATATATTGTTAAAACCTTAGGTTAAAAACAAGAAAACAAGTGAAAAACCTAAAATGAGTAATTCTAGCGACGAGAAAGTTTATTTGACGCCAACAAAACTGACTGAAACTGTTAATAATGCGCAAATGAGCTTCTTGCATTTAATCATTTCCTCGCTGAGGTGAGATGAAAAGTTACGTGTTGCACTCGAGTGCAAAGATTTTTCACCTCGTGCTCGTTTGATTCCCTCGCTAACGCTCAGGATTCTAATTTTAGAATCCTTCGCTTACTCGGCTATCACAATTGAGCACGCGGTTAAAAAGCAACTTTGCACTCTTGTATAACAATACAAGAGTCTTTGCACTCGAGTGCAACACGTAACTTTTCATCTCACCTCAGCGAGGAAATGACTAAGTGCAAAAAGCTCATTTGCGCATTATTAACAGTTTCAGTCAGTTTTCTCGTCGCTAGAATTACTCATTTTAGGTTTTTCACTTGTTTTCTTGTTTTTAACCTAAGGTTTTAACAATATATTGACGTGAAAAGAAAATGACGCGCGCAAAATAATTAAAAAAAAGTACCTACACCAAGAAGGTTCCGAGTCTAAGTTTTTAACAAATTAAAAAAGGTTGTATGATAAATTCGGCACCATGGAGGTAGAAGTAAATAGATTTAATAATGTTTTGAGTTCACAAACTTAGTGCACACGATGTTCTAAATTCAATTTACTTTGTCCTCTAGCGGATAAAAACGGCTTTTGCACTCAGATATCGAAGGATTAAAATACTCTTTCCGAGATGGGGGGATGAAAATAACTATTATATATATAACTAATAATAAAATAGTCCATGTTTCATTTAAAGTCAGGGTTATTTTAGTTTATCAGATGTTAGTGTAAATTCATGAATTCAGCACACGAGTCTAGCTACTAACGAATCACTTTGATCTATTAGTTGCAAGCACTACTGTTGAGTATGACGTCCAGTGTTCGATTCCCAAGTCGAATAGTGTTCCTGCCAGGGTCGAAAGAGTTATCACGTAGTCCTGGCATATAGGCAACTGAAGGAACACGGGTGGGTTTTAGTCAATGAAAGTCTGATACGCCCTGCCGCTCCACCCAGAGCGAGAGACGTCATTTGAAGATTTCCCACCCACAAAAAAAAAGGTCAAGCAGGGTTCTTGGGTTGTCCTATCAAAAAGTAGTAGCCGAAGTCTGTATTTGTGCACAGTTGATACTAATATATTATTATTTATTTTATAAAGTAGCCACTTCTTTCCATAGTATAAAACAAAGACGCATTTTCGCTTAGATCTTGTAAACTGCGCAACGGATTTTAATACGGTTTTCACCAATAGATAGAGTGATTCAAGAGGAAGGTTTAAACGTCGCTGGTAAAAGTTACTTACTAATATAAAATAAATAATAGCACTCAATACGTATCGGTATTCTTATTAGAAAATTACGCCAATAACGAGGAACAAAGGGTATTTACTCAGTAATAACTCTAATTATATATCTTATATCTTTAAACGAGCAATTCTTGTATATATATATATATATATATATATATATAATCTGAATCTCGGAAACGGCTCCAACGATTTTCATGAAATTTAGTATACAGGGGGTTTCGGGGGTGATAAATCGATCTAGCTAGGATTCATTTTTATAAAATGTCGTTTTATTCGTGTTTTCAATGACCAACTTTATCGATAATCAACTTGAACATAAACTTATTATTTTAAACACAATTTACCAAAAAATACCGAGCAAAGCTCGGTCATCCAGATAGGTATTGATCTATTAAGTACCGTAATGTACCTATACGCTGTTGCCATGGCAATTTTGGATATTGCTTGATCTTTCAGTCTTCCCGTAAATGCCGGAATGGACGCTAACGACCACCTTTTATTCGACATTTCAGGATCGCTATGAACTAAGTATGATTGAGCGAACGTGACGCACATACAAGAGAAAAGGCAATGACACCCACACAATCTTTTTGTAGGAAATCCGCACATTTGTTGTATATAAATAGGTGATTACATGAGTAAGACTAGATTTCAGACTACAAAACTGTTATGATCATTGTACAGTCAGCCACACTCATGGTTAACACTATAATTTTAACAAAGGTATTTCTAAAACAAAGTCTAATAATAATCATTGTAGTCTAATAGTATCATCATTTCAGCTAATAGACGTCCACTGCTGGCCATAGGCCTCCCCATATTTGGAGTGGTTGTCGTCAATGCATAGGGAACGCTTCTGCCCATTCTCTATTAAGTCTCTTCGTCGTAAGAACGATACCCGCGGGAAGAAATGGGAAAGTGCTATTCTTTACGTCCGGCACCACACGGAAGGTCTAATAGTATAGTCTAGTAATTTTATATTAATCCACATTTATAATTAATATTTTCCTCAATAATTAAGAGCGCGCCGAACTTTTGGCATTGATTGAAGCGTGGCGGCTCTAGCTAGAATGAGCATTTCGCGCTCTAATTTAGGTATTTCCTCCGTATTATTAAAACAATTTTGAATATAGAAAGTACGTAGTATTATTTAAAAAAAAGTTATGTTATTTCGTGAAGGTAACGCCGTTATTCCTTTAAAATACTTTACATATTAATGACATAACTAAAGGTTAAGTAATATTGTATATGTAACGAAGTGGTCAAACGAACTCAATAATATCGCAAAACCCTCGGGGCGCTCTTAAGATTTACAAAACTGCAGTGTTCATAGATTTTTGTCGCTGCAAAGCCACCAATGAATATAGATACGTAATACCATCGATATCAAAATATCTTTAATTTTATGTCAACATTCATGAAACCTCCACGCTTCACCTATTTCCATCTCAAAATAATTAATACCCGCGGGTGACGTCCCTCTGTTCGAAATTTCGGAAACACACGCCATGATGGCGTGAACGTGTCGCTCGAACATGTTGGTTATTGTTTCGTGTATCTGATCTAATACGTAATGCATATAGGGCCGCTAATGGAGGCTTCGGGCCGCATGTCACGTAAGGGGTCGTTTACTTGTACAGAATAACGTTTATTTTCACCAGTATTAAAGCTAGTAGTAGGTTCATACCTACGCAAAACTTTAACACCGGGAGCAAAAGGTTTAAATCTCAGCGTTATGCTTAAGTCCGTCTAGCGGGTTGTTAAGCACTGGTTTTCAGCTCAAACCCTTGATTTCACTACTTGTGAGACTGTGGAAGGGAAGCGGGAGATCTCTCCCACTCACCCAGCCCGTAGCAGGCGTACCGGGCATCGGCGGCGCGCGGACTGTGATGCCCGGTACGCCTGGAGAGGGCATTGTCGGCGGACGGTGGACAACGCCCTCTTCACCTACATTGGTCCAGCGGCGACGGACTCGGGGACGTCTGTCGCCTCTTACATAGCAGTACCAGAGGTGGCGCGTGGCGGCGCGTACTGTGACAGTCCCAGCGCCTGCCCCAGAGCGGAGAACACCAGTGAAGATTTACTAACTCAAAACGAAAAAAAAGACTCAAAATCAAAATCAAAAGTCATTTATTCAAACTAGGCTGAGAGTCAGCACTTTTTGAACGTCAAAGTTACACAAGACAGTCCCCCCAAAACGCCCGCCCTTCGACACTTCCTAGTGCTTTAGCTGGGAAGAAGAAGTGGCGGAACAAACTCCCCAGCAGCACAGACTGCTCAGGTTAGTCGGTAGGACGGTTTATCGCCTGCGTAGAGGCGAGGATGAATGTCCATGCGAGTGGAGATTTTATGATTGCCAGACTTGCCGTGCGATTCTCCGCTGATTGTTAGGCAATAGAAACTCAAACGAAAAAACCCTCCCGCACGACTTACATGGGATTAGCACGACCTTTTAGAGCTTCTAATTTTGAAAGACAATATGATACTCGCCTATTGACTTGTAATTTTCTTTCACGCGGTTTACCCACTACCAGCTTTTCTCTATCTCCGTTTGAAAAATCGCCTTTTCGTGGCAGTAACAGTCTTCGTGTAAATGAGCCTTATTGTCCGCATTTAACTATTAACGTGAACGTGAACCACCGCGTTTGTGGTCAGTATACGTTGCTGGTGATACAGAGTAGGTATGACAAAGCCTATGCCTACTATATATTTATGGGTGGATAGATATTGAATATGACGCCAATTAGGTGGGCTGTGTTCTATGAACATTGGTATTACGAGTACATCGTGATATCTGATATTTAGACGTATTCAGGCCGCTGTGTTATTCTGTAAACTTCCTTTATTCAAAATGAACATATTTTTATTTCACGTAAACATACATGGGAACTTATGAAACATCAGAAGGTACAAGGTTTTTTTTTTTTTCTCTGGATGGGAAATCATCAAATGACTTCTCCCGCTCTGGGCGGAGCGGGAGGGCGTGTCAGACTTTTACTGACTAAAACCCACCCGTGCTCCATCAGTTGCCCATGTGCCAGGGTCACGGTATCTCTTTCGAACAATCACGCGACCCCGGCAGGCATCGGTCCTAGTAGACCCCTACACTGCTGCTGACATCTAGAAGGTACAAGGTTCCAATACATTTCACATAAACCTACAGTTATAAAACGTCAGAAGCTAGGTGCAAGGTTCCAATTAGTTGATTCCTATAGAGAAGAGCCGGTAAGAAAGTCCACGGTTACTTTTACACGGTTATGTTACAGTGGTTTCAGAGTATTAATAGGAGACTGTGGGCTTGTAAGTTTTTAACAATTATTGACTGGGAATGCCTTATAGTTTCCTAATGACTCGCGGTTATAGAGGGATGTTTGCATTAGGGTAATCACCCTGTTTATCATCATCATTTCATCATTTTTCCTGTTTATCATACGGATTAGTAATTGCTTATGTTGATAATAATTGCACATTTTAATGCCTAGATACACTCTCATCGTCATCATCATTTCCACCTCCACCAAACACCTTTTGGGGGAGGCCTGTTTCTAGGTTTTGCCTTGATCACCACGCTTGGCAGGCAGACTGGTGATCGCAATATTATGTTTTACTTAAAGAAAGAAAAATTGTTGACGTAGAGAACGCTGCTGCCCAATCTCTAGTACGTCCCTTAGTCGCCTCTTACGACACCCACGGGAAGAAATGGGAAGGTGCTATTCTTTTACGTCCGACACCACATAGAACGATACACTCTAATAGTCGCTATTTACGTCCGACACCACATAGAACGATACACTCTAATAGTCTCTATTTACGTCCGACACCACATAGAACGATACACTCTAATAGTCGCTATTTACGTCCGACACCATATAGAACGATACACTCTAATAGTCGCTATTTACGTCCGACACCACATAGAACGATACACTCTAATAGTCGCTATTTACGTCCGACACCACATAGAACGATACACTCTAATAGCCGCTATTTACGTCCGACACCACATAGAACGATACACTCTAATAGTCGCTATTTACGTCCGACACCACATAGAACGATACACTCTAATAGTCGCTATTTACGTCCGACACCACATAGACCGATACACTCTAATAGTCGCTATTTACGTCCGACACCACAAAGAACGATACACTCTAATAGTCGCTATTTACGTCCGACACCACATAGAACGATACACTCTAATAGTCGCTATTTACGTCCAACACCACATAGAACGATACACTCTAATAGTCGCTATTTACGTCCGACACCACATAGAACGATACACTCTAATAGTCGCTATTTACGTCCGACACCACATAGAACGATACACTCTAATAGTCGCTATTTACGTCCGACACCACATATAACGATACACTCTAATAGTCGCTATTTACGTCCAACACCACATAGAACGATACACTCTAATAGTCGCTATTTACGTCCGACACCACATAGAACGGTACACTCTAATAGTCGCTATTTACGTCCGATACCACATAGAACGATACACTCTAATAGTCGATATTTACGTCATGAACCGTCGCCGCTGTCGTCGTTATTTGCGTTAGTTTGGCTTATTGTATAACATAACATTACTCCTATATCCATAGAACACACACATTTTGCCAGTAATGTTTAAGTCTAATGAGCGGCGAACCTATTGCCATCAACCGGGCACTAATCCAGATCGGGCTGCAACTGACAAATTCCAGATGGAACAGTCCAATAACACTTCGCCCGACCCGGAAACCGGGAATCAAACCCTGAACTTCATGCTCAGCAGTAGCGTTGGCAACCACTGGACAAAAGAGGCAAATCTTATACAGATAAGCTTTTTAGATTTAAGGGAAAGTTCTAGGTTAGGTTAGGTAGGTTACCATCTCACGGCTCTCTGTCGTTTCGGACGACGCAGGTGTTCTCGGGGCACGGTTGCTTCGGGAAGTACCTGTGTCGCATAAAGAAGGAACCGGACGCCCAGTGTTACCACTGCGTCGACTGCCGCAAGGATACGGCGCGGCATACGCTGGCAGAATGTGCCGCTTGGGAGGAGCCGCGTCGTGCCCTCGTCTCAGGAGTAGGCAGTGACCTGTCGCTGCCGGCCGTAGTCGAGTCGATGGTCGCGGCGAGGAGTCCTGGGACGCGGTGGTATCCTTCTGCGAATCAGTTATGTCGCAGAAGGAAGCTGCGGAAAGGTAGCGGGAGATATCTTCTGCTCACCCAGCCCGCTGCCCCCGCTGACCCCCGTACCGGGGGTCAGTGGAGGAGGGACAACGCCCTCTTCCAGCCCCCCTAAATGGGTCCAGGGGCGACGGATCCGGGGACATCCGTCGCCCCCTATTCCTTAGGACCCCAGATGGTGACGCGTGGTGTTCCACGCGCGCCTCTCTGTGATGTATGGGGGGAGTTTAACACCTCACTCCCTCCCAATGTGAGAAGGCCCGCAAAGGCGGGCCAGCACCAGTCGGGGATCGCGGAAGACATATTGGTTCCCGTGGTCTCCGACATAGGTGTGGGAAGGAACACCAGGGTGGTTTTAGTCAGTTAGAGTCTGACAGACCCCTCCGCCCACCCCAGGGCGGAGGACATCCATGAGGATTTCCATCTCGAGATCAAATTAAAAAAAAAAAGGTAGGTTACCATCTAAGAAATAATTAATGAGCACTACGCCAAGATATTCAATATACTTGTTAATTAAACAAAGAACTCGTTGGCAAATCAGTAATTGAATATTATAGTTAGATGAAATAGATTTTCTACGATATTTGCATTGTGTAAGCGTGAATATCTTATTACGACAAGCTATTGTGATATTTCAGTGCAGGTTTTGTTGGATTATGTTTAATATTTTATACTAGGTGAGAAGTTCGAGGCTTCAGTAATAAAAGGCGTATGAGTCGATCAATCTACGCTTGTTACACTCGGTCAACAAACAAACAACCAATAATTGAAACCAAATAGCTTCTTACATTTCGTAAGTGCCCTTGTAAGTTTATCTATACTAATATTATAAAGCTGAAAAATTTGTTTGTTTGGTTGAACGCGCTAATCTCAGGAACTACTAGTCCGAATTGAAAAAATATTTTTGCGTTCGGTAGCCTATTTATTGAGAAAGACTATAGGCTACATAACATTACGCTACGATGAAAAGGAGCGGAGCAGCAATGAAAAATGGTCGAAAACTGGCAGGTAATTCGATGCGACGGGAAGGGGTGCAAAAATTTGACGCGGACGAAGTCGCGGGAAGAAGCTAGTGTGAAATAATAGTTATTTGTTATACAAGAGTGCAAAGTTGCTTTTTAACCGCGTGTTCAATTTTGATGACCGAGCAAGCGAAGGATTCTAAAATTAGAATCCTGAGCGTTAGCGAGGGAGTCAAAAGAGCACGAGGTGAAAAATCTTTGCACTCGAGTGCAACACGTAACTTTTCATTCCACCTCAGCGAGGAAAGAGTATTTTTAATCTTCAATATCTGAGTGGAAAAGCCGTTTTTATTCTCTAGAGGATAAAGTAAATTGAATTTAGAACATCGTGTGCACTAAGTTTGTGAGCACGCGGTTAAAAAGCAACTTTGCACTCTTGTATAACAAATAACTATTGTTTTTGATATACGAACACCCCGTGTCTCGGGAAGCACGTTAAGTCGTTGGTCCCGGTTGTCTCTCGTAGATCTCGTAGATAGTTACGGGTCGTCAGAAGCCTGAAAGTCTGACAACAGTCTTACCAGTCTCATCAGTTACCGGAGGCCAGACAGGCTGTCGCTCCATTTAAAATACTGGTATTCAGCTGCATCCGGTAAGACTGTAAGCCGAATCAAACATAGTTGGGAAAAGGTTTGGCGAATGAGGAAGAAGTTCGAAGTCGAAGTTTATTTATTGTGAGCTGAAATGAATTATGAATTTATATGAAATAATTTCATAGAATCATGAAGGCTACAGAGTTAATGAATCTAGGAATTTAAAACATGAGTTCATTCGAGCTGCTAAATATAGGTTAATATTACTAGACATTGGAACGTTTACACACAATAAGTTATGGTATCTAGACACGCGGCAGCGTGTCAAGCCAAGTTCAAGTAACAGAACTGGCGAGCAGCACCGTGTGTAATATTACACGAACCATTTGGAGTCAATATTACAGCAATCGAAAAACAAAGAGGAACTTTTGAACTGTTTACGAACTCCTTATCACCTTAAGTAAATTCTGCTAACTTAGAAGATAACTTAGCGATAATTTAACGCGAACTTCAGAACAATATTAATATTAGAAGTCATGTTTCTCTGACATACCATGCTATGCTCTCAATTAATAGTGCGGGAAAGGGGGGAGGGGGTGGATTAACGAGACAGCACATTGTTTGGTAGATACTGCATCTAGCAACCTAATTGGATAACATAGAATCAATCAGAATTTGTAGGATATTTCTAATTCATTGCTGTCTTATGTTTTATTTACATGCTTATGAAGACACAAATAACAGACATATATTTAGCTTCCAATTAGAATGTTTTTACACGCTATATATTAGCTTCACTTGTGTGTTAGTATGTTTGTTTGTAACCGACTCCTTATAGCGCGATTTTGACCCACTTTAAACGACCAGATTTCATTCAAACTTTGCACACCTGTTAAAGACCGATGACAATGCAATAATTTCATAAATTTGTGCCATTATCCTTGCCAGGATTACCAGGACAACAAAAAAACTGTCTTCTAAAACTACGCTGACATACGTCACAAACTACGCTGACATACGTCTCAAAATTCGAAACACCCTAAAAAATAGAAAATAAATAATAGTAAAAAAAAAAACTAAAAAACACGCTTCCATAGAAAACCAAACTAAAAAGTAGAAAAAAATGGAAAAAAGCGTGGAGTGCCTGATCAATAAAAAATACCGTAAAAACCACTCCACGTTTTTTTTTTCCATTTTTTTCTACTTTTAACTAAGCTGCTCTTGCCGCTGCGTGCCTCGGAGAGCACGTTAAGGACGTCTTGGTCCCGGCGGTCATTCATGGATTTTTGACAGTCGTAACCTTGTCAGAAGCCCGAAAGCCTGACAACTAGTCTAACCAAAGAGTATCGTATTAGCAAGTAACTGGGTTGTGGAGGTCAGATGAGCAATCGCTTCATATAAAATACTGGTATTTAACTGCATCCGGTTAGCCTGGAAGCCGACCCCAACGTCTTTAAGAAATGGCTAGGGAAATTAGGCAGTTGAGTGTTTTACATAATTAGGGTACTGAACACTTGCTCAGAGTGGTCAATGGGAAAGATGGCCCTAACTTCACCAAATCATGAAGAGATCCTATCCTATTTCCTTCTCATTTACTGAAATTACTTTTGATAAGCGAAGCAACCCACACCTCCACAAATCCGCAAAGAACACCACTTACTTCAAAGAAATGAAGTCATTAAATTAAAATGCATGCACAAAACATTCACACCAGCATCGGAGCTTTTAAAAACATTATCTTACACTGGTGCATCCATATCGTAAGATAATATTCCGTGTGCGGCGCGGCGTGTGTGATCAGGTGGTGTCCGGAGAACGTCGCACGCGCAGCGGCTAAATATTGACATGACCTGTCCCGGACACAAAGTGGGAAATTTCAGAAGTGCCACTGCTAACAACATTAATTTGTCTTACAAAATACGACCACGTTTGCAATGGTGAGAAACTATCGCGACAGGATTTTTCCGTACACTGGATCTTCTACGCACTGCTTAGTGCCGAGGGTTAAAATTCGAACAGTGCATTATTTCGACGCGCTGGGATGCATAGAGATTGGAGTGATTTTCAATTCTCGGTTCAACACTGAAAGTTGAAATTTCAGTGCGCGATAAAATCCAGCTACGATATTTTTGCATCCGTGTAAACTTGGTCTAAGTGTGAATATAATGGAATTTGTTAATAGTTGAAACGTTATATAGTATCTGTTCTTTTACAGATTTCAAGGAAATAAGCCAACTTTTACTATTGCGGTGTACAAGCTCAGCTTACTAGCATGTCAACGTCATAAAATTATGAGGTAATTAGGCTGGCATTGATTGGCGATAAGAGCTTCATTTCTTTAGCTGGTTGCACAAAGTACGTGTAGGTAAATAGAATTAACCTTTGAAGTGGCTTAAGACTTTCTAGGTTCTCTTAGATGTTTTTTGATCTTGATCGCAAAGCTTGCACACTGGTGCAAGATGCATGAGCATAATTAGCCTAAAATGCCGGTGTGACAGTGGCCCAGTGTGGGTTGGTAGATTTCACCTCTTCGGATTTTGGTTCTAGGACATGCCGGCTTCCTCACGATGTTTTCCCTCACCGTTATGAGAGCAGGGGTCATGAAATTAAATTCACAAAGTAAAGAGCCTGCCCGGGTTCAAACTATCGACCAACAACTCAAAAATCGGTACTACTGGGCAATACTCATCCCTCAATATTTGACATCATAAAGTCCAGTATGAAGTAAACCTTCTGAGTTCTCCTTGCACGCCCTCCCCCTCGCACCTCTCCCTCATGCACCGTCTGGTGGAGCCTCTTGTTTTCTTTAAGTTTTAAGTTGGGAGTTATTGTTGGATTACATGTCATTTGCCTAAAAGGTTCCGGTACCGATACCGATACCTGGCGTACAATCATGTGTGATCATTGATCATTTTGATGATTGGCTCAAGTGCTGATTAAGTTAATGAAGTATGTGGAAAGCATGACAGCATTTTTGTTCATCATATCAGCCGAAAAACTGCAACTGCTGGCAAAGGCCTTCCCGATTGGGGGGGGAGCAGGAGGTTGAAATAATCGCCACGCTTGGCAGGCGGATTGGCGATCGCAGTATGGTTGTAAAATGCATAGAGAACGCTGCTGCCCATTCTTTAGTAAGTCCCTTAATCGCCTTTTACGACACCCACGGGATGAAATGTGGAGGTGCTATTCGTTTAGTCCGGCTCTACACGGATTCATGTTAAAGGGTCAAAATAGCAAGGACAAGTGACTGTTAAGAAAATTAATACGTATCTACTTTATTATAAAAGTAATTACACAGTTTAGTAATGTTTTTATAGTGTAAAACTTAGCTTTGTTATCGCCGTTTCTTCAGTGGAGACTTGATTAAGACGATATTAATTAACCTCTAACTCCCTGAGATACCACATTTGGTATGTAAACAATCGTTTTTTAGTTGTGTCTGTAATTACGGTAATTGACCGGTTAATATACATATAGCTACCAACGTCAGAAATACACTCTGAAAGCAAAATGTAATAGGTATTCAGAATATTTAATACGGCACTGCATCACGCTTCGAGACCTGACCATAAAACCGTCGCTAAAATTATATTCTGAACTTAATTAACAAAGCAAAACCACTAAAGTTGGAGTTCAAAGAGTTGAGTGACTGCAAAACTACATTACAAAATTAAATATGAGTACTACGTAGTTCAAATAAAAGTCTTTCCGAATACCTACGCCCCAGAGAGCCAGCAGCAGACTGACGCGACCTTTCATAAATACTAGATTTTAATTAACAATTTAAAAAGATAATAACAACGTGAACTTTAAACACCCTGTATATTCATCTGACATGCCAAATAACTTCGTAACTTTAATGTAACCATAGTAATTGAGAATAAACATTTATTAGACTAATGCAAAAATTATATTTTGCAAATTAAAAACTCTTTGGAGATAGAAATCGCGGTTGTATAGAAACTTTTTAATTAGTCGACTCTTTCAAGAGGTGATTAAAAAGTTGTGTTTTTATTTTTTTGTCATTGTGTTAATGCAACAAGGTTCGTTAT
The DNA here is from genome assembly GCA_932294355.1 of Aporophyla lueneburgensis. NCBI lineage: Eukaryota > Metazoa > Arthropoda > Insecta > Lepidoptera > Noctuidae > Aporophyla > Aporophyla lueneburgensis. Next base: position 7,224,644 of record OW028739.1, on the reverse strand, counting down.
GAGATACTTAAAAATAAGGGGCGGTCTTATTAAGACTTCTTAGTAAGTTGGCTTGGAATGGAAGGGCAGTTAGGGGGCGTCCATTAATTACGTGAGACAATCTTGGCGACTTTCCGACCCACCCACCCACCCCTTGACATGTCATGAGATTTTGTTCGACCTCCCACCCATAATCTCACGTGAATTTTTTTTAAATGCGCAGTTTAGTGCAAAAATGTTAATTTTTGCTTATTTGTGTTGAATTTATGCATTGTGTTTGGCTAGCTGGGCTGGCCAATGGCGGCATAAAAATCAAGAGGCTACTGTGCCACATTACCGCGTAAGTATTATTTTATAGGATTTAGCCATAATTTTAATGAAAAAATATGTTTTAAATATCTATACTAATATTATAAAGCTGAAGAGTTTGTTCGTTTGTTAGTTTGATTGAACGCGCTAATCTCAGGAACTACTGATCCGAATTGAAAAATTCTTTTTTTGTTAGGTAGCCTATTTATGGAGGAAGGCTGCTATATAACATCACGCTACAACCAAAAGGAGCGGAGCAGTAATGAAAAATGTTGCAAAAACGGGGAAAATCGCACGGGTAGGCGATTCGACGCGACGGGAAGGGTCGGGGGAACAAGAAATTTAACGCGGACGAAGTCGCGGGCAGAAGCTAGTATTTTATAAAATTTATATCGCCATTTTACACCGTTTTTTTGCGGAAAAAACAATAATTACGTGATATTTGCCAAGACGCTCTCCCCCACGTGAAGCGGACTGAGATTCCGCTTATTATAACCTCCCAAATACCTCACGTAATTAATGGACGCCTTCCTTAGCAGTTACCGACGGGCAGTAGGTAATAATCTAGGAAATATATGAATCGTATGAGGTTATTATGGCAGCTAGTTCTAAGTACAGTCGTACAGTCAAACGAGTTATGAAGTTGCAGTTACTTTGTTGCAGTCCTAAGTGGGCAGTGTTTGTCATCATCCTGTTAGCCTATTAGTGCTGAGTGGTGGCCCTGGAGAACATTTACATTAACTACTTATACTTATCTACTGCCATAAATAATGGTAGTTAGCATGGGCGCCATGAGCGAGGTGCAAAAGGGTGCAGTTTCATCTCTCTGACTTCAAAATACCTAAAAAACTAAGTGTAAACCCAAATAATATTTGAAAATGCGTAATACAATAATAAAGAACTCAACCTATTCTCGGCGAAATCCAAAAATTTTCGAGATTCCTCCGCTTGCTCGAGCATTCTGTACTATCTCTCGATTCTAAAGACTGTGTATTAGTCAATAAAGTGCCGCAGACCTAATGTGGAAAATCTAATCGACCCTAGCCGGGTGCTAACATTGCTACACTCGCTCTTGCATTCTTCTCTATCTTACATTCTTAATCTATATCGACATAACTGTCATCCTCTATCTGTATGCCTGGATCAAAAAGAACCTATCCCATTACAGGCGAGATGCAAAAACTATCGAGTACTCTTACCTACACTCAATTCATTGTTCAGCTTTTCTAGATAAGAACCAAAGTCACCGACGATACTCATAAGTCCTTGTCATTTTTATCGTTATTTTAGCACTAAAATTTAAAATTATAATCTAAAACCATATTCATTGTACAGTTAAAACTACAATCTTAAATAATAATATAAAACAAATAACACTTGCCCCGTCTATTCTATTTTTAAATGTTTTCTAAAAAAAAAAAATGTTTTTTAAAGCAATCCGCAGTTCTCAAATCCGAAACAGCTCGCTACTTGAAAGTGTTACTTGCGGGCGGTATATAGGCAAAATTTTAATAAATCACATGATTGGCTAGCGTAGTGGTACTTGAAAGGAACGTCAATGTCCAATACGTAATGCGCGATCGTATTTTCGAAAGAATGAACGGGGAATCATCTGGTACAAATTAGTACCGTCAGTTAGGAAAGGGTTAATTGAAATCAGAATACGAATATAACATACATATACTGATATACCATTTCTTCTTATGGGTAGATCTTCGTAGAACTACGACACCCACGAATTCACAAGAGAATGGGCAGCAGCGTTCTTTATGCTTTTTACTACCAAACTACGATCGTCAACCCGCCTGCCAAGCGTGGCGATTATGGCAACCCCACAAATTAGGGGTGGCCTATTTCCAGCAGTGGGCGTTGTAAGGCTGAAATGATTAACATAACAAAGTTACAACCATACAAATATTACATCTATGTTGCGAACGAATCACATTTAAAAGACTTAGAGAAAAACAAAAAACAGGAAATAATTTAATAATTAATTAAGTAGTAATAAGGAAAATTATGAAAGCTCTCTTCCTACGTCCTACTTAATAAAAAGGTTGCTGTAACAGGGACCATAATTATTTCCATTTATTTATACTTGTCACCTGTAGTGTACATTATGGATTGGAGTAAAGATGAATTTAAATGAATAGAGAAAGATATTTTAAAACATTGCCGCAATGTACGTTACGCCGTTAGTCCCTGCTATCATACGTCGATCTTTGACAGTTGTTGCGGGTTTTCAGAAGCGCGAAAGTATGGCAACCAGTCGTACCACGGGGTCTTACCCAGTAATAGAGTTGTGGAGACCAGCTAGGCAATCCCTCCATGTAAAATCTAAACTTCTAAACTAATATTATAAATGCAAAAGTAACTCTGTCTGTCTGTCTGCCTGTTTCGCTTTCCTGCTAAAACTACTGAACCGATTTAGATGAAATTTGGTACACAGATACTTTAGAGCCTGAGAAAGGACATAGGCTACTTTTTATCCCGGTAGTATGTTCCCGCGGGATAATTTCCGACCTCCACGCGGGCGAAGCCGCTGGCAAAAGCTAGTACTTAATAAAATTCAGCTGCATCCGAATAGACTGGAAATTGACCACTAGATTAATAATGAGAAAAGGTTGGTGCCACAAATCATGTCATAATTAAACTCGAAAAATCATGATCATCAACATTCAATATTCTCCTACCCTTATCCAATTTATTTGAGGTCGTTGCAACATGTTTTTCTCTTCCATACTTCTCTAGTAGCCACTCCCTTCCTAACCGTATCATCGTTCACACAATCCATCCTTCGTCTAAGATGACCAAAGATCCCATATCCCAAAAATCGCAGCCGCTCCACGACCAAAGATCCCAGCCGCTCCACGTTTTGGCCCATGTAACGTACTTACGTTGAAAGAGCCATTGCATGGTTAAGAGTCTATCGATTATTTCCGTCAAAAGAATCACGACGCAAAAAAATACGTTTTACTCGTTCATTTGATTTGATTACACAGCACAGGGATGAAATATAATTGAATTTACATGTTAAATATGAGCGATACGATATTTCTATAAATGGTAACTGCTGTAAATCTATGCATATTTCACGAAAGCGTTATTGATTTGGCAGATTGTAATTACTAATGCTCAAAAGAAACATTTTTTGTACGTATCGTTAATAATTGCAATGTAAATACAATCATATTTCATCCCTGCGCAATGTAATCAAAACAATCGAGCGATCCTGCAAAGGGTCAGTGATGTGTTAAGTGTTCAGTGACTGTAACAATTATTTTATTATCAATCAGGTCATCATGAAAGGCACATACAAGGATAAATTACTAATCGATATATTTTTTCCATACTTATTCTGCCTATAATGTTCACACTCCTGGTACACAGGCCTCAGGAGCAGGGCCGTAATGTACCAGGCAAGCCCAGTGCGGGTTGGTAAATATCGCATGTCTTCGCTTTTTTTTGGTTCTAGGTCATGCCGGTTTCCTCACGATGTTTTCATTCAATGAAATTATTTACGCAAAGGAAAGCGCCTGCCTGGGATCGAACCCACAACTTAGGACTCGTAAGTCGGAACTGATACCATTGGGCCATGGACCGCTCGATGTATTCTGTAAAAATGTCACCGTAAAAAGTGTGAATACTTAGTCTAAGTTTGATCAAGTGAACTGTCGTTCCAGCTGATGCTACGGATCTCTAGGGTTAAAGTATTATAGAAATTCAAATTTTCTTACCACTTAAATGCCGTTGAATAACTTAACGCCATACTGTATATGAATTAAAGTCATTAATTGATGGTTTTTACGATTATAAGTAATTCTACAAATACATACATGTCCCGATCATTTTTTTTCAACATACAACCTGACACTGAACTGTAAATTGCAAAAAACCAACCATAGAGCATCCTCCTTATCAGTATTGCCAGGTCACTTAAAGTGTACTTCACTAAAGTTTTCATGACGAAATTTTTTACAGAATCGACTGTAGCATAACAAACTTCCTTTAAAACCCTTGAACATGTTGCAATTCTGCCAAAACCAAGGTAAGGCTTCAGTATCAGTGTTCATGTACGTCGCTCCATTAACATGTGTGCTCTTAATTAATTCGCCAACTAACATATATGCAGCCCCGCGAAACTTGGGGGTTAAATCTAGCGATGTATGAGGTTATAGCAGTTGAAGGTTACTGCTGTATCGTGCACAGGTGTTCAAATTACTGAGTGTTGATTCGTGTTTTTAGCTTACAGTTTACTTACGTGTTAAAATATTTCTGAGAAATACTTTTCACTTTTACTGGATTTTTCCAATATCTTATCTACTAAGAAGAAACACTGACAAATTCTACGGTATGATTATACAGGATGGCTTGGAAATAGACGCGCAGCTTATTACCATATATGTTGTACCATTCAGTAAGTGTTTCTGGACCCCAAAACCCATTTCCCTGTTCTCGTCGGTTATTGAAAAAAGCACTTTTTCAGGGCTTTTAACACCGGTTGACGTTTTTGGCCTTAAATAAATTTTCTCTCTCACTGCGTTGCCCCAAAATATTATGACACTGAATCAACTAAACGATGGTAGGCTATATATAACCAGTCCAATGGAATCCTTTTGGGCATGCCACAATTGCGGCGGTAAGTCCCTTCTTTGAGGAGTGGATAGAGAGGCGTCACGGCGTCCTCACCTTCCGCCTGCCGCAAGTTCTCACCGGGCATGGGTGCTTCGGTGGGTTCCTGTTCAGAATAAAGCGGGAGGATACGTCCGGGTGTTTCCATTGCGAGGATCGTCTGGAGGACACGGTGGAACATACGGTGGAGGTGTGCCCTGCCTGGGCGGAGCACCGCCGTGTCCTCGTGGAGGCGATCGGCGGCGGCGACCTCTCGCGTCCGGCCCTGGTGCGAGCCATGGTACGGAGCGAGAGGGAATGGGAAGCCGTCACCTCCTTCTGCGAAGCAGTAATGCTCGCGAAGGAGGAGGCGGGGCGCGTGAGGGAGTGGCAGTCTCTGCGCCCTCACGTCCCTAGCCGCCGCAGGAGGAGACGCCCCGGGCGTCGGGAGTCCATAGCGGACTCCCGGCCACCGTAGGCGCGAGCTTGCGGGTGGCGAGCAATGGGTAGCTCGCCGCCCGGTAAGGACCAGGCTCGGGTCGACGGCGCGTAGTGTGCCACGCGCGCCTCAAAGAGATGTCAGCAGCAGTGTAGGGGTCTACTAGGACCGATGCCTGCCGGGGTCGCGTGATTGTTCGAAAGAGATACCGTGACCCTGGCACATGGGCAACTGATGGAACACGGGTGGGTTTTTGTCAGTAAAAGTCTGACACGCCCTCCCGCTCGGCCCAGAGCGGGAGAAGTCATTTGATGATTTCCCATCCTGAAAAAAAATGGAATCCTTTTTCCAATTTATGTTAGCTCCACTTAAACTAGTATCAACTTTATATGAGTGTTAATAGAGTTGATTTCAGTATAACTACTATTGAAAAATTCATAAAAATGTTTCAATTGTTGTGTTGTTTTGTTTCAATTTGCAGCGCAAACGGAGTTTGAACGTGAGTTTAAAAATATTGTAGGTTTTCCAATATACACATATTTGTTTACATGTTTTGATATGCAACTAGTTGCATATCATAACATCACGCCTTGTTTCCCTTAAGGGTTGGGTAGGGGTGTACCTATAGTACACCTACTTTTTGTCAGTTATGTTTAAGTCCCATGTAATAGAGGGGCCGAGCCTATTGCCATCAACCGGACACAAATCAGCCTCCGGGCTGCTACTGAGAAATTCCAGACAGAATAACCCCGATAACTTTTTTTTTGTTGCTGGTCGGAAATCATCAAGTGACGTCTTTCGCTCTGGGTGGAGCGAGAGGACGTGTCAGATTTTTACTGACTAAAACCCACCCGTATTCCTTCAGTTGCCTATATGCCAGGGCCACGGTAACTCTTTCGAACAAATCTCGCCACCCTGGCAGTGGGAACTGAACCCAGGATCTTTTACTCAACAGTAGCGCCTGAGACCATTAGACCAACGATTTTATACAGATAAGCTTTTTGTATGTAAGGGAGAGCTCAAGGAGGTTGCTTTCGAAGAAATAATTATAATTATTGAACAATACGCGAATATATTACATATTTTGTTAATTCGACAAAGAACCCCCGTTTGCAAATCAGTAACTGAATATTATTGCTGGATGAAATTCAATAGATTTTCTACCATATTTGCAGTCACCTAATTATATTAAAACGATGTTGTTAGTACTTAGGTACACCATCTTGTCAAATCATCTTGTAGGATATCAAGGGCATCTTGTGGGGTATCTTGTGGCCTATGGTTATTATTCATGACCTTAACATACCACCAATCTACTTGTAACACTCCCCTTGCAAACTTTCAGCGCTATCAGTTCGTATCCGTTATCAGTTCACGTCGGGACGTAATGCACTATGTTCGAGCCGCGGCGCCGCCCGCATTCTAAGCTGCTTCTTATCCTCTTACACGCCATACATTATTTTCACGAGACTTTTACTACTTCCGCGGCAAGATAAAGGGAGATAGGTAGCTGATACCTCGTATATTTTTCTCAGTAAGTCTGTGGAGCTGTTATGTCGGAAATGGCGCCGTTAGAATAGAATTACTGAACAAAGATGTAGAGGTGTTTGGTTTTATATTGTGTCAGCGGATTTATATTAGGAATATTCAGGAATAAATATCATATACCTAGATATTTGCCGTTGGTCCCGGCTATCATCGACTGACCTGTTAGTCTAGTGGTTAGTGACCCTGACTGCTAAGACTGAGATCGTGGGTTCAATTCCCACCCAGGACAAATCTTTGTGTGATGAGCACAATCATTTGTTCTGTGTCTGGGTGTAATTTATGTATATTATGTATGTATTTAGAAATATGTAACTAAGTATGTTTATCAGTTGTCTGGTTGCCATAGTACAGGCTCTGCCTAGTTTGGGATCAGATAACGGTGTGTTGGTTGTCCTAAGATATTTATTTATTTATTTATTTATCATTCATGGAATTTTGACAATCATTCAGGAATCTCGACGGAATCCCGAGATTCTGCCAACCATCAAACACCGTCGTCTTACCAAGGGGTACCGTGTTGTAAGTGGGTTCTGGAGGTAGACCGTTACACTGGAAGCCAACTCCGACATAGCTTTTAGCTTGTCTAGAGGCTAATCATTACCATACAACGTAACGATGCCAATAGTCTCTTGGTGTCATTACCAGTCGACAATGATGCGTAAATTCGATGCCGTTTTTTTATTTTCGTAATAGGATATTATACAACACTAGCTTGTGCCCGCGACTTCGTCCGTGTTAAATTTCTTGTTCCCCCGACCCTTCCCGTCGCGTCAAATCGCCTACCCATGCGATTTTCCACGTTTTTGCTAACATTTTTCATTACTTCTCCACTCCTCTTAGTTGTAGCGTGATGTTATAAAGCGTATAGCCTTTCTCGATAAATAGGCTACCCAATACAAAAATATTTTTGCAATTCGGACCAGGAGTTCCTGAGATTACCACGTTCAATTAAACAAACAAACTCTTCAGCTTTATAATATTAGTATAGATGTCACATAATTAACGCAAGACACCCCGATTAGATTATTGAGTTAAAAGCATAATACAATTACCATAACGGTTTCAAAATGCTAACTGTGTGTCTAATGTTACTAAGAAAATCTTGTTGAAAAAATACCTATTTTAAAGTTTCTGAAGTCAATTATGAAAAAACTACTTTCAGAACTTGCATTTATTCTGTCATACCTTTTTTTACTTAAGTAATTAATAAGGTAATTATGTGTTGTTTTTATGTACAGTTAATTTTAATTCTGAATAAAGTGCCTCTTTTAATTTACAACACTTCCAGCCGTTGGTTCTAATACGTAATGGTCAACTTCTAGTTTAACCTAGTTACAGCTAACTTCATCTAGGTTAAACTGGGAGCTGCTCGTAAATAATTTACATTAAACGTATGCATCATATAAATTTAACCCTCGAATTTATTTTATACCTCAGTGAAGTCTTGTGATGAGGTTTTCAGAGCGAGATCATAGAGAAAAGAGGTTGAAGAATTTATGAGCTTGAAATTATGAGGAAAATATGTGAATAAAATTTGAATTTTTGGTTCTAAATAAAATAACATTTTGAATGTTTGATAATCGTCCGTTTTCATCTGTTACCCAGTAACTGCGTTATGGGGGTTGAATAGACCGAATATATTTGAAATACTAAGAAATCGATGCATGTTTTCGCATAAAATTGTTAGTATAATTTAATCAATAGAAATCAGAAATAATCAAATTTAATTTAATTTGAAATCTCTCTTTTAGTCACTATATTTCAGCGAGTAATATTGTTGCCGATAACGGTATTATTCTACAAAACTCCACCCAATAAATATACCTGACTTAAATCCGATTGCGGTTAAAAAACCTACAGTGAAATGTACGTTCATCCTATCACACTCATTAATCTTCGTATGAACAGGCTCGATCCATATCTAATTAGTTGGCGCCATTGATTTAATTAAACCTTTAATCTTAATTAGTATCTGGGACTACAATGATAACAAGTATATGTAAGTACAGACGTGCAGGATTGCTGTTTTCTTTCTAGGGATCAGATGGAAGATATGTTGTTGTAACCACGCTATTGGCAAGAAGGAGCCAGTCATATTTTAATCAGCACTCAACCTGACATTGACAGATAACCTGCAAATTGCAAAAAAAAATCCGGCCAAGTGCGAGTCGGACTCGCGCACCGAGGGTGCTGTACAAACCTGTAGGTATTCTCGGTTTATGAATAAGGTTTATTTTTATGAAATTAAATGTTTTTTAATTTTTATATTTGAGTAGATTGAATGAAAGGTAAACTGCGGTGTACGATTTATGACTTATTAAAAAATCTCGTTCAAACCAATTTTCGGTGGAAGTTTACATGGTTATATGTACATCATATATTTTTTTTAGTTTTATCATTCTCTTTTTTAGAAGTTACTTACACACATTTTACCACTTTGAAAGTGTCTCTCGCGTAAACTATTCAGTTTAGAAAAAAATGATATTAGAGACCTCAATACCATTTTTGAAGACCTATTCATAGATACCCCCGCACGTATGGGTTTGATGAAAAAAAAGTTCCATTTGATTTGTTTAGCTTTAAAGCATAAATTTTAAGTATGGAATTAAAAATTGGTCATTATTAGTATTATTCATTATTCATATTTAGATCACATAAAACGAATGAGATCAACTAACCTTCAGATCTGGTTGATTTCCCTTTGCTACAGCCAGTATCACTTTACTGGGACCAATTAACCCCTAGAGAATATTCAGTAGTGCAATCGTCCCAATACCTGAACTAACGTGGGCCCAGTTGCCTATTATCAATTTAGAAAAGGGGCAAATGGTGGGACCATTTGCCCCTTTTCTAAATTGATAATGTGGTCCCAGTTTCGAAGTGGACGAGTTGCCCCCTAACCAGTACGCATTTGGCACGTTTTGTACTTTATGTAATAAAGTTAGTGTATTTTCCTATTTCTACCCGTGGGTATCGTAAGAGGCGACTAAGGGACTTACTAGAGAATGGGCAGCAGCGTTCTCTATGCATTTTGCCACCATACTGCGATCGCCAATCCGCCTGCCAAGCGTGGCGATTATGGAAAACCCCTCCAAATTGGGCGAGGCCTATGTCCAGCAGTGGACATCTTCTTGCTGAAATGATGATGATAACGACTTTTTCCTCAACCGATTCGGGCTAGTAACGTCGTGTGAATCGACTAAGAATAGACGACTAATAGCAATTTTTATAGATTGACTGGTGTAAAGGTAAACAAGAAATGATATAGACCCAGCTCCTTATATAAGTATCGTCAGTCCAAGCGTCGTCGTCTGTTTTCTCCGATTCAATGGATAAATTATGGAGGTTTTATAGCTTTATTATTTAAGAAATGTTCAAATAGATTCTTCTTTATAATAATATCGTAAATAAAAGACAATCATTGAATAAAATCAGCAGAATTCATGAAATAATGCAATAGGCTTTACAAGTAAAGTAATTCAAGAATTTCTGTAACATAGACAGAATTCTATTCAATGGATAAATTATACAGGTTTATTAGTAGGAGGCTATTGGGGAATAATCAGGCATGTAGATTCTTTTTCAAAATATCGTCGTTTATAAATCACAGGCGTAACAAGTTGTCGCAGATGGGGAGCACATGGCCAGAATTCGATACAATTGGTAAATTATAAAGGTCTTATAGTTATTTTTTTTTGTCTGGGAACGTGTATTAGTTTGTCCTTTAAAATAATGTCGTTGTAATAAAAACAGACGAAATGAATGATAATATGAATGGATTATTCCGATCTGTCATCCCGCTTTGTCCCCTTAGGGTGACAGATAGGAAAAAAAAGTTTGATCTGTCCCCCTGGTTAGCAATGAGGGGACAGTTCGAATTTTATTCACTCCTTAACGGTTTCGATAAGGGGACAGATGAAACTTTTTATTCCTGTTTGTCCCCCACAGAATTTAATATATTAATTCTTAAAAGTAATGCCGCACATACTGCAACATTACATTAAATTAAACACTACTGGTTTAGGTTTATAATCATCTGTATTTAAATAAGTTACAAATATTTCTTTTGTTTTTCTATTAATCAGCCACAATCCCATAAATCACAGTACGTATAGTAGATACAATTACAATCAGTCTTCTGATTTGACTTAATTCAACTTAATTACAATAAAAAATATACTAATAATAAGAATATTTTATTTTGTTATTGATTGTAAGGCCTCCCCCACATTAGGCGTGCGCGATCCTCGGGCGTGTGAGTAGCGCGAGCGCGTCGCGAGCGCGTCGCGAGCGCGCCGCGTGAGCGTCGCGTTTAGCTGCCCTGCGGCGCGCTCGCGGCGCACTCGCGGCGCGCTCGCGGCGCGCACGCGGCGCTCGCCTTGGCGTTTAACCCCCTTCAGCTAAGTCTGTCACAATTTGGACAGTTTTCGTTTCAAAATCCACACTATCCACACTAATATTTATAAATGCAAAGTAACTCTGTCTGTCTGTCTGCCTGTCTCGCTTTCCTGCTAAAACTACTGAACCGATTTAAATGAAATTTGGTACTCAGATAGTTTAGAGCCTGAGAAAGGACATAGGCTACTTTTTATTCCGTGACTTTGTCTGCGTCCGCGATAAACAACATTTACGCAGAAGAAGTCGCGGGCAGAAGCTAGTCTTTTATAAATAAAGTGCTGATTTCTTCCCACACCTTTTTTTTGCAATACGATCACTATAATCCTTTGTAGTCATGTCCCATATCGCAGAACGATTCTGTATTTCTAGGATAAAACTTTCGATATTAATTTCACTCGTGACTCTATTTTTAACGTGTGTCAACACAACACTGCGCACCATGTGACTGACCGAAACAGTAGCAATATACAACAAGTTACCAGAATCCATAAGGACAGAGAAAAAAAGCCATCTATTTACTGATAAATTAAAAAAGCTGCTGTTAAGCAAATGTTATTATAGCGACAACGAAATTTTAAATGATAAATCCCTGAAATTAGTTTAGAAAAGTCCAAAGCATGTATTTCATCTATTTTTAATTACTATTTTAGAATAAGTTACATTATAAGATAATCAATAGGTCCTCCTCTCTACCTACTGTATTTTCCTTTGCTGTGCCCGACAGGGTCCACAATTGTTTCTAAATAAAATGTTTTACCACCTAAGCATTGTGGAATGCAATAAAGTATTGAGTATTGTAGCGGGCGAAGGGGTAAGAACGCGACTCGAGCGCCGCGTGCGCGCCGCGAGCGCGCCGCGAGCGCGCAGCAGGGCAGCTAAACGCGACGCTCACGCGGCGCGCTCGCGACGCGCTCGCGACGCGCGCGCGGCGCTCGCGCCCGAGGATCGCGCACGCCTAATGTGGGGTCAGCCTTAGAATCAGTCACAGTCCGATAAATCACAGTAGGTATTGTACATATTACAATCAGTCTTCTGATTTGACTTCATAGCCTAGTTACAAATGAAAACTTTAAATAATAATAAACTTAAAGTTGTAAATAATCTCAAAATATAAATTAACGAAAGTTACAAATGAAAACTTTTAAATAAACTAATAATAAACTTAAAGTTGTAAATAATCTCAAAACATAAATAAACGAAAATCATTAGTATAACGAATTTTAAAACTTTCCCAAAGGTCGTAAGAATAATATATAAATAAAATATCTATAGCAACCTGTCCAACAAATGACCAATAGTAATTTCACCACCTACAAACTACATTTGACAATTATATATATATTTGTCTTTCATAATATTTCTCTTTGTGCGACAATTTGACGTCGGAGATAAACAAATAAATATTTACAATTTATTTAAATACAGGTCGTTATAATAGTCCAAACCACTAATCTTTTATTTAATTCTTGAAAGTAAGCTTATAACGTGTAGAATTACTTTTAAGAATTAATTTAAATTCTATGGGGGAGAAAAAGGAATAAAAAGTTTTATCAGTGATAGGGGGCAGATGAAACCGTTAAGGAGTGAATAAAGTTAGAACTGCCCCCATTGCTAACAGGGAGACTGATCAAACTTTTTTCCGATCTGTCCCCCTAAGGGGACAAAGCGGGGTGACAGATCGGAATAATCCATATGAATGACATTGCGTATCGTGTGCTAGTGTGCAATAGGCATTAGAAGTAGTCAAAGATATTACGTAACACACTATCAATCACAATCTAAACCGCTTTGAAGGTTATTGCGAACCCATTGCTTTATATGTTCGAAAAAGTTGTCTTAGTAACGTAAATAACGCAATGACTGTTGTTGAACTATCAAAATGAAAGCCATTATTACTGATAGTGTGTCACGCAATTATCCCGTAAGTCTAGTAGTAGGTATTCAACAGCTACATATCTTAGGGAGAATTTCACAGATGAAATTGAACGCTGAAATTTGAACTGAATGTTGAAATTCAACACATTTAAACTCATTCAAGAGCTATCATCATCATCATTTCAGCCGAAGCTAGATATAGACCTCCCCCAAATTGGGGGGGGGGGGGTTAGCCATAATCACCACACTTAGCAGGCGTGGCCATCGCAGTATGGTGGTAAAATGCATAAAGAATGCTGCTGCCCATTCTCTAGTAGGTCTCTTAGTCTTAGTCACCCACAGGAGGTATTTCTTGAGAGCAAGAGTCATGTGTCAATATTCCGTTACAGTGATGACACTGAACACGGCCTAAATGTGCTGATCGCTCGATTCTTTGGCAAAATTCGCCAAAAAATGCAGGTTGTGTATCGAACATTTCAAGTTACGCAATAAATTTACATAAATAAGGTAAACTTCACACTTAACACCCGACATCACATGCGGGGTAATAAGATGCGATTAGGAGTAATATAAAGTGAGCGAACATCATCCACCCACATGGAACACGAATGAGTGAGTTCAACACTGATGTGATTACCGCATTACCCTCAAACGAACTCGTTGTGCCGATCAATTGGGGACTCCTGTATGTGGGAATTCACGCCTGCCTCCTGTTATAATGTATTTATGATCGTTCAACTTAATAAAACGCTTAAATTCACTGAAAGACAATGCACAACCAAAAGCACTGGTTCTAGAAGCTTATTTTTTTTTTACAACAGTGCCATATAATAGGTAAAATGCCGTTTTGTATGAAAAAAATTAATGAATTTTTTTCATGTATTTTTATTTGTATTAATCGAAATAATCACCCATACAATCAATGCATCTTTGCCAACGCAGTGGTAGATTATTGATGCCCTTCTTAAAAAAATCAGCTGGACGGGAGGCAACAAATTCTTCAAAGGCATTTTGTACTGCCTCTCGGGTATTGAATTTTTTTCCCGCCAAGAAGTTATCCAAATTCTCGAAAAAGTAGTAGTCTGTAGGCGCAAGGTCTGGTGAGTAGGGCGGATGACGGAGAGCTTCCAATCCCAGTTCTTGCAACTTGGAGACCGTCTGCTGTGCAGTATGAGGTCGCGCGTTGTCGTGCAGGAGCAGCGGAGACCAACGGCGATTGACCATGCTGGTTGGAGATGTGCCAGCTTCTCCATCATTGAGTTCAGTTCTTCATAGTACACATCTGCAGTAATGCTCACCCCATTTGGTAAGAAGCTGTGATGAATCACACCGGCGCTAGACCACCAAACAGTGACCATCACTTTTCTAGGGGTAAGTTTTCGTTTAGGGCATTGTTTAGGTGCTGAACCAGGATCCAACCAACTTGCTGAGCGCTTGCGGTTATCAAACAGAATCCATTTTTCATCGCAGGTAACAATGCGGTTCAAAATTCCTTCATTTGTGCTGTTGAGCAGTGCAAGTCACGTCTTGACGCGTACTTCGCGCTGGCGATCATTAAGTTCGTGGGGCACCCATTTGTCAAGCTTTTTTACCTTGCCAATTTGCCGCAAATGGACCAATATTGTTTTGACGCTAACTTCGAAATCTGCTGCTAATTCAGCCGTAGATTGTGTATCATCAGCTTCCACAATCGCCTTTAATTCATCATTGTCGACCAAAGTCTTCGGACGACAGCGAGGTTCATTTTTCAGGTCGAAATTTCCAGAACGGAAGCGAGCAAACCAATAACAGGTGGTGCGTTGGTTTGTAGTGTTAGCTCCGTAAACGTCGTTGATGTTGCGTGCCGCTTGTGCCGAGTTGCTGCCACGACGGTACTCATATTCCATAATTACTCGAATTTTTAACGTATCCATGATGACGAAAAAGATTTAAATGCGATGAAAATGTAACACTTATCAATAAACAAATGACTACTTTTGGAAAAAGAATTCCATGTTTTTAAAATAAAATTAATTTTAAATTAGAATTCTTAAACAAACAAAAATTATTTTGATTTGAAATGGCCAGTATCTACTGCAGAACGGCAATTTCATAGGTAAAGACCTAATACATTCAGCCAAAAAAGTTTCGGGAATGGATGATTTGTTTATGGTTTTAATTTTTTTGGTTTTTGTTAGATTGCCGTAACTGTTCCCCGTTTCGGCGCAGTTTTAGTTACATCTGTTATTTAAATTAAATACAGTGCTGTTTTAGTTTTTAGTTATATCATATTTAGTGCGTATTGCGAATTTCCTAATGGACAAAAACATCGAAAAAGAATTTGTTTTTTTTGCATCGCCAATGGCATTTCGTCTTCAGAGTCACTGAAAATGTTACAGAAGGCTTATGGTGAATCGAATTTATCAAAGACATGGGCTTTTGGGTGATATAAAGCGTTCAAAAGCGATCGAGGTATGATGGAAGACTTGCCTCGCTCTGATAGGCCATCAACGTCTGCAACTGAAATTAACATCGCAAAAGTGAAGGTAATAGTTACTGAAAATACTCATTCAAGTTTGACAGAGATAGCCGCCGAACGGTCGATGAGTTGGTCCGTACTATTTTAAATAATCACTTGGGTATGAGACATGTTGCCGCTCGGCTTATCCCAAAAGACCTGAATTTTCTCCAAAAATTCAACTGCATAAGAGTCGCTGAGGACACTGCTAGAAAGAATTGATTCCGACCCAACATTCATGAAACGCATTGTGTAGGTTTACGAGTTTGACACGGCAACTAGTCAAAAAGCTTCGGAGTGGCGCTTTCCAACTGAAACGAAACCGAAGAAACCACAATTTTCTTTCTGCAACGTCGATCAAAAGTCAAAGTCATGTTCACTGTTATCTTTGACTATCGCGCTATTGTGCACTCGAAATTCTTGCCAAAAGGTTAAACGGTAAATAAAGAATATTATTTGAGCGTTATGCGGCGTTTAAGAGAGCAAATAAGACGAAAAAGGCCAGAATGTGGAAGGAAAATTCTTGGATTTTGCACCACGATAATGCGTCTTCACACAAGGCCATTATTGTGAACGAATTTTGACCAAAAACTCAATAAATACCATCGAGCACCCACCTCATTCACCAGATATGGCTCCACCCGACTTTTTTATTTTTCCTAAACTCAAATTACCACCTCGTGGCACCCGTTTTTATTCGGTAGAAGACATAAAAGAGAATTCGTGGCAATAAGTGATCTCGATTCCGGAAAACCGTTTAAAAATGTTTTGATGTTTGGATTATTTGTTGGTTTAAGTGCATCGTTTCTGAAGAAGTATACTTTGAAGGTGATAAAATAAATTTGGATGAATAACGAACATTTTGATCTTTTCCCGGTACATTATTGACAGAGTAGTAAAAGTACTAAGGAAGGATGTTTGAAAATTCATATGCGATAAAGTAACCCGTGCAAATCAATTTTTGTATACTTTTTTTAAATAGTCATTTAATCGGATGACATTTTTGGCAATTTGCAGGTCAGTGTCAAGTTTTATTTTGCACAAAATACATATGATTCACGACCGTAACACATATTATAAGTATGTATGTATTTAAAGAATTATAATCGTTAAAATCTATACTAAATATTATAAAGCTGATTGACTGCCGCTGAAGCTGACTTTGTTTGTTTGAACGCGGTTTTCTCAGAAACTACTGGACTGAACTGAAAAAATATTTTTGTGTTGGGTAGCTTATTTATAGAAAAAGGCTACATAACATCACGCTATGCTCAAAAGGAGCGGAGCAGCAGCGAATAATGGACGAAAACTAGCAGACAATTCGATGCGACGGAAAGTGTCAGGGGAGCAAAAATTTGACGCGGACGAAGTCGCGGACAGAAATTTGGGCTCGTCATCAAATCAATACAACCCTGACTGCGTGACAATACACTAACTACATTGTATTGCTTCAGCACGTGTACACCTACACAAGATATGCGTATTTGAAGCGTGATAATAATTATGATAACGGTAATTTCCCCTTTGACAGTTCACTGTAGCGGGCGTAGCGTAGTGACAATGCATGGGAAGCTTCACTTCAGCAGATGTTAACGGACTGACATACTGACTAATTAACTGCAGTCCCACCAATTACTATGTTATACTTAGTAAGATTGTATATTTATGTAACTAATCCGTTATTTTCTTATCGAGGTCAGATGATATTGTAGTCGTCGACAACTGGTCCATACTTATTCGGTTGGACTGCCCGCTATAAAACTATAATGATTTAAGTCAGTTATAATATATTTTCAGATAAAGTTTCTATATCACTTCCTTATTTTTTACCCAAACAACAAGAAAATCCCAGTAGATTTACATGCAGTAAAAGAAATCAGTAACCAATGGACTTTTGTAAGAAACCAATGTACATTTTCAAATTAAATTTAATTTGATGAAGGAACTGTTTGTTTTCTGTTAATATCTTAGCAAGCTTCAACTAAATCCGACGACCCTGGTTATACATCTCTTTTGGTGAATGTACCTTCCTAAAGTAGGTACTTTAGAAAATTTATAGACAATGCGTTTTCCTAGTGTCGGCATGATGAATTATGGCCCACTCCCTCTCAAGGAGAAGATGCCTGTGCTGTGTCTAGGCAGTGGGAACACTGGGAACATTATCGGCTGATTATGCTATAGAAACCAAGTATCATATTGCCATGCTACTCCTGTAGATATCCCATTTTATTTCACACCGTTACACGTTTCCCATTAAGCTCACATCTTGCCATGGCCAAGAATATGTAGGTACTCAAGGGGAAAATTGAGCCACCCGCCGCCATTGTGTTGTGGGGTAAAGGCAACTAATATTTATTACCCCCTGAAGCCTCACTGTGTTAACATGATATTGAACGTAATTCTGTTGCGTGGCGACCAAATAAAATATTTAATGTGTTTTTCTTTGGCAGACTCTTTCTTCTACCTAAGAAAATATATAGTTTTTGGATGTTTATAGAAAAGCGAGTTGAAAACTACGCAATCGTATCCTATATCATATGTCCACTGCTGAGACACACAGTCCTCCTCTCTGTGGGAATCGTAGGTCATATTTCCCCACTTGGACCCAGAGCGGGTTTGTGAATCTTACGTGTATTCAATTTTTTGGTCCTAGGATATTCCGGTTTCCTCAAGATGTTTACTTTCACCATTTTGAGAGCACCACTGCTCTCAAAGAAATAATTAAATACACAAAGTAAAGTGCTTACCTAGGTTCGAACTGGGACGACAATGTGACAGCAAATAAAAACACTGACATATACTAGCAGCTGCAATAGTAGGAGTATTTCGAAACCATCAAAATAGTATCTAGCCAAATCCATTTTTTAGTTATATAAATAGAACTGATGGGCCGAGTTTGTGTTTTGCCGACTAATTTTATTAATTCGACTAATTATTTATTAGTTATTCAATAAGCGGGTGGTTCTTCCACAGAGCTGGCCTATGTTTTGCCCAAAGCTGCCAGTCATTTGGGCACTTTCTCCATTGACAACTATACGGACGATTTTTTAAATGTCTCTTTTCTTTTTCACATACTTGTACACATTATTATTTTAATACTGCTGATAGTAACATACTTTTTCCATTGGTTTTTCATTATAAACCGGGAACGCCATTAGTTATACTAAAATGTATTGTCTTAGTGACGTCCCCACCATGTATAAATACTCCAAACAGTTTTAGAAATGTTTCCGAACTCCTTAGAATGTGATACCTAAAATATGCCGAAGTCTCAAGTCTATAAGCTTCTACATTAGTTACCAAAGTACTTTTCTAGTTTAGTTTTACCTGCTTTCTAAACTTTGCTTATGCCTTTCAGTCTAGAAAATCTGTTGATAAGTTTGTCCATTACCAACACAATCAGAGCCATTACGAATTGGCTCTCTAGTTCTAATCTAAACAAAAACGAATTGGGAAATGAATAAAACTCCATCAACATGGCGCTTAGTCGGCCTAAGTGGTCTTCTGCTAAATTAAATAGTAGTATAAATGTAAAATAAACACACAGAAGTAAATAACAGTAAGTGCACGGAACAATATTAAATAAACGTTTGTTTAGAAACCGGCTAAAGGCGAGTCGGAGTCACATAGGAAGGGTTCCGTACCACCGTACAATATTTAATACAAAATTTTTTGAACCGGCCATATGTGTGTCGGGCCACGCACAATTAAGGTTTCCGTAGTTGGAATGAATCTATCCCAAGAACTGGATAAACTATGTATTTTAAAGAAATTATATCCCTAATTATACATCAATAACACTGGTTTTCTTTATTTAATAACTTATGAACCAATTTTATAAGCTGCATTATTTAATTAATGTAAAAATATTTTTGCATCCTAGATTTAGCGAATTGTTTTAGACGTAAAAAATAAATGTATATATACGTCACGGTCAATTCTCCAACTTACTCACCTCTTCTTCTCATCTTTTCTGTCTTACTTTTTCTTTCTCTTACTTACCTGTGCATTTGATACTCTTATGACTGCGTCAGTGAGCGGAGTTGGAGCAGTTGAATTTGGGCCAAAGATGTTTGAACTTTTGCCATCGATATGCTTAAAAGAACAAATCTCTCTCTCTCTGCTAAGGAATGCTTGTTTTTAATTTAACCAAAAAAATAAACAAATAAAATATGATAAGACTGCAAATTAACGATTTTCAGCCATGTTCCTTTATTTGTGCTGTGAGATCTTGCTTCTTGCCAAATTTCATGATTCTAGGTCAACGGCAAGTACAGAAAGCTACTACAATCTGTCAAATTTCTTTAATAGGTTTTCAACTTTATTGCTAAAGTTGAAGATTTATTGGGAAAATTTGTCAGTTTTGAAAATTTTTACTGTTTTGTAAACCTACTGTTTTATGTGCTGGCGTCTGTATCCTAAAAAAATGATTTATTTGCGAGTAGCAAAATATGTTGCATTAATGGCCGTATTTTTTATTGCGTTGACAAAGAAGCTTGATATTTTGGAGCGCGCGTTCCTGAGAAAAATTCTCTTGACACACAGATGGACGGACAACGAAGTGATTCTATAAGTGTTAGTTTTGGGATCCTGTTGGCCCATTTGAGTACGAAACCCCAAAAAGAAAATCTCGGATCCGTTATATTGCATAGCTTGCAAACACGATGCGGGGTCCAGCTCTTGAAATGGAAACAGATTTCTACTTCCCTGCATTTGCATGAGAAAAGGCTAGTTCCTGCAGTTCCTTGTTTCAGTTTTCCGAAAGAATAAAAGACGTTATAATGTACTGCGATTAGGTAAGGGCATGCGGTATATTCGCTTGGGAATATCGTATAAGTGGTAAGTGAAGTAATCACTAAGCGTAATGGGTATTGGTGACTTAACTGAAATGATTAGAATTATCGTGTAATAATTTATTTTCCCCTTTCTACCCTCGTTAAATCCCAATTATTTCTCTTGTATGTTTATTTCCTTATTTTCAGGATTTCGATTAATTGCATAGACGTAGTAAATCCCAGATTTACTTCGATTATTCAGATTTATTTGATAGTTCGGTTTACAGTCTCTTATTTTTTGTTTATCGTTATGTTATAGCTTTGACGCTGAAAACTTTAAAAGTTTTTAATGGTTTCGAATGAATATAGAGCTGTGAAGGTCAAATCTTGTATTAAATACTTAGCGATGCTTACTTAGAACTTGTAATTCGATCAAAACTACATAGATTTTGATCACTTTAAAGTAGATACTAGAAATGTTCTTCTGTAAGTACCGCTTTATTTTCCACTAACACAAATCAAAATTAAATTAAATACAATTTTATCAAAGACTAGCTTTTGCCCGCGGCTTCGCCCGCGTGGATGTCGGAAATTAACGCAGGTATTTTTCTAAAATAAAAGTAGCCTAAGTTACTCCTTATTACATCAGCTACCTGCCAATAAAAGTCCCGCCAAAATCGGTCCAACCATTTCAGAGATTAGCCGGAACAAACAGACAAACAGACAAAAGTTAAAAAAATGATTTTTTGGTGAAGTACCGTATTTACTTTCATATGCATTTTGTGAAAAGCTGTTAATTTGAAATTATAAACAGACACTTCAGTTTTATTTATTTGTATAGATGAAGGTTACTATTTCGTTAGTACCTATATAGCTGTTAGTATCAATAGTGCTTCCAAGATAAATAGGTTAATAGTGTTAGTTTTCACAAATTAATTATTTATCAGTCCTAAGACTATCGCTACCCAGTGCCCCTGAAATGGACAGCAATCATTTTCAGAATGCTCTTGTCACTACCAAGCAAACTTGTCGCTTTCTTATGCATGATGGCATAGGAACCATCTGTAGGAGCCTCCGAGAACATTCCTGAAGCTACGACAACATGCCAGTTCCTACAGAATCCAGTGGATATTATTAAATTGAACACGCAGGACTCTGTAGGCTTTTTTTTTTTTGGATGGGAAATCATCAAATGACTTCTCCCGCTCTGGGCGGAGCGGCAGGGCATGTCAGACTTTTACTGACTAAAACCCACCCGTGTTCCTTCAGTTGCCCATGTGCCAGGGTCACGGTATCTCTTTCGAACAATCACGCGACCCCGGCAGTTTATAAGCCCCATCAATTTGCCTTCTTGTACACCGCTTAGGTAGTGCCAAAAACATCGCTTACACAAACTGTATAACCTATAACGGTCTGTAGGCGCATCATAAATATAACTCTATGAAAATGTTACAAGCTAAATACAACTTTTAACCTAAAAGGCGTATTTATGAATATACGTTCCTCTACCTACGTAAAGCCGCACCTCATTTTCAAAACGGAACTGAGTCCACGACCTATGAATGTATATCCTACATTTTAAGCAACGTATCAATTTCTTTAAATTTAAAATTGAACACAGGGCTCTGTAGGCTTGGTGCGAGTATCTATGTCACCCACAGCCCACTCGTATATAACGATTGAAAGAACGCCTTAAAAAGTGTTACTTTGGCGTCTGTAGTACAACGAGCGAACCTGCGAGCAAGCATAATGCTCCTCACAGACGACGCCCTGCGCCCTAAAATATATCTTTCCCTAACCTGTAGGTACCAACTATATCGAACTATATCACACAAACATCCCAAAGGTACAACATTCAAAGATCGGTAGCCTCAAAGTGGTTTGTCATGTCAGGAGCGACGCAATTACCGCGACATCCCGCCGCATCCCGCTCTCGTCGCAAAAACGGGCCCCGGCCGAAAATTGCAACGACCATCTTTGGCACAATTACCACTTTTTATCCGTTACACAGTAACTGCATTTTTGGAGGCGAAAAAAATTGTTTCATCAGACATCAGGCAATACATCAAGAACTCGTATGATGGAATTTGAGCTCAAAAACTTTTCGCCAGATTGCAGTTTTTTTTCGGTACTTTGCTTTTGCCGCGTATTTTGTTTTCGTTTTAGTTTCGCGGTTGATGTGATTATGGTTTTAATGACATTTTTATTTTAGGCGGAGGTACAAAAAATATTTTGAAATTGATGTGCGTATCTCCCTGAGATATTTCGACCGGGGCAACGTGTTATTGCCTCTATAACAATATTACATCCCAAATACATAAAATATGAATGTATCAGACTAAGTGATTGATCCCTTGCTAGCCTTCCATTTATCTGTACAAAAATAACGCGGTGTTCACTCCCAAAGACCAGGAACATAGCAGAATTAATCCAAACAAATATATAAGTAAGAAATGTATGCAATAATAGATTAATGTGTCTAGCTTCGGTTCAGTAACTAAGACGAAACTTGCACAACTTCAATCGATACTTTGCGTAATTACACGCTCACTACACCTAAAACTGTAGTAATTTGTCTTTACGTAAAACTTGGTGAGTTGACAATAGTTAGTGCGTAAACTCGAGTTCAGACGGCAACAGTTCACAGAACGTTTAACTTACCTACTGGCGTGCACCGAACGAGTTTGGTTTACGCCCGGCCGACTGGCTTAAAAGGTCGGAATGAAAACATTTAGGCGCCTAAGTAAATAAAAGTGAAAACGGCTTCACTTGCGTGTATCTACAATACATTATTGTGGACTAAAGACGACATCCGTTTATTGCTTGAAACGTCACTTTGACAGTTTGAATTCAAGGAGGTTGGTATTTTGTTTATTAGATAATCTTTTATATTAAACTAGCTTTTGCCAGCAGCTTCGCCCATACATATGTATAAACAATACACTTGAATCAATCTGTCAAGTCATGAAATCCGCATTAAAATCCGTTGCGCACTTTTAAAGATCGAAGCGTAAAAACGCGAGAAGCTAGTTTGTTTTATACTATGTAAAGAAGTTTATTTCTCTATTTAATTTTTCTTTTTATCTTGTCTCCATATAATATAAGCAACAAGAATTATGTGCCCAGGATTTTGTAATATCTTGATTTTAAAGAGGATTTTGTAGTTTCTTGCCGTTCTTCTCCATAGAAACGTACGTTTATTTTCTGATAGACCCACTCTTTGACCAGTCAAAAGTCTATAAATGATTGAGTTGAAATAAATATTTTGAGTTTGAGTAAACAAGCTCAGTTAAGCTTGTTTACTCAAACACAAAATATTTATTTATAGCAGTTGCTACAGTATTTGGATCAAGGGTTTGAATAAAAGATAATCGCCATACCTTTAAGTCCCTAAGGAGACCCTCGAAGGGTACCTTCGATCGATGATGGTATCTACATTCGAAGGTCGTTGACAGCTGATACGGGGCGAGGCACCCGTGAGTAACAAATAAATGAAATTGTGAAGGAAAAATCTATCTAGAACGTGGTTTAGAAACACTTAAGCACCTGCCAGCATCGGCGACTGCTACCATTAGTTTAATGAAATAGCAAGTTTCAATCGTCGCGAGTTTTAGAATTTTACATTATAAAGATTTTACTACTGCCACATTTATCCGACTGCTAAACTAGCTAAGTATCTATTCTCCGTTTTTTTTTATTTCCTACAGGTACCAAAATGACAGCTGTCACTGTCATGTTTCTAAAAATTTCGATCGCATTTGTCATTTTAGTTTAGCAAATAAGAAATTTGAGTGTATAAAAATACAACAAAACAGGACACATCTTTGTCATCTGATTTTAGTAACATGCTCAAAAGATTGACAACATTACCACAATTTCCACATTGAATGGTAATACTAATTATTAGCCCAAGTCACGAGCCAGTCTTCTGGTCAGTGGACAATTTCAAAAGCAATCTACAAGCAATAGGCAACTGTTTGATGAACGTTTCGATCCCAAAACGTTTCAAAATAGTATAGTATGGTAACCTATCAGGTTACTTCTACATTTCGGCCATTAGAAGTTTATAAAAGAAACAATATAAAATAAATATACGAAACGCAGCGTAAACTTATTAATAACTCCTCCAAAGGAAAATAAGGAGCCAAGGTCGTCGGTTATATTTTCGAATAAAATTTAATTTAATTTATATACATCAATCAGTTTTATTCATCATACTAAATTTCATTCGAAAACATCTAACGGTCTATTACTATATCTGATGACCCTGATTACTTCGCTCTTTTGGTGACTGTAATTACGCTCCGATCTACGAAAATCCGTGCATATTGACGTGATTTTGACAGATCGACACGTAATTTTCTGCTTGCGTCTCTGTATCTCACGATAAGCTATCAATTTTAGTTATAGCTAGGTGGCTTATAAAGTTGTTGAGCAGTGTAAGCGTAACGGCATGGCGTGTAAGCAAGCGGTGTCATGATAACCGCGTGGTGAACAGCATTGGACATGCCTGTTGCACGCGATGTGCTAGGCAATTGATTGGTCGCCGCTCAGCCTAGCTTAGAGGTTCAATATGTTTTATCTTTTTATGAAATTGTGGTTACAACGACGCTTCTAGGTTTCTTTGGCACAATGTTCCCATTGCTGGGACACAAACCTCCTTATTGGCGGAAATAATTTTCGGTGGATGCCGGTTTCCTCACGACGTTTTCCTATACCGTTATGAAATCAGTGGTGATGAAATTAAATACACAAAGTTAAGTGCTTGTCTGGATCCGAACCTGCGACCATGAAATAGAATGTCGGAGTCGATAGCACTGAGTCACCACTGCTCTCTAACCTTCTTATTATTATTTTGGCGCGTGAACAAAATCCAAACTAACACCGCCATGCGCCATCTTGTTTCGTTAATTTCTGTGACAATCTTCGATCAATAATGTACATTTTTGATCGAAGGTGACAATCACACTAATGTTTATCTACAACCTGTGTCATTATGTCATTCAGGCACAGTACACATGGCTAATTATGACAGGACTTGTTTACAAGATGGAGAAGCTTCGATCAAGAAGACACGACCACGGTAATAAGACAGTAGGTACGACAGTAAAAAAGTAAGTTCAGAATTATATATTACATACTAGCTGACCGTACAGACGTTGTCCTGTTTCCTAGAACTCGATAGCAGCGCCACCTACTGGGTCCAGTAGTGAATCTAAACCAGGGATGTTAAGAAGCTCCGTAACCGTAACCGAAACTATCGGATATCCGATATAAAAATTTATCCGTAACCATAACCGAATCCGAAATAAAAGTTTCGGATAATATCGGATTTGTTATTACATGTTTATTTTAGGTAGATTAAATAACACTCAATATATAATCATTTTTATTTTAAACAGCTGTAATAATTACTCACGGACTGATTGTAATTCCTACCAAATGGTGACATATAAATAAAATCATTTTATTAGCTATTTATATTTTACTTTTGAAATTCCTTAAAAGATTAATATCCATAACCGATATTATCCGAAACTAACGGATAATCCGAAACAATTTCATATCCGTATCCGTATCCGGTATAATAATCATTCCTACATCCGTATCCAATCCGTATCCGAAATGTCATATCCATAACATCCCTAATCTAAACCATCCAGGGTGCCACCCAAACGCATACAAAAAAAAAAATCATTCAAATCGGTCCAGCCGTTTAGGAGGAGTTCAGTGACATACACACGTACAGTAGAATTGTATTTATAAAGATAAAGATATTGTCGTCTCCATATCGTTTAATGGCTTACAATGATGTGAGAGCTAACTGGGTTTGTTTTTGTGAAAGATGAGATCATACTTCGTTTTTGCACAGAAGCTTTAATTGGTCATTAATTATTATGCAAAGAACTGCTCTTGGGTGAAGAGTCTCCCGTCGAGCCTTAAAATAAAGGGAAAAAAGAAAACTCTTTGTGAAACTTTTGCCGCCATAAGGAAGAGAAATGACGACGGAAACGACAATATTATTTCATAATTAAAACGGTAGAAAGACAATTCAGATTATTATTTCATAACTCACCTTCAAAAGATGACATAACTTCAGAATATTTTAATATAGAAACAGGCTTTATCGCCCATTCTAGAATTACTCACAGACATTATAAAAAAGGCGTTGCAAATTCGTAAATAACGTATCCGCGCAGTATCGTTATCTAAAAACTAAAAATCACAGACTATCTATCTAAGTATTAGATCTATAAACAGATGAAGGTGAATAAGAAACAGACCAACATATGAATAAAATAAACTAGTTTTTTCTCTATCCTACTTAACATAGAATTTCGCTTCTCGAATTAATTTTAATTGCAGCTCAGTCAAACGAAATCCAAGTATAACTTTATTTGACGTAATTGTATTTTATGTAGTGAGTTACTTATACAGATAGATATTTTTACAGTGGAGTATAATAAAATAAAAAATTGCGAATCCCGTCATGTACCTACTAAGATGTAAAAAAAAAATACATTGATGAATACATCGTGACAAGTGTGTTGTAGAGAGAGTCAGGAAGGAAAGGGAGGGGAGGGGGGTGTAAGGAAATTACTTAGCTGAGTTTAATGACCATATAATTTATTACAATAAGTTAATCAATCAGTCAATTACAACACTTAAATCTGAATGATCACAGTAACTCCAAACAAAAATCCAACGACTCAGGCGCAGATCACATAATATACATAGCCGGTATCGTTTAGCGGTCGATCGGAATTCGCGTAGAGTCGGCGTCGTTATCACACTTTAGTCAATATTCGTCAAATTAGCATCGATGCAAGGCGGCGAGGTCAACGACCCTGTTCGGCGAGCGTGGGAGCGGTGCGCGGGCGCTGTTTTTGCAACTACCCGACTAACTACCCGAGCGACCGGACAGGTAGTCCGCACCCGAATCTTAAGTAAGTATTCCACTCCGGTCTTGTTTCGGGAATTGTTCATTGGAACTTGCGTTTTATTCGGGGAATATTTTATGCTCCTAAACATAATATTTTATTGCGAAAAAGCTCTACAGAAATCACAGTCTATTTCATCTAGCAATACATCAAAGCACAACCTTCTTTACTCAAAATATGAACGCTGATAATTCTGAAAATTTTACACCCATTTGCACACCCTCCTTTATTAAAACGAGTATGTAACTTATTACCTAAACGCTTAAGCGACTGATGCCTATCTGAAGCCTCTTCAGAACAGCTATGTTGAATGCGCTCACAGCCTTTTTATTAAAGGCCTGATTAGTTCAGAGTGCTCGGCGGCAAGCCAAATGGGATGAAACGTCATACAAACTGCGCATTTGATATAACCAGTACAACACAGGTTTAGTAATGAGCTCTGGGTTGGTTTTTCTGATGCTTTATTTGGTGTTTATAATTAGGTGTTGCTTTGATTTGTTGGCAGTCGTTCAGACGGTTTTTTTTTAGTTTTAGTATTGGCGGTGCGCTAGTCTGGTTACATTGTTAAAGCATTTTAATTTAATGGGCATTTCGTAATAGTCTGTTTGTTGATTTATTAATATTTTTTTGCAGAACATCGAAGCAGGGTGGTTATATGACATAATCTAGTACTTTGCCAGCGATTCTCCCATACGATTTTGTTTTACTTATTTTTCCGTTTTTGGGAAAATTAAAAAATATTGAAACACGTGTTGCAAATGTTTTTACTGTAATTCGTAACCGTGATTACCTGTTGACAACGAGTTATTTAGGATAACCCATGAACGTGCAAATGGACCTTAGTAATATTGTAATAAGTTTTAAGCCGCAGATTTATACAAAATTTTCTTTGATTTTTCTAATAAAATGATAGATTCTCATACAAACTTGTATTTATTGAAATTAAAGAAGATCTGAAATGAAAAACCTTTCATTCTTAGTAGATGCCTACGTCACTAATGAAACGTAGTAGTATCCTTAATGTTTCCAATTTTAGCGGTATCGGCTCTGCGATGGTGAATCAATCATACATCTAATTGTACCTATATGATAGTGGGCTCTAGGTCGTATTGTTGTAATATAAAACCAACTTTTCACGTGGCCAGAGAGCTGGCCTAATTTTTGGCCAAAGATTCAGCATCGCCAGACAACGTGGCAATGCTGCCAGCCTTTTGGACACTTTTCCTGTTGACAGCGATACGTACAGATTAGATGATGCCCTTTGATTCTTTTTCCTCTTATTCATAGACAACTTGTACTTTTTTTTAATTTTAAGTCTGTTAGCTTAAGAACGGTGTACCTATCTTTTCACACGCGAAATATTATGAGATAAAAAACTAAAGCTGTTTTTTTTTTTTTGGAATGACCTCTCGCAGGTCAACCTATGAGGTTGTCGGCTGCTTGCCTGTGGATATATTAATAAATTAAAGCCTCCAAGCTTAAATAATTTAAACTAGGGCGACTACTCACTAAGGGCACCCCTTGTGGGGTACGGGCTTCGGCTTAGGGCATCGCTGGTAGAGGGCAGCAAGGGGCAGATGGATCGGAATGACCTATAGCTGGTAAAGAAGCTATGATATATAAATACGTTATGTTAAACAGTCTGAAAAAAAAAAACACAATATAAAGTACATTACATTTGAACTTATTTTTAGAAAGTTGATTAAGTAGAGCTTTTATGTTCCTTTTTTCTTACTGACTTCACTCGCACCGTACCACAAGTTACGAGAAATGCAGCATAGCAATTCAAGCCTTCATTTAGCTACCTACTTACAGAAAGCCTCCGTCACTAACGTGTGTTCACGAATGAATATGTCTAGACTTGTAGAAACTTGTTCAGGCTGCATAAGCATTCTCACTCACTATAATTAAACCAATAATCACCTCGAGACAGCCTTTCCTAGCATAGAGTTTCTCTTAAAGGGAGAAGTGTCATGACAGCCCGCCAAAATTCAAATTGACTTATGTTTTTTGTCATTTGCAGTGTCAGTGTCAGGCTGAATGTTGAATAAAATATAATTCACGACCGTAACACGAATGTATTAACATAATTAAAACCATTAAAATCTATATACCTAATATTGTTTTTTTTTTATTTATTTTGACTGGCCTGTTAGTCTAGTGGTTAGTGACCCTGACTGCTAAGACTGAGGTCGTGGGTTCGATTCCCACCCAGGACAAATGTTTGTGTGATGAGCACAATCATTTGTTCTGTGTCTGGGTGTAATTTATCTATAATATGTATGTATTTAGAAATATTTAAGTATGTTTATCAGTTGTCTGGTTGCCATAATACAGGCTCTGCCTAGTTTGGGACCAGACAACGATGTGTTGGTTGTTCAAAGATATTTATTATTTATTATTATTTTATTATTATATAATATATATTAATATTATAAAGGTGAGTTGTAAAGACTGTGTTTGTGACGCGCTAATCTTATGAACTTCTGGTTTAAATTTAAACATTATTTTAGTGTAGGATAGCCTATTTATCTTGAAACAATTGACACGAACAAAATTGCGGTCAGAAGCTAGTTATCAATACAACCCAACCCCCCCTCCCCCTCTAAGTTCATCTAATCCCATTGAATGTTTTTTTCATGAAATAGTAATTCAATGGACCTGTAAATTGCAAAAACGTAAGAAAATTTATATTCCACATGTTACCTCAGCCCTTCCTTCTTAAATTTCCGACAGATTTTAAATAAAATTTCTCTAACCTAAAACCAAAGCAAAGAGAGAGGTCAAATTAATCGCTTCTTAGGTACCCTGAGCGCTATCTTTTGAATCTTTATTCACGTGCATTATTTACACAAATGAACTAAAACGAAAACCTAACCAGTTATGCGTCATGTTTGTTATAAACAAAATCGTTAAAAAAAACAACAAGGATCAAAATTGCGAAGTGCAGTTTCTCGGGACTCATGCCCCGCGCGACACACTTCGCTGAGGCGATGTCCACACTTCCATGCTAAACCTGTTACACACTGCGGTCTGTGTGTGCACGCAGAGCACGCGGCCACGCGCGTGTGTGCGCGGCCTTTGTCGTTCCTAAATCAAATTGCACTCGGACGTTTAAAACTAATACATTTGAATAAGTCAAGAGACTCAAGCAACCGATTAAGGACTATTCAGCCAGATTCGCGCCAGGCCAGAATATGACATTCGTTCAATACTTTCTAACTTTACTGTTAAACAACATAAATATTATTTAAGCGTAACAACGTATTTATTATGTATCGACAAACCGTGACGAAACTAATAAAATTGTACCACCGTTTTTTTTTTAAATTGCTGGTTGATAGTAATTCTATTTAAAAAAAAAACTTTAAACTCTGATGTCATTCGTTGATTAAATAACCAAAATGCGTATTTCGTCCTCCGTGTAACGAATATGGTCAATTAGGTAAACTTATTTCAATATTACTAAGGCCCACTTGCACGTTCATGGATTATCCTAAATAACTTGGAGTTTATAGCTAAATATCACGGTTAATGAAATAACTCATCTTGCGCTAGCAAGAGTTAAACTTTTAAACATTTAACTCACCGATGCCGATGTGGGAGGGTTAAGTCGCTAAAGTCTGGGTTAGTGTTAGTAATGTCAAAATAAATTGACGTTACGAGTTTGTGAGATATCTCTGATAACATAATATAATACAATATATAATATTTTATTTTGTTCGTTCGTTCACCAAATAAATAAAAATAAATATCTACTAATTATAAAAAAAAAAAAACTTAAAACTTATTTTTCCATATAATCTAACGTTTAAAATACGATACAATACGATTAAAATTAAATGTTATCTTATAAAATTCAAAAACAAGAAAGCAGTACGTTTAGTGTGTGGTGTAAAAGTGATGGGTATACAATTACCTTTCGTTGTTCGTCCATTCAATTTTGGTTGGATTACATATCAGGATACAGAGTTTACTAACTCTGTATCCTGATGTTATTTTATTTATTTGAAAACACTAAAAAAAACACCAATATCTGCACCCTAATTGCGAAACGCACAATTTATCAGAATCTGAATGGGATTGAAGATTATTTCTAAACCATTGCGTCATTTGTTCGAATAAATTGTGGCTCAGCAAAGTAAATAACGCAATGAATGTTGTTTAACTATGAATATTAAACCAATTCCTACCGATAAAAAGTTCCGCAATTACCCCTCAGGTTTACCCGTAGTTACATTTTAGTGCCGGAACGCTTTATAAGTGTTTAAATATTAATAACTTAACTCCAGAGGGGTAATTGCGGAACTTTTTATCGGTAGGAATTGATTTAATATTCATAGTTAAACAACATTCATTGCGTTATTTATGTTACTGAGCCGTCAATTTATTCGAACAAATGACGCAATGGTTTAAAAAATAATCTTCAATCCCATTCAGATTCTGATAAATTGTGCGTTTCGCAATTAGGGTGCAGGTTAACAAACTCTATATTTATTCATTTAACCCGACACAATACCTATTAACCCACTAAACGTGGAACTGGGCCTTATTAAAACTCTTTGGTACTTCTTTTCGGTATTTATGAAAATGCTTCTAAAGTGTCGTTTACTAACAATAAGTCTCCATTTCATTAAGTAACACAATGGGCTAGTTTTTCATTGTCCTAGTTAAAAACTTTGTATTGTATTAACGGCATTAGGTACAATAGAAAAGTTTTAACTTCCTCCTTTACAGGTGTGACAATAGAATACTAAATCAAAAGCTCTTTTCTGTAACACATTTTTATAGTGCTCTGGGTTCTGTAATATTCAGCACTGGGCCAATAAAAATGCCTCAAAAAAAAAAGGAAACTGTCTGAATTTAAATTGACAATCTTTATCCCGCCAGTAATTTGCACCACAGATTATCAAAGCCAATTATAACGGCCTGGGTACACGAGTCCAATACATGTCTGATCGTTTTACCGTGTGTATTTGCGGTATTTACATAAATGCCAGCTACGCTAAATGATTTTATCTAGCCGCGACATGGTTCTCTAAATGCTGTGCATTGCTGACGGCCCGCCATTTCCAATGATCCCGTGCCTCATATAGACGTTTTTACTTCGCTTTTCGCTGTTAACACGGCCATAGATTAGCTTATCGTGAACGTGATATTACGGCGAAGGGAGTGAGTATGATATTGGGAGATGTTAATAAAATGGCGAGGACTAAATAATACTAAATATAGATGTAGCTCGCTATACTAAATGGGTGTTTTGGCCAAGCATTCTGACTTATAGATGTTTAGTAGAGTTTTAACTGCGAATAGGAGTGTTTGACCACAACAATAATTAGACCGATTACGTTTCTCGTTCTTTAACAAACGGAATAATGTAATTAAACAACAATCGTCGCTGTGAATAAACAATCGCTGTCCTTTTAGCGACTTTCAGAAAACACAAACACAAAAGAATTATTCGAACGAAAACTTTTTCAGTGTAAATTGATTCGGTATTCCAGAGATAAAACAAACATTTACAAGGAGGCAGATAAACATTGAACAACAAACGTTTCGATCAAAGGAAAAGGTCATGTCTCAACAAAAGGATCTCAAACCGGAATTATTGAATTAACTAATTCACGAAAGAAACCTGCGCGAATTTGTAGTTGGAAAACAATGTTCGAAAAACAGCGAGGAAAATTGTCTAAGTAATAAAGGATCTAATACACTCAGCCGTTCACATAAAACATAAGATGTAGCAAAAAGGGAATACCAAAGAGAAGGTAAGGTCTTAGTATACATGGTGTATTTATTGAGTCATCCATCTTGACTAGCAGCGGTTCGCACCTGACCTAGGGAACCTTTGTACATTTTTCCACATTTTTATCTATCGAGTGTGACAGCGGTCCTCCAGAGCTTACTCTGACGTTTACTTGGATTACTTAACGTAATCCATTCGATCTACTAAGAAAATACCTTTCTATCTAGAAATGTTTTAACCTTTTGCGGCGTACATTGCGTGCTTTATATACGAGTTTTAGTTAAACTTGCTCGTTTGTTGCTGGAATGGCGCAATGAGTATTAAACTGAAGTGGGAAACTTTGTGAGTGCAATGCAATTCTAGAACTATTCTAATACGGACTGACTTTTGTTATTAAGTGTACTTAGCTAAACTTAATTTTCCTTGTAGTCGAATGTGAATGAATGTTTTGTGGTGAAAAATTATACCGTGAAACAAGCTGAAAATATCTAGGTAAGTAGGTACCAACTTACATTTAGATTAATTTAAAAACTAAAAAGATATTCAATCAGACCATTATACTATCAAGGTATTCAACAACTTAAATCTTTTCTCTTATTAAAGACTAGCTTCTGCACGCGACTTCGTGCGCGTCAAATTTTTGCTCCCCTGACCCTTCCCGTCGCCGTCGGCCGCATCGAATTGCCTGCCTGTTTTCGTTGCTGGTCCGCTCCTTTTGATCGAAGCGTGATGATATATAGCCTTCCTCAATAAATAGGCTACCCAACAAAAAAAGAATTTTTCAATTCAGACCAGTAGTTCCTGAGATTAGAGCGATCAACCAAACAAACAAATTCTTCAGCTTTATAATATTATAAGTATAGATATTATTAATTATTGGGACAAGTACCATTTTTTGCATGATGTTTGTTACTTTTTCACGCTAAGAAGACTGAACGGATTTTGATGACATTTGGCACATGAGTAGACTATGACCTGGATTGGGACTTTTAACCCGATCCTCTTACGGGTTTGAGACTTATGCGGGTGAAACCTCGGGGGCTCGGGGCGCAGCTAGTAAGTAATTATTTTAGACTTATTTGATTTAGACTCAAGATAACTTTCAATTTCAACTATATAAAAATTCTGAAGGACAATAATCCTTGTTATTAGATACTATAATGGTGTCGTAGAGCAGAATTTCTGCATATAAAATGAGAACACACTAATCAAATTCAAAAGTCAGAAATACAGACTATTCCTCCGGCGAACATTAGTATTCTGAACTAAGTTCTACGGTACGGTGCCACTAGTTGCTCTTCGCAACTAACCTGTAGAATCAGAATTCAGACTAAACAAACATAAAAGTTCACGTAAAGTCAATGAAACAAAACAACAAATTATAAACTACACTAGGAAACGTAATTACTAAAGCCGTAGTCGGTTGTAATGGCAAAGGCGAGCCTGCAAATCAGCCAGGCAAGGTTCATGCAGCCA
This sequence comes from Aporophyla lueneburgensis, assembly GCA_932294355.1. Classification (NCBI taxonomy): domain Eukaryota; kingdom Metazoa; phylum Arthropoda; class Insecta; order Lepidoptera; family Noctuidae; genus Aporophyla; species Aporophyla lueneburgensis. The sequence continues at coordinate 7,190,053 of OW028739.1, read as the reverse complement.
ACGCTAAGCTTTACGTTTCGTTTTACGTTAACGTTGCAATCTCAACTAATTGAATCTGAGTAGACGACTCACACAATCGCCGCGGAGCGAGGTACATGCCACATAAAGATGTTTTATTATGCACGTGTGTGACAAGTGCAGCGAACGAGTGCGGTGGGGTTGGGCCATGGTGGTGATAGAAACGAGTGAACTACTACAAGCGGCGTTATAATCCGTTATAATGGGCGCTGGCAAGTTGATTTTCATCTTCAGTTTGCACGAAGCGAGCTCGATCATTTTTGCGCATCACTTAGGATATGTTACCTTTTTCCATGCATACAAGGAGTAACTTTGTTGACGTATACAGAAAAGCTTAGCAATTAATAGAAGGCTTGTGTTTAAACACCACCCAAAAAAGTACCTATTTTACTACCAAAACAATTCTAAACGGTTACCAAAATGGATAAATGGTCACCAAATAACGTTTCCTAAAATATTATTAAATAAAACCATTTTTTCGTATTATTGACTACCAAAAAAATATATGGACGCCTTTAAACTACACTTTAGACCAAATATTATATATTGTCACTACTTAGATGTTACCAATGCACGCTTATGCGACACACTGAATCTAGTCGTTTCTAGCATAGGAGGTCACAGTTTTAACCTAACCTAACCTAGTGTACTATGTGAGCTCGAGTGTATCGCACAAGCGTGCAAATATTAATCTTTGAGTTGGATAGAATTTGGTGACCGTTAATCCATTTTGGGAACCAAAAATAATATTTGTGCGAGGTTTGCGATTTTTCTGATGTTATTTTATTTATTTTGAATCATAATATTATATACTTTAGGGCCCTTTTAATAAAGTCAATTTATTTTTTTTGGAGTTGTTTATTTTTTTGGTGCCTCAGCTTAGTCTTAAAAATATTTTTGGTGATCGTCTACATTATACCCTTAATAGAACGTTTGATTTAAGAGCGAGACGCCCGACTGTAAATCAGCGCTGGGGCTCTGTCTCACATAGGGTCGCAGGATGGCCGTTTTGCGTGAGTGTGGCGCACGTTGTATATGTTTGTTATGTTCAGCCTTTCTACGCGTCATATTTACAGCAAATAAACTTATTTTCTATCTTTTTTCTTCTAAGAAAATCAAGCTTGATCATTTTTGCATCTCTCTCGAAGGGATAGGATTTTTTTTTCCATGCATTCAGAAATAGGACTAACTGTATTCATAATCGTAATGAACCTACAGTGTTCCCACTGTTGGGATGCAGACCTCTTGGTGAGAGGAAGAGGGGAGTAATCCACCACGCTGGCGTAATGCGGATTGGTGGATATCACATGTCTTCGAATTTTTGTTCTAGTACATGCCGGTTTCCTCACCACGTTTTCCTTCAGCGTTTTAATATCAGTAATGATGAAATAATTTACACAAAGTAAAGCGCCTGCCTGGGTTCGAACCTACGACCTACGATTCGCAAGTAGCGGTCGTTAACACTGGGCCAGCACTGCTCTTGATCTAACTGTATTGATTTATATAACTAAGTAAGGATTAACATAGAGTCAGATGCAAGAGTTAGCGAATTAAACTGGATAAAATTAACACCTCGCCTAGGGTCGTATAGATTTATGGAAATAGGTGTTCAGTAATTTATTAACTAATGCACAAAAGCTTTAGAATGTTGCTTCGTTTAGACTGAGTTCTCTAATATTCCCGACCCAAAAAAGGGGGTGGTATAAGTTTAAGAAACTGTAATCAGGAACTCAGCACGTGATTCGATGTTGCGTCGGTTATCAAAATAAAATGTACTATTTCATCGAAAATCCCTCAACCTACTCGGTCAAAATATACGAAACAGCATTATTTTTTGTGACTGATGAAAATTTTCAACGCACGTGTTTTTCAGAATCATGTTCTGAATCCATGATAAGAGTTTGCGTATCAATGTCCCTATCCCCATCTTCTTATACTGTGATCTAAATCCGATCAAATCTCAAAGTCAAAGTCAAAAACGTTTATTGCAAACTAAGTGTACAATGTTGGTGTCTACCTGACTGAAACGTAACTTATGTTTATCGAAAGTCTGTCTGGCTCGGCCGGCTCTAAGGCCAGACAGGGTAAAGTATAACCACATTAAGAAAAAATATGGCGTAAATTTAGAGCAAGAAGTCTGTGTTCGCTCTTCAAAGTTGTAAATAGTCGTTTATGAGCCAACTGAGGTTTTGGAGGCAGGGCAAAACGATCAGGTGTACCTACCTCACTAGGGGGAAGGAATATTAAACTTTCCTTGCTGGGATTTTACATATCTTGTTCTTCAGATAGGTCAGGTGCTTAGTACTTGCCTACTAATATTATTCGAGAAAGTTTGTTACCTAATCACGCAAAAACGGCCGAACATATTTGGATGAAATTTGGCACACAGATAGTTCATAACGTGCACATAGTATAATTTTATTCCCGAGGACCGTAATGGTTCAAACAAAGAAATTAAATTCTTACCTTTATTAGTCTCACAATAAATATTAAATGTTGTCAGGTTTACAATCTGTTGTCTTGTCTTGGCAACTAGATTTAAACAACAAATAATGTAATAACATTTTAAAATGGAAAGTGATGGGCCATTGCCAAATGCCACATTTTTAGTTACAGTATGATTCAAAAGAAGATTTCATTTATGGTGGTCTGTTTAGCCATATTTGGAGCGATCAACGCTCAATGCCGCAATAAACTCAATTATTTTGGTACATATAATAAGCGACTGATGTTCCGAATCAATCTGACCATCCATGAAAATTCGCATCATTATCAGAGTTTAAGCCGCGTTTATCCAAAGGTAGTAGAAACTCACTACCAGCGTGCATGTACGACCACATGTATGAACGAAGCAAAATGAATATGTAAGGATCATAGCAGGTGACGTTCTATAGTTTCTACCAACCCCTAATTCCGTGTATCCCGGGCGTAAAGAATAGCACCACCCCAATTCTTCCCGTGGGTGACGTACGAGGCGACTAAGGGACTTACTAGAGAATGGGCAGCAGCGTTCTCTACGCAATTTACCACCATACTGCGATCGCCAACCCGCCTGCCAAGCGTGCTGCAAACCTCCCCAAATTGGGAGAGAACTATGACCAGTAGTGGACGTTTTTCGGTTGAAACGACGAGGACCATGGGACCCATGGCAAAAAGATATGTGTTTATGTTTCTCAAAATCCTTCCACCAAAATTACTTCCCCGCTCCCGCTCCTTCCCTCCACCATGTCCGCACCCTTGCATGCGCAGGCGCACCGGAGACAACAATGGCGGGAGTCGGGAGGTCGCGACACAGCGTCACGCGTCCCGCTCGTGTTTGCTCGACAAACCCGCCGCGCTCGCTCCCTGCTCAAACACCGGCACAAGAAGCTGTTTCACATACTACTTCACTTTTTTACCTACCTTAAGGGCCTTGGTTCGGTTTAGTGCCGTAAAACGGTCACTTTCTGAACCAATCTTCTCATTAACGGCTTGGTTTGAAAATTTGAAAAAAAAAATATTTTTGCTATAGATTCATGTACATAATTTTGTCAAGAGTACTTTTTTCGTAGGGTTAAAACCTTTGCTGTAAAAAAATATTTACGGAAACCCCATTTTTTGGCTTATATTTCCTACTCCTTCTAAACAGCTTCGTTATTTGAAAATATTTTTACATAGAAAAATAAACGGTTATAGGTACTAGGATTCCACAATAAAATATTGTAAATTAATCAAAATTTTGCAAAGAAATACCCCCACTTTAAGCTGTCAAGGGTATAGGGGCTTTGCGCGGGCGCGGTCTGCAGTCGTGCATTAGCATTCAGACGGGAGGGCTGTGTCGCTCGCTGCTCCGCTCCGGCTATCGACCGACTATGCACATACGTATGTGTTAGTGCAAATATTTACGAACTTTATGTATTAGTGTGCGTTACTATGTGTTCATAGACTAGCTCGCTCCAGATAGCTTCATTCGATTGCGAGCGTAGGCGCTTTATTTATTGTTGACTATTTGATGCGTATTTATTTTTTATGGGACACGTAGAGTTTTGGCATAAGAGTTAGCTCGTCGAACTAACAAATCTGTTAAACTCCTTGTCTTTTCCTAATTACCATTTACTCTATTAGAGTGAGAGAGGCGGAAAAAGTTTTTTGTTTTGCCTTGTGTCTTAGTTTCGCTAAGTTCAGCTACACTTCTCAAGGTCAGCCCTTGGATGGGTGACATTTAGTTTTTGTTTTGCCTTGTGTCGCAGGTTTGCTAGGTTAAGCTACACCTCTCAAGGTCAGCCTTTGGATGGGTGACCATTTAGTTTATGAGTGGCGTTATGTCGCAGGTTCGCTAGGTTAAGCTGCACTTCGCAAGGTCAGCCTTTGGATGGGTGACCATGTAGTTTTTGTTTTGCCTTGTGTCGCAGATTCGCTAGGTTAAGCTACACTCCCCAAAGTGAACCTTTAGATGGGTGAAAATTTAGTTTTTTCGTACCTCGTAGTTGGTTTGCTAGTTTAAGCTGCACTTCTCAAGGACAGCCTTCGGATGGGTGACCATTTAGTTTTTGTTTTGCCTTTTGTCGCGGGATCGCTAGGTTAAACTGCACTTCTCAAGGTCAGCCTTTGGATGGGTGACCATTTTTTTTTAAGTGAAAATCTTTATGGGACATAATTACTACGGAAGTTTCAGTTGTACGTATGTACATAGTTTTATGTAAACATATGTAAATAATTAGTACATGCAAGTGAAACTTCCGTAGTAATTAATTCGGGATAATCTGTAGATTTTTATTAATTTTTATTATAATATATTCTATCTTGTCTATTATAATTTCCAGTCAATTTTTCTTTACTGTAATGTATCTTTTGTTTGCACACTCATTGACAGTTTTCGAATATTTGGATTTATATTGTTACAATGTACAATATATTTAAACATTTTTTTTGGAGTTTACTCGTTATAAATCGATTTTCATATACATATATCGATTATAAGGCCTGGGTATGAAAATTAATGGGGAGTAAAATCGAACTTTCTCCGTTACGTTACGTTATGCGTTATGTTATGTTATGTTTATTAAACTATATAATTTATAATCGCACGTAAGGAGTAAACTCCAATCGTGCGCACACAATTTTTTATTTTTGTAAATGATATAAAATACCAATGCAAAGAACATCAGGAACTGCAATCAAAAATACGAAAGAAAATTAAAATCTACAAAAATTGGAAATGGCTTGTATTTAAAAGAATCTTTTTACAAATTTTCATATTGCGTTTCCAAAAATATTATTGTACACTCAAATAGAATATTCGCGCTTATTGTGAAAGTCAAATAAATCCAAAATAAAATATATCCACTCTTTCAATTGTTTAATTGAACCGTGGTCCGATACAATAACCGATCGTCTATATATGTGGAACCTATACATGACGGCAGGGACATGCACGCGCATTCTGTTAAAGATTCAGTACATGATTCTAAAACACCTACGTTGAAAATTTTAATGGCAGGGACTTCCACGCGCAAACTGTTTAAGATTCAGTACATGATTCTGAAACACCTACGTTGAAAATTTTAATGGCAGGGACATCCACGAACTAACTGCTAAAGATTCAGTACATGATTCGGATACACCTACGTTGAAAATTTTAATGGCAGGGACTTCCACGCGCAAACTGTTTAAGATTAAATACATGATTCTAAAACACCTACGTTGAAAATTTTAATGGCAGGGACATCCACGCAAAAACTGCTAAAGATTCAGTACATGATTCTGAAACACCTACGTTGAAAATTTTAATGGCAGGGACATCCACGCAAAACTGTTAAAGATTCAGTATATGATTCTGAAACACCTACGTTGAAAATTTTAATGGTAGGGACATCCACTCGCAAACTGCTAAAGATTGAGTACATGATTCTAAAACACCTACGTTGAAAATTTTATTGGCAGGGACATCCACGCGAAAACTGTTAAAGATTCAGTACATGACTCTGAATCATCTATGTTGAAAATTTTAATGGCAGGAACATCCACACGCAAACTGTTAAAGATTCAGTACATGATTCATGGCAGGGACATCCACGCGCAACTGTTAAATATTCAGTACATGATTCTGAAACACCTACGAAAATTTTAATGGTAGGGACATCCATGTAAAACTGTTAAAGATTCAGTACATGATTCTGATTTTGAAACACGTTGAAAATTTTAATGGCAGGGACATCCACTCGCAACTGTTAAAGACATGATTCTGAAACACCTACGAAAATTTTAATGGCAGGGACATCCACGCACATTTTGTTAAAGATTCAGTACGTGATTCTTAAACACCTATGTTGGAAATTTTAAGGGCAGGGACTTCCACGCGAAAATTGTTAAAAATTCAGTACATGATTCTGAAACACCTACGTTTAAAATAATCGGGTACTAAAAAAATTCTATTCCATATAGTCTGACTGATTAGGTACCTATGCATTTATCCAAGAAACAGTATTTTTTTAGGATAACCGACGAAAAATTTCCATTCCACGTGGTCTAGACACATATGTTGAATTCGTGGTCATAGTTTGCGAATATTCCCAGTCGCCCCCGCGGGGATTGCCACCGGAGGCAAATGGGAATAAAAATTCCCAGTCGCCACCGGTGGTGACTGGGAACTCATTGCCCCCACTTCACTTTCGCTGTACATTGCTTTCTCCATCGTAGAGAATAAAAGGATGAGGCAACTTATCCTAAGCCTGCCTTTATCTCTAAAAAAAGACAAAATGCATAGATTTTTTTTTTGATTTCGATATGAATAAACTTGTTAAAATTAAACATTTGAACTGATATATTGTATCACAGATAATCAGACTCTTAAAGACAGTAATTAAATTAAAAAAGTGATACATAATAATATTTTTTCAATAAATACGTATTATAAACAAGGCTGCAAATTATGCTAACCTAGTACTTCCAAGACATAAAGCGTTTTCTAGCTACCACACACCCATGTTAGGTGAGCTCCTACCAAGTTATGTCAGCCTGGTACTTCGAAGACATAAAGCGTTTTCTAGCTATCACACACCCATGTTAGGTGAGCTCCTACCAAGTTATGACAACCTAGTACTTCCAAAACATAAAGCGTTTTCTAGCTACCACACACCCATGTTAGGTGAGCTCTTACCAAGTTATGACAACCTGGTACTTTGAAGACATAAAGCGTTTTCTAGCTACCACACACCCATGTTAGGTGAGCTCCTACCAAGTTATGACAACCTAGTACTTCGAAGACATTAATAAAAAAAAATATAGCCTACGTTACTCGCAGATAATGTAGCTTTCTAATGGTGAAAGAATTTTTTAAATCGGTCCAGTAGTTTTTGAGTTTATCCATTACAAACAAACAAACAAAATTACAAATTTTTCGTCTTTATAATATTAGTGTAGATAAGAGGCAGGTTTAGGATAAGTTGCCTCATCCTTTTATTCTCTACGATGGAATAAGCAATGTACAGCGAAACTGAATTGGGGGCAATGAGTTCCCAGTCACCACCGGTGGCGACTGGGAATTTTTGTTCCAGTTTGCCTCCGGTGGCAATCCCCGCGGGGGCGACTGGGAATATTCGATAGTTTGTGCGTCGATGTCCCTGCCAACTTATTGAAAGCAGAAACGCTCTTATCTTAATGATAGCACTAGCCATTAGGTTGTAAGTACAATTTTGTGAAATATGCCTATCTATCAAACTTTTTCAAAATTTAACATGTTCGGTTCTTGAAAACTTTAGAAGTGACTCACACACAGCAACATTTTCTTTAGAATAAAATATTTGTTTTTATTCGTATAACCATAGGCACTTATATAAAATATTTTAATAAAAAAATTGTTTAATATTAATTCCGTCGAGAGTTAACAGAGTATTTACTACAGATAGTCACCCATCCACGAACCGACCGCGGCAGGCGTAGCTGGTACCTGGTTGATCGATCCGTGCGGCTGTTATTACATAGTCATATGTTCGAGCAAAGTAAATATATTTTCTTATCTTACTTTAATCAATCACATACCTACATGTTTAAAAAAATATGTCTATTATAAACATAAAAATATTTGCGTCTATATATAAAAATGTCAGCCTTAGACCACCATACCTTCTAGAGTCGTAGGCATAAATACCGAACTTCGTCCGCCTTTGCATATTCTTTGGTAATCTTTTTAGTGTAGCGCGCCGCCGCCGCTCGTTACGTGTGTGCGGGAGTATTGAGCTTAGCTCCGCCCATATGCTCAAGGTTAACGAGAAACCTATGCGCCTTAAAGCCCCGTGATACACGGGTGGTGATCTGGATTATGGTCTATTTAAGTAACTATGGCTCGCGGTTTCATACGTATATAGGGTTCAAATAGGAACCGTGCATTTTTTGGCCGAAAAACTATCCTATGTCACTCGGGAATACGAGTTTTACTATCCGCGAAAGAATTTACGTGATTGTTCAGTATGCTCAGACGTTACCAATTACGAACCTTTTAAAAGATCACCCTTATTTCGTAACACACGAACTCACAATCTGAATCATTTTGAAGGATATGCTAATCCATTGCTTCATATGTTCGAATACTTTGTCTGCTCAACAACGTAAATAGCGCAATGAATGTTGTTGAACTGTCAAAATAAAAACCACTGGTTCTCTTAGTGTGTGCTAATCTCAGGAACTACTGGTCCGAATTGAACTGAAATTCTTTTTGTGTTGAGTAGCCTATTTATCGAGGAAGGCTATATGCTATATAACATCACGCTACAACCAAGAGGAGCGGAACAGTAATGAAAAATGTAGCAAAAACGGGGAAAATCGTATGGGTAGGCGATTCGACGGGAAGGGTCGGGGGAGCAAGAAATTTAACGCGGATGAAGTCGCAGGCAGAAGTACCCAATATACTTAGCCTAATTTACTTATGTCTGAGAACGAAGCACGTTCTCAGCCATACCTGAAAGAGTACAATTCTATAAACTTTAAAAGGTTTACCTTTCTTCAAATAGCTTGTAGAAAGCTCTCAGCTGTCAGGACAATGCTGCAGCACTTTTTCAAACACAGCAAAGGGAAAAAAAATCTAAAATGTGCCAGGAAAAACATAAATCTTACTGTTTACGAGTTTTCTCTTCAGAGCTCATAACTTAGCTTTCCATTATCTAATAAATAGGTACCTAGTAGGTTTCTATCACTTTGATGTCACTAGGTACCTAAAGAGAAAATATCAACTTGAAACCAAGAAGAGAAATTTTGATTTCCAGTTAACATTTTCTCTTTCTACTCGTGAAAAGGTGTTTAAGCTTTATCAACACATCAGAACTTTTGAAACGCGACAAACCAAAAACACTTCCAAAGTTTGAAAGCGCTTCAACACCTTCAAAAGCCTGACTGAAGTCTCAAAATGGAGAAAATAGACTTACTCCTTTCATTATCACTTCATTTCACCATGCCCTCTGAGTTTGTTTCGGCGTTTCTTCTCAGGGAGCAGCCAGCTAGAAAATGCCGGCGCCATCTAGTTTTTAAAATGACCAAAAAATGTTGACGTGATAAAGTTATAAGATCTACTTATAGAAATAAACATTTAATTTCATGTTATCCAGTCTTGTATTCCAGATCCCCGGTGTATCACGCGGTTAAGGGCTTGTCGCGACCATAACGACCGATCCACAGGAGAAACAGCGAGGTGTGTGGCCGCACTTCACACTTGCATAGATGTGCGGTTGAACAAATGTTCCAGGGGGCTTTTAAGTCGTTCCCATTAATGGCCCTTCTCGCCTTAAGGTGCTCACAATCCCAATAGGAACTCTATTTACAATTAACTTGCGATGTCAATGAACTAGTTATTCCTTTGTTAAATGAAAACGTATATATTGCTGCATTGTAAAGGTTGTTAACGCCAGACATTTTTTGCATAACGTTAGAAACATTTTCTCAGACAAAATTCTATCGCTCCGTTGTATTGGAAGTCGATGTTCTATTCTAGAACAGCTTCGTGCATTGATACCGGACTTTGAAATTGTTTGAAATGCGATTCTGATTCTGCATTGTGATGTAAATCAGGCACCACAAAGCACTACGCAAACAGTCTGTAACTACACTATGTTAGTTGAAGGGAGCGCTGAAGAGCCTTTATTATGATAGGTGTACTGTCGCGTCACAGCATTGTATGCCCGTATCTATCAGGAAGTAACACAACATTCCCGGCGTGCACAATGCCGAGCGCGCGTGTGCCGCCAGCGTGACATCTATTGAAAAGTAAATTCGCTCGAACACCAGATAATATCGAATCGATATTAGAAAACCATCAGTCTAAATAAAAGAGCTCGATTGTTATCAAGTCTAGACGACGCTAATGAAGCGGGGAGAGATTGGCTCGTTTTTACCTTTCGGTGCGACGTCGTCGAATCCTGACCGTATCAATCATAATTGGCCGCTTTTTGCGATTTCGAGAATCGCAGTGCTGCGTGCACGCACGGTGATGGCGGGGGGGCGCGCGGTTCGCGGGGGGGTGTCACTGTGCAAATGCACTCGTAAACCTGGCCCGAGGTCAACGCACCCCCTCTCCGCGCGGCCCGCCCCGCCCCGCGCACCCCGGGGCCTATAAAACGTTTACCGCTACAATATATTTATTTTATTATAGACGTAGCAGGTCTACGGGTACGGGTGGGTCGCCGACCAAACCACATCATGCACTTTTGTCTGTTCCTACACTCGCGTTCTATTGTAATTGGCAAAGGATTACATCTCGCCGCCACCGAACACAATCATGCTTTTTCTGTTCATTTAAATTCTCAATAAGCGATCTATTTATACAATAGCAAAATATGAATATTTATAACGCTAATCTACGATCTAATGGCCTGTTCTACAACAAGCTTGAACATTAGCGAGACTTATTTAATATTAGCGAATTATTCTCAGAGAATGTGGAGTCGTGCTTGCTTGTGTAATGTGAAAACGATCAGTTACTTAATCGCTCAAACATGAGTTTAACACTATTAGACGCAATTCAAGCGATTAAGGCGTCAATTGGCTTGGATAACGTCGCGTCGTTCACTTCAGTCGAACGAGCAGATGCCATTCCATTACACACTGATTGTAATTTGGATCGATCGCTTTGGAGACACGATTAAAAGTATTTTTTATTTCGTTGTAAGTTATTTCTTGATAGCACATACCTCTATCTATTCTGTAGACTTGGACTTATAGGGGACCTAAGATGTATTTAATGCAAAATGTAGTTTATTTACATTGGCAATTGTTTTGCAGACGGTAAGCGCGACGTTTATAAATTTCTTATCCAGACACAAGTTGCGTTTAGTTTTGAGTGTGATGAATGAATGTCGTACCGTGTGGTGCCGGACGTAAAGAATAACACCACCCCACTTTCTTCCCGTGGGTGTCGTAAAAGGCGACTAAGGGACTTACTAGAGAATGGGCAGCAGCGTTCTCTATGCATTTTACCACCATACTGCGATCGCCAACCCGCCTGCCAAGCGTGGCGATTATGGCAAAGCCCCCCAAATTGGGGGAGACCTAAGTCCAGCCGTGGACGTCTTACGGCTGAAATGATGATGAATGATGAATGAATGTCAATGGCTATAAGAGTAGAGGTAGGCCAAAGAAAAGATGGATGGACTGAGTGTGATATGGATAGAAAGGGGTGACTTCTGAGACGACTAATAGACAAGTGTGGAAGTGGAAATTGGGAGAATGATGATGAATGACACAAGTTGGATTTAGTAGATTGGTACCTACTACATACAGTACAGTCTCAAGTCATCAAAATTGCACATTCATAATAAAAAGCGTCCTTTTTACCTCACCTTCTTTGTGAAAGACTCTTCTAAGGCTCGATATTATAACGATCCATCTTCCTTTACGTATGCAAAGTCTTTCACAAGGGGTTTACCTAATGTATCACGTGAGCAGGTGACAAGGAGCACATAATTGAGCTGGATGCGGGCATATTGAAGCGAGTTCCGCTACTACATACTGCATTACCTTCCCTAGGGAACTGGAACATAAAACACCAACTTTAGGACTCGTTACTAATTCCAGAACGAATTTATATCCACTTGAAAGTGGGTACATGTTCTATAGCTTCCGTGTACAAAGACCAGCGAATGTGACACTTCGACAGGATAGGTATTCAATACATCCTACTTCCTACTAATATTATAAATGCGAAAGTTTGTATATATGGATGTATGGCTGTGTGGATGTTTGTTAGTCTTTCACGCAAAAACTACTGAACGGATTTGGATGAAATCTGGAGCACAGTTAGTTTATAACCTGGATTAACTCATAGGCTACTTTTTATCCCGGTAATACGTTTCCGCGGGATATTTTCCGACCTCCATGCGGGCGAAGCCGCTGGCAAAAGCTAGTATAACATAATCAGCATTTAATGTTCCCATTGCTGAGATACAGGCCTCCTCTCGGAGACAGGGATGTGGGCCGTAATCAACCACGCGGTAGGTACACGATACCGATTTACGATTGTACACTCCCATTTCGCCAGTAATTAAGTCCCATGTAATAATAGAGAGTGAGCCTGTTGCCATCAACCGTGCCCAAATTCAGACTACGGGCTGCTACTGAGAAATTCTATTTAAGTTATCCCCATATCACTTTGCCCAATCCTAGGCTTCGAAGCCTGGATTCTCTGCTCAGCAGTAGCGCATGCGACATCACTAGACCAACGAGACAGATCATGTAAGGCAACTTTAACACCGCATCGTTAAATTATGTTTCAGAACACGATGTGCAGAACCGAGATAAACAGTCTCTTTTAAAGTCAATATCTAATCTTGGTCAGATCTTATGAAGACCATACTGATTAGTGTCTCTCTCGTGAGGATAGAACCACAAAGATTTGAGTAGACCTGTACAGTCAGAGCACGCATTTGTTAGTCCTGTATTGGTTTTAACGTCGATCATAGAATGACTAGTCCTTCTATCTACTGTGGACTACTGAAATAAAGCAATTAAAACTATTTATAGGAAAGTCAGCTCAAAGCTGCAATGGCTTTTTCTTCAAAAGGCACCTTCTGGACATGGCTCTACATTGTTAGATTCACATAAATTTCTAATAATATAATGTTTGGACTTTAAAAGAGACCTTTGAGTTGGTTTTGGCATTTCTTCTCATGTCAGCTAGGAAATGCTGGCATGTAAATCTGTCATATATCTGTCGTAGACCTTCTACTTACATAAATTAACATGCCATTTCATAAACATTTAATTTCACGGTATTTCAAGTAGGTACATATATAAATTGCCTACTAATTACAACAATCACATCGTGTCAGCTCGTAAACTGGTGCTCTACATGGGCTCCCAAATGACCGCTCCATAATTAAGGATAATGAAGGATAGTTTCCATTATCATTAAGACACTTGGCAAATAGTATGGTGAGGACAACAATTTGTAGTTATTAGTTAACTGGAGGATGTTGCTCTTCTTCTTAAGTAAATGTAGTGGAGTCGGTATCTATTCTTAGCCAAAAAACAAACGCTGGATAATGAGACTGAATTCAAGAATGTCATCTTCTAAATATCATGTCAACAGTTCCATCAGTGTCATGGTACCTAAATGAAAGATGAATGGCGATTTTCCTACAAAGACCTAAACCCAGCATGGACCATTGTATAGCCTCCCTCGATCCTCCAACATCACTCAGGAATGTCAATACACCGTCACAAGTACAAGCTTCCTAAAAGCTTTCCATTTTTGTGTCAAGTGCTGCCCAATCGGGCAGAAGTAATCGCTTCACATTAAATTTAAGAAGGTACGAAGTTAGCCTTTTACATAAAAAGTTGTGCTGCGTGATCGAATTTAATAAAGAAAAAATATGCGACAATCTTGACGAGGGTGCTTCATTGAAACTTATAAATAAAGATGGTGGACAATTTCGTGTTTTTAAATTTGTTCCAACGGTTTTTCTTTTGGAGCTGGTAGCATAATGAATTTGAACCGGAGTAATAATTGGCTTAAAAGTGTTTTTGTGTATTCAGTTAGGGTCTTAATAGATATATAAACATTGTGGTGGAGAAATGGGCCTGTTGTCTTTTAGCCCAATTTTCTTTTGATCATTTTCTTCCATTATCTACTTTTCCATAACGTCTCCTTTACCATTTAAGTGCCAGTTTATTTCCAGTTTTATGTTGTAAAATTACATAATGACATTTAGTTCCTTCCTTCCTATTTGATCTTTAATACCGAACATTGTCGCAACGTAGGAATGTTTGCCACTGTCGAAGCGTCGGCGTCGTCTTTATAAATACAGAATAAGGCTTAAGTGACACTTTTATGAGGTGAACCTTTTCGAAGGACCAATTAAAATTTGGCACGATCAAAGGTTAAAGTAAGCGGGGAAACGTTCGAAAACACTCCTTTTGCATATTAATTAGATCCCTAATTAATTCATCCAACGAAGTGCAAGTTATTTAATACCTAGATAACGATGGAACTTATAGGTACGAACCTTCCTGTCTCCAACACTTAATTTTTCCAGAAAATCAAGCAGGTGAAGCAAAAGCTATAATTTCTAGTTCATTATAAAACAAATTGCGTGCAGTTAACTGAATACAAACATTATATTCCTAATTACCTGCTCGCATAACTAGTTGTCGCTACAACGCCTAGGAATCCTAATTAAAACCGTTATGGTCAAGACGTTTTTATTGAATTCATACAAGTTTAAAAATAACTAGACACGGTCTATGAAAACGTTTTGAAAATAGAACGATGATTTTCGATTTGAAATTAGATTTGAATATAGTTTGGAATATTGAGTAGAGATTCATGTTTGAACATAGTTCTAGAATAGTACGGGTGTAAATCGTTGCGAAATTAGATTTTATTTTATGAGTGCGGTATTGTTTTGTTTTCTTTTGTACTGGCCTCAAAATTGTTATACAAGGTACGACGCCACCAGGTCAAGCTACCCGAAACTGTCAATTTTTCCCAATGAACCTTGAACCTAATGCTCTAGAAATAAAGTCGAAAATCTATCAAAGAAATCTGACAGATTGTAGTAGCTTGATGTGTTGGCGTCTGTACCTAAATCATATTTTTACTGTTAGGTACCTAATAAAATAAAATCATATTTCAGTGTCTTCGTTTCGAAATAATGCATTTAAAATAATACTATCCAGAATGACATAATGAAGAAAGTACCCAATTGAAACTAATGGTACCTGTTAGAGAAAGTACTTCAGGTCATCACCTGCCAAGCCTTTTCACAACTACGTTGAGGTAGGTTTCCAGTCTAACCAGATACAGCTGAACAAAAGTACAGTTTTACATAGAGGGACTGTATATCTGACCTGACTAACCCAGTTACCTACTGGGTAAAACGATACCCCTTGGTAAGACAGCTTGTGAGAAAGAAAAAAAGAAGAAAAAGTGCTCCAGGTATTTAACAAATAAAATGGACTTTTACGGTACTACTACTTATTGCGCTAATTTATCTCTGTATTTCTTATTTTAGTAGCAGCTCGTTACAAGTACACCACAAACATTTTAGAGGAAACATTTCGAGATATAACACAAAGGTTTTCTTATTTTGTTCCGTTTCCTCGTTCGCCAATAACCCACATTTCACGTGCCAATCCGAACTGAAACAAGCGTAGAATTTTGATTACCCATCAACGCCCGTGCTCGGTAACTTTCGTATGGGTGAACAATTTTTCCATAGTAACAAGACGAATTTTCTACCGTACAGCCTACGTACGTGCTTGCTGACTCGTACCTGCTCGAAGTCGACGTAAAGTCGTTCACACGGACGTAATAATATCGCGGCGTTTATTTTTCGCGCATATCGATATACATACATATATCTTGAACATACTGCTTAGCACCGAGGGTTGATAATCGAACAATGTGTTTTGAAAGCGTTGAGAGACACTAATCCCGCCGCGATATTTTTACGTTCGTGGACTCGTGGTACGTCGACTAAACTGTGCAGTTAGTAAATGTGTGTTTGTAAGGCGTAAAGTTTTCAGTGTTGGTGATTGATTTGTTATTCCATTGGCAATATTGAAAATGTAGAGTTCTTTTAAACTTAGTTTTTTATTCTTATTTATTAGTAAACGCAACATAACATAATGTCTTGTTTCCCCGAAGGATTAGGCACAGGTGTAGATAAACCCACGTTTTGCTAGTTCTGTTTAAGTCTCATGCAAGGGCGAGCCTATTGCCATTGCCATCCACCGGCCAGAAATATTGACTCCGGGTTGCTACTGCGTTTCTAATGAAAAAAACCAATGGATAATAATTATTGTGCTCAGCAGGAGTGCTTGCGAACACTAGACGAACAAAGCAGTTTTGTTTAAATTTTAATTAAAAATTAAAATAACATGATCTAACAAAGTCTGAGACGATGATGAGTCGCAAGAATATGTAAGGTGAAGTTACGCATAATCCAGAACAGTTTGAACAACATTTTAAAAAAGCAAAACAAAAAATAACGCAAATACGAATTTAGAACAACAAAAAGAAAAGACAAACTTGATAGAACATAGACTAAACTTCTATTTACCTCTGTTGCCAACAGAAATAGAACAGCCTATACTCAGGTCAAAGTGTAGTTGAAATAATAAAAGGTTTATTATTCGTTGCTAGTGTGTTCGCCCCGACACGCGTTGCTGCGTACCGTGGGACCAACGACGCTGCCTGGTCGCCGACCAAACTAACAATAGAAATTGCTTCAAACACTTCCACTAACTATAGCTTAGAAAATATGCATTCCTGGTACCTTTATTGGAAATTTTCCATATTGCTGCAGTATTTATTGCACTTTAAAAGTAGAATCGAATGTGAGGAAAATTTGGTACGTGAGAAATGCAGCTGTAGCGACGGTGACGTGGGAAACGGAACCACCTGTAGGTATTATAGAAATATGATACTGCACAGAGAAGAGCACAAGAAAGAGTAGGTAAAGAAAATTGAATCACTTATGCAGTCAATTCATCCTAATTCGAATTATTATTTACTAGCTTTTACCAGCTTCTACGCCCGCGTGGAGGTCGGCAATCATGCCGCAGGAACGTACCGGGATAAAAACTATCTGTAGTTTTTGCATGAAAGAGTAACACACACACATTCCTACTCACAAACTTTCACATTTATAATATTACTAGGTTTATTACCCATTTTCTCCAGAGCTACCAAGGTTCAGGTCATATAAACACGACTTATTAAAAAAAAATCTTACATTTTCTTACCTTTTTTTCAGTTTGCAGGTCAGTGCCGGGTTGTATAATATGTTAATCAAAATATGATCTGCGACCGTGACAAACAGGTATGTCTTTTAACAGTTTTAACTATGTTTAACGTCCTTTAAATTATAAGAGTCAACATGATTAAAGTCCAAAGTAAAGTGTATGATACATTAATGTCTTTGATTAATTTAATAAAAAAATAGCTTCACAGCATCAGAATGTAATACTTAGTATATTATTATCTAAGCACTAAACATAAAACGACTTATTTCGCTAATGTAGGTTAGCACCTAACATTAAAACACCAACAGAACATTTGTTTTGTCCCGCTAATCGGAACCGCTGCCTGTCACAATTACTACAAAAGAACCAATAAATAACTCATTGAAATATGCAAGAATTCATCCCACTAAGCCCCCACCACTGGCCATTAGCTATAAACCATAGACATCTTGCTATGTTAGAATCTTTGAGCACGCGTCTCGAGCCGGCTTTAGCTCCGGTGTCAAAATGCCATTTACGGCATTAGGACACCCATAGACTGCAACCTACTTAGTAAGTTGTCTGTCGAGGTGTAGCTTACCAATACTTAGCCATTTTAATGCTCATCAACTAACGTTCTAGTCTTCTATACATATCATTTATGACCTATTAAAAAATTACGACTTTCTGTGTGACCGCTTTGATCTTCTAAACTCCACAGTGGATTTTAATTCGATTTTTACCATCATTTAGAGAATAATAATATATACTACAATACACTTTCTTTTTAGGGTTCCGTTGCCAAATGGCAAAAAACGGAACCCTTATAGATTCGTCATGTCTGTCTGTCTGTCTGTCTGTCTGTCTGTCCGGGTATGTCACAGCCATTTTTTTCCGAAACTATAAGAGTTATGTTGTTGAAACTTGGTAAGTAGATGTATTCTGTAAACCGCATTAAGATTTTCACACAAAAATAGAAAAAAAAACAATAAATTTTGGGGTTCCCCATACATAGAACTGAAACTCAAAAAAATTTTTTTCATCGTACCCATACGTGTGGGGTATCTATGGATAGGTCTTTAAAAATGATATTGAGGTTTCTAATATCATTTTTTTCTAAACTGTATAGTTTGCGCGAGAGACACTCCCAAAGTGGTAAAACGTGTGTCCCCCCCCCCCCCCCCCCTGTAACTTCTAAAATAAGAGAATGATAAAACTAAAAAAAATATATGATGTACATTGCTATATAAACTTCCAACGAAAATTGGTTTGAACAAGATCTAGTAAGTAGTTTTTTTTTTATACGTCATAAATCGTAAACCGCAATTTACCTTTCATTCAATCAACTCAAATATAAAAATTAAAAAAATAGGATTTAATTTCATAAACACAAGCCTTAATAATTAAACATAAACCGTGAATACCTACAGGTTTGTACGGAACCCTCGGTGCGCGAGTCCGACTCGCACTTGGCCGGTTTTTTTTTGTGGGTGAGAAATCATCAAATGACGTCTCCCGCTCAGGGTGGAGCGGAAGGGCGTGTCAGACTTTTACTGACTAAAAAAACCCACCCGTGTTCCTTCAGTTGCCCACATGGCAGGGCCACGGTATCTTTTTCGAACAAATCTCGCGACCCTGGCAGTACTACAATACACTTACATAATAATAAAGAAATCTCGATGTTTATCAAGTCGTACACGTGCGAAGCAGGGGCGCATGGCTAGTTATTTACTATTCAAGTAGGTTAACGCCTTAGGAAACTATTACAAGTTTACGACACAACAACACAACACAAATGATAAAATCACGTAAGGTCACGCTGAAAAATTAAATCCAACAGTTTTGAGGGTAGATTCTATACCTAGGTCAGGTCACGGTTGACCATTAATTCATCATCATCATCATCATCATTTCCGCCGAAAGTCGGCCACAGTTGGACATGGGCCTCCCCTAAGCACTGCAACTACGACAGGTTCTGTGTTTTTCGCATCCAGCGAATTCCTGCGGCCTTCTCGTGGTCATCGGTCACGCCCTTATTATAAAACGTACTACCTAAAGAACCAGCTATACTAATTACCTTTAGGCCTAAATAAAAAGTGGATTGGAAGATAAAGTAAACACACAGAAGGAAAAAGTCTTCATTCGCAGAAATGCAATAAACTATCTAAATCAATCATTGGGCGCTCATCAGATCGCGTTTAGCTATGCGCGACACGTAATCAATTTCCTCCTCTTCTCTCGATCCATTTACTACCAAGTGAATGATAGAACACACTTAGGAACGTTTAGCGGGGCTGACAGGGTTAACCGGCTAAACACATTACCCTCTTTGCCATCGTTGTAGTCAGGTTACAGTTAACTGTCGCACTTGTTTAGCCAATTTAAGGGTGCGTTTAGTAGATGCTCTACTGCAGTAGGGTCCTGTTTTGGAGGTATGAGGAACAGGGCCTGAACTCCATAGAAAAGGGAGAATCCTTCGACCAGGCGGGTGTCGTGGTGGTAACAGCCCGACGATGAATGTAAATAAATAATATTATGTGTGTAAATAATAATATGGGACATGTGACATCTACCAACCCGCACTGGGCCCGCGTGGTGGATTATGGCCCACTCCCTCTCACCGAGAGGAGGCCTGTGTCCCAGCAGTGGGTTGATGATCATGTAAATTATTATGCTAGTTACCCGGTACACTCTGTTTGCGCGATGCAGGATTTTTGCGTAACGTCCGTGTGATGCATAGTTCGCTTGTGGCGGTGTGGATGCACTGTTATGCTCTAAAGGTAACCAACCTTTAGATGCGAGCCCCATGCACTTTCAGAATTTTCCTAGCTTTAAAATAAAATATAGGTTTAAAAACATACAGAACTCAAAAAATACCCGAAAACTCCTAATTATAGAGAACTCTAGCTATTCGAGGCGAAATCTTAGAACTCTCTTAATTGCCAACCTTTGCTCCTCGAGTGAACAAAGTGACTCCTTGTATGAATATACAAGTGCAAAAATCGTGATCGCATCGTGGAGCTGATGATGCACGCCTCTGAAAATAAAGTTGCAAGCACCCATGGTTGTCTGCAACTGACGTTATCTATGCAGGCTGTCCGAACTTGTCGCATTTGATTACTCATGCGAAACTAGGATCAGTTTCAAAAGTTATAAGACGGATTTGGTTATCATAAGAGCAGGCGCGGTTCGAGAGGGGGGTCCTAGGGGTCATGATGATGCGTCGTGACTGTGTGTTGAACTAATCTTCGTCATCATTTCGGCCGAAAGATGTCAACTGCTGGACATAGGCCACCACCAATTTGGGGGGAGGGCCTTTGCCATAATCGCCACGCTTGGCAGGCGGGTTGGCGATCGCAGTATAGTGGTAAAATATATAGAGAACGCCGCCGCCCATTCTCTAGAAACGGTAAGCCACCACACGGAACTTTTACTGCGTTAAACTAATGCTATGAAGCAACTAACTTATTCGTTTATTACTTACGTAACGTTAATTAACCCACGTGCTCTTCTAACACCTCATTTACCGAGTGTTTATTTACTGTAAAAGAGCAGCCGACTATATTTGTCGTTCCAAATTAATTTTTCCCCGCGTTAACTTGAACGAAGCCTCTCGATTAGCGTAATGAAATCGTATCTACTTAGTGATGACAATCTAATGGCTTACCCGCGATATGATGAGGCTTTATTGAAGGTTCTCGGAGTGTTTTGGTACAATTTTATCTTTTAGAAGCGACATTTCAGGGGCACTTATGGAATTATACTGAAAATGGCTTCTTTGAGATGAGGAGTGCCGTGACGAAAACGGTATCTTTAGGTGGTCACTGTTTTAAGTTTGAATTTATTTAGTCTATAGGTACTGTTGCGTGTGGTGCCGGACGTAAAAAATAGCTCCATCCTATTTCTTTCCGTGGGTGTAGTAGACAGCGACTAAGGGACATTTTGTTACGGGTCGTCAGAAGCCCGAAAGTCTGACAACCAGTCTTACCAAGGGGTATCGTATAATTCGTATATACCCAGTAACTGGGTTGTGGAGGTCAGATAGGCAGTCGCTCCATGTAAAATACTGGTACTAAGTTACATCCGGTAAGACTGGAAGCCGACCCCAACATAGTTGGGAAAAGGCTAGGGAGATGATGACTGCGATCGCCCAACCCGTCTGCCAAGCGATTTCAGCAAGGTCCTTAAAAGTTGGCGAGGTCTGTGTCCAGCATTGGACGTCTTTCGGCTGAAATAATGATAAATAATGTATACCTAAACTAATTTAAAAAAATTATAAAGAGGTAAACATTTTTGTTTCTATGTGGGGGTAATCTTTGATACTACCAGTGGATTTGAAAAAATACTTTTGCATTTGATAGTTCAATTCTTGTGGAAGTGATAAGTTACGTAACATCACGCTACGACCGTAAGGAGATGAGCAAAAATATCAAAAAGTCAGAAAGAACTTTAAGCGAATAACAAGTAATAGCGAGGGCGAGCGATAGGATATGATGCCGGTCGGGCCTGCCGGGGTCGCGTGATTGTTCGAAAGAGATACCGTGACCCTGGCACATGGGCAACTGATAGAACACGGGTGGGTTTTAGTCAGTAAAAGTCTGACACGCCCTCCCGCTCCGCCCAGAGCGGGAGAAGTCATTTGATGATTTCCCATCCTGAAAAAAAAAAATGCCGGTCGGGTCGGGTAACGACATTTCACGCAGACGAAATCGCGGGCAGAAGCTGGTGATTAATGTAAAAGGTCTGAATAAATATAGTGTAAGTAGTAGTTTTATGTGGGTTTTATCTACTATGCTATCACCAAAGGCCAAGAAAACTTCGAGGTGGAAGTTAGAAGAACCTTAGGATACCTAACTGGATTGTCTTTCAGAAACTCTTTCCGGAGAACTTGAAATCGAAAATAATTATCTGATATGCATTCAATGCACTAACTATACCGACTTCCTAAGAGTTTGACTGTGTCATCAGCGAGATCATTGTCAACAGGAAACGACAAGATGGCCAGCGTAATTAAAATTTTCTTACGTTCTTTGCAATTAGCTTGTCTGTGTCAGGTTGTCTGTGGAACAAAATATGGTTCACGACCGTAACACGTAACGTATGTACATACATACTTACAAAATTAAACTCATTTATGTTAACTTGAATATTCCATGATAAAGTCATTCATAGGGGAGTACTTATTGATGATTTTAATGACTAGATTTATCATTCTGTAAAGCATTATTTCGTAATTAGGTATATTCATCGCAAATCATGTTTCAATCAACAAACCTACCTACAAACAACTTGTCCCTAACCTGCAAAAAAAAACGTGCTAGGCAACCTCTTTAATTTAATAACCAAATCAGAGTGTCAGAAGTAGGAGGAGTGGTCCCAAAAGTAAGAAATAAACCTATGCTTTTTTCTTACTTTTTATTGTTAGACTAAGAAATTAACATCAGCTGAGAGAAACCAGAGTCAAGACAGACATGTCATTTTCGAAACTATTGCAAGTTTGTGACGAACTGACGATCTGCAAATTCTACTATTATTATTTGCATCTGTTAATGTTATTATTTTTTTTTTCTTTAAGTAGGTAAGTGCCTACTTAAACAGGTTAACGGTCACATAAAGGAAGGTCTTCAGACATCCAATTACACAAATTAAAACGCTTCCCGTGCCGTCTTCCTACAGCCCTAAGTAAGTATACAGATAGAATAAACAGACAACTGTCATTAGAAGATGCCGCGAGCTATTCTCAAATCAATGAGTCACGTATACCGTCCACCTGGCTCTCTAACAACCTCTTAGCTGCCTCACAATCATTTGAATTGCATGTCTCTTTGTAGGTATATCACAGGCACAAATCATAACTTAGGCTTATTAGTTAGTGTTGTTTTACTAATAATTACCTATGTCATTAAAAAATATTAGCAAAAAAAGAATTTATTTTTTTGTGAGTAAACTACAAACCGCGTTATTTATTGCGTTAATTTTACATTTACCCATGCAAAATTCCACACCCATGCATTCCTTCATGATACCTTCATGGATTGATTTTAAACAACCCATGAAAAAAAGATATTTTCCTTTGGTAGAAATATTGTTAACTCTGTCCAATTCCGAGGCTTCAATTGTAGTCTGTACCGATGAATATAGTCGATAGATGCTCTATCTATCGACAATGCGGTGAAAACATAACGGGCAGACAGATTTTGCAACAATAAAATTCATGACATGATATTGCCTTGCAGATATGTGCTGCCATCTGTACTTTCCATGCACACTAAATGAATTCAATAGACTGCCATCTGTTGTTACCAGTAAGTACCTTCTACAAAGCTACTCTTGGAGATAGTTCATACGTCTACCGTGATTTTGCTGGATTATTGTGGCGCTAGTAGCGAAATTAGCGTGCTGCCATGTACAAAATAATCTACCATAATAGGAATTAGCAAAAGTTAAAGGTGTCAAAGAGCTCCTGGTAGTAATAGCCGCGTGGGTCAATAGAAATTTAAGCTACACTCTTCAAGGTCGATTCGTGGATTGTCAACCATTCAAAATATATCGAGCCTCCACCGTGCATCAAAAAGCACGCTAAGCCGCTGGTCCCGGCTATCATTCGTAAAGATTTGACAGTCATTATAGCCCGAAAGTCTGGCAACCAGTCTTGCGTTACGCAGTACCAATGTTGTGAAAGTCGGTCAGGCAGTGATTTTATGTAAAATACTAATATTCAGCTGGCCTTGTTAAACCTTATTTTTATTTACCACTACCACTTTAAAACTGGTAAAGTTTTAAGCAAAAAATTTTATAAAATTATTATTTGCAGCCTTACTAATTACTGAATGTGGAAATTCACAACATATATATTTAATACTGCGTAGCGGCTGTGCTCAAAATGTCGATTGAGTGCTAGTGGTAGCTGAATAGTGTGAATTTGTGAGCAACGATCAATGTTTTAAGTTTAGATGTTTAGGTTTTAGACAAATGTATGTCATCGTGATAGTTATTAATGTTGTTATACATATGTATGTGAAATCAATTTGTTATCTCCACAGCTCTGAAACACTGTAACGGATTGCAATGCGTCAATAACGATCTCCTCTAAACGCCTTTAAAAAGCATAATAACATGTTGACCTACCGATACCCGGGGTGATTGTCATGATAAGAGTAGAAAAAAGATACCGCTTATGGCAACACAGGCTGTTCGTTGCTGTCAAAATGACGTTTTCCCATACGTTCCGTTTCGTTTGTTTTGTCGAGCACTCGAATCAGTTGTCAAATGTATATTCGTGAACGTTCGTGAGTAGCAAACGGTGCTGCTTCCCAATTACCGTTTTAATTAAAATACGATTGTTTATAACTCATTTACAAGCCACGCGTATCAATAGTGCGCAGGCAAATAATGAAAACCACGCTCGATAGCTACTAGAGACGAGAAGTAAGTGAGCATAACAATAAAATTGGTTTAATCTATCCACAATGGTGAAAGATGGACGTAAATATCGGTCGTTGTCGGTCTAACTTATCGTTTTGACGCCGACGCTTTATGAAATGTGATTTAGTGCAAAGGAAATTAAGGATTTTTTAAACCACAGTAAGTATTACTTGGTATAATATTTTTTATGACATTGTGTTTGTTGCAGATATCGCGTGTTTTCTTATCACCTTTCTCTGAAAGATAGTCTCTCAATGAATGGGTTTAGGCTTTGAATGATATTGTATAGGCCGTAATTTATCTATTATTATTTCTTAAAATAGGCATTGTTAAAGGTACTCTAAATTCACTATAGGTCATGTCTATATATTGTGATAAGTTATCGAATTGCTATCGTGTATTGTAAATAATAAATATTAATAACAGCATTCTCATAACATTTGCTTAGTGATATTATTATTGATCTGTCAAGTTTACTAACAATACAAGCGCACAGGCAGGATGCATTCAGCCTGCATATGTGAATACTGTGTTTGTTATTATGTAAATATATGCACAAATGTTTGCATGTTTACATTGCTATGTAGAGAAACAGCAATTGTTTATTATCATTTTAAACAAGCAGGAAACATATTTTTTTTTCCATCAAATCTGGTTCAATAGTTCTTGAGATTAGTTAGTTTAAACAAACATATAGATAAGGGCAGTCTTAATGTGGGTAATGATTTTATTTATTTGTCATGTCTCTTATCTATATTTGAGTAAATTCTATTTCCCACAGATGTATTCTTAAAGTATTAATTTATTCTTAATTTGAATATAAACAATTATGTTAATGTCTTTTAAATAAATAATTAATGGCCCTCAATGATTTTGTAATGAGGTAGATCTGTTTACAAGACATTCTATGGGTAGAGATAATTCATTTAAGGTCATAGGTATATCCTGTTTCTATGGAAATAACATTGAAGGTATGTAAGTGGGGAGGATATAATAATAAGATACTTCTTGTTGATATATGACCTTAAATGAATGATATAGATTAAGTTGAACAACTTTCCGGTTAAAGTGTGTGTTAAATAATTTAAGAACAAGATAATGTTATCAAAACTATCCAAGTAAATAAAATTGTAGTCTGTTTGTAATGTTGAAACCACTGCTTCATTCTTAATGCATATGAAACTTATGTATATTTAAAACAAAAAAAAATACATATATTTGTCTGTCTGTATGTTTGTCTGGCTGATCTCTGAAACAGCTGAACCAATTTTGACAGAACCTGCACGAAGCGTTTTGTCCTAGTAGCTCATTCCTGTTGAATAATTTCTGACATCCACATGGGTGAAGCCACAGACGCATATAGTGATAAATATAAAAGAGATTATCAGCAAGAAAAACGAAAAGTACTAATCAGTTTCATAATAATTTAGACATAGCATTTTTTACCTGCTAGATAGATGATATTCATATCTGTATTTATATTCCTACCTTAAGCAGATGTACAATAAATAAATAAATTGCTTATTGATAAAAGACACACATTGCATTACATTATACTATGGCTTAAAACTAAAGAACAATTACAGACACTGTTTATTTTTGTTTATGCCTTAACAGAAACATAAACAAGAAAATACTCTTCAAAGTTTAGTTTAAAATAAATTGTAACAAACAACTTAGCCTTCTGTTATTCTAACAAACAAAAACTAAATGAATGAATAATGAACAAGCATTCTTGTAATTCTATTGTTACCTTGAGAATCAATCAATTTTGTTGTTATTGTTCACCTGTAATAAATCATTTAGTTTACTAAGACTTCATTTGTATTATTTAAAAGATTTCATTTAAAATAAAAAAATGTGTTAAAGGCATTAATTTATTGCTACAAAATACCTACAAAAATTTGCTACGAAACTGCAAAGATTAGCCATAATAACTAATTTAAATGAATGCATTTAAAATCGTGTGTTGACAGTATCATAATAAGCTAACTGATTTAAATTAATTAAAATCATAAAATGTTCATAAATTATGTGCTGAAGCTATAAACTACCATTATTGATACACAATTGATTAATCTTAATATTTTTTGTAGAATTTTGTTGACAATAAGCTTATTTGTATCAGGGAAAACCATCCAGATATGACTTATGACCCTGAAAAACCTTAATCTTAGTTTGCTAGTTCTGGGTATTTCTTATTGCTAAATACCTAGCCTTTATCCAACTTTTTTGGGAGTCGGCTTCCAGTCTAACTGGAACCTGGATACCAGAATTTTACATGTAGCAACTGTCTGAACTCCACAAACCGTTTCCTGGGTAGCATGATACCCATTGATATCTTACCAAGGTTGTCAGACTTTCGAGCTTCTTTCGACCCCAAGCCGTGACGACTGTCAAAGATTCGCGAATAGAATCGCCTAGATCAGCTGCGTAGCGTGGTTTTCCAGGCACGAAGAGGTCTTTATATGTAAAGACTAGCTTTTGCCCGCGGCTTCGCCCGCGTGGATGTCGGAAATTAACGCTGGTATTTTTCTAAAATAAAAGTAGCCTAAGTTACTCTTTATTACATCAGCTACCTGCCAATAAAAGTCCCGTCAAAATCGGTTCAGCCATTTCAGAGATTAGCCGGAACAAACAGAGAGACAGACAAAAGTTTAAAAAAAAATTTTTTTGGTGTGAGTACCGTATTTACTTTCATATGCATTTAGTGAAAAACTGCTAATTTGAAATTACAAACAGACACTTCAGTTTTTATTTATTTGTATAGATGGTCACCTATCCACGAACCGACCACGCCAAGCGTAGCTTAACCTGATCGATCGACACGTACGGCTGTTATTACTTAGCCACAAGTGCCTATGTTCAAAATCATCCAAGAGGAGCTGATTTGACGATGTATTTTGAGGGACTCAAATTAATTTCTGACACAGGGAATCTTAACATACAGTGTTTTAAGCAATATCAATGTTCACAATAGAAATTAGTATGTGTATGGTTTGAAACAAACATCTAACAAAGTTTTCTTTGCGCAGGTGCACCGCGCAGCCATGACAGACGAGTCCAGCGTGCGAGTTGCTGTCAGGTATGTTACCAATCAAATACTTTGATAATACATCGCCATCATAACATTAACTGTACTTATTGATCCTGTATCGTATGGACATACAGGCCTTGCAAATATTGTTTCAAAGCGGAAATCTAGCCACATGGTAATTCCTCAGCCACTGCGTCAACCGTCAGGAGTGCCATTTTTACTCTTCGGAACACTGTTGGTCTGAGCGATCGAGGTCTTTCATGAAGTTTAATGCCTAGGGGCTGGTGTGATTCCTGTCACGATTTCTCGCATTACACTTAATTTTTTTAAATTTAACGTGCACCTATACAAGGAACCACCCACTGCAGATTTAATATAGTCAGTCGATCTCATGGGTGAGCGTCCGCGTGGTCTTAGTGCCATCCACTGTACCATGCACGACAAAGCACTCCAAAGAGTCACCCTCACGCCTCGAGACGTATCCGAAGTATTTGAGGATGCGCATTTGGACCAGCAGATAAGTCGGTTTTTGATGTCGAGTTCTTGGCGTATAATAGAGATTTTGAAGTGCCTATTATCTATAGCATTAATAGACGGTTCCAGGCAAAGCGAGGTGAACATTCCAAAATCGTACTACTTACCCAAGTTTGTACTTATACTACTTTACTTCGTTCAAATGGTTGATGTGTAAACAACGGAAACCACGGCCCGCGTATTGCTTTCCGACAAAAACAGATCCAACTATCAGTGTATTGGTGAACTGTCAACAGCGACCACAAAACTCGAGACTAGGAAAGTTTTTACTAGATCCCTCTGACTCTATAAAGAAGAGTAAAGACGCTTCTTCAAATTAAATAGAATTTTGCTTTTGACTGATACATTACATGCATTGAAAAGTTAAATCAACCATGTCTTTTGTATAATTTACGTAATTTTTGTATATGTAATCATAAATCATGCAGAAAACAAATGACTTCACGCTTGTTCATTGTAATTATTCAATCGTGTAAATATTGCTAATAGCTCTCAAAATTGCACGTTACACTGCTCGCATCTATGCAATAACTTAACGTGACTGAAAATACAATTATTTATGCAAATATCTGACCCAAAGACCTACTGAAGTGTGAAGTATTAACTAATATACATGTTAGTGAGTGTTAGTATACAGATTGTTTCATTGTATACGTACACAATAGGATTGCTACTTCAGGACATTGTTTATTCAAACATAACTTGGTTTTGACACTTTGTTACGTAATAGTCTTTGGTCATTATGACATTTTATTCTGTAATATCCTTGCATTGTATCGTTTTAAAAGACGCCCCCGAATACTGAAAACATGATCAATTCTCTGATTAGTAATTAACTGGGCCTATGTCAGTCCCATTGCTGGCCGCTTTTCCGCCAGCGAACCGCAGAACTTGACATAAGTTTCAAATTGATTAATAATGCTTTACATTTTCAACGTACCTACAGGGCACAGATTAAGTTAAGGTGCTAAAATATTCGCAACTAGGGCTCCAGGCGGCCCTAACTTAAGTCGAGTAGCAAGCACTAGCGTCCCTTGCTGATTACAGAGTCAAGT
The DNA here is from genome assembly GCA_932294355.1 of Aporophyla lueneburgensis. Lineage (NCBI taxonomy): Eukaryota > Metazoa > Arthropoda > Insecta > Lepidoptera > Noctuidae > Aporophyla > Aporophyla lueneburgensis. The sequence goes on along the minus strand of OW028739.1, from coordinate 7,160,794 downwards.
AGGCACTGGGGAGCATATGAATCTTAATAATAAAGCCCTAGGAATCAAAACCCTCCTCAGACTACGGCCGGATGTTGCGCGCCCTTTTATACATTTTGTAGGGTAGGGTACCAGCCCTCGACCCTTTTTAAATGGCTAAAACAATCCTCGAAAAACGTAATAGGGTAAACTACCAAAATAAAATTGTCTCGACAACGAACAGGAATTTTTTGGAATAAATCAGAGAGCACAATAGTATTCAAAACGTATGTTTCACCTGCGCACTGAGGTTTTATGCTGTAATGATTGCGGTAAGTGGCTCGAAAGTGTTACATTACCTGAGTTACATATAAATTACTTCATGCATGTATCTCAGGTCCATCTGCATGGTCAAGAGATTCACGTAGGTGCTCAGGCGTTATTTTATGAATACGAAAACGAAAAATGATTGCATAACTAATCATAATTCTCCATAGTTGGCGTCATCTTGCTTCTATCAACCTTAAAATTGCAGGATCACACATTGTGTCGCTATTGTTTACTGTCTAGGTCGAAAGAATTAAATGGGCAAAACTATATATTTTCTCTTTTTGAGTGTTTAATGATAATCTAGCAGTTTGACTACTTTGTATACGGCCTATCCAACTGGCATATCCTTTCTTTGGTATTTTTCGTCGATTCGTTGAGCTCCGTCATGTTGAGCTATAAGATGTCTACTGACAAATGCGTGCACTGATTGGACAAGTCCACTGAATATATGTAGTTTTTTCTCAAAAGACCCTTCCAGACATCAATCCACATCGTCTTCACATGATAGAACCAAAAATTATGTCTGTACTTTGAAAGAGACTGTGACCTCTGAGTTTGTTTCAGCCGTTCTTTTCGGAGTAGTCATATAGGAAACGCCGACCTTATCTAATTTCTAAAATATAATTGACGTCGAAGTGTTTGTACAAAGTGACTTACAAAATTAACATAATATATGAACTTCTACCTATTCTCTAGAAGCAAAATGCAGTAAACCGTTTCAAAGACTGACAATTATTAGATATCCCATACAATAGCTTTTTGATCTGACAATTAGCCAAGGTGCCTTTCACTAAAGCCAGATAATATCAGTATAACACGATACGCTTATGTAGATCTAAATATCTTTCCTCTATAAAATAGGCACATAATCTAACCCAGGGATGCACAGACTTATTAAGACTAGGGGCCACTCGGGCAAATTATGAACTGATGGCGGGCCGCCAGAGGTATAGGTAATTAAAGACAATAAAGAATTGATAATAATGTATTAAAATTGAAAAAGAATTTATTAATTTGAAGCGTGGCACTGCATAGTGCTTACAATCTTTTTTATATTTGGCTCAAATTTACTTGTAGCAACACGTAAAACTGCTTCCAAACTTTCGTTTGCAAGGCGGTTTCGATTTTTTGTTTTATTATTATTTAGTATTGAAAAGGTTTGTTCACATATATAGGTAGAACCAAATAAGCTGGCACATTTCAGAGCGTTTATGCGCAACTCTTTATACGTATTTTTATCAATGCAGCGGTAAAAGTTCAGCAAGTCTCCTTCGTTGAATTTGTTGCGTAAATCTTGGTCGTTTTGAATGTCGATAATTTCTAACTGCATTGACTCTGGCGCATTTTCAACTGAAATCGTGAAAGGATTGCTGAATATGTCCAACAGAGGTTTCACTTTTTTAAACTCCGAAAATCTGTCTTGAAAAGATTGAATCAAAATATCTAGCTTTTCTACATAACTGAAATTAATCGCAGATTTGTTGAATTTTTCAGCCATTTTCTTATAATTCGGAAAATGATTGTAATTTCCAGAATTCAATTGCGATCTGAAAAGTGTCAGCTTGCATTGAAAGGATGATACATGAGCGTAGAGCTGGGATATCAGTTGATTTTTGCCTTGAAGCCGTGTGTTCAAGACATTCAAATGATTTGTAATGTCAACTAAAAAAGCCAAATCACACAACCAATCAGGATTTTTAAGTTCCGGGACATCCCTTTGCTTTTCCGCCAGAAATATTCCAATTTCTTCTATTAAATTTAGAAATCGTTCCAGTGTCAATCCACGACTTAGCCACCTTACTTCTGTATAATACAGTAAATCTCCATATTCGCTTTCGATGTCATCCAAGAATTGTTTGAATTGCCTGTGATTGAGTCCTCGTGATTTTATGAAATTTACAGTCGAAACTACCACTTTCATGATATTTTGAAATTCAATTTTTTTAGAACAGAGGGCTTCTTGGTGTATAATGCAGTGAAACTGCATGAGATCTTCAGCATTTATGTTTTTTTCTTGCAGATGCTTTTTCAGCAAAGTAACTAGCCCAGAATTGACACCAATCATCGAAGGAGCACCGTCAGTCGCAACTCCCGATAATTTTGATAAGTCCAAATCAGTTTTTGAACACTCATCCAAAAGTACATTGAGTATATCAACTCCTCTGGTTTGACCTTTCAATGAACACATTCCTAATAACTCTTCTAAGACTTCAAAATCTTGAGTAACACCTCGTATGAATATGAGAAGTTGAGCTGTGGAACTAATATCCGTGGATTCGTCGAGTGCTAATGAAAAAAATTCAATGATCTTAGTTTTTTCATATAATTGTTCCGCAATATTACCTGACAAAGACATAATTCGTCTTTGGATAGTCATACGATTCAGTTGAATTTTCTCAAACTTTTTTGCTGCTTCTGGACACATTTTCTTAGCGGCAATTTCTATGCATTCTTTTACAAAATCCCCATCATTGAAGGGGCGACTTCGCTTTGCTATCATTCGAGAAATTTCATAACTAACTTCTGTAGCTGTTTCTGAATCTTGAATGGGTTTTGTAAACATAGCTTGCTGACCAACAAGCTCCCGTTTTAAAGACAACATTTTTTGCTTTCTTAATTCGCCTGTAAACTTGGTAAAAGTAGGATGCTGCGTTTCATAGTGCCTTTTTACATTATATTCCTTTGCAATCGCAACAGAATTCTTGCAAATTAAACAAACAACTTTGTTATGCGACCATACAAAAAAGTATTTCTCAGTCCAAATTTCTTGAAACTGCCGATTTTCATCTTTAACCTTACGTTTTTTACTAGGCCCTGGCTTGTCCATGTTGCGTTCTAATCCTGGCTAGGATTAACACAGCACCTAAAAACAATTACAGTACCTACTTAAATTACCCATCCTTTTTTAAATTACCAAAAATAATTGATTAAATATGTAGGGAAACACTTATTATTAATAACAGAGTTTTACTTACGATTTCACAACACAATTATACACGGCACTTGACGGGAAATCTACGTTGAATGTGGATCAAAATATATGACACCGGCTAGTCGAGTTAAAATCTACACTAGAACTATTGACACTTCACTCAAATTAAAACCGAACTGTCGGTCGCTGCGGTTAGCGTGGCTTTATACCGCGCGTATAGAGTCGAAAACTGTCTGGAGAAATTTCGAAACCGACTCTGGAAGCTTCGTGTATCTACCTACTCGAGCAATCGGGAATTCGGGACTATTGCTATCTCGCTTGCTCTAACAATATAACCCGTGGATAAGCCGACACCGCGCTGCCGTCGACGCCGCACCGCCCGCGCCGGCCGCGGCGCTTCCTCAAGAAAACGAATTTAACCGAGATCGGCACGAACATTACCGACCACTGTTACCGACGCATGCACGGCGCACCGATAAGCACACTTAAGAGCGCGCGCGCGAGATTCAAATTACTTTTCGAACATATTTTTTTTGGTTTTATTCTGGAATAGAATTCAATATTTTTCGAATGTACGAGAGTATTATTTTTGCTGTCGGCGGGCCACCAGTATTCGACCGGCGGGCCGCATGCGGCCCGCGGGCCGTGGTCTGTGCATCCCTGATCTAACCGCTTTGAAGCATCAATAAACATCTAAATTGTTTATGATTAACTACCGGTAATAACTTCGTAAAATAAAATAACGTGCTTTCATAAAAATTAAGATGTAGTAATAAATCACTCGTCACATCATGCCTGTCTATATCCGGCTCATGATGGTCCTAGCACGTCATAATATATTTTATATGTATCTTCAGTTCATCTCCACAGAGGTCGTTTACGACTTTAACGCGCTGCAATACAAATGATCAGAGAACAAAAGGTGTCATACAAATTATGGAGGCGCCTCATTATATTAAACGTCGACAAAGGAGGCTGCATCACAGGCGATTGTCACCGTCGTGAGAACAGCCGGTGTCGCGTGCTCAAAACATTCATTACATTAAGAATGCGCTTATTTTTGACGCATTTTTCCATAAACTGTCTGATTGTCGAAGACTTGCACGCAGCCCTCTTCTATACCAATTAGTGGTGGGCGTTGCGACAACGAACCGTTTCCGAAGACCGTTTTATGTTTTGCAACGATGAGACCGTTTTACGTCCTGGGTCCAAACAGTCTTCGTTGCACAAACAAGTCTTCGAATAAGTAGATGCGATTATGTATTTTGCAGCTAAGAAAATACGGTCGAGAACCCATTGATTCAACTATCACACTCGTCGCGTCGTCGTCCTTAATCCGTTCCAAAGACCGTTTATGTTCTGCGACGACTACGACGATGAAACTGTTTTTACGTCTTCGATCCAAACAGTCTTCGTTGCACAAACCAGTCTTCGAATGACTAGATGCGATTATGTATTTTACAGCTAAGAAAATACGGTCGAGAACGCATTGATTCAACTATCACACTCGTCACGACGTCGTCCTTAGTGAACCGCGTTCGTTTACAAAACGGTTCTTACAGTAAAAAGTGAACTTTTTGTCAATGGTATAGAGTCTATATTTTATTACTACTTCTCGAAGAAACTGCAACTATTTCACGCGACGAAAACGCAATTCTTTTCCATATTCGATAAGTTTCGTTTTTTACAAAACGGTCGTCGTCGCAACAACTAGTTTGAAGACGGCTCTTCAAACCAGCTGCGACGACGACCGTTTTCTGCAACCGTTTTCGTCGTCAGAAAAACGGTTGCGTTTCGTCCGTCAAAAAATCGACAACGACCCACTACTAATACCAATATTGCGTGACGTAGAAAGATATGAACGAAACTGCGCTGCGTCGACGCAACTTGATTTATGACCTTACACTAACGAGCATAAAAAAAGTTCAATTCCTACTCTTTCATTTCCAACGTTAGCCTGTGTTTATGTGAATCATGTTGCTTTATTTTGGTCTTCTTTGCATTAAAGAAAATTAGGAGCGACGGCAACATGACAGGGAAATATGATGGAATATCAAATATTCTCACAACCCAAATCTTTTGATAAATATGCTCTCAGTCTCAGATGCACAGCGTGAAGTTAAATTCGTGATATATTTAAAGTGTGTGTAATGTTTACGGCTATTACATGACATGGAGCTATGTCCATGACATCACGCCCTCGGCTAGCTTTAAAAATATCGTCGTCATCATTTACTTCGGCACAATCACACATCAAGACTCAAATCCTGTTACTAGCGTTATTTGGCTAAATCTGGGAGATGACTGTCAAGTTCGTTGGACTAGGTATTATTTTTGGAAAGTATTTATTTTTGGAATGAATCACTCAGGTGACCAACAGAGACTAGATATTTATAGAGCTTCATTATTAGAAAGCTAACTGAGGTTTCTTCAAAGCTAAACACAGTCATACTGCTCAAATAGAAAGGAACACAAATATGAGAAGAAGTTACGAAACCAAAACTGAAGAACCCACAAGTAGCGATCAAAAACGAATTAATGCCATACATGAAATCAAAACAAATACAAATGTATACGTAATGTCTGCAACTGCAATATTGACGGAGTACTATAATCATAGAAGTCCTCGACATCAATGAACAACGTGAGGAGGTACTTAGTTTTTGTACCTACTCTACCGGATCTCATCCATAGAGATGTGATTGATGAGCTGCCTATGATTACTGTCATACTTTTTGTGATCACTGTTGTTAGAATTGGTAAGAATTTATCAATTAATTTTATGCTCAACAAGACTCCTGCTGTGTTGCTTATTAGTGTCAGATTGGTTTAGTTGTTATTTAAAACATTTGTTGTTAAGCATGTAGGATTATTAGGGATTGAAATAAAACATTGGGTCACTGTTCTAAATATAGTATATTTATATTAGAACAATAATAAACGAATCAGCGGTTTATCAAACAACACTAATTGTGAAATACGTTAGAGGCGAAAGGTTATTGTTATACTAATTGATAATGATAGTCGATGAACTTTTGATTCCGTATTTAAGACCATACTTGGCTAGGAAAAAAATAACACAGATAAAGAAAGATAAACACATTATATTCTGTCGACGACCTTTATTTTATTGTAGCTAATGCAAGTTTGACATACTAAAACTTTGTTGAAATAATAACCATATTTACCTTACCGTCCGTTGACAAAATCACCGTTACGTCCTAAGCCTCACCGCATGAGGTAACTGACAAGAAAAGCGTTGCTTAACTAGCAGACTCCTTGAACTGCTCCATGTCAAATCTGAGACAATCGCCTTTGAGGACAAGCCACGACCTATCCTCGGCTTGATTCAAGATTTCTATCACACCGAAACGTATACTTACGCTCTCATCCTACGCTTTTAATTGCATTTTTTTATAATCCTCGAATTGCTCATAAGACCAGAGAGCAGCAGGAATTTTAATAGGAATTTACCTAATTGGTTCGAACTTCAGACGAGTAAATTCAGGGAAACACAAAGGCTATACTCGTATTCTGTTAACTTTGAGTGTTGAAATAATTTGAATCATGTTTACCATACCGTCCGTTGACAAAAACGCCTCCTAATCCTCACTGCATGAGGTAACTGACAAGAAAAACGTTGCTAAATTAGCCGGCTCCTTGAACTGCTCCATGTCAAATCTGAGACAATCGCCTTTGAGGACAAGCCACGACCTATCCTCGGCTTGATTCAAGATTTCTATCACACTGAAACGTATACTTACGCACTCATCCTACGCTTTTAGTTGAAAGTTCATAATCCTCGAATGGCTTATAAGACCAGATAGCAGTATGTTTTAATAGGAATTTGCCTATTTGGTTAGTTAGAACTTCAGACAATTAAATTCAGGGAAACACAAGGACTACTCGTATTGTGTTAAATTTGAGTGTTGAAATAATTTGAACCTTGTTTACCTTACCATCCGCCAAAGACTATATAACCACTTGACTGCGCATACAGTGCCCCGACGCTCGAAAACTATAAGTATTTTGTCGCCTATGCATAGGCTACGGTTCTAGTAACCATTTTAGTTGTGACCAGTTGTTAGACCCCTGTGCACGCTAAATTAATGCAAATAATATAACTTTATCTGCAATATTAACGCATCAAAATGCCTTCATGTGCGGTGAAGTGGTGTGGGAAACATTCCAAGACTTCTAGTTACAAAAAGCATCGCATAACTTTTCATTCGTAAGTAAACAGTACGAAAAAATATTTTGATTTAATCAGATTACGATTCACCGTAGGGGTCTGTTTAAAATGGTGGCTGGGTAAGCGAGCACACGCTTGAGTCGCGCTCGTTGATGTCTTTTGGAAAAGTCTCGTTCTTTCATTAGACAATTCTAATGCATCTATCCCTTACTTTCCCTTTGTATTTTTATCGGAAAAATTAGTGCTGTTACCTTTAATAGCTGAAATCTATATCGAAAATTAAAATTAAAATTAATGAAAATTGTATTCAGTACACATAATGTGACTGCTTTAGCTTCGTCTTGGATGTTAACTGGCGCAAAAACTCACGTTGCCATAGTACCTTCTGCCTTGGGGATGATATTCGACACCGCTTCTGATTGCCATTTCGTCGAATATGATAGTGGCGTAAATTTTGTTCTTGAATTCTCTAGCTTTCATTTTATGAATGATTGATTTTGATTAAATATGATGTCTTTGATTTTAATTGAGTATTTATCACAATTTTAAAATCCATTTTATCGATATCGACTATTTTTCCAATGAAGTAGAGCAGGCCTATGACAGGCATACCTAGGCAACATGACCTTGAACGGACCAATGACAGCCGCGCGTTCGTCCTCGTCCCCCGGCCCGCAGTGGTGAGTCGTGTGCTAAGAAGAAATTGGCCTATACGCTCTCTAGTGGTTATATTCTCTTTGCCATCCGCTGTCAAAATCACTGTCATCTCATAATCCTCACTGCATGAGGTAACTGAACCAGAACCTTCAACTGTTCCATGTCAAATCTGAGACAATCGCCTTTGAGGACAAGCCACGACCTATCCTCGACTTGATTTGAGATCTCTATCACACCGTCGTGTCTTTCGTCGTCGGTTTATTACATCCTATGCTTTTGATTGCATTTGTTGTACAGGTCTTGTCTAAATTACAACCATACAACGGGTCATGTATTGTCATGGTGTCTTACAAATCTGAAAGATGAACTACAAATGGATGAACTTAAAAACCTCGGAATGTTCAAAATTTCGCGGACCTCATCGGCAGATTTTCAGAGATATATTAGTACTAGCTTCTGCCCGCGACTGGACCGCGTCAAATTTTTACTCTCCTGACCCTTCCCGTCGCATTGAATTGCCTGCTAGTTTTTGTCCATTTTTCGTTGCTACTCCGCTCCTTTTGATCATAGCGCGATGTTATATAGCCAATAGCCTTCCTCAATAAATAGGCTACCCGAAAAAAAAAGATTTTTTCAATTCGGACCAGTAATTTCTGAGATTACCGCGTTCAACCAATCAAACAAACTCTTCAGCTTTATAATATTAGTATAGATTAGCATTTAGAAGCTTTTATCAAACTTAAAACGGTTTATCTTACTAATTTAAATCAATCAAAGATGACAAACAAATGTTAACATTCCGTGAGGTTTGACTGAATATTATTCCAAAGTCCAAACTATGAGCCATTAGTATCAACCAATTAAACTGTTGAAAGGGCGAGGGTTGGCAGCTGCATGAGGGTGGAATACTGCTTCTTAGTAAAAACACATCGATTTTACAACCCCCAAAACAAGGGGCTGCTTAGCCCTTCTATACAAATCGGAGTTCATGTCAGAATAAAAACGATCCCATTTAGTATTGTCATTTATGGAGATTTTGAAAATTAAAATCCTCATAAATCAGTCAGAACTCACAAATAATCTGTTAAAATAATAAAGTAATAACCATTTAATTTAATTACTGACTGACCATTATCTTAATGTTTTCTATGGCAAACATTACCTGTTTTCGCTAGAATGTGCTAACACAATGACATGAGAATGATATACAAACGATACTTCTGTGCACGGTCTTCTGGGTAAACCACAAAAATATACAACATTATGGCATTTTTCTTCACGACATGTAAGTACTTTGTGACATTTTTATTGCTTTTGTCGAAGTTTTTGAAGTACAAGATTTGTTCTTGCTTCCAAATTATTTCAAGGGTATCAAAATTAGGTTAAACTGTTAGCTAAATCCAGGTCAATCAGAACTATTTATCGCTGAAAAGTTTATATGTGGGATTGTTATGAACTGAGCGTGATAAGCACCAAAGCCACTGGTCGGGAAAAGATCCGAATCTGTATTTTTTTTTAATCTTTACTCTCCTTAATTTCCTATAGGAAAACAATCTGATGATGGATGTACCAATAAAAATGACCGACACGAATACTTGAGTAACAAATAACAAATCTAGATAAACAACATTTCAGTATAGCTACTGAAATGGTTATGTAGATTTGTTCACGTTCCAAACAACTTCACGAAAAAAGTATATACTATCAAGACACGGTCTTCGGCAAAACTCAAACCAGACGAAAAGATAGATAAATGCAGACCTTTCGTAACATGACGTAACAGGCTAGTGTCAAATAAAACAGATTTCGCAGTGTCGCACTGCGTACAAAAGTTCAGATTATATAGGTAGACCTATGTAGTTCGAAACAAATAGCCAAACGAAAGTTCGAAACGTATAGTCTGTTCCAGACGTATTTCATGAAAGTCTAAACAAACCCTGTTCAGGTTAAATTCTTGCGCAATCTTTTGAACGTTTCTAGAACGATAAAATCGCCAACGCAGCCTCGTCGCGCCGGCGGCGGGGTGTGGGACAGATACCCTAAGTTGTTTTTAATATTAGAATTTCGGGTTTATCTATTCCAATTGAAGGCACTACAAATTAGCATCCGCAGATACGTTTTTTGATCCAGTTGTTTACATTTTCTTTAGATACATGTGGCATAAACCATCAATACCATCATTGAGGCCAAAAGACGTCCACTGCTTGACGACGGACTCCATTTGGGGGGTATAGGATTGGAGATCGCAGTATGGTGGTAAAATGCATAGAGAACGCTGCTGCCCATTCTCTAGTAAGTCCCTTAGTCGCCTTTTACGACATTCACGAGAAGAAATAGGATGATGCTATTCTTTACGTCCGGCACGATTTGGAACAATATATAGACCATGCTACTGTGTGGTGTTGGACTAAAAGAATAGCACCATCCCATTTCTTGCCGTGGGTTTCGTTACAGGCGAATAAGGGATATACTAGAGAATGGGCAGCAGCGTTCTCTATGCATTGCAGACCAGGGATGTTAGGGAGCTCCGTAACCGTAACGGAAACTATCGGATATCCGATATAAAAAAATATTCGTAACCGTAACCAATCCGAAATAAAAGTTTCGGATAATATCGGATTTTTTATGACATTTTTATTTTAGGTCGATTAGATAACACATATATTTATTTATAATAATTTTTGTTTTAAATAGCTGTAATAATTACTCACAGACTGATTGTAATTCCTACCAAATGGTGACATATAAATAAAACCATTTTATTAGCTATTTGTTTTTTACTTTTGAAATTCCTCAAAAGTTTAATATCCGTAACCGAAATTAACGGATAATCCGAAATAATTTCATATCCTTATCCGTATCCGGTATAATAATCATTCCTACATCCGTAACCAATCCGTATCCGAAATTTCATATATTTTCATATCCATAACATCCCTATTGCAGACCATCATACTGCGATCGCCAACCCGGCTGCCAAGCGTGGCGATTATAGCACACACCCCCCCAAATGACAAGCACGACGTCTTTCGGCTGAAATGATGGTGATGATGAGACCATGCAGTGACAATATTCTCGTCTGACTCCCACCTAGTATGACGATGGGTTACACCACCGTGTGACAGGCGGCCAGACATAATCAGTTTATAGTCATTGTTGCCGTCTCACAGCTTGTTACTGTAATAGTCTTTTCAACACACTTGCTCGTAAAGTGAGCCTTATTATATCGTTCTTAGGGCCATAAACCGAACTATAACATACACGTGCATAATAATATTACACACTAGTGCGTAATAGAATGATCCCTACAAAGTTAAGTTAGTACCTAACTGCAAATTATATGCGAGTAAACAGAGCATTTTCAATTTAACCGGGTAATACAGTTTTTTTTTTTTTTTTTGTAACAACAAAGAGGTTTTATGCCACCGAAAATCTATTTACATTTTTGAAATAAATAAATGTGTCCCTAATTAAGACGAAAAAACATTTATTATTATCAAATTATTTATAATTCACAATAATTTCTTATAAAATATTTGCATTTTATCACAAAAATTATCATTTTGAAGTAGGCTGTATGGCTGTAATCAATCAACTTACATTTGGCGCGTGCAAAAAAAAAAAATTGCGCGCCATTTCCCAATTTTCCCCTAATTTTCATATTTTGTTTGTATCGCATTTGTTGCTGTGTGGTAAAACGATTTATGCAATACATATTTGTTTTTTCCTCGCAAGTGTGTTGAAAAACGTCGTATGATACACGTGTGTATTGATGATTACCGTCCTCGGCTCTCTTAAGACCCTCACCTGACGGCTCGGGTCTCAATGGCGCCTCAGCGGTAATCACCAACATTACACACTTGTACCATAATGTACTATTATCTTGCATCTATTGTTTTTCAAGTCTCTTATAGTGGGCTGACCTGATTCTCGCTTCTTTATTTATGTGTGTGAATGTAGATCTTTATTAGGTGTTATAAATCTGAATGATTTGAACAACTCATTCATTTCACTGATATGTTTTTACTAGAAGCAATGGCGGCATTCGGCGCCATTCATAAGGTTTATCGGGTTTTCTATCAAAGCCATTATCAGTAGGCTGTAAATTATAAGAATCTCATAAGGTTTTTTAACCGACTTCAGAAAGGAGGAGGTTATCAATTCGGATGTTTATATATATTTTTTTTTTTTATGTATGTTCGGCCATAACTCCGTCATATATAAACGGATTTGCAAAATTATTTTTTTGTTCGAAAGGGGTTTATTTCGAAATGGTCCCATATAAATTTCATATAGATCTGATGATGAGTTAATATCTTTGTAAATATGTCGTTGGTGTGCCTTGCTTAATAAATAAATAAATAAATAAATGAGTTCCTGAGACAGACACCGGAACTCGAAAATGACAGCAAATCAACCGCGCTTTCTGCTATCGCATAAATATGTATTGTTTGTTTGGAATTACCTAGTGCGGGGTAAATACCATAACTAAAAATTAAAAAAAAAAACTTTTCTACAAAAAAAAGAGGTTCAATAACTTTTGGGCATCAATTAAATACTTCCCTATTATACATATATGAAATCTGCTCTCAGCCTGCGTGAAGTAGCCAAATTGAAACCCACTGCTCCTCAGAAAAATGGAGACGAGTAACTAACTGTCGGTTTGATAGCAAACCGGCAGTTACCTTCACATGGGCCATCATGTAGACGCCCCATTACAATTTATAGTACGAGTACATACTAGTACCTCTATAAGGAACATAACGGCACCTTTCCGTACCACGGTACACTATCACTAGGCCCGCCTGGTCTGTTCAGTAAGTTTTTACCACATCAATTTATTTTATACCGGACGCTGTTCTGGTATTGACGCTACGTATCGAAGGTAATTATTTCAATGAACTGAACCTGCGTTTCCGTAAAAGATTATAGCTAGCTTTTGCCAACGGCTTCGCTCGCGTGGAGGTCGGAAATTATCTCTCGGGAACGTACTACTGGGATAAAAAGTATCCTATGTGTTGTTTATCCAGGTTATGAACTATCTGTGTGCCCATCCAAATCCGTTCGGCTGTTTTTGTGTGAAAATTTCAAATGTACAACCTTGGTAGGACTTATTCGATTTGAATTCTGTATGTTGAGCCCAGTAAGTCATTTATTATTTCTCATACATACCATATACCGTATTTAATTTATAACCTACTGTTTTATTATAATTAGATAGAGTTATTTACTAGGTCGTATACAATTGTGAATTATTAATACCTGGGAGAATAGGTCAAGGATGTCAGATTTGTTTAAGGGTTTCAACCTTTACCTAAAACTACCTCTAAATATTGTAGCTTTTAGGCCACAAACAGGCGCGACGCAACTCTTGTAGAACAATTTCTATGTAAGCTTCATCGAGATTCTTCTACAAATGTCGCGTTACACGTGTCTATAGAAGCCCTTATCCAACTTTAAAGGAAACAAATCCAGCTGTTACCTAAACTCAGAAGCCATTTGAACAGATTTTTTATCGTCCACGATAACACATCTGTTACTTAAGATAACTATGTAGATGCATTCTTTGACCGCAATACGCACTGAGATAAAAGAAGTAACGCTCGGCCGAACAAATATTAATTACACGGACACGCGTTACAATTACCTTTTGTGACTCATTGTTGATACCGAATCGGGTTATCGTATAGACAACTCGATCTAGTCCTAGAAAAGTGTACCTATTTACTAGCTAGCAAAATTATAGGTTCTGGACATTTCGACAAGCTTTCTGTGGCCCGATGCGTGACCCTTCTTCAAACTCTGATTATATCCTCCTGGATTCCGGAAAAAAAGTTGTTGGATATTATTTAAAACTTAGATTTTATGGTATATCAGGGGCAAACTCAAAAAGACGTTTGGTGCAGTTTTGTTAGTTTACTCAGGTTACACAACTACCATAAAACGATTAGTTCCGAAAACAATTTAACAGATGACTTTAGAACGAACTGTTAATTCTTTATGTAATATAGGTATGACGCTGACATCCAGGAGGTTATATCGAACCCTGATTTTTAATTTTCTAGACCTAAATTATGAGAGCAGTGGTAGCAACGGCCGCGACTCACGAACAGAGCAGGTCGAGGGTTAGAACCCAGGCAGGTCACCACTGCTCTCAAAGCGGTGATGGAAAACATCGTGAGGAAACCGGCATGTCCTATAAACAAAAAATCGAAGATATGTGATATCTACTGCACTGGGCCCGCGGGGTGGATTACGGCCCTTCTCTCTCTCTCACCGAGAGGAAGCCTGTGGCCCAGCAGTGGGAATATTATATGCTGTTAAGTATTTACAGACCTAAATGACAGCTGTTACTAATACTTAGCTGTCATGTTGAAACGAAAAGGTCGCAGTGGTAATTATAGACTAGCAAATTAAAAAAGGTTTAGTTATTTTTTAGAAAACTTTAACACTACACCTTGTTTGTACTTGTCTAGTAAGAATCACCACCTGTCATTAGTAACATGCCCCAAACCTAAAGACATGATAACGTGCGTGATAATCACCTTAACACAGAACGCAATCAACACCCCAACTTGTAAACCGGTAATTAGATGTTCCGGTAACTATTTCCGATTCGGAGCAATTGAACTATATGAATCGTTTTATTATACAAAGAATTTACATTTTCTTATACTTTGGTAACTTTAACAAGCGAGTTCGCAAAACAAGGTTTAACAGAAATATTCCTTCAAAAGCTGCCACCATTGTCATCCACCTACATGGCAGGAGACAAAGAGAGTTATTATACAATGGCAGGAGACAAAAATAGATAGTAGACTTGGACAAAGATTGAGTCCTTGTCAGGACTGACAGCCGCCTTTTATAGTGTCTGACCAACCGTCTACAAGTATTTGTTTCACATTTAGATAATAATTTAAGATACGTCGTATTGATTATCTACACGAAAATTATAAAAACCGGCCAAGTGCGAGTCGGACTCGCGCACCGAGGGTTCCGTACAATTCTTTAGGTATTCACGGTTTATGCATAAGGCTTATGTTTATGAAATTAAATGTAATTTTTTTAATTTTTATATTTGAGTTGATTGAATGAAAGGTAAATTGCGGTTTACGATTTATGATGTTTTAAAAAAAAACTACTAACTAGATCTCGTTCAAACCAATTTTCGTTGGAAGTTTATATGGCAATGTACATAATATATTTTTTTTAGTTTTATCATTCTCTTATTTTAGAAGTTACGGGGGTTAATTTTTTTTCATCGAACCCATACGTGTGGGGTATCTATGGATAGGCCTTCAAAAATGATATTGAGGTTTCTAATATCATTTTTTTCTAAACTGTATAGTTTGCGCGAGAGACACTTCCAAAGTGGTAAAATGTGTGTCCCCACACACATTTTACCACTTTGGAAATGATATTAGAAACCTCAATATCATTTTTGAAGGCCTATCCATAGATACCCCACACGTATGGGTTCGATGAAAAAAAATTTTTTGAGTTACAGTTCTATGTATGGGGAACCCCAAAATTTATTGTTATTTTTCTATTTTTGTGTGAAAATCTTAATGCGGTTTACGAAATACATCTACGTACCAAGTTTCAACAGCATAGCTCTTATAATTTCGGAAAAAAATGGCTGTGACATACACGGACAGACAGACAGACAGACAGACATGACGAATCTATAAGGGTTCCGTTTTTTGCCATTTGGCAACGGAACCCTAAAAACAGCATACAGTTAGGACCTGACCATAGACCATACAACAGATTTATAACATAAAATAAGAAATCTGACAGATGAAAATGTATGATGATAACGTCAAAGTATAAACTTTTTCGATTCGAAGCAAAGGTCACAATTTATTTGGGGTCGTCACGTGCTTTCTCAATACATCTCTACCACCCTATATCTCAACATTCCAGCCCTTTCTAGCCACATCATCGTTCGAACAATCCATCCATTGGTTCGTTAGTGTTCCCTACTCTAAACTTCCCTTACACCAATACTTAATTTTCCTGATCAAATTGCAGTATTCAGAATTTAGCACACGATCCTTTTGATTAGTTGAGATCATCGTCATGCAATGAATATCACAGAGACGATCCTTTGATGAGCGTATTAAGTCCTACATCGTCGTCATTCCTCGTCTAGGTCGACAAGACCATCAATCAACTAGGGTAGGAAAACAGTCCAGCCATCAAACGATTAACATTAATGATCCGACAAATAATTTACGTTTATGTTATTTATTCGTTCAAAACCTTTCATTGATGTCGTCCGTTGTTCATTGTCCCTTTGCCAAGATGGAATTAAAATGAGCTGTTACTTAGGAAAGCACGAAAATCGTCATATTTCATTGCCAAGTTTGCACTCCTAATTTCACTTTAGTTAATAGTGTTTGTTCTATGTGAAAACTGCGTGTCTTTAATTGAGCTAGCCAATATTTTCCATAGCCGTGTACCTACACAATCCAATCATTGAATGCGCTAAGGTAAATAGATGGCTATATTGTAGATAGATAGAGGTAAGTAGTTACGGTCGCGAATCATATTTTGTTTAACTTACATCCTTACACTGCCCCGCAAATTGCAAAAAACGTAAGAAAGTTTGAATTTCGCTGGCTACCCTGGCAATAGCGCTTCCCTCTTATTATAAACCTTACCTTGTCTTTGTCGTCGGGCTGTTGAATGAAAAGAGAGGCGTTACTGTTGGTAGCCTAATAAATGAGAGTAGCCTAGCAGCTGTGTTTCAATTGTGTCTGTAATAAGAACAACCTAAATAGTTGCAATCGTTTTGTAGCAGTATCTACACTGCCACACGCGAGCTATGCACCGCACTGACGTCACACAAAATCCCAAGCAGAGTTTACCACGTAACTAGAATATATACAACGTCTCGAAAGCAATCTTCGGGCAGTTGCTCACCAGACACGACACACCTGTCGATCTATTCTGTCACCGTGACAACTCAGGTGCAGTGAATTTGAAGTGAGCTGTCAATCGTGTAAATCCCTAGCATCTGGTAGAATGACAGCTCACTTCACCTAAGTTCTCACGGTGAGACTTTTACAGAATTAACTAGCTGGTCAAAGGATCCTCTCTTTTCTACGGAGGTCGAGTGAATTTCACACCCTGTTACTCATACCTCCAAAGTCCGATGTTGTTAGTGTTCTTCCTTATTATTCAAATCGCCTTGTTAGTTTTGAGGCCGTCCTTCGACACATCTGTAAACATTATTATTTACGGTCTAACCATGGTTACCAGTATCACAATATTTTATAGGCCGCATTATCTAGGCTACATTTCTTCGTACCTAGCGAGAATTACTTGACTTCAAGCAGGTTGTTGTTTATCTTGTTAGTGTCAGACAAAACTCATCTAATTATGACAAATTGTGATCTTTAACCCAAAACTCGCAGAATTACGAGCTTTGGTTTTTGCCGACGAACTTAATCATGCTAGTGTTTTTGAGTTCGCTCGCTGCTTCCTTTTTTTCTGGTATTGTTGACCTGCTATATTTTCATTCGTTTACCGAGACAATTTTATTACTTTTTAGCAGATATACCTATACCTTGGTAAATCTTGAAGAGCGTTCGGTTCTTTTGAAATATGTAGTAGGCGGAAAAAGTTTCGAGGACTGTTTTGGTATCCTGTCGATTTCTATAGTTATGATCAACATCTCGGGCAAGTGACGTCGTGTTGCCAAGGTTGAGGATATCATCATCACGATTCTCCTTCCAATTTATTTGGATTCGGTGCAACATGGCTTTTTTTTTTTTTTTCAGGATGGGAAATCATCAAATGACTTCTCCCGCTCTGGGCGGAGCGGGAGGGCGTGTCAGACTTTTACTGACTAAAACCCACCCGTGTTCCATCAGTTGCCCATGTGCCAGGGTCACGGTATCTCTTTCGAACAATCACGCGACCCCGGCAGGCATCGGTCCTAGTAGACCCCTACACTCTTTGAGGCGCGCGTGGAACACTACGCGCCGTCGACCCGAGCTTGGTCCTTACCGGGCGGCGAGCTACCCATTGCTCGCCACCCGCAAGCTCGCGCCTACGGTGGCCGGGAGTCCGCTATGGACTCCCGACGCCCGGGGCGTCTCCTCCTGCGGCGGCTAGGGACGTGAGGGAGCAGAGACTGCCACTCCCTCACGCGCCCCGCCTCCTCCTTCGCGAGCATTACTGCTTCGCAGAAGGAGGTGACGGCTTCCCATTCCCTCTCGCTCCGTACCATGGCTCGCACCAGGGCCGGACGCGACAGGTCGCCGCCGCCGATCGCCTCCACGAGGACACGGCGGTACTCCGCCCAGGCAGGGCACACCTCCACCGTATGCGCCACCGTGTCCTCCAGACGATCCTCGCAATGGAAACACCCGGACGTATCCTCCCGCTTTATCCTGAACAGGAACCCACCGAAGCACCCATGCCCGGTGAGAACCTGCGTCAGGCGGAAGGTGAGGACGCCCGTGGCGCCTCTCTATCCACTCCTCAAAGAGGGGACTTACCGCGTGCAACATGGCTCATTATTCCATACTTCTCTAGTAGTACCTAGTCACTTGCTTTCTAGCCATATCATCCAAGTCTTTTTTCTGGTTGGGAAATCATCAAATGACGTCTCCCGGTCTAGGTGGAGCGGATAGGCGTGTCAGACTTTTACTGACTAAAACCCACCCGTGTTCCTTCTGTTCCCCATATGCCAGGGCCACGGTATTTCTTTCGAACAAATCTCGCGACCCTGGCAGATCGTCCAAGTCTAAAGATATCAAAATCGCAATTGTTTCTGACAATACGAAGACAATATTATAAGTGTTTATTTATTTACATGGCGATCAATGGCGGGATATAGTAAGGTCGCGACACCTACTTGCGTCCACTCAGTTATTTTAAATATTTTATGAGTTTGTTCAGACGTGGGAGGTGAATGTCAATTGGGACATGTGTCGTATCGATTTAACATCACAAGTTCGACTGGTCTACATGGCTAAATTATCTATTATTGGTCCAGTTTTTTGTATGTTATGACGGTTTTGCTTTATAAGGAGTGGTTGTTATGAAATTGTAAGCAGAATCGGATTAAGGATTTCGCAGATGCCTTGAACTGGAAAAACCTTGCAATCTAATTTATGGTATGTTCTTTATACGAAACGTAAAAACGTAGTCTTTAAGAAAACAGAATTTTATCAAGAAAATTAAAATTCTGCCTCACTTAAAAAATGGTTTGCACAACATAAAAGGATTTCAAGTAACGTGCATTAATTGCCTCACTAACATGAAATTTAGTATGTGCGATTAACATTTCAGCACAGAAATTTACGATTACGTGGTGCTCACGCTTTTCCGTAAAGATAATAGCGCAAAGCGCAATTGCAGTATGTTAATAGCAGGTTGTTGGCCCTTTACCAACACCTTACTGACCCACTAGATTCGGTTGATGATGCAGGATGATAACTAGCGCATTCACCCTAGCTTGTGTTCCTTTATTGGATAGCATTTAGTAAAAAAAAAAGATTCAGAATTCTTTTTATATCCTTAGTCCTTACACTCTCATATTCTATAGGGGGTAGACAGAAACTATAGAACGCCACGTGATATGATCTTAACATACTCCTTTTGAAATTCGGTATCAGGAAGGCAGGCAGTCTTTGGAAACCCTAGCTTCGCTTTTTAATCACTTTCATCCCTCTTTGTAGAAATAACCAAAATTTGACATCGGCAATTGGCTCGCTGCACATCGCCTCGACATTGACATACCTAACTTGCAGCAGTAAAAGTATACTGGCAGCAGTATTTGCGCAATTCGCAAAAGATCAATGTCCATCAGTAAATTGCTATTTTGTAATGATGCGGTAGAAATGGTAGTTGACTTCAAACAAAGATTACTTTCTATTGCGAACATCATTGTCTCGCTGAGCTGACGCAACCAGACTATTACCTTTCTATATCGGCAATTCGCAACGAGATATAAGAAAATACAAACTACTAAACATTACAGTTATTGGTAGGTATAGTCGAGCTCGTAATTGCTTTACCACTTGTGATAAAAAATCTTCCAGTAAATTGAAATTTCACGAGAGTAATGAAAGTAGATCAGTAGATACTTTGACAAGTCAATATTTTAAAACTAGATAGCTCCGACATTTCCGAGCTGACTAGCTCCTAAGAAGAAATGCCGAAACGAACACAGAAATCATAGTCTCTTGTTAACTTCGAATATTAATATTATTAGGATTTTAGGTGAGTCTAACAAGCAAATATTGGACTACACTATAGGATTAGTAAATCGAGCCTCATCAAAATAATGTGAAGTCGCAGAAAAAGCTATGTTACAAAGAAGCCGACATCCTGGCCATCATTTTGTCTTCTCATTGCTCCAATTTCGAATTAACAATCATTTAAAAAGTCATTGGACGTATTACAAAAAAGAAGAAGCAAAAATTAACCTTGTCGTTTTTTCAAAAACAAGTGACATTTAACCTTCAACCCAGGTTGGGAAAGCAATTACGAGATCGACTGTACATTTTTATTGCTTAGCTCTAGTTTGTAAGGATGCGGTCGCGTACGTTCCAGAGATTGCTTTCCCGACCACATTTGCAGATGCCAGCTGGTTCCCTCGCTACCTAATTTAATATCACTCTTGCAACACCGTATTAATATAACTAGAATTAATGTTACTATTTACACTAACACGGAATAATAATGAATGACTCTTATTAGGGCCTCGTAGCGTAATAATAACGGCCGCACGAGTCCTCTTTCAAAGTTAAGCAACGCCGAGTTTGGTCTGTAGATGGGTGACCATCCAAAACATACCGAGACCCTCCCCGTGCCTCGGAAAGCACGTTAAGCAGTTGTTACCGGCTGTCATTCGTAGATCATTGACAGTCGGGAAGTTCGAAAGCCTGACAACCAGCCTGTCTCTCCAAAGGGTAACCTGTTACTCAGTTACTGGGTTGTGGAGGTCAGATATGCAGCCGCTCAATGTAAAATACTGGAATCCGGTTGGACTGTGAGCCGACCCCAACATAGTTCGGGAAAGGCTAGGCAGATGATAAGAGCTCTCTGCAAATTATATTCTGTTAAATGTAACTAAATCTTCGGAAACTTTGCCACCATGTCATACTGACAACTAACTGCTAGCTCATCCCATCAGAAAAGTACTGGTATGCAGCTGCGTCTGGGAGCCGACCCCTACATAGTTGGGGAAAGACTATGTTATCAGCACCTACGTTATGCGGGCAAGTGTAAAGGATAATTTATTATGTAGGCATTACACAACCTTAGATAATGTGTTAAATATTCAGTAGCTTGTCTCCAAATTCTAAAGAATGTTCGATAATTTGTCCATTTGTGTGTACGGCACCGTCTCTATATCCGTCTATTGTTATTCAGTGTGTTGTTAAAACGATAAAACCGACATGTTTATTGTTTTTTCCGCCGCGGTGCATCCCACAGCTATATCCATGCATTTAAAAAAGCAAGTTCTAAAACTAAAACCCGACTACTGAAAAATCACGCTCTAAAAAGTAAGAGGGCGTCCATTAATTACGAGGGGGGAGGGGGGGGTCTTGGCAAATATCACGTATTTATTTTTCTCGCAAAAAACGGTGTAAAATTGCGTGAAAAATTATTTCTTCAGTAAAATATGGCCAAATCTGACACAATAGTGTACTATTGTGTCAGATTTGGCCATATTTTAAAGTTATTTTTTTTATCAGTGTACTGATAAAAAAAATAACTTTACTCAAGAGCCAAAATCTTGAACCAAGAATACCATTTTGAAGAAAATGAGTTTCTTGAGTCAAGAGAATAAATTCTTGAATTAAATTCATGGACTGAATTAGAATAAATCTTTGCTTAATTTTTGTTTGATATTCATTATTTAATTTTATGATTGTGATTTTAAATTACGGTAATATTCACAGATTTGCTAGTCTCCAATAAAAGTAAAAGAACATGATGTGTTTTTGTTTCTCAATAATCCAACACGTTTACAGCCCAAATAGAAGTTTTGAAGAATCTCGCGTGAGATTGGGGGAGGGGGGAGGGAGTTGAGGAAAATCTTACGATATTCCGCCAAGGGGGGAGGGGGGGTCGAAAAATTCTCAAAAATGACTCACGTAATTCATGGACGCCCCCTAACATCATCATCATTTCAGCCAAATGACGTCCATTGCTGGACATAGGCGTCCCCCAGTTTGGGGGCGTTCGCCATAATCGCCACGCTTGGCAGGCGGGTTGGCGATCGCAGTATGGTGGCTAAATGCATAGAAAACGGTGCTATTCTTTACGTCCATCACCACACGGAACTTAAAGTATGAAACAAGAAATTATTAATCTGAAAACCGCGGTTGTTTGTATGCCTTAAAGCTTATGATCGCTTACTTCGGTTAGAAAGCATCTTTTAGGTGGAATACGACTACGGCAAAGGCGAAAAAAAAAACCGCTTTATTCCATTTAATATAACGTGACATAAGTTATCCCGAGCAGATGATCGAGACGCTTCCAACGATACCTCATCGGTCAAAATTATAATAAAAAGCTAGAAGTTTAGAAGTTATGAGGAATCAGATGAACATAAATACATTAACACAACATAACATTTATTCCTTTCTTCTTTCTTTGAATATTGGCACCTCGTGCTAACTCCGCTAATTAGTAATCGCGTTCATGCAATTAGTTATTATTTCATCGTGGTTTGTATTTTTTAACCCCCGACGCAAAAAGAGGGGTGTTATAAGTTTGACGTGTCTGTCTGTCTGTCTGTCTGTCTGTGGCATCATAGTTCCCGAACGGATGATGCGATTTCAATAAAAAAAATATGTATTAAAGGTGACTTATCTGCGAGTGTTCTTAGACATGTTTGATGAAAAGCGGTTGAGCCGTTTAAAAGTTTTGGGGGGGAAAGTGGGGAAGAGTAACCGAATGTCAGCAAATATACTCGAGTGGGGTCTCAAATGAAAGCGCACTGAAAGAGAATATTGATGAATTAATCGAAAGTGTTCTTAGCTTCGTTTGATTCTACATTATATTAAGTACCTATATACCTATAAAATAACAAAATAAAAAATTACTTAAATTAAAAATTTAAAAAACCCCCGACACAAAAACCTAATTTCCCTTTAAAAAGTAAAAAATAATAAAAAATAACTCAATCTTAAAGAACCTAAGAATGTATTAATAATTCAAATGATGCCTGTAGATAGATAAATTGTTTATTTCATGCACAAAAAAATTAAATTAAAAATTTAAAAAACCCCCGACACAAAAACCTAATTTCCCTTTAAAAAGTAAAAAATAATAAAAAATAACTAAATCTTAAAGTACCTTTGACAGGCCTGTTGGTCTAGTAGTTAGTGACCCTGACTGCTATGCCAGAGGTCGTGGGTTCGATTCCCACCCAGGACAAATGTTTGTGTGATGAGCACGATCATTTGTTCTGTGTCTGGGTGTAATTTATCTATAATATGTATGTGTTTAGAAATATATAAGTATGTTTATCAGTTGTCTAGTACCCATAACACAAGCTCTGCTTAGCTTGGGACTAGATGGCGCTGTGTGATAGTTGTGGAATATTATTATTATTATTATTATTATTAAAAAAAAAAAAACGTCGCGTTGGGGGACCGCTCCGCGAGTGCAGACGTCGTTGCCTGCTTAGTTGGGTAATAAGACTATTGGTAATTAAATTGTTAGGTTTGAAGCGGTCCCCCAACGCGGCGTATTTTTTTTTGAATTATTAATACATTCTTAGGTACTTTAAGATTTAGTTATTTTTTATTATTTTTTACTTTTTAAAGGGAAATTAGGTTTTTGTGTCGGGGGTTTTTTAAATTTTTAATTTAATTTTTTTGTGCATGAAATAAACAATTTATCTATCTACAGGCATCTTTTTCTAGAGCCAACTCGATCCAAACCTCGCAGTACGCGCCTAGGTCGTCTCGCCACCTCGTCTTGGCCCACATACATACATACCGGTCAAAATAGTAACCCTCGTTTTTGCTTCGCCGTAGTCCCTTAAAAAGCTGGAGTTCCTTTATTCTCATCGTAAATTCGTCAGGTACGTTTCGATCACACCTTAATTTGGTACCGGTACATTATTTGGTTTATTATGCATACAGTGTGTGTTGTTATTTGAAAACCGTTAAATTTAAATGACCCAGTCCTTATTTCGAGGCGCTACGACCTATAATGCAATAATTGAGTTCGTGCTAATTTTGATTATGGCACTAGGTATTGCTCGCATTCAGAATTGCACTGATGCAAATGAGCGCCACACTGCCACCCTCGCACTGACGAGAATGTGGTTCAATTATACAACCTGTTATATTTATAGTTTTTGCGCGTAAATGTCAATGTATACGGAAATTTATGATTTAATGTCAGCTAACAGTGTTTTTTATTTATTTGTTAAAAACGTGCCATCACACTTGTATTTCCCTAAGTGTTAAGCACAGCTGCACCTATAGTAGGTACACTCATATTTCGCCAGTTATGTTTAAGTCCCATGTAATTTAGGGCCAGCCCATTGCCTACATCAACCGTGCCAAATCTAGACAGAGATGTTATAAACCCAATAACACTACCCGACCTGAGAATCGAACCCAGGACCTCATGCTCAGCTCAGTGCTCAGAGCACTTGCGGTCACTACACTAACGAAGCAATATAATTATCTTGACACACTTGGTACATCAGCAGTTAATTATTATTGATTAGCAAATACATACATACTAATTTATTATTGTGTTTATGAAAAAACGCACGTTATCACTGAATTCATCGGACGACTATTATCATCAAAACAGTACAGAAATAGATAACGGAATTACTCTTATCGCGTTTATTTCACCTTTATATTGGCGATGGCACTTCACTGACCTAATTTTAGCTCATTTGATTTGAATCCTGTAGATCTCACCGTGAACACTTCGGTGAAGTGAGCTGTCAGTCTCAATATCACAGCTGATATTGACACTGACAGCTCGATGAGGTCTTGAATTCTCAGTTAGAATAAGGTGTTATTGGGTTTTCTATCTGAAATTTCTCAGTAGCAGCTCGAAGTCTGGACTTCTGCACAGCTGATGGCGATAAGCTAACCCCCTACTACATGGGATTTAAACATAATTTTTTTGGGCTCCGCCCAGATCGGCAGGGCGTGTCAGACAGGGCCACGGTATCTCGTTTGAACAATCTCGCGACCTTGACAGGCATCGGTCCTAGCAGACCCCTTCAGTATTGCTGACATCTATTTGAGGCACGCGTGGAACACTACGCGCCGTCGACACGGGCCTGGTTCTTACTCACACCACCGTGTCCACAGAAGACGCCATTAGTCGATATTTTCGCGTTTCGACAAACAAACATTTGATTAACAGACAGTGTATCAGTAATATTGAAGAAACTAATACATAAAATATTTCGTTGTTTCCTTTTCCATGAACACTATTGCAACACGTTGCATATCATTATGAAGTTAAATTACTAATGTATTCAAAGGTTATAGTTTTCTATCTGCCCACATCGCGCCAATGGGAAGTGGGCGCCACTCGCTAAATGTTTGGGTTCTGATCAACCCACGGCTGTTCCACATTGCCTTATGCACTTGGCAAATATTCGCAGATAGATAAGATTTATGGAGAAGTTTTTTTCATAGTCATCCTAGACTGGTTATAAAACCAATGCCATAATACTTCATAACAGCTTTGTTTTCATAAACTAAAATTATGAAATATTGGTGCCGATTCTGTTGTACACGAACTAAACTAACTAAACTATCTCTATAATTCCTTACTTTTGGCTATGAGAATTGTAACGCTATTCTGCAAGGAAAAATCTCTAAATTTAAAAATTATTTTGACACGACTAAAATCGAATTTGACAATCGCGACTCAGCGTGGTATTTTTTTTTCTTTTGGTTTCGCAACGTTGTACTTGTTGATGTACGTTGTTGAGACGAAGGCGCGTGCTGGGGGGGCAGCCTCAACGTGTTTTATATGGAATTTTTCACTTTTGTTTGAAAAATATAAAAAAAATATTACCCACGTGTTGAGATTTAAATGTGCCGGGGATACTAAGGGGGCCGAAAATTTCATTATTTTTGCGATAGGACACGCCATTTTCAAGATATAAGCAAAAAGAAAATAAAAAATACAGAACTGTTTTTGCACGTGAAGGCGAGGCGTTGTTGAGAATTTTAGTTCATGAGCACTAGTTTTATTCCACACCTTTTTAATCGCGATTAAAAATAGTCAGATTTAGTTAAAATAAATTATTATAGTCAAAATTTTTGGTGAAAACCGGCAAACACAGAATAGCAAAATTGACATTTTCACTAAACTAATAACTCAGTGCAATCTTAGTGCTGTCAAACTAAAATATAGTTAAGTTGTGTCACTTTGGTCTATTTCAGAATAGGAAATCGTCGTTTGACAGGATTAAACCAAATTTTAGTGATTTTTAGTTTAGTTTAGAGAATTTTGTGACAACAGAATCGGCACCATTAGCTATTGCCCACAGCTTCGCTCGCATGGCGACCGGACCATATTCGAGATAAAAATGATCCAACGTTCTAATGTAAGCCGGATATGGACGCAATTTCGAACTCGGATAGACATTATTATCCGTGTTCATAATTTGAACCAACTCCGGTCAGCCGTTTAGGCGTGAAAAGGTAACAGACTGACCGATGATAGAGTTACTTTGGAATTTATTAAGTATGAAATAGTATCGATAGGTGCCTCGTTGTGGTCTAGGGGATGCAAGCGCTCCTCATCATCATCATCATTTCAGCCGTAAGACGTCCACTGCTGGACTTAGGCCTCCCCCAATTTGGGTGGCTTTGCCATAATCGCCACGCTTGGCAGGCGGGTTGGCGATCGCAGTAATTAAATGTTAAGGTTAAATGCATAGAGAACGCTGCTGCCCATTCTCTAGTAAGTCCCTTAGTCGCCTTTTACGACACCCATGGGAAGAAATGGGGTGGTGTTATTCTTTACGTCCGGCACCACACGGTACAAGCAAGCGCTCCTGCTGAGCATGAATTCCTGGATTTTTGGGTTTTTCAATCTGGAATTTGTCAGTAACAGCCCGGAGTTTGGATTTTTGCCCGGTTGATGTCAAAAGACAGGACTTAATTACATAATTGACGAAACGAGGCTGTACTGTTGGTGCATCCCTGCGCAACCCTTCGGGGATAGTGACATGTGGTCTTAGTTTGTATAAGTAAGCTTCTTAATGTTGCTCCGTAAATCAGAGAACAAAATTTTCCAAGCACTTAAAGACAAAGACGCATGTCTTGATAGATTTTAATTACTAAACTGAACATGAACATCGACCATCAATCAACGTCACAGAAAACAAAGAAACATACGTCAAACCTTGACGAAAACTGACACAATGAACTCGTGGGAAATGCAATAACGTCTTTATTAAACTCATTTCCCGTTGTATAGCATAACAGTAACAGTAGCCATTGTTGTACAACAGCTGACTCATAGGAATTAAACGACAAATTGCGATACAAAAAGACTGATACTACAATGTGTAGTGATATCCGTTTAAAAGCTAAACGGGGTTTAATAACAGCGAGTGGTGGCATTGTGGCTCCACACAAAGTAGAATATGTAGGTGCTACGTACATTGGAAGTCTTACACCGGGTGTCTGAATTGTAAAATTGTTGTAACTGTCATCATCATTATCATCTCAGCTCAAAGACGTCCACTGCTGGACCCAGGCCTTCTCCAATTTGGGTGGTTTGTCATAACCGCCACGCTTGGCAAGCGGGTTGGCGATTGCAGTATGATGGTAAAATGCAAAGAGAACGCTGCTGCGCATTCTCTAGTAAGTCTGTTTTAGGGAAAAGAAACAAAAACTGCCCCTAGATTGACTTAATGACGTCCCCTAGAGTGACATAATAACTTGGTAGATAACTATAATTTTCCAGAAAAATAAAATAAGTATGATTATAGCTGAACCTACTAAACATACTAAGTATATGTACTTATAAACAATAAAATATGTATATGTATCTGTATTATTATGAGTAACTTAATATTAAAAAACTTTTTACATAAAAAAACTTTTTACACAAAAAAACAACCGACTTCCTTAAAAAAAAACACTACAAAGTCAAAAATAACTTTAATTTCGAAAGTCGGTGTCTTAGGCTCTGTATTTAAGGTTTTTGCCACCGACTTCCGAAATTAAAGTTATTTTTGACTTTGTAGTGTTTTTTTTAAGGAAGTCGGTTGTTTTTTTGTGTAAAAAGTTTTTATTTTTTAACTTTTTAGTTGTGGTAGATACTCCGCACTATTCTAATCGCGTTATTCGTTCATTTGTCGCGCAAATACATAATGCAAATTTAAGACTTATATGGTTTTCACATGGACCCCATTGTCCAAATGGAACCAAATTAAAATGGGACCATTCGGGAAGCACCAGCTTTCAAATAAAAAAAAAAATCATCAAAATCGGTTCACCCAGTCAAACGTTATGCGGTAACAAACATAAAAAAAAAAAATTATAAAAAAAAAAATACAGTCGAATTGATAACCTCCTCCTTTTTTTGAAGTCGGTTAAAAAAAACGACCGACTTCCTTAAAAAAAACACTACAAAGTCAAAAATTACTTTAATTTCGAAAGTCGGTGTCTTAGGATCTGTATTTAAGGTTTTTTGCCACCAAATTGTTTTTTATTTTTAACTTTTTAGTTATGGTAGATACTCCGCACTAATGTAATCGCGTTATTCGTTCATTTGTCGTGCAAATACTTAATGCAAATTAAAGACTTATATGGTTTTCGCATGGACCCCATTGTCCGAGTGAAACCTAATTAAAATGCGACCATTCGGGAAGCACCAGCTTTCAAATAAAAAAAGAATTATTAAAATCACTTCACCTAGTCAAAAGTTATGAGGTAACAAACATAAAAAATAAAATACAGTCGAATTGATAACCTCCTTCTTTTTTTGAAGTCGGTTAAAAAGATACATTACATAACGAAGACCATAATAATTGTATAGAAAATACTACTTAATTGGGGAGCGCCAAGGTAACCGACGACATTCTATAAATTTTATTTAGTTTCCTGCAGTTTGTATGTTGAACAAAATATGCTTCGTGACCGTAACAAATATTTTACCCTTTTACCTTAGCGCATTCTCCTTATGGTGAAAGCACGCGGTGTGCAAAATTTACTTGCAATGCTACCGTGAACCACCTTCAATAATACTCAAGGAGTTGACAAATTCTTACGTTCATATTTGCAATTCAGATACCGGGTGTTACATGCAGCTACA
This sequence comes from Aporophyla lueneburgensis, assembly GCA_932294355.1. Lineage (NCBI taxonomy): Eukaryota > Metazoa > Arthropoda > Insecta > Lepidoptera > Noctuidae > Aporophyla > Aporophyla lueneburgensis. Next base: position 7,131,425 of record OW028739.1, on the reverse strand, counting down.
CCTACCCAGCCTGTAAATAGCGATGTTTTCTTAGAACACGCGACAGATTGCTGTTCGTCTAGTGAGTCTAGTGCGCTATTTTCAGTGCGTATTTACGTGTTCGACGTTCATGTATTACTCTGCTTAGCAGTCTTCGCTTATCCACTTGGTACTTTCATCTTACACTTAGATTTGCTCTCTTTAAGTGCTTCATAAGTATTGAGAAGTGTGTCTGTATTTGTCATACTGTCAGTAATGAAAGCTCTTACTTAGATTTACACAGCCCATTGTACTTATTTGGGTCAAGAGTTTACTACCTGCGGCGTATTTCGTATGTTTTCTTTCAGCGACTAATCCAGTTACAAAGGTATAGATTGTTCACAGTCCCGCTGCCATCTCCCTTCTTCATTCTCTTCAATATATTTTTATCCCGTCCTTTCTTATACCACTCAAAAACCCTCTAGAATTCTCTCAATCAACACTGAATAGCAAAGAACCAAATCACTTCAATCTACAAGAAAACTAAAACGTTCTTCAAACAGAACACACCCAAGAAACACTGTATAACAACTGCAAAAGCCAAAACAGGATAAACAAAACTGCAGCTCCACGTAATGATTAAGGACTAGGTCATTAAGGAGCATACGCCGCATGTTGAAGTTGGTGTTGAAAGTCTAACTACCAAGTATTAGGAAGATTGCGTGCCGCGTCGTCGGTGTTCCAGTTGGACGCTCGCGTGTTCCATTGTGTAACGTCGGTACAATAGCACCAGTGTGCTGCGCACACAATATAAGTGCACGGAATTTTGCACTGGAAGGTATAGGCATGGAATGGGAAGGTGCATTTGAAATGGCTGCATTGGGAATGTTTGATAGAGAGGGAGACGCTATGGTATAGGTTAATTGAAGTTCAGAGCTTACTACAGGCAAAGACATATCTTCAAAGAGTTTAAACCCTACTTTTGATTCGTTAAACGTGTTTGAACAATGGACCCTCGGAATAAAGTTAGTCTGAATATTAAACCTTATGGTTGAAAGACAAAGAAGGAAAAACAAATATGCCATAAAATTATTAATCTTCAAACGAAATCTAAATTAAGCAGAATCTAGAACAAAGACAAAGATGAAAGCACTTCCCAGGATGTCTCCTGTCCTGAATTCGACAGAAAATGGCGGCAATTACAATGAAAAGAAACAGTATGACCAACTTGATCCTAATTACGGCTCATCATCGTAATAATCTTGACGAGTGACACGCTTGCCGAAAAAAAAGTGAATCATGTTCGAAATATGAATATAAACGCTTCCATTTTTATGGTATAACTGTCACATTGCGCACGCGTTGTTCGTCCGTTTGGTCGACGGTTGGTAATGTTCCCTTTTGAACTGTTAATTGGTACTTCCGTCCCTCATTGAATTGCGGTGGTCTAGCTGCAATGCAGCGGTGCAATAACAGAGCATAATAAGCTGACAACTCGTTATTACCCTGTAATCTCAAGGGGCTTTGTGAAATAATGGAAACTGCAGTCAGTTCATTCGACTTTATGACCCTGAGTAATGATGCGATGACGTCTATAAAATGTGTAGTAAATGTTGTATTTAAGAAATAACTATCGTATTGTGGCATAGATAATTGCTTTGGATGAGCAAATTTACAATATGATGTCAAAGTTCTTAGACCAGCATAACTATTTACTTTCGTGCTGAATCAAACAACAATCAGTATGTCGCAGGAGTCCTATAAACGCTGTTATCAAATCTAAAACCCGTAAACGTTGTCAGTTTAAATCACGCTATTCTTTCACCAGCTGTTTGCTGTCGGTGGCAAGGCAAATTAGGTTATGGAAATGTGTCATTTTCGGATACGATAGCCTGTATATATTATATAATCCTCCTTATCGATTTCGATAACGGTGACCCTTTGCAATTATAATTTCCTACTGTGTGCCCTTATATTACTTGCCAGACCGAATTTAATTTTAAATACCCGGTCACAAGAGGTGTAGCAGGGCTAGGTCTCTCTTTAGCCTGTACAATGGTTGTGAATATGCAGTCCAGTGATTTGACAGTAAGTATACTTTCATGTATAAATCTTGAACACTAATTAAGAAAATGGTCCAACTTGAAGAATTGCTAATGAAGAAAAGTAAGTGTTAAAAGGCGTGAACAGGCAACTTATCTATGTATGAGTCAATACTACACGGCATACTTCAGAGTCTTGCATGGTAACTACAGAATCCAAAAATACAATCACTCATCATTACTGCTTAGCGTTTTCGCAACTATGTTGGGATCGGATTGCAGTCTACCAATACAACTGCAACTAAATATTTGTAAAATAGTATTTTTATATAACGACTTCCTATCTTCCCTCTACCACCCAGTTATTGGGTACTTATTCGCCCGCGCGTTCGCCCACTTGGATGTCAGACAGTATCTCAAAGAGACGTGTTACCGGAATAAAAAGTATCTTATGTGTTAATCAAGGTTATAGTATTAACAAAATCGAACATACACATCCACGTTTTACCAGCATCTTCACCCGTGTATATGTTGGAAATACTCCCCCGGGAACCTACTACCGGGATAAAAAGTATCTTATGTGTTAAACCAGGTTATAAACAATCTTTGTGCCAAATTTCATCCAAATCCATTTAGCTGTTTTACGTGATTCAGTTACAAATGTCTAAACATAAAAACTTACATATTTATAATATTCGTAGGATCACGATCGATCTCTTACCCCTTGGTAAGACTGTTCTCTCTGTCTTCCACAACCCAGTTAAGTCTAATGGCTCACTAAAATTATTAACACCCTTAGAATTTACATCATCCTTATCTCCGCCATCGATCAGCAGTCAGCTGGAGAGCATAAACATGGATAACCTTGACAGATACCATTAGACCTTCACGAGATCCAGTTTGTTTCTTATACTATGACCAGCCTTGATGAGACGCACCTTTGCGTAATGTAGTTGCGTTTATGAATTAGCATTTTATGATCTTGTAGGTTTTATGCAGACTCGGTTTAATCTCATACTTTGTTTATGATTGGTAGATTTATATATGCTATATTGTACACCAGAAAATACTTAACAACAGAAACAAATTTAAGACTAAAACATACAATGGGCGGCCTTTCCGCGTTTTGTGGTCTCTTCCAGGCAACCTTAGATTGGGTAATAATTGCGTGGACACAAAAATGGGGTTGTTACTAGTGCAAAATACATTCAGTTTATTATAATAAATACAGACATTCATATGTTGTATAATAAATAATTATATATACACAAACTAAGAGTTGTTATGTTATATCATAGATTGGTCTTGAATATTTGTAGAGTTTGTTGATTTTCATATTGACGTTGTCTTCTTCATGATGTCACGTTTTATTCGTGGAAATGGAGGATACGGATTTTAGTCCGGTGTTAGCTACTTGCAAGGAATCAATCCTAGATATACACGTAATTCTTATTTAAAGATTGTAACTTTGTTCACGTTTACATGTCGATGTAAAGCAATAAAATGTACGTGACCGATATGTTAAGTTGGGGGACATCTTCAGAATTGATGGGCATAACACGAGCAGTTTTATGATGCGAATATATAGCATAAGTACCGCTACTTATTGAAACGGGTTTGATAGCTACCTTTTTGCCTAGAAACAATTTCAAAGAAGACTATAGCCCATAAATCTTAAGGTTAACCAATTTTTGACCGAGAATTCCAATGCACTTAAAACTCTAAAGAACTGTCAAAGAAAACATACTCCGTGTTATTACTACAAAACGCGATCTATCTATAGTTCTAGTCTGAAGCTGAGATCATTTTGGCGTTTTTAATACAAAACTGACAATATAACACCGGACTATAGCCAGTTTGTAAAAAAACCGCATTTCGAAACATAAGTTCTTAATTCAAAAACTAGCTTGGTGGTTTAAACTTTTATAAATAAATACCTTGTTTTGTTTTAACCCTTTATAGGAGGGCTCATACAAAGTGGCCAGTAAACTGGACAGTTATTTCAAGATACGTAGGACCTTGAAGTAGACGGTGACTTCTTCACTATTCACTGTTCAGTTTACTGGTCACTTCATATGAGACGTCAGGACGGCAAACAGTGAAGAGTGAAGAAGTGACCGTCCACTTCAAGGTTCTAGGTACCTTGAAATGACTGTCCAGTTTACTGGCCACTTTATATTAGCCATCCTATAAAGGGACTAAAGACTATATTTGGATGTATACTAGCATTCAGGGCTAAGGAAAACAATAGATAATTATTAATCATTGTAAAAGCCAAGTCTTCGATAAGAAGCGCCACTTGTCTCGTTGTTGAGTGCAAACTGCACGTTTAGACTATCAAGTGTCAAAACAAGTGCGGGTCTTTGATTTCACACGTGATCGTACACCTAAATTAATGGATAGCTTTAAAAATGCATGGTGTTTTCTATGACCCACATAATTCTGCCCCGGTAATCGAGGTAGGGAAAGGTGGCCAACCTTAGACTTACTGCCCTCTCGATTACCAGGGCAGAATTGTTTCCGAAATATTCCTTTACACTGTAGCTCTACACGGTAGAGTGTAACCTTGCCTTTTCCACATTAAGTTGGGGTCGATTTCTAGTCTTACTGGATTCAGCTGAATAGCCAGTATTTTGCATGAAGCGACTGCTCCACACACCCCAGTTACTGCGTAGCACGATAACCCTGGGTAAGACTAGTTGTCAGACTTTCAGGCTTCTGATTAGGTATCTGAGGCTACTGACAATGATCTACGAATGACATCCAGAATCTAAGGCTTTTTGCTCTACCGTATTCTCTTTATTTCACACGTGAAAATACCTGAGTGAGCCATCCTTGGATATTTCACGATTTCTGTTTCAAAATAAATTAAGAAACCCTTTTAAAATGATCCTATTCTCCTTTATTAAAATGTCAGCCTTCGACAAGCAACTCTTGTTATCTTTAGGTATAAAACATCACGTTTCGAGTGCCAAGTGCGAAAACCCAAACAAATGCGCCACTATGATTCTCACGCGATCGTAAAGATAATAATTGTTTTCTAAACTCCGTCCGGATATATTTTATTTTTTACAGTATTTTCTTTTCATCAAGTCGGTTTTAGTTCATGTTTTCACACTTTCTTTTTTCATTATTTCTGCGACGCAGACGTAATTGGAATAGAATAAAATATTTACAATATCTTTCTTCCCATTCGACCAATTTATATTAGGAATCTGGATAGCGGGCACATTAGAGAGTCTACTTTTGTAATGGACTGTCTGTTTGTTAAGTGATTGAGTCATTTATGCGGCCCCAATCAGATGTCCTTTCTTTGTTATTGTTCGTCAAATCGTTGAGCTCCTTATGTTATAAGTTAAGCTGCACGATACCGACAAATGCGTGCACTGACTGGACAGGTAATCAACGTGGTCTTCACGTGATCTGACCAAGATTATTTCTGTCTTCTCAGAGTAGTCAGGAAACGCCGACCTCGTGTAGTTTTAAAAATATGATTGACGTGTAAAAGTGTTTTACAAGCCTACTTACAGAGAAATCATTTTACATTTGATGATGTTGCCTCCTTACTTTACCTCACCAATCGCCATTAAAATTCCACCATTATGACTTTATCTCTTATCTTATCCTCACATCTTTCCAGGATCCGTCCGCAGACACCAGGAGAGGTGGTAGAAGGATGCGGTATTTGCGCACGTGCTGGAGGCGCCGCGGGCGATGGCGGGGTTGCCCTGGGGTCAGAGCGCGCCTTCACATTCGACTACGCCTTCGAACCGAATACGAGCCAGCAGATCGTGTATGACACCTGTGTGAGGAAGCTGGTGGAAGCTGCCTTGGATGGATATAATGCTACTGTACTTGCATATGGACAGGTTAGTGCATCTCTATCTAAATCTTCTAGAAGGTGGCATTTGTTAAGAAGCCTGACCGTAGGTATACTGCTTCAGCTATCAAGTTCTCCATTGCCTCTCTGATAATACATAAAACAACTTATGAACTATTAAATTCCAGATATTTCTAGAGAAAGTCTCTACTTAGACGTTCGGTACCCATTAACCTTTCGCTAAAAGGGCACTGCGCCATGACTATCGTTTGTAAACGTATACAATGTCTACGCTTAAATCAATTTGCTCAGCATAACCTTCAAAGACCATTGCCAGCAATAAACTGTCGATCTCTATAAATCGTCTGAAATCGAAAAATATAATAACTTTGAAATATTTATCAATATAAAACGCTAAAGTTCAATGAAATAAAATTCAATTCCAAAAGTGCGACGACCTGAAAACTTACCGCAAAAGAAAGTTAGCGTATCGTGCACTTTATTTGATAGTTTCATCCAAAAACGTATTTATCACGCGATCTTTCAGTCTGTAAGCTCTTTGTTTCGTGAATCTCATCTACGGTATACTTTTGACCTAGTTTAGCTAAAAATATGGCGAAGAACACTAGTCTGTAGTGCAATTGTTGCATCTCGCGAATGTGGTGACGCGTCGTCGGTTCTGTTTCACTCGGGGAGCATTGTGTTGTCTAGTAGGTCGGTTAAGGTTGCTGAAGAGTGAAGAGTCTCTAGAATGTTGTTGTTACCTTATGTTCACACTGTCTTGAATTTGGCCCTTATAGGATTGTCATTAATGATTGAAGTACACTGACGCCAAGGAAAAAACTGCAGCAAAAACGCTTCCAATCAGCGCTATACTGCGCCAAATTTCCTTGAATATTTCGATGAAAATGCCAAACCCCATTAAAATGCCCACAGCCTACTCCGGTAGTAATTCTACTAATTTAAAATACCATGGGTTAACCCCATGAATCACCGGCTGTGGGCTTGGCAAGTTGACAGGAGTCGACCACGACGCGGCCTAAATTGAGTCTTAATATTATTGTCTCCGGCTTTATTTGCATTTGGCATTAGAGAAAATTAATTGGCTAGAACATATTTGTAGAATGCAATTAGTTACTTGAACTATCCACTGTCCGTTTCCAACAAAACAGCTTTCAATTAACTAATGCTTTTATTTAGATATCTGCCACGGTTAGGAAACATCAGTTAGATTTTAGTTAGTAGTCCAAAAACTTTGGGGTTATGGTATAGTATCACCATACTCGATTTTCTACATAAGCATTATTAAGACTGATATTACTACCTACCCAATTCTCTTACGGAATAACAAACTTTTTGCATCGCCCACGAATGGAGTTTTATTTATAAAACTCCTGCAGCTGCAGCAACAAAACATAATATTCTATTCTACTCTAGAGTAAGCCTAATTCGTGTAGGTTCGCATATCTTAAACCCACTGCAAAAATACTTTGCAACTGCGCCGAATGCAAACACTACTTGGAAAAATGTAGGAAGTCGCAGTCACGCTCCTTGACCGCATTGTACTGCAAAAGGTTGGTGGAAAAATGAGTAGGTAAGGGCACGGTCCGATGGTCCGGACGTGTGGCAAGAGTGTCCGAAGACAATGGATACAGTTACTGCGATAGTTGAAAACCGAGATAGTGAGGTTGATAAGGAGCAATTATAATCTAATAAGCCATAGTTTTGAAGATAGATGTGAATTGAAGATGAATTATGCCTGGTTTAAGCTTGCTCTCGTATTACTAGATGGTTTTGGGACTGAAAGATTTACCTCCAGTTTCAATATTGACGCTGCTGCTATCTAAAGCGTCTCTTAATTTTCTTCAAAAGATTTGCCACAGTTTCAATCATTTTCCGTTCTCTCAAATTCTAGAAGTTATTTTCAGAAGATTCTAGTTTTATATGAACGGTAAATAAGCGGACATATAAATAATATCATTAGCATTCTTGTACTTTTGTGGTCAGTTATCCCTACGACTTGGTGGGTCTTAGCTAGATGAGTAAGCCGCTCAGCCCATGTCCATATAGAGTTACCACGAGTCTAACACAATTCAATTAAAACACCGTGAAGGCCGCGACACCTGACATTAATTACTCGACACACATACAGAACACTATGGTTTTATATCACTTCATAGCTGCATTTTAAACACGCTACGATTTCACTTTTGTTTTCGAAAATATTTGGTGATTTAGGGGAATCTTTTACTTCGTGGCGCTAATTGAAGTGTGGTGGCTCTGACTAGATAGATATACCCTTCTTATAATTATAGCATACACACATTTTGAAAATATTTAAATGCATACGTAATTTTGGTTATAATAAACAAAAACTGATGACCGTCCTTGAAGTATTTACGCAGTACTAAGCGTTTATTTTGTTTCTAGAAATGTCTTTTGAATTATTTTTCTCTCGATGACACTACAGGTAATATTAAAGAGGTCAATCCTGTACATTGAATATACATCCAAAATTAATATTGGAGGATGAATGGTGATCGATACTGATGCCAAAAATGCAATCAGTAAATTTTTTGTCTGTCTGTCTGTATGTGCACGCATGGATGAAAAACTACTGAAGGGATTTTAACCAAACTTGGTACGATTGTAGTTCATACTCCTGGGCAGGTTATAGCATAACGCTAAGACACATAGGAGCTGTGCAGTGACGATAAATTTGAAGCAAGTTGGATGAATTTCGAGCTCTTATCCTCGCATACGTTGATCATACACCAAAAGCATGTATTACAAAGATGATGGTCTTCAAAAGATCTACAAAAAAGTCCTCAATAGTATATATCTGTCCTACCAAATTCGGATCACAGTTCGTTTATAACCTGGATTAACACATAGGGTACTTTTTATCCCGGTAGTATGTTCCCGCGGGATATTTTCTGACCTCCACGCGGGCGAAGTCTCTGGCAAAAGCTAGTCTGACATATTAATTGCATAACTAAAGGTTAAGTAATAACGATGTTGCAAGGATCAAACGAACGCAATTATTTCGCGACTACCTTCTGCCCGCGACTTCGTCCGCGTCAAATTTTTGCTCCCCTGACCCTTCCCGTCGCTTCGATTTGCCTGCTAGTTTTCGTCCATTTTTCGTTGCTGCTCGCTCCTTTTGAATTTTAGTGAGTCAACCTTAAAAGATAGACATATGCTCTCGCGGACTTTTTTTATAACTTTTTAAAAGGAACAATTCCGTCATACATGATTTTTGCGTTACTTTAGCCGTTTACGCAGCGCACGCAACGGAAACTCTCAAAAGGAATAAATTTTCCCCGTTTTTGCAACATTTTTCATTACTGCTACGCTCCTCTTAGTTGTAGCGTGATGTTATATAGCCTATAGCCTCCCTCGATAAATAGGCTACCCAACACAAAAATATTTTTTCAATTCGGACCAGTAGTTCTTGAGATTAGCGCGTTCCATCAAACAAACAAACTCTTCAGCTTTATAATATTATTTATATAGTATAGATTACGTATCGTTCCCTTGGCTCCCTACGCTCTTAACGTGTCTCCAAGAAAATATCGATTAATTCCAGTTCTTTAGAAATTTCTGAACTTTCCCTGAACATAGAAACTTTTCAAGGCTTTTCCAAATCGTAGATTTTCATCTGTGTTTCGTTAAGAAGTTAGCGGCTTGTTGTTCTCGATAGTGTATGGTTGGCTTGGCCGACAGGTTGAATATTATAGACTATACTTAGCTGTACCTGCACTATAACCCATAAACTTTAATAGAGTTGGATTTAATGACCACTAACCAATGAGCTAAGGGTTTCACCAGGAAAAGAAGCCATATTCGAACGAACTAAGTCCGATTTGAAGCGATCGAGTGGTAAGCTTTGAGACTAAGAACCTTTGTTATGTAAACAAAAACTGTAGTGTAACTGAGGAAATCCCGGGTCAAAAGTGTAATATCACATTGCACATAAGTTAATAATGTAAATCTTCTATACAAATAAGTAAAAACGATGTTTCTGTTTGTCATGTCAAAACAAAAGCTTTTTACTAAATGCTTATCAAAGTATACAATTATATGGTATTTATAACATATTTTTTTCCATTTTTGTCGGTTGATTTGTTCTGGCTAATCTCCGAAATGGCTGGACCGTTTATGACGGGACTTTCACTGGTAGATAGCAGATGTTATAAGGAATATCATTGCCTTTTTCGACATCAACGCGGACTTGGCCGCGGGCACAGCAAGTAATAGACTAAAAACAAATCGCAGTCTTTCCAACACCACGCAAATTATCTCCTTACACCAACACTTTTATTTCTTGCTTGTGGCCATTATAAAACCGATTAACCTACAACAATTCAAATATTTGACCTAGTAAGGCTATCATTAATTGGCACGGTGACATAATTTAGGCGAACATTTTTACGTAACCAATATTATAATTAGAGATTATTAGGTCAAGTACGCACATGCCTACTGAAAGGTAACGTGGAAATTGAGGACATCGTGGGCAGTACACATTGTATAAAGAGCTATAATAATACATACATACTTACATAAACTCACACCTTATTCCCATGAGGGTAGGCAGAAATTACAGAACGCCGCCGGCGACGATCCTTATAATTATGCTCCTTTTAGCTCTTTAACGTTCATACATCAGGAACATAATTCCGTAACACAATTGAGAATAGAGATTTTTTGTTTTTCCAGAAATGGAACAGAAAAAAAAACAACAACAAAAATATCATTCTGTGGGCGAAAGTAAGGCCCTTAATTAGCCAACCGTTTTAAATGTTCTTCTTCAAATAGAAACGTAAAAATAAACCACACCTGTGCGTGTGTTCAAATTATACGAAGTGAAATTTGTTATAACGTCATAATCACGTACAATCGTCTAATATGAAAATTATGACGTGTTGGCCACTCTTCAAGGCTCTGGACGTATTACTTAAGTATATTAAGTCGGGATATTACTCTTTTAGAGCATCTCAAAAATACGACAATTTCAAAATGAATTTGCTTTCACACCATAGATATCTTGTTTCGAAATTCTATAGGAAATACAGGGTTTTATGTTTGTTCCTTCAAAGTATGCAGACAATGCCTGCCAACCTGTCGCTCCTCTATTGTAGTTGAAATGCACAGGTATTTTCTGTTACCTATTCGCTTCGAGGAAAGTCTGTCTATCCAACTAGTTTTGTTAATAATTATAAGAGATTGTGGAAGTTGGAAATCTTGTGGAATATTTCCAATAATATCTACAGTACAGGCTAGACTTGGTGCTGTTTCCCCATCTCTAAAATTGTTTGCAAAATGCGACACACCTAATTTCTTTGCTTCGACGACGATTTTATACTCTTCAGGTATTGGATAATACACTACTTAGTGCTCATCTTAACCGAATACTTCAGTTTCTATCGCTTCTGGAGAACACAGCAAAAACTTATAAAAAACCACTCTGACTCTACGAGTAATTTTAATCTGTTCCAACCTGAAAACCGTGAAGTGTAGGTACGATCGCAAAGCACCCACCTTATATTGCGTGTGTAGCCCCAATTTGCTGAGCTACAGTAGTCAAATTGCTCATTAAAACTTAAACAATGTGCCTGCGATCGGAATCTAATGTATCATCTGCATAGTGACAGGGATCGAACAAAGATAAACTATTTGTCAAATTGATACTTATACATTATCAAAAGTTCCGTGACTCCGATCCAGGTTTTTGTGATATTTTTATATTTACCTACTAGTGGTCACCCAGTGGTCGAAATTAGACCATATTTTAATAAAAAATATTAGCTTTCTGCACTCCTTCTATCACTTTATATAAACTTTAACTGTTGCCAAATTACATACACATCCGTCCGCTTAATTCCCGTAAAAAGGGGTAGAAAGTTTTTGCTTCACGTAAGTTTTTACAGGTGTACGAAACTGCTGATGATCTTGATAAAGAGTTATTACTTCAGTACCATCAAAGAATACTATCTAAAGCTATATCGCTTTGATATTAGTCAGGAACAATCTACAAATGTCGACGAACCGTAAAAACGTAATTTTAGCTGATGTTTTTACAGCATTTTTTGTTACGAAACTTTTTTCAACGTGCCTTCTAGGCACAGTAGGTAGGTGTTTAACTTCCTTTGTTTGGTAGTATTCATAATATTAAGAATCGCTTTATTTACAGGCAACTATACATCCCATAGATAAGTGCACAATATAATCTTAAAACTCTCAAATGAATCGACAAACCAATAAACGATAGGACTATCTTAGAGCCTCTTCATTATCGAGAACAAGATCTTCAGAAGATTAAATTACACAGCTGAGCTTTTGCAGCATCAGTTCAAATGGAATTAGCAGGCTCATCGCCACTGCATCACGATCAATTTGTACTCGTTCCGACCCATTTCGTTCAAACACTGGCGGCGGTCTTAAACCAACACATATGCTAATACCGCTAGATTCTACACCCACACTCGGACTAAATAAATTATGGTCGCCCCTTTCAATATATTATATGTAACGCCAACAGTTATAGGGATAAATTGACAGGAAGTTTGCGTAAAAGTGCCGAGGGGAAAGGGCTTCTGTTGTTTATTACTTGAGCCTGTTGGGAAATATTGCTGCCGATACCGTAGTGTGAGAATTATCTATTCATCGGCTGCTTAATTACCATGAGTCATGTCCAAAATGGCAGTAAAAGTCATGGTGACTGTGACGACCCTGTATATCCCATACAGAGTTTGTCCCATATTGATAGAATTTTGATTAAAGATCTTGATGGTGGGAGTTATTTGACGCTCCCTACATGACCAATTTCTCTTCAGCTATAGAGCATCCACATTGTTGATAGGATTTTCCCAGACATAATCCTCAGGCTAATTAATTAATTAATCTACAAATCAATCAGATCAAGATTCTTTGCAAATGACGTAACGACCATGCAAAACAGATCTACGTTCAATGTGGTCTTTATCTAGCGTGTAAAGTGGTCTCACCATATAGGCTGGTAGTAACTAGGCTGTCGGCCCACGTGCGTCCGCTAATTATGTTACGATACAAAAACTCAATGACAGAACATATTTATGATTTGCATGCGGTGTTAACAATAAAAGTTGAACGGCGAGCTGCGCAGGCGGCGTGGCGGTCCTTGCCGCTTGAGCCCGCCCACGGCGACCTCCTTGCTGTACGCAATGAGCAACGCCGCTAATTATATGCTTCAGCAGAAAATTATTGCTTTATATTAAGCACTTATCCGATAAAGAATCTCTGGATAAGGTAATTCATAATTGTCCAATTTACAGTACAGATTATATCTTTCACTCTGTTCAAAATTAATTGGATGTTGTTTGCCGCTGTAATGGCCGAGTCAATAAATAATGTGTCTTGTTTAAACTCGACTGTTTAACTTTCATTATATTCCACTCACGTAGAAACTGTTATTTACCTGAAGCTACTGCAGTACACTTACGGAAAGTGATTTAAAATTCTCTTTGAAGTACATTAAACCAATCGGTCCTAGTATTGATTTGTTTAGACAATATGACCGTCCTTACTTCCCCTTTCTTTCCGGGCTGTTCATCGGCATCGACAAATATTTATCCTGGTTTAGAATGGTTCTTGTCTATTCCATTTTCAATGCCACCCAAGAGTATTGTTATTGGTACTCAGCAGTGCGCCTTCTTAATATGTTACCATATCCTTCAAATCTTTTGATGTGTCCGTTTAAAAATCTTCATACTGAAGTTTCGGATCAATTTGTACCGACCATTTTCAACAAGACCTTTTGCAGGTATCGCTTCAGTTCTAATTTTAAATCAGCTCGGTCCCGTTCGTATCTCTAAATGCATTAAGCCAGTTTCCAGAAAGATCAAACGAAGGTAACTGCCGACTTCTAAAGAGTCGCTCGTTACTCATCGCATTTATTCCAGAAATAACCTGAGAAATACACAAAGTAGCTTCACCTCACGTGAATTGTCACTTAACCTACTTGAACTCGTAAGCATGCATTTCCGAAACAATTTCTGCTCAGCTGTACCTGAAATATCTATGACTAGTCCGCAGATAGTTACTCATGACTTCATGGGTGTAGTCGGACCGATGCCCGTTTTCACTTATCTAAATGTTCTTCGATTTTCAACTTTCGGCCCTGAGCTGAGCGTTAAAAATCCAACAGCACGCTTTTATTCAGGCATTCCTGTAGGTGTCGTCTGGTAAAGTCGGCTGAGCGTCAATTGAACGGATCAGCCATTACCTCGCAGATGAGTGCGTCGACCTTGTACGTGAACTTGGATAGAGATGTAACAACTGGGTTATCTTATCTTGACGTTAAACTGTTCGTAATGGCTATAATAAACCTGTTTGGTTTAATTTATTGGCAGTTATGAAGGTTTTTAGGAGCGTTTTGGTACCGTTAGGTGAGAAATTGGTGTTAGGAGGTGGCTAAATTGTTGTTACTATGAATTTGTGCAAAGTTAACAAGAAATCAGGTACTGTTCTTTGTATAGATGCAAAAAAAAAACAATATTATAAATCATAAACCTTACCTTCCAACAGTCCTTTAAATAAAAACCGATAATTATGTTGGGTCAAGATCTTCGAAAAAAAAAACGTGATTGTTCCCAAGATTACAACAACAATTATACCGAAGAACCTTCCTAAACACAAATTACTAATGATAATTGTATAACAAATACTACACACGATGATTTCACAATTCCACACAACGATGACGACTGAACGATTTTCCACAGACTTGTTTGATGAATGCTCCTTCAAATAGAACATTGGTTCCTTGTTTTCTTTGTCTAGCTGTTATCGACGGATATCCGGACCTTTGTCGGGGCCCTTTTATACTGATAAACGGCTGACACACTTCCACAAATTACCTATCAAATGAAATATCTAATCTATGAATGAAAGGGTTGGAGGTAATGAAGGAGTTTTGGGTGAAAGCATAGATAAAGTTAGTAATACTTAATTTAACCTATTGAATTGGTTAATGAATAATTAATTGAATGATGACCCTGTAGATGAAGGATTATTTATCCAGATTTGGGTTAAGCCAGACAATGTTATAGATATACCAATACTCATTGTGATTATTGAGGATATAACCCAAGACAGAAAGGTGGCAAAGCTGAAATGATATTCAACGGTGGGTAGTGACTCAGATTCAGTAATAGTTTAGTAGATAAATGTGGGCTTAGTTGGTAACAATATTGTTCCGACACAGCCAAAGGATAAAATAGTCCACGTCAATATATTTCGCTAGAGTTTAGAAACGTAATAATTTGAACTTCTAATTAATTAATTAATAATTTGCTTCCAATAACCTGATCTATTAAGTCGACGGAATGTCACTCAAAGCAACTACTTAAATGAATATTAATCACATCAAAAACATCCTTATTATAATAAACATATGGAAAACCCGAACTTAACGACGCAAAACCGCTCTATTCAAGATACTATCCGTCGTCGATCATGCATTTTTTTCTTGATGCACCATAAAATGTGTGGTGCTATTGACCTGTAGCCATATGCCTAGGAAGGTCGAACATGATACTGGCCTCAAACCGACCACAGATATTACGAACCAGTTCGGAGTTCAAGCCATTATCTAATCGATGGACCGAGTAATATAAGAATTCAGATTTCAAGGCGTTCTCCATTTGGTAACTTGAAATATGAATGGAGCGAAGACAGGTGTTGGTGAAACAATTTCCGTTTCAATTTCTGTTTGCGGTTTCTCGCCTACTGCTTTCCGAATTAGGATTATTTTTGGGTTAGGCGCTGTTTCGCAAAGTTATTTATATTCTTGGAAAATGGTCATTGGATTTATAGATATAAAAGAAAATTGACAAAAATATCTGTGCTGAAATTCGCTTATTTCGTAATCGATGTTGCTTTCCAAAAAGTTATTAAAGTAAAGGGCAATATCGATAAAGTTTTATATATAGCAGACTTATTTATCTCCCAAATACAAGAAGAAATTACGAATAAGAGTAGCCAAAGCCCCGGCGAAGTTTAAATTATAAACTAAGTGGATTAAAGAGTCCTCATGAATCAGAAGTGTGGAAACCCAGATGACCTAGAAGCAGAGCAGATTAGATTTAAATATGCAAAAGCCAAGACCAAGTTTGTAAAGTTTACCGCACTTGTAAGTTTTGTATGAAGGACTCTTAAAAGATTCATGTCTACAAGTTGTTCTTTAAACGGATATTAAGCATGATTTATGAAAGCTTTTGAAGCAGTTCAAACAACTCATTATACCACTAGGCATATGATTTATGAAAATAACCTATGGCTCATTTGATTATACAGAATGATAAAGAAGCTACATCATTTATATTTTGAAACTTACGACTTGTTTAATTGCAAATAAATTCCCTATTCATTATCAACAATAATATTTGCAATTAATCATAATTTCCTTTAAGTTTATCACAGTTCAGTCGGGGGCAAAGAATTCTCCCTTAAGAAATTTCTCACTCATTGGTCCGCAAAGCGAATTATCCCGCATCTATTAGGCTTTGCAAAATCTTATTTTCAAGCTGCATTTTAGGTTCTCTCTATTCGCAATAGATACTACGGTCTATATTGGTTTCATTTGTGTTGTTAGAAATAGGGCCTATTGAAAACAGTATCAAACGCTTAAGGGCAGCGGGTGACGACATTAGCGCCTGCGCCGTAAATGGGCGGGCGGCGCGCGCCTGTGATCTATATCTGTACGTCCGCGCATACCACGGCGTTTCCTATATATAAAGCGTTAAGACGACCATACACTTGCTGCTAGATAATACTACCGTTACTTGGCAGGTGAAGCCTATTTTTTCCCAAAAAGGATTTTCTTTTAGTTTCCCCTAAACCAGCTCTAATCTTACCATACAGAGAAGCGGTGATGCTGTCTTCTCTTCATTAGGTCTGTGTATCGTCGGTACGTTAGTTATCTTGCCTTGTGTGGAACTGTTAATGTCTCGTCTCTGAAAGACGGATTCCTCTTGATTAAAACCTCACGGTGGCATTCTTCACCAGCAGTTTAGTTGCAGTTACGTTTGCTAAGCTCTTTCCTCATTTAGTAAACTATACACTCATTGCAATTCATTCCTCATGTATATCTTATATACGAACAGTAACTGCAGTGTGTGTGGTCTACCTTATTGTTTATGTTGATTCATTCTCTAAATATGTAAATGCCGCGGTGGTCCCATTTCATGCCTTTTAGAGTATCGTGCTCTTTGTCCAGTATTGTACGTAATAGGGAGAAAAATGCTCCGGTCGTTAGCATAATGAGCTAGTTAACGCCACTTATAGCGCAATGAATTCAGTGATCAGTACAAATTGAGTAATGATTGAAGAGATGTTGACCTTGAAGTGTGCTGTTATTGCATAGAAATGTGGCATTGTCTTATGATTTTTATTGTGGGCGCTACCGAGAAAAACTTTAGTGACGAAA
Organism: Aporophyla lueneburgensis; assembly: GCA_932294355.1. Taxonomy (NCBI): domain Eukaryota; kingdom Metazoa; phylum Arthropoda; class Insecta; order Lepidoptera; family Noctuidae; genus Aporophyla; species Aporophyla lueneburgensis. Next base: position 7,114,135 of record OW028739.1, on the reverse strand, counting down.
TCCATACATTCGTATTCAAATGATATACCATTGAGCATTAAAATTCAAAAATGCAATACTGTGCCTTATTTGATCATACTTATAACCAATCTGCGCATCGTTTAGAATAGACACTGTGATAAAATCGAACGTGTATAGATGTCCTGAAAAAGCGACGAATGGGAATGCCGTTTGTCACGATGGGCATTTACTACCGCCGTAACGGATGCACCGCGTGGCAAGTATTCCCATCTATTATGAAAACACGCGTTTTAGAGAAAATTAAACGACAGCTCCCGGTTACTTTTCACTGTTGACTGTATATAAATTAGGACCGACATCATTATTTCTTTCATTTTCGTCAGATCGCTGGTCTCATACTTGTAGGTTGTCAAAGATTATTTTCTTTGCTACTAACCGTTTTTAAGCTTTACGTTTTACATAATATAACATACATAACATCACGCCTTGTTTCCCCGACGAGTTAGGCAGAGGTGTACCTATAGTACACCCGCATTTCGCCTGTTATGTTTAAGTCCCATGTAATAGGGGGCGAGCCTATTGCCATCAACCGGGCACAAATCCAGACTCCGGACTGCTACTGAGAAATTCCAGATTAAAAAACCCAATAACACTTTGCCCGACCTGGGAATCGAACCCAGGACCTCATGCTCAGCAGTAGCGCTTGCTACCACTAGACCAACGAGGCAGTCAATAGACCTTTACGTTTTACATTCTTCAATAATATTGATGTTCTTAATCAGGAAACGTTGGCTCATTAGCTCATTATTAAAGTGTCATAAAGATAATGCACGCCAATTTATCATTAACTGAATCGATATTATCGGTTATAAATTTCTTGGAAGACTGTATTGAATATCTCCCTGATAAATATTTGCGTTGCAGGTGACATCTCAAGCTATAATCCTACCATAACTTAAATAATATCTCGAAAGGAAATCAGTAGTGCAAAAGTATAAAAACGATAGATACTCTACTTTTTAACCGACTTCAAAAAAAGGAGGAGGTTATCAATTCGACTGTATTTTTTTTTTTTATGTTTGTTACCTCATATCTTTTGACTGGGTGAACCGATTTTGATGATTCTTTTTTTATTTGAAAGGTGGTGCTTCCCGAATGGTCCCATTTTAATTTGGTTCCACTTGGACAATGGGGTCCATGTGAAAACCATATAAGTCTTAAATTTGCATTACGTATTTCCGCGACAAATGAACGAATAACGCGATTAGATTAGTGCGGAGTATCTACCACAACTAAAAAGTTAAAAAATAAAAACTTTATTTTTTTTTAAAACAACCGACTTCCTTAAAAAGAACACTACAAAGTCAAAAATAACTTTAATTTCGAAAGTCGGTGTCTTAGGCTCTGTATTTAAGGGTTTTGCCACCGACTTCCGAAATTAAAGTTATTTTTGACTTTGTAGTGTTCTTTTTAAGGAAGTCGGTTGTTTTTTTTTTTTTTGTTATATAGAGTTCTCTACATATTGAGGCTTTTAGCTACGTAATTACAGCATGACGGGTCAATCGATCAGGTTAAGTTACGTTTGTCTGACCATCTTTACAGGCCGAGACCCTACAGTGCTTCGGCAAGCACGTTAAGCCGTTGCTCTCGGCTCACTCGATACGGGTCGTCTAAAGCCCGAAAGTCTGACGACCAGTCTTACCGATGAGTAACGTATTACTCAGTAACTGGGTTGTAGTCAGATAGGCAGTTGCTCCTTGTAAAATACTGGTACTCAGGTGCATCCGGTTAGACTGGAAGCCGACCCGACAGTAGTTGGGGAAAGGCTAGGTAGATAATGAAAGCTCTCTACATACTATGTTCTGTTTGATGTAACCAGATCTTCGGAAACTTAGGCAACTGGCAACTGTCAGTTAGTTTGCTAGCTCGTCCTGTAAGCCTGACATGTTCATTAAATCCTCTCTTACGTCACCAGCAGGAGAGTAGGTCATCTATTCTTAGCTTAGGACTAGACATCATAACAGTTTGCATAAGTATTAACGAACACAAACACACTAGGTCCACAATCATAATCAAAGCAACACGAGTACATGACTCACTGTAGGCGCCAAATAGATAATATCAAATTTTTCGTCAGCACAGCCTGTAATTCTGCCAGATAACACCAAGATAAGGATAACAACTATAGCTTTAATTCTCAAGGTGATAAAGGCCACATTTCCGTGTGTCTCATGGCCAGGTATAACGGGAGGACCCACAGACTGCACCTGACCAAATACTTGTTAGTAATGTATTTGCTTTGCGGAGCCTTGGGTTTTAAGTTACTGCTTAATTGTCGGTTCCACGCTTGTTACTTGATGAGGCTTTTAGTCAGAAATCATTAAGTTCGTACGGGTTGGCATAACTGGCAAAATTCAGGAATCTCAGAATTGTTTATTCTGCTGACAATTTGATTGGTTTGATCAATAAGGACTTACCAATCAGAATTTGCATATCGCGTATATAGAGTGCCTACATAAATATATTTATCGAGGTTCATTACGTTTTATAGGTATGCAAATTGTAATCCAACTCGGGAAACACATCTGAATGAAATCTCAACAGCAGCAGATTTAATATCGTCTTACTTTACCTTATCAATACAATCTTAGAAACTCAGATACGGCGATTACAGACCATTCTAAGTTGCTACACACTTCAAACCACTAGAATTGTATGATTTGAAAGCCGATATGAGTGGCCAACTGACCGCGGAATAGTAATATTGACTAGGAAAGATACAACTAAACTGAAACGAATAGAACTCTGCTTAACTGGTATATCCAACGGAATCAAAGAAGAAGGAATGGTGGATATAATTTGAATCATTTATAAGTAAAACAATATTACAGCCACTCTATCGGTATGTGTTTGTCTAAATTTGAACACCAAATTATACAGAAATAAAAATAATAAGGTTAAAACTTTAATGAACCCACAATTTTTTTAAATCTTATTCATGCATATTTTTAATCTTACGGCATATTTATTTAGCAAAGCAACTTGTGAACAAAATACGTGACAATAACAAACTCTTTATATGTATGAAACCTTTAATATATAAACCCAAGTGTTCCATGTACCAGCTAGAATATAAATGTAATGATCATATTAAACAGCTCCAACTATAGTATACATTCGCTATGTCCATATTGTTATAAGTCGTGTGCTTAGTCAATATGTATAATTGCATTTTTAAGGACGCGTTACTCCGTATAATTAACGTAAGTATAAGTATAGGAGCATTATTAAATAATATTATACACACACGTTTCCGCACCATACAGTCTTGTTTTGCGCAGGTGACATCAGAGTAAACAGAACAGTCGTGTCGTGAGCGAACCGTTCGGTTTATTAAATACCTTTGTTACAAGGCATAAGCCATGGCGTTTTAGTTTTAGGCTGATTTATTTTATTGATTGGTGAATTGTTCGGCTATATAATCTGACAGCCAGGCTAAAGCCTCCCACATGACTTCCAGTTAATTCTGATCGCAACGAATGTGTTTTATTGCGTGCTGGTTTGGTCATGCCATCCTCAAGTTAATCTGAATGATTATGCTCTGTGGAAGACACATTTTACTTTCTGTATTATGGGTCTTCTAAAGAGAATAATAATTATCTTCAACTATCATAGAATGTTTCTTGTCGTCTCAGGGATGTTCTTCGTAGAACACCACGAAGAAGTTAGCTATGTCATCCATGACAGTTTTGTTTGGCTAAGTATTTTAAAAGCCTGTGGCCAACGGTGGACGTGTTTCGGCTGAAATCGAAGATGATGATCAAGTATTTTAAATGACGTTGAACCACAACCCTATCATTATCAAAAACAAAGCTTATATTTTGTATTAAAAAAGAATATAAATAACTATAAAGAAGAATAACTCAATTTGCTGAAAGCTTTCAACTTACACAATAGACAAAATTATGTAAGAGCGCCTCAAAAGGAAGTTCTAGAAACAGGTTCCTTGAAGTGATAAACCAATCAATTAAATACGCACCTACGATTTACGTGGTTTGTGTGACGAATTAGTTAAGTTTTTTTTACAGACAGAGATGAATTGGAAACATCGACAAAATATTGGTTGGCCTCTTTTACTATTTGGCAATCATAGACATCTCAATTTCGTTACATAAAACTAGGATGTTGTTGTAGCAACCACACGCTTGCACCACGCTTTATTTTGATAAATCTTAATTACAAGATACAAACATACACTAAAGTAATATTTTTATTTAATACAATATGTCAATTAAAAAACTGGCCAAGTGCGAGTCGGACTCGCGCACCGAGGGTTCCGTACAAACCTGGAGGTATTCTCGGTTTAAAAATAAATGTTTATTTTTTTTATTTTATATTTCAGTTGATTGAATGTAAGGTAAATTGCGGTTTACGATTTATGACGTTTTAAAAAAAACTACTCACTCGATCTCGTTCAAACCAATTTTCGGTGGTAGTTTACATGGTAATGTACATCATATATTTGTTTTAGTTTTATCATTCTATTATTTTAGAAGTTACGGGGGGGGGGACACATTTTACCACTTTGGAAGTATCTCTCGCGCAAACTATTCAGTTTAGAAAAAAATGATAATAGAAACCTCATCACCATTTTTGAAGACCTATTCATAGATACCCCACACGTATGGGTTTGATGAAAAAAACCATTTTTGAGTTTTAGTTCTATGTATGGGGAACCCCAAAATGTACAGTTTTTTTTCTATTTTAGTGTGAAAATCTTAATGCGGTTCACAGAATACATCTACTTACCAAGTTTCAACAGCATAGCTCTTATAGTTTCGGAAAAAAGTGGCTGTGACATACGGACGGACGGACAGACAGACAGACAGACAGACAGACATGACGAATCTATAAGGGTTCCGTTTTTTGCCATTTAGCAACGGAACCCTAAAAAGGGTAGAGCTCATTTGGCATCGAAAAGTGCATGCATGTATTGGTCTTTATGAATATGAGATTGTAACGTTTATAGGCCCCATCCATTTGCCTTCTTGTACACCGCTTAGGTAGTGCCAAAAACATCGCTTACATAAACTGTATAACCTATAACGGTCTGTAAGCGCTTCATAAATATAACTCTATGAAAATGTTACAAGCCAAATACAACTAAACCTAAAAGGCGTATGTATGAATACTAGTGATCGCCCATTGGTCGAAATTCGACCGTACTTCATTTGAATAGAAATACATTATTAAATCAAAAAATATAGATAATAATAAATATAAAAAAAATATATGGTTATATTTGACATTCAGTAACATAATAGACAAATTGTTGACGCTGTGCTACTGTGGAGAGGATTCGCTGGCGGGATGGTGATGGCCAGGACCAGGACGTAGGTGTAATGAGTAAAGAATACTTCTTCAGGACTCTCTTTTTTATTTTCTTAATACTTCTTAACTGCTGGATATGGAACAATATGGAATGAATTATCACAGTTTGTTCTGTTTTTATAGAATTTTTCCTATTATTTTTAATTAATTATGACGGTTCCAAATGTCATAATTATAACCAGCCTGTACAATCTATGACCAGCCTGTACAATCGTGAGGCATACAACCTCTACAGTTTGCACACGACACTAAGTTTTGTATGGGAAACTTACTAATGCCATACTTGGCACTCCCCACAAAAAATATTTCTTAAAAATCTAAACTAAATTCCTATCGTCCCTAATACAAATAATATTAAAGACAAATATTCTCGATATGATCATTTGATCATAGATTTTAAAAATGAAATAGGTTATATATCTATAAAATTAATTTGTTACCTATGGCTATACTTGACATCACAGACTACATAGAGATACTCTTGACATTCAGTAAGACTATACAAAATCAGGCTTACCAACTTAGGGGTTTTCCCAAATTTAGGGGGTAAATAAGAGGATTGAGTTTTTTTAGGGGCGTTCCGTTTTTAGGGGTATTCTTAGGGATTTTTTGCCATCTTACATTTCTCATTGTGTTTTTGATTACAATAAAAGTATTAGCGACTTCTAGTACGGTTTTCGATACTAAGAATGCAGAGTGAATGATTACAAATGTCGCGTAATAAATATAGACAAATATTACTACTGTGTGCCGGTCTATGATTACTGAACATTCGTTGGTTATTTTCATTATAATTTTTTAGCGGATTTTTGTAATAATTGTGGCAATTTTAGGGTTTTTTTAACTTAAGCTTTAGGGGTAAATATTTCTGGGTGTTGGTAACACTGCACAAAATAATAAAGACAGATTTGGACCATAAACAAAAGAATATCTATGCATGTGTGTATTAGATACACGGTAATGAACAGTAGTGTGTGTAACGTGTTATTTATTGAAAATAATGTATTTTAACGCATAATTTAAAAAAAATATTAGCATTCGTCACTTCTTCTCTGTATAAACCATAAGTGTGCAAAATTTCATACTCCTCCGTCCACCCAATTTTCGTAAAAAGGGATCCAAAGTTTTCGCCTCACGTATTAATATATAGATAACCATACGTTCCTCTACCTACGTAAAGCCGCACCTCATTTTCAAAACGGAACTGAGTCCACGACCTATGAATGTATATCCTACATTTTATACAACATATCAATTTCTAGTGTGTCCTTGTAAGCGTTAGGTTTACGTGTCTTCACATACATTTGATAATTGTTTTGCAAACATCTACGGAATCCGTTTGCTCAAGTCTTTAAACCGACACAATGGAGTTACTTAACTGTGCTATGAACAGCGTTGGTAGATTCTGCGAAGTATTGGGAAAAACTTACGTTTGTATATCTTGTACATTCTCATTATATCATTGTTTTTGTTTATTTTGAGACCTACTAAAAGATGGTGCAACATGATACGCCCTGAGACGTCTCCTGACGCTTTATCGATTTCGGCAATTTCAAGTGGTCCCGTCTGGCGTTGTATTTTTAACCAGACTAGACCTAGCTTCTGTGTTGTCTGAAATCGTCTCCACTATACTGGTTAATACATTTTCACTTCCATCGAGTTTCCCTACAGATAATTACAAAGAACTGGTGAAAGGGAAAGGTAGCTAGATTCCGCATTTAGCTCATTTCGCTGGTAGTTCAATGATTGCCAATGCAGATACATAGTTGCTTATACCAGCTACACAAATGGATGTCCATCCTTCGGAACAAAGTTTATTAAGGTCACCTTCGTGCCTTCGACCCAAAGACCACATGATGAGCATTGAATTTGATATTTAGAATTCGGCACATTACCTTAATATTTTGCGTTGTTCTGCTAAAAAGGTCAATGCTAAAAAAACCGGCCAAGTGCGAGTCGGACTCGCGCACCGAGGGTTCCGTACAAACCTGTAGGTATTCACGGTTAAAGGCTTATTCAGACCGGCGCGACGCGACAGCGCGACGCGATTCTTGTAGAACAATTTCCATGAAGTTCACATAAAAATTGTTCTACGAGTGTCGCGTCGCGCTGCCGCGTCGCGCCGGTTTGTAGGAGGCTTTATGCATAAGGCTTGTGTTTATGAAATTAAATCCTATTTTTTTAATTTTTATATTTGAGTTGATTGAATGAAAGGTAAATTGCGGTTTACGATTTATGACGTATAAAAAAAAAACTACGTACTAGATCTTGTTCAAACCAATTTTCGTTGGAAGTTTATATAGCAATGTACATCATATATATTTTTTTAGTTTTATCATTCTCTTATTTTAGAAGTTACAGGGGGGGGGGGACACACATTTTACCACTTTGAGTGTCTCTCGCGCAAACTATACAGTTTAGAAAAAAATGATATTAGAAACCTCAATATCATTTTTAAAGACCTATCCATAGATACCCCACACGTATGGGTACGATGAAAAAAATTTTTTTGAGTTTCAGTTCTATGTATGGGGAACCCCAAAATTTATTGTTTTTTTTTTTCTATTTTTGTGTGAAAATCTTAATGCGGTTTACAGAATACATCTACTTACCAAGTTTCAATAACAGCTCTTATAGTTTCGGAAAAAAATGGCTGTGACATACACGGACAGACAGACAGACATGACGAATCTATAAGGGTTCCGTTTTTTGCCATTTGGCAACGGAACCCTAAAAAGGATGTCTGTATAAAAATAGAAAAAGCTTTTTCATCGAACCTTCTTGGTATAAGAACAGTCCCGAATTAGGATTGCGTCATGGCAATGTTCGATCCTTACGTGGTGTTATGACGTAACTGAGTGCGGCCTATATCCAAGACAAGAAACAATACGACTAACTGCAAATCAACGTGTGCTTGCATATTTACACCTATGATTGTTCTTGGAAGGATCTAAAATTCAGGCTTAAGAGCATATTCGCCATTTGGACTGCTTGTGAATTGAGTGCCTTTACTTTTGGGCAATTAAGAGACCTGCAGGGTTATGAGACTTGGTCCAAAGAAGAAATAAAGGACGATTTTGTCTGGAAACCTTTCTCATACGTTAATACCATTTCCGACTTAAGCATTAACAAGGAAGAAACGTGTAAGCGATATTGCAAACACAATACGATAGAAAAGGAAATTGTAAACCCGCCTGGGATTAGTATGTCCATTGTCTACCACTTACCGAATACCTCCCAAGAAATCGTCCCACCTTCTAATTAAGCGTTGTCCATTCTCCACGTTTTATCTCACAATTATCAGCATATATGTGATTAGAGCCGCATCACCGCGCACTTTCTCTCTTTGTTACACCTCATCTCCACTTATCTGATTGACTTAACTATTCTATGTCACGTCAAGAAATTTTTTCGATAAATTATATAATTGTAAAGCTATAAGGATTGAAGTGTCTCACGGCATCGGATTTGTATGGCAGTCACGTATACGTGGCGGTAGACATGTTGTCGCCCCGTGCGAAGCGCAAAACATATGTAACAATGGCTATTAATGTTTTACTTATATGTAATTGAATGTTTTGATAAGCATCTGTATTTAATTCAGTGGCACATCCGCCTTATTTAACACCTAGGTCGTTAGTTTCCTTTTTAGATTAACTATCGAGAATATTTTAAATAACGGCTCAATCTAGTAAATGATTGTTGCTAACAGTCTGGTATGTCTATAGTAAGGAAACTCCGCTTATCCCACTTTCCATGAATGAATAATCAAATCGCAGCGATAATCATACTTTCGATTTCTGTTTTACAAACACTCATACAGTTGCCAGCGTTGTTCATGGAATGAATAAGTTATTTCTTTGTTCAGGCTAGTGTGCCAGTGACATAATCGTTTATTTTTCCAAACACCTTCTGTGGAAGTTGCGATTAAATCGTGAATATTCGAGATTGATATTCCCCGAAAAAATTGAAGCATTTATTGGATACTAGCTTTTGCCCGCGACTTCGTCCGCGTAAATGTTGGTTATCGCGGACGCAGACGAAGTCGCGGAATAAAAAGTAGCCTATGTCCTTTCTCAGGCTCTAAACTATCTGCGTATCAAATATCATTCAAATCGGTTCAGTAGTTTTAGCAGGAAAGCGAGACGGACAGACAGAGTTACTTTGCATTTAAAATATTAGTGTGGAGATGGTTACTGCGATCGTAGTCCTAATTTCATCACAGCTTATGATGTCCCACATGGAATATCATGCGAACGAGACGTCCAGACCTCCAGATCTCTACCTCAAAAATTATCACACCACATTTTTACTTATACCTCATGTACGTCCATTAAACTCAATTATATCAAATAGGCACATAAAAGGCACTTTTGAAGGTCAACATTTACATTAAAATAGAATTGTTTCTAGGCGCCCCTTCCAGAAGGTAATTTCGTATGAAAGAACATGGGCAAGAAACTCCATTGTTACTCTTTATTAATGTCTTACGTTTGTTTTATATACTTTCACTATAGTGAAAACGATAATATACCTAGGATAAAATAACTATACCACATTAGGTAAACAGATTTAAAAATGAAGCAAAGACAGATAAATTAATTACCTATGTGATGCTCACATAATTAACAAACATTTTAAAAGTAACGTATCTTATATCTTTAAACGAGCAATTCTTGTATATATGTATATATATAAAATCTGAATCTAGGAAACGGCTCCAACGATTTTCATGAAATTTTGTATACAGGGGGTTTCGGGGGCGATAAATCGATCTAGCTAGAATTAATTTTTATAAAATGTCGTTTTATTCGTGTTTTCAATGACCAACTTTATCGATAATCAACTTGAACACAAACTTATTATTTTAAACACAATTTACCAAAAAATACCGAGCAAAGCTCGGCCATCCAGATATAACGTATTTATTAAAATATCAAACAAGTAATTAATGAGTAAATTACTTTAAGTAATCACATATTGTAAATCAATGTCATAAAATAATGAATTATACAATTCAATTAACAAGTTTAACAGTTTTATTTTGTCTCGATTATTTATGTCTTGATTAGTTTATAATCTTTGACCATTTACTCCCACAGTGCCATTCTATCCTTATGAACTCAAGATTCAAGAGAGTACTTCTTAGCCAAGAGTTTAGAAAGTGAATTTCGTGGTCGCACAGCGTGACCGTGAGAACTTGATATCGTACGCCCATCCGTTTATTAAGTAATTAATGTACCCAGCGGTTCCGTCCGTTAACATTTCCGGGATTCTATTTAAATAGACAGCTGCAGTTGTATCTGGTGGCAATTTTATCTTATGTATCTTATATCCATTTTTGGTGAGATGCAGCACAATTGTATTTAATTCTGTGTATCTAACCGTCAGAACCCAGTTGCTTAGATACCACGACACCTCTTGGGAACACTGATTCAATGGTTGTTAGATTTTCGGATCTGTAACGACTGTTAAAGACAGAACGAAGGACAGCCCGGATCGGCGGGTCTCGATATGTAATGTGTGTGTAGAATTTAGCGCCTGTTTGGTTTAGCACTAACTTCTGAGTTGGTTAATATTTGGTTGATTGGTTGCTTGTGGTTTGGTTGTTGGTTTACGACCGCCGATTTAATTATACGAAATTATATGGTTTAACGGCTATATTGATCGATACAATTAATTACAGTTAGGAAATGGTGAACATAGTCTAAATCAGCACTAAGATGGTTTGATTAGAGTTTCGCGATTGGTCGTCGGACACGCACTGGCTGGTAATAGCTGCGAAACACGCATTTATGGAAATGCATGCAGGCAAAAGTGCTGAGCTGTTTGGTTGCGAATATTACACCGAACAGTGTATTCACCCATCACCGAAATGACCGCAGTAAGCTCAACTTAACCTGCGCTCGATCCGTGGGGCATTTATTTATTATTTAGCCGTTATATATCCTACTTATAGCCAACAACTAATCAGTAACATACAAAAGAACCTGTAGCAATCGATATCTATCACGCCTGTCGGTACAGTTTCTGCAACAAATATTTGATATTGTATTTTCTCCATAATAGCGATTTTATAATATTCATTAATGCTCTCAAAGCTGTGTCATTCATTGGCCTTTAACGCCTATTAAAGATTTATTAGCGTTCGAGGTCAGGTTGTTTCCGGCCATAGTGAAATCCGCTGTGATAATAACGCCATTTGTTATTTGATCTATACCTACAGTAGCCACTACTATAACTCAAGAAAATAACTGGGGGGAAATGGGTAAGTTCTGATTGAATGAATCTGTCATTCGATCAGCACTTACCTATTCCCCCCCCCCTTTATTTTCTTACAAACCCCCCCCCCCCCCCCCTTGTCTTTAACTGAAAACCTACTTTATTATAATGGCAGGAAATCTTCTCAATTGCCTGATCTATTTGTAGATTTCAATCCCACTGTTAATGTCCATCTTCTAGGCACCGTCGTTCCATCGTAGATCTCATCCATCGCTTTCCATAAAACGAGATCGAGTTCAACAGCAGCCCCATAAAGAAAACCGAACTTAATTACGACGTCATTCAGTCGCTTTAAACACTACGAAAGACTTCTAACATATCGAAGCTTTTTAATGAAGTTCAATTTACTTATTTCTTTCTTTCCTTCCAGACTGGCTCCGGAAAGACTTACACAATGGGCAGTGGCTGGGAAGGTGAGGGGGATGGTGACGAGGAACGGCGCGGCATCATCCCACGAGCCATCCGCGACCTGTTCGCCGGCGCAGAGTTGCGGGCGGATGAGGCGCGTGCGCAGGGGCAGCTGCCGCCCGAGTTCTCTGTGCAAGCGCAGTTCATAGAGCTGTACAACGAAGATATTGTTGATCTGCTTGATCCTGCTAAAGATCCATTCGCTAAGGTTTGTTTTTGATGTTTTGACCTGCCTATTATTTTATTACTCACTGGCACTTCGCCCGCGACTTCATCCGCGTGACCCATAGGAACTGTGCATTTTTATGAGTTAAAAAGTAGCGTATGTTACTAAGTAATAATGTAGCTTTCTATAGGTGAAAGAATTAATTAAAATCGGTTCAGTACTTTTCGAGTTTATCCATTAATAACATACATACAAAAAATATTCATCCCCTTCATCTTAAATGCTTTATCCATTACAGTCACCATGTCTTGCAACTGTTCTGCTGACGAAGGGGATGACGAAGGGGATGAATATAAATGTGAATAAGACGAAGGTCACGGTGTTTGAAAGAGAAGAGAACGTATCGGTGTGTGATGTGAAAATAAATGATAAGAGTGTGGAGCAAGTAAGTGAGTTCGTATATTTGGGGAGTTTGTTTACAAGGGATGGAAAGATTGATAAAGATGTGGAAAGAAGAGTGAATGCGGGAAATAAAGTAAATGGTGCTTTACATGCGATTGTGACCAACCAATTGATGTCCGATAAGGCTCGACTGGCTGTTCACAATGGTGTACTGGTGCCTACGCTTATGTATGGAAGTGAATGTTGGGCATGGCAAAAGAAGCATGAAAGCAGAATAAATGCTGTGGAAATGCGTTCCTTGCGAAGCATGTGTGGTGTGACTATGAATGATAGGCTGAGGAATGATGTGGTAAGAAAACGGTGTGGTTTAAAAGAAGATGTAGTGACAAAAATTGAAAAAAAGTATGCTTAGATGGTTTGGTCATGTTGAGAGGATGAATGAAGGACGGCTCACAAAAGGTATCTACAAGGCAGATGTGAGTGGAAACACCGGGAGGGGACGCCCTAGGAGCACATATAGTGACCTTATTGGTGATGTTCTTCAGAAAGGTCAGGTGCGTAGTACGCGCAACCGGCGTGTGTGTATGACCAATTGTATGAACCTAAACGAGGCAAAAGGAGTGTGTAGAGATTGTAGCAGGTGGCGTTCCGTGGTTTCTGCCTACCCCCATGGGAAAAAGGCGTGATTGTATGATGTATGTCTGCATCGTTAGCGTGATGCAGGGACAAAACACGTCCGGTACAACATAAAGGATGGATAGCTCGAATATATTATAAAATAAAAAATGTACAGATACTTAAAAAAACACTTTGTCAAGTGAAATAACGCTCAGTTGAGGGAGAAAGCCAATCCAGCACATCAGCGCTGAGCATCAAATTATGTGGGTCTTGCTTCTTATGTAACCTGATAAATTATGCGTAATTTAGACGGAGTTAACTACCGTACTAATATTGTGCTTAGAGATTCAATATGGAACACAATACTTTTATTGTTATTTTAAAGAATGCTTGTATTGTCTGCAGCTACAAAGGTTCTTGGTCTTTCTATTTAAGCTAAGTTTGTGAATATAATATATTCGCACAGGATGCAAGAAGTGCGAATATGGGGATTCTCTAAAGTGACCCGTGAAATCCAAATTTTCTTGCGTTTTTTTTTTTAATTTGTAGGTCAGTGTTCTCCCAATAATGCCTATTTCCTCAAATAGTCAGTCAGCGGGATTATATGCACTTAGATGGTTGTATTGATGATTTTATTGATTTATAAAAGTGAAATATACGTACTTGTTAGTGTCACAAACCATATTTTGTTCAACATACGGCCTGACACTGACCGGCAAAGTACATAAAAATAAAGAAAATTTGAAATTACCGGGCTACCCCGGCGCTTCAGTCACGATGCTTCACTTCACACTTGAAATTGTAGCTCACATTTCTTTTAAAACCATTTCACACAGTTTTAAACAAATAACAGAAATATCGGCAGTCAAATCTTGTAGTGTTACTATTATTCAGAAGTTTTGTGCTTGTAAAAATTGTGGTTTCAAAACACATTTAAGACAGAAGTTGACAATCATTCATTTAATGACGACAGATTCGGACACGCGTTTGTGCAATATACAGCTAAGCAATAAGTGACATAATAGGTACTTAATAAGGTTCATTTAAGCAAGTAAACACTTCAAATGTAGAAAAGATTAACGACTATTTATTTTGTGAGCCGTTCTCTGATTTATTACCAAGAATTACGAATTACAAATACTTGCCTCAATGTTGCAAGTCAGGACCGGCGATGGCTTCACTTTGCCGTGTCACCTCGATTACGGAAGCGTTTGGACATTCGTGCAAAAAATTACAGAAACACACTTTATTTACTCGCACCTATTCGATAACATTGAGCTGTCCAAATATTTGCTCTTTCCTCCTGCTCTTATGAAAGGTTATAATACGAAATAATTATTTGTATTGTTTTGACGACATTCAATGTAATTAGTAATAAAATTGCTGGAATGTAGCTTTTACTCTTTTTCACTCTCTTATCAACTTTAAATGGAAAGAAAATATTGACTTAGTATAATTTAAATAAAAATCAGGGACCTTTGTCTGCACACTACAGGAATTGATGGACCCTGCTGAAAGCGTCAAGCTAGTGGCTGAATTCTGGGCTGACTGTATTTAGATTGCTATCGACACGCTAAGAAGAAGAGGGACCTAGCTTCTCCTCTCCTCGCTTAAGTCACCGGAAAGTATCTGCCCAGATTACAGGCACATAAAGAATCAAATTATTTTCCTAAAAGGACCGTTATTACGAGCTCATTTCAGTCCTACTGCACCAAACTGCCCTATTTCTTCATTAAATTATCGAAATGCAGACTGTTCAATTCGATAGTGCTAAGTCTATGGGCAATAAAGAACCTCCTTTCTGTCAACTACCCCAAATTGTCCTGTCACCCAAACTAAGGATAAGATATCTAATGAACCTACATAAACTTGTACAGCTCTCCCCGAACCACTGAACCAAATACATCGTGTGATAAATCAGATCCTCGTAGAACGAATAAAGGTAATCTAATTGTTTCCCTGAAGTGCACTGAAGCGTGCTATCTGTACACGCCCGCATGTTTCATATTCATTTATTTAGCACGTGGAGACATTTACGGCCTACGTAGTTATGGAAATAGAAAATACGGGAAATGGTATTTTGAAATTGGAAAAAGAGAATGTAAAAGTAACTATGCCGTCTGTTCCACTCGCGTGTAATAGTTTAATTTTCCGGGATGATACGTGTGTCCTTCGAGTACTTAGTTATGTGCGTTTCTTCTATAGTCGTCGGAATCGGTGCGATAGTTTGTTTAGTCAGCATGGATAATTTACCCGCATAAGTATTAGTAATGGCAAATGGAATCTGTCTGTCCGTTTACAAATATATGCCAACAACCAACATTGTTTGTATAAAATATTGCATAATTTTACGTTCTGAAGATTTATGTCATGTTTACACTTAAATTAAAACTGCTAAACTGGATAAGATAAAAGATTACGCCAATGTATTTTTAACCGCATCTCTTTCCAGGGCGCACTCAGGATAACAGAAGATGGTTGCGGTGGCGTTAGAATAGTAGGAGCTTCAATGCGTGCAGTCAGAGGGGCCTGCGAAGCTTTAAGCGCCCTCAGAGCAGGCGCCTTAGCTAGAACCACAGCAGCAACCAACATGAACTCGTCATCCTCCCGGTCACATGCAGTATTCACTCTCTTACTACGGCAGAGGAGGCTAGCACCAGACCAAGACGCTACGATAGAAAGGGACGCCGATACAGAAGCGCCCGAACAGTATGAGACTCTTACTGCGAAGTTCCATTTTGTTGATCTCGCTGGGTCAGAGAGATTAAAAAGAACTGGTAAGAATTTCGTTACTATTTCATCTTATGCATTTTTAGAAAGGGTAACTAAAATACGTTTTTTAGATCACAATAACTTCCAAATGAATGTGTTTTGAATTTCTGAGTTACAAAAGGCATAGTGGGAGTAAGCAATTAGTATTGCTGGAATATTCGACTCTCGTATGCCAGAATCATTTACACAATATAATGTCCGTTTTGTTTCGCGTAGATCGCGTCACAGCAATCAACGGATCCCATTTTCCTTTTGTGAGCGTCGTATTCAGCTAATTGGGCTGCTCCAGTCTCCATCGTTTCCTAAAACAGACTTCAATCAATCTTTTTTTTCACGTTCTACAGGTGCCACTGGCGAACGCGCAAAAGAAGGCATATCAATAAACTGCGGCCTCCTAGCTTTAGGAAACGTGATATCAGCTCTAGGTGATCGATCCCGGAAAGTGTTACACGTTCCGTACCGAGACTCGAAGCTCACTAGGTTACTCCAAGACTCTCTCGGAGGGAACAGCAACACGGTCATGATAGCCTGCGTGTCTCCCAGTGATAGGGATTTCATGGAGACACTAAATACGCTGAAGTATGCGAACCGGGCAAGGAATATCAAGAATAGGTGCGTAGTAAACCAGGATCTGACGTCGAGGACTATTCATCAGTTGAGGCAGGAGGTGGCGAGGCTGCAACTGGAACTGGCTGAGTATAAACAGGTATAACCTTTTTTTCCAACAGCGCGAGAGCAAAGAGACGGTTATGTCTTTCACGTGTATCTGTGTATTTAGGTAGCGGGTTTACAAATGCTTCTGTATGCCAACACTTGTTTGAAGTTGTCCTGAAGAAACTTTTGGGCAGACAACCAGAGGTTGGTGGCTCACAGTCAGATAAGTGGCAAACCTTTCGCATTGCTAAAACTTGAGGGTTGAATTTACTGTTATAGATAGTTCAATCCATGAAGACGCGCCCCACTCCTTGACAATTGTACCGAGAGCGGTTAAAAACAAAGGAAAGGGACGCAGAGGGGCGCGTCGTCATGGATTGAACTATCTGTAGCCATGAGGTTTGAGTAATGGTGGCCCAGTTGATTCGGCCGCGATTTGCGAGATTTAGGTGGAAATTCGGTGCACGATAAAATCCCGCAGTGATATTTTTACGTCCGTGCGTACATGGTCTAAATGGGATATGTGGGTGCTTGCTGAATTATAAACTTGTACTTTTGTGCCATATCACAATGTCATCTTGCTAAGTGCTATATCGATATTTATAACGTTATATCATTACATCACGTTATCTAAAATATATATTTATATCTTCCAGGGCAAACGCGTGATAGCCGAAAACGGTGAAGAGGGCTGGAGCGACGTTGTCCAAGAGAACGCGATCCTCACAGCCGAGGCAGAATCCCTCCGTCGAAGAGTGAAGGCCATGCAGGGCACTATAGAACAGCTGTCTGCGAGGAACAGCGAGCTTATTGCGGAGAAAGCGTTAGGGAACTGGGGGCCTAAGGATGGCAGTCCTGATGCCAACGATTGTTCACTTACAGCACTTGTGCAGGTAAGGAGTAAACAGGATGGTAGGGAAATGGATGCGCAATCTGATACCATGCATACAATGATGTATGATGCGTTGAAATTTGTCGTTAGTATTTTATTTTAAATATACATATATCACTTCTATGAACAGCATTTTTTCCAATTTTATTTTTTTGATAACTTTTATTAAGTTGTCTATGTTACGTAGTCTAGAAAAATGTGCTGAATTCGTGGTTACATGGTTGCGCGTCGATGTCTCTGCTTACCCTGTGGAGTGTCGTATGTAATGTTTCAGTTAGAACGTTACGTTAGTGTCTGGATATCACATAAATAAATAAAACATCTTTTTTTCAGACATATCAGCCCGTAAGTTATTAGTGAATTGATTGTGCTTATGCTATGTAAATAAACAAAAAAAAAGGAACTCGTACCGAAAAATTGTGACTATTGGGATTCTGACTTTCTACCGTGTGTTAAATTTTGTATTTATGGCTACTTTTTGAAAGTGTGAAACAGCCACTAAAAAAAAATCTGCTAGCAAACCTCATAATTGCATGGTGCAAAAAGATTTTTGTGTGGTTAACCAAATTCATAATAACCAGTCACGAACGCTGCCGCCTTGAAATTTGAAGAATAATTGAATAAGTTTTCTGACACAGGAGTTTTGCTTGCATGTGATGTGCTTTAGGTACAGTACACCTCCCCCTAACTCTTTCGGGAAACTTATGCATGAAAGTATGTGAGATTGGTTGTTACCGTGTACCAGAAGACGTAGGGTTGGAAGGCAAGGTCGAGGTCGTGGTGCTTGGTGGAGGCCTGTGGCCAACACTGGACATCTTTCGGTTGAAATGATTATTTGAGATTGGTCCCTAAAAAACAAAGTTCTTTATTTTTTTTATTTTCCTGTTTAGCCTATACTGTGCCATTGCTGAGCAAAGGCCTCCCCAAACTCCTTCATTCATTCCGGCTAGGCCTAACCCTTTTAAAATTTAATCTGTAATGTAATTTCTTCCCAGGGCTACGTCAGCGAAATAGAAGATCTGCGAGCTCAACTACTGGAATCTAACGCGATGTACGAAGCGAGTCGCAAGCGCGAGGCGACGGTCGCACGCACACGACACGACTCCGTGCAAGATCCTTCACTGATCATCGATGATGCCAAACGGGAGCTTTATAAGGTAAGTTCACACAATTATAAACACCTACATAATTTATTTAAACCTTTATACAGTATGGAAACCATATATATGCAATAAATTAAACTATAAGTAGTACTAGTCCGCAGAAAATGAAATTGAATATTAACCTGTTGAATGCCGTAATTGCAGACACAATTAAAAACCATTGTGTTTATACCAAATGTGGTATCTCAGGGACTTAGAGGTTAAATCTAATATAAAATCTAATAAAAAAAAAAACAAATATATTAGATACTTACTGTAAAAGTAAACACTCTGGACGACGTACTGAAACGTGCCGATTTAACATTTTAGACAAATAAGTAGAATACGTAACAACATCCTGATAGTTTGCACTGCGTGGCAACGTCGCTATTGAGTGTTCAAGGACTCAAGTTATTAACCAAGTATAATTGAAACTCTGTTTTGACCTAATTACTGAACCATTTTCATTACTTTTCTCTATAATTATCTTCAGCAAAGGCGGTCTATGTCGTTACACATTTTGCATATATGTGATTTTCATACTGGTGTATACTCACGTAACACTGTCAGGACAAGAGCAACAGCATTTTTACCTACTCTTAAGTCCTAAGTTTCTATTTCAGTTTAATTGGAATGGGATCGAATTTTGGGGGAAATTTTGCACAACAGATACTTATGTACTGAAAGTGAGAACAAAGGAATGATTTTTTTTTTAATTCATTTTCTTTCCGAAGTTTGTTAGTTCTGTTGATGGGAAACCCCATGGGGTACTTGACTTAACACTAAATAACCTCCTAATATCTTATTACAAAGCACGAGCTAACTTTAAACCGAGCCTAAACATTCCAGACAGTTTTTATATTTCGAACTTCATGCCGACTTTAGTTAAGTTCCTAAAACAAACTTGACAACCTAAAACCGGACTAAGTTGTTCGTTTTGTAAAAGAAACTGTATATCGATTTCTATCCTAACAGACCCAACCCAAACCACCACCTATTCTTATCTCAAAATATCTATCCTATCCCATTCTATCATATATGTATATCTATTCTTATCTTTCATAACCAAAACCTATTCTTATTTCAACAACAGCCTTCAAGACAAAAGACAATCCTTGTCTTATAATAAAACCCTTTATATTTTTTAGGAAAAGGAGCTCCTCGCACGCAGTATGGGCGAGCTCGAATTCCAGCGCAAACTGAACATGAGTGAAAGCATGACAAGTGCGGTAGATGACACTCAAATCGGAGAGAGGGAACGAGCGGAGGGAGAGAGTGCGGAGGACTCCGAGCCCTCTGACGGAGACGCGGAGGTGGAGCCCAGTGACTCGGACGAAGAGGACTCGGAAGCTAAAGGTAATAATAAAATAATACTAAATGCTTTGTTGCCAAAAAAAGTTTTACATTGGCCTCAAACTAGGCAAGCCTGTGCATATCTTGGGCACCCATATTTAGTTTATGTTCTTCCTGTGCGAGTCCCAAAAAATACTTTTTCTCTTTCTTTCGAAGTAAATATGCATTGGTTAATATTATTATCAAAATTCTGATGTAAAAAAAGGAACAAAAGATGTTAAAATGTATTGCCACAATATGTGTCATCAAACCCACCATGGCTGTGGTGAGATTTATCCTATAAATTGTTGGCGACACAGCCTTGATGGTTTACATAGACAGAAGAAATCAGCATCTTACAACTACGTTACAACGGCTTTTTAAAGACCCCTTTTTAACTTGATTTCTATGCTATCCCTAATAGTAAATTTAGACGTTCAAAGAGCCTATTGCATGTGCATATTATGGCACACCGATTTTCGTAATAAGAACTTAACTGTATTCGAAATACAGTTCTTTATACAAAACCAACAATCTAGTTAATAAGTCTTCAGTTTTGTATTTAAAACTTTATCCCAGTCGGAATAAAGTTCAAAATTGAGGAACTGGTACAATTACCCTTTGGCTAAATTTCATTTATGTAATAGGTCGGAATCAGTTTACACTAACTAACTTTTTTAAATAATTCCCAGGTCAACGCGCCCTCACAGCGCAACTAGCAGCTTTAAGCGAAGACATAGACACTAAGGCGCGTCTGATAGAACAGTTGGAACTGTCGCAGCGTCGTCTCGCTGCCTTGAAGACGCACTACGAACAGCGGCTCGATACGTTGCACCACCAGATCAAAGCGACCAATGATGAGAAGGATAAGGTGCTGGCTTCACTTGGTAAGTAAAACAGTGCATAATAATAAGCTGGTAGGCATGAACTGATGAATTTGGAGGGGAATACCGCTTTTTGAAGAACGTTAGCATTCTGATCCAGTCTCAAACCTTCAAAAATACAATTTACCAATTTTTTTGATAAATTGCGACTTGAATTTGAACGATTTTTTGTATGTGTTCGAGTTTTAATCGAACACTCAGCGAAAGTTAATAATTGCATCGAACGCAAGTATGCACATTCCCTCGTTCATCAAAATGTGGGCCAGTTTTCGTTGAGATCTCATTAGAGACATCTCGTAAGACACTCAAAACCACTATACATTTTTACCAACAAAAAAGTGTGCTATGTTAAGGACCATGGTCCTTCGAGCCGGATTGTCCAGAATTGATCTTCTGGTTTCTCGAAAGTGTGGCAATTATTCTCTTAAAAATGAGATAACTGTCACAGACAGTAAAGTATTTCTAGGCTTAATTAGTGAGCTTTACTAATTCTAATTTGCGAATCTGATTGAATTTTTTTAGGACTTGAAAATGTTACGTTTACTGAAGAAAAAGCTGTATGAGACTCTGTATAAATGCTACCCTCCGTTTACCTTCCAGCAACTCAACCATCTCCTCCAAGCGAGAAACTAAAGCGCGTCAAAGACGAGTACGAGCGGCGCGTGGCCGGCATGTCGCGCGAGCTGAAGCGCTTGCAAGCGGCGCAGCGCGAACACACGCGCCTGCAGCGCTCGCAGCAACAGACAGCGCTGCAGATCAACACGCTGCGCTCCGAGCTGCAGAACATGAAGCGGGACAAGGTCATAAGAATTTACCTTTATTTTCAAACCACAGAAAATCTATATTGTAGTGCTAGTGAAGGAAAGTTTTAATTAAATTTCTAAAAACATATACAGTAATGAATAAAAAATAATTTAAATGCAGTTAGCGTGCAATTATATTAACCTTTTATATTTTATATATAAACTATTATTGACTTTTTTGTAGTAGGATATACAGAAGCTCATGCCTATTTCCCGCCAGGGTACATAGAAACTACAGTGCGCCGCTTGCTACGATCCTTACGACACTTGATATTACATTATTTATGACTTAAAATAAAATAAATAAATCATCTTCAGGTCAAGTTAGTACAACGCATGCGCGAGGAGGCTAAGCGACACGCACAAGCTGAAGCGGTGCGGGCTAAAGAGGTTTGTAAAATTATTAGTAATTACATACACAACAGTTGCAATACTTCTATAAATACGTGACCACGTCCTTATAAGACCCCATCAACGATGTGCTGTGTATAAAATTAAACTGTGATATATTTATTTCCATTAGGTGGCACAGCTGCGCAAAGAATCTCGTAAGAACGCCAACTTAATTAGATCATTGGAAGCAGAAACCAAGATGAAGGAAGCGGTAAGTTAAGCAGAAAGCGACCTTACATTATTTGAAATGCAAGCACCTTAGTGGGTATTTAACGTGCATGGATAACGATAGCGAAAAACGGAGAGTTTGAGTGATAATAGGTAATATTAATTATTAGATTGTAATACATATTATGTTACCCCATACTAATGACTTGTGACTCAATGTGTCTCAGCGTCCCCCCCTCTCACTCACTGGTCAGTCACGTGGTAAGCGCCGCGTGGCCCGAAAGAGCACAGAGCAAAGTAATGTTTCAGATCCAAAAGATGTATTTAAAACGTTGTTACTGAACCAATATTTTCAATGAAGTGAATGATCCGGATCAATGGGTCGGTTCCGAAAAGAGGCTTTAAACACGTCATAAATTGTCTGAATATAAATCGCCATAGTGTATAGTATTCCTGTGCAGGTGTTACGGCGAAAGCAAGAAGAAGTGTCGTTGCTAAGGAAAGGACATCGCGACAAGCTTAGCAGTCGAGCGGCTGGCAGGGTACATGGTGAGTACTATATTATTTTTATCCATGTATATCAAGATACTTATGATGACTATGTAATATTAAAATAACAATCTAGTAATAGACGGAAATCCACTAAATAGCCAATCTTCACTTCATAGAAATATCAAAAAGATTTGTTAACACTTGTGATGTGCCGGATCATTAAAAATGTATATCCGCGGATACGGATATTTGGTGTCAAGATCCGCGGATATGGATACGGATCTTAACTTTCTTATTCAATCGGTGTCGATGTGCGTGACCTTCAAACGATAGTTTCGACTTGCGTTGCGCAAGTCTTTCTTTTGTTTTGTTTATACTTATTAAATATTTGATTTAAAAAAAAACTGAACGGAATTTAATAGTTTTTCATTGCTAACTAATTTCCAACATATAGGATTTTGTCTACATATTGAAAATTAATAAGGCAAAAGATCCGTAAAGGATCCGACAAAAAAGTAACAGATTCAGATTTTGATATCCGGTACATCACTAGTTAGCACACACACGCGTTTGTGAAGAAAACCGATTCTTGATCAAGAGGGGCAATTCTCGTCATTTTAAAAACGTTCACAGTCTCATCTAAGTCTCAAATCTGTAAAAAAAAACTCGAGTTTCCATAAAATTTTAACAAGTTGACTCGATGACAATATTTGATTGTCACCTAGAGAGACTGCGGCTAGATTTTGAATGGTTTTGAATTTGAGAATTGGCCTTCAGGTTGTCAAATAACTCAAAATGGCCGCGTTTTACTCGACCTACCTCATTCCCCGTCGACGTAATACGAGTAAAAACGTATGGAGCATCTAGATTTTACTAAAATTGGATAGTATACTTACAGCAAAAAGAGATCACTCTAAAAAAAACATGAATTCTCAACAGATCGCACACGGAACCGCAAGAGCGCTTCGTACCGTGAAGCGTGGTCTCGTCTCGAGTGCTGGGTGTCGCGCGCATGCGCAGCACGTTGCACGCTGGGAGAACTGGAGGCCGCGCTCGAACGGTTGCTGCAACAACGTGAGAAAGCAAGGAACACTGACCAAGACCCCGACGCGAAACATCTGTTACGCTACCTTAGGGAGTCCATAGCTGATACTCAGGCGCAGATCATGCAGATAGAGGTAGTATTTTTATTTATTTATCCATCTTCATCATCATCATGTGTGGTGCCGGACGTAAAGAATAGCACCATCCCACATCTTCCTGTGGGTGTCGTAAGACGCAACTATGGGACTTCCTAGAGAATGGGCAGCAGCGTTCTCTATGCATTTTACCACCAAACTGCGATCGCCAACCCGCCTGCCAAGCGTGGCGATTATGGCAAACCCCTTATTGGGGGAGGCCCATGTCCAGCAGTGGACATCTTTCAGCTGAAATGATGATAATGATCATCATCACTATTTCGGCCGAATGACGTCCACTGCTGGATATTGGCGTCCCCCAAGCACCACCACTTCGACCGGTTCTTCCTGCATCTACCGGATATATTATGCTTATTTATCCATACTTCATTCTACAATTACTGAGTTTTCTTTAATGCCATAGCTTTCTTATTTAACTGTACTTTTTATTTCGAGAATAAATTAAATGTTGCATCTTATTACACACTAAGCCTTCATTGTGAATTTACTCAAGAAAGAGTAACCATGGCAGGTAACTCCACGATTACGTGGACACATAAACTCGCGTCTTTTTCCCACGAGGATAGGCAGAATCTACGGAACGCCACGTACTACGATCCCTACATACTCATTTTGCCTCGCTTAAGTTCATATATCTGGTCATACACGGTGAAACACTCCACGGTTACTCTTTCAAAAAAAACTGGCTTTTACATTTTCTTTCAAATAAAAGTGTTACCGTTTTTATCTTCCCAGGAAGAGAACGACGAGAACATGCTCCCTCGTCTCCTGGACCACATCGACAGTGCCGAGGCGGGGCGCTACTCCCTGGAGCGCCTGGCCGCCCTCACCCTGCAACACGCACAGGACGCCGCCAGGAACCTCAAGATGTTGCAGGACACGCGCGCGCAACTCAAAGAGGTAAATCCCTACTCCCTAGTTCCCTACAAATATTATCCATCTAATCTAACTAGCCTGCATTGTCCCACTGTACGGCTATCTCTACCTTTTCCACTAATATTATAAATGCGAAAATAACTCTGTCTAGTCGTCGCTGTCGCTTTCGCGACTAAATCACTAAACCGATTTTAGTGAAATTTGGTATGGAGTAAGTTTGAACCCCAAGAAAGGACATAGGCCTATTTTTACTCCGCGATTTCGTCTGCGTCCACGATTGCCGACATTTACGCGGAAATCGCGGGCGAAAGCTAGTAATTGTATAAACGAAAGTTGCTCTTTGTTATCGGCATGTATTGTGTGGTGGGAAATTGTATGATACTGGCAACATATGTAACAGCTTGGAGCAGGAGAGAGTGGTTTGTAGCTAAATGATAACAAACGCACGGCTCGACCCATGTTAATCAACGCTTGCTGGTGGATTCATGATCCTCCGTGCCTCGGAAACCACACTAAACTGTAGGTCCCGGTTCCGGCTGATATTCGTAGATCATTGACAGTCGTGGTTGTCAGATGTTCACAAGTCTGATAGTAGGTCGTGTTATTGTGACAGTAACTGGGTTGGGCAGGTCGAATAGGCAGTCACTGCATTTTAAATACTAGTATTCATCTGTATCTTCTGGGATCGGCAGCGAACCCCTATGCAACGCCGCATATTTATTGGAAATAAAGTAAAGATAAAATTACGTACCATAAAAATGCCCTGAAAACTATGTTACTAATAAGACGCTTAATCGTGGTAAATATAATTTCCAATAATTATTTCTCAACTTTTGATAGAGGGCGTTTAACCTCATTGTGACTTGAATAATAATTCCCTTATTTTTTCCTGCCCATCAGCTGGAAGAAACTACAGAACGTACCGCGAGTGCCTTGAGAATAGCGAGTACAGAAGACCAGAACCTGAACCCGTGGGCGACAGTGCCGGCGGGCCTGCACGCTCTGCTCGCGCACGTGTCGTCCGGCACCTCCACGCGCTCTGTGTCGCCCGTCGACAGGTAAGCGGAGCGGCAGAACTAGATACTTGTAGGACACCGATCTTCTTCTTTGTCGTATCAATGATGCTAAGTGTTTGTTTTAAATAAGCTTCCACTAGAATTCCTCGTTGGCCTCGCAAAGGTTTTCCATAATGAGAGAGCACGATAAGAGAATGAGCATAGTATGCGATGTGGGTCCACAGTTGCACTGCGGCTCATCGGAGTACCTCCAGCTGACAAACTGGTGCCGGCAGCGGTCCACCTGTAATTTCAGTTTTTGTTGCCCTGCTTGAAGCCTTTCTGCAGGCTCAACATATTCAACTGGAGCGGATGTTCGAGAAGCGACAGTTTTTATCGGACCTAACTAGATCATCATATACCGTCATTCAGTGGGGTGATTGAATTGAGAAAGCTGTTACGGCTCGTCAGTCTGCGGCTTTGTTACATTAAATGATACATGATTTTATTTCTGTAAGTAGGTTTGTATAAACACTTTTACATGTCAATTATAAAGCGAATGTCGTTTTTCTTTCTCCTGCTTCAACGTTTCAGTGGCACAATCGACTTCCCTTCGAACTTCAGGCGTACAACTGGGTAAAGTGAGGCAAACAGGATTATTTTGAAGTACCCTGTAATTATTCGGCATGTTTCATATAACTTTTTGGGCATGGGCGGAACGATTCCATGGCACAAGGCTTGCAAATTCGCCAGCCGAAAAGCGGAGAGCCACGCCAGATATCCGGAGATTTTGTGAATTGTTTGATGTTAGCCAATTTAGCAAGTTATTACGAGCACCACCCTTCAGTTTAATCTCGGTAAAGTGTTGTTTGTAGGCCAGTAAATAAAATGGGAGCTAGGACACTGCCTTGCGGTAAGCCGTTCTTCAAGATGCACCATCTGCTTTTGTCAGAGTTTAAATGGACTATGAAACGTCGATATAATAACATTTCACCCAATAAGCGTATAAATGCTTGATTATCATTTAGGGTAGTTACTTTAGAAAGTAATCTCTAACGTTAACAGTATCGTAAGCTGATAGGGCGACTACAACGATGGCTGCATTTCTATCTTGGATAAATATTTGGTGAGGCGGAGGATTTACCGGGTACGTGATTTTCCGGGGCGGAAACGAGCATGTTCTGATATCAACTCAGTGTAGATTCCACGGTTAACGATCAGGGGCTGGGGGCGGTTCAGTTTTAGTCGTTCAAACAGTTTAAATGTGCGACCTGGGAAGTAAATTGGGCGGTAGTTTTTTTTATTTCGTTGGAGAGTTTCCTGGATTGAGGAGTGCTATCACTTTAGCTTTTTGCGATGCTTAGGCCTAAGTTTTTAATTGTTCCAACGAAACGTCGTCCAGGCCAACAGCTTTTCCGTTTTTAGAGCCTTTATTGCTGGGATAATATCAGTTGCCTTAATGGTTTTTATGCGGTTTTCGCCATCATTTAGAACATTCATACTGAAGGTTTCTGTATATAAGGTGTATCTATTCATATACGAAATATTTTAAGAGGTACACCTGTAGGTGGTAAAGAAGCTACAGCGACGAAAAAATAAATATCTGAATGTATTTTTTTTCAAAACTTAATATTTATAAATTATTTGACGCACATAAGAAATACTGGCTCTTTCTTATTTTTTACGGCCCGAGACACCGCGGCCATGCTCGTGCCGTCCGGTCGCCGCCCTCGCAGCGTCAGGCGGGCCATTCATAGAATTTGGAGTAAAGGTTTTATGCAAAACGTCTCAAGCAGTTTTAAAATTATAATAATTACGAAAATTCAAAAACGCTTAGATAAAAAAAAATATTTTTGCTTCTATAGCTACTTTACCTCCTCTGCCTCTTAAAATATTTCGTGTATGAATAGATACACCTTATATATTACAATATTTAACTTAGATAAAACATAAAAATCTTGATGTCTTTACATGTAGCCATTGCACTCGTGTAGTATTAATTTTAAATAACCCTCATTACCTTGAATTAATACAAATTTAATTACACCATCAGTTATTGGCACAGTGCGCAGCAAGAGTCGCGACCTCCGAACGGTGTCCGAGAGACCAGTACGGCGCCCGCCTCGCCGCCTGACGACAACACACCATCGCCTTTCCAACGGAACACGTTAGTATACATATAAATTAAAGTCTCTTTTCGTGTGACAGTGTGGCAGAAAACGGTGAAGGAAAACCTTGAGCCTTGGCTGGCTTTATACTTCATCACAAATATTTGTACGCCCAATGGCATGACATAGCGCACTTTTTATTTTCTTTAAATATCATCAAACAAATGACTTAAAATGACTTATGAAACCGACATGTCTTAGAACAAAATATTCGACGACTTGTGACATTTACCAACCTGCACTGGGCCCACGTGGTGGATGTTGGCCAAGTGTCTCTCACAGAGGGAGGGAGTTCTGTGTCCCAGCAGTGGGAAAATTATAGGCAATATATGTGACAAAAAATATATTCGAAAATCAATTGCTTTTAATTACCTCGCAGGTGTGAAAAATAGAATATTGATAAGGGAGTTCGTCTGCGGTGAGTTCATCTCCCTTGCTGAACTAAAAGCTATGGCCACGCTTGGGAATCAATATTTGCGTTCGTGATATATGACAGTTTCATCCCCTTAGCAAATAATCTACTATTGTATTATGTTTGATTGGTTTCCATTGGTATTTTTCCCCAGCGTCCGTCGCGGCTCGGTACGCCTACGTGACCTGGGTGTGATAGGCCGCGAGGAAGACCCAATGACGCAGTCCATGGTAGAGCCCATGTCGCCGCGCCCCATCCCGCTCAGCCGCGTGCCCAGCGCGCCGGGCAGTCTGCGGTACGTGCACTGTGTTCTATGTACTATTGTGATGGCGCTCTTAGAGGGAAGAGCCAAATGCTCGCGAAGGAGGAGGCGGGGCGCGTGAGGGAGTGGCAATCACTGCGCCCTCACGTCCCTAGCCGCCGCAGGAGGAGACGCCCCGGGCGCACAGTGGAACGAATGTATGGGAGCGGTTGGACGTAGACATGTCCGAAAAATAAGAGTAAAATTATGACAAACTAATGATGCCATCTTATTCAATTACTTAATGCCTTCATAAATTGTGGTGATGAATTTCTTCATAACTCCCATATTTCGGGAGTAATTTGAGAAAATGTGAAATTTTACTATGAAAATGAGTGTATCGAGCTCTCTCCCTCCTGATTCCGGGCTTGTTTCAAGTAGCGGTCTCTAATATCGTAATGCTATTACTAAGAGCTATATTTAATACTAAGACACATAGTGCGCCAAATGTGCACTTTCTGGGATAAAAGGAAATGAAAATTTAAAAAAAAAAACGTTTTTTCCCCATTTGTATTTACTTTAAACCGCAGACAGACTTATTAAGAGGTCTATAAATATATTATATATATACAGAAATATATATTAACAAAAATATTCACAAGAACTGATGAGAGTATGACTTTTAAGTAAGTTGATAATAAATTACCTAGTTTCATTAAAAGTACAATAAATAATTAAGATGTAAGCTCTAATTTACTAAGTTACACATTTTAAAACAATAACATCATTTAATTATCTTCGTCATCATCATCATCATCAATTAATTCAAATTCAGAATCGATGTCCGCTAAATCATTTATGTTAACAAATTCGATATCACTTTTCTCAGAATCCGTAAGCTCATAAAATTCCTTAAAAGAAGATTTTTTTACAAACTTATTTCCTTTTGGACGGATACTTGTAACAAGTGGATCAGAAGACAGTAAAAGATTGTGCATAATATCTTCATTGCATGAGATACTGCTATGCTTTCGAGAATGCCCCTCTCTATATTTTCTAAAATCTTTATTTCTAGCCTCAGATGCCTCTTCGGATAGAAAACCAATGGGCACAATTGACATGTTCTGAACTATGTCTGGCCCATGCATTAAAATTTTATGAAGTGAAGAAGGCATATAATACCATGGGTATAACTCCACGTAAAGCTTAGCAGTATCAAAGCAGAACTCTCGGAATTTAGTTACGTTGATCTTCTCTCCTGATGAAATACACTGCAAGATCACACAGAGTTTTCTTAAAAGCATAGCATCTATTCCGGTCAGTTCAGCAGATTTAGTGTAGTTTTCAAAAAATCTCCTTGCCGAGTTGCCATTGTTGGTGGATCCACTGCCTTGTTTCACAACATCGAGAAGTAAGCCCGTTTCTCTTCTTACAGCCTCTTGAACTCTTTTCTTCCTGTCATCAACTTGCCTTTTTGCTATATCACCCCTTACTTGCCATGATTTTATGTCTAATTTGTAGGAAATGTGTAATAAGCATTCCATTGAGCGAATCCAAGCGTGAAGGGTGCTTAAGCTATATTTATACATGTCCTCGTTTGCGTGTTTATCTTTGATTAACTCTAAATTATTCATTTCTTTAGGACAAGCCTTGCATATGTCACACACTGAAGCTGCTGTATTGGATATAATGGAATGAATTTTACCATCAATCATTGTCAACAGCAGTTGGTGTTTGACACTAATTCCATCAGTGATGGTGGATGGAGTTAAGGCTTCAATCTCTGCTTCGATTTCAGCCATCTCTCTCTGCACATTTTCTTTGGTTTCCTTTATAAACTTAAACAATATTGGCCGGCAAAATGAAGTGGAAGATGGTCGCTCGTTTTCCCAAATTGTTACACCTTTTGAGACGAGCCGCAGTGGTACAAGACTAATCATAAAATTACTAGCAAGATTGATTTGCTCATCTTCACTCGTCCTTTGATGATAAATGCTTTGGCTAGATGATCCGTCAAAACCCCATTTGCTGGTCAATACGAGCTGTTGATTGGGATCAACAGGGGTTTCTAACGACCTAATAAGTCTTCTTGAGGTTAAATCCATCAAGGCTTGTAATTTGATTTTTGCAGAGCTCTCTGTAACTGTGAGATCTTCTTTGGCCGGATAGCACTTAATTTTTTCTTTAACCAACATGTAGTAACTCGGGTATTGAAGAGCTCCTTCTTGAGTGTTGAAATCCCGAAGAGTGTTATAGCGCCATTTCGATAAGTTCATCGATACATAAAGAGCCAATGCCTTCAAAGGGGATATTTCCCGTACCTGAATTGATTTACCTTCAATGAAGGCTTTGATTTTTGAGGCCTCTTCTGGATTCTCCGTCAAGTATTTCATAACATAAGCTGTATCGCTTTGTCCTGCCTTTTGAAGCGCCCTTTCGGCCGAAAACATAATTTCAGCGCTGCTACTGCTGCATGAAAGACTATCTTCAGTGCGTCTTCTTTTTTGCCGGTTACTAAGGTCCTCAAAAGATTTACGAGGACTAGGATGTGTACAAGTTGAAGCATCAGATTTAGCAGGAGAAATTATGGGCTCGATGACGTCACTTATATTTTCTGCAGAAGGTTCCATATTTTCATTCTGTAATTCCGGCCATTGAATTGCAGCCTGTAGCCAAATCTCATGTTTCTTCCGAAACTTATCTGTGCTTCTTCCAGACTGTGTCCATTTTGCATAAATGCGGTAGCAAAATCGACGACACCAGTCTTTTAAACTTGTTTCAGCACTTTCACATAACTGAACACAACTGTTATCTTTTAAAACACTGAACAAATAGTTAAAGTCGCGTAAATCTTTATGTGCGCGTGCGCATAAAGCAACGTGAATATCAAGATTTGTATTAAAATTTGGAAAATACATTGCGAGATTAGCTTGGATACAACGAGGTGTAAATCAACACTGATTTTAAAGTTACTAATAGTGACCTATTTATATAAAATCCAGGTATCCCAGGTATCCTTTGTTAAATATTGCAAGGTAATTAGTTATTGTGATAATTAGTAAATGATGCATGCTAAATTAGTGTATTAAGAGCCATTTAGTAATTAAATAATAGCAATGTTCTTATCAGTAATCATTAGTGCATCAGTTTTATATGTAAACCTTAAGTCCCTAATTATATATCCTAATTAGCTTATATCTTCTCTAATTGGCTGCTCAGAAATGTTATTGTAATAAGGTAAACCTTTAGAAAAACGGTTTTAATCAACAAAATAAACAAAAAATAAAAAAATTGTGTTATAAAATAAACATCACTCTTTATCCCAGAAAGTGCACATTTGGCGCACTATGTGTCTTAGTATTAAATATAGCTCTTAGTATTAGCATTATGATATTAGAGACCGCTACTTGAAACAAGCCCGGAATCAGGAGGGAGAGAGCTCGATACACTCATTTTCATAGTAAAATTTCACATTTTCTCAAATTACTCCCGAAATATGGGAGTTATGAAGAAATTCATCACCACAAGTTATGAAGGCATTAAGTAATCGAATAAGATGGCATCATTAGTTTGGCATAATTTTACTCTTTTTTTTCGGACATGTCTACGTCCAACCGCTCCCATACATTCGTTCCACTGTGGGGCGTTGGGAGTCGATACCTGACTCCCGGCCACCGTAGGCGCGAGCTTGCGGGCGGCGAGCAATGGGTAGCTCGCCGCCCGGTAAGGACCAAGCTCGGGTCGACGGCGCGCAGTGTTCCACGCGCGCCTCAAAGAGATGTCAGCAGCATTGAAGGGGTCTGCTAGCGGTCCTAGCCTGCCAGGGTCGCGAGATTGTTCGAAAGAGATACCGTGACCCTGGCACATGGGCAACTTAATCAAAACATGATTTTACGGCCCTAACAAAAATGTATTCGACCACCATCATCATCATTTCAGCCGAAACACGTCCACTGCTGGACATAGGCCTCACCCAAGCTCCGCCACTTCAATCGGTTTTCTGCTTCCCGCATACAACGGATTCCTGCGGCCTTCACAAGGTCATCGGTCCACCTTGTCGGAGGCCTTCCAACGCTACGTCTTCCGGTACGAAGTCGCTTCTTCAGAACATTTCGGCCCCATCAGCCATCTGTACTGCGAGCAATGTGCCCTGCCCACTGCCATTTAAGTTTAGCAATTCTTCGGGCTATGTCGGTTACCTTGGTTCGCCTGCAGATCTCTTCATTTCTGATTCGAAAACTCCAAGCATAATATGTATATAAACAATTATAATCATTTAAACTAGGGGTGCATAAGAAAACAGATATATCGGTGTTTTGATGTTGCCGACGTATAAATAACCTAAACAACGCGTGGTTTATTTCGCATTTTATTTCGTTCCTTTGAAGAGACGCCTGCCTTACACATCTAGTTCATTCATTACCTACGCTTACCTCTTACTCCGCCCTCCGCCTACCTCGCCCAAAGCACGAAAGCAACAAGCATAGATCCTAATACAGAGTAGTTCCTGTAACAATGTCTCTCAATTTTACTTGACAATCTTTGAAAGAAGCCGTTGATAGTTATGTCCGATTTCCAATATATCTTTCACATGAGTTCTGTCGCATCCGAGAGACAATTCTCTAGCAGGCCTCATTCAAACGGACTTGTGAAATCGCCTTTCTCCTTACTCTACCTCCATACCTTGAGAATTATTTGATTCCTCAATAAAAACTTGTAAATGTACAGATGAGTTTTTTTTTTGTGTTTTTTAAGTATTATTTACTTTAATAATTTCATTTTCACTTTAAGCTCATTTCGGTGTCGGTATCGCCCGATTCATAAGTATAGGTATCGTGTCGGCCAAGATAAGTATCGATGCATCCCAAATTAAAACTATCAAAACAATCTCTCTCATTTGAGGCGAGGAAATGAAGCGTTATTTTGCGTAACAAAAGAATAGCACGTTTTACCGATGTTTAAACAAAGAATTAAATTCACTTAGCAATATGAAAATTTTACACATAGAAAACTCGTGCTGTTTCTGTCAATCGTTTAACAATGACGGAGACGGGATGATGTTTTAAATATGTTTATGATTAAGGTCTGATTTTTCAATTGTCAGGTAACTTTTAACTGGTGAATAAATATTGCGGTTTGACAGCTCGTGTATAGAAAATATGTCAAACTTTCCGGTTTATTTTTCCGATAAAAGTTATCTGACTATTGAAAAATCAGGTATTAGTGATCTCGGTGCAAGCAGGCGTCCCACCCTTGATTTAAAGCTACATTTATGCCACCCACAGAGGCCTCCAGCCCTTGAGCAGTACGGCCGGTTCACTTGCCTCACCAGTAGTCGTACGTCGGCCGGCCGCGCCGCCCGAGTCACCGCGACCACCGCGCCGGCATCACAACCTGTCCAAGCCCGCCGCCATGTACGTATACAACACTCCACTGTACATACCGTAGAGAGAGATGTATAGCGGACATTGTCACTTACACTCGCGGAATGAAAAGGTTAAACCATCTTACTTAATAAAAAAATATTAATTCAATAACAAACACTAAACTCCCAGGAGGTCAGGGTGTGTGTTCTCTACCAGTTAATTTTTGACACGAAAATTCCTTGACTGTAATTGCTTCAGGAAGAATCTTTAAAAAGTTGACCCCTACAGGGGTTAAATTGAGGATGAAATTTTGCGATTTTTGAAGATGGGATACCCGATAGACCGGACGCACGGCATGTTTCAAAATTGTTCACATGTCAATTCTTCCTGCTGTGATTTTAAAAGTTGTCCTCTCATTATACGGAAATCAATGTAAGATCAGTTTATACTGGAAATGCATAGCTTGATATGTAGCCGTGTGTATGTGTTCATAAAAATAATTAGTGCAAGTAGAAATATTTGTATCTAACAGTGTTAACCTTTTCATTCGGCGGCTGTACTTGTATGTTAAGGCAGATGTGTGCCGTTTTGTACCTAGCATTCAATTTAAATTTTCATGTTTTTGTTTTTAATTAAAATTCTTGAAGAACTCTCATAGGTTTGATCAGCACAACCTTTCGACCGCTGAAATATTTAGTTGTCCAGTGTAATCGTTTTAAATGTGATGTCAATATTTATTTTATTATAAAACCTGATATTATATTATTATATTTATGATTGGGAATTGGTAAACTCTTTATATTCTTAATTTTTCTTTGAGGGCTGTTTTTTCAATTTTATTCGGGAAATGATTTTATTTATTTTTTCGAAGAAAAATCCGTCAAAAGTCAATTTTTTTTCTCGTATAAAACTTATGTAACGATGAAAAAACAACCCTAAGTAACGTATTTAACAATCAAATGAAAGCTTGAGTAGTTAGAAATATATCTGTCTCTATCACTCTGGTATTTGTGCGATATCGCCGTCCCTTTCTGCATGGTACACTGCTTGGATATATGTGCTACACTCTAGTTGGTGTGAGGTAGAAATTTCTGTAGTTGTATTTAGAACTGGGACATGTGTTTATGTATGTTTATAGAAATAATATTATTTACTACAGGTTAACTTAAAGAAAAGGAATAAGAAATGACGATGCTTTTGTTGATATTTGTATTTTGCTCCAACTTACTCTGTTCGAATGAAAGGTAGTCAAAGGACTCGTGGCATTCGCGATCATAAAGCGTGCGAGTAGAGCAGTGAATTTTCCTCATGATTTCTCGCTCGCACGTTTTATGACCACGCATGCTACGAACTTTTATGTTTATACTGGCATTTCTGAATCCATTTTAAGTTAATCTGTAGTACTTTGAACCGTCTAGTTATACGTGCAAAGTAATAAACAATCAAAACGCATTCACTTTCTAAGCCACCCTTGGTACACATTTGTAACCGATGTCGTCTAACTTGCATATTAAACACAATCGATATTGTTTAACCATAATCAACTTTAAGGGCCACTTGTTAATGCACCACTTGCAACATACCTTAACGCTATACACATCATTTGTTTCTGTCAATTGTTACAAGATGATAGAAACAGAACCATGTTTTAAACAAGTATAGCTCTAAATGTATTAAGTGATTGGTGGTACAAGCTGACTTTGGAACCTCGATACAATTCCCTAAATGCGTAAAAAAGAGGTTTTAGTTGGTCTTTTTGCGCATTTGGCGTGAATTTCTTGATACTTTTGCACATATAATTGTATGGTTATACGGTGATGGCGCTCGGTGGGTGGGCCGGGGCGAGTCGCTGACGCGTGTGTCGCTTGCAGCCTGCTGACCGAGCTGTCCATCGTGGAGGACTGACCCGCCCCCGCCGCGCCGCAGCGTCCGCCCCCCTCACACGTCATTCGACGCTCTGCATGCTTACTTGTTATTTATTGCTTCTTCTACGTATTAATAACTCTTTATCGAAGCTATTTTTGATGGTTTTAGAGATGATATAGTATGTTGAAGTATTATTTGTGACTTGTCCAGTGAGGTTGTAATTTAAATACAACATATTGATCATTTAGAAAAATAAGATTTGTTTTTTATGTCAATTATTTATATTAATAACAAGGGCCGTAATAATACTTGCAAATAAATCACGTATTATTTCTAAAACCATGCAAATTTCTGGTTGTATTTAATATTTAAAAAGTCGGCGTGATAGGGTTAAAGAGTACGCAATTATTTACGGGCGCGTTCGTATTATACGTACGTGCGCGTCCATATGTACGCTGAAAGAATATAACTATGTATATAAACATTAGGATTAACCTAAAATATTAACTGTTTGACTCGAAACTTTGTAATGTAAATTAAAAGTTACAATATTTTAGGCACTAACCATACGGGTATCGAACCAAAAATGTCTAAAGACGCTTGATACCGCTTAGAATTTTCTATCAAAGCAGCTGCAATTTGAACGTTACTGTGATGATCATATGATCTAATTTTGTATAACTAAATTATCCAAGTTTCAGTGTAGTTTTAAGGGAACTCTTGCATTTAAGAAGTGCATAAAATGTTAAATAATTATACTAATCCAAAGGAATTGTTTAGCTTCATGCGTTTTACTGTATTATATCGAAGTAGTGTGTAAGTATATCGTCACAAGTGTAACGTAAGCTTTAACTTGGCAGTTGGTTATTACCACACATATTTATAAACTATACAGATGGTTAACTTCAATATTCGTCAATATTCAACACATATGGTCGCTAAATTAAAATGTTTATCAGATTTTGAATTTTCTTTACATTGACTGTTATATGTCGCGGACCAAAAATGTTTATCGAATTTTGAATTCGATTCCTTTACATTGACTTAAGTCGATGTCATATCAATTTAAGCACAAATAACTATTTACCATTTTGTTTTTTTAATACATTGTATCCTTTATCAGGTTATGTTTGTGTCAATCATTTTAATATCACCTCTCTAAATAAAACTCGTTACGTCAACAATTAGACCAGTTCGTAAGGACGTAAAAATATCGCGGCAGGATATTATCCACTGCACACTGGATTTTGAACTCTTAGTGTTGAGCCGAGCATTCAGAATCCAACAGAGTGCATCCCAACATTAAAATATGCTGATCGATTTTCAACTTTCGGTGCTAAGCAGTACGTTGAAGATCCAGCGTGCGAAATAATTTCGCTGTAATATATTTACGTCTCTGCGAACGTGGACTTATACTTGGACTTTTAATTCTATTCAGTAAGTTGGCAGTTCAAAGAAAAATAATGATACCATGCTAAAACCAATAGTGTTGTGGTGGTGAACGATTTCGCGTAAAGAATGATTGATAAAAATGGTTTAATTTAAAAAAAAACTTTAATTTTTAGGTTCTGGAATATAAGAATAATTAATAATTTTAATAACAGTTATTTCCTTTTTTTATACTCTTCTTATGGAAACAAAACTAAATATAAAAATCATGTAATTTTACTTAATTTTTCACTTTAGTCATTTTATTACCTTGGGCGATAGACGATGTTATATATCGATATAGTATATATCGTGTTTTAAGACAAGTTATTAAATTATAAATAAAAAGTTTGCATGTAAGTACATCATTTCAAGTTCATTCAATTTCATTCATTCTTACACCACCTCACTATCATTTTTTTTTTCTGTCAAAATCTGTTATCGGGCCAACTGTTTAGTTAGTGAATAGGATTAAAAGTCCAGGTATAAGTAAAACTGTCAACACCTAGTAAAATAAATGAGCGAACCCATATAGACCTTAGGGTGGTAAACATTTTCAATCTACGACGTAATAATAGATCTACGTTATAATGTTGAGAGAGAGAGAGAGAGAGACAAATATCAAGTTAAACATGGGTATAGTTTGTATTTTGTGAGTACAGTGTATGTACGAAGTATGTATATTATGTAGGCACAATAAATAGATGCAATACAGCTTGTGTTTTGTTTGCTACCGGCATGACGCACCCCCGCTATATACTGCATGATTTAGCATTCAATATGTTGATATCAAATTATACAAAATTATGATTTTTTTATGTAATTGCATAAAGACAAAAATATAGTTTATACTCCATGCAGAGTACGAAGAATAAATTCTTATAAGATTTCTTATTGGTTCCTTCATTCAATGAATGCACGATATGCAATAAAATAAAACCTAGTCGTTACTTCAGTATGGCCCGAATTGCATGAATTCTTGACTGAATTCTTCCAGTATATTTTCTGCTTATCAAAAAAATGTATGAAGATCTTTTGTGAACTAACTTTTAAGAATGATAGTCTTTGCACCAGAGATCTTATCAGTTGCACGTGCAAAGAGTCTGATATAACACGATACACTGTGCACTGGAGTTGTTTCTAACATTATAGCAGTTTATCCTAAAAATACCCGTAGAAAAACATATGACAATCTTCAAGGTTTAGAAATCACGTAGCCGAAAATTTTGAAATCAAGATTAGTTTCCGCTTCGATCCAAAGACATTGTAAGTATTTTTTTTTTTGTGTTGTGGTCCATGTTCTCATTTTAAACCATATCCATGGCATGGCTAATGGCTACTACTGTGATCCATTATGCCCCATTGAACCATCCGTTTTGTTGCTACATTTAATGTGATCCCCTATTAATAGTGTAAAATCCTTAGCTTATGAAATTACTTAACGAAACATCCATGATTAAATACATTTTTATTAATAGGAATAATAAAGATGTGATCATTTTAATTAATTAATCAACTCAGCCTACCGCATTCCACTACTGGACATAGGGCAACTCCAAACGCCCCAAAATTCAGCTTATATACGTCATAGTATCATTTAAAACCAAACAATTAAACTTATCTCATAAGAATGACCAACTTGATCGACTTTCATGACTTAACATTTTAGTAAACTTTAGTACAATCGAGATAATTACATAATTATGACTTAAACTAGACATATGCGCCTTTCTCACGGGTACTAACTAATTCACAGAGTTCACACTAAGCCGTAGCCTGAAATATCCTGGGCAAGATGATATTTAAAAGCAAAACGTCGTATTACCATCCACGATTTGAAGCTATTTCCGTGCAACTGTAACTATGTGGATAGCCTCAGAAATAACTGGAACCAGATATTACTGCACTTCACACTTAAGTGGAATCCACATATTCCTATCTTATAGAATAAACATGAACATTTGCCGAATGAAAAGGGTTCCTCTTCAGCAAAATTTTGAAGTGTCATTTGTGCCTTAAGAGCTCAGAAAAGCTGGTTAACCTTTTATTTCTGCATGTGTACCTGGGTCTAAATTATTATCATTTTCCGGCCACGGCTTCATCATTTGCCATCCTTATGTCCTGTATTCCCGCTTGCTAACGCGCTCACTAACGCAGAGAGGCGAGTGCGACTGTGGGCACACCGCCCGCGTCGCCTGGTGCGTCGCGACGTGCAAGAGATGATGACGTATTTCTACGACTTACGGGAGCGGGACATGATAATACACCGCAAGGAGTCGTTAAGGAAATTGCTCTGAAGGTGGGTAATGTTACTTTTGACTTATCATCATCGCCCTCTTGCCCCCAACTCATCGTAATATATTTGTTGTCTGCGCAGTTCAAAATTGCTCTTTGAGCCGTCATCTTAAAACTCACTTCCTTATGGCTATATCATCTCTCTCATAATCCATGTATCTTCTATTTTGTCTAACTCTTTTTACCCACCTTTTACTTTCGCCTTATTTGACTACGAATTAAGTAGAGAAATTGTAAAATAGTTGTGTATCGTCTTTAGCGGGCCAGCGGCAGTGGTGGTAACAACACAGGCGCGTGGCTGCAGTGTACGCACGTGGCGGAGGGACACGCGGGCGCGGCACTCGCGCTCGCAGCCACCACGCACATGCTTTACAGCGGCGGAGTCGGTGAGTGTGTAGAGAAAGATGAAAAAAACATTTAGAATGAAAATTAGCCTATGTCCTTACCCAGGCCATCGTTTATCTGTGTTCCTAAATTTCCTCCAAATCCGTTCAGCCGTTTTAGCATGAAAGCGTAACAAACAAAAGTAAGTTTCGAATTCATAATACAATATATTAAGTAGGATTAAATTTTAGCCTGTTGTTCCACTGCAGGCTTCTCTTTCTCCTTTCAGCCAGGAAGTTAAATGTTTTTTGAAGAAATTTAGGTACACCTTATATCAATGACCTGCAAACTTCCTGAGATAAAAATAACAAACTAGTAAACCAGAAAAGGTATAAGCTTCGGTAATTTTCGTGTTCCGAATTCGTACGAAGTAAACGCCCAAGAGGCAGGTCTTCAAAGTATTATCCTGCCGCGCTTTAATAAGGCTCAAAATAGGCAAGTTATTCCATGGTTGCCAGGTCTATATTAGATCTCATCATAGCGGGTTCGTATATCTGAAGATAAACGGTGGTTCCCTAATAGCATAATTTTCATATAACTCACTATACTCCTCTAACTGTTATCTTCTTTCTACCCACCAGACCGCACAGTCCGCGGCTGGGACTTCACAGCAGGCACCGAAGCGTGGCGCGGCTGGTGCGGCGGCAGTGTGGGTGCGTTAGCGGCCGGCGAGCCCGATGCCAGGGAGTCACGGCTAGTATTGGCGGCTGCAGGGGCAGCTGTGAGGATGTTCGATACCAGGTCCAGGACGCCTGTCACTACGCTGTGGTAAGGAGCAGTTCCAGCCCTTTAAACTATGTCACGATCCCATATACATTGGTAAAGAAGACTCTTTGCTTTCCATTATAGAAGGTTTCTTTCGCGTTTTTTTTGTAGATAATAACAGGTAATTACAGGTAGATATAGGACAGATCGAGGTTTATATCGATTCAATTCACACTTCCTTCTTCATATCTTCTTTGTTATCCTTAGGTCGTCAGGTGCAACGGGTCCTTGCCCCGCCAACCGTGGCGTGGGTGGTGAAGTAGCCGTCACTGCGCTGGCACTCACACAGAATCATCGACTGTACACCGCTGCGGGAGACAAGTTGAGACTGTGGGACCTGCGAATGTAAGTGATAGTCTTGTACATTAAGTTAGTATAACACTCTTATTCCTAGAGTTACATAATGTTATGTAGCAGGGATTGTCGAATCCGCTGTCTTACAAAATAGCTTGGTTATGTTAAACAACTGACCAACATGCAGCTGAATTGTCATTGCGTTACATTTGACATAACTGTTACCGATGTAATGCAGAATGGCCGATCTGAAGTCACGAGAAGCGATGATGTGGCTTCTAACGCATATTGGTCACTGTACGTGGGTCACACTGAATGTTTTAGAAAGTAATAAACGGAATGATATACAAGCCTGTTAGTATTTTTTATTGCTTGCAAATCATTGAATATGTCACCCTTCTAACAGCTTCTATCATTAGCCGCACAGCACTCACGTTAACTTCAGTAGTCGCCGTAGGAGGACGTCTTTCTCGCGAATCATCAGTGAGTATGCTTCGACCACGTTTAAACTCATAAAACCAGTTGTAAACAGTGGCGCGGGATGGGGCTTCGTCATGAAATGCTAACGAAGTCGATCGTAACATTGTTGTTGAGTAATACCGCAACGACAATCGTAATAAATAATTGAGCGCTTCTCCAGTCAACTCCATTTCGACACACTACAGAATTTTTTTAAATTGCCTACACAAACAAATGACATATTAATTCATTACATATCTACAGATTCCCAAAGAGGTCCTGATTCGAAATTTGAAAACTTATTTCATCGACTGCTTTTTTATTGGCCTATTCTAAAACTTTCAGTATTACCCCCGTACAAACTACGGTGCCCAAAGAGTATTTTTACTATAGAATTTAAGGGCAAATACTCGTTTTTCGTTGCCCTTTCTCGATAGTTACAAAATTGAGTAGGTGGTAGTAGAAGTATTGTAATATAATAATAGTAATATTTAGAACATTTATCATCATTTGCTCTTATGTATGATATTTTTATGCCAGGATGGAGTGCGTGTCGAAACTGTGGACGGGTCACGCGGCGGCGGTGATGTGCCTGTGTGTGGGTCGCGCGGCGGGCGGTGACCTGGTGACCACGGGCTCCAAGGACCACTACGTGCGCACGCTCGACATGCTGCCGCAGGACACCGGTATGTGTAGCGTGCAGGCTGTGGGGGGTCTGTGCCTGTGTGTGGGGCGGGTCCTGGTGACCACGGGCTCCAAGGACCACTACGTGCGCACGCTCGACATGCTGCCGCAGGACACCGGTATGTGTAGCGTGCAGGCTGTGGGGGGTCTGTGCCTGTGTGTGGGGCGGGTCCTGGTGACCACGGGCTCCAAGGACCACTACGTGCGCACGCTCGACATGCTGCCGCAGGACACCGGTATGTGTAGCGTGCAGGCTGTGGGGGGTCTGTGCCTGTGTGTGGGGCGGGTCCTGGTGACCACGGGCTCCAAGGACCACTACGTGCGCACGCTCGACATGCTGCCGCAGGACACCGGTATGTGTAGCGTGCAGGCTGTGGGGGGTCTGTGCCTGTGTGTGGGGCGGGTCCTGGTGACCACGGGCTCCAAGGACCACTACGTGCGCACGCTCGACATGCTGCCGCAGGACACCGGTATGTGTAGCGTGCAGGCTGTGGGGGGTCTGTGCCTGTGTGTGGGGTGGGTCCTGGTGACCACGGGCTCCAAGGACCACTACGTGCGCACGCTCGACATGCTGCCGCAGGACACCGGTATGTGTAGCGTGCAGGCTGTAGTGTGGCGGGTCACGTGATTGCTACAAAGATCACTCAAAAATAGATAAATACCATATAATCGAGTACCTACAACGAGGAACGCCTTGATCTTCCTTATTCAAATCACTCATGTTTTTTGCTAATGCAGTATTTTGGTGCAGTTAAAAAAATCCAATTCACGCGCTCTCTGATTATTTTAGCTCTTTTATAATATAGCAAATGTGTTGCATGCTTGTAGATTTCTGTGTAACTTTCCTCAGCTTAATTTTGATGAAGCAAGATCATACTTAATAGATGGCCTGACAAATCTTAAGCGTGGATTTTAAATATATCTTAAAATTGCAGGTACTTGGGAAGCAAGTAATCGCTGGCTTCTGGAGCCGCCGCACTACGATGGAGTACAAGCTTTAGCATTATGTCAAGATGACGCAACGCTTTACAGCGCTTCACGGGACACCAGCCTCAAGCGGTGGAGTCTCACTGACCATACCCTCACTCATGTAAGTAATAAAAAATGTTTTTAACCCGAAATAACTTAGCTTGCGAAGTTTCTCAAACGTATTGGGTAACAAAACGATACTCATTACGTCAGTGAAGATTCGTCAGCTATTTTTGTTTGATCTTGTAGACTTCATTTATGTCCTTTTGAGAAGGAATATAGTGTTACAATCAGCAGAATATTTTTTTCGTATTGTAAATCAATGTAGCAATAACACTTTGAGAAGAACTCTTTTATTTTTATTCAATTGCATTTTTTAGTTTGTGAAGTGAAAATACAATTGGTATATATTGGTGACTATAACCAAATCGAAAAACACCACAATAATCCTAAAACTAAAACTTGGTATAAAATTTTAGAATGAATAAATATGAAGAAAATATCCCAACCTGCACTAGATCTGCTTAATATCATGTGACCCCACTACATCTATGATCAAGGCCAACAGTTATTTTGCAAATATCGGCACCGAGCTTGTAGCGAAAACTATTGCGCCGCTAAACCATTTAATCTATCTTGTGAGACATATAATAGCATTTCCCCTCTCAACTCGGTGGCTCTATCCCTTACCAGTTGACGAAGCTGAATTAAACTTTATCA
Source organism: Aporophyla lueneburgensis (assembly GCA_932294355.1). Classification (NCBI taxonomy): domain Eukaryota; kingdom Metazoa; phylum Arthropoda; class Insecta; order Lepidoptera; family Noctuidae; genus Aporophyla; species Aporophyla lueneburgensis. The sequence goes on along the minus strand of OW028739.1, from coordinate 7,070,254 downwards.
TTATGAGCCTACACAATAATAGCGCTACCGGTATTGATAAAATACCCACCGCGTTTATTAATGCTGTCAAAATGTTTCTTATTGCCCAACTGAAGCACATAATCAATCTTTATCTACAAAAATGTGTATTTCCCATTGAGTTTAAAAGAGAACCACATTCATAAGGGAAATGACAGAAGCAGTGTGAGCTATTAGAGACCCATATTGATTTTTACTTCATTATCTAAAATCTTTGAAAAGATCTTAAATTCACACCTTATTAATTACCTAAAAAAGAATAATTTACTTGCGCAAAACCAGTATGAGTTCAGAAAACATAAATGTTCTAAAAATGCAGTTCTAGATCTGACGAATAGCATAATTAACGCCTTAGAAAACGAAAACAAAACACTAAGCATTTTTCTAGATCTGTCCAAAGCGTTTGACACTGTCTCAGTCACCGCCCGTCTGAAGGAAATGGTGGTTGAACATTTTAAAAGAATCACCAAGACTTCTTCTTAAGACCTTATAGGACGAACACAATGTTTTAAAATACAAACCTTACATAGTATGTAGTGATAACATTGATCTCATCGGCTTTGAGATGCCGCAGGGTAGTGTACTTTGTCCTACATTCTTTCCTATCTAGGCAAACTTGACCGCTGTAATCGTGTGTTGCAAAACCTGGAAAAATGCTTCAACTGATACAGATAATGCTCTCAAACTGATCCATAACGCGGTGGAATAATAACTTATTCACTATACATTTTGCTAAAACGGATTATATCGCTTTCTCATCATCCACCCCTCCTAACCTTCAAGTAATCTCCCTTAAAGCTTCAAATTTGCCTGGGCCCAGATACGCAGACCTGCAATTGCCAATGCATAGAGAGAGAAAATAACGTTAAGGACCTTGGTGTCTTTCTTGACTCCGCCCTGAATTGCCATAGTATATTCAACCTAAAATGTTCCCACTGCTGAGACACAGGCCTCCTTTCTGTGAGAAGGAGTGTGCTGTAATCCGGCGCGGGCCCAGTACAGGTAGATAGGTGCCACAAGTCTGCGAAATCTTTTTTAAGACGCTTTTATTAGCTTGGTAGTAAATATGTAACGGAATCTTCAAACGTGATTTTCACCCACTTCAAGACATCAGATTAGTTTGAAATGTTTGCACACTTATCAAGAGCCTGAATACTTCATACACTTGATGCATTTTCCAGTCTTTCAACGCTTTCTTTCTGTGTACCAGGGTGTAATGAATGCGCACAAGGGCTGGGTGACAGGCGTGTGCGTAGTCGGGACGGGCCAGAACACGTTGGTAGCGAGTTGCGGGCGCGACTCGGCGCTGCGCGTGTGGAGCGGCGCGCTGCGGGCCGCCGCGCCGCCCGCCGCGCTGCCCGACCTGCCGCACGCACTGCGCGCGCACCCCGACCCGCACCTGCGCGCGCTCTACACGGCCGGCAAGTGAGTACACAAACACGACATACACACTAACTGACTCGGCGCTGCGCGTGTGGAGCGGCGCGCTGCGGGCCGCCGCGCCGCCCGCCGCGCTGCCCGACCTGCCGCACGCACTGCGCGCGCACCCCGACCCGCACCTGCGCGCGCTCTACACGGCCGGCAAGTGAGTACACAAACACGACATACACACTAACTGACTCGGCGCTGCGCGTGTGGAGCGGCGCGCTGCGGGCCGCCGCGCCGCCCGCCGCGCTGCCCGACCTGCCGCACGCACTGCGCGCGCACCCCGACCCGCACCTGCGCGCGCTCTACACGGCCGGCAAGTGAGTACACAAACACGACATACACACTAACTGACTCGGCGCTGCGCGTGTGGAGCGGCGCGCTGCGGGCCGCCGCGCCGCCCGCCGCGCTGCCCGACCTGCCGCACGCACTGCGCGCGCACCCCGACCCGCACCTGCGCGCGCTCTACACGGCCGGCAAGTGAGTACACAAACACGACATACACACTGACTCTTAAGTCATCTTTTCAGGGCGTATCATGACCCTGCCAGGGTCGCGAGATTTGAAAAAAGAGATACCGTGACCCTGACTTATGGGCAACTGAAGAAACACGGGTGGATTTTAGTCAGTAAAAATCTGACACACCCTTCCGCTCCGCCCAGAGCAGGAGTCGTCATTTGAAGACTTTCCCACCCACAAAAAAAGCTCTTATATACGAGCGGCATGTTGCCAACGGCAAAGGTAACTGCTGCCGTTGACGCGTCGACGGCAGCCGGCGACATGGCATCTTCAAAGATCAACGTCAGCATCGCGTGTCGACGCCTGCAGATACCTATCGTTGGTAATATGTCGCTCGTGCGTAGCTTTAAGTCATCTTTTCAGGTCGCGTCATAACAACTTACATACCATAATGATTGAGGGTCATTACTTTGATCAAGCAATCCCAGAGCATCTAGTAATAGATCTATGATTAATGTTTCTGATAAAAGTAGTTAAAACACTAATAGTCCATGTTTTGTTTATTATAATTGAGTGTTCTTATATTAAATGACAATTACATTTTAAGCATTTTGTTCCTCAACATGTTTTAATATCACTTCTGTAGAATCCCAACTGACCATTCTTGTAACTCCAAAGAAAACTTTCGTTTGTTGAACACTTAAAATGTCGTCACAACTTTTGAGAGTTAGTATGTTGTTAACTTGTGAGTGTGTTGCAGCGGCGGCGAAGTGCGCGCGTGGCGGATCACCGTCGAGCAGTGAACGACCACAGGTGCATACACACAGACAAATACACATGAACAAACATACATTTTGTGAACTACCAATAAAGATACATGATAAATTTAAACACAGTAGCACATGTCTCTTTACTATAGTACCTTTCACATTTACACATGTGCCAAGTGACCTTGCAGTTCTCTGTTTTCACTGCCAAACAAATATCTATATACGTTGAAATAAAGTAAAAAATAAATTACAAAAAATTCTACTGAATAACTTTTACGCGAATAAATCCCTCAGCGATATATTTACGTACATGCAAATTGTGAACTTATACCTACTTTGAAAAATTCCATTACTACCCACACTCTTAAAGTAGATATTTCTCAGCACAGTCACACCACAGCCCACACCACACTCCTACAACAAATACTTGTACCATAGCTTTAGATGTCGCTAAATTATCACTAACCAGAGCAAACCCGAATAAAATACCTGTTACATTTACGTATTTATATATAAAACTCCATATTCACTTATTAGTATAGACTTTACTATCATTTCATCTGTAAGGTCTGGTAATTGTTTCATTATTCTTTATTGGAGAGAGCGGCAACTAATATACTTAGCTTATTCATGTAGTTTTGATTTTCATGCATCAGATCAGTGCTAAACTGCGAGTCTATCTTTAGGATCTATTATCAGGAAATGCGTTTATTTTGTAGTATTAGACAAAAAATACTTTATTTCTGTCATTGTACACTTAGATGTTGGAAACAGCCAACAAGTTATACATTGTCAAGCAGTGAAAACTTGCAAATAAATTATGTGTATCAATATTTTTCACTGAGTTTAGCTCTCGGCCGTCAACTAGAAGTCGACTACAATAATTTAGTCGAAGCTCGAAAACTACCCGCACTTCCCACAGTGTGGTGTGTGGCACGTCTGCTTGCGCACGCGCCGCCGCTTCACCCCCACTCACACGGCAAAACTGCGCTTTGCTCTTTACTACATGTTCCTTTATAAACTTTTGTATCTATAACACGTGTGCCTTTATAATTGTATTCCACATTTGTACATTTCTAAAGGCACTGGCGGCATTATTATTTACACCAACTCAAATTAGAAATAGCTGGTGTAAAAAATTAACGCTGCAAAAAAAGAGTTTTTTATCGATGTTTTTCCTGTGAGTTAACCCCTATTCTAACCTTATTCAATTATTTATATAGCTTTCCTTTAGTTATTAACAGTTTTCAACTAATTCAGATGTTAATTTATTTAGTTGTTAACATGTCGGGAAAAATAATTGCTAAGCAAATTGACTATCAACTTAAACTGTCCGTATATTCACAACTGTAATTCTCAGCAGTATAAACACGGCAAATTGAGGTAAGGTGTCAATTTGTTTAAGGTGTCAATTAATTTCCGTGATTGTTTATAATTATTTCGCTGACTAACCTAAGCTTTAACTGTTGTGTGTAGTTTTCTTAGCTGTTCTCATCCTGCCTTTAATACCCTCTTCTATACAATTAAAATATATTTACTGAATAGTAAAAGTATCTAATATAAAGAATTTCCTATCAAATTAAGTGGTGTTACTTGCCAATTTGGAAAATAAATTTTAAGCTTAGTGTACTAAGCTTAAAATTGATTTTCCAAATTATTTAATATAATAACGAATTTCTTTTCTTTAAAAAAAAATTCTACAAGTCGAGGGTGGAGGCACAATATTGCAATAATGCACGTAATTTTCATATTTTCTTATTTCAACAACGTTTATGTTTCCTCATACACAAAATATTCAAAATACATTTTTGTAATTACTTCATTGCACTAACAAACACACACAAGCAAACCATATTGTGCTTCCACTGTCATACCATACTAACGAAATAACCAAGCAATCAAAAACATCATCTTTAAAAGCCCATTCCCTCGACAGTGACGGTCGCATACGGTGCTGGCTCATCCGCAGGACCAGATGACCATCCCCCGCGTGCTCGGCCGCCCAGTCGGCGCCGAGCACGCCGCTCTCGCACGCTGTGTACCCCGCACGACCACAGCGCAGGGCTTGGAGGTGACTGCGGGACCTAGCAACACAGATATACCCGCTGGACCCATGCTTACAGATGACAATATGCTTTATTGTATTATAAACGTACCATTTAAACTGACATGGTCAAATAACCTGCAGTATTCAATGAATTTTGGCAGTCTATTGTATTTCAGACGCTTATATGTTTGGGACCCCTTTGAACATACTTTAGAAAAGAGGGTAACAAACTACACCAAATTGTTCGACTCATGGAAGTCGCGGTCTTAAAACGTGCGAGAAGGAAGGTGAATATTTAGTACGGGATTTCTGAGAATCTAATCTCGTGCTATCTCGCTCTAATGTTTTATGACCGCGACTGCAGCGTCTAGTTTAAAGAAATTTCGGAAGGAGTAAAATAATACAACCTTGTGATGTTAACTCGATTGTTCGTCAGAATGCAGACTGTTGTGGTCGTGATAGACAAAACTATGTATTGAATTTTAGGGTATGTAAGAAGCAGTGCCGTAGAAAAAGGAGGCATGAATCTATGTTTGTCGTACTGTAGAGTAGATAGTTGTATGTAGGTTGTTGCAAATTTTGATGGCCTATGAGACTGCAACGGAAATGAGCAAAACAATATGAAAATACATTTTCAAAGACAACTGTATCTCGATAGTAGTAGTTAGCGTGTTTGATCTCTAAAATTGTATATAATTTTAAATGAACAAATTAAATGAGATTAGCAGTTTTAAGACTATATACAATACAACGATTTATTCACGAATTCGAAAAAAGGATTACTATTATAGGATTTATTTTCTTGATTATTGTAAAGACATCTTGAATATTATTATGCGTTATTACTTCAAATATTATTTTCGAATTAATTGAATTACATTTTAAATTACGACCTAAATATTGTACCTGGATTATTTTATACTTGAGAGAATCGACTGGAATTTAAAACATCGACATTCCAATATTAAATTCAAAAGACATTATAAAGAAATCAATAAACTTGAACAGGCAGGCCTAACAAAAAGTAGTTAAGCTACATATAACTTAGGTAGTTAAAAATAAGTCATATTAAAAACTACTCAACTTATGCAATGATTATGAAGTATTAAGTAAAGAATCATAGATTTATCGTAAAAGACACTTAGTGTGTAGCTTCACGAAATTCTAAGTTATTTAGTTCGGGAGATCATCGGTAGGTGTTAATTGGCGCTAGTGAGCCTAAATGTGGATGAGAGGCTTTTTGCATAGAAATGACCCAGTGGAAGTCGTAAAATAGTCGTATAAAAGTCGTCTAAAATCTTAGTTGAAATCTAGTTTGACTAATCGTAACTACTAAGTTCTGTTCCGTTTTGGCCACTTACGCAAATGACATAAAATAAAATTGGTAGCAACAAAAGTATTGAATAGTTCTATTTAGGCTCACTAGCGCAATAGACCAATGAACAAATACGAGAGTTGTGTGATAGTGTATGTATACTGCAGAAGATGGCCTTCTTGTAATAACATAATACTGTTATTGTGGTAACCGAATTTATTTCAGTGCTTACGGGATGACACGAGGATTTAATTTGCTGACATTATAAACAAACGTTTGTGGATGTTAGTCGTCTTATGGCTCCTATATAATGCACTCAAAAAGCATTTTCATCTCTTTTGCAACTTGAATCTGTATTTCCAATTTCTACAATTTTCATTATGATTTCTCACTTTTTTTCTTGTGTATGTCCTAATATAGTGTATAACAACTTTCCATTTAAATAACATTATCTTAGATAATCACTTATTAAATCCTCGTTTCATTACATAAGCTCCTCTTAGAGATTTTATTCCTAATCGTTAGGAAAAGCCTTAGCTTAGCTTAAACTCCTATAAATCATTTAAAAGGCGTACTAATTAGTAGAGTCACGCGTGTAGTAAGGATTTGAATAGAGGATGAGACACATAGATAATTTCTAGTGTAATTTTATGGGAATTTAAAAGGAATCTTAACCAGATTTCGGGTTAGAAGTAGTGCCACCCCCTCGATTGCCAATGAGTGGGAACTACTCGTTAATAGGACTTTTAGACAGCGAAACAAACCCTTTTATAAAACCTGATAATCTCGTAGAGTTCGCAAATTAAAACATCTTATGAAAAATAATTTCATTCATAGACATTTTCACTGCCATTGTAGTTCATCTTGTTTGAAAGTTCAGTTGACGAGTAGTCGGAAAATGTAAGAAAATTATTGAAATGTCATTTAGAAGCCAATGCATGCCAAATTGTACGCACAATCCCTGGCCATTTTTATGGAAGCCAACAATTTTTTTAGCCCAATTTAGCCAACTCAACGACATAACTTTTTGGCTGAAGTCTAATTCTGTTTGGTATTATAATGTTTTAACTTTTCAATTATTCACTTGACCAATTTTAATAGCCCTTGGATTTTTATTTTTTCTTAGAACGGGGGACCAAAATCTATTTGCAAAAAATCTTTTCGTGAACTCATATTAGTAAAAGTAAATAATTGCTCAGCAACAGTTTCATAATTAGAAGAAGAAAAATACTTTGAGAATGATGACTTTCGCCACTAAGGAAACAACTAGTTCCCATCAGGTTATGTTCTAGCTATAAACTTGATTCGACACGTCCACAAACACATCGTAGAGATAGTATTAGAAACACTCACATTATTTAAGCGTTAGTATATGGATAGGGTCATAACCTGTGGGAGCCAGTCTATAACTAAAGTCTGTAGAGATAATAAACTGTAAGATTAGTCCCTACCACTCAAACTAGAACTGATACATCAATTATTATTATATTCTGTGATTAATCGAATAATTATATTTTTGTACATTCCTGTACTACGGGTACACATAGCAATCATAACCATGTAATCACATTTATTAGACAAATAGGTCGACGTCAAATTATGTAGGAGTAACGTTTTTCACATTGTATACTGTCCAAATATATTGAATTTTATCTTAGGTACACTAAAGGCTATGATTTTCATACAAATATCTGTTTTATTTACAATAGTTGAAGGTTTTATTTTGTGTTATCTCTCCCCAATGCGTTTTTCAGTATTATATTTTTAAAGGTGAACGCCTTGTATAATTATTTTAAGTAGTATTGAATAAGAATCACAAATCAATGTATTAAAATAAATAATCAAAGTGTTTATGTATATAATTTGTATGAAATGCAGTTGAATGCTTGCGAGGCTATCAGTAATGCTAGGAGCTTTATTGACAAAGATATATTGTTATGTTATATCTGTATAAACTAGGTTTTTTTATTTATTAGACTAAAATAACAGCTACGATCGACCTTTTCTGTCAACGTGACAGTTAAGCGATAGTAACAGCTGTCATTTCAGGTCTAGCTAATAAAAAAAACAGAGTATAGTATAATGTATGCGTTAAAATAATCCTTGCATTAATTACGTGTGAAGTTATATTCCGCGTTCTATGAACACGTACAAGCAGACAACATATTTTTTCGACTGTCTAATTTAGATTAACTACTAACCTTTCGTATGCCGCCGGGCCACACCGTGTACAGCGCTTTCTACAGTGGAATATCGCAGGCACGCGAGTGCGATAATACAGCGTAGATATACGCTCCGGCAGCCACTGCAACTTATTTTGGAGCGTTCGATTTACGTTCCATACAAAAGTTTAAGGTTGGCGCCAAATAAAGTGTAATCCGTTTATTATCGTCTCAAAAATGAGTCGAAAAATTTACAATTGGCTTAGTATGCCGACTAAACCGTAGAAATGCCGTGCTTCATAATTTTGGCGACTTATTTTAAATGATGTTAATTACGCCTAGAAATCAACGGCAGTGATTACGGCCATTTGTGCCCGGCCCCTAAAACATTTTTAGAATATTATTTATAAGAAAACATACTATGAATATGTAATCGTTTTAGTTACCAAGTCGATAAGTCTGCGTTAGTACTGTGTTCTGGTGGCTTGAGTACGAGCCAAGCAGCTAGTCATGTAGGGTATGCGTCATGTGTAGTGTCAATGTTAAATATTAGATCGTTGGGGTGTTTGTAAACTGAATCTTAAAAATATAAATAACTAGCTGACCCGAAAAACGTTGTTTTGCCGGGTGAAAAAGAGTGAGAATTTAGAGTTGTATGTATTTTTCAATGCCAAATCATAATAAAATAAAAGTAAAAAAATTGCCAAAAAAATAAAAAATAAATATTTAGGGGTGGGTCACCCTTATCATTTAGGGGTATGAAAAATAGATGTTGGCCGATTCTTAGATCTACCCGATATCCACACAAAATTTCATAAAAAATGGTCCAGCCGTTTCAGAGGAGTTTGGTAACAAACACTGCGACACGAGAATTTTATATATTAGATATAGTTACAGTCGACAATGGTGATAAAAACATTAAAATGAGCCATTCCCCAAATATCATATAGTTATCATCTTCTCTTCCACTTTCAACGTCCTTTTTTTTGCGTCATATACTAGTTTTTGCAAGCGGCTTCGCCCGCGTATTATACATATAAACCTCCCTCTTGAATCACTCTGTGTTTGATGAAACCCGCATTAATATCCGTTGCGCGTAGTTTAAAAGATACACGCGCACAAACGCGGGAAACGACTTTGTTTTATACTATGTAGAGATATTCAGCAATATCGGCTAAATTCAATTTACAAACACCCTTATATACCCATTGACAAATTCAACGTTTATTGATATTGTACGAAAATGTTTTATAATGATAATTTTTGTTACTATTGCATCAGGGAGTAATAAAATATATGAGATTATTCTTATTATTCTTAATTAATTATAATTTGTGTTCTCAATTATTTTTTATCAGAATGTTTTGTACTGTTTAGACAATGATGGTGTTTTGCAATTTTTATTATAATTTTATTTCGATACGGATGAAACGTTATAAAATAAAAATATACAATACTAATGAAAGGAGTTTTTTTTTAACTTATTTCCTTGAAATATACCCTCAAATATTTTGATTTTAGGTATAAGCAAGACATGCTAACTGCAACGGTTTCGCTTTTGGTATCCGCGGCAAAAAAAGTGTACCGTCTCGTTCAAGACTGTTAACGTTACGCACGTTAACGTATAACGTTGACAGCGGACACATTTGTGAAATCATTTTTTTGGAAAAAATTAAATGGACACATATTTCAATCTATATATATATATATATATATATATATACTACTATATATATGTACTTACTAATACCATAATTAAAATACATCCAGCCGTCATGATCCTACAGGGCATAAAGAATTTCACATGCAAAGTACTCTTAATTTTGACCTTTATCTTGGTTGCTATAAGGTTGATAATAATAATAATAATTAAACACAATATAAAAATGGTAACACATCTAGAAAACTTTAAACAAAGGTCAAACAAATCATCGAAAAGACCAAACAACACAGTTCATCATCACCATCATCATTTCAGCCGAAAGACGTCCACTGCTGGACATAGGCCTCCCCCAAGCTCCGCCGCTTCGACCGGTTTTGTGCTTCCCGCATCCAGCGGATTCCTGCGGTCTTCACAAGGCCATCGGTCCACCTTGTTGGAGGCCTTCTAACTACGTCTTCCGGTACGCGGTCGCCACTCCAGAACCTTTCGGCCCCATCGGCCATCTGTTCTGCGCGCAATGTGCCCTGCCCACTGCCACTTCAGTTTAGCAATTCTTCGGGCTATGTCGGTTACCTTGGTTCTCCTACGGATCTCTTCATTTCTGATTCGATCGCGTAGGAAAACTCCAAGCATAGCCCTCTCCATCGCCCTTTGGGTGACTTTCAGCTTTCTAATAAGGCCCATTGTGAGCGACCACGTTTCGGTTCCATAAGTCATCACTGGCAACACACACTGGTCAAAGACTTTCGTCTTGAGACACTGCTGTATGTGGGACGAGAAGATATTGCTTAGCTTCCCGAACGCTGCCCAGCCGAGTCGGATTCGACGATTGACCTCTTTCTCGAAGTTGGACCTACCTAACTGGACAGTCTGTCCTAGGTACACATATTCGTCCACAACTTCCGAGTGTAGCGCCTCCGATCTTCACTGGAGTGGGTATCACACGAGCATTGGACATGACCTTTGTCTTGTCCATGTTCATCTTGAGACCCACTCTTCCGGAAGCTCTACTGAGGTCATCGAGCATTGTACTGAGGCCCTCCATAGTCTCAGCCATGACAACTATAGGTATCATCGGCAAACCGAAGGTGAGTGATATACTCGCCATTAATGTTGATGCCAGCTCCTTTCCAGTCCAGAACCTTGAAGACATCCTCCAGTGCAGCGGTGAACAGTTTCGGAGAAATAACGTCTCCCTGTCTCACCCCTCGCTGCAGAAGGATAGGTTTCGAGGTCCGGTCCTGAAGTCGGACTGACATAGTGGCGTTTTCGTACAGACACTTCAGCACCTCGATGTACCGATAGTCGATCTGGCACCCTTGAAGAGACTGCAGTACAGCCCAGGTTTCGATAGAATCGAAGGCTTTTTCGTAGTCCACAAACGCTAAGCAGAGAGGCAGGTTATACTCTTCGGTCTTCTGTATAACCTGCCGCAGCGTATGTATGTGGTCTACGGTGCTAAAGCCTTTACGGAATCCGGCTTGTTCGCGAGGCTGGAAGTCGTCAAACCTGCGCGCTGGACGGTTAGTGATGACTCTTGAAAACAGCTTGTAGACATGGCTCAGAAGTGAGATGGGCCTATAATTCTTAAGTAGGGCATTGTCACCCTTCTTAAAGAAAAGTACCACCACACCTCTGTTCCATGCCTGTGGCGTTTTGCCCTCGAGTATGACGGAATCGAACAACTTCTGAAGGGCCTTGAGAACGGGTTTCCCGCCGGCCTTCAGGAGCTCAGCCGTAATTCCGTTATCACCCGGCGCCTTGTTGTTTTTGAGCTGCTTCAGAGCCATCCGAATCCCGTACAAGCTGACGTCCGGAATGTCTTCGGTATAATGTCGGGTCAATCTAGCTCTTGGGTCATTTTCCAGATTTTTAACGGGGTTACTTGTTGACGTGTATAACTGTCCATAGAACCTCTCCAATCTCCTTAAACAGCTCAAATTTGGCGGATACGACCCTGCCATCATCGGTCTTCAGTTTCGTAAACTGGCTCTGCCCAATAGACAGATCCTTACTAAAGACCTTGGAGCCTTTATTCCGCTCTATTGCGTCCTTGATCCGCTCTGTGTTATAGCGGCTAAGGTCGCTTTTCAAGGACTTAGAGATCCGTCTATTGAGCTGCCGGTACTCGAGCGCAGCTTCTGAAGACTGCAGGATCATTCCACGCCTCTGTTCCATGAGCTGTAATGTTGGATCTGAGAGTTTCTTTTTCCTATTAGTACGGCGGGTCTTGAAGAACTTAGACCCGACCGTATGGACAGTTTCCACGAACCCATCGTTAAAACACAGTTCACATGAAAATTTTAATAAGAGAATTGAAGATCACCATTAAAACAAAAACTTTTAGTTAAGAGTCATAGACCAGCTAGATATAAAAAAGCCAAAGAAAAAGGATAACAATAGATTATTTACAACAAGTGAGAAACAGTTTTATAGGAAGAACAATACAACAATTCTAAACCCTCCATCTCAAGAGGCCCTTAAAGAATTCTGGCAAGGGATTTGGTCAGATAGCACTGAACATAATAAGGAAGCTAAATGGTTACAAGAAGAAATAGGTAGAAACAATTGAAGAAATGCCGTTTGAGGACATAGATTATCATGAAATAATGCCGTTATAAATAAAACGCACAACTGGAAAGCAGCAGGAATAGACGGTTTACATAATTTTTGGATAAAAGATTACATTCACTACACATAATATTATCTGAACAAATTAATGATATTGTAAAAGGGAACCAAACTCTTCCAGAATTTTTGACTAAAGGAATCACATACATGATCCCAAAATCGAGTAGAAGCCAGGACCCCTCGCAGTATAGACCAATTACTTGCCTCCCAACTATGTACAAAATTATCACATCGTGTATTACTAATAAAATTATTAAACAAATCGAACAATTTAACATCTTAACGGAAGAACAGAAAGGCTGCCAAAGAGGACATATGGGTTGCAAGGAACAATTAATCATTGACTCCACTCTTTTAAAACACGTTCAGAAATCAAGAAAAAACTTATATATAGCATACATAGATTACAAAAAAGCATTTGACAGCGTGCCACACTCATGGTTGGTTCAAGTACTCAATATATATGTTACGGGCAACGTGATTAACTGGGCATTATTAATAAAGACCGGCCCTTATTAATAATGCCCAAGAGCGTCGGGCAAAGTGATTAATTTCTCACTTTGACCGGCCATTATTAATAATACCCGACAGCCCGTGATCCATGTAATAAGTCAGTGTTTGAGATGGCTTGAATTTATCACTTGGACCGGGCAGTATGAATAATTCCCTTCTTGTAGCCGGGCAATGTGAGAAATTGGACCGCAGCCGCTGGATGCAATCGGGACTTTAAGGCACCCCGACTCGGATAGGTTAGAGCGAAGCGAATAGATCCCGCCATCCCCTTCGTGGTTATTTTTTTATAAACCACCCAGAAGTAGGAGCCCCGCATAGCGGGGCTCCGTCGCCCAAGCTCACCCTCGACCATGCTGCCATTTATTATGGCGCTTAAATATCATTTGTGTAATGATTATTATGGCGTTTAAATATTATGTCTAAACATTATTATGGCAATTAAAGATATGAAAAACAATACGTATGGCACTCGTATCTTACGGTATCTAAGTTTCGAGCAATTAAAAGTATGTCATATGTCTTTTAGGGCAAAAAAAACATTCGGGCAAATGAAATTCGGGTAAATGAAATTCGGGAGTATGATGATTATGGTATATGATCTTCGGGTAAACAATAGACAACCAAGAAATTCATATAATACTACAGTTCACCTATATTATTACTTTGCCCAAGATAGGGTGGGCATTATTCATAATGGCCGGGAAAAGTGATTAATTATGCTGTTTTAATCACATTGCCCAATTGAGTCGGGCATTATGAATACAGACCGGCCATTATTAATAGTGCCCGGACTTATCAAATTGCTCGTAACATATATAAAATCAATCCATTACTAATACAATTTCTTAAGAATACCATGGAGTCCTGGAGAACTACACTTAAATTACAAACGAAAACCACTACCACCGCTTCCACCCACCTCCACCATCCATAGATGAAATAGCTATTAAAAAACCGGCCAAGTGCAAGTCGGACTCGCGCACCGAGGGTTCTGTGCAAACCTATAGGTATTCTCGGTTTAAAAATAAATGTTTTTTTTTTATTGTTATATTTCAGTTGATTGAATGTAAGGTAAATTGCGGTTTACGATTTATGACGTTTTAAAAAAAAAACTTCTCACTCGATCTCGTTCAAACCAATTTTCGGTGGTAATTTACATGGTAATGTACATCATATATTTGTTTTAGTTTTATCATTCTCTTATTTTAGAAGTTACGGCGGGGGGGGGGGGGGACACATTTTACCACTTTGGAAGTGTCTGTCGCGCAAACTATTCAGTTTAGAAAAAAATGATATTAGAAACCTCATTACCATTTTTGAAGACCTATTCATAGATACCCCACACGTATGGATTTGATGAAAAAAAAAGTTTTTGAGTTTCAGTTCTATGTATGGGGAACCACAAAATGTATAGTTTTTTTTCTATTTTAGTGTAAAAATCTTAATGGGGTTCACAGAATACATCTACTTACCAAGTTTCAACAGCATAGCTCTTATAGTTTCGGAAAAAAGTGGCTGTGACATACGGACGGACGGACAGACAGACAGACAGACATGACGAATCTATAAGGGTTCCGTTTTTTGCCATTTGGCAACGGAACTTGGTTCTGCTTGGCCCTAAATCCAGTCTCTCGCGGATTAACTGAATCTAGACTAGGCTTTGACATTAAGGACAATAGTTCGATATTACACCAAATTACACATTCACTCTATATGGATGATTTAAAATTATATGCCAGTAAAAATACAGATTTACATGTTTTATTAGACATTACAATATCATTTTCGAAAGACATTAGAATGGATTTTGGACTAGATAAATGTCGAAAACTGAATATAGAAAAGGGCAAGATAGTGGAAGGAAATTACTCAACAGACTTGGAAGAAGTAACAGAAGCAATGAAAAATGAGGAACTTTATAAATATTTAGGATACAACCAAGCACGACTTTTAGAACACAAAGTTATTAAAGATACACTCAAACAAGAATATTATAAAAGAATTCATTCACTGTGTAAAATGTATCTAGCCAGTAAGAATTTATTCAAATTCATAAATACTTATGCTATACCGTGAAATATGCCAACTTTGCCTCCAAGGGAAACTTTGCCCGAAGAGCAATTTTTAAACATATCTTTGATTTACAAAAATATCTTAATATTATGGCAACATTGATTGACTTTGGTGGAAAATAGGTTATATGTATGGCAATACTGACTATCGTGTTTGTTGCTAACATCGCTTAGTAGTAACTCGTCAAATGAGGAGTGTGTTTTTGCGGGCCAATTTTAGTGCAAATTTGGAAGTGAATTCTGCGAGATGGCGAAAACACAGGTTTGTATACCTTATAACATGTTATAGAAAATTATTTGGAGAGTTTATTAATGTAGTGTCATTGTTAAGGGTCTTTTAAAACAAAAGTTATGATGATGGGCAAAGTTATCTAGTAATGTTCAGACCTACGATTGACAACATTGCCCGCCATCAAAACAGGCTTAGGGTTGACACATTACGAAACCTTTTTTTTCATTTATGGCAACATAATATGATTAAAAAATAAATAAGCTCTATCTATATATCTATCTATTTATCTACATATATATGTATATCAGCTGTCTGGTGTGTGAGCTGTACCCACAATCCCACATACCTACTTAAGTTTTTATATAATTTTATAATTAATACTAATATTTTTTATCAGAGTTGTATGGTTTGTTTCAGAAAAATAAACATAAATCTCGAATTCGGCAGAGAAAGTCAAGACGAATCATCGGATCCAGGCTATATAAAAACTACATTGAAGAAATATATGGCACTAATAAAATAATTCCATAATAAAATTTCACAAAATTTTAGCTTTATAATACATTTAGAATTTTTATTACTAACGAAACGTCTCTTCAAGCCTTTATTTATTTAACCTTCCACATACGAGCTTAATCTCTATTAGTAGTACCTAATTATCTACCTACGTTATCAAACATTTGTGTTATTTAATTAAAAATGTATTAAATACAAATAAGCGTGAAACATTTTTTCTGCGTTTTCTTGTTATTTACCTGAAAAAATGTCTGGGTAACATTGCCCAGTCATTTTACTAAGAAACGTTTCATAGTGTCGTTTACATTCCTAAAGTAAACGCTTGCTTTTGCCATAATTTTTTACTGGTTTTTATGGCATCTACATATAAGCCCTACTTGCGCCAAAAATCAGTGTGGAAAAACTTGGCTAAAAGTCCAGATAACTTTGCCCGCCAACAAAATCGTACAAAATATTGAATAATAGTAAATTTAGCTACACTAACATATGACCTTACAGTTGTAGCTGATGGAGGAAAATAGTTACGTTTCCATAGTAAAATCCTAAGAAAATTGTTAAAAACTGAGAAAAGTGGGCAATGTTGGCATGTTTCACGGTACCTAAACCAAAGACTATATAATCACTTGACTGCGCATACAGTGCCACGACGCTCGAAAACTATTAGTATTTTGTCGCCTATGCATAGGCTACGGTTCTAGTAACCATTTTAGAAGTGACCAGTTTTTAGACCTCCGTGCACGCTAAATTAATGGAAATAATGTAACTTCATCTGTAATTATAACGCATCAAAATGCGGGGTGAAGTGGTGTGGGAAACATTTCAAGACTTCTAGTTACAAAAAGGATCGCATAACTTTTTTTCAGTAAGTAAACAGTACGAAAAATTCTTTTGATTTAATTATATTATGATCCACCGTAGGGGTCTATTTAAAATGGTGGTTGGGTGAACGAGTACACGGTTGAGTCACGCGCGTTGATGTCTTTTGGAAAAGTCTCGCTCTTTCATTAGACAATTCTAATGCATCTATCCCTTACTTTCTCTTTGTATTTTTATCGTAAAAATGAGTGCTGAAGTATACATCGAAAATTAAAATTAAAATAAGTGAACATTTTATTCCATAGAGCAACACGGACCACCGGCGGACCGGAGGGGAGACGCCATAGCGTTTTTTCCCGATACAAAACTGTCTGTCATTTTTTGCGGGGGGAAATCTGCTCTACCCACACTTTCTCAAATTCTCACACAAAAATAATCGTCTGTTGCTACGAAACTCACACATAAAAATTTAAGCATACACTAACAATTTCATACACACATAGATACATTATGTGTCGTTACAGTACAATGAGATGACGCAACTACATTGACAAGTTGCTTACAGCCGTGGTTGCAACTACTGTCGATACGCATTATCGATAAATTCAAGAACTCGGTTTAAAAAGTGATACAAAGATAGATATTATAATAAAGATTGACTTAATTTTTTTTATCGGAATATTAGGTTTAAAAAGTGATACAAAGATAGATATTATAATAAAGATTGACTTTATTTATTATGTACTACAATAATTATCATTTAACAAATAAATTAAGGTTTACGTCATTTTAAAAACGAGTGGATGTGTATCTATCACCTTAGAGCATTTATATATACCATGCACGTTATATAAAACTAATTGAATGCGCGGCCGCCGCCATTATATATTATATCGTATTGTGTCGAAAATAAGTTCTCTCCAAAAATGGTTAATTGTGCAGTTTCTAGCTGTAAAAATCGATCTGCTACTAAAAATCTGCGAAACCATGGTGTTTCTTATCACATGAAAGTAAATGTTATGCGCCAATGTAGTTTTATTGAAGTACATTGTCGAAATCAACTTTATACCATTACGATAGAAAAATATAGTGGTACGTGAGTAGTATAAGCGCAGTACAGGGGCATGTTTTGCATAGTGCTGCGACAATGTAAGTGAATGATAGGTAAAATAAAAGGTTTTTTCAATGATTTAAGCAGTATATTCAGTAATGAGTATGAATATACTCAGGAATAGTGAGAGTGGCACTAATGGCATCATGAGATGATAGTCTGTCATTTGGTAGACTGAATGATTTTTGATGACTCTGGAAAATTAGGTTTAAAACTATTAATTTTTCAAGTTGAGAAATCTAAACTTCATTTCACCACTATAACTAATGTGAACTACATCAGGTCGGCTGTATTACTTTTCCGTGATATAAAAAAAAACTTACGGGACAAATACAGTGTGGTGTTAGAGTTGGTTTGGTGCCCTCGACTAATCTCCTCCTATTGTTCGACAACACATGAAAGTCAGAGGTCTTGAAATGTTTTGAGCAAATGACACTATTTCTTGTGGGACTCCAGGTTAGTCTATTATTACAAAATTTCTTCCATATATCCCTTAAATTTGGATCTTTAGGAAACCTTCAATAAATAAATTAAAAAATATTATGTTTGAAGTTCACAATAAGTAATTTTAATAAAATGTGTTAACTCGTACGTTTTATAATATTTTTAATTTAACGCTTTTTTTTATACAACTATGTATATTAATATACAGCTTACAATATAATATTTTAAATAAATCAGAAAACTTAATCTCAAAAATGTCTCTGTATGGATATAGACTCCTTTGCCAAATTTATCGATAACTATCTACTAACAAACCAGTAACAACACTATCGCTCGGTGACAGTGTATTCTCGGAAATAGACTCGGATCAGTCGCTCGACCGATCCGCATATTGTATGAGGGCGAGCGGCCTGTGTTGGTAAACAAATCCGAAACAACACGACCGATGATTTTGTAATTTTTAAGTTTTATAGAAGTAAATAGGAATAATGTGATTAAAAATTACTTACATATGAAAGGTAACGCCATCTTTTTGTAAATTTGACGTGGCAGATCTCTTTTTGCAGCAAAATACAGAACAATTCGGCATTTTTGTAGGATGTCAATTTAGTCGCGCAACTAGATTTAGTCTACCGAGCAGTGCGGCTGCAACTAGTTTTATTGTACGCATAGGACCGCGTGGACTTGTACTTTGACAGAGGGGAACGCCTGCGTATGGCTACTCCCCTCTGGTCCGTGTTGCTCTATGTTTTATTCAGTTCACATACTGTGACTTCTTTAGCTTAGTCTTGACAATCCGTTTGTAAACTGGCGCCAAAACTCACGTAGCCATAGTACCTTCTGCCTTGGGGATGATATTCGAACCCGCTTCTGAATGCCATTTCGTCGAATATGATAGTGGCGTAAATTTTGTTCTTGGATTCTCTAGCTTTCATTTTATTAGTGACCGATTTTGATTAAACATGATTTCTTTGATTTTAATTGAGTATTTATCACAATTTTAAATCCATTTTATCGATATCGACTATTTTCCGTTAATGAAGTAGAGCAGGCCTACGATGGGCATACCTACGCAACTTGACCTTGAACTGACCAATTGCAGTCGCGCGTTCTTCCTCGTCCCCCGGCCCGCAGTGGTGAGTCGTGTGCTTAGAAGATATTGGCCTATACACTCTCTAGTGGTTATATTCTCTTTGACCTATACTAACTTACTCTTTCGGCGTGATAAAATGGTCCAGCACAGAATTACATGCACTCGAAATTAAAACTAGAACAATCCTTACACAACATAGATATCACCACCCTAAGTCAGCAATAGAAAGGGTAATTAAACCCAGAAAAGAAGGAGGCAGAGGGCTTATTGAAATATCACACCTACACAAAAGACAAACAATAAACCTTAAACAATTTTTCAATAGGAAAAAGAATACCAGCCAATTGCACAAGACAATAGTAGATATAGATAAAAAATATACACCACTGAGCCTTAATGAAGACAAAATCGAAACAATAGATAAAGCAAGGCATATAAAGGAGATACTTAAAAAAATGGAGACAGAAAGAACTACATGGAAGACATCCAAATGATTTATACCAAACACACATTGATAAAGAAGCTTCAAACAAATGGCTGGAATTAAGTGGATTATTTCCAGAAACAGAAGGGTTCATGCTGGCCATTCAAGACCAAATTATAAATACCAAAAATTATAGAAAATATATCATTAAAGATACCACAGTAAGAAGCGATTTATGCAGAAAATGCCACAGCAAACCTGAAACTATACAACACATCACAGGAGCTTGTAGGACACTCACTCAAAACGATTACACTCATAGAGACAATCAACTAGTTATACACCAAAAACTTGCAACAAAACACAATCTCACGCAGGACCCATACACACCATACTACAAATACTCACCTAGGGCTGTATTAGAAAACCAATTTTACAAACTGTATTATGACCGTACCATAATTACCGATCATACAATATACAGGCCCGATATAACACTTGTTGATAAAGAAAACAAACACACTTATATAATAGATATAGCAGTCCCAAACACCAATAATATACAAAAAACCATCACCGAAAAAATTTGGAAATATACAGAACTACAAGAAGAAATTACCAAAGTCTGGAAAATGAACAGAGTTACCATAGTCCCAATAGTGATATCAACGACTGGTATCATCCCAAAACAACTATTTATCAGTTTAAAAGTAATTAATATCTCCAAATATGTATATCTTACACTGCAGAAAGCAGCTATAGCTAAAAATTTCAAATTTGTCCGGAAATTTTTACAATTAGATTTAGACAGTAACTTCAATGCAAACACCTAAACTATTGAGACTTAAAACTCACCTTGGTCTACACCCGTGAGATTTAAAAAGAAAAACCAGGTTCTATGAACCTGAGAAAATAAACTTTGAAAACAAAAATAATTTTATCAGTTGGTTTATGTGGTTTTACACGTCAACCCGTAACTGAAAATTGTACGACTGCCTTAATAGAAAGTGGATAATCATGTCAGTTTGAGATGAATATTTGTAAATAAAAATGCTGTAGTATGTATAGTTAATATTTATTTGCTTAAATACATTAGTCAGTACATTTCACGTCGCTCGTCGGTCAGTACTTATACTTGGCATGTTTGCTGTGTTTTCGGTGGTGATGCGGGGGCGTGGCTGGCGACCGTGGGCGGCGCCTACTATCCCTGTCTCTGTCTCGATCCCTCTCTCTATCTCTTTCTCGCTCTCTCTCGCGGGAACGATCGCGTTCTCTTTCCCTGTCGCGCGATCTTGAGCGAGATCTGGACTTGCGATCACTGGAATAAAAATAAAAAAATTAAAGCAATTCTTGCTTGAATGATAGATAAGCTGAAATAAAATAAAAACATAGATATTCTTCATTTTAATACGAAAAAGAAACTCATAATATAGAATATACAGAGTTTAAACATTACAATAATTTACTATGGACTAGAAAATGTTACTCGCAACCGGCGTGCGAGTATTATTGCGTTATAATTAAAATCTAGTCGCAGTCTCATCTCGGCGATAATCAAATGTCAAAAATGTAGGTACTCGAAGTATTTTTGACAAATTGACACAGATCAGACTGTTACCGTTCTTAAAAGTATGATAGTTGTCACTCGTATGCATGTAAGGATAGTAGCAGATGGCTTTCTGGGAAAAAGGCGTAAGTTTATGTATTATCCAAAATGGTTGAAAAACCGTAGTAAAATCAAATATTATCGTTACCTGTATCGAGATCGCTTCAGTGGCGGTGGTGACAACGACGGCTCCCGAGACACTTTCTTCGACTTCTTAGATGATGCTCTGCAATGCAAAAACCTTCAATTAGTCGATGTTCCAAGTTTACATGTAACTTCGTATTCCTAAATAAGGATTATAAGTTCTCCGAAATTCATACACTGTCCACTACAGTATTCCAAAGACTATTTTCTACTCTTACGATCCTCGTCGCTATTCAACGAATTTTACACATTTTTTAACCGACGAAAAAAAAAAGGAGGAGGTTATCAATTCGACGTGTATATTTTTTTTTTTTTTTTTTTTTTTTTTTTTTATGTATGATTACGCATAACTTTGTACATGGTAGTCCGATTGTGACAATTCTTTTTTTATTGGAAAGGGTATACTCCCAAGGTGGTCCCATATAAATTTGGAAAACAAAATCGAACCCTAAGGGTCGGAAAACAGGGGATGATTGATTGTTCACTCACTGATTGTAATGTATAACCACGCATAACTTTATACAGAGTAGTCCGATTTTGATAATTCTTTTTTTGTTGGATAGGGTATACCTTGCCAAGTATTATTAGTACATTAAAGTCACAAAAAATTATAAAATAAAAACTTTTTAACAAAAAATTAAACCGCCGAAAAAACTGAAAAGCATAAAATAATAAACCTTAAAATTTTGAGTCGGCGCTGAAAAATCAATGAACAAAGATCACTCAAAGCGTCGACTCATAATTTTAAGGTTTATTATTTTATGCTTTTCAGTTTTTTCGGCGGTTTAATTTTTTTTTCAAGACATCTATCCAATTTTGTAAAAAAAAAACTTTTGGCGTTCAAAATTCCTCCGTAAGACGCTCACAAGTAAACGCCATATAAGATGTCTACACTGATATTATAAAGAGGAAAGATTTGATTGTTTGCAATGGAGAAACTCAAAAACGACTTAACCGATTTTAAAAATTCTTTCACCTATGGAAAGCTACATTATTCCGGAGTAATATGGGCTATAAATTTCACGCGAACGACGTCGCGGGCGCAGTATTAGTACCCTATAACGATGACGTGGGACGAGAAACCTACCAATGTGTAACGTAATGGGCAAGAGATACCAATATCAGTGGTTATGAACGGTTGGTTATGTATGCAAATATCACCTCTCCGAAGTAAGCGTGGCTGAGGATCTTGAGGTCCTGGGTGTGAGCCCCAGCGCGGGCAAAGCTTGTTGGGTTTTTCTGTTAGAAAATTCTTAGTTATAGTCTAGGATTTAATTTAATAGACAGGCTTCGCCCATCCTTTGAGACTGCAGAAATCTTGGGAGTAAGTTTTCTACATTTCAAACAGGTGTAAGAATGTACACTGCCGGAATCGTCTTGTCAACTAAATTACTTAATCAATTAGGTGGCCACGTTTTTCGTGACTTCGGGAATCCTTACACAAATGTACAACTCCTACGGAGAATTGTTGTTGTACAAATGTATAGTCACCAAAAGAGATAAGTAACAAAACAGTGGAGGAAAACATCGTGAAGAAACCAGCATGTCCTAGAACCAAAATTCAAAGACATGAGACATCTACCAACCCACACATGACCCGCTTGGTAGATTATAGCCCACTTTCTCACACTAAGTAATAATAGGCAGATAATACTTGTAAGAAACCGATGGATCTATCTGAATAAAATTTTATTACTAGAAAACAAACAGTTCATTTATCAAATATAAACTTCACTCGTAAACACCCAACGGTTTTTTACCAAACTGCAACTATATCCGATGACCTTAGTTACTTATTTCTTTTGGTGACTGTACACCTATGTCGGGAATTATATGTACAATTAAATATCTATGTAGTAAATAATTGTTTCCTTACGTGGAGTATGTGTCGTCCTCTATGGGTGATCGTCGTCTCGGTTCTGGCGAGTCTCTCACTTCTTCAACAGCCTCTTTAGCCTCTCGAGCCGCCTGTCAAAACAAATCATTTTTAATACCTATTTATTCTGGAAAACTCTCTCTCTTTATTTTATACAAATAATAAAGCACTATGCTTGGTAGACCACGTAGGAGATGGCGGGATGATTTGGATACATGCCGTCAACACTGGAGAGAGGACGCGCGGGCTCGTGAAAGATGAAAGCATTAGAAAGAGGCTTTTGCCCAGAAGTGGGACAGAGGAGGCTAGTAAAAAAAAAGCTGTATGTAAGGATCGCAGCTGATGGCGTTCTGCAGTTTCTGGTTAGCCCCTTTGGAAGGAGTTAGTTTATGTATGTACGTAAAGAAATAAAAAGCTGTAAAGTTTGTTAGATTGAACGCGCTAATGTCTGGAAATACCAGATTGGTCGGTCAGTCGGACTGCAAAAATCATATAAATATAATAATAAAGAATACTAGGAGTCGAGCGAAAAGCAAAACGAAGTAATATCGCAGGCAGGCGATGTGATGCGATGCCACGGAGTGGATCGGCGGAACAAGAAATTTCACGCGGACTGAAGCCGCGGGTGAAGTGCTAGTGTTGAATAAAGATGTGAGGACCTTCTTAGTGTCACAAGCTAATAAACGTTGTTTAAAAAAAACGCCTCTGTTACGATTTATAACCTGATTCTGAATTCGCTTGAGTGACTGAATCCAACCAGTATAATGTTTCTGTCAGTCTGCATGACATAAGGTTCCCTTTTGCAGAGAAACTTTAGAGACAGGGCCTTAGGGCCAGGGACTTCTGAGTAAGGGCATTACAAAGCTCTTCTGACATCCTCATCTCGTCCGGCACCGGACAGCTATACCCAAGTATACGCACCTTCTTGATAAGTTTCCTCCGGTAATGGTGTATCTGTTGCGTGGCCGTCAGCCCGGTACGCTTGGCTCGCACGCCGGCCTCAAGTTCGTCCGCGTACTTCAACACGCGCACCTCGATGTCGCGTAGTGTTTCACGCTTTAGAGCTTGCTCCTCACTGTGACATAACAAATAAGGATTTTTTTAGAGAATGAAGGGATATAGTAGAGTAACGCCATATGTGCGTATACGTGGACACTGACAGTTGGGCTGGTCCACAAATTTAAGATCGCTCAGCGCGCTATGGAACGGGCTATGCTCGGAGTTTCTTTGATGGATAAGATCAGAAACGAAGTTATCCGGAAAAGAGCTGGAGCTACCGACATAGCTTGCAGGGTATGCAGGCTGAAGTGGCAGTGGGCTGGCCATGTTTGTCGAAGGACCGATGGCCGATGGAGCAGGCGAGTCCCGGAGTGGAGACCGCGTATCGGCAAGCGTAGTGTGGGACGCCCCCAAACTAGATGGACCGACGACCTCAAAAAGGTGGCTGGGACAGACTGGATGCGGAAGGCGGAGGACAGGATGTTGTGGCGCAGCATGGGAGAGGCCTATGTCCAGCAGTGGACTGCGATGGGTTGATTTGATTGTTTTGAACGCCATATGGCTCATTTTCGTAATTAAAACGTTCAAAACCTAGCCACAGTCTCATCTCGGCGACATCAAATGTCTAAAAGTTGTGAACGGCTGTGAACGTTCTTAAAATTACGAAAATTATCTCTCTGGTTTTTGAACAACACAGAAATTTGCGCTAGCAAAGGAGGAGGGTAAAGATTAGAACATTTTTCAACTTTTTCAACTAACTGACTGTGAAGTGATTTCATTGGCTCTTTTTAATTCAGTTAGCCAATCACAGCAATTTCACAGCGTTAACACAAAAAGGAGGAGGGTAAAGATTAGAACATTTTTCAACTTTTTCAACTAACTGACTGTGAAGTGATTTCATTGGCTCTTTTTAATTCAGTTAGCCAATCACAGCAATTTCACAGCGTAAACACAAAAAGGAGGAGGGTAAAGATTAGAACATTTTTCAACTTTTTCAACTAACTGACTGTGAAGTGATTTCATTGGCTCTTTTTAATTCAGTGAGCCAATCACAGCAATTTCACAGCGTAAACACAAAAAGGAGGAGGGTAAAGATTAGAACATTTTTCAACTTTTTCAACTAACTGACTGTGAAGTGATTTCATTGGCTCTTTTTAATTCAGTTAGCCAATCACAGCAATTTCACAGCGTAAACACAAAAAGGAGGAGGGTATAGATTAGAACATTTTTCGCCTATCATAGTCATGAAAATTCAAAGTATTGATTGACGTCATGTTATTGTGTTTATGTGAAGTTTAGGTATCGACCTTTTACATCCATTCTAAAATTGTAAAAAAAATAGCAAGTCATATTAAAAAAATCATCAAACTTGACAAAATAGTTGAAGTTTTGTAATTTAAGCACTTTTTCTAACTTTCATTCAAAAATAAATTGTTAAGCGCTTTATGCACCAATATATTTTTAGTCTCTCAAATACTACAGCAAATAGGCTTTTTAACTAGCTTTTATTTGTTTTGGTGCATAATGCGCTTCACAGTTTATTTTTGAATGAAAGTTAGAAAAAGTGCTTAAATTACAAAACTTCAACTATTTTGTCAAGTTTGATGATTTTTTTAATATGACTTGCTATTTTTTTTACAATTTTAGAATGGATGTAAAAGGTCGATACCTAAACTTCACATAAACACAATAACATGACGTCAATCAATACTTTGAATTTTCATGACTATGATAGGCGAAAAATGTTCTAATTTTTATCTTCCTCCTTTTTGTGTTTACGCTGTGAAATTGCTGTGATTGATTAACTGAATTAAAAAGAGCCAATCAAATCACTTCACAGTCAGTTAGTTGATTAACATTTCAGAAATCGGGTGTTAGTGATTGAAGTGGATTTTATAGATTGCTTATACGCAATTTGACTTTACTTTCTGTCGGTCTGATAGTTCTTTCTACTTCGGCTGTTGATTGATCAAGTTTGATTTGATGATGATCGCATAACACAATTTACAAAAAATATTCCGTCAGTTGACATGTCGTGTGTTATGTGTGCTTGAGGATCTGAGAGGTGTGTGTGAGGGATAGAGAGTGACCTGTCATGTTGTTGCTGCGTCATGGGCGTGGTGGGCGCGGGCGCGTCGTCGTCGCTGTATGCGCGCGGCGCGCCGGGCTCCGGCTCCACGTCCACGTCGACGCTCTCCCAGCGCGACGGCACGAACGTGCCGCCCGCCGCCGCGCGCAACGCCTCGCTGTCGCCCTCCATCGGCACGCCGTCTATGTCCTCGTCCACTGCGATATAACATTACGTTTATTGATAACTGTTAGTTAAGCTTGTCGCTAAGTAGCCACACGGATCGATCGATCAGGTTAAGCTACTCTTGCCGCGGTCGGTATGTCGATGGGTGTCCATCTTTACCTACCAAGAACCGTGACACGGAAAGCACGTTAAGCCATTGGTCCCGGCTGTCTGTCGTAGATCTTAGACAGTCGTTACGGGTCATCAGAATTCCGCAAGTCTAACAAACCAGTCTTACCAAGGGGTATCGTATTACCCAGTAACTGGGTTGTGAAAGTCAGAGAAGCAGTCGCTCCTTGTAAAATACTGGTATTCTGCAGCAGCCAGGTAGACTGGAAGCCCACCCCAACATGTTGGAAAAAGGCTGGCAGATGATGATGATGTTGGTTAAGCGTTTGGATTAAGACATCAGAGTCGGTCGGACGATATCTTGGTCAATACATATCGGTGTGTTACAGTGTAGCAAGCACACCTATCGGTAGCTCTATCGGTAGACAAAACAACAGATGTTACTACTTTTCATCGTGATTTCATTAGTCCTAATTTTGAGACCGCATTCACACGCACGAAAAAACATCGCGGCGGGATATATTATACAGGAAAAGTTTTTAACCAATGCGCAAATTTTAACAAGTTAAACTTAAAAGAGTTATAATTATCTTGCATTTTTATTTTGATATATCTTAGTACAAAAGAAATAAGTTATCGTTAACGAAAGATGTTTACTTTAAAACCGATTTTATGGAAACTCACCAACGCGCGGCGCTTCGGAACGAATGTACGTAAGTAAACCTAACAGATCAGCTGTGCGCTCGTTCGATTCACCGACGAAGATAAGAAGGTATTCACGCGGGTTACTGATCGCTACTTTTATCAGGTTCGAACTTGGCTTTTTTTATGTTTAGACCGTGACCTGAATATATTTGAAGAGTTATACCAATTTTTCCTTCATATTTTCATGGGCATAGGATCATTATGATCAATTAAATTAAGGCACTTATTAAAAACATAATACAATTTAACCAGTCAATTACCGTAATTACAGACACAATTAAAAAACCATTGTGTCGATACCAAATGTGGTATCTCAGGGACTTAGAGGTTAAATTGACAATACATAATGCATGGGGTTCTGCATTCAGGCGTATTTAAAATAAATGGAATCAACTAAGTAATTACAATAATCTTCAACAAAAATTAACCTATTCGCTAAAACAGTTATTTAAAATTAATTGCATATCACTAATCACTGTTTTTAAAAATTATTCAAAATGTAATCCCTCTCTTTCTAGGCTGTATTTAGCAGCTTCCTTACCGTGTTCGGTATCGCGTGCTGGCTCACACCGAAGCGACGTGCCGTTTCGTAGGCACTGGCAGTTGGATCTCGCTCAAAGAAATTAAAAATGGTTACCTACTAACACCCTATGGGCCTTGATGCCTGAAAATATTTTTATTTTTTTTATCGACTTCGACCGCCTGTCGAGATTTGCCAGACCCTTGTGCATGATTCGGGGTCCTGATTGCCCATGATCAAGCAGCGTTTGAGTTGCTGTTAAAATGGTCCTCCATTAGGGACAACGGGGCTATAGATCTCATGGGCTTGCATTAGGGTGTCCCAAGGTATAAGGGCAAAAAAAAATCGCGAAATAAAATACGCATACCCTCTATTTTTATTCGGTTTGATCTCATTGGCTCAAATAATAAATATTATTGTGAATGGACAACGATTACCCGTGCCGACTTGATGCTAAACTTTCGACATGAAAATTTGTACTGACATACTGTAGGAGGAATTAAAAACTTAATTTTATTACTCAATT
The DNA here is from genome assembly GCA_932294355.1 of Aporophyla lueneburgensis. Classification (NCBI taxonomy): domain Eukaryota; kingdom Metazoa; phylum Arthropoda; class Insecta; order Lepidoptera; family Noctuidae; genus Aporophyla; species Aporophyla lueneburgensis. Next base: position 7,041,805 of record OW028739.1, on the reverse strand, counting down.
AAAAGTCCAATATACCCAAATAGTATATTATTTATTCATTTACATTAAAAAATAACATTTTTGTTTAAATTTTCTTTTTAACGTCTGTTTTTTAGAGTCAGTATAAATTTTCCGGTGTTCTTGTACGCAACGTAATAAAAATTGTTTTTGTTCGTCTTCTCCTGATTAATCCATGAATGTCTTTCATTAACATAACCGCTCTTTCGGCTACATCGTTTAATACCCTCAGTGCCGAAACTTTCAGGAATATCAGGGTTTGTAGTTACTTAACTGATTTTTGCTTCAAATACGTCTTTCAAGATCAATTCATAAACGTGATGGCGACAAGCGAAAATAAGCATTTCTCTGTTCAGTTTTGTTCAAGAAGGTCACAGGCACCGTTTATACGACCTGTATTTGAAGCAGTAGTATCACAACAAAGAATTTGCACTTCTCCTTCTTGTTTCGTGTCGATGGTACTCGTACACTTTTTACTATATCGTTTGAGCCCTGTAGGTGGCCACGTTTATTGTGGCATCAGTGGCATTTTTGAAATCATTTGAGGTGCAGGTGAACAGACACTTGGGACACTCCAACAGGTGGGTCATAGTCTGATTAGGCGTACCGCACTCGCACTGGGTATCGAATGAGTCTATAATCCCCCACTTTGACAAATTGTGTATACAGCGGCCGACTTGGGTACGCAATCGATTGAGAGCTTTCCATATAAGCCACTGCAGATCACGGCCGGAAGGCAAGTATTCCTGGGGTTCAACAGAGTCATAGTTTGGTCCCCACAAAGGGTGGTGTGTCCTGAATGGCCTGCGTAGAGCGTAAGAAGCTCTTACGGCTTTTAAGCCTGCCTGGAGTCGTCTTGTAATCGTAGAGGGGATGTTGGGAATCGGATTCTTGGTTCTTTTTTTCCAGCACTTTATATTTGCACTTTATCTTCTAAATTCTGGTCTACAATCGCGTTCCAAACTGCCTGTGCTTGTTCATTTTCTGTAGAACTTTCTAGTCTTGGTACAGCTATAAGTTGTTCTTTGTTTTCATAAGAAATAACTATAGGAAGACGTTCTTCTTTTGATTTCCGAGCATTTAATGCAGGCAAAAGCTTGCCGTCCCAATGAACAGTCACAAATTCCGGTACCTTATTTTGAAAATCAGTTTTTTAGCTTCAGCCCGTTCTTTCCGTTTTTAAGTGCGAATTCTTTGAATGGAAGATTTACTTATCGCAAATTCATCAAAATTATATTCAAGTGCTTCAGTAGTTGCTTCAAGAATGAACACAGAATCTCTAATACTCAATTGACAACTATCTAGCGCTGTACTCATTTTGGAGTAATAAAATCTCTCCGCAGAGGTATTTTGCAGGGTTGTGAGTTTTGGGTAAGCGCCTTCTCAGTATTCGCGAGTGTTTTGGATAATACACTCGCGAATACTGAGATAAGCGCTTTCATTGACAGTTAAATTCACTTCACGGATATTGTAAAATAAAACTGCTAGAAATTGTCCACTAGGCGGAAGTTTTGAACCCGATATTTGATGTTTTACGTCACCTATTAAAATAACCCTTTTTAGAACTGCGTAATTGCTCTGACATGTATAACGAAATAACGAGTAATAACAAGCACATCGACACGTTAGGTCACGTCAGCTTAGAGAGCAAGTACTGACATGTATCGATGTAAGTCAGCACGGGTTACCGAGGTCCTACCTTCTTGAAATTCTATTTATAATTGTTTTGACTTAAAAGTAAAAAATTTAAAAAATCATAGTCGTTTTTTTTAACGCACACCGCGTTAAAAAAAAACGACTATGATTTTTTTGGGACACCCTAGCTCGCATTCGAGGTATGCTCTCCCTCTCATGCATCCTGCACCCTGCTAGTACATTTTCACCACTCAATAAGTACAGTACACTCGCACCATTTCATAAAACTCGCGATTGATGAAGTCTGACATCGTGACGTACGACACTTTCGGCGCGACGCTTGAGCGCGAAAACGATCAGACACGACGCGACGTCTCGACAGCGCGTACGATGCGCAGACTGTCGCAACCGGCCACAGGAGCACTGCACTGCCGCCCGGGAGAGGATTTTACCCCCGCTGCAGTACTATCGGTGCGTCGCCCGCCGCGAGATATCAAGGATATTACTAATATATTACTAATATATTATGTCCATATTTTGCTGATTTAAGGTCGGATAACTTTAAAAAAAAACGAAATGTGTTCTATTACTGATAATGAACCACAAAAAAAAATCGCACTGGTAATTTTTTTTCCTGTAGATACCATATGTAGGTACATACTAAGCGAATAAAAGCCTGTTAATAAATACCGGGTATGCCATCAATATCGTCGTGCAGCGCGCTGGGCCTGGCCTTGGGCGTGGCGGGCGCGCGCGCCGCCTGCGCGTGCAGCGCGTGCGGCGCGAACTGCTCGTGCAGCAGGTTGGCGCGCTCGGCCGCCAGGCGCCGCAGCGCCGCGCCGTCCAGCGGCCCGCCCGACGCGTTGTCCCACGACTCCTCGGAAGCCGACGAGTGCGCGGGCGACCCGCCAGAATCTGAGCCATTCCCTTCCTCGGCGTCTGCCGAAACCAGGCCTGGGACTACATCTGAATCCTAGAATATAGATGTTTATTTTATTTTAGCTCCATTTAAAACTTAAAGAAAAAAAATTAACCGCCGAAAAAATTGAAAAGCAAAAAACAATAAACCTTAAAATTATGAGTCGGCGCTTTGAGTGATCTTTGTTCATTGATTTTTCAGCGCCGACTCAAAATTTTAAGGTTTATTGTTTTTCAATTTTTTCGGCGGTTTAATTTTTTATTACAGCTTTGAGTGATCTTTGTTCATTGATTTTTCACCGCCGACTCAAAATTTTAAGGTTTATTGTGTTTTGCTTTTCAGTTATTTCGGCGGTTTAATTTTTTATTAAAAAGTTTATATTTTAAAAAATTTTGTGGCTTTAATGTACTAATAATACTTGGCAAGGTATACCCTATCCAATAAAAAAAGAATTATCAAAATAGGACTATTCTGTATAAAGTTATGCGTAGTTAAACATTACAATTAGTGAGTGAACAATCAAACATCCCCTGTTGTTCGACTCTTAGCGTTCGATTTTATTTTCCAAATTTATATGGGACCATCTTCGGAGTATACCCTTTCCAATAAAAAAAGAATTATCACAACCGGACTACTATGTAAAAAGTTATACATGGCAATACAAAAAAAAAATACGCGTCGACTTGAGAACCTCCTTCGTTTTTTTTCGCAGGTTAAAAATTTATGGAGTGGGATGGGCGGCTAATAAAATGTATTTACAAGGCAAATGTGACTTGAAACGCCGGAAGGAGGCGCCCTAGAAGGACGTACAGTGACCTTATTAAGATGTGCTTCAGAAAGGTCCGGTGCATAGTACTCGCAACCAGCGTGCATGTTTGAATAGATGTATGAACGTAAACGAATTTTTCCTATGGGGGCAGGCAGAAACCACGGAACGCCACCTGCTACGATGCTTACATACTCCTTTTGCCTCATTTAAGTTCATACATCTGGTCATACACGCACACCGGTTATCAGTTCTACGCAGCTGACCCTTCTGAAGAAAATCATCAATAAGGTCACCTAGGGCATCCCCTTCTGACATGACCAGTCACATCTGCCTTTAAACTACCTTTTGTTAGCCGCCTCTCAACATGACCAAACCATGTAAGCATACTCTTTTCAATTTTTGTCACTACATTTTCCTTTGTACCGCACTATTGTTTTATCACATCACTCACAGTCACACCACACATGCTTCTACATTCATACTTCTTTTGCCACACCCAACATTCATATCCATACACAAGCGTAGGCCCCAGCACACCATTGTGAACAGTCGAGCCTTATCAGACACCAACTCGATGGTCACAATCGCATGTAGAGCATCATTTATTTTATTGCCCGCATTATAACTCATCCCATTCTCATTCACTATGTCATCCCCAAATGCACCTCATACTTTTTCGTACCCATTCCTCTTCACACCAACCCAACCATTAAAGTCACCCAGCACTACAATCTTCTTGTTTGCTCTACATCCATTCACTAGATCCCTTATACGGCCCCAAAATTCATCCCTCTCCAAAGGTCAACGTCCCATATCGGGTGCGTAGACGCACATCAAAAGATAAGGTAGACTCTCCTAGTTAATCTTGCTGTGCCTGACAGGGTCCATAATTGTGACTTAAAAAATGACTTCCTTTCCAACTATGCTTAAACATTATGGTAAGCAATAAATAATTGAGAATTGAGGGTTTATGCCTAAGAGCCAAGGTGGGCACCTTGGCTCTTAGGCATACAATCCTGGGACTCACACAAACATAATTTTTCACACATTTCATCATTCGCTCGGAGAAGGCAACACCCATACCCTGACAGGCTCTTTGTATCTCTTGAACACCAGACCAGATAACGGTCAGAGAACCATGTTTAGTCATGTCCACTCTCTTTTCGTCTCATTCACACGTAGCACATCAATCCTTTTATCGCTCACCATCTCACACCCTCATCCATATTATCTTTTATACCTACCTGCAGATCAGCGTAGCTAAGCGACATTCCGCCGCTCGCTTTTCACCCCGTGGAAACAACTGACGTGACGTGTGGCGAGCATCACCGCCATCATCATCATTTCATCATTTCAGCCGTATGACGTCCACTGCTGGACATAAGCCTCCCCCAATCTGGGGGGGGGGTTGCCATAATCGCCACGCTTGGCAGGCGGGTTGGCGATCGCAGTATGGTGGTAAAGTGCATAAAGAACGCTGCTGCCCATTCTCTAGTAAGTCCCTTAGTCGCCTCTTACGACAAACACGGGAAGAAATAGGATGATGCTATTCTTTAAGTCCGGCACCACACGGTACATCATCACGGTACATCACCGCCAGCCGCCTCCGAATTGAATATGATTATTATTTTTACTCATTCAGTTCACACACAAAGCAGAGGAAAACAATCTGTTACACAAGCTACAGAGCCACATGTAAGGGTAAAGCTGGTTAGTTCCTGGGGTCGCCCGATCCCAGACAACAAGCACCCTCGTGACTAAGGTTGCCGTGCCAAGAGCTGCTTGGCTAGGGGGGAACCCCGAGCCATTCAGTTCTCGGCACGGTAACTTTAGCTTGGGTGTGAGGAAAACAATGGAATCCTCCAGCAGCTACCTAAGTCGCCTTTTACACACCCACAGACTTTAGACCACTCGGGTACCACTTCGAATTATACTGGTTAATTATTTGAGATATAAATTTAAACAAGAACTACGCGAAATATGCATTTAGCAGAGAATAACCGGAACCTTAAATGTAAAAAACCCTTTTTAATGAACACAAAAAATAATAATTTCCTCCTTCCCTTACCACGACAGAAGTCTCAAAATAATAAATTTATTGTTATTAGTGATACTTCATGTGTCAGACTTTCTGTCGTCACATTACACGTTCAAATAACAGCGACACCAAATCTTAAAAAGAGTCGCCCGCGAAATACAATTAGTTTTTTGGAATTTGAAGGTCAGTCTGGCTATAAGTTAAACAAAATATAATTCGTGATCGTAACACGTATTTTTTTACAGAACTATAATCATTAAAATCTTTAATACAATCCTCTAAGCTCGTACAATCGCTCGTTCAACTTGTTCATGAACATAGAACCTGACACAAATAAACCAACACATTTAATCTGTCTCCTTGACAGTTCAAATGTGTTGGTTCGGTCAGTCAGAAATATAAAGCTATCTGACCATTCCAAGTTGTAGTAGTACGAAAAATTTGAATTTCGCCAGCTACCCGCTATTAGTAATAGGGTGTGCAACCCAGTCTAACCAGGTCAGCAGTAAACTAACTAGGATATAGTATATGACCCACCTTATCACGTCCTAGGAAGACGTCGTTGATGTGCATTAGGAAGTCAGTAGGGTACACGGCCCAGTCGGCCCACGCCTGCAGGATGCGCGTCACTCTCACTCGGAACCCTTCTTGCTGAATACGCGACACTAAGCCAGCATATGCCAGGTGACAACTGCGCATTATTTCTGTTAGACGCTGTTGGAAACTGAAACAGGAAGATTTTAAAGTGCCTATTACTATCCAGGTTGAAATGGAGATTGCGATTGGAACTTCAATATGTTATGCGTACGCGTGTCAGCGTCAAAGATATGAGGACAAACGGAGGGTTCAAAATGTTCCCCACATCATAGAAAATTAAACTACATCTAGGGCATAAAAAGACTCATCACAAAGATGTAAACCACGCATTCTGTACATCACTGATTTACTTTGTAAAATAATTGCTGGAAAACGACGTTTATTTTTGGTGTGAAAATTCGCAGTGCGCAAAATAATGTACGCAAAACATTGTGCTCATGGGCATGCAACAGTAAGCAGTAGTATTAAAAGTTATAACATTTATAACTTGTTTTAGAAAAATATTGTAAAAAGAGATTTGACCTTAGAATATTTACCTTTAATATCTTTATAACTAGAACGTCATATTCGTCATCGAATTCAAGATTTTTGCTATTGCAAGTTAGGTTTAGGGCAAAAAGAAGATTCAGTTGTATATACCTAGTCTTGCCATAAATATTGTCACGAAGCAATTTTTTTTATTTTTAATGCATATAATATTTATTACTTTTACAGTGTGTTAGTTTAATACATAAATATAAAACAATTAAAATATAAAAAGCTTTTTCGAAGTGGTCTCCATTGGCTGCAATACAGTCCTTTAAACGTTGAGGCCAGTTATCAATAGAAGCACGCACTCTTTCCATGGGAAAATTCTTCACTGCCAATCGTATGGATTGTTTTAGGGACTCCAAATTATCATGGCGTTTAGAGCAAGCCATACTCTCTAAAACTGATCATAAATCATAATCCAGTGGATTAAGATCGGGACTAGACGACGGCCAGTCTTCAGCTCTGATGAAGTCCGAAACGGTCACTTCCAACCAAGACTGCGTGGACCGACCTTTATGACCCGGCGCCGAGTCTTGTTGGAAGGACCATACTTGGTTATTGAACATGATGTTGTTAAGGGGCTTAACTACCTTCTCAAGAATGGTATCTTGATACAATTGTGCCGATGTTTTGATACCTTTTTCACAAAAATATGGCTCAGTCACTCCTTCATAGCTAACACCCCACCAAACCATCACTGAAGTCGGATAATGCCCACGTTGCACTCTGACGACTAATTGGGAAGCTTCCTTAGAGCTTTGAGCATAAATACGGTCATTTTGTTTGTTAAAATGTTGCTCAATTGTAAAGATTTTCTCATCCGTAACAAAATTTTTCTGTGATCTCCCTTTGCGTACCGCTTCAGTAGTTGTTTCGATTTTACCACCCTATTCTTTTTTAAATTATCAGTTAAAAATTGACCAGTGCGTCTCTTATAGGCTGCAAGTCTTAAGTCATCTTTTAAAATACGCGACATGGTTCTGGGTGCTATCTTCATCTCCCGAGATAAAATCTTTTGCTTTCGGACAGGATTTCTTCGAATTCATTCCCTTACTGCTTTGACCACCTTTTTCGTACGAATACTACGTGGACGGCCAGATCTTTTTCTGTCACAAACAGAGGAGGTCTCATTGTACCTATTAATAGCCCGGTACACAAACATTTTACTAATACCAAGCGTATGGAGAGTTTCAAAAATTGCATTTGGCCCCATACCAACTTTGTGTAATGCAATCACAACGATTCGGTTCTCTTTATCACCTCCATTTTAATATCGCAAAATATTGTACAATGTATTGGCGCCAAAATTAGAAAACACAATGAACAATCGTATAAAAATGACAGATTCCAAATTCAAATGTAATATCTTTCTTATTTTTTACTGTAACAGTATTTATGGCCAGACTAAGTATATAGGCACTCACGCGTTCCTGTAGGCGCTGGCGTTAGTGAGCTTGGCGCCCGCGTTGTGCAGGATGTCGGACAGCAGGTACAGGCGCGCCACGCGCCGCTGCGCCGGCGTGTTCGGCCCGGAGAGCGACTCCGCAAGGCACGTCGCCACCTTGAGAAAAAAATTACTGAATTTTGGACATGTCTTCATAGGAAATTGCAGATAAAAATGCCAAGGCCGCCGCTGGAGGTGACGCCCAGGGCGTCGAGAGTCGATTGCGGACTCCCGGACACCGTAGGCGCGAGCTTGCGGGTGGCGATCAATCGGTAGCTCGCCGCCCGGTAAGGACCAAGCTCGGGTCGACAGCGCGTAGTGTTCCACGCGCGCCTCTAAGAGATGTCAGCAAACTGAAGGGGTCTGCTAGGACCGATGCCTGCCGGGGTCGCGTGATTGTTCGAAAGAGATACCGTGACCCTGGCACATGGGCAACTGATGGAACACGGGTGGATTTTAGTCAGTAAAAGTCTGACACGCCCTCCCGCTCCGCCCAGAGCGGGAGAAGTCATTTGATAGTACATTAATTTAAAGTAAAAAAATAGTACAATAATTTATTGTTCATAAAAATAAAAATGGTATCTCATATTCGGCATCCTTATCCTCGTGGGTTGCAGCTGAAGATCAGCATCATCCATCGTTTTCGGAGCAGTGGCGATGAAATAAATTACACAAACTAAAGTGCCTTTTGTTGGGTGGGACATCAGAAACGCCCCGTGTTCCCTCAGTTGCCAGGGCCACGGTAACTCTTTCCAACAAATCCCCCCTTCAATACGTGCTGACATCTCTTTCAGGTGCGCGTGGCTTGACCACCATTGATTTTATCAAGGTACAAGATGATTAAAATAATAAGTAATTTCATATTTTGAAGTGATAACTTCTTATAGGTAAACCGCTTCGTTATGTAACGCGTTACGGCGCCAGTATGTCTGGCTTCCCTTTCTGTCACGCATACGGCAGCGGTAGGCAGGCTCCTCCTCTCTCTCTAACCCACAACGCTAGCCGTATTTCGGACAAACGCTTCCCCCTCTCTCTACGCAGAGTTTAGTGTGCGATAGACATATATTGTAGAGTGTGAGCCTTAACCTATCACCGTTATTTAAAGTGATTATTAAAAATATGATGAAACAAGCAGAGTTCAACTTAGATAGGTTTAAGTTTTTTTTAATATGTTTACAAGATTTTTCTAAAAATATACTTCATATGTAAGAAAATAAATAATTGAATGAATAATAAAAAATACAAGATGTAGCTAATACCTCCGGCGCCGCCTCCGCATGCTCGAGGCACCACGCCATGGCCGCGCCCACGCTACAGCGTGTCGGCGCCAGGCCGCGGATCAACTCTTCGAGACGATCGCGTTGGCTGGGAGAAACAAAAACATTTAAAATAGATGGTTGGAATACCGCTTCCCCACCAAATTACTACCTCAAACATAGAGTTTGTCATAGTACCATAAGCGGAAACAAAGTGTTACGATAAATTCCGTGGCTGGCGTGAATACATTGACATCTCGACTTGTATGATTTTTTTTATTGGCTTAATACGCTCTACGCATTAGGAATTTACATGAGAAAAATTGACAGCTCAAAATATAAATAACTTTTGGAGCAATCAACTATGGTAATATGTTGACATCTCGCAATTTTACGTGTTTTACTTGACAACACAACATGTCAAATTAACGATTCATATGTTTTTGTGACCGAACATTGATATTTCGTTATATCAACTTATACCCAGTAACCAAAATATTTTTCTTTATTTCATATCTCAATTTATACCCATAAAAGTTTTCTCTTTTATTTGACAAATTGAGATGTTAAGTTATAGCCAACCGAAGTATTTGGTCTTTTAATTTGACAATACACGATTTAGCAATGAATGAGGCTACATGCTATATGTGGGACGAGACTATAGGAGCTCGAGGAGCAAACCAAATTGCGTCATGTTTGTGGCACTTCTGCAACAGTTTGCCATCGGAAGACAAAGAAGTGATTTTTTATTCCGATACTTGTGTTGGCCAAAACAAAACCAATGTCGTGGCGATGATGTTCATTTTTTTGCTTGATAATCATCCGACGCTGCAAAAGATAAACCACAAATTCCTCCTCAGTGGGCACACAAATATGGAGTGTGACTCTGACCACGCGATTATTGAAAAAACTAAAAAGAGAACACAAATGAGAATCAATCATTTATATGATTGGGTGCAGTTGGTAGGACTTGCAAGGTGCAGAAGCCATTCAAGGTCGTGGTGATGACGATAAATTATTTTTTGGATTTTACCGAACTAAAATCCAAGAAAGGACCCTTTACTGTCAAAAAACTGGATGATTCGGGAGACAAGTTTCTGTGGCAACCTATTAAATGGCTACAATATGATAAAAGCAGCGTAGGAAAAGATATTTAAAAAAAACCTGGATCGCGAACCCCCTTTCAAGTTAATAAGTTTTAGGAAAAGAGGAAAAACCACCATAGATATCTTTAAGTTGAGCCAAATCTCCAAATAGTTAGGGAGGTGGCGAGCATTTCGGTATATGATTTGCACACGTTTGACGTTCGAGGCGGATTGCAGTTTAAATCATTACGAATCGATTTGGTCTCATCAATTAAAGTTCTATTTTGCTGCGTTTTCGCGTTACAGCGGATTGAAGTAGCTTAAAAAAATCGGGGTATTAAATCATTTGCACATGTATGCCTCTGGAGTTCATGGTCACAATCATCTTGGAAACGAAGAAAGTCGAAGAGGCAGACATTCAGGACTCTGCATTATCATGCGACGGAGTTGTAAAAATGTCAAAAAAAAAAGCTCTTCTAACTCATTTGCACGCGGTTCTCATTGCGCCCATTCGATTCAGTATGACTCTGTGGATTCGAAAAAACATGTGGCAGACACTTTGCTCACTGATTTTCAGCTGTATAACTGTTTGAAATTCACGGAATCAAGGGACAGCGAGTATTGCATGGGATTATTGTTATTGTTTATAGTTTTATTCTTATAATTTTGTTTAATATTATGCTCTAATCTCACGGTAAAGATTAAACTTCTGGAGCTGAAATCTATGCAATCATATTTTTTCTCAATGCCAAGCAGAAACGAAATGCGCTTGGAACTCTAATTAGAAAGTATTTTTTTTTAAATTGCATTCTTTAATGTAATATGAATAGGATTAGGATCTGGATAGGAACAGTCTTTAACTTTTTAAATCACGTTTTATTTGTGTAAAATACGTATATAGATATAAGCTGTATATAGATATACGCTCTATACATTTAGTTTCACAATACGGAAAAGGTCGGAACTGAGTTATACCGTTCTCACTCATATTCCCAAATAAAAGAGAGACATCACGAATGGATCTATGGGGATATTTTATACCTGCTTGGTTTGGCGCGAGCGTCGGGTTGAAAAAAGTACATCAAATGGTCTGCCTTTGGAATATTAGAGGCCTGAACGTCTGCCTCATCGGTTTTCTTGGTTTTCATAAGTAATTCAAACATCTGTCCAAGAGGCAGACGTGTGCGCATAATATAGCATACCTTCTTTTTTCTACATTTTTGGAGCACTGTCAATAGACAACGCAGAGGCAACATATTGGCAGACTATTTTTCCGTGGTTCTTCTCATTGTTTTTAATCGAACAATTCAAATCTGTCAAGTGTGCACTTTATATACAGTTTTTTAAATCATAAAAATAAATTTAAAAATTGAGTACTACAAAAGTCAGAGCCCTGTATGTCTGTCTTTTCGATTCTTTGTGTTTCCAGGATGACTGTGATCATCAGCCCCAGCGGCAGACGTGTGCGCATAATATAGCACACCTTTTTTTTAAACATTTTTGAAACGCTGTAAATTTACAACGCAGCGTCACTATGGTGGCAGACGAGGTCCTTGATGTTTCTTAGGGTATATTTATCACTATTAATAACGTCTGCCTTGTGTGCTGATCATATCGAAATTTTGCTCGCCACCTCCCTAACTAAAAGGGGCTTTGCCAATCAGCGCAGAGAAAAAAAAAGGATTTGATGGACATGATTGACCTGATTGATGATTCTAATTAATGAAATGAAATGAATTGCACCGACCCCAGCGTGGTTTGACCAGACTCGATTAATCGAATGAACCCCAAGATATGCACTAGCCTTTGAAGCCTCATGTTTCATGGTGCTACATAGGCCATTGCATATCAAGAAGTAGACCGGGGGGCGCTGTAATGGTAGGGAAGACGTGCCCATAGGATAGGAAAGGATTACGAGCCTACCGACTATGCAGCCTTAAGTAAGCATTGGACTAGTGGAGAGAAGGGTGATATTTGTCTATAGGAGGGCATCTTTTCACGTCGTCGCCGGCATGTTGATCCAGGTCGAGCTTCACCGATGCATGTTTTGGTGGGGTTAACCGTTTGCTGGCTCTTTTCTATGTCAAGGGTTCGCTAAGTTCCGTGTTGTTGTTTTCTTGGTCGTCTTCTGCGTTTTCGCTGCTATCAGTTTCTGGTTTTTGTAGATATCACGAGCCACTTTCTTGATCTTATTTCTTTCTCCAGCCGTGCCCCTTCAAAACTGGAGTTCCTTTTCGAAGTATTTCATGTCCTGTTTTAGGTTGTCATTCCATGTGTAAATAGGTCATCCGACCTTCTTAGGTTTTGCACTGTACTGCATTGCTGCTTGTAACAGGTGTGGTTCAGAGCGTCTGAAAATGTGTGCCAGGTAGCAAATCCTGTGGTTGTCCTAACGAAGCGAAACGAAAATATAAATTCTAATTAGAGACCCCCTCTCCAATTAGAATTTTCATCCTTGTTTCGTTTATTCGGAGGCTTACATTATTTAGCGAGGTTTTAATTTGGTATTGAATGCATTCTAGTCCTTCTAGCTCAACAAAGGGAGTGAAATGTTGCAGTCCCAATTGATGATTTCCATTATTTCCTTTACCGTCGGTCTATTGTGCTTCGGTTATCGGTTTTGTTGGTTACGCAAAAGTACGCTCTGCCTATTTTTGTACTGATTTTTAACCTTTTGGAGTATTGTCTGGCATTCTTGTACGCGATTATGCCTATTGGGTTATCCAGTTGCCAGCTTTGGCCTTTTGTAGGTTAGCGAGGGCTATTCGATGGTCCCTTGAGTAAATTGGCTGAAGACTCGAGAGTTTCCTGGGCAGCGGCTTTTAATACCTCCGTTATGTTGTTCCATGTTATTTCGGTGTTTTCATTCGTTGGGATGATACCTATATTTGCTAGTTGTTTTTTTTTTATTTTTATATGCGATCTTGATATTTTATTTAAATATGTTTTCGATTGAGAACGGTATAGTTGCATTGTTTATGATTGAAATACTTAGCTTCCATTGTTGTTTCCTTCGTTCCTATTTGTTGCTTTTGTGTTTGGTTTTTTTTTTCGTTTTTGTTTACAATTCTGTTTGATCTTGTAGTCCCGTCTCGTCAACGTGGACGAGTTTTTCTGTTGCCTGTGGCATGATGATATAGTCCAATTGCGATTTTTGAGTGCCTTTTGACCATATTATTCTAATGGATGATCAACCTTTTGTCGTTTCTGTTTGAAGTTTTTCTCTGTAGGCTTTATCCTTTAATAGTTCGCCTTGTAGTTGGGAAATTTATGCTGAAAGTTTTGTTGGATCCTTTGCGTTTTCTTTTGGTTAGAGTATCTTGTCGACCAATATGGACGTTGAAGTTTCCGAGTATTATTAGCGTACTTTTTGTCTAATCAAGTTTAATAAGACGGTGAAGGGTCTGGTTGCTTTCGGGGAACAACTGTTGAAGTGGGAGTTGAATAAGTGCAGAGGAGTTGGCTAGTCATTTCCCATGCCAATAGTTGACCTAGTATCCTTGTATTACTAACTGTAGCTAATTCACTTGTACTATTAACTAATTCAATTTGGGAATACGTTCTTAATAAAATTGCAAGATCCTGGGTGCTTACTCTCGAATATAATTCCAATAGATCGACATTGGTCAAACGTCAGTTGGTTGAGTTAAACGTCAGGGATTGGCCGTGGCAGTGCCGCGTCAATACGTTTTTTTTAGCTGGTTTTTCTGTGCAAGTTTACTTAATTGGGTAGACTTCGGCTTTCTCATAATTGCGTATCCCGTGTCGTCTGCGATTACGTTTGATACAAGTGTAAGTAGTGTTTGTTCTTATTGTCCGCACGGTGTGATTGATTTAACTAATTGGGGGTTGCTCATTTGAGTTTAGGGTTTCATGGGTTTTGCTCTTCTCATGTGTTGTGCCTGTTACCTAATGTTTTGGTATGATCCAGTGCTTTCAATCTAGTTGAACCTTGCGTTAGGTTATTCCGGTTGTTGTTGTATTGTTTGTCGTTTGTCGGGACCCAGTTGTCATAGTGCTGGTTCATGAACAGTACGTATTTGTTAGCAGGAGCTTGTTCGCTAGTAGGTGAATGCACCTGCGTGTTTCTGTTTTGCATATGCACATGCACATTTACGACGTAGAATTCGGACGCGGCAATTATGATATATTCGCCACCCCAGATTTCTTCATTATATTGCGCGGCTTTGTATTCTGTTATCCTTTATTCCTGGGAAAGAATGCTGTTGGGGAGAAATTCCTGTATATTATTTAGAAGTGCCAATTATAACCATTATAAACGCTTTGTCTGTGTGGCCACTAAAGACACGTGCAAGTTGGGGGCTGAAGCACACTTGTAGTGAGTCAATTTATGGGATGACCTTTATTTTTGGTTTCTTTTGTTTATCTGTATAGCAAAATGTGCATTTAACTTGAAACAGAGAGAGTCTGGATTGGGTACCCTTTTTTACTAAGCTGCCGCCCATGTGTTCTTTTGGAGGGGCTGTGGCCTCTTAGCAAGCTTTTAGGAATTTTAAGAATTCATTACTGTGTTACAAAAATAGGATCTTTTGGTGCGGCGTCTTAATCGGTATCGTATTATGTTCCAGAATTATAGCGTGAATAGGGTTATTCAGCCTATTGTAGTTAGTGTGAACACAATCATTCACACAACGCTTCCTGGTGTGATGTGATGACGATGATAGGTCCCCAAGCGCGGCAAAACAAAGCCGCGGTCATGCGCAGTTTAGTAAACAAATCCCTGAAATGTTAGGAACGGGCTCACCGGGTTCGGCAGGGGTCAGCTGGCAGGCAGGCTCTGCTGAGAGCTGGGCGCACGAATGACACATTTGCTTCCTTGTTTTATACAATGTGTAACTGAATAGACGCAAGTCCACTTATTGAGCCCGAAAGAATTCAATCCTATCTCAAGGCAATAGGACTCAAATTTAAATGCACAAAACAATGCTAGTGTTCACACGATTTTCTTTATTCAATACTCTAATAAACTCAAAACTCTAATTCGGGTGTATGAGGTCTTGCGTTAATTATGTTACACGTTGTATTATGCCACCCGATTTTAAATTATGACACAAAAGCAGGCACACACAATAACACGGTTTGATTTCGAACTCAGGCGGGTCGGACCACATCTGTTGCGCGCGCGCCGGCACGTCCGGCTGTGTCGATAGCTCAACTTGCGACCTGATTGATGATTCTAATTAAAATAATAAACTGTTGGTGATGTCTCCGCATCTAATGATCCAGATTTGGACGAGGACAACCCAAATGAAGAGGTTTTTGAGGTCCAATGAAATATGAACGGTACTGTGGTATAAATACTTGTATCTGTGTACCTGATGTATCTGTCAACTTAAAATACTACTAACGTTATTATATTTTATTCTTTTCTTTCTTTATTAAGTATGTCTCCGTTGTTTGGTCCAATAAAGCAATTTACTATTTACCTATTTATTTTTTTATTTATTGCTCTAACACTAGGAAACTGATAGGTTCGTGGTTTTTAAATTTAATATTTGTTCAGTTAGAACAACTTTGCTTGATTTGAGTAAGTAGTAGGTACTTCAACAATTCAACAAATATTTTTATATTCGTCATCAGTTGGTTAATTGGTCTTCATTGTGTTCGTCATTAATAACATTGTTTACATACTAATATTCCCTACTCAGAAGGTGAATAAGTTGATAACTGTTGGTGCATAAGTTGACAACTCGGTGAATAAGTTGATAACTCGATGGTGAACGACTTGACAAGTCTATTATTTTGCAAAGTACGGAGAATTACGTTTATGTATTGTCATAATTTAAAATATGGTATAAAATAACCCCTAAAACAACTAAAACATATACTGTAAACCAGTGGCGTGCGGTCCATATAGGCAAAAAGACACTGCAGACCCTAGACCTAGATCTGGACTAGTTACTAATATTTCCATAATAAAGAAAATATGCTAAGTAATAAAATTATTCAAAAAGTTTAAACGCCTAATATAAATGAGTAGCAACGTTCATACCGTTCTATTAATTTACTACGGCAACGCGCTCACAGAATGCGGCGCAAGTAGGCAGCGATCGAAAGTGTCTTCAATTCATTCATAAATGTACGCATGTAGTGGTAATTTCTTCTACATTTTCGTGTCTGTACATTGCACACAAAAGCGGGAACTCCTGCCGCAGGCTAACCAATCACAGGCGTCCCTGCGCTATTATTGGCGCGCTGTGAGTATAATGCAACCAAGTTGAATATGTACGTAGCCTCAGGAAAATTCCGATTCGTAATGATGCAATTTTATTTGTCAACGTTTTAGTTATCAAAATTTAGAAATTGTTTGTTTAACGAAAGGATCCATATTGATTTCTTTCATGTGGAGCGCGCTATTTTATGTTTTTATTTTGACTGAGTTTTCTTGATTTCGTTTTGATTAATTCATTTACAAACGTTAATATTTAGGTCGATTTGTTGCTTAATTTCAACTAGTTTTTTTGAACCGTTTTAGTTTTTCGATTTACTTACTACGCTTTTTGTTTGTTTTTTTCAAAATGTTGTTCGATTGTGAGGTTTGTGTTGAAAATGTGTGTTTGTTAAAAAGTGTATCTAAAGGGAAATGTGTACCTGAGTAACGAGAATAAACCCAGCAAAGAGGTAATGCAACTCGTAAGTTTCATAGTAATAATTAAGAAACATAAAACCGGCTGTGTTGTTGTTGTTGTTGTTGTTTACACACATTTAAATTATTTTGTTTTCTTTGCTAGTTTAATAGTTCGGGTACAGTGTGGAATTGTTCGGGATTTGCAGATTTACATGATTTCTATCCCGCGGCTTGCTCAAAGATAAATAAATTTAGTAATTATTATCGTATCGAGAGAAGTGTTACGAAGAAGTTTTACGTTTAGCGAAGTTTATTATTACTATCCCAGCAAGCAGCGCATCGACAGAACGTTCATTTTCATTAAAACGTATTCTCACGTACCTATTTAAGAAACACACAAAGTCAACAACGAGTACACATCTTTCTGTGCTTTCGACGGAAAAAAAATTATTGGTCGAATAAAGACGCATACCAACTTTTTATGACGATGATTTAAAATCATATTTAAAAAAAGATAGGCGCGTAGATGTCATTTATAAATGAGTTTGTTTACTTTATTATTTTTACTGTTACCCGTTCTTAATTTACTAACTAAATATATTACATAATATACGAATCACTTGAAAGGCCTTTTTCAAGGCCACATCGGATTTCTTTCAAGTGACGTGTTTTGTAACTATCACTTACTTGGATTAGATATTTCAGGCGGCCGAAATCATTTATTAGCATCATCAGGAAATCGCCATTTCAACCTTTTAAACCACCTAGTGAGTTTTTCTTCACTAACTTGAGCAATTACGAAAGACGTTTTTTTTTTTTTTTTTTGAACTGTCTACCCGGTCATAAAACCCTGTGCACGCCACTGCTGTAAACTAATTTACCGATTTACCAGAAGAGGTCACAAACCTTTAATATGGCCGTCCTGACAAACTGCCATTTTAGACATGTCAACATATTCACGCCAGCCACGGAATTATTCTCATATTATGATTTTTTAAACCTAACTGTTATTATTAAAAAAAGCATGCTGACCCTAACATTATGCATTTAGAATTGGATTAAAACCAAAGAAAAATCAGTCTTATTGCAAGGCAGTAAGGCTTGAAATAAGAATGAATTTTCTTTAGGCTAATCGGCGGTAGGTATGGTAAAATGCAAAATTTTTGATAAAAATACTCATGTGTAAAGTTACCGAAATCAATTCAATAGTCAATTAGGAACAAACTATTTTTAGGCCTTGCGTTCACTATGTTACACCATACATTATAACCCTCCTTTTTGCTTCGCTATAGTCGAGTGAAAAAGGTACTGAGGCAAATGCACTAAACAAACCATCCACCGAATGTCAGCCAGTAAACAAATAATCATCATGTATGTATACTGACTTGTTAGAGAGCGTTCCCCTGATGTTCTCCTTGGCATCCTCTTCCTCCACCAGCTCGTCGGGCATGCCGGCCGTGTATAGGTTCATAACCGGCGGTCGCCATACTGAACCACCTGAAACGAAAGGACATCTTTAGCCCACGTCACCAACGGACGTAATAAAATCGCAGCGGGATTTTTTCGCACAATACATCTTTAACACGTTGAGTGCCAAATGCAGATTGATGGTTAATCCGATATGGCCACAGATTTAGAGCGCATACTAAATTGTTAGAGCAAGCAGGCGTTATCGCGTGATCGGCACTCAACGTGTTAACGCTACGCTAACTCCATAGCGCCGAGAGTCGATAATCGGGCAGTATGTATTTTCGAAACGCTGGAATGCACTATGATGGATTCTCGATGCTCGGTTCAACACAGAGAGTTCAAAATCCTATGCGCGATAAAATATCGCGATAAGGGATGCGTTTTTATTTTTAAGGTATCGTTTGATGATTTTCCACCCAAAAAAAATTGCTAAAAAATTACTCTTCTTATATGGATAGATGTAGTGAATAAAATAACCATATATTTACGTCAACACTTTCACAATTACCTTTAAACATTCTGAAGTCTTCAAGCGCCCATTGCTTCGGTGAGTCCCCCTGCAGCATAGAGAACAGCTTCCACCGATAGTAGACGTGCGCCGGCGACTGGTTCTCGAACAGGAACCGGAAGAACGGGTTGTTGATCTCCTTGTTCATGATTATGGCCTCGAACATCGGTCCTTCGCGGATCACGAACTCGACCATGCGATGGATTAGCATTAGGATGTTTCTGGGGAAAGATCATAAGCCAACTTATTATGGCACGACTCAATTTAGGTTATAATGAAAAAAGTTTCTGCCCGCTACTTCGTCAGCGTGAAATCTCTTGTACCCTGTCACACACATCGCCTGCCCGCTCAATAACTTCGTTTTCGCTTAGTGTTCTTTCCCTCATTTTTCTGTTTTCTAGGCTCCCTAGGATCTAAGTGAAGCCTAGAACCTTCCTCAAGATTTAGGCTACCAAATGCAAAAAGATTTTTCAAATCAGACTGGTAATTCTAGAGATTAGCGCGTTCAAAGTAACAAACAAACTCTTCAGCTTTGTTATTATTTTTATTATTAAAACTCTAGCGACACTGAAGCGAATCCGGCAGGAATGCGAAACGGAAGTGCGCCGTCGATTGTTTTAATGATTAGGTGGTTACGTCACTATTCGCGACAATTTAAACATCTCCATGCCACAATCGACGCGAGCGAATTACTACTCGCATGGCGGCTGGAGCTTTATTTGTAACTAGCTTTTGGCCGCGACTTCGTCTGCGTAAATGTCGGTTATCACGGCCGCAGATGAAGTCGCGGAATGACAAGTACCGTATGTCCTTTCTTGGTTATCAAACTTACCCCGTACCAAATTTTATCAAAATCAGTTCAGTGGTTTAGTCGTGATAGCGTAATAGAGAGATAGAATTACTTTCTCATTTATAATATTATAGTATGGATTACAATTGATGAACGAACTTACCTTTCTGTAGGAACAACGACTCTGACTATAGATTGCGACAAAATCTGTAAAAAAAAAGTCGGTATTATTAGTACGTAAGCAAGATTGTGCTTAGTACATGTACAGTCACCAAAAAAAAAGTAACTAGGGTCGTCGGCCCTGGTGCGAGCCATGGTACGGAGCGAGAGGGAATGGGAAGCCGTCATATCCTTCTGCGAAGCAGTAATGCTCGCGAAGGAGGAGGCGGGGCGCGTGAGGGAGTGGCAGTCTCTGCGCCCTCACGTCCCTAGCCGCCACAGGAGGAGACGCCCCGGGCGTCGGGAGGCCATAGCGGACTCCCGGCCACCGTAGGCGCGAGCTTGCGGGTGGCGAGCAATGGGTAGCTCGCCGCCCGGTAAGGACCAAGCTCGGGTCGACGGCGCGTAGTGTTCCACGCGCGCCTCAAAGAGATGTCAGCAGCAGTGTGCAACTGATGGAACACGGGTGGGTTTTAGTCAGTAAAAGTCTGACACGCCCTCACGCCCAGAGCGGGAGAAGTCATTTGATGATTTCCCATGCAAAAAAAAAAAAAAAATGTTGAAAAAATTTGTTGTTTGTTTTTCTATTAATTAAATTAAATTTTAGTCGAGAACATCGAATCGGTTTCTTACAAAATTTTAACTAACTATATCCGACCCAATTTACTTATCTCCTTTAGTGACTGTACATAATGTTAAGGTGATATTACTAACAGCGATGTTGACTTACCTGATCGTATAGTTTCCTATCACCTGGGTCAGACGGCTGGTACTCATCGGGTCGCAATCGTGGAATCTGAAATGATTAAAAATAACCCAGGTAAGTCTCTTAGGCATATTAAAAAAAGTTGTGCAATAGTTGTTAATGCTGATACACATGCCTCGTCTCCTCAAAAGGGAGTGGGCCATCTACCACGCGGGCCCAGTGTGGGTTGGTACATGTCACATGCCTTTGAATTTTTGCTTCTAGGACATGCCAGTTTCCTCACGATGTTTTCCTTCACCGTTTTGAGAGCAGTGGTGATGAATAATTTACAATAAGTAAAGCGCCTGATTGAGTTCGAACTCACAATCTACTGAGAACTCACCGTTCTGAGAGCAGTGGGGAAGAAATAATTCACACAAAGTGAAGCCTGTGTGGGTTCGCACCTCCCAAAAATCGTAACTCGCGGCCATTACCATTGGGCCTCCATGGCTCTCTCTAACTAGTAGCTAGTCACGTTATAAAATTTAGTTTTTCCAGCAACACAAACACGTTTCTGCAACATCCAGAATCATTAAGCTCAATATCAGTATTGAGTCTACCATGCTTACAAACAGAGATAGTGGTTCCTCTGCTTAGGAATTAGCATGTTTTGTCGTGATTTCCAATTTCGTCCTCCCATCGAATGGTCTGTTCCAAAATCATATACCAACCATACCAAACCCTGGGCCCTCGTGGTGAATTTAACTCCCTCTTATCGAGAGGAGGTCCTGTGCCACAACAGTGGGTACATTATAGAATGGTTATGTACTGTTATTCAAATAATAATTATTGGAAAAAGTGAATAATTCGTGTTACTGGGTGATTGCATAAGAATTTAACCTTTCCTGGGTTTGTTTGCACTTTTATCAGATTACTTTGAAACAGAATGTACCTTGTTAGTGAGATGCTTGGGCGGCTGCGCGTTGAAGGGCAGGCCGGAGGGCGGCGGCGGCTTGCTGGGCTGCTGCAGCGCGGGCGGGATGTAGATGGGCACCGGCGGGATCACCACCGCCTTGCCCCAGCCCAGCTTCATCTCGTAACTCATTATCTCTTTACCTGAACACACGGAATATGTTTCAGTATATTGTCGCTGCATTTTTTTAATGGCTCTCATGGCTCAAAGTCATGAATTATCATGAGTAGAATCAGGTGATGAATTCATGGTTACAGGTTGCGCGTCAAGGTTCCAACCAACTTATATAATATACACTTGTTAAATATGGATTTCGTGAAATGATTGGTGGATACCCTTGATACCCACGGGACAGTTATCAAAAGACTCTTACCAAAACCGAGAGTCACTTGTACTCCCCGTCATTGTTATTTTTTTTTTGTCTTGGACCATACCTGAGTACCTTCTGGATATGAAAATATTGGTCGAAGTGCCAACCAAAATTGTTTTTATTGTGAATGATATCTCGCTATCGATAACCTCATAGGTTGATACACCTAGGTAGGTCAGGTTGACTGCTTAACCAGACTTGGTCTCCAACTTATTCGAAAAGGGGGAAGTTCTCAATTCAACATTTTTTTTTATCCTTGTGGGTGGTCCCATATAACTTTTACTGATTTTGATTGGGAAGTTTTTGAGTTAGCTTCCATAATAATATTTTTTTCCACCTCTATCCGTATACTGATGATGTTTTTATAAATTCCTGTCACCGTTACTTATAGCATATAGCAAGTAGTAGTATTCGAATTTATATGGGGTAGGTTCCACAACTAAAAAGCGAATATGTTTGAAATTCTTTACCATTAATACACCTCAGCGCCCGCTCGCCGTCTTTTCGCGACATGAAGGCCACAAAGCCGCAGTTCCTACCGCGCGCCTTCTCCTCATCAGAGCGCGGCCACATGATCTTGATACTAGCTAGTGGTCCGTAGCGACCGAATATCTCCATCAGCTGCTGTTCTGTTATCTGTTTGGAAGTAAGGTAAATCTATACTTAATATTATAAAGCTGAAGAGTTTGTTTGTTTGTTTCATTGAACGCGCTAATCTCAGGAACTACTGGTCCGAATTGAACAATTATTTTTGTGTTGGGTAGCCTATTTATCGAGGTAGGCTATAGGCTATATAACATCACGCTAGAACCAAGAGGAGCGGAGCAGTAATGAAAAATGTTGCAAAAATGGGGGAATCGCACGGATAGGCGATTCGACACGACGGGAAGGGTCGGGGGAACAAGAAATTTACGCGGACGAAGTCGCGGGCAGAAGCTAGTCTTTAATATAATCATTCCTCAGTTTAACTTACACCCA
This sequence comes from Aporophyla lueneburgensis, assembly GCA_932294355.1. Lineage (NCBI taxonomy): Eukaryota > Metazoa > Arthropoda > Insecta > Lepidoptera > Noctuidae > Aporophyla > Aporophyla lueneburgensis. The sequence goes on along the minus strand of OW028739.1, from coordinate 7,019,012 downwards.
GTTTCTAAAATGATAGTATTAATCTCTACAGATTAACATAAATAATATGCCTATGTTTTCACTGCTGCATTGTGGTGGATTATGGCCCCTCTCACCAACAGGAGGTGGAGGCATCCTCTTAATGAGAGAGCCCATAATACACCATGAGGACCCAATTAATGTATGAATTGTAAAAATAAAACTCATGCCAAATGGTCTTTAGGGGGTTTTAATAATTCAGTCAAGTAATCACATCAGTTGTAAAGCGGTTCCCAAATGCAATAGCAAATTTTTGGTGGCTATTGTCATTTTGGTCAAATTGCACCAGTTTACATGAGATTTGAAAGTGATGGTTGTGTTTGAGTGAGTTGACTTTTCAGAAACTGAGATAAATTCTCTTCTAGTGTAGCTAGACCCTGCCGAAATAACATTATAGTTAGTCGGTGGCTGGATATACACTTCAACGTATTTGGGTGCTATGACACACAATTTCGTGAATATAAGATTTGCATTGTGACGGATGGGCACTTCGATGGACTGTCTTTTGTAATTTTGATGTTCGAAAAGTGCTGATCCTCACCCTAATTTGAATAAATAACTTTTGATTTTGATAAATCAGATTAGTTATGACTTCTCTTTTATCAAGGGTTCAAAGAACTCTGTTGTTTCTGTTAGCAAGCATACAGAATGTAAGCAAGACTAACCTTAGGGTTGAGATTGCCGAGATACAAGTTGGTGGTATTTGGGTCTCCAGTATCGTAAGATCCAACATCAGGTATGATATCTAGCGATGGCTCCGGCCCCACCACTCCACGCTCACGTAAAACATTCTTGTATTTGTGCCGCTCTGATCTTTCTTCTTGTATTCTGTAATAGATAAAAGAATATTTATTTGACAATACAAACATAATCTGCGTGCAATGTTTCTCGCCCAGTCTAGGTTGGTAGATGACGCATGTCTTTGAATTTTTGGTTCAAGGTCATGATGAATATATCAATTTGTTGACAACTTGTCATTAACCTATACTGTTTTGTTATTAAAATATTTTTCTGGTTATTTTAATTAGATATTATGGTGATGGTTGTTTCGTCTCTGTTTCCACTGTTTTCCTTGTTGTCTTAACCTTTCTTGTGGAAAACAATATTTTATTTATTACACTCACTGCCTCAATTCTTCTTTGAACAGTTCCAGGTTACTTTTCTTCTTGTCTTGTCCCTTCTTCTTGGCATGTGGTCGTCCTGGAGGCTCGGGTCTCGGTACAAGTGTGCGGACCACATCAACCTCTGGAATGATATTCCGCTTCTCGTCCAAGCGAGACACGGGCTTATAAAGTTTGCCTCTCTCTGACGTATCTTCCTCTGTAAAATGTGAGTTATTATATTAGTTCATAAATGAAAAGAAAGTGATGAGCTAGTGCAAACAAAAAGTTCTAAGTTGATATGTCATATGGCATTAGAATGTGATCAAAAGATTGAATAATTGATAGTATTGATGTAACATTAAGCTTTTTTACAAGTTGGGTATTAACAGAAAAGATTTTAGAACTTGTCATAAATTTAGGTTTTTATGACAGATTGTGACTAGAATGCCTTTCAGATAGAAATCTGCATAATACATGTAAAAATGAAAATGTAATAATGTTGCTTACTTCTAGCTCCAGCATCATATGTGCCAGCTTTGACCCAGACCTTGCTTGTGGTGCTGGGGACCTCCTGGAAGGTCTCCACAAACTCCTTGAAGACCTGTTGTGATCAAATATTATTAGAAGTTTGTTACAGTTTGGAGCAGTCTATGTATGATCAACAATATGCTGAATAAACTGTGATGGCTCAGTAGATTTAGACACAGAATTGTTTTTAAATCTGAATTTATGGCTTTTTCTTTAAGCTAGTCACAGAGACAACCTTTGTATAGTGGTTGGTAGCGAAACTGAAAGAGTTTAGCCAAAGATTGAGTACAATAGTAATTGGAAAGTCCTAAGTCCAGGACCAGGAATACTATTAGCTATTGAACTGCTACGATTTTAAGACGTCAACTGATCACTTCACTAATTTATGTACAATTTTAACAAAAAAATACCAAGTGCGATGTATTTTATAGGTTGATGAATGATAACACATACATGAGCGGCCGCTTCTTCTTCTTCCTTCTTTTTCAATTCCTCTAGTTCCTTTTTAGAAAGCCCTCGAGAACTCATTTTGCCGAAACTCTTCAAAAAGCTTGTTACATTACAGTTTTGTTATTTGTTCATTAATGAAATCGAACCCTTGGTTCAGCATTTATTCAGACTATCCGCAACTTTTTATTTTTGTAACATATCAACAATCTTGTCAAACGCATCCAAAAATCCTTAATTCTACATCAAACTCGGAAACTATATTTTTACGGAAATAAAATAACATAACCTACAATGCTTGACTTTGATTTGACGGCTTACGGGCTTGACAACTTTGACAACTATTGACAAGATATGTAGCATTACGTTTCGTTATTCGTTACTTTTTTCACTAATCATTCAATTATCGTTCACGTATTATTAACTTTGGTCAGTTTTGATATTACTATTTATTTTATATTTCAAAATATAACTAGTACGCACAAATTAAATCTTAAAAATGAGGCCTTTTATTTGATTGCCTTCATGCACCTTCTGTGTAAAGACTGGCACTAACGGGGGCGCGCCGAGCCGCAAGGCATTGTAAAAATGCACCAATGCACTAATGGAGTCGGGCCGCGGCGCAACAAAGTAATTGAAAAACAAAAACACAGATTATCGAACCTACCCCCTAACCTACGCGGGAACCTGTATCACAGGGGATTGCGTTCAGCTATTAACATTTTTATCCATCTGAGGAAGTCTGTGTGTCACAATTATACAGACAGAGTATCATTCATGAACTAAGCCTAAATAAATTCAAATCTTTTTTAAAGCGTAAATTATGTCACAAAGCCTATTATACTGTTAAAGACTATATTGAGGATAAAACGGCCTGGGATTGAGCTGCTCCAATAAATCTACACTGAATGTTGTTTTTTTATTATTATATATTTTGCTATTTTTACTCTTTTTAGGGTTCCGTTGCCAAATGGCAAAAAACGGAACCCTTATAGATTCGTCATGTCTGTCTGTCTGTCTGTCCGTCCGTCCGTATGTCACAGCCATTTTATTCCGAAACTATAAGAGCTATGCTGTTGAAACTTGGTAAGTGGATGTATTCTGTGAACCGCATTAAGATTTTCACACTAAAGTAGAAAAAAAAACAATAAATTTTGGGGTTCCCCATACATAGAACTGAAACTCAAAAATGTTTTTTTTCATCAAACCCATACGTGTGGGGTATCTATGAATAGGTCTTCAAAAATGGTAATGAGGTTTTTAATATCATTTTTTTCTAAACTGAATAGTTTGCGCGAGAGACACTTCCAACCCTCGGTGCGCGAGTCCGACTCGCACTTGGCAGGTTTTTTTTATTATTTCACATGACATGAATATTCATTGTATGAATATTACTTTGATTATTGAGAATTTGAGGACTACGTGGGTCATTGTTTCACTTTTGATTATGGTCTGGCAGTTTGAGTAGTTAGTGGCAATATCTGTGTGGTTCTTTCATCAAAAGACCATTTCAGACACCGATCTACATGGTCATCAAATGATCTGACCAACAAAATTATATCCGTTTCTTTTTTTTATACACACATTGACATTGATAATTTTTTATATATACAATGAAATGAATATTTACTTTGTAAAGTATCGTATTGTTTTAATTATTGTGAATGTGAAGACGATGTGGGTCTTTTTTTAATTTTGTTTTCTTTCGTTCTCAGTAATACGATCTGGCAGTTTGAGTAATTTATATGGCCTACCCAAATGTCCTTTCTTTGGTTCTGTTCGTCAAAGCGTTGGGCTCCTTATCTTCCGAGTTGAGCTAAACGATTAGTGACAAATGCTTGCACTGACTGGACAGTTCCACTCAATCTGTGTGGTCCTTTCTTCAAAAGACCAGTCACCAATCTACATGATCTTCACATGATGTGAACAAGATTATGTCTGGACTTTAAAAGAGACTGTGACCTCTGAGTTTGTTTCGGCCTTTCTTCTCAGAGTAGTCAGTTAGGAAACGCCGAACTCATCTAGTTTAAAAAAATATCATTGACATGTAAAAGTGTTTGTACAAACCTCAGACCAAATAAAAAAGGTAGACGGCGCGTACGCCAACAATAGCGTTCGAAAAGTGAAGCACCATTTAGAGAATTGTGTGCGTAACCTCAGTGTAGCAACACTTGTATTGCGTCTGTGTGCGAAGGAAAAAATGTTGCCACCAAAAACTTTTTTCCCCATTTCTGATTAAATAATTATGATTTTTTATGACATAGAAATACTTTTAAATAAAATACTTTTTTACGATTGGGTACTTTTAATAAAAAAAAAGAGACAAATTTTAAAAACTTTTGAGTTGCATTAATTTCCGGTAATACTGCCTTTTTTATCCCGACTTCTGGATATAGTATCTAGTTTTGAAATATGGTGGAATCTTATATTTATATATTTTTCAACAACAGTACGTATAAAATTTACTTTGTGATCCATGCCGGCGAAATTGTGTTCGTTTTCCAAATCAAAAATAAATTCTTTTGCCCATATAAAGGTTTTTAAAATTTGAGAAACGACATATTAATGTTGTCTCTCTGACATTATTATTATGTCATCTTTGATGATTCTTTTTATTACGATTTCACAAGCGGAAAAAATTGCAAAAATATCTTTTGACGGAAAATGTAAACCACCTTTGTCCCTGACCGTAATTAACTTATGAAAATAAAGTCTCTGAGTGGATAAAAGTCTCGAGATATAAGATTCACATTTTAACTTTTTTGATAAGTAATGTACTACAGCACCAGCAATATAACCAACAAGCTTTTGCTCGCGACTTCGTCGGCGTGGAGTTTGGTTATATCGTAGCGTAACGTAGCGTTGGCGAACGCTAAGAAAGGAAGTAGAATTGCACGGGCGAAGTCGCGGCCAGAAGCTATTGTTTATTCACTTTATATTAGTTCGAAAAAACACAACGTTACCGCGTTTTAAAACGATCCAACGCCATCTATTGGTAGCGATTGGAACTTATAAGTAGGTTCTCAGGAAGCTTATTTCTTTTGGTTTTGCCATTTTATTAATTTGAAAAAAAAAATATTTGGTTTGGTTGTTTACTTTCATTGATTTTTAATTATAATTTTTTGTTTAGTTGTAATTTTGTGCATTTTTTTTTTTTGTATAAATCTTCTTGTCTATTTTGTTTTATGTTTTTGTGCAATTTTTGTGAAATAGTTGTTGTTTTCGTAATCGGCGACCCGATAAACCATAAAAAACGTCAACGTTTTCAGAAACGGCAATATCAATAGCATTGCCAGGTTGGTCAATAAGCACCTAAAAACAATATTGATCGAATATTAGAAGGTACAAAAGTGTACAAAACATATAACATAATCTAATAGCAACATGGGTTCATATTTTTTTTGGTATTGTATTTTTCATCACACGACGCAGCCCACATTTAGAAACATACAAATCATTATCTGTAAAATGTGTGGAACACACAACACTAAATTTTGATGGCAACCAAGTTTCATTATTTCGGCTTAACCTAATAATCTCAATCCACTTTTGTTTCCACTTTAGGTCTCTTGGGAAACTAAAATAATAAAAACACTTTGTTTTCAAATGTAACAAATGAAAAGGTTGAGAAATAAATTAATCCAAAACTATATTTTACATAAAACCGTTTTATATTGTACTTGTATATAGAAATAATTATCCTAATAATCACATACTTATAGCTTATCGTATTGTATTCATGTTATATTACAAAATATTTAAACCCGAGTAATTTATTAATGCTTACTCTGTTTATTTGACGTCGAAAATAGATAATAATAATTTTCGTAGTAATTAAAAAGATTTAACCAATACACAAACAATTTTAAAATTAATCATTCTTAAACTACCCGCAATTCGGGGAGTTTTGTTTACGGATGTACTGGTCACACCGAAGATATTATGCGAGGTTTTGTGTTCCAAAAACGCATTACGAAATATTTTTGTATTTTTATTTCAAATTAAACAAAATGAAACACTTACTTGTGAAAAGTTATCCCACATAGATTTTTTTGTATTACAGAATTGTTTTTACAAGTTTTTACGACACAGGAAGGCATTTTACAATAATTACCAATTTTATGGTTATGACGTGTAGCGTATTCGGTGTCACGCGTCGCACTGGAACACGATCGGCTTCCTATTTCTAATTTGGCTTCCTTTACCCTGCTTCACTGCGAGAGCGCGGCGCTCCGTCTACCTTTTTTATTTGGTCTGAGGTACAAACCTACTTACAGAAATAAAATCATTTATCATTAAAAGTGCGAGGGTTTGTTGGTGAGCTTAAACATATAAAGTGTGGATGAGGGTATGCGTGAAAATATGAGCGGTGAATCCACACTTCCACACTATATTTATATTATATATTATCCATACTTCCATACTATCCATACTTCCATACTTCCATACTTCCATACTCCATACTTATATACTTATATACTTATATTACTTATCCACACTAATATTATAAATGCAAAAGTAACTCTGTCTGTCTGTCTCGCTTTCCTGCTAAAACTACTGAACCAATTTAAATGAAATTTGGTACACAGATAGTTTAGAGCCTTAGAAAGGACAGAGGCTACTTTTTATTTCGGTAGTATCTTCCCGCGGAATAATTTCCGACCTCCACGCGGGCGAAGCCGCTGGCAAAAGCTAGTTGAATATAACCACAGAACAAAGAATACAGAGAAGTGCCCCTACGCTGGCTAAGCACGGGAACCAGTGTCGCCAAACTCACACATTTGCATATCAAATTCTCCATTACACACATAAAAAACAGTGATATGATTGGCTACAAATTACAAACGCAACTTTTACAAATCATCTTCTTATTGCTTTCAAAAATTGTGTCTTATTGCAACGAATGAAAGTTGTTATTATTTGACATGACACAAACAATAAAGACGTTTTTCGTCTAAAAACTTTAAATAGACAAGTTTACAACGAGTTCAGCAACTCAACGCTAGATGGCGCTGTAACCAATTCATTCTATTCAGAACGCTAGCTCCTTTGAAATAGATGTCATATTCATATGCACTTGTAATCTCTTGTGGTGAGTACAAAAAAAAAAGTTAGAGATGTAGACATATATCGATATATTAATATTGATGTTACGTAATTTATTCGGGTGAGCAATGTAGTAATTTGTTAACATCATACAAATGATTAATAACCAAAAAGGTTGATTATCGTTAAAATATCAATGTTAAAGAGATATTTGTATGTTTGTATGTAGGGGGGTAATATTATTTTCATAAAATTAAGTACGCGGGCGAAGTTTCTGCCAGAAGCTAACGATAAATGTAACGATAACAGATGGTGCTAAAAATATTTACTGACCTTGAAATAATACATATTTATTTAATATTTGCCATTTTGATAGTCGAATATTAATATATTTTGCCGTGATAGCTTTCATTAAGACAGTAATATGATTAGACGTAGGAAAATCCTCTAATTGGTTATAGCTTATGTTTTGGAATACTGATGACCCAATAATCTGGTGCATTATTTCAGCCATGATATAATCTTTATTAAATATATGACCGTCTTATAAAATATTTAGGATGTCTGACATAACTTAATCACAGATTCTGATGGGCATAATAACCCGCTCTAGCCTTACCTATAATAAATCTATGTAATTATTGATTTGTTTTCTGTTACTAAAGCACTAACGCAAATATCACACTTATGTTATCAACTGTCTTATTATTTAACCAGCTATGTGAGCTATTGATTCCTTACTAAAATCAGACAAACTATCGATACCGACCTACTTTACGGATGTGTCCCATCCCTAATCGAGTAGCGTCGAAGTTACTAGAATTTAGTTTGTGATTGTCCAGATGACGACCAAGTGCATTTAGACTTTGTATCAATAAACATAAGGTTGTTTATAGTTTGCATTGAAGTCATAACATGTGGTATTGTAATTAAAATCAATTATATTAAAAATTAACAAAGTTTAGCACTTACCAATGATACGATACACCTCTACAAGATACATTTTTTTTCTGCTTTCGTTTTTGCAGGTCAAAACCGCACAACAAGGCATAATTTGTAATATTTCGCGTATTTCTGAGACATCCAATCGCGACGAGTATCTGACGGCGAATAAGCTAAATGTTGCGCATCTGCGCTTAATGTTGACACGCGCGCGATATGTGAGGGGCACTTCCTCTAGTTTTCTTTATTCCGTGAATATAACTGAAGAGAGATTGGGTGAGTTTACGTATGTACGTGTGAGTGTGTGTGTGATGTGGAATGCGCAAAGGCTGCCAATGCGCGGTCCGAACGAGATAGCTTCGCGAAAGCCCTCTTTCCCTTTCATCAGGGTGACCAAACAATATGAAGTAGGTAGATACTAATATAATAGGATATAATATATTAACCAATAATTTGATTTAAAATAATAATAACAATAAACCCGCAGGGCAGCTTGTGGCGAGCTGTTGGGCAGTAGCGACCCCACGGACTCTATCTCCCGGGAGAATTCTTGTTCCTCATCTCTGGCTTGCCTTTATTGGCCGGCTAGAGTGAACACTGACGAGGTTCAGAGCCCCCGCCTCATTCTTACTTTTACTGGCTGGCTTGAGTGGAGATTCGCAAGAGCAAACGTGCTCGAGGAAAGGGTATACCAGTAAGTGCTCGTAGAGATCTTGACCATCTTCCGGGCTCTAGGATTGTTCTGAAAGCCGTGGAATACCTCTCCACTTCTCAAACACCTCAGGAAGTGTTGCCCCCTTGTAGCTGCGTCACTATGTGCCAGCGACTGTTTCCGGGGGCCCATTATTGAGTGTGCAAGTCACTCCCTGCCATTTAAATCCGTGTACATACAAAACATTGATGCGGCAGGGGCCATAGGCCTTCCATAGTTTTTGGTAACCAGTCCATTTGAGTCATCCAAATACATAGTCCAATATCTTTGTTTCCATATCCTGCAATAGTTCAACATCAACCGGAGGTTGTCTTTGGGTGCACTTGCACAGAGTATACCTACAGGGATAATCGTTGGTTGGTACCTCACTCCGTCTAAATTCTCTAAGGGGCCTCTGCGAGTTGACTTCGGCCCCTCGTACGCTTTCCAAAGGACCGGGATCCCAGAATCCCGAGATATGTTAGCATATATAAATAATAATAATTATTATGCTTTAAGGATAGATTAAAGTAAAACGCATTATGGAGAATTTAAAATTTTATTTGGTAGATATTTACAGTCAGGTTCACACATTACTAAATAATAGTTTTATGCAATTTCTGTCTTAAAGTTGATTTGTGACCTATAATTTTCAATGTATAAGTTTTACCGTGGCTCATCATACGGGCGGTAAGATAATGAGACGTAATGGTTTTAATAAGTTGCATTTCGTGTGAATCTTCACATAGAAATGATTGAACGGGATGTGTGATTAAACGGGATGTGGTGGATCAAAATAAATTCTCAGAATACCATAAAAGTTTTGCAAAACAAATTATATAATTTTTACTTTATTTACATTTTTTAATGACTCTGAGCTATGAAATTTGAATACTTTTTCTGTGTGCAGAATTATTTGAAAAACAAATTTAGAAAGATATTTTAATTTCCCTCTCTCTATGAATGACGTGAAGGAAAAGGAAACTTTGCACATATCAATAGAGTTATCATAGTCATGATCGTCATGTTCCTTAATAATAATCAAGGCAGCAAGTCAATTTTTGCAACTTAATTTTTCGGATATTTTTTTTTGTGCAGCATCCAGGAATTTAATACAGTATATTGTTTTGTAATATGAAAATTCGTTATTGTCTACATAAAACAGTAAATCGAGTCATTGGTCTTCGCTAGCCTCGGCATTTTCTATAATTGCTCATTTGGGATGTCTGAATTCCAAAACTGGAGTCATTACAAAATCATCCTCAGTGCCACTTTAGAGCGTTAACACTGGTTTCCACGCTATTGCGAAATAAAAGTTTTCACAACGTGTACCGAAATTGAAGCGAACTCGGGTAGTCGTTTAAGCACCACACCTTCTAACGCAAGAAAAAAATATTTCAAGTTTATCCTGCGAAGACTTAAATGTTAAAAAGTACCTACCTACTTCATTTCATGTGTACTATCTTTTAGTAAATCAAGACACAAGTTTGCAAAGCTAAATGTACCAATAATAAATCCAAGAGCAGGCGTTTTACGTCGGTGTTCAAGGATATTGATGCCATTGATTTTAAATTCATCAAATAGTTTCCTAGTTTCAGTGAGCGCATTCATCCAAATCAAAAAAAAAGCCTTAACCGAAGGAATTTTTTTAATTGAATATATCAAATACTCTAAACAAAACTCGAATATTCTCGACAGTAGCTTCGTTTCCTTCAAAACGCTTATCGCTAAGACCTCAATTGCATCGGCAACTGAATTGCTCAACACTTGTGCTGCTAATTTGACATTCATCTTTTACCTTTTTTTTTTAATGAAGAAGCCTGTAATGAAAACCGCAAATAACGGAATAATTTTTGATATTTGAATGATTTGGAATGACATCAAGCCATTTTTTCCTCCCTGATTCTTCTCCAGGCATTAGGCAGTCTGAAATTATGTTTTTAAATTTATTTAAAATATACGAAGTGACACACCTAAATCAGTGATTAACATGGCAAGTCGAAACTTTTTTGCCATTTCCCTAGAATGTTCCTCGGGAAATGTGAAATTTCATGATCACGTCTGTTAAGTATTCGGTACATCTTTCCGTGTAAAGTTAAGTGCGTAGCTTGTACTACAGAACAGTCTCAACACACATTACTAAAATAAATGTTAAAATCAGCCAAGTCCATAAAATACCTATAACAGACACGCGTAATGAGGATCAGCGACGATTTTAGTTAAATATGTAGAATTACAGTCATACCTAAACCAATTATTTCAGTGAAAGAATTATTAAAATTGGACCAAAAATGACGAAGTTAGAGCAGTTTTAATTTTGCATTTTCAAAAACGCCCGCCAATACCCACAATTTGTTGATGACGTCATTTTCCACGTTCGCGTCCGCGGCACCGCCACGCACGTTCTTTCTGCCTTTAGTTACGTGACTCCATGGGCGTACCCGGGGGGGGCAGAGGGGGGAGCTGCCCCCCCCTGGAGTTTGGTAACGTCCCTACTAACTACTACTTTTGTCGATAAATATGAAGAACAATTAGTTTTTGATAGTTGTAATACAATATAGAACTTTTAAAATAATTTATACCTATATGCAAGCATGTTCTTTTAGTTTTTTAAACTATTATTTGTTTTTTTAGGGTATTTCGAATTTTGTGACGTATGTCAGCGTAGTTTTCGAAGACGGTTTTTTTGCTATCCTGGTAATCCCCGCAAGAATAATGGCACAAATTTATTAAATTATTGTATTGTTACCTACAATACAATTTTATTGTAGTCTTTGAAAATTCGAGTTAATCCGACGTTTTGAAAGGGGTTAAAATCATGTTATATTATCATGTAAGTTTCTGTTACATAGACACATACTAACATACGTATGAAGCTAATAAAGACGTGTTAAAAATCGAGCGACACACCCATTCTACCAACTTGCTAGCAGCGCTGCCAGCAGCGCTGCAAAAATAACTTTAATTTCGGAAGTCGGAGTCCTTGGATCCGTATTTTAGTTTTTTGCCACTGACTTCCGAAATTAAAGTTATTTTTCACTTTGTACTGTTTTTTTGGAAGTCATTTTTTTTTTTTGCAAAGACGTTTTTATCTGGTCTGCACTAATTCGTATACCATTACTGGCCAAGTCAATAGCAGTGACAGGAAGTATTATAATATCAACACGCTGATCAAAGTGGATTAAATACGTATTATCGAAGCCAACGCAAAAACTATCAAAGCAAAGTCAATAAAATTTATATGGGACCCTGAAGCCATAAATAATCTATTAAAAAAGATTTTTTTTAATCAGTCAGAAAAAAATACACGGGAACAAAGAACCACCTACTTTTTTGAAGTCGGTTAACAAATACAATTCCCTGCTGCCCGTCCCAAAGATGTAACAGTCTAAAACGATTTTTTTTTTGTGTGGAAAATCATCAAATGACGTCTCCCGCTCTGGATGGAGCGGAAGGGCGTGTCAAACGTTTACTGACTAAAACCCACCCGGGTTCCTTTAGTTGCCTATGCCAAAGCAATGGTAACTCGTTCGAACAATTCCGCGGCCCTGGCAGGGATCGGTCCCAGCGGACCCCTTCATTACTGCTGGCATCTCTTTAAGGCGCGAGTAGAACACAACGCGCCGTCGAGACGGGTCCTTACCGGGCGGCGAGCAATGGGTAGCTCCCCGCCAGCAAGCCCGCGCCTACGGTAGCCAGAAGTCCGCAATCGACTCCCTACGCCCGGGGCGTCTCCTCCTGCGGCGGCTAGGGGCGTGAGGGCGTAGAAACTGCCTCTGTCTTACGCGCTCCGCCTCCTCCTTCGCGAGCATTACTGCTTCGCAGAAGGAGGTGACGGCTTCCCATGACCTCTAGCTCCGTACTATGGCCTGCACCAGGGCCAGACGCGTGAGGTCGCCGCCGGCGATCGCCTCCACGAGGATACGGTGGTGCTCCGCCCACGCAGGGCATACCACTACCGTATGCTCCACCGTATCCTCCAGATGATCCACGCAGTGATAACACGAGGGCATTTCCTCCCACCATATCCGGAAGAGGAACATCTCGAAACAGCTGTGTCTGGTGAGGACCTGCGTAAGGCGGAAGGTGAGGACACCGTGGCGCCTCTCTAGCCACTCCTCAAAGAGGGGCTTACCCGCCGCAATAGTGGTGCGTGGGCGCAGTCTAAAACGCCGGACATAATAAAATGTGCAGAACACAGGCGTTCCGCGGAAGAAGAGAGTGAAAATTTTATCGATTCAGCTGAAGAAATTTCTGCGGCTTTGAATCTTGAGCTGCGTTGACTTAAGACAGCAAGCCGCCAACAGCAAAGGGCAATTCAACCAGCTGCCTACCTTAGCGAGCCGCTGAGCGATTATTTTTGTGGCTCGTTATGCGTGCTCTATTTGGATTCTTTATCATCTTTATTAAGGATGAGATTCGGCAAAAACCATTCACCAGCGGTTACTCTTTCATTGTTGCACCCTGCTCAAATAATCAAAATTACAGTTCCAAAATTACAAAAATGTATGGAGGAAGTATCTAAACTTTATGAATTAGTAGGGATCACATTTGAAGCCGAACTATGGCGCACTTTTTGGGTGAATAAGCAGCAGCAGGATTTTGAAAGCATTGGAATAATAGAGTTAATAAAGGAGTAGCAGAATCTTTTACCCGAAGGTGAAGAGAGCTCTAGAAATTTTACTGGCAATGAATACCTTATTCCACCGCTACATTTGAAAGGTCATTCAGCACACTCAGACGCGTAAAAACGTAGCTAAGATCGACCATGATTGAAATAGATTAAATGGACTTTGTATGCTCAGTGTACATACAAAATTTGTTAACGCTATGGGCGATTATTTCACGAAAGACGTCACAAACCGTCGAAAGTTACTTTTAAAATAGCTAATGTTTATTTAAAGAATTACAAAAAAAAAACCTATTTAAGTTTATTTATTTGACCAAGTGCCTATAAAAAAATCTCTAAGTTTGCCCCCCCCCTGGCTCAGAACCTGGGTACGCCCATGCGTGACTCGCAGAACATTTAAACGAATAATGTCTTCCTAAAATATTGTATCGTGCCACGATGCGAAAATACAAGTGTTGCTACACCGGACAAATTATTATTTTGTGTCCCAAAATACCCAAAAAATAGAAAGAAGTGGTGTACTTTCATGAGAAGCGACGCCCCATGTCCCCTTAACTAAAAGTACTTTGCTACTGTATTTAAAAAATTTTGACTATAATAATTTATTTTAACTAAATCTATTTTTAATCGCGATAAAAAAGGTGTGGATTAAAACTAGTAGTTATGAACTAAAATTCACACCAACGAACGCCTCGCCTTCACGTGCTTTAAACAGTACTGTATTTTTGTTTTCCTTTTCTTTTGCTCATATCTCGAAAATGGCCCCTTTCCTATCGCAAAAATAATGAAATTTTCGACCCCCTTTGTAACCCCCTCACATATAAATTTCAACACGTGGGTAATATTTTTTTTATTTTTCGAAGAAAATGTGAAAAATTCCATATAAAACACGTCCATTGCGCGCGCCTCGCGCCTTGCCTTCACGTGCCTCGCCTGCATGTGCAAAAACAGTACTGTATTTTTGTTTTCCTTTTCTTTTGTTTATATCTCGAAAATGGCGTTTCCTATCGCAAAAATAATGAAATTTTCGACCCCCTTTGTAACCCCCTCACATATAAATTTCAACACGTGGGTAATATGTTTTTTTTATTTTTCGAAGAAAATGTGAAAAATTCCATATAAAACACGTCCATTGCGCGCGCCTTGGTCTTTCAAAAAATTCATTGCGTAGCACACCCAAGTAAAAGCTGAAGAGTTGTACGTTTAGTGTTGCATAGCCCATTTATCGAGGAACGCTATAGACTATATATTATATAAGGTCACGCAAAGACCCTTAGGAGCCGAGCACAAAGAAAAACGTCACGCATACAAAGACCTCGCACGGGCAGGCGATTCGATGCGACGGGATGGGTTGGGGGAGCAGGAAATTTTACGCGGACGAAGTCGCGGGCAGAAGCTAGTAAGAAATATTATTTAAAATAGAGAGGTGCCTACACATTGTAGAAACACGAAAAAGGTACCTGCCTGCCAAATCAAAACATTCTAAAACGTAGTACCTACCTGTGCATTGGAATAAATTGTTTTTTTTTTTTTACTTTTCAACCATAAACGAATCAATCTTCGCGAGATTGTCCGATTGGGCCTTGGGTAAATCCGACTTCCATGTTTCCTATCTACCAATATCTATAAAACATAAATAAACAAGAAACAACGATTAAACTCCGCAAATCATAACAAAGCAGTGCGGCGCGTGGCGGGTGATCGAGCCTCGTGACGTCATCAGCAGTTTCGCGCGCGCGGCGTGCGTTTTAAAACTCCCTTTTTTTAAAGTTTAATAACTTCGTAATTTCTCGATGGATTTTAGTGATTCAAAAAGAAATGAACTCAGATATTTATATTGTATTCGATGTAGTATTCAAAATTGCTATATCCTTTTGTCGAATTGATCCTCATTATGCTTACGTTGAAGACTACCTCCTATTTATATGCTGTACTAGCTTCTGCCCGCGACTTCATCCGCGTTAAATTTCTTGTTCCCCCGATCCTTCCTGTCGCGTCGAATCGCCTACCCGTGCGATTTTCCCCGTTTTTGCAAGATTTTTCATTACTGCTCCGCTTCTCGTGGTCGTAGCGTGATGTCATATAGCCTTCCTCGATAAATAGGCTACCCAACACAAAAATATTTTTTCAATTTAATTCTTGAGATTAGCGCGTTCAATCAAACAAACAAACTCTTCCGCTTTATAATATTAGTATAGATTGTGTAAATAATCTTATAATTTCGTTCTTTCGTTCATTATGGGCACCCTACTTCAAGAATTGAAATATACTTACTTGAAGAAAGAAACATCGCATCCTGCATAGGATTCGCTTTTGCAACCTTGAATCGCACACTTTTTAACCATCTTTATTACGTCCGAATAAAGAAATTGATTGTTTTATCGTCGAATTGCGGTTAAATTAAATATCAATAGGTTGATAACCATAATTACAACAAGTTAATATGGCTGACGAGCTGCCAGTCTAACTTAAACGTAACTTATACAAGATGCAGTTTTGAACCTGCAAAACATTTCAGGTTGTTATGAGACTCGTAAATAATCATATTACAATACGATACCAAGTCAATAATCAATAATACTTTTTATTTTAGATTATTCAATTTTATTGTTCTTTAGAATAACTCTCTTAATAACCCTCTTCAAAATATCTATGAAAGAAATGTCGGTTGCGTTTGTTTGTCTGTGTGAAAGCGCAGTATAAGGACACATACAGACTGGCCGCGTTTTAAAAAAGGGAGTTCACACTTACCGATTTCAGTAAATAAGAAAAAAATGAAAAAAAAAATACCTGCCCATTTTATTGTTGATTCGGGTCGAGAATCACTAACATGATTACCTCCTAAAATGTTTTGCAGATCCAAAACTGCACCTTGTATAAATATTCTACTAATAATCTTTTCTCTTTTAATTATATTTTTACAGTGTCCAAATGAATGCTAAAAAAATGTTCTCATTCTAACAGATAATTGAAAAATAATAGAAATATATCAGAATGTAAATTAATGTGTTTGTTAATAAGACATGAACATAATACCATTCTTACTAAATTTGGGAATAATCCTCCTGGCATCACTTTGGAAAGGGACACAGGGCTCTCGAAACGCTTTCTCTCTCGGACCAGATTTCTCTTTGACCAAGTGATTGTCTGTAATAGAACTTAGTGCCATATTCATAAGCTTTATTTTATATTGGTGTCAAATTGACAATGCACATTCCAGGTTGAAATTGTAGAATGACGGTTTTCTGAAATGGTCCGGGCACCTGTCAAAAGTGTCAAAGCGCCTACATTTTCCTCACTGACCTCTATCTAATACGCTGGACAGGCTATCCCATTCAAAATGACAACTATTTGCTGTGCCGATTCAAAGCGCCCCCAGGCCCCAGTGAGAGTTCTAAGAACTAATAAGATTGCAAATGGCCGTTGTTTGTTGTATTTGAGCTAAGCGTCTCTGCGAAATAAAAAGTTTTCTAAAGTATTTACTGTGATTGTGATTTAGATTAAAGTGTTATAATAATGACAGTGATTATAACATAGCTTGTATTGTTCGTCCAACATGAAATCGTGCGTATATTGTAAAACACGATACGAAAAAGGCAGTGGTGTCACTTTTCACAAGTAAGTGTATCTAAATCATAAATACTTATTAGAAAACCGCTTAAAGCAGTGTATTTTTACAATAATAAACGTTTACGTTTATTATTGTAAAAATACACTGCTTCTGTTCGAGTTTACGGGATTTTACGAACATTTTTACTTAACCAATAACTTTTGTTAGGGATGTCAAAATTCATATCGATACTTTCGTAATATTATATTAAGATGTAAAAAAAAAACATGCTTAACAATAATGTTTATCATCTTTGTTAAAATAATAATACGCACATTATTATGATCTGTAATAATAGCAAAACACTTTAAGGTTTATTATTATTAGAGTCAATAACAAATAATTTAACACCTATGATTCATAATTCTCATTAAGTGTTCTATATAATTATAGATATACTATATTATTTTAATTTTTTACTCATACCTACTATAATGTTTCTTTTAATTACAGGTTCCCCTCCGATTACACTCTCAAACTTTGGTTAAAAAATATGAAGGTTGTCAATTGGACTCCAACCATGTATCATTATCTTTGTTCTAAACACTTCACGGATGGATGTTTCATAAAACATCAGTCACGGACTACATTGAAAAAATGCAGTATCCCCACAATATTTCTTGGTGAGTGTACATTCATAGTACCTAAGTAAATACTTTGTCGGTATCCAAGAAATATTATTGATTATCTTAATAAAATAAAACTTTTGTTTTTCTCAGAAACTAATTTGTCCTTGGTACAAACTGAGATGCTTAAAGACGCTGACCAACCAACGAGATACCAATGCCAGAGTGATATTGAAATGAACTTGGATAAATTTAATTTACCTTTAGTACCTGTGCAAGTCGGGTTAACAAATTATGATTGCAAATATATTGAAGTTAATCCAAAAGAAATATTGCCATGTGAAGCCCATGCAGGTAGTTATGTAAAAAAAATTTATCTAAAATACTGAACATGGTTTACTGATGTACTAAGTTGGCGACTAACAGTGGTTAAATACTAATACTAAACAATGTTTAATTTTGTGCCCTTGTGTAATTTTTTTTTTAAATATACGCGTTCATATCGCATGTTCTTTGCGTATCGGAAAACGTAAAGGTGGACCGATGACCTAATGAGAGTCACTAGAATCCGATGTGGCGACGCTTGGGGGAGGCCTATGTCAAACAGTGGACGTCTTTCGGCTGAAATGATGATGATGACATACCTTTCCAAATTATTTTCAATGATATTTTCACTATCTAATCATCCTTCTTTGAATAATATAAGTAATGAAATATAATTTCTTGTTACAGTTCCAAGCACAAGTTACAACACAAGCAACTGTAGTACACCAAAGATATCTAGAACTTTAGCGGAAATCTGTTCTAGTGTAAAATTAGATCACCGCTACGAGAACACCCCAAAATCTTCCAAAATTAAATTGGAAAGGGTCAAAAGAGCCTTGAAAATGTCACAAGCCCGAATTAAAGTATTGTCTCAAAATGTGAAACGTATGAAAATTACCGTGTCTACTTTAAGATCTGTAATTGCTGATTTAAAAAAAAGAAAACTGGTATGTGATGAATGCTGAAAATATGCGTACTACGAAGAAATACCGCCTTGACGACGATGATCCATCCTCGTTACAAACCGAGTTAGGTGAATTTTTACATATATTTTGGGCTATACCCGACTCTAATATTAATGAGACTTCCAAACAATGCATTGGCTATATTGCAGGTTTTGTAATTCGATCGATTCGAAAAAAAATTAAATGTGATGAATGTTTAATGGCCTGTGAAGCTGTACCACTAGATGCAGTGTCA
Organism: Aporophyla lueneburgensis; assembly: GCA_932294355.1. Taxonomy (NCBI): domain Eukaryota; kingdom Metazoa; phylum Arthropoda; class Insecta; order Lepidoptera; family Noctuidae; genus Aporophyla; species Aporophyla lueneburgensis. The sequence continues at coordinate 7,000,186 of OW028739.1, read as the reverse complement.
AATAGGAGAAATGGGGTAGCACTTATTATCCAAAAGCAGAGAGGTGGTTTAACTGTGCCCTCTGTGAGTGTAGTCAATATTTGTTTTATGGTGGAATCATTATTCCGACAAGCATGTAAATATAATAAAAATAAACCACCTATAGAGTTGAATTTTCCTGCAGTACTCACTGCAAAGGTAATAAGGAACCTCTTAACAAAAACAAATGAACTGTTTCCTGAGCTAGAAGATCATTTTAGAGATAGTTATGTCTCAGACAATTTTCACAGTCATTTAAATATTCTTTTAAAAGAAATAATAACTAAATATGTAAACATCCGTTTGTTCGCAGAAACAAAAAAATATTCTTTATTAATAACTGGAGAGAAGGTTAGACATTTTTTGACTCGGCAAATAATATGGGCTCGACAGTAAGTTTTAATTAAACAGTTATTAATCCATCACGAAATAAAAACTTCTACCGGCAACGTTCAGGACAATAATGTATCCATATTAACTAATTCTAGTGCAAAGCGTGCTAAAATAAATAAATTTAATGTTGATGATTTTACGAATGCTGAAAATATGCGTACTACGAAGAAATACCGCCTTGACGACGATGATCCATCCTCGTTACAAACCGAGTTAGGTGAATTTTTACATATATTTTGGGCAATACCCGACTCTAATATTAATGAGACTTCCAAACAATGCATTGGAAAACTTTTTATTTCGCAGAGACGCTTAGCTCAAATACAACAAACAACGGCCATTTGCAATCTTATTAGTGTCAAAAAAATATTCTTTATTAATAACTGGAGAGAAGGTTAGACATTTTTTGACTCGGCAAATAATATGGGCTCGACAGTAAGTTTTAATTTAATAAAATATGTGATTTCAGAATGCTTTTTTATTTCCCTGTCCCCCTCCCCTGCGGTAATTAAGTTGTTACAAGTTAATTACCGTAATTACAGACCTAATAAAAATTTATTGTGTCTCGTACCACATGGCGACATACGGTATCTGACTAGTAAAAGATAATCCCTTCCTTTAAAGAGTGCACGATAAGACAATTAGAGGTACTTAATTTACTATTTTACAGAATTTTATTATTTATTGATCCGATAGTTAACTTTTATCCGTTAAAGGGCGAATTTCACCAAACTTTTATACCTAGAATAAGTCATATCCAGAGAATACATTTTGAATTTTTGACAGTTCATTCGTACTGAAACTGTCAAACGTCGATTTAATTCCCAGGATAAAAGATATCTGACGTTGCTAAAATCTGCCCTAAGGAGAACAAGGAAGGGGTCAACTTATTATGAATTACAGTCCATAAACAGTACTATATACTGCTATTTCAAGTTATGTTTTATATGTAAAATATCTGTTTATTACGACTATCTATAGTTCATTGGTTTAGTTAGGTACTCAACTAGTGCAGACATGTCTTTTTATTTGTGTTTTAGTAACAAAATATATGCCTATATTACTTGTTTTAAATTAATTATCTATGATTTTAGTAAATCCTAACGTATTTTATGTTATAAAACGTATTCCACGTTTTAAAAACATTACGTTTAGAAGACAACACGAATGTTACATGTTAATAATTATCTAAACCAATTTAATTCATAGAAAATAGTAACAAAAATAGCGTTGGTAATATTTCTATCATTGTAGTCGATATCAGAGAAGTTTTTATCGATAACAAACCATTTGTTGTACATCACTAGTATTAGTTCCATTCCCCCTCACTGCTGCCGTCAGCGCCAAAATGGCGATTTTCAAATAGGCACAATAAATTGATAGCGGTAGCCAGTCCAGCGTATTAGATAGAGGTCAGTGATTTTCCTGCATTTTCCTTAGTCGTAACCGAATGAAAGTAATGAATGAAATAGTTCTATATTCACTGTCGAAATGGAGGACCTCTGATCACAGTGGCGCCAACTGGTGGCCTGAATTTTCCTAAACACCGTCATTGTCTCATAATCATATTTCGAATTTGAACTGTATCCAGCGCAAAAATCGTCCTACAATCACTTTCGTTAAGAACCATCGGTCAGTGGGTCATCATCGCAACGCATAATTATTCAGTGGCCGCAAATCGACACCAAAAATGTACCGAAGTGATGAAGGAGAATTTTCCAATGCGTTACGTTAGGGCGCGGCCCGCCCTAAATTGTGTTAGGTTTTTTGTATAAATCAACGCACATGAACTGCATTTCATAAGTGAAGATTCGATGCACTGCAAATAACTGTATGTAGTCTGTGCAGTAGAGTTTTACCCGCCACTATCCACCACCGCTTTGGTCTGAATGGCGCTTTCGCCTTGTCCATTGAGACGCAACTAAAACTTACGGTTATACGTATCACAGTCAATTAAAAGTAATCTAGTAATATCTAAGTTTAATCTGTGGACCGACGCCTAGAGTATATATGTTCTGTGCCGACGCATCTCAAGGTCTTTTGAGCCAAGACGTCGATTTTGAAATATTTGCAAAAATTCTCATAAACGTGATTTCTAAAATAGATCTTTTTGAGTTTTTCGCTAGTTTCTCAGATTAAGAAAAAAAAAATAGTAAGCAATAAAAAACTTCATTGGTTACATAATATTTATTGAAAAAAGTATACATCAAAAACATTTCGATGTAAAATTAAAAAAGAATGTGTGCGATTTGACATTAGTGAATGAATTCTGCACAGGATTACGTTGTAATACCAGCCACAGATGAAACCTAAACTGAACTTTATTAAGATACTCGTAAAGTTGAAACTGTATAAGTAGGGGATTTCGGTATGGCTAGTAATTACATCGAACATATCGGGTATTGGATAAAGTACTAGCTAAGGATTTATCATACAGAGTTCTCTTTACAGCCAAGTGGTACCTATACAAGTAGAAAAGGTTTCATTTCTTATGAGTAAATTACATTTGTGCAAGAAAAGTAAAAAAGTTAGCCTCTGAAAAGTATAAATTATGTATATTTAAAATGGCTAATTGTACTTAGAGTATTTTGCCAGCATAGGCCACGCTATAATTACCTATTGGCTGTAAATTCCACTGTTTCGTCTTTTTATTTTGTTCCTACTATCAATATTACATATCGTTATTTTCACTTAATACTTACATTTAAAATACATAAATAATACGTGATAGTAACCGAAACACCGAATAATTTAATGCATTGAAACGTTATTTTGTGAAATTAAATTGATAGCAAAACAAGCAGTGAGCTGTAACCCACTGAAGATGGGGCGGCCATAGACAGAGGATGACCTGCGAGTTTGCTTCACCAGTGACCACTCTCTAGAAAGAGACAAAGTGACTATGCGGCCATTACTGTCTCTTTTTTGCAAGCCTGTATATAAAGGCGCAGTGTTCCAATAAATTAATAATAAAAAAAAAAAAATAGGAAAATTACATTGAAAATTACAGTGAGTAATAGTAAAAATAGTTATTTCTATGTGTTCAGTTATTATTTCTTCAGTTTGAGACTAAAAGATATTTATTAATAAAAAAAGAATATTCACAAAAGTAATGATCTATTTTCATAATTTAAGGCAGAAAGTCTCGATAGCTTTATTTGAATTCAATAAATATATCCTTTAAACTTCAAAGATTATACTGATATTTTACAGGCATGAAAGTTTAGACATTATTGGACCAATCAGAGTTCTAGAAAGAGACAAGTACTGGCCGAACGTTCGCTTTGTCTCTCTCAAAACTGAATGGAACGCACAGTCGATACTCTATGTCTATGGGTACGTCGAACGAGACCCAGAAACTAGGCCCATAGCTCCAATGTTAGGACTATAAACTCGTAAAAAATTTCCCAAACAAAAAATAGCTCGAAACTTTGACGTATCATAAGAAAAAGAGCGGGCTATGTGACCAAACAGTATTACGGCCCGTCCGAGTGTTAAAGAATAGAATACTTTAGTGCATCATAAAGCTTACTATACAATGAAACATGCCACGTAGTATACATAACTATTACTGTACATAGTGAAACTAATGTACATAGTCACAGAACGAATATCATAAGACGTTAGTGTGTGCTCGCCGCTAGTTGACGTCATCATAACAGGTTATGTATGTACTAGAGATTATCCATTTTTAATTTTACCTACTTGATCGAAAACAGCGATGGCCCCGTGGTAACGGCCGCGACATCAAAGTTGTAGTTTTTGGTTCGAAGCGTTTGTCTGGGACAAACGCTTTACTTTGTGTTATTTCGTAACCACTGTCCTCAAATTGGTGGCGAAAACGGCACGCTCTAGACCCAAAAGACATTTATCAACTCGAACCTGGCCTGCATGATGGATTATGGCACTCCCACTCACCGAGCAGTGTCCCAGCAGTGGGTAAATTATAGCCTGCTTGTGCACTTTATGCTAAGACGTCATTACCGCCTATGATCATGTTCAATACCAAAGGAGGAGTACTGGAGACCAAGTGGGAATATCTTGTGTGCCTAAAATTACACCGGCATGGATATAAAAGGATCTTTAGTACAAAACCTGTGATGTGACGTCGTGACCGCGCCATTTACACAGACGGAGTCAACCTATAACAATATTATACTAAAATATACTTTTACATAATTTATTTGTTATCTTTTTATACATTGGTGGTATACGAAGCTGCGTTTTATTAGTCAGTAGATATGCAATTAAAATCTTATTGGCAATAAAAAGTTATGATACAAAGGTTTTGGAGCTGGTAAATTCATTCATTCTGTGTAGACATTTAAAACGCACTTTGGCAACTCTATGGTGGCAGCCAATCAAATGAACTGTCAGATGACGTAGTAATTTCTGATTGGCTAATACAGCTTAGTTGCTGTGACCGGAATGGTTTTGCAGTTCTTTTTAAGTGCGCCTTCAATCGAAACGAGTTTACGTAAGTTTTTATTATTTACAAAATAGTCCCATTGTTATGTTCTTATAGCTTAGCTGACGCAAAGGTATGGTAAGACAACTAAGCTTACAAGCTACTTACGAATTGTTATACTTTTGTGTGTTACAAATTAGAGTTTTCGAAAAAGAAGTATCATCATTTGAAACAATTTGTAGATTGTATTCACCTGAGTAACTTCGTAGAAGGGAAATAGAGTTAGAGGAATTTCATATTTGTAAAAACAGGTATAAAATTTAAGTTTGGTCGTGAATAGTGCAGAACTGCATATAATAACAATAATATATTTTCACAATAAGTAATTTACAACATACTCTAATTTATATGACACAAGAGTGTGATTACGATAAATTAACAATCATGTATGACACTTGTATGAAGTCTCGTAACAAGGCCACTTGCGGTATGGACCGCGAGCCACATTCTGCGATGACTTTGTGAACTCAAGCAATAACAGACCGTCAATCCCCTTAGTTACGTGCTATTATAGCAAATCAGGACTATTATTTTAGCGGGAGGGACTGACGTGTTTGAGTATTAGTTGCTATGGTAAAATGACAGCAATAAATGAGCTAATTTCTGTTACAAAATTACAATAAATATATTTCCACCCGACAACTGCTATACAGAAAATGCTCGAGTACTGCTGTTACATCGGCTAAAGGACTATTATCCCATAGTACAAGGTATCATCAACCTTATGGTAATAATCATAGTGCACAAATACAATTAACATTACATCATACACCTACATATGTCTATACTCGGCTCTCATTCGTCACAAAGTCAACACAAACAGTATATTTATCTTCAACATCAACAATAAGACATACAACGCTACCGTCGAAAAGTAAACATTACGTTACAGAGGTATAACACTTCTTTTACACTATTAAATGCATTCGTCGAACATTGTACTACTACTAAAAAACAATGGCCAATGATAGTGAAAAATTAATGTAATTAAACATTGTACTCGCTTATTTGATCAATAGACATCTATTAAAATAAATTTTCACATACAATATACATCGAATATAATATAAAATTCTTTATTATATAACGCTAGTTGTTTGTGGGCGCGTGTCGGATATACGGGACGTGAATTTCGGATATTTTCGTACGTCGAACATCGCCATTGTATATCCGCCAGGCACGCACTATATTGTGAATAGTCAAATCCTCTCGATAATACACATACACTGTATAGGGATTCAATATGTTCATGGACAGATTGTATTTGCGTTTGCATTCGTTTTTTCAAGACACATGACGTTCATGTACAGTCACCAAAAGAGATAAGTCCAGGGTCGTCGGATATAATTGAAGTTTTGTAAGAAACCAATGGTTGCCTTCGAATTAAATTTAATTACAGAAATTAACTGCTTGTTTTTTTATTGATGAACATTCTACGACTGCTTACTAAGCTGCTAGTATACTTGACGACCCCGGTTACTTTTTACCTTGTTACCTTTTTGGTGACCATACGAGTTATATACAACAATATTTGTGCCATACCACCGACTTCAGTATTCCTAATCCCGTTATTTCGTTGGCATACGTATTTAAATCCCACATTTTATTTTTAAGGGGTTACAATTTTCTAAATCCTTTTTAGCTCATCCCCCGCTTAAGAACCATTTATTTAAACATTCAAGTTATGATCGGCTTTATAGTTTGATGAGTATTTTTTTCGTTTACAAGGCGAAGTGGTAGAGCCGGAACAAGTTTCACCGCCGAACAATTATGAACATTACAGTTATTAAAATAAAGTTGAAATTAAATCATCTTCATGAAGCGGTCAGACAGTGTTTTTTTTTCGACTTTATTTTGAGAACTACAAAGATAATATTTGTTTTTCAGTGAAAATCGCGCTGCGCTGCGCTCGTCAGGCCTGCGTTGGCCCTTAAGGTAAAAGTGACAGGTCCCGAAATCAATTTCTTTTTTTACGTTTTTTGCAATTTGTAGGTTGGCATCAAGTTATATGTTGATTATAATACGATTCGCGACGGAAATAAATATGCATTTATACAATTATAATAAACATTTACATCGTCAATACAGCTATTTGGCATACACGCCGGCGGCATGACACACATCGGGACGAATATCGGCTTTCCAAACAGATGTCGTTGTGGTCTACCGTTGTGGTAGAATTAATAGCCTATGCATTCAGATTTAGGTGTTCTAAGTTCAAAAAAATCGAACTGATTTTCTCTGACGTGTTTATCGAAGCATTTGTGCATCAAGCAGCGCGGGACTCACCAAAAGAGGCCGCATTTCGCGTTACATAGCAAAAATAGCAATAATGCCTTTTATTTTGACAATTCAATCACATTCATTACGTTATTTGCGTTGTCGAGCAAACGAATTTTTCAGACATATGAAGCAATGGAATCAGAATTTCTTTCGAAATCCTTTTGATTCCGAAGAAGGTGCGTTACGCAATTGGGGCTCAGGTTCCGACGGGTTGTTTGAAAGTGTGTATTCGCTTGAGGATGTTTGCGAGGGGCGCGCGCGGGGAGGGGCGGCGGGCGGGGGGCACGAGAGGGGCGCGTGCGCGGGGGGCGGGGGGCACGAGAGGGGCGCGTGCGCGGGGCGCGGGGGGCGGGGAGGGCGAGACTGTGTCTCAGGCATCCGCGTCCGCACCTTTCAGTCTGAGCCGTGCGAAGTCCTCGAATATTATGTCGTCATCCTGCTCCTGGCCGTTCTCGTCGCTGTGGGGGATAAGGAGAAAAGTTAGTCTGACTTCACTGTGATATTCGTAGATCGATTAATATAGTTATAACGTTATGTGGTGACGGACGTAAAAAGCAGCACCAGCCCGACGACTAAGGGACTTACTAGAGAATGGGCAGCAGCGTTCTCTATACATTTTACCACCATACTGCGATCGCCAACCCGCCTGCCAAGCGTGGCGATTATGGCAAACCAAATTGGGGGAGGCCTATGTCCAGCAGTGGACGTCTTTTAGCTGAAATGATGATGATGAAGTATTTAATATAGTATATATACTACATATGAGAATTGCCGTTGGTCCCGGCTGTCTTTTTTAGATCTTAGACAGTCGTTACGGGTCGTCAGAAGCCCGAAAGTCAGACAATCAGTCTTACCAAGGGGTACCGTATTACCCAGTAACTGGGTTGTGGAGGTCAGATAGGCAGTCGTTCTATGTAAAATACTGGTACTCAATTGCATCCGGTTAGACTTGAAGCCGACTCCAACATAGTTGGGAAAAGGCTAGGCAGATGATGACTACATCCACACTTTATCCATACTATCTAATATATAAAATTCTCGTGTCACAGTTTTCGTTGCCATACTCCTCCGAAACGGCTTGACCGATTTTGATGAAATTTTTTGTGCTTATCCGGTATCTATGAGAATCGGCCAACATCTATTTTTCATCCCCCTAAATGTTAGGGGTAGTCCACCCCTAAATTTTATTTTTTAGACAAAATTTTTAATTTCTATTTTTTTATGATACAACATACAAAAAAAAATACAATCCTCAATTTTCACCCTTCTACGATCAACCCTTATTTTTTAATAGCCATTTTAGTAATTTAATCATTTTTCCTCTCCGGTCGAAAACTGATCAATCGTCATTTAATTAGTTATCCCCCGCCTAGGAAATTATTTATATGGCAAAACAACGTTTGCCGGGTCAGCTAGTATATTATTTTTAATAATAATATTATAAATTTAATAATTAATAATATTAATAATAATATTATAAATGCAAAAGTAACTCTGTCTGTCTGTCTCGCTTTCCTGCTAAAACTACTGAACCGATTTAAATGAAATTTGGTACACAGATAGTTTAGAGCCTCAGAAAGGACATAGGCTACTTTTTATCCCGGTAGTACGTTCCCGCGGGATATATTCCGACCTCCACGCGGGCGAAGCCGCTGGCAAAAGCTAGTATGAGAATAAAGGAATAGCGAAAGGTGTATGAGGATTGCCGGGGTCGCGTGATTGTTCGAAAGAGATACCGTGACCCTGGCACATGGGCAACTGATGGAACACGGGTGGGTTTTAGGCAGTAAAAGTCTGACACGCCCTCCCGCTCTGCCCAGAGCGGGAGAAGTCATTTGATGATTTCCCATCCTGAAAAAAATAAATAAAAAGGTGTATGAGGATGAAAGGTAGAGTGTTTGTCAACTCACGGGTGCGGGTCGAGTGTGATGAGGTCGTGGTCGGCCGGGCGGGGCGCGTCGCTGGCGGCGCGAGGCTCCTCGTCGGGCTTCGGGTGCATCAGGATGAACGGCAACTCCGCACTCAGGTCACTAGAGGACACAAAACATACCAATTGAAGCTCAAAATGCTAAAAGAAAAAGATTTTCCATTGCTTAAGAGTCATCATCAGTGATCGGAGTAGGTAGATTGATTTTACTGATTTACAACATGGATAAGCCTTTTTTTCCGGGATTTCATTTTGTTACTTACGGGATTGAATCAAATATTGTGAAAGTAAGGATTGTTAAACTAGGTACTACATTAGAAATTTATAGAATGCGATAGATAAACATTTAAAATTGTTTTTTTCTTACTGTAGAAGGCCGATCAACTAAAGAATAATCTGTTAAAGAGACAGCAAAAGGGTTAAACATTTCTTATTCATATTGATGTATTCTTTATTCTACACATTACAAAATTTGAAATTAATTTCAAAATCCCGGAATCCCGGAGTTATATTCATACTAATATATACATGCCAGTTCATTGATCCCATTTCAATCTACCTACTCCGATCACTGGTCATCATTCATCAAAAATCAGTAACAATGCATTTGCATAACGGAATTTAAGAACAATTTTCCAATTCGAAGAAACTTGGTTGTTTACTATAACGTGGTGTTAAATATAGTGTATACACTTACCCGCCAAGTGGTCCAAGACACAGCTTCACTTTGACCTTGTATTGCACTATGATACCTAGGTTCTCTCGCTGCGATGGGTCTGCGATACTGAAACAGGTTTTTTCATAAAATTAACATCAGAATTTCTTCATGTCGAAAATGATCTTTAACCTCTAAGTCCCTGAGATACCACATTTGGTATCGACACAATGGTTTTTTAATTGTGCCTGTAATTACGGTAATTGACTGGTTAATGAAAATTCCGTTAGTTGACAAGTAAAATAATTGCTTACAGGTAGCGAACAAACAAAATTAACATAAAAGTGAAGAGTTTGAAACAAAGTGCCCGTTATGCGAGAAAGTCAAATACTTTACTCTTTTTCGTTTCGCGAGTGACATAACATGATTGTATTTTGCATGTCAATGCACGATTTAAACCAAAAATATGTTTGCACACTTTACACTAAGTAAAACTTAGCAATAATTCTCTCCAATAATATTGATTGCAAATATGAGAAGATTATCTTCTTTAGTCAATTGTATCACAATTTGACCGATACTCTACGTGAAACTTGCCATCGACTTTGTTTCTGGCTGTATGTAAAACTATATAGTATTGTATGAGATGAATGATACTGTGTCATACTCACAGCGTGCTGGAGGCGAGGTTGGTGTCCTCATGCTTGAGCTGTCCGTCGAGCGCGAGCCCCCACTTGTCCTTGTTGTTGGCCAGCAGAGGCGTCACTGTGAACACCTTGCTCAGCGTGAACCCCGGACCCACTGGACAACCCTCCCTGGACCCAAAACATTTCATAAACATGTTTAGTACATTTTGGGATAAAAAAGAAGCCTTTAACCCTGCAGTGGAACTATATGGGCTACCCTCCTTGAACACAAAAAATATCAACAACATGTTTAGTACATTTTGAAGTAAAAAAGGGCTTTACCCCGCAACGGGACTATATGGAACCCACTGAACCTTCCTGGACACAAAACATATCATCGACATGTTTAGTACCTTATGGAATGAAAAAAGAGGCCTTTAACCCTGCAGTGATGTATTTGGGAACTACTGGACTACCCTCCTTGAACATAAAACATATCATCGACATGTTTAGTACCTTATGGAATGAAAAAGAGGCCTTTAACCCTGCAGTGATGTATTTGGGAACTACTGGACTACCCTCCTTGAACATAAAACATATCATCGACATGTTTAGTACCTTATGGAATGAAAAAGAGGCCTTTAACCCTGCAGTGATGTATTTGGGAACTACTGGACTACCCTCCTTGAACATAAAACATATCATCGACATGTTTAGTACCTTATGGAATGAAAAAGAGGCCTTTAACCCTGCAGTGATGTATTTGGGAACTACTGGACTACCCTCCTTGAACATAAAACATATCATCGACATGTTTAGTACCTTATGGAATGAAAAAGAGGCCTTTAACCCTGCAGTGATGTATTTGGGAACTACTGGACTACCCTCCTTGAACATAAAACATATCATCGACATGTTTAGTACCTTATGGAATGAAAAAGAGGCCTTTAACCCTCCAGTGGAACTATATGAGACCCACTGGACTACCCTCCTTGAAAACAAAACTTATCACCAACATGTTTAGGATATTTTGGAATAAAATAACAAGTGTTTACCCTGCAGTGGGATCATATTGGACCTACTAAACAACCCTCCCTAGACACAAAACGTATCATCAACATGTTTGGTACATTTTGGAATAAAAAAAAAGCCTCAACCCTGCAATGTATAGTCCATATGGGACCTACCGGACTACCAGACAGTCAGATTTTCGGGCTTCTGACAACCCGTAACGACTGTCCATCCACGAATGAGAGCCGGGAACAACAGCTTTACGTGCTTTCCGAGGCATGGAGGGGTCTTAGTATCTAAAGATGGTCACCCCTCCACGGACTAACCGCGGCAAGCGAACCTTAACCTGATCAATCGATCCTAGCAGTTGATACAACTTGCCACAAGCCCCTTTTTTCCCATGTACCTTATAAATATAAAACCCAAACCACGTGCATTTGAAATGGTACACTTTTCTTTTTAAAATCTTACGGTATCTGCTGTAGCTTTCATGGGATAACTTTAACCCATTAACGCCCAAATAAAAACCATTTAAAATTTTACGTAAACAATGTGTAATATCGTTAATAAAACACTTTAATTGAGACATTATAAAGAAAAATGTAACAAAAAATAATCGTAAGTTGTATTTATAGGGGTGTACTAAGTTTAGTACAATGGGCGCTTAGGAGTGGTATTGGGCACAGTATCGTCTATCTAGGCATAGCGCTTTTAGGTACTTGTCACATGCTGTTTTGACCCGGTTTGAACACACAACACATCTCAGTTGGTTTGGTTTCTTTTTCGGGTTATGCTCCTAATTTTTTCTATCTTCTCCGTCCAATCCAGAGGAAGTTTGTCGTATATTATTGTTGTTTTTTGGCTCAAAAACGTTCGTGCTATGTGTCTGCGAAACGGTAGCAGATCCACACGATCATCTGGATTTGCAATGCAGTGTAATCTCCACGCATTTGAACTGGTCATGTCCACCATATAGTGAATAAAACCCACCACCACTTCTTCCCCAATTTGAACATCTTATCATTAGACGTAGGGGCCAATGTATTATTATCTGCAAAATGCAGGTTCCTTTTTATTTCCAAGAACCTGTTTCTTGACATGCACTCAGAAACTAATGGTACACCAAGATCAGCATCTAAGCTCCAATATGACCTTTCACTAAGTAATTTATGGTAACCAGTAATTATAAGAATACCCAATAACTTACGGAGTTCCTCTTTGGTAAAACTTTATCGTGCCTATTGTTTTGTCCAGCATATATTGTGCTTTGCGTTGCGATACGCTCTAGCACTTCATCGTCAAAAAGATGCTCAAAAATTTATTAGGGTTCAAACCTTTAAGGATATCCGAAACATTAGAACGTCGTTCTTCAATAGATATTTATCTGTACTAGACCGAAAAACTTTTCTCGAAGTTGGGACCTCATCAATAGTTTGAACTGATCTTCTCTTTGGCACGTTTCGTAAAGCAGATGATACGAATGTTGCGAGGAGTTCATCATCATCGCTGCTTCGTTCAACTTCAACGGCAGTGGTATGTCTTCGATATTGATATTGTCATCGTAAGTAGCATCATCATCGCTATCTTGGCTAATAATGTCGTGTATAGCGTCTTGTAAACCAAAATAGTTTTATTCTTGAGCATGTCGGTTTGACATTTTGTACTTTTAAATGGTTTTATCTAGCCCTGAAAACAAAGTAACTAATAAAAGAAGAAAAAAAAACTAACAATAGTTAAAAAAACACGACTAATAAGCATAGCTCACTAATACCAAAATGTCTTAACTATGCAACCATAACTTAGCTCAAGCGCCCATTGTACTAAAGTTAGTACAGTAGCACGTTATGTGTTATAGCAGAAAAAACTTTACAAGAATTCAACTTTTCGATGTATTTGATATTAGTATATAGTGTTATAGAGTAAACAATGCAACTTGTTAACACCTTCTAAAGCTAAATCTTGTATAATAAAATAAACAAGACTCACCTGCAGATACGAAACAAAACGTTGACACAAAATGAGGACTACCCCCAAATTATTTAACAATCTCGATTTATTTTAGCTATTTGCTTATTGCATGGATTTTAAATGACCGTTTAAAAATGTTGCTAGAGTGAAAGAACGTATTAGATTAGTATTACCTTAACTTAAACTTGTGTACTATTTATAGTACGGCGGGCGTTAATGGGTTAAAGAGGAGTAAAAATCAGGCACTGATTTGGAAATAATATTACATTGAAAAATAAGGGTTCTAGAGCAGTTAGTAAGAGTCAATTCACCACAACCGTTAATGTAAAATCACTGTTATGATTACCGAAAACATGTCTGTAATAGATGTTTGGGATTTCTGGCTTCTGCACGGACGTAAAAATACCGTGCTAGGATGCACTATACTGGATTTTCAATCCTCGGTTCAACACCTAGAGTTGAAGATCCAGTGCTCGTATAAAATTCGGTTGCTCGAGGCCATTATGTGTAGGATTTGCTGATTTTGTATCATATAATTACAGAGTGATCCATACAAATATTGGAAAGTAACTCTGGCTGTCTTTTACTTTTCACGTCTTAACGGCTGAACGGATTTGGCACACGGAAAGACCATAAATAATAAATGATTTTATTTCTGTAAGTACAAACACTTTTACACGTCAATTAAATATTTTTTCAACTAAATGAGGTCGGCCATGACCTGAGTTGGGACATAGCATACTTTTTATCTTGATAGTACGTTCCCGAGGTATATTTTCCAAACTCAACGTGGTCGAAGCCGCGGGCAAAAGAGAGGAATCAAGATGAGGTCTCTTAGGTAGGACATGTCAGAACTATTCTGACAGATGTATTTAACACTAGTTTCTAAGTTGTGTGTAAATTAACTTAATGGACTTTATAAGTCTGAAATAAAAGTCTTATTTTCTATCGTACCCAGTAAGCTATAGAGTTGAAAACACACATAAAATTGTGTTGTTGAAATGCCATAGTAAAAGAACAATGTTTCAAAAAATTCTGTAGGTATGTGATAGGTATGTATAATGTAAGTGTGACGAATTCCAGGCATTTTGTAGGAAGCGAGTGGGGCAAACAAGTCAACAATCTCATGCAGGCATAGCACGCGGTACTTACGCGGACTGCATGGATAGTTTCTTAGTGAATATCCCGATAAAGGGGAATTTAAATAGTCTCGCCGACATCGATTTGGGCTCCCTGAATAAAAAACGAACACTGTTTGGATAGTAAAAAAAAATTGAACATGGCAGGAAAATGTGAAGTAAAATACTGATCTCCCAGTAAAAGTATGCGCTTGAGCAATCATCGTCTATCTTCGGAGATACGCAAGCCCGATTATGAGATCTAATATAGAGATGTTATAACCATGGAAGTACTTATCTTCTTATTTTACGCCGAGCATTGTATAATAAGCACCAATACGTCAGCGAACTAACACGCACTCGATTGACTGATTTTGTTGTTTATGTGTACAGTATTAAGGTTGCCACTCTCTCGCTATCCGTCTTCGTGACGGTGAATGTATATTGTGCGTTTGAGAATTAACAGATTGCCGCGAACTGATGCACAGACAACTCTTTTTTATTAAGTTTGATATTAGACGCTAAGTCGCTAACAATACGGTCGAAACTTACTTGCTCTTCACGCTTAGACACCTAGCTGCTTTTCACTTTAAATAACGAACTCTAATACTATGGCAATAAGTTCAAAACTCACTCGCTCTCGGTCTCCGCCACGGTGCACTTGTATTGCGCGGTGGAAAACAGACAGATGTCCGCAAACTGGCGCACAGACACTTTGATGCGTTTGACTGATCTGTTGGAGTTGTTCGCTATGTGTACGTTCACAGCTATGTTCTCTCCGTGATGGTATAACTCCTGAAAAACATAGACATGTTAAGGTATGATATTATGTTACCGAATATCGGTACTAGAAGAGACTTTTTCTAGACTAGTAAAATTATAGTTGTGGTAAATCAGAAGCGCAAGTCTTCTTAGTTTCATGAAAAATTGACATAAAGTTTAAATTACCATGCACAGATAATTAACAAGCAACAACTAAAGCAAAGGACTAAGAAAAGAACTATAGTAACCGAACATTGGTGCCGATTCTGTTGTACACGAACTAAACTAACTAAACTATCTCTAAAATTCCTTACTTTTGGCTATGAGAATTGTAACGCTATTCTGCAAGGAAAAATCTCTAAATTAAAAAAAACTATTTTGACACGACTAAAATCGAATTTGACAATCGCGACTCAGCGTGGTATTTTTTTTTTTCTTTTGTTTTCGCAACGTTTACTTGTGTGTGCATTGCGTAGAATGAATTTTTTGAGAGACGAAGGCGCGTGCTAGAGTGCAGCCTGGACGTGTTTTATATGGAATTTTTCACTTTTGTTTGAAAAATATAAAAAAAATGTTACCCACGTGTTGATATTTAAATGTTCCGGGGTATACTAAGGGGGTCGAAAATTTCATTATTTTTGCGATAGGACACGCCATTTTCAAGATATAAGCAAAAAGAAAATAAAAAATACAGAACTGTTTTTGCACGTGAAGGCGAGGCGTTGTTGAGAATTTTAGTTCATGACCACTAGTTTTATTCCACACCTTTTTAATCGCGCTTAAAAATAGTCAGATTTAGTTAAAATAAATTATTATAGTCAAAATTTTTGGTGAAAACCGGCAAACTCAGAATAGCAAAATTGACATTTTCACTAAACTAATAACTCAGTGCAATCTTAGTGCTGTCAAACTAAAATATAGTTAAGTTGTGTCACTTTAGTCTATTTCAGAATAGGAAATCGTCGTTTGACAGGAATAAACCAAATTTTAGTGATTTTTAGTTTAGAGAATTTTGTGACAACAGAATCGGCACCATTAACATACTACATTGTGCTATAGAGACTCTCACTCTATGAGTGATAAAGACTACACTCTACGAAGCAGTTATTTTACTAGAACTAGACGTGCCGTAACGTCCGTATAGTGCACTCTTTAGTCAATAATATAGACTTATGGTTACCTTATCCAAGGAAGCTTCAAGGTACAGTTTGTTGGGGCTCATCATAAACTCTTTGGACACTTCGACGGAAGGCTGCTCGCCTTGCTTGCTGGGCGCATACATTATCTTCCTGATAGCTAACCGCACAGAATTCCTGCAAGGCAAGCAAAATTCCATAAATAACCTAAAAAATGTAAACAATTGAAAGTTTTCTAGACAAGCTTCTCACACATTCCATTGAGCGCCGCGCATGCCTTTAATTAAAACTCTAAGTTCACCCATACGGGGTGACTAGCTTATTCAGCAAAGCTTAAGGCGTTAGCACAATGACGCTTACCGCTGCGATTTCGCACCGCTACGCGATACAGTCTCAAACAATTTTTCCTGCTTCCGCAATGCTGTCGCAGCCGGCTGCGTTGGTGTGCTAACGGCGTAAAGTAGAAGAGGTGTGTGTCAGCAAATGTTGGGCAAAAACGGGGCATTCTAAGTTATTTTTACGACATTTTAAGGCGACATCAGATAGTTAATTTCGGACTTCTAATTTAGGGCAGAAATAAGGCAAACAACAGATCTGTCTCGGTCGTGATGGCCGTATTGTATACATTAATTCGTCTGCCGACATATTTGAGGTTTTTACACGAAAAACAAGTTTTATCACGCGCAGAATGAAAGACAAATGAAACTTCTGAACGCGGACTGAACATTCGTTTTTTCTGACTCATCTTCTGTGCCTTGTCAGCCCTGAGCTAGTCGAGAGAAAGAAAGAGTGAATGCTCATTTCTAAGGCATAGGCAGTGCTGTATGAACAAATTAAAAATGATCATTCAATCAAATAACCGTGTCCCCTAGAGCCTCGTCGATAAAAGTTTCTTTAAACGCTTACAAAAATGTACCGATTTTACTACGAAAAAAATGCTAGCGAAAACATTATAATGAAATTGTTTTATTTAAATAATTGATTTACCTAAAATATTCAAAAAACAGGGCCTTAACCAGTCAATTACTGTAATTACAGACACAATTAAAAAACCATTGTGTCGATACCAAATGTGGTATCTCAGGGACTTAGAGGTTAAATATCAAAAAAACAAAACTCAATCTAACTATTTGATGAGCATTTAACCCTGCGTTCTAACCAAAAGCAACAGTGTGCGCGTATACGCGATCTTTTACCTGAATCTCAGTATAAATGTGGACAGTACCGAAACTACGTAAAAACGGTCGAAACGATACACTCGCACAGACGCGCGCATAAACGGGACCTTTCAGCGCAGGCCGTGTTCCTCTCAGTTGTCCCCACTATTATCCGTATGCCTGATATTCCCACGGGATAGAGACACGCGGGTGAAAGCGCGAGATGCAGCTAGTATTCATCACTACATAGTATAAAACAAAGTCGCTTCCCTCTATCTGTCCCTATGTATGCTTAGATCTTTAAAACTACCCAACCGTTTTTGATGCGGATTTTTTTAATAGGTAGAGTGATTCAAGAGGACTGTTTATACGTATAATACGCGGGCGAAGCCGCTGGCAAAAGCTAGTATCATATAAAAGAGCGTGACGATCGCTTTTGGTTAAAACGCAGCCTAATTTTACGGTAAGCGTTTAAACTGTAGCCTATCTGATATCGCCTTGATATTAAGTTCACTGTTCGAACACCTACCTCTTATGAGGCTTATCATCCTGTGAGTCGGCGACAAAGGCCTTCAGCTCGTAGTCCACCCCGCAGGGTTTGCCGGTCTCGCCTGGCGCGGGCTGCAGCGTCACGGAGGCGGGGCAGTGCGGCGGCAGCTCGAAGTAGAACGGATGTGCCGCAGCGCCCAGCTTGCGGACTAGCCTCTCTTGCAGCCGGGTGAGAGGTCGCTTTGTTGTGTTAATTGCTGGGTATATCTGTGGGTAGTGTAATGAGTAAAATGATATTAATAATAATCATTTATTGTCTTAAAAACAGGATAACAGCTATAATTACACGCGTCAGGCGTGATCAAGGTTAAGAGCAGGCCAATTCCGCTTTAAATAAATATATTTCTACCAGGCGGATGAATGGAAAATCTAGTTAATACGTCTTGAGTATAGTGAGGTGTGCGTAAGACAAATACACACTACTTTTTTACATTGATCAACTAAATGATTATATTAAATTTAAAAACTCGAGGAACTTCTTAAGGTTTGAAAACAAACTCGGATGACAAACGATTACTAAGTCGTTCCAGAGTTTTACAAAAAAAAAAAAAAAATGATATTCTAAGCCTATCAATAATCGCTACTAAACTCTTAAAGGTAAAGGAAGGGGTCTGCTTATCCATGTCACATTAAAACGCAACGATTTTATAGTTGTCATTTAAAATTAGATTGAGGTGGCCCTGGAGAACGATGCCTGGAGGGATTTGGGGGAGGGCTTTGCTCAGCAGTGGGACATCGTAGGCTAATAAAAACACCAAGCAAAACACGAAAAAATATTTAAAAATATATGTATAACTTCATACACAAAATATTTCCCGTCGATTCACAAATAGCGAGTTCAATCGCAAATCAAGGCGTTCATTTATGTGTACTGATTGAAGAGTTGATTGCTCATTCAAAACGGTGTGAAGAATTCCAGATAATCTGTTTACTATCAAAACGTGACTAATTCGTAACGCGATTTGTGGCTTAACGAGCTTAACGAGCATTACATGGGAAAAATCAATGAACGCGATATTTAAAACCCTATCGTATTGTGATAAAGAAATTGCTGGCAGTACAGGACAATGTTATGGACAGCAGAAATGCCAACTTAGACATACCTAGAATGATTTGAATTGTGAAATTCATATGGAATTTGAAAGCATTCAAACAGCAGCATTTTAGAACACTATAGAAAAAAAATGGTTTTCTTTTCGAAGAAAAAAAATGCGTCGTCGAAAAAAGTACCTCACTACGTCCGACATATATCCGAAACAATGCCTACCAAATCATCAGTATCTACTATTCCTAAACAAACATTCCTCAACACAAACTCAAGCCTTCATTATACTATTTTCATAGAAAAACTGCAAAAGAAAAGCTTCGACCAAACTCCCCGAATAAAAAAAAATTACATAGTGTCCTAATGCAGTACGAAGGGCGCAAGAATACCATGAATGTTAGTTACCTGTTCAGCGGCCAGGTAAAGATCCTTCCTGAATGTAAGTCCCAGCACGTCCAGGTCTTCTCTCCCGTACCTGAACGCGGCCAGCACATGGCCGAACACCTTCCTGTCTTTGACATATTCTGGATCGATTAGGACTACGCCGTCTGAAAATATAAAAAGGACAGCGTTACAAAATCACCAATTCAAATTAGGTTGATGATCTGCACTTTTAGACCGCCTATGACTTAAGACAGTCCTTTAAAATGCCCGCTCTTCACCACTTCGTAATCGTTTAACTAGGAAGAAGTGGCATAACCAACTCTCCAGCAGCTCACCGTCTCACTATGTTTCGTCTAGAACAAGCTAGCTGGAAAAAAATATTTTTTAATGGATATAGGTTTTAAAACCTCTGCTGGACACGAATATAAAAGATTTCATCATTTAAAGTACTTAGAAACCCATAATAATGTGGGCCGTGGAAAATAAAATACATTAATTAAAAATAAAGGTGTTTATTGCATGATTTGTTAGAAATATCAATTAAACTAATGGATATTTAAAGCTAAATACATTATGCAACAATTAAACTAATATTATAAGAATAATTAAACTAATTAATACTTATACATTTATCTAAAAATTACGACTAAGCAAATTATCTACACAATTAACCTATTAAATAACGACTTACTACTAAAAACGAATATTAATAGGCCGTAATGACATGTCGATGCGCAGAAATTAAACGCCTAACTGTTTTATCTAAAACAGCTTTTAGTTTAATTTCAGCACACATCTCAGTTACCGTCACATGTTCATCGGGTGGCAAACAAGCTTTCTTGGCCCTACTAAGACTATGAAATGATGAAAATACCTGATGTCCAGCCAGCATACTTCACTTCCGCGTCTGTTTGTAGGCGTGACTAGTAGACTTGGAGTCTATACATATAATACGCAAGCGCCTCATCACTTGTAAGGCACCTTTGCTGCTTGAGATCACTCTACTTTTGATCATTAAACTTCTCGGGACACTCACTAACTTCTCGAATCAGTTTCGCGACGTTGTGTTTGCCTGATTAACGAGACGCTATTTCAGCAGCAACCAAAAGTTCCTCAGTGCTTCGTAACTGAACCAAATCATCGACACGTCGCCTTTTGGTTTTGGCACTTGCGTTTGCCATATCCACAGACGGTCTCCCGGGACCTGGCAGCGAATGTGATGATGTTGATGCTTCTGCAAGGTCATAAGACAGACTAAACTGTATGTCTTCACTTTCTAGCCTCGTAGCGTTAGAAGCTAAGAAACGATCTTGAACCCGGGCAGAATTTTCCCATTTCTCTGAAAGTTTCGAAGAAAACCGGGAAAGAATAATCTTGATGACCTTCACAGATGCTTCTGTTAAACCACTGAGATCATGTTTTTGTAAAACAAACAAAAAAAGCGCCTTATTTCGGTCACTTTTCGTATGTGTCACACATTCTTCGAAAAGCTCCATTTTAGTGACTGTAAAACTGCTACCTGAAAAAAAAATTAATATCTTCTTAGGTTGCAGAATGGTGCAGACAAAGAAGGTGTCCTTATAATAAGGAAGCATGTGTCTATCAACTGAAAAAAATCAGACGGGATATCCGGGGGGAATTTTAGTTATCGTCCATTGAATTTGAATTATTAGAAAAAATAACTCAATTTCCCGATTTGCGGCGCTCAGAATGTAATTTAGTATGAATATTAGTTTATTGTAATTATATAGAAAAAAGTACTCACCCTTGGCAATAGAATCCATAACTAAAATTTATCACAACTACTAAAATAACCTTGGGAGACGCAATCTTGTCAGTAACAAAAATGCAACTAAAATTATGATTTTTTCCCAATTACTTCATATACTTACCCTCATTAACGATGCTGTGTATGACTTATGCAAAAACCATAGTTGATACTGAAATAACCAACTAATACCCTAACTACCCCCATTAATGTTTCAAGGAAATCTTAATGTTGTTTTTGTCCAGCTAGCTTGTTCTAGACGAAACAGAGTGCGTCTGTTAGGTTGGAAGAACTTAATTTTATATGATGTTTATGCAAGTATACCTAGCACACGCTACTATGATAACGATAATAATTTGAAGGTCCAAAGAGCCGCCACTTCAACAACCTTCATAGATTGTTTTTGCCACTGGTCAAATTGTTGCGATGATTTTCATAGCTTCGGTAGATTATAGTAAGAGAATATATTTCAAGAAAGATGAGTAAAGTCTGATATTATGCACGCTTTGATCAACTAATTCCAGGATTCTATATTTAGCGTTAACTATCAATTGTGCTAAGGCGCCTACATTACAATTAACGATTCGATACAGTGCGATACTACCATAATTACACGGTTTGATACAAATCGTGTAGAACTACACCTACTAATTCGCATCCGTGATCGCGTGAAGATCTGATTAATACACGGAATTGATGCCTCATACCTTCCGGGCTTATGCTGCCTTGCGAGCACCATACGACACTAACAGGAAGCAATGCAGATCAAACGTCATTGAAGGAAGGTAAATAACCTCCTCAAAACACAAGAAAAGTCCATGAAACGTTCTGACGTATTTATAATTCTTGTGTTTACCCCAATTAGTGGAACTCCACGCACATCTCTTAAAGCGCGCAAAGTAAATAGTAGTAAACACTTACTCATAGTAAATTACAATCTTTGCCGAGTCTAGATCCGTTCCATTGAGAAAATTATTCGCACGTCATTATGATTCATGGATAAATAATTGCATGGATAAAACCTGTGTGTATGTTAACATAGAAACAGTGTGATATATGCTTGTGTCGTATGAGGGGGTGGTTTAACAAATGGCTGGTAGCAATTTAATTCGTCGCAGAAAGAAAATCCATTTGGCAACCAACATCACAATTACTAGCCCGTATTTTCACATTCAGTACTAACTGAAAGCAATATCTAATCGAAAGCTAAGTGAACTGCTAGATAACTTCCAAGCTGAACTAACAAATAGAACGTAGGTGGGACGGGATTGGCAATTTATTATACAAAGATCGGCACTCCCTTTACGACCAGAGCGAGGTCCACTTTAGACAACTTGATTCAAGTGTTCAAATACTCTGCAACTTTGATCAATTGGAACAATGAAGTCTTTGTTCAATGTCGACGTAACGCGACGACCAGAAACTCTCCAAACAGGCTGGTTTAAAAAAAGTTACGAAGTATTATGTCAGCAGAAAATAATAATAATCTTGAGTAGGTATATTTCTGAGAACTTGGTTGTCTATAGAAGAAAAACGTACTTACCAATCGGGTCGACATGTGTGATGTGGTCTACGAAGTCTCTTTTCCCTAAGTAAACTGTGATCTGCAAACAACAAAAATACTTCTATTAGCATTCCTTTTGACCTCAAAATGAAGAGCTAATTATTTCTAGTTTCTCATTTGGCAAACTAGGCCAAATTAAGTTGAAGAAATATTTCGGAAGTTGTCACAAGATTTGGCAGAGTTAGCAAGTTGGCACACAGAGCATAGTCACGGTAAAGATATCTATACAGTATTCTATCTTCATACAAACGCTCGGAACGCAAGTTATACCTACACGCCTCGAGTCTGGTACACTCCGAGTACATACGCAGTTGCGTACGCACCGCTTTGGCAAACGGATGGCGGGCGGTGTTATTGATGGTTTTGTTTGTAAGCAGTTAGCGTGCGATTTGTGAATATTTAATAATAATACAGTGCAAGATGATTACTTAATATGACAAATAGAACTTATAAACTATATTATGCTGTTTCCGGTTGCCTGAATACTTCAATAACGCACCCAGAGATACATTTTTTAAATTACCCTGGAAACCCCTAAAGGAAAGACTAGATTTTTTTCACGTACCTACAAGTACGATATTTGTTTCTTTTTTTAATAGGTAAGTATTTCGCTTTTTACGCCAAGTACAATAACAGGATTACTAAATAAGTAAGTGGATAGGGTGAAAAAAGGGTTTTCTGGATTGCAGGATTTGAATCGGTCCAGCAAAGATCGTATCGTAATTAAAAATAAATAAAAGATGATATAATTTACATCTTCCACCCTTATCAATTTAATAAAAAAAGGTCCAAACATTTTTTATTTTTTATTATTAAAAATATAATATTCACAATCAAAAAAACTCAAGTAGGTAGATGACGTTAGAATACTTTATGCGGGCCGCAGCCCTACCGCGTCTACCGCGTGTTTACGTTCCGCGCGTGCTGTAGGTTGTTATTTCAAGGATAGGGCCGAGTCAAAATACTGTTAGATATCTTTACCGTGGCATAGTGCTCCATGATCGGTCACAGATCGCGCTTCATTGTAATAAAACGCTCTTACATCAATGTCGGGATACAGAGAACACATGATGAGGAATTAGCACTTGATGAAACGCATCGGTGATCTGGGCAACTCCATACTTCTCACCCCTGTCCTGCTTCTATTAAAAAAATGGTAATCTTTTCCTGCCAAGAAACAAGTCAGTACGTTGATGGATTATGTTTAACCCCATAAATACTATTATGTAAATGATCTCTCCTTACTAAACTACATGTGACTAATTTAAAACTAGTATCAGACGACTGAATGGTTTACTCAAGATAATGTTAATTTTTGTTTCATTCTAAATTCACACGACACCGACAAAATCACATAAGAATGAACGTTAATTTGATTGTGTCATTACATTTTTAATCATTCGGCAAATGAAAGATGCCGTGCCGAAATCAAAAATCGTCAGATGGCTTCACTAATGAATACATTTGTCACTTTTGATCACATTATGTTCTGGTGGCTCAATTCGAATGAAAGATGTTGAATAAAAGGCGGCTTTACATGCGCTGTCGCAAGCGGTTCTTTACAAATCAACTAAAGGCAAGAGATGATTAAAAAGCTCCGTGATTGTGATTAAAATTCGCCTCCCAACTCGAAAGGTAACAAAAGATTAATGAAACCATCTCTTGACATCTATTTGAAGAAGCGATTGATTAAAATCGGCCAAATTGATTTTTCTTAATTACCATTTCGACGAATTTAGAAAGTTATTTAACGGATGATGTTACAGTTTCAACATAGCCTTTTATAGAGTTTGTGCCCTCGGGGGGCATCTAAAGGGGTAGCAAAGGCATGGCCAAAGGCGTTTTGGGCAACCTTATATCAAATTCCTTTTCCCCTGTTAGCCCCTGCTCAATCAGGATTGTTTGAATTGGAATATAGGTACGAGGAATGTATAATAAGTATGTAAACATGAATCAAACATTCCCTCCAGTTGACTATGTTAACATAGTAGAAAGGGTTCAAGCCATCAACTGTCTTGGCTCACTTGACAATGTTTGAATCGACTATGACTAAAAAAGTTGCTTCACTGATGCATCGGACGCGGGTCAGTAACAATAGTATCCTGAAAACAGTGGCGGAGAGTCCTTACTCCCCTGTTCTGAGGCATTTTGTGGAGAGGATGGTCAACTAGGTAGCTGTTCTCTTGCTTGATCATTCTCTGCGCAACCTGCCTCGGAAACTTAATTCATTATGTGTTGCCGATATTGTTTGTGTATTGTATTACTAACATTAGTTATAAGTTATTTTTTCACTAACAAGATGGCCTTTATTGTTGTCCGAAATTGAATAAATAAATAAAATTAAGAAGCCAGATGGGCTGCTGCCGTCGCAACTTGGTCAGCTGAGGGCACTCCGATGAGCCTCACTGCGTGGAGTCACATCGCTAACGATGCCCAACTTTTAGTCGTGCTCTCTGTGCACTAACACCTGAACTATTACAGACCTTTGCGAGGCCAACGATAACGATGCCAAAGTGGCTGAATTCTGGTCCAACCTTATTTAAAACCAACAAATAGAATAATAATCAATACGACGAATAAGAAGAAGAAATTAATGAATGTTTACCTTGCCATTCGGCGAGCTCTTCTTGAATACTCGCGTGGCTTGTCGCTGCTTGTTGCTGCCGGCGTCTTCCATTCTGCCGCCGCGCCCTCCTCAACACTGAAAAAATATAACGCCTTAGTAAATCTGTCTCTACACATACGACCTCAATGTACTGGTGGTTAAGTCAAATATGGTATCGAACTACAGTGAACCATATAATAAAGTTTCTAGTAAAACCAGGTGACTAACCTTATATCATCTAAAAGTAACAACACCATATTAGGAAAATGTAAATATTATGAATCGCCAATATTTACCATAACAGTGACGGAGCGCATCCGCGTCAATACTGTGACTACATTTTACTACGAAGTGTGCGAATATGTAGTATAACTAATAAGTAGGTATATTTCTCATCAATGACTTATCAGGAAGTTGTTATAAAGGATAAAGAATAATTACAGCTGACGACAGTATGAATGGGACAATGACATGCATGTTCTTGAAGGAAAAACATTCAATACCGGTACCTCTCGCATGTTTTCAATAAAAAAACAGCGGGAATTGAAATGTATTTTACATGATGCACATGGTGTATCATAAACAGTTGGGCATTGAAATAACATGATGCACACGTGTGCATCATAAACACGCGAGGGGTTAATAACATGCCCAAACTGATATAAAATTACGAAAATAATAAAACAGGTAACACTGAAGGTCTGAATGAAGATCTTTGAGCTTTGGAGAAGAAAACTTCAAATACTACAGTAAACATTGGTAGTAAATACTTAGCACACAAGCATACTTATCGGTAAATTGACTTAGACAAGTTTATCACGAAGAACTAGCGAAGATTTGAAAGACAAACGGAAGAACGTGTAAGTTTGCCTCCCGGGAACCAATGTTAGACAAGAAATCGTGCAATCCAACCGAACCGAGTACTTTTATAACTAACCTAGAATAGTTGCCACTGATTGATCGAGGGTTCTTGTTTTCTTGAGTTGTACGAATACAGCTTAGCTTAGCTTATACGTAGTGTTGAAAAGAGGCCCAGTTAGGAAGTTTGGTAGCAGAAGACCTGCAAGGCTTACTGCCCAAGTGCATCGGACGCACTGATGTATCATCATTCGCGGACGCTCTATATGTACTGAACATTTTGGTGTGTGTAGGCAACTGCTAACTTAGTCATACCACCGTCAAACCTTGTTTTCAGAAATCGATAGACTGTGTTCGAGTTTTGCGTAATTAAACCTTTAAGTAAACGTTACCATGGAAGAGAGTATAAGTTTCCTTTGAAGTTCTTTGATCAAGACTGTGGTATAATATCATCGATATATCATTAAGGAAATAGCTATTGTCAAAGAGGAACACTATATATCTAGGTAAGGCATGTATTGTGAGCAGAAGATCAAACATAGATACCAACACCCCACATTGGAAATTACAATAAAATGACTTTAACGCCCCGCATCCTGTCTCCTCGTTAACGGGTGCTCCTTAGTCCCTTGCCTCCTAATGACTGCTAAAGTGAACGGTCACGGGTGTGACGGTGGTGGAGGTCATTTTAAAACATTTTTCTGTCTTGAGTTGTTATCATCAACATAATCAACCTATATGTGTTCCCACTGCTGAGACACGTGGCTCATATTCCACCACGCGGGCCCAGTGCGGGTTGGTAGATGTCACATGTCTTCAAATCTTTGGTTCTAGGACATGTCGGTTTCCTCACGACGTTTTCCTTCACCGATTCCAGAGCAGTGGTGATGAAAATTATTTATACAAAGAAAAGCGCTAAAAACGCGAATACTCGTAAGTCGGGGCCGATACCACCAGGCTCGCTCACTGCTCTGAGTTGTTACAGATAGCATTCAATACCTTGGGTCGCATTGTAGATAATTTCTTCAAGAGTGTAGAAGTACAAAAATATAATAATTACAATCCAAAACTCAAATGAATCCATTTAGTTTCAAGGGCTTGTTCTATAACCCAAAACAAGCATACACAAGAGGTGCAAAACATTAGATCTGTATATCTGAAGTACATACTTATTCTGGAATTTTCTCCTGAATATTTCGTATACGTAATCCGCATAATAGCGTATTATTTGAAATGACAACGGAACCCCGCGGGGATTGTGGAGCGTAGACATCTTTAATATCACGAATATGTCCCTCCCTATACATGATATTATGTAATGATATCGTGTAGACAAAATTGACTTTGGATAACATTGAAATGTACGTGCAATACGTGATATTGTCATATTGTTTCAAATGGGATTAGCAGAGGTGGATGACACAAATCCAAGAATCCTAGATTATGGATTACACTTAGGGCCGCCAAGTTTAGCTTAGCTCGATAAGGATTACCCCGAAACTGTCACAAAAAAAATGGTCTGTGAACGTAAAACTACGAGTCAATCAGGATAATGAAGAATAATGAAACGTAATGACCGGCGCTGCACTCGGCCGTCCAAATCAAGCTGTAGAAATACAGACACAATATATCCCTTGCTTTGTGTGGTACGAAATGCAAAGACATAAATAAATCGACAATTTCTAAGAATTTCAATTTACCCCACTAATTGCTTTTACTTATTCCGGCGAATATCAATAGAAAATTGGTTCCTTCAGTAACACAATATCACGCTTTATTGCCCGGAAAGGCTGAACATAGATGTACCTTGAAATATAGTACACCCATATTTCGCCACTTATGTTTAAGTCCCACGTAATTAGGCGAGTTTATTCCCATCTACCGGGCTGCTACTGAATTTTCAGATTTAAAAAAAACCCAATGAGACTGGGCATCGAACCCAGGACCTCATTGCTTAACAGTAGCGCTTGCAACCACGAGACCAACAAGGCAGTCCTTCAATGTCTTTACATAAATTGTATATATATTCGACTGAGAACTTCGGAGCTTGTTCCACCTATATTGTAGAGGCTTGTACATAGATAACTAGATCATGTACTGAGAACAGGTGTCAACATCAGTTCTGTTCCCAGGGTCATGTTACACGTAGCGTGGCAAAGCGAACAAAACCGCGAAAGCGTTTCTTCCCCACTTGATTGGAGAACACGAGCTCGTGAACGAGTATCGAATTGTATCGATGCTGCAAACGCTTAGAGCAAGTGGCGTTTCGTGTATTGATTCCTGTTTTATTATTATTGTATCCATTTGTGTATTGGTTGTTGTATAGAACCAAGGATATCGGGGAATGAAAGTTTCTGGATGAATGAAATGGCCTGCATTTGCAGCGAGATGTGTGGAGGAGGGAGAGGAGGCCCTCTTATATATATATTTGACTGGCCTGTTAGTCTAGTGGTTAGTGACCCTGACTGCTAAGACTGAGGTCGTGGGTTCGATCCCCACCCAGGACAAATCTTTGTGTGATGAGCACAATCATTTGTTGTGTCTGGTTGTAATTTATCTATAATATGTATGTTTTTAGAACTATATAAGTATATTTATCAATTGTCTGGTTGCCATAGTACAGGCTCTGCCTAGTTTGGGATCAGATAACGGTGTGTTGGTTGTCCTAAGATATTTATATACATTTTCTCGATAGAAGAGGCCCACTTCCATACATTTTGTTAGCAAAGGAGGCCTTTGGTCCATACTTATTCTTAGTAGAGTGGCCTCTATCCTTCTAGTGATAAATGATTTATTTCTGTACTAGCTTCTGCCCGCGACTTCGTACGCGGATTCTGTTGCTTATGCCAGCGACAACGGGGTCGTCAAAATCGAAGATCTGAAACGTCTGATGTAGAATTCTAAGGCCCGGGGACGGGAAAACAACGGGATGAGCGAGACGATTGGAGTCGTTCCAGATCTTTCATTTTTGTATGTCAATAGGAAATGCCCATCGGACTAAACAACTTATGCTAAGACGATTAAGAGTTTTACTTAAGAGTTCCACAACAGGTGTTCCAGATCTTCAAATTTATTCTCACAGCAGAAAATGCTCTTCACGTGGAATATTTTTTGCAATGGCACCATTTTTATATCTCTTATACTTACTTTAGCTGGTCTGTTGCGGTCTGCATCAGGTGTTCATTTTCCAAAATAAATTATGTATAGCCTATATGTTGCCACGTTCACGATCAGCGGACAGTCGCGCATCATGTTCCGGTTCCGCACTTGTCTCTAGAGACCTAGCAGCAGATGCGTAGATACGCTGAGAACTCAAGCGCAATTCTTTATCCGTAAACGTCTCCGACTCGCGAGACAATGCATGACGTTCACGATCAGCGGACAGTCGCACATCATATTCTTCACTGGTCTTTAGAGACCTGGATGTAGATGCATAAATACCCTGAGAACGCAAGCGAGCTTCGCGATCCGAAGATGTTTCTACGGAGCGAGTTGCAGCCTGATGTTCTCGAACAGCATCAAGTCTATCCTGACGCTCTTCGGTAGATTCTTGGGATCTCATGATCCTCAATCTTTTAGCTCCTTTGGAACGTTGGGAAAGATTTGACCTCTTTCTAGGCATGGTAATAGTTTTATTCTGAAGATACCTGATCAATTAAAATCTAAGTGACTGCTCCCCTGCGTTACCGGGTAGGCTATGTCACGAAGATAAATGGAAAAGGAAATTAAACACTCAAATAACATAAGCCTGAAGGCATATTTCTTCGATAAAATAAAATAATAAATGGGAGTTTTAGCCGGTAGAGTCAAATTTTCAATGATTCATAGAATTTTCATCGAAAATCAGTCCTAAACTGATACCGCCTTCACCGCGTGGAGGTACTCCCAGCTTATGTTATTTTATAATTATGCAGTGAAATTTGTGATAGCTTTGATTTCCTCATCAGGTGTTCCAGATCTACAATCTATATACGTCAACAGAGAGTGCTCATCAGGCTGAACAACTCTTGCTAAGACGTCATTCCTATATATGTTACAGTGTAGCTGGGCTCTTGGAGTTCCACATCAGCTGTTTCAGATCTTCAAATTTTATAAGACAACCGAGAGTGCTCATCAAGCTGAACAACTCTTGCTCAGACGTCATTCCTATATATGTTATAGTGTAGCTGGGCTGTTGGAGTTCCATATCAGCTGTTCCAGATCTTCAAATTTTATACGACAACAGAGAGTGCTCATCAGGCTGAACAACTCTTGCTAAGACGTCATTCCTATATATGTTATAGTGTAGCTGGGCTGTTGGAGTTCCACATCAGGTGTTCCAGATCTTCAAATTTATTCTTAGCAGAAAATGCTCATCACGTGAAACAATTTTTGCTCGTACCATTTTTGTATCTCTTATAGTTTAGCTGGTCTGTTGCGGTTCTGTATCAGGTGTTCAAGTTTCCAAGATAAATTATAGCCTATATGTTGCCCAGACTTAATACCTATACAACAAAAAAAAAAAACATTCAAATCCGTCTAGTAGTTCCGAAGATTAGCGTGTACAAACAAACAGACAAACAGACAGATTTTTTTTTTTGGTTTCGTGCTCTATTACTGTTTCTAAACCCCCCTCAATTTTTTTTTTAAATATATTCAATGTACAGACACAGTTTTTTTACTGTTTTATTAATGTATAGATGTAGTTTGTAGATGTAGTTTGTACAAACACACAGCGACTTTTAATATGAAATATTTCAATTTTTATTTAATATCTGAAGTGTGAAGTTCGTACACATTACTCATACAGAACATTTCATATTTTATTGTTTAATGTAAACAGTAACCAGGTCCGCACAATAGGTCGGACGGGTCCGGATCCGGACCGCGTTCCGACCTTTGGAGACTCCTGGTTCTAGAACGTCCCGGTGTTTCTCGTTGTGAGACGATTTTACAGCAGTTGGGTTAATTGTAAATGAAAATGCTCAACCTTGATAGACGTATCACAATTAAGTCTTGTTACAACGCCCTACAAAGGCCTCGTTCTCTCTACTAATACGTTCTTATTAATATAGAGGTACCTACGTCACAAGTTGAACACGGCGTAAATGTTAATATAATGATTGACGTTCCATTCGAGTATGATAATTTCAAAGCTTGGGTAAATGTTGGCTCAATCATGCTAGAATTAATACATCAAAATGTCTTGAACATACCTACTATACATAGGTACCTATAGGTACTTTAACCACAGTTCTAGTTAAAAGTTATGTTTTACTGGTGGAGACCAAAGATAGAAAGTTTTCATAGAGTCGTATCTAGAAGACATCGGGGCCTTATCATCACATGATTCTCCCGCTCTGGGCGAAGCGGGAGAACGTGTCAGACTTAAACTGACTAAATCCTGACCGTGTTCCTTCAGTTGCCTGTGCCAGGGCCGCGGTAACTCTTTCGAACAAAATCGCGACTCTGGCAGAGAAGACAGGGGGGGCTAGTTTTTAACTCCACCGACGAAGATATTGGCTCGTCAGAAATAAGTCCGAAACGTCGAAGTAACCCTGCACCCGATTTATTTAATTTTTCAGCTGAGTAAAAACACATCGGGAGTAAGGCCCAACTGTGAAACCGTGATGTCATTCATTCTTATGTTGGGTCCTAATGTCATATCCATAGGTGATACGGAGGAAGAAATAGATCGTATCTTCGGACAAAACTACGGATTTCGTGCTTAGGAAGTAGATCTTCAAAAGCGAGGTAATTGCGTAAAACATTAAAAACGGCCCATGGCCTATGACATGTCGACAATTCATTCATTGCCTTATTTCATTTGTGGATCAGATGAAGTTTTCACACATAAGAAGCAATGTATTTAGAACTTCTTTAAAAATCCTTCGGATTGTGAAAGAAAGGAGCATGCTGGTTTTCCATAGTTAACCAAGTCTAAAGATGTTTTAGTCTAAAAAGGAAATCCAGATAGACAACAATATCTACTATCCTCACGTCGTTTTTCGAATCACAACAAAAAAGTTTTATCCTTTTCGGTTTTTCTAGTGTCAGACGTCACTGAGGGCGGATTTCGCAAGGATTTCCCCCGATATAACGAGACGGATGTACAGATGCGGATAAAAAGCAGATGCCATGTCAAAAGTCTAAACCCTCAAACGTCAAATATTGAAAGCGTATTCAAATTGACGTTCGAGATGAAGACTAATAAGAAAATATGGAAGAAAAACACATGTTGCGTCAACACTAAATAAACCGGGATAAGGGTAAGTAGAAGAATGAATTCGAGTCGATATTCTGTCAAATTTCGTATCAACTCAGTTCGTGACGTTATTCTAATATACAAAACATACTCTGAAATCAAAGGTATTGGACACTTTGCATAACAATATTCTCAATTTACCAAATAGATGCCACAAAACCTTTCATTTTTGGCCAATTACTTTTGCGGAAAGCAAAATCTGGCACTAAGCCACGAAAATAAGGAGGAGAAGACAAAGGCAACACAAACGAATTATATAACAAGGCCAATTGAATCTCTCCTTAAAAGATTCATTTATATAGATATTATGTTCATAACTTATTCAATGGCGTTCTAATAAAAATATGGAAGTGCGCTATCACGCTTGAGTCACTTCATTACAAATCGTAATACCCCGTCGTGAGTACATAGCCGTATATTCCTTTTAATGTATCCCTTGTACAATATTATGGGAGATATTACCATATTCGGCACCAACGTAATATCGGATTCGTTACGTTACATACGTATTTCATAGAGACTTGGTGCATAATGTATTTCAATATCGTATTGTATATTCAAACATGAATTACTTGTAGATTCGTGATAACGTTAACCAAGTTTATAATAAACTAGCGAGTTCGTTCGAGTGGATGTGGGAAAACAATAATATACTGTACCCTGTACTAAATTAACCTGAGTTACTCGTTGTAACCTCAGCTATCTGCCATTGAAAGTCCTGTCAAAATCAGTCCAGCCGTTTTGAATACTAGACGGACAAGAATGATAAAAAAAATGATATGATGCCGTACCTATATACTTTCAAAAATATTTAATAATAAAAAGCTGTTATTTTGACATTACAAACAGACATTTATTCGTATAGATGTATAGACGCTGTATGGACTTAGCTTGTTATCTTTAAATACCCGGCCGGTATCTTGTATCTAAAATTAATAAGGTCAAAGGAATCCTGTGAAGTTTTCGCATCTACTATAGAAACATTATTTTCTTTTCCACGTCATATAAGCAGGTCTCCATATACTCAGATGGCGACTAATAGAGGACTTTGGAAGCAGATACAGCATCCTAATTGCGTAACGTAACCCACTACCAATCATAATCTGAATAATTTTAAATATTGCTAATCCAATGCTTCGAATATTCGAAAAATGTATTTGCTCAAGATGATAAATAACGCAATGCATATTGTTGAACTGCCAATGAAAGACATTCCTTCTGTTACAAACATTGAAACATGGGTCAGAAATTAATGATGATACGCAGGCGTCACTACTGAATCCTGATGTTACCAGAAGCATTGCTAAGGTGGGTGGGGTCGTCTTGGCGGTGTCTCTTGACATCGCCAATGCCTTTAACACCCTACCCTGGAGTTGCATTAGGGAGGCACTCCGGTATCACCGGATGCCGACCTACCTCTGTCGCGTGGTCGAGGCCTATCTGACGGATAGGGCCGTTATCTACCCCGGTCACCAGGGAGAGTGCAACCGGCGACAGATGTCGTGCGGTGTCCCACAGGGATCGGTCCTGGGGCCGCATCTGTGGGACATCGGTTACGACTGGGTGCTGCGCGCCCACCTCCCTAGCGGTGTCAGCGTAGTTTGCTACGCTGACGACACGCTGGTCCTTGCGCAGGGGAGGTCGTACGAGGCGGCGGCCGAATTAATGACACGCGGGGTTGCGACAATCGTCGATAGGATCCGGCAACTGGGACTCGAGGTGGCATTGCACAAGTCCGAGGCCATGGGTTTTCATGGTCCACGGAACGCGCCACCTGCGGGTTCCCAACTTACGGTAGGAGGGGTTCACATCGGCGTCGAGTCGACGATGAAGTACCTGGGACTTGTCCTCGACAGCCGGTGGAACTTCGTTGAGCATTTCCGACGTTTGGCTCCCAGACTGGAGCGGGCTGGGGCTGCATTACAGCGGCTCCTGCCCAATCTGAGGGGTCCAAACGCCTCCTGCCGGAGGCTCTACACGGGGATCGTGCGGTCCATGGCCCTCTACGGGGCACCGGTGTGGGCGCCCTCATTGAGGCTGCGCCCAGCGCGCCGGTTGAGTGCGGCCCAGAGGGTCATGGCCATCCGATTAATCCGAGGATACCGCACGATCTCGTGCGAGGCGGCGAGCCTCCTTGCCGGAGTGCCACCATGGGATCTGGAGGCAAAGGTCCTCGCGCACATGTGGGAGTGGCGCGAGGAGGCGAAACGCCGGGGCGAAACTCCGCTGCCGCGACAAATCGCGGCACGGCGGACAGAGCTCCGGCGACTCGCTCATGGCGACATGGCGGGTACGATTGTCGCAACTCAGTGCTGGGCACGCCACAATTGCGGCGGTAAGTCCCCTCTTTGAGGAGTGGATAGAGAGGCGCCACGGCGTCCTCACCTTCCGCCTGACGCAGGTTCTCACCGGGCATGGGTGCTTCGGTGGGTTCCTATCTATACTAATATTATAAAGCTGAAGAGTTTGTTTGTTTGTTTGTTTGTTTGTTTGTTTGTTTGATTGAACGCGCTAATCTCAGGAACTACTGGTCCGAATTGAAAAATTCTTTTTGTGTTGGGTAGCCTATTTATCGTGGGAGGCTATAGGCTATATAACATCACGCTACAACTAAGAGGAGCGGAGCAGTAATGAAAAATGTTGCAAAAACGGGGAACATTTATTCCTTTTGAGAGTTTCCGTTGCGTGCGCTGCGTAAACGGTTAAAGTAACGCAAAAATTATGTATGACGGAATTGTTCCTTTTAAAAAGTTCAAAAAAAAAGTCCGCGAAAGGAGCGAGCAGCAACGAAAAATGGACGAAAACTATCAGGCAAATCGATGCGACGGGAAGGGTCAGGGGAGCAAAAATTTGACGCGGACGAAGTCGCGGGCAGAAGCTAGTTCAGGATAAAGCGGGAGGATACGTCCGGGTGTTTCCATTGCGAGGATCGTCTGGAGGACACGGTGGAGCATACGGTGGAGGTGTGCCGGGGCGTCCTGGGTGTCCTCGTGGAGGCGATCGGCGGCGGCGACCTCTCGCGTCCGGCCCTGGTGCGAGCCATGGTACGGAGCGAGAGGGAATGGGAAGCCGTCACCTCCTTCTGCGAAGCAGTAATGCTCGCGAAGGAGGAGGCGGGGCGCGCGAGGGAATGGCAGTCTCTGCGCCCTCACGCCCCTAGCCGCCGCAGGAGGAGACGCCCCGGGCGTCGGGAGTCGATTGTGGACTCCCGGCCACCGTAGGCGCGAGCTTACGGGTGGCGAGCAATGGGTAGCTCGCCGCCCGGTAAGGACAAAGCTCGGGTCGACGGCCACGCGCGCCTCAAAGAGATGTCAGCAGCAGTGTAGGGGTCTACTAGGACCGATGCCTGCCGGGGTCGCGTGATTGTTCGAAAGAGATACCGTGACCCTGGCACATGGGCAACTGATGGAACACGGGTGGGTTTTAGTCAGTAAAAGTCTGACACGCCCTCCCGCTCCGCCCAGAGCGGGAGAAGTCATTTGATGATTTCCCATCCTGGAAAAAAAAAAAAGCATTGCTAAGGTTGCAGAGGTAACGTAAGTGCATTTCGATCTCAGACACAAATCTAAAAGGCCTTATTTTACTTATAATTTCACCACCACACGTGTCCTTCAAACCGGAACAACGTAAATAGTACAAGTATGGTGGAAAGATAACGAAGTTAGGCTAATTGTTACTCACGTGGAACCCAGTGCGGCTCCAGTGTGCGCCTTCCCGCTCCACCCTAACTCTGCGCTGCCACGCCGCCCTGCAACAACACAAGTATACCTTTAGAGCAGCCATTCTCAAAGTGTGCTCCGCGGAGCCTTACGGTTCCGCAAACAAAGCCTCTGTGGAGGCTCCACGAATCCATGGCTATTTCGGGCTTTAGCAAATAGGGTAAAAAAAACTTTTTTACCCAATTTTGCAAAAGTGCGAAAGTAGATCAACCAACATAATTATATGAATCGATTTTAAAAATTTCACAAGACTAGTACCTATGTAGTCACTGTTCAAAATAATGCCTCTCAATGATTTTTGGTGCAGAATCCGTGATGAATATCTACTTCTCGCCACAATGGCTCTGAATGTTCTTCTCCCGTTCCCAACAACATACTTGTGTGAAACAGTATTTTCGACCTTTGCAGCAAAATAAGTAACTCAGATCTTTGTTTATTTTAGGGCTCCGTCAAAAATTACGCTTTCGAAAAGGGTTCTATCACTAAAAAAGTTTGAGGACCGCTGCTTTAGAGTCTACTATAGCCTTAACAACACATGTATATCTCTAAAGTGGGCCATAGTAATCTGATTACCACACGAGTAGTTGAGTCTGTTGAGCGAGCGGTCGCTAATGGAATCAACATCACCCATTAACGCTCCGCAAACAGTTTCTAGGAATTTCACCCTTGATATTTTGAAAAATATATCGTTTATTCATATACTACACATTTGCATTAAAGCTCATAAATCTGAATAATCCGGGATGAAGAGCTATACGCTTCTGCTACAGTTGCTACGCCTTTTGTTGCCGATAGCCTATTGTTATTGAAAATGTTTCCTATATTTTTCAAAAGTTTGAATATACAACAAAGCCGGTGTCCCAATAGAGTTAAAACATGAACAACAATGAACATAAATGTG
This sequence comes from Aporophyla lueneburgensis, assembly GCA_932294355.1. Taxonomy (NCBI): domain Eukaryota; kingdom Metazoa; phylum Arthropoda; class Insecta; order Lepidoptera; family Noctuidae; genus Aporophyla; species Aporophyla lueneburgensis. Next base: position 6,963,027 of record OW028739.1, on the reverse strand, counting down.
TTTTTGCCGATATTCCGAGCATTGGGGATAGGTGAAAACACAGCCTATTCAAACTGAAATTAAGCAACGACAGAGGTCAAAACTTGGAAGGGACGACATCGTCAATAAATAGGCGACAATGTGCCCTATTACATCACCCTGCCGTAATAGGGAGGTAACTTACAAATACTACTAACAGTCGTGTTCAGCCTAAACATCGGAACAGGCTCATTCATAAAGGTTGTTGAGTGTTATGAAAACAATTGTATTAATTACATCCTTTCAGTATAATGGACAACTCCTCACAACTTCCAAATATAGGTACGCCACTCATAATTTCACGGGTTCTCCCACTGGAGATGCGGACGAGGATAAGGAGAAATCACGTCATACAATTTACATTTACGTGCAGTCGGGAATTTAACACATGTAGTCTTGTAGGTGGACCCTCGGGCATGACTTACTATCTAGGGAGCACATTTAATGAGCCAATTCGACTCTACAACGCTTTGTATACTCTAGAAAGAGACTTCTAGTGTTAAGGCTTACTCTAGTAGAACAGGTTCTATGAAATACTTCATGGATATTTGTTCTACCAGAATGGCCTCCCGCCTACTTACGACTTTAAATCGCTTGTTGCGTTATTTTAATTCATCAACTTCATTCTCTTGCCCTTATATTCGAATTTATTTGGGGTCGGCGCAACATATCTGTTTTCATTTATACTTCTGTAGTAGCTGCCAACTCGGTAATCATTCCCTCTCTAGCCATATCATCCTTCACACAGTAGACTGTGTGGATAGATCCATCGTTGCTTTGGTCTTCCTTTACTCTTATAGCCATAAACATTTAAATTATAATTATGTTAACCTTCTCTCACATTGTATTTCTTACAAGACACGTCCTTCACATGCTAACAACTGAACATTCCGGCTATCTCGTTTCTGGGAAACCACAAACAGACGGAAAATGTTATGTACAAGACGTCGTATGACATAAGATATTCGGAATCAGGCCCGAGGCACACCTTTGTGTAAACCTATGTGAATACTCGAGCATTCCGAACCTATCGTATTCTTAAAGATTTCGATGTAGCGAGAAAAAGGTACTGAAAACCTAAATAACATGTTTGCTAAAGAAAAGGTTGTAGCCCCTGAACTTTGATACCTTCAGGCACTGAAAACTTGAGTCCAATCTTTCACAAAACTAATAACCAAAACAGTTTTTGGAAACTCGACCTGAAAAGGGGAGTAATTGTGTAACCACGCAAACAAAGGCGAATATTAGTTCCATTATAAGGCTACTGATTAATATTCAAACGTCCTAAGGCCCTTAAAAGATCCAATGTCAATTAAATTCCTTGGAATTTTAATTATAAATTGGATGCGGAGAAAGAACGTAAAATTCTTTGTAACTAGGCGGAGTTTGCGTTACTGCCCATGAAAATTCTTTAACTCTTTTCAATCAAGTCTTTCGTTGCGGACCAAGTTTCTAAAGCGCCATGTATATTGATTATTTTCAATAGAATTTACTAAACAGACAGAAACTCAAGCTTTACAACGCCTCATGACGTTCTCCAATCTAGCGCTCCCTCTATAGGTAGATATCGCTATATGTTACTGACAGTTTCAGGTATGCAAATTGATGATCGAAGCAAAGATTAATACCAGCCATCAATATGCAAGTTAATTGAACCGAATTGTGTAAGGACACGGTCCCGCAGAGGACCATACCTTCGCATTTACAGATGAATCTTAATCGTTATTTGGGGTCGAGTGAGCCCCAACAAGTGTGTAATCGAGTGGGCGGTCAGTAGGTACCGATGTTGAGACCTGTACAGTGTACATGCGTTCAACATTCGATACCCTAACAATGAATATAAAAAGACTGTTCAGTTGTCGGATACAAAAGATTCTTCATAACAATGCATGAAAAGAAAACGATTTTTGTAGAATATGTTTGATTTTGTAGAAGACTAAAAAGGGAGCAAATAATGAAATCGTCATTGTATCGGTGGCTGAAAAGACGTATCCAGCCTTTGAAAATACTATTTTATTTTATAACAGTTACCTACCAGTAAATAACAAAGAAATAATGTTAATAATAGAAATAACAATCAGATTATTTCCACAATCATTAATTGAACGGGAAAACTATCTATAATAACTGATATTCGTGTTCAACAGTTCGGCACAATAACAAAACTCATTAGCAAACTTTGCTAAACGATGCGTTGTAGGAAAACGAGAGCTGGTAAAGCTTTCTAGTTTCCCAAATTTTCTTTTATTTCCAGCGCTGAAGCTGCTTTTATGTTATCGCTGTACATTATAGCTGTGTTCTGCTGGGGATACCGCCTCATATAATTTACACAGAGCAGTTTAACAAGTCGTTATAAAGGGGCGTTGGACTAAAGCGGACGTTATATGACGAAACTAACGGTCCGAGGAACGTTTCGTAAACTTCTATCATGTTTTATTATGATTATATATACGACATTAACATTGTTCAGACAATACTGGAGTATATACAACGCTAGACTTCAGGTTATTAATTCATAAATTCATCTATAATTCTTCAATGTCGATCGTATTGAAGTATTTGGAGTAAGTACTGTCAATACTTTAAATGATAGCTTGTTATATTTTTCGATCACGCTGTTTGAAACGTTTTCGAACACAATATGAATACACGTAAAGACCTGTACCATTTGTTTATCTTCGTGTCTAAAGAAAATACAGCTGATATTTCGATACTTCATCTTTCTTTTCTCACTAAGCACTGACGGTCGAACGTATTTATTTCTAGGCGGTACATGTCAGTGTGGAAATAGGTACTTGATAAGAATTGACACTGCCATGATTACCGAGATCCGGGCTCCATTTGGCATTGAACCGGTGACGGGGGATCGTATAATCGGATTGCCAACCATCCGTCCTAGTGCCGGGGTCGCCACGCCAGCGAATACGATAGAGAGAGACTTCTAAAACTTCCACATTCCGTTTTCGTCGAAGTCAGAGGTAACTCCCAAATCGATTACGTATTCGGATTTCTAGTCTCGAATATTGGAGCGACCTTGACCGTTGATAACTTGATTGATTTTGAAGATAGGGTAATTTGAGCTTGGTAAAAGCGTTACCAGAGGAAATTTCCAGAAAGTGAAGGACAAGGTTCTGTTATAGTTTAAGTAAGGGTAAAGTTTTGATGAACTGCTTACACCACGTTAGATTTCCGATCATTTTTTGCGCTGACCATTTTCGCAATGGCCATGGTTATCTAGAAGTAGACACACCTTTTCTTTCAATCATTATGGTCACCGTAAAACGCCGGGTCGAGACTGACCGTCACTGCCTTGTTTACTTTTCCATTTATGTCTCATTCCCTCGCATTGTACATCACCCTAACACAACCCTAGTTTGATTGGAATTTTCCCCATTTACTCGACTACTCCTCATGTTCTCATGTTTGTGTTAGAAACTGATAATCATTAGGTTAGATTACAGAATTTATTCCGTGGTAACTCAGTGTTACAAGCTTACAACATCTGTGCCAAATATTAACGTAGCCGAAAGATAAATATTAGTTGTAATGGTGACCATAGAGTGTGAATACAGATAGCGTGAAGATAAGATAAACAGCCAACGCATGTACATTCCAAAGAGGAGATACTTTATTAAGATTTACTTAGCCATTGACGTCAAATTAATGAGATTCCAAAAAATGTTATAAAACGTGTTTCCAGTGTCTTCATACTTGTATTAAAATAGCTCTCTGCAAATGTCGATTCCAATTATTTAAGTTCTTAATCCATACAATAAATATTAATGACGCGTTCGCGTTCACCTGTCAGGACACATTTTTGGCATAATTCATGAAACTATCCAGAATCAATACATCGATCATCACGTTTTTCAATCGGTACGTAGATCAAATAAATGCCCAGACATTTTTTCATTACGTTCCAGAAAGAAAACACATAACTCGAGCATGACAAATATTTACTCACGCGTGAACGTTACATATGAAAATAGACTGTAATATGCGTCGTAAAATGTTATAAAACATGAAACCTATTGTAGATATGTTCTAAGAAACCTAATAGTTGTACTATTTGGGGAACATACGCAGTATACATTAAACAAAAACATTTACACTATTAATTAAACAACTGTTTAAGCGCGTAAATTGCGAATTACGGCGCCCGCGCCGGTTGCCGTGACTAACGACTTGCAATAAATTGATGAGAAAAATTCCGCAGGGTGGCGTGAAACCGGTGGAACATCCATCTCATTGTGTCAGTGAACCGTTTTTAATACACTCAAGATGCGCAAGTCTCCGGCATGAGGGAGTCGCCCAGGTGAGGGTGGTGCCGCGGGTAGGGGTGCGCCTCCCAGACATTTTCAATAAACAACTCTTCCTCCCGTTCCACAAATGCAAACAAAGCCTCATCGACGCGTAATTATGTCAATATTCTATACAAACACAGCGGGGACGTGACAGATCACCCTCTTTTCCGTCGCACCGAAGTAATGTCATCAAAGCTGTGGCTTGAGTGGCAGTGACTTGAACGGTATAAAACCGAGTGACGGAAGTTTTGATGGGTAACCAAAGTTCTCAAAGTTATAATCACTCCATTAAAGTACAGATCATTGAGGAAGGGATAGCTGAATCCAACCATTGCTTACATAATCAGCCCATAATGTTCCAACAACTGGGACAATGGTCTCATCTCTGCGAGAGGGATTGGGCCATAATGCACCACACGGGCTCAGTATGGGTAGGTATTCGTATATGTCACATGTCTTACAATTTATGGTTCGAAGACATGCCGGTTTCCTCACGATGTTTTTCTTCACCGTTCTAAGAGCAGTACTGATGAAATAATTACGGAAAATAAAGCGATTGAGAAAGCGATTGTCTAGGTTCGAACATACGATCTACAACTTGTAAGCCACGGTCCTTAGCATTGGTCCACCACTGCTCATTTGTTGTTGAAATAAAAAAATAATACAAAAGTTTTCCTCTACGACTCTGTAACACAAAACCTAAACGACGTGAACGTTAGGATTAGTTAGAGGGTCAGAGTCAAAGGTGTGAGCTATTCATATCTCTCACAGTCCACTGATAACTCTATTACGTGCCATCTGATAGGGGACGTGCCTAACATTTGTCAAACACATTTCTAGCGCGCACTAAAAGAGACTAGTTCTACAGGATCCAATTTGAACTTGTGCGCAAACTGTAACCATGAATTCAGCAAATGATTCTGGAGTACCCCAAGCGTATAAATATATCGTCGGTTATCTATATAACTATCAGCTGTTTCACAGGTAAATGCAATATCTACGCGGTCAAAATGTTTGGAACAACATTTTTTTTCATAACCTACGTAAATTAAAATCAATAATAATTTAATCGAATTGTGCTGAATACGTGGTTAAAGTTTGCGGATTGGTTAAAATTTTAACATGTATACCAGCACGATATTCTTGGCACTATACAGCCGAATGCCGAGCTTGCAGCTAGTACTAGACCAGCCAACCTGACCATACCATACCATATATAATGAACTTCAGAAGCCAAACACCCAAAACAAACTTAAAAAAACTTATTTCGTATTTTGACGGACACAGCCAAGGCTTACCACCAGATGTTTAATTCAGAAGTTACCGTCGGTTTTCGTCACCCGTAGCTGGAAGAACTCATATGTTTATAATGTATGAATAATATTGACGACCACATTCATTAGCTACTCTATGTTTAAATGTTTAAAGTTATGCTCAACCACGGAATACATTGAAAGGTCAGGTTTACTTGGAGAAAATCAATGTATGCCCAATGACGTCAAATGACGGCGACATTTTATTTTCCTCGGGTTTTTCAATCATACATTAAAAAATAATCGATTGCAAGGTCACGTCCAACTAATGACGTAAGACATTGAAGTAAATTTTAAATAATATTTGAAGAGCTAATCGTTTTTTAACATGAAAAGTGTTTAGTTTTTCTGTTTACCATCGTTACGCATCTTATCACCGTTCAAATATTTCGGCTAGTGCTATATGTTACGGCTACTAAATAAATAACAAACAATCTCAATTAGTTGACGTGGTCACGACAGAACTGACAACTCGACAGCTGTGACAGATCAATCTAGCTGTGATGTATTTCAAACAATTAAACTACTCGCTTTTTCAAAAGCGCGTATCGCACTAGTAGACCCCAATATCGATTTTGTCTTTTTCCAATTCGGTACCGAGACCAAATCACAATATTAGGCCTTGATCGTTGTCCTTCTTCAACTATAAACTATGAATCGAGACATCAGTTACGAATCGCATTATCTTCCGTCATTACAGCAGGGTTGGCGGGGCAAGTCACTAGTGTCAGCTACGTGTCAAGAGCAGCTTGAATACGGGTCAGGTCCGAACTACGTCATAACGGGCACGTTTGCGAGACTCCGAGCCACGTGCACAAGTCACAACCGGCGTCTTACTCCATTCAAACGCTTCCTTCACATTTTTACGAAACTTATCCCGATGTTTCAATAAAAGGTCAAATAAAGGAGGAAAATCTTTTGGAGTCACGTTTTCCCGAAATGTCAAGAGTGACTCGTTGCTTTTTCGCAGGATTCGTTTTCTATGTCGGAGTAAGGGGCTGAGTCGGAATTGGTATTGTATTTGCAAACAATGCGTTACTTTTAAAATTCTTTGAAACTCTTTTTCCTGTTCTTTTACTCAAGAAATGTCAAGAAAACCCCCAACGACATTTAAATGTTACCCGGAAGTTAATTAAAAGAAAAAACAATCTTAATTAATTTGAAAGTAGTACATTATCATCATCTGCCTAGCCTTTTCCATCTATGTTGGGGTCGGCTTCCAGTCTAACCGGATACAGCTGAACACCAGTTTTTTACATGGAGCGGCTGCCTATCTGACCTCCACAACTCAATTACTAGGTAATACTTAAAAGGACTGGTTGGCAGACTTTCAGTTCTGATATTCGAAAGTAGAACATATGCACAGAAAAAAAGTCCCTACTATGGGCAGAGTTCAACATTTGCAAAACTATCCACGTAAATGACGCTAAACGTTCCGTAGGGCGTAGCGTGGAGTGCATGTATGCACATTTGCCAGAGGTCACGAGGTGTAGTCGACACCTCTCACAACACACCAACTCTCGCATCTGAAATAGGTTACCGTGCAACTAGACGCGCAACGCTCAAACGATCGACGCTTTCAGCTTTGTGAATCAATTTGACTTTATCCCGAAGCATTCTAGGAGAATTTCCTTCGTAACAAGGTAAACTTTTTATGCTGTTATTTTCTTTTCGGATTTAAGGTTAACCTGAAAATTCAGCACTTAAAACGTTGGGTTCTCGCTTGAGATAGCACTTAACCAATGAGACGTGTTTTAGTAAAGACTTGAGACCACGGGCACGGCAGAAATTGCTTCTGCTCAAATTCCTCAGACTTCAAGCGAACAACTACTCGTGGTTTTCCTCATTTTTCCATCAACTTTTTAGGGAACCTTTTTAGAAAAACCTCTTAAGGGAATACGGCATTGGCTGCTGCCGACAGCTAATTCAATTTTATTACAAAAAGGTTAATTAGCAAAAGCGCAACATTGGGGATTCTTGTGGGCGTTTCAAATCCCGTTTTATGGATACTTTTGCGTCAGGCGAACCAGAATTAGTGGCATTGTGTGAGTAACATCCCCTGGGGCCCGAGATTTAATATCTAATTCTTTGCAAAGCAATAATAACGTTATGGCGCTCATAAAAAGTGCGAAAATATCAAGAGTGACTTTTATAACGAATGTGTTTCTGGTTTCTGTCAGCCATACTTTCTGAATCTGACGTTATTTTTAGATTAAAGATGTACGCGCGACCGAATCCCCTGATACATTTTCCTCTGGAACCACTGGTTTACTCATAAAATATTATCCGATTTTTAAAACTAAATTATTATCCTACTATAATATTTTAAATGTGAAAGTTTGTATATTTTTGGTTTGGATGTTTGTTACTCAATCTTGCAAAAACGGTCGAACGAATTTGGATGAAATTCGGCACACAGATAGTTTAATCCTGGATTAAGACATAGGATACCGTGAGATCTCTTCCTTCAACGCGGGGGAAGCCGCTGGCTAAAGCTGGTATAAATATGAAACAGGTCAAACTTCTGTTTTATTTGCTTTGCTCACAAATTATTTGAAAAAACACTGTTGTATCATCCCGACGTCAAATGATGATTGATGGAGCTTATTTTTAAAAGTTTTTTTCGCCAGTATCGTTTCACGTTCGGAATTTAAAAAGCTTCATACATGATATAGCGTTCCCGCTGAAATGGATGGGTTTATGTCAACACTGGATGAGACTGGCTGGTACAGGAAGGTAAAGATAAAAACGTTAGCCGCCATTATAATACCGAGAAACAAGTTCCTGCAACGAAAGTGTACACAGATGATTGAATTTAAAAAATACTTAATGTATAAATAGGAGCTTTCCCCGCTCCGAGAACTAATGCTGTTATAATGGTAGCGGTGGTAGTACACAGTAATAACCCTGCAACTAAGTTTGTCTGACGCCATCATTAATAATGTTGTCTTATTTCTCTAGGAAGACACTGGAGCATCTACACAAACATTTTATGAAAGTGATAGAACGATTTTTAACACAAACGTGTCGAGGCGTGGCTTTTTATGAAGTTTATTGGAGTGCTTTAAAATAGCCTCCTCAAGTGGTGATACTAGTAGACCTGCTACCATATTGCCGACTGACCAATATTCCCACCATGACACTTGCTTTTGTATTACACCATAGTTCGTACAAATACGACATAAGTTCAGTCTCACGGCCGCCAATATAATCCAAAGCCAGTTTATCTCTACATAAAACAGGGATTCCATTTATTTCCTTTGTATTGAGAAATATATTGCTAAACGGGATTTTAATTGCTTATTGATCTGGTATAAAGTGGGGCGATAAAATTGGGGGCGAATTCTTAATCGGCGTGACGGGCTCGACCGAATTTGAACGACGACGCCTCGATAAACTGTGGCATAAATAATTATTTCATGATATTTTAATTATTAAGCGCTTTTCAGTTCACAGAATGATAGGATAATAATTTATTTATACAATAAAACAATTTAGCAATATGAAATACCGTCAATTATATCATCGTTTATCACTCAGTGATTTAATGGAAATTGAGTTAGTTACTTTATTGAATTTGTGTGTTAAAATTACAGTTATGGATTCATGCTACAATTAATTGGAGCGTAACCCATTTCCACGTTTCCTATTTGATTGAATGACTAATGGTAGCGAGGAGACCGTTAAAAGTGATGCTTCTACCCGTACATACATAACATCATTCGGGGAACCACGGAGGATTGGGCAAAGGATAACCCATAGTTCACCAATTATGTGTAACTGCCATGTAATAGAGGGCGAGGCTATTGCCATTAACCGGGTACAAATCCAGACTCCGGGTTGCTGCTGAGAAATTCTAGACAGAAAAACTCAAAACACCGAATTGAGAATCGAACCTCATGCTCAGCAGTAGCGCTTGCCACCATTACTGGTCTGGAGTTCTGGACGAGGCAGTCAACATGAGCATCACCCCATAGTTTATCCATTATCTTGAATCCATTACTGGTAACGCGCAAAGACGGTGTTTTACATTCTCATTACTCTAAATTATTATTTAAACAGCTCGCTTAGGTTTACCTGCTCCATTGTTAAACGTTCTTAGGATAATCGCACACTCATCGTACGTCAGAATTTGAATTCGCGGTTTATAGTCCACGTTTGTAGGTTTTTGGACGTCAGTAAACGTAAATTTTAACTGTAACCCTGCCAGCGTGCAACAGGCATTTTCGTTTGACGTCATTGAACGGGTCACGCACGCCATGTTAAATCGTCAAAACACGGCTCTACATTTACAGTTAGCATATTTCTACATTCGCGGAATATTTTATAACTAACATGGATTTATGTTTTACCGTTTTGAAACTGCCAAACGTTATTTATCTCAGCTGTCGTCACCTTTTATTAAAGAGAAAATGACAATGACTGATAAGACTTATCAGGTGTTTATGGGTGGTTTGTGAATTTAGTTTGGGATTTACTCACGCTTCGACTATTCTATTGTCATTATTAGTTTTAAGATTAGCGTGTGCTGAATGTAATTAATGTAAGTATTTTTAGTTTGCGGTGACAAACAATATTCTTGTGGGGGTTGATTTGATCGAAGTTGGTTCAAAATTGGAAAAAAAAGGAAAGTGCGACGGTAAGAAAGATAAACTATACAAGTAAGCTCCTTCCGGCTAAGACCACCTGCGGGATAAAAAACGGCCGGTTATTTTAACGTCCGTGCAAACGCGCGCTCATCCACGCGTCAACATTTGGACCCGCGTATCCTTAAAAAAGGTCCTAAAGGGGCCTTACCTTTTTTTGCCTGCACTGTAGACACTGATTACTTTTGTTACAAAAATCGAATTGGAAATTGTATATGTATAATACTAGAAATAGAAACTAACTAGAATGCTCGCTTGTTAGTGCCGGATAAGAGAATTTGTCGTAGGCCCGAGGGCGACCGGAACTCGTACAATGGAGCATTCCGACGACTGATGATAGGCCCGTACTCGTGGTACGTAGGTATCTTCCGTTCATTTATCTGGACCGGTAGAAGGCTATCTATAATTTCTATCTCTATTCTTTGTAATATCGAAGGTAACTATTACATTATACTGAAGGTTTATTGACCACATATTTCATGAAAACGCAATAATGAAAATAATGTGTTTGATATATTTCTTGCGGCTAGATTTGTAAGGGCGGTCTGGCGTAAGTATTATAATTCTTTTTGGAATCTTCTTCTATTATTTGTGGGGCTAATGGCTTGGTTCGACCGATGAAACGAAGCTTGTCGGACTTGGTCCGTGAATGGACATCATCGTGGATTACTTTACATACCAAGACCCTACGTGCCTCGGAAAGCACGTTGAATCCGTGTTTCTGGCTGTCAATCTTGGATCTTTGATAGTCGTTAGAGTCGTCAGAAGCCCGAAAGTGTCACAACCAGTCTTACCAATGGGTACCGTATTACCCAGTAACTGGGTTGTGGAGGTCAGATAGGCAGTCACTCTGTGTAAAATAATAGTATTCAGTTGCATCTAGTTAGACTGTAAGCCGACTCCAACATAGTTGGGAAAAGGCTAAGCTTTACTGATCATATATTAGTTAGCCTATGTCAACATTGGTGATAAAAAATAGTAAGTTCTTTATATCATACTAGTTTTTGCCAGCGGCCCGCGTATCATACATTTAAACCTTCCTCTTGAATCACTCTGTCCATAGATGAAAACCGCATTAAATTCCGTTGCGTAGTTTAAAAGATATAAGCGCACAAACGCGAGATACGACTTAGTTTTATACTATGTAAAGATATACATATATATGAAATAAAGGATGAGACACAACATGAAAAAATATAAAAGGAGAATTTCTCCACAGGTATACATATATGCAGTTCATAAAACATTGACATTCAATTAAGTTTGAATCTTAATTACATGGACACACCATGTAATTAAGATTCTCGTAATAATCTCGTAATAATATCGATTAAAACACTTTAATTAAAAAGCTGGCCGATTTACCGGCAGTAAATAAAAACTTTTATTATCACAAGAGATCATTAAAAATGTTCAATGTGTCATAAAACTGCGGAGCGTATGTTTAATCCTCTTGACGCACGGTGCATGTTGCAGGCAGAAAGCGAATCCATCGTTTATTTATTAAAACTTCTAGAAAAATCTACATTTTGCCAGTTAGGTATAACACGGGACGAGCCTATTGCCATCAACAGAGTACAAATCTTTCTGTTTCCATCTGAAATAAGCCACTATGCCTGATTAATCGAACCCAGGTCGTCCAACAAGGCAGAGTCCAAAAGGGCATACTTTAAGTGCACCACTGCCTAACCTTTTGGGGAATACAGGTGTGGTGGTATATTTATGCACGTCTAGAAAAATATCTGATAAGAAGGCAAGGTGTTCTCAGAGGCGGAGAAAGGAAAGATTATCTTGGTAGATTTAAAAAATGTTGGTCGTAATGTGCTGTCATTTTCACTTTTAGGTTGACGACTGAAATCTTTTCGAATACACCGTATTATTTATGACGATATGAATTGTTATCCTTAGATCAATTGTTCAGGATTAGACTGCAATATTAAACTAACATAAACCCTTTGCATTAAAAGGGGGAGGATTGTTGGAAGGGGGCTACATAACAGCCGCACGGGTCGAACGAAGGTTTAACTACTTTTGTCTGCCGCAGTTGGTATATGGATGGGTGGCCATCGATTGCATTTCGACAACCCTTCATGCCTCGGAAAGCACGTTGAGCAGTTGGCCCCGGTTGTCATTCGTAGATCTTTGACAGTAGTTACGAGTCGCCAGTCGCCGGAAAGTCTGACAAATAGTCTTATCAAGGCTTATTGTGTTACCCAGTAACTGGGTTGTGAAGATCAGATAGGCAGTCGCTCCATGGAAAACACTGGTATTCAGCAGCATCCGGGTAGACTGGCAGCCGACCCCAACATAGTTATAGGCAAGGCTAATTCATTGAGGATTCCCAGGAGTTTTAAAAATGTCCCGATGGTACTTTAGTGACTGCAGCACATATAAGGACGTTCGCTTCGTTCCTGTTGATACAGCGAGCCATATGTTCTACACGCTATACGTATAGATAACTCGAACGAGGTCAGCTTATAAAAGACGTGTTTGTTTTGTTTGGACTCGAACAGTACGGGAGTTCTCACGTTTTGCGTAAATTGTGGCCCTCGGGGGCTTGCGTAGACGTTATACGTTGATATTCCTCGCACAGTTTGTACACATTCCAACGTTAATTCTCTAATGAAAATGCATGCTTCAGAATATGCCTTGGAAATTAACACAACACCTTTGACATAATAATTAATTTCATCGTAAATTAACTGTTTTAATTTAGCTTTAAAAAAGAAAAAAATGTAAAAAACCTAGCAGATATCATTTATTCAAAATTAGGCTGAGAGTCAGCACTTTTTGAACGTCAAAATTCCATAAGACAGTCCCTCAAAACCTTCACACTTCCCAGTGCTTTAGCTGGGAAGAAGTTGCGCTACAAACTCCATAGCAACACAGCTGTCTGTTCAGTTAGAAGAACGTGATTCTATACAATACTAAGTAATTTACTTTACGAAACACAAAACATTAAATTAAATTATTTGCTAAACAGAACTTAATACCTATAATAAAAGCCTCTAGCCATAAAGGGCGTGCCCACTTACAAACGTAATACTGTATTGTGTTCATATAGCTGTAACTTGAAGTCACAAAATGTCAAACTAGACGTTAGGATGAGTAAAATAAATAAACAGTTGGTCAGCAAGACGACCAGTCACCGCAAGCAGCACACGTTCACGAGGAATGGACTGAATCGCAGAACAATCAGTATCATACTGTCAGTTTAATGGATATCGTTCAATCTATACTAATATTATAAAGCTGAAGAGTTTGTTTGTTTGGTTGCACGCGGCAATCTCAGGAACTACTGGTCCGAATTGAAAATGTATTTTTGTGTTAGCCTATTTAGTATTTATTGAAGAAGGCTTTAGGCTATATAATATCACGCTACGATTAAAAGGAGCGGAGCAGCAACGAAAAATGGACGAAAACTGGCAGGCAATTCGACGAAGACAGACGAAGTCGCGGGCAGAAGCTAGTAATAAATACTTGTGTCCGTTTGTCCAGTAAGAAGGGTTGCAGCTTACTTTTAGAACTCCGTTAACTGTTATTAACAAATAATTAATTAAACCCTAAACTTTCGTCTCTAAACTTGTATGGTGCCTTCACAGAAACATAAGTTTAGGTAGGGCAAACTACTTATTGTAAAACTTAATGTTCAATTAATTAATTAAAGGATACTGTTTCTTAAGTTTGCATTTGGGGTCTTTAGAAAATTATAGTTCACTATTTCTAATTCATCCCCATTCTTCTGCCCTTATTCCAATTTCTTTGGAGTCGACGCAACATGTATTTTTCTTCCACATGTCTCTTCTGTATTAGTCGTCATCTCGGCTCAGTGGTTACCCCTTTCTAACGTCATCAAACATCTTTCACACAGTCGATCCATCGCTTCTTTGGTCTTCCCCTTCTCTTATAACCATCGACATTCACTATTTCTAAATATTGTTTTCAATTTAATGGACTCGTAATCGCTGGGGAAAAATTACCAAATACCAACCGATGCTAAAATAGAATGTCTATACATTCTATTTTAGCATCAGCCCAACCCGGAGGGAATCACGGGCTTGACCATTTTACACTAATGAGTAATGACAAACACACAAAAGGTCATTTGATGTTTAATCTTTTATGCCACCCTAGTTGGTTATATTACGTGTTGTTTTGTGGTCAATTCCAGATTTGACGTAATACCATATACTATTCCACTATCCTACTAATAAAAACTAGCTTCATCTATCTGACTCACCGCCCCTAGACAACTCAAGAGTGCCTGTAATTGGTTTATCTATACAAATAAATAAAACTAAAGTGTCTGTTTGCAATTTTAAATTAACAGCTTTTCACTAAACGCATCTAATATATAAAATTCTCGTGTCACAGTTTTCGTTGCCAAACTCCTCCAAAACGGCTTGACCGATTTTGATGAAATTTTGTGTGGACATCGGGTAGGTCTGAGAATCGGCCAACATCTATTTTTCATCCCCCTAAATGTTAGGGGTAGTCCACCCTTAAATTTATTTTTTATTTTTTAGACAAAATTTTTAATTTCTATTTTTTTATGATACAACATACAAAAATACATACAATCCTCAATTTCACCCTTCTACGATCAACCCTTATTTTTTAATAGCCATTTTAGTAATTTAATAATTTTTCCTCTCCGGTCGAAAACTGATCAATCGTCATTTAATTAGTTATCCCCGCCTAGGAAATTATTTATATGGCAAAACAACGTTTGCCGGGTCAGCTAGTATGAATATGAAAGTATTTACAACAAAAAACAATTTTTCAAATTCTTGTCTGTTTGTTCCGGCTAATCCGTGAAACGGCTGGACCGATTTTGACGGGAATTTACTATACTATTTACTTTACTTTACTTTTTTTTTCTTTTTTTATTTTTTTATTTACTATAAGAAGTAACATAGGCTACTTTTTGTTCGGGAGCACATTCCCGTGGGATAATTTAAATTATCCACGCGGGCAAAGCGGCGAACAGAAGCTAGTCTATACAAATAAATAAAACTGAAGTGTCTGTTTGTAATTTCAAATTAACAGCTTTTCACTAAATGCATTTGAAAGTAAATACAGCACTTACACCAAAAATCTTTTTTTTTTAACTTTTGTCTGTCTGTTTGTTCGCGCTAATCTCTGAAATGGCTGGACCTGGACTGTTATTGGCAGGTAGCTGATGTAATAAGGAGTAACATACGCTACTTTTATTTTAGAAAAATTCTTTTATTTTAGAAAAATACCTGCGTTAATTTCCGACATCCACGCGGGTGAAGCCGCGGGCAAAAGCTAGTTTGAAATAAATGCTTTGAGTTTGAGTTTAATATTACAATATTTATTAATAATATTTGCGAGTTTGTACGTTTGGATGTTTAGATATCTGGATGTTTGTAACTCAACCACCCAAAAACGGCTCAACGGATTTAGATGAAACACACATTGGTACATATAGATAGTTTATAAACCTGGATTAACACATAGGATACTTTTTATTCCGGTAGTACGCTCCCATGGTATAATTGTCGACATTCACGCAGACGATGCCGCTAACAAAAGCTAGTTAGAATACAATTATATAACGTAGAAACTTTTCCTTAAGGAAAGCCATTCAATATTCCCAAATGGCAGTGTCCTAAACTAGTTGCCATGCAGATAATGGAGCGTCAATACAAACTGGACTGACCTAAAATTAGCCAGTGATTAACTGTACGTACGTAATAGTACATTATGGTACAAGTGTGTAATGTTGGTGATTACCGCTGAGGCGCCATTGAGACCCGAGCCGTCAGGTGAGGGTCTTAAGAGAGCCGAGGACGGTAATCATCAATACACACGTGTATCATACGACGTTTTTCAACACACTTGCGAGGAAAAAACAAATATGTATTGCATAAATCGTTTTACCACACAGCAACAAATGCGATACAAACAAAATATGAAAATTAGGGGAAAATTGGGAAATGGCGCGCAATTTTTTTTTTTTGCACGCGCCAAATGTAAGTTGATTGATTACAGCCATACAGCCTACTTCAAAATGATAATTTTTGTGATAAAATGCAAATATTTTATAAGAAATTATTGTGAATTATAAATAATTTGATAATAATAAATGTTTTTTCGTCTTAATTAGGGACACATTTATTTATTTCAAAAATGTAAATAGATTTTCGGTGGCATAAAACCTCTTTGTTGTTACAAAAAAAAAAAAAAAAAAAAACTGTATTACCCGGTTAAATTGAAAATGCTCTGTTTACTCGCATATAATTTGCAGTTAGGTACTAACTTAACTTTGTAGGGATCATTCTATTATGCACTAGTGTGTAATATTATTATGCACGTGTATGTTATAGTTCGGTTTATGGCCCTAAGAACGATATAATAAGGCTCACTTTACGAGCAAGTGTGTTGAAAAATAATAAATATGTCTGCGTCATGAATCATTAGTACATTACATTATATTTATGGTTAAACGGTGCGGTGAGCGTCAGAGGCACTAGTACAAACAACAGCACATCAAGCCGAAACCGACAAATTCTGCCAATCAACCTTAAACCTAATGCTTTAGCAATAAAGTTGAAAATCTATTAAAGAAATTTGACAGATTGAAATTGCTTGATGTGCTGGCGTATGTACGTCCCGCGTCATATAGAGCACGTGTGATGTTAAACAGGACAGGCCTTTAGCTGTGCCCAAGTTTGGAAGTGCTTATAATATTATAAAGCTATAAATGTTAGGAAAATCCATGTGGCTTTTCTTTGGGATAGATCATCATGTACGTAATTAGCAATCAATTGTTGGTGCGACGTGACGTACTGATTTATGCTCATGAGTCTGTTTATGGTACTCGTGCCAGTTAATAACCAGGCTTATAGTCGATTCGCACTAATTAAGTCGCCTGAATCGGGCGAATTGACAACTCCAGAATTACGTATTAGGTAGTCAGCACGTTTAGATTTTATGCACTAAAGGTAAGGAGGAATGTGAGGATCGTCTGGAGGACACGGTGGAGCATACGGTGGAGGTGTGCCCTGCGGGCGGAGCTCCGCCGTGTCCTCGTGGAGGCTATCGGCGCGGCGGCGGCGACCTCTCGCGTCCGGCCCAGGTGCGAGCAATGGTACGGAGCAAGAGGGCATGGGAAGCCGTCACCTCCTTCTGCGAAGCCCCGGGCGTCGGGAGTCGATAGCTGACTCCCGGCCACCAATAGGCGCGAGTTTGCGGGCGGCGAGCAATGGGTAGCTTGCCACCCGGTAACGGCCAGGCTCGGGTCGACGGCGCGTAGTGTTCCACGCGCGCCTCAAAGAGATGTCAGCAGCACTGAAGGGGTCTGCTAGGACCGATGTCTGCCGGGGTCGCGACATTGTTCGAAAGAGATACCGTGACCCTGGCACATGGGCAACTGAAGGAACACGTGTGGGTTTTAGTCAGTAAAAGTCAGACGCCCTCCCGCTCCGCCCAGAGCGGGAGAAGTCATTTGATGACTTCCCATCCAAAAAAAAAAGGTAAGGAGGAAAGATCACTCAAAACGTGCTAATTGCCTAATACGTATTTCTAGAGTTGTCGATTCGCCCTAAAATAAATTATCTTCGTGTAAGTCTCCTATATAAAATAATATATTACTATAAAGTGTCGATTCGCCCGATTCGGGCGAGTAAATGCGTACGAATCGACTAATAAGCCGATAATCACAATACTAGTTTCCTACCAGAATAATCCACATGTCGATTATTGTAACACGATATTTCAATTTAACGAGGCCGATATATCCGACATTTCGATTCTATCTAACGCAATTTTCTGCCAATAAATCTGTAGGCTCGTTTCACATCGGCAATCTTTCAATCAGGCCATCAGTTAGGACTGACGTGCACGCGTCACGAAACTGCGCCATAGTTCTGCCGTTCATCGAACCATCTGTTCAGTCTGTCGGCACCTCAACAAGTTACCTTCATACATGTAAACATGTTTGCAACGATTTATGTATACGAGCGTTAAAAAGTGGAAAAAATTATGGATTAGATAGGTAACTGTTGTTTTTAATTAAGTTTATGTGTTGTAAATATTTCGTATTGTAAAATGAATGGCTGACTTTTTTCAAATATAAAAGAATGAAGTCGAAAGGGCGTTCCTTTGATTAAGGAGATGCTTTGGGACCAAGGGTAAAAGAGCGAAACCCGGATTGAATTTCCGCAAAAATATTAAGGATACGTAAGCCACAGATAGTTTCTCGGACTCTTATATTATTTGGTAAATGTTCAGATATTTCAATTAACGGAAGAGCTTTGTCTACTTCCTCCTATCCTAAAAATATTTTAAATATGAAAAATTTGTGTAGATGTATGGACGTTTGTTACTCTTTCACGCAAAAACTACAGAACGGATTTGGATGACATTTGGCACACAGTTGGTGTATAATCTGGATTAACACACAAGGTACTTTTTTATAACCGTAGTATACTCCCGTGGTATAATTTTAGAAATCCACGCGGGCGAAGCCGATGGTATAAGGTAGTTGAAAATAATTTCAACACTAGTAGTATGAATGAGAAAAATAGACAATAAATACTGGGAATTGTTAATCAGATTACAGTGTATGTAAAAACTTTGATGAATATTATCTTATCTCGCTTCTTTGCTCCGCTGAGCGTATGTTAGGAGTGTTCTTCAGTTTGAGATAAAATATAATAAATTTCCACGGAATTTATGTACATTCAATTATTTATCAATCGGGAAGTCGCCATCAACGCTTCTATTTGCAGAAATATCAAAGATGAATATTAAAGAAAAATTCCAGAGTGATGAGTTACTACGGAAACTCGAAGTGAATTCTAATCTTATCGTTTACCGTGCATAAAGTAGATAGTACTTTCTTCAGTTTTGTGCTGTTATTTTTTATGAGTAATTAGGTTAGATATTTTTTGTAGTACCGTATATAAAACAGGGTCGCGATTATGTATATGAGACAAATATTATAAAAATAGGGTGGTCGTTAAAGGTTAGCCCTAGGGAGAAGAAAGTCTGAGTGCTTATAAAGTATTAAGATAAGCCGTAAGGACAAGTTGCCAAGACCCTGGTTTTTAAATAACAATCATATTCTCTAGTCTAATTGCTTTGTTGTATTCTAAAACGCTCCGAGTATTCTGTATTCTTGGAAACAAAGCTTTGAGTATTTCTTTTATTTTTTAATTATACATATTTGTGTCTGAGTAGCATTTATACAATAGTTTTTATAGGATGGACACTATTTTCTTTCTATCTAAAAAACAGGTCTGTTAAGACTGTATCGACCTAAAACCAGAAAAAGGACTGTTACGGTTAAGTTGATATTAGCGAAAATTGTTTATTTACACAATGAATATCGGCATAATTATAACCACGGATAATGTGTTTACAATGTTTGTGAGGCAAACAAATGAAATATGGCATAGTTTTTTTTATTGAATCATATGAAGTTGAGCAAAAATCTACAAATACGCGTGCTAGCATTAAGGAGATTACGTATATTTTTACAGATAAATATACTGTAGATATTAATTCAATCAAATCTCTAATATATACACTTAAGATTTTGCGTCTCATAATTTCATAATAATGTCTAGAAAATTTTAATATATTTTATTCAAAATGCGCTCGAAATTCGCCATACAAAATTACTATGAACGCGTTGTCCCGCCTAAATACGTGCCGCGCGCCACCAACGATTCAGTCGTTCTCGAGAGCTCAGAGCGTCGTCACGTCAGTTTACGGAGCGACCGCATCGATCGCGAATTACCGAGTAAGAATACTCTGCTGCATGGAAAAATAAGGTACGTGACATTTTCAACATCTTGAATTTTATTTTCATAGATAATTAATTTTATCATGCATACAATTACGTTAGTCAAATTAGTTTTAATTTTGTATATTAACACAAGTTTTATAACATCAACTATTGTTTTAGGAAATATTAAACTATTATTTTAGGAAAAATGGGAAAGCGAAAGGAAAGGTATTACAGAATGAAAAGAAACCAATTCAAGAAAAAAGTCGTTCTTCAAAATCAGTACGTATCAAATCAAATCAATTTATTTCGGGCTACAAATACCCATAACACAAATACCTTACAGACTAACATACATACAAATAAAAAACAATTTAAAACTATTGTACACGAAGTGACGGCGTCGTGTTGCGCTGCGTGGTGTCGCGTAGCCTTCCGCGGAATCGCCGATACACGACACCCTTCGGCCAAAACTCTGCCTTGAGGTAGGTCTCGATTTGAAGAGTTGGAACTCGCACCACGAATGACTTGAAATTCGTGTTGTGGCGCGATTCCAACTTCTCGACCCTCAAAGTGAAGTTCGTCTTCACTCGTACATACTCCACGATCTCCTCGACCTTCGTGGTGTAATGCAGACGTGAAATATACAGCTGCGTCGTAGGCACAGCAGGGCGCAGCAGCATGTTGGGTCCACTCGGAGCTGTTCCACACTGGTTTCGTGAACAGGGCTTCTTCTTCTTCCTTTCCACTTTCGTGAAACCCTCTTCATCAACTTGGCCCGTTCTCGGCAACGAGCTACGGACCGCAGCCAAGGCAGGTAGTGCAACCTTCGTCTGGTTTTCCCCAATTGTATTCTGCCGCATAGACTGCGACACACCTGATTTTCTCGTGGTGACAATAGCGGCGTAGGCACGGTTTGGGGTCGACGTACCTACGTGTGACGTTTCCGCAGCCGGTGTTGTGGCGCGGGTGACGGCGGCGGCGGGCAGCGCTTGGTCAGCATTATCGGCAGCCGGTGACGCACTTGTGTTCGCCGATTCTAAACTGCCGATTGATGCAATTTGCGCCCCTCGACGTGTATTCACCTTAGAGGCCTCAGGTGACCCAATTACTGAACCCACTTTGCGCAACATTGTTATTTCCGCTCGCAGTTCAGTGTTGGTTTTTTCCGCAACCTCCATACGGGACTGCATCTTGGTCATCTCCACCTTCAAGGTAGTGATGTCCTTTAGCAGCCGTGTAACGTCGACGTGATCGAACGTGACGGGTGGCAGCTTACCCAGCTCCTTCGCCACGAAATCTGGCACGTCGTCCGGGTCGGTCTTCTTCAACATATCAAGAATATCTTGAATGCTCTTCTCAGTTCCATCTCTGCGGCGAGACGGCATCTGGTCCAGCTTTCCAAGTGACTGGAACAGTAGCAGCTTCCCACTGCTGATCTCATCCTCCTTGTAATTGGACCGGCATATCTGCAGGATGCTCACCTCGTCCATGTAGTCGATGGCATGGACTAGGAACGCCAGCAATTCGTTGACTATGAGTGGTTTGGAACTCATAGTGACAGTACGGGCAGCGGCTATGGCCGCGCTACACGTGAATAAAATTCGCTCCGTGCACAGTGGACACACGTCCGTATTTGACCGCGCATCGCACTGCACTCTCCATCATCATCTCCTAGTTTAAGATTGATTTTCTGTCCCTTTCAGTTAGACTTACAAACCCTTTAAATATTGTTATTTATTTATAAACTTAGGTAGGTACACTTATGTGTCGCATAAATACCTTAGGTAAAGATCGTTTTCAATTTTACTAGTTGAAAAACACACGGCCGACTGGCCATTTGACTGTTTGAAGTGGTTTTAATGTTTTTATTCTTATATTATAGCAATATGGCACTAACGATTATATGTATGCATATTGTTTCTGCGCATCTATGTTATTGACAATCTTTTCTTGTTTTATATTAGGTCAATAGTTTCAAATAGTGAAGAGGAAGATAAAGAGAATTTTATACTCAACTCAAAAAACAATAAAAAATATGAAAACGAAGACCAGTCAGAGGTTAATGTACAAGTACCGCGACATGAAAAACATTTCAATGTAAGTTTATGATCCAAATTAGCTTTATATGGGACTTACCAGATGCATTCGTAGTTTTTGACAATGAGTGAAAAAAATTGTGAGTTATGGTAAACTGATTTTTAAATTATATGATTGTTTTTCACAATTTATTATTATTTTATTTCAGAAATCTCTGGAAGACAATGATAATAATTCTGAAATAATTATAGAGAAAGAAACCGACAATCAAGAAGTTTTTGTGGTAAATGGTAACAGAATTGTCGATTTTGCATATATTTTTGAACAATTTCAAAATATTGCAAATCACAACTCGGCCTTCGGTTGTAATTTGAACTGTTTAAAATTAACTAAAGAGATACGAAAAGGGTTTCTTTCAACATTTAATTTCACTTGTCAAATGTGCAATTTAAAACTTGAAATCAAAAATAGTAAAGTTCCAGAAAATTCCGCAGACCTTAATCTCAATGACCACGCAGTAAGCAGTTTTATGTCTATAGGTGCAGGATTTTCTGGTCTGGAACAGGTTGCAGCTTCTCTCGATATTCCTAGTATGAGTGACAAATTATATGCAAAGTGTCATGGTAAGGTCTGTGGGCTATGGGAATTGGCCAAGGAACAAAGCATGGCAGACGCTGCTAAAGAGGAATATAACATAGCTGTGCGCGATGGTAATGTTGATTCACGTGGTGTACCAATGATAACTGTGGTAGCTGACGCATGCTGGTCGAAGAGATCTTATAGGAAAAACTATAACGCACTATCAGGTGCGGCGGTAATTATAGGCTACAGGACGAAAAAAGTTTTATATATGGCGGTGAAAAATAAATACTGCATGGTTTGCGCCAGAGCAGAAAATAAAAAACAGACGATACCTGAGCACGTTTGCTTTAAAAATTATGAAGGCTCCTCTAGTGGTATGGAAGCTGAAGCACTTGTTGAAGGATTTAAATCTTCAGAGCAAACTCACGGACTCATTTATTCTAGACTGATAGCTGACGGTGATTCAAGCACTCATCGAAATATAGAAAAATCAAAACCATATGGGAACTTACTTGTGGAGAAAATTGAGTGCACTAATCACTTGTTAAGAAATTATTGCACAAAGTTGGATGAATTAACTAGAAATACTAGCTACCCATTAAAATATAGAAAAGCTGTTGAAAGTAACTTAATGAGATTAAGACGTGCTGTTACTGGGGCTGTTAAGCATATTATTGCTCAGGAAAATAAAACTTTCGAACAAAAAGTCTTAGACCTGAAAGAAGATTTGTTGAATTCTCCACATCACGTGTTTAACAACCATGCTTGTTGCAAACAATACTACTGCAAAAATTCCAATGAAACTCCTTCAAAAGAAAATTTAGTACCGGCAATGAAAAGTAAAGAGGGTGGCTTCATTTTTACCGCTATAATTAAATTTCTTTCGCGATTAGTTAATAACGCAAAAAGTTTGATACACAACGTAAATAGTAACATAGCTGAGATTTTTAATAGTGTGATTGCAAAGTTTATTGGCGGCAAACGCATAAATTACTCAGGGAGGCAATCTTATTCAGGACGCTGTGCTGCATCAGTAGTCAGTTTCAATACTAAACATCCATGTACGTACCTCAGTAAAAAGATTTTGCTGAGAAGCCCGAACAAGATGATAAAACATCTCGAAAACAAAAGAAATGCTAGACGATTAGCATCCGCAAAACGTATATTACATCGATCGCCAACTTTTAGTAACTTGGAGCGTAGAAAGACTGCATCTAAACGGACCGATAAGAACTATGGTGAATTTTGTCAAAAGGCCGACCTTAGTAAAGAGGATTATGATTTTGCTGTAAATGAGCATATGAAACGTTTAACATTGTCCGCCGAAGATCGAAATGCACTAGAGAGGCGAACCCTATTACAAGCGGAATCGATGGAATGGCGTCAAGAGCGAAAACTTCGGCTTACGGCATCAGTATTTGGAAAAGTATGCAAGCGAAGGTTGATCAAATGTGGGCCATTAGTAAAAAATTTGGTAACGGAAAAAAATTTAGACCATGTTAAGTCAATTCAACATGGCCAGAGCCACGAACATCTTGTACGTGAGCAACTGGAATTACATTTAAAAGTTCCTATTAATAGATGCGGTTTATTTATCGATAAAGACTTTCCATTTTTAGGAGCAAGCCCAGATGGACTAGTTGATGATACCAAAATTGTCGAAATAAAATGTCCATATTCCGCTAGGGGCAAAAGTATTGAAGATGCTATTAAGGAGAAAAAAATTACTTTCTGGAATATAGATCAAGGAGGTAATTTATGTTTAAACAAAAACCACGATTGGTTTTTTCAAGCACAAGGCCAGATTCATATAACGCAAAGAAAAATATGTATATTTGCTGTTTGGACGGATGTGGATATGAAAATAGAAATAATAGAGGAAGACAAAGCATTTTGGACAGTGATGGAAGATAAATTAAAAATGTTCTACTTCGACTGTTTACTTCCGGAAATAATCGACTCAAGATTGGAGAGACAAATGGATATCAAAGAACCCGAATACATCCTAGAAGCAATCAATGCACGGGCAAATAAAAAGAAGCGAAAAACTGAAGATGAAAACTTGACAGATGTGAAACGTAAAAGAATATGTACCTAATGATAAATAGATAGTATAAATATAAAGCATAAGCCCACAATCAGGTAGTATAAATAGTAAGCCCACAATCTATAATATAATATAGGTACTTAATCATTCAGAAAATCCACACTTCCACACTAATATTATAAATGCAAAAGTAACTCTGTCTGTCTGTCGGTTTGTCTGTCTGTCTGTCTGTATGTCTGTCTGTCTGTCTCGCTTTCCTGCTAAAACTACTGAACCGATTTAAATGAAATTTGGTACACCGATAGTTTAGAGCCTGAGAAAGGACATAGGCTACTTTTTATCCCGGTAGTATGTTCCCGCGGGATAATTTCCGACCTCCACGCCGGCGAAGCCGCTGGCAAAAGCTAGTACATAATAGTAATAATAACCTATTGTATTTATTATCACACCATTTGTTGTTTGATACGGTCCGTAATGTACCTACCTATAAAACGGTACTGATTTTTTTCTTCATTTTCTTAAAATGTACACATTTTTCACACATTCATCATTTCAGCCGTATGACGTCCACTGCTGGACAAAAGCCTCCCCCAATTTGGGGGGTTTGCCATAATCGCCACGCTTGGCAGGCGGGTTGGCGATCGCAGTATGGTGGTATAGTGCATAAAGAACGCTGCTGCCCATTCTCTAGTAAGTCCCTTAGTCGCCTCTTACGACAGCCACGAGGAAGAAATGGGATGGTGATATTCTTTACGACCGGCGTCAAACGGTACATCATCGTCCGGTTTCACAAAATCAAAATCAAAAGTCATTTATTCAAACTAGGCTGAGAGTCAGCACTTTTTGAACGTCAAAGTTACACAAGACAGTCCCCCCAAAACGCCCGCCCTTCGATACTTCCTAGTGCTTTAGCTGGGAAGAAGAAGTGGAGGAACAATCTCCACAGCTGCACAGCTGTCTGTTAAGTTAGAAGAAGTTGATTCTATACAATATTGTGTAAGTAATTAATATTATAAAACAAAACATACATTATTCACACATTTATGAAACGTAATTTAAATTGAGAATTTTAATAAAAAGTTGTTTCAAATGAACACAAGCTTAAAATATGTTTCATTGAAAATATTGCTCAAATTGTTTTCATTTCTAACCAAATCATTAAAAAAATATGATGCTCAGGTAAAAATAATGTTGTACTTGAATTATGTTCACTCAATCCACTTGATGCCATATTTGTCTAAATGTAAGTTACCATGTTTGATTTTACAACAGCCACGCGCGTGTGCGAGCGCAGCTGTGTGCGTGACTTGCACACAGTGAGCGCATGAAGTAAAATACCTAATCAGCGCTCGCCGTTTTCCGTCGATACAGTCTTAAGAATACTAAAACTTAAAGTTTATTTTCATAGCTTTGTTCCTCTCTCCGGCGAACCGAAAAACGCTGACCGTGCTACGCGTCTACGCTCGTAGCGCTACGTAATTAAGTATGCTACGGAACGTAGCTGGGTAACGCAGGCGAGATAATTAACTTCAGAATGTAGGTTACTCTCATAACTACATTAACTGTCCAAGTAATTCCATTATTGCTGAAACATACGTGTGTGTAGCACGTAAGGTTTTAGAGGTATTTGCCGGTGTGCGTAAGTGTTGTAGAAGGTCTACGAACACCAACACTTTCTATGAACACACACTCGGCGCGGAAATTAGAACCATTATTTACATAAAAAAGAAAGATTAATAGATTTATTTTCACTGAGACATGTGCATCTAAAAATGGTAACATCATATAATAAAAATGAAAAACAGATTTATACTTGCGGACACGGGACATAATTAGTCGGCACTTCGGCAGCTGCACGCCGTGACTCTGACAGGAAGGCATCCACTCAGCCTGATGCTGTGCTTTGGAACCCACAGTTTAGAGCTGATTTTCAGTGGTCACCGGAAAACGACGTACGACGATCATGTCAAGATTACAGAGTATATCGTTTAGACAAGACAAGTAACAAAATAAACAGTTCTTAGAATTTATGACAACCTTACAACTGATAAGAACATAATATCAAGCTTGTACAGTGGTACAGGCTCTACCTTACCCCGTGGGGAATCCAGCATGAGATATGAGGATATGCGAGGTGTACCATTATCTAATTAATCTATATATAAATACGTGACGCAAAAACTGTAGTTACCTACAGTTTTTTTTTTTTAAATTACGCAGGTGAAGCGAAGGAGTATGAAATTTGGCGAAGTTAAAGGTTCTGTGGAGAAAGAGTGCAGAACGTTAATACATTTTTAGAATAAATATAATACATAAGAAATACATTAAGTTTTAAAAGAATTATGTTCCAGATGTAAAAGAGTTACGGTCGAATTTTAGTGAGCTACTTTGTTTGTAACGCTTTCACGCAAAAACGGCTGAACGGATTTGCATGAAGCTTGACACACAGATAGACCATAACCTGATTAAGAACATAGGCTACTTTTCATCCTGGATCGTAGACGAACTCGCGGGCAACAGCTAGTTAATATATGTACGATAAGCTCAATTAGTTGATGGATTAATTTATCTAAGTATAAATGTAATTAGGTTAATCTCTCAGCGACATTTAGCGACACATACACGTGTATCTGTAGAATATATCCGTATTGTTTCATGGAAATCGTAGTGTGACGGCAATGAAGGATTTTAACTGCGTTTCCAGCATTGTGCAGTGTGTTTTTAGTTAATGGCGCTGCTCGACATTTATCGCGGATGTTGGGAGGTCGGGAATCGTTGTGCCGAGTTCGAGTAGTAGTGTATGTCTGATCGGCCCTCCGTTGGAAACCTACTCTATGTACCTACTAGAGGAGGTACATATTCTTTACAAAAAAAAAAACTAACCATTTTCAAAAAAAGAAAGTGAAAAATAACTGTATTTTCGGAAGTCTGTATTTTACTTTTTGCCACCGAGTTATTTGTCACTTTTTTGGTTATTACCCACACAAATTCATATACCACTACTATTTGCTATGTAAAAAACAGTGACAGGAAGTATTAGAATATGATCAAGATAAAATGGATGGAATGGATTAAATACGTATTATCGAAGCTAACGCAAAAACTACCCAACAAAGTCAAGAATTTTCAAAATCGATCCAAGAATGGATTAAATACGTATTATCGAAGCTAACGCAAAAACTACCCAACAAAGTCAAGAATTTTCAAAATCGATCCAAAATTGCTGGATATATCGCGGAACATACCTACAAAACAAAAATCTCCTCCTTTTTGAAGTCGGTTAAGACATTAACAAATAAACGCGTTTCAAAAGACCAATTAACGCTAACTTATTCACTTAAGTATTTTCTTCTATCAAACAAAATATTTGCCGAACAAACTATTTTCACAAAACAACAATAGAATTATAACAACTGTTAAAATCTTGTTTCAGAATGGTACAATGGTCAAGCAAAACAGATAATAATAAAAACCGGGATAGAGGAATTTAATGTGAATAAAAACAAACGAAACGAGACCTTACTAGTTATAACAAACTGAATATTATTTTTGTGTTGGGACAACTATATTTTTGGATTCACCAGACCGAATGATTTTACAGGGTAGGTATTTTGAGTATTTTGTTTGGTACTTACAACTATAGTTACCAGTGTCATAACACAGATCTATTTGTATTGTCTTTGGTCCCTAGTCCTGACATTAGCAAGCAATGGACAGTATTTAGTATTTTTTTTACTTGAATACGGGCTTTTGGTTACTTTATACACGTGTGCTTTTTTTTCTATCTATTTTTTACTTTATTTTGCATGATGTGCGTTTAGTTTGTGCAGAATAAAGGCTCGTGCAGACTAGCGCGACGCGATGGTCGCGCGAGATTCGGCGATTTATATCCGTAGAACAATTTCTATGACCGTGTCGCGGCGCGACAGGTCGCCCCTGTGTGAAAAGTCGCGCGCGACCGTCGCGTCCCGCTAGTCTGCACGAGTCTTAAAACATTTTTCGTTTTTTCTTTCTATTTTTTGCTCATTTCCACTTCTTGTTAGAAACAGCTATGGAATATTTTGTGGACTAAATACTAAAGGAATTACACGAACTTAAGATCAACACTCAGACCCTTATCAAAAAGTCGATTAACGTGCTTGAGTGTACAGTATTTTTCTTTTATCGCACAAAGCGTCGCGCGCTTTCTTGTGGTAACACGCGTTGTGAATGTATGCGTGAAGACCAGTAACATCAGCACATAACACACAAGCTTCTGACTTCGCCCTTGTCCCTGACGGTAAGTCAACATACACACGGACATGGATTTTTCGATGCGATGTGATGTACTCGGTTGGATCCTCAATGCTCAGCTCAACACCGAAAATACAGTGCGCGATAAAATACCGCCGCGATATTTTTACATACGTGTACACGTTGACTGAAACGAGAGCTCCTGCGCCTACACATACATTCCCAGCGCTTTTGCACCTGGTTATCACAAGTACAGCGCGACTCTTTTCTTGAGATAAAAATACTGAAATTCAATATAATTTGAAAGCTTTGATTTCATTGCGCTGGCGAAATACCAAGAATGCTATCCGCTATATGACCATGTAGCGCACATCAATACTTTCAGAATAACCCATTAAAATCAGTGAAGTAAAAACAGATAGGTACCGCAAGCGGTTTATGGACTGTATTTCTATATAATAGGCGGAAAATGACTGAGGAATAAGTTATTCTTCAATATTATTCTGCCTACCGAATAAACGGTATAAATGAGTCTATACATACTAACTTAGACTCATACACTTAAATAAAGTTGAAGTGTCAGTTTCTAATGTCAAAATAACAGCTATTTACTAAATGCATATTAAAGTATACAGGTAATGTACTTATAAAAAAAAAAGCACTTTATAATAATTTGTCTCTATATCTGTTTGTTACGGCTAATCTCCAAAAAGACTGGACCGATTTTGACGGGACTAGCATCTGCTAGTAGCCTATGTAGCCTAGTAGCCTGTATGTTGTGTTGTATGTTTTTTTTCCCGTTAGATGTTTCCGTGGGATAATTTTTAGAATTTGCGGAAAAAGCTAGTTAACAATATAAATATCTTCAATTCAATTTTTTTTACTTCCTGGGTTAACACACTCTTCGTTCTGCTACCTTAGATAGTATAGTAGATTAAACAAAATAGCGAATTCAATAACCCTTATGGAGTTTCATTTTGTCGAGTGCTATAACTTATAACAGAGAAATGTCACAACCAATTACTTACCGTATATTGGACGTTTTAGACAAATTAAAACGAATGTATATATTGTACGTTTTACTCATGAATAGAAAGGTTGGAGTAACCCAGAAAGAAAATGGAAATAAAAGGAAAACTTACTCGTCGACTTTATTTCTGTAGGGCTGTCAAATGCCCGGGTGGGTTGTATTCAAAGGAACAACTAGTTGTGTGATCCAAGGAATTGATTCGGAAAACGTTTTAACCACAGACTGTCATCATCATCATCAGCTTAATTGTTCCCACTGCTTGGACACAGGCCTGTTCTCGGTGAGAGGGAGTGGGCCGTAATCCACCACGCGGGCCCAGTGCGGGTTGGTAGATATCACATGTCTTCGAAGTTTTGGTTCATAGACATGCCGGTTTCCTCACGATGTTTTCCTTCACCGTTTTGAGAGCAGTGGTGATGAAATTGTTTACACAAAGTATGGGTTCGAACCCACGATCTACAACTCGTAAGTCGAGGCCGATACCACTGGGCCACTACTGCCTGTACACACACTGTGCCACAGACTGTACTGTAGAGAAAAAGTCGGACTCCGCCCACGTTCCCATGGACTCAATATATTCGCAGTAAGTTTTTCGCGAACGGAATCGTAATTTGTAATTCGAACAGTGTGTCCTTACTACACGCTGGGATGCACTTTGTTGGATTCCCAAGTCTCGGTTTAACACCGACAGTTGAAAATCCAGTGCGCGATAAAATTTACGTCCGAGAGTCATCATCTGCCTAGCCTTTTCCGAACTGTGTTGGGATCGACTTCCAGTCTAACCGGATACAGCTGAATACCAGTATTTTACATGGCGCAACTGTCTATCTGACCTCCACAACTCAGTTACTGGGTAAAACGATACTCCTTGGTAAGACTGGTTGTTCGACTTTCGGGCTTTTGACGACCCGTAACTACGGTCAAAGATCGACAAATTACAACCGGGACTAACGGCTTAACGTGCTTTCCAAGGCACCCTCCGTGCCTCTGGTATGTGATGATGTTCACCCATCCACCAACCAATCGCAGCAATAGTAGGTTACCCTGATCGATCGTGAGGCTGTTATAACTTAGCCACAAGCCCCTCCCTCGTCCCGTATGCTTCTCAATAGTCCAGCCATGAATCAACGCGTCTTACGTCTATCACGTACACTCTCACATGTAAGGTAATATTATCATTTCATTGACGTACGACCGCCATTGTTCCTCATGAATAGGACGAGGAAAACTTAATATTGTTATTATTTACTACATAAGCAATTAAGTAGGTAACTTTACCGATTAAATGCTGTGCGGTGGCGGTAAGCAACTATTATGTATTTTATTTTTATTCATGGAAATTGTAATGCCCCGAAACTATCTAACTAAATTAAATAACTTATTCGATTTTCCTGTAGGGATATTGATGATCAATCGCTTCATATGGTCGAGAAAATCGTCTACCTCAACAATTAAATAACACAATGAAAGTTTTTGAACTATCAAAATGAAATTTATTCTTACTGTTAGTATGGAAAGCAATTTGTTTGAAACAGTCTACGAATCATTTGCTGGGTCCTGCAACAAGATTTTTTTTTTGTGGTTGGGAAATCATCAAATGACGTCTCCCGCTCTGGGTGGAGCGGAAGGGCGTGTCAGACTTTTACTGACTACAACCCACCCGTGTTCCTTCAGTTGCCCATATGCCAGGGCCACGGTATCTCTTTCGAACAAATCTCGCGACCCTGACAGACACGGTTATAACTAGCGCAGGAGGCAGAGAAATCTATAATTTGGTGTACCGCATTTCTTATGCCAATAAACCAATTACATATTTTTGTTTTAATATTTTTTGTAAGTCTATTAAATCAAAATCAAAAGTCATTCAAACTAGGCTGAGAGTCAGCACTTTTTGAACGTCAAAGTTACATAAGACAGTTCCACAAAACGCCTGCCGTCTCTCTATTAATTTTAATATCCTCACGATCATCAGCCTAAACTTTTCCAGTTTAACTGGATGCAAAGATCTGACTTCTACAACCCAGTTACTAGTATCACGGTACTCCTTGCCACGTAGGTACTGTTTGAGTATTCCCCATAGAACCCGAGACTACTTCGTTATTAAAATATAATTTCCTTTTTAATTAAGCTGATATATTTACAACAGATGTGAGAATTAAAGCCCCGCCAGCCATATTATGTGTAAGTACTTAAAGAGATTTCAGATTTCATAATTACTGAGGTTCTGTGTTATTTCAGAGTTGTTATGGGCTCAACGATATTAAAAGGTAAAGTTACGTTTGAAAATGAAAACAATATATGAAAACTCATATTGTAATAATTCGCATAGTTCGTGAAACCGAATATAGGTAACAAGTTTTAAGTGCGGTTTTTAGGTTAGACTGGGGATAAAAGCTAAAAGCTTTGTGTTATTTTATCTACCCGAATAAGTGATCAAATAATGTACTTAACGGCAACTGAGGTAACATAGAAATATTTTTATCCAAACATTTTCTGGCCCTCGAGTTTATTTCATCTGGTTCTTATCTGCCGAAATCCTACACATGCTGTAGGATTTCGGCATCAATAAGTGATTGATAAGGTCTGAAACAATTTAATACTTCTATGGAAAGCGCTGGATTACAGAAATGGGCTAAGCATGTCTATCCAAAATATACGTGTATGATCCAATATCCATATACTTAATAAAGACGAAAAGGTCAACGTAGCACACTCCGATTTATATTCTACACACTTCTGAATAAGGTCGTAATCCGCGAAACCTTCACGGCTGTGATTAAGGCTGTAATTAATATTAAATCTAAATTGAGCTTCAGAATAATTAAGCTGGGCATTTCGTCGGCAATTTTTCTCGTTCAACTAAGTACTAGCTAAAAGGGGAGAGGGGTGATTAAATGATTAAGATCACGAGTAAATTTTAATTACGCGAAACTAAATCGGCTTTCTGGAAAGTTGTTTGATGAGCATTCTACGATTTCAGCAGCCCTCTAATGCCTGAAGTGACAATGGTAAATTAAAATAATAAAAAATATTTTTAAGGGTGACCGTGACGTACCACGCACAAAATGCCTATCAATCGCACTGTCTTTTGATTTTTACAGTTCAGCGTCGATCATTGCGCTATTTAAGTTCTTGGGCAGACTTTTTAAACCTATGAATCAATGGATATCAAAATGACAGGCATTGCGATCGATCGCCATTTTGTTACGTTACGCAACTATCCCGCTGATGTTAGCTGTAGATAGAGAATTAGCAATTCTGCTTAGAAACATGGAAATATTATAAAAACATGTAGCCATCTGTGTAAATAGACTAGATGTAATTTAACGATTTCAGTATATTTTGGCAAACGGCGAAAAGTTGGGACAAAATATTTACCAGATTCGAGGTAGGTATTATTGACATCAGCTTTAGCTCGTACTTGCATAGTATTTAAACAGTGTGTTAAAATCAGCTGCCTTATACACTGAAGCTACACTAAAGTTGACACCGATATTCGTCCAGTGGTTGCAAGCGCTAATACTGGGCATGAGGTCCTAGGTTCGATTCCCGTGTCGGTATTCGATGTTTCCATCTTGGATTTCTCCGTAGCCGCATAGATTTGTGCCCGGTTGATGGCAATAGACTCGCCTCCTATTACATGGGACTTAAACATAACTGGTGAAATGTGGATGTATATAGGTACACCTCTGCTTAACCCTTCAGGAAATACAGGCGTGGTGTTATGTAACGTAGATTTCTCAGTCTCAGATCGGCGTAATTAGGTCACGTGAACATCCTATAAGTGTCCAACTTAGATGACCAAGCGATAAAAGGTCAAGGAGCATGAGCATCGTTTTTGCCTCATAAGCGAGGCAATCCCTCTCGACTCTTGTCTTAAGAGCCTTAAATGCAAATTCTGTTATCCTAACCTGCACGTATAATAAATGCGCAAGTTTACATGTCAGGCGCTGTGAGCTTGTATGTATGTTCCTCCATCCAGCGTTAACGGCTAAACGGATTTGCATATA
Organism: Aporophyla lueneburgensis; assembly: GCA_932294355.1. NCBI lineage: Eukaryota > Metazoa > Arthropoda > Insecta > Lepidoptera > Noctuidae > Aporophyla > Aporophyla lueneburgensis. Next base: position 6,929,044 of record OW028739.1, on the reverse strand, counting down.
ATTTGACGCACGTGTAAGCTATGTCCTGGACTAAAATATGATAAATGATATTTCATTCCTGTAATTTGGCTCGTGGCTAAGTTAAGTTATTATAGACGCAAAGTTCGCTCGATCAGGTTAAGCAACGCTACCGCGGTTTGTCAGTAGATAGGTGGCCATTTTTACATACTAAGACAAGTTCGTGCCTCGGAAAGCACGATAAGCTTTTGGTTCCGGCTGTCATTCGTCGATCTTTAACAGTCGTTACGGGTCATCAGACATCCGAAAGTGTGACAACCAGTCTTATTAAGGGTTACCGTATTACCCAATAACTGGGTTGTGGAGGTGATATAGGCAAGGCAGCGGTTCATGAAAAATACTGGTATTCGGCTGTATCCGGTTTAGACCGGCGACCCGACCCCAACATAGTTGGGAAAAGGCAAGGTAGGTGATTTCTGTACATTGGCTAAAAAAAGACTTTAACACGTGAAAAATAGCTTAGCTTTGAAAAGTAGGTGGAGTTCGGTATCTGCCGTCTTACTACTCCTGAGAAAAAAGACCGAATCTTACTCTGGGGTCACAGCCATTTGTAGCCAGTCCAGACATAATCTTGGCTATGACCATGTATGGGGACCATGAATATAAATATGTTAGACTAGCTTCTGCCCGCGACTTCGTCCGCGGAAAAAAATTTGTTCCGGGCTCTTCCCGTCGCGTCGAATCGCCTACCCGTGCGATTTTCCCCGTTTTTGCAACATTTTTCATTACTGCTCCGCTCCTCTTGGTTGTAGCGTGATGTTATATAGCCTATAGCTTTCCTCAATAAATAAGCTACCCAACACAAAAAGAATTTTTCAATTCGGACCAGGAGTTCCTGAGATTAGCGCGTTCAATCAAACAAACAAACTCTTCAGCTTTATAATATTATAAGTATATAAGTATAGATGTTATATAGAATAGTTTCTATCCAGATACAGCCGCGGACTATAGCAGTGAGTCTCTTTTGCACTCTTATACTTTAAGCAATAAGGTTGAAAAGCAGTCCTCCGCCAGTTTCCACGATGGTACATTTAGCAGTTTCCCCAGGATGCGATGGAACAACAAGTACTCCATTATAATTTGCAACATTTACAACCTACGATAGCTACTGTCCCACTTCCCGGTTTGATATCCGTTCCACAGGTTTGTTTAAGTTTAGCAAGTTAGTAGACAAAGCTGCGTTCACCCCGAGGTCACACCATCTCACTTCATGAGATAGCTCAATAAATCCCGGACTTGCACGAGGGTTATACGAACATGTCGGCAATGTTTCTTACCTCAGAATTCTGTAATTTTTAAAAAGATTTGAAAAAATCTTCTTTGGTTTGAAAGGGTAAACTTGCCGTGTGGTCAAATATGTTCAAGTTCTAAGAAGTGTTTTCGAGTTAGTAATTAAAAAACCGGCCAAGTGCGAGTCGGACTCGCGCACCGAGGGTTCCGTACAAACCTGTAGGTATCCTCGGTTTATGTATAAGGTTTATGCTTATGAAATTAATTTTTTTTTTTTAATTTTTATATTTGAGTTGATTAAATGAAAGGTAAATTGCGGTTTACGATTAATGACGTATTAAAAAAAACTACTAACTGGATCTCGTTCAAATCAATTTTCGGTGGAAGTTTACATGGTGTACATCATACATTTTTTTGAGTTTAATCATTCTCTTATTTTAGAAGTTACGGGGGGGGGGGGACACATTTTACCACTTTGGAAGCGTCTCACGCGCAAACTATTCAGTTTAAAAAAAAAATGATATTACAAACCTCAATACCATTTTTGAAGACCTATTCTATTCATAGATACCCCACACGTATGGGTTTGATGAAAAAAAAATTTTTGAGTTTCAGTTCTAAGTATGGGGAACCCCAAAATTTATAAAAAAAAAAACTATTTTAGTGTAAAAATCTTGATGTGGTTCACAGAATACATCTACTTACCAAGTTTCAACAGCGTAGCTCTTATAGTTTCGGAGAAAAGTGGCTGTGACATACGGACGGACGGACGGACGGACGGACGGACGGACGGACGGACGGACGGACGGACGGACGGACGGACGGACGGACAGACAGACAGACAGACAGACAGACAGACAGACAGACAGACAGACAGACATGACGAATCTATAAGGGTTCCGTTTTTTGCCATTTGGCAACGGAATCCTAAAAAAGAGAACACTACATGAAAAATAACTTTTCTAAAGTCCGTGCTAAAAAATGAAAATACAGAACCCAACACACTAAGTTCCGAAAAGTTATTTTCCACTTTGTTGTATTTTTTTGAACGTCAGTTGTTTTTTAATGCATGTTTTTCATGATAAAATGCGTATGAAAACCATTAATTTCATGTTGTTAATTAATGTTAACTGAAAATAATATAATACTAATGAAATATTAATTACAGTGTTGACGTTCATAAATTATGTACATTTCCGCATTTACAAATATTGCTATCAGTTTGTTTTTGTTCAGTGTTTTCCTCCGAAAGCTGTGGAGTGTGGATCGTTGGTTCATGTCCTCCGGGACTCCATGTTCGGTTAACGAGTTCTACTTATTTATTAACATCTAGAGCTATTATCCCACGTTGCAACGGACGTATTAAAATACAACGGGATTTTTCAGGAACTGGATCTCAGCGAGTCGAAAATACACACTGTTCGATTTTCTACTGTCGGGGCTAAGCAGTACGTTGAACATCAATATACCAGCTGTTTTACCCGCATTCTAGGGTAAAATATGCAATAATACTATCCATATTTTATATACACACATTTTATATTCACATCTGTCATCGAGACGTCAAATAGTACGGTCACGTTAATTCTGTTCCGTAACATAAATTCTAAAATACTAGTAAAAAGTTATTTTACGACTGTGTGCTATCTAGATACTCAAACATTGAAACCTATGGACTGAAATCACGTATTTTTCTAAAGGATTAAAGTGTTTTTAAATGTGTTAATAGTGAAAACCAAAGTGTCCTGTGGCGGTGATCTAGCAAAAGTTATTAGTTTTATCACAAATTGTCATATTTTATTTTCGAACTACCGCCATGTTGTGCTAATTTCGTGTGGTCACCACATACGATCCTTAATTTCGTGTGCCACTCTAAAGTCTTGGTGGCTCTGACCGCTTACGTCGACCATCGGTACGTAAGGTGTCGTGAGTTCGAGCCCAGCTAATCGCTCTTGTCTTTTTGGATTTATTGTATTGTTTGGGAGATAGATTGTGTACTTCGAAAATGTCTAGCTGTGATACTTGTGGATTACCAGTTAAACAAAATGAAAAAATAACATGTTCGAATTGCGATAAATTCTATCATCATCTGTGCGTTAACCTGAATGCTACCGCATTTAAAAGGCTCAGTAAAATTGCACGTTCTAAGTGGAATTGTCCGAGCTGTTTATCTCAACATGAACCTGATAAATCGACGTCTGGGACAATTGAAGATAGCTCTGAAGGCGAGGATGATAAGGTCAGTGATATAAGACTTATTATACGGGAGGAAATTCGGAATACATTGCGTATTGAGGTAAAGAATATGATCAGCGTGCTTAGATCCGAAATGGATGATTTAAGGAAACAGATTGATGAGTTGAAGTTATCGGGATCCTTTGACATTTCTCAAGTTAACGACTTAAAAACTGAACTCAAGAGTGTTCAACGTGAGAACACTGAACTTCGTATGCAGAACTCCGATTTGCAAAAGAATATGGCTCAGCTGAAAACGCAAATAAACACCCTAGATCAGAATATGCGTGAGGCGAATCTGGAAATTCACGGCTTACCTGAAAATAAGAATGAAGTGTTACCGACTATAGTTACGCAATTAGCTAATGTTGTGTCATATGCGCTAAAGGACTGCGATATTATGAAGTGCGTTAGAGTGGCCAGTATGAACAACAACAAGTCTCGCCCGCGCTCTGTAATAGTGAAGCTGCGTAGTCCTAGATGTCGCGACGAGTTGTATTCTGCAATATCTAGATACAATAAATCTCACACTGATGATAAATTAAACGCAAGTCTTTTGGGGTATGGGAGTAAAGAGCCAGTTTATGTATCCGAGCACCTTTCTCCTACATATAAATCTCTACATGCTGCTGCTCGTCTTAAGGCCAAAGAAAAATCTTATAAGTTTGTATGGGTTCGCTATGGTAAAATTTTTGTATGCAAAAGTGAAAATTCGGGGACTATTCTAATTAAGGATGAGCAGAGTTTAGAAAAGATTGTGTAATTATGTGAACTGTTAATTTTATTTCTTATTAGTCATGTTTACTTTTTTTTTTAGTTTAATGGATGGTGTTTCGATTTTTTATCAGAACGTGAGGGGCATGAAAACGAAGTCACATGAAATTCTAAAGTCAATTTTAAGTTCTGCCTACGACATAATATGTCTGACTGAAACATGGTTAGATGACTCGTTCTTATCCTCTGAATATTTTGATCAAAGATATACTGTTGTGCGCCGTGATCGGAGTGCACAGTTTAAGAATTTGTACTCTAAAAGTTATGGTGGTGGGATATTGGTAGCTATTAGTAATAAGTTTAATTTTGTTAACAAAACTGAGTGGCAAACCTCTGTTGAGGATATGTGGTTATGTATAAGTGCTGGAGGCATCCGTATGAATATTTGTGTTGTTTACTTACCGTCTTATATACCTTGCCATATTTTTGTTAATTTCTTAGCCAGGGCTGAAGAAATTTGTTTGCGTTATATGGATTGCACCACATTGATTCTTGGAGATTTTAATCTACCAAATGTCAAATGGCCTCAGTCGAATGACTCTTTTCTAGGAATTAATGACCCTAAGTCTTTAGCGTTGAGGGACTTCATAAACATCACTGGCTATGTTCAAATGAATAACATTTACAATAAAAATGATAATATTCTAGACCTCATCTTGGTGGATGAGAACTCTAGTCTCTCTGTTTGTTCAGCGCCCCCTATTAGTAAACCTGATATACATCATCCGCCACTAGAGTTAACCCTTACTAAGACTTCAATTTCTAATTTGAATAATAATATTTTACAGTCTAAATATATCTTCATGAAAACAGACTATGAGGCTTGTGTTCGTGATTTATGTAAAGTAAATTGGGAGGATTATTGTCATTTGAGTTGTAATGATTATGTTCTGGCTTTTTATAACATACTGTGGGAGCATATAGATAAATACACACCGAAGGGTAAACCTAAGAATAATTGCTATCCAGTTTGGTTCTCTGTGTCGCTGATAAAACTTCTTAAAGAAAAGCATAAATACAGGACTCGGTTCAAACGGTATAAAAACCCTCGGGACTATGATACTTTTGTTTCCCTGCGAATGCGTGCTGGGAGAGTTATGGATAACTGCTTTAAAGACTATATAGAAAGAATTGAGAGTGAACTAAAAACAAATGTTAAAGCTTTTTGGCGTTATACTAAGTCCAAAAGATCTTTTAGAGGTGTCCCTGACCAGGTATCGTGGGGTAATCGTGTTGGTGAGGGTGGTAGTGGTGTGGCTGATCTATTTGCAGAATATTTTGCATCTGTGTACGAGGTTAATCAACAGCCTGGTAACTTGTCCCCAGGTTCCTCCTCGTCTAACTACAGTATTTCATTCATTGGCATTACTGAAAATGACGTTAGAGATAGCATCAAAAAATTAGATCTTAATAAGGGGGCTGGTCCGGATGGACTTCCTCCTATTTTTATTCGTCTCTGCATTGATGCTCTTAGTATACCACTGCAGATAATATACAATAAATCTCTTAAGGAGGGTAAATTTCCCGATTTATGGAAAATCTCACACATTATCCCCATCCATAAGACTGGTAGTATGAATGACGTAACCAACTATCGACCAATTTCTATTATATCACAATTTGCAAAAATGTTTGAGGGTCTCATATACAACGTAGTTTATTCTCACCTCCGTCATGTGGTTAGTTCGAAGCAACATGGTTTTGTGTCTAACCGTTCAACTTTGTCTAACTTACTTATATACACGACTTTCATTAGTAACACCTTTGAAGCTAGGGGTCAGGTTGACGCTGTATATACAGATTTTGCAAAAGCCTTCGATCGCGTTGATCATTCAATTCTTATTATGAAATTAAATTGCGCTGGTATTCGTGGCTCTCTGTTGCGGTGGTTCGAGAGTTATTTGATTAATCGTTCTCAAATTGTTGCCTTGGCGGGTTACGAATCTGGACCTTTTTCTCCTGGCTCTGGTGTTCCGCAGGGCTCAAAGTTGGGCCCTTTGCTTTTTTTGATATTTTTGAATGATCTATTACATTTAATAAATTGCGATTGTTTAGCCTACGCCGATGATTTAAAAATATACTGTAGGATATCGGACCTGAGTGATTGTTTAAAGCTTCAAGCAGACCTTGATGTCCTTCAACAGTGGTGTCTGAACAATAGAATGACGCTCAATGTTAAAAAATGCCAGACTATTACGTTCACGAATAAAGTGAACTACACTAAATTTAATTATCATATTGATGGATCAGTACTGAGCAGAGTTTCGGTCATCCGTGACCTAGGGGTACTCTTTGATACATCCCTATCTTTCCGCGAACATATTGATGGCACAGTGTCTAGGGCTAAAAAAATGCTTGGCTTTATAATCCGTATGTCAAAACCTTTTCGTAATGATAGCAGCATTATTTTACTTTATAACGCACTTGTAAGGAGCACCTTGGAATATTGTTCTACTATTTGGTCTCCTTATTATTCCACTTACACTAATAATGTTGAATCTGTTCAGGCCCGTTTTGTTAGATATTTATGTATGAAGAATGGGATCCGAAAAGCTATACCTGATTATAATGACAGGTTAAGGCACTTTAAAATGATTAGCTTAAAGGAAAGACGTAATCATTCTGACTTACTAATACTCTATAAAATAATAAACGGTTCCATTGACGCACAATTGGTAAATTATTTTAACTTTAGGTTTAGCCAACGTAGTAAGCGGCATCACCGTATTTTTGAATTGCCTACATCCACACTAAATACCACGTTTAATAGCCCCTTAACACGTATGGCAAGGGAATATAATGACAGGTCCAATTTGACAGATTACCCCATTGATGTATTCTCCATGACTTTCGCTTCATACAGGCGTTCCCTATTTAAATGGTGTAACGACTGTACGTCTGTGTAGCCTGTAAAATTAGTGTTTTGTAGTGTTCTAGGTTTGGGTCTCTGGATACTTTTTACTTTTACTTTTTACTTTCAAGTTTTTTTTTGTCTCTAATATTCATATGCTAATGTCATGCATATCTGTTATTTGCATGGTTACTGAAGTGCCAATTTTAAATTGTATTTTATTTGAATTGTAAGTGATTGTGCTGTTGGTGTGCTTATTATAAATAAATAAATAAATAAATAAATAATAATACTTTATTTTGCCAGCGGTGTCGCCCGCGTGGAAATCGGAAATTATCCCGCGGCAACATACTACCGGCGTAAAAAGTATCCTATGTGTTAATCCAGGTAATAAAATATCTGTGTGCCAAATTTTATCTAAATCCGTTCAGTGGTTTTTGCGTGAAAGAGTAACAAACATCCATATATTCTCACAAACTTTCACATTTATAATATTAGTAGGCGGATAGGACAACGTGCTAAGTTCCTAACCCTAATTTGTTCATAAATGTTTTGTATATTAGCTTTATGTAGGTACCAGGTTTTCATATCTTCTAAGGAGATCTGAGCGGTGTCCGTGTAACTACACAATGTAGGTGGTGAGGAGGGTCATTGTGAGTCAATAATTTTACACCGACATTCCTAATTAATTGGAGAGATAACGCTCATATGTAGGACGCCCACACATTACGATAATGCGGTCGTTCTACATACAGGAATTTGTAATTTATTTAATAAACTTATAGTCAGGAATCCGCTGAATGTGAGAAGCACAGAACCGATCGACCTATGTCCAGCAGTGGCTAAAATGATTGTGATGATGATAATCAACTAGCGACCTCTGTTTCGCACCGTGTAGACTTGAAAAACATCGAGATTTATTTATTATATGTCCAAATGGAGAGATTTGGGGGAGACCTTTGCACAGCAGCATAGACCAAATTTAAACAACTATAATGTACTTCACATAACGTAGTTTTATTAGAAGAATAACGCGGTCACACAGACCGGCACGAAAAGCGACTTTAATTTCTGATAGTGTAGTGCTGTTTTCTGAAAAATTATATTCAGCCCAGTTTTTTCTGAAAGTGCAAAAGAACAAGAAAAAAGCAAGTTCTTAAACTGAAACCCAACTACTGAAAAATCGCGCTTTAAAAAGTATGAAAAAGAAAATATTGTCATCTGAAAGCCGTGGTCGTATACCACTTACTACTGTTAGAATGTATTATTTAGGTGCTTCCCACGATACTTCATTTGTCAAATTAAGATAAGTAAGTAGTTTAGAAGTTATGAGGGAACAGATGTACATACATACCGGTCAAAATCAAAACCCTCTTTATTGCTTCGACGTAGACGGATAAAAATGGACATCGTCTTTAGTTGCTTAGCAATTATTTTGCCACGATCGATCTACTCGTATGTCCCTCACGGCTCACCGCGATTGCGTAAAGGCTTATTCAGACCGGCGCGACGCGACAGCGCGACGCGATTCTTGTAGAACAATTTCCATGAAGTTCACATAAAAATTGTTCTACGAGTGTCGCGTCGCGCTGCCGCGTCGCGCCGGTTTGTAGGAGGCTTAACACATTTTCTTTCACAATCCGAAGATTTTTATAGAAAATACCTAATTTATTTATTTGCATGTTTGAAACATTCGTAAATAATGCTAGGAATGCTGTTGAACTGTCAAAATGAAATTGCCATTGCTAGTGTGCTATACAAGTATATGGCAGATCTGTTTAGAACCTGCTAGGGATGCGAGATTTGTTCGAAAGAGTTACCGTGGCCCTGGCATGTAGGCAACTGAAGGAACACGGGTGGGTTTTAGTCAGTAAAAGTCTGACACGCCCTCCTGTTCCCCCCAGAACGGAAGACGTCATTTGATGATTTCCCACACACAAAAAAAAGGTCTGTTCAGAAGGAGATATTTAAAAGCCAATTAGATGAGTTAATCAAATAAATATTACCCACCAAGAGCTAATAACCAACAGACACCACGTTTCCATATCGATAATAGTGCTGTTTCCACTGATTCGATTAACGCCGACCTCTGACTGAACTAATTAATTGATTCGACCAGTAAAATTCAATTAAACACTAATAACTGGCGATCGGATTCGAAACTGATTGGGTCAGCTTATAATTTTCAATGTTGATGATATAACAAACAATAAAACTTGGTATTATCGATAATCGATAACTGATTTCGCATTTTATGAGCAACCGTTATCTGGCGATGTATTGCGGTATTTGAGACATTCGAGTCGTATCGATTACTTTCAGTACCTATGTATGTAGGTCTTCTTAATTTATGTAGCTTCAGGCTAAGTCATGATTGAAAGTTGAACCGTGGATTTTTTGATTTATTCGATTTGAAATAATGATAAGTAAATAAACGTATCAAAATATACTGAAACTAGCTTTGCCTTGTCTGAAAGATGTTTGCAGATAATAAATCTATAATAATATTAACCTCTAAGTCCCTGACATACCACATTTGGTATCGACACAATGGTTTTTTAATTGTGTCTGTAATTACGGTAATTGACTGGTTAATGTGTGAAGAAAATCTTTTTAACCGTTTTCACGAAAATTACGCAGACGTAAAAGTATGAAAATTGGCACAGTTAAAAGTTTTTAAAGAAGGGGTGCAGAAAGCTAATATTTTTTATTAATGTATGACATATGGTCGAATTTCGAACACTGGGCGACCACTAGTATTATAGTTTTGCCACGATTATTACGAATAAATGTGCATCCCTGATGAAGCGTGGTCGGGCAGCACCATCAGTTTTCTCAGTGTATTCGCAGATCGGTGGGATACACGTTGCGATGGTGGATACAGCTCCACGCTAAGTTTTAATTGTTTATGTTAAACCTGTGTATGTAACCTACAAACACTAGAACTTAAGTAAAATTGTTACTAACCATATTGACCCCTGCCTGAAATAAAAGTTTCCTATTCTATACTGATTGGTATCTTCAACCAATGTCTTGTAGTCAAGGTGCTCATTTTACGTTTCTAAGGCTCCGTCTATGTTTAGCCACGTGAATTTCAGTCTTAACCAGAAATACTAAAATACATTTTCCTAACAAACTTTCAGGCGTGTTCTAGAACGTTGCTCATTGCTCCAGCATTAATTACAGTTTAAGCTGACTGGTTCCAGACTAATCCTTTCTCTATTTCTTTCATCTTTTGTCATTTTAAATTGAGATTAATTCATACCTAAACATTGTTAAACGCTTTACCTGAAAATATCAGAAAAATGTGTTCAAATTTAAGTGATGGTAGGTGTGGTAATCCACCATCAAACTGAGTAACTTACTCCACAAAACCAACATCGTACCTAATCGCGAAAAAAATAAACACCAGCCGTGTCATACAATTGGGTCGAATAAGCTACATTGAAGTACTGGATGAGATGGACAGTTAATATCTTTTCATGATTAGTCCCATGAAGAAAGTTGTTCAGATTGATGGTCTATACCACACTCTTAAATAGTAGGTAATACACATTTCTGATACATCCGGCAAAACATCACTTTAATTCGCTAAAATCCGGCTGAAATGTAATATTGCGGTGCATTTCGCAAACATGGCGTTGTCACAGTCCACAGAAACGCTCGTTCCTGCCACTCAGCTTGACATCTGAACTTAGCCTTATTGTGCCCCGGATGATGCGCGCTGAAAGCTTTTCCGTTATATAACCATAGTGGTAATAAAAATACAAACATTCTCATACTGTAATGGAAAGTTTTATGGAGCTTTCATATTTGAAATATAGTGCAAAGCCATTCCGTTGGGTCCGAGATCCAATCATGCCACTGAGTAGGAAATAAGTCAGATAACTGTATGTTTAAAGGAACAATTTTGAGTACTAAAGAGAGATATCGGTAATTATTCAATTGTACATCTATAGGTATGAGCAACAGGATGAGATCCCCATAGGAATGGCAGAATCCTCCGAACAGACGGGTGTTGAGTCTGGTAGGCAGCTATCCGACAGGGACGATTTTTTTATTTTTTTTAAGTTTAAGTATATTTATTTCATAATCAACAAGTTTTAACAAAAAAGCTGTAGAGGCCTTCTTTTAAGTATAGAGATACCTGTAGCAGAAGACCTTGTTGTCAGTTATTTGTTAATTGCGCAGAAAACATTGCTTGCGCGATGCAGGATTTTACGTGTTGTGGCGGCATCTACACCGTCACATACGAACCTCGCATCACACTGACGTCACGTAAAATCCTACATCACGGAAGCAGAGTTTACCGCGCAGCTAGAATATATACAACGTCCAGACATCAATCTTCGGACAATTGCCCACCAGACACGACACCCGTCTGTCTGGTGAGGATCCTCCCTTTTCTACCGAGGTTGACTGAACTTGACACCCCGTTTCTCATACCTCCAAAATGTATACGTTTAGCAATGTAGATTCCAACCCATCCATCATAGACATAAGACTTAGATCTCTCAGCACGGACTTTAAAAAGGATGTTTTAAAACCTGTCTAACGTCAGATCGTTAATAACAATTAAATGTTAGCTCTGTTTACACAATTCGACAGAGAATCGTAAATTGATTCCTATGAAACATACGCGAACATTAAAAACCGTAGTTTATCATGCAGAAGACATTAACATCCTTGTACTGATGGTAAATCAGTTATGTGCGGTAAATCAACTCGCTCTGTCTTTCAATAAAACCGTTTACTGGATTGGCAGCGTGCCTGGATTTACGTAACAATATTTGGGCCTCTAGCAAAGTTCTGTTTAGGTATAAAGATAAACCTGTGAGCCACGTAAAAATGTTTCGAGGTTACTCAAGAAATAAAAGGATAAATTTTAAATTAAAAAAAATCGAGCCATTTTAATCAATTTGAGCCGTTGACAATGCGGGTAGTATAAGCCGGCAAACGTCAACGTCTGACTAAGAATAACAATATAAAGTTGGGAATGTATGAGCGTTATGAGCATGTCGCCGGTCAAAACATCGCTAACTCGCACACGACGGGCGGATTAAACGGGAACGGTGGAAGTTGTTCGGGCCGTGCAGACGAAACTCGCAGCGGAATGAATGTTACTTCCTATAAAACAAACAAAGTATTCAACCACAATCAGTTTTGTTTCCACTGGAATCAAAAACTGGATTAACATTCCAGATTAAGAAGCATTGCAAAAAAGTAGTACATGCAAAACAACGCTTAAAACCGAAAAGGTTTTATAAGATTGTTGTAGATCTACTACAAGAAGCATGTTTTAGCAAATTACCAGAATTAACATAGGTAGAAAACTGACCTGCAATTTACAACATATTCTCGAATCTAAAATAACATCACGCCTTGTTTCCCCAAAGAAGGAAGACCAAATTCCAGAGGTGTAGACCATTGGTGGCGGGAAGACTATTAAAAATGTTGCTTCTACCCGTACATGGATAACATCATTCTGGGAAACACCAAGGGATTTGGGCAAAGGTGTAAGTACTTAACAATGCTGCACCCACATTTCGCCAGTTATGTTTAACTACCATGTTATAGGGGGCGAGCTTATTGCCATCAACCGGGCACAAATTTAGTCTCCGGGTTGCTATTGAGAAATTCCAAATAGAAAACTGGGAATAGAACCCCTTATGCTCAGCAGTAGCGCTTGCGACAACTAGATCAAAGAGACGCTAAAAGAAGGAATTTAAAATAAACTATAAACGCGGCAAGCCCTTATTGTTCAATACGATATCTTATATACCTAGTTGATTGGCCAACCTTTTCTCGATTAAGTCCCCTAAAAATACAGCGCCATTTTCCTACTAATAGTTATAAATGATAAACTTTGTATGATTGGATGTTTGTTACTCAATCATGCAGAAACGGCTGGATTTGGATGAAATATGGCACACACATAGTTCCTGACCTGGATATAGGATACTTTTTATCCCGGACGGTACGTTCGCGTGGGATAAATTTTAACCTTCACGCGGGTGAAACCGCTTGAAAAAGCTAGTAAAATAATATAATAAAGAATTGTTTATTACGGCCCTCTAGTAATAATCCGCGTTGAAAGGTCTCCAAACTCCCAACAAGGGAAAAACAATTTTATGAAATAAACGCAATGTAATCATAAAAGTTTTAACTTGATGAATAAGTATCGATTTCGCCAATGTTAGGGAAAGTTATTATTATATAACCGGGATCATGTTTACAGAACAAATACAACTTTATGGTTGATTATTATTAGATTCATATTAGTTTACTAGAAACCGATTCTGTGTTCTCGCAAAATTTTTAGGGCTCCACATTGGTAAAAAACTGAATTGGAAAACACATACCGAAATCTTATGCAAAAAAATCAGTAAATCTGCCTATGCCCTGCACACATTGTCGTCTATAGTAGGTGTGGAGGCATTACTTACAGCTTACTATGGTTTAGCAGAATCCCATCTACGCTATGGTGTCATTTTTTGGGGCAACTCAACAGAAAAAGACATGGTGTTCAAGGCTCAAAAGAGATGCGTTCGTTCAATATTTAAAATTAAACCTACTGATAGTTGCGTGCCTTACTTTAAAAAACATAAAATGCTTACTTTGCCATGTCTGTATATTTTAGAGGTATCTGTATTTGTTAAAATAAATCCACACCGATTTAAACGACTAGATGAAGTAGTCCCACGTAACAGGCGCGATAACAGTAGGATATGCTCTCAGACTGCGAGAACAGCCCTCATGCGCAAAAGTGTTTTCTGTATGGCTCCTAGGATATTTAATAAATTGCCTAAAAGTTGGAGAGAACTGCCCTTGTCACATTTTAAAAATAAACTGAGAATTTTTTTAGTTAATAAAGTGTATTACAATGTTTTAGATTTTTTGAATGAAAAGGACTTTTCTATTCCGACATGTAATATATATGGTTAAGAATAACAATTTAATAATGCGAATTTTAAATCAATTGACTTTTGGACATACTGGACATAATTTAATTTATTTTTGAGTATAATGTACTTCACTATAATATCTTAACATTAATTATTATTTATTTCTTGTGTACTTTGTAATGAAATTTAAAATAACTAAGTAAATGTAAATGAAATGTTATTTTTATACCTACAAAATTTGTACGCCGTTATTGGCAAAACATGGACGCTCACAACATTTTAATTTTATACCTTGCATGCCTGACTAGTCAGTTTATGTAAACGCATGTTTTACAAATAAATTTTCTTTCTTTCTTTCGCCCACAGCGGATTCCTGCGGCTACAGCGAACATAGAAGAGACCACAGAATTGGTCGAAGTAGCGGTGCTTGAGGGAGGCGTAAGTCCGACAGTGGACGTCTTTCAGTTGAAATGATGATGAAGATTAGAAACAGCGATTGAAGGGTTTCTAGCAAAGTAATTATAGCCGCACGAGTCGAGTGATAAATTAAGCTACGCTTGTCACAGTTGTTCCCTGGATGGGATGTTTACATAATATCCCTTCGGGCCTCAAAAACGTTACGCCTTTGGTCTCGGCTGTCATTCGTAGATCTTTGACAGACGTTACGGGTCGTTAGAAGCCCAAAAGTCTCACAACCAGTCTTACCATGGGGTATCGTATTACCCAGTAACTTGGTTGTGGAGGTCAGATAGGCAGTCGCTTCATGTAAGATACTGGTATTCAGCTGTATCTAGTTAGACTGAAGGCAACCCCCAATACAGTAGGGAAAAGTCTAGGCAGATAATGAAGCGGTAAATGATATCCCATCAAAAACATAAATGTGAAATGAGAGCCAAGTTCAATATATGCCTTGGTTGTTGACTTCAACGACAAAAGAAGTGAGATCTAAATGGGTGCCAAGTGCAATGGTCAGTCCTGAAATTTATTTGTAACTACATAAAATATCATTTCTTCTTATAACTTAGGATAATATATTGCAGCCAAAGGTCTGAGTTGGCTAGTTCTCATACACGAATTATTATGTTCGATGGCTAGTTTCTAGCAGCAAGCGAAATTTTCGGAATGATAAAATAAGAACCGACAAGTAACAGGTTTAGAACTTGCGAAGGCTATAATATAATTCGTATATGAAAACTAGGCTAGTTCTCATACACGAATTATTATGTTCGATGGCTAGTTTCTAGCAGCAAGCGAAATTTTCGGAATGATAAAATAAGAACCGACAAGTAACAGGTTTAGAACTTGCGAAGGCTATAATATAATTCGTATATGAAAACTAGCCAAGTCAGACCTTAGGCTACAATATATTATCCTAAGTTATAAGAAGAAATGATATTTTATGTAGTTACAAATAAATTTCAGGACTGACCATTGCACTTGGCACCCATTTAGATCTCACTTCTTTTGTCGTTGAAGTCAACAACCAAGGCATATATTGAACTTGGCTCTCATTTCACATTTATGTTTTTGATGGGATATCATTACTTTTTGTACATAAATTATTAGTAGGTACTTATTTATAACAAAATGAATACCAAATGGTTTTTGTAATAAGTGTGCCTAATAGAATCAGTTAAGTGAAAAATTATAATAAAATGATAAAAAATTACCAGTTTCTGATTTATTCCTTGGTATTCACTTAATTACCTATCTGCATGCCAAATTTGAACTTTCTAGATCATCTGGAACTGGGTTAGAGTTTTGATCTATAGGTCAGTCAGTGATAAAAATGACGGTTTTTGGACCTTACTATCTAAATAACCGTTTGAGATATGTTTGTGAAATTTGGAGCACATATGTATCTCGCAAGTCTCACTATATGAGCCAAATTTGACACGTTTATGTGAAACAGTTTTTGAGTTATGAGGGGGTCAAAAGTAGCTCCAAATGGTTCGTGTAATATTACACACGGTGCTGCTCGCCAGTTCTGTTACTTGAACTTGGCTTGACACGCTACCGCGTGTCTAGATATCCACCACTACAATGATTCGATCAACAAGCAATCTAAGCATACATCGAAGAGTTAATCCCATAAAAAACATTTTCATGTAAAATGTTGCCAAGACGGGACCATATGGCTCGCACTTTCAAAATTTATCATATTTCATGAAGAGCCAAACTTCAAACTCTGCACGCCCTAACTCTACAAGCTCTAACTTCACAAACTCAAGTCAAAATATGTGGCTTGGCCGTCTCGCTACCGTCACATGGGCGTAAGGTGAAAAATTTATTCATGACTTTTCTGTTTTATAATAAGTTCTTGTCTCAGATTTCTTAGTATCTAGTAGACTAGAATTTGGTATTTTGAGCCATTTGAGGCGGAATACTGCGGAGTGCTCATAAAAAATCCATCATGTATATCGTCATGTGTATCGAAACAGGTGTCCCTTATATACGTAAGTACAGTTTTACGACGTAGTTTTGGATGTTTTGCATCAAAACCGTCGGGACCACAACGATAATTGTATACCTAGGTATACAAACTTTGCCAGGTGCTGCGCAGTATAAGCCAAGGTTGCAGTAATGCATTCAAGGTCTAGAATTAAAAGACCATCTAAGTTCCAAACACGTTGCACTAGTCTTAACGATGTACTGTGCAGTCAGGTAGCACATGCTCCACATCATGTACGCCATCCATAAAGCTACCTTTTTTAATGTTATGCTCAGGTATACGAACATTGCCACGTGCCACGCAGTACAAGCCACGATTGCAATAAGTGCATTCAAGGTTTAGAATTAAAAGACGATCTAAGTTCCGAACACGTTGCATATGATGATGAACACATTTGAACGGTGTCTAAATGATCGTCATGCATAAATAAAGGAGCCTGAATATTTCGATATCTATGTTGGGGTTGTCATCAGCACATCTTTACTAAAAACAGGTATCGAGAGAAAAATAAGCATTTCGACGTAGTTTTGGATGTTTGGCATCACAACCTTCCCTCATGGCGGCAAGGAAAAACTTATACTTTGCCTGCCACTTGTCACGCAGTGGTATAAGCCACGGTTGCAGTCAGTGCATTAAATATCATATTAATTCAGAACACATTGCACTACTCTTAACGATGCACTATGTACTTCATAGTTAACTTGATGGATGTCGCACATGGTCCACACCATGTGCGTTATCCATCAAGCTACCTTTTTTAATTTTATACCTAGGTACGCAAACTTAGCTACGTGCTACGAAGTATAAGCCAAGGTTGTAGTAAGTGCATTGAAGGTCTAGAATTAAAAGTCCATCTAAGTTCGGAATACGTTGCACTACTCTTAACGATGTACTGTGCAGTAACGTAGCTTGATGGATGGCACACATGGTATGGATCACATTTGCACGTTGTGTAAACGGTCGCCACGCAAGAATAACAGACCACTATACTATTATGTTCTGAGACTCAACTGTAAACATCGCATCGACGTACATACACAAGGTACGAGTACGATAAAGTCTATGAATAACGTTACACATTCAACTCCACCCTTGAATTGGGATTACGTACTGTGAATGTTACATACAAATCTTATGCAAAACATCTAGGGGCGGAAAAATTTCCCTTTCAAAATGTTTATTCGGTGCGAGATCAGTGTAAAATCAGTAGCGGCGAGGTTAGGAAATGTCGAAATGGTGTATGAATGCTGTCTCTAAAATCAAATTTGTATTAGGCATAATTTGGTCTTTAGGTCCATACATCAGAGTTTCCTACAATACAATAATATTGGTCTATAATGTTCCTACTACTAGAATACAGCCCTACTCTACTCTCTGTGAGAATGAGTAGTCGGTAACTCATCACCCAGCGCAGGTTGGTGGACGTCACATGTCTCACAATTTTTGGTTCTAGGACATACCGATTTCCTTACGATGTTTATTTGTACCAATATCACTGTTAAAAGCCAGTAAATTTGCTTAGTAGATAAAGTAAACTTACGTTTTAAGGAGCGGCTAGGCGGCGCGGTCTTTGCGCAAGATACTCAAGCGCGGACCGTGCATCAACCTGGGAACAAATACAAAAACATCACGTTATTAAAGTTCGTAATAGAGGTCTTTCTTTGCACTCAATTCTTGGAGTTGCGTACGTTTGGCGTACCTTGGGCAGCCAGCCACGATATCAACCTTGCTGATTGGCTTATCTTTTCATCAGGAAATGAGCTATTATTGTATAGCTTTGGTGGCGAGAACCACGTATCTTCCCCTTATCTAAACATATCACACTAGCTTCTGCCCGGGATTTCGTTGCGTAAAATTTCTTGTATACAATATCTTTTAGCATCGCATCGCCCGCCTGCAATATTTTTTGTTTTCTCTTAGCGTATCTTTCTAATTTATTTTTCTTTTTAGTAATGTTAGATAGCCTTCCTGAATTGGCCGATCAAATGCAAACAGATTTTTTCAAATTCGACTGGTTGTTCCAGATATTACTCCTAACACACAGACAAACAATGTTTATCTATATATTAGTGCTTTTCTTTTCTGTTTATGTGACTACGTTGTGCTTCTATTTTAAACTATGCAATGGATTTTGATGCGGTTTTCAGTATAATTTAAGTAGAGAGTTTATTCCGAAAGGTTTAAGTTAATACATTCATATTAATCTTACTTACATACTAAACAAGCCTCGATACTTTAACAAAACGTAAAAACCTTGCAAAGCAGAAGCGAATCGCAGTTAGCATGACAGATCAGACAATACAAAGCTGTTTAAAATTTTACGATATATAGTTATCGACACCTTTGACGCACGAAGCATACCATAGAATGTAAACAGGTGGAAATTAATATATTTAATGTTTTTCTATTTACGTGATACCTATTAGCATACCCGCATGCCACATAAAGCTAGATATCATGGACGACCTTAGCATACCTGATGTTTTACCACGACCCTGATGAAATAATTTTCAATGTTTGAAGTGCCATAGAAAATTACTAGCTTTAAGTTCATTTATCCCATCTATGATCAACTTGGTCTGCCACGACCCCGCTTCACTGTCTCAGGGCACCAGTTCTGAGTCATTTTGGCCCATAATTTGTTCGGAATACGTCAGACATGTCCTGCCCAGTGCCATTTAAGTTGGGCAGCCTATTGAGCCACGTCAGCTATCTTTGTTTTGACGTCAATGGAATTACATGAACTTACTTTCACTTTAAGTCCTCCTAGGCATTGAAAAACGTTCAACCCGAGTTCAATGCTAAGAGGTTTTATTGACTTCGAATTGGATACGCTTATTCCTATCAATAGACGTGACGTGCAGGTAACAGGTAAGTACGCAGATTTAGACATTATAAAGAGAGAAAATACCTTGCTCAAAATAGAAAATAAGTAATTTTAATTTCTATGAAAGCTCCACGAATTGCGGAGGCGTCAAAAATCATACTTAATGGTATTATTTCTGAGAAAAATAACAAACAGCGAAAGTCAGCGTCAGTCACGCCCTGTAACACGTCCTTTTATATGTCATTAAAATATTATATACTCCAACGCGGGTTAACGAGTGGGTGTGAAAATTTTGTACATAGATTTTACTATACATATATGAAGTTGGCAATTTGAGAGCTACTCGGACCACTTGAAAAGTACCTTTGTTTCAGGGATTTACGAGGCAAATTCTTTAGGCATGTCCAATTGTCCGTTCCCAGCGCCCTTATTGCGTAAACCTCTTATGTATCACAATCTGAATCAATTTAAAGGATATTGCTTATACATTGCTTTATTTTGTTCGTAAAGTTTGTCTGTTCAATAAGGTAACTAACGCAATGAATGCTGTTGAACTGTCAAAATGAAAGCCATTCCTACTGCAACTGTGTTATGCAATTACATCACAGTTTAATATTCATTCTTTGCAGAAACTTAGTTGGCGCAAAGATTAATTTGACTTGAAAATTGCATTTTTGCAGTAGGTAGATACTGAATTTTTACATATTCAAATAACTTGGCCGACCGTTTTTTTTCAGGTGTCCGTTTTTTCTCAGAAGGATTGCAGTAATTAATTCCTAAATTATCAACAATTATTTAATTAAAACTTCACAGGTCGTGAGCTTACCCAATTTGGGCTGCTCATCACAGAGGTCGATGAACGATCTGGTCGGTAATAAGTAGGTACCGCTGTATACAATGTGTAATTGAATTAATGTACACAGCCAGCACTTAAAGCTACTACAATTTGTCAAATTTCTTTAATAGATTTTCAACTTTATTGCTAAAGAATTAAAGTTCAACATTGATTGGGAACATTTTACAGTTTCGGGTAGCTTGATGTGCTGGCGTCTGTACACTATTTTTTTTATTAGTCGACGTACGTAAAAATATCGCGGCGGGATTCTATCGCGCACTGAATTATCAACTCTTGGAACTCATGTTGAACCGAGGATTGAGAATCGAACAGAATGCATTTCTGCTCGTAAAAAAAACACACTTTTCCGATTTCCAACTTTGGGCGCTAAGCAGTGGGATGAAGATGTAGTGCGCGCAAAAAAACCGCAATCCAGTGTCTCAGCTGTGGGAACATAATGATATCTGCGCTGATTGTGATAAGACAGCTTTTTGTTCAGCATTGTTTACTGAATCAATTTCTGTCATTTTTATTTACCTAAGTATTTTTATCCCAAAAAGCATTACAGCTATGTAAATTACATACTTTCGCTATACAGTCAAAACAAAGAAAAATGGATGAACTACAACCACGCTAGACCCTTAGCCATCTGTGTGCATGAGTAGATTAGTAATGTGTCCACAAGTTTCCTTCACAATTAGTATAAATAATTAAATAAATAAACAATGTTTAATACATAATAGCATAAATTCAATGTATGTACGTCTTATGATTATAACAAAATATTTTAATTACGGTGTTTGGTGATGTGGGTTAATTTCGGGACAAGCTAAATGTATTTATATGCCCAATGTAACCTCCCAATATTTATTACATTTCCTTTACATCCATATGGGGTGAAGCTTTTACCGGGAAAACCAATAACCGACCTTCCTTTAGATAAGGGCTGCCATAAATGTCCCCATGCCGGCCGGCACGTTTTGGACACAGTATAAATAATATCATTATGATGACTAACGTGCGAAACGTAATAACTTTTATAGGTCTTCACGTAAAAATTGGGAAAGTGTTCATTAAGTATATGGAGCTTAGCTTTCAATGTCGGGGCTTATTACTCGATTCGCACAGTTATTCACCCGTAACGGACGAATCGAGACTTGTCAAATAATATATTATATGGCGAATCGGACGAAGTTCCTTTATTTGTAGGTGAATCGACAACTCCAGAAATACGTAATAAACAATTGGCACGCCTTGAATTTTACGTAATTAAGTCATCGATATGAATAGCTTTCAATACTTAACTATAGAAGTCGGTGTTTGAAATGTATTATCGTTTTAAGACTCAGTAAGCCGGCGCAATGCGACTTGTAGATTAATTTTCCATGAAGTTTTCAAAAAAAAATCTATTAAAGTCGCGTTTCGCTGTTACGTCAAGCCTGTCTGCGGGAGCCTTTACTTTAATTTCATCAACTATCAGAAATGATTCAGTAAAATTTTTAACTTACTGGCAAAAACAACTCAAACAACATTTATAAATATGTTTTACGCCTTATTTACATTTGAATAACTGGTATTTTGCCTTCTAGCGCTCTGATTAGAGCTTTGAGCCAGTTTGGCATACTGAACACGAGGTTTATTTAGGAAGTGGTGTTGGGGAATATTTTTCCATTCTTCCATCAAGGCCTGCCACAGGGTCCTAAGGGTGATGGACTAGATGATGTCTCTGGACTTAAATGCATTGGGGTGGCGATTTCTCACACAATGGAGACATTGTAACGGTCTTCTCAGGTACTAGTACACCTAGGTCTACCATTACCAGATCTCCTCTTATGGTTTCAAATTTCTTCGTACCTTCGCTTCACCTGCCGGACCGTTCTTAATATTACACCCACCGTTCTTGCAGTATATCGCATACTGGTGCCTAGTTTCAGAAAAGCCATAAATTGTGAACATTCTTCAAGTGAAAGACACATGCTAAGTAAATTTTAAGTGCTGTAGACCTAATCTTAGGTTTTTAAACAAAAAACATCGCTCAAAGAGGTGAAGACCAAAAACAGAAACAAAAAGGCACAAGTGAGACAGTAATTCGAAAAGGAGTGTTTTTGTTTATAAAGTTGTTTTTTTTTTCAGCCATACCTTAAACGACTCGAAAGCATCGACTATAAAGTTTTTTATATAAACAGTTAAATAATTTTTGAAATCACTAGTATTTCGAAAATATATCTTGTGGACTTTAAAAGTTATTGCAATTTTAAAGTGTGGTACTAATTTTTGAAGGCCAGAATAGTTAAGAAAAAAAAGTATTTTTTTTTTTACTAGATAATAGTATAAAATCGAACGAGTGTTATTACTTTTTTGCATAAAATTCAAAACGTGCCAATTCGCCTACAATTAAATTAACATCGTTCGGATCGTCTACTGAAAACAATAAATGATTTAAAAGTGTCAATTGGGCGAATTAGGGCGAGTTAATTCGTGCGAGTCGACTTATAAGCCTGAAAATCACGGCGTCTGGCGCCCCATTTAATTACGTTTAAAATTACTTTTAGGTATGAAAGATGTTCACTAGACTGTAAAGACTTGTAATTATGTCTCGATGAAAGTAAGCATAGCATACAAAATATAAACAAAAAAAATAAATGGAAATTGGATAGGAATTTAACAAAAAATAATATTCCCAAGCCTCAATCAAGATTGACTTGTATACAAACGTACACGATTTAGGGTTTACAAACGAGTCACTTCTTGGTCCTTTGGGACCGACAACCCTGCTCAACACTCGACCATATACCTTCTAAATGCCTTTTCCACTACAGGTCTTTATTTCTTCTCCCTAGATACACAATAATGTCCCGATTTGTTTGTGTTTAAGGTAAATCTGAATCAAATGTAGGCGCCATGTTTGTTGCCTTGAGAACCTGAATACCTCATCATTTAAAACTTCCCTACGCATTGACGTCATTACAGATTCGAAATTTGAATAACCGGTTATTAGGTTACAAGAAATAACTACATAATTAATACAATATTATTGAAATAAACAGCATATTATATCAGAAAGGAATGGTCTGGACAGTTGATACTTTTTACCCGATTGCGCGATTCAAAGGAGGGTAATGTGTTTATCAGCCTTTGTAGGTGTGTACATTTGTTCCTTTGTGGCACTCTAAAGATCAAACGTGTGGCCCGATTTCATCGTTTCTTACGTCAATCAATTTTTCTTAACCTTGTGAGTGTCTCTAAAGATGTGACTGTAACCAAAATTCAATATGACGACCACCAGACGCGATATTTTGAGAAATAAAAAAAAACCGTTCCGTAATGATGGTTTTACGACAACCATCACATTACAAATATTTGAATTTCTCTACTATAACATGCATGTATGTATTATAAGTACATTCAAACCTTCCTTTTCAATCACTCTATCTATTGATGAAAACCACTGATTAAAATCCGTAGCGTAGTTTAAAAACTCTAAGCGTACAGACGACGAGAAGCGACTTTGTTTTATACTATGTAGAGATAAATTAGTATCGTCGCTATCTATGTAACGCAAGTAAGTAGTTGGAACATGCAAAGAAAATGTTGATGCATGTCATTATTTCCCCAGGGAAATTATGGCTAATAGGCTTCGATGTAGCCAAAGGTATAAGAGCTCGACCTCCCACGTTATTGACCGATCACTTCTATACGCAGTGCACGCACAACAAACGCATGAAAACGACCTCGCCGGATAAACATCAGTGACGCAAACAACTTGTGGATGATTTAAATTGTATGCACACTGCACTCGACGCAGAAATGAGAATGAATGCATTAAGGACGCCATTTTTCTTAGTTAGAGTCTCAACAGGTAGAACGAGTATCTATTGTGCACTTCACTAAATCGTCTTCTTTGCAATTCGGGCAAATGTCACGTCATTTAAGGAAACCGGCTTAGCCACATTTACTACAATTATCAAAGGTGATAAGGTCGAAATAACGACTTGGACAAATGTTTTAGAATTTCTCTTGGTCTACTTTACATACATTTAACGTATATCAATCCTGTCCCGTAATTTGAAACGTCCAACTCCCGACAAATGTTCATTACAAAGATGATTAATTGTTCTAAAACTTGATGTTTCAGAATTTGGGATATTTAAACGAACGTCAAACGGAAATTAATTTTAAAAGGGGGGATTAAAAACATACTTCAGGTGGAAGTAATTTGTGGATAAGGCCTGTACTGTACAAAGACGGATGAGGTCCCTCAAAAGGATTAAATAATTCGGATTGGTAAATTCGTAATCATCACATCTACTCACTTTTCCCATCCAAGCAATCTCTGTTTTGTATTAGAAGTGAAATAATAATGTCATCGAACTTACCAAATCAGATAAGTCTAACAGAGGTGGTACTGGCTCAGGTCCCAAGTATGTCTTCGGGTCCGCAAAATAAATACCGATATGGTATCGATGGCAAACAATCAAAGAGCTATCAAGCCATAGCGAGCGCGTATTGGCGGCGTAACTGCGCAGCATGCGCCGACGCCGGCATTTATCAACAACCGGCCGTATGCACTGCATCGTGCAGATAACGATACTCAATACTCTATGAATATGCATTACGATCGATATTATTAGGTCATCAGTTAGTTTAATTCTGTTTTATTATAGAAATAGCGCCCGCTAGCGGTTTTTCGTGCGTGGTCCATTTGCCAATTCCTAAAATTTTTCAATGACTACGTTTGAAATTATGGTGGACTTTGGACCTGCCAGGGTCGCGGATTTGTTCGAAACCGTTACCGTAGCGCTGGCATAGGCAACTGAACGAACACGGATGGGTTTTAGTCCATAAAAGTGTGATACACCCTCCCGCTCCACCTAGAGCGGGAGAAGCCATTTGATGGTTCCCACGATTTTGGAACCCACTGCCCCCTTCAAATTTCAAGCCGTATGATACAAGTTTAAACAAGTGCAAACTATTAAAAAACGCAGTGAGATTTCAGTAATTTGTTGATTACGTATATGTAATAAATAATAATACCCCTGAAACATGAATTCAGCACATGATTCTAGACGCTAGCGTAGAAAATTTTCATCGGTTATGAGAAATGTGTTGCTGTTCATTAGAAATGTGCAATACCTACATGTAAAAAAATGTATATTTTTTTTTTAAACCTCCGAATAATTTCAGCTCATAGCAGAGTAGTTCAGGATCATGAACTGAATCCATGGTAATGAGTTGTGGGTCGTGACCCTTCCACCCTGTATTCGAATTGTGGCGAAGGAACATTTTCAGGAACAGGACCAATTTCAAAGCCAAAGGCACTTAAAACAGGACTAATATTATTTTAAACGATCGGGTTTCAAAGAGGACTCAACGTTGGCTTTACATAACAAGTTCCCGTAGGTATTTGGTAATACCTGTGATAATACCAATTCCAAAAACAATGCGGGATAATATTATCGAACAGCGATCCGTTAATAAAATTCGCAGGGGTAAACAAAAAGCGGACAGAAATGAATCCCCGTAGGGTGAGCGCACAGTGGAACGAATGTATGGGAGCGGTTGGACGTAGACATGTCCGAAAAATAAGAGTAAAATTATGACAAACTAATGATGCCATCTTATTCGATTACTTAATGCCTTCATAAATTGTGGTGATGAATTTCTTCATAACTCCCATATTTCGGGAGTAATTTGAGAAAATGTGAAATTTTACTATGAAAATGAGTGTATCGAGCTCTCTCCCTCCTGATTCCGGGCTTGTTTCAAGTAGCGGTCTCTAATATCGTAATGCTATTACTAAGAGCTATATTTAATACTAAGACACATAGTGCGCCAAATGTGCACTTTCTGGGATAAAAGGAAATGAAAATTTTAAAAAAAAAACGTTTTTTCCCCATTTGTATTTACTTTAAACCGCAGACAGACTTATTAAGATGTCTATAAATATATTATATATATACAGAAATATATATTAACAAAAATATTCACAAGAACTGATGAGAGTATGACTTTTAAGTAAGTTGATAATAAATTACCTAGTTTCATTAAAAGTACAATAAATAATTAAGATGTAAGCTCTAATTTACTAAGTTACACATTTTAAAACAATAACATCATTTAATTATCTTCGTCATCATCATCATCATCAATTAATTCAAATTCAGAATCGATGTCCGCTAAATCATTTATGTTAACAAATTCGATATCACTTTTCTCAGAATCCGTAAGCTCATAAAATTCCTTAAAAGAAGATTTTTTTACAAACTTATTTCCTTTTGGACGGATACTTGTAACAAGTGGATCAGAAGACAGTAAAAGATTGTGCATAATATCTTCATTGCATGAGATACTGCTATGCTTTCGAGAATGCCCCTCTCTATATTTTCTAAAATCTTTATTTCTAGCCTCAGATGCCTCTTCGGATAGAAAACCAATGGGCACAATTGACATGTTCTGAACTATGTCTGGCCCATGCATTAAAATTTTATGAAGTGAAGAAGGCATATAATACCATGGGTATAACTCCACGTAAAGCTTAGCAGTATCAAAGCAGAACTCTCGGAATTTAGTTACGTTGATCTTCTCTCCTGATGAAATACACTGCAAGATCACACAGATTTTTCTTAAAAGCATAGCATCTATTCCGGTCAGTTCAGCAGATTTAGTGTAGTTTTCAAAAAATCTCCTTGCCGAGTTGCCATTGTTGGTGGATCCACTGCCTTGTTTCACAACATCGAGAAGTAAGCCCGTTTCTCTTCTTACAGCCTCTTGAACTCTTTTCTTCCTGTCATCAACTTGCCTTTTTGCTATATCACCCCTTACTTGCCATGATTTTATGTCTAATTTGTAGGAAATGTGTAATAAGCATTCCATTGAGCGAATCCAAGCGTGAAGGGTGCTTAAGCTATATTTATACATGTCCTCGTTTGCGTGTTTATCTTTGATTAACTCTAAATTATTCATTTCTTTAGGACAAGCCTTGCATATGTCACACACTGAAGCTGCTGTATTGGATATAATGGAATGAATTTTACCATCAATCATTGTCAACAGCAGTTGGTGTTTGACACTAATTCCATCAGTGATGGTGGATGGAGTTAAGGCTTCAATCTCTGCTTCGATTTCAGCCATCTCTCTCTGCACATTTTCTTTGGTTTCCTTTATAAACTTAAACAATATTGGCCGGCAAAATGAAGTGGAAGATGGTCGCTCGTTTTCCCAAATTGTTACACCTTTTGAGACGAGCCGCAGTGGTACAAGACTAATCATAAAATTACTAGCAAGATCGATTTGCTCATCTTCACTCGTCCTTTGATGATAAATGCTTTGGCTAGATGATCCGTCAAAACCCCATTTGCTGGTCAATACGAGCTGTTGATTGGGATCAACAGGGGTTTCTAACGACCTAATAAGTCTTCTTGAGGTTAAATCCATCAAGGCTTGTAATTTGATTTTTGCAGAGCTCTCTGTAACTGTGAGATCTTCTTTGGCCGGATAGCACTTAATTTTTTCTTTAACCAACATGTAGTAACTCGGGTATTGAAGAGCTCCTTCTTGAGTGTTGAAATCCCGAAGAGTGTTATAGCGCCATTTCGATAAGTTCATCGATACATAAAGAGCCAATGCCTTCAAAGGGGATATTTCCCGTACCTGAATTGATTTACCTTCAATGAAGGCTTTGATTTTTGAGGCCTCTTCTGGATTCTCCGTCAAGTATTTCATAACATAAGCTGTATCGCTTTGTCCTGCCTTTTGAAGCGCCCTTTCGGCCGAAAACATAATTTCAGCGCTGCTACTGCTGCATGAAAGACTATCTTCAGTGCGTCTTCTTTTTTGCCGGTTACTAAGGTCCTCAAAAGATTTACGAGGACTAGGATGTGTACAAGTTGAAGCATCAGATTTAGCAGGAGAAATTATGGGCTCGATGACGTCACTTATATTTTCTGTAGAAGGTTCCATATTTTCATTCTGTAATTCCGGCCATTGAATTGCAGCCTGTAGCCAAATCTCATGTTTCTTCCGAAACTTATCTGTGCTTCTTCCAGACTGTGTCCATTTTGCATAAATGCGGTAGCAAAATCGACGACACCAGTCTTTTAAACTTGTTTCAGCACTTTCACATAACTGAACACAACTGTTATCTTTTAAAACACTGAACAAATAGTTAAAGTCGCGTAAATCTTTATGTGCGCGTGCGCATAAAGCAACGTGAATATCAAGATTTGTATTAAAATTTGGAAAATACATTGCGAGATTAGCTTGGATACAACGAGGTGTAAATCAACACTGATTTTAAAGTTACTAATAGTGACCTATTTATATAAAATCCAGGTATCCCAGGTATCCTTTGTTAAATATTGCAAGGTAATTAGTTATTGTGATAATTAGTAAATGATGCATGCTAAATTAGTGTATTAAGAGCCATTTAGTAATTAAATAATAGCAATGTTCTTATCAGTAATCATTAGTGCATCAGTTTTATATGTAAACCTTAAGTCCCTAATTATATATCCTAATTAGCTTATATCTTCTCTAATTGGCTGCTCAGAAATGTTATTGTAATAAGGTAAACCTTTAGAAAAACGGTTTTAATCAACAAAATAAACAAAAAATAAAAAAATTGTGTTATAAAATAAACATCACTCTTTATCCCAGAAAGTGCACATTTGGCGCACTATGTGTCTTAGTATTAAATATAGCTCTTAGTATTAGCATTATGATATTAGAGACCGCTACTTGAAACAAGCCCGGAATCAGGAGGGAGAGAGCTCGATACACTCATTTTCATAGTAAAATTTCACATTTTCTCAAATTACTCCCGAAATATGGGAGTTATGAAGAAATTCATCACCACAAGTTATGAAGGCATTAAGTAATCGAATAAGATGGCATCATTAGTTTGGCATAATTTTACTCTTTTTTTTCGGACATGTCTACGTCCAACCGCTCCCATACATTCGTTCCACTGTGTCGAGCGCCCCAAATAATACTCGTGGAGTTACTACAGTGAGAACTGGTCTTAATTCAATATGAATAATGAATTAAAAGCGAAGGTCGGCGCCACATTGTGTTGTGTACCTTACGATTGTGGACCTGTATTTACCATACCATTAATTGTTCAAAGGACGCTTAATGAGGACGAATTCTGTGACACCTATTAAAGTTTCTGTATTCACTTCTTTAGATTAGAATTCTTGTTTCGATCTTTACTTACTCGTGTTTAAGAATTGTTTTGTAAATAACATCAAAACAATTGGGTAAGTAATTTACGAGAATTGTCCCTCGAGTTCTTAGAATGAATTGTAATTTCTTGCTGAAGAATTGACTCTGTGAAAGGTGAAGTTTTAGGCATAGGTTCTTTGACAAGGGTACCTAACTCAGAGTCTAAAGTTGCTACATATTTCCATGAACCTAAGCGTATGTTGTCCGTACACAAGGACGCTTCGGTTACATTAATTATGTAGTTAAATTCCGTCAAACTTCGCACTGGGACCACTTCCAAAGACAACCGCAATCTCGCACTCATAGGGATGCGGAGGGACATACATTATACAATCCGGGTAAAAGCTTATTTCGTTTACGAAAAAAACATTGTGCACAAACAAACAGTTTACAGGGACCCAATTGTCGTTTTCGGATGACCAATGAAAATCAACGCTGTGCCATGGGTCCCAGATAGCGTAGTATTATGCTGAATGGAAGCTGTCACAGTCACGACATAAATTATTGCTGTTGTTAGATTTGAAATGTTTTAGTATATATTTTTTAAGGTTAATAAACTTTATATAAGCACGTGTTTCAGTGGCAATACACCATTTTTTTTTTCTTATAAATGTCACGACATTTTTCGTAGTTTTCGCAAAAGATCACTTTGTAGAGACATTAGTCCCAGAAAGGGATATGATATTCTCTCCTCGGATAGTCTTTTTGCAATTTTGCAATGATCCACAGATAGTCATGGGCGTTGCGATATTGATGTAAAACTGATTTAAGTATATCCGTCACCTCACACTGCAGGCCACCACTGCTCTCCAGTTAAGACTTCTAGCACTCGAACTTCTAGCTTTATACAACCCAGTTAGGTACTTGGTCTAGTTGAAAACTAGCATCAGGCACGAGTTGCCTGGCTTTTTTTTTTGCTGTTCTGGGCGTGTTTGGCACAGCCGTGAGGCACACTAAAATGCTGTTTTGTCATCGTACTTTACAATTTTTTATTTTACTATTTCCAACTGTATATTGTGTATCCTTTAGTCTGTGCTAAATAAATGTATTTTATGTCTTTCATCAATTTTTATACCGCATGTATCATAAAGTATTATTATGGGTGTGTCAAAGTCCATTACAATCCCATATATTTGGGTCGAGTGGGTATTGAAGTTTTGATTGCGATATTTGATAGCTTTTCGCGATTACGATATTTTCCTATCGTGAAAACGGTTCAGTGTTATAGTCTGTGATGGACCACACCTTTAAATATGACCACACTTTTTAACCCTCTTCTAAACGTCCTTTTGATTCGCTGTAGCTGACTACGTTATGATTTTGATCGGTATGTATAAGAAATAGATAGATATATGACGACACTATTTAATTTTATTGACATTATTTAATACTCCTGTGT
Source organism: Aporophyla lueneburgensis (assembly GCA_932294355.1). Taxonomy (NCBI): domain Eukaryota; kingdom Metazoa; phylum Arthropoda; class Insecta; order Lepidoptera; family Noctuidae; genus Aporophyla; species Aporophyla lueneburgensis. The sequence continues at coordinate 6,898,296 of OW028739.1, read as the reverse complement.
GCATGACCTAGACTTGTAATAATAATTTATTAATTGATTCACTTTTTCATTATTTTGTTCAAGATTATTTAAATTATATTTGTAAAAAAAATTGCATGCCGAAACTTAGGCAGAATGTACCCGGCTCATTATATTATTTCTAATGTCTGGATGATCAAGCTTTGCTCGGTATTTTTTGGTAAATTGTGTTTAAAATAATAAGTTTATGTTCAAGTTGATTATCGATAAAATTGGTCATTGAAATCACGAACAAAACCACATTTTATAAAAAAAAAAAAATTAAAATTTAAAAAACCCCCGACACAAAAACCTAATTTCCCTTTAAAAAGTAAAAAATAATAAAAAATAACTCAATCTTAAAGTACCTAAGAATGTATTAATAATTCAAAAAAATACGCCGCGTTGGGGGACCGCTTCAAACCTAACAATTACCAATAGTCTTATTACCTAACTAAGCAGTGAACGACGTCTGCACTCGCGGAGCGGTCCCCCAACGCGACGTTTTTTTTTTGAATTGTTAATACATTCTTAGGTACTTTAAGATTGAGTTATTTTTTATTATTTTTTACTTTTTAAAGGGAAATTAGGTTTTTGTGTCGGGGGTTTTTTAAATTTTAAATTTAATTTTTTATTTTGTACTTTTTATAGGTATATACTTAATATAATGTAGAATCAAACGAAGCTAAGAACACTCTCGATTAATTCATCAATATTCTATTTCAGTGCGCTTTCATTTGAGACCCCACTCGAGTATATTTGCTGACATTCGGTTACTCTTCCCCACTTTCCCCCCCACAACTTTTAAACGGCTGAACCGATTTTCATCAAACATGTCTAAGAACACTCGCAGATAAGTCACCTTTAATACGTATTTTTTTTTATTGAAATCGCATCATCCGTTCGGGAGCTATGATGCCACAGACAGACTGACACACAGACAGACAGACAGACAGACAGACAGACAGACAGACAGACAGACAGACAGACACGTCAAACTTATAACACCCCTCTTTTTGCGTCGGGGGTTAAAAATGAATCCTAGCTAGATCAATTTATCGCCCCCGAAACCCCCTGTACACTAAATTTCATGAAAATCGTTGGAGCTGTTGCCGAGATTCAGATTACAAGAAGACAAGAATTGCTCGTTTAAAGATATAAGATAACAGCTATATTGTAAAATACATGCATTCTATGCGAATAAATGATTTGATTTGATTTGATAATGTTATTTTGATCGTGGTGACCCGAGGAAAACAAAAGACCAAAAACATGTTTTCTATGAATGTTCATCTGTTCCCTCATAATTTCTAAACCCCTTTTCATAAATCGACAAATGAGGTATTGTTGGAATCGTCTTGATCGTCCGCTGGTTATTAGCCACCTGGCTGGCTTTATGCCACCTACCTACCGTAACAAAACAATACATTATTACTGAAGGCCAAAGTGGCATAAAACCACGGCTTTCAGACGAGTACTTTTTCTATTTGATACTTTTTAGAGCGTGATTTTTCAGTAGTCTGATTTTAGTTTTTGTCTTATTTTTCTGATACAAGCTGTAAGTATACAGCACGATCGTCATTAATCACCAGCAACACCACCACTGGCAAGTTTTTAATTACGCACATAACAGAGCCAAGATTCACTTTATTGTATGTATATTCGCTATCAACGTGTATACAGAATTCAGAGAACGATTCGATTCCGGTCAACATGAATTATGTATGTACAGTGCAATCAGCAGCGTCGTCGGTAACGACAAATTACTACACGTATATCTGGACAATAGTATCGGGCGGTATCGCTAATGTATAATGTAATAATGTGCATCACTGTTGGTTAAGTCCTGCCGACGTTTGATGCGATAAGTGTCGTTGATTTATTTAGTGTTGAGAAGAGGAAGTTCATTTTAATAGGCTATTTAGCGACTCGATCTTTATTAATTAAATAAATATAGCGAGAGCAGTGGTGGCCCAGTGGTATCGGCCCTGACTTACTGAGTTGTAGGTCGTGGGTTCGTACCCAAGCAGGCGCTTTATTTTGTGTAAATAATTTCATCACCATTGCTCTCGAAACGGTGAAGGAAAACATCGTGAGGAAACGGGCATCTACCGGCTACAACCAAAAAATCGAAAACATGTGTCTACCACCCCGCTCTGTGCTCGCGTGGTAGATTACGGCCCATAACCTCTCACCGAGAGGGGGCCTGGGTCCCAGCAGTGGGAACAATATAGGCTGATTACGATGATGATGAATAAAATAAAATTGTGTATGAGTCAAGAAACAAATTGCTATATTTTTAATGCAACTTATTTTTTTTATTTTTTTCTAGTGGAACGGAACGCTCGCAAGCTCGAAATGCGTCGTCTTCTAAAATGCAGGAATTGACGTCAAAAGTTATGTGAATAAATATATTTTCTTAGAAAACTGTTTGAAATATCACGAAGGTAAGTCAGTAAGTGCGGTTTAAGCTTGAATACAGCACAAAATGATACTTTAATTAACATGATTTGAGGCTAAAACAGAGATTTAAGCTTTGGCTTACATCTCTGTTTTAGCCCCAAATCGGTATCGTGGTAAATGACGTCAAAACCACTGTAATTATTTTTTTATTAAGTTCATGCATGCTGTGTCTATCGCATCTATTGTACACTTGGTGTGCATTATAGCTTGTATTATTAGATTATAAAGTGTAACAATTGTAGATAGACCAATAAATAAATAAATAAATAAAATGTGGCTGCGACAATAACGCACGTTTGAACTGTAGTAGAAAATTGATTATTTTTTTAAACAAACCATAGTAAAACTTGGCTTTTAATACTTTTCTTGGGTTTATATTAACGTGCTTCATACATAAAGAAGAAAAAAATTACATGCATATTCCCTCTTGTCAATTGAAGGTGATGACCTTGTAAAGGCTGCAGGAATCCGTTGGAAGCGAGAAGCACAGAACCGGTCGAAGTGACGGTGCTTGGGGGTGGCTTGTGTCCAGCAGTGGACGTTTTTGGGCTGAAATATTGATGATGATCATGACATTGTCAGTACAGAGGTACTGCTAGAAAGCACGTGGCATAGAAAACACAGTATATAGTAGTGTAATCAAATTAATATTTGCCAGGGATGGTGGATTTAACCTTAATTTAACTATAGATAATACATTTCGTTACATAGGTAATAACCAATATTCAACCACTGCAGTCAATGCAAATCATTGTGAAACCTTTCACGCCGTAACAGCATTGAGGCAACTGCAACAGTATACCATATACATCTACTATTAAATGAGGAAACGTGATTATGTGCATCTGGATTGAGGGCCGGTTTTTTGAACCCTGGCGTACCGAAATAAGATTTATAGGGAAATTAGTTAAAAATAGTAAAAACTTAAAGCAAAGGGTCATAAATTTCTTAAACGTGAATTAAAACTGTTATGATGAAATAACTTGGGCCCTCAATCCAGACGCGTGCATAAAGTGGCATAGCCTAAATCTCAGTAAGTACTATCTCTGGGTTAATAATTTTTGTTTAAGAATTTAGTTAAGAATTTCTTAAAAATTTTAAGAAATTCCCAAATCTGTAAAATATAACATTACCGATTTATGGCGGCATATCTAGGGCCCTCACTTCATTATTGTTTGTACTGAGGAATCTGCAAAACATGAATATATCTGAAGAAATACATAAATACGACTTTAACGTGTTTTACTTACCTACGTATGTGAATTAGTTAAAAAGAAATAAAGACACAAAACTTAATTGTTAAGAAGTAAATGAAAGTCGAATTTTACTAAAAAGTCTGAACTGAGAGCCCAATATTTTCGGCTTTATTGACTAGACTCAACCTCATAGATTAACGCAAATTAGAATAAAAGTTTTAACTATTTCTTAATTAAATTTTAACATATAGTTCGTTCTTCTAAATGTCATACTTTAAGAGAAAATTGATTTTCAACTTTTTGAAAGAGAATTATTTGTAGAGTGACCATAATGTTCAAAGTACCTGTACATTTTGTAAAGTGCATTCGGCAAGTCATAATTTGCAGCTAAAAGTACTATATACCTACTAATTAACACTGTTGAAGCTAAATAAATGTTCTAGTTTTATTTATTTTTATAGAAATTACATTAAAAATAAGGAAAGCCAAATTGTTATTAGTAGGTATATAGTTCTTTCAGCTGCAAATATTATGACTCTCCGAATGCACTTTACAAAATGGACAGGTACTTACTTTGAACATTATGGTCACCCTACAAATAATTCTCTTACAAAAAATTGAAAATCAATTATCTCTTAATGTATGACAAATAGAAGAACGAACGATATGTTACAATTTAATTAAGAAATAGTTAAAACTTTTATTCTAATTTGCGTTAATCTATGAGGTTGAGCCTAGTCAATAAAGCCGAAAATATTGGGCTCTCAGTTCAGACTTTTTAGTAAAATTCGACTTTCATTTACTTCTTAACAATTAAGTTTTGTGTCCTTATTTCTTTTTAACTAATTCACATAGGTATGTAAGTAAAACATGTTAAAGTCGTATTTATGTATTTCTTCAGATATATTCATGTTTTGCAGATTCCTCAGTACAAACAATAATGAAGTGAGGGCCCTAGATATGCCGCCATAAATCGGTAATATTATATTTTACAGATTTGGGAATTTCTTAAAATTTTTAAGAAATTCTTAACTAAATTCTTAAACAAAAATTATTAACCCAGAGATAGTACTTACTGAAATTTAGGCTATGCTACTTTATGCACGCGTCTGGATTGAGGGCCCAAGTTATTTCATCATAACAGTTTTAATTCACGTTTAAGAAATTTATGACCCTTTGCTTTAAGTTTTTACTATTTTTAACTAATTTCCCTATAAATCTTATTTCGGTACGCAAGGTTTCAAAAAATGGGCCCTCAATCCAGATGCACATAACGTGATTCATTTAATTAATTACGCTGGAAACGTTTTGAAGTAGGTAATTGATTTTCCCATCATCGTCAAACTGTTAGGTTACCCAACAGTTTAGGGATAGATATGTTATTTTAGAAGTGGGTCGTGGTGTGGCGAGGAAAACAAACGGGAATATAGAGCAAAAACATGTTACATGTCAAAATGTTTGACGTATTACCATGGGTATATGCTACTGCGCATAACGACAACTTTTGAATATTTTTTTGACGTAACTAAATCTGGATGTTCTTGTGACCAAGATAGGTTATTTATAATTTTTATTATAAGCCGGTGTTTTCCCACTGTTGGGCAAAGGCTTCTCTTCCCTCTTTCTAAATTATCTGGTCTACTGTGAGTATAGGCAAATCCTTTAAAGACTCCATCTCATTCCGACATCTCTTTCTGGACCCGTGGCATAGTCGTTTCCTGAGATTTGTGATCCACTGAGTGGTGGTTTTTGCGTACAGATGTGGCCAGCTCAGGTCGTGGCCGTCCCACGATACTTAGGTAGTTCAAATTAAAAATACGATCAAAATTTATCAAATTAGCCTTTAGTTTAGCGGTCGTACCAGTCTAGGTCAATCGCATTTCTCATAAATTTGACGATGGTTCTAATGAAAACAATAATATTCTGGCGATGCTATCTATGGGCACTGATAGAAGAACTGCCAATTTAAATATTCGAAGATTTCTGCGAAAATATTGCAAAACATTCCTCGTTTAAAGAAATTAAATGAGGTAGTGCAGAGATCAAGATACTGTTTCCAAAACAAATCTGACATAATACAGTATGGCATACATCAACGCGCAAACTGTAACCATAAATTCAGCACATGGTTCTAGACCCCCTGAATTTTCATCGGATAGCAAAAAATAAGGTTAAGAATCATGTAAGTACTGAATCCATGCTAGCAGGTGTGAATCAATGTTCCTGCCAGTCCTGCCAAGGGGTACAGGTGAAAGTACTAATACAAGTATGAATATCAGGTATGATACCTAGGTAATTGCGTAACACAGTTCCAGATACATTACTTCATAGGTTTAATTAATTCGTCTGCTTAACAACATTAATAACGCAATGAACGTGGCTGAAATGTCAAAATTGAGTTTGAGTAAATAAAGATTCTTTAACCAAAAATACGATCAATTGTCATTTTTATATGTTTGAACTCCTATCGGGTGATACCTTGACATGTACATCGCACCTGTTCTCTATTTAAATCAAAGTATGTCATAGTCATGGCGTCACATTCTTTCTTTAAAATGTGTTTTTTTTTTCAACCGACGAAAAAAAACGGAGGAGGTTATCAATTCGACGCGTATATTTTTTTTTTTTTTTTTTTTATGTATGACCACGCATAACTTTTTACATAGTGGTCCGATTGTGACAATTCTTCTTCTATTGGAAAGGGTATACTCCCAAGGTGATCCCATATCAATTTGGAAAACAAAATCGAACCCTAAGGGTCGGAAAACAGGGGATGATTGATTGTTCACTCACTGATTGTAACGTATAAACACGCATAACTTTATACAGAGTAATCCGATTTTGATAATTCTTTTTGTGTTGGATACGGTATACCTTGCCAAGTATTATTAGTACATTAAAGCCACAAAAAAATATAAAATAAAACCTTTTTAACAAAAAATTAAACCGCCGAAAAACTGAAAAGCATAAAATAATACTTAAACCTTAAAATTTTGAGTCGGCGCTGAAAAATCAATGAACAAGGATCACTCAAAGCGCCGACTCGTAATTTTAAGGTTTAAGTATTATTTTATGCTTTTCAGTTTTTCGGCGGTTTAATTTTTTGTTAAAAAGGTTTTTTTGTATTGGCACCGAGCTTTTTCCAGTTAATTTATCATTTAATTGTGAATTTGTGTGTTGTGCTGTGTTTCGTTTGTGTGCACTAAATGAATAAAGAAAAAGTACTTATTCTTCGGGACTTGCACAGGAACATCACAAACTAAACAAAGCATACCCATAGAACAAAAAAAAGTTCTGTACGTGACAAAAGGAAAATATATTTTTACTAAAAATGATTTATTTATATATCTAACTAGCACTTCACCCGCGGCTTCGTCCGTGTGAAATATATCGCTCATGTTACTCCGGATAATGTAGCTTACCCATAGGTGAAATATATTTTTTAAATCGGTTCAGTAATTTTTGCGTTTATCCATTACAATCAATTTTACAAACAATCAAATCTTTCCTCTTTATAATTCTATTATTAGTGTAGATGACCAATATGACCATGCTCCATCCACAGGAAAAAGCATAGAATATCAATATCTGATGTTCCACAAATCCAGTGTTTATGAGAAGTACAAGAGTCGTTGATATTTTGATGGTACAGCCATGGACCCTTCATAATCCACCAGCGCTCAACGTGATCACTATAATCCGGGTAACCATTATCATATCACAGTCGATATTTGCACGACAGTCCAGTACGAAATGAATATGTACTCTATTAACATTAAGGAGAGTTAATCCAACCTTTTTAACAGCTTTTTTTTTCGTGTTTTCGCTTATCTTGTCTGTTTGCAGAGGTTCAATATTTGCCAACTTCATTGTAGCATGCCCAGTGTTTTGGTTTAAAAGGTTTATTGTATAATATATTTCGCATACCCTCAAAGTCTATCAACGAAGATATGGGCTTGTCCGAAAATAGTTGATCCGTCAAAACAGTCACGGCAAAATATAGGTATATGACATACGTCAATACACATTGGGAGTAGAGACGTCTGGTATTTCGTCGAAAAGCCCGTAACTTCGACCTAAACTACGGCCTTGGTGCTGTAGACGGTAGACCCCTGGTTCCCTTGGATTTATATGAGTGAACGCCCCTTATAACATATGCAATAATTTTCATTATAATTACCTATACACCAAATTAGCTTATAAAATACCGACACAACTTGTAACAGTTTTCTATATAATATCGAAAAAAATGTTAGGGCCTCTCATGTAAACAAAAACTATTTATATTAGTTCCGACTCTGACTCATTCGCAAAACCGCAATTTCAGAGCATTGACTCCTTGATGCCTTCCTTATATCTAAAATACCCATAAATGTATTTTTGGAAAAAGACCACAAGGCATGATGAAGTTCAAGAATAAAAAGCGTATTCAGATAAAAATAGCGGCGACAGATGGCGCTAAGCGGGCAGGTGCGCGCGCGCCGTTCATGTCAAGGCTCATCTTTTTATGGTCAAGGTTGTCCCCATAGATGTTTTATGAACGCTTATTTGACTCAATTAGTTGCTGTTGTTATTCGTAATAGCTATAATTGTAAATACCGTCCACATACCTACACTGACACACGATACTAGCTAATTAGGTGGTTTTATATTAATTAATTTTAATTGTCTATGCTGCTTCTCGCGTCTAAGCCGTATCGTTATAGTCTAATAGGGTCGAATATTAAAACACAAATGATTTTCTACCTCATCTTTAAAATAACATTTTACGTAATAAAAAGCATGATTTTTGATGCCAAGGAAATCTCATGGGACAGTACCTTTTAAGATACTTTAAAGACGCTGCTGGCAATAGCTATGTACTATATTCTTAAGAAAAACTAACTTTCTCTAACAAAGAAAAACAAAAACTATTTATAAAAATCTACATAGAAACTGTGAAACGTAAATCTCAACGGAAGTCTTTGAATGAGAGAGTGCTGACGACTCTCAGTAATGACACGAATTCTTTATGAATAAAAATAATGAACGACGTCAAAGAAAATCAAAGAACGAGCGAGCATGCGTTGGGGACTAAGGCACCACCACTATAACTATCGTTTGTATAACATAGATCGTAGGCAACGATACACTGAACTTTGAAAGAAAGATCAACATCTGACATTTATCGCATCAGCGCAAAAGCCTACTGTTAAGCAAAAACCAGAGAATGAACTAGCATTCTAGTCTTAGGAGACATCTATCAACAATTTGACGATTTCCACGAGTTCTAGAAGAGACCATAAGAGTGCGCAGTTTACAACTTGCATCGTTTCAAAACAACTCGATTCATACAGCTATAAGCACATATTTACTAGTTCGTCACAGATACAAGTATGACAAGTCCACTCGCTACGAATTTGAGTAGAACAGGTCGCGAGCAATTTGTTGACTACTTCCTTACTCGTGCTCTTTTTGCTTCGATTCGAATTCTGGGTCGATATTGAACTTTGAAAGGGATATATCGAAAAGCAAATATTCTGGATGGAAAGTTTGGCACTCCGTAACTTCAAAGCTAATGATACATAAATTACATGAATTTTGAGAGCAACGTGTGACCCGTCTGAAAAAAGAAAACACCACTGCTGCATTGCAAGGGGAATAAGACTTAGCTCTAACTTCTAGAAAGCGAAAGAGAATTTCTGTTTTAGCTATACCATTACGCAAGAAGATGCAGTCATCGGATACACAGCACTACAGCGGCAATCAAATACTAACCTTCTTAGCAGCCACAAAGTTTGAAGTGCACTTAAAACGCTGCAGAAAAAAGGAGCAGTCTACAATATTCTGTTGAATAAAGCGTGTAAAAAAGCGTCATTTTAGAAGCTTTATCATAAGAACCAATAAAATAAAACGTCTACAAAATTGGCTTGAGAATGTAAGACACAATTTACAATAATAAAGTTGCTTGCTGGTAAATGAGGCAACAGAATTGCTGGAATATAGAATTTGTTTAGTTTATTCAGCATTGCAAAGCTTCCCCGATAAAGTTTGGTACACGGGACCTAAATCAGATACACATTTAAAGTAACAAACCTATATCAACATAATAATGATAACCCGCTTATAATTGGATACCTAGTAACAATTTACCAAATTTTTCCTTTTGTTGTGCGCAACACAGTTACAAGGAAAAATATAGATTTAGTACAGTTCCCAATTATTCTATGACGTACGAAAGTGTTTCCTTTCACAACAAAAACAGAGGATTCAATAAAACAAAGAGCGAAAATGTAGGAAATTAATTTTAACACGAGGAATGTGGCTGGTTCCGTTATGGAATTTCAATTTCCTGTCGTATGAAAAAAACAAGGAACACGGCAGTCATTATAAGAATATATTGCGTAAATGGTGTACAGTGCGTAGATATTACGAATGTACCGCTGTAATGTGTTGTCGGGTCAGGTGCGATCAATACGTAAGTAGGTAGTTTCCCGAATCCTAAATACATAAAGGCACTTTCCCCAAATTTTCATACGATATCAGGGTACATCTGAAACTTAAAATACTGTAGTCCGTTTTGATGTAGTTTCGATATAAAGTGCTGCAAACAGCTTACAGTAAAATCAATGTTTTCAAGAGTTTAATTCAGTCGTTCAGAGAGACTGAAATTTGTTGAAATATTCAGTAAAATCATAACGATTCCCGATCATCAAAACGATTTCTAGGCGAAATTGCGATGTTTTTCAGTTTTTTTTTAAATATTGTCAATGTAATTAAGTTCAAAGAAAAAATAAATGCTATGTCATTTTATCTTAGCACAGCTAAACTGAAACAGTTTATTCGCACGCTGCCGCTGTAAGAAACAAAACTGCCTTTGTACAACAAACGACTAACGGGATCGAATGTGCCATAATACATTATGTTGACGCTTTATGTACAGAAAGGGTGATAAAAAAGCTTCTCTATCACTTTCATCCCTGCAGACGTCTACTAAAGATAAAAAGAGATAAATAATTCTATTTCGAGACAGCTTTGGGTTTTAAGATTAACAAGTATAAATAATCAGAATTTTGAAGGGTTCCTGCGTACCGAAAGTAAGCTGTTTTCACTTCATTACGTAAACGTCAAATAAAAGTCATTTTCTGGAAGAATTTATGATGAAAATTTAGGGAAAATAGGTATTTTTAACGGTTCGCTTGTTCCGTAAATTCTACAGTACTACGAACGGATTCCTCGACTCCGTTCAAATCAGATGGCATTAGTGATAATAAAATGTTATTTGATTGTGACGTGGTATCAAGTTCGTCATATTTCAGGGATCCATTTCATGGCTCCCAGGTTTTTATATCGCGGCCGTGACATAAAATTGAAAACCTTTCGTGAAATCTTTAAATGTAAGTAGATTATCTTCATGCTGGAAATATGGTATAGAGTCCAAGTAGAATGGTACCTTCAAGATTAAGCTGCAGATGCAAATAAGTACGTAGAACGACAGGTTGATTTTTTTGGGATGGGCCTTCTGTGCCTAAAAATTTTTCGCCATTAGGTCTCATTTGGCGACGATGGCGGGACGAACTCGACGCCTATATGAGGAATTGGTCCTTATTGGCTCAGAATAGAGTTAAGTGTAAAAAGGAAAGGGAGGCCTTTGCCCTGCAGTGGGACAATACAGGCTGATTATTATTAGGTCTCATTTCATAATGTTCTTTCTAAATTTCATACACGAAATATTTTAAGGGGTACACCTGTAGGTGGTAAAGAAGCTATAGCACGAAAAAAAAATTTTCTGAGTGTTTTTTTTTAAATTTAATATTTATAAATTATTTGACGCACATAAGAAATACTGGCTCCTTCTTATTTTTTACGGCCCGAGACACCGCGGCCATGCTCGTGCCGTCCGGTCGTCGCCCTCCAGCGTCAGGCGGGCCATTCATAGAATTTGGAGTAAAGGTTTTATGCAAAACGTCTCAAGTAGTTTTCAAATTATAATAATTACGAAAATTCAAAAACGCTTAGATAAAAAAAATCTTTTTGCTTCTATAGCTTCTTTACCACCTACAGGTGTACCCCTTAAAATATTTCGTGTATGAATAGATACACCTTATATATTTTATTGCCGGATGTATCCTAAACTGCTCTAAAATATCGTTATCACTACTCGACATGAAGCAGCGCGTGACTGTATGCAACAATTACTCTTATCTGCTGGTCATTATCGAAGGAAGTGATAGATTAATGTTATATGTACAAGCAAAAATTACTATAACCAGCGAACTGTTACGCGAAAGAAATCTATGGAAGCAATGAAAGAAACACACAAACTTATTAGACATTACCTTTTTAGCGTAGTGAGTATAGATATAGGCTGCTCCTAAACAGGCATGTGCCTGTTTAGGAGCAGCCTATATCTGGTTGAATAACTTTTCACTAAGAGAAAGGACTATATAAACTACTGTTTTACTGATCAAATGAAAATGTAAAATAAAACAGAACATCCAACCAGGTTAAAACTGAATGTCCATAAAAATCTACAGCCAAATTAATTTGTTGCAAGCTTTACGAGAGAAAGCTTTTAAACAGTCTTTAAAAGCATTGTGGGATTTTCAAATATTACAAGCAAATTCTTTTTGGCTCAAACTAAGTAATATTTGAAGAATGGATATTCAACGAAAGTGAAAAAATTGGCAGCGTTATAAGGCCATTTATTTATGTTCTGTAACTTGCATAATTGCAGAAGCAGCGGTATGGCAATCAAAAGAAGTTGTTAAAAAATAGAGAACGACTCTTCATAATCCCACTGTTGGGACACAGGCCTCTTCTCAGTTAGAGGGAGTGAGCCGTGATCCCACACGGGCCCAGTGCAGGTTGCTAGATGACACATATCTTCAATTATTATTGCAGGACATGCCGGTATCTTCGCGATGTTTTGCTTTACCGTTTTGAGATAAGAGGTGGGTTTGAACCCAGATGACCTATGATGAACCCAGAGAGCTGCGCATTACTTTATGTAAATTATTTCATCACCACTGAAAACTCGCCACTCTCAGAACGTTGAAGCTTGTGGCGTTTTATAGAACGACTGTAATCGGTAAAATTTCAGAACGTCGCCGTCGTCAATAGATGCGTTATTATCTTATCATTCAAATCTTTTGAGCACAGTCATGGACTGGATGACATATAAGGATTTGGCGAAATTGTGTCAGGAGGATCATACGATAGATTTAGCAAAGCGGATATATGTAAGCAGGCTATGGTTTACATACACACATGCCAAGGCACGCCCTCCACAGACTTCCACAGAGAAAGCGCAAAGTTTGCCACCCTAAACAAACTTGGAAAGCTCCCTCCACGTCGGTAGCGGAGAATCAAAGTACCGACAGAATCAGGGAGTTTTAAGAACATTAAAACTGAAAAGAGGCAACATGAGAAGTATTATGTCCCAAACCATATAAAAACGGTCCAAAAAGACACAACCTAATCTGTCTTCAGCAATTTTTCGCAGAAAATGGCAAAGATTAGTGAAGGGTCAGTTCTGTCGACAGTTAATCTTTGTATCATATCGTTTCAAGCAATTGAATTCGTTCGCTCCGTCGCGTCCCTACAACAGTGTGAGTGGCTCTAGATCGTATTATACGACGTATATCTCGCCTCTTGCGTCGAACAATTCATCTTCCTCATTCCTCCATGTCAAATAGCACGCCCTGATTTAATAACGTCGTAAATGTTATTTCCAATCTCCGTTTACTGTTCTGTTCCAATACGTACGACGAATGTGCTGAATTTATGAAGAACTTCGTCTTGAAGATCAAAGCTATCTGAGACTTTCAGCATTAAATTAGTACTATATAGGTATATGCCTCATGTAAGGTTAGGAAATACATTTCTGAACAGATAGAGTCTTCCGAAGAGCGTAAAGAAAGGGGACCCGCAAAATTTATTACCCGACTGCGCGACAGCAAAAACGGTCATGTTTTTAACTTTCTCAACTGTCAGTGGTATTAAAACATCACAGTTTGATTGGGTGGGACCTAATGCTCAAATGGACGCAGACGGCAATGCCGACGGTCGGAAAATTTGTCATCCAAGACTAATAGTCAGTCTAGCTATTAAAAACATGATATCATTTGCTAAGTACGAATATTATTATCAGAGTTCACTTTTAAAGTGTTACTATAAGGGAATGTATTGTTTACATTCCCTTATAGTAACAGTTTGCCACAGGAATAAAATAGGTTAAGATTTGAAATTAATATGACATTGCATAATTTGACATTTCATAATAATTTATTTCAATTATTGGATACCAGCAATTATGTTGGTAATAGTTTATATTTGACAAAAGATAGACATAATAATGTTATGTTCTATCTCTCAAACTATCATAGAAGACAGATAGCAGCATCGCTAGCATACTTTGTTTCTATTACAGCCAAGGATTTGGCTAAACAACTTGCTTCTTTTGAGCAATGCAATGACATTTTAAACTGTACTGCCAATAATTTGACAGCACTTGTAGATATTGATTTCCATTTAAATTAGAAATTAAGACAATAGAGGCAACCTCTAGCAAAAATGTTAGCATGGCAAATAATAAATCAAATGAAAGTGTAAAAGAATTAAATTGTATCAACCTGGTGCATCAAAATATTCAAGGGTTTTTGAACAAAGATTTAGAAGTAGAATTTTTCCTGAACTGTAACAATATAGACATTCTTTGTATAACAGAACATTGGCTTAAAAGCCACCAGTTCATGTTCAATTTTAGTAACCACCAGGTTGGTAGTTCGTTCAGCAGAGAAAAAGCTATACATGGTGGCTCACTAATTTTAGTAAATAACCAGCTCAAATTTAAAGACCGTAAGGATATTGTGAGCCTCTCTGTTGAGCGGACAATTGAAATAGCCTGTATTGAATTGGAGCAGTTCATTGTATTAAGTGTGTACAGACCTCCTTCAGGATTGTATGATTGTTTTGAAAAGGTAATGGATGAAGTGTTGCACAAAATTTCTAATTCAAATAAGTTTATCATCACTTGCGGTGATTTTAATGTTAACTTGTTAGAAACTTCTGGGTTCAGTACTAAAATTATAAGTTTGTTTCAGTCATACAATCTTGCTAACCAATTCTTGGAGCCAACTAGAATAACTCCCAATAGTGCCACATGCTTAGATAACATTTATACAGATGTTAAAGCAATCCACAAAGAAATTATTAATTTATTAGACTCAGATCATTATGGTCAATTGATCACTATTCCAAATGTAATCATAAAAAAACTAAAAAAGATATCACTGTTAACCCAAAAACTGTTAATCGCTTGGAAATGTTTAAAACTAAACTTTCGAATAATCTACCACTTGTGTTGCCAAATGATGACCCTAATGGACAATATAATTATTTTTTTTTAAATATATTGCACACAATTTGATAACATATTTATTCCAAAGACTTTTTCGGTTAGTATTAACGCTTCTGTTAGTGATTGGGCCACCACTGGTATACATAAAAGTAGAAAACGACTTTATGAATTATATGATGAACGGACTTGTATAAACACTGCTGAATTTAATTTGTATGTCAAAAATTATTCAAAATTATTTAAAAAAGTTTGTAGCATAGCCAAATCACGTTATTTGAGTTTAAAAATTAAAAATAGCAGTAATGTAATTAAAACGACTAAAACTTGGACTATCATTAATAGCGAAACAGGAAGGTCTTGCAACCGAAGTAGTGGCTACAGTCTAGCTATTGAGGACAATATAATTAAATCAGATTCTCAAGTCGCTGCGGCCTTTGAAAATTTCTTTGCAGAGATTCCAGTATCTACTACCAAATCTTTGAACTCATCACCCACTGCTGCAGAGTCGTAGAGACTCTGCAGCAGTGGGTGATGAGTTAAAGAAAACGTTTCTGTAACGATATCGTTAAAACTTTTCACTCTTTGAATGTAAAAAGACCGCCGATTTATGGGGTAATTCTGTGGATACTGCTAAGTCGATCATAAACATTGTAGCACCAACTTTAGCTGTTATTTTTAATAATTGTATTGACCGTGGCGAGTTTCCTGATCTTATGAAAAACAGTAAAATAATACCGTTGTTTAAATCGGGTAGCACATCAGACCCTACTAAATATAGACCAATTTCAGTGCTACCTACTTTCAGTAAAATTTTTGAAAACATTATTCTAAATCAATTGCAACGATTTTTTAATAAACATAACTTATTACACAACAAACAGTTTGGTTTCACAAAGGGGCGTTCAACTACCGATGCCGGAGTTGAACTTTTAGGTCATATATATAATGCGTGGGAGGACAAATGCGATGCTTTGGGTATTTTTTGCGATTTGTCCAAGGCATTCGATTGTGTTCTTCATGAAACATTGATCAGGAAACTTCACCACTACGGAATCCGGAACGCCTCTCTGGATCTTCTTACTTCATACCTGAGTGATAGGATTCAGAGAGTTGACGTCAACGGAAAAAGATCACCTGGATCTAAAGTTAGAATGGGGGTCCCCCAGGGCTCAATTTTAGGCCCATTTTTATTTCTTATTTATATAAATGACTTGCCTTACCTCATAAAGGATAAACATGATATAGTGTTGTTTGCAGACGACACTTCACTATATTCAAACTCAGACGTCAGCAGCTGGTTACTGACAATGTAAATAGAGCCCTTGCTAATGTAGTTAACTGGTTTAATGTTAATAACCTACTTCTTAACGAGAAAAAAACTAAATGTATTAAGTTTACGATACCTCATGTTAGACAAATAGAAACTAGTGTCCTCATAAAGGGTGAAGTGTTGAAACCCGAAGATACCACAGTATTCTTAGGCATAACCCTGGATGCCAAGCTTCAATGGGGCCCCATATAGATAAATTGTCAAAAAAGCTTAGCTCTGCAGCATACGGTGTTAGAAAAATTCGTGATTTAACTGATTTAGAGACAGCCCGTTTAGTTTACTTTATTTTCATAGCGTGATGTCCTACGGTATTCTGCTGTGGGGAAATGCCGCCGATATTCAGACAATTTTTGTTTTACAAAAAAGGGCAATTCGTTCGATTTATAAATTAAGTCCCAGATGCTCCCTCAGAGACAAATATATAGAGATTAATATAATGACTGTGCCTTCTCAGTATATTTATGAAAATCTGCTGTATGCACATAAAAATATTAATCTCTTTAAAAGATACAGTGATATCCATAATGTCAATACTAGAAACAAACAAAAATTTGTTGTTCCTAAGACCAGGCTCAAGAAAATAGGTGGCTCGTTTAGATGCCAATGTATTCGTTTTTATAATAAACTTCCTAGCCTCATTCAAGAACTAAGCCTAAATAAATTCAAATCTTTTATAAAGCGTAAATTATGTCAGAAAGCCTATTATACTGTTAAAGACTATATTGAGGATAAAACGGCCTGGGATTGAGCTGCTCCAATAAATCTACACTGAATGTTGTTTTTTTATTATTATTATTATTTTGCTATTTTTACTCTTTTTTTTATTATTTCACATGACATGAATAATAATTGTATGAATATTACTTTGATTATTGAGAATTTGAGGACTATGTGGGTCATTGTTTCTCTTTTGATTATGGTCTGGCAGTTTGAGTAGTTAGTGGCAATATCTGTGTGGTTCTTTCATCAAAAGACCATTTCAGTCACCGATGTAAATGGTCATCAAATGATCTGACCAACAAAATTATATCCGTTTCTTTTTTTTTTATATACACATTGACATTGATATTTTTTTATATACAAGATTATTTTTAGTATATGCGAAACCTGAATATAGTTTGTTCAGAATCAGTAACTGAATCGATTCCAATAATTTTTACACCATGTTATATTTTGTACCAAAAATATTTAATTACGCTTCCAAGTCAACGGGGCCTTAGTGTTTTGTTTCGATTTTAAAATTATCATGTCTTTCTCGTACTCCGTCCATTACACGGAGATGGTACGTACACTAGCTGTTTGTGGTGATCTGCATATGTTTTTGCGTGGACAACCAGGTAACTTATCAAGCTTATAACTTTGTGATTATTAATGATACAGTTTTGAAATTTTTTTCATAGATTCTTTACATAAAAATACTAGACCCGTGTTTCGGGTTTCGCATAAACAAAAATTAATGTTGTATACAATGACATGAATATTTACTTTGTAAAGTATCGTATTGTTTTAATTATTGTGAATGTGAAGACCATGTGGTTCTTTTTTTAATTTTGTTTTCTTTCGTTCTCAGTAATCATGATCTGGCAGTTTGAGTAATTTATGTGGCCTACCCAAATGTATGTATGTCTTTGGTACTGTTCGTCAAAGCGTTGGGTTCCTTATGTTACGAGTTGAGCTAAATGATTAGTGACAAATGCTTGCACTGACTGGACAGGTCCACTCAATCTGTGTGGTTCTTTCTTCAAAAGACCATTTCAGTCACCAATCTACATGATCTTCACATGATGTGAACAAGATTATGTCTGGACTTTAAAAGAGACTGTGACCTCTGAGTTTGTTTCGGCCTTTCTTCTCAGAGTAGTCAGTTAGGAAACGCCGAACTCATCTAGTTTAAAAAAATATAATTGACATGTAAAAGTGTTCGTACAAACCTACTTACAGAAATAAAATCATTTATCATTTAAAGGTTTAGACAGAAAGTACGAAACGTATTTAAAATGGAATCCAGACTCTGGAACGATCAATTTTTCTGAGATATATAATCTGGGTCCTAACTTAGCTATATGAGCCACTGTAAGAGGTACTCAGTTTGATACGACGAACATTTGCTTCAGATTCAGACGAAGAAGATTTGTGTACGGTCGCTGCATAGTAAATACTTGGAACCTGGGAACTAACGTTTCATGTTGTTACTCTAGTTTTCGAGAATCGTGAGTGACACCCAATGTTATATCGGATGACGCACACGTCGCTGAATTGAGTCGAGTTTGAGGTACGTGTGTTAATGTTTTATCTAATCTAAGCATCTAATATAGAGGTATTGTCCACAGTGACCACACCAAATATTACTCTTGTTTTATTCCTCCCAATCCTACTAATAGTATTCATGTGAAAAATTGTAAAATCGGCTGAAAGGATCTGGATTAAATCTAGCACTCAGATGTTTATAACCTGGATAAACATAGATTACTTTTATCCCAATAGTATGTACCCGAGGGATGATCGGGGGAAGTTGCCGGCATAAGCTAGTGAATAAGAGGAAAGAGTTGACCTATATCTTTAGGGGAATCAGGGGATGATAATTATTTTTCGTCGCGTTAAAATTTTAACTTTTAAAATTGCAAGCCAGTTACCGCCCAGCTGTTATTCTTTCCCATTTGCACAGTCATAATTTATCTCTTATTTTACATGGATTGCCTATCGGACTTCCACAACCCAGTTACTGTATGTTGATACCCCTTGGTAAAGCTGGTTGCCAGACTTTCGGGCTTCTGATGACCCGTAACGACTGTCAAAGATCCACAAATAAAGGACTGGAACAACGGTTTAACGTCCTGTCCGAGGCACGGACGGGTTTTGATAAGAAAGATGGTCACTAAAAGTATTTTTCAATAAATAATGCAATTATGTCTGATTTAATCTAGACATTCCAGAGCACATTCAGCTTCCTACTGGACTACTTCATAAATTGCGCACTACGCATAAAATGGACACTTATTTGCATAATCTTCATTCATTTTATGCTAAAACTCGGACGTAGTTTATGAATATTGTCAAGTAGAGCAAAAGGTATTAAAGCGTTAATATTGAAAAAACCAGAGGTTGGAAGGTTTATTAATTTGTCAAGCGCTCCCGTATTGCTAGCCGGTTACAGAACCAAAACAAGATTATAAAAACTTTCATTAAGTTTCATTTCCTGCATCGCTTGTTTATTCTGGTTAACTGGCTTCATGCAGGACGCAATAATGAAATATATGGTTTAAACCTGCCCTCGAACAAATTACGAAGTCTCGAACCCATTTTTCGATGTTTTAACAATTACATACTGCATTAAAAAAAACTAGTCTATATTTCGTTTGTAGTGTCGTTAATCGCAGATGAACCGGACTGAAATGGAAATGATCACTAAGCAACAAACCTGTCTAACATTTTTTTTTGCGTCGCTTACAATGCTGTGAACAGATCTAGATATCATCCGCGATAAACGATGACAATAGAGGACAATCCTTTTATGTATGTTTCGTAGCGGCTCACAACTGCGACTTCTGAAACAAATTCAATATTGCCATTTTCTACGAAAATAAAAAGAGATTTAAGTTTTCTATGTTCCCGTGCAAATGAAATTCGTACCCTATTTAACACATGCAACATAAATAAAACTGGTAGACTTTATTTCGTTGTTTCATAAACACCAAAGATTTTTATGAGCAGAAGATGGTTTCCTCCACGAAAAAAATTAAAGAAATGTATTCTTTAATTTTTTTAAGCACACTTTTTTGTGAAGGACTGAAAGGGAGATACCTCGGCTGCCATGGCATTGTACGAACACTAAACGATTGATGGGCGAATGAATAATAAAACGGTTTCTAGCGAATCGTGGCTCGCCATCATAACATAAAGTACACGAATACGTCACCTTGACACATGTCAATGGCTACAACGAAATATAATCTTTACCTGCTAAAACAAGTTAATTTATGGAAATACTTGACAGTTAGATTTGATATTCTAAAAGGCAATTTCGAAAATTCCTCCCTAGATTTCGCCTTACAAATTAGTATTCCGTGCACACTTCCAGGATTTAACTAAGAAACTGCTTTTAAATTGGTCCTTACGTCACATAACATACCGCCCTCCACTCCAAACCACTCGTGTCAAGAACATCTAATAATATCAAAGTCCAGTGGTACGTCAGAAGTAGAGTACTCTCAAACATCACGGATATGGTGAGCATCAGTACAATATATTGACGTCACCGGTCATGTGGAGTGTTCGACGGATTGCTTTATCTGTTTTCAGCCGCATTCTTGCGGCAAGTACTCCTATCATGTATTTATAGAACACATAAGGCTGTTGAAAACAATGAGAAATGGTCACGGTTTTAACCAACTTACGCAAATACCAACATTAAGAAAGAAAGAATGTAAATTCAAAAGCGTATGACGAGACAGGCTAACCTAATATAATTTTAAGACCACTGAGGGCAAATTACGGTAGAAAGACTGTCGTATATGAGGGGGGTCAACTTTATAACTAAAGTAATAAAGGAACCGGAGTCAGTTCCAACTTATAAAATGCTATTGAAGCACCATGTTTTGCTTCTTGCAGTGAATAATTGTATTCTTTTTGGGTTACATAAATTATCTTAATTTGTAAAATCTGGCTCCGGCCGATCTGTGATGATTTGCCAATATTTGTATCCGATCATCTTCATAAACTACTACTATAACGCAGTAAGCTTAAACCATCAAAGAAATGAAGCATTGCTTCGATCATTTTTTACTCTTGTATGAAAGATCAGCAATGGAAGAAAAAAAGCCAAAACAATGGTCCATAAACGAAATATCTCGACGTGAGAGACATCACGGCGTGGTATTTTTATCAGTTTGGATTCGTGCACGTCGCCATGGCGGAAACCGTCGTTCATGCATACTTGATGACCCGTGCCCAACTCCCCTCCATCCCACAGACTTCGGGCTTGGCTTCTCACCCGGGACCAATTGTCGGCCTTTCAAATATATTCATACGCCACCACCTATAGCTTTTTCCACCATTTAATCGTTGAATTTTTTTCAATATTCGTTGGACGTGATCCAAGTTAACACGCATTAAGGAAATACATTTACTGCCCTTATTCCCTTGAAGTTTGTCAGCTAAAACAGGACGTGCCGAATGCTACGTGACACGGATTCTCACGATGCACGGCAACTTCTTTTAAAAGTCTGTAACTTTATTTCAAGTGTAAAGTTTATCTAGAACATTAAACAAGTGCTCGAAAGAAAATCTGAGATAACATTGTAGCTTATTGGGTTAACGACTTACTGCACACGATGTTAAATTGTAACTATTATGTCATTCTCAGTTTAGTTCGTTACGACCTGCGTCATCACGCGATGCCTGGTTATATCATGGAGTCTTGTATCTCCGGACTGTATTGTTTGGAATTGAAACATAAATTACACGCTTATTACACGTAAGAATGAGTCCAGACACGTTAACTATACAAATTAATGCTAACGCATTCTGCTGACCGGTCGTGCCACGACCTTCGGCATCTATTTTGCTTTTGAAAAGAGAATCAGTCCGAACTGAAGACGGAATGGCAAGACTGGAGGCACTGATGGTTTTGAAGTGCGCTTTCAAACAATCGTTTCTGGAAGATACGAAATTTGTATCTCACAGAAACGATTGTTTAATAGGAACAGCGAGTAGACAGGCAAGCCTCTGTTCCTACCACAGAACAAGTTTTCTTTATTCCGTGGTTCCTACGCACTGAGGTGTCGTGTTGTGGGTAGTACGCTTGGCGTACTGACGCCGGCCGACTGGCGCCAGGTGGATGTAAACAAAAACAATAAAAGAAGTGCCGAGCTGTTTAGCAGCTCACTTGAATATTTGTATGCAACCACGTCGCGGAGCTAGATCAAAGGTGACACACACAATAGTTGTGAGATCGCCATCCAGTCCAAACGTAGCAAAGGTTATTTTGGAATTGAAACGGCATTCGGAGGAAAATGTCTATCCCAAAAAATTAAATTAGACTTTTCCTAAAATAGGATAAAGTACTATTGAAGTCTACTTTCATAATATAAATTCAAGTGTTTACGTGTTCGGCGATATTCGTGAGTTATATCGTTCAAAGAATAATGCCATAACTGTAATAGTGATCGTTGTACGTTGGCAAATAAAGCGGAACAAATTATTGTGGCCGCCGCCGTCGATGTGGGGTACAGGGAACGGCGCAATGCAATCACAAACCAATCAGATCCTTAATCCTTGGAGCGAAGGGATAAATTAGTTTGTATCGCCCGTGGGAACGGCCGGCACGATGAGATGACGCAGCACACGACTGAATACTTAAAATACTTAGCTTCTTCAAACTGCATTCAACAGCTCTTACCGTTAACAGTGCAGATTGCGAACCCTCTGTCTTATGATAGAGGCGTAAACTTTCGAACTGTTCCGCCACTAAAAGCTGCTAAAATATAAAACTTTCTGTATTGTGTTTATTATTTTATCTATTTTCAACACATTCCTAGGCCTGTGTGAACTGCCGACACGGCTGTGACTAATCACTTAACGATGAAATCTCGCTCGAAAACCAAACAGGACCCAGAGAGTGAGTCATAGCATAGATCAGATAGCCGCCTGGACTGACCACACTGATTCACGACTTTAAGTGGAGTTTTAATGGTGCCTTCTTGAGTAACCAGTGAATTTCTTGGAAGTTACTTAGGTTATTTAGCACAAACTCAGACAAACAAACAAGAATTACGAAAGCCTGAGTCCAAGTAGATCTTTAGACCTTTTTTATGATTACTTCTGGTTATTTATTGTCGCATAAAAAGCGAGAAAGCAAAATTACAACAACCTTGAATTAGTATACTTTATGGTCGTAACCGTTTTGAGCTTTCATGAAAGGAATAAAGAAATAATCTTTCGCTTGTGTCCTCTATGCTCAAAGATGGGTTGTAAGATCAAAGCAGAAGGGACGATTACACACATCTGTCAAGCCTGATCCAATTACCCGAGCGAGGATGTTAACTAACCCACTTGTTACCCATCCATTGCATAACGAAGTAATCCGAATTGGTACCCCGTAAGCTCTGTATTTTGTGACGTAGTATGTTGCGTGTTTTCAATGTATAGTTTGGCAAGGAAAGTGCACTTCATATTATTATAGTATTGTTATAGAAACATGCTTCGATCAATAATAGCACTAGATAAAGGATCAGGAACAAAAATAAGGCGCTCAAGTGGCCACGTTTGCACACACTTACACATTTATATTTCTTACTACGAAATATAGAAAAACGTTTCATAATGATAACAACTTCAGTTTATTATAATCCTTAACACTCAAACATAAAGCATAATTACGATTGCAAAATATTCATATTTAAGTCCTTTTGTCATCGGAGAAAGGTAAAGAGCAATAAATTTAAAATGTCCCTTAAAAATCAAAAGTCATTTAGATATAAGTACAAAATTATTTATTCTAAACTGAAACTTAAAGTCTAAGCAATAAGGTTAAAAACAATGTGTTGACAATTTCGTGCTTACTCTATTTTGGAACTAGACGTAGTTCTTGGTATTACATTTCAATGCTCAGAACACAGTACGTAATGAAAGACGTAGAGTTGCAGAATATATTTTATTTTGGTGAAAAGGTACGTTTTGATGGTGGCAAACATTTTTAATCGATTTAAAAATGTAGTAGGACTAAAATAGTATAATAGTTATTTTATTTAATTAAGTGCGGGTTAAATCAATATGATCCACCCGTATAAAAAATGGGTGCGTCTACTTTTATGTACCAGTATTTAAAAGTTAAATTTGTATTAAATCAAATTATTTTTTCATTTAAAGTTTCAATTAAAGTTCAAATATGAATTTTTATAAGGTTTGTATATTTCTTCTCCTCTTTCTTTCTCTACAATAGATACCCATTCTGCACAGCGAAATGGCTCGCTAGGAAATCTACAAACAAAAATCTAATATATAAAATTCTCGTGTCACAGTTTTCGTTGCCATACTCCTCCGTAACGGCTTGACCGATTTTGATGAAATTTTTTGTGCTTATCCGGTATCTATGAGAATCGGCCAACATCTATTTTTCATCCCCCTAAATGTTAGGGGTAGTCCACCCCTAAATTTTTATTTTTATTTTTTAGACAAAATTTTTAATTTCTATTTTTTTATGATACAACATACAAAAATACATACAATGCTCAATTTTCACCCTTCTACGATCAACCCTTATTTTTTAATAGCCATTTTAGTAATTTAATCATTTTTCCTCTCCGGTCGAAAACTGATCAATCGTCATTTAATTAGTTATCCCCGCCTAGGAAATTGTTTATATGGCAAAACAACGTTTGCCGGGTCAGCTAGTAAAATATAAAATTACAATACTACTTCATGCATTCTCTGTTCCAGAACAGACAATGTTTGTTACCATAGTTGGTGCGTTGTCGCAAACATTGGTCAAACAATCATAATATGTATTTGCTAAATGATTTATATATTACTATTTGATTGTTTTTATTTTATGCAAAACACTTAAAGATTTAAACTTATGGAAAAAAAGATATTCCTTCCAAAAACTTGGTGCTACAGTGGTTATTTACACAATTTTTGAACGCGTGCTGCGGCATTTAGGACGTCTTATCGTTGGCTATCATTGGACCAAACTAATTTCAAATAAGAGCACAAAAATATTTGTGCTCTTATTTTTCGGGCCGTTTTTGAAGCGCTCATCGGGAATCTAGTACATTTTTGATCGAAGGAAACATGTCTAAAATTCTGTTACGGAATCTATAACCTTGCTCGAAAGCTTTCATGAACACTTTGTTAGTTCATTATTTCAATAACCAAACCATTTTATTTCCAATTCGAGCACATATCGTTTTTAAAACCAACTGCAGTCTACGGTGAAGCTTGTATCACTGTACAATTTGTTGGACAACGTAAACATTTTTCCGTGAGATAGGGATTTTAGCACCTCTTTTATAGGATTACGTTCGTGAGGCCCCAAACAGAATGAAAGCCCTTGCGTTCCGGGGAAATCACGACTGGTTAACGAAGGCTTAAAACGTGGTTTGATCGTTACGGTAAAGTAAATTAACGTGATTCGAAAATAAACAGACAAAATGAGAAATACTTTCGAGAGTGCTTTGCAAGATAGTCAAATGCGTTTCCCTTTCGGTGGACGAAAGTTACTTCTATAGGTGTCAGAACTGGGGGCCTACTCTCTAAATCCGTCAACGAAAACACGGGTCTGTATGAAAGTAGTTCTATACTTCGGAATGAACCCTACTCCCGATTAATTAACTTTTTCGGACGGGCAAACACTAATCGTGCGTAAGGACAACTGTCAAATTGTGTAACCATTTATTCTTACTTAGGGCCCATAATCTCATGTCCGTAGGTGATGCGATGTACAAAAGTACCATACCTTCGGCCGAAAGTACGGACTGCGGACTTGAGAGTAAACCCTCAGGAGAAGTATACAACAAAACTAACACGAAGAAACTGAAATAGGTATTCTAAGAGACAAGTATCATACTTAACCCATATTACAGTTGCAATGACTCGCCGGGATAAGTAGTATAAGTACGTGCACGATCCGAGGCACGAAAGACGTCGAGCGATGACGAGCGTAATGCATTCGTGTTCTATGCGCTGTAAATTTTAATTATTACTGTCGACACTCGGCGCCGGCTCTTTATACGAGTGCAAAATAAAACAGCACACATACAATACTTAACTACCATCGATCACTAATAAAGAACTAGATACACAATCCCAAGCAAAAGTTCTCTTAAAACTGTCACCAAATTGTGTTATTGTATTGCTAGTTGAAATAAATAAACATAAATGTAAATTCAACTTTAAGTGCAATGCTTAAAGTTTATTTTACAAAGATATGTACAAAAAGCAATAAATTTTTACGACCTATTCGCACTGGTCAACACACGTCAAAAGAAATTGAACCTTAGCCGCATGTCTTAAAGTTCGAATTAAAAAGTGCCAATAAATAACAATACAGTTATACGATCCAGGCTCTCAGCTAGGACAAGGAATACGTGGAGTCAAACTGTCCAATATTTTTTATTTATATGTACTGTAATTATTAGTGTTATTTTAAAAATTGTGTACATATTAAAGCATATTTTACTCTATCCTATGGTGTATATGTGTAATGATTATAATTTACCTGAATGTAAATGTTTTTGGATAGGGCACCATATTTATTTATTAACGAAACTAATATATCGTAGCCATAATCATTTATTTATTCTTCATCTTCATCTTCATCACGGATTTTTGGCGTACTATAACTGATATCCATTTTCCAAACCTCACTAGATCTCGAGTAAAAGCTAAAAAAAAAAAACTCACGTCTTTAATTTTATTACATGCACTTAGTTAAAATTAAATCTATAAAATGTTACTATGTATAATATTGATAGAAACAGCAAAGCTCTCTCATTAAATAAAAAATATTATTTAATAATATTTTTTTAAAACAATAGCGTCTCTACAAATGGAACAGAGTCAACGCACATAATCCGAACAATTTAAGTGGGCATGCGATAATATGATTAATAGGTTTAGTAAGAATCTTTACAATTGAGATGCTTTATAACTCCTTAATTTAATATGACTTAATTTTAAATAATGTTTTTATGACGTTTTCTTGACAAAATATCAGCATTTTTAATAAAGTGATAACAATCAAATAACGATAATATTAATACTTACCGAAAAAGTGAAACTCCGTCCTATTTTAGCGTCCTAGATGTGTGATTTTTACAATTTTTTATCGAGCACCGAGAGATGTTTACCGTCGGAGCGTTCGAATGATACTAAATCAAAAGAGCACCCAAATGTTCAAGTGGGTGCTCATTTGGTGAGGCCATTTTTTGACGCTGATTGTGTATCTAGTTCTTTATTAGTGATCGATGTTAACTACATTTAAATAAACGCTGACGCGACTGTACTTCGCTCTTCGTGGGTAGGTACTTTGGATAAAATATGTATGCTATGATAATTGAGTTTAGATTTTTTTTTTTATCATGCGCGACTTTTCCGCAGTCGTTAAATATTATTTACGCAAATACACGTGTTTATTACTAGATTAGCACACATCTAGTAACTGGATATTATTGCGTGGTGGCCATGTGTTTGTTTGATAGATGTTTAGTCTGTGTTGAGCTTTTGCATACAATAGCAGATGAGTGATGAATTTTACTATGCCGTAGACAGATTCACGTTTTTACTTATGGCAAGAATTTTTTTTTATTTGGAAGGTGAACAGGTTTGGATGAAATGTTTTTACAAGAACATTTTTTATCAATGCACATGCTGTGGTCAAATTAGACAGATAGTCAAAAAGACAAAACCTTCATACTTTTCTGTTTTTGCAATATACATTACCATTCATATTGTAAATAAATGAAAACAAAAGTAAAACATAAAAAAAAACATTATTACTTTTAAATGTCATATTGATGACCCGGATGACCTTGTAATTAATTTTTCTTTTATTATGTAGTAAATCTCTTGAATTTTGACTTTATCAATGAAACATTATATTCTGATATAGATACCAGACTTATGTTTAGCAGCTGTTATCATCATTTTATGATTATCAATATTTTTCAAACAAGTGCTGATTGTCGACATCCATCAAAGATGTCAAACAGCTTTGTGTTGATTATCTCATATGTGTGCTGTTAGTCTATGTTAAAAATAATCAATATTAGTTTTTACTTAGTACAAAAAGTTTAAGGAAGTATCAGAAATTATAATTCATGTCAAATTCGGCTAATATAATCAACCAATCAAAACTATGATTTTAGTGGAAATTATTATGCTTACCAAGAAGCATGATGGGGTTTATTTAAAAACTCATATGGTAATGATCTCCTATGCACAACCAGGGAAACTAACAACAAAGCTAAATATCAGTTGAATGAAAGAATTTTGTAACTTGTTGCTGTCCATAATTTTATGGACAAATTTAGGTCTTTTTGGTAGCTAGAACTAGGTAACACTAGGTAAAAACTATAACAAATAAATAATAGACTGTTTGTATACTTCTTGTACTACTATTGTACTAAACAGAGAATGTTAATTAACAAAAGTAATTGATATGCAAAGAATAAAGCACACTGTTCTACATAGAACTACATGAATAATGTATCAAAGCTAATGAACTACTAGTTCTCTGAACCTTCAGAATGAAGTCTGCCAAAATTGTTGAGATAACCTTACAGGCTAACATGGTAGAAGAAATTCTGTGTGTAGCATTTATATCAAGGTGTGACGAACTTTATTATGGCATATTACCAAAATCAACATACATAATCGCAAAAATAACAATAGTATAGCCCTGTGCTGTCCGACAGGTAATTATTATAACCACATAAATAAAAAAACAATATAAAAAATAAACCGGAAAATACGATTCCAGAAACAATGTAAGATTCAATGAATTCACTACGAATACTTACATACAACCGGTCGAGACGAATTGTGCGTAGGCTTCCCTTTATTTACCACTAGTCCGACATGAAACACATCGTATTAAATCGAGTAAAATTTTATAAATTACCGATTTTTTCACAGCTGACTGTCGTTATTCCAACGTTTATTCAGCGTTAAATACTACACAGCACTGGAAAATAATATTGCACGGCGTCACAGGAATATATACTGTCATATAAAAATCAACTTTGAAACATGAACGTTCACTCTACGATCCTATACCACCCAAATTCACATCACCATTATTTGCGCACGCAGTCTCAAGTCATTCGACGTTCACATCGGCCATTCGGCTAACGACGGCTGACATAAGGAATGTTACCAGATATCGAGAAATATTCTCTTTTGAAAACGTCTGAATTTTCGAAATTGAAATATTAAATTACAACTTAAAACTTTAAAGTTAACATTTTGGCGTACCTTTTAAAGGTACTTTACCACAAAAATAACCAAGTTAACGCAAAAATATCTGTATATCCGGAAAACTTCTGAATGTGAACATTTTATGCAATTTAAACACCATTTCAATAAATATTAAACAATTTATTTATATACTAATACATGACTTTTAGAGATATCAAGTAAAAATTGTAAAACCTCTTTCGAGTTTGAACATTGCACTTTTTAAGAACTGACAACATTTAGAGTGCGATCCAGATGAAGTCAAGAGACGGTTGATGACTACAGAAAATCGTCTAAATGTAATAGGACTAATAGGAGTATTCTAAACCTCTGTATCCCGATAAAGGTGTATCCGAAATTAAAAAAAAAAACCAGGAAGCGATCAATGATCAAAGTCACCAATGTCAAAACAAATTAAGTCAACAAACTGACGTGTACTTTACCATTTATATATTTTGATACAAATGAAAAAGTAAATTTAGTTAATTTGTTATCATTGATAATGTCGGAGTCGGAGAGACTTGTGCAAAATGGGTTGGGGCCTGTTGCGAGCCCAGATATAAGAGCCGATGGCGATGCGCCACCAACTGTGCCTGTGTCTGAACGCGAAGCATATTTTCAAGCTCTTCGATTATGGATACAGCAAGCACAGATGTACCAGAACCTATCGACATGTTTTCCTTATTATATGATGACATTTCAAGGCTTACAGAATAACGCAACGAATGTACCACTGTTGAATAACAACTATCATTTCCAAGTGCCCTTTCAGGTTCCTAACGTGCCTCGGAACCCCGCTGAAACTCAACCCCAAGCTGAAACACTCACGCCCGCTGAAGGTATCCAATAAATTGATTGAAATGTGGAATTTATTTCAGCTTTGTTAATGTAATTGAAATTTTGATGAGACTTCTGTGGGCTGCAATCCAAAAAAAAAAAACCACTGTCTGTGAATGTTACAATAAGCATAACTTGTCAAAAATTAAATAATATAACAGTTAGTTGTAAGAATATAATGTATTATTATGAAACAATAAAATTACTTAAACGGATGAAAATATTTCAAATGATAGAACTATCATAAATCATATTTTCTGTAATAAGTAGAGTAAATAAAGCTAAAGCTGCAATAAACATTATGAATATGATTGTTGAATTTATTTTTAGACCTGTCCTTAATTATAATTTTGTATCTTTCAGTGATAGCCCGTCACGGTGGGTATGAGTATGTGATTCCACCACTACACAAGCGTCTCGTTGCTGAGTTCATTGACTTCATGCTTCTGTTCATCGTCAAACTTATAGTCACCTTCATGGCAGTGGATATGTTTGAGTTGATGTGAGTATCTCTATTTGTATATTACTGAGTTCTTTTGAAGATAAGAAAGTATTATTTTTGTATATTAAATAGCCTAGAAGAAATAGAAACCCTACATTAATTTTAAACTTTACCTATATGTTTGGTAGGTACACATTAAAACACTGATTAAAGGATTTCCAATAGTAAAAATGTTTGCCTGATATTTTTTTATCATTCCACATTCCATTGTTTTAAGACAGAGTTATTGTTATAATTGCAGTGACCTAGACAAGTTTGATTTCTACAAGTTCAGTGAACATTATGACGACTACAAGTATGCGATGGAGCTGACATCCGAGATTTTGTTCCTAGAAGTTATCTACAGAATACTTGTGTGCATATTTGAGGTAAGAACGGCTTTTATTTGGTTTTTCTAAACCAGAACAAAATAGAACAAGAAAGCAAATGGCTCTTTACTGAAACATAATCATCAATTTAAAAAAGAAAATGGTTTGTTAATTACATCTTAACTGGTGAACAATATAGCACGTATTTATAAGAAATTATATTTCAAAGTTGAATAGCTAATAGAGCGCAAGAATGAAGTGTAGTATTTGCCTACCCCCACTGGGCCCGCGTGGTGGATTATGGCCCACTCCCTCTCACCGAGAGGAGACCTGTGTCCCAGCAGTGGGAACATTATAGGCTGATGATGACGATGATTTGGTTCTCTATTGTGTGACCTAACTTTTTTATCCATAATCTAAAGAGCCATAATTTTTTTTCTCCTAATCATCATTTGTCCGAATGATAACTTGCCTGAACTAAATGTCACATAATATCACATGCTATAAAATTGAAATCCCTAAATACAATATGCCCTAAATCCGTTTGTCATAAATATTACTATCAATAATATACAAAAGACTTAAAACTGTTTTCCATAAAAGTTATAAGTTCTAAATTCAAATTATTTTATGTTTATTTATCCTAATTATATTTTTAAAACAAATTTGTATTACGGAGTTCATTAAGAATTTAATTATTTTATCAAATGCAACTGATACAATACATCAATTGTAAAGATACAAAAGCGTTATGGCATTTATCAAGGCCTGTTATAGCGCTGCATGTATTATCAGTATCACTCAGTAATTATATCACTCAATAAAACAGGTGATTGTGAACATGTGATTTTATTTCCCTCTAAGAAACATGCAAACAAGCATACACCATGCATGCAGCATACATGCAAGCAAAAAACATGCAATTGAGCATGCAAGCAAGCATGCATCATGTAGCATGCAAGCAAGCATGCAGCATGCAAGCGAGCATGCATGCAAGCAGGCAAGCAGCATGCAAGCAAGCGTGGAGTATGCAAGCGAGCATGCATCATGCAGCAGGCATGGTTTCTGTCACGGCTCCGGCACTGCGGGGCTTAGGCGGTCCCACGCGAGCTTATCGTCGCAGACGGTTTAACGATCACCACCGCAGCTTCGTCTTGCTGGCCGGCTTCGCCGGCCAGCCTCAGCAGCGGTGGCGAGCGTTACAACCACCTGCTCCTCAGCTCGCGGGCCGCCTCGCCCCTCCGCACCTACGCGATTTTAAATTACACTCTAGGGGTAGGGCAGACAAGACTACGTGGAGTCGGATTTACAGCGATTCGTTTCTGTCACTAAAACCTAAGTTGTAGCAATTTTTTACTACTAACGATTTTATTATAAATGAACATTCGGCATAACACACTTTATATAATACAATAATTAGGACATATGACTTTATGACATGCAAAATTAGGAGATTTAATGATTATAGTATTTGATATTATGACAGAATAGTTTTAGAAGCAAAGTTAATTATGTAAAACAAAATTTCGACTTTTTGAATATTATGGTTACTGCCGTTTATAGCTAACGTGTTATGGATAATGATTTTCGGACAAACAATTTTAGGAGAAGAAAGGGAGTACCCGATGATTTGCCTATACTACCATGCGCTCCTTATATACTGGCCACCATTGAATGCAAATTAGGGATGTTATGGATATGGAATTTCGGATACTGATTGGTTACGGATGTAGGAATGATTATTATACCGGATACGGATATGAGATTATTTCGGATTATCCGTTAGTTTCGGATAATTTTGGTTACGGATATTAAATTTTTAAGGAATTTTAAAAGTAAAATACAAATAGTTAATAAAATGGTTTTATTTATATCTTACCATCATCATCATCTTTGCGATGTCCCGGTTGCATCCTTTCGGAGCCCGGGGTCCGCTTTCTTGCTTTTAGCTCTCCACTTCGGACGGTCTTGTGCATCCCTTATGGTGAGTTTGTTGGTACGCATGTCATCCGCTACGACGTCAAGCCAGCACTTTTTGGGTCTGCCCCTTCTACAGGGACCCGGCGGAGGCAGCATGGCCAGACATTTGTTCCCCACATAGCTAGCCGGTTTCCGTAGTACGTGCCCGTACCAACGTAGGCGACACTCCTGCAATTTGTCTGCTATGTCACGGATATGAAGGCTGCCACGAATGCGTGAGTTCTTGACGCGGTCTCTCCGCGTAACTCCGGACATCCAGCGCAACATTTTCATTTCCGTGACACGCAGTTCTTGCTTGTACCGCTCAAGTACGGGCCACGCCTCACTGCCATATAAAAGGACAGGCCTAATGATGGATTTATAGACCTGTCCCTTCAGCTTAACCGGTATCTTGGGGTCACAAATGACACCAGACACCTCTCGCCATTTGGC
Source organism: Aporophyla lueneburgensis (assembly GCA_932294355.1). NCBI lineage: Eukaryota > Metazoa > Arthropoda > Insecta > Lepidoptera > Noctuidae > Aporophyla > Aporophyla lueneburgensis. The sequence continues at coordinate 6,864,956 of OW028739.1, read as the reverse complement.
CCACGCTGCAGCAATGCGTGCCTTGACGTCGTAGTCGATGTCACCAGACGCGTGGAGTACAGATCCCAAGTACTTAAACTGGTCCGTGCGCTCGACCGTGTCTTCGCCTATGCGGACGGATGTGAGATCTGCTGTATTGCAGGCCAAGTACTCTGTCTTCGCCACATTGAGCATCAGACCACCGTTCTCAAGCGTACCCTTCCACGCCTTCACGCGTCTCACCAGTCGTCCCCTGTCCGCGTCTACCAGCGCAATATCATCAGCATACATGAGCAGCCACGGAGGCTGCTCATGGGAGTTTCTGATGCTGTCTGGCACAACGTCTAATACTACGCTGAATAGGAACGGGCTCAGGACGGATCCCTGGTGTACACCTACAGTAATGGGAAAGGGTTTAGTGTCGCCAACAGCGGTCCGAACCACTGAATCGGAATCGCGGTACATGTCTCGGATGGTGTCAATATAAGCCTCTGGTACTCCTTTGGACCGCAGTGCCCACCAGATCATCACACGAGGAACACAGTCGAAGGCCTTCTCCATGTCCAAAAATAGGAAATGCAGAGGCGTATTCTTCGACCTGTACCTCTCCATGACGATCCTTAGGGCAAAAACAGGGTCCATGGTCCCATGACCAGGGCGAAAACCATATTGGCCATCAGAATCAGAGACTGTACATTCCTGTCGGATCCGAGAGTCAATTATCCTCTCAAAGAGCTTCATGGTGTGGGCCATGACCTTTATACCGCGGTAGCTGCCGCAGTCCTGCACCGATCCCTTGCCCTTGAAGACCGGAGTTGGTAACAATCAGTCTGTGAGTAATTATTGCAGCTATTTAAAATAAAAATTATTATAAATATATATTGAGTGTTATCTAATCTACCTAAAATAAAAATGTAATAACAAATCCAATATTATCCAAAACTTTTATTTCGGATTCGGTTACGGTTACGGATAAATTTTTATATCGGATATCTGATACTTTCGGTTACGGTTACGGAGCTCCCTTACATCCCTGATGCAAATATAGCAGGACTTAAAATAAGCTTTTATTTAGAAACCAGTACCATTGGCATTGGTGTGATACCAGTACCAGATGTAGTCAGTAGATTGGCACCACATGTAGTACTTGTCCAATTGGTATTTCCAATCAGTATCAGTACTGTACTAGTACCAAACAAATGCCTCCATAAGTAAGAGTGAGAAAATAGTTATAGTAAGTAAAGAGAATACTTAATTGACATTAGGAAAATAACTTTAAGGTTGGCAAATATTTGAGATTCCTCTCACAAATATAAAATTTGTGATACGTGCCAAATACCTGAATTTGGTACTGGTGCTCGTTAGGTGGAGTATCGGTACCCAACTACCGATATGGCAAGAATCCCTAAGTACCGAAACAGAATCTTTACTTTTGGGACCGATTCCAAGCCCTGGGTGTAAGAAATGTACTCTTATCAAACACATTCAAGGCATCTTATTGTAGCTTTACGTCCTGTTTCTTTTCTTATTGATTTATTATGAAATACGTAGACGCGGTAATAAATCCTTTCGTCAATCTGATAAAGGTGTAAGCGATGTTATATAGTACGCAAAATACGCGCTCAGACGTGGAGTTGCGGACACCAGCCCGTTCTACCTATTAAGCGATGTTATAATTAATGTGACAAAGCGGCACGTCTATTGATCATCGATAATGACGAATGCTTCGTCAGTGATAGCGTAATTCTCATCACAATACATGAACTATATTATGAACCTGGACAAAATTTGGCTCATATCACAAAGCTCGAAATCACCACTTTGCCGCCGCTAGCGCCTAGAGGTTTATAGGCAGTAGGTTTATAAGTCATTTGTTGGTAAACACTGAGATATTTGTTTTGTATGGAAAGTGTTGACAATTCCGTCTCTCACAGGGGCCGCCGCTGCCAAGACGTCTCCGTGATTTTTGGGTCCACGTGGTAGACTGGACTTTTCAATGTGGTCCATTTAGTAGATTATTTTAACTGATCTAGCTTTTTACTTGCAAATCATGCTAAAATCTGGTTAAGAACACTCCCTAACATTATATAATTGTTTCAGGCTTTCTGCTTATCCAGCAGCGTCGGACGAACAGGCGGTGCGACGCCCGGCAAAGCATTACTTGGTATCCGCGTAGTAACAGCTTCAGCCGTCATACCTGTCGAGGGAAGGCCCAGAGAGACTGTCCTGCTATACCCTGGTCGAACACTCTCCTTCACCGTGGCACTGGTCAGGTCGTTAATGAAGAACTTCCTCATATCCTTGCTATTTCCTTTATGCGTGGTCCTTTTCGTTTTTCGGCACAACCGCACCGGGTATGACTTACTTTGCGGAGTGATTGTTGTTGAAGAAAACATGTTTCCGCCGAGAAGACATGCTCCGTGATTTGTGAGTTAACTTTGTATTCAGAATGTATGTAATGTCGATGATGACCGGGCTTAAGTCAAGTCTAATGCACGAAGTGGTTATGGCTCACTGATTTGTCAGTGAGATTTTTTTTTGTGGGTTTTCTTTAACCTTACCTGACTTGCACTCCATGCGATGCTCATTAATATGGTGATAATCGGTTCAGAAGAAGATTGTTCCGATGATACTTATACGATACTAACATCTCACCAACAAACGTGGAGCATTTTGATCGTAATCCTGTTGAGAAATGCAACGTAAGAGAGAGATAAATCTCTTCGATTTTTATTATACAAATATCATCGAGATAAAATATAATACAACTTCCGATAAAATGAATAATGCCAATAAAAATACAATAAAATAATATTCTTTTTTAGAGGGGGTCCAAATGACTCCATTATTATTGTTCTTGAATCATTTATCTCACATTTATTATACATGTATATTAATTTAAATTAAACAGTTCAAATTAAATATTTTAAAATATAAAATACTCTTCTCAGCATCATTATGAGCATGGACAGTATTATACCTATTTAAAAAATTAAAACACCTTACATGTAAACAATACCTTTTTACTTCTACATTTAAATGTATGTTGCTTGAACCGTTGACATTATCCACACTTCCACACTTAATATTATAAATGCAAAAGTAACTCTGTCTGTCTGTCTGTCTCGCTTTCCTGCTAAAACTGCTGAACCGATTTAAATGAAATTTGGTACACAGATAGTTTAGAGCCTGAGAAAGGACATAGGCTACTTTTTATCCCGGTAGTACGTCCCTGCGGAATATTTTCCGACCTCCACGCGGGCGAAGCCGCTGGCAAAAGCTAGTAATAAATATTTCACCAAAGAATCGGAACGAAGCTAAGAGCGTTTGACGACGATGTTCTTTTCACGCGCCGTAGACACACCTATACGGCAACAAAACGTGCAGTGGTGAAAATAATTTCCGTGTGCATAGCCCCTTAGGATTTGTTTTGTTTTTGCTCTGAATAAGACATTATAGTTGGCGTTATAATACGCGCCGTATTGGAGCGCGTGTCAACCATTTCAGTGTAAAAAGCCACCCTTTAAAAGGGTAACTAGGTGTAAAGAAACAGTATATTTTTATTTTTGCAAATTGTATTTTGTTTTAAAGATTTATTTTACGTGTTCGGATATAAAGTTATTCCTATTATGTTTAGAATCTACATTTATAATTCAAATGTACAGTACGTTATTGTAAGATTTTTATGTTCATAATTTTTCGTATTTCTTGGAAGCGTTTTTTATGTTTTTTGTAAACAGAAACGCCATTAAATAAATAATAATCAGTGTGTTGCAGTGTATTGTGTTGTTTGCTCGCCCCCCTTTTACATGGGATTTCAAAACATAACCCGCTAAATTCGGGCGTATCTGCACACCCCTGCCTGATCCTTCGGGGAAAATAAGCGTGATGTTATGTTATGGTATGTTAATCAGTGCGTTTTGCACAAAAATATTATCTACCCAGTAATTCTTTATTGTAAGTTTTTCTGACTTTAATGATTGAACAAGTGTTGTGTAACTACATACTAACTAGTACGCATAGGGTTTGAATTGTATTCTACTAAGTAAGTTTATAACTACTTGCCAAAAGCCGCGAGTTCCAAATAGTTTCAGCAACAGCTTCTTTTTGATTGTCCACTAGATTCCTGTAGGGCTCTAAAAGTCTAAAATTCTAAATGAACGAGGACGATGGGAAAACCTGTCAAATCCTGTGCACTTATAAAAAGATCTTTGGGTTCTGTTGGAAACCATTTGTGTAATTATTTTGTGTATTGTAATAAAAAACACGATGGCGCTATAAGTTTCAATTTTGGCCACAGGTCAAAAGAACCTTGTAAAGCGATACATTTCTAGTTCTCTATTTCGTATCGTTCATTTAGATTCATTTAGCAAGATTCCATGAGATGTATCAACTATAAAGAATGATGTACCAATATGCTTGTATTCTAGACTGTGTGGCAAACTATTTTCTGTTTATGGGTTTTGAAATCAACTTTTTGTAATAAATAAAACAAGTACCTTATACTGAGTTACAAAAATGTGATATTTATTTTTGTGTGTTATATTGTAAATATTGAATTAAAATGTAAAAGTCAACTGTTAGTTTTAATTTTAGATAAGTTTCGGATGAGAATATGTACGTGTTTGTAAAAGTAACCATATTGGGAATCGTATTGCGCATCCTGTTGAGACACTGGTGCCTAAACTGACAATAGCTCAAGACGCTGACTGGCGACCGTGACGTCTTAGGTTTTAGCCACGTCAATAAAAATATTGACCTCAATTCACTCTAAGAACACATTAATGGCTCAACCGTAAAACTATTATAGTTTTACGGTTGGGCCATAACTGGTTTCCTTAATGTAAGGGCTAATATTTTGCTAAGACAACATTAATTTTCTGTCTGTCTTCCTGTTTTTCAAAACAGTCATGGTATGGTTGGGCCATAACTGGTTTCCTTAATGTAAGGGCTAATATTTTGCTATAACAATATTAATTTTCTATCTGTCTTCCTGTTTTTCAAAACAGTCATGGTATGTGCCTTAGGTGCAGTCAAACGTACGATCTTTACTGCTGTACATACCTGTGTAAGGATCTTTTGGCTCATGGCTAAAATTGGAACTTACGCCTTCATGTTGTTTTCCAATATAATTTTACAAATACCAATAGGGGGGCACCCCTTTAAATTTCATCGAAGCACCAAACCATACTTGTAGTATTAACGAAATTGACACGCCATGTTGCAGTATTGTAGTAAGGATGCTGATTATTTTTATCATAGTCTTACGACAGCCTTGCTGTTGACCGGCTCAATTATGTGCTTTGTTAAACGTAAGGTGTAATTGTGGTATTAGGTGAAAGCAGTAATGCTCGCGAAGGAGGAGGCGGGGCGCGTGAGGGAGTGGCAGTCTCTGCGCCCTCTCGTCCCTAGCCGCCGCAGGAGGAGACGCCCCGGGCGTCGGGAGTCGATAGCAGACTCCCGGCCACCGTAGGCGCGAGCTTGCGGGGGGCGAGCAATGGGTAGCTCGCCGCCCGGTAAGGACCAAGCTCGGGTCGACGGCGCGTAGTGTTCCACGCGCGCCTTAAAGAGATGTCAGCAATATTGAAGAGGTCTGTTAGGACCGATGCCTGCCAGGATCGCGAGATTCATTCGAAAGAGTTACTGTGGCCCTGGCATATGGGCAACTGAAGGAACTTGGGTGGTTTTTAGTCAGTAAAAGTCTGACACGCCCTTCCGCTCCGCCCAGAGCGGAAGAAGTCATTTGATGATTTCCCATCTAAAAAAAAAGGTGTAATTATGTGACCTGTTTTTCCTTTTATATAATATTCCATCACATACTAGTTACGGCCGGGTAAATCTCAAAATGGAAATGTCATTTCTAAAATTTCTGCCTGTGTATGCATGGTTTATGCCAATAAAAATAAGATAAAAATGGGTTTATTTACAGACTACTGAGTGCACAGAAGTAAGACCTACGGTGGCTTTACATATATCATTGAGTTCTGAGAATTCAAATTACACTTCTTACACAAATTAGTCCAGTGCTGGTGTTTGACGTCGTCACATTGTAGAGTTGCTTCTGTCCATGATTTGAATAGATAACGCAAAGTAAGTATTCATAAAATGGAAAGATTGTATCTAAAAACAACAAAGCAAAGCAATCGTTCAAGTTTAATATTTTAGTCGATTTTATTTGACTGCATCGCTAATCTGCCAAACCACCACAAAGCCACATCACTCGAAGGCACGTTCAGAAACCAAATTGTCATTATTGACATTATTATAGATTACTTTTTTATGTAAAACTAAAATACAGCAAATAATATAAAACTAAAATTGTATTTGCTGTAAGTTCTCAAAACATAATCATAAAAGAGTTATCGAAAAGCAAAACATTTTTTACTTCCAACTAATTTTGCTGAGTTGGCTTGCGCGTCGCACCGTCAGTCTGCCGTAACGTGGCGGCGCTGCGCTCGTGTGTGTGCTGCAGGAGTGGCTCAGTGGCTTGAACTGTCATTGTTCATGTAGTTTTCTGTGATAAGAATTACTGTGAAATTATAGTTTAGCGAACTCATTTACACAATCACGATGTCCGCCTCGGGTGAATTCGGTAATCCTTTACGCAAGTTCAAGCTGGTTTTCCTAGGGGAACAGAGCGGTGAGTACAGGGCGAATTATCGCCCCTCCGTCGTACATTTTTAATACATAGTTTTGAATTTACGATATGTAAGTATAGATTCGTCTAGACTTTATCGAATTACTGACCTACATAGGCCTGGGGAGGCGCAAGTTGCGGGTTTTGTGCACGAATAAGATGTCATTACTTCGTAGCCGTAACGTCTGCCGCGTCTGTGCCGAATTACGTTATACTGAGATGTAGGTTACACTCTCCGAGTACATTGTGAGCGTTGAACCGCTTCTGTAGTATGTTCTCACGCGTATCTGCCGTTATCAATCACTGTATTTGATTAGTAACGTTCCGTGTTAATAAGACGATGTACTGACACGCAGATTTGTTTTTTTTTTCAGTGGGGAAGACGTCGCTCATCACTAGGTTCATGTATGATAGCTTTGACAACACTTATCAGGTGAGTCATGAAGATGCTATGACAGTTAGAATGTTAGACTGTCATTATTCCAATAGAAAACTCATAGGTCTATCTGGGTCCAGTTATAAATTACATCACTGGTTAGTCATTGGAGCTCATGAATATGTATGTAGAGAACAATGTTGTATCTGCATAACATCTGAACCATTAATGCTCATAATTATTGCTCTAAATGAGGAGTGCAATGAAAGTGACTTAACTTAAAAATGAAAGTATTTTTTTCTGATAACACCAAGAATGTGTCTGAAAATTGAGTTTTTTAAAAATGTAATAATGATAAAGGTTCTGTAACATCAAGATTATATGTAAATTGTTTAATTATCATTCTCTGTATACACCTAACATAACATAAAAGATGACTTCTTTGACCTTATATGACCTGTCATTAGTTGAACAACCTTTACATGAAGTACTCTTGAACTGCTCAGATAGGTATCTTAATGAGAGTAATAAACACAACATAGCATTCAAGAATGTACAGTTAAGTATCTTTTCTATGATATCCTGTTCTTTCCACACCTTTTTTTAGGAAAGTAACACATCAACCATTAATGATACTAAATTAGTCAACACTGACGTTTAGCAGACACCATACACATCTTTTAGGTAAACTCATAATTAGCCACACTACCAGTATTCTAAGCAGTATAATCTGCCCATGATGTTCCCACTGCTGGGACACAGGCCTCCTCGTGGGAGACGGAAGGGTCCCTGTGCCGAGTGGTGATTAGAATTTTTGGGTCTCGGACATGAAAGTTTCCTCATGCTGTTATTGTTCACTGTTAGACCATTGCTGATGAAATAAATTACATAAAGTGCCTGTCTGGGTTCGAACCAATAACGTAAAACTCGTAATTTGAGGCCAATTACCACTGGACCATTACTGTTCCCCCCAAATGAAATTTTAAACCTAAAACAGGAAGCTGTCATTATCATAGTTATAATCTTAATTTGAAACAATTGACAGAGATAAATGATTAATTCCTGCTATTATACTAATGAAAATGACCCATGAGTATTCAATGCAATAAATAACACTCTTTACTATATTAGTATAAATGAGAAAGTTTATAACCTGGATGAAAACATGAGATAGTTTTTATCCCAGTAGTATATTCCCATGGAATAATTCTCAACCTCCATGCTGGCAAAGCCACTGGGTAAAGCTAGTAAGTTCATAAAATCTAAATATAAAAGCTGGTGTCTGCAGTAATACAAAAAATCTAATAGGAAAACTATTTTTATAATTCAATACATTGTTAGTATTGTTACCACCTTTTGTTAGACTGGTCATTATTTGTGTTTCATTTTTATTCAGTTGTTTATCATAGTATGTGACTTTATTCAATCAATTATTGTTATGGTTAATCTACAAAAGGAATCTATCCTGTCTATCTTTCAGTATCTTTCAACATCATTCTGCATACTTTATAAAATTATGATTGTGTGATCCTGATCATAATTCGATTATAATAATAGAAACCTCTAGATCTGTTCTTGTCTTTTCTAAATGAAAAAAAAAAAGTGGTTTCTCTATGTATTTGACAAGTTGTTCTAAGTAACTTGATGGATTTCAATATGATTATCACCACCATTTAAAGATTTCCTGGAAAAACTCAAACACAAATCCTTTATTTCAAATAAACCAACTATAGGCACTTATGAACTGTCAAGGAGTTGGTGGTTTCAGAGAGATGACGCTAGTTTCTGCAGGAAGGTTTATTTCAAAACTATTCATTCACAAACTTAATTAACAAAATCATGATTACACCTGTGTGTGTGATAATTATTGATTAGACAGTCCAAATAACAGTATTATGAAGTTGTATCTCTATGGAAAATTAATATGATAATCATCTGACCACAATCAGTTTATTAGGGCTCAAAAGAAAAGTAGTAAATCTTTCAAAGATAATTAAATTTATGGCTGACAACAGGTTTAAACTTTAGATCTGTTATCTCATGATTTACTGCTCATTTATTATCCCCTGTACAACTGATGTGATAACCGATAAATGGTTAAATAAACTAATAACTGTCTTGTAGAAGAAAAATTTAGAGGAGGAGATTGAAAAGAAATGATTATTTAAGTACATCTTTTTAGGGTTCCGTTGCCAAATGGCAAAAAACGGAACCCTTATAGATTCGTCATGTCTGTCTGTCTGTCTGTCCGTGTATGTCACAGCCATTTTTTTCCGAAACTATAAGAGCTATGTTGTTGAAACTTGGTAAGTAGATGTATTCTGTAAACCGCATTAAGATTTTCACACAAAAATAGAAAAAAAAACAATAAATTTTGGGGTTCCCCATACATAGAACTGAAACTCAAAAAAAATTTTTTCATCGTACCCATACGTGTGGGGTATCTATGGATAGGTCTTTAAAAATGATATTGAGGTTTCTAATATCATTTATTTCTAAACTGTATAGTTTGCGCGAGAGACACTCCCAAAGTGGTAAAATGTGTGTCCCCCGCCCTGTAACTTCTAAAATAAGAGAATGATAAAACTAAAAAAAATATATGATGTACATCTATACTATAATATTATAAATGCAAAAGTAACTCTGTCTGTCTGTCGGTCTGTCTGTCTGTCTCGCTTTCCTGCTAAAACTACTGAACCGATTTAAATGAAATTTGGTACACAGATAGTTTAGAGCCTGAGAAAGGACATAGGCTACTTTTTATCCCGGTAGTACGTTCCCGCGGGATAATTTCCGACCTCCACGCGGGCGAAGCCGCTGGCAAAAGCTAGTTGCTATATAAACTTCCAACGAAAATTGGTTTGAACAAGATCTAGTAAGTAGTTTTTTTTTATACGTCATAAATCGTAAACCGCAATTTACCTTGCATTCAATCAACTCAAATATAAAAATTAAAAAAATAGGATTTAATTTCATAAACACAAGCCTTATGCATAAACCGTGAATACCTACAGGTTTGTACGGAACCCTCGGTGCGCGAGTCCGACTCGCACTTGGCCGGTTTTTTAGGCATATCCTAGCTGGCTTATCTCTAAGAAGAAATGCCGAAACAAACTCAGAGGTCATGCATGGTGTCTTTTAAAGTTTAAACATTACCTATAATATTTGCAGATTTAGCCTAATAATGCAGAGTCGTGTCTGATTGTGATTATCACTAGTTACTATAGTTAAAGTGCATTAAGCACAACTTGATATAGCTTTCAAGCAAATTGCTTGGTAGAATCAATCATTATACTTCCATATAAAAAAATCAATTGTATAAAACTGTATGCTTATGCGATTTCTTGTGAATCTTGGTGTCTGATGTAATGTTATAAGTACGTACGCAAAACTCCATTGTAATCCACACTAATATTATAAATGCAAAAGTAACTCTGTCTGTCTGTCTCGCTTTCCTGCTAAAACTACTGAACCGATTTAAATGAAATTTGGTAAACAGATAGTTTAGAGTCTGAGAAAGGACATAGGCTGCTTTTTATCCCGTAGTATGTTCCCGCAGGATAATTTCCGACCACCACGCGGGCGAAGCCGCTGGCAAAAGCTAGTACTGTATAAAAACGTTATATCAGCCAGAAAAGTTGGATTTAACAACAAATGACAACCAAACACCTACTTACAAAAGAAAAAAGGCCTTGACAGACGGACGTACGGACGGAAAACAAAGTGATCCTATAAGGGTTCCGTTTTTCCTTTTGAGGTACGGAACCCTAAAAAACAATTATTTTGATGTTAAGCTCAGTATGATATGATACGAGAATAAAAGAACGGAAGAGTAGGAATTTGGTCTCATTACAAGTAAAACCCATCTTTAAACAGCTGCAATTTTTGATGTACAGTAGACGACAAGTCAGTGGTAACATGTTGACCTTGGCGTAGCGTAGTACTGAGTTTCAATAGTATAAGAGGCCAGCTTATGATGTTCTCTTTGCCAAGCGCACTATTCAATCGGTTAGGTTAAGCTACCTTGCCGAGATCGGACATGAATGGGTGACCATACTGACCATCCATAACATACCGAGATCCTTCCATGCGTCGGAAAACACGTTAAGCAGTTGGTTCCGGCTGTCGTTCGTACTCGCTGTCAGTCGTGTTCAGAATCCCGAAATTTTTACCATGAGTGTTACCTAGTACTTAACTAAGTTTCAAAAGTCAGATAGGCAGGCGCTCCACGTAAAAGTCAGCTGCATCCGTTTAGACTGGAAGACGATCCCAAAAATAGTTGGAAATAGACTAGACCGAAGATAAAGGGGCCAGCTTTATCCTGGTCTTGGTACCACTGACGTGCCATCCCATACCGTTCCTATTTATTTATATTTTTATAAATTTTGTCGGAAACTGTCAAAGTTAGGCGAAAAGCCCAGGTTAATAATTATGTGTTTGTGAAATACAACGTTGTTAGAGTTATCATTTATCATTACCGGCAAAACAAGACCGATCGAAAACTACGATAATATGTTTTATCTTTATTATTTTTTATCTATAACATATAAGTGTAATTAAATTGGAGTTATGTACATATCGCGGGTACTAAACCATGAGGAAATAATGCCAAGTACAAAGAAAATGGCGTTTCCGTTGTTTGAAAAATATTATCTTCTATAGATCACACTACATTGTTGACATACTTTTTTATACTTATAGAAATACGGACTTATTAACAACAATATTTTGAGATAACATAAACATGCCATGTCATAATTAAGACCATGAAGCTTAACAAGAGATTAAAATAATGATTTAATTTAGAGAAAAAATTAATAACACTGGTATGAAACTTTATTTCAAGGCCGTCTGCGTTTATTAAACAGAATATTTCAGAGTTCTTTATAAAGGTTGTATTTTATTAATTTTAGTAAGAGTTCACTCTAATTTTGGTCTTCCGAAATTGACTAAACCTTAACGCTGTGATGCTCCCTGCTACTCTATACATGTTTTGTAACGACAATCGGCCCAAATCGCAATTATTTTAAACAGTGGTTAACGTAATCTAGAAATGCACTGTGTCCCACACGAACGTAGAATCTACCGGGATAAATATCGTATGCTCTAAAACAGATCGTGGTCTATAGGATAGACCATGATGTGGGCATACGGATAGGTTCTACCCGTATGCCAAATCTCATCCAAATTCGTTTAGCCGTTGAGGCAAGAAAAGGATATAGAGACAGATAGAGTATCTTTCGATGATCTTAGTGATGTATGATCATCATTCGGTTTAAATGCTAAAGATTCTAAAGATAAACATTGAAAAAGAACTTGGAGGAAATGGTCTGAACGTTGGGACTGGGAATTAATGCACGCCCTGTTCGAAACAATCCATACTATCCATACTCCATACTATAATATTATAAATGCAAAAGTAACTCTGTCTGTCTGTCTGTTTGTCTGTCTGTCTCGCTTTCCTGCTAAAACGACTGAACCGATTTAAAGGAAATTTGGTACTTACACAGATAGTTTAGAGCCTGAGAAAGGACATAGGCTACTTTTTATCCCGGTAGTATGTTCCCGCGGGATAATTTCCGACCACCACGCGGGCAAAGCCGCTGGCAAAAGCTAGTATATTATATTGAAAAGAAAAAGCATTTCTTCGCTTTATAAATGTGTAAAACAAACAACACGTCTTGTCGGTCATAGCTTCCGACGCGACCGTATAATTGGGCATCCAGCTGTGAAAGTAAACCTTCCACTACACATTTATTGAACACGAATAAAAATACTAACTAAGACTACGTTCACACAGCATTGTACTTTTTTTTGTGGGTGGGAAATCATCAAATGACGTGTCCCGCTCTTGGGCGGAGCGGGAGGGCGTGTCAGACTTTTACCGTCTAAAATCCGCCGTGTTCCTTCAGTTGCCCATGTGCCAGGGCCACGGTGTCTATTTCGAACAAATCTCGCGATCCTGGCAGACGGCATTGTTCTCCAAACTGCACTTTTTTAGGGTTCCGTTGCCAAATGGCAAAAAACGGAACCCTTATAGATTCGTCATGTCTGTCTGTCTGTCTGTCTGTCTGTCCGTCCGTCCGTATGTCACAGCCATTTTATTCCGAAACTATAAGAGCTATGCTGTTGAAACTTGGTAAGTAGATGTATTCTGTGAACCGCATTAAGATTTTCACACTAAAATAGAAAAAAAACAATAAATTTTGGGGTTCCCCATACATAGAACTGAAACTCAAAAATGTTTTTTTTCATCAAACCCATACGTGTGGGGTATCTATGAATAGGTCTTCAAAAATGGTAATGAGGTTTCTATTATCATTTTTTTCTAAACTGAATAGTTTGCGCGAGAGACACTTCCAAAGTGGTAAAATGTGTGTCCCCCCCCCCCGTAACTTCTAAAATAAGAGAATGACAAAACTAAAAAAAATATATGATGTACATTACCATGTAAACTACCACCGAAAATTGGTTTGAACGAGATCGAGTGAGTAGTTTTTTTTTAAAACGTCATAAATCGTAAACCGCAATTTACCTTACATTCAATCAATTTAAATATAAAAATTAAAAAATATATATATTTTTAAACCGAAAATACGTACAGGTTTGTACGGAACCCTCGGTGCGGAGTCCGACTCGCACTTGGCCGGTTTTTTTTTGTCAGTTTTAAGCTATCACGCAGAGTTACACCGCAGGTTTTTCATCGTTTTGTCCTATTTCCGCAACATTAAAGGACTATAAGTACACTCGAAAAGCACGTTAAGCCGTTGATCCCGGCTTTTATTCCCGTTCCAGGTTTCCATATTCATTATACGCATAGCAAAAGTATGGAACTCTCTGCCAGTTCCACGTTTAACCTGTCTGTCTGCCTTCAAAACAAGAGTGAACACACATCTTGGCACGCTCGTTCCATCATAGGTAGACGTCCTCCATCGTTTGCCATGAGGCGTGATGGAGGTGAAGAGTAGGCTCATTCAGCGTAAAAAATAGTAGATCTATGACAATCGTTACTGGTAGTCAGAAACCCGAGTCGGACCAGTCTTACCAAGGAGTATCGTGTTATCCAGTAACTGAATTGTGAAGGTCAGACAAGCAGTTGCTAAAATACTGGTATTCAACTGCATCTGATGAGACTGGAAGCCGACTCCAACTCAATAGGAAGAAGGTCAGACAGATTTATTTACAGAGAATTAATTACGCCGCGGGTATTTCACCGTTTTGTCCCGTTGTTACAACGACATTTGAGAACCATACTTACCTAATGAAAAAAGCCAGTGTCGTTCTTTACCGTGTGAACGTAGCCTTACATTATACAAATCGGTAATACCCGTGACTATATCCGCGAAGATTTTATTTCTACCTGAAATCATGAAATTGCAAGTGAACCGTTGTAGCAATTTTGCTAGATTTCACTGGCTACTAGGTATTGGCAAATATACACAAACGTGCCTGTAGATCTGTCCATTAATCTCTTAAATTCTGCAATAACTAGATATGTTTAAATTTATTTGTATTGAAGTGTTATAGCAACAGCCCGTGCATCAAATATTCCTTTATTACTGTTTTTTTGGGCAGTTTTACGACGGTCAGTAAAAGTTGTCTCGACTCAACCATGCGTTTAATACACTTACTTCAGCTGGCGTAGACTCCAAATTAAAAATATGACACAACATTGGCCTTTATTACCGTTGTCTTTTATTATCGTTGTTGTGTCTTGTATAATATTTTACACTGGCGAGTACATTCTCTGAGTGTTAAACATTCATACTATGGCTTTTAAACTCAAAATACCGTTATTAGGTCATATTGGTATCCGAAGTTAGATAATACACGGCTAATATGATTTTATCGAAAGCCTTACGGAGTGTATGTATGTATACGCTTAAAAAAGTTAGGTCCAATAATTTTAGCTTATTGCAGCCCGGTGCTGGTCTCTTAGACCCGCCCTACATTAATTTCTGTAAATGGTCTAAGATAACGGGATAAAGTTTATAATTTCTTACCTGTTTTAGAATCTATGGGGAATTATATGAGGAGCCTAGTAAACAGCAATTTTCTCAAAAACCGGGATTCGTGCAATTGGGAGCGCGTTTAATAGGTCTTGGACAATTAGGCATCGTCGAACGACACAGTCCTAGATCTTATAGGGTAGATGAGGTACTAAACGTTTTTTACGGTATATTAAGCTTTGGAGCGGGGCGTATGACTAACTCTGAACAACTTCAACATCTAGGTTATTCTGAAGATTGGAGTCACAACTAACATCAATTGTTCAGGTTCAGAATGATTTTGCGTAGAGTCGTAATTCGATACAAGGATTGCCACGTCTAGATACAACTGTTAACTTATCTAAGAGCAGATAATAAGAACATAATACTACTACCATATACTGGATGGCTGCACAAGTCTTATTTATGTTAAATTGCAGTGATTTGTAGAACGATATAACAATAAGAGTTTTACTAAAGAATTTTTCCAATAAAATTGACGACTTATTTTACGTTCTTAAACCTACAATCGATTTTATTCAGCTGAAGTTTCACAACAAAAATGCCAGTCAGGTGCCTTTGAATTTGTATCGTTAGTTAAAATATTACTAACTGTTATTTTTAACGGCCTTCCTGATAAAGGAAGTTTTTATTTATATACTTTCATTTTCCTTCCTATTTATTTTAAATGAATACCGCTTTTGTGGTTATGGAAGCACCATAATATGGTGTTAAGAACTCCATTGCTCAGTGTCTGACCTCTCAGTCGAGAATCTATCTGGAAGGGATCGTTTTCTAATGGTTAATGGTTAATACCGTGCTGTCCCGAGCTGGTTAGTCAAGAGTAGCTCTCCTATGCTGGCAATATTAATTTGGAAACAGTAAAACTGTCCATAGTTCCAATTTGGTATTAGAAGAGTTCTTACAATTTTTAACTGGACACTAGGACAGTCCTCAAAGTGTGGTATCGTCTGACTTATCCTAACTTATTTGCGGTTCGTGCGGCACCATTTTTTGTACGAAACATTTTTATCCTCTGTCATCTCAGAACTCATTTCCTTCTTCACACCATCCTTTAAATTAAAAACCATTAAAATATTTGTTTTTCGCAGGCAACAATCGGTATCGACTTTTTGTCGAAGACTATGTACTTGGAAGACCGCACGGTCCGACTGCAGCTTTGGGACACCGCCGGTCAGGAGCGCTTCAGGTCCCTCATACCCTCCTACATCAGGGATTCCACGGTCGCAGTTGTGGTTTACGATATTACCAGTAAGTAACAAGTGCTCTTTTCAAATTTTGTGATTTAACAGAACATAAGGAGTCACATTTCATGAAGGGTTTTAAACGGATATTTGAGTATGTATACGCAAACTGCGTCGTACATCCTGGGCAGTCAACCTCGTCGTTATAGCTGACTGGCTAATCTTAACACGAGACAAGACAAGGGTAATTTTGGTGTCATTCTTTGAAGCGCTTTTGATCCCTCATAACCCTCCTACGTTAGGGATTCCACGGCCTCAGTTGTTTGTAGTTTACGATAATACCACTCCAGTAAGTTACGAGTGATTTTTGAACTGTGTGAATTAGCAGATATTACGGAGTCAGTTTCGTGAAAGATTTTTAACTGAGCCTTGAGTGTCTAATCGCCGTCTAGTACCTATAATAGCAATATCCTTGAAAATGAATCAGTTTGTGATTGATATTGTGTTTCGTAATAAGAGTGCTGGGCAGTCAACCCCGTCAGCATTCTAGCTCAACACCAGCAAGACATAGTTAATTTTAGTGTCATAATTAAGAATATACTTTAATATGAGTGAAGTATTGCGACAAGGACGGGGCCGATCAATAATGCACCCAGAAAAAGCCATATTTGATACTTCATGAGAATTATTGATAGGCCACCGCTGTTGGCCTTCGCCATCGACCCGTGGGTGTGCTATAGTGCATTTCTATCGAAGTGCTGACTACTTTGTACCTGTAAGTATTACGTTCGGAGAACATTATCAATTCTGGAAAGCTGTGGGCTTATAAGCAATGTGTATGTGTCATTAATTTGCCGTATCTTATGTTATGTTATATCTTTAAACGAGCAATTCTTGTATATATATATATAATCTGAATCTCGGAAACGGCTCCAACGATTTTCATGAAATTTAGTATACAGGGGTTTCAGGGGCGATAAATCGATCTAGCTAGGATTCATTTTTAGAAAATGTCGTTTTATACGTGTTTTCAATAACCAACTTTATGGATAATCAACTTAAACATAAACTTATGTTTTTTTTTTTATCGGAGGAAAACAACAAAATGTAATTTGTATTTAACCTCTAAGTCCCTGAGATACCACATCGTTTTTTAATTGTGTCTGTAATTACGGTAATTGACTGGTTAAATATAATTTAAAAAAACAAACAATTTATCAAAAAAAAAAAAATGTACCGAGCAAAGCTGGGCAAAGCGGGCATCCAGGTACTGTTCTTAAACTGTGAACTGTAATTGGTGAATTTTCTCGCCAAATCTGTGACGTCTACATACTTGATTGGTTCCGTTATCAGCAAATAATGTGAGCAGTAACTCTCAGACTAGACTCTGCAATTATCTAAACGAGATGTACAAAAACTGGTTTCTGAATTTAATCTTCAAAGAACTTGGAGATAAATAAGAAAAGAAATTGGGCACACAAGTTTGTTCTTGAAAAAGTTCAAGTACATAAAATATTGCTCGCGTCCAACTGTGTTACGCGAATTGAATCCCGAGGTAACGATATCTTAAACCCTCGGGCTTCGCTCGCATCTGGCTAAAAAATAACTCCATTATATTTTACGGACGGCACACAAAGTAACAGATATGTTGTCATGCGGTGAGAAAGGGTGTGTCCTCTTCATCTTAACGGTTCTCTGGCCTTTTGCATGGTCCACTTTGAGGAATTGGTCGTGCGTTTCTTAGCAAGCGACTGATCTAACGATACGGTATTTCAACCATGACGTTTTAAGTTTATGGGATCTGATGGCCATGGTTTGGCTTGCCATGACACATCAGTATGCTGGATGCTTTTACCCATGTCCAAGAAATACCACCTCGATTAGCACTCTAATTGCGCGTAAAACACTATCAATCACAATATTAATCATTTTGAATAATATTGCTGATCTATGGCTTCATAAGTTACAAAAATTTGTCTGTTCAAGTACGTAAAACACGCAATGAATTTTGTTAAGCTGTCAAAAGTATTCGTACGGTTAGTGTGTACGCAATTACCCTGCTGATATTACGAAACTTACAAACGTTGTCCTTCGAAAGGAACCACATATTGTGTGATCTTAGTATGGCAACGCGTGTAAACCGAATCCTCTCGACGACCGCGTCATCTGACATTGACATTTGGCGTGCATTTCAAACCACAACACCTTGATTTCCAGTACGTATTGCGTCCTTTGCTTTGTGTAGAGTTTTGTCAGCGTGTTTCATACAATGTTTTGAGCAACCGGGAAATTAAAAGACGTGATTACAGCTGTGTTGCACGTAGCGTGGCTCTGAAAGGCTGAAAGTGGGCCAATGGCCCACCGGTCAGCGCCTCAGGTTACGATTTACTCGCGATCGTATATCGGGTTTACTGTCATGGGCTTACCTAGGTGCCTCTCCTCATTTTATTTGTCATGAGATACCTAAAAGACATTTCAAAAAACCTATCAAGTAATTCGACTTTATTATTAATCTTTTTTATGGCTGTCTCCGGCCGTAACTGTAAGTTACGAGTAAGCCTACTTTGGAAATGTAATAAGCTGTTTGCTCTCTTATTCGCGCTGAACAAATTACTCAAATGATGTGAAGGAACACAATCATTCAAATTTCGTAGCAGTCACAAAACAATTTGAAATCTTTAATTAAGTCAATTGTTCGCGAGTGGTGTGCGAGCAAATATAGACTTTATTCTGTGGGGTGAAGGTTAATATTTGGTTTGGGGGTTGTCTGTCGTCTGTAACAAATATTTGCTTGCTCCACCCCACGACGAACCTTGGGCCTGGCTGTTTGTCTAAGTACATGATGTCTAGTCTAAAGTTTCTTTTGTGTTCTGATTCTAGATCAATGGAATGTAGCCCCCTTTTCCATCAGCATCTCTGACGCATTTATGGAATAAAATTAAATATGTAGTTCGCCGTTACAGTTCTTATATAGTAATAAACTTTTTTGAAACGCGTCATACCTTAATTTAGATGCGACGTTAACGAGACATTATTGTCATTTCACTCCACACATTAGCCTCCACAAATTCATTTTCGTCAATCTCTTAAGTACCGGTTCCACAAAGATTCTTATAAACATAACTATCCTAATGTTTATACATACATTTGTAAGAGTATGTACCGTTCGAAGCATGTTCAGCCGTTTCAGTATCGATTGAGAATTACAGCTACCGATTGGCACAAATTTAGTTTCATATTGTTCAAGGTTCGACTTCAGAATCTTCATAATTGTATGTTTTTCCGTAATTAATGTTATTGTTGTTCGATTTAATAATGTACTTGAATTTTCAGTGTGAATCATGTTTCTATTAATGTTTTGTTTTATGATGTAAAGGTTTTATCGTTTTATAACTTCTCCCTATGTCTTCTTCTTGCAAAATTTATTGTTTTAACATGCCGCTTGCGATATTACTCCGTTTTCTATTAGCGTTCTTTCTGACATTTTTCTTTTTACTAGGCTCCTTAGGGTCGTAGCGTCATTTATAGCCTATAACTATCTTCAAGAATTGGGCTATCAGATGCGAAAAGTATTTTTCAAATCCGACTGTTAGTTTCAGAGACTACCCCTACATACATACAATCTTAGAAATAAATGTTACCTCTTTATAATATTAGTATAGAAGATTATTGTATCGTATGGCGCCGGACGTAAAGAATAGCATCATCCCATTTCCTCCCGTGGGTGTCGTAAGAGGTGACTAAGGGACTAACTAGAGAATGGGCAGCAGCTTTCTCTATGCATTTTATCAGCACCATACTGCGATCGCAAACCCGCCTGCCAAGCGTGGCGATTATGGCAACCCCCCCCCCCAAATAATGACAAGCACAAATAAAAAACGGCCCCTAGTGCCCGGCGGCCCACCTACCCTTGACTATGGTAGCAGTCAAGGCCATGGTGAGGCATAGGGTGCTAACAATCCCCGGAAGAGATCCGGCTACCACAATCACCGAAAACTGGACCTGGCAACCTACAACACGCGCACACTCCGGACCGACGAGAAGATCGCTGAACTTGAGGAAGAATTGAGCAGGTTACGATGGGGCATAGTAGGGTTATCTGAAGTCCGAAGACAGGGGGAGGACTCGATAATCCTAAATTCCGGAAACCTGCTCTATTTCCGGGAGGGCGACCAGCAGTCCCAAGGTGGTGTCGGGTTTATCGTCCATAAGTCCCTTGGGAGCAGCGTTGTGAAGATCGAGAGTGTGTCGACCAGGGTAGCGTTCCTTATACTCAGAATATCCGCAAGGTATTCGCTGAAGGTCATACAGGTATACGCCCCGACCTCGACACACCCCGACGATGAGGTGGAGACCATGTATGGGGATATTTCCAGAGCCATGCATGGTACCAAATCTCACTTCACCGTTGTCATGGGGGACTTCAACGCGAAACTGGGCAAGCGAAGCGATGATGAGCTGCAAGTGGGGCAATTTGGAGTTGGAAGTCGGAACAACCGGGGTCACCTACTGGCTAGTTTTATGGAGAAGGAAGGCCTCTTTATAATGAATTCCTTCTTCAGAAAACGCGACCACAGGAAGTGGACCTGGCAGAGTCCTGACGGTGCAACTAAAAATGAGATTGACTTCATTATGTCGACGAAGAAGCAAATATTCAATGATGTCTCTGTGATCAACATGGTGAAAACCGGGAGTGATCACCGCATGGTAAGAGGCATATTGAATATCAATATCAAGCTGGAAAGATCTCGGTTGATGAAGTCAACGCTCCGTCCAGCACCGATCTTCAGAACCCCGAGAGCTTTCAGCTCGTACTCCAGAATCGTTTTGAGTGCCTAGAGAGCTCCATGGACGATTATAACGATGGGTTTGTGGAAACTGTCCATACGGTCGGGTCTAAGTTCTTCAAGACCCGCCGTACAAGTAGCAAAAAGAAACTCTCTGATCCCACATTACAGCTCATGGAATAGAGGCGCGAAATGATCCTGCAGTCTTCAGAAGCTGCACTCGAGTACCGGCAGCTAAATAGACGGATCTCTAAGTCCTTGAAACGCGACCTTCGCCTCTTTAATACGGAACGTATTTGAGACGTGATAGAGCGGAACAAGGGCTCCAAAGTATTTGCAAGAGATCTGTCTATTGGGCGGAGTCAGCTTGCCAAACTGAAGACCGACGACGGCAGAATCGTCTCCGCCAAACCTGAGCTGGTAAGAGAGATCGAGAAGTTCTATGGACAGTTATACACGTCCACCAGAAACCCCGTTATGAATCTGGCTAACGACCCGAGAGCTAGATTGACTCGACACTACACTGAAGATATCCCGGACGTCAGCTTCTACGAGATTCGGATGGCTCTGAAGCTGCTTAAAAATAACAAGGCGCCGGGTGATGACGGAATAAGGCCGAGCTCCTGATGGCCGGCGGAAAACCCGTTCTAAAAGCCCTTCAGAAGCTGTTTGATTCCGTCATACTCGAGGGCAAAACGCCACAGGCATGGAACAGAGGTGTGGTGGTACTTTTCTTTAAGAAAGGTGACAATACCCTACTTAAGAATTATAGGCCCATCTCACTTCTGAGCCATGTCTACAAGCTGTTTTCAAGAGTCATCACGAACCGTCTCGCGCGCAGGTTTGACGACTTCCAGCCTCCCGAACAAGCCGGATTCCGTAAAGGCTTTAGCACCGTGGACCACATACATACGCTGCGGCAGGTTATACAGAAGACCGGAGAGTATAACCTGCCTCTCTGCTTAGCGTTTGTGGACTACGAAAAAGCCTTCAATTCGATCGAAACCTGGGCTGTACTGCAGTCTCTCCAACGGTGCCAGATTGACTATCGGTACATCGAAGTGCTGAAGTGTTTGTATGAAAACGCCACTATGTCAGTCCGGCTCCAGGACAGAGCCTCGAAACCTATCCTTCTGCAGCGAGGGGTGAGACAGGGAGACGTCATCTCTCCGAAACTGTTCACCGCTGCACTGGAGGATGTCTTCGAGGTTCTGGACTGGAAAAAGGCTGGCATCAACATCAATGGCGAGTACATCACTCACCTTCGATATGCCGACGATATAGTAGTCATGGCTGAGACTATGGAGGGCCTCAGTACAATGCTCGATGACCTCAGTAGAGCTTCCGAAAGAGTGGAACATGGACAAGACAAAGGTCATGTCCAATGCTCATGTGATACCCACTCCAATGAAGATCGGAAGCGCTACACTCGAAGCTGTGGACGAATTAACATAATTCTTTATTTTATATAAAACAGATTGTAGTACATATCAGTTTTAAAAGTAGGTAGTATAAAATAAAATATCTATACAATCAAGTGGGTGACGTACTGTTCTCCTAGCTAGGCTATGAAATAGCCTGTATTAAGGAGTAACAGTGCCAATCCTCTCTAATGTGGGTACTACAATTTTATTCTTACAAGTACAATTTTTAATGTTTCACTATTTGATGCGCAAGCGCATTTGTGTACGTGGGTGTGTGTGTGTGGGTGTGTGTAAATAATAAAAGAATCTTTTAGTAAACGACACACGGGTTCTTGGAGTATTACATATTTTATCTTTTCGACGTTTGGTCATTTCAGTATATGGGGTTTTACGGTGTTGCAGCAGAATTGTGTGTAGAATAAAGTGTTGCCGTACGTTGAGGACGTTGCAGTTTTTGTATAGCTGATTAGTTGGATAAATTATCGGACGAAAGGTAGCCGCTTTCAGTATGGCGCGATGTGCAACTTCCAACGGTTTGAGGATGGTTTTTGCAGCACCACCCCAACAGGCAATACAATAAATAGGTAATAATATAATAGATAGGCATAAGGCAAAATAGACATTACGTATAATTATAGGATTTGCAATATTTCTTAAAGTTTTGAAGATATATATAAGTTTACGAACTCTGCCAGTGAAGATATTAATATGAGGTTTAAATTTAAGATTCTTATCTATGACAATACCTAGATATTTGATTTCATCCGTAGACGATATAGGTGTACAGTGGCATGAAGCTTGAGTTTGCAAATTGCATGTGTGGGCTTTAAGTGATAATGGTGGGTTAGGTTGTGTAACAGAACTGATTGAATAGGTAATGAACTTGGTTTTGGAGGTGTTTAGTGTAAGCGTATGGAAATTAAGCCAGTTTAGCGCTACATCAAAGCCATGCTGTGCTTTTTCCTCGAGTTCCGACCATGTATTGGCGCTAAAGGTTATAGCAGTGTCATCTGCAAAGGATGTTATCTTGGCATTTGGGATATTTATATTGCACAGGTCGTTTATAAAAACTAGAAATAAAGTGGAATATGTGTACCTAGGACAGACTGTCCAGTTAGGTAGGTCCAACTTCGAGAAAGAGGTCAATCGTCGAATCAGACTCGGCTGGGCAGCGTTCGGGAAGCTACGCGGTATCTTCTCGTCCCACTTACCGCAGTGTCTCAAGACAAAAGTCTTTGACCAGTGTGTGTTGCCAGTGATGACATATATGCACTGAGACGTGGTCGCTCACAATGGGCCTCATAGGAAGGCTCAAAGTCACCCAAAGAGCAATGGAGAAGGCTATGCTTGGAGTTTCCCTACGTGATCGAATTAGAAATGATGAGATCCGTAGGAAAACCAAGGTTACCGACATAGCCCGAAGAATTGCCAAACTTAAGTGGCAGTGGGCAGGGCACATTGCTCGCAGAACAGATGGCCGATGGGGTCGGAAGGTTCTGGAGTGGCGACCGCGGAAGACTGGAAGACGTAGCGTTGGAAGGCCTCCCACAAGATGGACCGATGACCTGGTGAAGGCCGCAGGAATGCGTTGGATGCGAGAGGCACAGAACTTGTCGAGGTGGCGGTGCTTGGGGGAGGCCTATGTCCAGCAGTGGACGTCTTTCGGCTGAAAATGATGATAGAAGATTATGAGTACTGAACTCTGAAAGATAGGTATTGGGAAGCTACTAGGTTAGTGGGGAAGGCAGGGACCATTCCTACACCATCTTGAATAGCTAATAAGGATTACAATAAGCTCTTTCTTTTCCTTAATCCTAATTAAGACTCCTAATTGAAAGTAATTAGCCTTTTATTCAAAGGCGAATCACGTATGAGACCATTAGTAAAAGGAGGCTTTTAGTAGTAGACTGGTTAGGTTGTTTTAACCTGCATAGTTTCGTATAGATAACTTTTGGCAAGCTATTTACTTTGGGGATGCCCTAAGGTAGTCTGCGAAATTTAAATTTTCTTCCGTTTTTTTGCAGTTTTCAGACCAGTGTTAGGTTGTGTGTTGATTAAAATATGAGCCACAAACATAACAAATATAGCTTTTCAAAATTATCATCATTAAAATCATCAATACAATACAATCTCTAAGTTAATTTAATAGCATCAAATGATTTTTTCATGACTAAAACATTCAATGGTATTAGATGAAGTTAGAGGGTTGTATTGATGATCTTAATGATTATAATTCTGTGAAGACATACCTACGTGTTACAGTCGCAAATCATATTTTGTTAAACACAGCTTCAAACTGATCTGGAAATTTGCAAAAAACGTAAGAAGGTTGGAATTTCTAAAGCTACCTTGGAGCTATTACTCTAACAGTGATACGTTATCATCTACATAAAAGAATGCTTTTAATTTCTGCCTAGGCGTATTGATGAGGTAGTTTTGCTGGGTGTACTATGCACGGCTTAGCTATATCTCTAATTATTGTTGGTATACCTACAGGGACTCGTTGCTAAGTAAATAATAGTTTTCCGGGTCGCTCTGTCAGGTTAAGCTGCGCTTGTCGCGATCTGTTCGCGGATGGGTGGCCATCTTTACATGGCATTATCCCTCCGTGCCTCGGTAAGCACGTTCAGCTGTTGTTCCCATTGCTGTCATTAGGGGATTTTTGATAGACGTAACGGGGAGTCAGAAGCCCGAAAGTCTGACAAAACCAGTCTTAACAAATTTGTGGAGGTCAGATAGGCAGTCTCTCCATGTAAAATACTGGTATTTAGCTGCATCCCGTTAGAAGCTGACCTCAATATAGTTGTAGAAAAGGCTAGACCGAATGATACCTACCCGGCTTCAGTTAAAAAGTTACAACTGCGCAAGATATAAAATGTCTTGGTCGATACCGTCACAGCACTTCGGTTTCACATTTCCTTCGAGACTTAAAACTTTCATGTAGAATGCATGACGTATGATGAGTTGATGACACAAACTTTTTAATAGTAATACATAACACAAGGCTGTTGTAATTAGCGGCCGACTTCCGGACGTAGCGCGACCTATAAATATTAATGATAAATTCCGTTTTATTGTCTTATTTATATGCAAGGTCGCGGCAGTATAATTGTTACGGAATTATCTTTTATTTATCGAACACGAGTTTAGCAAAAATGCATAGTTTTAAGTTATTAATTGGCTTCAAGAAAAGGAGGTTCTCAATTTTTTTTGTTTGTTTTCTTAGAACTCCGGCAATTATAAACTGTTTTGAAAAAATCTGTTTTCTGACAGAGTATTCTGATAGGGCGGTTCCTGAAATCCTGATTAGTGATTTTTGGGTTAGTTTCAATAAGACGCATTTTTCCACTTGGTGTAAGGTGATGATGTTATAATAACTTCCTGCCATTGTTATTTATTTCTAAAGTGAAGGTATACGAATTTGTATGGGATAGGTATCACAACTTAAAACTGAAAAAAAAAGTCTCAATAATAAAAAACCCAACAAAGTGTAAAATAACTTTAATTTCCGAAGTCCTAGTCGGTGGCAAAGAAACCGACTTCTGAAATTCAAAGTTATTTTTCATTTTTCAGGTAGTGTCTGTATTGAAAGTTTTGTTTCAATTTGAAATAAACTTGTTTTTGTTTTCAAAATATTTGCATAAGGCAGTCTTGTGGATATTATTTCACAGCTTCCACGAATGCTAAGATTCTGTAGATAAGGCGATAAACCCATCTGATTGCTCGTAAAGCTACTGGTTGGAAACAATAAAGAAAAGAAATGATGTTTAGCGAACTCTTGCGCCTGTAAACATAGCTATAAGGCCAGAGCGTGGGACAGAGTTCAGTGGCATGACACTCACTAATAATACTGTTGTCTTGACAACACGACCTCTGTATGTGTGTGTGTCGATGTGTGCTAGCGTGTGTCGACACTGTGTCCATGTGTGCACAAAAGGAAGAAGCTTGACATATTCGTTTCTCAATTCAAAATGGAAAACAGTTATGACTGTTTGTAATACCGTCCGTTGTTCCGTATGATGTCGGACGTAAAGAATAACACCACCCCATTTCTTCCCGTGGGTGTCGTAAAAGGCGACTAAGGGACTTATTAGAGAATGGGCAGCAGCGTTCTCTATGCATTTTACCACCATACTGCCATCGCCAACCCGCCTGCCAAGCGTGGCGATTATGGCAAACCCTCCAATTTGGGGGAGGCTTATGTCCAGCAGTGGACATCAACCGGCTGAAATGATGATTATAATATCGGATGCACGCGAGACATATAAAAAATTACTAGGAAATGGCTAATTAACTTAAAGGGTCACCCTTGTGCAAAGATAGTTCGATGACATCATAAGTTCATGAGTCATACATACCTACATGATGTTAGAAGCGAATGATGTCCGGCTTGTGATTAAAAACGCCACGTTTTTGGTACTTCTGTGTACCTGTGGCAGCCATCAATGAACGTGATGAATCACATATTCTCATTTTTTGAACTTGTTTGTCGTCATAATAAATTAAATAGTTACGGTATGGTACTTCTGTGTGCTTATAGGCAGCCATCAACACCCATTATGAATCACTTACTCCCGTTTGTTTTAGTCATTGTCATAACTAATCGTCTACATCTTTTTAGCCTTTTCCAAACTATATTCGGGGTCCGCTTACATTCTAACCGGATGCACCTGTATTTTACATGGAGCAACTATCTGACCTTCACAAACTGGGTAACATGATAGGTACCTCATGGCCAGACTGTTGGTCATACTTTTGGTCTTTTGACGTCCCGTAACGACTGTCAACGCTTTACAAATGACACCCGGGACCGACTGCTTAACACGTTGAGTGCCAAACACAGATTGATGGTTAATCCCATATGGGTTAATCGCATACAAAATTGTTAGTAGCAAGCACGCGATATCGCGTGATCGGCCATATTGTGCAGAGCCGACGAATCACGCGATAACGCGTGAGCGGCACTCAACGTGTTAACGTGCTTTGGGTCTCTATGTTATTCACGGACTAATCTCGGCAAGCGTTGCTTAACCCTGCAGATAAATAATAATTTATTTTAGGACAACCAACACACAGTTATCTGATCCCAAACTAGGCAGTACCTGTACTATGGCAACCAAATAAGTGATAAACATACTTATATTTTTCTAAATACATACATATTATAGATAAATTACACCCAGACACAGAACAAATAATCGTGCTCATTACACAAAGATTTGTCCTGGGTGGGAATCGAACCCACGACCTGCGCCTTAGCAGTTAAAGTCACTAACCACTATACTAAAAGGCCAGTCTAATCTATCTAGATCTATCCGTGCGGCTGTTAATATTTAGCTAGGAGCCCCTCACAATGAACTATGTAGTGATTATAATATTATATAGTACGTATACTAATTTGAAAGCCATACAAAATCACCTGCGTACGCACACCTACACGAAAATTGTCGCTATGCGCTTATTTAGTAATCCATTGCCGTTCGGCTTGAACGACCGTCCATAATGGATTCGACACTTATGAATGAAGTGACTACGGTGCTGGTTATAATTCTCATAATACTATGTTATGAGAATTTAATATGCTGAACTTTTATGACTGATTGGATGTATTGTTCCAAACACACACATACGAAATGGAAATCAGAAGAGAATAATACAGAGTTGTATCGTTAGATTGAGAAGCTGCTTTTTCCGTCATCTTGACTTGTTATATAAACATACTGCGATCTTTCGGTCACCAATTCGTCTACCAAGCATGATTATGAAACGTTTTACACAATATTTGCGAGCATTCTCTCTCACAGAGAACAAGCCTGTGTCCACCAGTCCTACAGAGTGTGGGTTGGTGGAGGTCACATGTCTTCAAATGATTGGTTGTAGGCCTTGCCGGTTCCTTCATTATGCTTTCCTTCACCGTTTTGAGAGTGATTAATAATTTACGCAAAGTTAAGAGCCGATGTTCGAATACACGATGACATCATCATCATCCTTGCGTTATCCCGGTTGCATCCTTTCGGAGCCCGGGGTTCGCTTTCCTGCTTTTAGCTCTCCACTTCGGACGGTCTTTTGCTTCCCTTATGGTGAGTTTGTTGATACGCATGTCATCCGCTACGACGTCAAGCCAGCACTTTTTGGGTCTGCCCCTTCTACAGGGACCCAGCGGAGGCGGCATGGCCAGACATTTGTTCCCCACATAGCTAGCCGGTTTCCGTGATACGTGCCCATACCAACGTAGGCGACACTCCTCACACACGATGACATAACCTACAATTCGCGACCGTTTCCACTGGGCCACCACTGCTCTTCAGTTCATGTATAATGTTAAATTAAACTTTCTCATTGAATTACGGCCCATAATTAATATAAACTCTACGGTCTTTTGCGGTGATTGTGATAAATTTAACATGCATTTCATTCCTACTTGTATAACTTCGACAGATGCAAACTCATTCCACCAGACATCGAAATGGATCGACGACGTGCGCACGGAGCGTGGCTCGGACGTGATCATCATGTTAGTGGGTAACAAGACCGACTTGTCGGACAAGCGCCAGGTGTCCACCGAGGATGGGGACAGGAAGGCGAAGGAGCTCAACGTTATGTTCATAGAGACTAGCGCTAAGGCAGGATACAATGTTAAACAGGTAATTATCTTCAGCCTCCTACCCTTACGAGCCACCAATAACTTACTACGATCTTTTGGTCGGGTTAAAACCGTGACCAAGCGCTCTATATCCAGGTTGGCCGCATTCACTTGGCTATTTAGAATACTTAATCTGGGTCCTCAAAATATTAAAGGATAATATTCATTTTATTAACAGCAAAGTTAGTAAACCTTGTAATTACTACGGAATCCTTAAAATGGTAAGCGAACCGTTACTCCTTGTGGTGAGACTGGCAGCTCTCGGGGTCGATTTGTCGCGGGGTTGACTTGTCCTGCGGTTGAATTGACACGGGGTCGAGTTGTCGTAGAATCGTCATAGTGTATGTGTAATAATTATTTTTATTTAATTTTGAGAGTTTTATGGTAAAGCAATTTCTTTCGGACAGCCATTGGACAGAAAGAATTTGCAGTAGCACTGTTTTCTCAACAATCTACTGGAGAAATATGAGCAACGACTTAGTCCGCGTGAAATGTTTTGTTTTAACATAAACAAGATATTTCACGTGCCCGCGATATTACTTAACGTTCTTTCGGCCTTTTTTTCTTTTTACTCGGCTCTTTAGGGTCGTAGCGTGATGTTAAATTTAAAAAATCTGTACTGTAAGTTCCAGAAATTATCCCCCTACATATAAACTTACAAACAAACATTACCTCTTTATAATATCAGAATAGACAGGCAATATAATTAGCCAGAATCTTCAAACTCTTACATCGATTAACCCACAATCGTACGTCAAACAAACCTCATTACCAAAATCAATGTAATCAATAAAGTGAGAATGGATAGTTAGCCGTTAACGAGTGTGTATCACGTCTGGCTAGTGGTGACGTCACCGATCGATTGGGGTCGTATAATTCGACCTTTACCTTGACTGTGGAGGATAATAGATGATTCAAGGAAACTCTATTTAGTTTAGTTCTTCACTGTAACAAAACTCGGGGTCCTTGCTACAGTTTTCGAAATAGTTACTGAGTTGTAGGTGCTGAATAGGAAGATTATGAATAAGATTCGGTTTTATTTCACGAGGAAATTGGGAAATGACAGCTTAAATTATCTCTTAACATTTACGCTCCGCCCTGGAATGTAAATGTGATGTTGTCCCACAAATAATGGGACACTGAATATGATGTCTAGCGTGTCCTGTTGTCTGCACGCTACAGGAGTTGAATGGACGCTGGAAAGTGCCAAAATCGCAGCCAAATTCTGGGCTCCTTGTAATTATATTGCGTTCGATACGCTAAGATGAAGAATATCTCTTAAGGTGCTACCTCACCGGGAGCATTCACCTGCTGTTTTATGTTGGAGTTGGCTTCCAGTATAACTGGATCGGTTCTCCTCACTCACTGATGTAATGGTCGTATTTGAACTGTTACATTAGAGACGAATACTCCTGGTAAGGGAGCGCTTTCAGAGATATTTAAGTTGTCATTTCCCAATTTCCCATATGCTTTTTAATAGTTGAACTGATCATAAAAAAGATATGTTTATGTGTAAAGTTACACGGAAATATGAAAATACAACTGATCTTTTGTATGGAACAGCGGTTTTTTTTCATATTTCTTAGATTTTCGTATGGAGTTATTCATGTTTAAAATAAAAGATTATTCTGTAAAGCTGCCGCCGCAAGTAAACGTGGCGCAAATAGAAAAAGAAATGGAGAAAAAAATACCTTTTTCTTTAGTAAGGCTTATTTTTCTTCACAATTTGTTCAGATATAGCCTTAGCTTATGGTGGCAGAATTTTTGGTTCCGGTACATGTTTGGACCTTGTTTATAATTTGTAATTATATATTTCAGTTGTTCCGGCGGGTGGCGGCCGCGCTTCCCGGCATGGACTCTGCCGAGAACAAGCCACCGGAAGACAGTATCCTTTGCCAAATACAAAACAACATGACCCGAGTACACTCAGCGACAACAGCTGGTTAAGAAAACCCGCGGTTCCAAAAGCAATGGAAAGTAGAACTAATGACAGTTTTTTTAACCGAAATGATCGCTAATTGTTGTCGCTGATTGTACAATATACGGGTCGAACCGTGTGTTAAAAGCGAACATTCCATATCGGCATGCATTGGTGATTTGTTGCATGCACGGTATATCTGGGACTTGCATCGGGATGAAAAAAGGGTTATTATGTGTGCGGTTCGTCCCTACAATACTTACTTTGTTGCCTTAACTTGGTGGCTCGATGACGGTAGAAAAAAAAACATCTGTCACATTCAAAAGCGTCGTCACAGATAATAAATTAAATTGAAACTTCGCGTAAAAAGATATAATACAGGAATTTAGTGTAAAAAAAAATGTTGTGATAATGTAAAATTTAATAAATAGATTATTCGCCAATTCGAGTGGCCAAGTTAACCCAACTGTCCAACAACTTGCCAACCTTTGGCCAACAGTGAAGAACTAATGTTTTTTTAACTCACCCAGACCCACGCTCGTTCATACACGCACATATATATCAGGTATTTAAGTAATATATTTAGTGTGTACACGAACCATATGATTGCTAGAATTTGTTTTTGTTCCGATACGGCAGGACATTGGCGGATTATTTGAATGGAATTAATTGTTATATTGTGTGGAATCAGCTGCGTCTTATACAAAGAACTTTTTTTATTGCTGAATTATATCCATAGTGACGGTTACGGTGGAATGAAAAAGTTCTATGATCGTAGAAAAGTAATACATGCAAAAACATAACGGACCAAAAGAAGGCCGAAGACTAAATATAAATAATCTTTTTTTTTTAAAGATAGTTTAAAAATGCTATTTCCGCGGCTTGTAAGTCTGTGGTTCATTTCGAAATTTAAACGGAAACATCGATTCGGATAAAATGGCTGCTGTTCGAATTACAAACCTTGTATTCTTTTATAAACAGAAATCTTTTTAAAATTACTATAAATAAAAATGATGCCTATATTTTATCTAATGTTCGTATGAATGAGGTTCTATGGGAAAGTTTCCTGGAAAAATTACAAATTCAAGAAAAAAATTACGCAATATTTTCTAACGTTTTTTTTGTATGAGTTATTAAAATTTTGACAGGACAGTGTCCTGCGGGTGAGCTAGTTAGTAATAAAAACGTATGCCCAGCTGATTTCACACAGCGTTTATAGACGTTCCACAAACGAAGTGACGTGTTCCGGACGAGTCCGTGTTACGGTGGTGGTTATAACAGTCTAACGTCTGTGTTGTAAGTAAACTTAACGTTACTAATATTATGTGTCTATGTACCTCTACCCATAACCCATCTACTTGTCTATTACCATGGCTCGGTTACACCGCAGTTTACTTTCTTTACAAATACTTAACTTTTATTTATTTCATTCTTATCTAAACGAGATTAGAAGAACGTTATTACTCGCAGCAGTCGCGGTCATGAATCGTGCGAGTAGGAGGGTGCGTTGGTCGTCTCGCTCTCGCGTTTTGTGACAGCGCTTGCTATGAACGTTGGTGTTCTTAATATAGCGTTGTGTATGTCTAAAATAAGTCAAGTATCTGTAAATTATGTAATATGTGGCTAGGTCTGTTCACTTGCATACGTTTCTGTAAACATGAAAATATAAACATTTAGAAGCAGTGCATATACCGTGAACAGGTCCTTTATATTATAATATTTTTATTTATGTATTAAAATTAACATCGCTTTATAACCATGCTTATTGATATCCAGTTAGTTTAGTCGGCAAAAATAATCAAAATTTTTGCATTCTGCACTACTCAATATAAACTTTGATTATGCCAAATTACATACTCTACCGTCCGCAAAATTTTCTTAAAAAGGAGTACAAAGTGTTTGCTTCACGAATAAATTTACGTTGCCGACTGTACATGCCTAATATTTATGACGGTAACGATGTCCTGCTTAATATATATCAGCTGTTGCTATGTTTTCATTATTTGCGCTTTCTAGGGTTACCTCAATGACAAAAAACATTAGTTTTCTTACTTAGAAACCGCATGTCGAATGCATGCTCCGGACATATCTGTGTCTTACTATTATTTCTTTCCTAATGTGAACTGACTTCACATTGACATTGTTTCTAAGTGAATCAACTTACTGTTGTAATCTTCTGTTTAAGCCAATTTTACTTCTAAAGCCCACTTGCACAACTAAACACTAATGCGTTCAGCGCTAAAGATTTTTCAAACATCTTTCTGTCTCTAACAACTAACGATTGAGAGAAATGGATCGATTCAGTGCAGATTTCACTAACGAAACTGTACGCGATCCAGCACTGTTAAACCTTGTTTATGATCTGACATTTTCAAAATTCCACAAGAATTTTGACATTGATAGCTTTAGAACGTCGTTTAAATGTGCTGAATATGTTCAGTTTTATATGTGGGATTCACTCTAAATAAGTGTAGCGCTGAGTGAATTTAATGATTTCTGGTGCAAGCAGGCTTTGGAGTCCATTGTTTCGATTTTAACGCTTGGCGTAGGCATCTGAGTCTACGACTGAGGTTTGAATCGAAACAATGTTCTTATGGAATATAATAAGCATACAGGTGTCGGTGAACTTCATGGGGAAACTTACAAGTAAACTAAGTCATAAACAAACGTGTCAAAAAAAAAATACTGCATATGTTCCTAAGTACTAGCAAGCGGTATGCGTGTATGACCAAATGTATGAACGAATACGAAGCAAAAGAAGTATAGTATGCAAGGATCGTAGCAGGTGGCGTTTTTAGTTTCTGTCTACCCCCATGGGAACAATGGTGTGAATTTATATGTATGTATGTTGCTAAGTTTATCAGAATATTTGAAAGAGTTAACCTACAGAAAGATTTGAGGACGATGGGATATGTTTGAGAGCATTGTTTTGATAGGGATTTAAAGTCAAACTAGTTATTTAAACTTTGTTAAATCGTAAAGGTAATGACTGGCTCGTGGCTAATTGGTAACAGCCTCACGGTTCTATAAAAGGTTAAGTTCTTGGGTGGGTGGCCATCCATTACATATCGAGAGCCGTCTGGTCCTAGCTGTGTGTCATTCGTAGATATTCGACAGTGGTTGCGGGTAGTTGAAGCCCAAAAATCTGATAACCAGTCTTACCAAGGGATATCGTGTTGCCCGGTAAATGGGTTGTAGCGATCAGATAAGCAGGCGCTCCATGTTCAATACTAGTTTTTTTTACCACATTTGCCGACTATTTACTACCCTTTCAAAAGAGGAAATTCATACTTTCAGCCTTTTTGGTTAATTCTAGAAAAACTAATCATTTGGTAATTTTTATCTGATGTTTTGATGCTATATGTATATTTGAAAGTATTACCTAGTTACGTTGATAAGGAATAATTTCGATATGATGTATCGATAATCGATAATACGTATGATTTATGAGTAACATTAATAAAATTGTATGATTGCGAAGCGATACGAACACTAGTAACAAATTAATGAATATGTCTTCACGACGATGCATTAGTAAGTACTTATCTAACGAAATCTCGGGTAAAGGATATGGGGAATCGATAGCAAAAAAAACTTTGTAAAGGATTGTCTTCTTTGAATTATTAATATAGTATGTGCAATCATAACCATGCATTCAGGATATGGTTCTAAACCCCCAACGTAGAATTTCTACGTAGATAAGAAGCTCTATATTTCATAGAAAACTGCAATACCTAACGCGGTCAAACTGTATGGAATAGCTATTAACTTTTTTGTAACTGACGAAAAATTTCAAAATTTCAGGGGGATTCAGAATCATGTACTGAATCCATGAAAGATTCCCTGCCACACTATATATATAGTCTTCTATTATTTCAACGTTAATAATATTTGTAATTGTTATTCCTGGTTATCCTCCCCGCTTTCATTCTTTCCACGAGACGCTTTTATTAATTCAAGTGAATGTTGTATGACGCAAGACTTATCTGATGCCAGAATTTTATGAATGCCGTGCATAAGACTAGTTTTAAGAACTTAGGGCAAAGTGACTTGAAATTTGCTACATTGATAACTAAAAATAAAATTAAAACTCCATAACTATTATGCTCGCAACTTCTCACATATACTCGTAGTTTCGGTGAGGTTTCCCCAGTTTGCCGACACCTCGCTTCCTTCGAACTGTATCTTAGTACAATTTATATTTTCCTTAATGTGATTGTACAGTGCATGAGGTGATTCTGAGGCAAGCGCCCGGAGACAACAAGGAGCCGGACAGCGGGTGTGCGTGCTAGTGCGCCGACTCGTCGGGACCGGTCGGACAACCTGCCTACACACTGTCGCCCGACGCACTGCGCCCTATACTCTCCGATCTCTTACTGACCGCAAGGCTTGGTTCAAACTGTGCTATGGAATTCGACCACAGACAAATTAATATGCTTCGATTTTTAAACCGTTAATCGTGTTAAGAGATTCAAATCAACTGTAAATGATTTTAATGCCGATATAAAATTCCTACAATAAAATTGAATTGACAATATTAGAGTTAATAGGTCGGATGGTATACGCCGCAGTCGGCTGAGGCTCTCCGGGCAAACGACGGAGTGTTAGAACCGATCTGATACGTGCTAGCGTGCTTTTGTGTGTTTGTCTACAGTGATATTAGATTGTAATGTACATTCAACTAGTTTTCAAATTATAACGAATTAAGGCATAATATTTATATGTGACTCCCAACTGTTCTATATAGACTTTCGTTCATAGGGTTGAAACTAAATTTGACAATGCCATAACTATGAGGAGGGCGGGTTGCACCAGCATCGGTCATCGTGTCACGCTGGCGACAGTTTAAGTTATGAAGGATAGCAGTTGTAGTAAAGCTTCTTGTGCATTGACGCTCGTTAGTGCCATATTTAACGTATACGTTTCTGTGAAGTAAGATTGTGCAACCCGCCTTTGTAAGAATTGCTACAATTTAGTTATCAGTAGAAAACACTGACCTTTCGTCCTATGTGAACGCAAAACGACAATAATAGACGCTATTTTCAACGAGCCTACGTTGGTCGTGAGTACGAAGCCAGAGAGCCGCTTTAATTTGTGTAAATTATTTATCACCGCTGTTCTCAAAACTGTGAAAGAAAATCTCGTAAGGAAACCGGTATGTCCTAGAATCAATCATTCAAAAACAAGAGAAATTTACCAGCTCGCACTGGGCCCCCGCATGAAGAGGCCCCGTTCCAAGCGGTGTGAAAATTATAGTCAAACTATGTAACGTTGTCGCAAACGAAAGACAGTTCAATTTTGGTTATCATTCAATTTGATTGCTTTCCACTCGCGTGGTTGGCTCACACAGGATGTCTGGTCACTGTTGAGAAGTTTATGAATCAAAGGTCTATTTAAGACAGCGATGTGCTACTTTGACTAAGCATTTACACAAAAGCACTATGTATTAGCCGCACTAGGTAAATGAGTACTTATGTGGGAATTTATTTACTCGCTCTGCGCTTCGTTGTAGAACAAAAAGTATGTGAAATGCTGAAACTAGCTGGCGACATTTTTATAGCATTGCAGGTCCAATATAAATTTTTATAGCTTCAAAAATCAACCACAAAAGAACAAAAATCATTATTTCTGGTATTCGTGGCAAAGAAAGTGGAAATTAAATTCCCTCATTATTTTATCCCTTTGATAATATAATTATATTAATATATTCTAAGCAAGGTTTTATATTTAAGTTCGTATGAGACTGAGACTGCATGCACGCCCTCTGTTGTCACCATGAAGCTTATATAGTTTGGGTAGTGAGCAGAACTTCTGATGCGAATGAACTGACAAGAATATTGTTGCTGAGAGAGAAAGTGTTTGGTGAAAGAGGCGTTTGTGATCGTAACGTCACTTAAATGCGACGCCACTAAAGTGTTTCTAGAACAGTTTTAAAAGTCAATATTCGCTTGGTTTTTATTTCCAAATATC
This sequence comes from Aporophyla lueneburgensis, assembly GCA_932294355.1. Taxonomy (NCBI): domain Eukaryota; kingdom Metazoa; phylum Arthropoda; class Insecta; order Lepidoptera; family Noctuidae; genus Aporophyla; species Aporophyla lueneburgensis. The sequence goes on along the minus strand of OW028739.1, from coordinate 6,828,029 downwards.
GCTGACATTGTTGTCTTTTCACTAAGTAAGATGGTGACGTCGATACTATTTCGGTAAACTGGAACAAACAGGCGCGACAAGACAGTGGGAAGAGACTGGAATAGAACAATTTCTATGAAAACTTCATAGAAATTACCTATTAGAGTCGCGTCTTACACGAGCCTTAAGGCTACCGTCTCATCAGGCCTTCTTTTGACAGTTTCATACTGCGTAGCAAACTCCTTACTGATATTAATTAAACAAGGAAACTATTGTTTTAATTTCAAGTAACGGTTTCAGTAGTGTGAACATGGAACTCGAACTATACTATAAATTCGTTGCTCTATCACTTGATAAAGAGTTATTACTAGTAGTGTACTTTTAACCAGGAAGACACTTTATTTTGCGTATTTGATTTCATCACCATTGCTCTCAAAACGGTGAAGGAATGTTTTCCGTGGTTACGTGGTAGTTTCCTCACGATGTTTCGTGAGGAAACTACCACGTAAATGCGTGGTGGATTGGCACCCACTCCCTTTCAAGGAGCGGACGTCTATGTCTGATATAGAAAGTCAGACAATTTGTAGAATATTTCGTTGTACTGTTCCAGATGACATTTTGGTGGTGAATCATGTTTTTTAATGTTACCTTTACGCGTCTCTATTTAATTTTATGATATAAGAGCTGCCCTGTATTTTGTACATAGCATCTGGCAGCGAGACTCCGCTCTTCCCTTGTCATTAAAATCACGGTTCCTATTTCTATCGGAAAGTTATTAATTAATAGTCTATTCAAATGACGAAACGGTTGGAAATCGTTTGTCGAGATTTTTCCAGTTTTTTTTTCTATGATTAGAGAATTGGGAGTCCCGCGGCCTCTGTACATTAGTATTATTTATTTACTTAGTGCTTAAGTGCATAAACTTATGATTCTTATACTTATCTTAAATGATTTTAGTGAGATTTTTAGCTGGCTATCATGTGTCGTGATCGAGAAACCTAAAGATGAAAGTCTTACACTATTTTTTAAATGTATCATTCCAATGTGCTTTGTTAATGATATAATCAATACATATTAGCAATATACAATAATTTTTAATAACGTTTGGCCTCGTAAAGGATATTTAATAACTTTAATGCTTATTTATAATTATTATAAATTATTTTTATAATTTATTTTAGGTGCAATATTTTTTTGTACTATTTTATTAATGCAGCTGTTTAATTCTAAGACATGATATTTCGACTGTATATTGTATGAGAATGTCTGTAAACCATACCTGCTAAGGTGCAAGGATAATTTGTGGGTTTATACTGTTTTTCTTTTTACAATATTTTAACGGTCCCTAATGTCGCAAAAGGCTCAACTGTTAAGTAATTACTTTTCAATTGCTACCGCCATGGACCGCTTGCCTCATAGACGAAGGGTCGAATTACATTAGCAAGCGAAACTGCAGACGTGATGGGTATCAAAATCTAAAAACATTGCAACGTTTTTTGTGGGGTCAACAACCCCTGTTAGTACTGTTAATTATTGTATGAGTTGAGCAAATCTGTTTTCTTTTATTTTATCGTGACAAGACATCGACACTGATCTGTGAAATTAACACAAAAAAAAGAATTTTCAAACTAATACGTCAAATGACTACACTAAATGTCGTCGATGACCCACACAAAAAAAAAAACATTAATTCTTTTTGTTTGCTTTATTAAGTTTAGGTAAGTATCGATACCCGTCACGTCTGCGGAGTCTCGCTAGCAGCTGTAATGCATAAACAGCCTTATGATTGTACGTATACAGTCGAATTTATCTTGTCGTACCTAGACACCATACACAGAGTAACAAGTAGGAGCCACCGCATCCATGTCACAGTCGTGGGTGCACTCAATATTGATTACTTCCGAATTTCTATTATGCCTCTCTCTATCTTTTACTATTCTGGTCCTGGATTCAATTCCCAAGTCGGGCAAATTGTTTTTGGGTTTTTCCTCCAGAAATTTCTCAGTAGCTAGGGTCTAGATTTGTGGCCGTTTAATGGCAATAGACTCGCCTCCTACTTATTACATGGGAATGTCACTTATAAGTCTAAAACAATACATTATTTGTAAGTCATGCGTAGGCTTCCAAGCTGGAGGTGGAACCTTAAAAAAATGTTTCAAAACATGACCTCCTTTTGGAGCAGATGGTTGATCACAACGATTCAACTGTAAAACATTTTTGTGAGTATTTTTACTTGTATACAAGTTAATGGAAATAAAATAATGAGTGCACCTCACGGCTGTTATATTTGTCTTGAAATTGTAAATATCCATATCACACTGGTTTATTTTGAATAAAATATTTAAAACACTAAGTTTGCATTTATTTACTACTTAGTCTTACTTAACATCCCCCTAATATTACAACAGCAAAACAAGTAACCGGTTTGGAACTTCACTGAACTTAAGCATTCAGTACTGAAAACATTGTACAATATTACAAAAATACTGATGTTTTCAAAATAATTTTGACCGCAAGGCAATAAAGATGTAATTTTAAAAAATATAAATTTTCCGAAGAAAAGTTGGGTCTATTGAAAGTACAGTCAGGAAAATTGATTGTCAAGCAGATTGACATACTATGACAATTGGTCTCGTTATAGCTATTGCATACAATTGTTGGTTGTGATTTGTTTTCCGGACAATTTATTTTCTCTAAAGAATCCTTTTCCCTGACTTTATATAGTTACCAAACTTTTGACTATCAAATACATATTCTTTTTGTTGTTTATCGGATTTCGTACCAGAAATTCGATAGTATAACTATACTAAAAAACAAAAAACAACAAACTGGCTCACTTGGCGAAGAGTATACCACGATACGGCCCAGTCATGCGGCCACTGTACATTACCTCCGACTTCAAACCGAGTCTGGCGACATAAACATTTACGAAAATTATGTCGTGTGATGTCGCGCGACTTCTTGATTTGTCTCTTTAGACACCTGTCGCGGTACTTTCTTCCCCGAGTGTCATAGTAAAACGAAAGAGCGAAATTGCGAGTAAACTAAGTTGGAGAAATTTGCCAAGTCGGAGAGTAGATGATATCCTTAACTCGTGGTACAGCGGTGGACCTGCAGACGCAGTCCCCGATGGGGTCGGAGCAGGAAGGCAACGAGAGCGGCTGTGTGTGCTGAGCGCACCGCGCCCCCCACCCCGCACCGCTTCACGCACGAGTATCGGACACACTATCGATACATTCTATCCAAATATTTTTACGTATGTATTTTTTTATTTAAATAAAAAAAATGAGAGAATTGTTTTGAGGAACGCGCAACGTTTAGAAATGGCATGTGACTTTAATGTTTATCTGCTACATTTTTGTACTACGGATTTAGGCGCGCAATTTTAAGAATTTTTTAGCATCTATGGTAATATTTAATAGCACAATTCGAATTTAAAGTTAGTTTCTTGATCTACCAGTCAAGTAAGTAGAACAAGTAGTTTTGTTCGAATCAGTGCTTCAAATACCTACGTAGTACATAAATGTTGTGGCTCTTATTGAATCTTTGTGATTAGGTAAGTCTTTCAAAACGTTCCTATGACATTTCAAGATTAAATATATCGGCAGAGGAAAGACTGGAATAAAACGTTTATTGTTCGTTTTGCTGAAATTGTGATTAACTTGGGTTTTGATGTTGTGCGTCTACCAAGTTGCTTCAGAATACTTTAGCAGTCTATTTGTAGATTATTGTTACTGCGTTCGCTTAAATCAAAATCTATAGAAAAACGCAAAAGGAGTGATAAGTTCGAGAGTAATGTAATAGAACGAATGTGAGGTCTATCTATGATAAGAAATGGGATAAGTCGCAGTTAGTTTCATTTTCGAGCTCGTTTTCTAAAATGTCAATGTTCTTTGACAGTATAAGTTTAGGCTCGGATTGAGGACTGTTGTACTGTCTGCAATATGTAAAGTATAAGGCCGTGTCTTAACCAAAGCTAGGTTCGCGTGAACATGCGACCCTCACGTTCATAGTGTTCGGCGTACACGTGGTCGCGCCGAGGGTGGACTTCTTCGAAACAATTGAGTGGCATATGAAATTGCACGCGACAGTCGCGGATTCACGCGATCGATCGCTTTGGTTAGAACACGGGGTAATGAAGGTTTAAAACGTGATGATGGTTGTCATACAATTTACTACGTTCGTATTCTGCCCTGAGGTTGTAGGACTTGGGTCAATTTTTGTGAGAAGCTACATGAAAAGCAACTTTGTAAAATGGTATTAAAGTTGGTAATTGAGTTTTTATTAAAATCTTGCTGATATCGTTATCCACCTAGCCTTTTCCCAACTAGGTTGGACCTGGACCCTAGGCTGGTCTGCTTCCAGACTAGCTGGATGCTATTAAATACCAGTATTTGCTTATCATATGGGTGGTTGAACTACGAAAATTGCACCAAGTCCAAGTTTATTTGAATTGTACATAGATTAATGTATTTGTTTATATATTTAAATAAACTTGTTTAATTATTGTTTAAAGTATCGTTTCGGTCGAGCTAATGCAGAGGGGTAATTGTGTAAAACACTATCAGTAGGAATCGCTCCCATTTTGAGAGTTCCGTCACATACATGGCGTTGCTTACGTTCCTAAGCGATTTTTTTTTTCGAATATATCGATGCCTTAGTTCACAATTGCAGTAACTACAAAAATTTTTTTTTTTTACTTTTTATGCCAAACACTAAATTATATACATTACAATATTGAGATATTATAATGGAGTTAAAGGACTCATGAATAGATGCATATTTGTTGTGTTTTTTTACTGTTCTTGTCTAAAGTTTAAAAAACTTTAAACCTCTCTCCTCAAAATTGTCAATTTTGTAGTTAGTGCAATTGTGAACTAAGGCATCGATATGAAAGAATGGATGACAAATAGGCTTCAAAATGGTTCAGATTCTTTTTAATAGTGTGTTACGCAACTGGGTGCTGAATATATTGCGTTCACTCACTGCCACACTTATTTATCTAGACATCAAAGAATGTAGGTGCTCAGTGGCTAGTATATTTAACTGCTAATAAAGATAATGATTATTGAAAGCAATACCATTTAGCCCGCTTGTAGATAATAATATTTTTATGTAAACAACATTACTACAACGCTTCTATAAATGCCAAGAGCACTTGTAAAGTATTCCTTTTTAATTTCGACAAACTGTTTAATTGTCGTACTGAATAATTTATTATTGTCATCGTATTTGTCTTGCACTAAATTATTTGTAACTTTTTGTTATATTGAAAAGAATTGGAACTTACGAGTATTGAATGGAAGTCGCCTATTCATTCTGTTTGGCACGATACAGCACAATATAAGTATATTTAATTTTTATTTAATAAATAATTATGAGCATTTTTTGATTGTATTGAATGTCCCAAAGTGAATGTCCCGCGTTTATGTAAAGTCACGAAACTTGATTGCTACTAACATAAATTGTCTGTAAATTCGAATTACAGCTGTAATTCCTTGTTAGTCGTGTGAATTGGCTATATCACGCCAAATTGAGAATTGTCAGTCAATCTGGTCAACAATCAAGTTTCTGACAGTAAGCTACGGCGTTCTCCGGTTCTGAGATGTAGCTGTAGCAACTCATTTGATAATTTTGATATGTTAGGAATTTCATAATAAAATGTTATAATAACGCTGTCGTTTGTTATTTTTAAGCACAACTTGTGAACGTTTCAGTATTTTTAGTGTCTATGTTTTGGCAAAGGAAAAGTTTAATGTGATTGCGTTTTAATTTACATTTCACACTTCGGTCGAGCACTAAATCCAACTTTATAATGTACAGACGCCAGCGCATAAAGCTACTACAATCTGTCAAATTTCTTGGTTTTCAACTATATCGCTAAAGCGTTAGGTTCAAAATGGATTGGGAAAATTTGACAGTTTCGGGTAGCTTGATGAGCTGGCGTCTGTACATTAAAACTCTTCGCCTAGAGTTTGACGTCTTTAGTTTTAATTTATTTGTATTCTATCATTATTATTTTAATTGAAAACTATTGTAATTATGGCAGAACTGTAATATATCTATAGTTACAATGTACACGCACATAAAATATACCAAGTGATTGTTAATTATAAAGCTTCAGAAAAGCGTAAAGAGTGACTGTTTAGTGTTAAAAGTCGGGATTATGATGTGTCGAAATACTGCTGTGATTAGATTCGTAATATTCTTAATGTCAAATGCTACATTTTCCCCGTGCATGTATTAGCTTATATTATTATTCATTTAAAATAAAGCTGATGTCATAAACAGACTAAGCAAAGTATATTCACAACACTAAGGGTTGATTTTTCAACTGACTGATTTTATACAAAAACTGACAATCGTCATTTTTATTTCTAGAATAACAGATAACTGACGATAGAAAAATTATCCCTTGAGTGGTCACTACTATCTATTCATTACCTGTTGACCATTGATGTTGAAATGGCGAAACCTAGTACACACTCCTTAACATCGTAAATAGGATAAAATCCATAGACATAGAGAATGGACTGAGATTTCCGTTTTCAGTTGTGCAGTGAATAAAGATCGAAAACTACGAGAGAGATAGCGATAGGGTCGGTAGAGTTGTCTTTTTCTAGAAGTCTAATTGATCCTTCGCACTGGCGGTATCTCATAGTACTCTATGGCTAGCAGTCAGGAGTGTATGATACACTAAAACGAGAACTGTACTGAAAGAATCTGTCAGTGCAGAACAATACACTGTGTATCGTTCTGCACTTACAGACTCTTTTTGGCAGGTATTGGCCGCAATCGCTTTGTCTCTTTCTACAGGGTGGGCATGTTTGTAAAGCTACTGGTCATTCCATTCTCTATGTCTATGGCAAAATCACACACACCCACTGAACAGCATTTTTCTGTATCGCTGTCTCCTTCTGGCACTGACAGGCGTCATTCAATAGAGCAAAAATTCTGTTTGCCAGCATTCACACTCATTCGCATTGATCTTTATCATAAATGCATGCGAATTGAATGGACTTCTCGTTCAACAGATTGACGTCTTAAGGTGACAGAAGGAGATAGAGATATCTACAGTAAAATGATTTCACCCTTAGCTGAAATTAATTTGAATATAAACGAGAATAGAAATACTTTGCAATGCACACACTAAAACAGATTTGTAATAAAAAAAAACCTTTTGACTTTTTGCATTTGTATGCCATATGTTGTATTAATTTGACAGCTGTCAAAGGGGATTTTCAAGATTTAAAGAACGATTGTTTTTTGTACGCATTTGCTTGGGACGTCTGAATTTGTGAATAAAACACGCGATGGTGCGGAGGATATACCACTAATTTTATATTGACTTACCGAAATTACAGCTCAATTTTTGATTCCGTTTAGGTGTCGGAACGACATATTACCTGGTATTTAGTATTTATAAATGTTGCTAGATACGTTACTTGTGATACATTTTTATAAATACAGTTGATTTTTAAAGGCTCGTTCAGACGACGCGCGACGCGACGGTCGCGAGCGAATCGGCGATTTATATATATAGAACAATTTCTATTAAAACGCGCACTACCGTTCACACAGGGGCGACCTGTCGCGCCGCGACACGGTCATAGACATTGTTCTACGGACATAGTCGCCGAGTCTTTACGAGTTTTAAGTCATAAAATGCGCACAAGTCCAATGAGGTGACTAGTTGGTTCAAGCAGCAATATGTGGGTATCTGGATTTGTATACTACTCTATAATACTAAATATTCTTGACAATGTTAGTCGACAGTAACACTCACGTAATAAAATCACGGCTGGACTTTTTCGGGCACTGGATTTTCAACCCTCGGTGGTGAACCGAGCACTAAGAATCCAACAGAGTGCAGCGCCAGTGAGTCTCAGCGCAACAAAAAAACAGTGTTCGATTTTCTACTCTCAGTGCAAAGCAATACGGCAGATTTTATTACGTCTGTGTGTGTGACGACCTAGGACATGATGCGCATATCATTCCTATTGAAATATTTTTTGTATCTATACAAGATTAATTCAAGGTCTAATAAAGCAAAATTTATAAGTATTAAATGGAAAATAATACGAACACTTTTACATTTACATAAGTAGTTATTTCGGCTTAAGCTAACCAGAAACAAGAATTTGTACTTTTATTAGACTTGATATCGCAATGTGGATTAAAATATGCTTTATTGCCGTTTAGAGGAAGTTTTGTTTTGTAAAAAAAACTTTAAATTAGCATGATGTTCTAAATATTAAATGCGTTTTGATTACAATAAGATGTTGTTTTTATTTCTTGTGGTTTCAGGTCACCAAACATTACTCTTATAGCCTTTGCCTAACTACGTAGGGAACGGCTTCTAGCCTAAACGGATGCAGCAATGTATTAGGTATTTTGCAGAATTCTATAATAAAACAACTGTTAGTTAGAAAACATTTAAATAAAATATTTTACTTAAATTACATATTTATTTCATATAAAAAAAAACATTCTTCAACTCATTGTTTTCGCTTTACACACATTTATTTGATAAATTAAAAAAAAAAAATACACAAAAAGTTGAAAGCGCATATATAAATAATGTGTTTTACAGTAACAAAAAGCTATAATTATACTTATGTACTTATATTAAATATCACAAAATCCATTATTTTTATCAAAATTAGAACGGAGCATTTAATTTTCTTATCGTTAATGAGCTGTAATCAAAATGTCCAGATTTCAGTCTCAATAAAAAAATATAGGTCTTTTGCACCATTCCATGACCGTTTACTGAACTATGTACTTAATTCTATGTATTCTAAGTTGATTTTTGAGTGACGATTATTAATGAAGAGGTCCAAAAACTTGATTGCAATGGAATTTGAACTTTGTCATCTTTGACATTAAGATGTTTGTTCTAAAACTTGATAATTGACTCACGCTGATATAAGGTAAGTGATACAAATAAGGCCTACCTAATTTGAAACACTCATATCTTGATAAATTATTCGAAATAGATGATAAATAAAAGCAAGGCATTATTCTTCGGTTTATATATTTTAAGTAATTAAGAAAACATATGGTAATCTTTTATCAAAAATCACTTAAAAAGAGGTAATTCAGGAACCTTACCCTTAGGCCTTTTTAAAACACAGTGATTGAACAAAACCTATATCCTTAAATTCTAGGAATATTGTTATTAGAGTATTAATTATATTAAAATATACATTTCAGAGCCTTCTATCAGGTGTTTCCATGATATCCTTGAACAACTTTTTAACCTATTTTACTAAATATTATGCTTAAATTGCTAGTCAGACTTGAAGTCGCATATTAACAAAAAATAAAGAACAATTTAAAAAAAAAATATCCTAACACACAAAAATTTGAAACTTAACATATCTTCTCAAAAATATTATTAAGCCCCTTTCTTTAGGTCGTCGGCCCACCGAGCTGGGGGGCGTCCTACGCTACGATTGCCGATACGCGGTCTCCACTCCAGAACTCGTCTGCTCCACCGGTCATTGGTCCTTCGACAGACATGGCCAGTCCATGGCCACTTTAGCTGCTTACTCTACGAGCTATGTTGGTAACTACAGTCCTTTTCCGCATAATTTTATTCCTGATTTTGTCCTTCAAAGAAACTCCGAGCAAAGCCCACTCCATAGCGCGCTGAGCAACCTTGAGTTTGTAGACCAGCCCAACTGTCAGTGTCCACGTTTCGGCACCGTTTGTTATTTCGGGCAGGACGCACTGGTTGAAGACCTTAGACCTAGTAGTTCCTATAAGTCTGCTCAATTGCCTGTAACCAAAAGATTTTATCGTGAGGTAGGTATTACGATGTAGTTTTTCAGAGGCTGTTTTCATTTGCTGCTCTATCTATCTATAGAGTAATGTCAGTTTCTTTTCAATTGGTTCCTTTTTATCTTTAGTAAACTAGCTTATGCCCGCGGCTTCGCCCGCGTGTATTTCGGAAGTTATCACATGGGAACGTGCTATTGAGACAAGAGTAGCCCATGTCCTTTCCCAGGCTGGCATCTATCTCCTCGCCAAATTTTATCAGAATCGGGTTAGTGGTTTACGCGAGAAAGCGTAACATACAGAGTTACCTACTTTCGAATGTAGAATATTAGTATGAATGGAAACCAATTATCTAAACCTAAAACTGTCCGGCCTAGAAAGTATAGGCTCTATAGGTATTTTTTAGGCCTGTTTATCTACTGTTTGAGTTCGGTCATTGCTGGGCAATAACAAATTCTGGGAACCCATTGAACTCCGCCCCTAAGACAACCGTCGTAGGGCGGAGTCAATTCGGTTACTAACTTGTTCATTTCACTCTTTCCGTTTGAAGGGTTTTACTAACCCGTTCACAACGCTAGTAAGTATAATTGGTTCATATAAGAAAAACCATTCACAATGAACCAAATAATAAGTAGCAAGGGTATCTCTAAATCCCTTTGCAAAAACATCCAGATAATGTCCCTGAGCGGACAGTGCAGGTATACATCCGAGACGGACGGACGGGAGTGTTACGCCGCCAGCTTCCAACCTCCTGCCTGCTGCTGAGAGATCTCAGACACTATAACCCCTTTTAACAAAGCCAGAACCTCACGCTCCGTAGTGGCTCTTGCAACCACTAGACCAACAAGGCAGTTGCACGTAAGTGAAGGCCAAAATTATAGTATACATACCTCGATTACATTGTTATAATATTTGTCATCAGGGTACTCAGTACCGCGACGCCTTGTCTTGAACACTTGCACCGCATCCCGCTTACATTCATCGTGTTGATTCTGGCTGGGCTTCCAATTCCCTTTGTTTCCAAACAGGGAATGGATTAGCGCACCCAGAAACCCTCCCCCCGGCGCTGGTTCTCTCAGTTTGGCCATCTTCATGCTGTACAGCCAGACGGCTTGCTCTACTGCACGCTCGTTGTTGTACTCATTGACAGTAATCAGTTCCAAGTAACGTTTTTCAAGGGTCTGTAAAATATACATTTCTGTTTAAGAGCCCTCTTACAAAATTTGAACACTCGAGTTTAGGTAAAAGACGGCAATCTTATGTATGTGTGCGTAGCTATCCACACATGCACAATACAAACAGTGTAACGCGAGTGTCGAGCCGGTCTAAACAATCTTGAGCCTTTAGAATTATAATGCGGTATTTAGATATTTATGAAAATATTTATTTTTATTTATCCAGTCTAATAAAGATTTCTAGACTAATAAAAAAAATACAACTATATGTTATGTAAAGTATACAATAAAAATAAAAAATTAAAACAATTACATATTGGTGCCGATTCTGTTGTACACCGAACTAAACTAACAAAACTATCTCTAAAATTGCTTACTTTTAGCTATGAGAATTGTTACGCTATTCTGCAAGAAATAATCTCTTAAAAATTATTTTGACACGACTAAAATCAAATTTGACAATCGCGACTCAACGTGGTATTTTTAGGGTTCCGTTGCCAAATGGCAAAAACGGAACCCTTATAGATTCGTCATGTCTGTCTGTCTGTCTGTCCGTACGTCACAGCCACTTTTCTCCGAAACTATAAGAGCATGCTGTTGAAACTTGGTAAGATGTATTCTGTGAACTGCATTAAGATTTTTACACTAAAATAGAAAAAAAAAACAATAAATTTTGGGGTTCCCCATACTGAAACCCAAAAAAAAAAATTTTCATCAAACCCAAACGTGGGGTATCTCTGAATAGGTCCTCAAAAATGGTAATATTGAGGTTTCTAATATCATTTTTTTCTAAACTGAATAGTTTGCGCGAGAGACACTTCCAAAGTGGTAAAATGTGCCCCCCCCCCCCCCGTAACTTCTAAAATAAGACAATGATAAAACTAAAAAAAAATATATGATGTACATTACCATATAAACTACTACCGAAAATTGGTTTGAACGAGATCCAGTAAGTAGTTTTTTTTTAATACGTCATAAATCGTAAACCACAATTTACCTTTCATTCAATCAACTCAAATATAAAAATTAAAAAATAACATTTAATTTCATAAACGTAAACCTTGTGCATAAATCGACGATACCTACAGGTTTGTACGGAACCCTCGGTGCGCGAGTCCGACTCGCACTTGGCCGGTTTTTTCTTTTGGCTTCGCAACTTAGTACTTGTGCGCTACGCAATGAACTTGCTGAGATACGAAGGCGCGCAAGGGGGCATCCTGGACGTGTTTTATATGGAATTTTTCATTTTTGTTTGAAAAATAAAAATAAAATATTACCCACGTGTTGAGATTTATATGTGTGGGTTTTTATGAAGGGGGTCGAAAATGTCATTATTTTTGCGATAGGACACGCCATTTTCGAGATATAAGCAAAAGAAAAAAAAATACAGTACTATTTTTGCACGTGAGGCGAGGCGTTGCCGTTGGTGTGAATTTTTGTTCATGACCACCAGTTTTACTCCACACCTTTTTAATCGCGATTAAAAATAGTCAGATTTAGTTAAAATAAATTATTTTAGTCAAAAATTTTCTACAATCTATTAAAATAATGCTTTGCTTGATAATAAACGAAACTCTTATACAAAAAAAAATAAAATGCGAAGAGTAGCAAAATGTTGTAGTCGTAGTATATTTTTGCGTTCACGATACGAGTACCCGTAAACTGAGACGCGGGAAAAAATGACACAGGTCCTTCCCGTTGGGCGCTTGCGCCGTACTAAACGTTGCCCGCTTGTGCATCGTAATTTATTCTAATTTAGAGTGATTTCAAAAACGATATTATGTCTAATTAAATAAACAGATTTAAATAAGACTTGAGAATTCGATTTGTTATAGAGCATACTTTATATTGACATAATTTGTTTAATGTAATTATGCTTTATTCAAACCAAAAAAACGCGATAAACTTGCGAATAAATCGTAAAAATTGCCATAAGACTTAATTTTTTTACTAATTAATGTTATTAAAAATCAATATTCTTGTACTAAATGTAACAACTAGATTATATGTCTGTTGATTTGTGTATTTTTTTTTACTCAAATTTCTACATATTAATGATGGAAATAGGAGTCTGAAATGGACCCTGCGCTGATTTTTAAGAAAACTAGTTGTGGGAGATTAATTACTACAAAGTATACAAATAAGTTTTTGTAAATGTGCTACTAAAAGTGACAAAACAAAAGATTGATCTATATTTTACATGTATTCGTCAATGCCAGAGTATCTATAATGATGAGATGAGAGGTAAATAAGGCGACTAAAATCTTAGATATTCGCGCAAAAATGTAAAATGCCTTAAGTAGGTTGCGTCAGCGAACAGTATTCACTTTGCTGAATATTGGGCTAAACATATATATACATTTTATCGTGCTAGTTTTGCCATCGACATATTAAAAAGAAGAATATAAGTTTATAGGTATGCCAAGCTGTGCTTGATGTACTAAATCATTGGGGGTTAAGCTAGGGGCGCTGTGTCTAATCTGCAGCCTTAAATGCTAGTTTATTTTATGTCTACTAGCATCATGTTTTCAATTTGTGCCTATCAAGATTGTACCCCTAGCTACAACGCTGTAGTAATGCATTTTTCATTACTGTTAGTATTGCCCAAGTAGGTACTTAGTTCGATATCAAACGCGTTAGATGTGACAAGCCGAGATGAGGGTTAGGAATACTTGCCTCAGTCACTTCCTCCTTGTATTCGTCGTCCTCATCCACATCTCTGTCAGCAAGGCAGTGTTCGAGCGTCGCTTCCACGCCTTGCTTATGTAGGTCTTCGAGAGCTCGCGGGTGGAAGCAGCACATCTGCGGGCCCCACGCCGACGTGATGTAGTTGTTGTACTTGTGCTCAGCCGCCTGCATGGCGACTTTCCTGTTGTTTTTATTCGCCTTCTCGAATTCCTCGAAGCAAGTTTCAATTTCCTGAAAATTATAATTTCTAGCTTACTTTTTTAAATCGGTGGCTAGGAAAATAAATTTTCATACGATTTTAGTCTTGATCAAAATCAGCTGCGATAAAGTTCTTTGGGTAATTTAGTTGCGCATTTGGCCACGCACGCACAGTTGGAAAATTCACCCTGCCTGTGTGTTTCCTGTTATATGAAGTAAGTTACTTGAAGTAGTTAAATATTTCTTTGGTTTTTATGAAATCGGTTGTATATTTGTAAATGTGGAAATAAAGATACGACGTTAAGAATTCTAATCTAAAACAATATCAAAAACAAATTGCCTACTTACTTACTAAGTGACTTTCAGTTGCAGTTTTTTTAGCGATTATAGATGCGAAAAATTTGTGTACATAAAGTAACATTTATTTACAAAAAAAAAATAAAACGATTAACATGAATTACATTCAATCAATGGCCTTAAGTAAATAATACCTATTGATTTTATACGACTGCGGCGAACGCCATCAGAAAAGCGATATTCGTAAATGCAAGTCTAATGCCACCTCCAAGCCTTAACGAAATCAAACATGAAAATCTATTCCTACTACTTACTAGGGATGTTATGGATATGAAATTTCAGATACGGATTGGTTACGGATGTAGGAATGATTATTTTACCGGATACGGATATGAAATTATTTCGGATTATCCGTTAGTTTCGGATAATTTCGGTTACGGATATTACATTTTTAAGGAATTACAAAAGTAAAATACAAATAGCTAATAAAATGGTTTTTATTTATATGTCACCATTTGGTAGGAATTACAATCAGTCTGTGAGTAGTTGTAGCAGCTATTTAAAATAAAAATGATTATAAATATGTATATATTGAGTGTTATCTAATCTACCTAAAATAAAAATGTAATAACAAATCCGATATTATCCGAAACTTTTATTTCGGATTCGGTTACGGTTACGGATAAATTTTTATATCGGATATCCGATAATTTCGGTTACGGTTGCGGAGTTCCCTAACATCCCTGCTACTTACTATTAAATCTTAATAAAATGCTATCTTAAACGGCCTATAGCCTATAGGCCATTTAAGAGTCTATATCCGATGCGACCACCGGCGGCGGTGGTCCTGTTTTGTCTACCTTAGGGTTAAGGTTAGAGTGAGTGATCTACAGACTGCATGAACGGTGTGAAAGTGAAAGAATTGGTATCGGTTTGTGGTTGGTTTTTAAATGACGGATTTACAATACAATGAGAAGAAAGAGCATTTGAAATACGCTAACGCAAGTAACAAGAGTGCAGTGAAGGTTGCAGAAGAGGCATAGTAATGCTCGATTTTGCCCGCTTATGCGGAGCGGGATCCATTTAAGTTCCTTGCGAATATGAAAAAAAAAAGATCACACTTCTCGACCGAAAACAAAATTAAGACTAGAATAAGCAAAAATATACTTAGAGTTGAAGGCGATCAAAAATACTGATCCAAAAGACCACAAACTCTGAAATGTAAACCTATAATAGTACTCAGAATCCTAGCTTGCGTCCAAACCTCTTAATCTCATTGCGTACAACTCGTTCGGTAGCTTTAAGCACTTGAACAGCGTGTACATGCGGAGGAGCAGGAGGACATACTTGGAGCAGTTGGTGCACGAAGGGGTCATGTTCGTGTTCCGTGGCGCGGTTCCTCTGCTGGTTGAGGGATGCTGCCGCGTCGTCCTTCGCCGCCTCGTGCTGCGCTTGCAGCTTATCGGAGCTGACGCCTGCCTGCTCCATCTCGTTCTTCATTCTCGTCATGTACAACTCACGAGCCTCCAGTACGGCCTTCCTGTTGTTCTGATCGTTGATGGCGCGCAAGTATTCGTACTTCTGCTCCAAACTCTGGAATATTTATGTGTTTCCTGTTCATTATTTTTGTAGCTGAATGTGTAAGTCTTGTTGTGTATGTAGAATTAAAGGTGGACATACTCAAGGACATAATTTTTTCTGTAAACACATACATATAAAGAATAAAACATTAATTATAGTGATGGTTTCCCTTACTTCTAAGTAAGTAGGCTTATACTAGGGAAATATGGAAATGAAAATATGGATATGTATGTCCACACAACCGGTGTAGATAACTATTTTATTGTATCAAATATTAAGGACATATTTTTTACGTATTTGGAACGAGAATCGATAATGGAACCCACTTTCAATATGTCCAGAGTTCAGTAAGTCAGACTGAATAATTAGGACCTTACC
This sequence comes from Aporophyla lueneburgensis, assembly GCA_932294355.1. Classification (NCBI taxonomy): domain Eukaryota; kingdom Metazoa; phylum Arthropoda; class Insecta; order Lepidoptera; family Noctuidae; genus Aporophyla; species Aporophyla lueneburgensis. Next base: position 6,811,950 of record OW028739.1, on the reverse strand, counting down.
TGCTCTAAGTCCGGTCTTTGGTCATCTTCATCATCTTCAGACACATCTCTAGCGGCGTCGAAGAGTGCGAGCGCCGCCATGCTGGCCTCGGCGTGAAGGTCCTCTAGTTCGCCAGGGTGTAGGCAGAGACGTGCTTGCTCTCCACACACGCTGCTGACGGCGGCGTCGTATGTTTTCTTGGCGAGAGACATCGTTTCTCGAACCTTCGCTTCGTTTTCCAAAATGTATTGTGCCAGACTCCCATCCAGGTCCTGCCAATATTAAATGAGCGCTACTAAACTTCTGTTCCTGAAGGGTTAGGCACATAGTTTTCACTTAAGTATGGACTAAGTTAAGCACATGAAGTGGACGGTTTTCATACGTGGCCGCTCTTCACAGTACGTTACGTTAGTACTAGAGATGGGTCGTACTAGGTAAATTTTGTACTAAGTGCACCTAGTCCAAGTCCGTACAAATACTAGATCCAAATACCTATTCCACCTAGTCCACCTAGTCCATGAAATACGCATACTTTATAGATGCTTAGTCTTTGCGTACCACCGATACGCGTAGATTCGTACGTCAGCAGTAATAAATTGTACCTTCATAATTTCCGCAGGCTTAGGACTATCAACGTAAAATTAAAACATGTTGGCCTTTGTCCGTAAAATGATCACAAGCGACACTTCTTTTTTTAGGAGCCATTTTTTAAAACAAGACTTGAGAGGTGTCAAGGGACACCCGGATGGAACGAAGTTCCTTTCCAGGATTCATGATTGTTTTTTTTAAATTATTTATTATGTACAAAAAACCTGTATACACTTATTATCTCTCTCTCTCTCTCTCTCCTTCTCTCTCTCTCTCTCTCTCTCCCTGTCTCTCCCTCTCCTTCTCTCTCTCTCTCTCTCTCTCCCTCTCCTTCTCTCTCACTCTCTCTCTCTCTCTCTCCTTCTCTCGCTCTCTCTCTCTTTCCCTGTCTCTCCCTCTCCTTCTCTCTCCCTCTCTCTCTCTCCCTCTCCTTCTCTCTCCCTCTCTCTCTCTCTCTCTCTCTCTCTCTCTCCTACGTTCCAAAACAAAATATACCTATACAGTCGAATTGAGAAACCACCTCCTTTTTTTTAAGTAATTAAAAAGTGTCGTCACATCTATTTCTCTTAATTCCGTCTAGCCCCCTTTCGCAACGCGCCATAAGGAACTTCGTTCCAATAAACAAATTAATTAATGTCACAATAAAAATAGATATGAGTTCTTAACGATTTATCAAAATTTCGTTACAAAAACCGAACACTAAATAAGTCCGATAGTACGTGTTTAAGACGTCGAGTCTAGCGAGATCACATTCGCATGAGTCCGTATTTGATACTAGACTGCATCATCATAGTCTTCATTAGTATCGAGTATTGTCAAAGTACCTATTCTATAAAATACTCCTATTCCGGACTAGTATCGAGTCTCCGAGACTAGTCCGACAGACAAGGATGGAAGGACCGCGGAATAGTGTAGTTAAAAAAGGACAGTATATATTTTAGCACAACACAGTGCGTGTAATGTTACTTTTATGCCATTGAATTAGAGTTCAAATTCAAGTGACTGACACACAAATGATTTTGTCAAATATGAATGAGCTATGACTATGCTGCTATCTCGCTTCGCCGCGTAGTCGGTACTTCAATTCGCGCGGACCGCGGCGCGTGTGCTGTGTACTGCGTAGGCACAGTGAGACTAGGTGGATCTAGTATTTTAAAAGTTGGAATAGGTGCTACCTAGTCTCTTTACATACCTATTCTCTGTACCTATTCTAGTATATACGCCTCATCTCTAGTTAGTACGGCCACATAGCATAACTGCTAGGTCGATAAAGTACCTACACGTCTAGGTGCAAAACGGCTCAGTATGGACGATTAGAAAACATATATTTAATCTACTATTTGTTTGGGAGTTTCTCTTAATTAAGAAATACACTTTCATTCAGTCAGTATTATACAAAGGTGTGTAAATCAATTTCAGAAGTCGTTGCAACTACAACGACATCTAAACTGTTTAAAATAAAATATCTAATCAAATCTAAATGTGATGAAATATCTAATCAATTTAAATGTGATGAACTATGTAACCAATGTAAACTAAACCCTCGATCATCGTCTGAAGTCATACCCTGATGAGTTCTTGGAGCCGTGCGTCAGCGTCCTCCTGCGAGCCCAGTTTCTTCTTCTGTGTGAAGCAGTGCTCGGCGGCGGCGCGCGCGGTGGCGTGCGCGTCTGCCAGCGCACTGCTGGGCAGGGAGCGCGCGCCGCGCACGCGCTCCTGCATACACGTCGCGTATAGTGAGCGAGCCGCGCGCGTCGCCGCTAGCAGGCACGCGTCCGCTGTAGCCTGCGGAACGTGCAAACATACATGATTAAACTAGTATAATTTTTTTTTAACTGCCTCGTTGGTCGCAAGCGCTACTGCTTAGCAGGAGGTCTTGGGCTCGATTCTCGAGACGGGAAAAGTATTTTTGGATTTTTATGTGAAGCATCTATAGGCGTGGGTAAACCTAAATTTTGGCCTGGCGAGCGTGGCGACGCACAGCGGGCCCATACTGAAAATTTGTGGACCTAGGCAACAAAGTTCTAATATCAATGCGATTTTTTTTTATGTGATAATTACAATTTCAACATATCAATATGTTATTTTTGATAATACCATATTTATTTCCTTTCGTAAAGTATGCTTATAAATATTATCTTTACAAAATATTTTTTTGTTTTGCTGCAGGTTCGCTAGATTCAGCTACACTTCTCAAGGTCAGCCCTTGGATAGGTGACTATTTAGTTTTTGTTTTGCCTTGTGTCGCAGGTTTGCTAGGTTAAGCTACACTTCTCAAGGTCAGCATTTGGATGGGTGAACATTTAGCTTTTGTTTTGCCTTGTGTCGCAGGTTTGCTAGGTTAAGCTACACTTCTCAAGGTCAGCATTTGGATGGGTGACCATTTAGCTTTTGTTTTGCCTTGTGTCGCAGGTTTGCTAGGTTAAGCTACACTTCTCAAGGTCAGCCTTTGGATGGGTGACCATTTAGCTTTTGTTTTGCTTTGTGTTGCAGGTTCGCTAGGTTAAGCTACACTTCTCACGGTCAGCCTTTGGATGGGTGACCATTTAGTTTATGTGTGGCGTATTGTCGCAGGTTCACTAGGCTCAGCTGCGCTTCGGAATAAGGCAAGATGTGCTGATAGAAATGGACATTCGAATGGCAAATAGGCGTTAGCCAATACGTGAACATGACATGAACTCTATTAAATCTGGTATGCGCTATGTCCGTGAAAAAATTCTCGTGATTGTATTAATAAGCCTACCTAAGGTGCAGCGCAGACGACAGACATCCGTGACGCACTTTTTAGTCTGTGAAAATAGAACCTATGCAATTATATGCAGTAACGCACACGACGCGCAAAAAGTCCGGCGCTTTTAGTCTTAGACTTTTTGTGCGCCGCAGACTCGATCGCACAAAAAGTGTGCCGTCTGCGCTGCCCCTAACTAAAATTTTCATGAAGTCCGTTGCAGAATATAGATAAAAATTTAAAAGACAATGTTTTAATGGTTCACTAAGATATATTTTAGGATAAATTACCTTAAGATTGAACGTAAACGAAGCAAAAGGAGTGTGTAAGTATGTTGTAAGGTACATACAGAAAATCTTCTGTTATATTACCTTAAAAATGGTGACCGCCTCGGGCACTTCATCGCTGTTGAAGATATCGACGTACTTCTGGAAGTACTCGAACAGGTCTTGAGTCCGGACTCGCTCACTGTTAATGAGTTTCGGAGTGAGGTGTTCCGGATCGAACAGTGAGGGCACCAGCTCCAGAAGTTTTGATCTAAACTCTTCTGTCAAGTCTACAGAAAAATTGCAAAAGTAAAAAAATAAACACATTACATAACATCACGCCTGATTTCTCCTAAGGGTTACGCAGAGGTGGACCCGATAGATCTATAGTAGATTTACTGAAACATTGGCATAAGTGCCATTAGGAACACATTTGCACACAACCTTTCCAAAACTTAACCCATGGGTTGGGTTTTCGAAATATCGATAAGTAATGAAATGGCTCTGTATACGGTATTTTACAAACTGATGGAATATTTTAGCTATTCAAGTAACCGCCAGAAATAACGACAAAAATAATTACAGTAGAATCCGTTTAGTACCTACGACTTCGCATGTAACGACCAACCGTTTTTAGCGACGTAAGTATAGGCGCATGTTTGGTTTTAATACGAGCCACTATGAAATGTACATCCGTTTAGTACGACTCCGCTTACCACAAAATTGTCCGGCTACAACGACGACGAGTGTTGACGTGTTTACAAATAAATCGTAGGTAAGAAACTATCTCCGCCCCGCGCTTCCCCCTTGCCTGCACGTCGCTGATTCGAATGCGACTGTTTAGTTTACGGCGTTAATTTGCGGGTGATGCGCGATTTCGCGTACAAGCGAAAAAGCTTTTCTGTTGAAGAAAAAAGTGTCATTATTATTACACATTCTGTGAAATACATAAATATTTTGATTCAAATTCAAATGTTTGTATCTTACACCTTTAAACGAGCAATTCTTGTATATATATACAAGATTATTTTTAGTATATGCGACACCTGAATATAGTTTGTTCAGAATCAGTAACTGAATCGATTCCAATAATTTTTACACCATGTTATATTTTGTACCAAAAATATTTAATTACGCTTCCAAGTCGCGGGCCTTAGTGTTTTGTTTCGATTTTAAAATTATCATGTCTTTCTCGTATTCAAACGTCCATTACACGGAGATAGTACGTACACTAGCTGTTTGTGGTGATCTGCATATGTTTTTGCGTGGACAACCAGGTAACTTATCAAGCTTATAACTTTGTGATTATTAATGATACAGTTTTGAATTTTTTTTCATAGATTCTTTACATAAAAATACTAGACCCGTGTTCCGGGTTTCGCATAAACAAAAATTAATGTTGTATATAATCTGAATGTCGGAAACGGCTCCAACGATTTTCATGAAATTTTGTATACAGGGGGTTTCGGGGGCGATAAATCGATCTAGCTAGGATCCATTTTTAGAAAATTTCGTTTTATTCGCGTTTTCAATAATCAAGTTTTAAACATAAACTAAAAAATATGACTGTTCCTGACATCTATTGGCGACTAATAATTTTTAATTGGGAGCAACTAACTGCTTTAACGACACAACAACACTAAAGCTACTTCAGCAGATGGCGTTGTTAAGCAACACTAAGTCATTGGCTTGACGTGTTTGGTTTGACGTTATGGTCCAGGAGGTAGCGTTGCAAATGAAAAAGTCATAGTAAGCCGGCTGATACTGTCCTCAATGGTTGATCTTATATGCCCAATTAGTGAACCAACCGTCAGCTACTCAAGTAGCGGTGGGTGCGGGTGTGGGTGGTTCCGGAAGTAGTAAAAAAAACAAAAAAAATTTAGTCATAGTACACAGGCTGCAAATTTTTTCATATATAGTTTACGTCATACTGAGCTGAAAAAAAATCGTCAGCTGCATAGTAGAGGGGGGGATTATGCATCAGCCGCTCGCTTGATCTTGTAAAAGAAACACGTAAAATAAAGTTATAGTACGCCGGATGAAATTTAAGTAAGTGATTGTTAAAATTATGATAAGTACGAAAACAACAATCAGCTGCGTGGGTGGCGGTGGAAAAACCGTCAAATGACGCAGTAAAAGTTAAAAATATTGGAGCATTGCCACAACGCTGTCTCCTTTTAAACACATATTTCGAGATAGATTCTGGAGCTGTCTGAGCCCATAACACGACCTTCGGGTTACCGAAGCCTCTCCCCCTAAAATTTCAAAGGAACATCTGCGTGTCTCTGTCGCACAGTTTGAAAATCAGTTTGAAAATCACCATGCTCATTGGTTCCGGAAATTTCCAAAGATTCGTAAATATTACGAAATTACAACAAAAATTGGAAACCAATTTATGCTCTGCGTTGCCAGGGTTTCATGCTCTCACGGGCTGCGATTTCAATCCTGCATTTTACAGGAAAGCGAAAGGCAGAAAAAACACTGCCTAAAATGCAACGCAGGTAGCGTTAGACCGGACCGGACCATTAGACCAAGAAAACAATTGTTTATCTTATCTTATTTCTTTAAACGAGCAATTCTTGTATATATATATATATAATCTGAATCTCGGAAACGGCTCCAACGATTTTCATGAAATTTAGTATACAGGGGGTTTCGGGGGCGATAAATCGATCTAGCTAGGATTCATTTTTATAAAATGTCGTTTTATTCGTGTTTTCAATTACCAACTTTATCGATAATCAACTTGAACATTAACTTATTATTTTAAACACAATTTACCAAAAAATACCGAGCAAAGCTCGGTCAACCAGATATTGTATATAAATGAATGTGATTTGAATGAAAATCAAAAATTGACATTCCTTTAGTACGACTTCCGGTTAGTACGACGTAATATCACCGGTCCCTTCACCGTCGTTATAACCGGATTCTACTGTAATTTATTGCTGAAAGTGCGAAAACAAGATAGATAATAGTAATACTGACCACGAATGCATCCAGCGAAGTTTTGCCTGGAAACGTTGAGGCCCGGGTGCGGCATCAGGAAGCACTTGATCTGGTCGAAACTAGAGTTAATGTGCTCACGAACCTCACGCAGCTCTGCGTTCTGGTTCGGATTAGACTGGTAACAGAAATAATACATTATCATATTATAGGGGATGTTAGGTTAAGGCTCTCGCAAACATAGGCGATTTCTATGAAACTTCATGGAAATTGTTCTACAAGAGTCCACAGAACACATACAACTAACGGAGGCCACGCCTGTCTGCGCCGGATGTGCTAAGGTAGCCAGCGAAGCATCAATAGACAACCCTCCAATTTAATATAAAAAGTCATTCAATGGGGTTCGATTGAATTACTTTTTCACCAATGGGATTTGATAAATTTAATTAATGATTTTAATGATAAAAGCCACATTTTTCACGATCTCGAACCTGACAGTGATCTGATTTTTTTTTTTTAATCTAAGACAATTTGCAATCTGCGGGTTACTTTAGCGCATCCACCTTAAGGGAGTGTAGCAGATAGGAGGTTTAGGCTCAAAAAAATGAATAACCTTTACTATGGGACCAATTTAGAATAAAAATGGGTTAAGACTCTGTAATAAAAAAGAAACTGTGCCGGCCAAACTGTGGGCCCGAGTAGCGCAGTGAGGGTCCTGAGACAGTGAGGGTCGTGGCAGACTACGTAGGTACGTGGCGGGACGAGCTGAATAGGTTCCGCCACAACTGAAAGGAGAACGCGCGGGTACACGAAATTCGAAGAAGTGGAGAGAGGGCTTTGGCCAGGAGTGGGATAGTGCAGGCTAGAAAAAAAAAAGAAATAAGTATTATAGGGTACATAAAACTTTAAATGTATTTTTCTTGGAAAGAGTGTATCCGTCAGAATGGCGGGTGTATGACTTCCAAAAAAATCAAAAATAAACTATATAAATGTACGTAAAATGTACGTTTTTGTACTAAAATAACTATAAATGTACGTGTCTGTATGCGAAGCAAACATCATTTTAAAGTACGCCGCCATCCTGATGTCAGGTTGGCGCGTGCATTTTAATTCAATTAACTTTGTTCAATTTTGACAATAGGAATTAAATGTACGTCAATTGTACATATAGGAACACTATTTAAAACCTTCTTAAATGTTATACAAGCTCTGATATTGTAAAACGCACGTGAGCCGCCACCCTGGCGCCAGAATGGCGGGTTGATTCTAAACCAATCAAACTATTTTGATCAACCAAATAACAAATAAATGTACGTCTTATGTTCTTGTCAGATAGTAAAACAAAACTCGATTAAATAATTCACAGCATGATTTAATCAATTTTATAACATTTGATCATAAAGAATACAGTAGGCAATCAACATTTCTGGACTTCTATTTAATCCTGGCTTCAGATCATCATAGCACATCTACATACCATCACCCCTATCCTATATGAATGCGCTTTATAGTTTCCTATTGCATAATAATTAGAAATTAAGCTTGGAGGTAGATATTCAAGCACTTCTATATTACATATAATAAGTATTATTAGAGTTGAGTGTTATTTCTAACGTAATATTGTCAATACAGACAAATGCCGATTGACCATATTCAAAAAGTATGATGTTTTGGGGTATGTATTCAAAGGTTACCGTGTGGTGCCGGACGTAAAGAATAGCATTACCCCATTTCTTCCCGTGGGTGTCGTAAGAGGCGACTACGGGACTTACTAGAGAATGGGCAGCAGCGTTCTCTATGCATTCTACCACAGTACTGCGATCGCCAATCCGCCTGCCAAGCGTGGTGATTATGGCAAAGCCCCCCAAATTGGGGGAAGCCTATTTCCAGCAGTGGACGTATTACGGCTGAAATGATGATGATGATTCAAAGGTTCGTATGCCTTTACAGCCATTTTGTTTGCAAATGACCAAATTGCTGTCGCCCCATAACATGGATTTAACTGCCTCATTTATTTGGGAAATCTCTTTTGTTGAGTCAATTGAAAGAAATGTAATTTTTCTTCGAACATTGTTGGTCACACAAGTCTCACTTGTACAGGTTTCTATCCTCTCGGCACTCCAGATAATATCAGCAAAGAGCCTTTCAAAAACGTATGTCACGCTACATTCACAATATATTGTCCTTGTTTCTCCTAATAAATGTATACTATAAGGAGTGGTGCCTTACATGCGATTGTGACCAACCAGTTGATGTCCAATAAGGCTCGACTGGCTGTTCACAATGGTGTACTGGTGCCTACGCTTATGTATGGAAGTGAATGTTGGGTGTGGCAAAAGAAGCATGAAAGCAGAATAAACGCCGTGGAAATGCGTTCCTTGCGAAGCATGTGTGGGGTGACTATGAATGATAGGCTGAGAAATGATGTGATAAGAGAACGGTGTGGTTTAAAAGAAGATGTAGTGACAAAAATTTCGTGAGTGGAAACACCGGGAGGGGACGTCCGAGAACGACATATAGTGACCTTATTGGTGATGTTCTTCAGAAAGGTCAGGGGCGTAGTTTTCGCAACCGGCGTGTGTGTATGACCAATTGTATGTACCTAAACAAGGCAAAAGGAGTGTGTAGAGATCGTAGCAGGTAGCGTTTCGTGGTTTCTGCCTACCCCCATGGGAAAAAGGCGTGATTGTATGTATGTATGTATATAGGAGTGCTTGAATATGTACCTCCAAGCTTAATTTCTAATTATGATGCAATAGGGCACTATAATGCGCATTCATATAGGGGTGATGGTATATGGATGTGCTATGATGATCTGAAGCCAGGATTAAATAGAAGTCCAGAAATGTTGATTGCCCACTGTATTCTTTATGATCAAATGTTATAAAATTGATTAAATCATGCTGTGAATTATTTAATCGAGTTTTGTTTTACTATCTGACAAGAACATAAGACGTACATTTATTTGTTATTTGGTTGATCAAAATAGTTTGATTGGTTTAGAATCAACCCGCCATTCTGGCGTCAGGGTGGCGGCTCACGTGCGTTTTACAATATCAGAGCTTGTATAACATTTGAGAAGGTTTTAAATAGTGTTCCTATATGTACAATTGACGTACATTTAATTCCTATTGTCAAAATTGAACAAAGTTAATTGAATTAAAATGCACGCGCCAACCTGACATCAGGATGGCGGCGTACTTTAAAATGATGTTTGCTTCGCATACAGACACGTACATTTATACTTATTTTAGTACAAAAACGTACATTTTACGTACATTTATATAGTTTATTTTTGATTTTTTTGGAAGTCATACACCCGCCATTCTGACGGATACGAAAGAGTGATCTGAAGTAGAGGAATGGTGCCGGTGTAGTTATTGACACATGGACACTCGTTTCTGGGCAACGCCTCTGATGTGGTATTGCAAATATGAAAAGGCAGCGAAGACCACACTCACTATCAGGATGGACTTGTGTTTGCCATATACCTCGCATCATTATCACCAGCATCCACAGCCCGACTTCACCACTGCTAGGTATAGGCCTCTCTCTTCTCGTGCTAATCCTCACGCTCCTGTGTCAGCCTCATCCATGTTTTGCATGCGATGGCAACAATGTCGTCTGCCCATATCGGCACTGGACGACCCTCATCTCGTCTCGTCTTTCAATCCTTGGACGTCACAGCCATATTCCATCTGTCATAACTGCGCCTTGCCAGATGTCCTGCCCAACTCCATAGTTTTGGGTTCCATAATGCGTTTTCCGAAATCGAAAACCATCGTTATACATCTTCGTATCTCGACGTAGGTAACTCGGTCTATTAGCCTGATGCCAAGCATGTACCCTTTTAATAATTCGTAAATAAAACAGATTATAATATTACCTGGAGCCTCTTGTTGAGCAGTGTGGCGCCGCCTTCAAAGCCGTACGCATGCTCATAGGGGCTCAGCCAGTCCCTCACCAGGAACAGGAGCGTTTGGAACGCCTTGCCTTCTGCCTCGCATGCCAGCTTGCCATACTCCGTGAACAGCTGCCGGGCAGCAACAAAAATGTTAATCAGACCACTTAGTTTCTGATACCTTCACTCATTTCAACCGTGTTTTTGAGAAAGTATTCAAATAATCACCTGCGTACATGTGTTACACCGGCTAAGACAGTTAACAATCACGGTTTTACTTCCAAGTAAGGTAAGGATCTAACCTGTAAGTGTTGTAAATCATCTTCCTTAATGTTACTGGACAGGTTATAGATCTGCACGGACGAGATGAGGGTAGACAGCGCGAAGATGGTGGAGTTCTGTCCCATGGTGCTCTCCGAGTCGAAGGTGCCCTGTGTGTCCATCAGCAGCACGGCCACCTGGAACCACATAGATAAGTAAGAGGGCTGGAACAAGTGATCATAAAGTAGGCTCATGCAGAACGAAAAGTAGAGACGGTGAGACGTGCAGTGTGTGTGTCTGAATGATTGAAGAAGCAAGACGCAGTTTCGTAGATCTATGTGTTTTGCTTGAGGAGCAGAAAGTATGTTCCAAGATTTGAAAGCATGCTGGTGTCGACATGGAATGTACAGAAGTTGGCGTAAGAATAATAATGTTCACTAACTATTTAGGTACCAACATGGAGACGAAACGATCGACTCGCGCCGTCGAACCCATTGACAAACCGTAAATGGTTTGTAAATTCATCGATCATCGTATATTTGTCAAGAGACGTGACTCCAACTTCCAAGATGTAAATGTGTTACCCACCTTCTCGCCGGTGTCCAGGGTGGCGATGATGGGTTCCGGCCACAGGTGGATGCCGGTGGTATCCCGCTCGCCGCCGCCTCTCCAGTGGAACCCTTTCAATCGCTCGTCCTCATTGCCCAGCCATTCGCCACTCAACTGGCTGGAATGCTAAAAAAAGTATTTCTCTAAAATTTTTCATTTTGAAAATCAAAGTCAAAGTATCTTTATTGAATGATGTCCATAGAGTTTTTTATCGTTAAAAACAGAAGGAAATCATTCATTTTATACGCGTCTGCAATGTTCTATACAATACTCACAGGCGCGTTGAGGTATCTGAGGAAGAAGTCGAGGATGAAGGACTTGCCGCCGCGGCAAATAATGTCGAACAAATCCACAATCCTAACTCGAATCGAAACTACAACACGACTGAAAAATGCAATACTTTCAGATTGAAGCCGATTAGCGTCTTCTGAAATAATATATTGCCTTTATCTTATCTAAATATACTTACTAGGTAGACACAACATCAACGACTACGCTTAAGTACATACATAAGTACCTACACTACTATTAAGTAATTGTTTTATATAATTCTTGTAATACCTACTTCACATTAAGAATTCAATGATATATTTACGACTTCAGTTGAATTGGTCTCCAATGTACTCTTGAGAAAAGCTTTATCAAACAAAGAAACGCCGTTTTTAAATTGATTTGTCATACAAACCTAACATAACGTCGATCACATCCTGCAGCCTAATTGTTCATATTCTTAATTTGAAAATTTCGAAGGATATTGCTAATCCATTGCGTCATAAGTTTTAAAAAATTGTCTGCTCAGCAATGTTAATAGCGCAATGAATATTGTTCTACTGTCAAAATGCACGCCATTGCTACTGATAGTGTGTTACGCAATTACCACGTTGCGTTGATTTCCCGCTGGGTAAAAATAACCCTGCAAAAGCAAATGTTTTATGAACCTTCTTACCTATTGTAGATACACCACGGAGTTAGCTACAATCACACTTCGCTAGTTACTACATATATTACGCCCAATTCATAGAGGGCAAGTCCTACTGAGAAATTCATAATTGAAAAAAATATGTCACCAGCCCTATCTGAGAATCGAACCTAATCGAACCCGTTGCAAATACAGTACTGTTTGGGCGTTAATACTGCACATCGGCGTTCAGAAAGAGAGTGGTTTGAGTGCCAGACACGATGCACTACAAAACAAAGCGAGGGCGCTATATGTTCACAATAAACATAACATCGCTATCACTAGGTACATATATATACAAAACAAATCTCCCCGCGCGCCGCGTCTGTCTGACTGCCTGTCGGAACATGATAAACTCAAAAGCTAACGAACGGATTTTCATACGGGTTTTTCCCATTGGCGGTATATAATTTACTAGCTTCTGCCCGCCACTTCGTCCGCGTCAACATTTTGCTCCCCTGACCCTTCCCGTCGCATCGAATTGCCTAGCTACCAGTTTTCATCCATTTTTCGTTACTGCTCCGCACCTTTTGATTGCAGCGTGATGTTATATAGCCTTCTTGAATAAATAGGCTACCCAACACAAAAATAATTTTTCAATTCGGACCAGAAGTTCCTGAGATTTTGCGTTCAGCCAACCAAACAAACAAATAAACTCTACACAGCATGTTTTTTTTTTTTCATCAGAAAAATACAAACGCCGCGCGCCGCCGCGAAAACAATGAGTATATTTTCCGACTCCACGTTGGCGAAGTCGCGGGCAAAAGCTACATTTAATTTGGAATCGGTTCCTTTGAGGCTTGTATTAAATAAGGATCAGTCTTTGGGATTTTACCCCTATTTCATATACTTAATTCAGGCTGACAATTTATTTCATCATCATAGAGTAAATACAATGATGAAAATATTTATGTTTCGAAAACTTTCTTGAAATATTGGTATTATTAGTATTAGGTAGGTATTAGTACTCACCCAATGAGATAGGTATTGTATAGGAAAATATAAAATCACGGTTTTTCTAGTGGACGTCTAGGTACCGACCACGCTAAATAACAATTGAATACTGATCGCGAAGTAACGAACAGACTAAGAACCATTTAATGAGTCATTGAGACGACGCCTGAGCATAAATCGCGAATTTCATTGCAAAACATTTAAGTTTGTTTCATTACAGACCAGATTTTCAACCTTATTTTCTATTGGATAAAGTTTTTAATTTACTGTTCAAGCTTACATCATATTGCGTTTAGCAGTGTGAATTTTGATACCAAAAATAGAACAAGTACAGATAGCGGGCATTTTGCAGTGAAAAATGTTACCACAAAAAAGTTTTCTTACCATATTGGTAGGGTTATTATTGTTTAACGTTGTTACATAATTTTTGTTTTACAAAATAATTGTTTTTATTAATATTTTTTTATTTTGTTACATAAAACAATAATTAACTTATTAATTTTTCTTACATACCACACACATATTCGTATTCCTGCACTTGCTAAGAAAATAACAGTGACTGGAAGTTACTATACCATCATCAGCATAGTTATACCATCATCAGCATAGTGTATGTTGATGATGACGGAGGAAAAAATACGCCATTGAAGCTAACTCAAAAAAAAAACCGGCCAAGTGCGAGTCTGACTCGCGCACCGAGGGTTCCGTACAAACCTGTAGGTATCCTCGGTTTATGTATAAGGTTTATGCTTATGAAATTAAATGTTTTTTTTTTTGACTTTTTATATTTGAGTTGATTGAATGAAAGGTAAATTGCGATTTACGATTTATGACGTATAAAAAAAAAACTACTTACTGGATCTCGTTCAAACCAATTTTCGGTGGAAGTTTACATGGTTATGTACATCATATATTTTTTTGAGTTTTATCATTCTCTTATTTTAGAAGTTACGGGGGGGGGGGACACTCATTTTACCACTTTGGAAGCGTCTCTCGCGCAAACTGTTCAGTTTAGAAAAAAATGATATTAGAAACCTCAATAACATTTTTGGAGACCTATTCATAGATACCCCACACGTATGGGTTTAATGAAAATAAAATTTTTGAGTTTCAGTTCTAAGTATGGGGAACCCAAAAATTTATTATTTTCTTTCTATTTTAGTGTAAAAATCTTGATGCGGTTCACAGAATACATCTACTTAGCAAGTTTCAACAGCGTAGCTCTTATAGTTTCGGAGGAAAGTGGCTGTGACATACGGACGGACAGACAGACAGACAGACAGACGGACAGACAGACATGACGAATCTGTAAGGGTTCCGTTTTTTGCCATTTGGCAACGGAACCCTAACAACTTATTAGAACTTGGCTCATTTATATGGTATGTACCTACATACAGGATTTTTTTTTTAACCAGTCCGCAAATTTTTTTTTCGTGGTTCAGTATCAGTATTAGAACACATTTCAACTATTTTTTCTATATATTTTTTTAAATTTTTATCTGTGGACACTACATATTTTTTTACCGATCGAACAGCTGATAGGTACTTGTAGCTACGCTCGGTCGTTCACCTTCGCCGCCGCGCCGGCGCCACGCGCAAGTTACCATAAAAACCAGTTTTAAAATAAACATCTTTCGTTAACAAATCAAAATAAAAATTGCGTGGTTATTATAACTCGTTTAAGTTTAATTTGTTAAAATTTGCGCACTGGTTAAAAACGTATCCGGTTTAAGTATACCCTTTATTTTTTTTACAATAAAGTACGGAGTAACGGTAACAAAAAAATAATAAATTAAGAACGTTTTTTGAGTCCGTTCAAAACAGCTCTAAGCAAGAAATTCTATCGTTAAACGACCTTCGTCACAATAACTACACTCGTGCAAAGCCGGGGCGGTTCACTAGTTACCTACATAATAATGGAATGTTCAAAAGCTGTCCTTCTTGTGACGTCATTAGTGTTTTGTATAGCAACACCAATCCCATTGAAGACTGGCTTCTGCCCTCGACTTCGCCCGCGTCAAATATTTGCTCCCTGACCTTTCCCGTCGCGTCACATTGAATTACCTGCCAGTTTTCGTTGCTGCTCCGATCCTTTTGATTGTAGTGTGATGTTATACAGCCCATAGCCTTCTTCAATAAATAGGCTACCCAACACAAACAGATTTTTTTTAATTCGGACCTGTAGTTCCTGAGATTACCGCGTTCAACCAAACAAACTCCTCAGCTTTTTATTATTAAGATTAGGATAGATAGGAAACTGGATTACCCCCTGTATATATACCTACATATTATATATAAAAACCAATTCTGACATTCTCGCTTGTTAAAATAACTTTTTGAAGCGTAAGTCACCTGGGAAAACCACAAAAATTGACATTGTAAGTAATGCATTACAAATTATTTATTTCTTTAACCGTTTATGTACACACATACAAGATCAGTTTTTATTCAGTGCGCAAACTGTAACCATGAATTCAGCATATCATTCTAAATCCCCCAGCATTGAAAATTTTCGTCGGTTCGGGATAAGTTTTTAACCAGTGCGCGAATTAAAAAAAAAAAAACTAAAACGAGTTATAATAACCATGCAATTTTTATTTTGATATATCTTAGTACATAATAATTAAGTTATCGTTAACGAAAGATGTTTATTTTGAAACTGGTTTTTATGGTAACTTGCGCGCGGCGCCGGCGTGTCGGCGAAGGTGAACGACCAAGCGTAGCTATAAGTACATACCAGTTCGATCGGTCAAAATTCTAAGAAGTTCGAAGTACCTACGCCTGCGCGCGGTTACTGACCTATTCCTATTGTCGATATCATATTACGAAATATGTAGGGTGTCCACAGTTTACTGATTTAAGGTCGGATAAAAATTAAAAAAAAGTATTGATAAAATAGTTGAAATGTGTTCTATTACTGATCTGAACCACCAAAAAAATTTGCGCACTGGTTAAATTTTTTTCATGAATAATCAAAAGCAATTAACTTCCTAAAATTAAACAAATAATATGAGAATATACTTACATACATACATACATACAGACTTCTAAAATAAATATAATTATAATGTAATTAAAATAATAAATGATAAACAAACACAACTATGACGATACGGAGAGATAGTGTTCCTAAAATAAATGGTTAGTGTTCTTAATTAATGTAAAATAGAAAGTAATATAAAAGCAAATATAATGTCGCTATCGCTTGTAATGTTGCTATTTTTAATTAAAAATAGCGACTTACAAAAACTCTATATATATATTTATTTTCAATTTCTAACAAATGGTAGAAATTGAAATTAATGCATGGCAACACAAAATATATAGTTAGGTATGTCAACGGGCCTTCCCCTGTAAATTATTGTACAACACACGCAAGCAATGTGTATGTTTCTGTTTTATTGAGACACACACACAACGGAAGTGACGCAATAACGAGTAACATGACTGTACATACATACTGTACGACTTGCTGTGGGTACTATCATGCGTCATACTCGTTTATATACTTCCAATTTAAAATATATTTATTTATGTAAATTTGATTGTTGGAGCTGCTTATAATGAACTAGTTCTACGCCGTGACTTCGTCCGCGTATTCGATTTCACACTTCTCTCTTGAAAATTAAGAGTCCCTGCACACCCTTTGAAGGGTAGGTAGTTTTGTAAAAATAATTGATTAGGTACGGTTTTTATCCACGGTCGAGCATTTGTGTCATGTGTCAAGTTTCTATACTCACCGAAGGAATAAGATTATTTTTCTACAAACTGTATGCCTCATTTCTTTATACCATACAAAACAATAGGGGTTGATTTTGAAAAATCGTTTAGCGTGTTTTATTTTTTTAATCCTAAGATTACTAGTAACTAGCTCATGCCAGCGACTTCGCGTGCGTGGAGGTCAGACATTTTCCCACAGGAACATAATACCGGAATGGGAAAATATCCTATGTGTTAATCCATCTGTGTGCCAAATTTCATCCAGTCGGTTATGCCGTTTTTGTGTTTAAACGTATTGTTCGGCGCCAGGCCAGAGCTCACCATAGGATTTTAATAGCGCAGTGGAAGTTATGGTGGGCCCTGGGTCAAGAAGTGGCGAGCGAACTTGTCCGCCGTGCGCGGAGCTTATCAATAATAATCAAAGACTCACCTCATGGTTGAAGGAAACTGCTTCTGGGGCCTACTTGGATTTATGTATGTAAGCGAGTGTATATTGTTTTGTGTAGTGACGTTATGAGTATTCTCCAGGATATCAGCCGCTGCAGCACGCCTGCAACAGGACATGCGGTCTCCAACACGCGTTTTCCAATAGCGTCACTTAACCTCCAAATCAATTCAAACAAACAAATATGTCCAAACTCAACCGGTATTATCTCGTCAAATTGGGGTTATTTACAATCAAACAATAGGATCACGACTAATTGTCCAACAAAACGATCGGTTTAAAGAGATTACTTTACAACAAAAGCGTCGCGAGATCCAAACGGCGACCGGGCATTTTTCCGAGATCAAAACCCAAGTGTCAAGTGTCAAAGTCAAACTGACAAGTGACAGATGTCAGTTCGTTACAAGCGCGTTCCGTTAGGCGCACAGATTAATCAATTCGAACGGGACGGAACATCTACCCCCCCCGGACGGGCCTTCCCGTCCGCTAATCAATTGGCAATCTCGACAAGGTTGCGTTTTATCAGTCCACTTGACGCGCTGCCGGAGGATGTGCAAATACTCCAAGCTCCAACGCTTGCAACTCTGAGCGAGCTGCTGCACCAACTGAAACCGCGATAGCCGATTTTGGCTCACATCGACAAAAGGGTACTCGGGCAGGGCGACAAGTGGCTTTCCAATCAAAAAATGGCCCGGGGTTAGGGCCTCCAAGACGTTCGGGTCCGAAGACAGCGGGCACAATGGACGCGAGTTCAATACAGCTTCATTGCGGCAAAATACCGTAGCTAACTCCTCAAAGGTGAGAACGGTGTCTCCCAACAATCTGCGCCAGAGTCCCTTTGCCGTTTTTACCGCGGCCTCAAAAATACCCCCAATGGGGGCAGGCTGGCGGTTCAAAACAATAACAAACAACAAAAACAACCAAACAACAACAACCAAACAACAACAAAACACAACAACAACAATTTAACCAAATGGCCCTCTTTAGGCAACAAAAGGGGGTGATGGGCCCCATAAGGAAGGCTACAGTGCCTCAACCGTCCCCCAACACGCAAAAGACCCGTATCGTCCAAAAAGGGGTTCAACTTACTAACGGCTCCCGACAATTTCCAAAACTCTCGCTGCAGAATGGCCAACAGCGCATTGCAACCGGCATGCGAGTTCTTATTGTGACGATCAGTCACCAACAATTCAACAATTCGTCGAGGGAGCTGTATCGACTCAACAAAATCAGGGTCCTTCGTTCCAACAGCGAGCACCTTGAGCCCGGGCAAAGGACCCGACATCAAGACTGGCTTCGAGGACAATCATCCTCGGGGTGAGTCAGCCAGTCTGGTCCCCACCATAGGGGGTGAGCAACCAGGCGGGGCGCCATGCACCCACGTGAGGCCACGGCACCTGGGTTCAAATCTCCAAGCACGTGCCTCCAAATCAAATGAGTTTCAGAATTTTGAATCTGGGACACTCGGTTCGCAACAAAGACCTCCAAAGAGTGGACGGACGTCTTCAACCAACACAAAACAATTTGACTGTCCGTCCAGGCGTAAGAAGCCCGAATGTCCACAGTTCCACCCAAAGTGTGAGCTACGTGGTTCAATAGACGCACAAGAAGCGCCGCCCCTGACAATTCTAACTTAGGGATGGTCAGTGCCGTCCGGAGGGGGGCCACCTTGCTCTTGGCCAAGACCAGTGACAACTTCACCTGGCCTGTCGCGCTGACGGTGCGCAGATAAACAACAGCTGTATAACCGTGCGAAGACGCATCACAAAACCCATGAAGGGTAGCAGTGCAACTCCCAGGCGGGAGGACAGCGCGGGGTAACACGACCTCGTTGACTGCAGGGAGTGCGGATACAAATTGGAGCCAATCTTCCAACAGGGTTTCCCGAAGTGGCTCGTCCCAACCAAGTCCTGCAGTCCAAAGGCGCTGAAGAAAACAATTTCACCCAAAACAATACACAAACAAAACAATAGACAAAAGGCAACCCTGGGCTCCCGTGTCCAAAATGGCACGGACCACAACAGAGTCCCCCGTGGGCCCCCCAGACCCTGACCGATGCCGTTGGCAACAAAACCGTATCGATCTGAGGGGTACCTTAGCGGGGCAGGCGCCAATGTCCTACCAATGCCTGGGCGGCGACCGATCGCCGCACCCAGGCTCAAGTCCCTCCCGACGAGGATGGAGGTCAAACCCCTCGCACGCGCGGCGTCCCGAGCCACGCGCCATCGCTGGAAGGGCACATCCCATCGGATGCCTGAATGGCGGGGGGCGTGACTCCAACCGGGGACGTTCCGCCAATGGAGGGGAGGAAAGGCGGTGCTGGTCTGGCCAGCGCTGCCTAGCAACAACTGCGTAATCGCCTTTACGCGGGGAGACCAAATGGCGGTCGCGCGGCTCACGATCAACTTGCGCGGGGGGTGGAGTGCGGTGCTCAAAATTGCGGGCCTCTCCCCGGTTCTGAACCGGCGAGCCAGAAGCCCGGTGACCAACTCCATGGTACCCCCCCGTGCGCGAACCTACATTGGGGGCTGGTCTGCCAGAGTGGTTCGCGTTAGCGCACAAAATGTCCAAATGGGACCCCCTACAAAATCTACAAGGGCGGGGTTTGGGGCAGTCCCGATGGAAGTGAGCCCCCAAACATGAGAAGCACAGGCGGCGTGCATTGGCAATTCGGCGAAGGGCACTCGCGTGCAATTTCAAAAAGGCCGCGCAAGTTGCCATGCCATGCCCCGTGTCCCTACAAAACTCACAAACAGGACGACTCTGGGTGCCAGCAAAACGAGTGGCGGGGCGACTATCAACAGGCCCGCGGGCCCCAGTCCGTCCCTGGTCTCGTGGCCGGGAAGACGGCTGGCGCGACTCGGTGGCAACGCTAGAGTTATCCACAAAACGACACTCATCCTCCAAAAATTTGATGAGGTCACCAAATGGGGGAAGATGTGTGACACTATCCCCACCATACTTTTGCTCGAAACAAGCCCTCAAATCGGCAGGAAGCCGTTGCAGCACAACATGTACCAAAAGGTAAGACCAATGGTCCACCGGCAAGTCCAATCGCTTTAAAGCGTTGGTCGCTGCCACCAACGGGTTCAACAGGTCAGTACGCAATGCTGACAATCCAGTAATGACCGGTAACCCCAAAATCAATTCAATATGAACGTCAGCCAAACAACGTTTATTTTGGTACCGCCGGGTGAGTAGTTCCAAAGCGGTAGGGTAGGCTGAGTCAGTCAACAACAGATGCTGTACCAAGGCTCGGGCCTCACCTTCCACGACAGACAACAAATAGGCCAACTTTTGGGCGGGTCTGAGGTCCGAGCGTGCATCATTGGTTGATGCACGCTCGGACCTAACTTTTAAAAGGGTTTTGGAAACTAAACCAATGGTCCAAGCGACCGTCAAAGTGTGGCAGTTCCAAAGTAGGCAGTCTACTCAATAAAAAAAATAAAAAAAACAATTTTATTTCTAGTAGCACAATAACAACCTTAGATACAACGAGTTATATGTATTTATAAAAAAACAACAAGATAAAAACAAATAAGATCTCATGTCAAACGTAAATGGTTGCTAAAGAGTAATTCACACTGACCTCCGTACTAGTAAAAACTGTATCACGGTAGGTCAGTATTCCTCGGTCTCATATAATCACACACGTTGTCAGTGAACATAATATTTGAGATATTTAGGAGGTAGTTCGGTATTAATTAATGCATTGCGATCACTACTACCACTCGAAGGTGGGTAAAATGTGAAAATATTTAGTATATGCAAAATATTTAGACAAAAATAGTTTTAAAAACAAGATGTTGTGTTGATGTTTGTATGATGTTGTGTGTTGATATGATTGGTGTATGTGACTGAATGTGTGTGAATAAGTGTTGTGTGTTTGTATTTATGATAGGCTTACTAATAACTTTTCTGTGTTAACATAATCAACTTGAAGTAGAAAATCATTTAAAATCTTTTTGCACTTAAAGATTGACAAATCACGTAACTTCACACTTTTAGACAACCTGTTGCATAAATGAGGCCCGATATGATCAAAAAATTTGCTAGCAAATGCCGTTTTAGTTCTAGGAACAGAATAAACCAAATCCTTTCTACGCCTAGCTGTAGAAAGAGGTAACTTCGAGTGTTGCTGTATGATCGAAGTTTTTATAAACAATTGTCTAATTGTAAGTAATGACAATTCTTAGTATAATTTATGGGTGGGGTACATAAATCTCCTGAAATTCATTACTTTGAGTACAGCTCGCTGCGCTCTTTCTAAGGATAAAATTGTTGTTTTAGATGCGCCTCCCCAAGCAGTGATACAGTAGCAGTACGTTATTATTGACTGGCAAAGGGAAAAATAAATAGTTCGCAGTAGTCTTGGGTGACAAACATTCCGGAGATTTTTAAATAGGTGGATCATTCTCCTAACTCGTGTAGTCATGGAGGCTATTTGTTCCTTCCATGAGAGATTTTGGTCAACAGTGAGGCCCAGATATTTGATAGAAGATACCTGTGACAGACTGTAGCAGGACCTGTAGTCCGGGACCTGAAACAACCGAGGTCTCCGGCTTGACCTGGACAGGTGTCCGGCTCTGCAATATTTCCATTTGTTTGCCATTGCACAAACAAAACAAGTCAAATAAACCAAATAATTAAATAATCAAATAACAAAGTTCAAACAATATAACTAGGAAAACCAAAGCAAACAATCAAACTGCCAATTCAAGACAACTACAAAATACTGGTTTCAATTTAATGAACAACAATAAACTTTTATTGTAATTCAAAACCAATGTTAATGCTCAAAAATGCCAATTTCAAATATAAATTTTCACAAACAACCATGTCAATGGTACAAAACTCAATATTTTAATGTCTTCCAGACATTCAATACAACAGGTCAGACACAAAAGGGGGCTACAACAAGGGGCTGCAAAATAGCCCAATCCAATCAACTTTATTAGCCCGGCTGACTTTGGCAACATCAGGTTACCCGTCTCAACAATTTAAAACAAATTAATACAAATGAACAATCAATTACAGCTAACAAACATTTACAGCGAATTACTACTTCCCTTATAGAGACTGCCAAGTAATTAGCCTACTGTAAATTCCCAATTTGGTGGTTGTATATGTTACCAAACCACGCTCTGCTACCAAGAATGTTCGGCGCCAGGCCAGAGCTCACCATAGGATTTTAATAGCGCAGTGGAAGTTATGGTGGGCCCTGGGTCAAGAAGTGGCGAGCGAACTTGTCCGCCGTGCGCGGAGCTTATCAATAATAATCAAAGACTCACCTCATGGTTGAAGGAAACTGCTTCTGGGGCCTACCTGGATTTATGTATGTAAGCGAGTGTATATTGTATTGTGTAGTGAGGTTATGAGTATTCTCCAGGATATCAGCCGCTGCAGCACGCCTGCTACCAGGACATGACATGCGGTCTCCAACACGCGTTTTCCAATAGCGTCACTTAACCTCCAAATCAATTCAAACAAACAAATATGTCCAAACTCAACTCGTATTATCTCGTCAAATTGGGGTTATTTACAATCAAACAATAGGATTACGACTAATTGTCCAACAAAACGATCGGTTTAAAGAGATTAATTTACAACAAAAGCGTTGCGAGATCCAAACGGCGACCGGGCATTTTTCCAAGATCAAAGCCCAAGTGTCAAGTGTCAAAGTCAAACTGACAAGTGACAGATGTCAGTTCGTTACAAGCGCGTTCCATTAGGCGCACAGATTAATCAATTCGAACGGGACGGAACACGTATCTTTCATATTTATAATATTATTAGTAGAAAGAAGTACTTATGATTTTCGAATAAATCGTGGTGGCCCAGTGGTATAGACCCTGACTTAAGGGTTGTAAGGTCGTGGGTTCGAAGTTTGAATCCACGCAGGCGCTTTACTTTGCCTAAATAATTTCAGCACCACTGCTCTCAAGGAAACTGTGAAGGAAAACATCGTGAGGAAACCACATGCTGGTTTCCGCACGAACCAAAAGTTGGAAGACATTGTGACATCTACCACTATGTGACTATATAGAGCAGTGGTGGCCCAGTGATAACGACCGTAACTTACGAGTAGTACGTCGTGTGTTCGAAACCAATCAGGCGCTTTACTATGTGTAAACAAAGAGATTTAAGACAAACCAAAAATTCGAAGACATGTGACATCTATCAACCCGCACTGGGTCCACGTGGTGGATAATGGCCCGTTCCCTTTCACCGAGAGGAGGTCTGTGTCCCAGCAGTGGGAACTTCATAGGCTGCTGATGTGTCACATCTACCAAGCCACACCTGCATGACAGATTATAAGCTCACATCCTCGCATCGAGATGAGGCTTGTGTTCCAGAAGAGGGCGCGGTCGCAGCCTATGATTTTGGGGGGGTCACCATGAGTACTGAAAAATATTTTTAGGAAGGTA
The DNA here is from genome assembly GCA_932294355.1 of Aporophyla lueneburgensis. NCBI lineage: Eukaryota > Metazoa > Arthropoda > Insecta > Lepidoptera > Noctuidae > Aporophyla > Aporophyla lueneburgensis. Next base: position 6,788,167 of record OW028739.1, on the reverse strand, counting down.
AATCTCCTCGTTGATCTAGTAGTCGAAAGCGCTACTGATGAGCATGAGGTCCCGGGTTCGTTTCTTAGGTCGGGAGTATTACTGGGTTTTCTGGCTAATCGTTCAGGGTCTCGACAGCATGGCTGACTTTGGGGGGGGCGGGGGGGTCATGACCCCTAGGACCCCCTCTCGGACCGCGCCTGTTAGGTATACACTGATTATGCTGCAAACCGATACACAACAAGGCTCACTCAGTGGCGGAAATAGGTAGGTACTTCTCCGTAAGAACACCTTCACAAAGGATATGTATGTACTTACGTATTGGTGAGATAAGGTACTTGACTAATATCCTCATTTAGACAACAAGGACCAATTTGACATGAGAAACTAGATGGTATAAAACCTACTTGAGGCGTTAGAATACGAGGTATACCCTGAGCCCTGACCCTGGTCTCAACCAAGGTGTAGGGCCAGGTAATAAGAAATGGTACTTCACTCGGTGCAACAAACATGTGAATGTAGGAAAACAAGAACCTTGGAATGTTCCTGAACAATAATACAGTGTTACCAATTACAAATACTAGAGTTGAGGAGGATACACACTTATAATAATATACATTTTAATCATTATTTTTACCATCTACGTTCATCAACGCGTAACGTAAGTAGAGCATATTAGTAAAATAGTAACACATTGTCTTTTTCTATAAACGCAGGAGCAATACAATACAACACTAGGGAACATTTCAATTGGGCCGGATTATCTTCAAACATTGTTTTATTTATACCTATGTATTTCGTGGTACCAGAGTGCAAAACGTTATCTATCGGTGGCGGCTAACTTAGAATCAGAGTAAAGGATTTTACGTTACCATTGAACGAGCCACTTAATGACATTTCAGTGACATAATGTGCAAATTTTCTGATAAGAAATTTCCTGGAGCATCGTCAGTTCCAGTTTCCCTCTGAAAGTGTTCACCGGAAGTTCACCCAAAGCTCAACAGTACAATCTTTTAGACAAAACAAACAAAAAAACATGTTATTGGTGATAGTTATGAACGTATGACCGAACAAACAAATATATTCATACCTATCGAATAGGTTCAGATACAACACATTTTTTTTTTTTAAGTCAATTGGGACATTTTTAGTCACAGCATTCCACGGACGCATAAAGGTCATTCTTGATCAGTTTCTCTGTTCTGTTGAGTTCGTCGGTGGAGCTTGTAGGGGAAAGTACCGGGTATAGGGCACATAAACACATGTGTTGCCATTCACACATTTTAATTTCTACCATGTATTTATTTTGTATGTATTCCTTATTGATTCTAATGAAGTTACTATACTTAATTAATTATTATGTAAAAATATTGGGTTTCTTCAATCCATTTCCATATAAATTTTAAAGGTACCAAATTATGTACCCCTTCGTCCACGTAATTTTCGTAAAAAGCGAAACAAAGTTTTAACTTTACTTATTAACGTGTAAGTAATTATATTTTAATATTTGACTTTACGGTCACGCCCCAGTCAGTTGTGACGTCAAACATCTATCATGTCATGTACCGTGACATGACATGTTTAGGTATAAACCTGCTCATAGAAAAACTGTTTTGGGGTTTTGAATAAACATACCATACTATAAAATGTAAACAGTAATTGTATTTTGAGAGATGTATTTATAAATTTTATTTTATTTTATTTGGGAAAATAAACGGTTACACATTACAATATTATGGAATAGAACTTAAAACTAAAACGGAAGTGTAAATGTATAACCAACGACATTTTCCACATAATATAAAAAGTTAAACAAACATGAACGGCGTGCGATACAAATTACTTAGAATAGTGAGTATGATTAAAGATAAGAGTAAAACTCATCTGAAACTTATAAAAGTAAAAATATTAAAAATAGAGGGAAAGAAAAAATGATTATAATTTAAATTATATTTTATAAATGGTGATAACACGAAAATATCAATCTCTGAATTACGATAACGGAACAAAGGTCAACGACCATTTAGGCTTATACATGCTAATAACTGAATACACCTCGAGTAGCAAACACGTAATGTTATGGTTTATTGATTGACTCGCACAATTAAACGCACCCAAATCGGGCGAATCGACACTTTAAAAAGAAAAAAATCTACAGGCGACTTGCACAAAGTTAATGTATTTGTAGGTGACACGACGATTTCAGATATTCATATCTGGCAACTGGCACGTTTGGCTCCTAATGAAAAATTATAACCTTACTGAAATAGTAAGAAAACCATATTCTGGTAACATTACTCACTGCAAAATCAATTTGTTCTATTTATATTATCATTGAATTCGCACTGCTGAATGTTTTAAGAGACAAGCGTTAACAATACATTTTAGACTCTAAACACCTGTACTTATGATCTAAAATATTATGAGGGTTGAAAAGCTCATGTATCGTAACAACCATCACATAAGGACTATACATATTTACACACATAACAGCCGGCGATTTTTTATGGAATGGCTGCAGTTTTCTTTGGGCCTGTCTGTTTACGTATTCCTTCCCAATCAGTCGGTGATCCAGCTTGCGTTGTGTTTATTTAAATTTCTCACAGTAAAACAGTGATAATACTTAGAATTTCCCTTTTAATTTAATACATCAGGTGAGTGTTCGTAAAAAAATTGTGTTGCATGTTTTGAAAAAGGAACTGTCAAATAGTTGCTGATGAAATATTTGACGGTCTTTTTTTGGAAATTTAGGGAATTAGGGACGTGATTTTAAATTGGTGTCTAGAGTCAACCAAAGAGTTGATTCAATATAAGTTGAACAATGTATTTTCAACGTATGCCTTTTGAATATTTTATTGTGATGTTTAACGAAAACCATGTGAGACTGATTGTTTCTTTGTTTGACGAAGCTTTAAGTCGTCATTATAAATGAGGAAGTTGTTCCATTTTGACCGACTGCGCGACAGGAAAGACGGGTTATGTATATATTAATATATGTGTCTATGTATGTATGTGTGATCGTAACACCCTGGAAGCATGTTATCGACTGGATGGATTTTTATGCTAGAGGCGTCTATCAAGCCATCTAGGTTCGAGTTTTATAAAATCAAATTGGCGAAATTAAGATGTTAATATTAGGGATGGGCTGAACGTGGTTTTTTGAACTCGATACGAATTTAGGCCGAACTTCTGTTGTTTTCTAGTATACTTTCGTTTTTAGATGCTCTCATAAAATTAATTGACTTGAGCACCCTCGAAAACCTTAAAAACGCATAATTAATTCTTGTAGCCTTAGTGTTTTGGGTTTTTTTCTGGGTAGGAAATTATCAAACGACTTCTCCCGCTCTGGGTGCAATAGGAGAGCGTGTAACTTTTAGTGACTAAAACCCACACGTGTTCTTTCAGTTGCCTGTGTCAAGGCCACGATAACACTTTCGAAAAAATCCACGATCCTGACAGGAACCGCCATGTCCAAAGAACCAAAAATTTGAAGATTTCGTCTTGGATTTTCATTTTAGCCCACATTTGCTTTAGCACACTCGAATACCATGAAAAAAATGATCTTTATCTATGTTCCTATAATGTGTACCTATTATCAATTTTTTTTTGACGCAGTTTGTGGTGTGATATAGGTAGAAATGGTCACGAAACGAAATACCGCGGGTATTAACCCAATCTATGCGACTTTTTCTCACTGTCTCTTTCTATTACAGATCGGCTGACTCATAATTAGTGGCCGAAACATAAGAGGCCATATTAGCCAATTTCGCTGATATACGTGATTTAACAAACGTGATATTACAGTTATAATACCGTATTTCTATAATTATCAATCAACAACAACTCAACCCGCCCACACACAATCACACAACAACACCACACACATCCACACCCCCCACCCCCTCACTCACTCATTCAACTTTTTTCCTATTTAATTTTGATTATGAATCGACCTCAAACCTTCGGCTGTTTTGTGAATTCTGCTCTATAAGGTTTAGAATATCACATATTTATGAACCGTTTTGACGTCTACACTATATGAAAAAAAAAAATGTATTGTTATGTACGCCATAATCAATGTTTAGATGTTAAAATGTTTAGAATGCGTTTAATACATAGTTAAATGAGTAACACACATAAATACGAATGATTTTATTTAACTGATTTAGTTTTATTATTTTAATCGAAAAAGAGTTGAGTTGCTGGGTTGCTACGTATTTTAATGGTTGTAGCGAATTTTCAATATTTTAACCGAATTTCAGCCGGATGCCGAAGTTCGGTTTAAACCGCTCTTGATGAATCACTTTTTATCCCTTTCATATAAAGAAAAATGAGCAAGGATTTTATTTTTTTTTCGGCTTCTCAGAACTCTCGTTCATAAAATGAAAACAACAGAATAACTTCAGTTCAGTTCAAGGTCAAGCGAGCGAGGTCAGATGACTAACAGCTGATAGCGCGCGCTGCCCCATACAGTTGCTATACAGGATACAATTTTAATCCGTGCACAAATGGTAAGGGGCCATTAAATGATAATTATGACTTTATTTTTGCATAGTGACATCGTCGACGTCCACCCATTCCACATCAGCCCCGATGCGGAACAAAACATCTGCAACCCCGGAAGGTGCAGTGCGGGTGGCGCGGGTCCGTTGCCATGGAAATGGAAATATCGTTTACCTATACGCATCCGAGCGAATCTCGGCAATCGCCCGGTTGCCCTCGCTTTTTCAAAGTATAATTTTAACATTGCGCATTTTTTTGATCTTACGTAAGAACTATCGAGACTCCCACCCCTTTGTAAGAAAAAATAAGACATGGTCGACCCCCCTAAATCGTCTTACGTAATAAATGAATGGCCCCTAACCAAGAATTTTAACATCATTCCGGACCCGCTAGCGTGGAATTTCTCTGAAGGAAAGAAGAAAAAAAAATTGCTGTTCCATATATGTATTTGGCCGCGTACTGTACCTGTTACACTTTTCTATGAAACAGTTGATTTCATTTTTGATAACGAACAAATAATTTCAAAACTAGCTAGTTTTCTTTGTAAAAAGGGATTAGTACTAAATAAATATACAGTCACCCTATACCAAAACAAAGAGACGAACAACGGTAACGATTTTTCGTTATTTGACGATTTTTATCAGTTTAGGTACTCAAACTGCGGTAGGAGTACCTAAACTGCTCGTAATGGTAATTGGTAATTACTACATAGCATAGAATCAAGTTTATCGAACTAAACAGGCAGCTGACTGTGCTGCTGGGGAGTTTGTGGCACCACTTCTCAGCTAAAGCACTAGGAAATGGTGAAGGGCGGCCGTCTTATGTAATTTTGACGTTCGAAAGGTGCTGATTTTCAGGCTGGTTTGAATAAATGAATTTTTGGTTTTGAGGAGACGATTTCAAAAATATAATAAACCTAAAGACTGAATATAATAAAAACTAAAATAACAGATGCTATATAGGTTTCCTAATTTTTATTATTATTTTAACTACATACTTCTAAATAAGTACTAGTTATTTGTTATACAAGAGTGCAAAGTTGCTTTTTAACCGCGTGTTCAATTTTGATGACCGAGCAAGCGAAGGATTCTAAAATTGAATCACGAGCGCAGCGAGTGATTCAATTTTAGAATCCTGAGCGTCAGCGAGGGAATCAAAAGAGCACGAGGTGAAAAATCTTTACACTCGAGTGCAACACGTAACTTTTCATTCCACCTCAGCGAGGAAATGACTAAATGCAAAAAAAAAACCTTTACAATCACAAGATAGGTACACTTTTATTTCAGTTTAGGTATTAATTACTACATTATGACAGGTAAGTATTACAGAATAATCTTTAAATTATAACAAAATAATACTAAGGTATAATTAAGAAAATTTTAAAGTAACGTTGCTACAGTTATTTAAATTGAGTGTAATATTTTTGTTTGGTACTGTAATATTGGTGTTAGTCATTTGTGTACTGTTTTTCGGTAAACTATCTGTCATACTTAATAGTTGTACCGATTCATCGGATTCCCTTGGCGTGAATGTTGGAGAGAGAGGGAGATGGTTAGGTGTTTCATAACGGCTTATTTTTGATGTAGAAGGGCCAGTCCAAGGATCCGATTGAGGCTCTTTCAGTGTAATGGCTCCTACGATGCCTTCACATATTTTAGACTTATTTTGGATGGAATCCTCTATGTATCCCTCTACAACTGCATTGGACTTCCAGCCTCCGTGGCGCTTAAGGGACAGGAGATCAGCTCCGGAATCAGCCAAAAGTGTGGCTGAAGTTCGTCGGAAACAATGACCCGTGTACAACAGGGGTTCTGGAAGTTCAAGAAATGTTGCTATTTCTCGTGGGATACTGCCAATTTTATTAGTACCCATAGGCTGTCTAACACACTTTCCATTGCGATACTGTAGAAAAAATCGATTGATTGGAGTGTTAGGCGGGCGTAAGGCTTGATATTTCTCAACAATCGTTACGTATTCCTTGCGAATGACGAAGTTGCGGTCTCTTTTTGTCTTTGTATTAGGTAAATTAATTAATAGTAAGTCATCTGAATGTTTCTCAATGTTTTTGACATTAAGTTGTGTTAGTTCATTAGTTCGACATGCTCCGTTTATTCCAATAATAAGAACAACCTGTAACGTAAAGAGTATTGTAGTAGATAAATGAATAAAATTGATATGAACGCATAATTATGCCTATCAACATCTACTAAGTATACTATTTAATTGAGATTAATATACTTAAGTAGATACTGAATGTGCAACTGACTTACTTTTGCCGCCAAATATACGGAATCGGGTGCTTCGTTAAGAAACTTTTCAATATCAGATATTGTGAAAACCTTCGATTTTTTTGGTTGATGACCAGATGAGGCTCTTTTTAAAAATGCCACTAATTTAGGATAGGTATCGATATGTTTGTCTTTTTTCATCTTTATTGTTGCTTTTAGCATCGAATACGTACTCCATAGAGTGCTTGCTTTCTTGTTCTCGGATAATTCTATAAAATATGCCAGCAAAACGTTTTCTGAGAAAGTTTTGGCTCCTTTTGCTAGTCGCCACGTGTTGAACATATCGTACTGTTTTAAATACTTCTCGCGTGATTGTTGAGGGAGAAAGCTCATTTGCGCATTATTAACAGTTTCAGTCAATTCTGTTGGCGTCAAGCAAACTTCATCGTCGCTAGAATCACTCACTTTAGTTTTTTCAAGTTTCTTGTTTTTAATATAAGGTTTAACAATGACGTGAAAAAATGCCGCGTAAAGAACCGCGTACAAAGCAAATTGAAAAAAGAACACCAAGAAGGTTCCGAGTCTGTGTTTTTAACAAATTAAAAAAAAGCTGTATGATGTATTCGGCACCATAGAGGTAGCAGTAAATAGGTTTAATGTTTTTTTCATCCCACCATCTCGGAAAGAGTATTTTTAATCTTCAATATCTGAGTGGAAAAGCCGTTTTTATTCTCTAGAGGATAAAGTAAATTGAATTTAGAACATCGTGTGCACTAAGTTTGTGATAGTGCACACGATGTTCTAAATTCAATTTACTTTATCCTCTAGTGGATAAAAACGGCTTTTCCACTCAGATATATTGTAACATGTTGTAAATTGAATTTGTAAATGTTGTACACACGATGTTGTAAATTAAATTTAGAACATCGTGTGCACTAAGTTTGTGAATTCAAAACATCATTAAATCTATTTACTTCTATCTCCATGGTGCCGAATTTATCATTCAATCTTTTTCTAATTTGTAAAACTTAGACTCGGAACCTTCTTGATATACTTTTATTTTAATTTCCTTGCGCGCGCCATTTTACTTTTCACGTCACCAACATTACAGTACCTAACAAAAATATTACACTCGACTTATGCATATTTAGTCATTTCCTCGCTGAGGTGGGATGAAAAGTTATTGCACTCGAGTGCAAAGATTTTTCACCTCGTGCTCTTTTGATTCCCTCGCTAACGCTCAGGATTCTAATTTTTGAATCACTCGCTGCACTCGTGATTCAATTTTAGAATCCTTCGCTTGCTCGGTCATCAAAATTGAGCACGCGGTTAAAAAGCAACTTTGCACTCTTGTATAACAAATAACTATTGTGTGGTAATACATATTAATCTGTGGTAATATGAACAGTACACAGCTTGTTGGTTTATTTTGTTCACTTTATAGGTCTTGGTAATTTTACTTATAGGTAAGGAAAGCAACACAATTGAAATAGTAGGTACTGGTACAATGATTGTAATCTTACATAATACATAATAATATAGGTACATATTTAGTTGTATTTTAAGTAACCGATATTGTAGATAAGATAAACATTCGAGCTATCTTTCAGTATTTACTATTCGGTAACCGAGTGTAGAGTCAGTGTTGCCAAAGTACACAATCTCTTCTATACCGGGGTGACTTTAAAAACAATTTACAAAATTTAAGTGGATGTTCTACCCATGAAAATGAACAAGTTTTACTATGTAGCAATTTCAACTATGCATAAAAAAACATATCTGATTGGACCATTTTGTATAAGATTGATAAATTAATTATTTTTTGCTTTCGCCCGATACGGATAATTTATTATCTAAGTATTTGGTAGTGTTGGCACTTCTGCCCTTTGTTATACACAAACAAAGAATAGGATCCTACGTAAAACTGTGTAGATTTTATTATTATTTTCATTGTGTGAGATATTATTTTGTAAACAAGTAAGTAAAATAACTATTGAGTCATACAGATTAAAAACCGCAAAGTCAATAATGGATTTTGCGGTTATTAATTGACTTAGTTATACAAAGCGTGCCTAATGAAAATTCATCATCAGCATTTCAGCCGAAAAACGTCTATGACTAGACATAGACCCCCCAATTTAAGGGGGGTTTGTCATAATCGCAACGCTTGGATTGGCGATCGAAGTTTGATGGTAAAATGCATAGAAAACGCTACTGCCCATTCTCTAGTAATTCTCTTAGCCTCTTACGATATCCACGGGGAGAAATAGGATGGTGCAATCACACACGGAACCGAACTACCTACTAAATAAAATTACTGCAAAAGTAATCATTGTTCGTTCTCATAATTAAAAACAACTATGAGACCATCCTTAGAAATTGCAAAAAATAGGGAGAGAAGAAATAATAGTAGATTAGAAGAAGAAAAAGCAGATAAAGCAGAGGAGAAGAGGAAAAGAGAAGAGGAGAAGAGGATAAAGCAGTGTCTTCTGTCGCGGGTGACGATTTAAATCACGAGCGTAACGAAGGACTCGAGGTTTACTCCCGAGCGTAGTGAAGGTGTAAAAAACTTAAATCACGAGCGAAGCGAGGGATTTAAGACGAGTCCTGAGTGTAGCGAGGGATTTAAGTTCACCCAAGACTAAGACAGCTTTATCACAGAGGAAAATACTCTACTTTTTGTACCATTTGCGAAAAAATTAACACAATAATAATATGAGATAAAATTTATTAAAAATAATGACAGTTAAAAGTAAAAGTTAACATTCGAAACATTGGTCCAATTAACGTTTATGTATTTGAAGAAAACAAAAACGCAGCAAATTCCTAGACTAATATTTTTTTGTCGGAAAAGCAAAGGCATCAAGCTCATACGGCCTCGTCGGTTTTCGTAATTTTATTTAATAATGATAACTGCATAATAAATGCGTATTCCTTTTTCAAAAAGATGTATAATTGCTTTATACACAAACTCAATGGTGTAAACACAGATGTAGTTCAGTATACATTTCGGTAAGTATTCCAAATTTAAATCACATTCTCACCCTAGAGGATGAATGAAATTCAGTACAATTTTCTTTCCCTGTTTTTAACAGATTAAAAATGACTATTGTTATGTTAGCTTTTTGTGGCATAGAATGTCACTTTTTTGAGCAAGTGGTACGAAAAAGTTATTTGTATGTGGCTATTTTGCAAAATCCGTGAATTCAGTCTGTTTTCCTGTACCTAAAACGGTTAAGGCGAACCAGGATGTTTTCAGACGGAGCGCGGGGCATCCCGTCTCAAAAAAACCAACCTGTATCAGAATAAATTCTACTTTGTTCTGAAAAAAAAAAAAAAAAAACATGCTTTATTGGAAAACCTGACTAAAAAGTAGTGTAGGGATATATTTGGAAGTAGGTAGTTATAGTAAGTATTAACGTAATACAAATAATAATGAAAATCAGGAAACCTGGCAACGGTATTTTAGTTTTTGTTATTTTCAACCATTATGTGTGTTATATTGTTGGAGTCGTCTCCTGAAAATCAAAAGTTAAAAAGAAATAAGATTAAAAAATTGCAGAATACAGAGAGAGTGAATAAAAAATGAAATCATTTCAATGTAAAATAGCGAGGGGTGCTTTTAGAGGTATTTTTTATATTGACCCTACTTTTATCAGTTTCTGTCGATAAAATATCAATATTTATACCAAGGTCCCCGATACAGATAAAGCTAATAAAAGCGTGATAATAAAACCGGCCAAGTGCGAGTCGGATTCGCGCACCGAGGGTTCCGTACAAACCTGTAGGTATTCACGGTTTATGCATAAGGCTTGTGTTTATGAAATTAAATCCTATTTTTTTAATTTTTATATTTGAGTTGATTGAATGAAAGGTAAATTGCGGTTTACGATTTATGACGTATAAAAAAAAAACTACTTACTAGATCTTGTTCAAACCAATTTTCGTTGGAAGTTTATGTACATCATATATTTTTTATTTATTTATTTATTTATTTAGAAGTTACAGGGGGGGGGGGACACACATTTTACCACTTTGGGAGTGTCTCTCGCGCAAACTATACAGTTTAGAAAAAAATGATATTAGAAACCTCAATATCATTTTTGAAGACCTATCCATAGATACCCCACACGTATGGGTACGATGAAAAAAAAATTTTTGAGTTTCAGTTCTATGTATGGGGAACCCCAAAATTTATTGTTTTTTTTCTATTTTTGTGTGAAAATCTTAATGCGGTTTACAGAATACATCTACTTACCAAGTTTCAACAACATAGCTCTTATAGTTTCGGAAAAAAATGGCTGTGACATACACGGACAGACAGACAGACAGACAGACATGACGAATCTGTAAGGGTTCCGTTTTTTGCCATTTGGCAACGGAACCCTAAAAATGACATCGAGCGTTCGAGGAACATCTAGATGCACAATGAGGTTTAGGTCTGCAGCACTTCACTTTGCGCGTAACATTAATTCTTACATTATCATGTCCGCTGATATCACTTCGTGGGGTATACGCCATTTCAGGGAAGAACCCGTCAACCCGTCATCGAATGCGCCGGGATGTTCCCCGAAATGGGGTCAGCGGCCAAAGTACTTACAATTGTAATAATTTAAATTCACTTATAATTTAATATGTGGAGGATATCCCTGTATTCTCGTTCGTCTCACTGCCGTTCGGGATTTTTTATTCCTTCATCATTACTCGCGTCAATGCGTCATTCTTAAATAATCATCAAAATCTCTCTCATGTGTTATTGTTGCGCAATACTATAATGGAGTAAACGCTCATGACTATTGTGCAATATCCCTATTGTGTGTCACTAAGGTATCTGATGAAATCGTTAACAAACCCTGTTAAAGTTAAATTCTGACGCAATCACTAACTAAGACAAATTAGTAACGTACCTACTCTTAGAATGTTCAGTACTTAGAAGGTTTCAACTTCATTTATCTAACCAGTTTTATCAAAATTATTGTTTAAATAACATTACTAAACCGTAATTAAAATGCGAATATGAAATTAACGTCAGTTGTCATATTATGAAAAATATCTTTACGATGATTTATACTTCGAATTTCAAGTGTAATCGTTCAAATAATTGAATAAAAGCACTCAATTTATAATTTGAAAAAGGAACCGTAAGTGGCGTTTTCTGATCCATTTACTTACATTTCTATCACATACGTTTGAGACAGGTCATAGGTAGTTGAATCAAATTATAGTACCTACCACTGGCGGTCAAATATAGATACGGTGGTATAAGGTACTAGGTACATCCCCGGACGAGCTCCTTCTGGGAGCGATAGCAGATCCTATTAATAAGTCTGTCCAATCTACAGTGTTGTGGTTTAATTTATAAAGCAGTGTTCATGATTAAATTTGGATGACGTACATCCATAAGTCCGTGTAATGTCGGACGTAAAGAATATCACCATCTCATTTCTTCCCGTAGATGTCGTAAAAGGCGACTAAGAGACTTACTAGAGAATGGGAAGCAGCGTTTTCTATGCATTTTACCACCATACTGCGATCGCCAACCCGCTTGCAAAGCGTGGCGATTAGGTAAGGCCCTCTAAACTGGGGCAGGCTTATGCCCAGCAGTGGACGTCTTATGGCTGAAATGATGATGATGAATGAAATCCATAAGTAAGTCATTGCAAGATAAGTCATCACCATTTCAGTCCCCCAAGCACCGCCACTTCAACCTTCTGGCGGCCTTCAGCAGGTTATCGGTTCATCTTGTGGGAGGTCTTTCTAAGCTAGGTACGTCTTCCAGTGCGCGGTCGCCAGTCCAGAAGCTTCCGGCCCCATTGGCCATCTGTTTTGCGACCAATGTGCCCTGCCCACTGCCACTTAAGTTAGGCAATTCTTAATCTTCCATGAGATAACCCTTATCGTATTGTAATAAAGTATAAATGAAAATGATTGACGTAAGTTTATTACACCTTCCTGCCAGGGTGGCGGAATTTTTCGAAAGAGTTACCGTGGCTCTAGCATAGGCAACTGAAGGAACATGGGTGGGTTTTTGAAGGGGTCTGCTAGGACCGATGCCTGCCGGGGTCGCGTGATTGTTCGAAAGAGATACCGTGACCCTGGCACATGGGCAACTGAAGGAACACGGGTGGGTTTTAGTCAGTAAAAGTCTTACACGCCCTCCCGCTCCACCCAGAGCGGGAGAAGTCATTTGATGATTTCCCATCCAGAAAAAAAATGGCTGGGTTTTAGTCAGTAAAAGTCTGACACGCCCTTCCACTCCAACCAGAGTGGGAGACGTATTTTGATGATTTCCAACCCACAAAAAAAAATAAGGTTTACCTTGCCAAGATGAGAGTTACATTAAAATGACTTGGTAATAATGGTTTTACGTTGATCGTGAATGTCCTACCTATGTGTGCAGTGTCAGGCGCAATGAGCGGCGGCGCAGAGGGTGGCGCTGGTGTGCAGGTGGTGCGGCTGGGCACGGGCGCGCGGCGCTACGAGCTGGACGAGGCGGCGCTGCGCCACCTGCTGCTGCGGCCTGACGTGCGCGACCTGCCCGTCGTCGTGCTCAGCGTGGCCGGCGCCTACCGCGGCGGCAAGTCCTTCATCCTCGACTTCTTCCTCAGATACCTCAACGCGCCTGTGAGTATTATGATCACTTCATTTATGTACTGAAAAATTCACCCCTAGTAACACTACCTTCGAGGAGGATGTATAATAAACCGCCTTGGGGGTCTGTTGCCTAGAGGGCAGCCAGTATTCGCCACGGTAGTCTAACTTCACCCTGATTCACATGTACCTAACCCGTAATGGAAGTAAATTGGTCATGTCACTTGTGAGGTGAGCAGCACAGGATCAAGAATTTTCCATTGACAGACATAATTTTGCTATCATCTGTGAAAATATTTAAAGCAATCTAAACTATGTTTTATCATTTGTTAGCGTTACAGTCAGTTGAGTGGGGAATGGCTGGGCAAAGAGGACGAGCAATTGAAAGGGTTCCACTGGAGAGGCGGAGGCGAGCGGGATACCACCGGCATCCACCTGTGGCCGGAACCTATCATCACCACCATGCACACCGGCGAGAAGGTGGGTCTTGGAACCTAAAATCGTAATAGTCATTCCTTGGCACTCGCTAGAAGTCTGGCCCTGCAGCGTGCCTTCAGTGGCAGGTTCTTATCTATGTGGTTACAGGTGGCCGTGCTGCTGATGGACACACAGGGCACCTTCGACTCGGAGAGCACCATCGGACAGAACTCCACCATCTTCGCGCTGTCTACCCTCATCTCGTCTGTGCAGATCTACAACCTGTCCGGCAATATTAGGGAGGATGATTTACAACACTTACAGGTTAGATTTTCTTTGCAGTTTTATTAAAATCTCTCAAATAGAGTTGACGATCCGAATCCAGTAAAATAAGACTTAAATTAAAAAGGTTTTATTTATGCTTCAGTTTACAAAAAAGGGGTTCGTGTTTGGACCCTCCATTTAAGCAAACAATGTCTGTGTTAGGAGACTCCGCTCTTCCAGCATAATTGACAGACTGGATCATTTCATAATATTGAGCTATATTTGTGAAAAACCTAACAGATAGAGGAGGCTATAATGACCATGAACAATAAGGTTGAATAAATGCTTTGATTTTGAATTAGACTTCTTTAAATCAAAGCAAATCGTCATACGCCGCGCTACACCGTAACGCAACGTGTAGAAAGGATCTTTCTTCAAGATTTTTCATGAACCAACACACACTGCAGCCGGACCGCACCGCAGTATTATGTTGGAAATGCATTGCGCTGTGGCCTGTTGCGGCTTTAATATGTATTTGGCTTTAGTGAACATTGTCTGTTGTTACTGCCCGGCAGCTGTTCACGGAGTATGGCAAGCTGGCGTGCGACGCAGAGGGCAAAGCGTTCCAGACGCTCCTGTTCCTGGTGAGGGACTGGGCGAGTGCTTACGAGCATGCGCACGGCTACGACGGAGGCGCCGCGCTGCTGAAAAAGAGGCTCCAGGTAATAATATAAATTATTATGATCAGCGTTCTTCGAGAGAAAGAGTGGGTCGTTATCCGCCACGCAGATCCTATTTGTCATGAATTATAAATAGAATTGCTAATCATCATCTGACCTCTGTTTTACTCAGGACACTGTAATAATAATAATAATAACCAACGACTATCGGATCAGGTGCGGGTCATCCAGCGTAATCATATGTTGGATGACACTGTACTTGATCGCCTTCGAAATGAAATGCTGATTAGCCATGTCATCGCACCTCCGTTGCAGACTGTTGTGGTCCCACCACAGTACGTCACAAGTCACGCTGACGAGGGGAGTGATGACAGGGCTACAAACGTAAGTACCCAGTGCAATGAGGAATTGAGGATTACTTTGGAGAGTGCGATTCGAGAATATCGATCCATGCCACCAGAACTTAGACCACGGTTACCTCGTTTGCCCATGCATAACAAAAATAGGGCGCTGGTGGCGGCTCTGGATTCGCAGTTGTCAAACTATTTTGATGACTGCGAAGACCTCACTGATACTCATGCAATTCTGTACTGCGCGGCTGTAGCGGCATGTCGTGTAGCTCACGTCAAATTTGCTAGTGACTCTGGAGCTACACGACCAAAACCAGCCGTACCAGCTTGGCAGTGCAGAATTGAGCGTCGTATTAGTGGGGCCAGAGCGCTCATCGGCAAACTAATCTGTTTCAGGGAGGGCAACACTCGCCCTAGGGTGATGCGCTTTGTGAGACGGGCGTTCTCAGGGACTGATACCAGCCCTCAGGATTTTATGTCCCGTGTCACAGAGCGCATAGACTTCCTGAAGCAGAAAGTTTATGCATGGGCAAGCCGTATTCGTAGGTATAAGCGGCGAGTGAACCGATACACTCAGAATCGCGCCTTCCAGAGTGATGAAAGGTGGGTTTATAGGGCTTGGGAGCGACCGATCCAAGGTGTGGCTGATACGCATCTGCCGGATAATGACGCCATGTGTTCTTTTTGGCGCAGTATCTGGTCGGTGCCTGTCAGTCACACCGAAGGGGATAGAGAGGTCGAGCGGGCCTGCGATCCTATACCAGAAATGGGGGCTATTACTATCTGCCCCCAAGATGTAGCTCGTGCAGTCCGTCCGTTGCCCAACTGGAAGTCTCCAGGGCCGGACGGGCTGCACAACTTCTGGATAAAATGGTTTGTAGGATCGCACGCTCGCTTGGCCGCTCAGTACCAGACTGCTTTGGAGTCTGGTTCGCTACCCCAGTTTCTTACAACAGGAGTTACCCACCTGCTCCATAAATCAGGTAGTACCGCGGAACCCAAAAATTATAGACCGATCACGTGTTTACCGACGGTCTATAAAGTTCTTACATCCATTTTGAGAGCTAAAATTTACAATCATATAGACACTAACACCATCATGTCTGTCTCTCAAAATGGATGTAGGAACGGGTCCCGCGGTACTAAGGAGCTGCTCCTCATTGATATGGCCATTAGCCAACAGGTTCGTCATTCCCGTAAGGATCTGTCGACATGTTGGATAGATTACAAGAAGGCCCATGACTCGGTGCCACATACATGGCTCATGAGGGTGCTGGAGTTGTATAAAGTAGATGCAACTCTGCGCGCCTTCCTGATGTTATGTATGGGGCAATGGAGAACGGTCCTTCGCTATCCAGGATGTCGAAATATCCAGAGGAATAGCGAGCCGATAAGGATTGAGCGAGGCATATTTCAGGGCGATAGTTTGAGTCCGCTTTGGTTCTGCTTAGCCCTGAATCCTCTGAGCACACTGCTTGAGGATTCAGGTATAGGCTATCGGTTGAGGAGAGGTGGTCAGGTTATATCTCACCTCCTTTACATGGATGACCTTAAACTCTTTGCCCACAACAATTTGCAACTGATGGAACTACTGAAGGTAACTAAAACCTTCAGTAGCGCCATCAGGATGGAATTTGGTGTGGACAAATGTGCAGTCATGCATGTAAAGCGAGGGGAGATTGTGGAATCCGTGGGAACCCAACTCTCGGATTCCATAAACTTTCGAGCCCTCTCCACATCCGAAACCTATAAGTATTTGGGTATGTCGGAAGCTTTGGGAATCAATGTTACTGACATGAAGCAATCGTTGAAGGAGCGCTTCTTTGGCCGCCTGAAGAAAGTATTTAATAGTCTTCTATCAGGCGGAAACAAGGTGCGCGCCTTCAACGGTTGGGTCATGCCGGTTTTGATGTACTCTTTCGGCATACTCAAATGGACTCAAACCGAACTTGACGCCCTGGATAGGAAGGTCCGTACGTTGCTGACTGCATATCGAATGCATCACCCACGGTCATCGGTAATGAGGCTGTATATCCCGCGAAAGTGTGGAGGTCGAGGCTTTTTAAACGCTAAGACTCTCCACAATCGCGAGATATGCAGTCTCAGGGAATATTTCCTGGAAGCCAACGTGGGGATGCATCGAGATGTGGTCGCGGTGGACAAGGGCCTCACCCCGCTCTCCTTAGCTAACGAGAACTGGCGCAAGCCTGTAGTACTTGACACTAATGACCGCATGGAGGTATGGCAAAGTAAGGAGCTCCACGGACGCTTTTTCCGGGCCCTACACGGACCCGACGTAGATTTTCTAGCGTCCGTAGCCTGGCTGCGTTTCGGTGATCTCTTTGGGGAAACCGAAGGTTTTGTTTGTGCAATTATGGACGAAGTTATGATGACGAAGAATTACCGGAGGTATATTGTTAAAGACGGCACGGTGGACATCTGTCGGGCATGCCACCTTGTAGCCAGGATTATCCACCAGCAACTTGCTCTGAAATACCGCCTTGTGGAATCAGAAGTGCCGTACTACAGGTATGTGCCCGACCCAGTTCTTGAAAATGGCCATATCACACTGTATGGGGATCGATCCATCATCACTGACAGGACTGTTGTTGCAAACAAGCCTGATATCGTGGTGGTGGATCGACTAGAAAGGCGCACAATGATTGTTGACATAACGGTTCCGCATGACGAGAACCTCGTGAAAGCCGAGAAAGATAAACAAATCAAGTATCTTGACTTGGCTCGCGAGGTTGTCGACATGTGGGATGTGGACTCAGCGATCATTGTGCCGATAGTCGTCACAGCCAATGGGTTGATAGCCAAGAGCCTTGACCACCACCTGAAGAGGCTCTCGTTAAGCAGTTGGGTCAAGGGCTTGATTCAGAAAGCGGTACTTCTGGACACGGCTCGCATTGTCAGGAGGTTCCTCTCTCTGGAGCCCTGACCGCCGGTAGCTTGGACCCTGTTCCCGATACCGGTGGGCTACTATTTTTTATATTTTTAAATGTTTTTATTTTATATTCTAATATTTAAAAATATAATTTATAAGTCTGTAAAAATTAATAAAGGGAATAATAATAAGACTGGCAACACTGTATTGACAAGTCGTCTTCTATTCCTTATTTTAATTTCAACAAAAAGACTATATTTACCGCAATTTTATAAGAATTCAGCAACAGAAAAGTAATCCTCAACCTACAAAACATTCGGAATAATAAAAGACTCCAAAATTAAACCATAATGTAAAAAAACTCACGTTAAAACTGGCGAATCGGAGATGACATCTGTCATGTCATCTCCGATTCTCAGTATATAGTATATAATCTATGTCTCCGATTAAAATAACAATAAAATGGACGAATTAAAACAACAAGGAATGTGAAGACAATGTTGACCCGATCAGCAGCACGACGAGCACGCCCACCACCTCCGGACTCGTCTCTCAGCTCCGCCTCGCCGCCGCCGGTACCCAGCCCCACTGCGGGCGCTGTGACGACACCGGCCGTGGCAGTTGCGTCGAGCTCGAGCGACGAGTACTTCTCCCCGCCCACGACGCTACCACCTGCTCGTCGACGGGGAGGACGCCGGCCGCCGGATGGTTTAGGACCTCGAGGCCCACCGGTCTCTGATAGGGTCCCAGCTCCCGGCGGAAGTGTGCAGCGCATGAGATGGACAAGATCCATCAACGAGAATGTCATGCGCTCATACTATGGGGCTACAGAGGGGGGAAAGAATCTGACCGCGTACCGTGTTCGGATGCTCTCTCTTTTTCAGGTGCTTGAGCCAGGTGTCAACGTTTCAAGCCAACGACTATCGGATCAGGTGCGGGTCATCCAACGTAATCGTATGTTGGATGACACCGTACTTGATCGCTTGCAAAATGAAATGCGGAGTAGCCAAGTCATCGCCCCCACGCCGCAGAATGCTGTAGTACCACCGCAGCATGTAACAAGTTATGCTGACGTGGGATGTGATGACAGGGCTACAAACGTAAGTACCCAGTGCAGTGATGAATTGAGGAGTGCTTTGGAGGGTGCGATCCGGGAATATCGGTTCACGACACCCGAACTTAGACCACGGTTACCTCGTTTGCCCATGCATAATAAAAATAGGGCGCTGGTGGCGGCTTTGGATTCGCAGTTGTCAAATTATTTTGATGACTGCGAAGATCTCACCGATACTCATTCGATTCTGTACTGCGCAGCTGTAGCGGCATGTCGTGTAGCTCACGTTAAATTTCCTAATGATTCTAGAGCTACACGACCGAAACCAGCCGTACCAGCTTGGCAGTGCAGAATTGAGCGACGTATTGGTGGGGCCAGAGCCCTCATCGGCAAACTAATCTGCTTCAGGGAGGGCAACACTCGCCCTAGAGTGATGCGCTTTGTGAGGCGGGCGTTCTCAGGGACCGATATTGGCCCTCAGGACTATATGTCCCGTGTCACAGAGCGCATAGACTTCCTGAAGCAGAAAGTTTATGCATGGGCGAACCGTATTCGTAGGTATAAGCGACGAGTGGACCGATACACTCAGAATCGTACCTTCCAAAGTGATGAGAGGTGGGCTTATAGGACTTGGGAACGACCGGACCAAGGTGTGACTGACACGCCCCTTCCGGATGATGACGCCATGTCTTCGTTCTGGCGAAACATCTGGTCAGTCACACCGAAGGTGACTGGACTAGGGAGATCGAGCGGGCGTGCGGTCAAATAATAGAAATGGGGGCAATTACCATCAGCCCCCAAGATGTAGCTTGTGCAGTCCGCCCGTTGCCTAACTGGAAATCTCCAGGACCGGACGGACTGCACAACTTTTGGATCAAGTGGCTCCAAAAGTCACACGCTCGCTTGGTATCTCAATTCCAGTCAGCCTTAGAGTCCGGATCGTTACCCCAGTTCCTAACAACAGGCATAACCCACCTGCTCCATAAATCAGGAAGCACCGCGGAACCCAAAAATTATAGACCGATCACGTGTTTGCCGACGGTCTATAAAGTTCTTACATCCATTTTGAGAGCTAAAATTTGCAAACATATAGACACTAACTCCATCATGTCTGTCTGTCAAAATGGATGTAGGAACGGATCCCGCGGTACTAAGGAGCTGCTCCTCATTGATATGGCCATTAGCCAACAGGCTCGTCGTTCCCGAAAGGATCTGTCGACATGTTGGATAGATTATAAGAAGGCCTATGACTCGGTGCCACATACATGGCTCATGACGGTGCTGGAGTTGTATAAAATTGATGCAACTCTGCGCACCTTCCTGATGTCATGTATGGGGCAATGGAGGACGGTCCTTCGCTATCCAGGATGTCGAAATATTCGGAGGAATAGCGAGCCGATAAGGATCGAGCGAGGCATATTTCAGGGTGATAGTCTGAGTCCGCTTTGGTTCTGCCTAGCTTTGAATCCTCTGAGCACACTGCTTGAGGATTCAGGTTTAGGCTATCGGTTGAGGAGAGGAGGTCAGGTTATTTCTCACCTCCTGTACATGGATGACCTTAAACTCTTTGCCCACAACAATTTGCAACTTATGGAGCTACTGAAGGTAACTGAAACCTTCAGTAGCGCCATCAGGATGGAATTTGGTGTGGACAAATGTGCGGTCATGCATGTAAAGCGAGGAGAGATTGTGGAATCCGTGGGAACCCAACTCTCGGATTCCATAAACCTTCGAGCCCTCTCAGCATCCGAAACCTATAAGTATTTGGGTATGTCGGAAGCGTTGGGCATCAATGTTACTGACATGAAGCAATCGTTGAGGGACCGCTTCTTTGGCCGCCTGAAGAAAGTATTAAATAGTCTTCTGTCAGGCGGAAACAAGGTACGCGCCTTCAACGGTTGGGTCATGCCGGTTTTGATGTACTCTTTCGGCATACTCAAATGGACTCAGACCGAACTCGATGCCTTAGATAGGAGGGTCCGGACACTGCTGACTGCACATCGTATGCATCACCCACGTTCATCGGTAATGAGACTGTATATCCCGCGAAAGTGTGGAGGTCGAGGCTTTTTAAACGCTAAGACTCTCCACAATCGCGAGATATGCAGCCTCAGGGAATATTTCCTTAAAGCCGACGTGGGGATGCATCGAGATGTGATCGCGGTGGACAAGGGCCTCACCCCGCTCTCCTTGGCTAACGAGAACTGGCGCAAGCTGGTAGTGCTTAACACTAATGACCGCATGGAGGTATGGCAGAGTAAGGAGCTCCACGGACGCTTTTTCCGGGCCCTACATGGACCCGATGTAGATCTACTAGCGTCCGTAGCCTGGTTGCGTTTCGGTGACCTCTTTGGGGAAACCGAAGGTTTTGTCTGTGCAATTATGGACGAAGTTATGATGACGAAGAATTACCGGAGGTATATTGTTAAAGACGGCACGGTGGACATCTGTCGGGCATGCCACCGTCCGGGCGAATCCATCAGACATATTATCTCCGGGTGTTCTCGTCTAGCTAACGAGGAGTACTTGCATAGACACAACCTTGTAGCCAGGATTATCCACCAGCAACTTGCTCTGAAATACAGCCTTGTGGAATCGGAAGTGCCGTACTACAGTTATGTGCCCGACCCAGTTCTCGAAAATGGACATATCACACTGTACTGGGATCGATCCATCATCACTGACAGGACTATTGTTGCAAATAAGCCTGATATAGTGGTGGTGGATCGATCAGTGCGGCGCACAATGATTGTTGACATTACAGTCCCGCATGACGAGAACCTCGTGAAAGCCGAAAAAGATAAACAAATCAAGTATCTTGACTTGGCTCGCGAGGTTGTCGACATGTGGGATATAGACTCAGCGATCATTGTGCCGATAGTTGTCACAGCCAATGGCTTGATATCCAAGAGTCTCGACCAACATCTGAAGAGGCTCTCGTTGGGCAGCTGGGTCAAGGGCTTGATTCAGAAAGCGGTACTTCTGGACACGGCTCGCATTGTCAGGAGGTTCCTCTCTCTGGAGCCCTGACCGCCGGTAGCTTGGACCCTGTTCCCGATACCGGTGGGCTACTATTTTTTATATTTTTAAATGTTTTTTTTTTTTTTAACTAATATTTAAAAATATAATTTATAAGAATGTTTAAATGGAATAAAGGATAATAATAATAATAAAATTGTTTATTTATCCCAATAAATAATACACACAGACACAGTTCATAACAATGCGACAAGAGTACAGTGAGCATAAAAAACATAACTTGTGTACAGAAGATTTAGGTTTACAAAAAGAAAAAAGTCTATGCATACAAGAAATAATGAAAAAAATAATCAAATTTTATAATCTCTTACGAAAACTTATATTATTTATGTTACCAGTCGAATCCTAGCCAGAAGTCAGAGCTGCGTGAGGTTCGTGAACACATCCGCTCGTGTTTCGACCAGATCAAGTGCTTCCTGATGCCTCATCCGGGCCTCAGCGTTGAAAATCAAAACTTCGCCGGATGCCTTCGTGGTCAGTATTTATATAGCTAGCTTTAACACCGTCAGCGGATGAAACACTAGCTGACAACATGAAGCTATCACAAACCAGTTTAACCTCTAAGTCCCTGAGATACCACATATGGTATCGACACAATGGTTTTTTAATTGTGTCTGTAATTACGGTAATTGACTGGTTAAGAACTACGTATTATTATTACACTTAATACCCTCATTGGTCTTTAACTGCCCCATTAGTCTCGTGGTCGCAAGCGCGACTGCCGAGCTTGGGGTCCTGGGTTCGATTCCCAGGTTGAGCAAAGTGTTATTGGAGTTTTCCAATTAGAACTTCTTAGTATCAGCCCGGAGTTTACAAGTTGGCGGGGCTTGGTATCACGTGCCTTGGAAAGCACGTTAAGCCGTTGGTCCTGCACATGATCTCTCTCCGCTCGTGTCAGATTGTCGTCCCATCGGACTATGAGAGTGAGGGAAGAGTGAGTGCCCCTGTGTCTCCGCACACACTTGAGCACTATATTATCACTCGCGCCGTTGGCTAGTCTCCATTGAGATTAACCGCCATGGCCGAAATACGGTCTGGAGGTAAACTAAACTAAACACGTAATAGTACTAAATTACCTACCTTTTATAAAATTGCAGACCTGACAGAAAAGTTCAGATTAGCACTTCTGGACCTGGTGCCCTCACTGTTCGACCCGGGGCACCTCACTCCGAAGCTAATCAACGGTGAGCGAGTCCGGACTCAAGACTTGCTCGGATACTTCCAGAAGTACGTCGATATCTTCAACAGCGATGAAGTGCCCGAGGCGGTCACCATTTTTAAGGTACTTTAATAAATGTCTTTGTAGGAATGCTCACACTATAATATTGCTTGTGTTAGAGGTACTCAGCACCGACTCCAACCAATTGTTGCAATTTTGGGGCATCGCCGTACATGGTCAACATATATTGGAGTTCAGTTTACTTGCAAAATCATTGGTTAAAATTATAAACAACTACCCTATGCGCAAGTCCTGGGGTACGTCTGACGGTATGACATTTGACTGAGATTTTAAACCGGGGACAAGTTCCCTTAGCATAGTTCGTATCCAGTTCATCAAAAAAAAAAAAAAAATTCGCCCAAACCCTGTTAAGAGTATGACCCATTTATACCAACAACATTTATACAAAACAATACAACCTATATTAATTATCTTAGAAGATTATTGTGAACACTAAGATCAGATAAAATTATTTTCATAATGAAGGAGTTGAGGTGATGCATTCGTTTCTACCAATACGTTCGATGTAAAGTTATGTTCTCGAAAAGTCCACATTTCTCTTGACCATTATTAGCATTAGTTAGGGAGCTGGCCACAGAACAAAGAATACAGTTGGCGAACAAAATTTCGAAATGATCAGCACACAAGGCAGACGTTATTAATAGTGATAATCATACCCTAAGAAACATCAAGGACCTCGTCTGCCACCATGGTGGAGCTGCGTTGTAAATTTACAGCGTTTCAAAAATGTTTAAAAAGCGGGAAGAAACACCCGGGTGTTTCCACTGCGTGGATCGTTTGGAGGTCACGGTGGAGCATACGGTGGAGGTGTGCCTTGCCTGGGCGGAGCACCGCCGTGTCCTCGTGGAGGCGATCGGCGGTGGCGACCTCTCGCGTCCGGCCCTGGTGCGAGCCATGGTACGGAGCGAGAGGAAGCCGTCACATCTTTCTGCGAAGCAGTAATGCGAAGAAAGAGGCGGGGCGCGTGAGGGAGTAGCAGTCTCTGCGCCCTCACGTCCCTAGCCGCCGCAGGAGGAGATGCCCCGGGCGTCGGGAGTCGATCGCGAACTCCCTGCCACCGAAGGCGCGGGCTTCCGGGCGGCGAGCAATGGGTAGCTCGCCGCCCGGCAAGCACCAGGCCCGTGTCGACGGCGCGTAGTGTTCCACGCGCGCCTCAAAGAGATATCATCAGTACTGAACGGGTCTGCTAGGACTGATGCCTGCCAGGATCTTGAGATCTGTTCGAAAGAGTTACCATGGCCCTGGCATATGGGCAACTGAAGGAACACGGGTGGGTTTTAGTCAGCAAGTCTGACACGAAGAGCGGGAGACGTCATTTGATGATTTCCCTTCCACAAAAAAAAATAGTTATTTGTTATACAAGAGTGCAAAGTTGATTTTTAATCGCGTGCTCAATTTTGATGCCGAGCAAGTGAAGGATTCTAAAATTAGAATTAGAATCCTGAGCATTAGCGAGGGAATCAAAAGAGCACGAGGTGAAAAATCTTTGCACTCTAGTGCAACACGTAACTTTTCATCCCACCTCAGCGAGGAAATGATTAAATGCAAAAAAAGAATTTGCGCATTATTAACAGTTTCAGCCAGTTCTGTTGGCGTCAAATAAATTTCCTCTTCGCTAGAATTACTCATTTTAGGTTTTTCAC
Organism: Aporophyla lueneburgensis; assembly: GCA_932294355.1. Lineage (NCBI taxonomy): Eukaryota > Metazoa > Arthropoda > Insecta > Lepidoptera > Noctuidae > Aporophyla > Aporophyla lueneburgensis. Next base: position 6,763,289 of record OW028739.1, on the reverse strand, counting down.
TTGTTTTCAAGTTTCTTGTTTTTAACCTAAGGTTTTAATAATATGACGTAAAAAAAGAAAATGGCTCGCACAAAGCAAATTAAAAAAAGTACACCAAGAAGGTTCCGAGTCTGAGTTTTTAACAAATTAAAAAAGGTTGTATGATAAATTCGGCACCATAGAGGTAGAAGTAAATAGGTTTAATGATATTTTGAATTCAAAAACTTAGTGCACACGATGTTCTAAATTCAATTTACTTACTTTATCCTCTAGCGGATAAAAACGCCTTTTGCACTCAGATATTGAAGGGCATAAATACTTTTTCCGAGATGGGGGGGATGAAAAAGCTATTTGATGTTCTGGAAAAAAGGTCAGCTGGGGCAGAGTGAGGCCTGATTAGACGTATATGAGCATGTGGTAGTTCGATGCTTTGTGGACGTTATATATTAGCATTCGTTTGATAGGCGACAGCGGACGCTTGCATGCTGGCGGCGATGGGCGCAGCGCGCTCGCTGTACGCGGCGCGCATGGAGGAGCGCGTGCGCGGCGCGCGCAGCGTCACCGGCAGCGCGCTGTCCGCCGCGCACGCCACCGCGCGCGCTGACGCTGAGCTTTGCTTCACACAGAAGAAGAAGCTGGGCTCGAAGCAAGACGCTGACGCTCAGCTAAAAGAACTTCTCAAGGTATGACGTCGACGATATACGACTCGACTTTTGAGAATAGAAATACATAATTGGACGAAGTTAAGCGAAAAAAGATCCAGTCTACACGCAGTTACTTTTGAGATATTGACGTTTGAAGTTCGAGAGGTATTTTTTCATTAGTATTTGTTTTGAAATTAACAAAACGTATAATTTCATCAGTCGAATATTAACAGGTTTTTTTATTAGTAATGGTATATTTACATATTCTGTTAGAAATACTAGTTAAGCGAAACAGCGTTAATTGAAAGTTTCTCGTTAGAAAGTTTCAATTATTTATCCTGAAAAAAATATATATCATTAGTTCTAAAGTTGAAGTTACCGAAAAATAAAGCTATTTTTAGCTGAGTCGTTTCCACTAACCCAGAATCTATAAATTAAATCAGTTTGGTGCACTTAACTAATTTTTGACCAAGGTCTGTATTGGATCTAGACACGCGGTAGCGTGTCAAGCCAAGTTCAAGTAACAGAACTGGCGAGCAGCACCGTGTGTAATATTACACGAACTATTTGGAGCCACTTTTGACCCCCTCATAACTCAAAAACTATTTCACATAAACGTGTCAAATTTGGCTCATTCATTTTGCTTAACTACAACCAATTATACTCATAACTCTAAGATTTTGAAAAGTATACCTACAGCAGTTGCTCATAGTTACGCATATTAACATCGGCAGGAGTTGGACGCGAGTCTGTCACTTTACGTGCTGAATAACAACGCGATGGTTCGAGAAACGATGTCTCTCGCCAAGAAAACATACGACACTGCCATTAGCAGCGTGTGTGGAGAGCAAGCACGTCTCTGTCTACACCCTGACGACCTGGTGGAACTTCACGCTGAGTCCCTCCAGGAGGCGCTCATGCTCTTTGACGCAGCGAGAGATGTACCTGAAGATGAAGAAGATGACCAAAGAACAGCTTTGGTGCAGGTAAGGTCAAAGCATTTACATAACTCTTCGAGTGATTTCACCGATTTTGTTATGCAACGTCGCTACGTTTTTATGTGTACCTATAACAACTCGGTCTATTTATAAAAACATGATTGCACATCTACGTCACCTAAGTTATAATGATTCAAAAAGCTGAGCATGTAGTTGATACACATTTGAACAATAAAAAATGAATATTGCAGAGTTTAGAGCAGCAGTACGATCACTTGCGCGCCATCAACGATCAGAACAACAAGAGCGCTGTGCTGGAGGCGCGCAACTGTTACGTGACGCGAATGAAACTTGAAATGGACCACGCGGGCATCAGCTCCGATAAGCTGGAAGCACGTAGCCATCGGGCAATCGACGACGCCAAAACATTCCTGGAAAAGCAGAGAAACCGCTCGTCGGAACATGAAGACGACCCCTATGTCCGGGATTTGCTTCAAGTACGTTCTACATAAAGTCGTTTTTACTTTAATGTCTCTTTCCGTGATACTAATCACGATTTCTTTTTTCCAGGAAATCAGCAGTAGCTTTGCAGATTTTGAAAAGGCGAATATCAACTGTAACATGATCGTCATGCAAGTGGCGGAGTTCACTTACAACAACTACATCACGTCGGCGTGGGGTCCGCAGATGTGTTGCTTCCACCCGCGCGCTCTCGTAGTCTTACATAAGAAAGGCGTGGAGGCAGCGCTCGAACAGTTCATGGCTAACAGACCAGAGAGTGATGACGATGATTTTAAAGCAGCGGTGGTCAAGGTAAGTAGTTTAGATATATTTATTGACTACGCATCACATCTCCTCCATTCCATTCAAAATCCAGCTTCGCGCAGAGTTTACCGCGCAATTAGCAAATATACACCGTGACAATTTAGTCGTCTTACAAAAGTTGTACACTCAGTGTATCTGACAGAATATACCTCTAGGCGTGATTAAAAAATTGCTACCGTTAATTAACATAATAGGTACTAAGAAAAATAAATAATGCATTCGAATTATGAATCATCCTGTTAATAATGTTTACGTATCGATTGGTAGAGAACATACTTACCCAGCGCACGAGTCGACTAGATCATTCTATCTCCATTTTCCTTGAGACAAAATATCAATTTCAAACTACGACATGCGTCATCATAATGAATAATACTTTTATTTTTTAGATATTCAAATTTTAATTTTTTTTTTCTTATGGATGTTTAGTAGTCATTGGATACATGAAGTGGGCTGGCGTTGTAAGACGATTAAAATGTCATGGTGTATAACGTTCGTAAGTTGGTTTGTATAAACACTTTTACACGTCCATCGTTGGGTAGTCGATCAGATACCGACACCCCACTGGTTGGAAAATCCTCCCTTTTCTACTGAGGTTGAGTAAACTTTATACCCAGATTTGTGTGCCTATTTGACTTTGTTCCTCATACCTCCAAACCATTAATTTTAAATTGTGTTTTATTTAATTTTTAGTATTTGTACTTCTTTTTACTCATTGTTTGCTTTGAATACTGTGTTTTTTATTATTTAAATTTTAGTATTTGTACTTCTTCTACTCATGATTTGCTGCACCGTTCGACGTCACACGTCGGCGCCGGCTGTCGCTGAAAACCAGCGCTGGGGCTCTGTCTCGCATAGAGTTGCAGTATTATGCTGAGCGATGGCCGTTTTGCGTGGATGTGACGCATATTTTCCCCAGCTTTTTTGTATTTTTGTAGTGTTTCAATTTTTTTTTTGCGTCATATTTACCGCAAATAAACGTATTTTCTTTCTTTCTAATTTACAGAACCTTGGAATGCGTTTTCAAGACTTGCAGAAAATTAACGAATTCAACAACGAGCAAGCAGTGGATCAAGCCTTCATGCTGTACACGATGAAGATGGACAAGCACACCCGTCCGTCTGTGCTGTCGATCTTGGTGGCGCCCTTCTTCATCAAGCTACTGGCGGTGCTGCCCACACACCACAAGAACTGCAAGATACTGGCGACCAGTGACTTCCTGAGCAGACGTCGCGGTGAAAGCTACGACGAGGACCCATATTACGATGATCTGAAGGAGGTACGTTATGAATTTCGTCTTGTGGGCATAGTGTTGTCAAAGACGACTCTCTTCTGGTCGACTTGAAGGGATGCTAAGGTATGCTTGAGTTTCATAACAAGATGTTGTCGTAAGCATCGAAGCGGAATCTATGAAAAAATAAATTTGCAATCCAGGCGGTCAATTGTGTATTTGTGTTAACATCGTAACGAAACTGGCCAGGGACCCTTTAGCTCGAAAACTGAGATGAACCAAGTCATAAGAATCTAGGAGAACCAACTAGAATGACTCTTGAGTTCATGACATAATTATTTGCAGCAAAAAAAAACTGTTCATGACGCTGATCACTTTCTGAAAATATATAAAAACCTGTAAATAAAAGATATAAACAACCGACTTACAATAAATGTTTTGTTTACAGAAAATGGAAAGGGCTTATGCGGACTACAGGCATCCAGTACTAGCTTTTTTGCGGGAGCTGGGCATTCATAATGACTAAGGACATGGACCTGCACCCACATTCCACAACGGACTCGAGGAAATATCTTCCTTGTTTTTATCCTGTATTTCGTTTGTAGTGGCACCCTAATTGTGTAACACATTATTAATCAGAATCTGATGGCTATTTGCTAATCTACTGCTTTGTAAGTTTGAAAAATTTGTCTGCTTAACAACGTAAATAAGGCATTGAATGTAGTTGAAATGTCGACCTTCCTACTGTTAGTGCTAGGATTTTTTATTTACATACATGCTTATTGAAAAATATTTAATACAAAATTACACTAACACATCTACACCTTAACAATAAAATTTAAGTACCAAAAAGGCTGGCAGCGTTGCCACGTTCGATGGCAACGCTGATTCCTTGACCTAAGAATATGCCAACGCTTGATCAGAGGGCTGGCCTATTTTTAGGCATAGAGTTGACCAACCGCTTAGCGATGTCCCGAAATACTCGATGAGCACTCGGACTCCACGGCCCTAGAGTTTCAACCTCAAATGGCTCAAACATATACCTAGCTCCCAATAAGGTTATCATATTTGCGCCGTTTGTGGTTTTTGCACCTGCAGCAGCCTTTTTGTTCTTTGTTCCGGGGTGGAAAATCCTCATGGACGTTCTCCACTCTGGAGTGAGCGAGAGGTACGTCAGAGGTCAGAGCGTTACTGACTAAAAACCACCTGTTCCCTTCGCACACTTGGTCCAGTGATCATGGGATTTTTGCGCCTTAGACGATCCCCGGCTGATGGCCCGCCGTGCTAGGAAGATGGGATGGTGCAAGGGTCTCGACACAGATTGCAACTCACACCAATGCCTAAGGCGTTATGACCATTCCGTCTGGCCTCTTCATATCGTTGCATGCTAAGGCATTGGGGTTCTTAAACAGCTGGCGGTGACAAGAGCCGACGAATTAAAAGAGACTGTGACCTCTGTCTTTGTTTCGGCCTTTCTTCTCAGAGTAGTCAGTTCGGAAACGCCGACCGCTCATCTAGTTTTAATAATCATTGACGTGTAAGTGTTTGTACAAACCTACTTACAGAAATAAAATCATTTATCATAATGATGTCTTACCATGCTGGTTTGTCGTGCCAATCGATCAGTGCTCATACTGCAAAAAAGGCCATGGTGTCTGAAGCGGTCGACTGCACTGATAGCGATGTGGAGGGGACCCAGGGGGCATCCAGACTGGTTGCTATGTACCTCTGCAAGACTGTTTATTGAGGGCCTAAAAATGTGCAATACAACTTCGGAAGGTGGGCTTGCGCGATCTCTTTTAACGGCTGATGAACTAGAAATCAGCGCTCTACTATAAAATCACGTTCAGTCATAATATGTTTAGGATTAAGTTATACCTATCTACGATAGCTACATATACATAGATATCTATAGGTACATATTATATTTTTGATTTATATTTGTTTGTGTTTTATTCTGCTATTGACTAATCAATCCAACAAACGGTTTTCCAACAATGTGCCGGTCGGCTTCCAGTCTAACCGGATACGAGTATTATAGATGGAGCGACTGACTATCTGACCTTCACAAATCTGTTACTGGGTGAGTCGATACTGGTGGCCAGACTTGCGGGTTTCTGAGTTAGTCCAGGAAATGAAGCTAAAAAATGGTAAAACCTCGCAATTTGTTCGTCCAGCACCGATTTGTACAACAATTTGGGATTAGGCTTATTTCACCCTCTAGTTTATTTTATATATTGTGCCGTTGTACGCTTTGTGTTTTTTAGGGGTGAAAACTACCCCTTATTGTCAAAAAATATAAAATAACATTAAAAACCTAAATATGGGTAAAAATAGTTAAATAATGATTGTTTCATGCTTTAGGATACAATTTCATAATCTTTCAACCTACCCTTGGTAAAAACTACGCTCCGAAGCGGGTAATTCTAATTTCGAAAAAAAAAATTGATTGGTTTTTTAAGCATAGCTCCTTCATTTTAGGTGATAGAATTTTTTTTTCACAAACGATTTTGTGGGGCTTTTTAAGAGCTATAAGACTATGTGAATTAAATTACTAAAGGTCCCTTAATTTTTAAATGGGGAGAGTTTAAAGCGGTTGAATAAGCTGATGTTCGATCGTAAATGTAGGTGTTAAACGGCTATATCTCGCCGAATATTCACTGTACAAAAAATCTGCACATAGAGTAATTTTTGTCATTAAAAAAGCTACAATTTAGTTCTATGTCGTTTTTTTTCGTATCTTTAGACTTTGGGAGATATTTTTAAGAAAAGGGTTAAAAACACGAAATTGAAAAAAAATCGTTTTCTCTTTAAACTCCAATTTTACTGAAATTAGGCTTTTTTAAATTGGGAAAACTTCGTGGGTGTATTAATAGTACAGACGCCAGCACATCAAGTTACCTCAATCTGTCAAATTTCTTTAATAGAATTTCAACCTAATATCACACTAGTGGAAGGTTAATTTTCGATTGGTAAAATTTGACAGATTGGGGTGGCTTGACCTGCTGGCGTCTGTACATATATAAAGAGAATTACAGAAGGGTGGCGATCTATTTTAATTAGGGGGTACTTTGTGGGTTGTTTTCACAGATTTTTTTCGTAGAAAATAGCGGGTACCGATCTTATTTTGATCATAAGTCAGTCAATTTTTCATGCTAGAGACATTTTTTTTTTGTTTGAAAGCTCTAATTAAATACTTTTAAAAAAATCTGTGAGTTTTCTTCGAAAAATGCAAATTTTTCTCGTTATTTCGCTTTAAATCTTCCAATTTATACATTTGACGAAAAAAGCTAAGCATTAATTTGCTGTATCTCAGTTCGTATTTGTCGTAGAAAAATTAAAAAATAAGCATTGTTTTTGTTGTTTTAAAAGCTACAATTTGTTTTACTACCTTTTTTTGATAAAATGCATATTTTTAGAGTTATTCGCCAAAAACCATTTGAAAAAGTCGATTTTTTCGTCAATAAACTGTTACTTTCAACTTCGAATAACTCAAAAAATATTACTTTATCGAAAAAAACGTATAGAACATATTTTTCTTAGAATTACTTTTTCCGTCGATTCCTGCATTTAAAATGTAATAAAAAAAATCCACCCCCGAGATGGGGTGGCCCCAAGGCTCTAGCGTACAGCGGCATGATACAGAAAATGATCCTTGAGGTATTCCCTACCTTCTGTGAAAATTTCAAGTAAATCCATGGTGGACGAAAAAAATTGCGAGCCAAAATGCTTCATTTCCTGGACTAAGTACCCGTAACGACTATCAAAGCTCTACAAATGACAGTCGGGACCATTGGCTTAACGTGCTTTCCAAGGCACGGAGGGGTTTTGATATGTTATGGAACATGAACCGACCACGGCAAGCGTCGAACGACCCGTGCGGCTGTTAGCATCAAGCAATTCTGAAAGTAAAATGGAATTTTAAAAAAAGTTAAGAGAGACGCGCATAACTTTAAGTGAATTTATTTTAAAATTATTTACAAAATTTCTGGTTGTATTACGAAGTAGGTACAGTTATATTAGCATCAATGAATTTCACTTGTAGATAATATTTTTTTATTTATAAACTTTATCTTAAATCAATTTTACGATTTAAACAGAGTGGTTAATTTCCTAGAGTAAAATAGAACTAGGCGCATGATAGTGGGTCAGCCAAGTTCGCACAATATTTGCGTTCAGTGTTACGATATTTCTAAAATCCAATAATCATAAACATCTTATTATTATTTATTTATTTATTTGTTTTTTTATAACAATATATTTTTAGAATCTTGTTCAATACATTAGTAGAAATAATTTTACAATTAGTGAGACCCGTTACACTTTATTTATTATCCATGTATCTACATGTAATATGTTACTTCGTTTTGGCAATATCATTTGAAACTATCTATCTATAAGGTAATATTTACATCTATACGATACTTATCTAAACTATTAAGTCTTTTAACATTAGCTAGGAAGTAATTAGCATCAATAGTAGGTATTTTACAACAATATGGAAAAGGAAGTAAAATTTTAGTATATATGGCACTTTATACCTATTAATATTAATGAAAGATTTGGTAAATGAGTAACTCATATTTGGCAATGATTTGGTCCGCTTAGCCAAACGAGTGTTACCTACATATAATTATATTTTTACTTTAAAAATCCCTCTTACAATCGAGACTACCTCGCTTTGTTGACATATTAGATTCAATACAAAGTATAGTAGAAACGCTCAGAAGTTACACTAGAAATTTTAGCGCAAGCCCTGAGGAATTACCAGGATACTTGATGTTGTACAGGACGTCATCTGCGATACAGGTTGAAAAGTAGCCAATGTCCTTACCAAGGTGGTATCGCAACAATCAAATAAACTCACTTTAACATTTACAATAATGTATCATAGTTAGGAATAGGATTCTTATGAAATACACCGCGTTAACGGTGATATACATATATGATAACTTGCTACGTATTAAAGTTTTGGGTTTATGAAATGCTGTAAATCCTTATACAATACAAGACAGTAGGTACTTAAATTATATGGTTATCAGGTTTCGTCGGCTAATATGCACTTACATTATTTTAAAGGCTCTTTGTAATAATTCATGTCAGAATTTATCTCTACATTGGTTAAGGTACATTTAGCACACACCCTAATTATTGTTTCAATAACTTACGTCTCCAAACGATTCAAATAACCCTAACCTCCAATGGTAACAGATATATGTTTACGCAAGTGGATCATAATCATCGTCATTTTAGAGTACAACTGTATTTTAAATCCGTAACTACTATTGTTCAACACTCAAGAAGTGTTTCGTCACACTCGCGGGTCTGTTCACGCGGCGCGCAAGTGATGTGGGGAGTTCACCAGCGGGCTGAGCGTGCACAGTCAGCGCGGGTCGCTAGTGTCGGAACCACGTCCGGCATGTTAAACGTCGAAGAGCAGCGCGATGTTGTGCTGCTCGGCGCGTCGCTAGTAGTGATCAGTAAGTGCGTGCGGTGAAGTCGGGTGCGCGCCGTGCGAGGCGTGTGCAGCGTGCGCGGCGTGCGTGGCGTGCGTCGCGTGTGTGGCGCGGTAGTGCGGCGCGCGCGCGTACGTGCCGTAGGCGTCGTCGCGCCGCGCGCCGCCCACTGTGCCGATAGACGCGCCGCTCGCGCTCGTGCCGCCTACGCTGCCGCTGTACACCGATTCGCGTCTCTCGTTCACTGCTGCACCTGCGCACCCAAATATTTGATTTACATATATTGGAATGTTGTAGTCTAGGCATATGATGCAAAGAGATAGTTTGAAAATATAGTTTTGAGTATGAATAGGGTTGCGGTGCTCTAAGACATGACGGATGGGTTGTGTGAAAATAGTATGGGTGTAACGACGGTGACCAAATAACAGAAAGAAAAGTCTTAAAGAGGTGTTGCTATATATAAAAGAAGAAGACATGCTGCACCAGTCTAAGTAATTTAGGATAAGGACTGTTCCCTTTTTCGGGTCTCCCATAAGTTTTCGTATCCGTCCCAAAAGCTAGAACTCACCGGCAGGTCCGGGTCGGATTCCGTTGGCTGTGCCATAGGGTGGGTCTCGCTGCGCGTTGTGCGCGTTCTGGTTGTGCGCGAGCGCATGGTGCGCGTGCGTGTGCGCGGGTGGCCGCAGCACCAGTGACGAGGCCGTTACCAGTGGCCCGCTGGCCCCCGTCACCGTGGCCGTCGCACTGGTCGCGCCACTCGTCGCTGAGCTGCCCTTACTGTATACCGACTGAGACCTGCAAATGTGAGAATTAAGAAATGATTAGGGAATATATAGCAACCACAATTTATAAAACACTATCTGACCGGACAGACCTTGTCCTGTTTCCTTGAACCAGATTGCAGCTATCTGGTCCAATTGTGAATCAAAACCATCCAAGGAGTCACTTAAATACACGCAAAACATTTCATCAAAGCCGTTTAGGAGGAGTTCAATGACATACCTACACACGTACAGTAGTTTTATTTTTGGTGTTTGGTGTTTTTTTTGACTGGCCTGTTAGTCTAGTGGTTAGTGACCCTGATTGCTAAGACTTAGGTCGTGGGTTTGATTCCCACCCAGGACAAATCTTTGTGTGATGAGCACGATCATTTGTTCTGTGTCTGGGTGTAATTTATCTATAATATGTATGTATTTAGAAATATATACGTATGTTTATCAGTTGTCTGGTTGCCATAGTACAGGCTCTGCCTAGTTCAGGATCAGATAACGGTGTGTTGGTTGTCCTAAGATATTTTTTTTTTATATATATAAAGACTAACGACTCGCCTAGCTCGGATCTAAGTTTAATATTAATTTTATAATACATTCAAACCTTCCACAAAACATTCTCAAAATGATGGTAAAAACCGCTTCAAAGTCAGTTACATAATTTAGAAAATCAACACGGTCTCACACACAGGCAGAACCCAAAAGCGACTTAAATTCCCAGCTCAGTCAAAGTGTTATTGGGGTTTTTCATCTGCAATTTCTCAATAGCAGCCTGGAATCTGGATATGTGTCTAGATAATGGTAGGCTCGTGCCCTATTACATAGATATACTTAAACATTTTTGTGGGTGCACTATAAGAAGGTACACCTCTGCCTAACCTTTCGAGGAATACAGCCGTGATGTTGTATATCCACACTTTATTATATTATTATTTTTATATTTTACATTAATATTATAAGGCAGGACATATTGATACTTTAATATATTGTTAAGACCTGTAACTTACATATGCCCACAATAAAGATACTTTGACTTTGACTTTGACTTTGACTTTGAAAAGTAACTCTGTCTGTCTGTCAGTCTGTCTGTCTGTCTCGCTTTCCTGCTAAAACTACTGAACCGATTTAAATGAAATTTGGTACACAGATAGTTTAGAGCCTGAGAAAGGACATAGGCTTTTTATCCCGGTAGTGTGTTCCCGCAGGATAATTTCCAACCTCCACGAGGGCGAAGCCGCCGGCAAAAGCTAGTAAAAAATAAACAAGAGGAATTAGTTACCTGTGCAAGCCATGCCTGGCAGGCGGCGGCGAGCGGCAGTATAATGACTTAGTGCCCGAGTATAGCGGCTCGGCAGTGTCCGGGCGCGGCGCGGCAGCACAATAGGTGGGCGCGTGGCGGTAGTGGTGGTGCGACGGGAAGGTCGGCTTGTCCAGCTCGTCCAGGTCGCGAGGAGAGGAGGCGCGGGATGAGCCCGACCGGCCCCGCCGCCCACCCCACTCGTGCAGCAGCGCCGACGCAACCCCGCCACCCAGCCCGCCTACCCAGCACACCCAGTGGCTCTCCCAGCGGGACAGAACGAACGATGGACCCAGGGATCGAGCAGGATTCAGGGATGGCATCTGTAAAATTATAATTGATTTTATTTCTGTAAGCAGATTTTTTACCAGTTTTAATATAAGTGGTCGATGTTTTCTTTCCGGCTAAAGTTTTTGTTAGAGGTTGTAGACTTTTACAGCATCGTAACAGAATTGTTGTTTCTAGAAGTCAGTTTAAATTATGTTTCGTAGCTGCAATTTTACGAACATGCTCGATGAGAAGCTCTACTTTTATTTTCAAGCTAATGTTGGCTATAAACTTCAAGGCAAAAAATCGGATGGATTGGCATAAAAACACAACATGTAGTCTGCAAAAAGACATTTCAATAGGCATATTGAAGGTATTGCGTAGGTAGTTATTTTTTTCCACGTACACACTTTGTTCCGAGCGGACAGATGGGCACGCTACTACAGCAGCTGTCCTTAAGGATTCTGTGCACAAAAGGCAGGTAGCTCTTATACTCATACATTTCACATAATAGCGCAGACGGCAAACAATGCACGAACTCGTCTTGCTACTCACCTGTTGGGTACCTGACACCCGATTTATCTAAAATTTTACGTTATATTAATTTGATTTGCTTGTATGTGTGTGTAGATTTTGTGTTAGTTATTAGAATTTGTAGGTGAACGCTCCTGACCTAGTCAGTCTCGATATAACTGAAAGATAGTCGAGATGTTATGTCCCATCAGGAAAGGTACCAATAAAAACCTTCGTAAATATTCAGTAATCTTTCTTTTAATTCCTGGAAATACAAAATACTGTAAAACAAAATTGACCGTGGGATCGAGCTTGTTTTAACTAGTTATATACATATTTTCAAACTTGGGTGGCTCACTGCCGTTCGAACATAGCCCTACCAATATTTTTAATCTAGATGATTATTAATAACTCTATCAACTCGAAAACAAGAAAGAGTTATTATAAATAAAGTTAAAAAGTTATTCTAGTCTTTTCGTTACGTATTTGACTGTGTCTATGTGTACATTCACACTATCCACACTAATCCACATCCACACTTAATATTATAAATGCAAAAGTAACTCTGTCTGTCGGTCTGTCCTCGCTTTCCTGCTAAAACTACTGAACCGATTTAAATGAAAGGTATACAGATAGTTTAGAGCCTGAGAAAGGACATAGGCTACTTTTTATCCCGGTAGTATGTTCCCGCGGGATATTTTACGACCTCCATGCGGGCGAAACTGCTGGCAAAAGCTAGTAGGTAATAAAATAAACTAAGAAGAATAAAATTTGGTAAGCAGTTCCATAGTAGCAGAAGAATACTAACGGAGACAAAGCTAGCGGCACAGTAAGCAGCGCCGAGGAGCGCCGGCGCAGCCCCGGTCCAGCGGCGCTCCATGGCCGCGAAGTGCGCAGCCGCCACCAGCGCGGACAGCACCAGCTCGGACCCCAGCCGCTCCCACGCAGCCCCCGTCACCCCACCGCCCCCCGGCAGCGACGCCGATAGTCCGCCTGCATACCCTGGCACGCTTACACTGAAACAAACAACAAATTAATTAACATTTGAAGGAAAAGATCTTGTTTTTGGTCAAACGCGTCATCATTTCAAAGTTGGTCAATGCACCGCAGTACCAGCCTATTTTGTTCCCTCTGTGAGAGGGGTATACCGCGTAATCACTTTATCAGCCTCGAATTTTCCTGCCAGGGTCGCAAGATTTGTTCGAAACAGATACCGTGGCCCTAGCATATAAGCAACTAAAGGAACACGGGTGGGTTTTAGTCAGTAAAAGTCTGACACGCCCTCCCGCTCCACCCAGAGCGGGAGACGTCATTTGATGATTTCCCACATATAAAAAAAAGCCTTGAATGTTCTTTGTAATCCAGCACGCGGGCCCATACTGGGCCCGCGTGCTGGTGCGAGTGCTGATTAATAGACGTCACATGTGTTCGTTTTTAACCGACTTCAAAAAAAGGAAGAGGTTCTCAATGAGACTGTTTTTTTATGTTTCTTACCTCAGCACTTTCGACTAGGAATTAGTGCGGGGTAGATACCATAACTAAAAAGTTAAAAATAATAACTTTTTGCAAAAAAAAAGTTCTTTTTTTAAGTTTTTTATTCTAGGACATGCCGGTGTCATTACGATGTTTTCCTTCACCGTTTATAAGAGTGACCGTCTTAGAGCCGTGGTGATGAAATAAATTACAGAAAGTGAAATGCTTGCTTGAGTGTGACCCACGGCTTACAACTCGTAAGCTGCGCTCTCTGTAAGAGGAAGTGGGCAGTCACCCAATTCAAAACCCCAATATCGGCCGGTTGATGTGGAATGGTTTACTAGGAACATGAGCAGGATTGCCGAAAATGATAGGGATCAGAGCACAAAAATCCTCCATGTCCAATAGATTTCCAATAGATTGGATTCAATAGCACAAAACCTCATTGTTAATAACAGAATAATTATAATTATTAACAACAATGTGAGGTTTGTCGATTGTTAACCAGAGGGCTAAAACAAAGTGACATTCTATCAGCGAAAACGATGTGGTAAAGTAAATGGGGTTCATTAGATCCTCAAAATTAATCATCTCATTCAATAGCACAAAACCTCATTGTTAATAACAGAATAATTATAATTATTAACAACAATGTGAGGTTTGTCGATTGTTAACCAGAGGGCTAAAACAAAGTGACAATCTATCAGCGAAAACGATGGTGGTAAAGTAAAATATGTACGGGACTCACAGTTACTGAGAAACTTTTGTCAATCTTATTGAAAGTCGTAGTAGAAATACGCTACGCTTTGAAAGACATTCCCACTTGTCTAGGGCCTCAGGTAATGTAAATTTTTATCGGGATTGAAGTCTCTTGGCCTTTATTTATTATTAGATGGCTACGCACTTTGAGTACTCCATTCACTGGAACCTGCAACCGATTATTACGACATTTGCGAGCTTATGAACCTATATGAAGCCTCTTGTTTACATGCTGGCAACTTCCACTGTCCTCTCATACCTATTGTAATTTGAAACCATTGTAAGAGCCAATTATTTTAAAAAGAGTAACCGTGAATTTTCTTGACGGCTCTTCTCGTAAAAAAAAAAACCAAATCATTCCTCCATTTTTTTTACGAATTTTCAGATCTCACAGCTGTAGTAAAGTTTAAATACGGTTTTTGTTTAATTAAATGGTTAAGGTGGCTATAAACAGCTTACGGGGAATGAGCCGTGTTTCTCCTTTAATGACGCTATCTCGTAAACATCTCCAAAGACGGCGATTTGCTTCATTTACTATATCTATAGATTCGCTATGCAAATAGCCTGGTAATGTTATGGACAGAGGCTCTCGGATAGCTAAATGATAATCGGTTGGGTCAGAGCACATACGAAACAGACGCCGAGAGACTAATTACTAAAAATGTCCTAATAGGCACTAACCTGCGCCCTGATAATCAGCGTAACTCACTATTAATCAGAATCTGTATCATTATGAAAGTTAATGGTAATCATTTTGCTTCCAATCTTCGAAAAGTGTGTCTTCTCAACAAATCTGTTTTTTTTTTGGCTTTTCGCTGTTAAACTAATTTTAAGTTTGTATACCTTTGCTACATTAAACTTTTGGCTGTGGTTGCTGAAATACAACTACATACTCATAACTAGGTCTAAAGTCAGGGTTTCACTAATTTTCAGTTATCGTTGTTAATGCCAATACAGAAATAATTAATTTAAACTTACTATATGTACATAGATATGGAAGGTACAAAACAAAATCGCAGTGACTAATAAATACCACCATAATCACCGCTTTATTCCACAAAAGGAATACATATACAGGTACAGGCACGTTTCGTTAGGCCACGTTTCGTCAGCTGTGCTTTATTTTTGCATGATTATTTTCTTGAATAAATTAATCAACTTTATTAAAACACTGTCAAACTAAATAATTCAATTTGACGTAGGTATGTGACGTTCATAAGCCCTGAGGCCCTGAGTTTCGGTCAATCAAGCCGAAGTCACATTGACCAATAAAGCCAGGCTCAGAACGAGGTCAGCAAGTGTTGTGTGCACGGCACTTTAAGAGTTAAGTCGAGCAACTACTGCTACGTAGAATATGCCCGGAGAAATTTGTCATGTTAGCTGCGCGGTTTATTTATTTAGCGTATTATAGCGTAGCCGTGGGTTGTTCCACGCCGACCCACTCGCGCCAGCTCACGCTGCTGAGTCTATAGTTTTAAATTAGTCCCTAAATAAAGTAATAATCATTACGATTCAACCCGTAAGGCCATACCCAAAATGGGGTGCCCTTAGCGTGTAGTCGCATAGACCAATAAAGTTCCCTAAATAAAGTAATAACCATTACGATTCAACCCGTAAGGCCATATCCAAAAGGGGGTGCCCTTAGCGTGTAGTCGCATAGTTCTAAGATTTTAAGCACTGCATAGCGCAGAGGTAGCCGTAGAAGCCTTGGTGTAATTTCAAACAAAAAAAAAAATAGCCGTGGGTAGTGAAACGTCCTCCTACTGCGGCGCACGCTGTACACGCGGCTCCTTTAGCGTGGGTTCGTTTTTTTGACAACGTGGATCTACATTTGCTCTGCAGCACACAGTACCGCGTACTTACATAGCGCTGGCAGCGTTGAGCTGCGTGGGCGCCACATTCGAGCAAGCCACGCGTGGAACAACGACGTCATTAATCTCGTATTCATGCGTGGCGTGTTCGTGGGTTGTCGTGGTGCTATGGCTGTACCCACAGTGGACTCACCCGCTCTACATTTTCGTAGAAAGAAAAGCTAAGTTCACGTCCGTAGCTTAGACGTGGGCTGCTGTGGAGCGGCGCCTTTATGGCTATGATCGACGACGTGCCAACTCATATTCATATAATATGTAATAAGAGTAATAAAGGACTGTGCATGAGGGATACTAAATCCCTCGTAATACGTCACGTTTCCCTGGGATTGGGAGGTTTTTGTCGGCTCTATAACCACGGTAATTGTATTTTTACCTGTAAAGGCTATATTTTACTACATTCAATAGGGTATTGGTACCTATTATTACTTTTCCCCCACTGCGTTCCTTAGTTTGATTTTGGCATTGGACATTGGACATTTCGCCTTAAATTAAATACAACTTTATTTCAGACCAAGATCCATATTTTTGTGAGTATGTTTATGTGAATAAGATTAGTGCTTGAATAAACAGGTTAGTTTAGGTTTTGTTAGTTTTCAAAAATAACTATTTTTGCACTCACTGTCGCTTTAGAATTAGATGACACTCAACGGTCATGATGAACAAAATAATGTATGTGTACGTAATATCTATGTGAATGCTGCTTTTCAGCTGTATCCGGTTAGACTGGAAGCTGATCGCAATATAATTGAGAAAAGGTTAGGTAGATGAGACGTAATTAATATCTATGTGCGATGCACCTCTCGAACCTGAACCTCTACGAAGTATGTACATACTTCGTACATATATACAACTAGCTTTTGCCCGCGTGGATGTCGGAAATGAAAGCAGGTATTTTTCTAAAATAAAAGAATGTTTCTAAAATAAAAGTAGGTACCCTAAGTTACTCCTTGTTACATCAGCTATCTGCCAGTGAAAGTCCCGTCAAAATCGGTCCAGCCATTTCAGAGATTAGCCAGAACAAACAGTCAGACAGACAGACCGACAAAAATTGTAAAAAATGTTGTTTTGGTATATATGTTATGGACCATGTGAGAAATTGGGCATTGTACATAATGCCCGGTCATTATGAAAAATGCCCAATATGAGAATGCAATTTGATAAGAATTATTCAAATAATCAAATTGACCGGGCATTATACATATTGTCCATCACCTTTTGGGCACAGTAATACAAATATATTTAATGGCATAGAATTAAAGCGGCAGTTCAATATTTGAGTTATGGTAGGTAAAAAAATAAAAACTCATGTTTGCAAACTAGTTTAGCAGTAAAAACTGAGCAGTAAACTAAATAAAAATGAGTCATAAAATAATTTAAACGGGCAGTTCAATAAATACTGAGCCGTGGAATAGTTGAACTGGGCGGTTACGCGCGTATAGTTAACCAATCGTAATTGGTTAGTAATAAATTTTATTTTAAGCAGTTCTATAAACGATGAGGCATGCAAGCAAGCACACAATATGCAGCAGGCATGATTTCTGTCAAGGCTCCGGCGCTACTGGGCTCCGACGGTCCCACGCGAGCTTATCGTCGCAGATGTGTTTTACGCTCACCGCCGCAGCTTTGGCTCGCTGGCCGGCTTCGCCGCCCAGCCTCAGCCGCGGTGGCGAGCGTCAAAATCACCTGCTCCTCAGCTCGCGGGCCGCCTCGCCCCTCCGCGCCTACGCGGTTTTAAATTACACTCTAGGGGTAGGGCAGACAAGACTACGTGCAATCGGTTTTGCAGCGATTCGTTTCTGTCACTAAATGCAGCACAACATATTGAATTTATAAGACAATACTTGTAAAAATTAAACAGTTGTAAAATTAATTCCCATATTTAATTACTATTTTTTTATTGTTATTGTCATTTTACTTAAAATAAACTAAATATTAAACCATTTAAATTATTAGACTTATTATTTGGATTAATTATCAAGGACTTCTACATTAAGAATTCACTAATTTTTGCATTTAAAACTTAAGGAAAGGCATAATGGCGGTCTCTGATTGGTCAAAGCGTGCCACGCCATGCGTGCCTCCCTCCCTGCCCTCACACCGCGTCATATTTAGCTTTATTATCAAATTGCCCAATTATCAAGTAGCAATATAATAATGACCGTGCAATGTGATAAATAATGAAGTTAAATTAGTATTAATCACTTTGCCCGATAGAGCTAGACATTATTCATAATGCTCGTACATTATGTATAATGCCCGCATTAATCACCTGGTCCATAACATATATACCATATATACATCCATACACACTTAGTAAAAAGTGGTTATTTTAATATTAAAAACAGACACTCCAATTTTATTTATTTGTATAGATGTATAGATGTGCAAACTTAACCGTCCCACTGTGCACTGCCGCACATCGAAACATCGAAGCGTATGCCTCAGATGGTACTGTCCGATTTCAAACTTTAGCAGTTGCGTTATCTTGTGTCACATTTTGTACGAGTTTAAAAGTTAGAGACTTTAATGGTACTGTTAAGGAAATGAGTCACAGAATCGAGACCATTCGGTCGTGACCACTGAAGCCTACAGTCTATTAAAAAATAAAAACTTTGCCCTTCATGTTGTGTTTTCCTCTTGGTTTTCAGGCGAAGTTCATTGATTGTAAGTAGGAATAAGATATTTAGTCTCTTTCTTCCTTGACACAGTATCTGGTTTCAGTGTTCTCTTAAAAAACCGGCCAAGTGCGAGCCGGACTCGCGCACGAAGGGTTCCGTACCGTTATCGGCAAAAAAACACGTTTGTTGTATGGGAGCCCCTTAAATAGTTATTTTATTCTGTTTTTTAGTATTTGTTGTTATAGTGGCAACAGAAATACATCATCGGTGAAAATTTCAACTCTCTAACTATCACGGGTCATGAGATAGAGCCTGGTGACAGACGGACGGACGGACAGCTGAGTCTTACTAATAGGGTCCCGTTTTACCCTTTGGGTACGGAACCCTAAAAACGAGCTAAAAGGCACAATTGAACGTCGTATGTCTGTAGACTGCACTCATGCATAAGTGTGGACGTAACCATGCGATGTAAGTGCCGCATGCTTTTCCAGAAATGGGCTTTTTAGCCATAAACGGCGTTGTCTTACACACTCGTGCACAGGCAAATGCTGAGAGTATTGCTTGGGTACTCTATTTTTATCCCACGAAGCGACGCGCGCTTTACTTGTGGTTACCGAGTGTCAAAACAATCTGAAAAAAAAAAAACACACAAATGTTGTATTGATCTCGAAAAAACCCTCTGTGACAGACGGACAAGTAGGTACAAGAAAAGTGATCAAAGTATCAGGGTTACCTTTTAAGGTCGCAACACTAAAAAAACTTTAATTATTTGTACTCAGTATTGAAAAAAGTTTTTTTTATAACATTTATAACAGCCGCATGATGGAAGCTGGCCGCGGTCGTTTCGTGAACCGGGTGACTATCCATTACATGTCCACACCCCTCCGTGCCTCGTAAAAGGACGTTAAACCGTTGTTCCCGACTGTCATTTTTAGACCTTCGACATTCGTCACGGGTAGTCAGAAGCCCAAAAATCTGACAACTAACCATGTATAGTAGTATCGTGTTACCCAGTAACTGGGTTGTGGAGCTCACATAGATAGTCGTTCCATGTAAAATATTGCTATCCAGCAGCATCCGGATAAACGGGAATACGTCCCTAGCATACACGCAGTTGGAAAAAAATTGGGAATAACATTGTTTTTTTTTACTTAAGCCTAAGCCTAACCACGTCGTTACATGAGATTGAGATATAACAGTTAGTTAACACACCACCTCCTTTTAGTGAAATTGATCGGTTAACAAACGGTGTCATAAATACATATATCTAGATGCTGTATTCTCCTGTTATCTGTCGGGAACTCAATAGCCATTGTCGGGCGCGCACCACTTCAAACTTGCGCGTCGCTGTGGCACATCATACTGACCACATCAACGCGCTGTCCTACTTGCTGCTGACCCGGATTTAAGTGCTCACTCAGGAAAGTTAATTGTTTATTTATTTATTTATTTTGGACTAGCTTTGCTTGCGACTTCGCTCGTGCACATGTAGGAAAACAATGTATTGGATTTCATGGGTTTTATTGAGTGGAGCCCCCTTAAAATACTCCTTATAACATCAGCTATCTGCCAGTGATCATCATCATCATCATCAGCCTATAGCAGTCCACTGCTGGACATAGGCCTCCCCAATTGCACGCCATTCAGCTCGATTTTCGGCAACTCTCATCCAGCTGCTACCAGCCACCCTGCGAAGATCGTCGCTCCACCTAGCCTGAGGGCGTCCTACCTTACGTTTGCCGATTCGCGGTCTCCACTCAAGAACACGTTTACCCCAACGGTCATCGGTTCGACGGCTAATATGGCCGGCCCATTGCCACTTCAGCTTGCTAATCCTATGAGCTATGTCGACAACTTTGGTTCTCTGCCGGATCACCTCATTCCGGATTCTGTCCCTCAGAGATACTCCAAGCATAGCTCGTTCCATAGCTCGCTGAGCGACTTTAAATTTATGGACCAGCCGTACCGTGAGTGTCCACGTTTCGGCTCCGTAGGTCATAACAGGTAGGACGCACTGGTTGAAGACTTTCGTCTTTAAGCTCTGTGGAATACGCGACGAGAAGACTCGACGAAGCTTCCCAAATGCTGCCCAGCCCAGCTGAATTCTCCTGTTAGCCTCCTTCTCAAGGTTGTTCTTACCAAACTGCAGAGTTTGCCCGAGGTAAACATATTCTTGAACAACCTTAAGGGCACCGCCATTGACCGCAATCGGTCCCGGAGTTGTGTGATCGTTGAACATAACCTGTGTTTTGTCCAAGTTCATCCGGAGACCAATGCGTACAGAAGAATCAACTAGGCCGTCCAGCATCTGCTGCAAGTCCTGCAGCGATTCCGCCAATATGACGATGTCGTCTGCAAATCTCAAGTGTGAGATGTACTCGCCGTTGATGTTTATTCCGCGTCCACTCCAGTTTAGCGTCTTGAACACATCCTCCAGTGCGTTAGCGAACAATTTTGGGGAGATTACGTCCCCTTGTCTCACTCCTCGACGCAGGGCGATGTGTTCAGTTTGCCGGTCCTGAGTTTGGACGGTCATTGAGGCGTTTTCATAAAGACATCTCAGCACTTGGATGTATCGCCAGTCGACTTGGCATCGCTGCAAAGACTCCAAAACAGACCAGGTCTCGATAGAATCAAAAGCCTTCTCATAGTCCACAAACGCAAGACACAGCGGCCGACTATACTCCTCGGACTTCTGTATAATCTGCCGCACTGTGTGGATGTGGTCTATGGTGCTGTATCCTCCTCGAAACCCGGCCTGCTCCGGCGGCTGAAACTCGTTGAGTCTCCGCGCTAGACGATTCGAGACGACTCTTGAAAACAGCTTATATACGTGGCTTAGGAGCGAAATGGGTCTGTAGTTCTTTAAAAGGGTTTTATCCCCCTTTTTAAAGAACAGTACGACCACACTCCTTCGCCACGCTTCTGGAGTTCTCCCAGAGAACAGGACAGAGTTGAAGAGCTCCCGAAGCTCTTTCAGTACAGGACTTCCTCCCGCTTTCAGGAGCTCGGTCGTAATCCCGTCCTCACCAGGGGCTTTTCCATTTTTAAGCTGTTTGAGAGCCCCCTCGATTTCGTCTTGGCTGACTTCTGGCAGGTCTTCTGTGAAGTGGCGGGTTAAAGTGGCTCTAGAATCCTCATTTTCGGGATCAGGTCGAGATGCATGCGGTGCGTACAAATGGCCGTAGAAGTTTTCGACTTCCGAAAGGATCTCCGGCTTCGAAACGACGATATCCCCACTAGATGTAGTCAACTTCATCAGGTGGCTCCTCCCAAGTGGTTGGACGAATACTTTCGACCCCCGATTTTGCTCAATCGCTTTCTCTATGAAGCGTGTATTAGAGCGTCGGAGGTCGCGTCGTACCAAAGATCTTATCTTATTGTTGAGTGCCCGATGTTCTGACGAAGTGACAGGTGGGTTTTCACGTCGTTCCGTCATAAGCTCTAGAGTCTCTTCCGAAAGTTTGGACCTCCTGCCCGTACGCCGCATTTTGCAAAACCTCGCACCTTCTTCCCTGAGGATTCCCACCATTTGGTCGAGCGCCTGGTCGACGTCATTTGTGGTTTCCACGGCAGCAAATCGGTTTTCCAGGTCTAACTGGAATGCTTCAGATCCTAGCATAGTTTGGAGCATATTTGGACGGAGCCTAGACTTCATCAAACGAGTTCGCTCGAGCTTGTAGTTGATATTCAGAGAGCCTCGAACAAGTCTATGATCACTGCCGGTATTGAACCTGTTGACCACTGAGACATCTCTGAATATATGCTTCCTATCCGTTATGATGAAGTCTATCTCATTTTTTGTCATAGTGTCGGGGCTTCGCCACGTCCACTTCCTTTGGGGCTGTTTCTTAAAGAAAGAATTCATCAAGAAAAGCCCCTCCTTCTCAAGGAAGTTGACAAGCATTTGCCCCTATGATTTCTGCTGCCAAACCCGTAGGATCCTACTACCGATTCGCTGCAATTCTGTACTCCCACTTTAGCGTTAAAATCCCCCATAACAACGTTGTAGTGGGCCTTAGTGGTGGAATGCAAGGCCTTGGAAATATCCTCGTACATTTCCTCCACTTCGTCATCCGAGTGTGCCGAGGTCGGTGCGTATACCTGGATAACCTTGAGGCTATACCTCTTGGTTAGCTGAACTACGAGGTACGCTACCCTATTCGACACACTGGAGACTTCCACAACGTTGTCACAAAGGGATTTGTTTACCAGGAACCCGACTCCGCCTTGGGATAGCTGGTCTCCCTCTCGAAAATACAGGAGGTGGCCTGATTCAAGGGTTATGGTGTCCTCCCCCTCTCTTCGGACTTCACTCAACCCAAGAATGTGCCACTTTATCTTTCCGAGCTCTTCTTCTAGCTGCACTAGGTGTTCGTCAATCCGTAGCGTGCGTCCGTTGTACGTAGCCAAGGTCAGTTGAGTTTGGCGGCTATTCGTAACCCGGGGATTCTTCGCACCCCCTACCTTGCCGTTATCGTGACTGCCGCCAAAATCAGGAATAGCAAGGCGGCCGGGAACTGGGGGCCGTGGTTGATTTTGACTTGCCATTTGGAGGGTTTGCCCATAATCGCCACGCTGGGCATGCGGGTTGGCGATCGCAGATCAAAGCTTCTTGCGCTGGTGACGCTGCTGCCCATCACTAGTCTGTGCCATTTAGCTGTGAAGTTTTTTATAGAAGTGGTTATCCCGCCACTTGTCGGTCGTCAGAGCCTCGTTTGTTATTCAGCAGGGTGCACCACGTGCAGGTGAGGTTGACTTGGGGCACTGAGATGGTAAGTGTGCCCCCTTACCCCCCGGTGCCAGTGATAGTCCCGTTAAAATCAGTTTAGCTGTTTTGGAGATCAGCCGGAACAAACAAACATACAGACAACAATCAAGTTTTTTTTGTTATTTACTTTCAAATGCAATTAGGTAAAAAGTTGTTGTTTTGACATTAAAAACAGTCACTTATTTGTATAGATTTTCAAGAAAAGACATACACAATACATGGCACGTCAATAAAGGGTAGCATCGGCCAAATTCTGTTAAAATATCGCCCTGAAAACTCGGGTGAAGTGACTGAACATGAAGTAAGCTGTTAATTATTAGACAACATATTTTTTAAATGTTAAACAAACCAGCTTCTTCATCCCATAACTGGACTATTGCCATGTGAATGAATCAGTTGGCTTCTTTCTTTTTTGATGGGAAATCATCAAATGACTTCTCCCGCTCTGGGCGGAGCGGGAGGGCGTGTCAGACTTTTACTAACTAAAACCCACCCGTGTTCCATCAGTTGCCCATGTGCCAGGGTCACGGTATCTCTTTTGAACAATCTTGCAACCTCCGGCATCTCGCAACCCCGGCAAGAATCAATTGGCTTAGATTTGTTTTTTAAATGTGACGTTATCATATTTTACGTAAAGCTGTTTTACATAAATTATCATGGCGTCGAATTATTTTGTATGACTAAAAAAACACTTCACATAACATGTCAAGGGAGTTTATAACAGAATAATAGATCGATATTTCAATAATCTGTATTGTTTTTCAATTTCGTAATAGGTCTGTCAAAAATTACAGTTGTAACTTGAATGTACGGATAATTTTAGTAGGTAGTCAATTAATTTCCCTGAGTTTACTCAGACCTTAGGAAAAAGACAGGCAATGAGCCTACCAAAAACAAATCGAAAAAAACATTACCCTCCTTTATGGGCTTCCCCCAGTAGGGTAAGACCGCCGACGATAAGCTCCTTTTGGGAGCTAGGGTTGTTTAAATGAGGGTTCTCAAAATTCTTAAAAATGAATGTTCTAAAGAATAAATGAAAATGATTTTAAACTGCGTCAATATTTTCCGTCATTCTGTGCATGTGTATGTCAATGACATCCAAAACGCTTGGACCGATTTTAATTAATTGTCTGGGTATTTGAGTAAGTCCCTGGATGGTTTAGATTCACAATTGGACCTCGTAGGTGGCGCAGGTAAAGCCAAGCTAGGTGATAATTAAAATTACGGTTTGACCAACATAATATATTAATGCTTCATGTAAAAGTTATCTAAAGACTGGAAAAATCGGCTCCAAATTTATAATGTATGTATCACGTTTTAGGGATAATGCACATAGATAAGCTGCGCGATATATAGATAAAATACACAACCTATATCTCTATTTTTTTTTTTTTAATTAATTTGTGTATATGTTGCGTACCGTTCTATTTAGAATACAAGTCACACATTAGAGTGAGTCGTATTCTAGAACGATTTTAAATTCAATTTCATGTTAACTATCATTGTAGACTAGGAGGTGAAGTATCCAACAGTGTGTATGCTTCATTATCCGCAACGTTGACTCATTATTGAATGAAAAGAAGCCGAGACTGGGAACAATTTAGCGGTTTTTAATTAAAATGGCAAGTGCGGCGCCGCCCACCGGTTGTTTATGAGTGAAGCTCAGGAAATTAGAAGCCTTTTTATTCATTCATTAACTTTTTAGTATTGAGATTTCCATTGTTAGGTATCCATTACCTTTTCGTACATTACAGTCAAGTTCATACGCCATACTAGCGAAAGAAAGCTAAAACATGATCCGAAATAGTTTTTTTAAGTCACTAATTTAATTTGACACAGTTTTATATAAGTACATACATGTATCAGCATGTACCGTGTGGTGCCGGACGTAAACAATAGCACCATACCATTTCTTCACGTGGGTGTCATAAAAGGCGACTAAGGGACTTACTGGAGAATGGGCAGCAGCGTTCTCTATGCATTTTACCACCACACTGCGATCGCCAACCCGCCTGCCAAGCGTGGCGATTATGGCAAAGCCCCCCAAATTGGGGGAGGCCTAAGTCCAACAGTGGACGTCTTACGGCTGAAATGATGATGATGATGATGAAGGGACCTAATAAAGAATGGGCAACAGCGTTTTCTACCTACGCATTTTGTGACCGTACAGCAACCGTCAATCCGCCTTTCAAGCATGGCGGTTATGGCAACCATATCTTTGGAGGGGGCTTATGTCTAGCAGAGAAGTTTCGGTTGAAATGATGGTCATGTTTCAGAAAGGTTTGGTCGAATTTAAGGGTGTGGTACCAACATCGTACGTAATCGCAAAAAAAGTGAACAACTGTCTCAAACAAAACTTCCGATACGTACTCGACCCAAATGTATGGAACGGCTGCTTTTTTCTCGATTATGATGTTAGTATCATGGAGAAACTGGCTCAGCAGGGTAAATTGCGTTTCACGCTAGTAGCAGGAATGGCTTTCATTTTTCCAGGTCATCAACATTCATTGCGTTATTACGTTGCGAAAAAGATTTTTTTTTTTGAACATATGACGCAATGGATTACCCATTTCGTCAATATCCTTCAAAATTATTCAGATTCTAACTGATAGTGTGTAAGGCAATTAGGGTGGTATTGAATGATCTGTACTGCACCCTTTTTCTGATACCTAGACGCTGTATATTGACTTCTTTCACACCTATAACTGAATCTATAGATATAAAAGAAAGTTGTGTTAGTTACACTATTTATAACTCAAGAACGGCTGAACCGATTTGGCTGATAATTGGTGGGGAGGTAGCTTAGAACCAGGAGACGGACATAGGATACTTATTTTTTATCCCATTCGACCATAAAGAGGAAAGATTTGATTGTTTGTTTGTATTGAATAGGCTCCGAAAACACTGGTCCGAATTGAAAAATTCTTTCTGAGTTGAGTAGCCTATTTATTGAGGAAGGCTAAAGGTTATATAACATCACGCTACGATCAAAAGGAGTGGAGCAGCAACGAAAAATGGACAAAAACTGGCAGGCAATTCGATGCGACGGGAAAAGTCACGGGAGCAAAAATTTGACGCGGACGAAGTCGCGGGCAGAAGCTAGTATTAACATAAAAAGCGTGCTCTCTATTCTACTTGAAAAAGATATTAGTCTCGAATTTCCAATAACATTTTAATTACACCCTATAAATACCGCGTTATTCAAAACAGCTCAAAAGATGTTTAAAACTTCGATTAAAGTGCTTGCTAACAGTTAATCAGGGCTTACAAAATGTATGCAAAATTGCACCTGGCCTCGATAGCATCGGTAAGCAAATCCTAACGTCGATTCTAATGCCCGAGTTACACAGGGCTATATATCAAGCTAAGCATTTCCAGTATAAACTGATCTCACATTGAATGGGATTTCCGTATAATGAGAGGTCAGCTTAAATTGGAAATGTATAGCTTCATGTGTAGCCGCGTGGACACGATTACCGTTCTAATGCACATGTCACACTAATACTTCTTTTTATCCGCCATTTTGTCTGTCAATATATGCGTAAAAAAGATTTTGGGGGAATGTTAGAGATTTTTTAGACGATAAAACGATTAAGAAACCTCTTATTTGTTGTGTTTATTTATCTAACCGTTTGTTTATCTAAATAATTGTGATACAATCTGATTGAAATGCAGTTTACTGATTCAGCGTATCTTTTTTTTTAGAGCCTATTTATCTGGTAAAAATTGTGTAGTATCTCTAACTGGGTACTTATACTTACCCAATTAAAGGATAAAGTAACGAAGCTACAAAATGTACAACATAAAAAAATCACGTAGATGAAGTAAATAATTTGTAAAAAGTAATTTTTACACAGCTTATTTCTAACATCGGGACCTACTTAGGTAATAATTTAGATTTTTTTCGCAAACAACTAAGTTATACCTACTTATTTGCAAAGTAAAGAGCGCTTATAAAACCCCACAGTGCCGCCATAATCCACATAATTCAGTGAACGCACTCGATATGCTGATGATTATGCATAATTTATGCGCCCGGGGGGTCAAGTGGCCCAAACGGGACACGCGGGCTTATAGGGGGCCATCTTTTATACTTGTTGTCAATGGCCAGTAATTTGGAGAACATTCACACCTTATGTTGCGGCCGGACCCAACGTTTTTTTTCTTTTGTCACTCTAGGATATATTTGCTTATCACTACAGGACAATGGGCTTATTAGCTTACCGAATATGTTCCTTTTTTTGTTTCACGGAAAAAATATTGGTTTTTTTTCGTTGTGCAGTTTTACTGCATTCAATTTTTGTTATTGTTTACTACTGCAATTGCAAGCGAGTTCGCCCGCGTAGAGGTTGGATATAACCCCACGGGAACTTACGACCGACACAAAGAAAGAAAGAGAGAAAATACATTTATTTAGTAAAACATTTACTTTTTGTCTGTGATGCACACAATAAACCTGCAGCAAAAGAAAAGGTAATTAAAAATGTTAAGTGCGATGTCAGAAACTAGCCAAAAAGGCCCATTTCAGCGAAAATGCCAGACAATTAGTGTCTGACGCTGGTTTTCAACTGGACCTGAAGTGTCAGGTTAAGTGACGGATGTAAGTCAGCTTTTTGATCTACTGCAACGTGACATTGTACCACATATTACATAAAAAATACCCTGCGTGTTAAATCCAGGTTATAAACTATCTGTGTGACATTTCACTAAAGTCCGTTTGATATCTTTACATATTATAAAATAAAGTCACTTCGCTGTCTGTCTGTCCCTATGTATGCTTATATCTTTAAAACTACGCAACGGATTTTGATGCAGGTTTTTTTAATAGATAAAGTGATTCAAGAGGAAGGTTTATATGTATATAACATGCATAATATAGTAAAGAAACGCTGATCATTTTAGAGGTTTCTAATGTGATGTCATAAATAAACACATTTTTTTGCGCTTACATTGCGAACGCTGGCTGAACCCTACGAAATAGCTCAAAATAATGTACTACAGTATTATACACCTTAAAAAGATCTATAAAAAAGTCCGCAATGGTATGTGTCTAACTCTTAGGGATAACCCATAATAACCATTTTTATTCTTTACTTTTTACGAGAAATAATGGCTTATTTATGAATGCGATTTTAAGCAATCCAGCATTAATCCTTATCCAATTAAGTACCTTAAATAAATTGTGCATTTCATGTAGATCAAAATTGCCCTTTACAGCATATCATTAAAATTAATATTTTAGAAGATATCAGAGATTATAATAAAATCGCCGCAGAGCGGCTAGCGGGCCTTCGCGCGTCCAGCCGTCGAGGGGTAATTGCGGAACTTTTTATCGGTAGGAATTGGTTTAATATTCATAGTTAAACAACATTCATTGCGTTATTTACGTTGCTGAGCCGACAATTTATTCGAACAAATGACGCAATGGTTTAGAAATAATCTTCAATCCCATTCAGATTCTGATAAAATGTGCGTTTCGCAATTAGGGTGCTGGTTGGTAGCGGTTGGCTTCATAGTAAATGCGAATATCATGTGTGTTCGAAGTACTCAATATAAACCTAATTGTATTATTCCAAGTAAGAGACCGCGAAATATGGCTTAGATGTTTAGATTTTTGGATGGATTTGGATTTTTGGTTATCCTGGATACTTACCAACATAAGATACTTTATCCCGGTAGTAGGTTCCCGGGTGATATTTTCCGACAGCTATACGGGCAAAGCCACTGGCCAAAGTACTATTCTTATAACTATGTTTAATTTGGTGTCTGGTAAATAACTGAGTGTTTATATAGGTAGAATAGGAGCGTTAAGAAAAACCAGGAAGACTTATATTCAATTCAATCCAGCCTTATGTCGCAGTCTTCTTACTCTGAATACTATTAGTTTAATTTAAGTAGGTACATCAAACACACAAGATATGTAAGGATCGTAGCAGGTGTCGTTCCGTAGTTTCTGCCTACCCCCATGGGAAAAAGGCGTAATTTTATGTATGTATAACATGGATTAATACATTTTTACCGCTGTAGTACGTCCTCTTGCGATAATTTCCGACATCCACGCGGGCGAAGCCGCGGGCAAAAGCTAGTTTATAATATTAGTAGGATATACCTACCTATTAAATAATAATAATAATATTATGATTTCCATTTCGCTAATGGAAATGGCAGATTAAAATGTGTTTGTTAGTTTCCTCTGTTTCAGCAATGTTTTGGTGGAATGGCGCAGTTAAAGCTCATTTAGAATGCAGAAGACAAACATCTCGGCGACGGTTTTACGTGGACGGTGAAGTAATCGGCGTCTACTAATTACACCATCTTCGTTAATAATTATAAAACTGCAGCGCTTTATATTTCACGTAACGACCGGTTTATACAATGTCGTAATTATTGAACATTGTAAGTTATAAAAACGCTGATTTAATTAACTTGTCTGCGATCATAAATGTATTGAGCTAAAGTGTAATAAAGTGAGCAGTAAAATTTTATTTACGTTACTAAAAATCTGTAAGTATTTGTACGTTGAAAGCGTTATTATTTTTAGCAATACCTATTAAAAATTAAAAGTGTTTTTACGAGGAGATTAAGTGGAACGGAAATATTATCAAACGTTTACAGGTAGGTACCTAAGTGACGAAAAACCAAGCTTTGCATGATACAACGCTAACTTGATAAGTCCTTAGAGAAAAATTTAAAAGAAAACTGAAGATAAATTTCCTGTTTGACATTTTCTTTCAGTCTGCAGCTGTTTTGTTGATAATCTACGATTCAGATTATCAACAAAACAGCTGCAAATTGATGAATGTTGGAAATATTTTAAAATAAAATTATAACTTACAAAATATTTGAACAAAAATTCGAAGTGAAATATCTACTACTCCTACTAGTTGTAGAGCTTTCTTACCTATAGTAAACAATAATATACCGACGGTAGATACCTACATAGGTTTTGTTTCATTATTTTTATGTATCACACATAACATAACATGGCGCCTTGGATTCTCGAAGGGTTTCGCCAGTATTAGGGAGCAGGATCGCCTATTGCCATCAACCGGGTACAAATCCAGACTTCGGACTGAGAAATTTCAGATGGAAAAACCCAAAATAACTTCCCAGATCGGGAGTAGAACTCAGTTCCTCATGCTCATTAGTAGCGCTTGTAACTACAAGAACAACAAGGCAGCTTTTCATGTGATTTAAATCATATCTCTGGATTTACAAACACAAAATCTATTCCAAATCATTAACTTCAAAATACAAACGAAATAGTAAAAATAAAAAAAAAAACATACATTGAGTCCCCTCTGCTGTGGTTAACAAGCGAACAATTACATTTAATTTACGGATGAGTTTTTAAAGTACCCCAATATGGCCCCTGGGCTCCCCGCGACATTATACCGCTATCATTTTGTATTGCGGATAATCTACCGCGACATTTGTTAAAAAATAAACTTCGAGAGGGTATCGCGAACTGTTACTAAAAATTCAATTGTCCCGAAGTGCCACTTGTCATCCTACACTGTATAATCTGTCAGTTTTTACCAATCAATACGATTGTTGCAAATGTTACCCTACTACGCTTATATAAGGATCATTTTAGAATCTATTGTTGGAAATGTAAATTTATAGCGATTGTCGAACTTAATGTGCGGCGGAACAAGTGAGTGCATTATACGGTTTCGAGTGTACGGTTTAATTTACTATTCAAGAGTTTTACATTAAATAGATGAGTTTAAATTATACTTTCCGCTGAAAATTATTCAGACATAAGTTGGAAGCAACAATTAATCAAGTTACGCAAAATTGACCTAATAAAATGCCAAAAAATCCTTTTATTTTGTATCATCGCAATAAAACAATAAAGGAAAGTACGAAAATGATAAAGTCGTCATTTTTTTCCCGACAGTAATCCGTTTTTAACCAAAAAAGCACAACGGCTCTGCGGGCGGTAGGCGCGAACTTGTTACCCTTTGCCCTTTGTTTAGCTAAGCCATAAAGAAAACAACAGTGTTTTAACCCTTAAGTTAACCCTTTTCGCCACATGTCGTCACACAGTGGTCGTGCGAAACCGCGAATCAAGTCAATAGGAAGAGGAACTCAAGCTGTGCGAGAGATAATATCCATTCCAATTCCAACCTTAATCCGAAGCAATAAAGTTCATGTGTAGATCGTTCTACTAATTCAGAATAGGCACAATAATCGTTGTACGAAAATGGTGAAATATGTGGAGTGTATTTTTACGTGTATTGTGTCCGCAATGGGGTTTTTATTGCAAATGTCTGCGCGCGCATTAGTCGGATTGTTAGCCGAGGACGCTGCATATGGTGCGCTGTTATGATTTTTGTGGGCTTGATATTGTTTTGTTATAATAAACTAGCTGTTGCCTGCGGCTTCGCCCGCGTGAATATCTGATATTTTATTGCGTCAGTTTCCATCCATATGCCTTAATAAAAAAATTATTTGTGCTTTGGAAATTTAGGACTTTCCGCACAACTCCGCCCTCTTTTTCAGCTCTTTGGGAGCAGCATTTTCAAAATCACTGAGAGTTACTTAAATTATTTTTATTCGTCTGCCTAAACACAATTTTTTTTTTTTAATTTTTTTTTTTGCCTAGCTTCAAAACTGGCGGACTTTCATACAATCATCCACCCCTCATCATTTCAGCCGATAGAATTCCACTACTGGACATAGGCCTCCCCAATAGGAGGGGTTTGCAATAATCGCCACGCTTGGCAGGCGGGTTGGTGATTGCAGTATGCTGGTAAAATGCACAGAGAACGCTGCTGCCCATTCTCTAGTAAGTCCCTTAGTCGCCTCTTACGACACCCACGGTAAGAAATGGGGTGGTGCTATTCTTTACGTCCGACACCACACGGTATCATCCACCCCTATCTTAACCCATTACGGGTAGAGTTTCCAAAACACTTTCTTAGCTGACGTCTCCTACTCATAAGCTACTCAGTGCCAAATTTCAACTTCATAGATCCAGTAGTTTTTGAGATAACCTACGTGATTAATCAGTGAGTGAATGTACATATGAATGAGATGCCTTTCGCTTTTATATATAAGGTGTATCTATTCATACACGAAATATTTTAAGAGGTACACCTGTAGGTGGTAAAGAAGCTACAGCAACGAAAAAAAAATTCTGAATGTATTTTTTTTTTAAATATTTATAAATTATTTTTAACACATAAGAAATACTGGCTCCTTCTTATTTTTTACGGCCCGAGACACCGCGGCCATGCTCATGCCGTCCGGTCGCCGCCCTCGCAGCGTCAGGCAGGCCATTCATAGAATTTGGAGTAAAGGTTTTATGCAAAACGTCTCAAGCAGTTTTAAAATTATAATAATTACGAAAATTCAAAAATGCTTAGATAAAAAAATTATTTTTGCTTCTATAGCTTCTTTACCACATACAGGTGTAGGTACCTCTTAAAATATTTCGTGTATGAATAGATAGACCTTATATAAGTATAGATAGAAGATAATCTCCCCGTTGTCGTATTTATTCAAAAGAAGATCTAATTCTGCGAATTCTAAAAGGTCCGGAAATCGGAATACGTATTGAAACAACGGAATCTATACAGCACTCACTGGAGAGTTGAATTAAAACTTCCTTTTATATCAAATGGAATGTTCGCAGTTTCACTGAGCAATCCATCTGAGAGAGAATAAAGTTTTTCAAACTCCACTCCAGCGCAGCTTTGTGTCCATTCTGTTTTATAGATCGTTACTTGTAACATCGAATCTTGAGGTATTAGGGAAAAGGTTTTAGTGCCGAAACCCTTTAATTTCCTACTTTTAATTACGGTCCGGCGCGATAACGCTGTCCGGTCCGGAACGCGTGCCGATAAGTGCCGAAATGGTACCTTAAGTACCGTAGCTGCTTCCTTATCGTTAGTGACAATACTGACAATTCAACGCGAAATGCGCGCTTTATTTACTCAAGGAAGTAATAATTGATGTAATAAATTAAATGTTCAGAAAGGACCAATCAGTGATCCTACTATCCTACTAACATTATAAATTAGGAACTTTGTGAGGATGTAAAGATGTTTATTACTCTTTCACGCAAAAACTACTAAACGAAATTGGATGAAATTTGTCATACAGATAGTTTATAACCTGGATTAATACACAAGGTACTTTTTATCCCGGTATTAAGTTCCCGTAGGATAATATTCGACTTTCAGAACATTTATTAATTAGCCGTGGTGTTTTCAGATGTTCTAATTGATGGTTCTTGTGTTCTTTTATAAAATAGGCCAAGGAAATAGCTGCCTATTCTTTTAAAGGCAAACCATTTATTAAAGCTCCATCAGGAAGATTGTCTGAATTCAGCAGCTTCGTTGAAATATGAGGGTTTTAAACAAGTCGACGAATGTTTTCATTCTATTAACTCAAGGATTTTTGCTCAAACTCCGCACTTTGTTAGTTCGCCAAGTTAGATTCTTTGGAGCTTCTTTTAACTTTTTTATACGTAAAGCCTAAAGATTGATTCAAGATTACTTAAGGTTGAAACCGTGTCTGAATAGAAACTTTGACTGCATGCTTATTTACAGCAAGATCACATAACGACCCACTGCTGGGACACAGGCTCCTCTCGGTGAGAGGAGTGGGCCATAATCTACCACGTGGGCCCAGTGCGGGTTAATAGATCTCACATGTCTTCGAATGTTTGGTTCAAGGACATGCCGGTTTCTTCACGATGTTTTCCGTCACCGTTATGAGAGCAGTGGTGATGATATTATTTATACAAAGTAAAGCGCTTGCCGGGGATCGAACCCATGACCTACAACTCGTTAGTCGGGGCCGATATCACTGCGACACCACTGCTCACCCACAGTAAGATCAATATATGCCAAAAAATGTATCACCTACACATATTTGTGATCGGAACCTTACATAAATTAACGATCTCCCTGTATTCAAATTTAAGAAAACAGAAATAGAACAACAAGGCTGTGGGGATAGGAAGGGTTGGATAAAAACATTCGGCAAAAAGTAACATTGTTAGGTAACGAAAAGATAATATTTTTTAAATACAATGATATTAAAACACTAGCTTCTTTCTGCCCGCGATTTGA
Organism: Aporophyla lueneburgensis; assembly: GCA_932294355.1. Classification (NCBI taxonomy): domain Eukaryota; kingdom Metazoa; phylum Arthropoda; class Insecta; order Lepidoptera; family Noctuidae; genus Aporophyla; species Aporophyla lueneburgensis. The sequence continues at coordinate 6,728,790 of OW028739.1, read as the reverse complement.
AATTTCTTGTTCCCCGACACACCCCGTTGCCGCCTCGCATCGTATCGCATCGCCGACCCGCGCTCTTACTTCGTTTTTGTTTAGCGTTCTCTTTGTTTTGCTCTCTGTTAGTCAGTTTCCAAAAGTCGAAGCGTTATAAATACCTTCTTCACGAATTGGGCCATCAAATGCAGAAAGAATTTCTCATATCTGACTGGTACTTCAAGAGATTAGCGCGTTCAAACAAACAAAAAAACTATTCAGCTTTATAGCCCACGATTTCGTTCGATTTCGATTCGTTCGTGAAATTTTGGCCCCCTACCCGTCGCGTCGTATCTCATCGCCCGCCCGCGCTATTTCTTCGTTCACACTTAGTGTTCTTTTGTTTTTTTTTTTAATTTTCATTTGATTCGTTACCTAAGTAAGGGTTGTAGCGTAAAGCTACATAGATACACAGCCTTTCTCATGAATGTGGCTATCATATACAAAAGACTTTCACGCGAAATCTCCTTAACCGATCATCATGAAATTTTGCACACTTATTCTTGGAGGTATTAGAAGTAACATAGGATACTTTTTATGGGAAAAAAAATGTCATTTTTAACGCGAGCGAAGCCGCGGGCAGTTGCTAGTAGACTCTAGATAGATACGCTGAATAAAGGACAAGTAGATAAATTAATTAACAAAACTAACCTATTGTTACTATTGATTAAGTATTAAATAATGTGACATAAATCACAAAACTAGGCTATCAAAAATATAGCTCGCTAAAACCACGTGAAATAGTTGGATCATTACTAATTTTCCATACGTTGTCACAGTTTTCCAGAGCTGCCAGCCTACTAATTGCCGCCGTAATCACTCCGCTTGGCAGGTTGATTAGTGATGGCAATATGGCATCTACTGTTTATGTGCAGAATAATACGGCCCACGTACGCACAGCCACATATCAAGCTACACATTTCCAGTATAAGCTGACATCTCATTTTACGAAAAGCCTACAAACGCGAGGTCAGCTAAAATTGGAAATGGATAGTTAGACCTGTAGCCGTCTATACTGATAATACACACTATTTAAATCGATTTTCTTGTCCATTCTTCTCCCTACGAATCTACCTTTTGGAAGGGAAGACTAGAATCAATTCTTGAGGCTCAAAAATAGCTTAAATGTATCTCAACATTAGATAAAACAAAGTTGCTTCCCGCGTTTGTAGGCTTAGAACTTTTAAACTGCGCAACGGATTTTAATGTGGTTTCCTTCAATAGACAGAGTGGTTCAATAGGAAGGTTTATACATTTTATAATATAATATAATACGTGGGCGAAGCCGCTGGCAAAAGCTAGTTTCAAATAAATGCTTTGACTTTGAATAATATGAATATGCGAATAAACTTTTCCATTCTAGTTTTATATTCGAGTACTTATTCGTAGCAGAAAGGTCAAACAGTCACGAAGTTACAGTTATTACAGACAGAGACCAAATAAAACTGAATCATAAAAAGCGTGTAAAATAAAAACGATCCTTTGACTTAATAAGGACGATTGACAGCTGTACCTATAGTAGCAAGTGTAGCTTTACCTGACCGATCGACCCATGCGGCTGTTATTACTTAGCCACAAGCCCCTCAGTCCCTAGTTTGTAGATATTTACTGAGAATGAAGTTTAGTTCAGAGGGGTACTTGCTATCAGTAGGAATTGGTTTCATATTGATAGTTAAACAACATTCATTGCGTTATTTACGTTGTTGAGCCGACAATTTATTCGAACAAATGACGCAATGGATAATAATATTCTTCGATTCAGATTCTGATAGATAGTGCGTTTCGCAATTAGGGCTTGTACATAAAACTGCGATGCGACGCGATGCGACGCGATGCGAATTCGCAACGCAAAAAGTAGCGACACGAATTGCTGCGATGCGATTTCGTGCGGCAAGGCGTTTCGCTAGGTGACCATTCCTTCGACCACCGTCAACCATACTGGACGTATTTTGAAAAGTAGGTCGTGACATGGATCGTGAAAAGAAGTGTGCACTTTTGTTATTGCTAAGGAGATACAGGCAAAAGAAACAAAGAAGATTCGGGTTCATCCATGTATTACTATTATGAACGCCGAAGGGAACTATTTTCATCGAAAATATGAAGCTTTGAAAACTGACGAAAAAAAAATACTGTATTATATATTACACTGTCATTTTTTTTTTACATTAAAGTATACGTTTTGCCCACGCGCTGTCTCAGACCCGACTGAAGTGTTTTCAACAAGTGTGACGTAAAATCGCAGGAATGCGCGATGCGAATCGATTCGCAATTTCTTGCGACGCGACGTGCGAGCTCGTAGGTTTTTGCAGTGCGACGTCGCATCGCATGTTATGTACAAGCCCTTAGGGTGCAGTTCAGTTCAGTTTATTTATTTGTTAACATAGGTAAAAAAATACTGATCTTATGTTAATGAACAGAGCGTTATGTTATGCCAGGAGGCGTATATACAAATATGGTGCGAAAATCTAGATGACGATTACGTCGATTACAAATTATTAACATTAACATTATTATGTCATCAATCATGCAAAATCCATATTATTAAAAATGCAAAAGTAACTCTGTCTGTCTCGCTTTCCTGCTAAAACTACTGAACCGATTTAAGTGAAATTTGGTTCACAGATAGTTTAGAGCCTGAAAAAGGACATAGGCTACTTTTTATCCCGATAGTACGTTCCCGCGGGATATTTTCCGACCTCCACGCGGGCGACGCCGCTGGCAAAAGCTAGTAGAAAATAAATTTAACAATTGAATACTGAAAGAAAGAAAGAAAATACATTTATTTAGCACAGTTGAAAGGCACATAACAGTTAGTTATACAGCAGGAAAGAATAAAAAATAAAATAAAAAAAGTGTAAGGTGAGATGTCAGAAACTAGCATTACAGTGTGCCTCACGGCTGCGCCAAAAAGGCCCAGTTCAGCAAAAAAGCCAGACAACTAGTGCCTGACGCTGGTTTTCAACTGGACCTGAAGTGTGAGCGGACGGATGTAAATCAGTTTTATATCAAAGCTGCAACGTGATATGTGCATGCATTTATAAATGAAATAAATTTGAATCGACAAACAAATAAACACATATAATTAAAATAAAATACATAGTAACGATACGATATGTACATATTGATATAGTTAGTTAGTTAGTCAATCAATTTATTATCTAGTGTAAATAGTTGTATGAAGTATTGTAAAAAAATTATGTAAGTAAGCAAATAAACATTTGAATGCACAGAGTAACACTGAATAAGACTGCAAATAATCGGCTGGTAAATAAATAAGCAAAGCGGATGCACGATAGGCCTCAACATGTAAAATTTAAAATTTATTTTTCGAAAAGAGTCAGAAAGCAAACCGCTTTAACCTCTAAGTCCCTGAGATACCACATTTGGTATCTACACAATGGTTTTTTAATTGTGTCCGTAATTACGGTAATTTACTGGTTAAACAATGCGAGACATCCACGATCCATAACCATATACATTTTCGTACAACACTCATCGACAGAAATACTGACACACACTCAAGTGGGTAAGTGGGTAGGTCTATACATACATCATATAATTGAAACATTGAGTGTGACCATATCCAGCTTCCGTTGCGCTTCTATGAGGTACTGACGTAAGCGCCGTTTAAAAGCGCCTATTGTTTTAAGGACTCTGATCGGTGGTGGTAAGTTATTCCATACTTTAGAAGCTGCGTAACGAAAGCTGCCTCTAAATGCGGCTGTTCCCTGAGACTGAGTCGAGAGTTGTTGTGAGCATTGCCTTCTCCCGCATTCCCGTCTACTCGCAACCCAACTTAGCTTGTTGTATAGGTAGTCCGGTTTCTGATATTTTACCACACCAAACAGAAGGCAAGCCAAGTGTAGTTTGCGTCTGGACTTCATCTTCAGTGAAAAGTGCTTGTTAAGAAAAGGTGTTACGTGGCATCTCCGAGGAATATTGTAACAAAACCGAGCACAGGCATTTTGTACCCTTTGGATGAGGCGTTCTGTACGAGCTAATAGGCGCGGACCGTAAACCGTATCAGCGTAGTTCAGCCTGGACAAAACCAGGGTCTCCACTAGCTGTTCCCGTAGTTTTTCAGATAAATAAGGCCGCACATTGTACAGAACCTTTAGACGATAAAAACAGTTTCTAACCGAGTCCGCTACGTGTTTTTCAAATCGAAGGTCCTTGTCCATTACGATGCCTAAGTTCCGCGCTTCATACACTCGCTCAATTGGTTCACCCATAAGTTTTAGAGCAAAAGTCACAGGAAGTCGAGCCAACTGCTGTCTTGTGCCAATTAATATATATTTTGTTTTTGTTGGATTTAACGACAGGCAGTTCTCCTCTGACCAGGCAGCGATTCTTTGAAGGTCATCGTTAAGATCTTTGATGGCACTATCGTACTCGTCTGGTCTGAAAGATATATAGAGTTGGACATCGTCGGCGTATATGTGGTACTTGCATCTCTGAAGGCATTTTACAATATCCGCACAATATAGAATAAAGAGAATCGGGCCTAATATAGAGCCCTGTGGGACTCCTCTGTCTACAGAAATGAGTCCAGATCTAAGGGTAGTGCCGTCACCCAAACGCAACTCAACAAGTTGCTCCCTATTACTTAGGTAGCTGCGGAACCATTGCGTAGCGCTGGGGTCGAAACCGTAATAATTTAATTTCGATAGTAATAGCGGAATATTTATTGCGTCAAACGCCCGGGAAAAATCGAGTAGAACTAGTATAGAGCACATTCCTTTATCTTGGGCAGATAATATATTATCAGTAACATCCAGTAAAGCAGTAGATGTACTGCGCTGTTTTCTAAAACCAGATTGTAAATCAGGTAGAACATTATTTTTTTCCAAAAAATACGTTAATTGGCGGCTAACGACCTTTTCTAATACTTTGGATAGACATGGTAATATACTTATAGGGCGTAGGTCTTTTAAAGTGGTTGGATTAGAATATTTGGGCAAGGGTCTAACGGAGGCAATTTTCCATAGGTCGGGGAACGTGGACGTCATTATGGAGCGGTTAACTATGTCCGTTATAACATTTAAAGTGTGTGGCAGAGTCATGTTGATCATATCCAGAGTAATTTTGTCGTAACCTTCAGCGTTACTTTTAAGGTTGGAGAAAATGCGAGAGATGTCGTTTTCTTCCACTGGTGTTAATGTGAAAATGTCTTCACCATGTCTATGATTTTCATAATATTTTATAAGGGATGTGCTTGCTATAGGGTTGCCGGGGACAATTAAAAAGTTTTTATTAATTTGGTTAGGATCTGTAAAGTGCGACGGTAGGTCTTGTCTAGGCTTATATGGTGATAGGGTGGATTTCAGATTTTTCCATAATAATTTAGGGTTCTTAATTTTATTATTTATATTTTGCTTAAAATACGCTACCCTTTCATTATACAACGAACTAATTACTAAATGTTTCAGCTCCTTGTAATATACTTTCTTTGAGTCGGCTTTCGTTTTCCTATAAACACTAAGTGCGTCGTCACGTAAACGCATCATAAGTTTGATTGTATCTGTAATCCACGGATACGATTTTTCCTTTACAGTAGACGTCTTGACCGGTGCGTGAACATCAAGCAAAGAAATTAAATGGGTGTTGAATACATGCACCATATTATTGACGTCGTTAAGCGATGAAATAACTCTGAGGTTTAAAAATGATAGATCTAAATTAAAGCTTTCCAAGTGTACATTTCGAAGAGGCCGAAATTTTACCACGTATGGTTTAAAGTTGTCACGTTTAATGTGAAATTCACCAACTACAATAGAATGGCCGTTGATTGAACCGAAAGGTTCCACCGCGGTTTGTCTTGCTCTTAGGTCAGTACATAGAAGATCAATAAGGGTTTCACTAGATGCTGTAAAGTGGGTATATAGGAGTTGTGACCAACTGTGAAAGACTGAGGCAGTTTAAGAACTCATTAATATTTTTAGTCTTTATCCCGTTCGTGTCTAGCAAATTGACATTGAAGTCGCCTAGTAATATGTAGTGGTCGCAATTTCCCAGTGAACTAATGGAGTCAGTTAAAGCATCTAAAAAAAGGACTAGGTCATGCCATGGTGGTCGGTAGGCTGTACCTACAGCAATTTTTTTACCGTTCATAGAGATCGTTAACCACATTTGTTCAACCGATTCGAACCTGGGATCGATCGCACCAGTCCATGTGCGCGCGCTCAGTCCCCGCCGCAGATAAAAGCCGACGCCCCCACCACGACCCGAGCGCACACTCGCCGGCCGCGGCGTGTGACGCAGACGGTAGCCCGGCACTACTGGAGCGCGCCCCTCCTCGCCCGGTCGCAACCAGGTTTCGTTGATGGCCATAATGTCAAAAGAATGTCTATCGAGTGCACCAATTAAGTTATCATGCCCTGTACCCAATGAACCAGCATTAAGAAAACCAACTTTAAGAAACTTATTTCCTGTAGTCATCATTATAGTAATATAAAATAATTCCTGGCAGATCCAGGTCCGCAGTAGTCATGCCGCGCCGCACTCGTGCACCCTCCAGCAACTCGTCACGCAGGTCGCGGCGCACGAGGCGCACGACCAGGAAGCGGGGGCGGGTTTCCACCGGCGCCGTCGCCTGCGTCGCATTGATGCGCCGACCTCCGACACGCTCCGCGCTTACTATGTCGCGCGCTTTGATTTTGACGCCAATCTTAGACGCAACCAGAATAGCCGTGTGGATAGGATTTTCACCACTGGTCTCGGGTATGTTAGAGATCTGTACATCATTTCCGAGCAGCTCCTGATCTCGGTCATTAATATCGTTACGTAACTGTGATATTAAATCGTTTACCTACCTCTAACGATACCCGGGGCTCTGTGTGTTTATTTTCTAACTGAGCTACTCTTTCCTCCAGATTACTCATCCTATCATTAGTCGCGTTTACAGAGGATCTCAGCTCGGATAGATCATCACGGAGAAGCTGGAATTCGTTCCGGATCGTCTTCAAAAAATCCTCCTTAAATATGGCTAGCTCTGTCCTAAGAAAGTCTAAGTTGACCTCCTGTGTCGCATCGAGGGCTGTACTGTTTATGGGGCTGGTGTCCATCAAATTAACCAGGCTCTCTTCGTGAGCATCTGGCACTGGTGTACGCGCCCGTACAGGCGTTTCAGACTGGTTGTCCCTCACCAAGTTCTTAGTACACTCAGGACAGTGCCAGGGGGTCATTAAAGGGCCGGCATTCTGTATACCCACGCAGCCTCGATGGTACCAAGACCTACATTTATTACATTTAGCGGCCTCTACCGACGACAGAAATTTGCCACAGCCACCACACTTTGCCATGGTAAACTTATTGACGTATTATTTGTGTGATTGATCAGTTGCAAATAGTACACCAACAAAGCAACAGATGGCGCTGTTTCCAGAAACACGTTTATGGCGATTTCACGGTGTGTATGGTACGAATAGACACCATAGGCAGAGTACAGTATCGCTGTAAAGGTGCGCACACACTAAAGTTTGGTCTCAGTTTGTTTTCCGTTCACGAATAAAAACACTGTTTATTTATGTTCAGGTGTCAGGTACTTAAATATTTTTGGGGATCGATAAATATAGTTTTTAGAGTTTATTTTATTTAACACAGCACACAAACACTGGAAAACGTTGTCACTTGGAAGTTGTACGTACACAAGTATTCCCACTTTATACTTTGCAAAAAAACTTGTATTTTAATTTATTTCGCGAGAAGTAAATAGAGAGAGCTTATGACTGATTCACATACGTGACGTTACTGTAATTATGTGTTGTATATGATTTTATGAAGAGTTTATAAAATCATGTTTTTATCCATACCCATTTCGTCTGCGAAGTTCCTCTAGCCACCAATTTAATTCGAACTTATGTATTATTTACTAGCTTGTGCCCGTGAATTTTTTTGTTCCCTGATCCACCGCGTCTCATCACCTCGCCTGCCCTCACTACTACTCCATTTACGCTAAGCGTTCTTCGTGACTTTTACCTTTTATCTCGGCTCCTAAGGGTTGTAGCGTGATGGTAAGTACCCTGCCTTCCTCAAGAGTTGGACTATCAAATTGAAATCCTGCTGACTGGTGGTTCGAGACATTAGCACTTTCAAAAGTTTTTATTTTATAATTTTTTTTGGCTATAATCCACTAATTACTCCGATATTGCAAGCATGTGCTTGCAAAATCGGACTATTCTGTAAGAAGTTATGCATTACAATCAATGAGTCAATTATCCCCTGTTTTCCTACCCTTAGGGTTGGAATTTTCTTCCCAAATTTAAATATGACCACCTTCGGGTTATACCCTTTCGAATAAAAAAAAGAATTATCAAAATCAGTCCACTTTGTACAAATATACGCGTAGTGATACAAAAAAAAAAAAAAAATACGCGTCGACTTGAGAACCTCTTCCGTTTATTTTTCGTAGGTTAGAAAATAAAGAAACTGTTCAGACTTTTATGGGTTTAACCTAACTTGCTGTCAAAATAAACCCCAGAAGTGAAAACAAAATGTCATCGACAGTGTCACAACCATATCCATACAAGATTCACTGGAGTGTAAGTTATTCCCAGCTAGCGTATTGTAGCTCTTCATACAGCGTACACTCAAATCCTCTTAGTCAATAACTTGTGGCATTCATGAGAATTTAGTATCGAGGGAAAGTGCTTACCAATGTTTTTGAAGTTAAATTATGGTCTTAAAAGATTATGAAAGGCGAGGAGTCTGGTAAAGCTGCTTGTTATTAAATAATAATTCATTATGTGGATTGGTTTATATAGATGACTAGCTTCTGCCCGCTACTTCGTCCGCGTTTAAGGACTAATTGTCTGACTTTCGTGCTTCTGACGACACGTAGCGACTGTCTAACAGTGGCGAGGTGTAATTTTTTCGAAAAGAGAAGCCGATGCGAAGTCGGCTTTAACTATCATTCTAAAATTAATATAGGAATATAATGAATGAAATACAATTAAATTGAACAGCTGAAAACCGAATAAAATATGCAATATTCCTCTATCTCGTTCTCGCTGACGCATTTTTCTATACCTGTCTCTGTCATAACCCGTTGTACAGCGGCTTGCTCTCGTACATATCAAGCGGTGCCACGTGACCTAAAGTGGCATCATTACGGGATCGCTGTTGTATGAATTTTTAGTTCCCGATTATGACGTTTTGGCGCCGGGTTAATTTAGAACATTTCTCTTTTGTTGTAATACAAAGCTATAAATAACCTTTTTTGTTGTTTGAATGTTATGGTGAATTAAATACCCGTAGTGTAACTATATTTATTGACAATAGTAGCCACTATTTACATACTATTGTATTTTTAATAGTGATAGAGTTACCAATGCGAATCCCCGAAGGCAAGCCGGTAGGAATCGTGTTATATGGTGCTTTCGCCACTGCTGTCTAAGATATAAAAACTATTTACTTACAAAAAAAAAAAAAACTTGAGAGGTGTCAAGGGACACCCGGATGGAACGAAGTTTTTATTATTTATTATGTACAAAAACCCTGTATACACACAACAAAAATAATGTTCGCGACACCACACTGTTCAATGCGAAATAGAAAGACGAAACGAAAATAACTGGCTTGCTTTCTATGAGAGAGAGAGAGAGAGAGACAGAGAAACACACGCACGCCGCACGGCTTACAACTATAGCAAAAAGTGTCGTTACAACTTTTGGTCTTAATTTTTTCCGTTTAGCCCCCTTTCGCAACTCGCGATAAGGAACTTCGTTCCAAAAACACTACTAACTTTAATTATGGAAGTCGGTGTGTTTCTGTCGGTGATATCGACAATATTTTAGTATCTTGCCACCCACTTTTCACTTTGTAGTGTTTGTTTTTGGAAGTCGGTAAGTATTTAGTTTTTGTGAAAACGTTTTTATTATACCCTACACCTGTTCCTATACTTGCCGCTACTTGCTATGTCAAGCACAGTGGCAGGAAGTATTAGAATATCATCAAAATACACAAAGTTGATCATATGTACGTATTTTCGAATTTAACGCAAAATCTATCTATCACTAAAGACCACCCCTGAGGCATACCCTACCCAGGAAATAAAGAATTTTCGAAAGTACGAGTAATTCACAACTGTCGAAAAAATCACAGAACATGCAAACGAAAAAAGCTGAAGAATTGAGAACCTCCTCGATTTTGGAGTCGGTAAAAATATAAACTATGTGTCAGTAAATAATAACTATTGTTATCTGCACTGAACTCGTAATAACTGTGATACATCAATTTACGGCTGCCAAAGTTACAGATCGATTGTCTGTTGTGTTCCATGTGTGGGGTTTAACCCTTCCTATGTTGATATTGTATAAATATTGATATTAATTTTTCTCTTACATATAGACCATCACCCACTTTCCGGAAAGTGGGTTGTGCCGCTTCTAAATAATAATACAATCTTACTATAGAAATTGATCACTAAATAATAACAAAACATCTCGCTTTGTTTCCCCGAAGGGTTGGGCAGAGTAGTGCCTATAGTACACCTATATTTCGCCAGTTATGTTTAAGACCTATGTAATAGGGGTCGAGCCTATCGCCATCAACCGCGTACAAATCCAGGCTCCGGGCTGCTACTGGGAATTTCCTGATGGGAAACCCAATACCACTTTGCTCAATCTGCTAAGCAGTAGCATTTGCGGCTATTAAACCAATGATGCAATCACTAAATAATACCCTTTTTTGTGGGTGGGAAGTCATCAAATGACGGAGCGGGAGGGCGTGTTAAACTTTTACTGACTAAAACCCACCTGTGTTCCTTCAGTTGCCTATATGCCAGGGCCACGGTATCTCTTTCGAACAAATCTCGCGACCCTGGCAGCACTAAATAATATCCTATAATTCGTTTATTTATCTGCTGGACCAATACTAGGTTTTATGTACCTACTCATCGTAAATTTTCCACATCGACGTTTGAAAGGCTATTTAATCTAAGCGACATAATTTGCTGAAAGTTGCAGGAGAGTGATTCAAAGTTTTATTTTTCGAAAAATATTATAAAATAAACAATAATTATAAAAGAACTAGTGAGTGGATTTTGGTAAATATAATACAGTTTTTCCAAAATCCACTCACTAGTTTTTTATTCGAAAAATAAAACTTTGAATCACTCTCTTGGAACTTTCAGCAAATGTCGCTTAGATCAAATAGCCTTTCAACCGTCGACATGGTTGTTTATAATACCACAAATTTCAGCTCGTGTTTATGGTATGGTCAGCCAAGATCCTTGGATCATCATAACCAAGGTAAGTGTTTCATAGGAAGTGATTAGTAAATGATTGATGAAGGATTATATCGACCGGACGAGCAGCAGTGTCCAGGTGTGCAATGCAGTTAAGATATTTTACTACTATACCATGCTGCTAGGAATATATTATAGGTCATAAAACTGTGCACCAGCGTGTACCGGGGTAATTGCATAGCAGGATAACAGAAGAATTGGTTTTTGCTTTGACTCAAACTCAAAAACTCAAATTCAAAGCATTTATATCAAATAAACCAATTACATGCACTTTTGAATTGTCAAATGGCGGTGAGTCAGAAAACTGACAGTTCAGCAACATACATCGCGTTATTTAGGTTGCTGAGCAGACGTTTTTTTTAACATATGTAGCAATGTATTATGGACATCCTTCAAAATGACGCAGGGTGTGATTAATAGTGTGTTATGCAATTACGCTGTACTGCTGGGAGTATATTAAGTCAAAAAACCCAGGATTTAATTATAATAAATTCATGACTAAGAGCTATTCATCTTTTCGATCGTCGTTTTCAAATATTGATGTTCGTCTTCCGATGAGAGTTTCAAAGTGCTAAAAGACAATAGTTATTTGATATACAAGAGTGCAAAGTTGCTTTTTAACCGCGTGCTCAATTTTGATGACCGAGCAAGCGAAGGATTCTAAAATTGAATCACGAGCGCAGCGAGTGATTCAAAATTAGAATCCTGAGCGTTACCGAGGGAATCAAAAGAGCACGAGGTGAAAAATCTTTGCACTCGAGTGCAACACGTAACTTTTCATTCCACCTCAGTGAGGAAAGAGTATTTTTAATCTTCAATATCTGAGTGGAAAAGCCGTTTTTATTCTCTAAAGGATAAAGTAAATTGAATTTAGAACATCGTGTGCACTATAACAAACTTAGTGCACACGATGTTCTAAATTAAATTTACTTTATCCTCTAGAGAATCAAAACGGCTTTTTATGAAAAAGTTTTAGGCTAGATCTAGAATCATATGCTGAATACATGGTATCAGTTTGCGCGCCGATTTCCCTGCCTTCCTACTACTACTCTACACTTTATCAAACAACAAAAAATGTACGTTCTATTCAATTATAAAACGCACAAAATCAATACATTTTAAAATCACTGGTAGTCGTAACGATTCGTTTTAATAACATTTCGACCGCGAGGCTCTGGCGTGTGTGAACCCTGAATTAATTTATAGCGTTAACAATCTCCGTATTATTTAAAGTCTCTCCCAACCCGCATGGGAACAGACAAATGAAATATTGGAGCTTACTCGTAATTGAAATATCCTGTACAACCTAAGGGTCAAGCAAATGAACGTTAATTTAAAATCATTCATTACTTGAGTGAATGAGTGAATGCAACTCAACTGGATGCTGTTTGTGTTAAATCCGCAAAGGATTACATGTTTAATTGGGTTTATATTGTTTTCGAATCATGTGAATTCGAATGAAGCTGTGATAATTAACAGTATGTTTAATTATAATGATGGTCTTATCGTTTATTAAGTCATACTGAGTATCAGGAAAAATCCTTCTATTAATAAAATATTATAAATGTGAAAGTTTGAATAATTTTTCACATAAACGCGGGAGAAGCCGCTGGCAAAAGCTATTAGTACCTACCTAGATAGAAATGGCATACCGGGAGAATCAGTTATTTAGAGGACCAACAAAGTTGTATTTAGCTCATTTATGTCGATATCAACAATTAATTACAAAGTAAGTCGAACTTGGAAATCCGTCAAACAGCGAACCATTAAAAATCGTAGTCGAAATGCGCTACGGACGTAGCTCTCGTAGCATCTGCGTAGCACCCAATTAATTTTTTTATGAATAACTGTAGGAATAAAATATCGATATTCGTTATTTCAATAGGCGTAAGGATCATTTTGATGAAGATTGTTTGTTGTATATCTCATCGGATTCAGAATTATGAGCTCTATCGACAGATTTATATGTAATAAAGAAAATATTATTGCTTCTGTAATTCGATACATACAGTAGTTAAAACGGATAATGGTGCCGATTCTGTTGTACACGAACTAAACTAACTAAACTATCTCTAAAATTCCTTACCTTTGGCTATGAGATTTGTAACGCTATTCTGCAAGGAAAAATCTCTAAATTTAAAAACTATTTTGACACGACTAAAATCGAATTTGACAATCGCAACTCAGCGAGGTATTTTTTTTTTCTTTTGATTTCGCAACGTTTACTTGTGTGTGCATTGCGTAGAATGAATTTTTTGAGAGACGAAGGCGCGTGCTAGGGTGCAGCCTGGACGTGTTTTATATGGAATTTTTCACTTTTGTTTGAAAAATATAAAAAAATGTTACCCACGTGTTGATATTTAAATGTTCCGGGGTATACTAAGGGGGTCGAAAATTTCATTATTTTTGCGATAGGACACGCCATTTTCAAGATATAAGCAAAAAGAAAATAAAAAATGCAGAACTGTTTTTGGACGTGAAGGCAAGGCGTTGTTGAGAATTTTAGTTCATGACCACTAGTTTTATTCCACGCCTTTTTAATCGCGCTTAAAAATAGTCAGATTTAGTTAAAATAAATTATTATAGTCAAAATTTTTGGTGAAAACCGGCAAACTCAGAATAGCAAAATTGACATTTTCACTAAACTAATAACTCAGTGCAATCTTAGTGCTGTCAAACTAAAATATAGTTAAGTTGTGTCACTTTAGTCTATTTCAGAATAGGAAATCGTCGTTTGACAGGAATAAACCAAATTTTAGTGATTTTTAGTTTAGTTTAGAGAATTTTGTGACAACAGAATCGGCACCAATGTGACATAATGAACTGAATTAACTAATTGTGTGGGTATTTCTGTAGCTGTACACAATTTGTGATGTTTATTTATTTGAATCTAAATACTGCTGGTTACAAATGGGACAATAAAGAGACTCTTCTTGGGACTTACAAGAGCCGTAAAGCCCACTATTTTGTGCAAAAACTGTATTTTTTTAATTACAATTTTCAATTACATTCATTTTGTAACAAAAACAATGTGATAATTTAAGCTTAATCTAATAAGTTTAAAAGACATCTGTGTCTAACTATAACATTTAAAAGCTACCTAAACTAATGCGGCTCTAACAAATAAAAATTGAAGCAAACAAAAAAAAAAAAAATTTAGTAAAAAAAAATTATAAAAAATGAGAATGATATTAGTGTGTATATTATAAATGTTTGATTTTTATGTTTGATGCTGTTGTGTGTTGTCTTAGTTGTAGTTGTTGATTATTTTCAACGAACTAATATAGATTATAATAGTAACTAGAAATTATTCTTTATGTAGGGCGTTAAAAATCAAGCAGCTTATGCCAAGCATTGAGTCTTTATTCACTTTTTTACCAAACCGGTGACCCAATATTGCAAGCTTGAATCCAATACGTCTGAATATTCTCGCAGTGGAATGAAAAATTTCAGCTCCAGCGTCCATATCCAATGAATATCATTTCCGATATCGCGGATACTTTGAAACATCTTATTTTAATACTTCGTTATCCGGTAAAATATCAAAGGCTGTTAGGACAAGCTGCCGATCTTGTCCCCATTTGTACTCTCACGGATTCTCGTAATTTATTACTTACTTTAAAATGATTGTCGCTACCTAATTCGGTGTTTGGAATTTTAATTCAGAAACTTTTGATGTTCAGATGGTTGCTTAGTTTGTCATTGACACAGAATTTATTGGGTAAGAATTAAATTAATTGGGTAAGAAGTAAATCAAAAAATGTGATGCAATAATAATTCGCATGCAGCGGTGTAGATGCCGCTAGACCTCTGTAACTGATAAAAAATATAGATCCCTTTAGATACTTGGTGAATTTACCAGTAAAACTGAAAGCGTTCAACACATAAAAACTGCATTCAGCAGTTGCCACTGTTAAAATTATGGTGAACTAGCTATGCCAGCGGCTTCACCCGCGTGGAGGTGGGAAGTTATCCCGCGGGAACGTACTACCGAAATAAAAGTAACCTATGTGTTAATTCAAGTTATAAACTATCTGAGTGCTACATTCAAAACCGATAAGTAGTTTTTGCGTGAAAGAGTAACAAACATTAAGATATTGACAATGACAGCATTTAAATACGGTTTAGAAGTGATAGTGATCGCGTTCAACTTCTTTGGTAAAATCCGCACAAAATGCTTAATATTGTAATTGTACTAAAAACTTACTTAAGTAATATACAATTAAACGTGCCTCTAGAAGTTTAATCTGAAGTCGCCAAGGTTTATATTCGTGGTTGTTATGGCAATATTCTCTGTTACGACTTCTACAAGAAAGGATTTTCTGGGTACCCACAATCGGCTTAGCATTGTACAGGACACTTTATGGGATCATGCCTCCAGCGTCCGTAAACGAACCGTATATAACCGTAAATCAGGTGTGGACATATTGCACAGTAAGCAGTTCCTTTTTGCCAATTTATTCCATATCGTCCGTCTGCCGGATTTCGTTTACGACTGCTTGTTAGACGTTAATTGAAAGAGGAATAACGATAGCCGAGATAACCTCTCTTTTTATGGTTTTTGAAAGAGGAACAAGGAAGTACCTATATCGCTGACCTTTCATTCAATAACTTTTAAGTATGTATTTTTTTTTCAGGATGGGAAATCATCAAATGACTTCTCCCGCTCTGGGCGGAGCAGGAGGGCGTGTCAGACTTTTACTGACTAAAACCCACCCGTGTTCCATCAGTTGCCCGTGTGCCGGGGTCACGGTATCTCGCTTGAACAATCTCGCGACCCCGGCAGGCATCGGTCCTAGTAGACCCTTCACTGCTGCTGACATCTCTTTGAGGCGCGCGTGGAACACTACGCGCCGTCGACCCGAGCCTGGTCCTTACCGGGCGGCGAGCTACCCATTGCTCGCCACCCGCAAGCTCGCGCCTACGGTGGCCGGGAGTCCGCTATCGACTCCCGACGCCCGGGGCGTCTCCTCCTGCGGCGGCTAGGGACGTGAAGGCGCAGAGACTGCCACTCCCTCACGCACCCCGCCTCCTCCTTCGCGAGCATTTTTACTAAATGTATACGAAAATATAGTCTTTGCTTGTGTGTGTGTGTTTTTTTTTGTTTTCGATGTCATTTTAATTCTTATTATATACGCAAGCTGTAACACACTGTTTTGTGATAACTTCACATCGCCATTTTTGTAACGCAACGATGATACGGTACTAAACTTTTTTTGTCAGTTGGTTTGTCTGTTTGTTCCGGCTAATCTCCGAAACGGCAGGACCGATTTTGTGGGGACTTTCACTGACAGATAGCTGATGTTATTAATGGAGGTAGCCCGTTCCGAAAGGATAATATCCGCTCATCTACGCCAGCAAAGTCGCGGGCACAGCTATTCTTTTATAAAACTTTACTGACGTGGTGAAGATAATGTTACACTGTCGTGTTACTTATGTATATTGTAGTCCAATTTCATAATGTATGAGGGTTGTGTTACGGGCCAGAGATCTGTTTCTTGTCAGCGTGGTTTATTATTTAATTGTACATATTGCTTTGCTTTGCTTTTTGTTTTTTGTATCTGTCTCTTTTATGCTTCTTTAATTTTTAACTTTATTAATAATCATGACAATTTGATTGAGCAGACATAATTTAATTAATTTTGGTTTACTACTAACATTCTCTAAGTTAGATTGTGTATATCGGCAAAAGCCACTTAACCCAACAAGTTGGCACTTGATCCAGCTAAACACAAAGATCCAGCCTTTTGGCTTTATTTCCGTTCATTCATTCAATTTGTTTGACTCAATTGCATGTCCACATTAGAGATCGGATACTCTACTACAGTACAGCAATTCTGTATCTACAATACTATGTTGCTTTGTCACTTGGGTATAGACGAAAGTGATCATATGGCTAGTAAAATAAAACACAGTTCTCCTTGTTACAAAATAAGGTTTTTATTGCAAACAGGACCAAGTCAGTATTTGAATTAAGGACTCAATATGTACAGAAATGCAGTTCTTATTACAAAATTGACAACAAAGCCCGGTGCTAAGTTGTCATTTTTATATTAAGAACTTTACACAAGTCGAAATAAAGATGGAAATACAAAAAACTGGCTCAGAACTTCAGGCTTAAACTAAAGTTAGATTGCGTTTTATAATAAGACGACATTTATTTGATGAACAGTTATATCCATAATGCTGTGGTGATGTCATAATTAGTCATTTATATCGACTCCCTAAGGATTTTCGGCTGTGATAACCTTGTTCAACAGAAGTCACCAATACGTTATGTAGGGGTAGGATTTCTTGTTATTATGGAAGAAAAACGACGCCATTACGTATCACGGCAGCTAAAATACAAATTGCGCACAACTTCAGAACGACTTCTCTGATAAGAACTCATAAAAAGCAAAACGTAAACTTCAAGAATGTCTACATATACATTTATCTTGAGTATAAAGAGAGACACCAGCCCTCCTACACTATAAATGAGACTTAAAAGAATTTTTCCCTGTAAATTGTAAAGTTTAGAAGTTTCCCCAGCATCGGAGGAGCGTCGTTGAATAAATATCACGGTACGTAACTTCCCGCTTTTGTCTCGGAGCCGTCAACAAAGTGCGCATCCACCTTTTTAAGACAATTTGCTTTAAAAATTCAGGAGTACTCGTGGTAATTGAAGTCAGGCCAGGGTCGCACAAATATACTTTACTAAGGCACCTTCCTAATTTGCGAAATAAAAAAAAATAAGAACGAATTTGCACCGAGATTTTCTGGTGTATGCTGAAACATGCGCCGCAATGTTTTGTTTGAATTTTAATTGTAAATGGAGCTGAAGTATTTAAATTTTTAATCTTTTGTGCTCGAGAGAAACAAAACGAGGTAAATGTCGCTCGTGAATGTTAAATATCACACTTCTTTTTCCTCCGTATTATAAAAGGCTTTATCTTTCAGGAAAATAAAAACCTTACGACTAATTTCATTGAAAACGTTGGTTGATAAAAGCCAAATTTCTTCTATGATCAAATTCGTCTATTTTCAAACAAAATCGAGTCTATTTGGCTGAATGCGCAGCCGGGTTTTACCGGTGCGTGCATAACTAGTTAAATGCGGATAGAACCGCATAAGCGAATTTGCTTCGGTTCAAACCGGATTATGTCTGGTGATGCACACGAAAATAATGGAGTTAGTGCGACGCCGTGTTCGTTAATTTACTAACGAACATACATTTTGCCGTGGCGCTAAATAATGGCTCGAAACTCTGGATGTTTTGTATACGTACTTCAGAGTTAGGTAATCGCGAGTTTACAGTTCAACGGCTTTGAATGGCACGTATACAGGGCATCTAGGAAAGCTGAGAGCTTTCCGAACATAACTATCGTTCGATGTTTGCAGAACTTCATACAAAACGGGAGTTTCACAGTTCGTACAAACTACGACGGAAGTCTGATCAATTTCACTTGGTAAGTCCTAGCATAGTTTTTCCGTTTCCGTTTTATTAGTCGATTCGCACTAATTTATTCGCCTGGACCGGGCGAATCGGCACTTTTAATTTTATTTTTCTCGTCGGTGACTCACAAGAAGTTAATTTATCTGTAGGCGAATCGACAATTCCAAAATGTTGTATTAGACAATTGCCACGTTTTGAATTTTGTGAACTTAATTTCATGTAGGTACTTGTAGTGACCATATCTCATAACTTTATTGCATAACATTCAACGTGGCAATTATTATTGCTTAATAAGGGTTTCTGGAGTTGTCGATTCGCCCACAGATGAATAAACGTCCTGCAACTCATTTATGAAAATAATAAATTATTAAAGTGGTCGATTTGCCCGATTCAGGCGAGTAAATTGGTGCGAATCGACTAGTAAGTCTCCATAGAATAGTTACACATAATTGGTCTTTGATACCTTACAATCTGACTAGGTACTACTAAATATTAAATATGAATGTTCAATCAAAATCAAGCAGCCATAAATCGTCACATTAATAAATGGTATTCAAACGTATTGAAAAACATCCAATTGAAACGGACATAATAAAGATGAGATGTACCGGATGCCCGATATTAAAGCAAGGAGTTGTAACGAACTCAATAGAATATTAAAGGATGTAGATGTACAAGATACCTACCTACCTATATTTTGGATCGCGAGTTGTATACAGAGTGACTTTTAGTTTGACGTATTCCTTCCAGGACGCGAAAGTGTGGCTTATTTACAAAAATTAAGCCTAGGCGAAAATTCATAAAATTTGAGATAACCTTATTTTCAAACCCCAGAAAGAATATGTCAGATAACTAGTCACCGTGTATAATTAACTAGCTTCTGCCCGCGACGTCGCCGTCGCCGCGTCGTTCGCGTCAAATTTTTGCTCCCCTGACCCTATTTTTTCCCTTCCTTAATAAATAGGCTACCCAACACAAAAAGATTTTTCAATTCACACCAGTAGTTCCTGAGATTACCGCGTTAAACCGATCATACAAACTCAACAGCTTTATAATATTAGTATAGATAATGTTGCGTCCCAGTACATATATTTTGCAATGTTTGTCAGTGGCCATGATAGCGGGTTAGAATTTACAGGGATATCATCCCACATCGTCGCGCAAATTTTAACCATGAATTTAACATATGGTTATGTATAGACTCCCTAGTGTAAATTATTTTTATGGGTTTTTAAAAACAAGTCACATCTCACCTCAAGGGCTATCCCAGCAGTGGGAACATTATATGATTATAATTACAATTAAAAAAAAACAAAAACGCCTGTATCACAGAATAGTGCAACACCTTCACGGTTAAAATGTATGGTACAGTAAGTAGTGTAATTACATAATTTACTTTTTATGTGAACTGAAGAAATGAAGGATTGGACACAGGTACCTAAGTCCAGAGTCCTGACATTCACTCAGTTGCCATTGACAACACCAATTCAAGAGACGAGTACGTGACACATATTTTAAGCCAGTATTCCTAATATAAATTTAGTATGTATGATTTGTTAGGCCAATTTCTGCCAAATACAGTATCAAATAGATATTCAAGAAAGTGCGGTTGAATACAATCTACAAAGAATCCCCCGACCGTCGTCAACGTCCGACAAAACTGCTGAGCGCAGATATTTTATCATAAAAGTGACTGCGAAGTGTTATCGTGAACATTTCCAGCTACTTTATATACTTTGGCTAGTGGGGTCATCGCCTAGCACACTGACATTACGAATGACTTTCACTTTGACAGTTCAACCCACGGATATCGATATCTATGGTTCAACCACATTCATTGCGTTTTTTACGTTGTAGAGTAGACCAACTTTTCGAATATAATGAAACAATGGATTTACTACCTTCCGTCTAATGATTCAGATTGTGATTGTTACGTAGCACTGTTGTGTTACACAATTAGAGTGATCCCGTGTAGCTTCGAAATTATTTATTTTTATTCTACGCTTATCCATACTAATAATATTAATGGGAAAGTGTGTGTGTGTCTGTTTGTCCGTCTTTCACGGCAAAACGGAGCGACGAATTGACGTGATTTTTTAAGTGGAGATAGTTGAAAGGATGGAGAGTGACATAAGCTACTTTTTGTCTCTTTCTAACCCCCCCCCCCACTTCCCTAAAATGGGGGATGGAGCGCGCTAATCTCTAAAAAATCTAATCGCGAAAATTTATTTTTGAGTTGGATAGCCTATTTATTGAGGAAGGCTACATAACATCACGCTACGATCAAAAGGAGCGGAGCAGCAACAAAAAAATGGACGAAAACTGGCAGGCTGCGATGCGACGGGAAGGCTCAGGGGAGCAAATATTTGACGCGGACGAAGTCGCGAGCAGAAGCTAGTTACTTAAAAAGAAATTGTGTGTCTCTGTGATTGTCTTTTATTTATGAACTAGCATTTGCCCGCGACTTCGGTCACCTGACATTTTGGCCCCCGACCCGTCGTATAGTATCTCATCACCCACCCCGCTATTACTTCGTATACACTTAGCGTTTTTCGGACTTTTTATTATTCTGCACTCTCTCTCAATAGATCTTAGTGCAATGTTAAATAATTTATAGCCTTTCTGAATAATTGGGCTATCAAATGCAAAAATAATTTATCAAATCCGACTGCAAGTTCCAGAGATTACGTCCTACAAACAAACTCTCTTTCTCTATGCTCGGAGTTTCTTTGAAGCATAAAATCAGGAACGAAGTTATCCAGAAAAGAACTGGAGTTACCGACATAGCTTGCAGAGTAAGTAGGCTGAAGTGGCAGTGGGCTGGCCATCTCTGTCGAAGGACCGATGGCCGACGAGAGACGAGTCCTGGAGACCGCGTATCGGCAAGCGTAGTGTGGGACACCCCCAACTAGATGGACCAACGACCTCAAACAAGTGGCTGGGACAGACTGGATGCGGAAGGCGGAGGACAAGATGTTGTGGCGCAGCATGGGAGACGCCTATGTCCAGCAGTGGACTGCGTGGGCTGAGTTCATTGATTGATTGAAACAAACTTACAAACTTATGAAGTTTACCTCTTCATAATAAGTGTACAGACGCCACCAGGTCAAGCCGAAACTGTCAATTTTTCCCAATGAACCTTGAACCTAATGCTCTAGAAATAAAGTCGAAAATCTATCAAAGAAATCTGACAGATTGTAGTAGCTTGATATGTTGGCGTCTGTACGTAGATAGATAGATGAAGAAGTAGATCGAGTTTGGAGAGATGGACATAATTAAATTGACTCAAAACGATTGTAGCAACTTTCTAGGTACCTACCTACTTCAACTTGATGAATTCTACAAAGTTTACAAATTGGAGCTCCGAACAATTGTTTGTTAAGAGTTTTCAGCTGGACTGGCTGTGCAGAATACTCAACAAATAGGTTCTATATAGCTACGTAGTACGTGCTTCATCATCTGCCTAGCTTCTGCCTAACTATTTTGGGATCAGCTTCTAGTCTAACCAGATGCAGTTAAATACCAGTATTTTACATGAAGCGGCTGCCTATCAACACATATAAGTAAGTCATCTTTCTACTGACCTTATCTCAAATTATTCGGGGTCGGCGCTGCATGTCTTTTTCTTTTATAATTCTCTATTAGTCCATCAATGGTTTCTTTGTCTAAATCCATAAGTTTGCATTTAACGTACAGCTTGAGTTTTGTCAGATTTTCCATTTTACCCATAATTGAGTATTGCAAAAGCTGATGGTGACACGCCCCAATCAAGACTGTATATCATCGTAAAACCTTTTCAGTACTTTATGGGGTCATAAAGAAGTAATAATTGTTTGAGCGATGGCTCCTTAATGGCCGTCTCATCAAGGAGCTGGCTGGACCGCTTCTACACCGCGTAATTGATTGCTCTGAGCGGTGGCCACTACCTATGCTGTACAGTCGCCATAGATAAGTAATCTGGGTCGTCGAATATACCTACTTGAAGTTTAGTAAGAAACCGAAATTGTTTTGGAATAAAATAAAATTTCATACTGCGATCGCCAACCCGCCTGCCAAGCGTGGCGATTATGGCTAACCCCCCCAAATTTCGGGAGGCCTAATTCCAGCAGTGGACGTATTATGGATGAAATTATGATGATGATGATGAAACAGCTCATCTATCAAATAAACTGTAATTCGAAAATATCCATCGGTTTTTAACTAAACTACAAACTATATCCGAAGACGTTGGTTATATATCTCTTCTGGTACAGTCACCAAAGGACTGCCTACAATTTCAATATATGTATATAGAAAGGAGAAACAAGGCGTGATGTTTTGATATAAAATATTCAGAATGTAAGTATAACCAAGTCTGTATCAGCACAGATTACTATTATCAGCAACAGTCGAAAAGCTATCATATTATGAAAAGGGAGGACCATTTTGCTCTCAACATGTTTCTAGTTTTAGACCGCAAAATGTTGTCGAAGATTGACTTAGAACTTGAAAACCCACTCGGTTATTGCCAAGTTTGGTATTGAGAAGTTTCCCGGAACCAAATCACTTAGTCAGAACGTCAAAACAATGCGACAAACAGCAGCGGAGATCTTAATCCAATCTGCAAGCGTTCATACGTTGCTCGTACGGTAAGTTGGTAGTCGAGTGACATATTTGGGCCATATTAGCTACTGTAGTTAGTACCGAGACCCCAGAACTAATACGGTTATTATTAGGGTCGCCAACACAGGTACTCTGCTTAGATTATAATAGTGATTGTAAGACACATTTAAAATTCTGAAATAGCAAACTCCATGCATACATACATTCTACTAACAGACCACTATCAAACATCACAATCATAGACAAGCCTTATTGTAATGTCAACAATATCTTAAGGTAATAAATTGTTCCGAAATAAACTTTATACATATAACATTTGCGAAGCCATTGCCCGTATAGTATAAAAAAAATATATATATAGTAAAAATGTAGAGAAAGACAACAAAATGAATAATAAAAATAATTGTCGCTTCTTTAAGAATTTATTAGCACATGGGTAATTGCTTAGTAAACGGGGAATGGCTTTCATTTTCACAGTTCGACAACATTCATTGTGTTATTTTATTTACGTTGCAGAGTAGACTCATTTTTCGAACATAATTATGTAGCAATGAATTAGCAATAGCATTTAAATCGATTCAGATCCTGATTGATAGTGAACGCGATTAGGGTCTAGGTAATTTTTAATGACTCATAACTGTTATTTATTTAGCTAGAGAGTAATACTGGCTCTATCGTTTATTTCATCATTATGTATCGAAAAGGAAATAAAGTAGTTATTTATTTATTGATTTGGGATCTTCAACAAAAGAGTAAGAGAAAACAAAGAAGGAGTATCAGCTGCATTTTTTAGTTTAATTTAGTATTTAGACCTCGAATATACTTAGCAGGACACTTTAATAGCAGAAAATAAAGTAGTTATTTATTTATTGATTTAGGAACTCCAATAAAAGAGTAAGAGAAATTAACAAAGTAGTTTTGGCTGCAATTATTTTTTTTGAGTTAATATAGTATTTATTCCTCTAATATACTTAGCAGGATACGTTAATGTAGTAGGCTTGGCAACCCTAGTCATGACGGGCATCTAAACTTTCCAACATATTGCTATTGTTCGGATGTATGCATTATTAATTCAAATAGTTTGCAGACGGCCACGCTTATAAACTAGTTTGTTTGTTTGACTTTCGTAAATTCAATAGGCTGATATAAGCAATTTACTATGAAATATGAACACGTTAATATTGATGTTTAGAGTGTGCTGCTGTGAGTAAATGTGGTTTGGTGTTATGGAGTTAATTGAGCTGAATATGCCTGTCTAATGTTAATTTTAATGTTTGTATGTTCATTCTGGGAAGGTGGTAAAGTTTGACCTCATTCAATGGGATATGAACGTAAAGGGTTGTATTGATGATTTTAATTCTGTAAAGCCATATGTGTTACGGTCGCGAGTCATAATTTAATCAACATACACTGACCTGCAAATTATAAAATACGAAAGAAATTTTGAATTTCTCAGGCTACCGTACCGTATCCCCGTGTTAATTAAAGAACGAACGCAATAAAATTGCAGCGGGATTTTATCGTGCACTAGATTTTCACTCTCGGTGTTGAACCGAGAATTGAGAATCCAACAGAGTGCAGCGCGGGTGAGTCTCAACGCGTCGAAAAATTACAGTGTTCGATTTTCAACGGCGCATTGAAGATCCAGTGCGGGCATATGTCGACTATGCTTGTGATTGTACACCACTAAGGAAGAATTTCACCAATCAATATGAACGGCATCAGAAAATTAAAATCTAGTTTCAGACCTGCCAGTGTCAACATTCATTCAATGATGGCAGCACTTGAACGTGGCTTAGATGTGCTAATTTAGCTCGCCGCCCACTAAGAGCCAGGCCCACGTCGACGGCGCGTTGTGTTCCACGCACGCCTCAAAGAGATGTCAGCACATATTAAAGGGGTCTGCTAAGGCCGATGCCTGCCAGGATCGCGAATTGGTTTGAAAGAGTTACCGTGGCCCTGGCAAAGGCAACTGAAGAAACACGGGTGGGTTTTAGTCAGTAAAAGTTTGACACGCTCTTTCGCTCCACCCAGAGCGGAAGACGTTATTTGATGATTACCCACACAAAAAAGGTGTGCTAATTACTTTCAATATTTTAATGAAATTGGCTCTAAACTGTCGGCGTATTGTCCGGTTGTGCTCTTCGTGTCTCGAGCAACAGAACTCTCTTATCGCGCGAACTTTGAATATATGTAGAGCCCTACATATTTTATGCCGAAGCACCAAAATCTTCCTTTGTCTCCCAAAAACTCCTTTTAGAGAAACGCTAACATGTTACATTAGATTACGTGAATGCTGAGAATCTCTAAATGAAACCACATTATGAAGGCTTACGTACGCTACTTTTATTGTGGCTCACCGGTATTTGGATAAAAGGTATCTGTTGGATACAACCCAGCTTTTATTAGAAATGTTTCTTGTTACCAGTTTATTTCATTATCAAGTATTTATTATTTGGATTACCTCGTTGGTCTGTCATAAGCCTTACTGCTAAGCACACCGGGTGGTTGGGCGCACCTGGGTTCGACTTTGGGCCGGGCAAAATATTATTGGGTTTTTCTATCTGGAATTACTTAGTAGCAGGCTGGACTCTAGATTTGTGCCCGGTTGATAGCAATAGGTTCGACCCCTATTATATGGGGCTTAAACATTAACTGCGTAGGTATTATGAGTGGACTATAGGTACACCTCTGCTCAACCCTTAGGGGACGGGCACGCCACAATTGCGGCGGTAAGTCCCTCTTTGAGGAGTGGATAGAGAGGCGTCACGGCGTCCTCACCTTCCACCTGACGCAGGTTCTCACCGGGCATGGGTGCTTCGGTGGGTTCCTGTTCAGGATAAAGCGGGAGGATACGTCCGGGTGTTTCTATTGCGAGGATCGTCTGGAGGACACGGTGGAGCATACGGTGGAGGTGTGCCCTGCCTGGGCAGAGCACCGCCGTGTCCTCGTGGAGGCGATCGGCGGCGGCGACCTCTCGCGTCCGGCTCTGGTGCGAGCCATGGTACGGAGCGAGAGGGAATAGGAAGCCGTCACCTCCTTCTGCGAAGCAGTAATGCTCGCGAAGGAGGAGGCGGGGCGCGTGAGGGAGTGGCAGTCTCTGCGCCCTCACGTCCCTAGCCGCCGCAGGAGGAGACGCCCTGGGCGTCGGGAGTCCATAGCGGACTCCCGGCCACCGCAGGCGCGAGTTTGCGGGTGGCGAGCAATGGGTAGCTCGCCGCCCGGTAAGGACCAAGCTCGGGTCGACGGCGCGTAGTGTTCCACGCGTAGTGTTCCACGCGCGCCTCAAAGAGATGTCAGCAGCAGTGTAGGGGTCTACTAGGACCGATGCCTGCCGCGGTCGCGTGATTGTTCGAAAGAGATACCGTGACCCTGGCACATGGGCAAGTGATGGAACACGGGTGGGTTTTAGTCAGTAAAAGTCTGACACGCCCTCCCGCTCCGCCCAGAGCGGGAGAAGTCATTTGATGATTTCCGGTCCTGAAAAAAAAAAGCCCTTAGGGGAAACGGCGTGATCTGATCTTATGTTTATGTTATTATTATGAAGTAAGCAAATATTAGTACACGCAACAAAATCGTGTTTAATAGCTTTCGAAATAATGCGGTGATTTTATAACACCTGCTGAATTACCCACCTTGCAGTCACTACATTTACATTCTTGACCGTATTTTCGTCAGAAACAACCAAATTACAGTTCAAAAATGATACCAAAAAACAATTTTTTCTTCAAAATTCCTAATAAGGGTACAACTCACCCTCTAAATTTTTTGCTTTTTTTCGTCGACGCTAGCAGCTGATGACCTCTCTCCAACATTCCACATCGTTACTAAATTTAGAAAGCTTTAAAGCAAAAACTGCGGAGATAATATGACTTGATTGAAGCTGGGGAATTTCGACCGTCCTTCCGCCGCTTTGCAGCCCACGGGCGGAAACTACAGTATTTACTTACGGCTTACATTTCATGCCCCTAAATAATAAAATGGAACGCCAAGGGCTAACCGTATTTCTAATTACATGTAAATTAAAATGAGATAATATTGCGTCAGCAGTTAAGCCTTACCTACGTTTTGTTACGAGTAGTCAGAGGCCCGAAAGTCAGATAACATATTACTCAGATAATGGGTTGTGCAGGTCAGATAGAGTCATCATAATCAGCTTATAATAATATCACTACTGGGACAGAGGCCTCCTCACAGTGAACGGGTCCAATGTGGGTTGGTAGAAGTCACAACTTCGAATTGTTGGTTTTAAGACGTGCCGATTTCCTTACGATATTTTCCTTCACCGTTTTGAGAGCAGTGGTGAATTGGTGATGAATGTACACAAAGTAAAGCGCCTGCCTAGGTTCGAATCTATGACCTCAAACTCGGTTAGCAGCTGCCGTTACCACTGGGTCACCATTGTACTCGTAGACAGTCAAAAAGACAGTTGCTCCTAAAAATACTGGTATTCAGTTACGTCCGGTTAGACTGGACGCTGATCCCAATATAGTTGGGAAAGTTTGATTGATTGAGTTAAGCACTGGAATCTAATTCTTTTTGTGAATGATTCATTGAACATTTTCACACAGGAAATCGAATTCTGGTGATAATCACGGGTGACAAGCGAGCGCTCGCCAGCACAAGGGACCGCCATGTATCACAGTGTGGCACCAGCTGCGTGCAAGTGCGGATATTAAGGAGAATATCCGCGCCTCGTGGCTATGGCATATGCGACGAGTTAGGGGCATGGGTTAAGTTAGCCCACAAAATCTGACGTTTTTTGAAATTTTCAGGTCATTGTCAAGTTGTAAGGTAACAAAAATAAAAATAATGCAAAAACGTTAAGATCTGACAGTTTCTTTCAAGGTAAGAAAATAATGAGTATGAGTACGTAAATGACCAAAGATAAAAAATGGCAAGAACATCCAACTTTTCCATCCAATGTTATAAAATATTATACAACTATGAATATTATCTAAGAATGTGTTTAATATAATAACAACTACCAGCTATTTAGGTATTACCTAGTGATTTACAATAATAGGTATATTTGAGAAAAAGAAAGCCCTTCAAATTATCTCATTGTCTCCCTCTGTAACAAATTGTTGAAAGTGGCGTGTTAGTGACATGTTCTTGTCTCCCCAATCGTAACAATGATAAAAATAAAGGAGAGGTGGGACAAGAGCGAGCGCGGGTTATCGCGCCCTGATACGAACGCACCCCGCACCATGCGCTTGGCTTGCCACAGATAAAATAATGCGGGACGAATGACTTTAGTTGGCGGTCTTTACTTAGAGCTTAGATATACAGCGCACCCATTGGACTTTACTATAGTTCAGAAGTTATATGTATTGGTTCCATAGACAATGAATACATACATATAGGTACATAAGTGCGTGCGTTTATATAAGTGTGTACATATATATGCATACTTAATAAGCAAAAAATCTAAATAATATGCTAAATAACATTAATATTTTGAAAGACTTTAACAGAAAAATGTATTTAGCTTTTTACTACACTAATACAACATCAAAATACTAACTTATATAAATGGACCGTAGTCTGAAAAAGTTTTATTTTATGAGGGACTGTGTTATGTAATTTTGACGTTCAAAAAGTGCTGACTCTGAACCCAGTTTGAATAAATGACTTTTGATTTTGATGAGATTTATTTTAATTACTTCTATGCAATCAGCAATGGTATTATTGTTGCTTCATTAAAATAATGTATACATTTATTTAACGAAACTACTGCACAAAGGCGATCTTAATGCCTGAGGCATTTACTTAACCAGATCAAGAATGTATATAAGTATCGAACCTCCTATCTTTTCTGAAGACCGACCTTCTGGACGTAATACCCTAGAATTTGTCTCATTTCCAGACGTGTAGGTAATATAAACAGCGCAAAAAAATATGTGCGAAGAATATGTGACACAGATTTATACCGAGCATATAAATTACTCTTGCTTCGTACTTTGAGTTCGAGATAAAACGATACTTTCAGACCAGTGGCCTTTCTTACTACATTAGGTAACCTACTGATGTAAAATTGTCTATGTTTATTTAAGCGTAGGGGCCGAGAGTAGAAAATCAAATAAGCGTGTTTTTTTAAGGCGCTGGGATATGCTCAGTTGAGTCTTTAATGCTCGGTGTGATCGGCTTCTCTCTCGGCTCTCCTTTCATTGGAATTATTCGTCAAATCGTCGAGCTCCTTAAGTTCCGAGTTGAGCTGCATAATTACTGATAAATACGTGCACTGATTGGAAAGGTCCACTCAATCTGTGTGGTTCTTGCCTCAAAAGACCATTTCAGATACCACTCCACATGGTCTGACCAAGAATATGTCTGGCCTTTAAAAGAAACTGTGACCTCTGAGTTTGTTTCGGTCTTTCTTCTCAATACTCAATATCTTTATTGCTTTACCATAATGTGTACTTTGGTGGTAACTAACTATATAATTCTCAGAGTAGTCAGATAAGAAACGCGCCCCGGCTGGAGGCCTAAAAAGGTAACTTTTTAGAACTCGCCGGGCCACAATCCGTTTAAGTAGTAAGAACTGTTTCAGGTTAACTAAAAGATGTCCAAAAAAAAAAGTAAGAAACACCAACCTCATCTAGTTTTAAAAATATGTTTGACGTGTAAAAGTAATTGTACAAATAACAAACCTACTTGCAGAAATAAAATCATTCATCTATACAGAGAGTAGAAATTCCAGTGCTTCATAAAAAAAGGGTCGTTCAGAATTTGCCTGTACGACTCTGAACTAACTATACGATTCAAGTACCTATTCATATTTATCAAGTTCTTCTTCAAAAACTGAACCAAGAAAGTAAATGAACTTGAAAGGATTAACTGTCCGTGATCAATAATAGGTTCCTACTCCAGTATGAAATATTTCCAAACTTGGTTCTAAGATACTAAAAGCTTTGACTTGGATGTGGCCAAACAAAAGATATTTATCAAATATCCTGACAGTTAGAGCTAGAAGTTTGATTTTACGAGAGGTACCTGAAAATTGAATGATGATGATAACCAATATAAAATTTTATCAAACGTATCTTTGTAGTTTTAAATTAGAATTGTCGCAATAATATGATTGGCAAAAGTCGACTTTAAACACTTTATTTTACAGGCTGCCAGGGACATCAAAGTGCAATCTTTCACCATGGGTTCAGCAAATAATACTGAACCTCCATGCATTAAGACTTTTTGTTGGTTATTAAAAATAATTAGCTGCTTCATAAATTTTGACCACGTAGGTAGGTTTTGTTATTGTTTATGAAACAGCTGATATATTTATTTTTAACCGTGAAACATTTCTACCATATTAGAATCATGTGCTAATTCATTGTTGTTGTTTCTGCTACTCTGCGACTTAGAATATTTTTGAAGTGAAAACTTCTTTAGCGGCGTTGTGCATTTTTTTGTAATGGGTAAAAAAGGTTAAACTCGCGTCAGGACACGTGACCCTGATCGAAAATTCGTAAGATGGACGGAGAGTGATTTTTCTGAGAGATAAACTTTTTAATGTAATATAAATTGTCATGTTTGTGTACGATAGCGCAATAAATAAATATTGTATTTTACCACATAAATGACAGTACTTTTATATTGATAATTAAAGCAATTCGTGCAAAATTATTCCCTAACCATTCCAAAATATCAAAAATGCACAACGTTAATATTCAAGTTTTCACTTCTGCCGGCACTCACGGAGTGCAACCCGTCGTTTTTAATAGAAATCTTTTATTTATCCACATCCACACTAATATTATAAATGCAAAAGTAACTCTGTCTGTCTGTCTCGCTTTCCTGCTAAAACTACTGAACCGATTTAAATGAAATTTGGTGCACAGATAGTTCTGAACCTGAGAAAGGATATAGGCTACTTTGTATCCCGGTAGTACGTTCCGATACGTGGGATATTTTCCGACCTCCACGTGGGCGAAGTCGCTGGCAAAAGCTAGTAGTCATATAAATCAGGCAGTAAGACTATACAAACGAAATAGTGTCGCAGTGCGAACTAATTAAGTGTCAATATTAAGAGCTTTTCACTTATTTTCCGGCGTCAAGATAAAGGCTTGGCGATAGCTTGGCAGGAGCTAAAGACGAAACATTACAAGTGCCAAGTGCCAAGCCTTCGTCACTGCCTAAAAGCCTGCGTTGAAAGCCGTCTTTTAATTTACGTTGCCACAGTGTAATGTTAATTAAAAGCCGAAGTGGCAAGTAAGTTACTACTTATTTGGTTGGAAATAACAACCTGAGCTTACTAAAGTATCATGGGATAAATTGTTAAGCGAAGACTTGTCTTTATTATGAACTCTTTTACGAGTAGACTATACAAGTTTGAATGAGAAAACACAAGGTCTAAAATAACTTAGACTTAACTTCACTTAAGGGATAAAGCAGTGTCTTAATGTCGCAGGCAATATTTTGAATAATGATGGATTTAAGGGCTCCCGAGAGCAGCGAGGGAGCTCTGAGTGACGAAGACACCTTTATCCCCGAGGAGCATACCTACTCTACTTTTCGCAGCTACTGCGAGGTAATGAAAACCAATTCCATTAACCAGTAGTTTATGAAACTGTTAAATAACCATGGATTGCGTAAATATGTGCAGTTGCACATACTATTTCCCGAAAGCGTGATAGCAAAACCAGGGTTATGTTTCTCATGCGTAAGTATATCTATGTATCTTTCTATGTGAAATCCTTTATATCCTCGAGGCATCCTAACGGCCGGATGGTGTGTCTATCAACTTGTCTGGGTCGCGCGAAGGTTAAAATTGGTTTTTGTTTCTATAAAGTCGAAATTGCGGATTTTAGACGTTCATAAGTAAGATCTCGAAAAATTTATTGTATTATGACTATCCGGGGTATCAAACTAGAAGGATTTTTTTTCTGGATGGGAAATCATCAAATGACTTCTCCCGCTCTGGGCGGAGCGGGAGGGCGTGTCAGACTTTTACTGACTAAAACCCACCCGTGTTCCATCAGTTGCCCGTGTGCCGGGGTCACGGTATCTCGCTTGAACAATCTCGCGACCCCGGCAGGAACTAAAAGGATTGAAGAAATGATCCCAAAGCAGTGCTCGTAGGTTTTTTATTTAATTTTTTTTTTTAAATAAGCTCGTTGAATTTCATCAAAAACACAATTAATATTATCGTTAATAGGGCACTAGCACCGCCACAGCAACCGTTCATTTTGTTCGTCAACGACGATTAAAACCTATGCAGTAAGAACTCTTTGGTCGATCTGTACATTAATAGAAAAAAGTTTCCATATGATTTTATCAGTTGATGTTCCAAATTCAAACCACGTTAATGAGCAGCGGGTCATAATTCAGTACAACATGAATACTCGGCTAGGGCTTAAGTGCCTTGCTTTAGGTTAGTTTTTCATTACATAAAGTATAATTTGACAAAGATGACATTTCACGTGATGTGAAAAGAAAAAATCATGTAACAATTAAAACAATTGACTTGAGAAGTCTTAATCTAACCGCATGAGGTATAAACTTGCCATTGTGGACGCGATGCAAAAGTACGAATAATTTTGGGCAATTTGCAGTAGTTAAATGATAATGATTATGACATCGTAATTAAAACTAATTACTTGGCAGAGGCATTATTCAAATTAATTGTCGTTTCATTGAAATCAGTTCAATTTGGACTCGGAAACTAAACTAAATTTCTGGAATTCAAATTAAAATTAATGGAAACTTAGCCATTGATCCGAAGCCCCTCCATCTTTCTTTGGTAAACTACTTAAGCAGTGAATTATTCAGACAAAGAAATGTCGTTAATTCAAAACAGACCATTAGCCAGCGAAGTTCTGTTTGCTGTGAAACATCTCGTTATGTAATCAGTAATATAAAAAAAAATATATAAATACGTAACGAGTAAAAATGTGTCCTAAATGAGGTAGCCTGGGGCCTCGTGAATAGCGCGCGCTGTGAATACTGCCTGAAAGGACGGCGACAAGCCCGACGTATCCTAGTTCCACGGCCGCGCTGCCAGAATGACATATATTTGTGCCAGTCGCCAGAAAAAGTAAAAAAAAATAAGTTTTCAAAATTAGAATGCACCGTTAATGATGATGAGACGTGGAGAAAGGTTGTTTTGGATAAGATTTTGAATGGTTTTGCTCTGCAAAAATAATTGAATAAATATGACACCTTTTTCACGGCTGAATAAATTTCAAACACATAAAGTAGGTATAATATAAGAAGATTAAAATACAACAACCAAATACATATTAAGTGCTTACAAAAAAAAAAAAAATCCATTGAATGTTTCGTGCTTGAAATAAATATTTGAAGATTTGAAGGCAACCCTTACAGAGAACGCAGAAGGCGAAAAATTCATCACGTCACAGCGCTTTTCCGATAAGAATTGTAATAAAATATTCTAACGTTTGGAATAACTGAAATTAGAATTACTCAACTCCGTCCAATAAATCAGACGTAGTGGACTTTATTGAAACGGAATCATTGAAAGGGGCCATTAACATTTTTAATTAGAGTAATTTCTAATTTAATTAAAAGTTGGTCAGGGTTGCCGTCACTCAATTTGTTCTGGCCCACTTCACCGTGAGCTCTTAGCATTCTATCGAGCACTTTTATAACCGCTTCACTCAAACGTGCAAATAGAGGGAAACTTTGTTTTTATTACCTTCGGGAGCGTTACCCAAGAGTTCGCTAGGAGTTCGCTAGAGAGTTATTACAAGCTTTTAGGTAAGAATACGTTGAATGTATCAGCTGTTAAATGTTCTGATATTTGCACTTTCAGAAATAGTTTGAAAATGGTGCCGTAGAGTTGAAACTGGTTCTTCTTAACTTCCTTGTAAAGTTGCCTTAGAAGAACTTTTAACTACCACGCTGAAAGGATTCATTAATAAATAATTAACACATCTAGGCAATAGGTATTCATGAATCCTTTCAAGAGGGAATTCAAACAGTTGAAAATCTAAAATTACTAACTAATTATGGTATGATATCCTATGTATTTTTAATGGCATGTATGAGTGGATGTGCTACAAAATTATTTTAAAAAAATCTACTTACAACTTTGGTGTTCAAAAACTGCCGACTCTCAGCCTAGTTTGAATAAATGACTTTTGATTTTCTTTTATTTTAAGTTATTTTCAATATTTTGTATCGAAAATATAACTTAAAACAATATTAACTTATACTAAAACTGTCTGGTCTTTGTATCTTTCCAGATAATTCAACACATTCGTGCTCAGTAGCGGTACAAGGTACCAGGGAAACAGAAAACAGAAGATCCCACGTCCCCAAGAGTAACGATCTTAAGAACCGCTCGATCAGCCGCAGCTAAGCCACAGTTAATCCCACCGACATTTAGAAGAAGCACAGACTCCGCTCCCTTGCATTTTAAGTCGGTATCCGTTCAATCCGATTTATCTTTAGATGTCAAAGGTCTTTGAGCCCTGCGGTTTTTTCCATTTACAAGCTCAGCGGAACCAGCCAGTACATTTTCTTAAGGCAAGCATATGTAATGTAGTGTATTGAATATTTTTCTTGAATGCCTTTGTAGCAATGTCTTTTAAATGAAGAATTACCGTCAATCGTTTCGACAGTAATACCGTAACAGCACAGAATGTTTTCTGGCTGTTACAATGTGGCATACCGTACGACAGTTTGCGACTCACAAGAGCGCCTATTGACCCTATTGTATGATCGTTAAAGATACATACGTTGGTTGAGATATAGTGCATAATAGAGATGTTATCTCAGTATCTCGTTGTTAATATTCTTGTTTCTTTCTATCTTAGTAGCCTTTTCGACGTAAGTTATGTTCTTACCAATCTTATGTGATTCTTTAACAAAATTTTCAGACTTGCGGTAGGTAAAAATTGAAAAATTGTTACGTAAAGAAAAAGCGTTATGAGACTTTTTATTATATTAGAAAGAGACAGAGTTAGAGTGAGATAGTTTCATGGTTTTCTAAGATTGCTGAAGCCGATTATGAGGCCAAAATAACGATTGAGTACTGTAAAAATAGATTAAACAACCTTACATCCGGTGCTAAAGAAAAAGCGTAAAGTACTTCCTTCCTGACGGGGTTCCTCCGACCTTAACAGGATTTTTTAAATTATTTTTAGCTGATGATATAACAAGTCTCTAGCAAATTGAAATTTAATCGTAAATATTTACGTTATTTGGTTATTACGTGCACAAAACAGATGTTCACAATTATTACAACAAGTCTGTTGATTACCGAGCGTACAACCGCAGAACCTAATTAATTAACTTTGAAACGAAATGTAGTATAACCCACATGTCACGCAGAGGTATTACGATCGTAAATGAACAACCATAAAGAACATTTTTGTCTGCAAACAAATTGACTTCTTTTATTAATCCTTCATTGGGGTTATTCTTTGTACGTAGGTACCTTCTCTAGTGTATCCAAGTAACCCATTAGTTGAATCGAATGCTATCCGATACCAAACAAATAATAAATGTGTGTAATAGATCTAGTGACTTATAATAACATCCAGAGACGGTTTATAAAACCTTTTTTGTTTCATCTTTCCTCTTTAATTGTTTCATCAAATTATATTTTAGTGAATGTTATGATTTTTAATTAGTTTCACCGCTATGTGTATCTTTCTGTGGCACAGTAGCTCTTAAAGAGGTGAACCGATTCGAGTGCGATTTTTTTTTAAAGTAGTCTTTCCAGCGGTGGTTCGTAGACATGTTTTTATCAAACCCGGTTCAGCCTTTTCGACACGAATATACTTCGATCAAAGTTTTACCTGCAACTTGAGATTTTGTTTTAATCGCGAGTATTTTTTTTTAATTTTGAATTTAAATTTGATGCTAGTAAGTACTGTAATTCAATTTCGTATGTGCTATAACTACGACACACACAGTAGGTATCTCTAAAGGGTTTATTCCTACTAAGTTGCAAAGTGACAGTTGCCCAAGGGTCTACTTAGCTGCATCAAAGTTCATTAGGGGAGCCCTTTTCCCGTAAGATGTTTAGCCGAGCCACCACAAACGTCTTCACGCATTGTTTAGATAGTAGTTCGCAGTTCGCACGCACACTTCCATTAATTAATGTCAAGAACAGCCTAGTTGAGTGAAGTATACATACACGTTTCTAAGAGATAAAATGCAGTGTTTAATTA
Organism: Aporophyla lueneburgensis; assembly: GCA_932294355.1. Classification (NCBI taxonomy): domain Eukaryota; kingdom Metazoa; phylum Arthropoda; class Insecta; order Lepidoptera; family Noctuidae; genus Aporophyla; species Aporophyla lueneburgensis. The sequence goes on along the minus strand of OW028739.1, from coordinate 6,692,342 downwards.
GAATTTTGTTAAATCATATCAAAAGTGTTGAAATGTATATATCTAGACAAATAAATAAAATTGAAGAGTCTGTTTGCAATATCAAATTAATAAATTTTTACTAAATGCATATAAAAAGGTACCAATTTATAACAAAAAAAAACTTTATAATATAATAATATAATATAATAAAATAATTGAAGTAATAAAGTCTTTTTCGAGATTCACGCGGGTGACGCCACTGACAGCAACTACTTGCAGAAGATATAGTGAAAATTCAGAAGCAAAGTTCCTAAAACTCCGCGATTTCCAAGAACGTTTACACAAAATCAAATACATATTTTTGTTTGAAACACGACAGCCTCTCATCCATTTTGAGCTATCGAACCACCACCTATGTAAACCGAGCTAACAAAAACCGACGAGCTCGATATAACCTAGCCAAACGAACGCAACGTGAATTGGAAAATGTTTAGACATAGCTAGCCATATTGACTGAAAAAAGTTTAAAATGCTGTATGCAAAACAAAATGCACAGAAGGCGTAATTATTTAATAAATTGTATTTTTTTTAAACAAGCGCTTGATAGCTTATCTTATCCAAAAAAAATACTCTCAAACCCGGTCCGACCGATCTTGTTTAGTTAAGAAGTTCTTACGACCATCTTCCAGGTCCATCATCAGAACAACTCCATGGTACCATATTATTGTATTGTCACCAAAGATACATATGTCCACCATATTTGAGCCCAATCGGACATCGGGAAGTGGTTCTAATTTAGCTTCCAAGATTCGTGCCAAATACACATACATACAAACATCGCAAGTTTAATCAAAGCTTGTGAAAACGTAAGGTACAAGATGATCGGGTTTGGAAAACTAAATTCGCTTTCTATTCATTACTAAGGTGCAACATTTGCATTTTGTGGCTTCTCACAACAAAAGACCAGCATGATGATGCAACCAATTAAAAATCCACGTTCTTATTGACGTAAGAATGTCGGGTCGTAGTTTTTTCGCGCACTGAAACTTCAACGTAAGTCTTAGCACCGAGAGTTGATAATCGAAATGTGTCATTTTCCGTCGCGCTGGAATTAACTCTGTTGGATTGTCAATACTCGTTTCACTACCAATAGTCGAAAATCCTGCCACGAAATTTTTATGTCTCACAAACGTGGACTAATTTGGTCACCATTTTCAACTGCTACAATAATTTAGAGCTATTGGTTGCCGAAGTCTACACGAATATTGCATTTTCTTCGACATTCGTTTCAGTAACTGTCAATGATAGCACGCACGACATAGTGGTTCTTCTATCAACCCATGTTGTTGTGAAGCTATAACAATTTGCGATGCAGTGAGGCAGATTACGGTGTGGTTTCGCTTCCCGGGCCTCGAGCACGGCAGCCCCCGGTCTGCACATTTTCACACAACTTTTATTCATTTTATTCCGTCAAGTTTATCCCAAAAATCTTTTTAAAACCACACGTTTCCCAACGCGCTGCGGCCATAGAAAATTTGTTATGTTATAATTCTTTTCAATTCTTCATTCCTCCTCTCTCACAATACCCGCGTACCAATTTGATAAGGAAACCTGAACCAATAATGTATGTTATGAATAACATTTTCACCCACTTTTGGAGTTTCATTCACAAAGGAAATCACGCTTCGTTGGGTTCGTCAATATCTTTTAACACGTCAAATGTTGGTTAAACTCAGAAATTTACTGAATTTTTATCCGTGTACGGGGAAGCAAAAAGGAGCGATAAGATTTTGACCACTATGTGTATGATATGTGGGTAATATGTAATATTCTGTACATCTGTTCCCTCAAAACTATAAACTACTTATATGACAAATGAAGCAGCGTTGGAAGCGCCTTGATAGTTCGCTGTTGACGTCACATTAAATATGGCGCCCCCTAGAGGACATAAAGTAATGAGAAACAAAAATATTTGCTAACAAAACAATCCATTCTCACAGTACCAGCGACCCCAGGTTTCAAGTGACAATATTTTCTTGTTTCATAATTTTTAGAGTTCGATTCTTCAGAAGTCAGGTTTTAGTTCTTGAACTCACTTCGTTATTCATATATTCGAGATGACATTCAAAAATAAATCAAGGTTCGAAACTACGTCTTTGAAAGTGACCGAATAGTTTCACTTTGATCTAGTAGTGAGGTGGCGATCCTCGGCTAATTAATGCGGTTACCTGAGCAGGGCACGGATCAAATTCTCGAAGGCCGAGTAATTTATAAAATTGTGTCGGCTTGCCACAAATTAGCCCAGGGTAAAGTCACTAGCGTGGGCAGAAATCTTTTTTCTAACCTTTCAGACTATTTGGATCGTCAGCTATTATAAAATAGAAGATAGTAATTTGGCTTTAAGCACAGAATAAATTTGGGGAGTTTGCCTAATTTAACAAATTCGAATCGTTGCATTCCATTCCGTAACCGAAAGGACTTAATGACCGAATGTGAATGACATTTTGGGTGGTCTGTATTTATTTGATCCGACCGCCGATTCCGCTAACGATCAAGTGTTATGGAACCCTCACATATCCTCGCATTTAAGGTAATCATGCGTGATCTTCTTTTGTTCACAGTTCACTGAATATTGTATCGCCCTTTATTAGGTGTGCGAGTTTTCCTGTCCATAACAGCTATGTTTTTGTACTAATAACCAGCCATGTACATACCACGCGGCGGCATTATTTTTCTTGTAAATATTTCCTGTTCCCGAAGTCGTACGTGTGTGGATATACAGGGAGCTTTTGTTTAAGCTGCATATTAATCCTCCTTTCTCATCTAAAAGGGTGAATGTTATGTTGTCTGTTTATTAACCGACTTCACCGATTTGAAACGTTCTTCTTTGTTTTGAAAGGGTATACATACCGAATGGTCCCATATTTTGTTCAAGTTTTGATTAGTATTTTTGAGTAAGCTTCAATAATATGTACCTATTTCCACTTTATGTCGATGATATAGTAATAATTTCCTGTCACTGTTATTTTCTTAAAAAGGGAAGGAAAGTAACAGGAATTTGTGTGGATTGGGTATCGCAGCTAAAATTTTTATTTAAAAACAACCGATTTTCCAAAGAAAACACTGTGAAGTGAAAAAAACACTTAAATTTCAGATATTAGTGGCAAAAAACGAAAATACAAAACTCAAAGACATCGACTTCCGAAATTACAGTTTAATTTTTCAATTTGTAAAGTACTTTTTAGAAGTCGGTCGTTTTCCTAACATAACGTCGATTTATATTGCACTAGCATTTGCCAGCGGCTTCGTCCGCGTAATACAATTAAACCTTCCGCTTGAATCACTTTGTCTATTAATGAAAACCGTATTAAAATCCGTTGCGTAGTTTAAAGATCAAAGCGTACAAACACACAATGCGACTATGTAAGGAAGATGACTTCTTAACAATTGACGTGGTTGTTTAGCAGATTGTGTTAAGGCCATCAACGGGGCGTCAAGCTCTCTTGACATAAAGCATCGCCGCACTTGAAACTTTATCCGCAGTTAGTTCATAAACAAATAAATAGCTACCTAGAAGTCTGCAGGCAGTTTAACGGCTTGTGTTACGGGCACATGTGGGGCACATGACGGGAAAAATAATCACAGCCAGCCTTGTTTATGGTCGACCATCTTCAACACGTGGGGATTCTAACGAGAAGTTTCTTAATTAATTTTAAAATATCTGGATGACCGAGCTTTGCTCGGTATTTTTTCGTAAATTGTGTTTAAAATAATAAGTTTATGTTCAAGTTGATTATTGATAAAGTTGGTCATTGAAAACACGAATAGAACGACATTTTATAAAAATGAATCCTAGCTAGATCGATTTATCGCCCCCAAAATCCCTTGTATACTAACTTTCATGAAAATCGTTGGAGCCATTTCCGAGATTCAGATTATATATATACAAATAATATGATAATAATATGATTATTTATAATTCTTGTATATATATACAAGAATTGCTCGTTTAAAGATATAGAAAACACTCTTTGTCGTTTTTAAGTACATAGGTACTTACTTAAATATTTCACTGTTCTTAACTACAATTTTTACATGGACGCTAGCTTTTGCTAGCGGCTTCGTCTGCGTGAACCTATATCGGAAGTTATCTTACGGGAACTTACTACCGGAATAAAAATTATCCCACATGTTATGAGGCCGTATACGAAGTGTTGTCGATTTCGCTGACTTAAAAATTCGTAAAAAGTAGCTCATTTGATAATAATTGAAATGATCTTTTATGTACTGCATTAAAACTTATTGGAATATAGTATTTTAATTATAAAAAAGCCTCTGTAAAATCACGTAAATCAGCGAAATCAGAAAATGCCTTCTCAATCCAGGTTATAAACCTATCTTATGCCAAAATTCATCCAAATCCGTTTTACTGTTTTTACGTCATTGACTAATAAACATTCAAACATACAAGCTTTCACATTTATCATATGGGTAGGATAACATAATATCACGGTTGTTTACCCTGAGGCTTAGGCAAAGATGTATCCATAGTACCTACTCACACCCACATTTCGCCTGATACGTTTGTTTTATACTCATGTTAAGTTGTTGTGCTTTACCAAATGCAGATCATTTTGCAGTCCTGTATTATTTAACATTTCACTTTGAAGTTATTACAATTAAAAACAACCATAAATAACTATAGTATGTCTCTATAATTGAAAATATCTTTACCAAAAAATATAAAACGACAGTTTTGTGGTACAGGCCACTCGTTATCTCCGGATTATTTCAGTCAGCAATGTCACACGCTGGACTACACTTATCGGAATTGGAAACTATTGACAGCTCGACAGCCATTTTGGATACGGCGTTTATTCGAAAAAATAATGCCATTCTAATTTTGAAAAGCGCCAAAGACAAACAAGAGTGATGATGTGCCTTGTTCGTTCTTCAGAGGCCTGGTGACGTCATCTGGCTTTTACAACATCTAGGCAGGCTCCTTTCAGTGGGCAGACGCTATAAGATTACAAGGGCCGTCGGCGACGCGATAAAGTGAATGCTTAAAGACTGCTACTCGACCAAGTAATTTACTAAATGGAAGAAATCTCAGAGTTTTGACTTTATAACAGACTTTTTTTTAAAGTGCAGATATAAATAAATAATTAGGTGGGCTCATCAGCATCGCGTTACTGAATTATTGAGTGAGCCGCAGGGTTGTCACGTCGTCGACTATAATTTGGGTCATATTTGGTGCAGTATTTCGATATTAATATATACTTGACAATGCGACAATTGGCTTTGACTTAAGAAAAAAACATTATGTTTTACTAACTTTTTTGCCAACGGTTGCACCCGGCGTGCCGATCGATTATTATCCCATGAAAACGTCAAAACCACGATAAAAGTATCCTGTGTTGATCCAGGTCATAAACTATTTGTGCGCCGAAATGCTTCTAAATCCGTTCAATTGTTTTTGCGTGATTGACTAACAAATATTCAAACATACAAACTTTTATAATATTAGTAGAATAGTAGGATAACTGCTTGATCTTTTCTGGACATTTAATTTACTTTCATGAGTAACTAAAACGCGCATTTCATGTAGAATTGTCAGTATTGTCACTAACGATAAGGAAGCCGTTACTGTATCCAAGGTATCTGTCCGGCACTTATCGGCACGCGTTCCGGACCGGAGAGCGTTATCACGCCGGACCGTAATTAAAAGTAGGAAATTAAAGGGTTTCGGCACTAAAACCTTTTCCCTAATACCTCAAGATTCGACGTTACAAGTAACGATCTATAAAACAGAATGGACACAAAGCTGGGCTGGAGTGGAGTTTGAAAAACTTTGTTCTCTCTCAGATGGATTGCTCAGCCTCAGTGAAACTGCGAACATTCCATTTGATATAAAAGGAAGTTTTAATTCAACTCTCCAGTGAGTGCTGTATAGATTCCATTGTTTCAATACGTATTCCGATGTCCTGTTACGGAAATTATGCCGGTGATCACAATATTACCTATTAAGACAACATACTTTTAAAAAACAATTTTGGCAACATACTTATAAAAAAAACAAGTTTTGGGACAGCTTTTAATATTTCTTATTTTTATTGTGGTTATAGCGGCAATAGAAATACACATTCTGTGAAATTTTCAGCTGTCTACCTATAACGGTTCATGAGATCCGAGCCCGAACACGACCAAACACCCGAGGCTTAGTAATGGTCCGCGGGTACGGACCCCTAAAATGATAGACCAGTTAGTCAGCTCACTAATGTCACTTGTCAGAGCGTTCAAACGTAGTCTGCTATTTAAAGCCTAACTACAACATCAGCGTGCAATTTTTGTTTGAGGTGCAGGAATGCCCCCCCCCCCCCCGATTTTCCGCCTCTTCCACCCCACGCAGTGTAGTTACCACATTTATGACGTCACAACAAACTACAATCGACGAGCGCACGCATTATTTTTAATGATAATTCATATTGTTTGAAGCAATATCATGAAAAGCTGTTTGCTATACGCAATTCCATTGTTGTGATATACTTTTAATATGTACGAAGTTACATGTGAAAATATATAAACATTAATATGTGCATATATTATTTTCCATTTGTGTTTCAGTGGAAAGTATGAAAATAACAAAATAGTAGGCGTTAAACAACCTGCTTTTAATTCTCGGAATTTGTTGGTTACTCACTTACTAACTGACCAGAGAACTGGCCTATTTTTTTAAAGTGAAACGTTTATTACATCATCTCACACTTTTTCGTCTGTGTGTTTCATGTCGCGTGACGGTCGGCCGCGGAGTAGGGATAAAGTAAAAGGCGCTCGCTGGTGCATGTTGTTGTCTATGGATTTATTTTAATTTTGAGTGCTTGAATTTATCATTTAACTTATTTCGTATGAATATTAAATTAAGTCTTTTTATTAAGCTATTGCATATATTCCGAAATTTATTAGTTAAATGTCTATAATGTGAAAAAATGTTTCACTTTTACCGTGGTTTCATAAAAACCACACAATCCTTTTTTTAGAGCAAAGAATCAACATTGCCATTTAATGTGGCAGTGCTGCCAGCATATTGGGCACTTATCCCATTGACAGCAATTTTTGAATGCCCATTGACAATTATTCTCTCCCTTTTTATGTAAATATTTGCGATCCGTGTGCTGCAGAAATATAGAATAGCACCATCCCGTGGGTGTCGTAGAAGGCGACTAAGGGACTTACTAGAGAATGGGCCGCAGCGTTCTCTATACATCTTACCACCATACTGCGATCGCCAACCCGACTACCAAGCGTGGCGATTATGTCAAACCCCGTTTGTGAGGGAGGCTTATGTCCAACAGTGGACGTCTTTCGGCTGAAATGATGATGATTATAAATAAATTAGCTTGTACTCGTACATAAGTTATTACTTAGGTGTTACTTACCACATAGAGAGTGACATTTAAGTAACACAGATGAGACAGATGGCACTTATGTTAGGTGTTCATTTTAATATACGATATGGTCGTCCCTTGCCGTTTTCTTACCTGATGTTAAGTGATTACAAAAGGAATCGCGAAAACCATTACTTTGAGGATACCATAATATATTAAACTAGCTTCTGCCCGCGACTTCGTCCGCGTTAAATTTTTGCTCCCCCGACCCTTCCCGTCGCATCGAATAGCCTGCCAGTTTTCGTCCATTTCTCGTTGCTGCTCCGCTCCTTTTGATTGTAGCGTGATGTTATATAGCTTATATCCTTTCTCAATAAATGGGCTACTCAACACAAACACAATTTTTCAATTCGGACCAGCAGTTCCTGAGATTACCGCGTTCAAACAAACAAACTCTTCAGCTTTATAATATTATTACTAGCTTCTGCCCGCGACTTTGTCCGCGTCAAATATTTGCTCCCCTGACCATTCCCGTTGCATCGCAGCCTGCCAGTTTTCATCATTTTTTTGTTGCTGTACCGCTCCTTTTGATCGTAGCGTGATGTTATATAGCCTTCCTCAATAAATAGGCTACCCGACTCAAAAATAATTTTTCAATTCGAACCAGTAGTTCCTGAGGTTAGCGCGTTCCACCCCCCATTTTAGGGAAGTGAGGGGTTAGAAAGAGACAAAAAGTAGCCTATGTCACTCTCCATCCCTTCAACCATCTGCACTTAAAAAATCACGTCAATTCGTCGCTCGTTTTGCTGTGAAAGACGGACAAACAGACATACACACTTTCCGTTTTATTTATAACTAGCTTTTTTCCCCCGGCTTCACCCGCGTGGATGTCGGAAATTAACGCAGCTATTTTTCTAAAATAAAATATTTTTTCTAAAATAAAAGTAGCCTGAGTTACTCCGTGTTACATCAGCTATCTGCCAGTGAAAGTCCCGTCAAAAACAGTCCAGCCATTTCAGAAATTAGCCGGAACTAACAGACAGACAGACATACAGACAGACCGAAAAAAAATTAAAAAAATGTTGTTTTGGTATATGTACCGTGTATGCATCCATAAACACTTAGTAAAAAGTGGTTATCTTAATATTACAAACAGACACTCCAATTTTATTTATTTTTATAGATGTATAGACATGTATTGATACTAGCTTTTACCAGCGGCTTCACCCGCGTGGAGGTCGGAAATTATCCCGCGGGATCATACTACCGGGATAAAAAGTAGCCTATGTCCTTTCTCAGGCTCTAAACTACCAAATTTCATTTAAATCGGTTCAGTAGTTTTCGCAGGAAAGCGAGACAGACAGACAGAGTTACTTTTGCATTTATAATAAAAAAGTATGGATAGTATGGATAGTGTGGAAGTGTGTATTAGTATGGATTATATATTATATTATTATATATTAAATGTAGAGTGTTGTGAATGACCTGAAATAACCTTCACTTCATGAAAGTTCTTTAATTATTTTGAAACATCTTACAATAATCGAAAATCTTCTTAACAAAATGGCTCCCTCGCCCTTCCTCTCTACGTCCCAAACATTCACTCATCGCTGCGTTCAAATACTATTAATTTCCTTAAAATTATGATGCGTTCCGAATTAACATTCTAGATACACCATCATCATCTTATATATCATCGGATAGTGCTATTCTTTACGTCTGCCACCACACGGAACATAATCATCCACATACATACCTACTATGCTATAGACAATTTTAGACGATCCACAAATAGTACTCCCTACCTAATTGTGATGCGGCACATGTTGATATTCACAGACACACTCCCTGTCAATACATTCAGTGCATTCAGCGTTTCGTGTAAACCCAATTGTTTTACGGAGCTCTGCAGCTTCACATACGATGTAATGTTGTTGCAGTGTCACGCACAGAAATACTAAAGAGATCAACAGACAAAAAAATATAGTCTCCACGAGGCGAACACTCAGGGCAGTCAGTATTGTTACCGTTCTTGCTATATGAACATTATTTACCAGATATAAGTGGTATATTATGTATATCTAACATGGGGTGGGAGCGCCAATTCTACTAATCATACTATCCTAAAAGTATAAAATAAAAAAATTACCCGACACAAAACCTAATTTCCCTTTAAAAAGTAAAAAATAATAAAAAACTCAATCTTAAAGTACCTAAGTATGTATTAATAATTCAATACGTCACGTTGGGGGACCGCTCCAAACCTAACAATTTATTTATCTACAAATAGTCTATTAGTAAAATGACTTCACAATATTGCATTTAGGATACGACCGTCAACGTCTGCCCTCGCGGAGCGGTCCCCCAACGCGACGTATTTGATTTTTTAATTATTAATACATACTTAGGTACTTTAAGATTGAGTTTTTTTTTATTATTTTTTACTTTTTAAAGAGAAATCAGGTTTTGTGTCGGGGGTTTTTTAAATTTTAAATTTAATTTTTTATTTCCGATTCGATACTACAAGAACTATTGAATAACAGAAAAGATATTAACAGTGAATACATTTTTCACCCTACGCAGATGTGACGGTAGCGAAACGGCCAAGCCACATATTTTAACTAAGGTGTACATTTTGTGAAGTTAGGGCTTGTAGAGTTGGGGCGTGCAGAGTTAGAAGCTTTACTCTACATGAGATCTGATAACTATTCAGTTATCAGTTCGATCAGTCAGTGCGATCCATATGGCCTCGTCTTGGCAACATTGTGCATGAAAATGTTTTTGGTGGGACACTTTTATCCCGGTACACTTATCCTTAAGTCCCCTGCAGACGAAGTCACGGGCAAAAGCTGGTATCATATAAATTAAACTTCGTATAACTATGACGTACCCAGACGACAAACAAAAATTAAATCAAATAAAACATTTATTTGATCCAATTGGTTACCACAGCTAGCCAGCTGATTGGATAAACCCACAGTCAGCCCATCACTATTTACTTTAAATTGATTTAAAAAAAAAAGTTGTTTTGATGTTCGGATTTTATGATTTTAAAATAGTCCTATGCATTTATATTGCCAAAATTTTTACTTATTGTCGTATTATAGTCCCCACATAAAGGGTAAGTTTTCAAAGTCCTACCAAATTTAACGGTGTGGTAGAGACCATCAAACTGTACATCTTCCAACATGGGACAAACACCGTTATCGAGAAAAAATTATCAACTGTCGCAAATACAAAACTCGACCTAACTGTATGAGAAACAGAATTTATATCCGCAATTACGATGTTGTTCCCACGGAGAAAATTCATGAGTACTAATGCTCTGTACCTTAGCTTTAAATTTGGCACGTCTTTGAAAATGAACCCTGTATATATGTACATTAAAAGGGAGAGAAAAGAATAAACTTTTTTAAAAGCGATCCTTCACAGCAAACTCACGCGATTAAACGTTATGTTGGTAAGTACGAACAGCTGGTTTTCCTAACAAGTTTTTCCTTAACAGCTGCTCAAATGAAGAGAAGCACTTAATAAAAATCCGACCGTTTCTTAAATATTAATAAGAGTGATCCTTGTCGTCAAACAGTTGTGAGTAACGCGCCTTCTGTCCTCCATCAAAGATTCAGTGTCCTCCGGGAGTTATTACCGGCCTACCATTGCATCTTGTTATTTTTCCCAATTTCCATTTATATTGACAGATATTTGAATATACTTTTCAATACAAATTAAAGCTTTGATAGTCGTTTTGTGAATTGGAAATTCACAAGTTAACAATAGATAAATTAATCTTACAATCTCCGAGAAAATGAAATTGTGTATTCTGTAAATAGGATATCAAGATCACTATTACAGGTCATATGAAAAAGAAAACATGCTACTGCGGAACATATGAAACATGCAGAACGGTTTTCGGCAAGAGGACTATTTCGCAATAAGACAAAAACATTTGACAAACGCGCTCATAAAGCCAGGCTCATTCGTTTTTGTCTCGTTTCAACACACTTAGAAATGCGTTATGTGCATACGTATGTACATGTAATGAGACACGTGATAGGAATAAAACTTCTTAAGTAAAAAAGATTTTTAGAGACGGAGAGAGTTAATCTTTCTTCTCTTTCATATATAACGAAATGTGCCTAAACGTGACGCATACTCGAAATTTCACTTTCAATTCTCGTCAAATTATCAAACCACCGCCTATAGAAGTTTCATTTGAAAATAAGAAATATGAAGCCGACATTTCCTATCTGACTGCCCCCGAGAACTGACAAATGGCGATGCAAACTCAGGAGATCGTTTATAATGGCATCATCATCCTTATTTCGATTTATTAGGGTACAGCCATTGGATGGCGACCCATGCCGCCATGATCTTCCACCATAATTGATAAATAATTTCATTTCTGTAAGTAGGTTTGTACAAACGCGTATACACGTCATATTCTTTGTTTTAAAAATAGATAAGGTGGGCGTTTCATATCTGAGTAATCTGACTTACCTACTTAACTTATTTATTTTCAAAAGACAAATACAGATTTAACAAGTTTTATATAAAGATAATTTAAATGAGCAGTAGCACAATGCAAAACAAATCTAGGAACTGAAATCTGTACACAAATATGGAAAACCCTGCTTCTCAAACTAGGTAACATAACCTTGAGAGACAGTGATCTGAGAAGAAAAGTTGAAACCAATTCAAAGTTCAAAGTCTCTTTTGAAGTCCAGACATAAGTAATTTTGGTCGGATCATGTAAATATCACGGAAACTGGTGTCTGAAGTGGTCTTTTGAGGAAATTACTATACAGATCTGAGTCAACCGTCTCAATCAGTGCACGCAAACGCGACAAATGTCAGCTCAGAACAAAAGGACCACAATGTACGTATTACAGCCGTCATCTCAGTAGAAACCCCAGTTTGTGATTAAAAACGTGATTTTAAATAAATTCTCTTTACTTCCCAAAATAAAATGTCCGTTCAAGACATTCGCAATTCGTCGAGCAATGCGGCTTCTTGGTATCTGATAAAGATATCTTACTGGGTTACGGAAAAGATTCAATCAAATCAACAACGTCGACGGGAAATTAGCTGCCACAAGCCTTAGCAAGGATGCTGTTTGTATACTTTTAAATTATAGCTAAAAGAAAAACATGTTGTGAGTTGTTCGGACTTTCTTGGAAAAAGTGTTTAGGTAGTCTTCCCTAGAAAGTCCGAACAACTGAAATGATAAATGAAAGAATGAATAATAATTCAAATGATGATGAATGATAAATGAGCAGTTTTGCTCATTCATCATTCATCATCATTTCAGCCGTGAGACGTCCACTGTTGGACATAGACCTCCCCAATATGGGAGGCTTTGCCATAATCGCCACGCTTATCAGGCGGGTTGGAGATCGCAGTATAGTAGTACAAAGCTGCTGCCCATTCTCTAGAAAGTCCCTCAGTCGCCTTTTGCGCCACCCACGGGAAGAACTGCTCATTAATGCAGAGAAAACCTTGTAAGCCTTTTAAATGAACGGTAACAGGCTACGATAATATATCTTTACAGGTACCGCAGGGTACCTATTTATAGGTATTGTAAAGGTTGCCTGCTAAAGTCGACCTTACGTTGTTCAGCAGGTTAGATATAAAATAACATTAATCACATTCAAACTGTCAAGTTGATTTAGAATAAGTCTTCAAAATAAGCTTATGTTTTTTGTTTAAAATACGAACAATCATTGTGGGCTTTCTGTCAACACAAAATCCCTTGGTATAAACGAAATATATATTAAAGCTCATTACTAAGGTTTTTCTTTGTTCGACCAGGTACAGGGAGCCTCTGAGATCCACCTGAGAATCTCACAGTAGAGTTTAAAACGAATATCTTACTTTTAAGAAACTAATAACACTCTAAACGTTGATCAATTGAAGTGGTAAAATGGTTATACAAAATGTCACATATTTAAAACAAATCCGCATAAACTCCAATTAGAGTATACAGTTTAAAGCATAATACAGTGACCAAAACATTTTTATTATAGTTTATATTATTATTCAGGAAAACATGTTAACCCTAGCATTACTTTATGCCTTTAAAGTTGAGTCTTATTGCCGTGAAATAAGATTTCATTTCCTTTGGTGCAATCGGCGGAAGGTATGACAAAATACAGAGTTTTTGAACAAATCTAATTTTCAAAGTAAAATCGATTCAGTACTCAATTATAAACAAACTACTTTCAGGACTTGCGTTTATTATATTACACCTTGTATAAACGTATCTAAATATGTAGGTACTACGAGGTCTAAAGATATGATAAACGCTCCTGCCAGAGTCACGAGATTTGTTCGAAAGAGATACCGTGGCCCTGGAACATGGGCAACTGAAGGAACACGGGTGGGTTTTAGTCAGTAAAAGTCTGACACGCCCTCCCGCTACGTCCAAGAGCGGGAGACATCATTTGATGCTTTCCCATCTACAAAAAAAAAGATATGGTAATCAAAACCCTATATGCTGAATAATAAATTCAGCAAATATTACTTAGCAACTCGGTGATTGCATAGTACAGTTACATTAGGAATGGCTTTCATTTTGATAGTTCAACAACATACATTGCGTCATTTACGATGCTGAGCAGACAGTTCTTCAAACATATGTAGCAATTGATAAGCACCTTCAACATGATGATGTTGTAACAAAACCCTTTTTTGTAGGTGGGAAATCATCAAATGACGTCTCCCGCTGTAGGTGAAGTGGGAGGGCGTGTCAGACTTTTACTTACTAAAACCCACCCGTGTTCCTTCAGTTGCCTATATGCCAGGGCCACGGTAACTCTTTCGAACAAATCTCGCGACCCTGGCAGTAACCAACACCCTAATACTTACATTAGGGTATTGGTTATTAAGTTATAAACTATAGCAACATGCTTCCTGTCTGGATTAACATGAACTATTGCCTCTAAGTGAAACAACATTAAATATTTATCACGACCAATGATTCCGGTTGAGAGTCCTGGCTTTGATATCTTTTTAAGGTTGTTATGTATATAAGGATGGCACTTGTTAAGGTAGAAATTGTCTGCTTTAGTTGATTTTAAAAAAGGCATGGTGGCTGATAATTTCATCCTAGCGTGGATGCTAGGTAAAAGATAACAGTGCAAAGACAGCGGCAAAAGTAAGTAAGACTTTAAGAATATTATCGGTGAGCTGTGATAGGATAACTTGATTGCAGTAGCCGATGAATTATCAAAAACAATATAATCGAAAAAGGAATAAAAACCGAAAATCCGTTGAACTATAAATCGTAGACAAAGGGCTACGACGTAGCACCTGCGTAGCACTCATTTATTATTCTTGAAGCAAGCATTGATCAATTTAAATATGGATCACATATTGCAGAATATACATTTTTCAGTGGCTGTGACTGATTCATGGTAAAAACAAACACATAATTTATGTAACACGTATGTTTTTCAATCACATAAAACACGATAACTGCCGAATTTCTCGAACATTCCGCCGAGAATCATTGTACATGAAAAAAATATTTTTTATGAAACATAAAACAAATAGGAGTTTTCATCTGTACATTTTCCGTCGGACCGTTATCTACATAGCCTCGTGTTGGCTAGTTGAAATTCTGCCCCGGATTGTTATTCGGTGGTCCATTTAATTTATTTTGTATGTCTTTCGATTCAATAACAGTTTTGTGGCCACCGCTTTCTAGATTTTATAAACCAATTACTAGAGTGTTTGTTGTTGCCACAACCAAGATATCGTTTGCACGACTCGCAGGACTTACAGTATTTGCAGGTTCTATATTTAGAAACGAATTGTTTTTACACGCTTTATATTAGCTTCACCTGTATGTTTGTATGTTTGTTTGTAACCGACTCCTTATAGCGCGATTTTGACCCACTTTAAACGACCAGATTTCATTCAAACTTTGCACACCTGTCAAAGACCGATGACAATGCAATAATTTCATAAATGTGTGCCATTATCCTTGCCAGGGTTACCAGGACAGCAAAAAAACTGTCTGCCAAAACTACGCTGACATACGTCACAAACTACGCTGACATAAGTCTCAAAATTCGAAACACCCTAAAAAATAGAAAATAATTAATAGTTTAAAAAAAAAAAAACTGAAAAACACGCTCCCATAAAAAAACAAACTAAAAAGTAGAAAATAATGGAAAAAAAGCGTGGGGTGCCTGATATCAATAAAAAAAATACCTTAAAAAGCGCCAGGCACCCACGCTTTTTTTCCATTATTTTCTACTTTTTAGTTTGGTTTTTATGGAAGCGTGTTTTTTAGTTTTTTTTAACTATTTTATAAAAAGGATTACATTTGGTTGTCAAATTTATCCAAAGAATAAATATAAATGCCAATGCAATGTTTAAACATTTGCATTCATTGCAAGATTTGCAGTTTCTATATTTGCAAACCGAACGATTTTATAAAAAGGATTACATTTCGTCATCAAATTTATTCAAAGCATATAAACCAATGCTATGTTTTAAAATTTGCATTTCGAAATACGAGAGTAAAATCTTCTAACTAATGGCATTAAGTAATCAGAATTAGACATGTGAGATCCAAGAGATGAGACGTTAAGAATCTCACGCACAAAAGGTACTCTCAACTCTTATGAGTATGTGGTATAGGTGTCAGGTCTCGCTTTATATAAGTCCATAAGAATTCATTACCTATAAAAACCTGATCCTCCTACAAAACTGCCAAAGAACAATGATTACAGAGACCGGGAAATGAACGCCTACCCTATGTTATCTATAGTAGAGCAGCTCGGAAGTGCTTAATCATTCATTCATGCGGTCATTAAAGTTTCATAATAGACGCAATTAGTGTGAATAATTGATGGTTGTAATCTTCACCTCATATAACTGTGTCAACTTGTGGTTTCACTCCGTATTGCAGAACAATGTTCTTTGGCATAGAACAGAGATCTGTGACATATTTGCTTAAAGCATAGATTGTATGTTTGTATGTATAGATTCTTGAGACATGTGCTCACATTCTGCTCATTCTTGGCTTATTAGTGTCGTGTTCGCTTTAAAAACAGACACAAACATACATCGAGTTAATTTTGAAAAATTTTTTCGTTCCTTACAAGTTTTTGTCATATACCCAGAGAGTTCACCATCATCATCATTACTTCAGCCGAAAGACGTCCACTGCTGGACATAGGCCTCCTCCAATTAGGAAGGGGTTCGGCATAATCGCCACGCTTGGCAGGCGGGTTGCCGATCGCAGTATAGTGGTAAAATACATAGAGAACGCTACTGCCCATTTTCTAATTAGTGCCTTAGTCGCCTCTTACGAAAGAATGTGATGGTACTATTCCTTACGTCCGGCACAACACGGAACAAAGAGAGAGACTTACAAATATTATTTAACCTGAGTTAATCATGACATTTTATCTAGTATTTTCTAGTAGGTAGTTTCTTTAAGTAGGTAGATCACAGGTATATTTCCTTCCTATTCCATTATACTTGAGTGCACTGCTGACCCCTACTTCACAACAGTTACTGCATCACTAAGTACTTCGTGCTCAACTTAATGTACGTGCTTTTTACTTCTAAACTCCTGTTTGCTGGGTAACACGAGTTATAAAACTTTAACAAAGCAGTCCAGTGTTTAAGTAAACGTTTCAAGTAGGCCATTATAAGAAAAGGCACTTTAAAACGTAAAAATTTCCAGGAAAATAAAGGTGATTCTAGATGCCAAAGGTAGTTTTATGAAGAAGAATGAGTAAGAAACTACATAGATACACTTTTAAAAACAACAAATGTAATTTAATTTGAAAGAAACATCTTTTATCTCGCAAACTAAAGGGTTATTCAAACAGCGGTAGGTGAGCACAACTTCAAACGTATAATTATTTAATGTACAAACACAAATATCGTGCTGCTGTCTACTAATTGCAATAATTACGAACATAATGGCTGGAATAGAATTTCTAACCTATTATGCAGAACTCTGTGTGTACAATAATGGGAAAACAATTTATTTAAATGTAGTAACGTTTGCAAGTTCCCAAAATGGGTTTTACAACAGCAATATTTAGGTACGTGTTTATAACGGGTCCACCCTTTATGGCAGAATTTTTTTCGTCATAATATTATTTTGCATAACAGCGGATGGCATAAACTTCATTTCGCAGAAAATCGTTTGGCATACACTCATTTATCATACATTCACAACGCATAATTTTATAAGTCAGAATCATCTTTAGGCATAAATTTTATTCCATAATAATTAAAAAGTAGAACCATCATATCGCAGAAAGTTCGCAGTCAGAATCGTCTCTTGGCATAATTTCATATCGATAGTTATTAAAAGGCAGAACTATCATATCTCAGAAACTTTAAACTTAGAATCATCTTTTGGCATACATTTCGTATCTAAGAAGCATGCAGCATGCAAACAAGCATGCAGCATGCAAGCAAGCATAAAGCATGCAAGCAACCAAGCATGCAGCATGCAAGCAAGCATGCATCAAGCAAGCATGCAAGCAAGCATGCAGCATGCAAGCAAGCTTACAGCATGCAGGCGAGCATGCAACATGCAGCATGCATGGTTTCTGTCACGGCTTCGGCGCTGCGGGGCTCCGGCGGTCCCACGCGAGCTCATCGTCGCAGATGGTTTTACGCTCACCACCGTGGCCACCGTCAAAACCACCTGCTCCTCAGCTCGCTGGCCGCCTCGCCACTCCGCGCCTACGCGGGCTTAAATTACACTCTAGGGGTAGGGCAAACAAGACTACGTGGAGTCGGTTCTGCAGCGATTCGTTTCTGTCAATAATTTTTGTAGCACATCATATACTGACTTTTTGAGACACTATTTCATTTTATTTAAGGTTAAAATGCAATTTAATAGAAATGAAAATATGCCAAACAAAATTATTCTAAATGAAATTCTGCCATCTTCATAGTATGCCAAGTGAAATTATGCCAAATAATCAAAGCTCTAAATAAATGTTATGCTAATCGAAATTATGTGGAATTTAAAGTCTGCCAAAGGTAATTATGCGAAATAAAATTCTGCCATCTTAAAAGTATGCCAGCGTAAAGTCGGATATATAAACAGTCGGCCAAACAATGATTATGCTAAACATTTTTTATGCCTTACAAATAGTCGTTTAAATAAGATTATGCCAAGTGTGTTATGCCAAATAAAATTCGGAGCATCAAGTTTCTGCCAGATAGAGGGAACCCGTTTATAACATTATTCGCTAGTATTATTTAAATCATAACAGCCTGTAAAAATACTTCTGTTGATTGTTTAAAAGTCAATAATACAAATTAGACTGAGACTCAACACTTTTTCGAACCTCAAAATTAGATAAGACAGAAAAAGTACGCCCAACAATACTCCCTGGTGCTTTAGCTGGGATGAAAAATGGCGGAACAACTCTCCAACAAGACAACAGTCTGATTAGATACTTACATCTTCAAAGTGGTTATGTAATCTACAGTTTAAAGGAGTTATTAAAATTATCATCACGCTTGGTCTAATCTTACTTACTTTCATCAGCGAATAAAACCGAACTTATGCTGCGCATCCAATTAATGTCAAAAAATAATAATTTAAAACACATTCTATAAAAAAACTAAAAGTACAGCTTTGCAAATGTTAATGATGAGACTATGAATGCACTCAGATCGGCAAGTGAGAAATTCATGAGAGCCATTAAAATGCTACAATTCATCCAGTCAAATAACATTATTTATGAAGTGATTCTTTTTTTACAGCACAATAAAAATCAGCCTACACAAACGCTACTGTTGACCACGAGGCCCTGGGTTCAATTCCCGGGTAGGGCAAAGTGTAACTGGGTTTTCCATCTGGGGCCACCCAGTGGGCCTGGAGTCTAGAGTTGTGGCCGGTTGATGGCATTAGGCTCACCCTATTACATGGGACTTAAACATAACTAGCGTACTACACACGGGTACACCTCTGGCTCACCCTACAGGCGTGATTTTATGTCTTAAATATCTAGGCCATGAATCAAATCATAAGTTATCCCATTTCCCCTAATTTTGCACGCAATCTATAGCCAGCTATCGTCAAAGCAATCAAAGGCTGAAAGTGTTTGGTTCCCGCCAATTAAGAACTTTTTCTTGCGTCGTGCAAATGAAACTTAATTTAATTGAAACAAAACCTCCCTTAATTAAAGCCTACAAACAAAAGACGAGTTACCCCACTTTGGACCTTAAAAGTTATTCGTAGACAGGCACCTACTTTGCATAACCACCAACTTTATTAAGGAAAAATGGTTTTGTAATCCAGTTTTTGGTCTACACAATTCTGTATCAAGTTTAAAGGATAAAATACTGAGCTTAAAACAAAACATACGTACAACATTGACTCCATTAAAACCGTAATTATAATAACATTATAAAACCTCAAAGAAGCTCGTACTCGTGTAAACTTAATTATGTAAAACGAGGAGTCAGATCGCGTAGGTAGGTACAAAACTCGGTCGCACATCGTGTCGCGTCGCCTCTGAGTTAGCGTGGTGTTTGAAGTGGGAGGGCCGAGGCAAGCCGAGCTAATGGCCGAGTTTATTATTATTTGTTTAGAGTTAGTTCGCATCGCTCCACACTCCACACCGTGGGAACATCTCGCCTACTCCATCGTTACACTTTTATACAAGAACAAATCAATAGACATAGCAACCTACAGTTCTACGCCCTTCCTCTTTTATAGAGTTTATTAGCCGAGATACAGACATTCTTGTTCACTCAATAAAACGTTTGGCAAATTGTTTTCCTTGATAGAAATAGTTTTCTGTTTACGTCTAGTTTATTTATCGTTTATTCCATTCGATCCGTTTGTCTTTGTAGAACAATGTAATAAACAACATTAATTCGTTTCGCTTCGTTGTAATTTGGCGCGGTAAAGAAAGACAAATTACACGCAAATTCCTTCAGATAGCATGCAAATTTACTAAGCATCATAATAAATCTTCAGTGCTCGACAAAAGTACTATAAAAGTACACGTTACAAGCGGTCTGAAGTACTGAAATTAAGTTTTTGTCGTGGGGATAGATTAAACGTCACTCAGGCTCTGCCGCTGACGGTGGAGTAATTTTTTATATTAAAATTTCAATGCGAGTGAAAATTTGAAATCACTCGCCATCGTTAAACAAGGACAAAAGAACTCATACTACCCTCGTCGACAAGGAAACAAGGAAGGCGTCACGAGCGCGCCCGAGCTACCGAGCGGCCGTCACGCCGCGCCGAAACTCATGCTAAAGATAAAGTTGGTTCGCTTTACACTGAAAATGTATTAAGATCAATTAAGAACTTCCAGTCCCTTGAAGATTTCACGTAATTAACCATGGAAAGAACAGACACCACCGTCTGTTTACTAGCTTAAAATTGAATAGAAAACTTTATCTGGGTCCTTATTCCATCAGAAGTGTCTTGTTGTGCGCCCGCTTCTCACAGTTCATATTATGTTGCCGTTTATGGGTTAAGTCGGAAACATTTTTATTTTTTTTTTCATTTTTAGTACCGCTACTCTTATTTGGAGTTATAAGTTCCCAAGTCAATGCATGCCCACGTTCCTCCCACGTTTAGTCCAACACTGCCACTATTTTCACATGCGTGTGATTCCCACAGCAACCCACGAGACTACACAAACCTTAACTTTTAATTATCCGTCAAAATAAACACGATACTTCGCGCGATGGAATATTTTAATTGAGAAACTTCATTAATTGCACACTCCTGTTGGTACCTAGGTCCTACAGTATGGAACGTGCTCTACGAAAAACAAAAAATAAACACAAGATAGGTACCTACCTGCAATTTATTTCGCGGCAAAATCGTGGACAAATGTAGCGTTAAGTTCTATAAAAAATAGCAAAAAACCAAGATTGTCCATTTAAAATTACTTCTTCGCATTTTATAAATTCGAAATGCAGCGGAAGGCAAGTCCTCCGTGAAATATTGCTTACTCGAGCAATCGAATCAAATATTGCAGAAAATGCAGAAATGCACCAATACCGATTCGTGCATTACGCTGCAGTAAATTACACGTCTGCAGCAGACGACGAAATCGTCACAAACGTATAAATAAATATAACGCGCAATCTTATAATAACGTGCGCCACGTAATTTAGATAGTTAATGAAAGCGCGCGTCACCGCTCTAGCGCTTGCAGGAGTCACAGGCCCTCGTTAACGTTCTACATTACTGTTGAAAATGTACGTTTCACCCAAATTAAGCTTAAACTGGGCTCGTGCAAGCGCTGCAGCGCTGCAGCGAGGGTGCAAACGACATACTACAACCAAACATAAAGTTATTTAAAGTCATAATACAGCGCTGCATGAACCCTCGTATATACGAGTAGTTTAATGGCAAAACAACGAATTGTTACGAAGTTAATTTCATAAATATTTACTTAATTGTTCTGTATAAATATCTCGCTCTACTTCGCCGAGTTTATGGCAGCATAATATGCGAATACGTACTTACATAAAAATAATAACTCTATAAGCAAAAGCAAAAATAATGTCGAATTACTCTCGATATTTTGATAACGGGAACACCCAAATACTCCGAAATATTTTATTCCGAATTTCGATGTTCCGATTTTCAAAAGTCCGAATTTCATAATACCTACCTAAAATTTATAATGTCTATTATTAAAAATCACGAAATTTATTTTACCGAAAGTCGTAAATGCGATTTGTTAGTTTCCGATTTTCATACGTTCGAAGAATCAAATGCGCGAAGGGTTCTCGGTCCGAAAAACGACATTCCGATCATCAATACTCCGAATAAACTAAAAGTCAACGAGTTGTGCTACAAAATTTAGTGACAGAAACGAATCGCTGCAAAACCGACTTTACGCAGTCTTGTCTGCCCTACCCCTAGAGTGTAATTTAAACCCGCGTAGGCGCGGAGGGGTAGGGCGGCCCGCGAGCTGAGGAGCAGGTGGTTTGAAGGCCCGCCGCCGCGGCTGAGGTTGGCCGGCGCAGCCGGCCACAACAAGCCGAAGCTGTGGTGGTGTGCGTTAAAGCCATCTGCGACGATAAGCACGCGTGGGGCCGCCCAAACCCCGCAGCGCCGGAGCCGTGACAGAAACAATGCTTGCTGCATGCCTGCTTGCTTGCTGCTTGCCTGCTTGCATGCTGCATGCCTGCTTGCATGTTGCATGCCTGCTTGCATGTTGCATGCCTGCTTGTATGTTGCATGCTTGCTTGCATGCTGTATGTCTGCTTGCACGCTGCATGCCTGCTTGCAAGCTGCATGCTTGCTTGCATGTTCTTTAATTCTACCTCCTCATACTAAACACCATATTGTAACTTCTCTCTGACGAGCAATTATGTGTTATTTGTCTTGCTATTCGGTTTTACAAGGTATTTTTATTTCGGAATCGTATTAATCGGTATTTTAATAATCGGAATTCGTATTTTTGATGTTTCGAATTATCATTAAGTCGGAATTTTTGTTATTTGATCTATTGAAACTCGGTATTTTGAGAATAGTAATTATAAACGTTAGGAATTTTGAAATTTATGAATTATAAAAAAAAAACCGGCCAAGTGCGAGTCGGACTCGCGCACCGAGGGTTCCGTACAAACTTGTAGGTATTTTCGGTTTAAAAATATATATATTTTTTAATTTTTATATTTCAGTTGATTGAATGTAAGGTAAATTGCGGTTTACGATTTATGACGTTTAAAAAAAAAAACTACTCACTCGATCTCGTTCAAACCAATTTTCGTTGGTAGTTTACATGGTAATATACATCATATATTTTTTTTAGTTTTGTCATTCTCTTATTTTAGAAGTTACGGGGGGGGGGGACACACATTTTACCACTTTGGAAGTGTCTCTCGCGCAAACTATTCAGTTTAGAAAAAAATGATAATAGAAACCTCATTACCATTTTTGAAGACCTATTCATAGATACCCCACACGTATGGGTTTGATGAAAAAAAAACATTTTTGAGTTTCAGTTCTATGTATGGGGAACCCCAAAATTTATTGTTTTTTTTTCTATTTTAGTGTGAAAATCTTAATGCGGTTCACAGAATACACCTACTTACCAAGTTTCAACAGCATAGCTCTTATAGTTTCGGAATAAAATGGCTGTGACATACGGACGGACAGACAGACAGACAGACAGACAGACAGACATGACGAATCTATAAGGGTTCCGTTTTTTGCCATTTGGCAACGGAACCCTAAAAATAGGAGTAATGATAAGTCGGAGTTGTTATATTCGGAATTTTGAATCATTCGGAATTATGAAAATCGGTATTTTGAAATTCGTATTTGTGACTGTCGGAATAAAGTTTTTCGTATTTATGTAGTGTACCCTTTGATAACATACGTTTTTCTCATTTTCCGTAGAAACATTTTCTAATACATAAACAAAGAGTCGGCCATGAAAATTGGAACCAAGATCTTTGTCCGGGATAAGTAAACATTAGGGATAGGCACGTGTTCATGATGCGGTGGCGGGCAAAGCCAATATTATCTCGCAACTAGGATTTTTCGGGTATACGAAGTCGTAAGCGGCTAATAAGTTTCTAATACCACACCCCTAATATTATTATGTTTCAGACAAAAAGAGTATTTTTGTACAATGGATGATTGGTTAAACTGTTTTCTTATCAACCTTCATGTTAAAACAAAAGTAGGTACTTAAAACTTTACCGCTGAGTTCTACTAAGTATACGAACTCGACGAAACTTAAGCGATTAAAAGTCGATCGTGAGTGTCAGTCCTAAGACTTCTCAAGGCTCCATACTACGCCTGATGCGGCAGGATGTTCACTCCTACAACAAAGGTCTCGTCAAGTTCCCTGTGTACTAGTTAGCACAAAGGCTTGCTCCGAAACTCCGAATGTTTTGGGAACTGAAGACATTTCAGTGCGACACCCATTTATCACTGTTGCTGACGTACAAACAGATATATATCGTCGTCTCTGTTGGGGCACAGATTGCCGCTGGCTGTCCAGAAATATTCCTCAGATGTGTAGGACGTTTGAGTACGAAAGCTGGCCCGTGAAATATTTCTACCTACTGTTCATATTTTGTTTTGTATCATAAAATAAAGCCGCTTAGAAACGGTCTTGATTTTCAATCCTGTCTTAGTACAGCGTCCACGCTACTTCACGTCTCCCGAGGGCATATCCAGAATGCGATAAAAAAGTAATTCAGTTCCACAACTAAGTATATTTTAAAAGAAAAAAGACAGAGAAAAGCAGCTAATGTAGTAAGTGGCTCTGCAGAGACAATTGAATGTAGAAATAGTTCTAGAGAGGTAGTTAATATTCTGGACGAAGGTAACGCCCACCTGACTTCGCACGGCGCGATTTCTTAATCGGGGCCATTAAGCACGACATTTATTTATTCCCTTTGCCATTGTGGCGCAATGAACAAAGGATTTAGTCGGAATGCAAGGCATTAGAGTACCACTGCCATAAATAGGACTGATGAATAAATCACAGGCTTGGTGGCTCCACAGGTTACACAATATTTCAATGAGCGCATACTGAATTTCGAACAATTGGTGAACATAAGGGGGCGTGCAGCGTGCTGTATCGATCCGCTCCCCCACCTCCACCTGCAACTGTATTTAGCTGCACATCGAGCGAGCACCTGCGAAATTATTTTGCCGCTTTATTAAAAATAACGCTGACGCGCCACAGATTAAGGGATTTGGCGCGCTAGGTGAACGTTGAATAAAGAACGCTTATAAAGTGAGTTGGGCTCAGTCTATCATAGTTTTTCATGAAATCTTTAACAAAAAAGTTGAATATTAACGGAAAATTCTACTGTGAATACTGAGAGTCTTTATTTTCACGCCGCGCCGGGCCGGCTGTCAAAACGTCCTTCAGGAGAAAGGATTTGTTTTCCAGCGAGGCGCTTGATAGCGCTGCCTCGCCGAAAGGTGATTGTTACAGTAAAAACAAAGAACCGCTGACGTTCTGTGAAACAACGTTAAAGCTTCTGTCTACATCCAATATCTTTATGGACAGGTAATAAATTGAGAAATACACCGTTCGTTTAATGTCCACGTTTTATATTTGCTTCAACGAATGGTTGTTTTAGTAGATATTACTGTACAAACGGTGAAGAAATGTTATAGTAACAAGAATTCGAAGATATGTGACATCTACCAACCTACACTGGGCCCGCGTGGTGAATTACAGCCCAGTCCCTCTTACAATGGAGGCCTCTGTTCGAGCAGTGAGAACAATATATGCATAAAAATAATCTAAAACGTTTCATTATCATACTTGGTAGACGAATTAGTCATCGGACGCAGTATGTTCAAGTCCAGATCACGGAAAAATCAGCCTCTAAACTATCGACACAAATCTTTATTATTCTCTTCTCATTTCCAATTCCAACGGGTGTTGAATAGTCATGCTTACTTGAATGTCTCACAGATGTTGACGCGTGTGTTGGATCATTTGGTTCTCTACAAAATGGTTGAGCTGGATGGTGCTAATTCATGTTCGTGAACGGGCACCAGTCGAGACTGGTCGTCTCCTAACTTCCAAAGGCGTAATTTTAAAATTATATTTGGAATTGTTTCTTATTTTTTTAACTTTTTCTTACGTATAGAAGCAATGTTATGTTGCTAGGTAGCACCTGGCAGGTGGATTGGTGCTCGCAAAATAAGTCCCCATTTCAGGCTTGCTTAATCTCGAAATAGCTTTCGAACCGCAAATCATTTCATTTCATTACCAATACACCTATCCAGGTACACATCTACCCTACCTACTAACCAGTCCCAATCACAAGCTGACCCACACCGAAGGTGACCCTTTAACACAATTGATTTGCTCGATCAAAGTTTCATTACGGCGGCAAATGGAATCGCCCACCTGTAAGTGCAACTTGGAACCCTCACCACCCCATTCCCCCACCCGTTCTCGACTACGAATATTTATACCCACGGAATAACCATGGAAACGCGCCCACTTCTTTATAGCCTCACCACTAGCAAATTAAAAAATAAATTAATATTTTTGCGAACGATATTTCGTAAGTAATTAGCGAGCGATACGGGTGGAATAATCACTTGAGAGAAAATTCTCTGAACGGGGCTGAAGGAATTTTAATAGCACGCTTTTATTAGCTCGGTATGTATGTAACGACATATTTGAACGTGATTTTCACCCCCTACAAAACATCGGATTAATTTGAGACTTCGCACACTTTTCAAACCATATAAAAAAAATAAAATAAAAACAAACCTTTTTGAAAATAATTTAAAAAAATGTATGCTATTATCTTGGCCAGGAATAACAGGATAGCAAAAACGAAGAAAAAACACGCTTTTGAAGCAAACCGAACTATAAAAAAAAGTTTTTTAGATTTGGCGAAACGTAGGTATGTCATAGCTTTTAGCTCATTATATTTCTGTTTGCACTGGACACTTTTCTAAACGTGTTGAAACGCGCCAAAAACTAACAAAACCTCGCTTTGTCAGCGTTTTTCAAATGTTTTTGTCTTGTTGCGAAATACGACGAACGAGAACCGTCCTGTACAGTTTCATAATATGTTCGTCTATAGGTTGTATAGGTAGCTCTGTGAAAATCTATCCAGTAGCTTGCTTTGAGGCACCAGAGAGCATTAACAAAAAGCCACTCATATATCAACTGCATTCTGAAAGCAATACCATATTAACTGGTGCAGTCTGTGGTCGTTTTAGTACCAGCTCTTATTGCATTATCAACTTGGACTGCATATAAAAATAGACACTATACTCGTGTTTGGAGAATGGAGATAATGGGAACCTAGGTGGCCATTGGAGCAAGGTATTGTTCTATAGAGAAGTTTTAAACTCAGTATTTTGTATCTCAAAGCTTTGAAATAACGTCGATATTAAAACAACATGGTTTGTCTTTATTCTTGAGTCTAAAAAATAATTGTGTGTGTCAGCTCCGACGCAAGACTGCAGTTTACTCCTTACGAACGATTATAAAATATATAGATTAGTAAACTAAACATAACGCATAACGTAACGGAGAAAGTTTGATTTTACTCCCCATACATTTTCATACCAAGGGCTATGAAAATCGATTCTTAAGGAGTAAACTCCAAAAATATAAAATTAACATTTATGAATACCCGCACCACCTTCAACCAGGTTTAGTTCGAAGAGGCGCGGGAAATTAGTTCCTGGACATTATTGGGAAAGGCCAATAATGGCAAGATCGATCGGTTGAAGGCTTTGCCTATAGTGGAAACGATTTGGATAAATAAACCTTTTGTAATAAAAGAGAAACTTCATCGTCCACATTTTGCAATTATAAAAATAGATTCTCTCACCTAAATTATACCGCGTAACCGAATCTTTGTCTCTTTGTAAAGCAGCTATATAATTAATTTATTAAAGTATCTATACCTACTGGATTTCCAATTCCAATAACTTAGTTTACCTGCCACTATTTGCTAGTAACTATTGGAATTTCTACTAAAAGCCAAAGTGTAGACTTCCCGGTCCATTGTTCAATGGCTATGCAAACACTAGCTCGTTTAACCATTGCCTAATGTTGTGTTATTAATATGCATACTTTGACTAAACTTACATGTTGAAAGGGTAACTAATATACCATTGTTTTATTTTCTGTGTGCTAAAACCATAGGGATTGACTTCGTGGGTAACAAATGCTAACAAATAATTAAATTAAGGTTGTTACTTCAATACAGCTGAAAAGATTTGGATGATGGACGTATATACAGTACTAACTTTTGCCAGCGCGTGGAAGACGGAAATTATTCCACGACAACGTACTTCCTCAAAAGTATCCTATGTGTTAATACAAGTTGTAAATTATCTGTGTGCCAAACCGTTCAGTCATTTTTGCGTGATTAAGTAAGAAACATCTGAACATACAAACTTTCACAATTTTAATATTAGTAGGATTTTTCCTTTTTATTCTCCTTTTCTGCATGAGAAGTAGCTACACCCTTGCCTCTGTAATGGAATAATAAGAGGCTGGTATTATTATCAAATTGGTTTTTTACAAGGGTTTTAAACAAATAGCTTGGCCTCACAATAAACAGAGCGCGCCAAATTACAGCTGCGTACATCAAAACTCACTTCCTTATTTAAAATTTTAATCAAACACATGAAATAGCCAAGTACTAAACTTTCTCATACACGGAGCCATATTTTCTTCTTTTATTTGTATAAAAATCAGTTTGTGACTTCGGAGAGGAAAGAAATGAAGACAAACGTGCAACGTGCGCTGCGCCACAGAGTAGCTAGTAACTGATATATAGGACTTCAAATGTGTGGGTATACTGTACTATACGTATGTGTAAACTTCGACATATGTGCACTATTGTACACTGACATATTTTCACCGCAACCCAATTGACTGATATTTCATGAAATTAGGTTATATCAACTTAGAGGGTTGTATCGATGATTCTAATTATTAGAATTCTGTAAATATATATTTGTTACGATAGCGAATCGTATATTGTTCAACATACAACATGTCACTGACCTGAATATTGCGAAACACGTAAATTTCGCAGGCTACCCTTTCGCGAATTTTACTAAACGCGATCATCACCATCTTCATTTCAGTTGAAAGACGTCCACTGCTGGACATAGGCTTCCCTCATTTTGGGCGGGGAGTTTGTCATAATCACCACGCTTGGCAAACGGATTGGCGATCGCAGTATGGTGGCAAAATGCATAGAGAACGCTGCGGCGCATTGTCTAGTAAGTCCCTTAGTCGCCTCTTACGACATCCAGTTTCAGAGATTATACTGATGACGTTCAGTCCCATTAGAGTGAAGTTTGTCCAAAGTATCATATCATAGGAGCGAGTATTGCTAACTACAGGCTGCTAACTGCTAATCTCAAGATTAGAGGAGACATATTCTATCGAGATTACTGTTTCAAAGCGCTCGGTTAGTCCACATAGGTACCCACGGCGACACATCAAACTATACATCACCAGTATAACCTAACATCTCATTGTACGAAAACTCTATACAATGCGAGGTCAGCTAAAACTGGAAATGTATAGTTTGACGACATCGTCTTATGCAGGTGTTGCAATATTCGATTAGAGTATTACGAGCATGGAAGTTGAATGAGCCAGCAACTTCCGCCTTAAATAAACTACTAGATGATTGATGATTCATATAAAATCAGTTTTCAAAGCTAAAGTAGAAAAGCACTTTATCAAAACAAACTGCAGTAATAGTATAAAGAAGAAAATTTTGATTTTGATAAAATTGTTTGTAATGGATAAACTCATAAACTACATAATCGATTTTAAAAATTCTTTCACCTATGGAAAGCTACATTATTCCGGAGTAACATAAGCTATATATTTTACGCAGACGAAGTCGCAGGTGAAGTACTAGTGCGTAATAAACTGCACGGGGTTTATGATGGCCTTCTATATATTTGCTTACTGAACGTGTTACGGTGTATGTTATTTTGTTTTGTGTATTCTACGTATGTTGTAGTTTAAGAGTGAAAGCAAAGATACAGAAGAACTTTTTCAATCAGAACGTGAAATAATCAGACGACCTACGCTTTGGAATGCACCTAGCTTCATTTTTCTGACTCACTGCCACTTGACAATTCAAAAGTACCTGTAATTGGTTTACTTGAAATAAATACTTTGAGTTTGTGTTTTGGCCCATAAATTTCGGTCGAGCAGGTATTGAACTTTTGTGTACTATAAAGATGGTTATCGTACATTTCTGTTACTCGCTATATTAGATAAATTGACTACTTACAACGATTCCTAGAAATACTTACACGTAGTTGCGTAGCATCGTAGCAAGCGTAGCAATGGCTACGCTCCGGCTTGTCTACGCAACTATGCTACTAATACTACGATTTAATTATATTGACTAATGGCATGGCTAGCTAAATACACTAGTAAATTGTGGCCTTGTGTGATTACAGTCTATCCATTTACGTCAGAATGCTGTGGCATTACCAACGTAGATACGCTTACTGAATGTTGTTATTATTGAGCGAACTCGCCGCAAGAGGGGGTTTGGCAAGAATATTACGTTTTATAGGAGAACAATAATCTAATTGGATTATCTGCGTTCTGTCAGTTTCAAGTTTGTTATTAGTTGTAGTTGTTTGTCATTGGTGCGTTTAACATTACAATTAAAAGTTTTTGAACTGACTTCTTTGTCGGCGATTCGATAATTAGACGAGAATTAAGAAAGACATTTCAAGGACGCGTCACGTTTAGGCACATATCGTTACATTCACAGGAATATAATGAAAATTAAACCAGCAATGGGAATATTATAGGCTGATATGATAAAGTGTTCCTATTACCTATGTTCCGTTCTGTGAATATCCAAAAGCTAACTTTGAGTAACCTGATAGTAGTTCTCACTAAATTTACTAAGACGTACCTCACGATAAACCATCTTCAACACGTATGTTACACATTGAGGCGAAATGTTTAAAAAATCTGAAGCCCAGGCAGCCAGGCGGCCAGGCATCTGAGCCCAATAAAACCCAAGTTCGCCACCACACGCGAGATGCAAACGCTAATGTATCGCCTGCCTAATGAATCGTTAAGTACGGAGAAAGGAAACAGCTTTCAAGTAAAAACAGTCATGTTCACTTGGGTACGAGAGGTAAGGTAAAATAACATCACGCCTGTATTCCTTGAAGGGTTAGGCAGAAGTGTACCTAAAGTACACCCACATTTCGCCAGTTGCAGTTTGAGCTCCCTAGAAAAGGAAAGTGAGCCTATTGCTATCCACCGGACAGAGACACCGGCCCGCTACTGCTAAATTCAAGATCAAGAACTCTTCTTATTTCTCTCTTCTACACTTTTGTAGGTATTTCTTATTCAGACCTTCTAAGAATTGAAATGTGAAGATTTCATTAACAATTTAAGTCATTAGACACTTTCAAGAATCGAAGTCGACGGAGTAGCTTCAAACGTAATCCATCCAGCTTTGAGCGTTCTTACTCAAGTTATGCTAATTTCTCTAAGAAGTGCTAAGAATATCAAACATCAAAACTAACTAGATAGAAACTCCTAGATCATTTTAAAACTAAGTTAATAATGTTTTATAGTACACTTGGCAAAGCTTTTATTTTCATTTTCCCAATTGACTTGACATTTAGACTACTATGATCAGCTATCCTATAAAAAATCACACTGCGAAAACTTAGATGAAGTGAATTGTCATTTTACCTGATGCTAGGGATAGTCACTATTGACAGGACAATTCAACTTCGTTTTCACGATAAGGTTTCACAGTATTAAAAGTACATGAAAAAAATAAAAGTCACAAGAAACCATTCTACCAGAGGGATAGCCACAATTAACAGGTCAATTCAAATATGTTTTCACGATAAGATTTTACAGTATAAAAACTACATGAAAAAACTTGAAAGCCACAAGAAACCACCTACCACTCGATGATTCATTTTAATTTTTCTTAATTACACAATAATTAAAACACAATTTTAATGCCTTGATTACACTCCAAAGAAAAAAAAACGGTGATTTGCGGCGATGAATCTTAAGAGTGCTGGTGAGCTTACTGCTCTCCAGGAAGAAGGTTGTAGCGTCATCGGAAAGATCTAAAAAGTGGGCAAATTGATTATTTATATGGCAACCCTCAACCACATAAATGGGCGGCCATTTGCATGCCTCACTCATGATAAGACGAGGTTACGTCCGTCTTTATTTTAGGTCCGTGGTGATAATCAAAACTCCTCTCCTCTTCTAAGTTACATTCAGGACCACTTAAAAACTTAGTTGTAAACCAGACCTAGAAGAAACTTTTTCTGCAAACACCTACACTGTCGGTTCCAGACTTCAATGTTAAGTTTCTAATTACTTTTTAAACTATCCTTTTCATAAACAACTGAGTCGCTAGATAACACATCTTCAATGCGTTGGAAAAAACCGGCCAAGTGCGAGTCGGACTCGCGCACCGAGGGTTCCGTACAAACCTGTAGGTATTCACGGTTTATGCATAAGGCTTGTGTTTATGAAATTAAATCCTATTTTTTTAATTTTTATATTTGAGTTGATTGAATGAAAGGTAAATTGCGGTTTACGATTTATGACGTATAAAAAAAAAAACTACTTACTAGATCTTGTTCAAACCAATTTTCGTTGGAAGTTTATATAGCAATGTACATCATATATTTTTTTTAGTTTTATCATTCTCTTATTTTAGAAGTTACAGGGGGGGGACACACATTTTACCACTTTGGGAGTGTCTCTCGCGCAAACTATACAGTTTAGAAAAAAATGATATTAAAAACCTCAATATCATTTTTAAAGACCTATCCATAGATACCCCACACGTATGGGTACGATGAAAAAAATTTTTTTGAGTTTCAGTTCTATGTATGGGGAACCCCAAAATTTATTGTTTTTTTTCCATTTTTGTGTGAAAATCTTAATGCGGTTTACAGAATACATCTACTTACTAAGTTTCAACAACATAGCTCTTATAGTTTCGGAAAAAAATGGCTGTGACATACACGGACAGACAGACAGACAGACAGACATGACGAATCTATAAGGGTTCCGTTTTTTGCCATTTGGCAACGGAACCCTAAAAAGGGAAATAAAATAAGTTATAGTACGCACGAGGGAATGGCCGCCAGGGTTTTATTTCATTCAATTCACATCGGCGGAATTTTATGTTTTATGAATAATATATCAGGATATCCGACAGTCGACAAGTTATGGTGTTACCGACAAGTTATAGAAAGCAATAACTAAAGTTGATTTTATTTAGCAAACATAATTGAATAGATTAACAAGTTGTTTGATCGTATGGAGAACATAAACCATAGTCCACGTAATTCATTGATATTTGAACATGGTTCGTAAACTTACTTACTCTTACTTTAAAGGAGGAAACTAGTCACTAAATATAAACAGTCCAGAAGTATCATGGAACATCCCGTAGAAACGAAGTTCCTTTTTTAAAAAGAACGGGATTTGGTTTCATATACGTTTTGTAGAAAGCTATTATTTTGACATAACAAACAGACACATTAATTTATTAATCAAAATTTATGGGTAGTATGTATTTTTATGAATAGATCATAAACACAACAAAAAATCGCGCGTTTATTCTCCTAGGCAGATGGCAGAAACGTTAATACGTTTTTGCCACCTGCCTTGGAGAATACTACTGCCTTGGGTACACTAATGTGTACCTACATTTATTTAGAGCTTTGCTGCTTGCTGTGTAATCAATAATCCAGACTTCGGGCTGCTCAAAAATCCTAATGGAAAAACCCAATAACAATACTCCCTGAACTGATAATTTCCCTCCATATTTCTCAAAGCACATCCACAAAAACCCATTACGAATAAATGGAGTAATAACAAAAGAGGCGAGAAATCCTTGTCGGGAAATGATGGGAACAAGCCTACATCCATCACGGAGATGTATCGACGCTAGCGCGATACGTTGCCGTATCGCATGTAGGTATTGAAGGTGAAGTATGCAGGGTATGGTCATCAATTATGTATTCTTCAGAAACGTGAACAACATCAATATAAGGATTTTTATGGGTTCAACTTACTGGTGTAATGTAGACTGTAATGATATTTATACAGACGTACATAAACACAAGTTTTTACCATACGTATCTGCCTCTCACAGAGGTTCACAAACTTTTTTGGTGATGGAACCCTTTTGGAAAGCGAAATATTTGACGAAGTCCTAAAATATATACAAAAAAACCGGCCAAGTGCAAGTCGGACTCGCGCACCGAGGGTTCCGTACAAACCTGTAGGGATCCTCGGTTTATGTATAAGATTTATGCTTATGAACTTAAATGTTTTTTTTTTTTTTAATATTTGAGTTGATTGAATGAAAGGTAAATTGCGGTTACGATTTATGACGTATTAAAAAAAAACTACTAACTGGATCTCGTTCAAACCAATTTTCGCTGGTAGTTTACATGGTTATGTACATCATATATTTTTTTGAGTTTAATCATTCTCTTATTTTAGAAGTTACGGGGGGGGGACACACATTTTACCACTTTGGAAGCGTCTCTCGCGCAAACTATTCAGTTTAGAAGAAAATTATAATAAAAACCTCAATACCATTTTTGAAGACCTATTCATAGATACCCCACACGTATGGGTTTGATGAAAAAAAAATTTTTGGCTTTTAGTTCTAAGTATGGAGAACCCCAAAATTTATTATTTTTTCTCTATTTTAGTGTAAAAATCTTGATGCGGTTCACAGTTTCATCTACTTACCAAGTTTCAACAGCATAGCTCTTATAGTTTCGGAGGAAAGTGGCTGTGACATACGGACGGACGGACAGACAGACAGACAGACAGACAGACGGACAGACAGACATGACGAATCTATAAGGGTTCCGTTTTTTGCCATTTGGCAACGGAACCCTAAAAATTATGATTAGGATAACTAGTACATTCCGCAATTAGTAACAAACATAACATTATGCTTCTGTAAATACAAAATTGAAGTATTGCCAATATTCAATGAGGTGAAAATAACATTCAAAATATTTGATCGTTAAATAATACCGCAATTAATTTCCATATTATGATTGCTTGATTTAAAACCGTAACTCATATATCGTTTCAGCCAACACGTAAATTAAAGGTACCTTATTAACTGTGTAAGTACTGGGGTATCGTGTTAGCCAGTAACTGGGTTGTGGAGGTCAGATATGATAAATATATATATATATATAACGTTTACCAAGTTATATTTAAAATACTTGTGTTCATCTGCCTCCAGTAACGCTGGAAGCCGATCATAATATGGATGGGAAAAAGCTAAGCTGATTACATAACTTCAGTAATTATTAGTTAAATAGATAATTTAAACGATGATGTATTTATATTCAATTATGTCTATAATCGATATTAATTTAAAAAAAAAACATTAATTTATTCAGATGTTCCAGTATCCTTTAATGAATACCCTGCACCGGCACATAGTTGACAACTGGCTTCCATCAAGCAATGAAAAACTTCTCACCAACAACTCTATTCGTTCAATTTTAGCCCATAACTACAACATCATAAGACTCAAAAAGAGTTGCTTTTGTAAGTTTGTGAAACATCAAATGGTTTCATTCGATTCAGTGCCTTATTGTTAAAGCAGTAAGGTTTATCTTGTATTGATAAGTAAGTGGAACGGTATCTGCACGTGCGGTGACGTCAGGCGGGTGCACGTGCACGGTGCGCCTGCGCATCTGCCGGCTAAAGTTCAGTGCACCGCTCCCTAAAGGATCTCAAGATGTTGAGGTCCGTAGATGATCTTTTGTGTCATGTTATTAATATTTTAAGTAGTGTTTATTATTTCTCTCTCGATGAGAGGTGGAGGAGGCCCGTGTGCAATATTATAGGATTGTGAAGGTGAAGAGAAGAGAAAAATGGGCGAACATCCATCATTCAGGTGTCGTGCATCCTTATTACGTAACACACTATTAAACAGGATCTTAATCATTTTGAAGCTTATTGCTAATCTATTCATTCATATGTACGAAAAAATTGTCTGCTTGGCAACGTAACCAACGCCATGAATGTTGTGGAACTGTGAAAATGAAAGCGATTTCTACTGATAGTGATTTACGCAATTACCCCTCTGATTTATAGCTACAGGTCTATATTTCTGTAGAACCGGCTGACCTTGTGTGATCATTGATACTGGTATAATGACAGGAAAGACATTGAATGTCTTTCTTCCTATAGTTTTTTTTTTTTTTTTTTCCTCTGCGTTAATATCTCTACTCTAAGTCTAGATCTAAGTTTTATAAAAGATACCTCAACGTAGAGTAGATACCAAGAACTATTTCTAGGTTAAAGACCTCAGTAAAGTAGGAAAATGTTTTCGGTTTTAATAAAAACTTTTTACACGCCCAACATAATCTAATACGTAAGCACGTTAGAACTTCACAAAACAAAACAACTACTTATTTCTATTCAAATTGCTCAACTTGTTTTGATCAATCTCACTATGAAAACAGTACAGTACCAAGAAATATAAAACTAAAGGAGGGAAAGGAAAGCTGAAACAATTCCGTTAACCGCAACAACTTATATGTTAAAAGGAAAACGCTCGTAGAAAAGGTTTTATTTATAAAGTTTACATAACTCTTGACTAAAGTTTTGCATCGGCGATGAGAATGGAAACTTTTATAAAAATACTATTTGCTTTCGCTTTCGAAATAGTTTGGAATATTACATTGTTGTAAAATCGTTGAAATGAAACTAGGACAAGAAACCGAAATACCTAGATTTTCTAAGACTTTTCACGAAGTGCGCTCTTAAAATTTCTAACGGCACTTTATTATTGTAGACAACGTTAGGTATATCGTCTTCACATGTAATTATATAAATATTGCATACTAATATTGAAACATTTTAAAAGAGCAACGGTGGAGTTTCTTGTCCATTCTTTCCCGTACGAATCTACCTTTCGGAAGCGGCGACTAGAATCAATTCTTTTTAAATTTAAATGTTGACGTTCAAAAGTGCCTTTTTGTGCCTATTTGAAACAAATGCTTTGACTTTGTTATCGTGGTCGGATATCTTCATGTTTTCATACTACTTCTTTGTGATATCGTGGTGCCGGTGTGAACGAAGATGTCTAGGATAATATCGTTAAGTTTTTAACTTGGAAGTTCTAGGATAGCCCTTAAATGTCAACCGTCCAACTTCATTTAATACCATTGAATGACTATTAGATGCAAATCTCATTCAATGGAATTAAATCAACTTAGAGTGTTGTGTTGATGATTTCAATGTTTATCATTCTGTAAATACATACGTGTCACGGTCGCGAATTTAATTAACACACAACTTGGGGCCTAAAACCGCCTCAGCAAGCGATTCCTCTAAAAACGATATAAAGTTCCATATGATTGTGCTATTTGATATTTAACTTCAATAAAGCTTCATAATTTGTGAAAAATAATGAACCTTTATTATTATATACAATATCTTACAATACTTACATAATTTAAAATCTAAGTTTAAATCCAAAGAAAAAAAAATATGTACATGTACCTATATATAAAAATAAATAATTATAAAGCATCAAAAAATTCGTCTGCATCGTTGTCAACAGGAAACGTGCCCAAAAGGCTGGTAGCATTGCCACGTTGTATGGCAATGCTGATTCTTTGTCCAAAAAATAGGCAAGCCCTCTGGTCACGTGAATAATTTGTGAATAATTTTACAAATCTCCATGCAAAACATGAATTTGTGTGCCGTGTACGTAGATAATATGTATAATTAAATTTTCGATTTTGTGACCATTTGACAATTAAATATGAATTATTTTGCCAAAGCCTCTATTTTTTGAACCCCTTGGCCCTTGGCCTGCAAATAACGTAAGAAACTTTGATTCTGGCGGCCTACCCTTGAGGTTCCACCTAATATCGGACAATTTATCGTCTACTTGTTATTATAATCGTTACGCATAGAAATCAAGTATATTCATACTAAATTAACAATAGTTGTAGTTAGGTGATTTAAAGTTACGAGTCAGCTTCAAAGAATCTACCATTTTTTCTCCATCAAAAATTATTGAAGCGCGCAAATTGGCCGCAGGTAAAAACCCGTTGTTGCACCACAAAGGAATTCTTTCAAAGGAGGTTCAAAACCAAAGTGCTTATTGTATGAACCTTCTTTGTTGTACTTCGTCATATAAATCAGGATGGAGGTATAGTTGCGTGGGAGTGGGACAATTCAACAAAATACTTGGACAAATGTTCGTGTGACAGAAAGTATCAAGCTGCTTTGTTAGATATATTTTCTCAGAAGATACGTTTGCGTATTTTATTTCTGACTATACGAGCGATCTGTGTAAATGTAGTGATAAAAAGGTCTATAGTTGCATTGGCTGACATCGCTTCCTTTTTCAAATTTGTATTGTACAGCAAAATTATAAATTTCATTTAAATCAATGGCTCGTTTGTGGCGCGAAATAAACCACTTCATTATAAAATTACCAATATTTTTAACTTCTGTTATATAAATTTCATTCGGCCTTTGATTAATATTATTTACTACATGTTTGTCTTTGTTGGACTACGAGGATATTGTGAAAGAAATACTGAATAAAGTGTCGTTTCAACCAATAAGTTTTATATAATCTCACTTCTTCATCAACTTCTATAGCCCTTCTTCCTAGTTTATTATCACTACATAGTATGAAACAAAGTCGTTTCCCTCTGCATCCATGCTTAGATCTTTAAAACTGCACAACGGATTTTGATGCGGTTTTTTTTAATAGATAGAGTAATTCAAGAGGAAGGTCGAAGCCAGTCGCAAAAGCTAGTAATATATAATTATAATCTTACTATATAATAATATTAATGTAAAAGTTTGTATGTTAGTTACTCAATCAGGCAAAAACTGCAAAACGGATTTGAATGAAATTTGGCACAAACGGTAGTCTGGTAATCTGGATTAACATATAGTATACTTTCATCCCGGTAGTACGTCCCCGTACGTGGGCGATACCGGTAGCAAAAGTTATATGGTTCTGAAAAGCTATTCGATATCAAGTTATTTCAGCTAACTACCAAGTTTGCCAGTGGAAAAGTCACGTTCCTCAAAGTTCGCAAATAAAAAGGTCCCTTTCTTACACGTTCGAAGTGACAATAATAATAATTCACATAAAACTTTTCACCCTAGTTTATGTGAATGGGAAGTGGCGTGATTTTCATTTATTTCATGCATTCCTAGCCTATTGAAAACATTCAGTTTTCTTTAAGGAAATTACTGGTCTTATATGAACTTATATATCGACAGTTTACTTACTCATACAGAGACCGAAAACATAGGTACTTAGATGAAGAATAGACTGATATACATATACACTAGCTGACCCGGCAAACGTTGTTTTGCCATATAAATAATTTCCTAGGCGGGGATAACTAATTAAATGACGATTGATCAGTTTTCGACCGGAGAGGAAAAATGATTAAATTACTAAAATGGCTATTAAAAAATAAGGGTTGATCGTAGAAGGGTGAAAATTGAGGATTGCATGTATTTTTGTATGTTGTATCATAAAAAAATAGAAATTAAAAAATTTGTCTAAAAAATAAAATAAAAAATTTTGGGGTGGACTACCCCTAACATTTAGGGGGATGAAAAATAGATGTTGGCCGATTCTCATAGATACCGGATAAGCACAAAAAATTTCATCAAAATCGGTCAAGCCGTTTCGGAGGAGTATGGCAACGAAAACGGTGACACGAGAATTTTATATATTAGATTGAGCTGCACGATTAGTGACACATGCTTGCACTGACTGGACAGGTCAACTCAATCTGTGTGGTTCTTTCCTCAAAAGACTATTTCAGACATTAATCTACATGGTCTTCACATGATGTGACCAAGATTATGTCTGGACTTTAAAAGAGACTGTGACCTCTGAGTTTGTCTCAGCCTTTCCTCTCAGAGTTAGAGAGGAAAGCCGGCCTCATCTAGTTTAAAAAAATATCATTGACGTTTAAAAGTGTTTGTAAAAACTTACAGAAATAAAATAATTTATCATAATATTTTTAAAAACGTAACCGTGGTGTTTCTTGCCAGCAATTGGAATCTTGCACCTAGCTTCTGATATTGCATAAGACTCCTTGTATGTTTATGTGAAATAAAATATTTGCATCTTAAATTTGACGCAGGTAGTGAAGAGATAAAAGTAAAGTACAACAATAGGTAGAACGGGCTGGTTTCCGCAACTCCACGTCTGAGCGCGTATTTTGCGTACGGAAGTACAACAATACGATACACTTAAAATAAAAAGAGCAACGGGCACAGTGTCATTAATTTAATATACATTCATATTTTCACGTTTTAATTATGTCAAATACTGGAATGGTCGCGGTTCGCTCTTTCAGCGTTGTCAGTTCTTTGTAAGATCCTTATCCAGGCCAACATGAGATTATAATTCTGTGATAAATGAACAATGCTCGCCGATGTTATATTATATTAGTATAGTATGAAATAAGGAAATAAGGACAATGTGGCAGGACATGGAAAAAAACCGGCCAAGTGCGAGTCGGACTCGCGCACCGAGGGTTCCGTACAAACCTGTAGGTATTCTCGGTTTAAAAATAAATATTTTTTTATTTTTTATTTTATATTTCTGTTGATTGAATGTAAGGTAAATTGCGGTTTACGATTTAGGACGTTTTAAAAAAAAACTACTCACTCGATCTCGTTCAAACCAATTTTCGGTGGTAGTTTATATGGTAATGTTCATCATATATTTTTTTTAGTTTTATCATTCTCTTATTTTAGAAGTTATGGGGGGGGGACACACATTTTACCACTTTGGAAGTGTCTCTCGCGCAAACTATTCAGTTTAGAAAAAAATGATAGTAGAAACCTCATTACCATTTTTAAAGACCTATTCATAGATACCCCACACGTATGGGTTTGATGAAAAAAAAAATTGAATTTCAGTTCTATGTATGGGGAACCCCAAAATGTATTGTTTGTTTTCTATTTTAGTGTGAAAATCTTAAAGCGGTTCACAGAATACATCTACTTACCAAGTTTCAACAGCATAGCTCTTATAGTTTCAGAAAAAAGTGGCTGTGACATACGGACGGACAGACAGACAGACAGACAGACAGACATGACGAATCTATAAGGGTTCCGTTTTTTGCCATTTGGCAACGGAACCCTAAAAATAGAGCGTCCCGCCGAAACCTCTATTAATTTCCACTATCATTATTCAATCATGGTGAAGAACATGGTGATTTCTTTTTTCTTTGAAATCTTCGAATGTTTGTTACTATCTCGCAAAAACGGCTGACCCAATGTGGATAAACTTTGACACAA
Organism: Aporophyla lueneburgensis; assembly: GCA_932294355.1. Taxonomy (NCBI): domain Eukaryota; kingdom Metazoa; phylum Arthropoda; class Insecta; order Lepidoptera; family Noctuidae; genus Aporophyla; species Aporophyla lueneburgensis. The sequence goes on along the minus strand of OW028739.1, from coordinate 6,651,163 downwards.
AGATGGTTTATAACCTGGATTAACACATAGGATACTTTTTTATCCCGGTAATACTTTCCCGTCGTACACTTTCCGAACTACACGCGGGCGATTTGACTGGCAAAAGCTGGTATTACATAGTAATTAAACCTAGTTGTATTACAAATTAAACTTAAATATTTTGACACACTGATAAATGCACGAGAGCATCCCAACTGTACATCAGTCAAAATGTTTATTATAACAAGATATGCAGTACACAACCATTTCGGAATACCTATCTCACGGGTAGTAAACATAATTCCAACTGGTATCAGTTGTGAACTGTATCAATATATCACTTTGAAGCAAACACGTCACGATGTTGGTATTAGTTCTACGTACGATACGATACTATTCTTTAACTTTATCTTATTTGAGGTTTTATTGGATATCAGTTTCATTTTTTTCAAAGATGTCTGTATCTGTTTATTTACCTGTCCTTTACCTATCTGAATATTGAAAAGATAAGAAGATTGTATAAAGTAGAACAGCGAAAAAACTATCTTTTTTCTCGGAAAAGTTGTGGCCATTTTAAGATGGTGTGGAAGAAATCGGCCCATGCGCACACATTCTGTTTTCAAAATTTTAAATCGAATTCTGCTTTTATTTCCATAAAAAATAAAAAAAACCGGCCAAGTGCGAGTCGGACTCGCGCACCGAGGGTTCCGTACAAACCTTTAGGTATCCTCGGTTTATGCATAAGGTGTGTGTTTATGAAATTAAATGTTTTTTTTTTTAATTTTTATATTTGAGTTGATTGAATTAAAGGTAAATTGCTGTTTACGATTTATGACGTATTAAAAAAAACTACTTACTGGATTTCGTTCAAACCAATTTTCGGTGGAAGTTTATATAGTTATGTACATCATATATTTTTTTTTAGATTTTTATCATTCTCTTATTTTAGAAGTTACGGGGGGGGGAGGGGGGGCACATACCACTTTGGAAGTGTCTCTCGCGCAAACTATTCAGTTTAGAAGAAAATGATATTAGAAACCTCATTACCATTTTTGAAAACCTATTCATAGAACCCCACACGTATGGGTTTGCTGAAAAATTTTTTTTTGAGTTTCAGTACTAAGTATGGGGTACAAATTTATTGTTTTTTTTTTCTATTTTGGTGTGAAAATCTTAATGCGGTTCAGAGAATACATCTACTTACCAAGTTTCAACAGCATAGCTCTTATAGTTTCGGAGAAAAGTGGCTGTGACATACGGACGGACAGAGAGACAGACAGACAGACATGACGAATCTATAAGGGTTCCGTTTTTTGCCATTTGGCAACGGAACCCTAAAAAGGGCTTTGTTACTAAGTGATAAGAGTCGCACGGCATAACCGATTAGGTAAAGCTACGCGTGCCGCGGTTAGTCCGTGGATGGGTGACCATCCTTACATACTAAGACCCCTCCGTGCCTCGGAAAGCACGTTAACCTGTTGGTCCCGACTGTCATTCGTAGATCTTTGACAGTAATTACAGGTCATCAGAAGCTAAAAAGTCTGACAACCAGTACTGTTACCAAGCGGTATCGTTTTACCCAGTAATTGGGTTGAGGAGGTCAAGAGGGCAGTCGCTCCATGTAAAATACTGGTACAGCTGCATCTGATTTGTCTAGAAGTCGACCCTAACGTAGTTGGGAAAAGGATAGGCGGAATAACTAGCTCTGACTCTATCGAAGTAAAGTATACAACATACATAGTTAACGTAAGACCTCATACATCCGAATTAGAGTAGGTAGTACGTTAAATGCATAATACAACGATCAAAAGTTATTAATTTTGAAACTAACTGCTATTATTAAGAAAATCGTGCTGTCCCTAGGAATACTTTATGCGTTTAAAATTGAGTCTTATAGCTTTAAACAAAGACTGAAATTTCTTTAGCTGAAATGAAATGTATGGCAAGAAACATTTTTTTTATATTAAAAGTTACTGAAATTGATCCAGTAATCTTTTGTGAAAAAACTACTTTCAGGTCTTGTGTTTATTCTGTTACACCTTGTGTAGTCAATGTATATTCTATTGTGAATATGCTATGCGTTGACCCGTGTTTGTATCTCATCTCGTTGCATTCTCGCAAAAAAACCCAAACAGCCGCTCTTGCGTGTTTCACTAACACGACACTCAAATATACACTGTCGTTTTGTTTGTGGAATATAATAAAGCTGTGAGTTTTTTTGACAAAGTTAGTATTGTGCTTTCAGTGCACTTTTGCAGCTATCTCGGCATATCGCTCTGAGCCATACTACCATTGATGTAGAACAGCGAGTCTAAAAAGGCCACTTTGGCAGAATCATAATAGGATAATAAGAATCATATTATAAATCGTAAAATGGCATATGGTCACAAATTGACAACCCATAATGACAGTTCATTCTGAACTGAATTGAGTACGATTGTGCTAATATGTGTCATCATTTGACGTAAATTACAGGAATTGCTAATGAATTGCTGGGAATTCAGAATATGAATTGCTTAATGTGGCCTTTTTAGGCCCTCTGACTATTATTTATCTTTTCTGGACAAATAATTATGAGCAAATTCATATCCTACGGCAATGTGCCGTATCATAAACATTTCATACAACGTTAAATTACGGTTGTGATTTGAATATATGGATGATTAAAGGTACTGCTCAATTGACTACCAAGTCAATTTATTTAACTATTGATTTCCCTGACTTTACATAGTTGAACTTAGTAAACAATCTGCTACCTCTAGACAATTATTACAGCAAACTAAACGCATAAATAACAACAAGCACACCAACCTAATAAGAAAAGAAAATGGCCCCCAATGCACTCGTATACAGTGAACCATTTATTTTCCCCTCTCGACTACTTATACCGAACGAAGATAAGAGAATAAACACGCTTTGTATTATTTTTTCATTTTCCGCGAAGTACTGGCAACTCAACATGGATGGATGAATGGTCTAGATTCTACAGGATCGTTGGCAAGGACCTGGAATTCGTATATACCAGGAAAGCATGCAGGAGAAGGTCTGCGATAAAACAAACATGCCCAAGAGATGCTTGCTTAACTCTTGTTTTGAAGTCGGGTTGTGTGTTTGGGTATCAGGTTATGTATGGAAGAGAACAGATGCTGGCAGAGATATCTTTGCTCAAGAGTCGGTGGAATAAGGCCGAATGGTGATAATGATATCAACTCTTAAAATATCAAAAAGCAAGTACATTTAAAACCCTATGTTATTCCACACAAAGTCTCTTTATTAAATATTCATACTCCAATAAAAACTTAATGTCACATTCACATAAAGCTCACGAAATTTATTGCCAGGATTTAAATAAATGAATTACTTACATTGTGTCTGCTGATAAAAAAGCCGCAAATTAATACAACACAGTAGGCAAAGAAATTTTATGAATTCATCCCAAAGGACACTGAATAAATTACGGTTCGAAATATAAAATTATTGGACGTTCGAAAGCTATTCGATAATAGATTAATTTAACTAAACGTTACATAGGTACTTAAAGTGACATAAATTTATACGTACAGTTTAATAACACAACATCACACCTAATTTCCCAAAAGGGTTAGGCAGAGATGCTGGTGGATAATCTATAGGTATTTATTTACTTATCTACTACTGAAACGACTCACAGCTTAATGACTTTCAAAATTATTCTAAACAAAATATTATAAATATTTACGTATCTTAGACACATAATCAGTGTAACTATGTATCGACTCTTTTTCTGTAATAATATTATATGCCGAACAATCTCAAAACATGTTCTACTGGTATTTATTCCACAACTTTTTACTATTACTAAAGAAATAAGAAACAATATTAAGATTGACACAATAGTGTACACACTACATATCAAACTATACATTTCCAGTTTTAGCTAAACTCGCATTGCATACATTTTTCGTACAATGAGAGAACAGCTTATACTGGAAATGCTTAGCGTGATATGTAGCCATGCGTACATATTATGTCAGATGTGTATCATTACGAAAAGCTTGAAAACGGTGAAGGCTACAAATTATTTGTATTAAAAGTATCTAATTATGTTTGGTAACCCTCCTGATTAGGGTCTTATCGTGTAAGTATGTTGTTATGTCCTAGCATATTATCATAAATAATAAATAACATTGACTAACAACATCAATTAATTATTATGATCTGCTGTCACTCACTGACCGACCTCATTAAAGATGATTTATAATTGACTAGATGTGCCCGCTATAACGCTTGCGTGAACTGGGAACATTACATGACTAGCTAAACTAGAAATGGCTATTGTCGCAGTGACTTAAAAGGTCCACTAGCCAGAGAACATAGAATTTTAAATAAATCATGTAAATTGGAATAATCCTCGCGTTAGAAACTCGCTATTGTGAGCGGACAGACAATCACTAAAAGTTTCTTAATAACGATACTATAATAGAAAATACAAAATCCTGAAGTTCCTTATCCTTATATTGAATAATTCCATCGCTGCTTAAGTTGATTGATTTTTTAAAGGTTATGTCCATAATAATTAAAATCGGTCTATTTTATTTCCCAAATAAGTGACTATTTTGGTGATGGTGTAACATCGGGTAGAGATAAAACTGTGTGGCTAGTACTAGAAGATCATTTCACATACTTTGCCATTTAGGAAACAGAGTCCTTACTTTAAATGTATTGCAAAATGGGGAAATCGGATAGACATCTAATTAGAAAACTAAAAAAAAGCTACGAGTGACAATTGTCTTTGCTACGCCGTAGCGGCTACGCCGCGTAGCAATCTACGACTACATCTACAACTCTAGTAATATTTATAATTATTTTCATAAGAGCGTAGTAACTTTCTTCTTCTTTTTTACTGACATAATAATTACGACCTAGCACGCATACTATGTTCAATTATATCTCTTTTCTATGAAGAATATCAACATTTTTGACATCGTGCCGTAACTTTGTTCTCTAGAACGTGTCTTTTTGTCTTACTATCTCTAGGAAGAATAAAATTATTTTTTGACACCGTGCCGTAAATTTTTTCTCAACAATGCAAATGTGTCTTTTTGTCTTCGTTTTCTTATTTTTCTACGATGGTCATGCTATGCATGATGTTATCGTACCAATTCTCTAACATTATATGCACACACAATCGATTCCTCCAGAGGACAGATTATCGGCGGTAGCTAAGGAGAAAATCAGTTTCTTATCCTAGACTCACCCATAGATAGCGGCAGCGCCTGCGATGGCCCCGCCGCACTGCGCGGCGACGTACAGCGCGGCGCGCAGCGGCGACACGCGTCTGCGCACGCACAGCGCGGCCGACACCGCCGGGTTCACGTGCGCACCTGTGCCACATGCAACATTCATTTATACACCTGTTTACAGGGTGTATATAACCCATCACATAGCTTTATCTACGTATTCTGTAGTAACATTAAGCAAAAACTATTGCTGGGAAACATGACTTTTTTTGGTGCAAAAAATTACCGATTGAGGCAGTGCGCAATATAACGCATGCAAAGCGTGGAATATTTAAAGTTAAGTAATAACATTTAAAGTCTAGTTTTCGAGAAAAAAAGTAAAAAAGAACGTGGGACCTTTCGCCCTTAATATCTCCGTAACCAGAAGGTAGGGTCAATATCAAATAAAATAGAATGGAATAGAGTGTTATTTTGCAAATATGGGGGATCCAAAATAGTTATAAACAAACAGTACAAACAAATTATCACAATGACGGAAAGAATAGAGAAACTAACCACACGAGGTATAGTTATCCTAGTGTCTGTTTTTAAAATTCACGACATTTTAATCATAACATCTAAAAACCCACATGTCAAATCATATCACGGCAAAATTCGTTGTACGACGATTATTTTGCTTAGATACACCTACGCACACAATACACACACATCGACCGAACGATACTGCAAAATTTTCTTGCTATCCAGTTTCCCGTTTCTAACCACGATCAAACTTACTACAATTCATCAAAATGTTTTAATTAACAAAATAGATGTACACGTTAGAAGAAAACTTCAAGAGAATTCAATGAACAAGAAATGGAAGCGAACACAGTTGTTTGGAGGCCAAGGATCAAGAAAATTATGAAGTTGAAACCGTCGTGATCACCATTGAAATCTGGGACAAATGCTCGCAACAACAATAAGCCTTTTTGTTGTTCAAAAACATAAAGGTAAGCTTGCTGTACAAATTGTGATTCATTTATTTAGAAAAGTAATACAAATCATACAATGAATGTCCCTTTACGATGGGATTAGGATGTTGGAGGACATTTCACTCTGTCATTAAGTGAGACAAATCAGGCGTACACGGGCGACGACGCGTGGTTGTGATCCAAATAGAAGTCGGCATCGATCCCGTAGCCGAGCGAGCCTTAAATAACACCATCATTAAAATTATGTGCTCCTTTGATATGTTGGTTTGGGTGAATAAATGCTTCAATTCCTGTATGAATTATGAAAATTGAAAACATATTTAATTAATATGGCTCCAGCGAATTCCGGCAAATTCAATTTTTCTTATAGTATAAGTTTATTCTTATAGTCTAAGTTTATATTTCTTATACTCTAACTTTATTTAATTCCATCAAATCCCCATTTCATGAAAAAGTCATTGAATGGAATTAAATGAACTTAGAGAGTTGTACTGAAAATTTTAAAGATGATAATTATGTAAAGCCATATTTATTATGGTCGCGAATCATATTTCGTTCAACATAGTACAGCTTGAAACTAACCTGCAAAATTGTTTATTGTAATTTTGCAGGTTAATTAAAATTTTCAGTACAACTCTCTAAGTTCATTTAATTCCATTGAATGACTTTTTCATGAAATGGTGATTGGATGGAATTAAATAAACTTAGAGTTACGTAGTATTGATGATTATTATTCTGTAAATACATCGTGATAAAGTGGTGAATCATATTTTAATCAAGATACTACCTAGCACTGAATTAAAAAAAAAATAAGAGACTTAGAATTTCCCTGGATACCTTGTATTATTTTTCATGTTCCTTATAATGTTTTAATTAACTTACCCAAGTAATAATATGCGCAAATATTTTTCTTTTTCCATTCTACATTCGCCCAGCCCGCTGGCAGGTGTTTACAAGTCGTCAAAGTGGGTATTTCCTTAACAAGCAGCATTCGTTGGGAATTTATGATCAACAAAAAGAGCCACGTGCCTGTGCTATCCTCCTACTCTATGCCTCCTACGCCTTCTACCCTTATCTATAGTCTAAGCTTCTACCCTACCCTTGTTTTTATACTGTAGCGGTGCCATAGACAATTTCGAAACCGACATGAAGTGGTGTTTAAAACTTATTTTGATCTTTGTTCTCCTTTTAAAAAAGGAGAGAGCCATTTTAGAATTTTTAATACAAAAAGCACCATAACATCCATGGAATAAAACATATTATTGTATTGCTTAACGACAGTGCAATCAGAGGCAGAGTTCGTAATGAATTCCGTTCCCGATTGCCAGCTGTTGCGAGGCTGACTAAGTACTTTACGATTATTCCCTCCTACAATATAATGTTGTTTTCATAAAATCTGACTTATCTCCAAAGCGTACGTTCGGAATAACAAATTCTGCGACGAGATAAAATCATGTCACCTTAGTATTCGCGCCGAATATTCGTTGGTCCCATGTCGGGAGAAATCACCATAGTGGCTACGCGATAATGGCTGGCCGGAAGTTTACCTGCGTTCGAGGTAATATAATAGCCGAGATACAGAAGATAGCCTCGAGGTGCGGCACCCCTGGGTATTGCAGAGAAATGCGATATCATAACGTTACCATAGACTACGTGATGTGTCAATACGAATTCCAAACAAACAATACGTGGGCCCGAACATTACTGTTTTATCTTTGGGTACGATCGTCGATCATACAGGTTTGAGGCTAATCAATATTCAGAATCAATTTGCACGTTAAACAAACAGACCTGATATTCACAAAGTGGCGTATGTATGTACCTAACTATCGACCTACCAACTGAGAGAGAAAATAAAATGGAACAGGTGGATTAACCGATGTGACGCGACGCAGATATATCGAGTGCAAAGTCGAACTATGCCTATCGATTATTCAGATTGTGTTACCTTTCAGTGAGCTACAGAATATTACCAGATGTTTATACAAGCCTCAAGCGTGTTACGACCTACAAAAGGAACAAAGGTGTTGATACATCTGATGTTTTATAAAAGTAACGTCTCCTTACGCTACCACTTCTTACGTTCCGAGTTCTCTGAGACACAATATCTTTCACAAAGAACTTTTATGACGTGCTCTCTCGAGACTCGAGATACCAAGTCATTTCTCACAAAAATCTGATTTAAAATACAGCTTTCCTCGTCCTATAACATCGCAATAAAGGCGAATTATTTATCGTTCTTTAAAAACTTCAGACAAGTTTTAAAGGAAGCTCCGTTGACAATACAACTTCGTGCAGTCTACTTCCTGAGTACGCATTGATAAATGAATAGAGCATCGAGCGTCTTAAATGAAAAGACTGGTCACAAAACAAGGAATACCAAGACCCTAGTAAGAACTTGTAAGGAAGTCTTGACAATAAATACCTTACTAAATGCTATTGCTGACATTCATTCGTTGAAAACGTTCTTACATACTTGTTTACTTTGTGTAGTGGATCTATCTAAATCCCATTATAATTTATGCATCGTTTGAAGCTCTAATATAGTCTGTGCTCGCAACAGGGTCCACTTGTCCAGCCATTAGTGAAAATTAGGGCGATCGCGGTCGGGGGTGTATTCTAAAAATTCATCACGGTTACCGCGAACATTGTAGATGCAAGAATCGCCGCCTGATTGTGAACGAGAGACCTTTCTCCGGGTTATTGTTATTATGATATAATTTAAAATGTCATTGTCCCCACGTCATGTGATGGCCATTATAAAGTTATATCGAGGGGGCAAAGGGTGAAGGGTGCACGTGTTAGCTTATAATAATCCCGCCCAACGTACTGTGTCGTGTAGTTTTATGGGAGGTGACGTCAAACTTGTGCATCCGTGGTTAATTTGATTAATTGGCAGTTGTTCGTTTCTAGTTTCGAAATTTAAATAGCGATTAATTTTATGGCACTTTTATAATTGCTTTTTTACGAAAAGACGACTTTTTGTCTTCCGTCCTTTATTAAAATACTGTTGAGATAAGTAGCAAAATCCAAATAAGCCTAGACTTATAAAACCACCTATACGGCAAAACATTTCTTAAAGAAATAAAAAATCAACACTAAGAACCTACTTGACAAGTAAAAACTCAAGACTTTCGCCTCGCAACCGCCCCGCCGATCCTTTTTTAAAAAAAAGCGGATAATTGTGAACATCTGCACGCTGCGGCCGCGCGGGTCGGTAACTCATCCGAACGACGGCCGCTATCAAACGCGTATAAATTACCAAACGGTGCAGGGTTAATTGGACCCTCTACACAACATGGGCCTTTTAACCCCAACTATAGTATATACAGCACTAAAAATACAGAATACATAAGATACTAAGAAAGCCTTTTACGTTTTCTACGCTATGATCCAAATTCACCCACAAAATGAATCGTAAAAGATAACACCAACTGCTGTTACAGGATCATATTGAACGTACGAAAAAGATTTATACAGTAGCTTATGTAGGAATATATCAATACTAAGTCCAGGCTTAGACACTGAAATATTTTGTGGCCCATAATAAAACCCACGTAAATAATGTGTAGGAGTTTCCTACATATCCAAATAAAAAATATGTTTCGTGTCTGTAATAATTTTTAGCAACTAAAGGATGATAGATGACGCAAAAGTACCGTCTGCAGTAAAATTTAACAAAGAATTTTTTACCTTGTTACCGTTGTAAAACCTGCGTTTAACGTGAAATCACATTATAAAAAACCGGCCAAGTGCGAGTCGGACTCGCGCACCGAGGGTTCCGTACAAACCTGTAGGTATCCTCGGTTTATGCGTAAGGTTTATGTTTATGAAATTAAATGTTTTTTTTTGAGTTTTTGTATTTGAGTTGATTGAATGGAAGGTAAATTGCGATTTACGATTTATGACGTATTAAAAAAAAACTACTTACTGGATTTCGTTCAAACCAATTTTCGTTGGAAGTTTACATGGTTATGTACATCATATATTTTTTTTAGTTTTATCATTCTCTTACTTTAGAAGTTACGGGGGGGGGGACACACATTTTACCACTTTGGAAGTGTCTCTCGCGCAAACTATTCAGTTTAGAAAGAAATGATGTTAGAAACCTCAATACCATTTTTGAAGACCTATTCATAGATACCCTACACGTATGGGTTTGATGAAAAAATTTTTTTTGAGTTTCAGTTCTATGTATGGGGAACCCCAAAATTTATTGTTTTTTTTCTATTGTTGTGTAAAAATCTTAATGCGGTATACAGAATACATCTATTTACCAAGTTTCAACAACATATCTCTTATAGTTTCGGAGAAAAGTGGCTGTGACATACACGGACAGACAGACAGACAGACAGACAGACAGACCGACAGACAGACAGACAGACATGACGAATCTATAAGGGTTCCGTTTTTTGCCATTTGGCAACGGAACCCTAAAAACCGGCCAAGTGCGAGTCGGACTCGCGCACCGAGGGTTCCGTACAAACCTGTAGGTATCCTCGGTTTATGCATAAGGTTTATGTTTATTAAATTAAATGTTTTTTTTTTTTATATTTGAGTTGATTGAATGGAAGGTAAATTGCGATTTACGATTTATGACGTATTAAAAAAAACTGTTTACTGGATTTCGTTCAAACCAATTTTCGTTGGAAGTTTACATGGTTATGTACATCATATATTTTTTTTAGTTTTATCATTCTCTTACTTTAGAAGTTACGGGGGGGGGGACACACATTTTACCACTTTGGAAGTGTCTCTCGCGCAAACTATTCAGTTTAGAAAGAAATGATGTTAGAAACCTCAATACCATTTTTGAAGACCTATTCATAGATAGCCTACACGTATGGGTTTGATGAAAAATTTTTTTTTGAGTTTCAGTTCTGTGTATGGGGAACCCCAAAATTTATTGTTTTTTTTCTATTGTTGTGTAAAAATCTTAATGCGGTATACAGAATACATCTACTTACCAAGTTTCAACAACATATCTCTTATAGTTTCGGAGAAAAGTGGCTGTGACATAAACGGACAGACAGACAGACAGACAGACAGACAGACAGACCGACAGACAGACAGACAGACATGACGAATCTATAAGGGTTCCGTTTTTTGCCATTTGGCAACGGAACCCTAAAAAGAACAAGAAATAAAAATGCAAATGAAGGACGAGCCTGTCCCCGGAGCAATCCCACGTTACATCGAATCGAACATTATTTAAGTAGGAATAACATCGTTACCCACGTGGGCGTTTAACTCTTTTATTTTCCTTGCCAATTACGGTTGCGCATTCCTCGTAGCTAGTAATTTCAGGTTCTCACAGTATTGGAGGTCCTTTTTATTTCTTTGTGTGTCCATTTTAGTTCTATCTGTCCTATCTATTCACGGTAGTAAGCGGTCCTTGCTATCGAAGATCTTAAAGTACTTTCCACAGTTAACTTTATGGTCACACCGCGAGCGATTTGAAATAATTGCCAATCTTTGCTTTTATGGAATCCATTATCTTTGAAGTTCATACTTCGTGAGACATTCCTTTTGTTTAAATGGTATTACCTGATATTTAAATAGGAAAGAAAGGTATAACAGAACATAAGTAAAAATCCTGCCTACAACAAAGGCAGAGGCGTGGCAAAACAAAGCCAAACGTGGGTTCAAAACAAATAATTTATTTTAGAAGCCCTCTAAACATTACAGTTTTGCCTAGGTAGACCGATACTCTCAGACAGTTAAATATAAACCTAAATATTGATATTTAGATAGAGTTTAGAGCAAGCGATATAATATGGTTTAAAGGTAGACTTTTCATGGAAACTGTATCTTACCAGATATATTAGCAAAACACAGAGTCAGGGTCGCGATGGCACAGCCGGAAGCGAGCGCGGTGGAGAGCAGCACAGCTGAAGCGGACGCGCCCACGCCCGCTCCGCCCGCCGCTCCGCACACGATGAACACATACAAAAACGAGGCCGCACACTCCGCTACCACTGCCTTCCACAACGACAGAGTCCGCACTTCCACCCGCGCCGGAACTCTCCCTGACAAACCCCCATCACCTGAGTTCGCATCCTTCCGTAAACACTCCAATTTTTCAAACAAAGTAATAATATGCTGTTCTAAGTTCTCATCCGAAATGTTAAAAGCCTGTTCGCCCATTTTAAAAAAGTTAAAAAAAATAACACTTTATGCTCTATGCATTTTTGAATTTTCGAATTCGCGCGCGATTTAGTTACGGTCGCGTTCGGAGAGCGGTTGGTGAGACGACGCGCGACGTGAACGACTCGGCCGTCGGTCTCGCAATGCCGGCAAGCCAGTGAATGAACAGCGAGTGAATGGGAGGCAGGCGGGGGCGCCGCACATGTCCCGGGCGCCCAACACTTGTTACACCCCGCCCCCGAGACCTGCACTTTCAGCGAGGGTGTTATCAAATCGCCAACTTGGCACTTAGCACCACTATCACAATAGCTCATAATTAGATAAAAGTTTTTGTATTTGATTTTTTTAAACCCGAGGTCTGCTCTTTTCCATTTTATTTAATGGGCCATTCTTTAACGAAATACTTTGGTACAGCATTCGTAACAATAATGCTTATTTCACTGAGAGCTATTTCTTAACACAGATAGGCCAAATCTCGGTACAATTTAAAGAGGACGTGAGCAAGAATGACCTTTGTTTAAAAGATAACAATCAGAACTTTATACAATTTAAACTAGACTAAAGCTATAACGAAATCTTAGTAGTCAGGTACCTACTGCTATACTCTGTCTCTTATCTCGTAATAAAAGCGTGTGACAAGATAATGGGCCCTTTAGAGAAGTGCTTACATTACACTTCGGTCGCGGGATAGTTAGCGTACAAGACAAGCGCCATAAATATGTACTCCACAACAGAGCTTCGAGGGTGACTTGAATGATGTAATCCGAGAAGATCCTAATCCGCGGCTTTGTTAAGTCTCTAAAGCAGCAAGATTCGAATAAGGACGGAAACAAGATTATACGCCGAAATCCAGTTAGAAATTGGAGAATTTGAAAAACGAAGAGTAAATGTTGATTTACCTAAATACAGTGATCCAGTTATGTTATGTTTCTTAATATAAAAGAAGTTTTCAGCCACATAATAAAACTGTTAGTATTCCGATCAAGCGATAGTGGGTCCAGTGATACTGCGGTGTTATTCCGTAACACAATATCTAACAGTTACCTATAGCTTTCATTTTGAAAGTCCAACAACATTCATTGCGTGTTTTACATTGTTGAGCATACAAATTTTTCGAACATATGAAGCAATGGATTGGCGTTATCCTTCAAAATTATTCAGATTGTAATTGATAGTGTGTAACACAATCTCGGCACAGATTCAATATTGAAACATGTACTTAAACACTTTTCAAATCAGTCCTGCATCCAGTGAACAGCGCTAGATTAGCATAGAACAGCCCGTCGATGTGCTGGATTGATACAGATCCATGTACAGTCACCAAAAGAGAAGAGACCGGTGTCGTCGGATATAGTTGAAGTTTAGTAAAACACCGATGAATGTTTTCGAATAAAATTTAATTTAATAGAAACTAACAGTTCATTTATGAAAATAAATTACATAACTTCTACATTTATTCAAGGGTTAGGCAAAGGTGTGTTTATATTACACCCACACATTGCTCCAGTTACATATATTTAAGTTCCGTGTAGGAAAGAAACCGCGGTTGAGCAGTGGTGGCCCAGTGGTAACGGCCGCGACTTACGAGTAGTAGGTCTCAAACCCAAGCAGACGCATTACTTTGTGTAAATTATTTCATCACCACTGCTCTCAAAACGGTGAAGGAAAACATCGTGAGGAAACCGGCATGTTTTAGAACCAAAATTCGAAGACATGTGACATCTACCAACCCGCATTGGGCCCGCGTGGTGGATTATGGCCCACTCCCTCTCACTGAGAGGAGGCCTGTGTCCCAGCAGTGGGAACATTATAGACTGATGATGAAGAAGCGCGAGCCTATTGCCATCAACCGGACACAAATCCAGACTCCGGACTGCTACCGATAAATTCTCACAACAAGTCTTTTGGTAAGTGATTCTAAACATTGTCGGGCACAAGATGCTCCCTTCCTTGACAAAAATGAGGTCAGCGTCCAATCAGGCGCAGGCAAGTCCTCGCATCACAATTTGATCAGTCCGGCCACCGGCCACCGCATCGGTCAGAGACGCTCGTAAATCTGTTAATCATTTAACTTGCACTAAATCTTACTAAAGATTCGAACGGAGTCATTGGTATTTTCTTTGTTTAAAGATTTACAGGATGTAGGGTCATATACGCGCAAACCGTTAATGTGAATTCAGGATCTACATCATTCTATACAGACGCACCAACGTTGACACTTTCATCGGTTATTCAATAATAAATCTGCTGTTCCATACATTTTGATCGTACACTTTTGTATGAAACTGCCGTTTTATTTGTAATAACCGATAGTAAGCTACTACGGGGTCTGGAATCATTTGCTGAATTCATGTTACCTACTTTACACTTTGCACGTCGATGTCCCCCTTAGTTTCAACCTGGATACTGAAGATAAGATAAACTTAGTCATAGATCTATGTTGCCCCCTGCTCGTAATTAAAACATCATTTATTTAAATTTTAATCAACAATAATCAAAAATATTTGCTTTGTGCACTTCTATTCCATATCCATACTTCCATACTATCCATCCATACTTATATACTTATTTTACTTTATCTATATATATATAAAAGAAAGTTGTGTTAGTTACACTATTTATAACTCAAGAACGGCTGAACCGATTTGGCTGAAAATTGGTGGGGAGCTAGCTTAGAACCAGGAAACGGACATAGGATACTTTTTTTAATATATAAAGCTGAAGAGTTTGTTTGTTTGATTGAACGCGCTAATCTCAGGAGCTACTGGTCCGAATTGAAAAAATCTTTTTGTGTTGGGTAGTCTATTTATTGAGGAAGGCTATATGGTATATAACATCACGCTACGATTAAAAGGAGCGGAGCAGCAACGAAAAGTGGACGAAAATTGGCAGGCAATTCGATGCGACGAGAAGGTTCAGGGAAGCAAAACTTTGACGCGGACGAAGTCGAGGGCAGAAGCTAGTCTATACTAATATTATAAATGCAAAAGTAACTCTGTCTGTCTCGCTTTCCTGCTAAAACTACTGAACCGATTTAAATGAAATTTGGTACACAGATAGTTTAGAGCCTGAGAAAGGACATAGGCTATATACTTTTTATCCCGGTAGTATGTTCCCGCAGGATAATTTCCGACCTCCACACGGGCGAAGCCGCTGGCAAAAGCTAGTAAAACAATAACTGTGCTAAATTTCATACTCCTCTGTCCATAACTTTCGTAAAAAGAGGTACAAAATGTTTGCTTGCTTACTTTATGTTGTTCTGTTTGGTGCCGGACGTAAAGAAATTCCCGTGGGAGTCGTTAGAGGCGACTAAGGGACTCACTAGAGAGTGGGCAGCAGCGTTCTCTACGCATTTACCAACATACTGCGATCGCCATCCCCCCTGCCAAACGTG
The DNA here is from genome assembly GCA_932294355.1 of Aporophyla lueneburgensis. NCBI lineage: Eukaryota > Metazoa > Arthropoda > Insecta > Lepidoptera > Noctuidae > Aporophyla > Aporophyla lueneburgensis. The sequence continues at coordinate 6,635,450 of OW028739.1, read as the reverse complement.
GCGATTATGGCAAACCCCACCCAAATTGGAGGAGGCATATATGTGCGGCAGTGTACGTCTTTCAGCCGAAATGATAAAGTTTTTGATTCACGTATTAATATTTAGATGATCTCAGTAGCAGTAACAAACATGATTCCATTGTTTACTGGAAGTGGTTTAACCAACGTGTGAAGCCAGTCAGTGCAACACGATCTTAAACGGTTCTCGGTATGTTAACGTTCTCGAATGTACACGTCGAGAGTATGTAGGTATGTAGTGTACAGACATCGAATGTACACGTCGAGAGTATGTAGGTAGAGTATGTAGACATCGAATGTACACGTCGAGAGTATACATACATACCTACACACACACACATGTCTATACACTACATACCTACATACTCTCGACGTGTACAGTCGATGTCTGTACACTACATACCTACATACTCTCGACGTGTACATTCGATGTCTGTACACTACATACCTACATACTCTCGACGTGTACATTCGATGTCTGTACACTACATACCTACATACTCTCGACGTGTACATTCGATGTCTGTACACTACATACCTACATACTCTCGACGTGTACATTCGAGAACGTTAACATACCGAGAACCGTTTAAGATCGTGTTGCACTGACTGGCTTCACACGTTGGTTAAACCACTTCCAGTAAACAATGGAATCATGTTTGTTACTGCTACTGAGATCATCTAAATATTAATACGTGAAACAAAAACTTTATCATTTCGGCTGAAAGACGTACACTGCCGCACATATATGCCTCCTCCAATTTGGGTGGGGTTTGCCATAATCGCCACGTTTGGCAGGGGGGATGGCGATCGCAGTATGTTGGTAAATGCGTAGAGAACGCTGCTGCCCACTCTCTAGTGAGTCCCTTAGTCGCCTCTAACGACTCCCACGGGAATTTCTTTACGTCCGGCACCAAACAGAACAACATAAAGTAAGCAAGCAAACATTTTGTACCTCTTTTTACGAAAGTTATGGACAGAGGAGTATGAAATTTAGCACAGTTATTGTTTTACTAGCTTTTGCCAGCGGCTTCGCCCGTGTGGAGGTCGGAAATTATCCTGCGGGAACATACTACCGGGATAAAAAGTATATAGCCTATGTCCTTTCTCAGGCTCTAAACTATCTGTGTACCAAATTTCATTTAAATCGGTTCAGTAGTTTTAGCAGGAAAGCGAGACAGACAGAGTTACTTTTGCATTTATAATATTAGTATAGACTAGCTTCTGCCCTCGACTTCGTCCGCGTCAAAGTTTTGCTTCCCTGAACCTTCTCGTCGCATCGAATTGCCTGCCAATTTTCGTCCACTTTTCGTTGCTGCTCCGCTCCTTTTAATCGTAGCGTGATGTTATATACCATATAGCCTTCCTCAATCTGGCTTTCATTTTAACGTTAAACTACACAATTAATGTTGATTGTGTAGTTTACGTTGTTGAGCAGACAATTTATTCGAACACAAACATAAATGAAGCAATGGATTAGAAAAATCCTTGAAAATGATTCAGATTCTGATGGATAGTGTGTATTAATGGGGCAAATCTTATAAGTACTATTATGTACAGTCAACTGTGCCAACTACTTTCCATGAGCAACTTTACCTATGAGTAATCAACATCTGTACCGTGTGGTGCCGGACGTAAAGAATAGCACCATCCCATTTCTTCCCGTGGGTGTCGTAAGAGGCGACTAAGGGACTTACTAGAGAATGGGCAGCAGCGTTCTCTATGCATTTTACCACCATACTGCGATCGCCAATCCGCCTGCCAAGCGTGGCGATTATGCAAACCCCCCCAAATTGGGGGAGACCTAAGTCCAGCAGTGGACGAGTTACGGCTGAAACGACGACGACGAATCAACATCTTTGGATTACTAAAAATCATTCATCATCATCATTATTTCAGCCAAAAGACGTCCACTGCTGGACATAGGCCTCCCCCAAGCACCAAAACTTCGACCTGTTCTGCGCCTCTCGCATCCAACGCATTCCTGCGGCCTTCACCAGGTCATCGGTCCATCTTCTGGGAGGCCTTCCAACACTCCGTCTTCCAGTACGCGGTCGCCACTCCAGAACCTTCCAGCCCCATCGGCCATCCGTTCTGCGAGCAATGTGCCCTGCCCCTATTCTTCGGGCTATGTCGGTAACCTTGGTTCTCCTACGGATCTCTTCATTTCTGATTCGATCGCGTAGGGTAACTCAAAGCATAGCCCTCTCCATTGCTCTTTGGGTGACTTTGAGCCTTCTTATGAGGCCCATTGTGAGCGACCACGTCTCAGTGACATATGTCATCACTGGCAACACACACTGGTCAAAGACTTTTGTCTTGAGACACTGCGGTAAATGGGACGAGAAGATATTGCGTAGCTTCCCGAACGCTGCCCAGCCGAGTCGGATTCGACGATTGACCTCTTTCTCGAAGTTGGACCTACCTAACTGGACAGTCTGTCCTACGTACACATATTCGTCCACAACTTCGAGTGTAGCGCCTCCGATCTTCATTGGAGTGAGTATCACACGAGCATTGGACATGACCTTTGTCCACAAAAATCATTGCCACTATCTAATATCGAAGCGAAACAAAAGTAAAAAAATCGATTGGGTATTGGCAACAATTTTTTCGTGATCGATAGATTTTTAAGGAGGTACCGCACTCAAGGAAAGTAAAGATGCCACAGTAGGTGGTACTCATAATATTTGCTCTGCTTTGATTTCGTATATAGGACACTTTACTAACTAAAGTACCTATTAAGTTTAATAAGTAAAGTCGAAATATTGTAAATTATAGGAGACTTTCCTAATTACTCTGTTCCTAACACCGTAAAACCCTTTTAAAACCGTGTGGTTTTGATAGAGGTCTACCTATTTAAGTGGTAAATAAGTTTAGGGTGTTGTTCGTTTAGGTTAGGAACAACGAGACTAATAAAGAATTAAAGTCCATAAATATATGTATAAAGATACCTAATAGAAAATAAAAGTAGCAAGTACGTCTATGTACATATATTCTACAGGTAGGCTTGTGTTGGGAACTTTGCGCCTTTGTATGAATCGTTTCGGTGTCACTGCACTTGGGCGTCGTGCCAAGAATATAAAAAAACATTGGGAAGAAGGAACGTAGTATACATGGATTCGACCTTGACAAAAAGTGTCCAGCATTGGTTTGCACAACCATTTGATATGCTCCCGTGCGCAATCGAACATATGCAATTGTGGCGACCCTAGAGCCTAGTCTCCTCTCCAAATGCAGCATGGATTGCGAGCCGTTTCTGTCGCGTCTAAACTCGTATTATATAAAAAATTACTCGGATTTTCGAAGTATCCAACTTTTCCGTCTAAACTGAATAAAAAAAAACAACTCAAATTCCAAAATCAAATGTTTCACATTTTTTATAATAAGTATAATGTATAAAAAGTTTCACTCGAATATTTCTCACCATGAAGGTTTAATGTCAGTTCAAAGTATCTATTACTACTTATAAAACGGCAATTTCATACTTTAACCCCTATTATAACTGCACGCTATAGTGCGGCTCGTCAGTCGCTTACATACCACGGCCCATCCACGTCATACCGTATTGCAATAATAACCGAAACATTGTAAAACAGGATAAAACGATTAGTAAGTCTAGATGTTCATCCCGAGTTTATTTGCACCTACAATCATCAGGACCCATATTACATAATACGCACAACACAATCAGTGTCATCGAAAGGGTACTCTAACAGCTGTTCTCAAATCCGAAACCCGAAATTTTGACAGTTGCTATTCTTTAGACTATTTACTGTCGGGGACAAGACTTATCAGGTAACAGAAAAAGATGGGTGTCAATAACCAAGGTAATTTCCCCTATAAATCACGAAAAATAATATATAAGTTGATCTCTCAGTCTTTCAAGATTCTGCTACACTTCTAAAGCCCAGATCAACTGAATTCAAGTCTTTCTTCAAGTTAGCTATATGAACATAGCATATGAGGCGTTTCACGTCAACTCTCCTAGCTCGGCGCGCGAGCGCTAAAACATCTACTTTTCAGCTCACGATTACAACAATAAAATGAACTCATAAAAATGTTTGAAAATACGGTTCCGCTGTATTTTTTCCTCAGCTTTCCGATTCAACCATCCGTTTTTTTTTTAAAGTTAACTGCATTTTTAATAAAAAAAATTGATAGTCTAGATTATTCTAGACTATCAAAATAAAAAATTAAAATGCCTAGATGTTTTGGCGCTCTCGCGCCGAGCTAGGAGAGTTGACGTGAAACGCCTCATATGCAGTGCCGGATTAGCCATGTAGCAGGAAGCAGCAAATGCTACGGGCCCCGCGCCCTGAGGGGCCCCGCGCCTGTGCAAAAAAAAACTACAAATCAAAGAAATTGTAAGCCACCTACTAGGTCACACACATAGTAGCCATTCTTAGTGAGCGGTCCTCATACTGTAATTATTGTACAGCTCAGTAGCTGGAGCTCTAAAACAAATATATAAAAAAACTAGCTTTTGCCCGCGGCCTCGCCCGCGTGGATGTCGGAAATAAACGCAGGTAGTTTTCTAAAACAAAAGAATTTTTCTAAAATAAAAGTAGCCTAAGTTACTCCGCTATCTGTTACATCAGCTATCTGCCAGTGAAAATCCCGTCAAAATTGGTCTAGCCATTTCACAGATTAACCGTCGCCGTCGACACGGGTCTGGTTCTTACCGGGCGGCAAGCTACCCATTGCTCGCCGCCTGCAAGCCCGCGCCTACAGCTACGGTGGCCGGGAGTCCGCGATCGACTCCCAAGTCCCAACACCCGGGGCGTCTCCTCCTGCGGTGGCTAGGGACGTGAGGGCGCAGTGACTGCCACGTCTTCATGCGCCCCGCCTTCTCCTTCACGAGCATTACTGCTTCGCAGAAGGAGGTGACGGCTTCCCATGCCGTCTCACTCCATACTATGGGTCGCACCATGGCCGGACGCGAGAGGTCGCCGCCGCCGATCACCTCCACGAGGACAAGCAGGGCACACCACACGGTGGAGAATACGGTGGAGGCAAGCTATGCGCCCTCACGCCCCTAGCCGCCGCAGGAGGACAAGCCCCGGGCGTCAGGAGTCGATTGCGGACTCCCAGCCACCACAGGCGCGGCCTTGTGGAAAGGACCAGGCCCGTGTCGACGGCGTGTAGTGTTCCACGCGCGCCTCAAAGAGATGTCAGCAAACTGAAGGGGTCTGCTACGACCGATGCCTACCAGGGTCGCGAGATAAGTTCGAAAGAGGTACCATGGCCCTGGCATATGGGCAACTGAAGGAACACGGATGGGTTTTAATCAGGAAAAGAATCGTGTTTCCCAAATGTCCAAATATTGTTACGCATTTACTTGAGTTGATGATCACAAACTGCAGCGGAGAACGTTCTTTTTCAACATTAAAACGAACAGGGCACACCACACGGTGGAGCATACGGTGGTCGCAAGCTATGTGCCCTCACGCCCCTAGCCGCCGCAGGAGGACAAGCCCCGGGTGTCGGGAGTCGATTACGGACTCCCGGCCACCACAGGCGCGGCCTTGTGGAAAGGACCAGGCCCGTGTCGACGGCGTGTAGTGTTCCACGCGCGCCTCAAAGAGATGTCAGCAAACTGAAGGGGTCTGCTACGACCGATGCCTACCAGGGTCGCGAGATAAGTTCGAAAGAGGTACCATGGCCCTGGCATATGGGCAACTGAAGGAACACGGATGGGTTTTAATCAGGAAAAGAATCGTGTTTCCCAAATGTCCAAATATTGTTACGCATTTACTTGAGTTGATGATCACAAACTGCAGCGGAGAACGTTCTTTTTCAACATTAAAACGAACAGGGCACACCACACGGTGGAGCATACGGTGGTCGCAAGCTATGTGCCCTCACGCCCCTAGACGCCGCAGGAGGACAAGCCCCGGGTGTCGGGAGTCGATTACGGACTCCCGGCCACCACAGGCGCGGTTTGTGGAAAGGACCAGGCCCGTGTCGACGGCGTGTAGTGTTCTACGCGCGCCTCAAAGAGATGTCAGCAAACTGAAGGGGTCTGCTACGACCGATGTCGACCAGGGTCGCGAGATTAGTTCGAAAGAGGTACCATGGCCGTGGCATATGGGCAACTGAAGGAACACGGATGGGTTTTAATCAGGAAAAAAATCGTGTTTTCCAAATGTCCAAATATTGTTACGCATTTACTTGAGTTGATGATCACAAACTGTAGGGGAGAACGTTCTTTTTCAACATTAAAACGAATTTAAAATGTGTTAAGCAACACAATGGGACAAGAACGTTTGAATGACCTCACTATAAAGAGCATAGAAAATGATTAACTCAGGAATATTGATTTGGCGAGTGTTATTTCTAAAGTTGCTTACATTAAATCACGAAAAGCGTTTTTCTAAATAGTTTGTTTTATTTATATCCTTTTTAATAGGTAATGCAACTTAAGGGGCCCCCATCCTGCCAGAGTAGCGAAATCTGTTCGAAAGAGTTACCGTGGCCCTGGCATATGGGCAACTGAAGGTGTTTGCTGCCAGGCTAGACCCCTACAATATGATTTCAATAGCGCAGTGGAAGTTATGATGGTGGGGTCCAGCCTGGCAGCAAACATTTTGGTAGCAGAGCGTGGTTAGCGAAACTAGTCCGCCGTACGCGGAGCAGACAATCAAACAATTACACTTACAATACAACAAAAGAACTTACCTGTGGTAGAAGAACACCTGCTCTGGTGCCTACCTGGAGTTATGTATGTAAGTGAGTGTATATGTATCGTGTAGTGACATTGTAAATGGGTTTTCCAGGTTACCATCCGCTGCAATAAGGCTGGAGGTAATCACAGCATGCGGTTCCAATAAGCGTCACTTTGCTTAACCTTCAAACTAACACAGGTATTTCCAACAAACAAAACCCGTATTATTACGTCAAGGGGGGCTTATTTACCATCAATAAAATTGGGTCATGACCTTTTGTCCACCAAAACGACCGGTTCTAAGGGATAAATTTACAAAAAGATCGCGAGATTCAACACGGCGACGTGCTCCCTTTTCAAGCGCCAAAACCAAGAAGTGTCAAGTGTCAAAATCAAACTTGACAAGTCAGATGTCATTCCGTTCGGGTGCGTTCCGAAGGCGCATAGAGTAACTAATCGAACGGGACGCAACAGTAGGAACACGGCACGGGTGGGTTTTAGTCAGAAAAAGTCTAACACGCCCTTCCGCTCCACTCTAGAGCGGGAGACGCCATTTGATGATTTCCCATCCACAAAAAAAGGGCCCCCATCACAATTTTGCTACGGGCCCTGCGCTGGCTTAATCCGGCACTGCTCATATGTAAGCCGGTACACCCCTTATGCCTGCCTGCACGCGTAGCATGACCACCACAGAAAGAACTTTGTCTATTCTTGGTAGAATAGAGATAGAATTGTCATGCTACGCCAGCATAAAACGGTACAAATCTTTCTACAATCTGTAATTTTGTCTATTCTTCCGTCGACAAAACCCATTTCTACGATGGTCATGCTACGCATGCTGGAGGCTTTAATGAAGGTTTTAAGTTCTGTTTACGTTTTTGTTTTTTATTATTTATTTCTGCTTGAGTAAGTTTCAATGTTTTGTTGGTATATTGGCGTGTGCTAGCTCACATATGGCAAATTAAATATTCTAATTTAATATTTTGTGTTTCGTAATGTTAATTACTTACCTACTATTATATAGAATCAAGTTCTATTAACTTGGCTGATATCTGTGCGGCTGGGGAGTTGTCGAGCCACGTTTTCTTAGCGAAAGCACTATTAAGTGGTGAAGGGCGGGCATTTTGGGGGACCATCTCATATAATTACAATATTCAAAAAGTGCTGACCTCTAGCGGTCAGCCTAGTTTGAATAAATGACTTCTGATTTATACTAAGTTCTGCCCGATGTTTGAATAAAATTTGCTCGATATTTTAACTAAAAACTACCCAATAGTTTGATTAAAATCTGCCCGATATTTTCAGTATTAAGTACTTAACTTTATACGAATACAACTATGACTGTCCCACTGCTGGGCAAAAGCGTCTTCTCATACAAAAAGACACGAAAATTGATCACCACGCTTTCTCAAAACGTATTAGCAGTTTGGTTGGGAGTATTAATAAGCAGTCTTACCTATTTTTATCCATCAACGGATAACTACTACCAGTCCTACTGTTAAAATAAAAGCAAGTCATTAAAAAAAAGCCCATCAGACGGAAAAATGTATTTTAATAATAAGCCAGTGACCCTTAAAATTTGTGATTTCTGAGTACACACACACCTACACAGTTACTACATATTTAACCTCGGGATTTTACATTGCCATACCTACTGTTGAGATAACGAATGCCCTGTAGCAAGATAATTATCTTCCTACACAACGCTGCAGAATTTCCAGTCTTTCTAGTTAGAATTTATGTATTTTTAGTGCTACCCCGAACACTAAGGTAGCCTAGGTAACTAGATAGGGATCTATATCTTGTGAAACCTGTGAAACAATTGGCTAACTCTCATCTTAGTGGAAGTCAAAGCTTCTAAGTTTTGCAGTATGTTTGTAAGTTGGCTTTAGCAGAACTACTAACTTTGTTCATGTACGATCAAACAAGTTGTTTGGTATACCTACGCGACCTCCAGGCAACGATATTATCTTATAGTATCTCCACCAGCCATGGTTGCCTTTTTTTGTGGATGGGAAATCATCAAATGACGTCCCCCGCTCTGGGCGAAGCGGGAGGGCCTGTCAGCCTTTTACTGAGTAAAACCCACCTGTGTTCCTTCAGTTGCATGATCATAATATCATGGTTGCCTTGATTTCTTTTAACAAACTGCGGACCTAGATTAGCTGAAACAAGGATAACCTGTTCAGGTGGAGATTCAAAGATAATTCTGCCCTGGAGTGTGAAAGCGGTGCTGTTCCACAAACAATGGGAAACTTAATATCGTGACCACCGTGTCCCGGTGGCTACCGTGACAGGAACTAATGGGTGCTACGGTACCTATTGCCCGAGCCACAACCAAAACCGTTTAATCCACAAGGCTACGGGATCCCCTGAGTTCAAACGGAATGAAATCATTCACCTCGACCTTGAAATCCCCCCTATACATCAATTCATGAAACGAAACTTCAAGCGTCTCTAATTCGATAAAGCCGTATATCACCGCAACCCTCTGGCTGTCGCGCCCACCAGTTGCACCCTCTCCAGATTCAGTAGAGTTCGCCCTCCAAAGCAGATTCTCACCCACCCTGATTACCCGATTACCCTCCTCCAGGAAAGCAGTACGGCCACCAGTGCAGTGTAGTAACATCCAGCACTCCGACCTCGCCGCCGAAATCCCTGGAGTGATGTCACACAACCTCGAGCTTAATTGTAAGAGTCGTTTGGGGTGTTTTTTGAAACATCGCCAAACTGTTGCTCGACTGTTTACGAGACTAGAGGGCTTGGCTAAATTAGCCAAGCCCTCTAGTCTCGGGAATCAATATTGGCCATCGAATCAGTTTTGCAATACAGCGCCAGCGTAGCAATGCTACCAGACTAATTGGCACTTCTCCTGTGGACAGCGATGTGACCGAATTATATTGATGCCTTATGAATGTTTCCTCTCCCTTTAAATTTTGTTTTCATAAAATCTTATTAATAACTAGCTTCTGCCTGAGACTTCGTCCGCGTCAAATTTCTTGCTCCCCTGACTTAACCCGTTGCATCGAATCGCCTGCCCGTGCAAGGACCTACTTCGTATTCGCGTGATGTTAAAAACGTTATCATCGATAAGTGGCCTTCCCAACATTAAAAGAATTTATCAATTAGAACCAGTAGTTCCTGAGATTACCGCGTGCAATCAAACAAAATCTTCAGTTATTTAATAATATACTAGCCTTTTTGCCTTTTTCTTCTTTTTTTATCTTTATCTTAACAGCCAAGTTAATTGTTTTGTACGCTTAGATCTTTAAAATTACGCAACTGATTTTAATGCGGTTTTCGTCAATAGAAAGAGTGATTCAAAAGTAAGGGGAGTTTATATGTATAATGCGCGGGAGAATAAAGAGCTGAGCGTATCGACGCGTGAAGCGACTTTCGTTTTATACTATGTAAAGAAGATATATAGGGGAACCTGTTGTACCTAGGCCATTTTTTTTGTGTGCGTGTAAGTAAAGATCATTTAATTAACTACATAATTCATTCATAGAACTGTATATGTCTGATGACAAATGGGCTAATAGAACCACCAATTGGGTCCCACTAAACGCTCGACGACATCTCTCTTTTGACTTCTACCGAAAGGACTGGCCAGCACTAGCAAAAGACAGAATTAAATAATATTTAGCAAAAATCCCAGTACATCTCAATTTTTGGAACGAAAAGAAATTCAAATCTTCCTCATCAGGCCATTTCTCGTTTTGCAAAGCTTTTGCATTGATTTTATCAAAACCCCCTCTCCATTAAGAGATTCTATTTTACCTACGAAATATTCTTCTTCGTATATAAATATCACAAAGTCTTCTTTCTCATAATTCAGTTTATCTTCTTCAATCAGACTATCACTGTTTTCATTTTCACTAAAAGAGTCATCAGTATCGTGAAGGGGATAGTTAGAATCGTCAGAGTCAGTCTGAGTCAAAAGTTTTCGTTTCACCCTATCAGGTTTCTTCCTTTCCTTATTCTTGCCTTTCTTTAACTTACGGTCATCTTTAAGAGTAGGACCTTTTTTAACTTTTAATAAAGCCTTGAACTCGTTTTTTTCTGGTGTGTCGGTTAGTATTCTAGATTTGCCTTTTGGTCTACGTTTTTGTGTTCCTGTTCCAGGTGTGGCTTTTGGATGTTGACGAATTATTTCAGGGGTGATAAGTTTTGACGAACTTGGCTTGGCATTCTGAGGTGTTTTAGAAACATTCAATGAGTGCATTTCAGCTTGTTCAGAAGGTTCTTGGGACGAATCTCGAGTTGACTGATTATCAGCCTGTGCACAAGGTTCTTGGAGCAAAAGAGGATCAATATGGACTTGAGGTTCTTGGAGCAGTAAGGTGTCAGCCTGTGCAGATAATTCTTCAGGTAAAACACGAGCCACAATTTTTGGAGTGACGTGCACTGTAGACAATCCTGTCTCATCTATATTCCAAAAGTTCGCTACTGGCAAATCTGATGGACGTTGTGACAGAGTTTTCTTGTAGTCATTGAACGTCAATTCAACAGTGTGTTTATTGAATGCCGACGAACGCGCTAAGCTCGTGGCTTCTGGTTTATGAATGGAGAGCTCTTCTTTATAACGTTTCCTGAATAAACGCAGCCAGTACTCTCCTGCCATTTGTTCAGAGTCCCATGAAGAAGGGTATTTAATTTGATGAACTTTTGCGAACTGATACGCCAGTAGTCTGACGTCTTTTAAAGTTAAACCAAACTGAAGGTTTGCTGCATCCTTGATGTAGTCCACTAGCATTTTTTCTTGCACTTCATTGAATACTTTTTTGACTGCAAGATTTTCACGCAAATGTTGCACTGAAGTGCCTTCCTTCATCATGTGGTGGTAGTACCGTCTTAAGGTAGTTCGGGGAATGCCAAAATGTATGGAAGCACCTTGAAGTGTAAATTTTTGCGCCTTCACTAAATTGACTGCATTTTCAATCATGTTTATGTCGAGCACAGCTCTTTTAATTTTTTCCTTGCTTCGCGGCATTTTATCTATAACAATGTAACATATAAAAATGTATGTAAATAATTATTGACCTATTTTCGACAAAAATGATGTATCTCGGCCAGTGGCCAAGGTACACCGTAAGTGAGGAGGCTAAGGTTACAACATCGCGACAATTTCATTTCACAAGCTTTTTAAACACACTTGCGAGGTTAAGTCCTGACACAACTATCCAGTAGCTAGTTATACTAAGATTAGATTTTAAATAAAACAGTTTTCACAAACATGCATCACTTTAAGTAAATTGGCATGACGTAAAGCCTTAAAGACCTAGTTTTTGACTGTATAAAAATAAATTACCTTTCTTAACTGTGCTCACACGGCGCCGGCAAACCACAACTAACTTCACGTTACCTTTGACAAATGACGTTTCAAATACCATAGACAATGGTTCTTAAATTGTTCTAGGTACAACTCTGTCCAAGGTACACCAGGTTCCTCTAAGTAAGTAGAGATATTATAGATAATAACTCTCCGTTGACGTCGTGGTGTGACTTACGTGCTCCAGGCGCTAGATCTGTGCCGGTAGAGTTTACCGACACAGGTCTAATGTGTGGAGCCAGACCAAGAGAGATACGGAAACCCGAAGAGGAGCATGAGGCGAGTTATTGGGCAGTACCGATCCTACGTATCTCCACCTATCTCCCGGGAGAAGTCTTGTTTCTCATATATGCCTTGCCTTCATAGACCAGCTAGAGTGAATGTAGTTGAGAATCAGAGCTCTCACCTTATTCTTGCTTTGCCCGAGTTAAATGGAGATTCGCTAGAGCAAACGTCTCCCATATTATTATTATACTCTTTGGCAAACGTGCTCGGAGGAATGACGTACATACCTATTCCAGTAAGTACTAGCGGGGATTTTGGCCATCTTCCGGACAACGGCTTTGGGATTGTTCTGATAGCCTTGGAATACTTCTCCTCAGGCAACTCAAGACCTAGCTTATTCCATTAACTGAACTTCCTGAATCGTAAAAATCCCTACATCAATAAACGACGCGGAATACAAAATGAAATGATAATTATGAGATAAGTTTTTAGTAATTGTATTGCTTCGTTAGTCGAGTAGTCACTGACTTTTAGAGAAAGAGGTACCTACATACTTTTGAATTTGAATTTTGAATACTAGGTTCAATACCCACTAAACATTTAAAATCAAACATACAATTATTATAGAATTATACTGAATAACCCATTCTTCTTACTAGGTAGTGGACTTCACTTCAGTCATTAGCAGCAGCACTGGCAAAGCTGAAAGCGCTGTGTCTGCATAGCGTGGCGACCGGACCGAATTAAAATTGAATACGAAGGTGGACTTACTTTGAGCGCCATCTATTATCGGTTAACTGAATGTTAACTTTGATTCTCTCAAACCTGTAATCAGCGCTAGATGTCGCTTTAGTTAGTTTCCCCGTCGGGCTCCTTGGTTTTCCCTCGTCAGTGTTGCTATTAATAAATATAAAATAGTGAAGTGATCCTGATCAACCAAATATTGGATTATAAACTTTAATCTTAAAACTAAGGATTATAAACTTATCACATAACACTGTCCACTAAAGTTTCACAATTTACTTTTATCAAGTTCATAAGTTAATTTTTACCTCTGACATAAACTTTAAGGTAAGGAGAATAAAGATCACTGTGTTGTAAAATTGGAGGTAACGTAACTGTGAATGGAGCCTAACCTAGGATATGGGCTGGGCGAACAATTTTTTTTTTAATCACAGTCAGAAATCATTCAGCCTAGTTCAGAAATTCATATAATCGTCTAAGAAACGAACACACTTTTTCTTCAACAAACGAACGCATTATTTCTATAATTTTTTTTGACGTTGCGTGCTATCTGTGCGTGCTACCTATTTGACGTCTTGTTTACATGTGCGCCCCCTATCAATAAAATTGTAAAACTCATCCTAATGGTGGTGATTCTAGTAAACTACCGACTGATTGCTTCTATTTTTATTTGTATTTTCTAATTAATTAGCATTAATCATAATATATAGTACTGTGGCTGCGGCCATAGGATGCTTTCTTATGTCGGGTATAGCTAAAACGCCAGTTTTGGCCGAGGAGGGTGGAAACAATCAAAATAGAAAACGCTCTCTTCACACCAGCACCGAACAGTGCAATAATAAAAGAACAAAATCCGACGAAATGAGTGCCAATGAGAAGAAATCGAACTTTTCCTTGCTGACTCCCAACACCAATGGGACGGTAAAGTTGACGTCGTCATCAATGACCAAGCCTGGTGCGGCGACGAAGAAATTGGTTATAAAGAATTTTAAAAGTGTGTTTACGCTATTATCATTATCGTCATGATTATAACCTATTTGACATCTGCGGAGGTAATGCCTGGGTATTGTTTTTAGGTAAGCCGAACCTTCCAGAAAACTATCAGGAGACGACATGGAGCAAGTTGCGGGAGGCGGTGATCGCCATCCAGACGTCGAAGGCGATCGCGTACTCGCTCGAGGAGTTATACCAGGCGGTGGAAAATATGTGCAGTCACAAGGTGAAGTTTACAAACATGCCGGAAGCCCTAGTAGTGAGATGTCTGTTAGCAACATCTGGATGCATATTGGATGACAACATTACCATAATTTTGTTGTTAGGCATTGTTTCTGTTATAATTCACAACATCAACATCATCACAAAATAATCAAAACAAGAACGTCAGCTTTAATGTAAAAACAAAATTTTACCAAGATCTTGCACATATCATACAACATATTGTACATTAATGTGGTGATATTGCACACCAGCCACATATTATCAAACTGTTGTTTCACCACCAAATCTCTGACAGATGGTACTCGGCACATGAAAGGCTCGGTAAGGTGTGGGTGTTCTTTGTGACTATTGCAGTACTGGGAAACTTTTGCCTAACCAAACATGACTAGCCAAGTAAGATATTTGTCATTGATTCTTGACCATTACTTTCTCAGCATAGTTATGCCCAGGTAGAAACGCTTGTGGCTAAGTAATAACAGCTGCACAGATTGATCGTTCAGGTTAAGCTACGCTTGCCGCGGTTGGTCCGTGGATGGGTGACCATTTTTAAATACCAAGACCCTTTCGTACCTCGGAAAACATGTTAAGACATTGGTCCCGGCTGTCTTGTAGAACTTAGACAGTCATTACAGGGCGTCAGTAGCCCAAAAGTCTGACAACCAGTCTTACCAAGGGGTATTGTATTACCCAGTTACTGAGTTATACAGGTCAGATAGGCAGTCGCTCAATGTGAAATACTGGTACTCAGCTGCTTCCGGTAAGACTGGAAGCCGACCCATTCATAGTTGGGAAAAGGCTAGGCATATGATAACGAGTTAAGCCCAGGGTGCTTACTCTCGAATATAATTCCAATAGATTGACATTGGAATTGTCAGTCAAACGTCAGTGATTGGCTGGACTCACTGAGTCTAGCCAATCCCTGACGTTTAACTCAAGCAACTGACGTTTGACCAATGTCGATCTATTGGAATTATATTCGAGAGTAAGCACCCAGGTCCTTATGACCTGTGGGTGATGTATCAGATGACGCAGCCCTGTCACATGTTCCAGCTGCGCAATAAACAGCAGGGTCAGAGTGCAAATATATAGATAAATATTAATATAGCACAGCTGTAGAAATTCTTTTATGTATTATATTTGCTTAATGAGATGTTTTTCATACAATATAAATAAATTCAAGATACTTTGACATGGAGTTATGGATACCAGCCCATTCTACGTATTACCTACTTTCAGTAAAGATCGTCAGATGTTAAAAAACAGTGGTTTACAATAATAAGTTACAATAAACATATATAAACTCAGTACAAAAACACATTTAAAGTAATATAATAATTAACATATTCAAAAATAACAACAGACTAAATCTTTACTTTGTATAAAACAAAGTTGGTCCCTGAGTCTGTACACTTAGATCTTTTAAACTACCCAATGGATTTTAATGTAATTTTCCTCAACGGACAGAGTGGTTAAAGAACACGGTTTATATGTATAATGCGCGGGCGAAGTCGCTGGCAAGAGCTAGTGTATAATAACTTAAGTAGACAAGTTAGCAGTAAAATGTAACAATTTATCTGGATAACCCAAATTAGCCACAGGGTGACCTGTGCCAGCTATCCACTAGCCTGATTGTAATATATAGAAACAAGTTTTTTTAACTGAACAGACAAATGTTCTGCTGGAGAAGTTACTACTAAACTAGGAAGCTGTGGCCTAACAAACACTTCCTAGTTGTGAAGGGTAGGTGTTTTGGGGGACTGTCATATGTAATTTTGATGTTCACAAAGTGCTGATTCTTAGCCTAATTTGAATAAATGATTACGGTCGTGCGAAAATTAGATTAGAGAATGAAAGAGCATTTACAGCATTCCCCTTTTACCTCATAACAGTTTCCTTTGATTGCAAATTAACAAATATTGTTTTGTAAATCAAGGCAATGTTCCTTGTGCTAAGCCTATCTAGCAACCAGTGATGATAGTAGTAAATGTAGAATAATAGCCTTTCTTCTAATAGTTCTAGTTCTATAATCCCAGTGCTACTTTAGTACATATGAACCTTTCACCTAGTACAATTGCATGATGATGAAAACAGGGCCGCTGTGGCCCTCTTCGGGGCAATTTTCACTCTTTCACACTCAATACACTGATAATAATACAGACACACACATATAACACACACATGTACCGTGTCGTGCCGGACGTAAAGAATAGCACCACCCCATTTCTTCCCATGGGTGTCGTAAGAGGCGACTAAGGGGCTTACTAGAGAATGGGCAGCAGCGTTCTCTATGCATTTTACCACCATACTGCGATCGCCAACCCGCCTGCCAAGCGTGGCGACTATGGCAAATCCCCCCCCCCCCCCCCCCAAATCGGGGGAGGCTTATGTCCAGCAGTGGACGTCTTTCGGCTGAAATGATGATGATGATGATGATGACACATATAACATCATGTCTTGTTACTCTGAAGGGTTGGGTAGGGGTAATACATAATGGTCTTTTCTAATACAGAGAAGGCATAGCTATTGATCACCAATCCACCATGCTTTCTCAAAGGGGATGGGGTATGTCAGACTTGTATTAAATTTAGTACAGGTTTCCTCACATTGGTTATAATGTCAATATAACTAGGTTGTGCTGGTCAGATAGGAGGTGCTCCATGAAAAATACAGATATTGAGCTGCATCTGGTTAGACAAACAGCCAACCGCAACATAGTTGGGCAAATGGCAAATGTTATGCAGAGTAATTGAATTGTGGTGGTGAACATTTGGTCATAAACAGCATGTATTTTCAAGTATTTTATTGAATCCATAATGTACATGGAGAGAGAAATAGACTTTTAGTTAGTCCTACAACAAATGAGTGCCCTGTGATAAGTAAACATTGTATTAAAGAAAATTTTCAACATAGGGGGTTCAGAATCATGTACTGAATCCTATGGTAACAAGTTGTGCATTGATATCCCTGTCACCCTGTATGTTTTAATCACAACAATAAAAACCTATTCTAAAATTAACTTCTCCAATCCAGATGGCATCACAGCTGTACGTGAACCTGACAAACTTAGTCGAAGCCCACGTAAAGGCTAACATCGAACAGTTCCTGTCGGAGAGTATGGACCGGCAGGTGTTCCTGAAGCGTATGGACGACTGCTGGCGTGCTCACTGCCGCCAGATGATCATGATCCGCAGTATTTTTCTGTACCTTGACCGCACCTACGTACTTCAGAATCCTAGCATACATTCTATATGGTGAGACTTTTTACTTTTTGTTAGTCGACATAGACACGTACGTAAAAATATCGCTGCGGAATTTTATCACGCATTGGATTTTCAACCCTCGAAGTTGAACCGAGGGTTGAGAATCCTACAGACTCTATCTCAGGACGTTGAAAAAAATAATGAGTTCAAGATCTACTGCGCGAATAAATCCTGCCGCGATATTATTATGTCCGTGTGAACATCGAAATACCTGAGAGTTTATTTCAGACGACAGTTTTATGAGATAGTTGTTACCACAAGACCGTGGACCGTCCAATTTTTCGCATGTACAGTCGATTCAAACTTTATGTCAGCTCGGAACCTGAGATGAGTCGCTTTACAGTACAAAATTCATGTGTCAGTATGGTGAGGGGTGCAGCACTCCAGAGCCGCCTTAAGGTCACTTCTGGAAGGAAAAATGCCCGAGCAATTCACTGGCTACATTGAAAATATGACCTGTTAAATAAATATTAAAAAAAAAAACATATGTTTCTTGCCAACCTTAAATAGTTTACACAGTAAAAATAAAATAAAACTTATAAAACTAAATGTTAGTAATTATATTGTAAGCTATGGTAAAGTGCGTTTATATTATTTATTTGTAAGCATACTAAATTATAATTTTTATTCTGCAAGAACCCCTCTACAGATGAAGGCCTCCTCCAAAGTTATCCAGTCTTCTCTCATGCATATAGTAGGCATGGCAGAAGACAAGTGTTCAGGAGTTTCGTTTTTATGTTAATTGGCATTGTTTCTTCAAAATTTTTCTTTTAAGCCCTAATACTTGTTCCAAGTTAGCTGTACCCTGCCTTCTATTTCTAGGTCATTTCATTCGAACGAAGCCAATTTGTTTCCCATGAAATATGTACCTTATTACGATAGCCTAAAGTAGAAAATTCTATGAATATCGACACAGTCGTTTGTTTGGACTTTGGCCAGAGAAGGCTCGAGCATGTGCGAGGATTTATAAGTTCTGTCTGATACATAAAGTTTGAATCAGACTGTAACAATATTGCATAATATTTGCATCAGTTAATGAGCTCATTATGTGAATAAAAAATACGGCACAAATGTCGTAGTATTTCTTATTTGATTTTGATTTTTAATAATGATAATGAATTTTGTTAATGATTTAATCCATAACAAATGTTGTAAGCTAATTCATTTGATCTGACATAATTCTCAGATTCATCTTATTCTTTGTAAATTCCCATTCATTAATTCACAAAATCTTTTATAAGGTTACTTGGTGTGTGCATATAATTATGTAAACATAGAAATTGTACACCAATCTGGAAAATAACACGTATATCATCATCAATTCTCTTAGGCATATTTAACACTTTCAATAACCGGAATATTCTTAATAACAGGGACGCGCCTTTATTATACGTGAATCAGCTATGCATTATGTTGAGCGTTTTTGTCCTCTTTGCTGTAGTGGTCGCGATCGCGACTGCTAAGATATGGTCTTGGGTTCGATTGCCAAGTTGTGTGAAATTTTATTGTTTCCATAAGGTTTAAATGATAAGGCAAATGGTGGCTCTAAGTTGCTACTTATAAGCCCAGGATTTGCGCCTAGTCAATTGTTTGTCCCTATTGGGGATCCAGTCTCTAGACAGGGTAGCAAGAACAAGGGAACAGCATATATTTTATTAATAACTAACGGGATAAACGGTACAGAATCATATACTGAATCCATTGGTTACAGTTTTACGTGTCGATGTCCCCCTGCTACCTCACTTTCAAAGTATTTAGCCATTATGTTATTTTAATGTTGTAACCATTCTTTCAGGGAAATGGGTCTAGACATATATTTTATTAATAACTAACGGGATAAACGGTACAGAATCATATACTGAATCCATTGGTTACAGTTTTACGTGTCGATGTCCCCCTGCTACCTCACTTTCAAAGTATTTAGCCATTATGTTATTTTAATGTTGTAACCATTCTTTCAGGGAAATGGGTCTAGACATATATTTTATTAATAACTAACGGGATAAACGGTACAGAATCATATACTGAATCCATTGGTTACAGTTTTGCGTGTCGATGTCCCCCTGCTACCTCACTTTCAAAGTATTTAGCCATTATGTTATTTTAATGTTGTAACCATTCTTTCAGGGAAATGGGTCTAGACATATATTTTATTAATAACTAACGGGATAAACGGTACAGAATCATATACTGAATCCATTGGTTACAGTTTTGCGTGTCGATGTCCCCCTGCTACCTCACTTTCAGAGTATTTAGCCATTATGTTATTTTAATGTTGTAACCATTCTTTCAGGGAAATGGGTCTAGACCTGTTCCGGCACCACATAGCAATGAACACACTAGTTCAGACGCGCACGGTGGACGGGCTGCTGACGCTGATCGAGCGCGAGCGCGGCGGGGACTCCGTCGACATCTCGCTGCTCAAGTCCCTCCTCAGGATGCTCTCCGATCTTCAGATCTATCAGGATGCGTTCGAACACAAGTTAGTAATTGTTTAAAGTTTGAAATTATTGAGTACTTCAACCCGCGTGGATGTCGGAAAAAATCCCACGGGAACTTACTACCAAGATGAAAAGTACCCTATGTGTTAATCAGGGTATCCGTTGAGACTTTTTTTTTTTTGCCAATCTAGAACAAACATCCAGACAAACGGACAAATATTTTAAAAACTATTTTCGACAACAGACTCGTTCCCACATTTCCTAACAGTTACTTTTTTTTAAATGTTCCATGTACAGTTTTGACTTCATTACTATTTTACTATAAAATATTATTTATATTAAATTAAAATAGTTAATTTAAATAAATTATTTTAAATCACATAACAACAGAAATGAAAGGCAATAATGATTAAAACTTTATTCAATATAAATAAAACATATTTACTTACAAAATAATTACTCGTCTTTTATATAATTATAAACCTAAAATATGACGTAAATAGTCTGTTACATAATTTACAAAGGGATTAATGCAGTAAATCAACATGTTAAGGCTGACCCCACATTAGGCGTGCGCGATCCTCGGGCGCGAGCGCCGCGCGCGCGTCGCGAGCGCGCCGCGTGAGCGTCGCGTTTAGTTGCCCTGCGGCGCGCTCGCAGCGCTCGAGTCGCGTTCTTACCCCTTCGCCCGCTACAATACTCAATACTTTATTGCATTCCACAATGCTTAGGTGGTAAAACATTTTATTTAGAAACAATTGTGGACCCTGTCGGGCACAGCAAAGGAAAATACAGTAGGTAGAGAGGAGGACCTATTGATTATCTTATAATGTAACTTATTCTAAAATAGTAATTAAAAATAGATGAAATACATGCTTTGGACTTTTCTAAACTAATTTCAGGGATTTATCATTTAAAATTTCGTTGTCGCTATAATAACATTTGCTTAACAGCAGCTTTTTTAATTTATTAGTAAATAGATGGCTTTTTTCTCTGTCCTTATGGATTCTGGTAACTTGTTGTATATTGCTACTGTTTCGGTCAGTCACATGGTGGGCAGTGTTGTGTTGACACACGTTAAAAATAGAGTCACGAGTGAAATTAATATCGAAAGCTTTATCCTAGAAATACAGAATCGTTCTGCGATATGGGACATGACTACAAAGGAGTATAGTGATCGTATTGCAAAAAAAAGGTGTGGGAAGAAATCAGCACTTTATTTATAAAAGACTAGCTTCTGCCCGCGACTTCTTCTGCGTAAATGTCGTTTATCGCGGACGCAGACAAAGTCACGGAATAAAAAGTAGCCTATGTCCTTTCTCAGGCTCTAAACTATCTGAGTACCAAATTTCATTTAAATCGGTTCAGTAGTTTTAGCAGGAAAGCGAGACAGGCAGACAGAGTTACTTTGCATTTATAATATTAGTGTGGATTTTGAAACGAAAATTGTCCAAATTGTGACTGACTTGGCTGAAGGGGGTTAAACGCCAAGGCGAGCGCCGCGTGCGCGCCGCGAGCGCGCCGCGAGTGCGCCGCGAGCGCGCCGCAGGGCAGCTAAACGCGACGCTAACGCGGCGCGCTCGCGCTACTCACACGCCCGAGGATCGCGCACGCCTAATGTGGGGGAGGCCTAAATCGTTAAATGTTTAGAAATATTAATATTTCTATTTTATAACAATAACATAACCACATTAACTTCATACCTACTTAGAAATTATATGTGAAAATAGCACTAAATACTTTGATGATTCACTTACTTTATAGATTTTAAGAGCAGAGAGCAGTGGTGGCCCAGTGGTAAAGGCCGCGACTTACGAGTTGTAGGTCGTGAGTTCAAACTATTTCATCGCCACTGCTCTCAAAACGGTGAAGGAAAAAAAACATCGTGAGGAAACCGGATATCCGGATAACCGGATATCTTAGAACCAAAAATTCGAAGACGTGTGACATTTACCAACCCGCACTGGGCCCGCGAGGTGGATTATGGCCCACTCCCTTTCACCGAGAGGAGGCCTATGTCCCAGCAGTGGGAACAATATAGGCTGATGATGATGATGATAGATTTTAAGAAGCATTTTCGTTTTAAACATGGTTACGATCGTAAGAAGGATCTGCTTATTTATTGTATGGAACACTACCTTAGAAATTATGGCTATAAACGGTTTATTTAACACACACTGACACGTCAGTATATTGGACCGCGGGCGGTGGTGCTGTCTTCGCAGTGGAGCACCGTCTCTTTCTATTATTTGTTGCAAGCGGCTTCGCATACCGCACACCATGTTGCAGCAACCGTTATCATCTCCTGCTTGGCGATGAGCAGCACTTACGTACCGTCTTGTTTTATTTTAATCCACCAGCATGCAAAGGTTTTCAAACTGTTTGAGCAGAAATATTATATTGCACTGCAAATCAAATAATTTATTTTTGCAAATATGGGTAATTGGTACATTTTTTTTTTTACATAATAAAGTCCTCCATATTCTACCGTCACATGGGCATGCAAATAAAATTAATTTGAGAAATATAATTAAATTACAAAATACAATAGATACTAATTCAGATAAATGTCAAATCAAAAAAATTATAAATGTCAAAATTTCTTAAGCAATTATCATGGTTAGGTTACAGAAAAATAATAATATAATAATGTCGGACTGGTAACTCTAGTGAAATCATTACAATGATGTCAAAACAAAATAATAAGCACATATGTCAATCAGAATAAAAGTATCAATCGGGATAATTAGTAGCATCTATAACAATAACAAAATAAGACAACCAGTCAGCGATCGTCGTCAATTTTATAATAACATTTGTTAATTAATATTTCATTTAGTGCCCTTTTAAATTTTATTACAGTCATATTTTTTATTACATTAGGTACCTTATTATATATACGCGGGGCAGTGCCAAAAAAACTTTTCTGCATTAGCGCGGTTTTACATTTCACAGGACATACTTGGTTTAAATATTGAGCAGGTATTGGATTTCTTCTGACCTCCGACAGTTTTTTAAATAATTGTGGATTGTTTTTTACAAACAAAGCTGTTTCCAAAATGTATAAAGACGGAAAGGTTAAAATTTTTAAAGATTTAAAATAGGGAAGACAGCTATCTGTTGTTTTTAGACCAAACATTGACCTTATACATCTTTTTTGCATTCTAAATACCAGTTCCTTATCCGTAGACTGCCTCCAGAAAATTATACCATACCGCAGATTAGAGGCAACTAGTCCATGGTAGGCTGTTAGAAGAGCCTGATTGTTGAATTTTTTTTAAAGTTGAAGGAGAGCATATGCAGATTTGCTAAGTTTTTTGCAAAGGACTTCAATGTGAAGTTTCCAAGTGAGTTTGCTGTCGATCACTATACCTAAAAACTTAGCTTCATTTGCTTCCTCAATATTACAGCCTTGGTAAGCAATACGAACATTAAGATATTCACTACGTTGACGAAAATGCATTATTTTTGTCTTATTTAGGTTTATGACTAAATTATTACCATGTAACCAATTTATTATACATATTTTGTAATGTAGTATTTATATCTTGTTCATAATTATATTTATTTGTAAACTTGATTACAGCTGTACTGTCATCCGCAAAAAGAACCATTTTGTTTGTTGTAACTTTCGGAAGATCGTATTAACGATCGAAATATTTCGTGTATGAATAGATACACCTTATATATTAATATAAGGTGTATCTATTCATACACGAAATATTTTAAGAGGTACACCTGTAGGTGGTAAAGGAGCTATAGCAACGAAAAAAAAACTGTAATGGTATTTTTTTTTTTAAATTTAATATTTATGAATTATTTGACGCACATAAGAAATACTGGCTCCTTCTTATTTTTCACAATTGATTGAATTTGGAGTAAAGGTTTTATGCAAAACATCTCAAGCAGTTTTAAAATTATAATAATTACGAAAATTCTAAAACGCTTAGATTAGAAATTTATTTTTGCTTCTATAGCTTCTTTACCACCTACAGGTGTACCTCTTAAAATATTTCGTGTATGAATAGATACACCTTATATATTAAAAAAAGTGGTGGGCCAAGAACACTACCTTGAGGAACACCATATTTTACAAGCCTTGGTTTAGATAAATATACTGTTTCTAACTTACTCTTTGGACAAATTCTAGAAACTTCCACGCATTGCAGTCTATCTTTCAAGTATGATTCTACTAACTGTAGGGTGTTTCCTCTTACACCATAACTATGTAGCTTGTGTAACAGAATTTTATGGTCCACATAGTCAAAAGCCTTTGTCATATCATTATAAATTGCACATACTGGATATGTTTTATCTACAGATGACATGATGTTAGTTAATAGGTCAAAGAGTGCCATATTGACTGTAGTATTCTTACGGAACCCTTTTTGTTCTTTACAAAATAATACATTTTTTTAAGTCATTTATAAAGTCATTTATAATTCTCTTTACGTATGTAAAGAGAATTATAAATTACTTTCTCAATAATTTTTGAAAAACCTGGAATTTTTGCGATAGGTCTATAGTTTTTAAATTTGTTTTGTCATTTCTTTTATGCAAGGGTTTAATTATAACTTTTTTTTTAGCCTGTCTGGAAATAATTATGCCATCAGTAATACATAAGTTAATTATATGCACTAAGGGAGGTGCTATGACTTCTTTAGTGAATTTTATCACTTTAGTAGAAACCCCATCGTATCCAACAGTACTTGTGTTTTTTAGGGTGGAAATTATTTTTATTATGTCATCAACTGTAACAGGTTGCATAAATAAGGAATTTAATGTCTGATTATTAAAATTAATATTATTCGTTATGTCAGGTTTTACATTATTTTCAATGTCATCAATCAAATAATTATTAAATTCATTTGCAATGTCTGCAGGGTGTGTAAACGACAAGTCATCTCTATTAATGCAAATGATTGGCTCCTATGGCAAACACAATTTGTTTTTATTTATAATTTGCCAGGTTGCTTTCGATTTGTTTTGGGCGGTGTTTATATAATTGTTATTTTGTGCTTTTTGTGTTAGCTTGATAATTTTTCTATAAAGTTTTGTATAGTTTTTAAGAACTTTTTTATTAACTGAGTCAGATTTTAGTCTATATTCCCATAGCAACTGCACTTGACCGAGTAGCCGTAAAAGGATGTTTAATATGTCTAACGATAGTTCCAGGTAACTCTTTACCGCAACTATATCGCCGATCGTTATACAATCTATTTATTATTTATAACCTGCTTACGATAGATATGTAGGCGGTACGCACGTGTTTCTAGACTACGGAACCCTTAGCAATGAGCTGATCAGGCGGTGATATCACGACTTTAATAGACGCCGCGTCACCAGTGGTCTTTTTTTGGGAATGACATGTCGCAGGTCAATCTTTGAGGTTGTCGGCTGCTTAACCTGACTTGCAACTGTGGCTACCTAAGTAGATTAAGGCCTCCAGCCAAAGCTTAAAAGCTTAAAAATAGAGCGATTACTCGCTAAAGGCACCCTCTGTGGGAATGGATTGACTGGATGAATTACCAGTGGCCCTTCACGAATACAGGGCCAATCGGAGCTCCGAAGGAGGTCGATGTGTAAAGTCGTCGAAATGGTTAAGAGAAACTCAGCAAACGGGCACGATAGGAATACAGTAAAACATACAGACGTATTAAAAGAAAGTTATTTTAGAAACTAATATGAAACAAGAATATATTGTCATCTGAAACCCGTGGTCGTATGCTACTTTGCTTTCTAAAGCTTGTGATCGCTACTATTGTCAGAATATATTGTTTATGTGTAATTCGACCACGGCTTTTAAATGAGAATATTTTCTTGTTTCACACTTTAGACCGTGATTTTCAGTAGTTCAGTTTTAGTCTTTGAAGTAACTTTTTTTGTGTTAGCTCATTTTTTTTTTTTTTTGTTATATTCTCGTTAAACCTTTTAATTCAATACCCAGCACGGCATAATTGAAATACATTTTTAGTTCGTCACTTTTTGTCCTCGAGAGAGCGCCTTATTCAAATTATGATAAGTAGTTTAGAAATTATGAGGGAGCAGATGAACATACATAAATACCGATCGAAATAATAATCCACCTTGTTGATTCGGCGTAGTCAGGTAAAAAGGAAACTATTGGATTCTGATAAGATTCCAATTAACATATTTAATTCGCAGGTTCCTCCAAGCGACGGAGCGCCTCTACGCGGCCGAGGGGCAGCGACTGATGCGCGACCTCGCCGTCCCACAGTACCTCGCACACGTTGAGAAGAGGCTAAAGGAGGAAAATGAAAGATTGCTGCACTACCTAGACCCATCCACTAAGTAAGTACAACGTTATTGTAGCACTGTTTTTGCGAATCAAACTCCTTTGAGCTTGGTTTGCATTTGTTTCAATCACAGGCACTGTACTGTCAAAAAGTCGGAAAGTTGAAGTTCCCCATTCCGAAACTTAGATCTCTATGGAGGAGAACGGGCAAAAAATTCCAAGAACACTCTTTTAAATCAAGATATTACAAAACCCTGGGCACATTATTTTTGTTGGTTCTTTATTTGACAACAATTAATTAAAAATAAGCCCTGCAAGTTTCCGAGGATACCGCACGATCTGTGCGAGGCAGCGAGCCTCCTTGCCGGAGTGCCGCCATGGGATCTGGAGGTAAAGGTCCTCGCGCACATGTGGGAGTGGCGCGAGGAGGCGAAACCCCGCTGCCGCGACAAATCGTGGCACGGCGGACAGAGCTCCGGTGTGATCTCATGGCGACATGGCGGGTACGATTGTCGCAACCTAGCGCAGGGCATGCCACAATTGCGGCGGTAAGTCCCCTTTTTGAGGAGTGGATAGAGAGGCGCCACTGCGTCCTGGGGTCCATCGGTGCTTCGGTGGGTTCCTGTTGAGGATAAAGCGGGAGGAAACGCTCGGGTGTTTCCATTGTGAGGATCGTCTGGAGGACACGGTGGAGCATACGGTGGAAGTTTGCCCTGCCTGGGCGGAGCACCGCCGTGTCCTCGTGGGGGCGATCGGCGGCGGCGACCTCTCGCGTCCGGTTCTAGTGCGAGCCATGGTACGGAGCGAGAGGGCATGGGAAGCCGTCACCTCCTGCGAAGCAGTAATGCTCGCGAAGGAGGAGGCGGGGCGCGTGAGGGAGTGGCAGTCACTGCGCCCTCACGTCCCTAGCCGCTGCAGGAGGAGACGCCCCGGGCGTCGGGAGTCGATTGCGGGCTCCCGGCCACCGCAGGCGCGAGCTTGCGGGCGGCGAGCAATGGGTAGCTCGTCGCCCGGTAAGCACCAGGCCCGTGTCGACAGCGCGTAGTGTTCCACGCGCGCCCAAAGAGATGTCAGTAGTACTGAAGGGGTCCGCTACGACCGATGCCTGCCAGGGTCGCGAGATTTGTTCGAAAGAGGTACTGTTGCCCTGACATGGGCAACTGAAAGAATACGGGTGGGTTTTGGTCAGTAAAAGTCTGACACGCCATTCCTTTCCACCGAGAGCGGGAGACGTCATTTGATGATTTACCACCCAAAAAAAAAAGGTCCTACAAGTTAGAATATGAAAGACTTAAATACATATAAAGTGCTATAAAGGGGGACGTAACCATGAATTCAACACATGATTTTAGATCCCGAGAAAATTTCGTCTGTAATAAAAAAGCAAGTTCATAGAAAACTGCAATACCTACGCGGTTAAAATTTATGGAATGACAATTTTTTTAAATTACTCATTAACTATTTCAAGGAGTTAAATTCTGTGTGTAGTGAGCCTATACTTGATTCCCCCCCAGATGGCAGCTGATCCACACGGTGGAGCGGCAGCTGCTGAGCG
The DNA here is from genome assembly GCA_932294355.1 of Aporophyla lueneburgensis. NCBI lineage: Eukaryota > Metazoa > Arthropoda > Insecta > Lepidoptera > Noctuidae > Aporophyla > Aporophyla lueneburgensis. The sequence continues at coordinate 6,607,735 of OW028739.1, read as the reverse complement.
AGCACCTGGCGGGCATCCTGGCCAAGGGGCTCGAGGCGCTCATGGACGGGCCGCGTCTGCGCGACCTCACCACGCTCTACACGCTCTTCGGACGCGTCAAGGACGGGCTCAGCGAACTCTGCAACCACTTCAACGCTTATATTAAGGTCAGTCATGCTCCAAGTAATATGTTATAGTAATAGAGTAGAATATAAAACATTTATTTCAGACCGAAATCCATAGGATTGATATATGAAACATAGGATTTTATTATACAATGTGGAACATAATTGACGAAAGTCCTGAAAACAGTTTGTTCATATTTGACTACTGAATCGATTTCAGCGATTTTTAATAAGTATTTTGCCACAAATTTCGCAGGTTGACCCAAAGAAAATAAATCTTATTTCAAGGCAATAAGACTTAATTTTAAATGCATAAAATAATGCCACAGAAACACGGAAGTATAATATTTTCTTACATTGTTACAGAAAAAAGGTCGTACGATAGTAATTGAGCCGGAACGCGACAAGACGATGGTGGGCGAACTGCTGGAGTTCAAGGAGCAGCTGGACCACGTGGTCAACACCTGCTTCCAGAGGAACGACAAGTTCCTCTACTCCATGCGGGAGGCCTTCGAGTACTTCATCAACCAGAGGCAGAACAAGCCGGCCGAACTTATTGGTGAGTCTACCCAGGGCCATAACAAGTCACTTTTGAACAGCAACATGTATGTACAATAACATGTTATTTTGTATTGATTATCTTATACCTTTAAACGAGCAATTCTTGTATATATATATATATAATCTGAATTTCGGAAACGGCTCCAACGATTTTCATGTTTAGTATATAGGGGTTTTCGGGGTGATAAATCGATCTAGCTAGGATTCATTTTTAGAATATGTCGTTTTATACGTGTTTTCAATTATCAACTTTATCGATAATCAACATAAACTTATGTTTTTTTCTTATTGGAAGAAAAATAACAAAATGTAATTTGTATTTAAATATAATTTCTAAAAAACGTAAGTTACAAAAAGCTCGGGCATCCAGATATTATTATTTAAATTGATTGTACTTGTCACTTCAAAAATGTAGCTTCGTATGGAGAAAGAAACTCCTTAGCTACTTGTTATTATTTTTTACCAAATACTTGTCCCAATGCAGCAATGAGCAAAAACGTCCCTTCCACTTCTGTGTTTTCATACCCTCTCCTCTCTTTCTTGCTCTAGTGAGACCAGTCCTGGTCGTCGCGTCATTAGATACTCACACATTCAATCATTTTTCAGCCAAATTCGTGGACGTAAAACTACGAGCGGGCAACAAAGAGGCCACGGAAGAGGAGTTAGAACGTCTGCTAGACAAGATCATGGTGTTGTTCCGGTTCATACACGGCAAGGACGTGTTCGAGGCTTTCTATAAAAAGGTATGATGCGCTTCAAATTTACAGTAAACTGGTGCCAACATGCGTGAATGATTGGCACCATTAATAGCTCGCTTTACGCACACGTAAGATGTTTACAGAATACACAGATCGCCAGGTCAATATCGGACTGAAGGAGCCCGTCAGAACAGATTCCTGCAAGGGTCACGGATTTGTTCGCATGAGTTACCGTGACCCTGGCACAGGCAACTGAAGGAACACGGGTGGGTTTTAGTCAGTTAAAGTCATACACGCCCTTCCGCTCCGCCCAGAGCGGGAGACCTCATTTGATGACTACCCACCCAGAAAAAAATAAAGTCAATATTGTACGAAAAGTGAATTGTTATAAGATTTTGTACCTTAACCACCTTATTTTGTACCAACTGTTAACCTTGCAGATCGCCTACCCTAAAAATGATTATGATAGGGCCCTTGTTTGATCGAGGTTTTGAAATTCTGTCTTCTTTTCGAATACAGCGAAGATATTCGAAAGGTATTCCCAGCATAGGCACTCGTTGGACATTTACGGTGTATGACATTACACAAGCGCGACGTATTTTTGTTATAATCACGCGTACGCAACGTTACTGACAATTCATAGGATCTTATCGTAATATAATGGAAAACACATCCACAAGTCTAATAAAGGCTAGTGTTTGCAAATAAGGATGCACCCAGTACTTTTTTCTTAGTTATTTTTTCTTTACGTAACGTGTGTAAATGTAGTAAATAGCAGCAACTTCTTCCGCGTCCATCTTTGAAATGGCTCGATATAACCGCAAATCGCAACGGTTCTTCAACCGCACGTTGTGGTTGCGAATGCGGCTGCCCGCGATCCGCCTGCCCGCGATCCGCCTGCCCGCGATCCGCCTGGCCGCGATCCGCCTGGCCGCGATCCGCCTGGCCGCGATCCGCCTGGCCGCGATCCGCCTGGCCGCGATCCGCCTGGCCGCGATCCGCCTGGCCGCGATCCGCCTGGCCGCATTCGCTACCGCATCCTGCGGTCAGCCGCACGGCTACCCGCATAGTGCGTATGAACCCTTAGTGTACCCTTCGATGTCGTTACATCATGTTTTGTCGTTTCTTATTTCTAGGACCTCGCCAAAAGGCTGCTAGTCGGCAAGTCGGCATCAGTTGACGCAGAGAAGTCGATGTTAAGTAAACTGAAGCAGGAGTGCGGCGGAGGCTTCACGTGCAAGCTGGAGGGCATGTTCAAGGACATGGAGCTCTCCAAGGACATTAATATTACGTATAAACAAGTATGTACGAATCACGTAAGTTTTGGCTGTTTAAACAAGGTTGCCAGTAGAACCAAGTTATACCGTTGAGTTCTAGAAATGATACAAAGGATTATGGATAGATTGGTACAACTCTCCAATAGTGATGGCATGTATATCATTGGATAGGTAATTTTAACAATATCTGATATAGCAACGTTCTTGAAATGTTCGTTCTGAGTTATAGACACTCGTATTAGGGTAAATATAAATTATTTTTTCAATTATTATCTTACTATTTGGGGGAAAAATAACAACAATAACATTCGTAATTATGTCGTTGTAGTTAATTGCTTTTATTTTAATAGTTATCAAGAACAAATACTTCGTTTTGTGACAGACACCCCCGCCGAGCCCTTCTCCCATTTCGAATCCGTTGAAGCGGTGCGCGTGCGCAGCATTCCCACAGGTATCTGTCGATTATTGGTTTTCTTTGTGACCGTATGCGACTACCCTCCATTTTTTTATTTCATTTTTTTTATACCCCTCTACCCCCACAATCTTCTCGGACACTACCTTGTTAATTGATAAATTCGCCTATCGTAACGGAATATTTACCTGCATATCGATCAGATAGTTGTAATGGAAGAACATCGCAATTGTGTAATGTGTCGGAGAGGGCTGTACTGTGAAAGATTCCAAATACATGTTTTGACGAATAATATTCGAAGTGCGCGACCAGAATTTGCTGCTTATATTCAAAAACATGCCGTATTGGATGTTAGTTTTATTATTATTTTATAGATAGATATGTAGCAAAAAGTATTTTATTATTTTGTATATCATTATGTAAGTAAACAGTAGTGAGATGAAATGGCAAAATGCTATATTCCATGTAGTGAATATGCTTTTTCAACTACTCAAATGTCTTTTTTCATGATTTTCAGGTGATATTCGATAACACACGAAGTGTATGTATGCCATTGATGTTGGCAGAGAATTGAAAATTCAATTAGACTACCTATTGTTTCAGAAGTGCAAGAAGCTATGAACCTGTTGTACAAATTTTTCATAAACTTCATGTCCCTGAGTGCACGAGAGCTCCTAATACTCCTGGACACTGTAGACTGTTCAATTTCTTTGTGAATTCAAGTTGTATATTCCTGTTGCTGCTAGAGTATGTAAACAGTATCTCGAAGGAAATAATTGGGATGAGCTACCTGATTTTTGCAATGCTTCTCAGTAATTTTTGTGACATATGTACTACGAGCAGCTATCAAACGCGGATCAGGGTCATATTTCAGAGTACAAGGATAAATGTATTTCTCGTTAATCCCGGCAGATTAACGAGAAATGCATTTTTTCATAGGACCTAATAGTGTTCAGTTCTATGCCGTTTCTGAGCAAAACTCTCTCACTCAGCAAAAGGTGCAAAGGTCCCAGAATAGCATTAGGCATATTACTGAGGTAATTTAGTACAGATTTTCATGAAAGACTTTCTTTCTGACATCTTAATCTAAACGTACGTAATGGTACGGTTTTTAACACGTGAATTGAATATGTGATACTTCCCTTGGCAGTGGATCACATCGACAGAAACAATGTTTTGGAGAGAAAATTATTTCTTCCAAAAAAAATCTTTGGTACCAAAGCAGTTATCATATCGCACACCTAGGGTAGATCTAAAGTAAGACAACTCAAAAATTGTGTTCGTAGTAATTTGTATTCACAATGATAACTCATAAGTCACAATTTGCGTTGTTGTGCGTTTTTGAGTTGTCTTACTTTAGATCTAGGTGTGCGATATGTGATGTGTTCATATGTATGATATGTGGTGTGATATTTCTACATGGGTTGATAAGGTCGCGGGGCATCCGCATCCAGCCAAAAGGTGCTACGGCCTCTGAAGTTAGGGAATATAGACCTGTTGCACTACTGTATTTGCAAAGGTCTTCGACGCTGCGTTGTGCTCTTCTATCCATTCGAAAGTAGAAACTCAGCATAACGATGCGCAGCATAGTTTCCGAACGGGCCGCAGCACAAATTGAAATTTAATGTGTTTTGTCCAGGTCGCCCTAGTGTTATATTGTACTAGTGGAGTATTTCAGAGTTAGGAGCCCAACTGGACATCACTTTTGATTTCCCAAATCACCAAATGACTTCTCCCGCTCTGGAGGGAGCGGGAGGGCATGTCAGAACTGGACGTCACTTACTTCAACTTCAGGAAGGCATTTTATAGTGTAGATAATGACTTTCTGTCAGGTAAATTTGCAAAGGCTGGTTTCATTCCAGCTCTTCTAAAGTTCTTTTCCAGGTGCTTGAGTAATCGAAAACAAATTGTAGAATACGCTGGCTTCACCTCCGAGTCATATTGTATCCTTACAGGGGTACACCAGGGTACTAATTTAGGGCCGTTAGAATTTATTATATTGGTAAATCACCTTCCTGTGTATAGTGAAAGATTCTGGTTGCTTGGTATTTTCCGAAGATCGATGTTATTCATGCGGATACCAATTTAGCGCTGGCTAAATATGTATTTTTTGGGTTATGCTGAATAATCCGCAAATCCGCTAGTATCTTTGGGATTGTTCGCTCCAAACAGTAGGCTGCGGCAGGCGCCGAGAGAGTGTCTATTTAAAGTCCCGGTGGCCCGTACAAACTTGTTTAAGTTTTCACCACCGGTGCAGGCAATAAATATACTCAACAGCGTATATCTGCAATTGGATATCTTTGCTGGTTCTTTGGCGGAATTCCAGAGGGTGACACTTAAGTTATTGTCATCTGTTTGAATTGGAACCTGTCAGTCAGGACCGTCAGAAATATTTCAATTTTGTTGGAGATATCTAATTGATTTTTGGGTGACGTCTCTGAGGGTGGAATTTGTGACTACATTGCTGTATTGGGTTCCCACCTGTAAAAACATACGTTTTTTTTTTTGTTTAGCGTATACTGTCCCACTGCTGGGCAAGGCCTCCCCCAATTTCTTTCAGGAACTCTTGTCCCGCGCCACCTCAAACCAGTCGTCGCGGTACGCATCTAGGTCATCTCGCCACCGCTTTCTGGGCCGACCGCAGTGGCGTCGTCCATCTTCAGGCACCCCTTGTGTGCAAACATTTGCCCAAAAACATACGTTAATGGCTTTTTTTTTTCAAGTTTTATAGCAGCTTAATATTTCAGAGAGGCTGTTGTACCGCTTACATAAATACCAGAACTTATTGAAGTCATTTTTAATTGTGTGCTCAGGTGGCTACAAATTATACATTTTCGGGCCACATAACGCGAAGATTGACGCGCAAATAATGCATGACATCATTAATGATCAAGAACATCCTTTACATTGTTTGCTACAAGAAAACGACGCATTTATTTAAACCGTGGTTTTAGATAGCTTGCGTAATATCGAGCTTGCGACTATGAAAGGTTCGTACCACCAACAAAAGATCGCCAAGAATCGCAGCTAACGACTGAAACAAATAAATGAAGCATGAGCTGTTACAATATGCCGGTTGATAGTGGAGGTGGTAAACGGCAGTAGGAGGAATTTCTAGCTTTTGCCGCAATAAACATTTTATAGAGCTCCGCCCCACATGTTCGATGATTTAAAAAAAAATCACCGCATCCATTTTAATCCACTTCCACGCTCTTAACACAATATACACGCAGATGAATTCCTGAACCTCTCATAAGAGAAAAAGTGGATTTACCTAATCTTTTATACACTTACGTTGAAATGAAGAAGCAGAAGGGCTGAGTTTCAACGTCTCGAAGCTAACCATATAGAAAACTTCCCAAAAGTCACAGAAAATCAAATAATTTTAGTGGCCTTGAGTACTTATCAACTAGAACTAGCCAGGTCTAACTGCAGAGAACATCTCCAGAATGGTTTATACCTGATAGTAACTTATATAGAAAATCCACTGGAGGTCCTTCCTGACTACGGAAAATGAAGAAGTGTGGCTTTGACGTGGATGCAATCGCGACACGTCAGAGCCAGGATTTACTACTGTTATAGTTTAATAAAAATAATGACAATAAGGCCAACAATATAGTCCAACACTATTGTACATGTTTGTCAGCGTACCATGGCCACATGTGCAAATATTGTATCCTTACTATGGTATTTGGGGTTTGCCAATCCTGAAGGCCTATTCGTTGCACCAGCAATGTTGCTCAATGATTTGATCATAGACAATCCTTAAATAATGTTAAACAATAAACTGTTATGAATACATTTTGTTATTATTTCCATTACCTCCCTCTCCCCCTCCTACAGCCAACCTAACCCACCCCTTCCCCTAAAACTCGTTTAAACATTGAAATATGGTTTTAAATTTTACCCTTTTATAGGTATCTATTACTCGGGACGAACAAACATTATAGTCAAGAACGCCACAGAACGTTTTCTTCCAAATAAAAAGATCTATCCAGTGAATAATGTCATTACTATTGTTGTTGTACCAGGTCCCATACATTTTAGACCATTGGCCTTTGAAGCATTTTTTTACAATATCTATAAAACGGTTTGCTTGTTTTATCTTGTAGCATCAGTAACAAATGTGCAGTCGATTGACGAGAAGTCACGGTATAGTTGTATAATAACGGTAAATTACGTGTTTTTAGCAAAATCTGCTGATAATGACTACCAATAAGGAACCAGTTAGTAACGTAAAATTGACTGCACATTCGAATTAATAATGTTACATCCAATTCAAACAATCTGGCAGCGCTGGTTTTACAGAATTTTCTAATGAATTTTTGCATGCCGAGAAGTTTTCAGAGATTTTTGAGAGGAGACGGATGGAAGTCGAGGTACCAGAGCAGCGCGCCAGCCGGAGTATTGCCATAACCGTGTTGTGTGCGACGTAATAAATGTTTGTATGTAGCACTTAGCGGCGTCGCAGGAGGGCGGCGGGCTGGAGCTGAGCGTGTATATCCTGACGATGGGCTTCTGGCCGTCGTACGCGCCGGCCGAGGTGCGCCTGCCGGCGCAGCTCACGCGCCACCAGGAGCACTTCACGAAGTTCTACCTGGCCAAGCACTCGGGCCGCAAGCTGCAGTGGCAGGCCACGCTCGGCCACTGCGTGCTGAGAGCGCACTTCACACAGGTACCATACCCTGTTGTTTTTGTAATCCCGCTCTTCCACCTGAGATTTCAAAAGAAGCTACTTTTTGGTATAAAATTTACCATATTGGACGCGAATAATGTAGTTTTCGATCAGTTTTTTTTTTTTTTTTAAATCATATTCGTAGTTCTAAAGATTACCTTTAACAAACATATGAAGAAGGGCGCGGCGCGCGAATGGCAGACGTTTTGAGGGACTGTCTTATGTAATTTTGACATTCGAAAAGTGCTGATTCTTAACCTAATTTGAATAAATTACCAGATTTTGATAAAAAAAAACAATCACCTCTTTACAAAATTTGTTATATAATTATATGCTATATTTTCGTACTACCTTAAACAGCAATAATTAAAAAAAATACCGTGTAATATTCCAGGGTAACAAAGAGCTCCAGGTGTCGCTGTTTCAAGCGCTCTGTTTGCTGCTCTTCAACGATGGAGACAGTCTCTCTTTCGAAGAAATTAAGACTGCAACTAACATTGAGGTAAGAACAAAATTATTAAAAACTATCAGTTGTATGATCTGTTCCTAATATATCTAACTAGCTTCTGCCCGCGACTTCGTCCGCGTCAAACTTTTCCTCCCCTGACCCTTCCCGTCGCATCGCAGCCTGCCAGTTTTCGTACATTTCTCGTTGCTGTCCCGCTCCTTTTGATCGTAGTGTGATGTTATTAGCCTCTAGACTTCCCCAATAAGTAGGCTATCCAACACAAAAAGATTCTTTCAATTCGGACCAGCAGTTCCTGAGATAACCGCGTTCAATCAAACAAACAATCTCTTAAGCTTTATTATTATCGTATAGATGAAAATGCAAACAAATAGATTAGAAAACGTAACCGTGGATGCCAATTTGTATTACCACTTACAAGTTAAGCACTTATTTGATTTATAACACTTAAACCTAAAATTCTAATTTTAAATAACAACTAGCTTCTGCCCGCAACTTCGCCCGCGTTAAATTTCTTGTTCCTCCGACCCTTCCCGTCGCGTCGAATCGCCTACCCGTGCGATTTTCCCCGTTTTTGCAACATTTTACATTACAGCTCCGCTCCTCTTGGTTGTAGCGTGATGTTATATAGCCTATAACCTTCCTCAATAGTTAGTTTGGGTTAGTTTTGGGTAGTTAGGTAGTTGTACTTGCCGGCACAAAGGAACTTTTGCGTTGACATCTTGATATCAGGTACAATACTTTGTATTTTACGTGTTATTAGTTTGTTTGCGTACTCTTGTTTTTACCAACTATTCCATTGTTCACTTTTAATACGGCTACTAATGCCAGTGACCTTTGTACGTAAACATAACCTTACTTTGGTTTGGTGACAGAACTCCTTCTTTACATCTAAATTTCATTTTTCACATAAACTAATCTTCGCGTAGACTACTGGCATCATTATCTTCTCTCTTTCATTTTCTTGTCGCTTCCTTTTCTTTATAATCATGATTATGACTCGCAGCGCCCGTGCTCGCCTGGAAGAGTCCAAACTCAAACAGGCTTTGAGCGAATTACAGGCGTCAAAGGAGCTCTGTGACCAACTGAATAAGGAAATCGATGACAATGAGAAGGTGCTCTTCGATGCCCATGATAATAATAGGAAGTTAAAAATAGAAATGGCTCAGATATACAGGGTGTCCAAGAACCTGGCGTCCAACTGGATTCCCACGATGCCCCAAGTTCTAACAGTACTCAGAAAAATATTTTAAAAAATCCACCCCATGTACTTACAGAATTATACTGATTTCAAAAAAAAAGGGGAAATGAGCACCCTGTGACATACTTTTGAATGCTGTGACTGCTAATGCTGATAATTTCGATATTTCTTGGAGGTTTTGTAATCTAGGGTATTGCTGTGTCTAAATAGAATGTAAAAATAAAGTACTTATTGTACCATTTTAAAATAAAATATTATTTTAACTAAAGGTGATATGGAAAACTATTGAATTTCGCAACTTTGACCGACTGTAGTGTAAAAAAATGTACCAAAATAGTATGGCAAGTGACGTCAAATTTTGACGCGTTTATTCCTCTTTTTAAAAAGGTATAATACTTACACATTAATTAGAAAAAAAAAATTTTGATAATATTTTTACTCAACAACCCAATTTTTACGAAGTGCCTACCTACTAACGGTAACTGTCGGACCCTTTCTTATCTTAGAAACTGTTATGTTACTACTATTATTTACTTCGGTTCCAAGAGTGAGCAAGAAGGAAATACACACAGGTAGATGGGTTCCCAGTAGAATAAAAGCAAAGAATGTTAGTTTAAAGATATTTTATTACAATAAATGTTCAAAATGTTGACCACCCGCGGCAATACAAGCTCTCACTCTCCTTAAAAAGGACCGCTTTATGTTTCGCGAGTAACTTTTTTGACGTATCACCTGCACTGCTTGTGTTATCTTCTCACGAAGGTCAGCGATGTCATTAATGGGCTTCGCATAAACGAGCTCCTTCATAGTTCCCCAGAAAAAAAAATCCAGCGGATTTAAGTCAGGTGAGCGGGCTGGCCACGGGATTGTTCCTGATCGCCCAATCCACCTGTTCGGGTATTGCTCGTCCAAAAACTCTCTAACGGATACGCGAAAATGTGCTGGACAGCCGTCGTGTTGGAACCACATATCTGGTGGGGTCTCTTCTAGTAAGTTTGGCAAATCATTTTGAAGAAAATTTAAATATGATTCGCCAGTCAAATTCTCGGGCATCTCAAATGGACCAATAATATTCCCACAGAGAATACCGGTCCACATGTTCACTTTGAACCGGTACTGGGATCTATCTTCTCGCATCAAGTGCGGATTTTCCACATGCCACTCGTGCAAGTTGTGTAGGTTCATGTAGCCATCCTTCTTAAATGTTGATTCATCTGACCACAAAATTTTGTCGATAAAGTTTTCGTCTTCTCGATGTTTTTGCAGGATTGTTTCACAAAACGCGACTCGGCTCGGATAGTCTCGAGGTAAAAGACTTTGCACTCGCTGTACGTGGTACGGATGATATTCTTCTTTTTGGAGAATACTGTGTGCTGTGCTCTTCGGTATCCCCGTATCAGCTTCTATTCCTCGCACAGAGATGCTTGGATTTGCCGACACCGCCTCTAAAACTTCATCGCGTATGAAGTCATTTACGGGTCGTCCTTCACCAGCTACTTGATTGGGGAACCGCCCGTCACATAGTGATCTGTGCACATTAATGAAAACTCGATGGTCGGGATATCGCGTAGCCCTCGGATACCTTTCTCTGTAAAGTCTCGCTGCAGCTCGTCCATTACCTCTACATTCTCCATAAATGTAGTGCATATTTGCGTATTCTTGCGGAGTGTAGGTCGCCATGGTAGCACACACAAAACACAAACTGTCCAAACACAGGCAAAGGTCGTCGTAAAGAGTTCGTTTCAAAGTCCAGAGCACAAAGAGTAATCGAGTCCAATAAACAAAGCTTTAAATCGTAGTACGTGATCAATGGTAACAATAAGAGAGAGGTGCGTAGTAACGGCAGGAGGCAGTGACGCGTACTGACCGTACTGTTATCCTAGCACGATCCCAGATAGCGTCACTATCTATCTCACTCGCACCTCTAACCTTTTTCTCCCTCACTCTTACCTGAATAATGGGGTACCATAAAGAAGAACCAGCAAATCGCAAAGATAGTTTCTGTCTTGCTCCCTCCTGTTGTAATAACGAATCACTATGGTGAGATGCATGCACATACCGTCCCTTACGGTCTAACCTGTTTTTTGAGAGGCCTGTTGTTATTTTTATGAGCATACAATAGTAATTCTTTAGAGGTTAGATTCAATTCGTCGTAAATTTTTCTTTCTAAGAATTCTGTAAGACATCGTAAAAATTGGGTTGTTGAGTAAAAATATTATCAAAAATTTTTTTTTTCAAATTAATGTGTAAGTATTATACCTTTTTAAAAAGAGGAATAAACGCGTCAAAATTTGACGTCACTTGCCATACTATTTTGGTACATTTTTTTTACACTACAGTCGGTCAAAGTTGCGAAATTCAATAGTTTTCCATATCACCTTTAGTTAAAATAATATTTTATTTTAAAATGGTACAATAAGTACTTTATTTTTACATTCTATTTAGACACAGCAATACCCTAGATTACAAAACCTCCAAGAAATATCGAAATTATCAGCATTAGCAGTCACAGCATTCAAAAGTATGTCACAGGGTGCTCATTTCCCCTTTTTTTTTGAAATCAGTATAATTCTGTAAGTACATGGGGTGGATTTTTTAAAATATTTTTCTGAGTACTGTTAGAACTTGGGGCATCGTGGGAATCCAGTTGGACGCCAGGTTCTTGGACACCCTGTATAATCAATACACTGATGCCATCGAAGAACGCGACAGGCTTCAGCTTGTTATGGACGGATTCAGCCAGTGTAGCATAGAGTATGAACAAGCTTTTAGTCATAAACATTTATTACAACAACAGCTACATGAGGCACAAAGTCAAATTTCGGAACTTCAGACTATAAACTCAAATATCACCGCCTCGCTGAATCAGAGTCTGTTCGATGAGTTGATGCCTGTTGCCCCCTCAATGGTTTCGGCCATTAATCCCTCCTACACTATAAATTTGACAGATCATAATAATTCAAAGTCATGTAACTCATTGAGGGTAGTCACCAGTACTAATAAACTTAAAAAATACATAAAAATCAATAAATACATTGTTAAAACAAAAAAGCAGGTTAAAAAACATAAGTTCTTTATTAAAAATGTTAAACTTAATAGAGAAAGGCTAAATTTACTAAAACAATTGGATATGTATTCTTATAATTTGGAACAAAGTACTAGGAAGTACAAAATTGACACAGAATTCTTGCAATCTGAACTAGACTATTTACAGGAGAAACTTAGTTCAATGACCATTAAATATAATACCTCAGAAGAGCTCATGAGGGAATATGTGTTGGCAATGAATGTGCTGGTAAACTCAAAACAAAACAACTGTGAGCAGTGTCAAACACCATCCAATGTACCTACACCGGAACATTCATTGACAACATGCAATACCACCTTACCACAGCTCTGTGTTGATTTAACATCTCCTACTATTAGTTGTCCCAATAAACCGTGTGAACAAATTGTAAAACATGATATAGTATTATTTTGCGATGAGATTGGAAAGGAGTTAGGTTACTTGTTGGCAGATGAATATCCGGGGCACTCCATAATAAATAATTGCATGCCTGGGTGTTCACTATTTCATATTATGAAAGAAATTATTAAATGTAATTTTCACCAGGATACCACATTAATAATATTTATGGGAAATAGGGGAAATTTGGAGAAAGGAGAATTGCTACAATATTATGGAACATTGTGTAATCTTAAGTTGAGAAAAATTGTATTGTTTACATTCCCTTACAGTAACAGTTTGCCACAGGAAGAAAATAGGTTAAGATTTGAAATTAATATGACATTGCATAATTTGACATTTCATAATAATTTATTTCACTTATTGGATACCAGCAATTATGTTAGTAATAATTTAGATTTAACAAAAGATAGGCATAATAATGCTATGTACTATCTCTCAAATTATCATAGAAGACAGATAGCAGCATCGCTAGCATATTTTGTTTCTATTACAGCCAAGAATTTGGCTAAACAACTTGCTTCTTTTGAGCAATGCAATGACATTTTAAACTGTACTGCCAATAATTTGGCAGCACTTGTAGATATTGATTTCCATTTAAATTAGAAATTAAGACAATAGAGGCAACCTCTAGCAACAATGTTAGTATGGCAAATAAGAAATCAAATGTAAGTGTAAAAGAATTAAATCGTATCAACCTGGTGCATCAAAATATTCAAGGGTTTTTGAACAAAGATTTAGAAGTAGAATTTTTCCTGAACTGTAACAATATAGATATTCTTTGTATAACAGAACATTGGCTTAAAAGCCACCAGTTCATATTCAATTTTAGTAACCACCAGGTTGGTAGTTCGTTCAGCAGAGAAAAAGCTATACATGGTGGCTCACTAATTTTAGTAAATAACCAGCTCAAATTTAAAGACCGTAAGGATATTGTGAGCCTCTCTGTTGAGCGGACAATTGAAATAGCCTGTATTGAATTGGAGCAGTTCATTGTATTAAGTGTGTACAGACCTCCTTCAGGATTGTATGATTGTTTTGAAAAGGTAATGGATGAAGTGTTGCACAAAATGTCTAATTCAAATAAGTTTATCATCACTTGCGGTGATTTTAATGTTAACTTGTTAGAAACTTCTGGGTTAAGTACTAAAATTATAAGTTTGTTTCAGTCATACAATCTTGCCAACCAATTCTTGGAGCCAACTAGAATAACTCCCACTAGTGCCACATGCTTAGATAACATTTATACAGATGTTAAAGCAATCCATAAAGAAATGATTAATTTATTAGACTCAGATCATTGTGGTCAATTGATCACTATTCCAAATGTAAACATAAAAAAAACTAAGAAGGATATCACTGTTAACCCAAAAACTGTTAATCGCTTGGAAATGTTTAGAACTAAACTTTCGAATAATCTACCACTTGTGTTGCCAAATGATGACCCTAATGGACAATATAATGATTTTTTTAAAATGTATTGCACACAATTTGATAACATATTTATTCCAAAGACTTTTTCGGTTAGTATTAACGCTTCTTTTAGTGATTGGGCCACCACTGGTATACATAAAAGTAGAAAACGACTTTATGAATTATATGATGAACGGACTTGTATAAACACTGCTGAATTTAATTTGTATGTCAAAAATTATTCTAAATTATTTAAAAAAGTTTGTAGCATAGCCAAGTCACGTTATTTGAGTTTAAAAATTAAAAATAGCAGTAATGTAATTAACACGACTTGGACTATCATTAATAGCGAAACAGGAAGGTCATGCAACCGAAGTAGTGACTACAGTCTAGCTATTGAGGATAATATAATTAAATCAGATTCTCAAGTCGCCGCGGCCTTTGAAAATTTCTTTGCAGAGATTCCAGTATCTACTACCAAATCTTTGAACTCATCACCCACTGCTGCAGAGTCTCTACTTAAAGAAAACGTTCCTGTTTGTGATAGTGAATTTCATTTCCAATATATAACCTGTAACGATATCGTTAAAACTTTTCACTCTTTGAATGTAAAAAAGACCGCCGATTTATGGGGTAATTCTGTGGATACTGCTAAGTCGATCATAAACATTGTAGCACCAACTTTAGCTGTTATTTTTAATAATTGTATTGACCGTGGCGAGTTTCCTGATCTTATGAAAAACAGTAAAATAATACCGTTGTTTAAGTCGGGTAGCACATCAGACCCTACTAACTATAGACCAATTTCAGTGCTACCTACCTTCAGTAAAATTTTTGAAAAACTTATTCTAAATCAATTGCAACGATTTTTTAATAAACATAACTTATTACACAACAAACAGTTTGGTTTCACAAAGGGTCGTTCAACTACCGATGCCGGAGTTGAACTTTTAGGTCATATATATAATGCGTGGGAGGACAAATGCGATGCTTTGGGTATTTTTTGCGATTTGTCCAAGGCATTCGATTGTGTTCTTCATGAAACCTTGATCAGGAAACTTCACCACTACGGAATCCGGAACGCCTCTATGGATCTTCTTACTTCATACCTAAGTGATAGGATTCAGAGAGTTGACGTCAACGGAAAAAGATCACCTGGATCTAAAGTTAGAATGGGGGTCCCTCAGGGCTGAATTTTAGGCCCATTTTTATTTCTTATTTATATAAATGACTTGCCTTACCTCATAAAGGATAAACATGATATAGTGTTGTTTGCGGACGACACTTCACTTTTATTCAAACTCAGACGTCAGCAGTTGGTTACTGACAATGTAAATAGAGCACTTGCTAATGTAGTTAACTGGTTTAATGTTAATAACCTACTTCTTAACGAGAAAAAAACCAAATGTATTAAGTTTACGATACCTCATGTTAGACAAGTAGAAACTAGTGTCCTCATAAAGGGTGAAGTGTTGAAACCCGAAGATACCACAGTATTCTTAGGCATAACTCTGGATGCCAAGCTTCAATGGGGCCCCCATATAGATAAATTGTCAAAAAAGCTTAGCTCTGCAGCATACGCTGTTAAAAAAACTCGTGATTTAACTGATTTAGAGACAGCCCGTTTAGTTTACTTTAGTTATTTTCATAGCGTGATGTCGTACGGTATTCTGCTGTGGGGAAATGCCGCCGATATTCAGACAATTTTTGTTTTACAAAAAAGGGCAATTCGTTCGATTTATAAATTAAGTCCCAGATACTCCCTCAGAGACAAATATAAAGAGATTAATATAATGACTGTGCCTTCTCAGTATATTTATGAAAATCTGCTGTATGCACATAAAAATATTAATCTGTTTAAAAGATACAGTGATATCCATAATGTTAATACTAGAAACAAACAAAAATTTGTTGTTCCTAAGACCAGGCTCAAGAAAATAGGTGGCTCGTTTAGATGCCAATGTATTCGTTTTTATAATAAACTTCCTAGCCTCATTCAAGAACTAAGCCTCAATAAATTCAAATCTTTTATAAAGCGTAAATTATGTCAGAAAGCCTATTATACTGTTAAAGACTATATTGAGGATAAAACGGCCTGGGATTGAACTGCTCCAATAAATCTACACTGAATGTTGTTTTATTATTATTATTTTGCTATTTTTTACTCTTTTTTTTACTATTTCACATGACATGAATATTAATTGTATGAATATTACTTTGATTATTGAGAATTTGAGGACTATGTGGGTCACTGTGTCACTTTTGACTATGGTCTGGCAGTTTGAGTAGTTAGTGGCAATATCTGTGTGGTTCTTTCATCAAAAGACCATTTCAGACACCGATCTACATGGTCATCAAATGATCTGACCAACAAAATTATATCCGTTTCTTTTTTTTATATATACACATTGACATTGATAATTTTTTATATATACAATGACATGAATATTTACTTTGTAAAGTATTGTATTGTTTTAATTATTGTGAATGTGAAGACTATGTGGGTCTTTTTTTAAATCTTTTTTTTTCTTTCGTTCTCAGTAATCACGATCTGGCAGCTTGAGTAATTTATGTGGCCTACCCAAATGTCCTTTCTTTGGTACTGTTCGTCAAAGCGTTGGGCTCCTTATTTTCCGAGTTGAGCTAAACGATTAGTGACAAATGCTTGCACTGACTGGACAGGTCCACTCAATCTGTGTGGTTCTTTCTTCAAAAGACCATTTCAGACACCGATCTACATGGTCATCAAATGATCTGACCACCAAAATTATATACGTTTCTTTTTTTTTTATACACATTGACATTGATAATTTTTTATATATACAATGACATGAATATTTACTTTGTAAAGTATCGTATTTTTTAATTATTGTGAATGTGAAGACTATGTGGGTCTTTTTTTAATTTTGTTTTCTTTCGTTCTTAGTAATCATGATCTGGCAGTTTGAGTAATTTATGTGGCCTACCCAAATGTCCTTTCTTTGGTACTGTTCGTCAAAGCGTTGGGCTCCTTATCTTCCGAGTTGAGCTAAACGATTAGTGACAAATGCTTGCACTGACTGGACAGGTCCACTCAATCTGTGTGGTTCTTTCTTCAAAAGACCATTTCAGTCACCAATCTACATGATCTTCACATGATGTGAACAAGATTATGTCTGGACTTTAAAAGAGACTGTGACCTCTGAGTTTGTTTCGGCCTTTCTTCTCAGAGTAGTCAGTTAGGAAACGCCGAACTCATCTAGTTTAAAAAAATATCATTGACATGTAAAAGTGTTTGTACGAACCTACTTACAGAAATAAAATCATTTATCATTTAATAAATAGGCTACCCAACACAAAAATATTTTTTCGATTCGGTCCAGTTGTTCCTGAGATTAGCGCGTTCAATCAAACAAACAAACTCTTCAGCTTTATAATATTACTAGCTTCTGCCCGCGACTTCGTCCGCGTCAAACTTTTCCTCCCCTGACCCTTCCCGTCGCATCGCAGCCTGCCAGTTTTCGTACATTTCTCGTTGCTGCCCCGCTCCTTTTGATCGTAGTGTGATGTTATTAGCCTATAGACTTCCCCAATAAGTAGGCTATCCAACACAAAAAGATTCTTTCAATTCGGACCAGCAGTTCCTGAGATAACCGCGTTCAATCAAACAAACAATCTCTTAAGCTTTATTATAATCGTATAGATGAAAATGCAAACAAATAGATTAGAAAACGTAACCGTGGATGCCAATTTGTATTACCACTTACAAGTTAAGCACTTATTTGATTTATAACACTTAAACCTAAAATTCTAATTTTAAATAACAACTAGCTTCTGCCCGCAACTTCGCCCGCGTTAAATTTCTTGTTCCCCCGACCCTTCCCGTCGCGTCGAATTGCCTACCCGTGCGATTTCCTCCGTTTTTGCAACATTTTTCATTACTGCTCCGCTCCTCTTGGTTAGGTTAGCGTGATGTTATATGTATAGCCTATAGCCTTCCTCGATAAATAGGCCAACACAAAAAAAAAAATTCAATTCAGACCAGGAGCTTCTGAGATTAGCGCGTTCAATCAAACAAACAAACTCTTCAGCTTTATAATATTTGTATAGATACTATATATAGTATTGATATATAGTATAGATAACGATGTTATTCAAACAGAAATATTGGTGGAAGAAACGGTAAGATATAATGTTGAAACCCTTTTAAATACAGGTGAATAGTGATTGTAAGAATTTGACTTTTGTTGTTATAACATTTTTATGTCACGAAGTAACGCGCGCTTTACTTGTGGTTACCAAGTATACAAACAAGCTGTGTAAGTGTATGTAAGCTCAGGAGGTCTCGGTACCGTCCTAGAAAATGGCGAAGTGGGAAGTGTTTGTTATGTTCTGACTCTACTCATCTTCGCGCACACATTCACAGCGTGATTGTACACTTGGTTAACACAAGAAGAACGCGCATTTCTTCATGAATAAGAGATCGGATATTCAGATTCATATTCACCTAAAGCTGAAATGTTGGCTAATATGGAATACGCGTTTTAACCGTGTTTTGTGTGTTGTTTTAACTAACACATAGGTACCACCCCACACACATAATTATGTATTTGCATCTGGAGTTAAACATTAATTTTAAATTAATATGATCTAAGAAACCCGGCTTTAATAAAAAATATGCATCCGAATATCCGATCACTATTAATGAGATAAAAATACTGTAACATTTTCATCAAATATTTTTGGAACATACCATACGGTGCATATGCACTGACTTCTTGACCAGAAGGTCAATATATTTATGAACAGGCCCTTAATTTATATTAATAGTGACTTATATACAGGCGTATCCCTAAATTTTCTTTTTTACGCCTCAATTGCGATGTTCATACAGTAAATTCATTATAATCAATTTTCATGTGCAAAAACAACATTAAGACATTATGCGTCTAACTTGAGCAGGATATCTTGGAAGAAGTCTTCCACGAATCAATCTCATTGGTGTTATCTTACTATTAGCTAGGAAAAAGCAAAAGTGATTAATTTCCGCGTAACATGTGCAGGACACAAATGTTCTCTATGGTGCCGGACGTAAAGAATAGCACCACCCCATTTCTTCCCGTGAGTGTCGTAAGAGCCGGCTAAGGGACCTACTAGAGAATGGGCAGCAGCGTTCTCTATACATTTTACCACCATACTGCGATCGCCAATCCGCCTGCCAAGCGTGGCGATTATGGCAAACCCCCCCAAATTGGAGGAGGCATAAGTCCAGCAGTGGACGAGTTGCAGCTGAAATGATAAATAAATAAATAAATATATATCTTAGGACAACCAACACACCGTTATCTGATCCCAAACTAGGCAGAGCCTGTACTATGGCAACCAGACAATTGATAAACATACTTATATATTTCTAAATACATACACTATTTATAACTCAAGAACGGCTGAACCGATTTGGCTGACAATTGGTAAAACCAGGAAACGGACATAAGATACTTTTTTTTATCTCTTTCGACTATAAAGAGGAAAGATTTGATAGTTTGTTTGTATTGAATAGGCTCCGAAACTACTGGTCCGAATTGAAAAATTCTTTTTGGGTTGGGTAGCCTATTTATTGAGGAAGGCTAAAGGTTTTATAACATCACGCTACGATCAAAAGGAGAGGAGTTGCAACAAAAAAATTACAAAAATTGGCAGGCAATTTGATGCGTCGGGAAGGATTACGGGAGCAAAATAGATTATAGATTAATTACACCCAGACACAGAACAAATGATCGTGCTCATCACACAAAGATTTGTCCTGGGTGGGAATCGAACCCACGGCCTCATTCTTAGCAGTCAGGGTCATTAATCAGTAGACTAACAGGCCAGTGTATGATGTTGATGTTGGTGACGGTCAGGAGGGCGAGCTGCGTCGCACGCTGCAGTCGCTGGCGTGCGGCAAGGCGCGCGTGCTCAGCAAGGCGCCGCGCGGCCGCGAGGTCGACGACACCGACCACTTCGCCTTCAACGCCGACTTCACCAACAAGCTGTTCCGCATCAAGATCAACCAGATACAGATGAAGGAGACGGTCAGTACTCACTAGCACGCCTTTTATCAATAACTAGCTTTTCTCAGCGGCTTCGCCCACGCCCTCTTGAATCACTCTATTTAAAAAAAAACGCATCAAAATCCGTTGCGTAGTTTTAAAGATCTAAGCATACATAGGGACAGACAGAGGGAAGCGACTTTATTCTATACTATGTAGTGATAATCTTAATACGGGCTGGTGTACTCCACGTCAAAGCGCGTATATTATAAATGGGTGGGAGAATCCACCCCAGCTCCTCGAGGACTGCTATTAACGCCTTGGTGCTACTAATACGTAGGGTACAGACGCCAACACATCAAGCTACTACAATCTGTCAGATTTCTTTGATAGGTTTTCGACTTTATTTCTAGAGCATTAGGTTCAAGGTTCATTGGGAAAAATTGACAGTTTCGGGTAGCTTGACCTAGTGGCGTCTGTACCTGGATTGCTGAAGTATTTTGCCCTGTATGTGGCGTGTAAATTATTATCTTAGGAATCATTCAAACTCAACAGCTATTTGTATTAAACTAATTTCAAGCATTTATGAATTGTCAAATGAGTTGGTCAATCTAAAAGATGAAGCTAATTGCCCATTCCAAAGCAGGTCCCTATGGAGAAGAACAGGCAGAAACTCATGGCCACTCTTTTAGATCAGGCAATTGAAACTACGAAAATCCGACGTAGCTAGTCTTAGAACAATTTTTGTCGCCAATTATTTTAAAATAACGTAAAACTAAACTGAGCTGTCGGTATAAAAGAGAATATTGCTGCCATTCGTCTATATCGTGCTTAGTCGGATTTTCTTAGCGATTATGTTAAACCTCAAATTCTTTATCTTGCTGCTCGTTATTCAATTAATTTGAGGTCAGCCCAGCATCATGTTAGCCATCATCTCTCCGTTCTAGACGATTATCTTTTTTTTTTAAGTTACCTTCTTTTTAGAGCCATCTGAATTAATGTCAAGCGCATTTCTAGTCACATGGTCCACATACCGTCGCGTCATAATATACAAAAAAAAAACTTGTGTATTAAAAATAACTGATAGTTGTGGTAACGAAGATACCATTTCCACAATTTCCACATATCAGTATTTGTGAATTCGTTAGTAGATATTCATAGCAAAAACATGAATGTACATTTCAGAGCGAGGAACAGAAAGCGACGGAAGAGCGAGTATTCCAAGACAGACAGTACCAGATCGACGCGGCCATCGTCAGGGTCATGAAGATGCGCAAAGCGCTCTCACACAACCTGCTCATATCCGAGCTGTACAACCAGCTCAAGTTTCCCGTCAAGGTACGTATCCATGCACGCAATAGAAGCTTTACGCCATTCAATACAATGATAGTTTTGTGTGACAAGGATAGAAATTTCAAAATCGTTCAGGTTCTCTATTTTTCTACCGAATATATTTATTTTTTCAGAAATTATCTTTAATCTATGTATAAAATTAATGTTTATTTTTAAAATAGTCAATTAGCCTATTATTTGGGTTGATCGCCTGTTAGTAACAATTTCCGAAACTTACTCATCTAATAAGATAATGGCCTCCCAAGGGGGCATCCATAAATTACGTCACACGAATTTCATGATTTTTGACCCCCTCCCCCGTCCTTGTCACAGCTGGTCACATTTGTGAGACCCCCCCCCCCCTCACTAGTGTGACGGCACGAATTTTATAATTTTACATCTAGAAATAATTATTGAAGTAAAACAGCAATTCCGATTTTTTTTTTTTTTTTAATAAAATGAACATTAAATCAAACACTGCAAGAAATTAACCAAACAAAAAACGATTAATTATATTAATTAAAGATCAAACTTATATGCAAGGCATAGCAGCCACATCATTCTCGTTTGGGTTGTTCATGGTGCCGATTCCCTTATTCACAAACCTTTTTCTTTGTATTTCATTAAGAAGAGGACAAAAGAATAATCTTCTGTCCTTTCCTTAATGAAATAGAAAGAAAAAGATGCACTGAACTTAAATTTAGTTTAGTTTGTGAACAAGGGAATCGGTACCAATGTCAGGAATATTCGTTGTGTCCACATCTTTCTTCACAACCATACAGCATCATCGTTATCATCCAAACAAAGAATTTCTCTGGCACGTCTAGCAGAAATTCTTTGAGGACGAATCTTCACGATGGAAAAATCTTTTTGTTTCTTATGTATTTGCTTGTGTTGATTAGTGGCCTTAATGATGCAAAATATAGACCACAAATGCCACATGATCGCTTAAACAAGTATGCCTCGATACTGGGAATTGCCCCTGTGTAACTCGTTAGCTATTGAGCTATCATACGAATATGTGTTTTACTTAACACTTAGATTAAAATTGATTTTAAAATGTGACGTCACGAAATTTAGGACCCCCTTCCACCCCCTTGTCACACAATGTCACACTTCGTCCACCCCCTCCCTCCCCCTTAACGTGTGACGTAATTTATGGATGGCCCCGAAGACCACCACTTTTTATTAAGTTGTTGTAGGAGGCTATGCGCTTGCTTACGAAGTGGTAATATTGTCAAACGTTTGCTCCGCAGCCGGCAGACCTGAAGAAGCGCATCGAATCCCTCATCGACCGCGACTACATGGAGCGCGACAAAGACAACCCCAACCAGTACAACTACGTCGCGTAAGAAGTGGCCCACTAGCGGCCATGTTCGTGGCCCACTAGCGGCCATGTTCGTGGCCCACTAGCGGCCATGTTCGTGGCCCACTAGCGGCCATGCTCGTGGCCCACTAGCGGCCATGCTCGTGGCCCACTCACGGCCACGCTCGTCCGGCCGCCTTCACACTACGACACCACTGTTCACTAATAAAAATGTCTCATAATGATACGATGTTTGAACGATAGCAAGCCTATCATGTGGACCTCATGTTATAGTGTACTATAGTACATGATAGCTTACATCTAGGGAAGAGAAATGGAGGAGTCACAGAGCACGGAAGCGCAGACAGCTACTAGAGACGGAAGAAGTAATCAAATTCGTGGTGCTGTAAATGCACCCATCAAGTTCTACATGTCATTTGTATAGTAGTAAACGGTGACTCGCTCAGTTTATATAGGAAGTGTGGAAAATACAGCCTCTAGTGCAGCCTGGCCGTCTCCGTTCTCTGTGAGAGGAATAAATGGTCTAAGGGCCTGTTTCACCACGACTGAATAAGTTTACAATCGGTATAATGTTCCCACTGCTCGGAGACAGGCCTACTCTCTTCAGCCGGCGTAGCATGACCAATTCTATATCTATTCTACCAAGAACAAAAAAAGTTCCTTATGTATTTTAATTCTGTAAAAATGTTTTTTATCTCATCAGAAAAATAGTCATCATACTTGACATCGTACTCTTGTCGACTGAAGAATAGAAAAATCTCTTCTTTTCAGTTGTACACAATTTTTCTACAATACAATCTATCATTTTGTTTTCTCTTCCGTCGACAAATTCCGTTTCTATGGCGGTCATGCTACGCGCGCTGGAGGGCTTTAATCTATCTGCCTGGTAGATTAAAACCCTCTAGCCTGGTTGACAGGTTGGTCAGAAGTCATATGTTTCAAGATTTTTGGTTCTATGTCGGTTTCGTCAATGTTTTCTTTCCCCATTTTAAGAGCAGTGATTAAAATTATTTCCGGTTCAAACCCACGACCTACATTCGTAAGTCGGGACTGGGCCAAAACTGCTCTCTAACATTAGTTACTTTCATTTAGAGACTAAAGGATATTTGGACAATGTGAAACAGGCCCTAAGAGCTATTACGCACTGTCGACTAGTCGCCGGCTACACAGTCGCTGGTGACTATGACTTACTACAGTTTAAATAGGTGGTTACGCACTTGGTCGTCGGTCGCCCAGGCGACTCGGCGACTCGTCGCGTAGTGGCGACGCACAAGCGATTGCCGGTCGCCGGCGACCAATAGGAGCACGGCTTCAAATGGAAGTATTCACACTGCGAGCAACTGTCGTAACGACCGGACGTCTTCTTCGACGTCCATTCTGCACGTATGTACCTACTTGGAATACTGTCGCTCGGCTTGGTCTTCTGGGCCTAGTTGCCTATGTTTTGTTCGCCGAGCGACCGTGTCGCCGGCGACAAGTCGACAATGCGTAATAGCTCTAAGGGCCTTATCACACTAGCGGTTTACGAGCGTCATCAGAGCGGAGCGGGCGCACAGCGAATACGTCGCGATCACGTCGCGGCTGCAGAGCGAAGACGCCGCGGGTGCATGGCGATTGCGCAACTTTTTTGACACCCTGTTTGCAGCTGGTTTATGACGTAAAATACACTCAGTAACGGTTTTATCCGCGGCGATCTCGTTGTGCGTCCGCGACTTCTTCGTGGCACATGCGTAGCGTATTTGTTGCGCGTTCGCGACGTATTCGCTGCGCACTCGCTCCGCTTTAAAGACGCTCGTGAACCGCTAGTGTGATAACGCCCTAAGGGTAGGAAGAGACAGTCTATTTTTACATTCAACAAACACCGCTTATGGCAGCACGCGGGTAGCATACCTGCCAAAGCGGTCTGTAACTCAATGTAATATTTTCTATGACAAATGTATTTGAAGTGCAGTCGACTGGTAAAAGCATTGTCTGTTCCTGTCCTTGGGTAGACCTTTTATTGTGTCGGAGGGTCAGAATGGCTCCGCAAGAATTCTAATGAAGCCGCATGAGTTTTTACTAGCAGCCGGATCTAGTTTGGAAACTGACTACTAGGCGATCAAGAACATATAATAATATAATGGTTGGGACACGCCTCACCCGCCCTCTTATAACCGTCAAAAATAAGCCAAAAAAAACTGATATTCGCTTGCAGCCTTGCGAAAAAACAATAATTTGTTCCAAACACTGACACATGCGGCGACCGTTTCGTGTACGCTATATAACTTTCTCCTACATTATTTTGTTCTCGATACTCATAAAACGTCTAACCATACGAAGCTACAACAAATTCGCCCACAGCAAGTTTCGCTACAATTGGTAGTGCTGTTTTGTGGTCTATTAAGATAGAACACATACATTTGTTTTTAGCGCTCGATGCTAACGCTTCAGGCGCAGAGCGAATTTGGCGTTGAGGCTCGTGGCCTTCAGGTTAGCGCCTTGGGCATTCATAGGCTGGTTCATATTTCTCCTTCCTTCAAAGTCCGTGGAATTCACATACATAAAGTAAGAAATGTTGAATTTCGCCTTAAAAGAAGGAAAGTGAAACTTCAGATTCTTAATTCAGACACCACTTGTTAGCCTTACTGTTCAAATCCAGTAAATATCTGCGATAGCGTCACGAACTCACGACAGACTCATTTATCTGTAGTTATCTTGGTCGGCTAGTAGAGTGGCCAACTAGTCCTGACGCGTACCCTATTGCCGTGTCGTAGTGTCAATGCGCGCCGCCTGTACATATGACAGACCCCGGCATCGTACGTAGATCTAGCAGGTTATACAAACACTGCCGATAAGATAAAAACGTATAATAAACCAAAGATTTAAACCGTTAGATTCGCCCGCGTCAAAAAATTACCTTTTTTGTGTAATTAGCACGTATTGTCTCGCTCACTCATACTGAAAATCGTATCTATCATTCCATGCTCAATGTGTACGCTCACTCTTCTTTTGTGACGTTAGTAGGTAGAGGGCATGTCTAACGATTTAAAATTTTGATAGCAAGTCAATACCTACTCGACTAAGAAGTGAAGCATTGAAATGTGAGCTTTATGTCGTGTGCTGTATAGTGAAGTTTCCAAATAGTAACGGCATTTGATAACGACGATTGGATGTACCCTTGCCAACGCGTTGTCATACACTAGAAACTACACTAAGTGTACTTGGTCTATTTATCCAAAATATCGCGATACTTATGTAAAACAAAATATACTGTATGTTAATTTGGATAAAGTTGATTTTGTATTAGCGAAATAACGCGAATTAAAGCGCACATTTCACTGAGTCAAGTTGGTGTAACAGATGGCCAATAGTCTATTAGACAACAGACTATTGGCCATTTGTAAATGAGGGTGGGTTATTTGACTTGAAACATATATTGTAGTGTTGAGGGTTCTGACCGCGCTATAATTGGTTATCAGCTGGAATGAAACTAGTGTTTAATTTAATAAAAACTACATGATCCAAGATTTATTATTTCTATGATTTTAACCTACGCACCTAGTTCGGCACTCTAATCAGTCTCTTATGAAAAGCAAGTAACAGGCTGATTGGCTACATATTTTGACCTTGGACGGCTCTCATACACTCCTGTTTTAAATATAAGTGTACTGATTGACTGGGCGTGAGTTTCAAGAATATACTCCCGAATAGGACGCATTACTTGCAGTTTTATTTCCAGAATGGCTGAAAGTTTATTCCATAGCTCGTATGGAAATCGCTGTAAACGACGAGATAATATGCGCTCAAAGATACTAACAAATAAGGAAAGATGTTATCTTATGCAGTATTTTTGTCTCACGGAGCTATGCGCGCTTTACTTGTGGTAACAAAGTGTACACACACGCTTTGAATGTGTGTGTAAGACAATGGCAAAGTCGGAAGTGTTTTACGTGCTGACGCTACTCGTCTTCACACACACATTCACGGCGTGTTTGTACACTTGATAATCACAACAAAAACGCGCGTCGCTTCCTGAGATTAAAATACTTTAGGGAAGAATGAATTATAAATGTCGGAATCTTCATCATCAATTCAACCGAAAGACGTCCGCTGCTGGATATAGGCTCCTCCAAGCTCCGCCACTTCGAGTGGTTCTCTGCTTCCCGCATGTAAATGGCGAAATGCACCAAAGTAATTCTAAAAATATAATAAAGCAATATTCAACTTTGAAAGTAGAAAACCTTTTTTCTTTATGAGCTGACGGTCGACGGGTAGACTAGAGGTATCCTTCAGAATTCTGACTCCTGCGCATATATATTATATAAATATAAAATAATTACACCTTAGAAATATAAAGTGTGATATTAGAGAATCGAGAACCCTCCGCTTCAAACCAACTTCTAATTACACGAAATTACAATATTTTTCGTGTATCGTTACGTTGAATTGATTTCAATAGAAATGTTGCAAGAATATTTTGTTGAATATTGTGAACGTAAATATTGTTGTCCATTATTTCGTTTCAATCTCATTTAGCTGCGGGCTAGCTTGTCAGATTCGTTGTACTACCTTAAATACTTTAATTAATTTCTGTAGTTAGGTGTATTTAGATTTGAACTTTAGCGTAAGGAAGTGAAGTGAATCGACTAGGCGGGTTACGCAACAAGGATTTTTCCTCATATTGTCTCGCGCCAAAGCGAGACAGGACTATAATAATGTCAACTTGATATCCGTCTCGTTTCGGCGCGAGATGATGAGACGAGATTTTTCGCGGTACGTTAACCTGGCTGGTCAAACGGTACAACGAAGTTGACAAACTTATTTATTTCGTATATATATATTTCGTTTATCTGGAACTATCACAATACCTGTTAGCTTTGTGTTTGTCGTGATATCCGGGTTATGTTTACTGTCTGTTTCAGGAGGGATCACTAATTAAACTATTTATAAATTTCCATCATTGTTTTATTTTCTATTTCTCGTGTTTGGGCAAGAATAATCAGTGAAAAGTATAAATACTAGCAGAAATAAAACTGGTTATTTTTCCTAAAGTGCAGTCATTTTTTTACTGTAATAATTACTTAAATTATATTTTTTTGTTTATGAACTGGCAAATCTTTCTAACTTGGAATATCGTTTACTAGTTTATTGCAGTCAGAATTACAAATAATGATTTCGCCACATAATACTGAAGAGAAATTTCTCCCAACAAATAAACTAGAAATAATTTATTTTTACATTTAAAATATGTACAACATTACATAATAGGTCAATTTCAATAAGGAAGACATTGTACAGTAACAATTAATGAGAAAACCTTTCTACTGTGCCATATTAAGAATAAAAAGGCCTACTTGCATCTCAAATAACTAAATACAAATAAATTAAATAGATATCCGTTTGTATTGTCAAAATAACAGCTTTTACTAAATGCATATTAAATTATATACAATTTGAACATGTTTTTAATCTCCAAAATGGCTAGACCTATCTTTATGAAATTTGGTATGGGGATACATTGAACCCTAGGAAGCACATAAGCTACTTTTCATCGACATACAACGCGTGAGGAGCAGCGGGGTGGAAGCTAGTCACAAAATAAAAACAGTCCAGAGGTATCGTGTCACACCCCGTTGAAACGAAGGTCCTTTCGGTTTTGCACACTTGGCGAATGAGCTACCCTGAAAAGAGCGTAACATTTTACACATACAAGTTAAAATGTTACGCTTTTGCGAAATGGAACCTAGTTCCGAAAGTTTTGATATAGTTCTATTTCTGTCAATCGTATGAAGTTGACTGAGACAGAATGATGTTTTAAGATGTTTAGGGACTTCTGGTGCAAGTATTGATACTCGCCTAAACGGCAAAGTTACTGCAAAATTACAGATCAGATTTCGGTCAATTGTTGGTATGATCATTGATTGATAATGTTCTGGTCCGTTGTCATTCGGTGTATGCCAGGTTGTATGTTGACTATAATTTAATTTGCGACCACAACAAATATGGCTTTACAGAACTATAATAATTAAAATCACCAATAAAACGCTCTTCAATTCATTGAATTCCATTAAACGAGTATTTTATGAAGAAATGAATGATCATGGGATAAAATGAACTGAATAAATGAGGGTTGTATTGATGATTTAAAATGTCAAGCTTTAGGTTGAACAAAATATTATAATTCTGTATATACCTTGATGTTGTTCACGTATCATATTTTGTTCATCATAAGAAGATTTACCCCCGCCGCTTATACTACAATTTCACTAGTTTCCTAGTTTTATTTATACAAGAAATTCACACTACGTAAGGCCAATTAATGAAAATTAGATTTAATTGAATCTAATTTAAAACTCACATCAAATTGAGCAGCTGCGATTGGCCGCCACTAGAACAATATCCAATCAAACAGCGAGATTTAACAAGAAGTTAAATTGAACAGGCGTTAGAAACTAGGATTGTAATTCACACTAAATCACCATTGCCTAAGACACGCACAAAACAGAACTTCAGTAGGACGAAAATTTGACACACCGAGCGAGAGAGACATGCACATAGTGACAGAACGATACAAAGCCGAACTATTTCTAAACTCGTTGTGTCTTCTTTCCGGTCTTATGTAGTAGCCAATAATCCGTGATGTGTGTGTAAATCATTTCTGGAGTATTTTGAACACCGTGTCCAGATGGTCTTTGTGGTGGTCCAACTCTTCGGCCAGTGCGTTCGCGAGCGTAGTCGGCGTTACGTCTTCTTGCAGGTAATCGCGGAGTAGTTTCTGAGGAAAGAAATATAATGGCTATTAGCATTACCACTAGCCGTATAAGCTGACTTCTCACTGTACGAACAGCCTATACAATGCAACTAAAACTGGAAATGTATAGCGTGATATGTAACCGTGTGCAGTCTCGAAAGAAGTAGCGCAACTTATTTATCTGAAACTGCGGGAAACGCTATGTTGAACTGCTGAAGGCACCAGCAATAAATATTGATTCTGGCAACATTTGATGTTATTGGGAACTATGTTTAGTAATTGTTACAGTATTTTTGTGGTAACCAAGTGTAAATAAATGTAAAACTGTATAACAAGTTTACAAAAAAAAAAACCGTTATAACAGCTAAATGAAAATATTGGAACAGCCTAGTAATAGGGTGAGTAGTAACTGGATTACTGAGGCCAAATTTAAAATTCAGCTGTATCTTGCTAGGCTGAAAGCTCCAACATAGTTGGGACAAGGCGTACATTATAACTGAGCAAATAGTTTGTCTACCTGAGGCGGCACAGCTCCTCCATGCCTCAGCAGCCCCTGCCTCAGGTTGTCTCCCGCCGCGCGCGACAGTGGCTGGGCCTGGAAGTACTTGTGCCACACGGACCAGGCGACGCCGCGCGAGATGAGGTACGAGTAGTACTTGGCGCCGTAGCCGATCAGGTGGCTGAAGCGGTGCTGCCACGCCTGCGTTACGAACGTATCATTTTAGCTCAGGAATAACATCAATACAACATGTAAAATAATTAACACAAGACCTCAGACATTCAGGCATTTCAAATTGAGCTTCAATTCAGACATTATTGCATTCAAATAAAATGTAAAAATCTGTGACTCCGTCGGAGGTAGGTATGTCAAAATACTTTTTTTTATTATTTAATGTTAATTAAATCGTTTCAGTAGTCAAATATGAACGAACTACTTTCAGGAATTGCGACAATCGTAACGTTTGTTGGACTAGTTAATAATTAGTAATTGACACCAAATGGCGAATTGACAAATCTATTCCAACAAACATTGCTGCTTGTAAAGAGAAGATGAACTTATAGAATTGTACAAGAATCTTTAGTCGCGTGGCCTAAATGGGAAGTAATGCCTTCATCTTGTTTTTTTAAACGCCCCCGGTCAATGTCATTCAGCGCCAAAAGCTTCTTGTAGCACCATACATTTCACGATAATTAGCGTTAGACCGTCTACGGTCAAAAGGAAGGGAGGGGGTTGATTTTAGACCAAGAGTTGGTTTGACCTCTAAGTTTGTATTGGGAAATGCCGACTTTATCTATTTAAAAAATGTGATTGACATTTAAAATTGTTTGTACAACTACAAACCTACTTACAGAAATACAATCATTTATCAGAACACTTGAGGATTGTTTTGGATTTTCAACGCGCTTACCGCGTAGTCATGAACCAAAAAGCGCGCTTCTATTTAGGCCCAAACCATGTTCCCAATTGGGTTTCACTAGCAAATATAACGTAATTCCTTACAAGTTTTCATCCCCTATTTTACCCCTTTAGGGATTCGAACGAATCGCGGATTTTTTTAAGTTGTAACCCCTTTAGGGGGTACAACTTTAAAAAATCCGCGATTTGTTAGTCAATTGGTCAGTGAATTTAAGATTTATTAGGTAGAAGAAGATTCATTTAGTTGTCGGGTAGTGTTAGTAAAAACGTGCATTTAAACTCACAGTATTTTCAACGTAGGGCAGCCCATAGTACTGTTTCTGCACCCGCTGCAGAACTTCCGTGGTGCTGCCGCGTTGTGACGCGTCCGGCCCGTGGTAGTGCTGGTCTAACGCTGAGTAGAACACCTGGACATGGCAGAAAATATTCATAAAGTGGATGCAAAGGTGGCTTATGGAAGTGTTCGAAAAAAATAATTGTTATTTCTTTACGAAACTCGTTAATTTTCCTGTTAAAAATTATAACAAATTATGCGTTGAAGAAGCGACGTGGAGGAGATTCGCTGATCGACATTGATACGCTTTATTGAAAAGCCATAAAATGCAAAGAGGTTGACATCCAACTGCACCTAAATACGTTGATGGAATAGCTACCATGGTCTTCAGAAAATTTACTACTAATGTGCTGAACCTAACAGTAAAATATTGGCTGATTCTTCTAATAGTATACCTGTAGTTGCATCTCGCTAGCTCCAAACAAATGCTTAGACGCGCAAAGTCGGTGCAGCATATCATCAGGCATCGGCTCGCGCGTCTGGAAGTGACGGGCGAATCGACGGATTACCTGCAGGGTTATTGATACTGTAAGTGTCTTATCATTTGCCCAGAAATCAATTTAACTTGTGTTGCTTCGCTACAAGATAAAATAAAATGCTCACTGTTTTTCACTAAATCTAATCGTAAGTTATTTTCGATTTTTTCCAAGATATGCAATCGGCGACTTTTCTTCATATATGTAAGGTGTATCTATTCATACACGAAATATTTTAAGAGGTACACTTGCAGGTGGCAAAGAAGCTATAGAAGCAAAAAGAAAAAACTTACCTAAGCGTTCTTGAATTTTCTTAATTTTTATAATTTTAAAACTGCTTGAGACGTTTTGCATGAAACCATTACTCCGAATTCTATGAATGCCGCCCGCCTGACGCTGCGAGGGCGGCGACCGGACGGCACGAGCATGGCCGCGGTGTCTCGGGCCGTAAAACATAAGAAGGAGCCAGTATTTCTCAGGTGCGTCAAATAATTTATAAATATTAAATTTTGAATAAAATACATGTAGAATTTTTTTTTTCGTTGCTGTAGCTTCTTTACCACCTACAGGTGTACCTCTTAAAATATTTCGTGTATGAATAGATACCCCTTATAATGCCTTATATACAATGAATACTCTGCGAGAAAAAACTTTCTACAAAAAAAAAAAAAAAATAACAACCGATTTCGAAAAAAGCCACTACAACTCAACGTTAGATTGGAAGTTGTTGGCGAAAAATGAAAGAAACTAAGGACAATATCACTGACTTCCGCGTGGCCCAGCTGTGGAACAGTTACCTGCGGGCTACTGGCGAAGTACTCCATGAGCACGGAGGGCACCTCGGCGAGGTCGGTGGCGCAGCGCGTGCCCGACACGTGCTGGTGCGAGGCGCGGCCCAGCATGGAGTGCAGCGCGTGGCCCAGCTCGTGGAATAGATTGTCCACGCCGCCCGCTGACAGTAGTGCTGGGCCCGACCTGTGACCGCCGCTTAGTGACAGCATCACTACGACGATTGGATTCTGGATAAAAAAACAGTATGTATTACAAAATTTTCGGAACCAAATATACTATGAAATAGTAATTTGCCTTAGAAATCATCAAGGATTCCAATTGGAAAACAGTCGGACAATCCTAAGTACCTAATTGGAATAAACCGTTAATCCGAACAACACAACATAAAACCGACTCTCTGGCGAACTAATGTACACATGGATTGAAGTTAAGCTGAAATAATATTTACATTTTAATTTACTCTTTAAAGTAGGCTGCGGAACGAATTTCTGTCACAGTAAACATCTGGCACCTAAGATCTCCAATAAGTCTCCACGCACCTGATAGCTGCCATCAGGCAGCAGTTTGCCGCCCTGTATGGTGAAGTGGCAGTCCTGGTGCGGCTTGCCGGGCCGCTCGTACAGGTCGCAGTAGATGTAGCCCAGTAGGCCTTCACTCTCGTGCACCACGCCTAGTTTATACACGTCCGGGGACCACGACTCGCCTGGGTAAGAACAATATCATGTCTGTATTTTCCTAAGAGGCATACAGAAGGAATTTGTCTGCTACCAAAAATTGACATGCAAAAGGTGGTAAAAAGAGAAGGTACACGCTTTTGAAGTTATTCTTCTATCTTGTTGCAAAACGATCATTATACGGAATGGTGCGAAGTTCTATGCCGCTAGCATAGACTTTAAAATACTTACTACTTTCAACATCGGCATTTTTCGAGATAATGAAACTGTCGCAAAAAAGAAATCTAGTTTCGAGATCTAATTTAATGAAACAGTCAAATCAGTCAAAAAATTGAAACCATTGCATCCTATTTAGCTTTCATATTTAACACCATTGTAGACCAAGGAGTCTTTCCGGATCGCCATGGGATCTGGAGGCAAAGGTCCTCGCGCACATGTGGGAGTGGCGCGAGGAGGCGAAACGCCGGGGCGAAACTCCGCTGCCGCGACAATTCGCGGCACGGCTGACAGAGCTCCGGCGGGATCTCATGGCGACATGGCGGGTACGATTGTCGCAACCCAGCGCTGGGAACGCCTCAATTGCGGCGGTAAGTGCCCTCTTTGAGGAGTGGATAGACAGGCGCCACGGCGTCCTCACCTTCCGCCTGACGCAGGTTCTCACCGGGCATGGGTGCTTCGGTGGGTTCCTGTTCAGGATAAAGCGGGAGGTTACGCCCGGGTGTTTCCATTGTGAGGATCGTCCAGAGGACACGGTGGAGCATACGGTGGAAGTGTGCCCTGCCTGGGCGGAGCACCGCCGTGTCCTCGTGGAGGCGATCGGCGGCGGCGACCTCTCGCGTCCGGCCCTGGTGCGAGCCATGGTACGGAGCGAGAGGGCATGGGAAGCCGTCACCTCCTTCTGCGAAGCAGTAATGCTCACGAAGGAGGAGGCGGGGCGCGTGAGGGAGTGGCAGTCTCTGCGCCCACACGTCCCTAGCCACCGCAGGAGGAGACGCCCCGGGCGTCGGGAGTCGATTGCGGACTCCCGGCCACCGTAGGCGCGAGCTTGCGGGCGGCGAGCGGGTAGCTCACCGCCCGGTAAGGACCAAGCTCGGGTAGTGTTCCACGCGCGCCTCAAAGAGATGTCAGCAGCGCTGAAGGGGTCTGCTAGGACCGATGCCTGCCGGGGTCGCGTGATTGTTCGAAAGAGATACCGTGACCCTGGCACATGGGCAACTGATGGAACACGAGTGGGGTTTAGTCAGTAAAAGTCAGACACGCCCTCCCGCTCCGCCCAGAGCGGGAGAAGTAATTTGATGATTTTTCATCCAAAAAAAAAAGGAGTCTTTCCGGATCTAATAAAACACACTAAAGTAGTTCCTTTGTTCAAATCCGGTGTTAGTAAAGAAAGAGCCCAATAATTATAGGCCCGTGTCAGTTCTGCCAGTTTTCAGTAAGGTGTTTGATAAGTTACAGACACTTTAATAAAATTCCATCATTCATGAACACCAGTACGGTTTCACCAAAGGGCGTTGTACCACCGACGCTGGTGTCATGATAACGAACATTTTTAACGGCTGGGAAGAAGCACAAGATCCCACTGGAATCTTTTGTGACCTCTCTAAGGCGTTCGATTGCGTAAACCATGAGACACTTGTACTGAAACTAGAGCACTATGGGATGAGAAATACAGCTCTTGACTTAATAAGATCATACCTGAAGGATAGAACGGTCAAAGTCCAAGTTAACGACGTAAACTCGTTAGGGTCTGAAATGGCAATGGGCGTTCTTCAAGGCTCGATATTGGGTCCATTCCTCTTTTTGGTTTAAATTAATGATACCCCATTTACTTCCAAACCAACCGAAGATGGTGTTATTTGCAAATGACACATCATTGATATTTAAAATCGACAGACGGTCACAAACTCTTGACGACGTAAATAACTCCATTCTTCAGGTCCAAGACTGGTTTACGGTAAATAATTAGGTACTTAATGAAACAAAAAACCAAATGATCGATTTCAATTACCTATTGTCAGAAGTAACGAATGTGACATTTTATTGAATGGGAAAAACTGGAATTTATTCATCAAACGGTTTTCCTAGGTATCACGCTAGACGAGAAATTACAATGAGGACCTCATATAACATCTCTTGCGGGGCGGCTAACCTCGGCCGGTTTTGCTGTTGGAAAGACGAGACAGTTAACAGATGTAGAAACCGCATGTTTGGTCTATTTTAGCTAATTCCACAGCATAATGTCGTATGACATT
Source organism: Aporophyla lueneburgensis (assembly GCA_932294355.1). Classification (NCBI taxonomy): domain Eukaryota; kingdom Metazoa; phylum Arthropoda; class Insecta; order Lepidoptera; family Noctuidae; genus Aporophyla; species Aporophyla lueneburgensis. Next base: position 6,572,117 of record OW028739.1, on the reverse strand, counting down.
TTAAAGTGTGGTAGGGCGCTAACATTGAATCCATTTTGATTTTGCAAAAGAGAGCTGTCAGAGCCATTATAATCTAAGTCACCGCGAATCTCTCAGGGAACTATTTAAAAGGATTAATATTATGACGGTACCTTGCAAAATATTTTATAAAAATATTATGTATGTTGGAAAAAATCTACATCTTTTTAGTAAAATAAGCGATAGACATAATTTTAATACTAGAAATAAAGACAAGATAGGCAACCATTTTTCAGATTAGCAAAAGTACATATTTTATAAATTTTCTCTTCATTAAAATTATGTCTATTGCTTATTTTACTAATAATAAATAATAAAATAAATGAATAAATAGATTAGTGACAAATGCTTGCACTGACTGCCGACTGGACTGGCGCACTCAATCTGTGTGGTTCTTTCCTCAAAAGACGATTTCAGTCACCGATCTACATAGTCTTCACATGATGTGACCAAGATTATGTCTGGACTTTAAAAGAGACTGTGACCTCTGAGTTTGTTTCGGCCTTTCTTCTCAGAGTAGTCAGTTAGGAAACGCCGACCTCATCTAGTTTAAAAAATATTTAATTGACGTGTAAAAACCTACTTACAGAAACAAAATCATTTAGCTATAATATAATTAATTTATCTCTCATTGCTACATTTTCAATTCTTTTACCTGATGCGGTATGTTAATTTTATTTTAGGTGCATCGTCTTCACATATAATTATATAAATAATGTAAGTAATGGGTCATTCAAGTATTACGTAAGCACTATAGGGGGGCGGGGGGGTCTTTGATTTGCTTATTTTTGATGACATGGGCGTCGGGGGGTTTAGATGGTGATTACGTCAGCAGTCGTTATTTACTTTTTACACATATGGCAACCAACACATTGTCTATTTTTGAAAATGAAACGCATTTTCGGGGATTCTCACAAATAATGTAGACGTTTAGGTACTCGCTTCGAGCCGAGTAGGGAAATGACCGCGCTCTATTCACTTGACTAAACTTCCGTCAACCTAATGTTTCGTTTCTCTACGATTGACGATTTGATGTACCTATTTTAAATTAATATATACGTTAAAGTCCCCTATCCTAAATATATTTTCTTATTTCTAGAATTATAACTGCTGCTAATGAATCAATAAAAAAACAGAGTCGGTACATTATAAGAAAAATGCATGCAATGTTTACGTAAGCATGGGAGGGGGGGGTAAGAGCTTTGCTTCCTTTTGCTGACAAGGGGGGTGGGGGAGTAAAAAATTGCAATAAATGTGCTTACGTAATACTTGAACTACAAAAATTGAAAAACATTTTAAAAGAGTAACGGTGGAGTTTCTTTCCCACTGAACTGTTGACATTCAAAAGTGCATTTTTTGGGCCTATTTAAAATAAATGGTTTGACTTTGAAATACCCTAACCGCAACAGCAAAAAGCTTACAAAATACTACTGTGTCAGAATACAAGAATGGTTTCATCTCTATATTAGAATTTATCAGTTATAGCCTAACCTACACAACATATATCACCCCGAAGTTAACTCTCTATCTACGTTTTAAAAGCAATTGTGAGGCAACTGTGTCTCTGCACAGCTCACTGCTATCTAGAAACAATTCTAAAACGCAAATTAAGTGTCTCTTTACCTGTTAATGAACGCAAATAGCTCCAAAACGAACCAGTTTTATTAACCACTTCATTTGTAAAGACTTATTTATATAATACAAGCAAATAGACTTACCTGGCAACATCTCTTCGGCCTTCAAACTAATTCCATACAGTTCCTCACAGAGCATGTTTAGGCCCTCCATACACCCGCCTAACGAGAAATACGGACTAAAATCTGAGTTAGCAACATTAAGCAGTTGGGTCTTCGCCTTGTGTGTGAAGTAGGGGGTGTCCCAGCACATCAGACTGTCCTGGTAAGGGGTGTCTAACTTCTTCATCTTGAGCATAGCATCAAAGTCCACATTAGCTCGATCGTGGAGATTATCTGAGAGTGTGTCGAGGAATTGTCGTACATTTGCTGACGTCTCCATTGTACTCGCTTTTATCGCTCTGTGGAATAAAGTACAGATGTTGTATTTCACGATCTCGTGTCAAATAGGTATAATATACGTTATCACAATTACATAAGAGTCACATGCGCTCATGTAATGCATTTATTTTTATTTTTTCACCACAATAAACATTACAGACACTTGCGGTACGATATGGTTTCGTTTACTGTGGGAGACTGGTGCCTAAGCTAGGCTTTAAGGGCCTGTGTTTCAGGTCGCCAGGTCTCCACCCTCTAGCAGTTAAATACATGTCTTATAAAAAAGTTAATTAGGAGGTAGTATGTAGCTCAACATAAATAAAAAATGAGAAAGCGAAAAAAAAAAGCAGCAAAACGGAAAAAGAAACTAAACTCCATGGTTTGGTATGGTGTTAGTATTGTTAGTAAACATTTGTAGTGAGAACGTGTGTAGGTAGGTATGTTTCGTGTACGTATGTCTGCGTTTGTGGGGGTGCGTGTGTGAGTGTGGGTGAGGATTTATTAGATAGCATTAGCTGCCCGAAGCTAATTACAAAGACGCAAATTTCTTCTTTTAACGGAAAATATATCTTACAGGATTGCATCGCCCGCTGTGACGTTACATCGTTAAAGCCGTAGCGTGATTTTAAATAACCTATCATCATCATCATCATCATCGTCTCAGCCGAAAGACGTCCACTGCTGGACATAGGCCATTACTTCCTAAATAACCTAAATACCTTCCTCAATTATTGGTCTATCAAATGCATAAAGAATTTTTCAAAGCCGACTATAGACAAAACAGAGTATAGTTCCAGAGATTACATCCTGGATACAAACTTACAAATTTTACCTCTTTATAATAAAAGTATAGATGATAGAGAATGGAATGTCGAAAGTGAATGTCGTTATGGTCTTTATCATCTGTGACGTAATTATTTAATGATACAAGCACACTTTTGACCTGTGGCTGTAATGCGGCGGGAAATTTATCTCCAAACCTACATCAGACACCAGTCTTCTAGAATGGTGGAATATAGTCTCAGCATTAGCCACAAACAATTTCAATTAATATGGCAACCAATATGACGACAGGATAACTTACATTTTATTCTTAACTATATGATCCAATTCAGGGAATGTTAACTGGGTTGTGGAGGTCAGATAGGCAGTCGTTACATGTAAAATACTGGTCCTCAGCTGCATCCGGTTAGACTGGAAGCCGACCACAACACAGTTGGGAAAAGGCTAGACAGATGGTATATGATTCAATTCAGGCCCGCCAAAGGAGAGGTGGTGAAACGACCTAGACGCGTATTGCAAGAGTTGAATTGAGGTGGCCCTGGAAAAGAATGCCTGGAAGGTTTTGGGGAGGCCTTTGCTCAGCAGTGGGACAGTGTAGGCAAATAAAAAATAATTCAACTGTCTCATAAGTCCTATACTTGACTTCAAGTGTGACTCAGGAAACTTTCTCATTATTTTGGTAAAAGCTTTACACTTTTTGGAGCTAAATCGATTGATTGGCAAGACCTGCCTATCTTATACCTTTAAACGAGCAATTCTTGTATATATGTATATATATAATCTGAATCTCGGAAACAGCTCCAACGATTTTCATGAAATTTAGTATACAGGGGGTTTCGGGGGCGATAAATCGATCTAGCTAGGATTAATTTTTATAAAATGTCTTTTATTCGTATTTTCAATTACCAACTTTATCGATAATGAACTTGAACATAAACTTATTATTTTAAACACAATTTACCAAAAAATGCCGAGCAAAGCTCGGTCAACCAGATATTGTTATTTATTCTCAGTCTTGCCTGCGCCGCGTTCCAATGCGGACGTGTTTGCATATTCTGTGTATTGATTAGCGCGGCGCAAGCTGTCGCTCGTAATTTTCTCGCCATGAGTAGTGAACTAGTGGCGAATGAGCTGCTGGCGTTCCTGCAGCAGAAGCTGGATGTGATGGACGAGGTGTCCGCTGTCCAAATCTGCGCAACGAACTTCAGCGAGGAGGACATAGCTGCTGCCAAGCTGTTGTTGTTCAATGTGCTGAACAAGCGCGACCAGATGGTGTCCCGCCGGCGTGACGGGACTAAGAGAAGCCTGCAAGACATTATCACGCTGTTCAAGGAGACCGACCCGGACGACGTGCCTACGTTTGTGGCGAAGGAGTTGCACAAGCTTCCTCCTGTCACTTTTGACCACGTCGATGTTACAAGCCTTCTGAAGGATATTGTCTTTCTGAAGGCCCGCCTCGCGGATGTTACAGCGAAGCTAGATGCATCCCAAAACACCGTCGCCGATTTGCGCAAAGAATTTACCGAGTTGCGCAATAGTGTGGCGGTATCTAGGTCATCAGTCGATGTGTCTAACTTAAACATGTGTCGCGGAGCCGGCGGCGATGTATCGCCGTCAAATTCCGCGTCAGCAGTTTCGTCGCCAGCGCATCCGTCGTTTGCTGAGCTTGCAAAACGCCCTGCTCACGTGCCTCGCAGCCCCGCGCCCGTCAGCACCGCTCCTCTACGCAGCGCTGTCCGAACTCCTCGCCACGTCTCGCTGCCAGTGTCTGCAGCTCTGACGAAACCCTGCGTCACTGCGAGTGTCCCAGGCGATCCAACTATGAAACGTAAGCCTGATGAAGAGGGTTTCGTGACGGTGCAAAGGAGGAAGCACCATTCGCGAACCAACAAGAATCGCTGCGGGAAAGCTACTGCAAAATCCGATGTCAGCTTGCGCGCTGCTAAGCCGAACACTCCCGTGTACATTTCCCGCCTACACTACACCACTAAGGCGGAAGACATTGTGGAGTACGTACGCCAGAAGACGAAGTACATGCCGAGGGTACAGTTACTGGAGTCACACCGCAACGTCAACTTCAAGGCGTTTGTGGTGCGTGTACCGAATTGCTATCTGCCCGTCGTCATGGACGAAGACTTTTGGCCACAGGACGTGGTGTTCCGTCGCTTCCGCGGACAAGTGCCACAGGACAGCTCACGGACAAGCTAACTTAATAGTGAAGTGCTACTAACATAGTTTAGTACTATTATTAACACATGTTTTTGTATAATACTTATGTATGTTAGTTTGTAAGGTATTTGTCTATGGGTCTTTGTTACCTGAAAATAAATGTTTTATTATTATTATTATTCTGGCAAGATTTCCCTCACAACTTATCCAGTCACGTAATCGTGGCAAAAGGAGTTTGTAAGGAAGATGTAGCAGGTGGCATTCTGTACTGCCCTCGTAGTAGCAAATGCAGTAATCGACATTTTTTCGATTTCTCGTTTTTCTCAAAAATTCAATCTGGACGCTTTCAGCTACACGTAGATATTTTTTTTTTTTTTTTGGTACAGGAACATGGTGAAACAACAAGGAAAAATGCAGTATTTCCTGTGAAATTATCTGATATTGTTAGTATGAATGCAGCAATGATCATTAGCCAGATTAAAATGCAGTAATCACGTATTTAGTACCAAGTTAGAATGCAGTATTCGTCTAAATACTAGTAAGAAACGCAGTACTCGCATTTTGGCTGCATTTTAATTTAGTACATTCGTATATTTGGCTATTCATTACTTTCTAAGGTGAAATGCAGTATTGGTATATACTGCGATTCAACCTAGTATAATAAAACAAAATATGTCAAATTGCTGCATTCTTATAGCGCATACTGCGTTTTACATTAGTGCCTCAGTCTGTGCTCGTCACTCGCGGTGGTGGGACGTGCTGCTGCCGCGCGCGGCATACGACTCGTGTTTCGTGTTGGTGCTGTAAGATATTTGGTAAGTTGATTGGTGAACCTATTACTTTAGAGTACACGATTCAATATTTTGATTTCTTTTTTGATGAAACTTATCTTAAATGCTACTTTTAATGTAACGAATAAATGAAACTGACCTTGAATTTTCTAGGTACAAATTTATCTATGCCTAAACATCGATACATACTTAATTTGTTTATAAAACAGAAGAATTTAATATCATTTCTAAATCTTACTTGTAACAGACTTATACCTACTGAAATGCAATACTATCCTACTAATATTATATTTGTGAAAGTTTGTTTGGATGGATTGATGTTTGTTACTCTTTTACGTTAAATCTACTAAACGGATTTGGATGAAATTTGGTACACAGATAGTTTGTAACCTGAATTAACTCATAGGATAGTTTTTATCCCGATTTTATGTTCCAGTGGGATAATTTTAGAGATGTAGTGGGTGAAATCGCTGACAGCAGCTAGTTAAACAATATCCATTGAAAATGGATTAATTTTTAAAATTCATTACGAATTTCTACTATACTTTAATTTATACTATCTACTAACAAATGTTTCTTGAACTATTTTAGCTGCGATTTTATGAAATTCGTGACTACAAATAGGTAATAAAGTTCGTAGTGTATGATTTTTGAGTTCCCTGTGATATTTAAGTACTGTTTATTTTGATTCCAGATAAAATGTCTGCAAATCAGCTTCGTGGTCGAAGATTAGTCGATATGGTAGTAAAACCTGAAGAAAATAATATTCAAGAGAGGGAGGAGATAAAGTTAGAGCCGACACTTGTGGAAACTTTAACCTTGGAAATAGAACCCCTTTGTAACATTCATGATGTTTCTAAGCTTTGGGCGCATCCATTTGATTACAATTGCTATAATCACATTTTACAACCGCCAATTGAATATGATTTCTCGTTTAACTTGCCGGTTGATGACTTGGAGAAGCAGATAAAAATTTTAAATGATTATTATTCAAGAGAAGATACAAGTGTTAATTTAATATGCGATGAAACAATCTCAAAATCCCTTATGGGCACCCCAGTTCCAGCTTCAGTAGAAAACCAAAATCCCGATCATAGTTTAGAAAAAAGTATTGATGACGAACATTTTCATAATTTAACACCGGCTGCCTCTGAATTTAATTCCTCATTAAACTTGCCACTAGCAGCTGAATTTGATATGCCCATAGAAATTTTTAATTATTCATTTTCCAGAGATGAAAGCTTTAGCTTAATTTGCAATAACAAAACATCCAGCTCACTTGTGCCTACTCCAAAGGCGGCGGAAAATCCAATTAGAGAAGAGGAAATTGAAGAGGTCGATAGTAGGGTCCAGACCAGTGAAGAAACGGCAATTGAAAGTGACGCGGCAAAGGGCCGCACTAAAACCGGAAAAGCAAGGAAGAGAAATGTATACACAGTTTCTTTACAAATCAGAAAAGAAATGAAGAAGCTCACTAAATTAAAAAAATTCGCCGTTAAACCAGGATGTACACATGCCTGCAAAAAAAAATGTTCTGAAAATTTTTCACAATTAGAGCGTTTAGAGATCAACAAAGCTTTCTGGGATCTTAGTTATGAGGGACAGGGATACTATATACAATCGTTAATAGAAAAACTAACCATTAACCGGCGCATTAGGGAAAGTACGTTATCCAGAAACAATACGTATAAATATTTCTTCGAAAAGGATAATATGAAGACTGAGGTATGCAAAATATTTTTTTTGACCACATTGGGTTACCACCAAAAAAACGATCGCCGCGTACTGGACGCTTTAAAAAAACCAATAAATGCACAAACAGATAAACGTGGTAAGCGAGAACACAAAGAGAAAATAGACAGAAACTTACTACGAGACCATATTGAAATTTTCCGACCAGCCATTGCACACTACAGAAGAAAACACGCTCCCAACAGAAGATACCTTCCTAGCGACTTAAGCGCAACTTTCATGTTTAATGATTTTATAGAAAAACATCCTGAAATAAAAATATCTTATGAATTATACAGACAGTTCTTAAGAAAAGACATGAACATTTCATTTACCCAATTGGGAAACGAAGAATGTGAAGAATGCGAAGGGTATAATTTACATCAACCTACTTGCAAAGAACCAGCATCCTGTGATATTTGTATTTCCTATAAAAACCACCAAGTAAGATACAAAAAAGCCCGAAACTTGTATCAAGAAGATGTTGAATTATCAGCGGCTGACCCCAACAAAATATTTTTTTCTGCTGATTTACAGAAAGTGATAATGCTACCAAGGATTGACATGTTCAAATCAGTCATTTTTTGTCCGAGGATTATAGCATTTAATGAGAGTTTCGTGCCTTTAGGGCCTACGAAGTCTCCATATCTACAGCCCTTTGCCGCAGTTTGGCATGAAGGTACTTCAGGCAGGAAACAAGAAGACATCATCAGCGCTTATAAAGCGTTTTTTCTCAGCAAACGTGACTGTTCCGATATAGTTGTGTGGACAGATAATTGTTCAAGTCAGAACAAGAATTGGGCTTTTTTTACATTTCTTGTGCAGATTGTAAACAGCTCTGAAATATTTGCCCAAAATATTACAATCAAATATTTAGAACCTGGACATACTTTTATGTCAGCTGACAATTTTCACCACCAAGTCGAAAACCAACTCCAAAAAGCAGGAAAGGTGTATGATTTTTCTGATTTCATTGATTGTGTGCAATTAGCTAATTCAGGGAAAGTTACAGTAAAAGCTATGGAAGTTTCAGATTTCTCTAAATATATGGATCATTCATCTCAACATAGACTTAAAAAGAGCACAAATAGAGTATATTTAAAAGATATTATTATTGTGGAGGTACACAGAAACGAAAGTAAGTTATTTGTGAAAACGGAGTATGATGGAACGCTACATGAAATTGAGTTCCTGAAAGTAAAATACTTGAAGTCATTGTCAATTCCTGATCCCATCAAAAACACTTTTCCAAGGGGTATATCTAACGACAGAAAATCAGCTATTCTTTCTACACTTTCCAAAATAATTCCCCAAAATAGATTACCATTTTGGCAAAACCTCCATATCAATGATTCTTCGGCTGATCTTGTGAATAACTTGGAAGCAGGAGACTGTGATGAAACATGAAACAAATGCTGTGATTAATGCTTAAGATTTACGAGTAGTTACTACTAAAAGACTGTTACTGTGCCATTATTAATTAAGTACTTAAATAATTATAATTTTTTGTTTTCTACGGAAGCAGTGTTCCGTTTAGATAATCTAATGCGTATGAAGAATGATCTCATTTATTTTATGGTATTAAATCACATGTTATAAACATGATGATCATTAGTAATAGGTAATTCTAAAGAGATACATGTTCTATTAATTTAGTTAAAAAATGTCCAGTATGTATGTTTTTATTACTCACGTCGCAACAAAGACTGTTTAAATTTATTATAAAATAAAATATTTTCATAATACCAAGGTCTTTCCCTTTTTCCTATTTTATTTATTTAAATTATAGGACAAGACTTATTTACACTGCATTACGTCTATTAGTTTAGTTGTCTTCAATTATTAACTTTGCTAATGCTAAATGCAGTTAATGTATTTCCTAGAAACAAATGCAGTAACAAACACGAGTACTGCATTTTAATGCACTACTTTGATATATTTGTAAATGGCAACACAAGGTTTAAATGCAGTATTCAAGTTTATAAAGACCTACATTAGAAAAAATACTGTCAAAATCAAACTAAATAATAATTTGTATTTTTGCACTTGTTCTGTAACAAAACATATGAGTTTTTTAATCAGATAAAGTAAAGATTAAAAAAAAACACTTAACCGCGTTTTTCTCGAAACCGCCATTTTGCAAGTACTGCATTTGCTGTTACGAGGGCAGTGTAGTGTCTGCCTACCCTGATGGGATGCAGGCGCGAATTTATGTCATCATCTGCATAGCCTTTTTCCAATTATATTAGGGTCGGCTTCCAGTGTAATCGGATTCAGCTGAATACCACTATTTTACATGGAGCGACAGCCTATCTGACTTTCACAACCCAGTTACTGGGTAATACGAAATCCCTTGGTAAGACTGGTTGTCAGACTTTCGGGCTTCTGACGACACGTAACGACTGGCAAGGATCCACAAATGACAGCCGGGACCAACGGCTTAACGTGCTTTCCGAGGCAAGTAGAGGTCTTAGTATGTAAAGATGGTCACCCATCCACGAACCACCGCGGCAAGCGTAGCTTAACCTAATCGATCGATCCGTACGGCTGTTATTACTTAGCCTCAAGACCCGTGAGTTTATGTATGTGTGTTTTATCTAGTTACATACCGATCTGCGTAGCTCTGGAAGCCGCAAATGGCCGCCATCTCATGGCGCGCGTCCAGCGTGCTGGCCAGCAGCTCGTGCTGCGCGGCGTCGGGCGCCAGGTACAGGCGGTAGGCCGCCTCGCGCGCCGCCGCCTCGCCGCACTCCGCGTACACACCGCTCACTATTATATCGTCACCTTCGCTGCTGAAACTAAACAAAGAAACATACTCGGATGTAAAACTCTTGTTCTTCTTGTGCTGCTGGAGAGTTTGTAGCGCTAATTCTTCATCCAGGGTAAAGCACTAGGAAGTGAAGAACGGGCGTTTTGGGGGACTGACTAATGTTATTATGTCTTCCCAGCTAGCACTTGGTGGTGGTGAAGTATGGAAAAGTTTGGGGACCTCTTAATGTAATTTTGATGTTCAGTGCTGATTCTCAGCCTAATTTGAATACATGACTCTTGGTTATTTTTTTTAAAGATCTATCACTAGACAACAATCCATATATGCAACCCAGTAAAATTGAGTAGAAATCATTGCTGTGAAATAATTTCATTGTTACACCATTAATTATCTCTGGGAAGGTAAGCAATATTTATTGTACTTACAACTGTCTGACATTAGCAGGTACAGCAGATCGTGGTACCCTCCTGGGTTTTGCTGCCCCTGCCATGAACCTCTGCCCAGTCTGCAAGATGAGGTCATTGAGGGCCACCACTCTTCGTCTGCGTTCCTCAGCCAACTGTATGCCGCTCTGTTCAAAGTCAAATAGGAACAGCTCTGCTAAATGCTGGTCTCCCGATGTGCCGCGCTTTACAGAATCCCGTAATGCTTCATAGAGACCCTTGTGTGTGTTTAATCTGGATAATACAAGGACAAAATTATTTTGAAAAATATAATAATTAGCTAACTAAGGTTGGACTTTTAATCCTATTCACTAACTTGACAATTGGAGGGATACCAGGTTTTGACAAAAAAAAGATAGTGAGGTGGTGCAAGAATGAACGAAATTGAATGAACTTGAAATAATGTACTTACATGCAAACTTTGTAATTTAAATTTAATAACTTGTCTTAAAACAAGATGTGTACTATATCGATATATACATAGTCTATGGCTGTCAGAGGAAATAAAATGACTATAGTAAAAAAATAAGCAAAATGACATGATTTTTATATTTAGTTTTGTTTCTATCAGAAGAAAATAAAAAAGGAAATAACTGTTATTAAAAATTATTAATTATTCTTATAATCCACACCTGAAAACTATTTTTTAAAGTTTTATTTAATTTAAACCATTTTTATCATTCATTCTTTATTCGAAATTGTTCACTACCCCGACACTATTCGTTTTAGAATGGTATCATTATTTTGCATTGAACTGTCAAGTTAGTGAATAGGATTAAAAGTTCAACCTTAGATTTATCATTGATGAAACTAGAAAACAGGCATAGTATATTCGTACATATATCTGCACAAACAAATCTAGTTGATAACGGCCACTTACTTCTCAACAACCCCACTAACACTAATACAGGCATCTTCAGCAGCACTTGCAAAGTGTGACTGTGGGTGAGCAATCCTGACAAACTCCGCCAGGTCAGCAACCTTGCACAAGGTGTCAGACAACTCGTCAAAGATTTCCACCATAGGCCGGGTTGGATTAGAAGTAGCTTCCTCTATCAACTGGTCTGTTGTATAGATGGCCTGTTCCTTCAAGTTGGAGAATCCTTCGAAACTAATTAATTCAGGCTTGTTGAACAGTCCCTGGAAATTAGACAGAAAAAGGTGCCATTATGCTATACTTCAGTTTTTTCAAATAAATTTATTTGCTGTTAAAGCCAAGAATTTTTTTAAATCTTCTTTTGATTTAAATTCTAAAGGAGTCACCTCTTGTATGCAGAACACAAAGTAAAAATTTTTTACTTGTATTATTTTGTTTGCTTAATTCTTACACCAAAAGGCAGGTGCTATTCATCAAAGAAGTAAACTAGCTTCAACTAACTGAACGACTCTTTGACAATGCATAAGTGCCTGAAATGGTTCACTTGAGATTGTGTAGGAAGTTGTAAGATCAATCATTATTCGTTCTTCTCCTCACAAAAATAATGAAGGGACATAGATCAATCAGTGGTTTTGGCCTTAAAATGACGATCCATTAAAGACAGACAAGATAAGAATATAAATAAATTTATTGAGCACCAGCACTTTACCCATGACTAAATATTAAAATATTAAACAAGCATAAAATTTAAATTCCCATAGGTGACAGAATTTTTAAATTGGTTAAGTAATTTTTGAGTTCATCCATTAAAAACAATTTTACATCAAATCTCTCCTATTTATAAAATTATTTATGGTACACAGACTTAAAGGCTGCTAATTTTAGAAAAAAATAAGTGCAAAATGCGTTCCTAGAAATTAGCAGGAATGTTTGCCAAATAGGTCCGATTGCAAATACTTACAGTCCTTTCCCTCATTGAGTCAAACATTGGTCTTGATGTTGGTCGCGTATTAAATGCAGTGGCCAATGGAGACCATGTGCTAACACCACGGCTCGCTTTCTTCCTATGTCCATACCGTAAGTGCCAACTGTGTCTTAAAAACTTCATTTTGAATCAGTTAGTAACTGAAAAGAAGCATGTTTCAATTATAAGACTTGCAATAAGTCTGCCCATTTGTTGCTGGAGTTTTCAGATGAGGTTTTGTCCATCTGATGGAAAGCTTGACTTTTAAGCTTTCCCATCCTCCAGCTGAGGACTAGATTCGCCAGTTATTTGAGTGGCATAACATTATAAATAAAATAATATACCAGCTGATTCAACTATCTAACAATAAATTAATAGATAAACAGATTGATAATAAATAGGAAGTCTAGCCTATACTAAACAATAAATTTTAATCAGAAAACACTCCACAGTGTGAATTAACTTCCTATAGCCACAGAGTTTACTAAAGACATTTATTCGTGTACAACTTTCACATGCAATAATACCTTGTATTGCGTACTTGTAGAGGCTAAATTAGAAAGGCCCACAAAGTTAACGGTACTACTTGATGATAAAAATTTATCTGCGATAGTACTATAGTTACCTTGTTTTTCATGAAAGGAATCAATGCAACAACGGCATATTCCGGTAAGGTCATAAATGTTTACACAATAATGATAACTTATTTTGCTTTTTCAATATTCCTACTCAAAAACGCATAGGTTGTATAAGATCTTTACATACCAAATATGAAGAATAATTCCTCGTACAAGTAAAATTTTGCAACCACGTGTAAAATAATATAAATAACATATAAAAATAAACACCTTTCAACTCAAAGTTATCATTTTATTCCTGAAAAATCACCTTTCGAAATTATGTTTCAGTTTTTTATTTATTTTTAATCTGTGGACCACCTTTGGGACGAACAGAGTATGTCTGAACTTCATCATCTTTAGCACTTTCATTACTTGAAGGTGACTTGAGACGACCTTTTCTAAATGTTTTGCATATTATTTCTCAATAAATGGGAGAAAAATAATAATATAAATAATAAAACTGATTTTAACTCAATTAAATTATTGATAAAAAATGAATTTAGTCGATGTTAAACAAATAATTAATGAGCAAGAAAGAAAGGTGTCATTTAATAGGTTCCCGTCCAAATACATTATAAATGAGATGTTATGACACGATTGTGTATCTTAATTTAATCAAAATATAATCTGACAGCAAATTGCAAAAAAATCGTAAAAAATTAGATTTGGCTACCTCTGTGCGGGTTCGCGACCGAGTGAACAAGTAATATACAAAAATAAGTTGTAACACTTAAATTTATCGTCTGGAGGACACGGTGGAGGTGTTCGTGGAGGTGATCGGCGGCGGCGACCTCTCGCGTCCGGCCCTGGTGCGAGCCATGGTACGGAGCGAGAGGGAATGGGAAGCCGTCACCTCCTTCTGCAAAGCAGTAATGCTCGCGAAGGAGGAGGCGGGGCGCGTGAGGGAGTGGCAGTCTCTGCGCCCTCACGTCCCTAGCCACCGCAGGAGGAGACGCCCCGGGCGTCGGGAGTCCATAGCGGACTCCCGGCCACCGTAGGCGCGAGCTTGCGGGTGGCGAGCAATGGGTAGCTCGCCGCCCGGTAAGGACCAAGCTCGGGTCGACGGCACGTAGTGTTCCACGCGCGCCTCAAAGAGATGTCAGCAGCGCTGAAGGGGTCTTCTAGGACCGATGCCTGCCGGGGTCGCGTGATTGTTCGAAAGAGATACCGTGAGCCTGGCACATGGGCAACTGAAGGAACGTGTTCCTTTGGTTGGTGGGTTTTAGTCAGTAAAAGTCTGACCCGCCCTCCCGCTCCACCCAGAGCGGGAGAAGTCATTTGATGATTTCCCATCCTGAAAAAAAAAAAACCACTTAAATTTATTAAAATATCAAGTAACTAAAGCTAGCAGTTACACTTGTCCTTAAAATGTAAAATTAGATAAGGCTATATGAAAAGTTACAACTAGACAGACAAGATCACGGCGAGCTTTGGCGAAGTAATGATCGGGGTCAGAAAAAGGACCTCGCACGATCGTAGTTAGAGACAGACTGCCCACATGAGACTGCCTGCCTCGTCCAAAGCTCGGAACACCCTTCCCACACGTGCAGTTTTCTAAACAAAGGATGCGGCAAAACGATTGTTACGTAAAAGTATAATAAGACACAGGAAATATAAATACAAATGGGTACAATAAACGATAACTAAAAATAACAGAACAATGAACCTTAAATAAAGATAAAGAATTCCAAAAGACAATAGTACCTATAACTATAAAGAATTATAGAGTACAATAGTACCTATTACTTAAATTGCTTTGCAGATGTTAGAACGTGGGAAAACACAAAATTAAACTTTCTAAAATAATTACAATAGAAAAATATTACATTAATAACGATGCAAGGGATGAGTACGTGAGACACAGTTGCCACAGTATCCCCCTACCAGTGATACAGATCACGAAAAACTTGCCTGATAGTAATCAGGCGAGTTTTAACCTATCAATTGTGACTGTAAAGTCACGGTCCCTAATTCGAATGACAAATGTTTTGTCATTCCTTGTGATGACTTGGTAAGGCCCATCGTAAGGCTGTACTAAAGGAGCTTTAACAGTGTCATTGTATGTACCTTTTCGGCTGCAACCGTAGTGATAACTTCGTTTTTCGTAGTTATTTTAAAAAATCAATGAAATTTAAACTTGGATTTTCATTGCTAACCTTCGTCTCCACCCACGCTGTTTTACTTAAGACAGATATCATTTGCCTGCACCGTCAGCCCAGAACTCACGGTACAGGTAGGGACACACGGCTACATATCAAGCTATGCCGTTCCAATTTAAACTGATCTCTCTTTGTATGTGATTACTGTGTAATGAGAAGTCAGTGTATAGCTTGCTAAGTAGACGTGTGTACATTTTTGGTTTTAAACTGTTCCATATGGCTAGGTATATGTGATGAGGGCAAGGAAGTCTTCAATGAAGTAATTTATTGTCTATTTTCAATATAAACGTATATTTCTTTACAATAAAAATTTTAAGAGAGAAACATGCCTTGTAAATGGTTTTCCGTAGAGAGCTAAGATCGTTGCGGTGGTACTGCCACCCTCGGGAAGATAGCACGATGTTCACGCCGCGAAATGCTTGCGCTATTCGTTGCTTGATGTTGTAGATATATTGAACATTAAGAAAATCATTTAGATTATGAAAACAGTTAAATTTGCAAAAAAAAAAAATGTTTGTAGTCGATTATGTCTTTTATCTTTATTCAGTACGGGCTGCCCTACAAAAACCTGTGACATCTGTGCGAACTGTCAATGTCAAATACAAATTCAAGTCGCACTGGCTGGCACGGCGAATTATAAGGCATGATTGCGAAGCAATTTGTATTGTTTTGATTGCTACTTACCACAACTAACAATGACTACATAATTTGCGGATACTTTCATTGACTGTGAAATTTTTCGTGAACAATCACGTATCAGTAACTTGTTTTCTTGTCATTATGGTAAGGTTAAAAACTTACTTTTGTATATATTTGGACTTGGCGCGCTATCGAGCTTATGAAACTTTGTTATATTGTATTGATGTGTTATGTTTTAGTCAACCCCACCGCCGCCGCAACTTCGCCGTTCATCTGGAGAGAGCAAAAAGGTAACTCCGCCTGCTTCCAGCATAGTGACCAGAAATGGTGCTCGCAAGGCCAAGATCCAGACTCGCGCAATGTCCGCCGGGGCTAAGGTAATAAATTAGCTATGTAGTGCGGCGCCGCCTACACAGGGCCGTGACATGACATTTTATAGCCTAACTATAGACACTACTACAGCCTACAGCTAGCCTTATTGATTGGTTCCTGGGTTCTTCATGGCTTTTCAATGGAGGGTGAACTTAACGTTGCTTGTGCTCTAACAAAGATCAAGATTAAAGGTTTTTTGTAATAATAAGCAAGCTTCTGTGCTGGTTTTCTTCTCTGTTTAAGTGTGATATCTGTCTAGATTAAATGATATCAAAGAAAATTAAAAAGATTTCATACAAAGGAGGTTTCATAAAATTAAACTATATTAAACCTGGGACACTGTACTTAAACTGCAGACCTACCAACACTTTGTAAATCTCAACTATTTAAACCGAAAATAATATAAAACATTCATATAAATATATCTTCAGTTGTAAAGATACCAGTCTTATCTTTATTGTGATACAAGAGTACATTATCTAATACCATGTATCTACTATTTATATAATTAAGTACATAGCATACAGTCTCATCACATTTAGTGAAAATCAGTTGATTACTCTAAAATTAGTTCAGTTTTTCTTTTGAATTTAAGTGTGCTTAATACATATTTCACAATTCTACCTCTTTGTTTTGTTTGATATTAAAATATACTTTGTTTACATTCTAAATTAATATAATATTGGTGGCTAGTAACCAAGCCAGTAGGTAAAAGAGCCAGGGTAGCCTATAATTTGGAATATTCAGAGGTCAGTATTAAGTTTTATGTTGATCAAAATGTTATTTGTAGTAACAAGTGTGTGTTTTACTATGTAATAATTTGAATCATCAATCCAACTCTCGGAAGTTAACATTATCATATTGACTATTTCATGAAATCATGAAATTTGAGGCCAATTTTAACTAGAAAGTCATAATAAGGAATCTTATGGTTATGATTTTGTAGATACATGGTTAATATTTAAGTTAGTATTTTGATTTACATGCAACCTGACACATGTGCATCTGGATTGAGAGCCCATTTTTTGAACCCGCAAGGGTTAAAAAAATGGGCTAGGCTGGGCTAGGCTGGGCTGGCTTTCTTAAAATATTTAAGAAATTCTTAACTAAATTCTTAAACAAAAATTATTAACCCAGAGATAGTACTTACTGAGATTTAGGCTATGCCACTTTATGCTCGCGTCTGGATTGAGGGCCCAAGTTATTTCATCATAACAGTTTTAATTCACGTTTAAGAAATTTATGACCCTTTGCTTTAAGTTTTTACTATTTTTAACTAAATTCCCTATAAATCTTATTTCGGTACGCAAGGGTTCAAAAAATGTGCCCTCAATCCAGATGCACATACCTGACACTGACCTGCAAATGGAAAAAAAAAACTTTGAAAATATTTGAATTTTGAAGGTGCTCCACGCTTAATGTTACTAACACTACGTAAATATGTACCATTTTGCGTAGGAATACGTGTGAAGCATTTAAGACATTGGAAATAAAGTAAAACAACACTATGATATTTCGCATAAAGAACTGCCATTTCCATCAATTTTTTTTTTTGAGAATACACCTGCAAACTGTTATGATGCACCTAGTGAAGGAACAATATAGTTTTCAGCAAAATGGAATAAACTATCAATTTTATAGGAGGGAAGTAATTGAAACCTTTTTGGTATTTCTAAGCTGGATGAAAGATTTTTTTTGTGTTTATGGTCTTCTGTGTCAGTTTATTTATGACTTTTATTATGTTTATGAATGAACTTCAAACCTTACTATTATTTTATTTTACTTTTTTATAAACTGAAATATTTTATTTCTTATTTTTCTTAGCTACATTAATCAGTTATTGAGGCATCATGATTCAGTGTAATATACGTGTGTTACAGCCGTCTGCATCAGTGGTTGCTGCCAAACGTAAAGCACAGCAGAAGAAGAAGCACGGCTTCCAAATTGAGCTGAGGGATCATTATCAAATTGTAAGTTATGATTGTCTGCCTCTCTTTTTCGCAATATTTCACTTATTCGGCGCCCAGTCTAAGCGGATACAGCAGTATTACAGTATATTACATGGAGGTACTGGCTATCTGATAAGACTGGCTGTCAGACTTAGGTTTCTACCTATCCATAATGACTGTTGGAACATCCATTATAAAATTCTGTTAGAGCTTTTACACACGAGCAGCATGTTTCCAACGGCAAAAATTGCTAACGTCGATACCCGTCGGCGGCAGCCGTAGACGCGTCTCGACGGCAGCCGGCGACATGCCATCTTCAAAGATCAGCGTCAACATGCCGCTCGTGTGTAAGGTTCTAACACAGTCTTTGTAGAATTTGTGAGTACGTTTCTTTATGCACGGCGACGGTGAGCATACACCCCCGTCCGCGCCCCTACGCTTACCGACAGTGGACGGAGAATCGCGAGTTCGTACGCCACGCCCGTAACCCGCTCTTATTAGTTTATTTCTTTTAAAACTTTTATATCGGTTTCGGTTACGGATTATTTTCGGTTACGTTTCCGTAGCTTCATAATATTCCTAGCTCACACACATTCAGAGCGTGTTTGTACACATAAACCGTGGGTAACCACAAATAAAACGGGCTGCGCTTCGTGAGGTAGAAAAAAGCACTATAACTACAATGAATACCTAACTATTATTAGCATAGACAATGTAGGTTGCACGCGTCGAGTTTTATGGCACTAAAATAAAAGATGAACATGTTTATGACTGTTATCTTGCAAAAGCAATTAAATTATAATCTACATTACATAGTAAACTATGTGATTATGTATGTAATTTAATTCCTTTTATAGTCTTAAGATGTTAAATAACTCAGAGAAACTAGTGAAATTTAGGCATTTGGGAGATTGTGTTTTGTTAACGTTGCTATCAAATAATCCTCATTTTTGTTTTATTGTAATTATTTACATGTCACTTGATCTAGTTCCTGCCAGGGTCGCGCGATTGTTCGAAAGAGACACCGTGACCCTGGCACATGAGCAACTGAAGGAACACGGGTGGGTTTTACTCAGGAAAAGTCTTACACGCCCTCCCACTCTGCCCAGAGCGGGAGAAGTCATTTGATGATTTTCCATCCAAAAAAAGAAAAACTTGATCTAGTTCCATAGTCTTGAGGGGCAAGAAACGTAATTTTAAAAACGTGAAACTGATCTCAGTCTCAATCTGTCAAAAATACCGCGAGAGTCCATACATTTTTGACAAGTTTTTGACATTTGAATGTCGCCCAGATGAGATTACAACTAGATTTGAACGTTTTTAAATACAAGACAAACAGAAATAAAGACGCTGCTTTACAAAAGGCCACGTCTTTCGTTCCGTTTGTCTGGATATATCAGGTACTGGTAGAATTCATTCATAACAATCTGCTTCAATCAATCTACATAGCCTTTTTTTTGGGTGGGAAATTATCAAATGACTTCTCCCGCTCTGGCTGGAGTGGGAGGGCGTGTCAGACTTTTACTGACTAAAACCCACACGTGTTCCTTCAATTGCCCATATGCCAGGGCCACGTTAACTCTTTCGAACGAATCTCGTGACCCTGGCAGGCATCGGTCCTTGCAGACCCCTTCAGTATTGCTGACATCTCTTTGAGGCGCACGTGGAACACTACGCGCCCTCGACCCGAGCCTGGTCCTTACCGGGCGGCGAGCTAACCATGCTCGCCGCCCGCAAGCTCGCGCCTACGGTGGCCGGGAGTCTGCTATCGACTCCCGACGACGGGGCGTCTCCTCCTGCGTCTGCATAGCCTTTACGCAACTATTTGGGATCGGCTGCCAGTCTAACCGGATATAGTTGAATACCGGTATTTTATATGGAGTGACTGTCTATCTAGCCGCCATAAGCCAGCTACTGGGTAATACGATACATATACCGTAATGACTGTCAAAGAACTAGAATAATAGCCTGGATCAACGGCTTTACGTGCTTTCCGAAGCATGGGTTTGATATATTAAGATGGCCCATCCACGGACCAACCTCGGCAAGCGTAGCTTTACCTGATCAATCGACCCTTGCGGCGATTTACGTATACACAAGCCCTTCAGAATTTATTCATATCATTTAAAATTTTCTAGGCCATGGATTCAAGAACAAAGGTGAAGAATATAACAGGGCTGGTGTCAGACCCGCGCATGGTGGAGCACCACTGTCTGTGGGACGACCAGTACCCCGAGTGTCCGGAGCGGCTGACTAGCATTATACGGAGGTAACGCATTTGTTCTATCTTTACTAATATTATAAAGAGGTACAATTTGTTTGTATATACGTGGTAATCTCTGGAACTAGCTGGCGCTTTTTGTTTATTTATTTTTTGCATTTGATAGCCTAGTGCTGGAGGTATGCGCTATTGTAACTGTACGCTACGACCCTAAGGCCTCTGCCTCGAAAATTGCGGGCAGTGGGGCGGCGGCGGCGGTGGCGGCGCGGGAGCGGTGCGGGCAACGCAGACCCGTTCTCGAAACCAGCGGGCAGAACTCGCGGCACTATAGCGGCTTAGTGTTGTGTTCGTGGCTGTGTCGTCGAGATATTTGTTTTAATCGCGAACGAAATGTCTGAACAACGGCAACAACATCTTTTTGATTCAAATTTATTCCTAACGCTCGATTTATTGTGGGCAAAAGAAGAAGTGAATCCCTACTATAGGGCAAGGAAAAGAAAAGGCGAGTTTTATCGAAATTTTTAAGAACAGAGACAATGTCCTGATAAATACTACAACTACACCAGAATGAGTGTAGAAACTGTTCTATATCGGTGTCATCTCAAAAATTTCTGAAATAATTTGCTCTAGCACGTCCGAGGATATTTCGATACTTCGCAAAAATACATTGCACAACACTGTTATGCAGACGCGCGGGCGGTCACCGCTTGACTGGAGTGCACCGCTCGTTGCCCGCCCCCGCGCCTCTGGCGCGCCGCTGTTTTCGAGGGCCGGTCCATTTGATTTTACGCATAAGATCCTGCCGCTCCCGCGCCGCCGCCGCCGCCGCCGCCCCGCTGCCCGCAAGATTCGAGGCAGAGTCGTAAGAAGCCGAGTAAAGAGAAAAAACGCGAAGACAAAATGAAGTAGTATATTTTATGTTAAAACAATATCCAATATTTACATTCGAGAATTGTAAATGACTCACGCCCGGCAAATAAAACACACATATTTTTCCTATTCTTATTTCTTTTGTCCTGTTTAATTTCAGGGGCCACGAATTAAAGCTAATATCGCAATGCAAATATTTCCCCCCGAGAGCGGCGACTAAACAGGAGTTGTGTCTTTTGCACTGTCCGTCCGTTTACGACATGATGGAGATGACGCATGAGCACGATAATCTAATATATTTGGAAGAGATATCCGCGAAGTACGATGCGATCTACATACATCCCGTGAGTAAGAAGTATTAACATATCACAAAAAAAAATAGTTTAAAAAAAACTAAAAAACACGCTTCCATAGAAAACCAAACTAAAAAGCAGAAAATAATGAAAAAAGCGTGGGATGCTTTTTGAGGTATTTTTTAATTGATATCAAGTACCTCACGCTTTTGGTTTTCTATGGAAGCGTTTTTTTAAACCTTTATTCATTTTCTATTTTTTAGTGTTTCGAATTTTATGACGTATGTCAGCGTAGTTTCGTATTTTGTGACGTAAGACAGCGTAGTTGTCAAAGACAGTTTTTTGTTATTCTGGTAAGCCCCGGCAAGGATAATGGCACAAATTTATAAAATTATTGTATGGTCATCGGTCCTTGATAAGTATGCCAAATTTCGAGTTAATCCGTCGTTTTGAAGGTTTCAAAATCTGCCAGGGTCGCGAGATCTGCCAGGGTCGCGAGATCTGCCAGGGTCGCGAGGTTGTTCGAAAGAGATACCGTGACCCTGGCGCATGGGCAACTGAAGGAACACGGGTGGGTTTTAGTCAGTAAAAGTCTGACATGCCCTCCCGCTCCGCCCAGAGCGAGAGAAGTCATTTGATGATTTCCCATCCAAAAATCCCCGACAGGTTATGCAGGACAAAACTCGTTTACTTGTTGCACAAAAACAACGAAATAGATATTAACTAGTGAAAGTTAATGCCTCGCAGAACGGATGTCCAATGGTGCAGAAAGGTTATGGAGTGGCGCACGCGTGCCGAAAGACGTATAGTTGGAAGGGCGATCAGGTGGATCGATGACCTGGTGAAAGCCGCAGGATATCTCTGGCTAAGAGAAGCACAAAACCGGTCCAAGCAGTGAAGCTTGGGGGAGGCCTATGTCCAGCAGTGGACGTGAATCGACTGAAATTATAATGATGAGTGAAAGAAGTTAATTTTCCGAAACAAAAAGCTTTGATCGCCTCAAAGTCAGTATATAGTTTTATTCAGATGTATTGTATACAGGAGCATTAACTACCCCCTTCTTGTTCATTGTAGGTTGGTTCAGTCCACCTGGTAGATATCGCTGTCAGCGATAAGACCATTGTATCCATAGAATTAGAAATATTTTAACTAATTATAAAAAATCTAAATTTAAAATAATTTGTACAGAATACATATACAATTTTTCTTAGTCTAACAATGTTTATCCACACTAATATTATAAATGCAAAAATAACTCTGTCTGTCTGTCTCGCTTTCCTGCTAAAACTACTGAACCGATTTAAATGAAATTAGTACACAGATAGTTTAGAGCCTGAGAAAGGACATGGGCTACTTTTTATTCCGCGACTTCGTCTGTGTCCGCGATAACCGACATTTACGCGGACGAAGTCGCGGGCAAAAGCTGGTATAAAATAAGGTAAATCTTATTCTAGTATCATTTTTCCTTCACCAGTCGACCCACGAGCTAGCCCTTTCAGCGGCCGGCTCCACGATAGACCTGGTGGACCGCATCGTGTTCGGGGAGGTACAGAACGGCGTGGCGCTGGTGCGGCCGCCCGGACACCACGCCATGAGGGCGGAGCCCTGCGGATACTGCTTCTATAACAACGTCGCGCTAGCAGCTAAATATGTCCTCGAATATCGAGGTGTTAACAGGTAGGAATTATACACTAGTGGCTTGTGGTGGTCTTTGCTGGCAATGGTTTTTTATTATTAGTAACTATATGTTTTAAGTTTGAATTCAAAATTCTACTTTGAATAAATGAATTTTGATTTTGAGTGTGGGATTGTGGACAAAGATTTTGACCTCAGTTGCTCCAGAAGAATGTTTTAATCGATTGACATTATAAAAATTTTGAAAAAATACCTTACAGAATCCAAATCCTCTAAAAAGTAAAAAAAACTTTATTGCTGGAATAACGGGTACAGTAAATCTCCTTAAAAATAGATTTAGTCTTTTGTAATGTGCACTTAAGTGTCGTACTAGGATAACCTTGTATCACAAATGCCAAATGTGTATTGGCCCTTTAAGTTTAAAAAGAACTTGTAGGTAATATTTTGATCGAAGCATTTGACTAATGAAAATGTTGTCCTTTCTACAATAGCCCCGTCTGGTTGATATTAGTGTTGCAAAGGACTCGAGTCCTCGAGTCGTAATTTTAAAGACTCGACTCAATTATGCAAGACTTAATGTGCTCAAAAGGCTCGGAGTCTAGAGTCAAGCCGAGCCCGAGTCATTTACAAGCCACTCGAGTCTTAAAAAGGACTCGTGTTTTAAAAAAGGACTCGAGTCTTAAAATGAATTCGAGTCTATGAATAACTCGTCAGATTATTTGTACGCATAATTACATCATAACCACTCATTAGAACTTATCATTCTTCCATTCGAGTCTTTTGAATGATGAGCTACAAGTTTCATCTTCATGCTCCAAGTTTTTCTTTAAGACTCGAGTTCATTTTAAGACTCGAGTCCTTTTTTGACTCGAGTCCTCTTTAAGACTCGAGTCCTTTTTAAGACTCGAGTGCTTGACTCTAGACTTCGAGCCTATTGAGCACACTGAGTCTTGCATAGTTGACTCGAGTCTTTAAAATTACGACTCGAGGACTCGAGTCCTTTACAACACTAGTTGATATTTCATCAATCAAGATCTGTTTCCATCGATAGTCTTCTAAGAACGTTTTTCTGTAGATACAACAGTTAAGTTACCGGCCTTTTCTGCCCCTCAATAATTTATCCTGTAAATCCTAGCGTGAGCAAACATAAACCATGCTTTGGCATATAGTATATTTCTATTTGCTACTATAACGCAATCTCCAGTCTTATAATCGCACTGTGTCAGCACTGTATGTATGGTTTATACCTCATAAATGTGATATATATTTTCAGGATACTCATAGTGGATTGGGATGTGCATCACGGACAAGCCACACAACAAATGTTCTACAATGACCCTAGGTAAGTTAACTTAAACTTAATCACAAAAAAAAACGAAAAACATTCTAATTTATGAAGCGACAGCTTCCCCAAAGGAACAGGGTGCTTACTCTCGAATATAATTCCAATAGATCGACATTAGTCAAACGTCAATTGGTTGAGTTAAACGTCAGGGATTGGCTAGACTCAGTCGGTCTCATTATAAAAAGCAGTTTAACTAAAAACCCAGGTTTAAACCTCATTAAACAATGGTTTAAGTTTAAGTTTTATTACAAAAAAAGGTTTTGCTATAAACCATAGACTAAACCCTTGTTTAACGTTAAACCTGGCCGACCCCTGGTTTATCGATGGGTCTAAGTCGCATCTGTCAAGTTTCCACTTTTAGATTATCATTTATATCGTTGTGTTGTGTTGTTTTTATCCAAAAATGGACATTAACATGGTAGATTTAATTGATAATCAGGATATTGAAGCTATTCAGTCATTAGAAAGGTCACGCCGATTCAACAGAAATCGGGTTCGAGTCAATCCCTTCATTGAGTTATCCGATGAAGATTTCAGGCAAAAGTAGAAAACAAAATTTATACAAAAGTATCGCAAGTCGAAGAAACGCTTGTATAAATTTTGTTTTCTTAAAACGCCCGAAAATGTTACGTTTCGTTACACGAACTTAGATGTACTACTACCTAATACATTAGTAATGTGATTAAACCTAAACAAAACTGCAATCGATAAGTAATATTAATGTCCATGCAAAATAACAAAGTCTTAATATTTTGAATGTTCCTTACATAATTAAATCATTGATAATACTATCAAAACGTTTTCTTTTCTTGGGATACGGAACGTTGCAATAGAATGATATCATGACGAACGAGTGATATTTGTGTTAATCTGTGGTTGATATTAAGATAATGGTCTAAATGACGGTATTAAAAAGACCACGATCTAAAAATGTTTTGTAATACGAACAAGTTTAGACCATGGTTTTACAGATGAGCTTGGACTTGATAGTTTAGGTTTAAACCAAGGCTTATTTAGTTTTTTGTAATAAGACCGAGTGAGCCCAGCCAATCCCTGACGTTTGACTGACAATTCCAATGTCGATCTATTGGAATTATATTCGAGAGTAAGCACCCTGTTCTCTCTTATCAATAAACTTCATATTGATATTCATTTATTGCATTCCATATAGTAAAAAAAAAAACATTACAAAGGGCTTAAAGCTAGATACAAAAATATGTATCCTGTAAGGGCACAACAAAAGGATAACATTAAGATTTCAAAAAAAAAAAATTAAAACAACCTACCACTTACATATAAAAAATATAAGGTATTTAAATTACGAACACAAATTGTTATTAATTGTTAAAAAATGCTATAATAATGTTACGTAGATCGTAAAGTCTAGAAACATCACGCTAACTCCGTCTCAGAAAGGGGCAGTGTGACGTAAATCGAAAAGTCTAGAAACATCACGCTAATTCCATCTAAGGACGGGGCAGTGTTGGAAACTACTAGAAATGTCACGCGAACGCCATCTGTTATCAAGTAGCAAGTACTACACTAAATTGTACGTAGACGCTACCGCCATCTATTGTCGAATAGTGGGATTAAACAGTTGGCTCCTGGAAGTTACTAGAAGCTCCTACGCTATTTATAAACAGTGGCACAGTGTCGGATGTTCGCGAATGTTCTACTCGAGATATAAATAGCGGATTGTCGGGCCGACGAGGAGTTCAATTTCGGAAGTGATCGAATACGAATCAAGCGATACAGTACATGCGAAACAAGTGATTCTGTTTGACGTTTTAATTTGATTGCGATATTTGTGTTTATCCAATTAAACAGTTTGTGTGTTTCGGAATATTGGTTGTAATTAATTTATCCCGAACCCTAGCTCGTAACATTTGGTGTCAGAAGTAAGGGATAAATTATGCCAGTTTTACCGAAGGAGGATATGGAAGGTATCCGTATCAGGAGTCAGCGCCAGCAGGAGGTGGATCAGAGGCGGTTTGAAGGAAATTCTAGACAGACACCTGGAAGTAATCAGCCGACGACGGAGCCAGTCTCCCAAGCGTCTGGTGTTCCTACAGCATCACCAGCCATGGATCTTTCAGTGCTAATGGCGATGCTGCAGGAGCAGGCCCGCCGACAGGAAGAACAGGCCCGCCGCCTACAGGAACAGCTGCAGCGTGATAAAGAGGAGCAGGTTCTCCTTTTGAAAGATCTACACGCGACATTTGGCAAGGACATCAAAGCCATGAAGGAGACTGTTCAGGTACATGAAAATCGTATCTCCGAGGCCGAAGTCCAGATTGCTGATATAAGAAAAGCGGTTGGAGTTCTGAAAGCTGGAGACCGGACTACGGCTTCGATAGTTGCTGCATCTTCCGTGCGCGGGTTTAAAGTGCCACCCTTCGACGGAACATCTTCCTGGTCGGCATACAAAATTCAATTTGAAGCTGTCATGGAAGCAAATGGGTGGACAACGGGCCAGGCCATGACCGCGCTTACTTTGGCCCTTCGCAACCAGGCTTTAACCGTCTTAGAGGCTCTTGGCAAAAATGTTACCTACGAGCAGCTGGTTGAGGCGTTAGAATCCAGATACGGTGACGCACACCTAGAGCACGTGTTTCGCGCCCAGTTGAGGGATCGTGTGCAGCGCAGTGGTGAAAATCTGCAGCAGTGGGCCCTGGAAATTGAAAAGTTGGTCCGAAAGGCGTATCGGTTTGCGCCTGCACTCATCGAAGGGACTTTGACTCAAGCATTTATAGATGGCATACGGGATCTGGAAGTAAGAGCTGCTGTGAGACTTGGGCAACATGAGAAGCTGAAGGACGCCTTGGCCCACGCGTTGGAGGTGGAAGCAGTGAGGCATGATCATCGAGCCCATCGCTTCAGAGAGGTTGTGGAGTCACCTGCTCGTGACCGTATTAGGTACAGCCCTAGATGTTACACTTGTGGAGAAAAGGGCCACCTCCGGTTAAATTGCCCGAAGCGAAACACTGCCAGCGAATATCACACCCAGGTTAGAAGGGTGTCCGATATCACAGCGCAGCAGCAAGAGAAATTAGTAAGTGATAAGTGTGCGGGGCGAGTATTGGTTGGTGTTAATAGAGCCCCAAGGATTTCGATGTCACAGGCCAATGACGGCATATCCCACGGTAACGCGGACGCTTTATCAAGAAGACCTTCTCCTGAACAGTACAAACATTGTGTCAGACAGGAAGCTAAGGAAGTAGTTCCTGTTAGGGTGCTAAGATCGGACCTTCGTGACAAATGGAAGAAAACCCTACGGTATGCCCAGCAGCGTGATACAGATATCAGGCCAATTCTCGAGTGGATTAAAGCTGATGCTCCCAAACCGAAATGGTGTGATGTTGCAGCGATGAGTACCACCACAAAGAATTATTGGGCACAGTGGGAGAGCTTGATGCTCCAGGATGGTGTCTTGTGCCGCAAAAAGGAAATTGATCGAGGGGATAGCTGTCACTTGCAAATGTTCGTCCCGAAAGCAAAGGTACCAGATGTTCTACAGTACTACCACAGCGGTTGTTCAGGAGGACATAGGGATGTAAAAAGAACTCTATTGAAGATCAGAGAACGGTTCTACTGGATCCACTATCGACAGGATGTTGAGGATTGGTGTCGCAAATTCACCAGTTGTGCGGCGTTAAAAGGATATGCGAACTGCGTCTAAAATTGTTCATGTAGATGGATTGGCATGATAAAAAAAAAAAAAAAAAAAAAAATATTTTATTTGCCAAATAATAAAACAACCTAGCACAATTTCAATACGTATCACATAAGCAGTACAGGTAGGTAAAATTTCGTAAAGTCTAGAAACATCACGCTAACTCCGTCTCAGAAAGGGGCAGTGTGACGTAAATCGAAAAGTCTAGACACATCACGCTAATTCCATCTAAGGACGGGGCAGTGTTGGAAACTACTAGAAATGACACGCGAACGCCATCTGTTATCAACTAGCAAGTACTACACTAAATTGTACGCAGACGCTACCGCCATCTATTGTCGAATAGTGGGATTAAACAGTTGGCTCCTGGAAGTTACTAGAAGCTCCTACGCTATTTATAAACAGTGGCACAGTGTCGGATGTTCGCGAATGTTTTACTCGAGATATAAATAGCGGATTGTCGGGCCGACGAGGAGTCAAACATCATCATTCTACGCTCGACGCCCGCCCTGGAAGGTCGTTACGCTGCTGCTCCGCTGCGCGTATCCCCTCCACCGCTCGCCGCTCGTTCGCCCGTCAGTTGTGCTCCGTGCGCCACGCTGCGTAGTCGCCCCGACTACTCTCCGCTATTTTGCGATTTAAATTTATTTAAATCGCAAAATTCGGACTTCCTGTTTCTTTCATCAGATTCAGTCTAAACCGTACTGTCTTGTTCGCAAGACAGTGGTATTTCTGATTCGTCAGAAAATCGTCAAAAACGTGTGTTGTGTTGTGGCCCCTTCAGGGCAAATCCACAGTTTCGTGGTCACTCGGTGGATACCTTAACGGTGCCAACGAAGCCGAGTGGGTGCAGACCCAACGCACCCGTCTATCCGCTTCAGGGCTAGACGAAAGTTGGACGGGTCCCGGATCGCTGGCCTTGGGGGCTTCCCTCGTCAGCCCCGGTGACAGTCTTCCCTCCACAGCCGCGTACTAGTGCCGCGGGTATATCTATACCCCCCGCACTAGACTGGTCGGGTACCTTCAGTACCCATCGCATGACCGGTTAGGAACCCGTTCGCACAATAAGATTGGCGACGGGGGACACTCTTAGGGCTCACCAGGTTCACCTCCCTGTCTATACCCGACAGGGAGTGTAACACTCACCCCCGGCAACCCACCGGGGATTAGGCTACGTAGGAGTAGGGTTTTGGTCAGGATCACTCTCATGAGTGATTAGGTCCCCCCCCTCCCCTCCGCCATGGATAAACCCATGGATCCTACGGAGAGACTTGCTAGAATCGAGGCGCTCCTGGCTGAACTTGCGAGTCAGCTTAGCATTGAGCACTCGGAGGTCGGGGCTGTGGTCTCTGTTTTTCTTTTATTGATAAAGAAAAACAAAGATTTCGCTGCCGAATTCTCCGAGTTGTACAGAGCTGAGCAGCTCGCAATTCCGCCCAGCCCGGGCATCGCTGACTTCAGCGATGCCCTCGAGGCCCCAGCCGCCACCGATGAACCGTGTCAAATGGACACGGAGGATGTACCCACAACTCCTTCCGATACTGCCGCGCTCACTCCCCAGACGGACTCGCACTCCTCTTCGTCCTCGGACGCAGAGACGTACGAGCTCGTCTCCCATACAAAGGGCAAAGGGAGCAAGCGCAAAAAGAATAAGGCGAGCAGCTCAGCCCCGGCCGCTAAAATCATAGCGGCTGAGGACTCCGCTCCTCCGTCTCGCGCCCCCACCCCGCAGGCGACCTCCGCCACCGCGAACCCCCCCCACCCCGCTACGCAGGCGACCCCCGCCACCGCGACCGCGTCCATCCCCTCCACGCCGCCGGCGACCGCCGCCAACGCGTCCCCCTCCCGCCCCTCGCCTTCAACCTCCGCGAAGGTTGCCGCGCCCCGCGCTAAATCCAGCGCCCCGTCCGTGCCCTCTGGCTCAACCACCGCCAGGAAACTCCCTCCACCGCCCCCTGTATTTATACAGGACAAGGCCAAGTGGACGGAGGTGTCCAAATGGTGCGTTGACCAGAGGGTCAACTATACCAGTGCCCGTGCCACCCAGCAGGGCATTAAGGTATCGGTACCGACCTCGACCGATTATCGCGAGCTGACCAGGCTCCTCTCTGCCAGGAACGTGTCCTTCCACACGTATTCCTTGCCCGAGGAGCGTCTGACCAGGGTGGTGATCCGCAGGATCCCCTGCGAAATCGCCACCAGCGAAATCAAAGCAGACCTCGAAAGACAGAACGTGCCTGTCACAGAGGTCCATAGGATGCACAGATCCAGACAAGGCATTGCCTTTGATATGGTCCTGGTGGTGTGCCCTCCCACGGAGGGTCACCACCCCATTTTCAAAGTCAAGGCAGTCTGTAATCTGTCTGGTCTCATCATCGAAAAGCCCCGTAAGTCGAACATCATTGGCCAGTGCCATAGATGCCAACTTTACGGGCACTCAGCGTACAACTGTTACGCCACTCCCAGGTGCGTCAAGTGCCTGGGAGAACATGGTACAGCAGATTGTACCCGGCCCAAAGACTGCACTCTCTGCACCGAGCCACCTAGTTGTGTGCTCTGCAAAGAGTCCGGTCATCCGGCAAACTACCGGGGCTGCCCGAAAGCCCCCAAGTCATCGTCCCCTAAATTGGCGCAACGTTTCGACGCTCGCCAGAAAAGGGAATCCCCCTCGGCCAAACTCCCCGCGAGATTGGCCCCTCAACGTCCCTCCCAATGGCCTCTTTTGAGTTCCCAGAAGGAGTTCCCCGCACTGGCCTCCTCCAGGCCAAAGCCCGCCCCCATCCCTCCCTTAGTGGACCCGCGTACCCGTGCCCCCGCGCCCCTTACGCCCCCCGGTTTTCCCGCGACCGCTCCCCCCGCCCGCGCCGCGGCCCCTCCCACTGCCCCTATGGCAGGACCAACCCCAGTACAGAGGAAAGGTCAGGCTCCCCTCAATGCGTTTAACGTCATTGCCGGGACCTTCAACACCTATAGCACGTTCCTCTCCCCGCGTGCCCAACAGATGGCCCAGGAACTAGTTGCCGCCGGCGGCAACCTGTTCCGTATCCAATCCATATATGCTGCGTATCCAGAGATCACGCAAGCACTCCACGTTATGAACTCCCAACGCCCCCATTATGGATAGTCGCGGAATACTAACTAGACAAAAACCCCGTTCCCTAAAGCTAGGCTTCTTTAATGCCAACGGCATTCACGGCCAACGTGATGAGATCGCCACGTTCCTCCGCGACCATCACGTAGACATTTTACTCATTCAAGAGTCGTTCCTAAAACCTCACCATCGTGACCCGAAAATTGCAAACTATCGTTTAGTTCGCAACGACAGGTCACGTTGTCATAGAGGCGGCACCCTCATATACTATAGGAAGTCCCTGTACTGCATACCTATGGATCCCCCCCAACTCTCCCGATTAGAAGTTTCGGCCTGTCGGTTAGCACTGACAGGCCACCAGCCAATCACTATCGTGTCGGCTTACTTCCCTCCCCCAGACGGTTCCGAGGACCCTCAACTCCTCACTAATGACCTCTCCGAACTTTTCGGCATGAGTGACTCCGTTATCATAGCGGGCGATCTCAACGCCAAACATCCCGCCTGGAATAGCACCAGGACCTCGACTAGAGGTAGGCAACTTTTCAACCTCTGTTCTACCATGAACTTTGACGTCATCGCCCCGATGACTCCCACTCACTTTCCTTTCGACCCCGATCAGTTACCCGACGTTCTTGACATAGCACTCCTTAAGAATATCAACTTAAGGTTGGATTCTATAGAGGCTATTCACGAACTCGACTCTGATCATCGACCAGTAGTCATGAACCTGGCCCCCCGATTAGGTACTCGCGACCCCTCTCAACCCCCCGCCACTAAAGTGATCACTGACTGGAAGAAAGTAAGCGAACGCTTACAATCTAACACGTCACATCACTTAGACTCTATCCCAGATCAGTTCGACTCTGTCGCCGACACAACGGCCGCGATCGACTCTCTCACGGAGCACGTACAATCGATCGTGAACGAAAGTTCACGGGAGGTTCCAGATACGGGTGACCGTAAATGGAAGCTCCCCGACGATGTACGTGATCTGCTGACAGAGAAGAACGCGGCCGTTCGTGCCTACAGCAACTTTCCCTGTGACGCTAACAAAGCTCACATGCGTTACTTACAGCGTGCTGTAAGGACACGTGTGACTGAGCTGCGTGACGCTAACTGGGACAAGATGGTGGGCGAACTAGAGCCGACTCATCTCGCTTTCTGGGAACTTCAGAGGAAACTGAAATCCTCTGAGTTTTCCACTATGCCCCCCCTGACCCGCCCCGATGCGACCATTGCATTCGAGGATATCGACAGGGCTGAATGCCTAGCCGATAGCCTCGAAGCCCAATGCCCACCCAGTTCGCAGCCAGTAGACCAAGCGTTTGTCGATAAGGTAAACGCGGAAGTCGAACGCAAAGCCTCACTCCCGCCCGTTGAAGACCCTGATGATCCCCTGCCCCCTGTCACACCTGACGAGGTGCACGAGATCATCAAGGGTCTGAAATCTCGTAAAGCCCCCGGATCAGACGGCATCACCAACAGAGTGATCAAGCTGTTCCCCGCGCACCTGATTATGCTCATGTGTACCATCTTCAATGGTGCCTTGAGTAATAACATTTTCCCCCAAGCGTGGAAGGAAGCCACCGTTATTGGCATCCCTAAGCCCGGTTAGCCCAAAACCGAGTCCACGAGCTATCGCCCCATTAGTTTGCTCAAAGTTCTCGGCAAAATCTATGAGAGACTTATTTATAAGCGACTCAGAGATTATGCCGAAACCAAGGGCCTCATTCCCAACGAGCAGTTTGGGTTTCGAACCCAACACTCGTGTGTCCATCAGGTACACCGTATCGTCGAACATATCAATGCTGGTTTTCAGCGTGGTATGTTCACGGGCGCTGTATACTTCGATATAGCGAAAGCGTTCGACAAAGTCTGGCACAACGGCTTATTATATAAGCTGTACCAACTCGGAGTGCCAGACCGTCTCGTGCTCATCTTACGAGACTTTCTTGCGAACCGTACCTTTCGCTATCGCATCGAAGGGGCACTTTCCTCCCCTCACCCGATTCGTGCAGGAGTCCCTCAAGGCTCTGTACTAGCCCCCCTCATTTTCACGCTGTTCACTAGCGATATCCCCAGAAGCAAGAAGGCAAGGTTAGCTCTGTTCGCAGACGACACTGCCATCTTTTTCTCGGGATTTAGTGACACAGCGCTGGTTCGCTACCTCCAAACCGCAGTCGACGAGCTCGGCGAATGGTTCAGGAAGTGGCGAATCGAAGTCAATCCCGATAAAAGTCAGGCGGTCTTTTACACCCGACCTCGACGTAATCACCCCCCTCCCCGACCCATCTCAATGTTCGGCAAGCAGATCCCTTGGGCGAAGCAAGCCAAATATCTAGGTGTCATCCTCGACGAACACCTCACCTTTTCTGAGCACATAAAGCAGGCTCGCTCGCGGGCCGCTTTCGCTCTGGGTAGGCTCCATTGCGTCCTGAACAAGCGGAGTAAATTGTCTCTTCTGTGTAAGAAGCGGCTTTACACCGCTTGTATCAGGCCGATTCCTTAGCATGAGCCCAGTCTGGGCTCATGCTAAGCCCCGATTCATCCATAGGATGCAGACTCTCCAGAACCGTTTTCTCCGTCAAGCCACAGGCTCGCCTTGGTTTGTTCGGAATATCAATCTTCATTTAGATATGAAACTCCCGACTATCCATCAGTTCATAAAACGCGCTTCGAAGCGTTTCTTCGATAGGGCCGTAGCCCACCGCAACCCTTTGGTTGTGGCGGCAGCTACTTACACCCCCTCCCGTATTAGCAAAGTCCGCCGCTCGCGGCACGTTCTTACCGATCCTGACGATCCCACTACTCTCCTCCAGGAGAGTCGAAAAGAGACCAGTACAGCTAGACCAGCACACAGACACAAACCGTACCGACCTCGCCGCCGAGGTCCGTCGTCGCGACCCCGACTTAACAGTCCCTCCCGACCCTTGCAAGAGCCAGCCCGCGATGCTGAGCCGTTAGCTTTAAATTAGTCCCAAAATAATTTAACTCAGATCCAGCCAGTCCCTTGCTGCCCCCCCTATCAGCGATTGCCTAAGCCGAGGTTCGTACCCCCCTCGGGGTAACCCTTAGAGCTTTCGCTTTAGTTTAAGTATAATAAGCCCCGGCTGGAGGCCTAAAAAGGTAACTTTTTAGAACTCGCCGGGCCCCAATCCGTTTAAGTAGTAACAATCTTTTCAGGATTAACTACGAGATGCCCCACAAAAAAAAAAAAAAAAAAAAAACCGACGAGGAGTTCGATTTCGGAAGTGATCGAATACGAATCAAGCGATACAGTACAAGCGAAACAAGTGATTCTGTTTGACGTTTTAATTTGATTGCGATATTTGTGTTTATCCTATTAAACAGTTTGTGTGTTTCGGAATATTGGTTGTAATTAATTTATCCCGAACCCCAGCTCGTAACAATAATTTGTAATCATCTTACAAATCTGTTAAGGCAATTGCAAGGGGTTTATGTTCACAACTTTCGTACAAAAATTCCAGAGTGGTATACTTCTCAATACATCGCTACGAGCACGGCGCGTTCTGGCCCAACCTGCGCCAGTCCAACTTCCACTACGTGGGCGCCGGCCGAGGCAAAGGGTACAACTTCAACGTACCTCTCAACAAAACTGGCATGACCGACGGGGACTATTTGGCTATATGGCATCAGTTGTTGCTGCCAATGGCTTTGGAAGTAAGTGCAAATTGGAAGAAGGGAAACTAGATTGTTTATTATCAATAATTTAATATTTAAGTTAAATTTCTAAGCATTCCTAAGTATTAAAGAAAGAAAGAAAGAAAGAAAATACATTTATTTAGCACAGTTGAAAGGCACATAACAGTTCGTTTTACAGCAGGAAAGAATAAAAAATAAAATAAAAAAGTGTAAGGTGAGATGTCAGAAACTAGAAAAAAAAATTGATAATCCTTGTACACATGGCCACAAATCAAGCTTTACGTTTCCAGTATAAGCTGACCTCTCACTGTACGAAAAGCTTACACAATGCAAAGTCAGTTAAAACTGAAAATGTATAGCTTGACATGTAGCCGTGTGTACAATGATCAATAGTGTATTTTATGCTTATGAATGAACATAAAATAGTAGTTAAATAATCATTGTCATTGCAATATAAACCTTATGTCGGTGATATAAAAGTCACATGATGCTCGCTTGTGATTTGCAATGACTACCAAGTTGACATTGAAAAGAACAGCTAACAGTATGCATATTCAAGCCTATAATTTTCGCATTGAAGGGACACAGGCCGCCTATCCGCGTCTACAGGAAACTGTACCGTGTAACAGACGGGATATGACCATTGTTAGAGTATATCCTGCAAAAACGGCACTCATGCGTAAAAGTATCGTCTGTATATGGCGCCTACTATTTTTAACAGATTACCTAAACGTTGGAAAGAGCTGAATAATGAGGCATTCAAGCATTTTTGCAAAAAGCTTATTATAGTGTCTCCGAATTTCTAGCCGAAAAAGTGTTTTTTGACTGAATAATTTTACCTATTTCCTGACAATTTAAATATGTAATTTTTGACATTTTAAAATAAAAATAATTTCTAATTTATAAATTTTGTAAGTGTAATATATGTAATTTTTTTTATTTCTCTTATTGTTAATTCTTTTATGTCTTAAATTCTTTTTATGCATGAAAATATATGTACGCCGATTCTTACGGCTAAACATGACTGCCCTGAAATAATATAATATCTTGCATGCTCCTGTATGTATACAATGTTTAAACAAATAAAGAAATCTTATCTTATCTTTATCCGATGACCTTGTGAAGGCCGCAGGAATCCGCTGGATGCGGGAAGACACAACCGGTCGAAGTGGCGGAGCTTGGGGGAGGCCTATGTCCAGCAGTGGACGTCTTTCGGCTGAAATGATGATGATGATGATGATCTTATCTTTCGGTGAGGAGAGGGCTGTAATCCTCGCTATTGTATAAGCCCTGAATTGTATTGTGTGGTTGTATTGCCGCGATACTTTGTGTAAATTATCTCATTACCACTGCTCTCAAACGGTGAAGGAAACTTCGTGAGGAAACGTCCAATAACCAAACAATCGAAGACATGTGACATCTACCAACCCGCATTGGCCCCGCGTGGTGGATTATGGCCCACTCCCTCTCACCAATAAAAGGACTGTGGCCCAACTGTAGAAACATTAAAGACTGACTATGATGCTGATGATTTTAACTTCAAACTTGTTAAAATTGTTCTTGTTTTCAGTCCTACAAGTATTTATCATCTTATTCTTTTTCGAATATTCCCAACATAAATAAGCCAATGTAACAGTGCATTGGAATGTAAAGTCTTAAGTATATCCCTCATAAACCATTTTTGTTACAACAGTTCCAACCGGAGCTCATCATAATATCGGCCGGCTACGACGCGGCGTACGGCTGTCCTGAGGTACATACACTCTTCACTTTCTAACATTACCGTTTTGTATCTCTCTGTCTCTTTCAGTTCGCCCCCGAACTCGTTATCGTGTCGGCTGGGTTCGACTCCGCTTTGGGAGATGAAAAGGTTGGAAATGAACTAATCGGGAATAATGTGTTTGTCTGGGTGTTCAATGTGGCTTGAGCGGTCAAAAAAAAAAAAACGGGCTGTATTTTCGACCCACCATTGGCAATTGTGGAGCGAGCACGGTTTGCTGTGATACGACTTGAGTCACACATTTTTATCACGGTTTGGGAGAAAAAAACCGTGATAAAATGCGTGACTTTAGCCTTCTAAAGAGGCCGTGCTCGCCTCGCAGTGATGATATTTTGTTCCATTCATCATGATTTCAAAACAAACCTGCTGGTGCCTGCTTGTTGTATAATAAACATAAGTTGTAAATGACTGGTCAAAGTGATGGGAACATTGCGCGGGTCGCGACTGCGCGTTAACAACATAACAAAATTTTAATTTCTTTTCCTCTTTAATTTTGTTAATCGCTAACTCGTTACATTTCGGAACATTTAGAACAAATAAAAAAATTACTAAATGTTTTGCACGCCCATGTGATGGTAGAACAAAAAAAAACCTATATTAAATACCCGTGTTAACAAACTCATCATCTGCCTAACCTTTTCCTATGTTGAGGTCGGTTTCCAGTCTAACCGGATGCAACCGGGTACCAGAATTTTACAAACTAAACCGTGTTTGCAAACTAATCAATGAAATGATTTCTTAGAGTCTGATATAATGTGCATGGGAAGCCGTCACCTCCTTCTGCGGAAAAGTGCTTCTGCATGAGGGAGAGGTATTCTCTGCGCCCTCACGCTCCTAGCCGCCGCAGGAGGAGACGCCCCGGGCGTCGGGAGTCCATTGCGGACTCCCACCCCGTAGGCGCGGGCTAGCGGGCGGCGAGCAACGGGTAGCTCGCCGTTGAAACGGTCTTGTTGGTCTAGGGATTTGTTCGAAAGAGTTACCGTGGCTCTGGCACAGGCAACTGAAGGAACACGGGTGGGTTTTAGTCAGTAAAAGTCTGACACGCCCTCCCGCTCCGTCCAGAGTGGGAGACGTTATTTGATGATTTCTAACCCAAAAAAAGAGTCTGATATAATAATGTACTTAAACACTTTCTTCATGTGGTGTTTTAGTGTCAGTGTCATTATTATTTCTGCACTTAGTGTCTAATGTGTTTAGGGTGAGATGGAGCTGACTCCGGCGGTGTACGGGCACCTGACCCACGCGCTAATGTCGGTGTGTCCGCGCGTGTGCGCGGTGCTGGAGGGCGGCTACTGCGTGGCGTCGCTGGCCGAGGGCGCCGCCCACACGCTCAGGGCGCTGCTGGGCAACCCGCCGCCTATGCTCGAGAAAGTCCCGGAACCCAGTGATGAGTGAGTGTTATACTTTTGAAGTCCGAAAATGTTGGTCCATTTTTTTAAGCGTTTCAGGGTACAAGCCTGAACAAGGTGTTTCTTTTGATATCTCATAACTCTAGGGTATTCATTCATGAGACCATGTCAAAGAATCAACTGCCTTATGAAATTATTTTTTTGTTTATTTTTTCACAATACATAATTCGACGTCACGATTATTTATGTAACACCCTTATGTGAAATATGATATGACTTGGATTTGGAGTTTTATATTTTTTACATATTTTAAAATGCTTTAATATATTAAAATATTAAAGTCCTAATCCAAGTTACGTCAAATGAAATTTGGCACAAGGGGAAACGAACGTACAAAAATCTAATCTGTTCTCTTAATAAATTATTCGTTTAGATAAAATAAAATGAAACACGCTGTGAGTGCGTGTAAGCGCGGGAGTTTTCGGCACTGTCCGCGATAATAACAAAATGGGAAGTGTGTCTTATATGCTGACGTTACTCGCCTTCACGCACACATTCACAGCGTGTTTGTACACTTGGTAATCACAAGTAAAGCGCGCTTCGCGTCGTGAGATAAAAATAATGTAGAAGTAGATTAGACATTAAGTAATGCCAAAAAGTACAAATGTCTATATTAACTGTATTGATAGATATACTTATATAATGTTTCTTCGTGTGTCTCCCAAGTTATGACTTTGATATTGAAAACTGAATTATATTTCCCACAGAATAAGAGACACAATCCTTAACTGCATATACGCACAGAAGCCCTATTGGAACTGCTACAACTTCCAGCCAACGTACTCGACTAGCGGGCCGCCGAATGTTTGCGACGAACAGAAAGAGAAACATACGGTCACAGTGAAGTGGGAGGGAGACGAGACTAGGCCTGATACCTTCGAAACGAGGAACTGTTACCCGCTGCAGGATAGTGACACGAAGGCGAGGATTGCGGAGAGATTGAACCATCTTAGATTAGGTGAGTGTGAAATCTATTATACTTTACATACTTTATATATATGTATATATATATATATATAATATTATAAAGCTGAAGAGTTTGTGGTGGTGCAGCGTGTAAATAGCCGGCACCATGCGGGTAGCTCAATTATGAATAATTATGGTTTGATAGTAATTATATTGATTCCTATGAAACCCACCCTGTGAGCTGAAGAATGCTAAATGGTTTCGACGTCAGCACTGAAAACTATTGGCCCACTAACCTTAGAACAGCTCAGGAA
This sequence comes from Aporophyla lueneburgensis, assembly GCA_932294355.1. Taxonomy (NCBI): domain Eukaryota; kingdom Metazoa; phylum Arthropoda; class Insecta; order Lepidoptera; family Noctuidae; genus Aporophyla; species Aporophyla lueneburgensis. Next base: position 6,532,617 of record OW028739.1, on the reverse strand, counting down.
CGCCCACCAGCAACTGTCAGCAGCTCACACCGTGAAGCACTTTCACGAAACAGATTGTCAGATCACTGTTGGGTATTTATAACGAGTCTCTTCAAACTTCAGCTGTCCATCACGGTGAAAAACCAACTTTTCCTCAAAATTACAGTAGAAGGCACCGGCGGAGACTTTCGAACAAAACAGACTGGTGATGTGAACCCACATTAGTCGGCGCTCGAGGAAGCGGTAGCCAAACTATATGGCGCTGGTGTCGCCAGGTTCAGCGAATACCAACGCGCGATCCGAAGCGCGCGAACCAATTCGCCACAGATACTAACATATAGAAACCATTTGAAGCGAATTAATTATTGCTAAAGAAATGACCTAATACTTAGGTATAACAAAAATAAGTATTAACAAGTCAATTTGGGTCACTTAAGGTGCCCAACCAGTTTGTTTAATTGATTGAACGCGCTAATCTCAGAAACTACTGGACTGAATTGAAAAATTATATTTGTGTTGGGTAGCCTATTTATCGAGGAAGGCTATAGGCTATATAACATCACGCTACAACCAAGAGGAGCGGAGCAGTAATGAAAAAGTTGCAAAAACGGGAAAAATCGCACGGGTAGGCGATTCGACGCGACGGGAAGGGTCGGAGGAACAAGAAATTTAACGTGGACGCAGTCGCGGGCAGAAGCTAGTAGAATAGTTATAAGGAAACCGATAATGCAGAAATTGTAATGAAAGTAAAGTTTTGGTTCAGAAATAAAAATAATCAGTAGTTTAGCTTGGGTTTCAGCGACTTCGTTGTAGACTCCAATGCAGCATACCTGTTCGCATATTTCCATACCTAGACCGCTTCGTGCCTCAGAAAGCACGTTAAGCCATTAGTGCCGGTTGTCATTCCTGGATCTTTGACAGTCGTTACTGGTCCTCAGAAGCCAGGAAGTCTGACAAAAAGAAATAATGATCAATGGGTATCGTGTTACCTAGTAACTGGTTGGTAGAAGTCATATAGAGAGTTGCTCTATGTATAATACTGGCATTTAGTTGCATCCAGTTCCTGCCAGGGCCACAGATTTGTTTAAAGAGTAACCGTGGCCCTGGCACAGGCAACTGAAGAAACACGCGTAGGTTTTAGTCAGTAAAAGTCTGACACGCCCTCTCGCTCCGCCCAGAGCGGGAGACGTCATTTGATTTCCCACCCAGAAAAATAAAAGGGGTCAGCTTCTAGTCCTACCGGAGGCAGCTTTTCTTTGTAAGGGCGTGTCAGAATTTTACTGACTAAAACCCACCCGTGTTCTTTCAGTTACCCATATGCAAAGACTATATAACCACTTGACTGCGCATACAGTGCCCCGACGCTCGAAAACTATTAGTATTTTGTCGCCTATGCATAGGCTACGGTTCTAGTAACCATTTTAGTTGTGACCAGTTTTTAGACCTCTGTGCACGTTAAATTAATGGAAATAATGTAACTTCATCTGTAATTATAACGCATCAAAATGCCTTCATGCGGGGTGAAGTGGTGTGGGAAACATTCCAAGACTTCTAGTTACAAAAAGGATCGCATAACTTTTTTTCAGTAAGTAAACAGTACGAAAAATTCTTTTGATTTAATCATATTATGATCCACCGTAGGGGTCTATTTAAAATGGTGATGGGTGAACGAGCACACGGGTGAGTCGCGCGCGTTGATATCTTTTGGAAAAGTCTCGCTCTTTCATTAGACAATTTTGATGCATCTATCCCTTACTTTCCCTTTGTATTTTTATCGTAAAAATGAGTGCTTGTTACTTTTAATAGCTGAAAGTATATATCGAAAATTAAAATTAAAATAAGTGAAAATTTTATTCAATTCACATACTGTGACTTCTTTAGCTTCGTCTTGACAATCCGTTTGTAAACTCGCGCCAAAACTCACGTAGCCATAGTACCTTCTGCCTTGGGGATGATATTCGAACCCGCTTCTGAATGCCATTTCGTCGAATATGATAGCCAGGCCTGTTGGTCTAGTGGTTAGTGACCCTGACTGCTATGCCGGAGGTCGTGGGTTCGATTCCCACCCAGGACAAATGTTTGTGTGATGAGCACGATCATTTGTTCTGTGTCTGGGTGAAATTTGTCTATATTATGTATGTATTTAGAAATATATAAGTATGTTTATCAGTTGTCTAGTACCCATAACACAAGCTCAGCTTAGCTTGGGACTAGATGGCGTTGTTTGATAGTTGTGGAGTGGAATATTATTATTATAGTGGCGTAAATTTTGTTCTCGGATTCTCTAGCTTTCATTTTATTAGTGACTGATTTTGATTAAATATGATTTCTTTGATTTTAATTGAGTATTTATCACAATTTTAAATCCATTTTATCGATATCGACTATTTTCCCTTAATGAAGTAGAGCAGGCCTACGATGGGCATACCTACGCAACTTGACCTTGAACTGACCAATTGCAGTCGCGCGTTCTTCCTCGTCCCCCGGCCCGCAGTGGTGAGTCGTGTGCTTAGAAGATATTGGCCTATACACTCTCTAGTGGTTATATTCTCATTGCCCATATGCCAGGGCCGCGGTATCTCTTTCAAACAAATCTCGCGACCCTGGCAGAGAAGCTGACCCTAACTTGGTAATAGGCTAGGCAGATGATAAAGTTCTAATGCGTCAGGAATGCACAAAAAAAGAGGGTGTTATATTTTTCAGTGCCATAAATATTGTTGCAGTGACTGATCTGTCGTTACCGCAGCATGCAGTGGGTTACATATACGACCTGGCGATGTTGAAGCACAAGAACATATGCGAACCGTGAGTATCTACATATTCTAATAAAGAATAGTTAAATAAACAATCTGTGACGCAAATGCAACCTTATGTCTTCGGCGTTAAAATATAAATTTAAATATCCGCCTTTATTCTTTACCAAGAAAAAGCATTGTAATGAATAAAAAATTACTATAATTTTTAATGGAGTTGAAATTATCAAAATCAGACATAATCGATTTATGAAAAGCTAATAAACAATAGTAAAAACACAATCTGTGACATAAATGCAACCTTGTGTCTTGTATGGTAAAATATAATTTCTAATATCCACCTTTATTCTTTACCAAGAATAGCCTTTTAAAGATAACAAAATGATCATAATTTACCATTTTCAATAGAGTTCAAATAATCAAAATCAGACAATCGATTAATGAAAAGCTAATCAACACCAAAACATTTCTACAAGACTTCATAGTCATATACCGCTATTAATGCTGAAATAACAACAGCAATTATCATACAGGTAAAACAGAAAACCTATTGCTTCGGTTGTATCCGTTATTCCGAATTAGTACGAACGTCGTGTCACACGAACTCCCCACGAAGGCAGAATTTCTGAACCAACTTTCGTACGGACGTAACAATATCACAGCAAGATTTTACCGTGCACTAGAATTTTAACTCTCGGTGTTGGATCGAGCATTGAGAATCCAACAGAGTGAATCCCAGCGCGGCGAAAAAGGAATGGGGAATTTTCACTCTCGGCGCTAAGCGGTGTTTTGAAGATTCAGTATGCGAAACAATCCTGCCACGATATTTTCACTTCCGTTGGAATGTGGAAACTATAATTGTGTGTTTTGATGAAGTTCTCTCTCTGTCGGATTACCTCTTATGTTTAAAGGTTTTGGCTTGTCCATTTAAAGTTTTGTAACCACGGTATTGCTCTAAAGGTATATTCGGTCTGAACATCGTGCGTTAGTATTTTCGAAGGTAGATAATGATCCCGAAAAAAATTCATGGAAAATCTGTACGTCTCATGAATTTGACAGTTGTATGGGTTAGCTAAAGTTGATGTTGATTTAGCCTTTGAGAAAACAGGTGTTAGTCTGCTATTATAAATTGAACATTACGTACATAACATTAAAACCCACATTCCAGCGGCCACGTGGAGTGCCCGGAGCGAATCCTGCGCATACACGAGCGACACCTGGAGTTCGGTCTGTTGGACAGAGTACATGAGCTGACTGCGAGGACTGCCACCGATGAAGAGATATTAGCCGTACATACTGAGAAACATTTGAACAGGTAAGATCATTGTACTGTTTCAAACATGTAAACAAATAGAAAAGAAAAAAAAATGATTTTAATTCCTAACCGTAAAAAAAATCTTATGGTTACTACTTATTTTGCCAGAAGCTTCGCCCGCGTATTATACGTATAAAGCTTCCTCTTGAATCACTCTATCTATTAGAAAAACACGCATAAAAATTAGCGTAGTTTTAACCCTTTATAGGACCGCTCATACAAAGTGGCCAGTAAACTGGACAGTCACTTCAAGGTACCTAGGACATTGAAGTGGACGGTCAGGCGGTCACTTCTTCACTCTCCTTTATAGGACGGCTCATACAAAGTGGCCAGTAAACTGGAAAGTCACTTAAGGTACCTAGGACATTAAAGTGGACGGTCAGGTGGTCACTTCTTCACTCTCCTTTATAGGACGGCTCATACAAAGTGACCAGTAAACTGGACAGTTACTTCAAGGTACCTAGGACCTTGAAGTGGATGGTCACTTCTTCACTCTTCACTGTTCAGTTTACTGGCCACTTTGTATGAGCCGTCTTATAAAGGGTTAAAGATCTAAGCATACATAGGGACAGACAGAAGGAAACGACTTTGTTTTATACTATGTAGCGACGAACACAGTGATTCATACTGCACGCGTAGCATGACCACCATAGAAAGAACTTTGTCTATTCTTGGTAGGATAGAGATAGAATTGTCATGCTACGCCAGCATAAAACGGTACAAATGTTTCTACAATCTTTAACCTGTCTTTAATATTTCTACAATCTACAATTTTGTCTATTCTTCCGTCGAAAAAACCCATTTCTACGGTGGTCATGCTACGCGTGCTGCCGGCGTAGCATGACCAATTCTATATCTATTCTACCAAGACCAAGAACAAATTAATAAAGTTCCTTATGTATTTTAATTCTGTAAAAATGTTTCTATCTCATCAGAAAAATAGTCATCATACTTGACATCGTATTTTTGTCGACTGAAGAATAGAAACATCTCTTCTTTTCAGTTTTACACAATTTTTCTACGATACAATCTATCATTGTATCTTCTCTTCCGTCGACAAATTCCGTTTCTATGGCGGTCATGCTACGTGTGCTGGTGTTAGTAATACTTTTAAAACTATGTTAGTAACATTTTTCAAAAAAAAAAAAAAACTAATTGAGGTACCTATAACTATGACCACTTCCCGCTGCATTTGAGGTGTTGATGAGTTTTCCCAACAGGAATGTCTCAGTAGCTGCTTAGACTCTCTGGATCTCTGAGTATCTCTATTTGTATCCCGTTGATAGGACTTACATATCTGGTGATAGGTGTACTATAGGTACACCTCTTCGTGAATCAGACGTGATATTATATAATATTTCATCAAAAGTTCAAGTTCATGTAAATAAACGAAGTTCTCTTCTTGCCCAGGCTAAAAGAGCTGGCCTCAACGAACCTAAGAAGTCTCCACATTCAGAAGAACGCGTACGACTCCGTGTATTTCCACCCGGACTCGCTGGAGAGTGCGGCCGTGGCTACCGGCTGTGTGTTACAGGTAACAACTGACGTACCTAGGGATGTATCTCTTTCTTCAAATTTTCCTACTATTTTTACTACGGCGTTACAATAAATTAATTAATTGAATTGAGTGCGCAAGTTTAAACACCAGCATAGAAGTATATACAATCGGCGCTAGCAAATTTCGTCGCGCACCCCATTTGTTCCAATGTAATACATACATACATAAAATCACACCTTTTTACCATGGGGGTAGGCAGAAACTACAGAACGCCACCTGCTACGAGCGTCCCATACCCCTTTTGCGTCGTTTAAGTTCATACATCTGGTCATATTAGGTCTTTACCTATGAAATTGCCGTTCTGCAGTACTGGCCGATTCAAATCAAAATAATTTTTGTTTGTCTAAGAATTCTAATTTAAAATTTATTTTATTTTAAAAACATGGAATTCTTTTTCCAAAAGTAGTCATTTGTTTATTTATTAGTGTTACATTTTCATCGCATTTCAATCTTTTTCGTCATCATGGATACGTTAAAAATTCGAGTAATTATGGAATATGAGTACCGTCGTGGCAGCAACGCTGCACAAGCGGCACGCAACATCAACGACGTTTACGGAGCTAACACTACAAAACAACGCACCACCTGTTATTGGTTTGCTCGCTTCCGTTCTGGAAATTTCGACCTGAATAATGAACCTCGCGATCGTCCGAAGACTTTGGTCGACAATGACGAATTAAAGGCGATTGTGGAAGCTGATGATACAATACAATACAATCCTTTATTTCAGGCTACTAAGGCCCATAAAAACAATACATAAATAATATAAAATCAATAACTATAAACTAATACATATTCTATAAAACTAAACTAAAACTGTCTCTAAACACGTAATGAAGACGGCGTCGTGTTCCGCTGCGTGGTGTCGCGTAACCGTCCTCGGAAGCGTCGAAATACGACACCTTTCGGCAAAAAGTCTTCTCTCAAGTAGGTCTATAGATGGTCGGTTGGATCTCGTACCACGATCGACTTAAAGTTGATGTTGTGGCGCGACTCTAACCTTCCGACCCTCAGAGTCCAGTTGGTCTTCACTTTCAAATACTGCACTACTTCCTCAATCGTCGTGGAGTAGTGCAGGCGTGAAATGTACAGCTGCGTCGTAGGCACAACTGGGCGCAGCAGCATGTTGGGTCTTTCGACGTTAGCGTCAAAACAATATTGGTCCATTTGCTTCAAATTGGCAAGGTAAAAAAACTTGACAAATGGGTGCCCCACGAACTCAATGATCGCCAGCGCGAAGTACGCGTCGAGACGTGCCTTGCACTGCTCAACAGACACACAAATGAAGGAATTTTGAACCGCATTGTTACCTGCGATGAAAAATGGATTCTGTTTGATAACCGCAAGCGCTCAGCAAGTTGGTTGGATCCTGGTTCAGCACCTAAACAATGCCCTAAACGAAAACTTACCCTTAGAAAAGTGATGGTCACTGTTTGGTGGTCTAGCGCCGGTGTGATTCATCACAGCTTCTTACCAAACGGGGTGAGCATTACTGCAGATGTGTACTGTGAAGAACTGAACTCAATGATGGAGAAGCTGGCACATCTCCAACCAGCATTGGTCAATCGCTCGTCTCCGCTGCTCCTGCACGACAACGCGCGACCTCATACTGCACAGCAGACGGTCTCCAAGTTGCAAGAACTGGGGTTGGAAGCTCTCCGTCATCCGCCCTACTCACCGACCTTGCGCCTACAGACTACTACTTTTTCCAGAATTTGGATAACTTCTTAGCGGGAAAAAAATACAATACCCGAGAGGCAGTACAAAATGCCTTTGAAGAATTTGTTGCCTCCCGTCCAGCTGATTTTTTTTAAGAAGGGCATCAATAAACTGCCACTGCGTTGGCAAAGATGCATTGATTGCATGGGTGATTATTTCGATTAATACAAATAAAAAATACATGAAAAAAATTCGTTTAATTTTTTTCATACAAAACGGCATTTTCATAGGTAAAGACCTATTACATGCACGCCGGTTACTAGTGCTACGCACCTGACCCTTCTGAAGAACATCAATAAGGTCACTATATGTTCTCCAAGGGCGTCCCCGTCCGGCATGACCAGTCACATCTGCCTTGTAAATAACTTTTGTTAACCGCCCTTCATCTTCTCAACATGACCAAACCATCTAAGCATACTCTTCAATTTTTGTCACTGCATCTTCTTCCAATGTAATGTAAAGGTATAAATAAAAATCTATTGCTGATTGTATTTACGCCTATCACTTCTGAACGGTTGCACGGTCTATATGGCTAAATCTTTTTTTTCTGTGTTTGTAATTGTCAGAACAAGGTTGGTATAAAAGAAAATACTTGAAAAAATTGGAAATATTGGAATATAGTAATTTTGAATGTTTTATTGAAATTTGGACAGATAAACTCCGTCGGATCAGCTTAGCAGTTTAAAATAAATCAGCTTTCATTAAAAATCAATAAATATTAATGTTTGAACACCCCACATCAGACTTTTTATCGATTTTCGAAGTGATGTTATTGATTTTGAATTATTAAAACTTTTTTCATCATCGACACGCTAAGAAGAATGTCACTGTTATGTATATTGCACTGTTTTTTTTTAGTCAGTTATACATTTAGACTACTGCTTGAGCTTATCGTAATGGCATACCATCATGCCTGTAATTAAATATTTCATTCATGGTTCAGTCATAACAAAGTTATTTCACCATTCAATAACCAACCTTATCCCCACAGATGGTAGACTCAGTTCTCTCAAAGGAAGTTGGCAGCGGAGTGTGTGTGATCCGACCACCCGGTCACCACGCCGACGAGGAGATACCGAGCGGCTTCTGTCTGCTGAACAACGCTGCCGCCGCCGCCAAGTACGCCATACACAAGCACGGGCTCAGCAGGGTGCTCATACTGGACTGGGACGTACACCACGGCAACGGCACGCAGAGAATCACTTACGATGACAACAGAGTAAGTTATAATATGTATTGTAATACTCTGCCAAGTACGCCATACACAAGCACGGGCTCAGCAGGGTGCTCATACTGGACTGGGACGTACACCACGGCAACGGCACGCAGAGAATCACTTACGATGACAACAGAGTAAGTTATAATATGTATTGTAATACTCTGCCAAGTACGCCATACACAAGCACGGGCTCAGCAGGGTGCTCATACTGGACTGGGACGTACACCACGGCAACGGCACGCAGAGAACCACTTACGATGACAACAGAGTAAGTTATAATATGTATTGTAATACTCTGCCAAGTACGCCATACACAAGCACGGGCTCAGCAGGGTGCTCATACTGGACTGGGACGTACACCACGGCAACGGCACGCAGAGAATCACTTACGATGACAACAGAGTAAGTTATAATATGTATTGTAATACTCTGCCAAGTACGCCATACACAAGCACGGGCTCAGCAGGGTGCTCATACTGGACTGGGACGTACACCACGGCAACGGCACGCAGAGAATCACTTACGATGACAACAGAGTAAGTTATAATATGTATTGTAATACTCTGCCAAGTACGCCATACACAAGCACGGGCTCAGCAGGGTGCTCATACTGGACTGGGACGTACACCACGGCAACGGCACGCAGAGAATCACTTACGATGACAACAGAGTAAGTTATAATATGTATTGTAATACTCTGCCAAGTACGCCATACACAAGCACGGGCTCAGCAGGGTGCTCATACTGGACTGGGACGTACACCACGGCAACGGCACGCAGAGAATCACTTACGATGACAACAGAGTAAGTTATAATATGTATTGTAATACTCTGCCAAGTACGCCATACACAAGCACGGGCTCAGCAGGGTGCTCATACTGGACTGGGACGTACACCACGGCAACGGCACGCAGAGAATCACTTACGATGACAACAGAGTAAGTTATAATATGTATTGTAATACTCTGCCAAGTACGCCATACACAAGCACGGGCTCAGCAGGGTGCTCATACTGGACTGGGACGTACACCACGGCAACGGCACGCAGAGAATCACTTACGATGACAACAGAGTAAGTTATAATATGTATTGTAATACTCTGCCAAGTACGCCATACACAAGCACGGGCTCAGCAGGGTGCTCATACTGGACTGGGACGTACACCACGGCAACGGCACGCAGAGAATCACTTACGATGACAACAGAGTAAGTTATAATATGTATTGTAATACTCTGCCAAGTACGCCATACACAAGCACGGGCTCAGCAGGGTGCTCATACTGGACTGGGACGTACACCACGGCAACGGCACGCAGAGAATCACTTACGATGACAACAGAGTAAGTTATAATATGTATTGTAATACTCTGCCAAGTACGCCATACACAAGCACGGGCTCAGCAGGGTGCTCATACTGGACTGGGACGTACACCACGGCAACGGCACGCAGAGAATCACTTACGATGACAACAGAGTAAGTTATAATATGTATTGTAATACTCTGCCAAGTACGCCATACACAAGCACGGGCTCAGCAGGGTGCTCATACTGGACTGGGACGTACACCACGGCAACGGCACGCAGAGAATCACTTACGATGACAACAGAGTAAGTTATAATATGTATTGTAATACTCTGCCAAGTACGCCATACACAAGCACGGGCTCAGCAGGGTGCTCATACTGGACTGGGACGTACACCACGGCAACGGCACGCAGAGAATCACTTACGATGACAACAGAGTAAGTTATAATATGTATTGTAATACTCTGCCAAGTACGCCATACACAAGCACGGGCTCAGCAGGGTGCTCATACTGGACTGGGACGTACACCACGGCAACGGCACGCAGAGAATCACTTACGATGACAACAGAGTAAGTTATAATATGTATTGTAATACTCTGCCAAGTACGCCATACACAAGCACGGGCTCAGCAGGGTGCTCATACTGGACTGGGACGTACACCACGGCAACGGCACGCAGAGAATCACTTACGATGACAACAGAGTAAGTTATAATATGTATTGTAATACTCTGCCAAGTACGCCATACACAAGCACGGGCTCAGCAGGGTGCTCATACTGGACTGGGACGTACACCACGGCAACGGCACGCAGAGAATCACTTACGATGACAACAGAGTAAGTTATAATATGTATTGTAATACTCTGCCAAGTACGCCATACACAAGCACGGGCTCAGCAGGGTGCTCATACTGGACTGGGACGTACACCACGGCAACGGCACGCAGAGAATCACTTACGATGACAACAGAGTAAGTTATAATATGTATTGTAATACTCTGCCAAGTACGCCATACACAAGCACGGGCTCAGCAGGGTGCTCATACTGGACTGGGACGTACACCACGGCAACGGCACGCAGAGAATCACTTACGATGACAACAGAGTAAGTTATAATATGTATTGTAATACTCTGCCAAGTACGCCATACACAAGCACGGGCTCAGCAGGGTGCTCATACTGGACTGGGACGTACACCACGGCAACGGCACGCAGAGAATCACTTACGATGACAACAGAGTAAGTTATAATATGTATTGTAATACTCTGCCAAGTACGCCATACACAAGCACGGGCTCAGCAGGGTGCTCATACTGGACTGGGACGTACACCACGGCAACGGCACGCAGAGAATCACTTACGATGACAACAGAGTAAGTTATAATATGTATTGTAATACTCTGCCAAGTACGCCATACACAAGCACGGGCTCAGCAGGGTGCTCATACTGGACTGGGACGTACACCACGGCAACGGCACGCAGAGAATCACTTACGATGACAACAGAGTAAGTTATAATATGTATTGTAATACTCTGCCAAGTACGCCATACACAAGCACGGGCTCAGCAGGGTGCTCATACTGGACTGGGACGTACACCACGGCAACGGCACGCAGAGAATCACTTACGATGACAACAGAGTAAGTTATAATATGTATTGTAATACTCTGCCAAGTACGCCATACACAAGCACGGGCTCAGCAGGGTGCACATACTGGACTGGGACGTACACCACGGCAACGGCACGCAGAGAATCACTTACGATGACAACAGAGTAAGTTATAATATGTATTGTAATACTCTGCCAAGTACGCCATACACAAGCACGGGCTCAGCAGGGTGCTCATACTGGACTGGGACGTACACCACGGCAACGGCACGCAGAGAATCACTTACGATGACAACAGAGTAAGTTATAATATGTATTGTAATACTCTGCCAAGTACGCCATACACAAGCACGGGCTCAGCAGGGTGCTCATACTGGACTGGGGCGTACACCACGGCAACGGCACGCAGAGAATCACTTACGATGACAACAGAGTAAGTTATAATATGTATTGTAATACTCTGCCAAGTACGCCATACACAAGCACGGGCTCAGCAGGGTGCTCATACTGGACTGGGACGTACACCACGGCAACGGCACGCAGAGAATCACTTACGATGACAACAGAGTAAGTTATAATATGTATTGTAATACTCTGCCAAGTACGCCATACACAAGCACGGGCTCAGCAGGGTGCTCATACTGGACTGGGACGTACACCACGGCAACGGCACGCAGAGAATCACTTACGATGACAACAGAGTAAGTTGACAATTTGTCAGTATTTATTTATTTGATACTAGCTTTTGCCAGCGGCTTCACCCGCGTGGAGGTCGGAAATTATCCCGCGGGCACTTACTACCGGGATAAAAAGTAACCTGTCTGTTAATCCCGGTTATAAACTATCCGTGTGCCAAATTTCATCTAAATCCTATCATCATTTTTTGCGTGAAAGAGTATCATACATCCATACTCACAAACTTTCACATTTATAATATTAGTAGGGTGTGTTATAAAATCTGTACAATAGCATATTTCAGGCAAATAAATGAGTATATGTATCTATCTAATAGGTAGCTATAATAGTAATTCTTAATGAGATCCGTAGGAAAACCAAGGTTATCGACATAGCCCGAAGAATTGCCAAACTTAAGTGGCAGTGGGCAGGGCACATTGCTCGCAGAACAGATGGCCGATGGAGTCGGAAGGTTCTGGAGTGGCGACCGCATACTGGAAGACGTAGCGTTGGAAGGCCTCCCACAAGCTGGACCGATGACCTGGTGAAGGCTGCAGGAATGCGTTGGATGCGAGAAGCACAGAACAGGTCGAAGTGGCGGTGCTTGGGGGAGGCCTATGTCCAGCAGTGGACGTCTTTCGGCTGAAATGATGAATAGTAATTCAATTCAATTCATTTATTTGTTTCAGACATAGTCCATAATTACATATAAGTTGTAAATTCATTAAAATTACAAAAATAAAATCCAACAGAAAACATAACATAAAAATAATCACCAAAAAATAAAATTACATAAACAAATAAAAACAGTAATAAAAAATAATACAAATAAAACAATAATAATAAAAGTAAGCCATACACTAGAACGCAGAAGCACTCACAGTGAAACAGATTTTGCATTTCACGAACGCATTTTTCGTTCTAATTTACACCTTATTTCAATTACACACAAAAGGTTTTTCTCTTACAAAGAGACAGTGATAATACAAATCATTCATATCTACCCTCAGATCCTGTACATGTCCATCCATCGCTACGACAACGGCCTGTTCTTCCCAAACTCGAAGGACGCAGACTACACCGCGGTGGGCGAGGGGAAGGGGGAGGGGTACAATGTTAACGTGCCATGGAACTCGGTACCTACACTTACACTGAATTATTATTATAAACTTTATGTTCATTGAAACAAAGTGCTAAGTTGTATAGACATCGTGAACATAAACGAGCTCTCTTTTTGTTCCTTTTGTATACTAGTATTAGAGACATGCTGGTGGCCCTAGTAAATAATAACAGCCTGACAGGTCGATCCATCAGGTTAAGCTACGCTTGCCGGGGTTGGTCCGTGGACAGTGTGACCAGATCCAGTATTTTAAATACTGAATGGCTCCTAAATGCTGGACCGATTTGAATGATTTTTTTTGTATGCGTTTGGGTGGAACCCTGGATGGTATAGATTCACTATTGGACCCGGTAGGTGACGCTGCTATCGAGTTGTGTGACCAGATTCAGTATTTTAAATACTGAATCTGGTCACACTGTCCGTGGATGGGGACCATCTTTACATACCAAGACCCTTTCGTGCTTCGGAAAGCACGTTAAGCCTAAGGTCCCGGCTATCTTTTGTAGATCTTAGACAGTCATTACAGGCCATCAGAAGCCTGAAACTCTCACAGTCTTACCAAGCGGTATCGTATTACCCAGTAACTAGGTCGTGGAGGTCAGAAAGGCAGTCGCTCCGTGCAAAATACTGGTATTCATCTGGTAAGACTGGGAGCTGACGCAAACAAAGTTGGTCTAGTGGTCTCGAGTGCTACTGCTGAGCATGACGTCCTGAAATCGATTCCCAGATTGGGAAAAGTTATATCTGGAATTTCTCACAAGCAGCCCGGAATCTGGACTTGCGCCCGGTTGATGGCAATAGGTTCGCCTTCTATTACATGGGACTTAAACAGGTGAAATCTCGGTATACTATAGGTACATTCTGCCCATCCCTTCGGGGAAACAAGTTAAATATAACATCCTCACGATATTTAATTTATTCCTCTTCTAAATAGTGAATTATTATAATTACACCTTTTATTCTTTTTTCTTAAAAATTCACAAATGCCAGCTTTTTTCGTTATCTATATTATTTGTGTTATTTACAGCGAGGCGTAGGCGACCCGGAATATTTGATGGCATTCACAAAGGTGATACTTCCGATCGCGTACGAGTACAACCCGCAACTCGTCATCGTGTCGGCTGGCTTCGACGCCTGCGTAGGAGACCCGCTCGGAGGTACCAGCAATTTTATATGGAAATCTTTCCTCCCTCTCACCGAGAGGAGGCCTGTGTCCCAGCAGTGGGAACATTATAGGCTGCTGGTGATGATGGTTTCCCAAGAAAAATATGCGCTTCGGGAATTGTCGTCTATATTCGGAAACACGAACGCGCGAAAATGGATTTACATCCGAAAATGTTAAAGAAGTTTCTGCTTTAGTCTTAATTTCAGCCGAAAAAGAAAATTAAAAGTATTAATATGTACGCTATCTATTAGCCGCAAGAAAAAACACATCATAACTTCGCTTTACAACTTCAAAACAATACATACATAAATTCACGCCTTTTTCCCATGGGGCTAGGCAGAAACCACAGAACGCCACCTACAACGATCTCTATTCTCTACACACTCTTTTTGCCTCGTTTAGGTTCCTACAATTGGTCATACACACACGCCGGTTGCAAGTACTCACCTGACCTTTCTGAAGCACATCACCAATAAGGTCACTATATTATGTCCTCCCAGGGCGTATTCAAAACAGTATCCCGTCCATTTACTCGTAAGTCAGTTGAATGAAACCACGAGCAGACTCCATTTACCCCGAAGTTAACCGAACGTCACCTGACATTGCCGAGCTTTACGAACGTAGGCCGAGTCAACGAACTCAGACGTACATAGAAGCACAGTTCTTATGGCCGGGTTGAAGACAAACTTAAGGCGACCCAAACAGCCGCTTGGGCAGCGCTGCAGTCGCGCTGCGGTGCGGGGTGCGGGCCGGCGTCTGAATTCGTTGCTTGAACCTACGAGAGTGAGTGAGCGCGAGAATACGAGAGTGAGTGAGCGCGAGAATGATTCTGCCGTCAGCGCCACTAAGCGAGAACTAACCGTGGGGACATGTCCCCAGTAGAAACGGCATAAATAATCCTGAAGAACTGTGCTTCTATGTACGTCTGAGTTCTTTGACCGAGTGACGCACGACGACTCTCGAACTTGTGATTGACCGAAGCTTCGGCTGGTTTATGGCGGAATCATGATTTTTTGGCCGAAAGGGGCCGATAGCAAAACTTCAGTCAGTCACTAGTTACTACAAAACATGCTGAGTACCGTGAAGCATAACTTCCTTGTGAAATTTGTTTAACTCTTTGTGGTTAAACAAATTTCGCTATGGGCTAATCAATGTTAAACGAATGCTTTTGTATTAACTCCTTCGGCAGTCCGTTGGGTTCGTCAGTTCCAGTGGACAACACTTAATTTCAAACATTACCTCTTAACAAAATGTTCTATGGTTTAGTTGTAAAATAAAACAATTGACATCATATAATAATCAGCTTTAAAACAGTCCTCTTCTATTCCAGGATGCAAAGTAACACCAGAATGCTACGGTAGGATGACTCACATGCTGCGCGGCCTAGCGGGCGGGCGGGTCATCCTGTGCCTCGAAGGAGGCTACAACATCACCAGCATCGCCTACTCCATGACCATGTGCACCAAGGCACTCCTAGGAGACCCCATAATCCACCACTATGACCCCAAAGCCCCCTGCGCATGGCCCGCAAACGACTCCATACAAAACGTTATCAAAACACACAAGAAATACTGGAAATGTCTCAAGTTCCAAGTAGCTTTGCCAACAGACATCGTACTAGAAGCACCTTTACCATCCAGAGGACTTATTATCGATCAAAATGATAGAGAAATATCAGCATGCAGCGAAGATAACGGAACTCATAATCTATCAGAAAAATCCAGTGCGAGTAACTTAGAAACATCGCTAGAAGCAAGCATGGGAAATTTGAATTTAGAAACGAAATGCTCCGACGGCATTCATTGTGGCACAGATGACGAAAATGACAGACAAGACGACAAACCAAAAGGATCTAAGAGTCAAGAAGCTACTGCCGGTGCAAGTAGTAGTAAAGAACCATCGAGTTCTAAACAGGACGCGCCAACTTACGGGCAAGCTAGTGCGGGGAAAAAGGGCAGTTTAGTCGAATATTTGGCAAACAATATGCAATCGATAGTCGATGGAGATATGTTCGCGGTGATACCTTTGCAGTGGTGTCCGCATTTGGACTCGCTGTACACGTTACCAGATGATGTGAGGTTCGAGCAGGGAGTCAAGTGTGTAGCTTGTGACTCTACTGACGAGAACTGGGTGTGCTTGCATTGTTACGAGGTGAGTGGGCAGAGGCTTACATTACAAACCCTTAGTTCCAATTACAGTTTTCGGACAAAAAAGCAAAGTCACACTCACGAAGGGTGGTTCAACCTAACTGTAGTTTTTAAAGATTTTAATTACATTACGACGTTTTTAAAATGATAATTTAGGTTTAGATTCTGTTCGTTAACATTTGACAACAAACGAATTGACAGATGACGTTCAACCAATCAGCGCACGACGTGCATTTCGTCGCCATTTCACAATTTGACGATTTAACTTTAAGACATTTTAATGTAACGAAAAAATGTCCGTTTCCACGCGCGGCCAACTCTTCAAATTTGATGAAATTTTGCCAGGAATTAGTTGTAATTTATTACAAAACACACCTCTTTTCCTGAATTTGTTACAAAAAAAAACTAAGACGCTACGACCAAAAACAGTTGGCCGCTAGAACCGCCACTTGCCGTAGTGATCGCCCGTGATTACACAGAAACCAAATAATGCAGATAGACGAATGATACATCAAAAGAAAGGTCTTAATTTGTTGTATTTGTTACAAAAATAAAAATCATCAAATCTTAAATATTCAAAAAGTTATGCTATATTTAGTTTTCAGGTTAAGTGTAGGTACGTATCTCACCATAAAATCAAATTAATAGAGGCTAATGTGTATGGACAATTTGTTGCTAATTTGTTGCAGCAAATAAACAAGAAAAATACTAGAAAATAGGTTCAATATTTTTTTTACAGTCGATTTTAGTTGGCCGCGCTGACGGCAATGTGCCTAAAATACAATGGCGTTTATTCCGTTATTAATAGTAGGTTCAAACTTAGTTCTAGTACTAATCGACAGGTATCGTAGCCAAGTTTGGATAAATGTGGCGAATATAACTACAGGCTTTATATTTGAGGAGATATTCACTAAAATATAGTAGTATGAAACTGTATTAGAGTAGAGTGACCATAAATTTTCATAATAAAGTGAGACAGAATCGCCATTATTGGAATGTTCGGTAGTCATATCTTAATTTTTTAGGGTGAAACTCTTTAAGACATCCTATTAGCATACTTTATAAAAGTGAAATTCACAAATCGATAAAAAATTCTTTATTCAAAATCAGCATACAGGCAAAAATCAAGTAATATAAGTCAACAAAATATATACTTAATTTTTTTTTAATAAACTACCATAACAATGATAAATTAACTGAAACTAATCAATCAATCGATTTATTTATTTCGGGCTACAAAGACCCATAACATAAATACCTTACAGACTAACATACATACATTGTACACGAAGTGACGGCGTCGTGTTGCGCTGCGTGGTGTCGCGTAGCCTTCCGCGGAATCGCCGATACACGACACCCTTCGGCCAAAACTCTGCCTTGAGGAAGGTCTCGATTTCAAGAGTTGGAACTTGCACCACGAATGACTTGAAGTTTGTGTTGTGGCGCGGTTCCAACTTCTCGACCCTCAAAGTCCAGTTCGTTTTTACTCGTACATACTCCACGATCTCCTCAACCTTCGTGGTGTAGTGTAGCCGGGACACATAGAGCTGCGTCGTCGGTGTAGCTGGACGCAGCAGCATGCTGGGTCCTGCAAGCGCGGTCCCGCACTGGTTCCGACTAGGAGGCTTCCTCCTCTTCTTCCTCTCCACCATCACGAAGCCATCCTTGTCACACGTCCCTGAAGCTGGGCCTAACTGCTTCGAACCCCTGTTGTCAGGTTCACAGAAGCTCTTCTCCCCCCCCCCCCCTAATGTATGGCCGCTAGAACCGCCACTTGCCGTAGTGATCGCCCGTGATTACACAGAAACCAAATAATGCAGATAGACGAATGATACATCAAAAGAAAGGTCTTAATTTGTTGTATTTGTTACAAAAATAAAAATCATCAAATCTTAAATATTCAAAAAGTTATGCTATATTTAGTTTTCAGGTTAAGTGTAGGTACGTATCTCACCATAAAATCAAATTAATAGAGGCTAATGTGTATGGACAATAAGTTGCTAATTTGTTGCAGGAAATAAACAAGAAAAATACTAGAAAATAGGTTCAATAATTTTTTTTAGAGTCGATTTTAGGTGGCCGCTCGGACGGCTATATGCCTAAATTACAATGGAGTTTATTTCATTATTAAAAAGTACGTTCAAGCTTAGTTCTAGTACTAATCGACATGTAACATACCCTTGTTTGGATAAATGTGGCGTAAATAAAATTACTATATTTTTAAAATTATTCTAAAATTGAAATAAGTACCTGTAAGAGAATGTGTCTACATTCTGTGTCTTACATTAGTTTCAGTTAATTTATAAATTTTATGGTAATTTATAAAAAAAAAAATATTTTGTTGATTTATATTACTTATTTTTGCCTGTATGCTGATTTTGAATAAATAAATTTTTATCGATTTGTGAATTTGACTTTATAAAGTATGCTATAGGATGTCTTAAAGAGTTTCAGCCTAAAAAAATAAGATATGACTACCGAACATTCCAATAATGGCGATTCAGTCTAACTTTATTATGCAAATTTATGGTCACTCTACTCTAATACAGTTTCATACTACTATATTTTAGTGAATATCTCCTAAAATATAAAGCCTGTAGTTTTATTCGCCACATTTATCCAAACTTGGCTACGATACCTGTCGATTAGTACTAGAACTAAGCTTGAACCTACTATTAATAACGAAATAAACGCCATTGTATCTTAGGCATATTGCCGTCCGCGCGGCCAACTAAAATCGACTGTAAAAAAAATATTGAACCTATTTTCTAGTATTTTTCTTGTTTATTTGCTGCAACAAATTAGCAACTAATTGTCCATACACATTAGCCTCTATTAATTTGATTTTATGGTGAGATACGTACCTACACTTAACCTGAAAACTAAATATAGCATAACTTTTTGAATATTTAAGATTTGATGATTTTTGTAACAAATACAACAAATTAAGACCTTTCTTTTGATGTATCATTCGTCTATCTGCATTATTTGGTTTCTGTGTAATCACGGGCGATCACTATGGCAAGTGGCGGTTCTAGCGGCCAACTGTTTTTGGTCGTAGCGTCTTAGTTTTTTTTGTAACAAATTCAGGAAAAGAGGTGTGTTTTGTAACAAATTACAACTAATTCCTGGCAAAATTTCATCAAATTTGAAGAGTTGGCCGCGCGGTGGAAACGGACATACGAAAAATAATACGTTATATTGTAAGTTGTTACGATTCACAATCTTTCGACGGATTACAATATCGCTAGATAGATTGTAATCTAACGGTATTGACAATTTGTCGGTGACATATACAATAATTTTGACTGTTCTCTTTTTTTATTTTCAGACGGCTTGCGCTCGCAGCGTCAACGGGCATATGCAAGCACACTTCAAAGCCACGAGCCATACACTAGCATTGTCTTTAGTCGATTTGTCAGTGTGGTGCAACGATTGCGATGCTTACGTCGACAACTCGCTGCTCTACGACGCTAAGAATAACGCACACAGATGCAAATTCGGAGAAGACATGCCCTGGTGTTATAAGACTGATTTTCATTTGCAATAATGTTATTTACAGGAATAGGAAAGAATAAAAGATTTAAAAGGGAGGGTGTGAAGGGCAGCAAACATACAGAATGTGACGTCAAATATTTGTAAAATTATCATGATATTCAAGTTCGTTGTATATGAATCGTGTCTTCTTTTCGATAATTTCGTCTCGATTCCATATTTGTTAATTATACCTGTATAATTATACTGATCCCAAGTCCATATAGCACTGTTTTATCATAATTGATATCCATTGAAATAGCCATTGCATGCAAAAAGGGCAGTTAAATAAGATTGATGTTTTTCAAACTTACAATATTGTAAGGATTTTATATTTTAATAGTCTTTATTTATTAGAATCATCGTTAACTTACTAATTGTATGTAATAAATTTAACTATTTTTAGACCTATTAGTAATAGTGTTGTTTTTAAACATTCCACTCGCCTAAAGCGATTTCGGTTTTTGTGGATAACTCTTTTTTTCACTGAGAACCAGTTTTTTTTTTAAATGTTGGACATGTGATAGTATTAATGCATATCTCACTTACTTAACTCGGCTTACGATGTAACCATATCCCAGTAAAGTACAACAACATGGCCATCATAACACCATGTGCAGCACCCTTGTATATTTATGTAAATAACTATATTTATACTTCTACACAATTTTATATAATTTTTTATGTACCTTAGAATAATCGGCCAGTTTTTATTATAGGTTTGTCAATAGTTACTAACATTCTCGTATAATATATTTAAACCAGTGTTTTTAATGTCTGTATTCATGAGTAAAACTAACTATTAAGTCGATTCTGAACTCGATTTCATATCTAGTAATAGTAGATTATAATATGTCTGAATAGTCAAAAACTATTCAGACATACTACTATTATATGTCTGAATAGTTTTTGACTAAAATACTTACTGGACTTAATAATACTCATATCTCTTCAAATATAAATGCCATAGACATAGTTGAATCATATAGCAAATAAATTTGAGTTCTGGAATGGTGATTGGTATAGTACCACTGATCAAAACGAGGAGGAAAACTCAAGTTTAGATGTTATAAGATTTTTTCAATCAATGAATATCCAAAATTATTAATAATAATGACATTTATTTGGACTCAATAAAATTATAGCCTAATACAGTAATATTCCTTAATAATAAAACAATTAATATATCATTGATAATTATTGGCAGTTTAGCGTGCCAAAAATGTTGCTCATAATTACTAAAACCAACGATGTATTAACAAAACAATAATAAAATCATATCATATTGCTCGTATTCGTTTTCTTGCCAACACCAGCTTTGCAGCACAAGCAGTGTATTCGCATATCTGGCTAGTCACATATGTGCCAGCACATCAAGCTACCCGAAACTGTCAAATTTCCCCAATCAATCTTGAACCTAATGCTTTGGTGATGAAGTTGAAAACCTATTAAAGAAATTTGACAGATTGTCGTAGCTTTATGTGCTAGCGTCTGTACATGTGACTTTGTGTAACTGCCGACTGTCTCCCATTTAGAATTACGTAACAATACACTTATTTTCGTTGAAAGATTTTTTCGCTCACACACCCGCAATCTGCGGACCGGAGTAGTAGCACATGATAAAAACCGAGCAGAATGAAAGATTACTCACAGTTCAACATTTTTATCTAATTTCATAGGGCTCACTCGGTTATTGAAAATAAAAATCCGGGAAAGTGCAATTCGGGATACGGCAATGAGCAAGGACGGATGAATAGGTGGACGGACGGACAGACACTGTCTAGTTATCCCATAAGACTTCCGTTCTAATTTTGGTACGGAAGCTTTTAAAGACGAAATGGTTCATGTTATCAGTTTGCAAAAAATCTGGTAGATACGTTATGGTTAGAAACGAAAGAAAATATATTTCTTACATTTCTACTTTCCAATTTTGTTTTTTAATTTCTGCGCAGTTTTTATTCATGTGGTAGTATTGTAGTGTTCAATGATGACTGATCTGAAAAAGTGCAGATATATGAGGTAAAACTGAGGATTCAAATTTTCTTGCGTTTTTTGTAAGTCCGTGTCAGCTAAATGTTAAACGAAATATGATTCGCGAATCATTTCAATGCGGTATGGTCGCGAATCATTGACGCCTACAAATAGCAAAAAACTTAAGAAAATTTTAATTTCGCGGGCTACCCTGGCACTTCCCCGTCAAACTCAGCACAGATTAGTGTTGCAAAGGACTCGAGTCCTCCAGTCGTAATTTTAAAGACTCGACTCAATTATGCAAGACTCAGTGTGCTCAAAAGGCTCGGAGTCTAGAGTCAAGCCGAGCCCGAGTCATTTACAAGCCACTCGAGTCTTAAAAAGGACTCGAGTCTTAAAATGAACTCAAGTCTTGTAGCTCATCATTCGAAAAAACTCGAATAACTCGTCAGATTTTATTGTACACATAGTTACATCATAAGTACTACTTTGAACTTATTGCCTTCTATTCAAGTCTTTTCGAATGATGAGCTACATGAGTCTCATCTTCATGCACTGAGTTTTTCTTTGAGACTCGGGTTAATTTTAAGACTCGAGTCCTTTTTAAGACTTGAGCCCTTTTTCAGACTCTAGTCCTTTCTAAGACTTGAGTCCTTTTTAAGACTCGAGTACTTAACTCTAGACGCCGAGCCTGCGAGCCTGAGCACACTGAGCCTTGCATAATTGAGTCAAGTCTTTAAAATTACGACTCGAGGACTCGAGTCCTTTGCAACACTAGCACAGATTGGGGTGGGCCGCGCTGTAACGCAGTGCTTTGTAAAAACAGTCCTTCATTACTTCGATACTCAGTCCTCGTAGGTCACCGCAGTTTAAAATTTTAAAAAAGTGTAGTACGATAGCCCTTTGTAGCTTTATTGTGGGAGCGTTCAAGTATTACGTAACGCATTTTTTGTAGATTTTAGACCCTCCCTCCCCCCCATGTAACGCATCGTAACGTTTTTCTGTACCCCCCCTCCCCCTCCCTAAATGTTACGTAACATCTAAGTGACCATTTATATCTAAAATTCATAAATAATATGTTGTGCAATGTACGGGAAAGTGGCTAAAATACCTTTTTTCTTTTACTAATTTTTAGGGTTCCGTTGTCAAATGGCAAAAAACGGAACCCTTATAGATTCATCATGTCTGTCTGTCTGTCCGTCCGTCCGTATGTCACAGCCACTTTTTTCCGAAACTATAAGAGCTATGCTGTTGAAACTTGGTAAGTAGATGTATTCTATGAACCGCATTAAGATTTTCACACTAAAATAGAAAAAAAACAATACATTTTGGGGTTCCCGATACATAGAACTGAAACTCAAAAACTTTTTTTTCATCAAACCCATACGTGTGGGGTATCTATGAATAGGTCTTCAAAAATGGTAATGAGGTTTCTAATATCATTTTTTTCTAAACTGAATAGTTTGCGCGAGAGACACTTCCAAAGTGGTAAAATGTCCCCCCCCCCGTAACTACTAAAATAAGAGAATGATAAAATTAAAAAAAAAAATATGATGTACATTACCATGTAAACTACCACCGAAAATTGGTTTGAACGAGATCGAGTGAGTAGTTTTTTTTTTAAAACGTCATAAATCGTAAACCGCAATTTACCTTACATTCAATCAACTGAAATATAAAATTTAAAAAAAAAACATTTATTTTTAAACCGAGAATACCTATAGATTTGTACGGAACCCTCGGTGCGCGAGTCCGACTCGCACTTAGCCGGTTTTTTATTGTTTTGATCGCGTTTGCAATAAATAAGAAATAAAAAAGGAGATTTTTAAGTTATATGTTATTTATTTAGCCATATAAATGAAATAATAAGGTATTTAAAAAAAAACAATTTAATTGCGATTACTGCTCCTCTGTCGATGGGTTTGCCAGCCGCTCAGACTCTTTCATAACTGGCAACCGGAGAGCAGATGAAGAGGGTTCCGGAATTGTTAAATTACTAGCATCAACTTCGTCTTCGTCGAGCTAATCGGCATCCTCAGACAACGCTTCACTGTCGGGCACAATGCAGAGAAGCTCTTTTGCCCTTCTGGCAACAAGTCGCTGTGGCCGTACTCTATTTTCGCGATGGTCATGGGCAGTCTTACCATGCACGTAACGACTGTGCGTTTGCACACTCTTGTGGGATGTGAAATAGACCCCACAGGTTGCACATGTTCTGTTTTTGAGATCGGATTGTACTGATGGGCAAAAGAAATCGTAAGGCATTTGCTTAAACCCGTCTAGAGCAGACAGATCAACGGACAACCTCACAAGAAGTGGTGAAAATTTGCATGACCCTTTGTCTTGCTATAGGTATCATGAGCTGGCTTGGGGTTTGAAGGATTGGGCAGAGTGGCGACAAGAAAGTATCTGGAAAGACAGATTTCAATGCACTCCTCGAGCAGAAACAGCAGGATTTATCCTCGCATTTAATCACTTGCAACAAATATTGCGATTTACGGACGTGAGCACTATACCACGCCAGATTAGGTTCTGCTGGGTTCTACAAGCTATCTCCAGGCTACCTTTATTCCGCCGAAACATCGTTGTCGTCAATTTTCATTTCACTCCAGACCTTAGCAAGTTTTTTCCCCAGCTGAAAATTGCGTTTTTCTAAATCATCATCAACAGTCATTCCTTTGTCGTGAGAACCAAAATGTTTATGCGGCAGGATGACTCCTGACAGTCGTTTGCTGAGGGTGGCCATGCATCACTCAACTCGGATGTATGCACTCCGCCCAGGAGCATTAGTCGCTATGAACAGGGCGTCCAGGTTGTGTTTTTTGAAGTGTTGAATGGCAAAGTTCTTAGTTTTCTGATATCGCGGATTTTCGTTCGGCCCACCATCTATAAAGATGATGATCACTGGCTTTACGGTGTTCGATTCTGTCATCATTAAGGGTTTGAATGCAGACACTGATAAAAGTGATTCGAAATCATTAACATGGGTGTTCGCCGTGGAGGATGTTATCAAAACCGGCAGGATCCACGTTGACGCTGGCGTATACAGAATGAATAAGTTTGTGCCGCTCTGACATGACCCAGTCATGGTCAGGTAAAAGTACTCTGTATTCCATATGCATTAATAGAGGGCTCTGACTTTTCACTATCGTCTTGAGAGAGAACAAATACTTGCTGCGGTCCCAAAAGCAACGCGAGAGATTCCAAGGACCTGATTGTAGCAGTGCAGAATTCCCTGTCCTCGTGCCTTTTGTGCATCTCGGTTTGTGGTCTTGCTAACCTTACGGGTACGGTGCGTACATAACTTCTTCCCTCGTGAGTGTTAGAAGCGCGTGGGATTAAATGAAGATATGTGTCTGTGAATGACATATCTTCATTTCTCAAATCTCCCATAACATCTTGACCATAATTCATGAATGACATTATGATGTTATGGTCATTTTTCAAATCTCCCCTATTTAGAGGGCATTACCGTATGAACTCACTTTAACAACACTAACAACAACAATGTGCTTCCGTGTAAACACTAAGGAATATTGACAACGAAAAAACAAAATAAAAATCACGTAAAATAAGATTCACGTAAAACATAAACGACAAGGGTTGCCAGCTTGGGACATTTTAATTTCCTAGTTTTTAACGCGTTGTTCCAATACCACCTCCCCCCCTGTAACGCACCGTAACGTTTTACAATACCCCCCCTCCCCCCAAATTGCGTTACGTAATACTTGAACGTTCCCTGTAATGGGCATCGGCTTGAGTTTTCCCCTTTTTCTTATCCCGGCCAAAATGTCTGAAGATGTGTTGATTTGCCATATCAATCATATGGTTGTTTATTTATGGAGAAAAAAATGTTGTTTGCTGCACTGAAAACGCCTGGAAGATCTATTGGTCGATGAAAGCCCTTATGAATGGAGTTTTTCCAGTTTACCTTATACGCAAGTTAATGGATATGTGCGTTCTCCCAGAACTCCCAATCCTTACATACAGCGCTCAAACCTGGTGTTTGACAGTTCAGCAGAGGACCCAGCTCGAGGTTTGCTAGCAAGCGGTGAAGCGTAGTATCCTACCAGATACGGAAAACGATACTGCGTTCTAAAACACAAATCGTAGACTTCACCAAAATCACCCAATCTCAAATGGGGCTGGGCAAAATCAAATTCAAGGCATTTCTTTTAAATAGGCACATAAAAGGCACTTTTGAACGTCAACAGTTACATCAAAATAGAATTGATTCTAGTCGCCCCTTCCAAAAGGTTGATTCGTATGGAGAAGAATAGGGAAGAAACTCCACCGGCCGGACATATTTGCCGCATCGTATTCTTTTTTAAATTCAACTGCAGAAAAAGCAACACCGTGTTCCTCTTTTTCATAAGCCGTCCAAAATGAGTGCTTTCATTTTTAAGTCTGAAGATGTGTTGTTTTGCCCTATTAACTATTTGTTTTTTTATTATATTTATGGACAGATGAATTTTAAAAAAAGTAAAGGTTTTCCTGAAAAATTGGTGACACACTGGTGAAACACACGAGTTTCCAGTTTCAGTCGCCAGCGAAGGTATTTTTTCTGAATTTTATTCAAATGTAAACACATCCCTTTTTGACATCGGTAAAGACCACTGACGTATACGTCAGTGGTAAAGACAGAAAAAAAAAGATCTGTCAGTGTCAAAATACATCAACATAAGTTAGAGGTGTCTGTCCGTCCTAAAAATGATTTTTTATAATAATAATTAACGGCAAAATATTTAACGAAGTTACTTCAATTGTATACCCGATTTGTGCAAGATTAATATGTTTATAAAGACCGAAATACTCAAAGCGATTTCATTTAGGAATCCTGTAAAACTACCTTTTTCGTACTGGGTGTTGGTATTTCTTAGATTTGCGCTCACAGTCTTGCCGCAACACGGTTATATACACCCAGACGAGTTTTTTCAAAATGTTGAAGTCATTGCAGGTGAGTTTTTTGTACTATCTAAAATGCAGCTAGAATGATATTTAAAAATTATGTGTCGTTCTGGTCATTTAAAATAATAACATTTATCTAAGTATGTAAAGCAAATCAACTGCTTTCTATAATTTTGGGAGATCCTTTTATTTATATGTAAACTCAACTACCTCTTTTCGGAAAAAATAAATTAAATTAATTTAAAATAATGTTGTTCTTTTCATTGTATTCATGAAAATAATTTACCATACTTAGCTTACCTTAAAAAAAAAAATCTACTTCATGTCAGCCGCATGCCTAGTGACCGATAGGCAATAGTTAGCACACAGTGGGTGCCTGAGTATGAACATTGCCACCCAGACCGGCCCACAACTACCTAGATGTGTATTGCAAGGGTTGGATCGGTGGCTCTGCATAAGGATGCCTGGAAGGATTTGAGATAGGCCTTTGCTCAGCAGTGGAACGGTGTAAGCTAAAAATAAAACAATTCGGGTAAAATAGATTTTGCCTTGTCCAGCCAAACCAAATTTAAGTAATTTAAATAATATTTTACACATGCTATTAATTTATTATTTCACAAAGATAAGCATTATTATTTTTGGAATAACTGTTGCCCTTGTTTCACAATCATAATTGATGAGCAGTGATTGGATAATCGGGTGCTAATATACCTAAACTTCACTTTTATTCCCACAAAAGAATAATGTGGACATGCCTTGCAGAATCCCAGACCCTGGAATCTTGTAATTCCTGAGATTGCTAAAAATGTTACCTGCATATAAAATACTAGCTTCTGCCCGCGACTTCGTCTGCGTAAATGTCGGTTATCACAGACGCAGACAAAGTCACGGAATAAAAAGTAGCCTATGTCCTTTCTCAGGCTCTAAACTATCTGTGTACCAAATTTCATTTAAATCGGTTCTGTAATTTTAGCAGGAAAGCGAGACAGACAGACTGACAGAGTTACTTTTGCATTTATAATATTAGTGTGGATAGTTAGAACTTGTTGTGAAAATGAAAAACTTTCATTGAATAATGCTTACATTCTTACTCATGCTTTCAAGACGGCTGTTCTCTCATTGTAATTTTTTTTAGATTTAAAAAGCCTATTCTAATGGTACTTTTAATTTAATTAAGTTTTTTAAAGTTGTATTTTACAAAATTGTTCAATCCTGGGAACCCAAGATTATTTTTTTATTCAGAAAGGAATGTCCATATTACTCTTTTGTTAAAAGAGGTTTAGTTATATGTTTAAGCCTCCCATTACCTGATAACTGGTTATGAGTCATCTTTAACAACATGCCTGTTAGTTATTTTGAATGATGCTTTGTAAGGTCTACAAAATAAAATAGCATATTAACATATTAGTTCAGTCAATTATACTTCTAAGTTAATGAACTACTGAATAATTATCCATACTTAATACTATAAAGAAGAAAGATTTGATTGTTTGTAATGGGTAAACTCA
This sequence comes from Aporophyla lueneburgensis, assembly GCA_932294355.1. Classification (NCBI taxonomy): domain Eukaryota; kingdom Metazoa; phylum Arthropoda; class Insecta; order Lepidoptera; family Noctuidae; genus Aporophyla; species Aporophyla lueneburgensis. The sequence continues at coordinate 6,504,129 of OW028739.1, read as the reverse complement.
AAAAACTTAACCCATTTTAATCAATTCTTCCACCTAAAAGTGAAAGCTACATTATTCCGGATGCTAGTATGTGTACTAATGGTAGTAGCTGTAGCATAACTAGCTAGTGGATGTTGGAAAAGATGCCACAGGAACATGTTACTGGGACAAAGCAGCCCATGTAACTCCTAATAACATTAGCTATCGGCCAGTGAAAGTCCTGTCAAAATCGGTCCAGTTATTTCAGAGATTAGCTGGAACACACAGGCATATATTTATTTTTCAATTGGTTATTTGTGCCATTTCTACTATCATAATATTCATTTAATGAAAAGCTGTTATTTTGACACTTTTATTTATTTGTACAAATGACAATACATCTTCCAGCACATATTATTTTAGAATAGTTTGCTTAATAACCTTTGCTCTGAGACTAAGATAATAATATAGTGTCCAGTGGAGAAATTGAAGCATTTATTTCAGTAAAACCATTTACTGGCTGGCACTTTTGGATTGCACTGAAAGAGTTGTTTAGTGAGTTAGAAAGTTGAAGCCAGTTGCTCATATCAAATCTCAAAAAAAGTTGTCAGCCTTAACAAATTATTTAACATTTCCTTTATTATTTCAGGTGACATGTTCGCGATTGACATCGCAAGAACATGGGAGTTCAATCCAAAATTTCCAATCAGAAACATCTTCATACCCAAAATGATACTCGGCCCACCCCTCCACTTCATACGCTTGATCAACCCCTACGCCAAATACTATCTCCGTGTGGATCTTAAGACCCCATTCTACCTACTGGTCATTCCGCGACTTTTTATATGTTTGCTGTCGCTCATAAATGACTACTGTTTGTACAGAATTTGCGTTTTGTATGGACAAAACTTCAGGAATAGATTAACGATCTTCGCAAGCTCTTACGTAGTTTTCGTCTACTGCTGTAGAAGTTTTTCGAACACATTTGAAATGATCTTCTTTTCTATGCTTTTACTTATAGTCGCCGAATGCATGCTGAAATCAGACAAAGTGATATATCACAATGAATTTCTCAAAGAGAAGTATGAGCAAGCAGCGTCGACCGTCGAAAAAGTGAAGATTTTCAAATTATCTACACATTTGCCTAATCATACCTTGAACAAAGTTATGATTTTGGCTACAATTGTAGTCATAGGGATATTTAATCGTCCTACGTTCGTAGGTTTTGCATTTCCGCCTATTTTCTTCTGGCTTCACCGAGGATTGGGTTCAAAAGTGGTGGGATTTAAAGACTTCCACTATCGCATATTTACGTTTATAATATGTGGTGTACCGACGGCGTTGTTGCTAATTTTGGTGGATTCTGGGTATTATGGGTACCTTACGATGGCGGACATAGAGTCGCTGAAGGTGTCGTGGGACAGCTGGGTGGTGACGCCGCTGAACTTCCTGCGCTACAACTCCGACATGCGCAACCTGACGCAGCACGGACTGCACCCGCGCTGGCTGCACCTCGCCGTCAACGTGCCACTGCTGTTCAACGTGCTGGGGGTACTCGCCGTCGTGACGCTAGCAGTGAATACGTACAGGTGAGTTAAAACATTACTTCATCTATCCTCTTCCCAATATTGACGAACACACAGAAATTTTAAGTCTTTAAGCTTGAAGGCGGTACGTATTGCTTTGCTTCTATGTGCATAAATTTAGTTAAAGAGTATTTTTCGTTCATACATCTTAATAAATCTCCTTGAATTTTATACAGTCGTTTACCAGACATTAATTTACAACAGCTCTCTTCCATGACTCCGCGAGACAAGAACCGTCCTTATAACAGTATATATGTTTCAAAATGACTCCTTAAACAATAGCTCATTACTCGCTTTGACTTAAACATAGCATCATTTTTCAGTCTAAATTAGTGTAAATAATGTGTTGTCGCCCGAGATATTTGTACGTCATTGTTTTCTTAATACCGCTTTAAACAATTCTGATTCTCATAACATAAGACTTGTTTCAGGTTTATTCGCGGCCAGTATAGCAAATTGCCACGAATCCAGAGCATCACCGGCCTCATGCTGTTCTCTCTGGTCATTCCGATCGCTGTGCTGTCACTCTTCCCACACCAAGAGGCGCGCTTCATCATCCCAGTACTTATCCCTCTTATATACCTGTTCGGAAACCATCTCCACACCAACGAGAGCGATGGACCGAGAACCAAAAGATTTAAAACAACGCTTCGTTATACTTGGTATGCGCTAAACGCTTTACTTACGTTATTCTTCGGGTTCATCCATCAAGGCGGCATATATCCCTTCGCCAATAGCCTGTATCATGAGATCAAGAACAACTACGGAGTCCACACCCACGTTATAACGACCCATAGTTATAGTATTCCAACGTTTTTGCTCCAGTTAGAGAGCACCACCAAAGTGTACAAGGATAAGAAGACGGGACATAAATATAGACTAGCTCCCACCACATTTTTACATAAATATGGATCAATGCCAATGCAGCAATTATTTGTAAAGGTCGACGACGTCTTGACTAACGCTGAGATGTTACTGCATGATTATAAAAAGCAGTACAGGTTTTATATTGCCTCCCCGTGCTCTTTGGATCAAGAAATTCGGTCGGCAGCTGCAAAGTATCAATACTTTGAACTAATCGAAGACTTTACTTACTACCCTCATTTTTGTACCGAAGCGTTCCCAAAATTCCCCTCGAGTCATGACCAATTTTGTCTCGCGAATACCTCGATGGGACGAACGAAAGAATCTCGCGCTGTAGATCTAAATATGTTACAGAGAATCTCATGCTTTTTGAAAAAGTTTTGTCTTAGGATTTATAGGGTCAAACCGAATACGAAATATCGAATATAAGTTATTTAAGTCAATTTTACAATTCCAATAAGCAATATCTAATACGTACATATTATGGAATTCATTGAAGTCGTGTACACGCCGCCTAATTATTTATAAATTGTGCTCAATTTAAGTTTATCATTAAAGACAATTTAACATATAAGGCTCCAGCAAATAGGCGCGACACGACCCTTGTAGAACAATTTGTATGAAAACGTCGCATCGCGTCTGTCTGAAGAAGCCTTCATGAGTTAACCCGTGTAAATTTAACAGTAGAATAGAAGGCATATTCATTTAAATGCACAGGTTGTTGCTTCTATCAGTTTATAGATGATTACAACTGAGGTAAATGATAAAGTTACCTGAATTTGAATCTTTGCACATCTTACGCGGAAAATAATTGGGTATGCTTACTTTTTATTATTTTGTATTTAACCTTTCATATGCCGTGAACGTAGATATACGCGAGACACACTGGTTTTTAATTGTGTCTGTAATTAGCGGCATTCAACAGGACCAGATATTGAACCACCTCATTCTGACTGCTTTAATATAATTGATAGTGCGCACCTGCGCTACTTGGCCATCACAAAACCCAACGATATTAATGTAAAATCAAAGTTATTTGGCGTAGGATAAGACTAGTGATGTGCCGGATATCCGAGGGAGTAGAATAACCTGTATCCGTATCCTTTACTTTTTTGGCGGATATTTCACGGATCTAATACTTTATTGTTTACTATAAAATTCCAATCACATATAATTTTTTGTATGAATAAAATCAAATATTTAGTGACAACTATAAACAAAACAAAAGACAGATCTGCGCAATGCAAATCGAAACATGTCCTGTCAAGCAAAGAAAGTGCCTTCAACTATCGTTTCAAGGCTACGCGCATCGACACCGATTGAGTAAGAAAGTGTAGATCCATATCCGTATCCGCGGATCTTGAAACCAAATATCCGATATACTTTTTTAACGATCCGGCATCGGCACATCACTAGATATGACTATGTATTTTGAGGATTATGCAATACCGGTGTTCTTTTTTTACTGCATGTTGGTAAAGTAATTTTGATAGATAAAAAAAAAGAAGAATATCGAAATTTTCGCAAAGTTTCGTCGCTAGTGACCTTTAGAAACCAAGGGGTATCAGAACCAAAGCACCTCTATATTCTATGTTAAGTATCTGGCCTTTGGAAACCAGGGGGTAACAGACACTCCAAAAACCTCTATGTGTTAGAAGTTTGATTTCCGCATTTAGTTCTCCAGGTGCACCATTGTGCATGAGCCAAAGCACCTTTTACAATTGCGATTTAGAATATTCCAGCACGTGTGGTTATTTATTCACAAGCACTTTACTTAATACATTTATTTACATCGATTTATTTACTTACTTAAGTTTTGTTTAATTATTTGCTCAATTTATTTTATTCCACACGTTTATTGTACTTTAATTTATATTTACTAACTTGGCATCCATTATTACTTAAGTAATTTGTTTTAATTTACATTAGACATAGAGAGTTTTTTTTTTGTCTTTTATTTAATAGTATTGTAATATTGATCTTTATGGATCCTCTTTATTTTGGTAAACAAAAACTTTTTCTCTTCTTTTAAGTACTTAGTTTTCATTATTTGAGATAAAGTCCTTATTTACACCAGATAATTTATTTTAAATCATGCTAAAATCTCAGCATAATAATGAAATATTCTATTTTACATCTAATGTTCAACATTTTAAATAGTTGACAGCTAAAGAAACAATACATTTTCCTTTGGCTTTAAAGGCAGTAGTATGGATTCTTCAAGTACTTAATGTTTTTATATACCTCTAATACGGTTCAATGGTCGACGAGTTTAATCATATGGATTATAAGATCATTTCTGTGCAACTCGTCCTACTGAAACTAGTTTCTAGGACTCACTCATGTAATTGTATTAAAAAATTGCATTTGTGTGTTAAGGTAATAAGTGTGAAATTAAATTATTTCTAAGTGACGTACTTACAACATTCTTCTATTGCACATCAAAACTTAATATATATTTTATATTATAAATTAACAATGCATTTTGCGAATCTCAAACTACTATCCTGTAATATTTACAAAAATGGACTGCTTATTGCTATGTAAAAATATAGGTTTAACAGCCACACTCAGAAAGCTACATTAAATTAGTCCTAATGAGTCTTTAACTAATTAACATTAAATCCGTTAATCAACGGTACATCCCAGAGACATAATTTAAGTGTTCATTAGCAAATGACAGACTTAAGTATCCGTAGGGCGAAGCATCCCCCAAATCGTCTTATCGATACCATTTCGATAATGCCTTGGTGTAGCCACATTAAAAAACAGTTGATATTAAACCACAAAAAAGTTTATTTAAACACGTTGAAAACTATTATTCATAGTAATATAAACGATAATCAGTTCTTTAACTGTAATTTTTCACTAAAATACAAAGCGAAACAATTATTTTCATTTAAATAAGTTAAACCGATTGCAACCTTTTTGCTATGGCATCACTACAATCTGTCAATGTCAAATCAGGGATTAATATTTAATGTTTGTTTCATTCACCGGGCGAGAAAGTTTTGTGTTGTTTTGTGTGTTATTTACATTATGGTAAGTTTGGTAATACTTTCAGTAAAAATGTGATAATAATTAAACGACACATCTTTGGAGCCACATGGAGCCATAATAAGTATGGTTGAAGAGGTTGGTAACATATCTTCTGAATTGTTCTGTAACCATTGTGTGGCTTTGCTCGTTTTAAATACTGAGTACAAAAACTCTATATTTACAGAAACTATTCAAAATGGTCTAATTATTATGTACACTCTTCAAATTTTTATTTTTTATTTATCAGGCTGCACCTGTGATGATCAGCGAGATCAACAATGTATTTGATAGTGATGGGGCCATTTTAGATAGAGCCATTGATAATAGTCAAGAACTGGACTTCTTAGAAAACAACAACACACCTTCTGAATTGATCGACACCTTAGGTATGCAATTGAATTTACTGAATATTTTGCTCACCCATACAAAAAAATTGTATGTGTACCTACCTATAACTATGCAAAGCATTTAAGAAGTTTACTAATAACTTTTTTTTTATCCAGATATATCAGACGTAGAAACAAAAACAGTTGAAGACATAATTGAAGTCCAGGACTGTTATGAAATGAACGGCACCCAAATTGAAGATACAAAACTTAGCACAGGTATTATAATTGTTGTGCTAAAATACAAAATTATTTTAATATCTATATACCATAACCTGTTATTTGTATTTTAGATTGCATTCATTGGCTTAACTTCAACAATCAAGACCAGAGATCTAATGCATAGACCTACAGACTACATTCTTTGGGAAGCAGTGATGCGAATAAAGCTTTTAGAAAATAAGAAAATAATTGAAATGCAAATATTGAAAACACAGGTACCTACTTAACTATGAATCCATCAACCTATCTAATGGTTTATTACTGTTTATTGTAAATTATGTTTACATTTTTCTTTACAGTTAGAAGTTGAACAAATAAAAAAAAACAGCATTATTGGACGAACAGAGAAGCAAAGCGTTATTAGCAAAAGCTAAAATAGAATTAGAAGAATTAAAAAAATCGATTGAAAAACAGTCATTATAACTGATTTGATGCTTTTGGTGAAAAGTAAAATAAAAGAATTATTTTTAGATTAATTTATGCATTTTTATTTATAAAGGAATACAGGTGCAATACAGTTCAATACCTAGACTACTACCCTGAAAACTCCCTGTAGCGAAGTAACGTAATGTTATTAGCAACATTATTTCTGGTGCAAATGGTAATCCTCTTTTCGTTGGTTTCCTGAGGTTCGATGCCAGCAACGGCAATATTACACTTTTTACAGATTCAGGAGTAAATCTATAACGTGCATGGAATTCTTGAATAGAGTATTTAGTAAAGGGATCAGAATAATCTCGTAAATACCGTCTCGGTCCTACTTCTCTATATCGCTGGTTTGCGAGAATAAGGACATAATTTAAAATTCTGTCAAACTGAATACTGTATGCCAAACGATCATTAATCTTTGATATTTTGTCGTGAACAGAGATGCAACGAACGATTTCGAAACGGCGAACTAACGAACGTTGATTCCAAATCGGCGTTGCGTCTCTGTTTTTGAGATTATCATAGATTTATCGCCGTTTGGCGTACAGTATTCAATTTGACAGAATTGTGAATTACGTCCTTATTCTCGCAAACCAGCGATATCTTCTGGCATAATCAACAAACTCAATGAAGTCTGCTAAATCAGACATGATTGCTTTTAAATAAATGCAAATGCGAATTCACTGGTAAAAATAAAAATATAACCTCAAACGTAAATGTCAAAATCAATAATTAACAAGTTAACTAAAGGTCTTGCTGTACTTAACTTTAATTTTCATTAAGGAGCACTAATGAACCGTTAACTGACTCTGGGAGTGAACTTTGTTTAATTTTTACTAAGTAGCCCCTTAAGTAACCGTTAGGCGACTCTGAGTGCGGCTGTTAGTGTGTTAGTGAATACCAATAAAGACATATTTGTTATTAAATGCTGTTTTTCTTTTTTTGAATAGTGTGGCGAAAGCAGTGTTACCTAGTGGAAACGGCTACCATTTACGAGTTGTATGTCGTTGGTCAGAACCCTGACAGACGCTATATTTTTGTGTAAATTATTTCATCACCACTACTCTAAAAACGGTGAAGGAAGCGATCGTGAGGAAACCGGTATGTACTAGAACAAAAATTCGAAGACGTGAAATCTACCAACCCGCACTGGGCCCGCGTGGTGGATTTACGGTCCACGGCTTCTCACAGAGAGGAGGCCTGTGTGATAGCAGTGGGAAGATCATAGGCTGATAATGTGGGTAATATAGTAAACTTACTAAACTCATCAAGAATTGGGGTTAACAATAGTCTGAAAATTCATATTGCATCACCTTTTCCTAGGCACGGTACCACAGAGCATCATTTATAATGCCTACAGTGATATGGTAATCTACGGAATAGGTATTGGTGTCTTTTGTAGATAATCATAATAAGCCACCACGAGTGACAAAATTCGAGAAGCAATCTCATGTTACATCTACTTATCATCATCTGCATAGCCTTTACCCAACTATGTTGGGGTTGGCTTCTGATCTAACCCGATGCAGATGAATACCAGTATTTTACTTGGAGCGACTGCCTATCTGACCTCCACAACCCAGTTATTGGGCTGTTGCCTGTTGCATCAAAATTAAATTACAGTCGTTAATGGCTGCGGGTCGGCATAGTCAAACAGAAGTGGCATTTCAGATGCCAGTTATGGAATGATCAAAGGTCAATTGCTGTTAATTTATTAAGTTAAAGACTTCATTCATCACGATGGAGTAGTTTATAAAAGCCGCTAAGCTAATCCAGCTAATTGGAGACTGTCACAGAGTATGTAATCGGTGCGCGTCGGCGTCGGCAGCATCTAAAGTCGCAGTAGGTACCTACTAATAAATTTCGTGCCACAGAAATTACATGAGCCAAGATTTCTGTCACGGCTTGGTTTGCATGTAAAGTAAGTATTATTTTGCCAACTCTAGCTGCGTCTGCCGAAGAGTCTCCTCTGAGTTGACTAGTTCATTGTTTCACAAGGGGGACCCTTAGTTTGCAATATTCATGTTATGCTTTGATTAGGTATTCTGATAATTTTGTCGCGGTGTATTGTATTCCTATTGTGCAGAGTATGTCAAGATTAGCTGTGTTAGTTGCTTATCTAGTAGGGAGGCTAGGAGGCTTTTGTACCCGGTCACATTGGGACGGCGCGTCGCTGGTTTCGCTTTGGCAACGGTTTTTAGGCACAGGGTGGCTAGTGGTAACGGCCGCGACTTACGAGTTTTGGGTAGCAGGTTCGAACCGTAACAGGCGCTTTACTTTATGTCAATTATTTAATATATTTACACACATACATATTTAACTTATTGTACAACCAAAATTCGAAGAAATGTGACATCTACCAATTACTAACATTGGGCCCGCGTGGTGGATCTTCGATTTCCTCAGAGATTAAAAAAAAATAATGGTTAGTAAATTTCAGTTCTTTATTCACATGAATAAAAAGTGAGCCGTCGTGGGAGGCCTGGCAGATGTGAAACATCGAAATTATTTTGTAAAGATAATACCTATTTATAAAGCATACTTTACGAAAGGAAATAAATATGGTATAATCAAAAATAACATATTATTTAAATGTTAATTATCACAATTCGGACTACTCTGTATCACCCTAGTCTGAAGCACCAGCTTTCAAATAAAAAAGATCATTCAAAATCGGTTCACCCAGTTGAAAGTTCTGAGGTACCGTCAAACCTTACAAGATTGCCCTTCTAATCTCACTGCCCAGCACGGTACTTTGCACAAATATTTAAAAAAACTGGCAACATTTTATAGTTGCGTTTATTATTTAATCCATGGAGAATATACAGGATGATTGGAAGATGAGTGCAAAGCTTTAAGGTGAAGATAGTATAGACAATTTAGAACCATTTAAGCCATGGTTGTCTTAGACGAAGTCTTACCAAATTTTTTTAACCAAATTTTTAAGTTTTTTTTTCGGTAATTCTCTAAATTTGTTGTTTCTGTTGTGAATAACGATGCTATGGCAGTCTTCTAAAACTGATGACGGCTTTTTAACCGAATTTAAAAAGGAGGACGTCCTGAAGTCGTCTTTATGTTTATATGTTTTTTATTTATTTATATGTTCTGCGATATCTCCGGCTATTGCCGGAAAAAAAAAGCAAAAAAAAAAAGAAAAATAAGCATCGAAATCAATCCACCATTATTATGGTGGATTGATTTCGATGCTTATTTTTTTTACGTTATACGTTTTTATTCCACTTTGTGAATGAGCTGATGTTCTAATACTGACTTCCTGTCACTGATAAATACATCGCAAGTAGTGCGAACTGGTGTGGGATAGGTAACTATAACTAAAAGTAAAAAAGAAGAAACTTTTTTACGAAACAAATGCTTACATCACTAGGGATTTAAAAACTTGTAACAGAGCTGTCATATGTTTTTGGTTTTCTTTGCCTGTCCCAAAGAGGGACGAAAAGAACCAAAAAAAAAAATGTTTTTGGTTTGACATAGGGATGTCGGAAATGCAATTAAGTATCGATATATATCGTATCGATATTTTTTGAAAATATCAATATCGATATTGATATTTTTATTAAAAAATATCGATATATCGGTATGATTTTACCGAGAATATTTGTGCTCTAAAAAAAATATTTGGCCTCTACCTCAATCATCTTACATTACTAGATAAATACTTATCAATAGACATCATTTTTACTAAATCAAGAACAACGATAAAAAATATTAATCTTATACCTTTAAACGAGCAATTCTTGTATATATATATATAATCTGAATCTCGGAAACGGCTCCAACGATTTTCATGAAATTTAGTATACAAGGGGTTTCGGGGAAGATAAATCGATCTGGCTAGGATTAATTTTTATACAATGGTGCCGATTCCCTTATTCACAAACTAAACTAAATTTAAGTTCAGTGCATCTTTTTTTTTCTATTTCATTAAGGAAAGGACAGAAGATAAATTTTAGTTTAGTCCTGTCAAATTAATCAGCGCTTGACGTAAATTGACGTAATTTTAGTAGGCAAGTTTTTAATCACGTCGAAACTTGTATGGAGTAGTGACAGGCGCTGATTAATTTGACAGGACTAAACTAATAATTTTCTTTTGTCCTCTTCTTAATGAAATACAAAGAAAAGGATGCACTGAACTTAAATTTAGTTTAGTTTGTGAATAAGGGAATCGGTACCAATGTCGTTTTATTCATGTTTTCAATGACTAAATTTATTGATATAATCAACTTGAACATAAACTTATTATTTTAAACACAATTTACCAAAAAATACCGAGCAAAGCTCGGTCATCCAGATATTTATTTATTAATCAAACCAATATTTATCTGATACAGACATAAGAAAAGCTTTTTGATTTATTTGCTCGGTTGTAGGCCGACTTCTGTTGTTGGGTACTGTGAGATTTACAGCAGATGCCACTCTCTCTGAGGTGGACGGTGGACGCTGCGCTGGCGATATCAAATATTTTAGAGCTATGTTGGAAAGGACTGAGATAAAATGGCGACAATCAAACCAGAATTTCGTTGGATTCTCTTTTCTGGGTATGGCTGGTTTAGATATTGCTTCAGTTCGCTAGGCATACCATCACTGGTTGAAAGTAAACTGGAGTTTGCTGAAGCTGCAGCAATATCTATCATATTTTTTTTATGTTCAGAAAAAGCAGCATATCGAGTCGACCATAAACAAAAAATGCATAAAATGTAATTTGTTAAAAATCATCATCATCATCATCATTTCAGCCGTAAGACGTCCACTGCTGGACTTAGGCCTCCCCCAATTTGGGGGGCTTTGCCATAATCGCCACGCTTGGCAGGCGGGTTGGCGATCGCAGTATGGTGGTAAAATGCATAGAGAACGCTGCTGCCCATTCTCTAGTAAGTCCCTTAGTCGCCTTTTACGACACCCACGGGAAGAAATGGGGTGGTGTTATTCTTTACGTCCGGCACCACACGATAAACGTCCGGCACCACACGATACTTGTTAAAAAGATGATAGTATAAAAAGAAATTATTCCTTTTTAGGATTTTTTAATCTTATAAATGTTTATTGGTCTGAAAAAAATATCGATTTTTATACGTTTTCGATACTTGGAATTTTATATCGAGTAATCAATATATCGAAATATTAAATATCGCTTAAAAATATCGATACATTAATAAAATAATATCGATATATCGATGTATCGAAATTTTTTCAACAAGCCTACTTTGACACTTGAAGTTTGCTGTCATAACAAACCTAATTTTAAAAGTAAAAACGTGTGCCTGTTGTGTTGTTGCATTTTTGAAAAAAGTTAGGAATGTCTTCACAACAGGAATGTGTGGAATCTACTCTTGCGATGTCTCTGAAAGTTATTCGGATGTACGACTGGCTGTTGGACTTATTTGTTCTGGTAAGAGTATTTTCAATAAACATTCAGTAATTTCTCTTTTACATCTTCGTTAAGTCGTAATCCAGTAGCGACCGCGTACCAGAAGTCGTAGCGTTGGAAGACCTGAACAAGGTGGATATTGAGAAGGCCATAGAAATCCACTGGATGCGGGAAGTACAGAACTGGACGCAGTGGCGGTGTTTGGGAGTAGGGTTACCATATCTCAGGATTTGTCCTGAGATCTCAGGATTTTTGGACTCTTCCCAGGCTTGCGGCCGGATTTTGCAAATCTCAGGATTTTTAGAATTTTCAATAAAATTCAGCTTACATTTTAAAGATCTCTTTAGTAAAAAGTTAAACAAACTAAAAATAATATTTCTTTGGTAATAAGTATTAGTTGCAATTAATTGCACAATTAAAATCAATACTTATTTATCCAAGTAGGTACTTAATCAGTTTTATCAGGGTATAAAAACGATAATATTACGACTTTTTTAGATTGTTAAGTACGTTTGAGAGAAAATTTTCAAACTGTAATAAATCTCATGATTTTTCAATGGAAATCAGGCCTTTTCTCCGGACTTTTGATTTGTTCATCTGGTAACCCTATTTGGGAGAGACTACGGTCTAGCAGTGGAAGTGTTTTGCCTGAAATGATGATGATAAATCGTAATTTCTACCATCTTGAGTTTTAGGATCCAAAGTAAACTGTCAATTAATATTTACTTCATAAGGATTAAACTACCTTTCCTTTTTAGGATTTCTTTGTAGACGATCATTGGAATAAACTGCCGGATACGTGGCGTCATACTTTCGAACATATGGACCCCCAGCATTTAGGAAACATTCTTTCAAACAAACCATCAAACCAGTTATTACCATTGTCATTCTTAGCTTTAATAAAGATTGTAGAGGCACTCACCTTACCAAGAGAAAGGGAGTATAAAAAAGAAAATAATAAAAAAAAATGTACGAACTTGGATACATGTAAATATCATCCAAAGTTAAAGAATTTGTTTCTAAAACATGTAAAGTTAAAGAAGAGACATGAGATAAGCCTGATGGCAGATGTGGTGGTGGATACTGCCTTGCAAAGTGGTTGTAACTCTGTGATAGACTTCGGTTCAGGTCTAGGACACTTAGTGCGAGTGCTGGCTTACAGGGATGACATGTACGCAGCAGGCATTGAGTGCCAGACACAACTGACTGAAGAGGCTAGGTCTGTACCCTTGGTATGTATAGGTGGAAATGGTATATTTAACAAAAAAGTAAAATTATTTAACCAAACTTTCACACAACAATCTTTTACTCAGTAGCAAGAAATCCATTTATCTAAGTTGAAATTCTTTTTTCAGGAATCTTGACTTGGAATTAGAATACTCAGTGAAAAAGCATCTGTCTCCTGAAGCTGCATCCAAACTGAGGCGCCCTCTGCACTTCAATGCAACCTTATCAAGTCACCAACAGCTACGGTCACTCCCCCTACCTGATTATATGCAGGAGTATGGATTAATAGGCCTCCATCCTTGCGGAGATTTAGGACCATTATTACTGAAGCACTTTGTTGAATCTCATAATATAAGGTTTATTTGTGTGGTTGGTTGTTGCTTTATGAAGTTGACCTGTGACGGTCCAGACCGAGGGTACCCTATGAGTAACTTTGTGAAGAGTTTGGAAAGTAAGCTGTCGTTCCCGAGTAGGGAAATATCTTGTCATGCCATTGAGGTGTACTGTGAGAGGCTGCGTAAAGGAAATTATGGAGATCTTAAGGTGAGCAAATGAAAAGAATTCATTTGAATATGTAAGTTTTTAATTATTTATTTTCTTTATTCATCTTAATAAACTTATAAATTATATTTTTAAATATTAGAATACCGGGTTATTTTGCAACCACCATCCAAATTTTCAGAAATGGTTTAGAATCGATAACCTTATCAATTAATGAAATAAAAAATAAATTTAAAAAAAACATAATTTTCACCATTGTCCGCTACTAAAATCATAACGTGTGGAATAAATACAGTTCAACAATAGATTATTGAACTTGACTGCACACGCGCTTACCTCGGGAACGCACACAAACAGCACGCACTACGCCCCCCTCCCTCACACGTCGCACCCCGCACAGCCCCCGGTCGGCCATGCGCCGGCGGTGTTTTGTTTAGTTGACCGTGACCTAGTTACGTGTGAACGTGTGCCATTTTTTTTGTCGCTCTCTGCATTTTCGCTTCCGAATTCCGGTCGATCATCATCGCACGACATGGCGACTTCTTATTCTAATGCAGAGTATTATGAAATGGTCAGGTGCTATCTTTTAAGTGGTGAAAGTTTAAATGGTGCGCAAAGAATGTACCGTACAGAAAGTTTACCGCGTTTACAAAGACGAGGAATTAATTCGCGAGTGCCTAATAGACAAACAATTTTAGCAGCAAATCAAAGGTTGTTAGATTATGGGCAGTTTACCACACCAGCCCATGCAACAAGTCGTGGCGGTCATAACGAAATAACACCAGCAGTTGAAAATTCTGTACTCGAGTTTTTCGAACGTGACCCCTGCGCCAGCACTAACGACGCTGCTCGGCGTTTCGGTGTCAGTCAGTATTACGTGTGGAAGCTGCTGAACTCTTCTGGTTATCACCCATACCATTACCAACCAGTGCAATCTCTTCATGATAACGATGGACCCGCTAGAATCGAGTTTTGTGAATGGCTGTTAAGAAACATTAATTCTAACATTTTGTGGACAGATGAAGCATTATTTACGCGAATCGGAATTTATAACAGCCGAAACGAACATTATTGGGCGTTAAGCAACCCCCACGTTATTAGAAATAACTACCATCAAGTGCGTTTTAGTGTAAATGTTTGGGCGGGTATTATTGGTAATGTTATCGTGGGACCGATTTTTATTGAAGGACGCTTGACGGGTACGAATTATTTAAACATGTTACGTGGTGTTATTGAAGAATTACTAGACGAGGTGCCACTTTCATACTACAACAATCATTATTATCAGCATGACGGTGCACCACCTCATTACGCAAGTGCCGTGCGTGACTTTTTAAATAATAAGTATGGCGACAGATGGATTGGTCGCGGAGGGCCTGTACCATGGCCTCCCAGGTCACCAGACTTGACTCCGCTTGATTTTTTTTTATGGGGTGAAGTCAAAAGACGTGTTTACGTTGAAGAAGCACAAAGTGTTGAGGACCTCCGTAGTAAAATAACAATAGCATTTAATGACATTAAAAATCAAACAGATACTTTAAACTTATTAAAAAATAGTTTAGAAAAACGTGCACGTTTGTGTATTGAGAGAAACGGACTCCATTTTGAACAATTACTGAAGTACATGTGATTTGTAGGTTAATCGAGATTATTTGGTAAGTTTAATTATTGTAAATAGCTAGTTGATTCCAATTTTTTAAATACGCCATAATAAAAACCAGTAATTTCACATTCATAATTTTATTATGTCGGTCCTAAGCCCGTAAAGTATGAAGGGAAAATTGGAATCAACCCTTTTAAGTAAGACCGCGTAGGTACCTACATCAGTCGCAGCGAACGAGGTAAATAACCTTGTTGTGTGGCTCTACATTCTGATTTTTTTCAGATATTTTCTTTTGAATGTATGTTTTTGTTTTTGTTATTATTTGATTATAATGTTTCACATACGAAAATAATTTAATTAAAAGTCCTCGATTTTAAAATTTGGATGGTGGTTGCAAAATAACGCTGTATAAAATAAAAACATTTAAAAATATAAAAAATAGTAGCCCACCGGTATCGGGAACAGGGTCCAAGCTACCGGCGGTCAGGGCTCCAGAGAGAGGAACCTCCTGACGATGCGAGCCGTGTGCAGAAGTACCGCTTTCTGAATCAAGCCCTTGACCCAGCTGCCTAACGAGAGCCTCCTTAGATGTTGGTTGAGGCTCTTGGCTATCAACCCATTGGCTGTGACGACTATCGGCACAATGATCACTGAATCCACATCGCACATGTCGACAACCTCACGAGCCAAGTCAAGATACTTGATCTGTTTATCTTTCTCAGCTTTCACGAGGTTCTCGTCATGTGGGACCGTTATGTCAACAATCATTGTGCGCCGCTCTACTCGATCCACCACCACTATATCAGGCTTATTAGCGACAATAGTCCTGCCAGTGATGATGGATCGATCCCAGTACAATGTGATAATTTCCATTTTCGAGAACTGGGTCGGGCACATACCTGTAGTACGGCATTTCCGATTCCACAAGGCTGTATTTAAGAGCAAGTTGATGATGGATAATCCTGGCTACTAGGTTGTGTCTATGCAAGTATTCTTCGTTAGCTAGACGAGAACACCCGGAGATTATGTGCCTAATTGATTCTCCTGGACGGTGGCATGCCCGACAGATGTCAACCGTGCCGTCTTTCACAATAAATCTCCGGTAATTGTTGTCATCATAACTTCGTCCCTAATTGCACAGACTTATTTTCTTTGTTATTTATTTATTTTCTTTATTAAATATAAATTATTTATTAATTATGCTGAAATGATGTAATATATTAGAGCAATGATGGCCCAGTGGTAACGGCATTGACTTACGAGTTGTAGGTCGTAAGTTTAAACCCAAACAGAAACCTTATTTTGCGCGATTATTTAATTACGACTAATGTCTTAACTGAAAGAAAACATTGTGAGGAAATCCCCCAGAACCAAAAAATCGAAGACATGTGACAATCTACTAGGCCCGCGTGGTGGAGAAGGCCTGTGTCCCAGAAGTGGGCCCATTATAATGATGACATGATTTAATATTAAAAGTTTATCTTTCATTTACAGATACATGCTTATAGGGCAGCCTTAGAGAGAATATTAGTGGAACATGACCCAAAACTACGACATGCTCCAGTGAGGAGCATCAAACATTCAGACACCATGACATTTGAAAAGTAAGTTATTTTAAATAATATTTCTTAACAGAAGTATCTTCAGAGTTCAGTAGCATGACACCAAATTATAGGCATCAGGCACAACAATGCGTTTTGTTTCGCATCGCATACACTCTACAAACTTAGTGCCGCTTTCTAGACGCACAACGCACATTTCACGCATAGAAAACATGAAGAAACACAGTGTGTAAGGACCCTTAGTAGCAGCTGCACTTTTGATGTAATAATTTTTAAGGTTCCATACCCGAAAGGTGCGAACGGAACCATATTATTAAGCCTCCGCTGTCCGTCCGTCTGTTTGTCAGCGGGTTGTATTTCATGAACTGTAATATGATTTTTTCACAGAGTATTTTTCTATTGCTGTTTCAATAATAAAAAATACTTATTTATCTGACTACTAAATTATGTGACATCAGTAGACATGTGTTTTTTTTTGGCGGTTTTTACCTAGTGTTTACAGAACTCTACGTATACGAGTCCGATTCGCACTAGGCCGGTTTTTTATTCTTGTTTTTTTATAAGATCTCTACGATTTTTGCTCAATACAGGTACTGTTCTGAAGCCATAGAGCGCGTGCACCTCCCCTTACCGACATCGTCGGCGGTGTGGGCGCGCGGCCTGGCCGACCTGGCGCAGTGGCGCCGCGTCGTCGTACTGTACACACTGCGGCTGGCGCTGGCGCCGCTCGTCGAGACGGTGGTACTTTTGGATAGAGTGCTGTACGTTTTGGAGCGAGGTAAGGGCCTAAAAAGATTTCTTGATCTTTGTTGAAAGAGTTATAATCTTAGTTAAAGAAGGATGTGACCTCGAAATTATTTTTTTTTAATTTTTTTGCAATTTGCGGTCAGTGTCAGGTTGTATGTTGATTAAAATATGATTTTTAACCGTAACACGTATGTATTTTAAGAATTATAATAATTAAAATCATCAATAAAAACCGGTAAGTTTATATAATCCCACGAATTACTATTCCTTGAAAAGACATTGAATAGGATTAAATGTAAGTTATTCCTATCCAGGAGATGCTTAAAATAGTTATGGGATCGCATCAAAGCCACAGTAGTGATTGAATAAAACAAGAGTTCTCTTAACTTAATTAATTTAATGGTGGAGACAAAAATACACTTATTTGACACTGAATTACTTTACACATCATACAATTTGTATGTACAGACATCGCTTCATAGAAATACATACACGATTGAAAATAAGCGACAAATTAAACTTAAGACTAGATTTTAATCTTTGGCACTTCATAACTAGGAATATTTGTACAAGGATGTGCAAAGAATCACACGGTTACATGGCGTTTGGTGGGGAAAACTGCACTTTAGGAGCCACGGTCAGGAAGTCGAAAATACTCATCCATCACTTCGTGAATTCTCCCAAATCCTAAATGGGAAAATAAGTGGCGATAGTTGAATTTTGGTGTAGGGAAAACCTCGTCTCTAGGGCCAATTTCTCGAACGAAAATTATCGCAAAATGTACTTATGAAAAATTATTCAATATCACTGAAATGTGGTCAAATAAAATAGACGTCATAAAAAATCTGAAAGTCTCCCAAAGGGCAATGAAGAGTGCTTTGCTTAGAATTTACCTACGCAATCCAAGCAGTAATGATCTACAGGAGAACCAAGGTAACCGACATAGCCCGAAGAATTACCAAACTCAAGTGGCAGTGGGCAGGGCACATTGCTCGCAGTACAGATGGCTGATGGAGCCGAAAGTTTCTGGAGTGGCGACCATGTATTAGAAGACGTATCGTTGGAAAGTCTCTCCCGAGGTGGACCGATGACCTAGTCAATGCCGCAGGAATCCGATGGATGCGAAACGCACAGAACCTGTCGAAGTGGCGGTGCTTGGGGAGGCCTATCCAGCAGTGGAAGTCTTTCGGCTGAAGAAATGATGATGACTTTTTAAGCACACGTAAACTATTGTGATTGATTGAATGATTTATCATTCACAATTAATCACATTAAATTTGAAATTATTTTCGTTCGACAAACTGGCCCTTTGTGGTTCTGATGCATAACGCAAATTTTCATTGAAGAGCTGGATTTCAACGAATTCGCGTTATGCATGCGACGATTCAACAATTTTTTTTATAGATCTGAAAATAGCCTTATCCTAAAAATCGAAACCTGTGCGTTATTCGGGATAAGGCTATTTTAGCAGTGAGTAGTGCCAATACAATACTAATTCAGTAATGTTAAATCAATTCTGATTTTGCGTGTATGACCGTGGTTTCCATTGTGCGTAATTTAACTAAGTACCTAGGTATTTCCTATCTTATGATATTATTTTGATAACATTACTATACATATTTATTCTTCAGTTCGGGCAGAACGGAAAAAAAATCGTGCAGGCTCGACCGTCCTCTGGTCGCAATTCGCAGACGGTGTCAATATTCATACAATTTTCTATGTTAAGCTATTCTATTATACGGTCCTTTTTTCAATGGAGCCAGAAAATTGGTCAGGCACTTTTCCGTTCGGTCTAAACTGACCCTTATGGTGGGTGAGATAAGGTACCAATTATATTGGCGACTTAGCTGCTATGAGCGTACCTTCTTAATTATAACTATTTAACAAAAAATAACGCCAGTATTTCCTGAAGGGTAATCAGAAGTGTATCTTTAGTAGTTACACCCACATTTCACCAGTTATGTTACACTTATGTAATTATGTCTAGTACTCTTGAATTAATATATTTAATCAAAGTACGTGATGCAATTTAAGTTCGTCAAGAAAGAGTTACGATGTCTGCCCATTGTAGCGGAAAAGCGAAGAAGTGCAGAGCTGGGAAAACGTTTATCGATAGAGTTCCAAGTGGAAAACTTGTGGGATTGTATTCGTAAATATTTACACACTTTTCGACTCCGCTCCAATGTATAGGCAGCCCTAAAGAGGAACTGAATAGGCAACTGAAGGAACACGGGTGGGTTTTAGACAGTAAAAAAGACTGGCACGAAGAGCAGGAGACGTCATTTGGTGATTTCTTACCCATAAAAAAGCCCTAAAGAAGAAGCGCGAGGGAAGCCCGCGGAATTGAAACAAAAATAAAAGATAAGTGACTTCTCCCGCTCTGGGCGGAGCGGGAGGGCGTGTCAGACTTTTACTGACTAAAACCCACCCGTGTTCCATCAGTTGCCCATGTGCCAGGGTCACGGTATCTCTTTCGAACAATCACGCGACCCCGGCAGAAGATTCCCTTACTTTGCCTTTTTCTAATAGGAAAAAATGGCACGTGGATGTACAGAGGTTCGCCATCCCTGATATAGGTAGTTCGATAGATTAAGGCGCAAAAACTAATAACATACTTTTTTGTTACAGGCCTGTCGTGTGAGATTCGACCAGTGTTCGACCCGAAATTGTCGCCCAGGAATCATATTATAGTAGCAAAGAGATTATAAGCATTTTGTAATTGGGTACACTTCAATATATTGTTATTTTAGTGAATAGAATTAGGTGCTGTTTTATCAAATAAATATGGCTAAAATTACTTCTTTATGATAACTTTTTTTCCCCAACACGTTAGGCAGCCCCTTATTAAAAGTGATGTTCGCCATATATGTCGCCTAATTCCGATACTGTCCGTCCCTTGCTAAAAATAATCGATAAGGTAGTTGAATCATTACATCAGGCTATCCTGCACCTTGATTGTATAACTCAGAATCATTTTGAAGGATATTGCTATTGCCATTGCTTCATATCGTCCCTTTATTGGTAAAACCGATTATCTACCGAAAACTAAACTTGTGGCAATGATGATTTAAAAGTTTGACAGAAAAATTATGTAACTAAATTACATCTATCTTACCTGCAATAATGTAATTATAATGAAAAAATTAATAAAGTATGTTTGTAAATCATAAAAATAGAAGTACTTCATTGATAATGCTTGAAAAAATGCCAAACACTATCTTCAGGGAGGTCATTTAGTTGGTTTTTCTTGAATAACGACATAAGCATATATATCATTAATTAAATCACTTGGAGCTTATAGGTTCACCGTAACCTTTCGAGTAATATTAAATAATAAGGTACCAAAAACAACTGTAAAAATAACACTCTGAAACATTCTACAAATTGAAATTTTAAAAATGATAATTGGTTTTACTTGAGTAAAATTAAGAATTGTGGTAGACTATCTGCATAAAAGGTGCTAAAAAGGTGCCTACAAACATAGGTTACTAGTAATTTACATAAGTTGTGCAATAAACATTTTTATTTTTTTATCTGCAATATGTTCATACAAGGAACTACAGCAGGCCTGGTCATTGTTATTTTTATAGTTACAAAAATACCAAAATATCATTATTTATATGAAAGTAAAAACTAAATAAAGTAGAAAAATAATTAGAATTATATATTAGGAAGTAATCAACTTTATTAGTATTTTTTTATTTTTATCTAAGTTTACAAAACAATTTGTGAAAAAAATGAATGAATTTAGATTTTCTATCCAAGTAGGTACTTATACAAAACAGTTTGTGAAACCATGAAATTAATTCATGTTTTCACAAATTGTTTAGTATACTTAGATAGAAAATCTAAAACTAAAATAATTTATATTTCATGCATCAGCTGATGAGTCCACAGATGACTCGGATTGAGACTCTTCAGAGGCGGCCACATCAGGTACGCGTTCAACGCGATCCCTATCTACAAGCAAACTTCTGTACCATCCATGGTAATCTTCTGGTATAACCCCATTCTCACATAGATTAATGAGATCTTTTTTTATAGCTTCCGTTATTGGAAGAGGTCTATCATATAATTGTTCTGTCTACAAGCTGTTTTCAAGAGTCATTACGAATCGTCTCGCGCGCAGGTTTGACGACTTCCAGCCTCCCGAACAAGCTGGATTCCGTAAAGGCTTTAGCACCGTAGACCACATACATACGCTGCGGCAGGTTATACAGAAGAGTATAACCTGCCTCTCTGCTTAGCGTTTGTGGATTACGAAAAAGCCTTCGATTCGATCGAGACCTGGGCTGTATTGCAGTCTCTTCAACGGTGCAAGATTGACTATCGGTACATCAAGGTGCTGAAGTGTTTGTATGAAAACGCCGCTATGTCAGTCCGGCTCCAGGACAAAGCCTCGAAACCTATCCTTCTGCAGCGAGGGGTGAGACAGGGAGACGTAATCTCTCCGAAACTGTTCACCGCTGCACTGGAGGATGTCTTCAAGGTTTTGGACTGGAAAGAGGCTGGCATCAACATCAATGGTGAGTACATCACATTGCCGATGATATAGTAGTCATGGCTGAGACTATGGAGGACCTCAGTACAATGCTCGATGACCTCAGTAGAGCTTCCAAAAGAGTGGGTCTTAGAATGAACATGGACAAGACAAATAAAGATTGGAGGCGCGACACTCCAATAAAGATTGGAGGCGCTACACTCGGAGTTGTGGAGGAATATGTGTACCTAGGACAGACTGTCCAGTTAGGTAGGTCCAGCTTCGAGAAAGAGGTCAATTGTCGAATCCGACTCGGCTGGGTAGCGTTCGGGAAGCTACGCAATATCTTCTCGTCCCACTTACCACAGTGTCTGAAGACAAAAGTCTTTGACCAGTGTGTGTTGCCAGTGATGACATATGGCACTGAGATGCGGTCGCTCACAATGGGCCTCATAAGAAGGCTCCAAGTCACCCAAAGAGCAATGGAGAGGGCTATGCTTGGAGTTTCCCTACGCGATCGAATCAGGAATGAAGAGATCCGTAGGAGAACCAAGGTTACCGACATAGCCCGAAGAATTGCCAAACTTAAGTGGCAGTGGGCAGGGCACATTGCTCGCAGAACGGATGGCCGATGGGGCCGGAAGGTTCTGGAGTGGCGACCGCGTACTGGAAGACGTAGCTTTGGAAGGCCTCCCACAAGATGGACCGATGACCTCGTGAAGGCCGCAGGAATGCGTTGGATGCGGGAGGCACCGAACAGGTCGAAGTGGCGGTGCTTGGGGGAGGCCTATGTCCAGCAGTGGACGTCTTTCGGCTGAAATGATGATGATGATGACTAAAAAAAAAATTAATTTTTGCCTTCGTTTTATAGTTATTTGTTACAGTTACTCTTATGATGGCCCAACAGTAATCCCCTAACATGTTTTCATCCCAAAATCCTTTATGTAGTTCTTCAAAAACCTTTAAATCTTGGTGGAAATTTTCCCCTTGTTCGCCACTCATACTTCCTAAGTTTTTAGGAAAAAACCTCAGATGGGAGTGCAGAAAATGAATCTCTAATGACATGTTTACTCTTATCTGTTAAAAATTGTCGTTTGAAGCGAACGAATAAACAATAAACTGTGGTCACCATGTTAGGTTACAAAAAACAATTGACTGCAGAAAGACATTGTGACCTTGCACTTTTAGGTTAAAGGAAGATAGGTAAATATATTTATATACCTACCTACATTTTTTTTGAGTATAAAAAAAGTTATATTTTGTAAACTAGTGATATTTTTCTACTTTATTCAGTTTTTTACTTTCATGTAAATAATGATTTTTTTGGTATTTTTGTAATTATAAAAATAACAATGACCAGGCCTGTTGCAGTTCCTTGTATGAACATTTTGCAGATAAAAAAAATAAAAATGTTTACTGCACAACTTCTGTACCTAAATTACTATTAACGTGATGTTGAGGAAAAAAACAAATAAAGATGCATATAAGATGATCTTTTAATTGAATTAAAATCTGCACAAGTGCGAAGGATTATGTTCTGTTAAAAGCAAGTAGAACTACTTACTCTCTTTTTAATGTATAAGATTCTAAGTACTTTCCAATAATTCAGCAGTATCAGAACCATTTAAAGTATTTTAATTTGTATTAGTACAATGCTACAGTGTGTTCAGAATGTAAGTAAATTGCAACTAAAATAAGATATGAAACGGAATGTGTTTTTGATTGCAAGGCTTCCAAAAAATCGTACAGGTATAAGACTTTAGGTGTTATTGAATGCAGATGTTACTTAAAAGCTTGTAATATAATTGTTTTTTTGCCTATCTATCTCGAAAACTACGCATCGTATCGAAATATCGGTTTTACCAGTAGATAGAGCTCAAAAAGTTGAGTAGCTTGGTGTAAATAACTCATTTTTGAAAAAAAGTGCAGATAATCGGTTTTACCAATAAAAGGAACGATATGTTCAAAAAAAAATTCTGATTATCAACATAAATAACGTAATGAATGGTGTTATGCCTCTGTTCATGTTGTGAGAATGCCCCATTCTTGACCTACTTTCTTATTAATTTGATTATAATTACATTATACAGTACCAAGAGCAACAATATTTTGTAAAAATGCACACATTCACTGTTTCAATTAATAATGTCTATTCAATACATAGCGTACCTGTATAACAGGTTGGTCAAACAAAATTCTACATATTAATATAGGAATATACATATTTAAGATATTTATAACATAACTATAATTCTCCGAAGGGTTATCATGTACACCACATTTCACTAGTTGTTTAAGTCGACGTAACACGGACGCTATCTGCCAGGGTCGCGAGATTTGTTCGAAAGAGTTACCGTGGCTCCGGCACATGGGCAACTGAAGGAACACAGGTGGGTTGTAGTCAGTAAAAGTCTGACACGCCCTCCCGCTCTACCCAGAGCGGGACAAGAATTTGATGATATCCCAACCACAAAAAAAAAACACGGACGTTATAATATCGCAGCGAGATTTTTTGAACTGTCGTTGTAGAACCGAGAATTGATAATCGCATCTCAATGCGTCGAAAAAACATTGTTCGAATTTCAAATTTCATTTCATTTTCATTGAAGATTTTTCGATGCACTTTGTTGGATTCTGAATGCTCAGTTCAAGACCGAAAGTCGAAAATCGAGTGCGCGAAAAAATCTCGTTGCGAAATTATTACGTTGACTAGAGTCCTTGTTGCGATATGTTATAAATCTGCTAATTTAAGATATACATATAACTATACAATTTCCAATGCATTCTCTCAAAGCTCGTATTTATTAGACTAGTGATAATTGTACGACCGTGCTATTAACATTATTTAAATTTACAATTTGCACAAATGGACAGTTGTGAGCGTAATATTTTTACAAATTGAAATAATTTTTGTGCAGGAACTGGAAGGGAATATTTGTCTGATAAAGTGATGTTTATGGACGTCGAAAATAACTCTAATTTAATTTTAGAAAGTTTCTTATGAATAAATACAATACTAACATAAAATAACGTCTTGATTCCCCGAAGGATTGCGCAGAGGTGTACCTATAGTACTTAGATTTTATAAACATTTTGGCCAGTTGGCTTGGCGAGCATATTGCTTTCAACCGGGCACAATACTTTTGGTGATCTCATAAAAAAATTAAATCATTATCACTGGAACAAGAAAATTAATAAGACATGATAAACATTCAGACGTCCACAAACATTCCCCCTTACTACAAATTGTGGTTTAACAAGTCTTGGTTAAATAATAATAATTTATTTGTGACAAAACCCGGCTTCTGAAAGGCTGATCAATGCTAAAAACTTTTAAATCTCCCGCGGCTGTGATTGTCAGATCCGAATCAAATCACAACAGCCAATCAAATCACTGGACATCTGATTTACCACAAATCACATTCATCAGGCTTTCAGAACCAGAGGGTATACCTCTGGTTAGTAGTCTACAACCAATGTAAACTTATAAACCACGTTTTGTTCAAAGGGTCGGATTTGCGTATTTTCCTTTCCGTGTTCTATTGGACATAGCAGTTGCGTCACTATGCCACGCATTTGTAGCTGCCCCTGCTGGGACACAAACCTTCTTTCTGTGAGAGCAGTGGTCTCGAACGTAGTGTCAGTGGTATAGAGCGAGATCGGTAGAATTGCCAGTTAAAAACGGTATATTTGTACCCAAAATCGGTAAATGACATTTCCATATGTACTGTGAAATCGTAGAATATTCGTTATATTTTAGTATTTCGGTAGAACAGAGCCCATATCGGTAGAAATACCGAAAAATCGGTAGGTTCGAGACCACTGTGTGAGAGTGACCGTGCCATAACCGCGGGCACAGTAGTAGTGGATGTTACATTTCGTCAGATTTTTGGGCCTAGGACATGTCGTTTTCCTCACGATGTTTTCCTTCACCGTTTTATGAGCAGTGGTGATTAAATTAAATACACTAATTGAGAGGTGCTTGCTTGGGTTCAAACGCAAGACCTAGAACTCGTATACCAGTGGGCCGCCACTGTTCCCAAATTTTTGTTTTTACTAAACAGTAAGTATCTGAATTGAAAACTGGTTTGAACCGATTTGTCTACAATGTACGGAAGACCGAGGTGATGTGTGGTGTTTTGCAAAAACAAATCAAGGTTAGTCGATTACTAAACCGCAAACTGCACAAGGTCTTGTGCTACAAAAGACGAACAGGTTGGCTATAAGAGTAGAAGGAAACCAAAGAAAGGATGGATGGACTGTGTGAATTATGATATGGATAGAAAGGGGGTGAATACTGAGATGACGACTAATAGAGAAGTGTGGAAGAAAAAGACATGTTGCGCCGGCCAGAAATAAATTGGGATAAGAGCAGGAGAATGCCGGGGTCGCGTGATTGTTCGAAAGAGATACCGTGACCCTGGCACATGGGCAATTGAAGGAACACGGGTGGGTTTTAGTCAGTAAAAGTCTGACATGCCCTCCCGCTCCGCCCAGAGCGGGAGAAGTCATTGGATGATTTTCCATCAAAAAAATAAATAAAAAAGGGCAGGAGAGTCTTCTGCTACAAAAGCCCAGCTAAGTCACACAACTCACGTCTCTAAGAACACGTAAATAAGGACGTAAAAATATAACGACGGAATTTTACCGTGCACTTGATTTTCAACTTTCGATCTTGAACCGAGCGTAGAGAATCCAACAAAGAGTATCGAAAAACCACACTGCTCGATTTTCAACAGACCGCCGAAGATCTAGTGCGCGCAAAAAATCCGGCCACGAGTTTTATTACGTCCGAACGTAGGATGGAACACGGAAAGAGAAATACGCGTCGGGGTCCAGCATTCTCGCTCTGTTCACATATAGCATTGACTAGCGTGGCATTCGCATGGGCATCATGCGTTAGCGGGCACGGTCTGCGGCAGCATGGGCGCCGGCTCTTCGTCTGAGTCGTCGGAGTGCACGCGAGTGAACCGACGCCTCTCCAGCAGGCGGCGGAGCTTGAACTCGCCGTGTCCGTACTCCCAGCGGCGACGGGTCACGCCCTTGCGACCTAGCAACGTGTTAGTTTACTTACTTGCTGATATAATTGAAGATCTGGGTGGAAGTTGACCACTTGTCTAACTAGAGCTCACCGAGGAATTTTCGGAATATTTTCGCTTGTTTGATCCATAGCTGCATCGCTATTGCTTAAACTTTAGTTATGCAATTAATATGTAAGATATATTATTTAAGGATTCACTCTATAAATCGTAGAATCCAAAAGCACAATTGAACTTTCCAAGATGTAAATTAATTTTATAGTTTAAAAAACTTAATCGTGGTCAAAGTTTTCTAACAAGTCCAAACACGGCTATGATACGATATTCCATCATGGAGTGCCAGTGCCTATCTTCCGGCTCCATCATCAGATCAGTTCGACAGTACCATATTATTGTATTGTCATCAGAACTACATACAGCTGCCAATTTTCATGATGCTACGATCGTTGGAAGATAGTTAAATTATGTGCATCTGGATTGAGGGCCCATTTTTTAAACCCTTTCCAAACGTAATAAGACTTATAGGGAAATTAGTTAAAAATAGTAAAAACTTAAAGCAATGGGCCATAAATTTCTTAAACGTGAATTAAAACTGTTATGATTAAATAACTTGGGCCCTCAGTCCAGACGCTTGCATAAAGTGGCATAGCTCAAATCTCAGTAAGTACTATCTCTGGGTTAATAATTTTTATTTAACAATTTAGTTAAGAATTTCTTAAATATTTGAAGACTTTTCCAAATCTGTAGAATATGACATTACAGATTTATGGCGGAATATCTAGGGCCCTCAATTCATTATTGTTTGTACTGAGGAATCTGCAAAACATGGATTTATCTGAAGAAATACATAAACGCGACTTTAACATGTTTTATTTAGATACCTATGTGAATTAGTTAAAAAGAAATTATGACACGAAAGTTAATTGTTATGTAGTAAACGAAAGTCGAATTTGACTAAAACATCTGAACTGAGAGCCCAACATTTTTGGCATTATTGACTAGGCTCAACCTCATAGATTAACGCAAATTAGAATAAGATTTTTAACTATTTCTTAACTAAATTTTAACATATCGACCGTTCTTCTAAATATCATACTTTAAGAGAAAATCGATTTTGAACTTATTATAAGAGAAAAATTTGTAGGGTGACCATAATTTTCATAGTGATTACATGTACATTTTGTTAAGCGCAGTCAAAAAGTCATAATTTTTGCAGCTAAAAGTATTATAAGTAGTCGAGTTTTAGTTTTTCAACAAACTTTTT
This sequence comes from Aporophyla lueneburgensis, assembly GCA_932294355.1. Lineage (NCBI taxonomy): Eukaryota > Metazoa > Arthropoda > Insecta > Lepidoptera > Noctuidae > Aporophyla > Aporophyla lueneburgensis. The sequence goes on along the minus strand of OW028739.1, from coordinate 6,475,836 downwards.
TATGTTTTGTCATGTTTAGGTATCCGATACCCATAACGCCTACCCATGAGGTACCCATCCCGTTTGCGGAGCTAACCCATTTAATTTAACCCTTAAATATTTCGGATATTACTCTGCTGTTACCATGAACAATCTTTACTTTCTTAATTTATTTATTCTAACTTATTTACCTAATTTTCAGCACAATTTGTACTTTCCCAGAGAGGTAGGCGATTGATCCAATTAAATGATTTCACGTACTCATCGCTGCCTTCAAAGTCAAACAAAAAAAGATGGCGGTGCTCAACTCATTCACCAATGCTAAAATAACTTCGCTCATGTGCAATTTCGTATTTTTAGGATGTAAGACTATTTTAAGGTTACATTTATGTGAAATAAAAGTTTTTTTATAATTATGCTGATCGTGTTTTATTTATTGAAATGTATCCCTATGGATCACTGCCATATAAGTAGTTCATAGTATATAGTTTGCCTTTCATTTTATGCAAACACTGTTAAAGCTGTAAAAATATGCTAAATAAAAATGACATTAAAGATAAAGAAAACAAAATTGTAAACAGTAGGTACATATATAATACTTTTAGCTGCAAAAATTATGACTTTTTGACTGCGCTTAACAAAATGTACATGTAATTACTATGAACATTATGGTCACCCTACACATTTTTCTCTTATAATAAGTTCAAAATCGATTTTCTCTTAAAGTATGATATTTAGAAGAACGGTCGATATGTTCAAATTTAGTTAAGAAATAGTTAAAAGTCTTATTCTAATTTGCGTTAATCTATGAGGTTGAGCCTAGTCAATAAAGCCGAAAATGTTGGGCTCTCAGTTCAGATGTTTTAGTCAAATTCGACTTTCATTTACTACATAACAATTAACTTTCGTGTCATAATTTCTTTTTAACTAATTCACATAGGTATCTAAGTAAAACATGTTAAAGTCGCATTTATGTATTTCTTCAGATAAATCCATGTTTTGCAGATTCCTCAGTACAAACAATAATGAAGTGAGGGCCCTAGATATACCGCCATAAATCTGTAATGTCTTATTCTACAGATTTGGAAATTTCTTCAAATATTTAAGAAATTCTTAACTAAATTGTTAAATAAAAATTATTAACCCAGAGACAGTACTTACTGAGATTTAAGCTATGCCATTTTATGCAAGCGTCTGGACTGAGGGCCCAAGTTATTTAATCATAACAGTTTTAATTCTCGTTTAAGAAATATATGGCCCATTGCTTTAAGTTTTTACTATTTTTAACTAATTTCCCTACAAGTCTTATTAAGTTTGGCAAGGGTTTAAAAAATGGGCCCTCAATCCAGATGCACATAGTTAAATTAGTTACCTTAGATTCCATTACACAGTTAGGTACATACAGGTCGACCTAATAAAGCGTGTTAAAATGAATCCAATGTATCTCTAGAAAACAGAATAAACCTTTAGTACCTACTTCACGGAAGGTCACCAGCTCTTGAATAATAACAAAACTACATGTTTTCTATAGCGTGTACATTTTCAAAATGTTTAATACCAAGGAAATATCCAAACTAGCGCCCGAACCGCCCATCCTAGCCAGAGCCGCCACACTAGTGTCTTGTCTGCAGGCGAAGACGTGTTGTATAACATTAATCCACATATAAGGTAATAAGGTGCCTTAGATAGGTACAGTCAGTACCCCGCATTATCTGACCCCTCCTACACAGAAGAATTGAGGTAAAGGGGTCAGATAATTCAGGGAACCGACTGTACTATACCCGTTTCTAGAGTGATTTGTTTGTTGCCCAAGAAATAATTTGTCTAATTACTGAAGTGATTTTAAAATGAACCGTGTTTAATTTGATTATAAGGCCTTTGTTTAGCACCCTAATTGTGTAATACACGATTCATCTGAATATGAACCATTAAGATTGCTAATCCATTGCTTCATATGTTCGAAAAATTTGTCTGCTAACAACATAATTAATGCAATGAATGTTATTGAACTGTCATAATGAAAGCCATTCCTACTGATAGTGTGTTACGCAACTACCCCGCAGACAAAAAAAAAATTAAACGCGTATGGATCTGTTTGTAGACATGCTCATAGCTGAGGTAGTAGCCAGGTACGTTCCACTGTTGAATCACGAGGAGTCATTAAAAATCCCCGGAACACCAAGTTGAGTTTTGCAGAATAAATACAAGTAAACAAATTGAACCAACATACTACCATGAGACGAAAACTACATTCATGAAATGAAATAAAATTTGCGTACGCATACTTGTGCTTTACTACGAAAAGTGACCATAACACTGAGGGCCAAATTCACACCGAACTTTGAATTTACAAGTTGTTAATGTTTAAATTCGTCTAAGCGAATTTGATTAAATTTTTCATGCGACTGTGAACTTTATTAGCCTTTGCATAAAGTTCATATTCTTCTAAATTCAAACGTTACTTAACAAAGTGTGTGATCTGAATTTTGCCTTGAAAGCCGAACTAAAAACGTGTAGCATGCATCGGTGTGTAAATAAAAAGACAAGAAGCTGCTTCCAATAAATATATTTTTACAATCCAACGATATAATTGCACATTATAACTTCACAGTCACAATATTTGAAAGCGCAAAAAAATATTAAAAGTGAATTTGAAATAAGAAATAACCTTAGAGTAATAATGCATAGAGAGATAGCTTCATTCAAAATTCCGTTTAAAATTGAAGCAACAACACAATCAATGTGTGCATAATCGGCACGTAAAAACATTCACCGACACACACAGAAGCAAACTAGTAATGTTGCAAGTAAATGACATTTTCCCCAAATAGTGTGAAAAATAGAACTGTTTCAGGATTCGTGAGTAGAAAAACTATTAAATAAAACATGAAATTAAAAATATTTATTATATACCAAGATCGATTACTTAAACTACCTTACTTAATAACACTTAATTTGCAACTGTTTTCTAAACAACTGCCGCTTTGATGACGCTATTCGCGAAATATTATCTTTTTTGGATTCATAAAAGAATCGAATTCTGAGGTAACAAGAATTTAGGTGTAATGTAGAATATAGGTAAATTCTTAGGTTGGCAAGCGGGACCCCCAATAGTATTAGGCTAATAAAAAAACCTACTTAAATGTGATTTTGGAATAAAATTGGCAGTACATAGTTATAACAACAAAAAAATGGGGTAAAATGTTTTTCTTTGCCTAGCAACACTTTTATTGTAATGTCGTCTGTCAAATTTACGATTTATTTATTTTGTTTCGATGAATGTTTTAATCAAAAATATATGATGTTAGGCAATAGTTAACCGTGAAATGGGATCTTTAAATGTTTTCCGTGGTTATGTGATGAGTTGTGACACCCTTTCACTACACAGTACGTCATTTTTTTGTGAAATTGCGGGAGCTCTTTACAATAGCGCTTGGTATTTTGTACTAACGGTCCAAAAGTCGTACTTAGCCTTAAAAGGCTATCTTGAAACGGCTTCACTTTTCGTGCAACTACTGCGGTTCTATGCGTTATTATTCTAAGGAAATAACAGTAACGGAATTGTGAGATAAATAGACTAGCTATAGATCGTTTTTTAAACCCATGTTCTAATTTGACAGGTGTCAAACTCCTTCTGTCAAAAAAGGAAACAAAAGACTTGATATGTCAGATTGATATTCTGGAATTAAAAAACGAACTTTGGTGTAACCAGTTAGGCCGACGCTGCACTACTAAGGCGATTATAAAGCAACGAAACGTGTATATAAAGGCAATTCAATTAAACTATAAACAGGCATTTTTAGATTTTGAAGGAGTCAATTAGTTAGAAATAATAAAATAAGAGAGAAGGTTCTCTATGGAGATGAACCAAGAAACTCCATGGACTCTCTTTAAACTTTTGACGTCCCTATTTCGATCGCTTATAATATGGTGCCATTATGTTAAAAAACCCGTCGCATTGAAATCGCTTTACCAATGCAACCGCTTCCTTATAATTATCACCGCCAACCAAATAACTGACCAAGGCGAAAAAAAAAAACAGTTAAATGTTTTCTTCCATTTTCCGAACTGGTAATATGCAACTATGAAATTGAACATGGTAAAAAAAACAATTAATTCAATATTTTCAGTCTCCAGAGTGGTAATGTTCAATACTGAGATTGGTTGACTAATATTTCACTTGGACGGCGGCGAGAAGTTACTACTAAATAACCCTGATAAGATAGTGGTTTGATGTAAAATATTTCGTTTCAATTATGATTATTAGTTATACTCGTCTACAAAGCCTGCAACTGAATACCAGTATTTTCATGGAGCGACTACCTATCCACGACCCAGGTTAGCTTTATAGTCTAATTATACTCTTCAAATAAAATAATAACTTGGCAAGTTTTAAGGAACTATTTTACACCAATTATTTGATTTGTAAACTTAAAACTAATACAGAGCAAAATATACAGAAATAAATAAACATTTTAAATATTCGAGTTATGAGGAAAATAAATAATAACATTAGATTATAGTGATTCGAGATCACTGGTTCGTGATAATATTCATTTTATCATATAATAGTTTTCTTTTGACTTATATTAAAGAAACATCAAATATTTATAGTTATTTTCTTTTAGGATTATTTTCTACGAAAAGCCTTATTACATTCATCACAGAAAACCGTTCAAATATGGTTACAAATATTTTGTATACGTAAATATAACTATTTATTATATTTGTATTGTGTATAATACTTTCTTTTTTATCAATTTTTTTATCAATTATATTATCCACAGATACTTAAATGACTCTTTAAATTAAATATTTTCATAAATACTGTTTTTTAATTCGTATTAATCCTATTTATTGGAATGTATAAATAGAGCTTATTTCTTTTGTATAAGCCTATTTTGTTAATATTCAACCCTAAAGTTGTATTTTAAGGTTTCACTGGGGAATTTTGTGAAAATAATAGTAAATGGCTAGCAAACAGAATTAAAAGAATCTTAGCATGATTTCTAACTACAATTTCTTAAAAAGAATTATTTTTAACGTGCACAGAATATTTAATTCTTAAAATAAAATTATTTAAATCGTTGAAGTTATTAGGCTCGATTTTCAGTGATTATTACTAATAGTAGTTTAGTCATTGTGATTAAAAATAAACCTTAGCAAAGCTGCGTCCACCTTCTTGTGACATTTCAACAGATAGTAGACCGTAACAATGTTACAGCGGTTTAAAGTAAAGGCACCTATATACAGACGCGATGTGACTCTTGTAAAACAATTTCAATGCACACTATGAAAATTGTTTTCCTAGAGTCGCGTTGCGTCTATTTGAAGAAGCTTTAAAGAGGAGTTGTGAGTTTGTGATTTTGACCAGTGACATTATAAGTAAAACAACTCAAGTGTTTACGAAGTAATGGAACATTGGTTCTTTCTCCACATATTTGTTATACTGACAGTGTTAAGTCTGGTGATATGTTAAAAACATAGACGCAGCTTTAGAGAGTAACTCCACATATCGACGCGGAATCGGCTTGAGCTGGTCAAAAACAGATCATGTCCATGCAATAAAAGCTGAAAAAGGACGTTATTCACTTCGTTACAGTTCGGACGACGCAAGTTGACACCGAGCCGTAAAACTGCCTAAAATGCGACAAGTTTGCTGATTTGGTGATCGGCTCGAGCCGAATCCGGGTCGGTAAGAGTGGTGGGTCCCTAAGAGAAGAGTTGAATATGTGTGTATGTAGTGTGGTGGTGTGTCAGTGCACGAGTGGCTCGGCCTCGTAGCCCTTACCGGTGTTGCGCGCGCGCAGTAGCGCGAGGGCGGCCAGTGCCAGCAGCGCGGCGGCGGCGGCGCCCCCCGCGCCCCCCAGCGCGCCGCTCCAGCCGTCCCACGCGCCGGCGCCGCCCTCCACTGCGCCCACCACGCCCGGGCTGCCTACCACTTCTGGAACGAGGGTTTGGTTCTCTGTCATCTCGCACGATCAGAATTATAGAGACCTAATACAAAATTTTAAGATTTCAACTTTGACTCATAAAATGATAAACAGACAGACAGAGCCCCATATCACAATAAGAGTTTTAATATTAGTGAAGTTACTATCTGTTTTGTTTGGTAACTTATGATTATATGCGGTATCGGATTAAGCCAGCGCGAGGCCTGTAGGGAATTCTGCCAAGGGAAGTATGCGTATTGTGTTTCTGCCCTTTGGGTAGAAACACAATAGTTAATTTTTTTTTTTTTTTTTTTTGATATAACATTAGTCCCATCAATGTTTCTGAACAAAAAACGTTTTTATATATAACTAGCTGACCCAGCAAACGTTGTTTTGCCGGGTGAAAAAAAGTGAAAATTTATAGATGTATGTATTTTTGTATGTTGTATCATAAAAAAACAGAAATTAAAAATTTTGTCAAAAAAATAAAATAAAAATTTAGGGGTGGACTACCCCTAACATTTAGGGGGATGAAAAATAGATGTTGGCCGATTCTCATAGATACCGGATAAGCACAAAAAATTTCATCAAAATCGGTCAAGCCGTTTCGGAGGAGTATGGCAACGAAAACTGTGACACGAGAATTTTATATATTAGACTAGCTGACCCGGCAAACGTTGTTTTGCCATATAAATAATTTCCTAGGCGGGGATAACTAATTAAATGACGATTGATCAGTTTTCGACCGGAGAGGAAAAATGATTAAATTACTAAAATGGCTATTAAAAAATAAGGGTTGATCGTAGAAGGGTGAAAATTGAGGATTGTATTTATTTTTGTATGTTGTATCATAAAAAAATAGAAATTAAAAATTTTGTCTAAAAAATAAAAAAAATAATTTAGGGGTGGACTACTCCTAACATTTAGGGGGATGAAAAATAGATGTTGGCCGATTCTCATAGATACCGGATAAGCACAAAAAATTTCATCAAAATCGGTCAAGCCGTTTCGGAGGAGTATGGCAACGAAAACTGTGACACGAGAATTTTATATATTAGATAGATATTTACACACCTATTTAGAAATGGTATGGTTTCAAAAACTTTTGTTATAATAATTACGTATCACTTTATGTAGGTACCTACCTACCAATATTCATGTAAATAAATGATTTTATTCCTAATTCCTTTGAACCAAATGAATTTTACCGGCCCACCGGCCCATCGTGCTGCTCGACGAGGTGGGCAAGCTCTTGAAAGAGTAATTGCAGACCGCCTCGTCGGGTGGCTGGTGCGGGAGGGGCCGGACTTGTCGGACGGCTAGTACGGCTTCCGCAAGGGGCGCTCAACTGTGGACGCCATCATGCGCGTGCGAGCCCTCACGACGGGGGATGCAGTGGCCCGGGGTGGGGTCGTCTTGGCGGTGTCTCTAGACATCGCCAATGCCTTCAACACCCTACCCTGGAGTTGCATTAGGGAGGCACTCCGGTATCACCGGATGCCGACCTACCTCTGTCGCGTGGTCGAGGCCTATCTGACGGATAGGGCCGTAATCTACCCCGGTCACCAGGGAGAGTGGAACCGGCGAGAGATTTCGTGCGGTGTCCGACAGGGATCGGTCCTGGGGCCGCATCTGTGGGACATCGGTTACAACTGGGTGCTGGGCGCGCCGACCTCCCTAGCGCCGTCAGCGTGGTTTGCTACGCTGACGACACGCTGGTTCTGGCGCAGGGGAGGTCGTACTAGGCGGCGGCCGACTTAATGACACGCGGGGTTGCGACAATCGTCGATAGGATCCGGCAATTGGGACTCGAGGTGGCCTTGCACAAGTCCGAGGCCATGGGTTTTCATGGTCCTCGGAACGAGCCACCTGCGGGTTCCCAACTCACGGTAGGAGGGGTTCACATCGGCGTCGAGTCGACGATGAAGTACTTGGGACTTGTCCTCGACAGCCGGTGGAACTTCGTCGAGCACTTCCGACGTTTGGCTCCCAGACTGGAGCGGGCTGGGGCTGCCTTAAAGCGGCTCCTGCCCAATCTGGGGGGTCCAAACGCCTCCTGTCGGAGGCTCTACACGGGGGTCGTGCGGTCCATGGCCCTCTACGAGACACCGGTGTGGGCGCCCTCATTGAGGCTGCGCCCAGCGCGCCGGTTGAGTGCGGCCCAGAGGGTCATGGCCATCCGGCTAATCCGAGGATACCGCACGATCTCGTGCGAGGCAGCGAGCCTCCTTGCCGGAGTGCCGCCATGGGATCTGGAGGCAAAGGTCCTCGCGCACATGTGGGAGTGGCGCGAGGAGGCGTAACGCCGGGGCGAAACTCCGCTGCCGCGACAAATCGCGGTACGGCGGACAGAGCTCCGGTGTGATCTCATGGCGACATGGCGGGTACGATTGTCGCAACCCAGCGCTGGGCACGCCACAATTGCGACGGTAAGTCCCCTCTTTGAGGAGTGGATAGAGAGGTGCCACGGCGTCCTCATCTTCCGCCTGACGCAGGTTCTCACCGGGCATGGGTGCTTCGGTGGGTTCCTGTTCAGGATAAAGCGGGAGGAAACGCCCGGGTGTTTCCATTGTGAGGATCGTCTGGACGACACGGTGGAGCATACGGTGGAGATGTGCCCTGCCTGGGCGGAGCACCGCCGTGTCCTCGTGGAGAAAATCGGCGGCGGCGACCTCTCGCGTCCGGCCCTGGTGCGAGCCATGGTACGGAGCGAGGGGGCATGGAAAGCCGTCACCTCCTTCTGCGAAGCAGTAATGCTCGCGAAGGAGGAGGCGGGGCGCGTGAGGGAGTGGCAGTCTCTGCGCCCTCACGTCCCTAGCCGCCGCAGGAGGAGACGCCCCGGGCGTCGGGAGTCGATTACGGACTCCCGGCCACCATAGGCGCGAGCTTGCGGGCGGCAATCAATGGGTAGCTCGCCGCCCGGTAAGGACCAAGCACGGGTCAACGGCGCGTAGTGTTCCACGCGCGCCTCAAAGAGATGTCAGCAGCAGTGAAGGGGTCTACTAGGACCGATGCCTGCCGGGGTCGCCTGATTGTTCGAAAGAGATACCGTGACCCTGGCACATGGGCAACTGATGGAGCACGGGTGGGTTTTAGTCAGTAAAAGTCTGACACGAGAGCGGGAGAAGTCAATTGATGATTCCCATCCAGAAAAAATAAAAGCCAAATAAATTTCTCCGAACAATAACTACATGACTGAATTTTCACATAAAAGTTTCAATGGGTCAACGACATCTTTTTAAAGAAAATCTTAGATGCAAGAGCGGTTAGATTTCTGTTGACCAATCATACATTTTCATGGACTTTCCGGTGATATGGGTAACAAGACTTGCTTTTGATAGATCCAAGCGCGGGGCTCCCTATACACTTATGGAAGAAATTCTGAAATAAATGTTGTTTATTTATTTATTTTTATTTATTTATAGCGCAAGGCTGTATTATTTGCTACATTTGCTTACGTGGCTAATATAGTCCCAATTTATATAAGGTGTCGGCGACGAAATCTAAGCATCTAGGCGCAAGTTGTATCGGAGTGCACCCTGACAATGATTTTGTAAGTTAGAAAGCATTTTTAAATTAGTAAAGATCTCAAAAGTTCGTAAAAATGTCAAAAATTAGACCCCCTCTGGGCAAATGGGTGCAAGTAGCGCAGAGAGCGCCTTGATAATAAAATGTAAATATAAGGAATAATTTTGTAGCTAGTAAGGAATTTAATCATTTTGAAAAGTTTTGTTTATACATTAAGATTTAAGATTCTAATTAGTTTTAGTTTATAGATTTCATGCTTAGTTTTCTTATTAGAATCTAATTAACTTCAATTTGAGTGAATCTTTTAAGGAAATGTACAAAATTTCGTAAGGATGTTCTATAATTACGTAACTTGAAAATGAGGTTCTTTGTTTATGGTCTAATTGTTCTAAACTAAAACCACTTTTAGCGTTTGAATTATCAAAATCGGACCACAGGATTCGGAGATATTGTAGATTAAAGATAGTGGCAATTGTCTAAGGTTAACCTTGTAAGTTTTTGTTCTAGAAAGTTTTTATTGTGACTATCTACATGTAATATTGTGTTTTTATATAAGAAGGGACCACATAAAAATATATAGATTGTAAGGGGTTATGTGATAATTAACGCAAAATAAAGGGTTCAAAGATTTCGGCTTGGTGAAAACTAACAATGAAATGGGCTCAAAAATCGCGGTCCTCTGTGAGGTAATGGGAAGCGGTCCCGGCGACTATAAAATACGCACGATCGGCCGGGCCCATTTAGAGCATATCAATGCTGGTTTTCAGCGTGGTATGTTCACGGGCGCTGTATTCTTCGATATAGAGAAAGCGTTCGACAAAGTCTGGCACAACGGCTTATTATATAAGCCGTACCAACTCAGAGTGCCAGACCGTCTCGTACTCATCTTACGAGACTTTCTTGCGAACCGTACCTTTCGCTATCGCATCGACGGGGCACTTTCCTCCCCTCACCCGATCCGTGCAGGAGTCCCTCAAGGCTCTGTACTAGCCCCCCTCATTTTCACGCTGTTCACTAGCGATATCCCCAGAAGTAAGAAGGCAAAGTTAGCTCTGTTCGCAGACGACACTGCCATCTTCTTCTCGGGATTTAGTGACACAGCGCTGGTTCGCTACCTCCAAACCGCAGTCGACGAGCTCGGCGAATGGTTCAGGAAGTGGCGAATCGAAGTCAATCCCGATAAAAGTCAGGCGGTCTTTTACACCCGACCGCGACGTAATCACCCCCCTCCCCGACCCATCTCTATGTTCGGCAAGCAGATCCCTTGGGAGAAGCGAGCCAAATATCTAGGTGTCATCCTAGACGAACACCTCACCTTTTCTGAGCACATAAAGCAGGCCCGCACGCGGGCCGCTTTCGCTCTCGGTAGGCTCCATTGCGTCCTGAACAAGCGGAGTAAGATGTCTCTTCAGTGTAAGAAACGTCTTTACACCGCTTGTATCAGGCCCATCATGACATATGCAAGCCCCATTTCATCCATAGGATGCGGACCCTCCGGAATCGTTTTCTCCGTCAAGCCACAGGCGCGCCTTGGTTTGTTCGGAATATCAATCTCCACTTAGATATGAAACTCCCGACTATCAGTTCATGAAACGCGCTTCGAAGCGTTTCTTCGATAGGGCCGTATCCCACCGCAACCCTCTGGTTGTCGCGGCAGCCATCTACACCCCCTCCCATATCAGTAAAGTCCGCCGTTCGCGGCGCGTTCTATCCGATCCTGACGATCCCACTACTCTCCTCCAGGAGAGTCGAAAAGAGACCAGTACAGTGAGCAAACCACACAGACACAAACCATACCGACCTTGCCGCCGAGGTCCGTCGTCGCGACCCCGACTTAATAGTCCCTCCCGACCCTTGCAAGAGCCAGCCCGCGATGCTGCGCTGTTAGCTTTAAATTAGTCCATAAATAATTTAACCCAGATCCAGCCAGTCCCTTGCTGTCCCCCCACCAGTGATTGCCTAAGCCGAGGTTCGTACCCCCCTCGGGGTAACCCTTAGAGCTTTCGCTTTAGTTTTTAAGTATAATAAGCCCCGGCTGGAGGCCTAAAAAGGTAACTTTTTAGAACTCGCCGGGCTACCATACGTTTAAGTAGTAAAAATCTTTCAGGTTAACTAAGAGATGGCCTACAAAAAAAAAAACGGGCCCTTTTAGTCGCTGCTCAGCCGTTGAAGAGGCACAACGAAGAAACAAGTCGAAATCAATGGACAAGAAGTACTAGAAGAAAAGTGTTTTATTTCGTTTCTCTCAGAATTCGGTCAAACGTCACATTTTTCTCCCGAGGTCTTGGTCGACCGTACCGTTCATTACGCATTCAGGGGTACGTGGTGACGTGTACTACCAGCGTAATTAGGTAAGTAGAGAAGCACGTCAAAAACGTGGGAGAAGTCCCAGGGCGAGTAAGGGTGTTGATCACATCCCATTCGTCCACTACATAAGGTTTATTTTTTATAACCACATTGAGTGCACTGAGATACTATGATGAAAATACTTCATATTTTTTTTTGTAACATTTAATTGAAATATAATCAATAACTTCAACTGACATTTTAAGTAGTATTCCTCACAAAAGTTTTATTAAGAAAAGTGTAACTCACATACCTCCGTGATGTCAAATCATTACCTATGGAAAATGCAATACTATTTATTACTACTATTTGATGTAGTCAGAACGAGTTATTAAATAAAGTAAATTTTTACAACATTTTACATGCTATTGTGACGGTATGTCACCTATTTAATACTAATTATTATATTTCTTCTAAAATTGTAACACGATAACGTGTCTCTTAGGAAGCACATTAAATCTTAACTTTATGGCATGACAGCTCGACACGTTACCGTAATAAATAACAAAGTAATCTATTTCTTTAAAATCCTAAAACAATGTCGAACGCCTAAGAAACCAATTTATTTATATTTTATGAGCAGCAAAGTGCCAACAATCAGTCGAAAGTAATACTTTACGTCCCTTAAATGGTACAAATTCTCAGAACCGATGGTGGATGGATAAAAGGCGACGGACATTCTCACATCTTGATGCCATAACTTGATATTAAGCAAAAACCAAACAGACCAATTGAGAAAGTTAGACAAAAAACGGTCATAACGCTATTCTGCGAAGGTTTGAGGTAGGGTGGAACGTGGGATTTTGGGATGGGAGAAAGATGTTTGGAGACAGGCAGTTGGTTTTTTGAGACGAGAAGATACGGTCGATTTAGGCTAGGCTGAGAGAGTTAGAACTTACAATATAAAGTGTGACTATGTCTGTGTGGAAAGGTCGTGATAGCGAGAGTGTTATTATTACGTAAAATATTTGATAGGTGTATAGTTTTAGACTAAGCTATATTAGACTACAGTTAATGTAAGGGGCATTCGCCACCATCTTTCAGTCTCGAAACTATCTCTTTCTCTTACTTAATCATAAAAAGTCGCATGGATGGCTAGGATATCACTTCTTCGTTACGGTGATGATTTCTACAATTTTATTTCTACCGCTAGCTGCGTTGAAGAACTTCGTTCTAATAACTGACAGGAACGTTTTCACTCGTGCACTCATGCGCATAAAAAAAAACAAAAGCATAACACAACGAACAGACACAAACCTACTCACCGACAGTCGCGGTAGGCTTCACGTGTGACGTCACATTCTTCTCCAAACGGCTTTCATTCCTGAGCGTCTCATCAACGAACTTATATACCCTGAACGGGTTCAGTTCAGCGACGTACACCTTGGAGCCGTCAGCTGATGTGACGATGTCGTGAGGGTTCTGTAGACCTTCGTCGGGAGCGAAGGTCTGGATAAGTCGGCCGGTCGGAAAGTCGATGACGAAGCCACGGACTGGCACCGGGTTTGGTAAGGGACTGTCGGGTCCGTTTACTACGTAGAGGCGTCCACCTGTGGATTGAGATCTTGTTAGCAGATCTTGATGGCTTTTAGTTGTACGGGTAAAGAAAGTTTTTTTAAGGAGTTATTCTGTGAAAGGCTTTTCACATGGAAAGTGGATATGTAGCGTACACATAGAATAATCAGTATACAAGGTAAGTTTTTATCCAGTGTGCAAATTTTAACAAATGAAACTTAAACGAGTCATAATAATCATACAATTTTTATTTTGATATATCTTAGTACAAAAAAATTAAGTTATCATTAAAAAAAGATGTTTATTTTTGGAACTGGTTTTTATGGTAATTTGCGCGCGGCGGCGGCGAAGGTGAACGACCGAGCGTAGCTACAAGTAGGTATTTACCAGCTGTTAAAATTCTAAGAAGTTTAAAGTACCTACGCCGGCGCGGCGGCGAAGGTGAACGACCGCGCGTAGCTATGAGTAGGTACTCGGCCTGTAGGTATTAGCTATTCGGTCGGTCAAAATTCTAAGAAGTTCGAAGTACCTACGCCGGCTTGCGGTTATTGAGCTATTCCTATTGTCGATATCATAGTAGGTTCGAAATATGTAGGGTGTCCACGTTTTACTGATATAAGGTCGGATAAAAATTTAAAAAAAAGTATTGAAAAAATAGTTGAAATGTGTTCTAGTACTGATACTGAATCAACAAAAAAAAAATTGAGCACTGGTTAAAAAAAAATCCTGTATAACTTTCGTACTGCTGGGACACAGGCCTACTCTTCGTGAGAGCGAGGGAGTGCCCTGAATAGTCAGTATGTACACCCATTTGTCGGGTACAAATACTAAACATTTTAATTGGGCTGCATCTAGGTAATCTCATGATATGGCTAGAAAGAGGGTAAATATGAATAATGATAAGAGATGACAGGCATCCTATAAAATCTGAGAAATTCAACAAAAAAATTCACTGATATTTCAACTTTCAAAATTATGTTTATTTATTTCGATATCAAAACATAAGTGGCCAATCACGTCTGCGGATTTGACCCTGTAGTTTCGTAAAGATAGAAAAACAGACTCACCATGCACAGGAGCATAAGCCACACTGAACAGCCTGCCGCCCATTAGCCAGCTGCTGAAGCTTCCCTCATAGGTTCCGTTGTCGTGTCGGAAGCAAGCCACGCGGCCGCGCTCCCGGTCCGCCACACAGACCAACCCGCGGTCCTCTGCCAGAGTGAGCGCGTGGGGCACGTTGAACGCGAATGGAGAGTTGCCGTGACCTGTGTCATAAAGAAATCATATGTAAGTCAACGTCCACCGGAACGTAATAATATCGCGACGGGATTTTATCGCGCACTGCATTTTCGACTCTCGGTGTTGTTGCATAGAGAATTCAACAGAGTGCAGCGCGTCGTGAACAGGTTTAATCCTCAAGTTGTGATAAAGAAATTTGTAATTAGGAATTGTACCCGTGTTTATTTGTTAAGTTGGGTGCGCTTAGGTAACCCGAGAGATTCAATTTTATCACTTTTTAATGAAACGAACTAATTCATAAAAAAGTAATTCAATGGGATTAAATGAACTTAGAGGGTTGTATTGATGATTTTAATGATTACAATTCTGTCAAGCCATATTTTTTACGATCGTGAATTATATTTTAATCAAGATACAACCTGGCACTGACTTGTATAATGCTCGAAATATGTGAAAATGTGAATTTCGGGGGCTATCCTGGCGCTTAACGAAGACATGACATGACACACGATGACCTCGAATAAATGGGGATAAGAATCTGGTCAACTTCAAAGGATAACCAATCAATCCTAAAAACTACTAAATAAACTTCACTAGCAATGCAGCAGGACGAAGTGAAAGTGCAGATACTCACTGATCCCCCACTGCAGTATGATGGTCCCATCTGCTGAAAACTTGACGATCCTATGGTTGCAGTAGCCGTCTGCCACGAAGAAGTCGCCGTTGGTCAGGACAGCCACAGCACTCGGCTTGCAGAAGTGCTTGTCATCGTTGCCAGGTATAAACCTGTGATTCAAAAGGTATGGTTGGTAAGGTTAATGAACGCGGAGTAAAGTAACAACCAGAACTTATAACTTCAAATTAACCAAGGGTGGACACATCTGACGGAATATACGTCCGGCTTAACTTCATTAAAGGGGCCCTCCCATCATCATGCATCCCTGTCCGTATCAATCATCAACGCGAGTATGATTGAAAAGCTTGTTCTTTCATTAAACTCAAAGCAAGCGAGTGAGAACGTGATAACATGGAACTAAATTGTATTAGCGCGCAGAGATTTCGCAAAACTTGTTCCAGAAAATACATTTTATTGAAAAAGCCATATAATTATTATTAAAAAATGAGCGCAAAAAATTTGATTTTCAGAGATCTTTGCTCAATTTTATTTTTTTTGTTACCTGGATATAACACCGATGGATGGACTGTGTGAATTATGACATGGATAGAAAGGGGATGACTACTGAGATGACGACTAATAGAGAAGTGTGGAAGAAAAATACATGTTGCGCCGACCACAAATAAATTGGGACAAGGGCAGGAGAATGTTGAATGATGACCTTTGATGAATGATGATAATATCTGGAGGAAAATTTGTTATAATAGATGAAAATTTGTTATTTATATAACAAATTTTCATCGATTATAACAAATTCAAATTCTCATACAAATTTTCGTACATTTATATGTACGAAAATTTGTATGAGAATTATACCAACTTTCGTAGATAATTCTACTAACTGGAAATGAAGAGTGGTGGTGGTAGTGGTGGTGAACGTACTAACGTTCGACGCACTAAAGCACCACCGGTTGAGTGGGTAAGATAGAATGTTTTATTATCTACTTCCCTGTTCTAGGAATACGCGACGCATATTCCGTCAAATATTTGACCACCCATAGACTTAGCATTTGGGTAGATCTGAAGATACTTGTCAACGAGATAATAGCAATGTCGAGTTTTATTGGGTATAACTATCATGAATTCTGTAGTTAATAACTATTTTTTATTTGCATATTCTCATCTATGACAATGGCTTCTACGACACCAACAAATCCTTGTGGATGTTTCAATAATAAACCAACTCATCTCAATACATTATTTGTTTACTTGTTTACATTTGGTTCAATAACAATAAATAAACAATGATAGATATTATTACCGTGTTATAACTCTAGGGAAATATGAATATCATGTTCTTTTATATTTATCATCTAAACATAAACATACACAATATCAGTTTCAATTTCAAAGTTATGTAATAGGCATAAGCTCTTAGCACGGTAAAGATTACGAGACGACCCTTAACTGCTTACACCAAAACCATCAATCACACCGCTTTACTTACTACATAACATGTGATAATAAGGATCCAAACTCCCGTGAACTCCTACTAATCCATATTATTGCTACTGAGAAATTCTAGATTTGAAAAACCCAATAACACTTATCCAACCAGGGAATCGAACCCAGGACCTCATTCATGCTCAGCAGTAGCGCTTACGACCACAGCATGAACGAATAAATATAATGTCCCAGTTGAGAACCCTGTGGCATCCCTGACTGATAGTCAGTAATAATGGATTTAGTCCAATTTGCAATGAAGCTAAAGGATTGTCTGTAGGTTTTGTATCTGCCTCTGATTGCATTGAATTATAAATATTTGATGAAAAAAAAAAACAATATAAAGTTACAATACTGCAAACATCTATAAAAATACTGTCAAAAGCCTCATTGAAACCATGAAAATACTTTGGTTATGTTACATTCCAGAGTACCCACTCTGGAATGTGACATAATTTTTTATAAAGTATTTCCTATTAAAATAACAAAAGAGCAGAGACAAAAACTTACTTCTCTCCCAAGGTGATGTTTGGCTTCAGTTTGTCATAAGGAGTAAACTTGAAGACCTGATGCAGGGCCACATCTGTCACCCACACATTGCCTTCATAATCTACTGTTATGCCATGCGGGATGAAAAACCTAGGAGAATTTGTTTTGATTAAAGCCTTAGAATCTAATAACAATTTTATTATATTTTAATCATTCTATTATGAGCACACCGTACCGTGTGGTGCCGGACGTAAAGAATAGCAACATCCCATTTCTTCCTGTGGGTGTCATAAGAGGCGACTAAGGGACTTATTAGAGAATGGGCAGCAGCGTTCTTTATGCACTATACCACCATACTGTGAGCACATGCCAGGATTCTAACAAAATAAGTTCTTTGTTAAGTTGATTCTTTATAATGTACACCATAAAAATTATGGATATAAATGTAGACATTAAACAAAGGATGACACAATGGGCAGCCTTATCTCTAAAAGCAATCTTTTACAGATAACCTTTGCATGGATTTTTTTTATTTTTTATTTTTTTCAGGATGGGAAATCATCAAATGACTTCTCCCGCTCTGGGCGGAGCGGGAGGGCGTGTCAGACTTTTACTGACTAAAACCCACCCATGTTCCATCAGTTGCCCATGTTCCAGGGTCACGGTATCTCTTTCGAACAATCACGCGACCCCGGCAGGACCTTTGCATGGATTAAAGGGAAAAGGAAAGACAATAATGCAGGTAGTTCAGTGGTGTACTATTTACACATACAAGAAATATGTACAGTAATCATTACAACCCATAATACTTCCAAGAATGATTGAATATTAAGGTAATGGCACCAAGAAAATTGTGCCAGATCTGGTCTTCTTTGAGGTAAACTAGACATACACAATTGCAATGTACAAATTGTAAAGAATTATTAAATATTATATTGAATAATACATAGGACTTAGGCCTCCCTATGACCTGATGAAGACCCCAGACATCTGCTGGAAGCCAGAAGCACAAAACTAGTAAAAGTGGCAGTGCTTGGCAAAATGCATCCATTGTTAGATAATTAGATATACGCCTCCCGCCTATATGCAATTCAGATGAAATTATGATGACAATGATATTGAATATTACAATTACTCACAGGTTCTGTCCCCAACTGTCAACCAGCTCCCCTGTATCATTTAGCACTAGTATTGTGGGTTCTGGTATAGGATCTTCCCCAATACCCTGGTATACATCTCTGTTGTTAAATGTGTTGGCATCCCATAGGTTGTGGGATCGGTGGAACACCAGCACTTGGCCGGAGTTGTCGATGGCCACTCCTGAAACCTGACCCATTCTGATCGATGGGTCTGGCCAGTCGTTCACCCATTGTGGAGCTAAATGGGAAAAATAAGGTGTGAATGTGACATTCATTAAATCTATGGTTTTGCTGTAGGCATGACACACTATTAAAGCCAAAATATTCGATCAAATAAATTATGATTTCTATTAGATCTGTATTTATTACAAGTATCAGAACTGTTGGTCAATAGTTTGGGTCTGAAATGTGATATTAAAAACAAATAAAGCTCACAGCAATCAATTGTTTTATTTGGTGCCTGGGGAATACCCAAGGGAAATCACACTACAGTAGAAGTCTGTTTTACGAGTTAGTACAAAATTTACCCGATATTTTTAATTTCTGTTTTTTCATTATAGGTAAGCAGCAAATTATGTAGTAATCGTGCGAAAAATAATTACTTTGATTACTTTAATCGCTATGCTAGATTTGAGAATATACATACCGTGTTCCAATTTGGTGAGCGCAGTTTTAATTTTTTCGTATTGAGCTTGCTGGCTGTCGTAGTAGCCGGCTGGATAATATCCTTCTTCACCAAACTGCACGCAATAAAAGCTCGTTTTAATTAGCTTCTAATCACGAAAATTTAATAAATATTGCCGATTCCTTACCATTCGTCCGCAAATTGAGTTTATGATGCATAATAACAAAATTAACTGAAACTTTGTTAGAACACTAAACATACACGACTTCATTTTAAATTGTGTAAGCACTTACTAAACTTTTGTTTTGCTATTGATCAAAATGATTTTATCAAATCAACAAGTATCAAGCTTATCAATTATCACGAATGACGTACAGTCGCGGGTATGGTTTTGTTTGATGACGTAGACGTATCCACCCTAGTGATGTGCCATAATATCTTTGAAACTTACTAAATCACTACTCTAACATTTACTGTAATTTGTTTTGTGTTTCAATAAAATTACATGTCTGACTGTGTATGATTTAGAACGAAAATCATAGTTATTGAAGCGAAATGGCCTCGTGCTGGGTCACGTTGTAAGAGTCAATTGAGAATTCAATAGATGCAAATGATGTTTCTTCAATACAACTTGTAGAAGGCAATTGGATAATACGATGCATACAAGGGGATATAAAAATCTTATCTTTAAGGTCATTGCGTTTTAGATCTAGAAAAACTTCAGATCTGGTTGATCTATCAGTGTTATTGGATGGGTAGAAACGAATTTATGATCTGAACATTATTTACTGAGGCCATTCGATGTAATATAATATAATAGATATTACATCTTTTTTAGGATTCCGTACCCGAAGGGTAATTAACGGGGGAGCCTATTACGAAGTCTCCACTGTACGTCTGTCTGTTAGCGGGCTGTATCTCTTGATCTGTAATAGGTAGACAGTTGAAATTTTCACGTTTCTGTTGCCGCTATAAATAATAAAAACAATAAAGTTAAAAATGAAAGGGGTCTACATACAAGAAACGTGTTTTATTTTGGCGTTTTTTGCCTTTTGGACGACGGGCCCCTTTGTGTGCATGTCCGACTAGCACTTGGCCGGTTTTTTTGTTTGCATCTGATTGATGGCAGCATTACCAGTGTGAGAGTTGAGTTAGCTGCAGTAAAATAAATTACTATCCCCCGCTGGCATGGTAACTACTGATTTACTATGGATACTTTTTACGCCAGTACATGTCCAGAATAACTTTACCTTTGCGTTAACTTGAAGTGCAGAGCTTACAGACATTTGATAGACGGCAATTTCTTTGAATTTTGTTTCGCCAATTTGATCGTTGATTTGTAAGGGTATTTATAAAGTAAACAACGGAATGCTTTACACTAAGAAGTTTTAATAATTCACATGCACAGTAAAGTGCCATTACACCAAACCGGCAAGTTAAGACGAACATAAAGTGATCCCAATCGGGGAGCACACGTAGAACATCGGCTCGTCTTATGCCGAGCACGCCTTTGATTGGCGCCAACATAAAATCTTTATCTCCTAATTATATTTTATACATTAGCCAAGAACATCTGCACCTGTTCTTGCAGCTTTTTGACCTTCTTCATGGCTTTTGAAGACACTTTCTCTTTCCTGAATAGCGAGGCGATGGATGAGTGCAGTCTCCGGACGAGGTCGCTGCGCGTCTTCTTGTCTGCGGGCGCGGCCGGGTGCGTGCACATGAGTCGCTTGTGGAAGAACGCTAGCTTCTGCAACATGTGCGGGTCGCTGCACGTAGTCGTCTGTTCCTCCCTATTGTCCTTTATACCGTTCTGTGTAGGTTGTGTTGGAATGCTGTTTACTTTTACCTTAAATCTGTTAATTTTCGGATTCAGTTTCAACGCCTTCTTCTTCTTCCTCTTTATCATAGTCGACTGTTTCGACATGTGGTACATTTTCAGTAGATCTGAGTAGTCGGTCCTGGGAAGCGCGGTAAATATAAGCGCGTAGTGCTGTGCAATCTGCTTCCGCAGGTCGTTAGGTATAGTCTTCAGCCTTGAATTCATGAGTCTCTCTTGAAACGCGTACAGTTCAGTAACGTGTGCGGTGCCGTCGGCGAGGCCAGCCTGTCCGATGAGAACCATGTTCAGCTTCTTGAGCATTTGGTTAATGTGGCCTCGGTTGTTGTTCAATTGTTTAGGACTGATCACTTTCTGTTGCAGAAGTTGTTGGTGACGTTTCTGAAGGAAAATCAGCTCTTTGTAAAACGCGCTAGGATCGCCTATATCCTCCTTCAATGAGTTGAGCGAGTTGTTGAGTTGCCGCAACATATTGTTTCTGTTCTTAGGCAGGCTGCTCCAGGCATTCTGCTCAATGGCGTGTTCGTGTCGTGTGTCGCCCTCACTACTTGGTTTGGGCCGGTCGTCGGTCGCGTTAGGCTTGAACCAGTCCCGAAGCTCTGCTTGGAACGCCTCTTGGTCTTCAAGCCTGCCCTTAATACTTAAAAAAGAGTTTATTTCTGCGTTCTCTACTTCTACGCAGTGTTTATCCGTGGTTGCCTTCAGCCAGGCCTTCCCTTCTTCAGATTTAAGTTGATCAATAATTTCATTGGTGATGTAAATCCTGGCTGCAGACACGACATCATTAGTGTCTGAAGAGATTTCATTGTCTTGAATCATGTTGCCTTTCTTGTCATGGTTCGCAGAGGTGATCGGAATAAAGTTGGGTGCTTTTTCTGTGGCACCTTGATTTTTATTATCATTCTGTTCATTTTTCTTAGCTTCCGTTTTGTTGGCTTCCTCCAGAACATCTTTGCTGACGGAAGTCTTCCTTTGCGGCGCGGGGCTTTTAGTGTTGCGTCGTTCATACTCGTCACCAGCGGACAGGTTCCTCTTCTTGTTGACGTGTGTTTCATGCGTGGTGGGTGACTTGGAGGGTCGCTTGTTGCGTGGCGTGGCGGGTGCGGAGGCGATGGGCTGGGTGGGGGTGGGTTGGTGCAGGGGCCGGTAGAGACACACGTAGGGCGAGTTGATGGGCAGGCCGGAGAAGGGCAGCGTGACGCGGCAGGTGTGCACGAGGTGTCCGCGCCGCGTGCAGCCGCTGCAGTACAGCTGGTGGTGTCTCTTGTTTTGGTTGCAGCGCTCCATCGGCGAGTTGTTGTCAATCTGTCGGGAAATTATGTTTCTGTTAGCAAGATCGCCTGTCATCATCACCTGGACATCAAAACTTGGACTGCTACCAATTAATTCGTAAGGGGCCATCCATAAATTACGTCACACGTAAAGGGGGAGGGAGGGGGTCGACGAAGTGTGACATTGTGTGACAAGGGGGTGGGAGAGGTCTTAAATTTCGTGACGTCACATTTCAAAATCTATTTTAATCGAAGTGTTAAAAGACGAACTATTAACGAAAAACTCAAAAACATTTGCAAATCTATCAGTAGAAACACAACGTTCAATTTTTTTTGGCCTGACCTGTTAGTCTTATGGTTAGTGACCCTGACTGCTAAGACTGACGTCGTGGGTTCGATTCAGAACAAATGATTGTGCTCATCACACAAACATTTGTTCTGTGTCTGGGTGTAATTTATCTATGACTAGCTTTTGCCAGCGGCTTCGCCCGCGTGGAGGTCGGAAAATATCCCGCGGGAACGTACTACCGGAATAAAAAGTAGCCTATGTGTTAATCCAGGTTATAAACTAACTGTGTTCCAAATTTCATCCACGTCCGTTCAGTAGTTTTTGCGTGAAAGAGTAACAAACATCCACACATCCATACATACAAACTTTCGCATTTATAATATTATATATGTATTAGGAAGTAAGATATGTATGTATTTAGAAATATATAAGTATGTTTATCAGTTATCTTGTTACCATAGTAAAAAGTAGCCTATGTGTTAATCCAGGTTATAAACTAACTGTGTTCCAAATTTCATCCAAGTCCGTTCAGTAGTTTTTGCGTGAAAGAGTAACAAACATCCACACATCCATACATACAAACTTTCGCATTTATAATATTATATATGTATTAGGAAGTAAGATATATATGTATTTAGAAATATATAAGTATGTTTATCAGTTATCTTGTTACCATAGTAAAAAGTAGCCTATGTGTTAATCCAGGTTATAAACTAACTGTGTTCCAAATTTCATCCAAATCCGTTCAGTAGTTTTTGCGTGAAAGAGTAACAAACATCCACACATCCATACATACAAACTTTCGCATTTATAATATTATATATGTATTAGGAAGTAAGATATGTATGTATTTAGAAATATATAAGTATGTTTATCAGTTGTCTTGTTACCATAGTACAGGCTCTGCCTAGTTTGGGATCAAATAACGGTGTGTTGGTTGTCCTAAGATATTATATTATATTGTGTTGTCGGCCACTCGGTCTACTAGTGTTACGCGCCGACCGCCTAATTGCCCTTTGAAAAACGCTAAATGCACCGTGCCTAGCGGTGATATTGTTTCTATTTCATTTCGAAAATCATTTAAATTGAAATAAAACAAATTCCGAAACTGCTTTTTTAGTTCTATAATTATTTCTAGGTGTAAAATTTGTGACGTCACACTTCTCACAAATTTGACTAGCTGTGACAAGGACTTAGGTCAAAAATCATGAAATTCGTGTGACGTAATTTACGGATGGCCCCTAATGACGGGTTACCTAATAATACTTTTGCTACCTGTGTGTTGAACAGAACTGGAGAGACCACCGAAATCGCAGAACATATATTCGGTTTTGGTTCTGCTGATTTTCAAGCCAACATTCTCCAGTTTCTGTTGCCACTTCTCCAATCTGCTCTGGATCTCAGACACATCTTTGCCGACAAGAACAATGTCAACGGCAAACAGCATGCAACAGGAAGACGTAAGGACTTAAAGCCGATCCCTGGTGCAAGCCTGCAGCCACATTGAAATCGTTGGTATTGCATGCAGCCGACCGGACGGCGACTTATCATCATGAATCGCGAGCGACAGTTAGTAAGATTGCGACTAAACTTTGAACGTTTTTAAATTGCCCGTGGATGTGTTTACCATCTTTACATACCAAGACCCTTCCGTGCCTCGGAAAGCACGTTGGTCTCAGCAGTCTTTCGTAGATCTTAGACAGACTTTTTTTTTTTGGGTGGGCAATCATCAAATGACTTTTCCCGCTCTGGGCGGAGGGCGTGTCAGACTTTTACTGACTAAAAGCCACCCGTGTTGCTTCAGTTGCCCATGTGCCAGGGTCACGGTATCTCTTTCGAACAATCTCGCGACCCCGGCAGATCTTAGACAGTCCTTACGGGTCGTCAGAAGCCCGAAAGTTCGACAACCAGTCTTACAAAGGGGTAGCACATTACCCAGTAACT
Source organism: Aporophyla lueneburgensis (assembly GCA_932294355.1). Classification (NCBI taxonomy): domain Eukaryota; kingdom Metazoa; phylum Arthropoda; class Insecta; order Lepidoptera; family Noctuidae; genus Aporophyla; species Aporophyla lueneburgensis. Next base: position 6,451,580 of record OW028739.1, on the reverse strand, counting down.
GGGTTGTGGAGGTCAGATAGGTAGTCGCTCCATGTAAAATCATCCATCCGGTTGGACTGGAAGCCGACCCCAACAGAGTTGGGAAAAGGCTAGGCAGATGATGAATTGTGTTTCGGTGTAGTAGTAATAGAGGAAGACGTACGGTGTTATGGTAGCGGCGCCAGGTGTCGGGACAGTGGCTGGCGGGATGGCCGAGCTGGCCGCACTCGGCGCACTGCAGCGAGCCCCAGTTGCAGCAGTTGCGGCACATGTGCGTGTACATCTGGTTCGGGGAGCCGCACTGGAACAACAACATACATTTATATACCGGGTGTAAGGGACAGCCCTCCAAAAACTGACAGAGAGCATTCAGCTCCTTATTTTGAATCATATTCCACCGGAATTTTTCTCCGGATTGTTTATTTTTTAAACGTTTTTTCAGCTTTTTCAGTTTTATTTCAATGTAAAATTACATTCTCTGAAAGCAGCACTCCATTTATGTAAACAATACGGCTAAAATAAAAAAGGGCAATGGATGTTGAAATAATGTAACGAACGACGCGTAAAAACTACAGAGTTCATCGAACTCGTCGTCGGCGATTGCACAAACGCGGCTTTCCGAATTGATCCGAGATACATTGCGCGTGAGAAAATAAAACAAATCAGGTTTATTGGATTCCCATAACGGTCCTGAAATAATTTCTTGTACTGGTCATCTTAGTATGATATACTGAATCCACCCCATCAGTTTGTGGAGGGCTGTCCCTTACACCCAGTATACAACATGCCCCGGAACTAACGCACACCATCTTAATACATACTATTATTTATAAACCATTGTTTATGTAAGTGAGCCCACTTAGGTAAGTGATACAAAAAAGTGTGGTACAGTCTGTTACAATAAATATAATTTTCACAGAGTGTAGGGTTAAGGGCCCGGCGACGGTCAATCTGTCCATACAAACGTAATACCAAAATCATTTGCAATTTGAGCATATTTCCACCATTTCAAAATGATATTCGGCTTTAGACAGTATTTATCTAGGTTATGGTGACGTTTTTTTTTAAAAAAACTGAGCTAAAATGCAGTTTGAGCGAATTGCATTTCGCACATTTTTACAACGTGAATGACATGTTTTCTTTTTGTTTTTTCTCCATTAAAAACAACAAAACCTGTAATAATGTTTTATCCATAACACAGCTTATATTATCAAGATACAAAATAATGAAAACCAATGTAAAAATCATTAAGTTTTCATTCATCATTTTTGGTATTACGGAACACAGCCAAATTATCATAAATTTTCACTAGCGAGTAGTGCTATCGCGTCTCACAAAAATATCAATGTGTGCACGGTCGTACGGCTGGCAGTAGTGTGTTGTGTAGGTACCGCTCGGACATGTATTCACACTAGCGCAACATGCATTTTGGCCGTACTTTAATTTGTTTATTCAATTGTATTGTGATATTTCTGACATTATTATTGACCTATGCTATGGAACTTGGATTTTGATTTTTCTTCTGATTTGGTATCGAGTACAGAGACTGAATGACTGATCAGAATGTAGAGCATTCTGACGATTCTTTTTTTTTTGTTGGATGGGAAATCATCAAATGACTTCTCCCGTTCTGGGCGGAGCGGGAGGGCGTGTCAGACTTTTACTGACTAAAACCCACCCATATTCCATCAGTTGCCCATATGCCAGGGCCACGGTAACTCTTTCGAACGAATCTCGCGACCCTGGCAGGAACTTTGCTTTGTATACGGACCTGGATTTATTATTTACGATTCGGTTTGCTCCGAACGTTGGGATGTGTCTCACAGTAAGTACCTATTAGCCAATGATATATTATAATAAGTTACCTGTCTAATATTTTCTTGGCTACTAATTGTTTACTTACATATTTTTAAACTCAGCCCAATGAAATAAAGATAATTTTTTTTCGTGGTTCGAGTTTAATAGTAGTAAGTACCTAACTAAGTATATTTTGTATAAGTTAGTATTTACCTACCTATCTAGGTATAGGTTAATTATGTTATGACTACGTTAATGTAATACGTTAATTGCCACCTGTTGGTCTAATGGTTAGTGACCCTGACTGCTATGCCGGAGGTCGTGGGTTCGATTCCCACCCAGTACAAATGTTTGTGTGATGAGCACGATCATTTGTTCTGTGTCTGGGTGTAATTTATCTATAATATGTATGTATTTAGAAATATATAAGTATGTTTATCAGTTGTCTAGTACCCATAACACAAGCTCTGCTTAGCTTGGGACTAGATGGCGTTGTGTGATAGTTGTGGAATATTATTATATTATATTATTATATTATAATTATATGTTATGACTTAACACACGTCCCCATGGACGTAATAAAATCGCGGTTGGTTATTTTCGTGCACTGGGTCTTCAAGATACTGCTCAGCGCCAAGAGCTGAAAATCCAACTGTGCTTCGACGTGCTGAGACTCACCCGCGTTGTATCCTCAATGCTCGGTTCAACACCGACAGTTGAAAATGCGATCTTATTACTTCCATGGGAACGTGAGTTTCACCATAATTAACGTAGTTTTAATTTCTGGGTTAAATAATTGCCAGTATAGAAAATAACAGAAATCGATTCTGTAAACGATTCTGAACAATTTATTATGGTAATGTTCATTTATTGTGTTACACACACTATTTAAACCTACTTCTACTATCCTTCACCAGTTTTTATTTATTTGTTGGTATATGGCATAGCTAGCTGACATATGGCAAATACATAATCAGTCTATAAAGTTCCCACTGCTGGGATCCAAGCCTCCTTTCTGAGAGGGAATGGGCCGTAATCTACCACGCGGGCCCAGTGCGGAATGGTTCAGATGTCTGATGTTTTCGATTTTTTAATTCTAAGACATGCCGGTTTCCTCACGATGTTTTTCTTTACCGGTGCGAGAGCAATGTTGATGAAATTATTTATACAAAGTAAAGCGCGTCCCTGGGTTCGAACCCGCTACCTATAACTCGTAAGTCGGGGCCATTACCACTGCTTATGCAGATATGGTAAATAATGTATTGTAATATTCTGTGCCTCGTAATTACTTTGCCTACCTACTATTGTATAGAATCAAGTTTATGTTACTAAACAGAAAGCAGGTGCTGCTGGGGAGTTTGTTGCGCCGCTTCTTCTCAGATAAAGCACTAGAAATTGGTGACGGGCGGGCAGTTTGTAGGACTATTTTATGTAATTTTCACGTTCGAAAAGTGCTGATTCTAAACCTAGCTTAGCTTAGGAGAGTGGCGTGTACATTAAAAATACAATAAATGTTAATTAAGAGTCTTTGTTTTTTTATTTATCCTCTTTTATCTTTTGCAGATAGCACATCACGTAAATATGTATAAATTATTGGAATATTTGTCTGTTACTAATATTTTGCGCAACACTTTTAGTGACTTGTATTCATTATTTGTAAGTAGGTAGCTTTTGCCGGCGACTTCGCCCGCATGGAGGTTAGAAAATGCATCATAAACCTTCCTCATAAATCACTCTATCTATTGGTGAAAACCGCATGAAAATCCGTTAAACATTTTTTGAGTTCTTCGGAAGTAGGCAGACGCGGCGGGGACTTTGTTTTATAATATGTAGTGATAACAATTTTTAAAATTAGTAAAAAGAATACTTACTTACATAAATATGAGTTGGACTCACAACGTTCATGTATCAATTTATAGAAGACCACAAACAACATAATTATACATTGGTTTACAAGTACCAAGTTAGGAAAGGTATGTAAGACTGTAGGTACAAAAGTCCTAGATCTCGAAATATTGTAATAATTTGAGATGCCGACATTTCAAAGAAATTTCCACAAAACGCATTACTAGTCTGTACATTTACTAACGATTCCCCAGAGTAGTCAACAAAAATAAAGCAAATAACGAACATACCTAATTACTAGTAAATAAAAATGCGTCGAGTCGTTATGAATAAAGGATAGGTACAACTACTCACTCACACACGGCTGCATACCGCGTCATCGTTGGCCTTCTATTGTCAAACAGAGATAGCAATATTCCGACCGAATTTTGCCTTAGCGTCGGCTCGTGGTTAGCGAGTTTAGGCGCCGCGTTCTTAAATCGAATAGCAAAAAGAAACATAATTTGAATTTAGCGTCCTCGCTAAGTTACAGAGTAGGTAACCTGTATTAAGATTCGCCAGCCCAGGTTTCAATACTAGTACAAACATTTTATTAGGGACTGCTTAGGACTATATGGAGCAAACGTATTTTATTTATACTAAGTGTTTAGTCGTGAAAGCGTAACAGTTAGATAGAGTTACTTTAGAATTTAGGGGCCGTTCAAGTATTACGTAAGCAGATTTATTACAATTATTTACCCCCCCCCCCCGTCCCCCTTGTCAGCAAAAGTAAGCAAAGCTCTTACCCCCCATGCTTACGTAAACATTGGTATATCGGCATTTTTCTTTTAATGTACCTATTCTTTTTTTTATTGATTCATGGACAGCAGTTATAATTCCAGAAATAAGAAAATAGATTTAAGATTTAAGAACATTCATTTAAAATACATCAAATCGTCAATTGTACCAAAACGAAACAATATATTGACGGAAGAAATTTGGACAAGTGGTTTTTTTTTTTTTTTTTCAGGATGGGAAATCATCAAATGACTTCTCCCGCTCTGGGCGGAGCGGGAGGGCGTGTCAGACTTTTACTGACTAAAACCCACCCGTGTTCCATCAGTTGCCCATGTGCCAGGGTCACGGTATCTCTTTCGAACAATCACGCGACCCCGGCAGGCTGGACAAGTGGATAGCGCGGTAATTCCGGTACTCTGTTCTAAGCACTGGCTTAGAACAGAGTACCGGAATTACCGCGTAGTACTTAAACATATAAATTTTATTTGTCGGAATCACCGAAAATGCGTTTCGGTTACAAACATAGACAATGAGTAGGTTGCTATATGTGTAAAAAATGAAATGACTACTGCTTACGTAATCACCATCTAGACCCCCTCATCCCCCATGTCATCAAAAATAAGTAAAGCAAAGACCCCCCTGCCCCCCTATAGTGCTTACGTAATACTTGAACGGCCCCTTATAATATTAGTATAGAAACAAAGTATCGTGAAACAGGATGCTGGTTGCACTACTCTATTGAATACTGAAGTACTTACGTTTACACAGATCTTCCTGGGGCACCTCGGTTCGAAGTGTCCCGCAGAGCCGCACATGTAGCACACGGGCGGCTTCTGGCGACACGTGTCGTCTCGGTGGCCGGCGCGGTTGCAGTAGTTGCAGCTGTAATGAAACAACACGAGTAATGTAACGTGTAATGTAACAAGCATGCCACTATGAGCAATTTCAGGGTGTTATGAATGAAAACATGATTATTTAAGTTGATGGTAAGGTATTTTACATTGAAAATTTCAATTGTAATTCAAATCATAAAATGATTTAGGTTCTGTGAAATTATCACAGATTTTTGTCATTGAATGTAGGTACATACTTCATTTGAATAGTGATACAAAAAAAAGAAAAATAAGGCTCAGTGGAAAATGTACCTAAATAGGAAAACGGATTTCTTAAGGATCCTTAGTATGCAGGGTGATAGGTACATCGACGCGCAACCCATGAATTCAGCACACGATTCTAGACAACATTTTTATTTTTTTTGGGTGGGTTCCATCATCCATTCACTTGTTCCGCTCTGGGCGGAACAGGAGGGCGTGTCAGACCTTTACTGAGTAAACCCACCCTTGTTCCTTCCTAGATGCTCCTCTTGCCACCCTGTAAATACTGAATACAGGTATCTAATTTAATTAACCAACTTCAAAGAAAGGAGGAGGTTATCAATTCGACTGTATTTTTTTTTATGTTTGTTGCCTCATTGCCTACTTTTGACTGGGTGAACCGATTTTGATAATTCTTTTTTTATTTGAAAGCTGGTGCTTCCCGAATGGTCCCATATTAATTTGGTTCCATTCAGACAATGGGATCCATGTGAAAACTATTTTCTTTTTTCATCTTGCTATTGGCCTGATATGCCATTAATAGATTTGTTGCAAGTGTAATGACAGGTGAGAACAGTTCCTCCAGCGAAGAAGCTGTCTCTTATTAAATTAGTTTTTTTCCTTTCTTTTTACTGAATAAAGTCCCATATGTGATGTCGTTTGAGCCTTCTGACGTTGATGGGTTCACATAACGCTGTTGGTAGGTTGTTAGTATGAGCTTTAATACGGTCTTTGTATGCTTTTACTCTGTGTTTGGCTTCCTCCTTAACGGTTTTCGTTTCTGTGTATTCGTGCAATTCACTGGTTTTGATAAAAAGGGGTGCATTACTTATCATTTTGAGTACTTTATTCTGAAAACTTCAAATCTCCACGTTAGAGTTTTTTGCTGATCCCCATAGCTCAATATCATAAGTCCAAATCAGCTTGATTATGGTTTTATAGATAAGAATCTTGTTTTCCATGGTGACGTACGATATTCTGCTATAAGCCAGTTTAAATTTCTGAGCCGTATATTTAACTCTTCGCGTTTTTTTTTAATGAGTTTTCCACGTTTGCCTCCTATCAAGATGCATGCATAAGTATTTTACTGAGTCTTGTTGGGGCAGAACGTCGTTTCCAAGTTTAACTGCGGGGCAGTTTTCTTTCTCAAAGTAAAAGTGACATGCACTGGAGCAGCACTGGTGCAGTTGGAGCTTGCCTTGATGCGCCACTTTTCCATCCATTTGTTGACTTTATTGAGGTGACTCTGTAGACCTAAGGACGCCACACTGGGATTTTCATGGTTGCAAAGAGCAGCGGTATCGTCAGCGAATGTGGCAGACTGGAAATTATCCGTTGTGGGTATATCTGCAGTGTACATAAGATACAGCGTAGGGCCCAAAATGGAACCTTGAGGTACCCCGACTTTTATATTACGAAAAGCAGAGTAGGTATCATTGATTTTGACTCTAAATATTCTGTCTTCCAAGACGATTTTAGGAGCAAATAGAAGTTATGGGAAGTTGGTTTTTCATTTTAAAAAGCAGGCCCAAGTGCCAAACTTTATCAAATGCTTGTTGTACGTCGAAAAAGACAACAGAGCAGTACTGCTTTTTCTCGAGTGCATCTCTTATTTTGTTGGCAACTCGATGGACTTGGTCGATAGTCGAATGGCCAGTTCTAAAACCAAACTGATGTTGGGGGATGAGGTCGTTTTCGTCAAGTATTCGTGTTAGCCTTCGTAAGATGATCTTCTCAAACAATTTCGATAGGGTTGGTAGTAGACTGATTGGCCTGTAAGAAGACACAAGATAGGGAGGTTTACCAGGCTTCGGAATCATGGTTATTTCTGATATTTTCCATATCATTGGGACATGCCCAATCCTGATAATGCTATTAAAAAGGTGCATTATATCCACTGTGGCTTTTTTAGGAAGTTGTAGTGTTTCGGCCGTTATCAGGCAGAAACTAGGAGCCTTGTTTAACTCTAGACGTTTTATTTCTCTTTGAACTTCGCGGGGTATCTAGGTAGTCTTGTATTTCTTTTTCTGTTTCTGCATCACCACCATTTGGAGTGAAGACTTCAAGGAAGAACTGTCCAAACGCCTCCGCCCGTTTTATGTCAGTTCTCTCCCAACAGTTGTTCCTCGTTTTGATGGGATGTTGTGAGACCTGGGGGGCCACCTTACTACTTTTTACTGTCTTCCAGAGTGGGTACTCATTTTTGGCTTGGGGATCCAAGTTTGCTAACTTATTCTGTATGGTTTCTTCTTAGATGTCTTTAAGATACCGTTTGAAGTCAGGTGAAAACCATATAAGTCTTTTGCATTAAGTATTTGCGCGACAAATGAACGAATAACGCGATTAGATTAGTGTGGGGTATCTACCATAACTAGAAATTTTAAAATAAAAACTTTTTACAAAAAAAAAAAAAACACTACAACGTCAAAAATTACTTTAGTTTCAGAATTCGGTGTCTTAGTATCTGTATTTAAGGTTTTTTGCTACTGACTTCCGAAATTAAAGTTATTTTTGATGTCGTAGTGTTTTTTTAAGGAAGTCAGTTGTTATTTTTTTGTAATAAGTTTTAGTTAACATATACTTACGTGGTTTTCCTTTTAACAAGTGATGGTACCCTGTCCTTAGGATCAATCACCCACAAACTCTTATCACCTGAAAAGTAATTATGATCAATTATAACATAATTACTATCTCTTTAATTAATTATAAATGTGTTTAATGATGCCATGATGAGCTATGTCAATCTTATTTTAATGTGTTTTAAGTATGGGTTATTAAGAATATTATTGTGTAAACAACATACAAAAAAAAAGTGAAATGCAGATCTACTAAAGTATACCTATGCCTAACCCTTTCCTTTGGGTAAAATAGGTATGCATTATGTTTTGTAAATAAACTATTATTGTAGGGGTTTTAGTGCTAACAACATTATATTATAAACAACTTTTGCAAGTGACTTCTCCCATGTGGAGGTCAGAGATTATTATTATATTCCATGGGAACTTACTACCGGGATAAAAATATCCTATGGGTTAATCGAGGTTATAAACTATTTGTGTGGCAAATTTCATCCAAATCAGTTTGACCGTTTATGCATGATTGAGTAATAAACATCCAAACTTTTATATTTATAATAATAGTAGAAAATAGAGGATTTTAGTAGGGTTAATACAGGTGTCGTGAGGTTCCCAGTATCCATTTACAGGCTGGACATTGTCCAATCTTGTATATAATTACTATAACATATATAATAATTGTTTCAAATAAATTTGTTACTGCCATCGGAAAGTGATAGAAACAAACTTACAGTATTGAAGACAATAAATAAAATAGTAAAGGTACCACTTACGTGACATGCTTTTCTGTATCTCCCTGTGGTTGAAATTCTCTCCGCCCCAGCTCTCATTATAGAATTTCTCCATTTCAGCACGAAGAGTTGTCAGAGAGTATCTTCGTCTTTTGCAAACCTTGTCTTTGCCTTTCAAATTGTCAAAATCAAGGTTCTCGTTCAAAATCGAAGGTATTTTTGTCGAGCCGAATTTGGAAATGTCTTCAGACAGGTTTACATCTCCGTAGTCTTCATATTCTGTGAATCCAGACACATTTCCCATTATGATGCTCTCTGGAATATCCGAGTCGTTCAAATTCACAAAACTATCATTGCCTGTCAGGTCAATTGAAATGGAAGTATCATTGGAGACATTGGATTCATTCTTTTTTGATGTTTTTAAAGGTTGCTCACTCGGTTTATGCACAGAAATGCTTAGATCTGTACTTTTACCACCGTTACTCTGTATTTGCTCTGGAATCTCTTTAGCACATTCAGACAAGTTAGAATCAGATTCATACACATCAGCGCTGGGTAGACTTTTCTCTGTAACTATGTAGGAGTTTCTGTTTTTATTTGTGTCCACTGACTGGTTACTGTCAGAGTCATACACATCAGCACTCGGAATACTTTTGTCTGTCACAGCATACAATTTGGTTTTCTGCTTTTTATTCTTGGCTTTACTTTTTGGTGTAGCAAAACATCCATCATTAGGGGTAGTCTTGTTAGGTGTCACTGCAACAACTGGAGTAGATGTTACAGCTTCCTTAGTTTTCTTCTTTTTCTTTTTTTTTGATGGAGTACTTTGTCCAAGTAGATCTGATCCATGGAGACTGAAATCAAAGCTAGGATTGTCCTGATGTCGGGAGGAGATGTTCAATGCTATACAATCACCACGGATGAATTCATCAGATACAGACGAGACCGCTGAAGGTGCGGGACTCGCTGAAATGTCTCTTTCTCCACTAATAGTTGTCTTATCCACATTAACTTGGGTTTTGGTTGGGGAGATTGGGTTGATAATGTGGAGTTCATCTTCATCTGAGCTTTCAATAGTAATGGTAGGTTTCGGGGGTAATGCCACTTCAATCACCTCATCTTCGTCACTAGATTCAAGCTCTACAGCTTTAACATCCTCTTCAATAATTTCAATGGTTTTTTTAAAGTTGTGTGGTACAGGAGACTGAAATATAGACAGATCGACAGCAGGAGGTTTTGGGGTTGAGTCACGTTTTTCTTCTTTGGGCTTTGGTGTTTGGTTAGTTTGGTTCACAACAGCTGGTTTGTTGTTGTTTGATGGTACAGCAGAGTCTTTCTGAACGTTCACCTTTTGATACGGACTAGTGGGCTCGCTGGTGCGCCAGTATCGTCGCACCGTGCTCTTGGGCGCGTTCTCCACAACGTTCAACCCATTGCTGATGTTCAATGCTAAGTTACTCTCTGTCTCGTCCACATGATGTAGCATAGCATACAGCCGTTCCTCCAAATCATTCTCGTTAAGTTCCTAAAAACCCAATAATTGCAAAATAAGTACACAATAACTTCATCGTATTGTGACACAACAAAATATGGTAACATTGGTAACCTAACCACTCACCTCTTCCATGTTTCAGCAGCGAATTTGAAATAAACAAAACTCCACACGAACTTAACATAATCGTAAATGGTATTTGGAATAACTGCTAAAGTGGTGACAGCATTACAAGTAAATAAAAAGGAAATTTTGTTGTTACGGACACGTCCAATACTCCATTGCGAAAGGTGACAGATTCATTTAGGGTTGCCACAAATCACAATTTAAAAAGAAGCATGGCGTTCTTTTTTATGTTTGCAGCGCAAAGAATAGAGATGTAATACTAATTCGACTATCGTCCAATCTGAGTTCTTATTTAAATAAACAAATCAAAAGATTATCATCACGTTTACCTGTGAAATAATAATAATAATATCTTAGGACAACCAACACAACGTTATCTGATCCCAAATAAGCAGAGCCTGTACTATGGTAACCAGACAACTGATAAACATACTTATATATTCTAAATACATACATATTATACATAAATTACATCCAGACACAGAACAAATGATTGTGCTCATCACACAAAGATTTGTCCTCGGTTAGAATCGAACCCATGACCTCAATCTTAGCAGGTCACTAACCACTAGACTAACAGGCCAAATGTGAATACAGTCTTTGCCAACTGTATAATCTGGCTAGACTTGTAGAGTGTTTAGGTAGCAGACCCATGTTTCATCATTCTTTAGCTAGCTGTGCCCACCAAGGGTGATATTTCTGATTTCACATCTACATAAGGCTACATAACAGGCGAAATGTGGGTGTACTATAGGTACACCTCTGCCTAACCCTTCGGGGAAACAAGGCGTGATGATAAGAAGATGCGTGCTCGGGTTTCAAGCGGTTATGTGTGTTATGTATAAGGCTACAAGATCGTCTGCTACAAATAGTAGGTAGTTACAATATGTCACACATTTGTGAGAGTATCTAGCAAAGGACGAAGTTTCAAGCGAATGCGAGGACAGTTTAAGTATACTATTTTGGTCAAAGCCTATCATGATGTTTAACTGGTTGAATGCCGTAATTACAGTAACAGTTCAAAATATATTGTGTCTCGCTCGTGTGGATCCACGGTACGTAGGGTTAAGCATGCTTCATGAATTTATTATTTTTAACTCGGATTTAATAAAACAACAGCATTTAATATTATTACATAATTTATTTATTTTTACAAAGTTCAATAATTATCGTATAATTTTATTCTAAGCTTACAATTAAGCTTTACAAAAAGTTCATGTCATCATACAAGGTGGAGAAGTAGAAGTATCACGAAACTATTTTCAGCCACCTGCACAGGCATTCCCCCACTCGGTGAGCGGCGTTTCTGTAAAATAGAAGGATTAGTTAAGTTAAAATAATAATTTGATATTAGAAGTTATATTTTGTATGTGTGTAGATACGAGGTCAGATGGGCAGTCGCTCCTTGTAAAATCCTGTTTTAAACTGTATCCGGAGCTGATAGCCGACGCTAGCATAGTTGGGAAAATACTAGCCATGGATGCTGAAAGAGAAGAGAAGAATGCGTGGAGGGTTCGATGTGCTCGTATGTGGAACTTAACATAACAGACGTACTGCACAGAATTATAGTTTCCCACAGTGTTGAAGTCATTTCAATCAATGTGTTTCCATTTGAAAGTTTTGCACATTCCAGATCGAATCGAACTGGAATCGAATTTTATTAAGTAAACATATAGTCACCTTACGGAAAACCTAGAAACCTGTGGTGCGAAGTAACTAGTGAATAGCGCAGCAACCACCCGCTCGGCCGCTTGCTCCGCTCCCTCACACCGACCTACCCAGATAGGTTCACAGTGAGAACTGAAACATACAAACAATGAGTACATTAATAAATAAAACAGTAGGTTCAGACTGCCTCTGCTAGTAGTCGCAAGCACTACTGCTGAGCATGAGGTCCTACAGGGTTCGATACCCAGGTCGGACAAAGAGTAATTGGTTTCTTTTTTGTTGCACCAGTTCTTTTTCAATGCTAAAGCACTGGGAAGTGGTGAAGGGCGGGCGTTTTGGGGCAGACTGTGTTATGTAATTTTGACGTTAAAAAAGTGCTGACTCTCAGCCTACTTTGAATAAATGACTTTTGATTTTGGATTTGCAATTTCTCAGTAGCAGCTTGGAGTCTGGATTTATGCTCGGTTGATGGCAATAAGCTTGCCGACTATTACATGGGACACAACAGGAAAAATGTAGATGTACTATAGGTACACATCTGCCCAACCCATCGCGGAAACAAGGCGTGATGTTATGCACTGGTCATGATATTAGGATAGTATTCATACAAATTCTACAAAGATTCGTTGACAGCGATACCTTTCTATTCTTCGACTTTTAATTGTATTCAGTAACTTGGAAGTTGAAGGGGTAAACCATTTTTTGCCGAAATTAAAGAATGAACAAAATTGAATGAGCTTGAAATAATGTACTTAAGGTTCGACTTTTAATCCTATTCACTAACTTGACAATTGGAGGGATACCAGGTTTTGACAAAAAAAAAGATAGTGAGGTGGTGCAAGAATGAATGAAATTGAATGAATTTGAAATAATGTACTTACATGCAAACTTTGTAATTTAAATTTAATAACTTGTTTTAAAACAAGATGTGTACTATATCGATATATACGTAGTCTATGGCTGTCAGAGGAAATAAAATGACTATAGTAAAAAAATAAGCAAAATGACATGATTTTTATATTTAGTTTTGTTTCTATCAGAAGAAAATAAAAAAAGGAAATAACTATTATTAAAATTATTAATTATTCTTATAATCCACACCTAAAAACGATTTTTTAAAGTTTTATTTAATTTAAAACATTTTTATCATTCATTCTTTATGCGAAGTCGTTCACTACCCCGACACTATTAGTTTTAGAATGGTATCATTATTTTGCATTGAACTGTCAAGTTAGTGAATAGGATTAAAAGTTCAACCTTAGATGCAAACTTTCTATTTTAAATTTAATAACTTGTCTTTAAACACTTTTACACACTTTTATATTGATATATGATACATCGGCTATGGTTGCCAGAGGAAATAAAATAACTAAAGAAAAAAGTAAAATGACATGATTTATCTATTAGTTTTGTTTCTATTACAAGAACCTAAAAAAGGAAATAACTGTTATTAAAAATTATTAATGTTATATTACACATCTTAAAAACTATTTCATAAAGTATTATTTAAATTAAACCATTTTTATCATTCGTTCTTTACGCGAAATCGTTCACTACCTTCCAACACCCATATTATTATTATACTCTTTGCCCAACACTATTCGTTTTAGTATGGTATCATTATTTTTCATTGAACTGTCAAGCAGTAACTTGACAGTTTAATGAATACGATCACACAATACGATTGAAAGTCGAAGTATAGCTTGTATTTTGTGTTGTGATGTAGGTTTTTGACATTGAAGTACTAGTAATCTATTTAGTCCATAGACGATACACTTTCTTAATCTTGTTTGTTTTTTAGTAACAATGGATCGTTTCACGGGAGAACAACGTGCGTTCTGTGTGAAACAGTTTTACAAAAATAACCGATCTTATACGATTGCTCGGGACATGTATAGAGAGCATTACCAATTAACTGAATACAAACAGTGTCCAACTGTAAATATGATAAAGGAGTGGGTAAAAAACTTCGAGGCAACCGGTTCAACCCTAAATTAGAGGTACTTGTACCGTTGGAGATGTACCGAGAAAAGAAGAGACAAAATACCGTTGCAAAGTTGCAAGAACGCTTCATTAAAAGAAGTTAAAAGAACAGCAGTAATGTTGAGCATTAACGACCTGGATGCATCCAGATTGGACAGTTTTGATGATTTCGTTATTCTTCTTTGTAACTAATTGTATTGTTAACTATCTGAAAACAAGCTTAGGGAACGGGCCGAGGATTCTGTTTGTAAAGATTGAATAAACATTTATTATCATATGATCTTGTTTTTTTTTAAGGTTTTTAATAAATAGCATACTGTGCACAAAGCACAGCCCGTAAAGTTTAAAATGTCACGTAAAATACTTTATACCTATAAATTTTATGTTGTTCTTGGATATTTAATGAAAAAGCCACCTTCATTTTCGTCTTTTTCTGACCTTCTGCCTAAATCAAGAGGGTAATTCTAAAAATGTTAGTTACACTTTAGCGATATGCTGCAGACTGGCCCGCAGCACGGCGTCGAAGGCTGCGCCGGCGTCGCTGAAGGCCCCTGCCCTGTCCCCCGCGTCGCCCGCGCAAGCCCACGCGATGCTCCCGCCGGCACGGACACGCGAAGATAACAATTCTAGGAGCTAAAATGGAAAAGAAATTGTTTTGGATTCATGTTTGAATTTCTAAATCTATCGAGTTCAACTGTACTCCAAAAGATTCGGTTCTGTTAAGCCTGTTCCACACCATAAAATTAGATTGTCAATTTTGGTATTCCAATTGCCAATTAAATTGTTTATCGAATTGTACGGTATGGTATAGGTTTTTTATATGTCGGTAGAGTATAAAAATTTGGGAATTACTGCGTGGTACCATTTTTTAAAGACAAAAAAAAAATTAAAAATATAAGGACGAAGGACATTTTACAAACTTGACCGCTTCCAATTTCATTCAAACTGCCTGTGTAAAAATTGTTATTGTAAACAAGCTAGTCATATAATTAATTTATCAATTGATAACCTTAATGCACCCCCATTAAAAACCTAGAACCGCTTTAGCCTATAGAAAGTTTAACTAACAAACATTTCGTCATTCCTTCACCCTTCATAAACACTCCGTACCTAATAAAATTTATTAATCATTAGCATTAATTAAAACAGTATATTCGCTCTAATTACTTTTTAAATATCTACCTTTAAGTTATCGTAAACGTCTTCAGTGACGAGTGTGGCCATACCGTCTAGGCCTTCTGCTTTGGGTTCTGCGCCTACGACCACAATCGCGTCGACTTTAGCTCCGGTCGCTCTGCTTACCGCTCCGTTGTTCGTTCCGCTTACCGCCACGACGCTCGCTGGGCTCGCATCTTCGTTTATTGTGTCCACCTCACAGCCGCGCTCCTCCAGTCGTTTCCTCAGTTCTCTTCCTAATAAGTTAGTCGTGTTTGTTACCTGCAATGATCTTTGCTAATAATTAACTGCCTAGCGGATGAACTCACCATTATGACTATTAATGATGAAGTTCTACGAAGACGCACTTATTTATCAGACATACATATTTATTTATTTCAAAGTGACCATACCATTTTGGTAATACCTACCTGAAAATGTCGTGCCGAAGGTTCAGAAAACAATAAAGCCGTGACTTGATTATTTCCATTATCATGACGTCTTCATTGGTTTTTGTTCATGATAGTAATCATTAACAAGAAATCGTAATTATTATAAGTTCACTGCAGTGTTAATAGCGAAATAATTACCTACCTACTTCCAAGAACCCGTCTATAAATAAATACCTATTTTATGTTGGTCATTGTCCTTCGGTATTGAGGATATCTTGAATGAGAGAGGTGATGGGATCATGTTTTGTAAATTAAACCTGACTCAGTTTATTTTTTTACCTGTTAGTTACCTGTTTTTGTTGCAATACGATATTTTATTGGATTTAATTATGTTAAGGTGCTTGGGCTGGAGGGCTAAGGTACTATTGGTATACTTCTCGGAAAACCTACACTAAGTATGCGAATGTTTGAGAGCTGTATACCTACATTATTACTTCACAATCAGACTAACTAAACTAGGATATTCTGCACCAATAATGATATTTACCAAAACGCGTCGTATATTCCTCCCCGTTCGGTGTGGTCCAGCGATCTTCTTCCTCACGGTATAGGCGAGGAGTGCAGAGGTGGCGAGGAGCAACGAACCTCCTTCGAGCGTCGCGAGCAACCGCCACGCTATAGCTGCGCCCCCTTCCACCGCCTCTGACATACCCTCTGAAAATAACCAAGTATACATTGATGAGTATCATGAGAATGTAAACTTCATCAAAAGCGTCTTGCCTTGACAACCAGTTACCCATTAACTGGGTTGTGGAGGTTACATAGGCAGTCGGTCTATGTAAAATTCTGTATCCAGGTGCATCCGGTTATACTGGAAGCTGTCTCACACATATTTGGGAAAACGCTAGCCATGGATGTTGAAAGAGAAGAGAAGAATGCTGGGACGGTTCGGATATTGAACTGAACAAATAATAAACCGGAACCCTCTTAAGGATGTGTTTGGGAGGCATTCGCTCGGAGGTAAGACGCTGTAGGTATGCAGCAAAATTGAAATTCAGTTGCGTCGGTTAATACATCAAGATCGGAGTCAATTTCACACAATTTTGTTAAATGATAAATGACTTTATTTTGCAAGTAGGTTTGTACAAACACTTTTACACGTCAATCATATTTTTTTAAACTATATGAGGTCGGCGTTTCCTAACTGACTACTCTGAGTAGTTAGGCCGAAACAAACTCAGAGGTCACAGTCTCTTTTAAAGTCCAGACATAATTTAATGTAATGTCATCCCAAATGGGGTGACATACATAGTACCAACTGGCGAAATGTGGGTGTAATACTTATATGTACACCTCTGCCCTATCCTTCCAGGAAACAAGGCGTGATGTTATGTTGTCCTGGGATTAAAATAAAATGAAAAGAAATAAACAAAAGCTTCTTAGTACATCTATGCTTATGCATGTAGGTAATATTATGCAGTTGAGGAATGCGTTAGGTAAAGTAGTGGACTAACATATAGCAGTATCTAATAAAATTCTGAGTTAATTACGTAATTAAGGAACTATTCGGTTACAGTTTATTTGAGGCCACGCATGTTGTCATGATCTCTCATTATTTTGATACTCTAGGAAATAATTTAATTGAGGTGACGAAAACTCGGATTTCGTGTCATTGGCTACGGAAAATGTATTCACGTAACCAAATAGTTCATAGGCTTCCAATTAAAAAATCACAGTGCATCAAAAAATTTGTCCGCATCGCTGTCAACAGGAAAAGTGTCCAAAAGGTAACAAGGCAACATTGCCACGTTGCATGGCGATGCTTTTCCAAAAAAATTGGCCAGTCACGTGAAGATTCGACCAACTGCTTGGCGATGTTTTGGAAAACCAAGTGGGCACCTGGACCTCATGATAGCCATTGTTATTTCAAACCCCTAACAGCTCGAATATATCACTCGCAATCGCAATAAGATTGGAATATTTACGCCGTTTGAAATGTCCGCACCTGCAGTAGCGGCCCCAGCATAGCCCGCCATACTAGGAAGATATGATGACTCAAGGGTGTCAACACATATTTTTCTCAGTTATTTTTATCCACTTCTTGACAAGTGTTTGACATTTACCTTATTTAGCAAATGCATGCTAATTTGTCTACAATCAGGTTTTGTAAATTGTTGTACCTAGTTTATGCATAGTTACTGAATAATATAGAAAGTGAACTTATTCGAACACATAATTTAAAAGATATACAGACTAATCATTTTTTCTCAAAATAATCCGCTGTTAGCGTTACATTCACTTAGAAACAAACAAAATTTAAAATGCATGTAATTTTTAATCAATCTAAATGTTACGATTACCAGTTAAATAATTTTATAATTAAATTAACTAACTAGTTTATTAATAGTCATACGGTCATAAACTTGGTTCTCGTTCATAATCTCGTGTCAGTAAACGCAGCGTCAAGTTCAATAGTACAACGTGACCCTGAGTTAACCGCGGGCATGTTTTTTGTTACATAACCATGTATTTTGATACTTTGTTTATGTGTTTGCTTACTGGCTGTGTGAATCCGGTAATAAGTTTGATAATAATGGGAAGTTCAACCTTGATTGTTTGTTATGTAATTTTTGCATAAGCAACTATCAACCACAACTTTGTGTGTGTTAACGGATTCTCCGTTTAATACAGCCTTCTTTACCGATACATTGGTACCTACCAGGAAGGGTAGGTTAAGAGGTTAGAACAGGTGTAAAATAAAAAACAAAAAAAATATAATAATAAAAAATACACTCGAATTGATAACCTCCTCCTTTGTTTGAAGTCGGTTAAAAAGACCTTCTCACTCATGCAGGTATTATTTATAACTTAATAAACCTAATAAATTTCATTACAATATTATCAAAATAAGTATACTTCATAAAATTAAATATTAAAAGAATAAGAAAAAGTACCTACCTAGTAATAAATAGATAAGCGCACTTCCTCTTCTCCTATGCTGTGTGCCGACAGAGTCCATAATTGTTTAATTAATTGTAAGCCTACCTGCCAAGGTTCTCACCGGGCATGGGTGCTTCGGTGGGTTCCTGTTCAGGATAAAGCGGGAGGATACGTCCGGGTGTTTCCATTGCGAGGATCGTCTGGAGGACACGGTAGAGCATACGGTGGAGGTGTGCCCTGCCTGGGCGGAGCACCGCCGTGTCCTCGTGGAGGCGATCGGCGGCGGCGACCTCTCGCGTCCGGCCCTGGTGCGAGCCATGGTACGGAGCGAGAGGGAATGGGAAGCCGTCACCTCCTTCTGCGAAGCAGTAATGCTCGCGAAGGAGGAGGCGGGGCGCGTGAGGGAGTGGCAGTCTCTGCGCCCTCGCGTCCCTAGCCGCCGCAGGAGGAGACGCCCCGGGCGTCGGGAGTCGATTGCGGACTCCCGGCCACCGTAGGCGCGAGCTTGCGGGCGGCGGGCAATGGGTAGCTCGCCGCCCGGTAAGGACCAAGCTCGGGTCGACGGCGCGTAGTGTTCCACGCGCGCCTCAAAGAGATGTCAGCAGCAGTGAAGGGGTCTACTAGGACCGATGCCTGCCGGGGTCGCGTGATTGTTCAAAAGAGATACCGTGACCCTGGCACATGGGCAACTGATGGAACACGGGTGGGTTTTAGTCAGTAAAAGTCTGACATGCCCTCCCGCTCCGCCCAGAGCGGGAGAAGTCATTTGATGATTTGCGATCCTGAAAAAAAAAAAAAAGCCTCCCTGCCAAACTGTTTCACCAATAATATGGAATGCAATAAAGAATAGAGAATTGAATTGAGTAGTCTATACCACAGGAAAATTTGTTGCAACAGAAAATAAATTCGTTCGCTAAGGTGTTACGCCCCACACTATCATATATTGTTAAATGGGTACAAGACGAATGTAAATGAAAATGGGCTTGAGCATCGTAATAAATATGGAAACAAGAATAGAAACAAGGATGCACGCTGCCAATAAAGGACCTCACCGTTTTTTTTCACTTCAATTACAGTTAATGCATCTTCTAAGTTTGTCAGTGTTGTCTGCCATTCTGAAGGTTTCAACCATATAAAAATGATTGAATTATACACAAACAAATGAAAACTATTTTTGCTCGATAGCGCAGTATATTATGGGTCTAGTATATGATTATAATTCCTATGATTACAGTACGCAAAGCCACATAAATGATAAATTATTTTATTTCTGTAAGTAGGTTTGTACAAACACTTTTACATGTCAATGATATTTTTTTAAACTAGATGAGTTCGGCGTTTCCTAACTGACTACTCTGAGAAGAAAGGCCGAAACAAACTCAGAGGTCACAGTCTCTTTTAAAGTCCAGACATAATCTTGTTCACATCATGTGAAGATCATGTAGATTGGTGACTGAAATGGTCTTTTGAAGAAAGAACCACACAGATTGAGTGGACCTGTCCAGTCAGTGCAAGCATTAGTCACTAATCGTTTAGCTCAACTCGGAAGATAAGGAGCCCAATGCTTTGACGAACAGTACCAAAGAACACACAAGTTTCCAGTATAAGCTGACATCTCATTGTACGAACCTCTTATGCAATGCGAGGTCAGCTAAAACTGGAAATTTACAGTTTGACCTGTAGCCGTGTGTACCTTATTGAAAACTTTTATTGTTTTGAATATGTTCCACCCATGACACATCTATGTAATTGTTATGTATTATAGTTGGATACATACGTAATTTATGTAATTTATTTGGTCGGTGTATCTCGAAAAATGGCCACAAAAACCCACCCTTAATTTTTAAAACACATTTGTTTC
Organism: Aporophyla lueneburgensis; assembly: GCA_932294355.1. NCBI lineage: Eukaryota > Metazoa > Arthropoda > Insecta > Lepidoptera > Noctuidae > Aporophyla > Aporophyla lueneburgensis. The sequence goes on along the minus strand of OW028739.1, from coordinate 6,431,164 downwards.
TGCCCTGTAGGTGGTTGAAAAATTATGAGAAAAATGTGAAATGTAAATCTATTAAGGAGATATCATGTCGTGTTGGTTTCATTTTAAAATCTATTGTAGTTTCGTAGAAAAAAAAACATTCTAGTTTGAGGTTGCAACCCTTATTTTTCAAAAACTAAAGAAGCTAGGGGTTTGATAATTGTCCCAATTTTTTTTTCAACAACTAGCAGCATAATTATGGCACCAATGGCAAAAAAGACGCCAGTGCAGATTTCATATGGAAACCCGGTGAGGCCCTTTGTAGCTACACCAACATTACTAAATAAATATAATTTGATTGTACAGGAAAGTACAGAATTTACTAGCACGGGTATATAAACTGGCATATTCGCTCTAACAATATTGATGAGTATTACACTTGAAAGGTGCGCACTGACAGCCTATAAATCAGTGAAGCAATCTAATGATTTATGGTCCACACAGGATAATTGCTAAAATGGTTCAGCTAGGCTGCACTTTAGCTGTACTATGTAGTAAGTTTTTGTTGACAAAAATTACACCTTCCCTTTGTCGAAATAATAATTACCACTACACACCACCTTACACTTACCAAATAATAATCTGTCTATCGACCTAGTTATTTGTAATTTGACGCATTAAAAATGTACGTTTTTATATCGCACAGCTGATAAGATATCTATGTATCCAACAGATGAAAATGCAGAAAAATTTTAAACGGCATCACCTAAGTTTTGTTGAAGTATATATTTAGACTTTTAGTGGTTGAAGTTTGACCATATTTTTAAAGTTAATTCAATGTATTTTTAATGCATTATTAAATAAAAGTATTGTCTTTCTGCACGCCTTCTCCATATAAACTTCATACTGTTCCGTTCGCGTAATTTCCATTGTTTAGAAATATTATCTCGAGTTATACAAGAACAATCATGTGCACTTTAGGTTCGTATTTTCATACATAGTAATCGTGTCATCTGGCAACACTACTATAAGTATGGCCAGCTTATTATGCTCATCACTGCTCATGTTTATTTAAGTATGATAAATTATATAAATAGATACGCATTAGGTGCTCGTAGTTTTGAAATTATTCAAATAAATTCTTCTTACGATAACAATGGTTTCACAATACAAATTGAAGTCTGTCTATATTGCACACTGTTACTATGCTTAGATTCAAGATTTATCTTGAAACCTTTTATCCTGTTATAGAACCAAGTAGGTACACACGACGAGAAATCAAGCTATGAAATTTCCAGTATAAGCTAACCTCTAATTGTACAAAAAGCAGATAGAATGCTAGGTCACCTAAACTGGAAATGTATAGCTTGATATGTAGCCGTGTGTACATAGACCCCTAGACTCTTGGTAGATTTTAATCCGTTAACTGATGGTAGTAAATTACCCGTGCGTGCGTCCTTAGCCTAACTACAACAGCCAATGAGAAATCAAATTACTCTATCATTAACTTTAATTCTTCATTTTCCCAGTTTATATTGATTTCCTACGTTTCCATTTTCATTAGGTTAGCAATATATCGTTTTACTATCGTGAATGATACCTAAATTCGGAATGTAATCTTTAAGTAATTACATCTATACTAATATTATAAAACTGAAGAGTTTGTTTGGTTGAACGCGATAATCTCAGGAACTACTGGCCCAAATTGAAAAATTCTTTTTGTGATGGGTAGCCTATTTGATTGAGGATGGCGATAGGCTATATAACATCCGGCTACGATCAAAAGGAGCGGAGCAGCAATGAAAAATGGACGAAAACTGGCAGGCAATTTGCTGCGACGGGAAGGTTCAAGGGAGCAAAAATTTGACGCGGGCAGAACCTAGTACATACATAAACTCACACATTTTTCCTACGAGGGTAGGCACATCATCATCACCTGCCAAACTTTTCCCAACTATGTTTTGGTCGGCTTCCAGTCAAACAAGATTCAGCTGAATATCAGTATTTTACATTCGAATAACTACAATACATGCCGCAAAGTATTAGCTGAAGGTTTGTGCATAACCATGATAAGTTATGTACAACTGTACAGTCGTATCATAAATTGATAGTATTTTATGATAAGACTGTATATAAAATATCTATTTGTTTAATCTTGAAAGCATAATATGATTTTGACATGCTTGAAGGTCATTAATCCTAAAGAATATGTACCGCGCGTTGATGTCTTTATAATGGCCAAAGCCTTAGAAGTTATTATTGAATTAATCCCTTAATTTTTAGGTCACACTAGCTAAACAGCAGCTCATTAGGCCTGTCCTTTTAAATGGCAATGAGGCGTGGCCCGTACTTGAGCGGCACAAGCTAGAACTGCGTGTCACGGAAATGAAAATGTTGCGCTGGACGTCCGGAGTTACGCGGAGAGACCGCGTCAAGAATTCACGCATTCGCGGCAGCCTTCATATCCGTGACATAGCAGACAAATTGCAGGAGTGTCGCCTACGTTGGTACGGGCACGTATTACGGAAACCGGCTAGCTATGTGGTGAACAAATGTCTGGGTATGCCGCCTCCGCCGGGTCCCTGTAGAAGGGGCAGACCCAAAAACTGCTGGCTTGACGTCGTACCGGATGACATGCGTACCAACAAACTCACCATAAGGGATGCACAAGACCGTCCGAAGTGGAGAGCTAAAAGCAGGAAAGCGGACCCCGGGCTCCGAAAGGATGCAACCAGGATAACGCAGGGATGATGATGATGACTAGCTAAACAACAGTGAGTTGAGCACTGGTGGCCCAGGGGTAACGGCTGCGATTTACAAGTTGTAGGTTCGAATCCAAGCAGGCACTTTCTTTTGTGTAATTATTTCATCACCACTGCTCTCAAAACGGTGAAAGAAAACATCGTGAGGAAACTGGCATGTCTTAGAACCAAAAATTCGAAGACATGTGACATCTACCAACCCGCACCGGACTCGCGTGGTAGATTATGACCCACCCCCTCTCACCGAGAGAAGGCGTGTGTCCCAGCAGTGGGAACAGTATAGGCTGTTAATGATGACTACCTAAAAAAATGTACAATTAATAGAGCATCGACCTTTGGCCTTGTAATATTTTAAAGCATAATATTTTATGTATTTATTTACACTCATGGGTTAATCGCGAACACTCAATATTTACTATGGAAGGATATTTGCTTATCTTGCAATGTTTATATGCTTGACGAAGCTTTTTGGCATTGAGCACTTATGGTAGTTTAACCCCGAAATGTTTTGTAGTTGTGTACTTTTAATGGATGTAGGTACGTATGCCGTAGTACCTTAGTTTAAGTAATGTCTTTGTAAGAATTGTCCTTTTACCAAATTAGGTACATATCAAACACCAATGGATGAGATTTCAATTCATATGTACAGTACATATGAATTGACTCCAAGATAAACTAAGTGACTGAATTGACACTTAGTTTATCTTGGATATTACTGACTTTGGTGAAGGAAAACATCGAGAGGAAACCTGGACTTGGGATCATTTTAATCCCGCTAGTTCGTTGTAAGTAGTTTGATAATTTCCAACATTCATTAGAACGAAGTCAGCGGGCAAAAGTCAAGAGTCATACGAACTTTTGAAATGAATGAATGAAATGAATTGCACCAATCCCAGGGTGGTTTGGCCAGACTCGATTAATCGAATGAACCCCGAGATTTGCACTAGCCCCTGAAGCCTCATGATTCATCGTGCTACATAGGCCATTGCATATCAAGAAGTAGACCGGGGGGCGCTGTACTAGTAGGGAAGACGTGCCCATTGGATAGGAAAGGAGTACGAGCCTACCGACTATGCAGCCTTAAGTAAGCATTGGACTAGTGGAGAGAAGGGTGATATTTGTCTATAGGAGGGCATCTTTTCACGACGTCTTGAGCATATTGATTCAAGAGATCGTATACGAACTTTTGTATATAAATGCTCTTGCTTTCTCTGTGTAAGTATAGACCTTTCTTTGCAGTAGGAAAAAGTAAACTGGTATTTATGAATGAAATGGTAACCAATGACCGCAAAAGGCTGTCATACTGTGACTTACAACGTAGACCGTACTAAATAAATAGAATGCATTAAAGTTTAACTTACAAGTTACTAAATTAAATGCATTATATTTATTTTATACGTACGTAGTAATGAGCATTACACACTACTGTGGAAAATTACTTAAAATTAATGAGTAATAAAACAAATAATTTTTATTTAAAAAATCTAGGGCAGGGTTATTATTATAAACATGAACAGTGAAAACAAATAATAACTGTTTCCGTGATATATTTTCTAAACGCACATATTTTTTTTTTTGTTAAGAGTGTTTATTTGTTATTTTATTTTGAGAGCGGTTAAGTTGAGTAGTTTTTCAAGTAGATCAAGGTTTAGTTAGTAAGTATAAGTAGTAATAGTCAGTACCGGTTGGGCAGTAACTGGTTAAGAAGGATTGCCTTCAAGGATGTCTGGGGCCGCATTACAAGTACTAACCCAGCCTTCAGACGAATCACTCGTTGGGTGACCTGTTAAACCTATACTTAATTAATTCATTCACATATGTACTTGCTCGATGACTTTGGACAAATTATTGGATATATTTAGCCTTTTCCCAACTATGTTGGGGTCGTCTTCCAATCTAGCCGGATGCAGCTGTGTATTTTATATGGAGTGACTGCCTATCTGATCTCCTCAATTCTGTTACTGGGTTGTACGCTACCCCTTGGTAAAACTTGTTGTCAGACGTTCGGGCTTCAGACAACCCGTAACAAATGTCAAAGATCCACAAACGACTGCCGGGAACTACTGCTTAACGTGCTTTCCGATGTGTTGAGGGGTCCTGATATGTTAAGATGTTCAGCAATCCACGGACAAAGCGTTATTACTTATCCACTAACCAATTCTATTATCTGTATACATAAAATTCAAAGACCTGAGTGACTGACTGATATATTAATGCACAGCCTAAACCACTGGTCCTAGAGATATGAAATTTGGAGGGTGTGTTTTTTGTGAGGAGTAGGTATCCACTAAGAATAGGTTTTTTGAAATTCCATTCCTAAGAAGGTGAAATGGGGTTTGAAATGGTGAATATTTCGACATCCACGCGGGCGAAGCCGCGGGCAGAAGCTAGTTGGATATATTTAATTCGTATGCTAAAATTATTGGATATAAATCTAATAACTTAAGACCTATCAATCATCATTTAGTACTCTAAATTATTTACGGCTTAAATATCGTAAAAATTAAATAATTATTTATCTAATTGGCAACGAAACATTTATACCATGAGTTTATACAATGGACCCTTTATTTCGTTTTGTTCACCTTTTTAGTAAATAGAGCATAAAAATACACTTGTACGGATCTTATCCATCCGTATTGCTAAACACAAGTACAAAAAATATACATTTATTAAGCAATTTATTGTGTTTGAATGTTGAAATATATTGCGATTTTAATTATGTGTACACTATCCACACTTCCATACTAATATTATAAATGCAAAAGTAACTCTGTCTGTCTGTCTCGCTTTCCTGCTAAAACTACTGAATCGATTTGAATGAAATTTGGTACACAGATAGTTTAGAGCCTGAGAAAGGACATAGGCTACTTTTTATCTTGGTAATATGCTCCCGCGGGATAATTTCCGACCTCCACGCGGGCGAAGCCGCTGGCAAAAGCTAGTAATATTATAAAGAGGAAAAATTTGATTGTTTGTAAAATACCTTTCGATAGGTACACTATTCCGGAGTAACATGAACTATAAATACTCGGACGTAGTCGCCGGTGAAGTTCTTGACTGAAAAATTTAGATTTTTGGAGAAATAGAGAGGTTTACTACTTTATTCATAAATAAAACTACTTCAAGTCGAATGTGTAACTGCACTACAATTATTCCTATTAGGTACATTGTGTTTTACAGAAAGCGCCATTCACTTGTGGACAAAATAGTAGACCCATTACGACAGAGCACTATGCGATATCTTAAGGGCAATAATGGGACGTGTTCAAAGTAATATAGTGTCTACAGCGGCCACTATACCATCACGTGTAATTGCGCTACAGTACACTGTCAAGATAATGTGCAAAAGATAAAAAAAAAACGTGTGGAGGCAACAGTGTTACTTTTATTGTGCCGGTGTGTTTTCTGACGAAATTAATTGGTACAGTGAGTTTCAAGAATTTTGCCGTTACTATCTACATGAGTGACGTACTGCTAATTAATCAAATGAAAGATAAACTTCTTGCAGACCTATTTGGTATAGATCTTCTACAAACTCTTAAAGATCTTGCTTGCTTATTCAAACCAATTACTAAAACAAAATAACACAGGTACTAACACACACTGAGAAAAATGTCATTTTGGCATAATCTTAAAATATCGTGACGTTGGTTTAAAATAGATGCGTTGTCTTATAATATGTTGATAATAAGTAAATATTACGCTAGAACTGAAATGTGTTAAGATGGAATCGAATTTTTTGGGTAAATAATGCAATATTATGATACTTGTCATCGTAAAAATTTGTAATTATGAAATAACATTGTCTTCTTCAAATAATAACACAATGTAATAGAAAATGGTCCACTGTCCCATAAATTAGTATGATAATTATAAATAAGATTCTAATTAAAAAACACAATGACAGTCACCGTAATATAAATAGATTTCATAGTTTAATATGAAGAAGTATCTCTAAAAATACGATGACCTCCCCCTAATGTACTATATTAAATTATAATGCTTTAAACTTATATTTTTAAAGTAAGCATCATTTTTTAATATTACAGTCATATTATTTTATGTGAATCCTATGATAATACGATTAAATAATCTCATATTTTTAGAGTAAGCATCAAAGTTCAATAATATAGTCATATTATTTTATGTGTATCCTACTAAATTATTATTACAGAGACCCATTTATGAGTAGCATTTGAATGATGTCCTACAAATTTAAGGTGACGGCATTATATAATGAGGTCTCCCTCTCTCACTTCATTCCGCCGCCGCGCCATTTCGGTCGGCCATTTGTATTTCACCGCTACAGCCGGCAAGTCACGACTCACGACTCGTTTAATTAATAGCAATAACAATTCCATTAGTGCCAGTGAACGTGTTTGATCAGTGCAAAAATGGATATGGCTACGCGTGATCTTTTGAAGAAGTGGAATTTGGAACGCTACATCGATCGTTTTGAAAGTAAGTTGACAAACCTACCTAGTAAGTTGCTAGCATGAGCTCACACATTACATTCACACATTCTAATTTCTAGCAAGAATAGGGTCAGAGTGTCGTCTTAGAGGCACTATGAAAATATACTTAAAAAAATTTCGCGACCAATTTCAAGGTCACAGTTCTAACATAACCTTACCTATGGATCCCTTCGACATCGTTTTTACGACAAACGGTTGGTCGGAGACAAAAAACACCCAGACACTTTTAGCCTTTCTAGGTGTTACATACTATAGAATCGAGAAAATAAACGATTTGCGAAAATAACACTTTTTTGGCCGCTGTACACTCCAACCAAGAATAGTCTTGTCGTATGGTACCTACCCACCTACCTAGATATACGTTCATATTTATATTATACACTAGATTCGATGTGCAACTGCAACCCAAAAAAAAACAAATAGGTAGAGTGCGTCTAAACTAAAATGACGCGCCCCACTACCGCATTTACCGTAGTGTACGTATACAAATTTAAGTAGTGGGGCGCGTCATTTCAGCTTAGACGAGCTCTACCAACCTACATTTTATAAAGTCGATGCGACGTAGTGCATTTCACAGCTGCAATCAGGGCGCTGTTAAATTTACCTTTTTTTTTCAGCTGAAAGAATTGATATCGCAACAATGCAGATGCTTAGTAAACAAGACATACATAGTATGTTCCCTCAAATAGGGGACAGACTCCGGTTTGAAGCAGCTCTGGCCATGTTAAAAAGCGACCAACCAAAAGATATGGTTTGTTTTCATGTTAAATTGTATTTCAAAAAAGTAAATTTTGTTTTAAACTTTTTGCTTACACATGCCCTGCGTCGCTTAAATGCACATTCTCCTACTTGCATGTAGGTAGGTAGGTACCTACTTATTAACTTTTATTATTTTAAAGTCTTCTTAAGATACCTAACAATTTAACCGGTGCAGTATTTATTTAAAAAGTGGAATAAAATCATAACTTTTCATCAGTCTTGTTAGTTTACCAACTAAGTACATTATTATTACCTTTTTAAATTTCTTGTTAAATTTCAGGATAACTCCTACAATTCATCACTCTTTGAAGAGGTCCTGAGGAATGACTTGTTAACTACCTTGTAACTTAGAGCCTCTGCCACCGTGTGAAGGACTGCAAAGCTCAATCCTCAACCAAGACTGCGAAGCAGGACTTAACCAGGAAAATTTGGTAAGTTCTGCAAAATTGTAGAAAAGTACTCGTACTTACTGTTTTTTGGTTCAAGAGCAATATGTATTAATTTGTAATTACATCCATACTAATATTATAAATGCGAAAGTAAGTTTGTCTGTCTATCTGTCGGCTGGGGCAGGACCTTTTCACATTTTCATACCTAAGACACTGAACCGATGCAAAATTTGGTATAGACATTCTTTGAGACCAGGATCAGTCCTGATCTTGATCGATTAGTTTTTATCAGGGCCGGATCAAGGGACGAGGGCAGGACCGTTCACACCTGCAATGCTGAACCGATTACTAGTAAAAAAATATAACACTTCCCTTGAGTTATCTCCGGCTAGGGCTAGCTATAGCCTGTTAGTTAACGGTCGCACTCGGACACATTTAGTGATTATTTCAACGATTATTGAGGTTAATTGACCGTACATACTCATATTATCACACCTTTTTGTTATTTGTTTTGTCTCAAAGTAAATATTATTTTAGGATGGTGACATACTGGTGATACCACTGGACTCGTCGTCGTCAGTGGGTGAAGCAGTTAGACAAGAGTCCACCGGGAGCAATTTAGTAAGTTATTGCCTATTATCCTGTACTTTTGATAAGGAATTTAAATTGACATTCAATATTGTTAACCCCCGGCGTAAACAGATAAGTTTAACGTCTGTACCTGTCCTGTCCTGTATGTGTGTACGGACGGCCGTTTAGGAGCTATACTATATGTCACAAAGATCAGTAATATATTTGGAGTTGGTGACAGCTATAACTAACAACTAAATGCATGATGCCTAGACTGGCACCGACTCCAACTGATCATTATACTGAATGGAAGGTAGGTATTGAACCTGTATTTTCAACATTTTAGTGACATTTTTTTTTAACTTTTACCTTGCATATTTAGTTTGTAATGCCATACTTATACTATTTGTGTTTCAGGTGAATACCATACTGAATTCATCAGTCGAGGGAAAACAAATAATAGCAATTGGGCAGAAAACGGGCACCTTACCCTCAAACGTGCGTGGGCGTTTATGCAAGCTGCTTATGGAGAAGCTCATTACGGCCGAAAACCCGGTACTTCTGACAGATTCGCAGCTGCTTGCTCTATCCTACGACATTGGCAGATTATTTAAAGAGGAGTCACCACCCCTATACTACGCGCCGTACCTGCCGGCTGATGCTTACCAGGCTAAGCGCAATATCTCTGGCTGGTTAGTCACCGCCAGAAGGGCTCGACGGCAGCATTTAGTTTCGTTGGGCCTTATTGAAAAGCCCAAGTCACGTTCTCGCTCCAAGTCCAGTCCTAGGCTAGACACCCCTCCACTCGCTGGAATCGACCTGACCGGACTTAAAGAAGGTAACTCCTTTTCAAGAAATTTTATGTTTTCAGATTGAATTAAATTATCAAGAACAAAATTATTGAGAAAAATATCTGAATTAGTATAAATTTTCGTTACAAATTACAAAATATCTGAATCTAAGAACCGTTATTGTCATTGTACTAATTATTAATCGTTTTAATTTTTGTGTGCAGGTGAAGTGGAGGACGTAGCGTCAGCATTAGAGCAGCTGTCAAGTCCTTCAGCTGGTCCGTGGCAGGAGGTCAGTGCCCTGTGGCGGGAGACGGTGCGAGCTCGCCTCCGGTACTTGTACTACGAGGAAGGGACATTACAGGAGTACTTCAATAAGTATCCTATCCTGAAGTCAAGTGATGGATGGCGACTCCTGACTCATGACTACGAAGCACTGTTCCCTGATAAATCCGGGGGCCTCGACGCCTTGGATGCTTCATCGGAAAACATACTAAAAGCTGCTCAGCAGAAGCTTAACACCACAAAGGACTCGTTTCTTCGTCGAAAAATAGCTGATACATTGGCAATTTGTGACGGTAAGGAAATGATTCTGTTATATAGTTCTAGGTGCTCGACCTCCCTGGGTCGGTGAACCCGTTATAAAATATATAGACAAAAAATAATTTAAAAATTATCTAACATGGTGCAGTCGTTCAGAAGTAACGGGCGGGCGGACACACATTTCGGCAATTCATTTTTACTTATATAGATAGATTTTATTTTGTTCTGATACTTTTCCCTATTTGCTCAGTTAATGATGATGTGTTGTGTCAAATATACTATTATTATTTTCTTTCCAGATGAACAACCGGAGACAAAATTAATAGCAGCGATATTGCTACTCGGCTGTCTCTTTAATATTCCTCCTGCCCGTCGATCTAGAAAAGACTGGCAAGCTTCACGAGCGGAGATATTGGATGGATTTGTGACCATCGTGGATGATGACGCAGACGTGCAAGTGGTAATTGAGGAGCGTCGCCAAAAGCTTCAAAACCTAGGTATTAGCCTCCAACCATTTATAATTTGGTGCCGCCAGTCAGGTGTCTCCTTCACAGTATGTGACAATACGTTTTACAAGTTCACAACACTAACTGAGGCTGTTGATGTGACTTTTAAAATATTTCATGCTACTGCGGCTAAATATCCTACTGAAAGCTATAACATTTGGCTTATTATCCAAATTGGTTTTTACAAAGTCAAAACATCGTACGATCGTATGTCACAATCTGTGAAGGAGATATTAGTTACTCTCGGAGTCACAATTTAAATTAAGATGAAGTGTCACAGTTGTAAAAGGACTTTTCCCACGTTTTCTTCACTTATTACCCACATAAGGAAAGAATGTGAAAAAATTGATATTACTGGAGTTTATAAATGTGGTGAAGACGCATGCTACCGGTATTTCACGGACGTTAGACAATTTAGAAAACATGTTAACTTAAAACATTTGAATAAAGTAAACACTCGTTATTTGCCATCCACCTCAAACGAGGCTTGCGTAGTTCCTATGTGTGAAACAGAGACTACCAAAGTAGCAACTGAGCACATATACATTGAAGCTGATAGTGAACCGGAAGTCCTTGATAATGCTGATAGTATTATTCATAAAGAAGTTTTGAAATTTATTTCAACGCTCTATGTAAATCCCTCTGTATCTCGATCGTCTGTACAAGCTATGGTTAGTCATTTGCAAACCCTTCTTGACAATATCGCACCGTCTTTAATGTCCGTATTCGGCCCTGTGCTAGCTGATGAGGAAAGCATGTCTGGAAGCGAAATTAATAAACGACTTCATAAGTTCAACACAGCTTTTAAGGGCATCTTTTTTCCGTTTCGTTCAGAATATTTGAGATTCCGAGAATTGAATTTATTAGGTTCTTTTATACCACCACATGAAGTAATCGTTGGTTATTGTCCTGACATTTCACAAAGGAGTAACACTTTAACATTACACACCAAGCCACGTACAATGCAAGTAATTCAACTTCGCCAGGTTTTGAAGAATTTTTTTTCCATTGACACTATTTGGAAAGATGTAACGGATTATTTGAACCACCTAAGGGGTAATTTAATAATCCGTGAAGAAAATCCGATGAGGCCAATGTGTCTAGAAAATGTAATGCAGGGATCTGTATGGCTGGCAATGTGTACACCGCAGGCGTCGGACATTATTCTTCCTTTAGTAGTATACTATGATGATTTTGAAATTGGAAATCCTTTGGGGAGCCACGCTGGGGTGCATAAGCTTGGTGGTGTATACGTTTCCTTGCCAGCACTCCCACCACATTTATTTTCATTGTTGAATAACATTTTGCTGTTAGCTATTTGCCATTCTGCTGACAAAACTAAATATGGAAACAAAGCTATTTTTGACCCTGTTATTGAGGAATTGAATTACTTGCAAAACAAAGGAATTTTTATAGAAAATAAGTTTTTTAAAGGAACCGTAAAATTGAAGGTTGTTGCTATAACTGGCGATAATTTAGGCCTGAATTCAATTCTCGGGTTTACTGAAAGTTTTTCAGCTAACAAGTGTTGCAGAATCTGTAACATTGACAAGAAAGGTTTGCAAACTGCTCTATATGAAAACAGTAACTTGCTTAGAAATATGACTTCATACCACGCTCAATTGCAAGAAAACGATACACCTAACACGGGCATTAAAGAATCATGCTGTTGGCTTAAGGTGACAGGATTTGATTTATTTCAAAATGTAGCAGTAGACCCAATGCATGATATATTAGAAGGTGTAGCTCGTTATGTAATGACCTTTGTCATAAACCACTTCCTTGCCGAAGGTCTTTTAAAGATCTCAGTATTGCAACAAAGAATAATTTCATTTGATTATGGACCAGATAGGAATTCAAAACCAAGTAATTGTTTAGTTGTCCAAGGTTCGAAAGTAAAATTGAAAACTTCAGCATCAGAAATGCTTACCCTTATTAGATACTTCAGCCTAATAGCCGGGTTTTACATTCCTTTAGAAAATAAAGTATGGAAATTATACATTATGTTGCGGCAAATCACCGACAGGTTATTAAGTCATAGGGTCTTCAGTGACACCAATATTCAACTCCGGGTTATAATAGCAGAATTTAATCAATTGTACACGGAGCTAACAAAATCACCCCTGCAGCCAAAGTTTCATTTTCTGACTCATTATCCTACCATGCTAATGAAGTTCGGCCCCGTACGTAACATGTGGGCTATGCGTTTTGAAGCCAAGCACAGGGTATCTAAGTTAGTGGCTAGATCATCTTTTAATCGAGTCAATGTTTGCAAGACTCTAGCAATAAAATGTCAACTTATGCTCAATGACTTGTTTGTGAAAAATACAATACCTACAACAAAAATACTAGGAAAAAAATCTGCATTAAATTCAGGAGACACTGTCAAGTTTTCTCTCGGCACTGGCGTTGTCCTCAAATATTCGGTTACTTCCGCTACAATAGCTGGTGTTATATGGCAGCGGAACTCTATTGTTACTGTAGATATAGATGATGAACAATTCTTACCCACTTTTGGCCAAATTGATGCAATTTTGGTGACAGATACTGAAGAGGTTTTTTTCCGTTGCTGTATGTTTGAAACTATTGAATTTAATTCTCATTACAATTCTTATGAAGTTAAACGTGGTAATGATTATCTGTGCTTTCCTTGCCAAAATGCCGTTTCTCCGTGTCCTAACACGCTCACTCTAATGCGAGGTAACACGTCATATATTACAAGTAGATGGTACCTAGAGTAAAAATTTCAAAATTCTGTAGGTATTCTAACGGCTTACGGTCGCTGCTATAATACCTTGAAAATGCGCAAACGAGAGGTGTTTTTATTTTGAATCCAGTAATATCAATTTTTTTTGGAAACGTTTACATAATTATTAATTATGTACTTATACCGTACGCGGCGTTGCTAGTTTGAGGCACTGCAGAGTCCAAGGGCAGTTATTTTTTTATAGCAGAGTGCGCTCAACTAGTAATCTACCCTTAGTTACGGTATTTATCGGATATCCCTTTAGGATATCCTATAAAGACGGCCCGATAACGGTGTCCGCATAAAGTAATGGTATGAGCCAGCACCAATAGCTGGTTTAAGGTGAACGCACACTTATCAGAGCCGAAGGAGGCGAAGGAATCAAATTTTAGAATTACTTAAATGAAGTCCAATGTAACTTCGCACACTTATCCGCACCGAATCGTACGACCTTATTCGTCCGATTCGGTAAGTGTGCGAGGTTCCATAGGATTTCATACAAGTAATTCTAAAATTCGATTCTTTCGCCTCCTTCGGCTCTGAAAAGTGTGCGTTCACCTTTAGTAATAGATTTTAAAGTAAAGTATTTGTATGAGGGATAGATTAGTCTCATCGGAGTGTTTATAGTAGCACTTTACTTGAAAATAGATATTTACTATAATAATATAACCAATTTATTGTATGCAGCTTTAAGGTGAAAGCGTCAGGGTAGCCCGCGAAATTCAAATTTTCTTACGTTTTTTGCAATTTGCAGGCCAGTGCTAGGTTTTGATTGAAATGTTAGACGCGGGTGTAAGACGTATGTAGTACAACTTATGTACTTACACCCGCGTGCAACATTTAATTAACATACAACCTAGCACTGGCCTGCAAATTGCAAAAAACGGCTACCCTGAAGCAATCACCTTAAGGGCAAAAATGTTTTAGTTATAAGTACATTAATGTAAAGTTTGTTATTTTTTGTAAATTAAATTTCTACTCGTCTCAACCTTTATTTTAATTTGTAAAAACTAGAATTATTGAACATAATGTATATAATGATTCTTTATAATGACCGACAAATAGATACTGTAATCATTAAGGCGAGGATGTTTCTAAACAAAACAGTCTTCTTTTATACTGAATATAAATGTTTAGAGTATATAATAATTATTCATTCATACTATGGAAATAAAAATACCATTCAATTTTCTGTTTAATTTATACATACATCCCTTTTCACCTTCTTACCATTCTTGCCAAGGTACTTTTTTCTATTTTTTTTACTTACTCTCCATTTTTTTAAGGTTCAAGTTTAGGGTTCTTCAGTTTTTTTTTTAATGTTGAGCTCACACCTAATAATATTTAAAAGGAAAGAACCAATATTGGATACTTAAAAATAAGGGGATCATGTAAGTCCAGTGGCGCCCTCAATTATAGGAGGATTGTGATTTCTAATAATCCAAACAATTTCTGTGTAATCCACCAGTATTTAGTTGTAGTCCTACTGATGGAGAATGAGTAGAACTACAACTAATCACTGGTGTATTATAGAGATATTAATTGGTTTATTAAAAAACACAATCCTCCTATTGAGGGCGACCTCCGTAAGATAATAGGCTATAACCAGAGATATGAGGAAATAGTAGGAAAAGTAAGAGGACCTAACCTAAAATACGAGGAGGTTACCGAAAAATAGTAGGAAAAATAATAGGATATAACTGGATATATGAGGAAGGCACCGAAAAATAGTAGGAAAAATTGTATGACATAACTGAATATGTGAGGAAGTCACCGAAAAATAGTAGGAAAAATAATAGGATATAACTGGATATATGAGGAAGGCACCGAAAAATAGTAGGAAAAATTGTATGATATAACTGAATATGTGAGGAAGTCACCGAAAAATAGTAGGAAAAATAATAGGATATAACTGGATATATAAGGAAGGCACCGAAAAATAGTTGGAAAAATTGTATGACATAACTGAATATGTGAGGAAGTCACCGAAAAATTGTAGGAAAACTAATAGGATATAACTGGATATATGAGGAAGGCATCGAAAAATAGTAGGTAACTAAAACTAAATCCATGGTGACACATCATCTTAAATACTGTTATCATCAACATCAGTATTATCATCGTTCTTTTTGGTGAATCACTATGCTCCGTCCTTTGAGTGAATTCATCATACTTTAAGCTGAATTCACCTCTTTTATGATTGTCAGTTTTCTCAGTGCAGAAATCTAAATAATTATTTAGATTTCTGTGGGTACTAAGGACAAATGGCGCTAGACGACTGGATTTTGATTACCGGTCAACCGACCGGTAGTCTTAAAACATCCCGAAATATTCATGACATTGATTAATTCCAATAAACAGCACGAAACACGCGTCAATCTTGAAAACTGCTTTTCAGCATTTCATTGCCATTTCCATAGCCTCTCATTATTTTATCTAAATGAGGTGTACACAGAGTTTTACACAAGTAAAAAGTCTGACGTCCCACAAAAAATAATCATAATAAAGAATGGAGGCTGTGTTAATCAGCACCTTTGTCGAATGATTGCAGCCGTTGCTTCACAAAGTGGATGGTTACAACAGGTTCTTTTGGAAATAAAATAAAATTAAAACAAACCCTAAACCAGATTGCGGCGCGGACACAAAAAGACTGCGTTAATCGTAATAGTTGGTTACTGCAGTTGTAGTATGTTATGAAATTAGACTTGTTTTCAAACGTAAACCTGGCTAGTCGGTGCAATTTGGGAGATGCATTTCTTAACTTAAGATTGATGTTCATTTGTAATCTTTTGGACGGTAACTGTTTTATATTTATTTATTTAATTACAGAAACAGCAACCCAAACTTATGTGATCAATGCATGTTCTTCATAAGAAATATTACTGTACATACTATTAAATTTTATGCAAATAAATAATAGTTATTTGTTATACAAGAGTGCAAAGTTGCTTTTTAACCGCGTGCTCAATTTTGATGACCGAGCAAGCGAAGGATTCTAAAATTAGAATCCTGAGCATTAGCGAGGGAATCAAAAGAGCACGAGGTGCAAAATCTTTGCACTCGAGTGCAACACGTAACTTTTCATCCCACCTCAGCGAGGAAATGACTAAATGCAAAAAAAGCATTTACAATCACAAGATACTTTTATTTCAGTTTAGGTATTCATATTTATTAGGTACTACATTATGATAGGTAAGTATTACAGAATTATCTTTAAATTATTTCAAATAATACTTAGGTATAATTAGGAAAAATTGAAAGTAAAGTTGCTACAGCTGCCTAAGTAGAGTGTAATATTTTTGTTAGTGACGTGAAAAGAAAATGGGGCGCGCAAAGTAAATTAAAAAAAGTACACCAATAAGGTTCCGAGTCTGAGTTTTTAACAAATTACAAAAAGGTTGTATGATAAATTCGGCACCATGGAGGTAGAAGTAAATAGGTTTAATGATGTTTCGAATTTACAAACTTAGTGCACACGATGTTCTAAATTCAATTTACTTTATCCCCTAGCGGATAAAAACGGCTTTTGCACTCAGATATCGAAGGGCAAAAATACTCTTTCCGAGATGGGGGGATGAAAATGTACTTATCAACTTTTGAATACAAAGACCCTGGATGAGAATCTCAATGACCCGGAAAGCATGATACCAAGACAGGAAGCCTATACTCTGCTCTGAGGGAATCAATCCACCAAGACGCATAATCCACCAATCTGCACTGGGCCTGCGTGGTGCATTACGGCTCGCTCCCACACAGAGAGAGCTTGTGCCCCAGCAGTGGGTACATTATAGGCTGGGAGGAGCAAGGACAATAATGATGATATCCAGTTTTGGACTCCAGACAATAGATTAGGAAAACAAATCACCTTTCTCAGTAACATTCAAAATTAATTTATTCGTGGGTTTTCACTACCCATCAAAGTACTATTCTTTTCGAATTTACCAGTAAAATCTAACAGTCGCTTGTAATTTGTTTAATAAAAACTTATTGAATAGACAATACAGACAATTCTCAACTATTGTTGTCATGAACGCGGCATTATCATGACAGTTTCCCATGGAAAACGAACATTTCCATATTGTTCTATGATTAGTTTCATTCAAGGAAACGCGTATAAACACCGGTTACATGTATGGGGACAATGCTTGTCCGTTACGCTCCTTTTCCTTTGAATTAGCTAACTCTGTGTTGGTAATCAGCTAACCATATCCGTAGGATTACTTTATTATGGTGAGAATACTGTGTTAAGTAAGAATCGTGATAGATTTTTTAAATTCTACTAATCTTATCCTACTTATATTATAAAAGAGCAAGTGAGGATGTTTGTTACGCAATCACGCAAAAACCGTTAAACTAATTTGGATGAGATTTGGCATACAGATAGTTTATAGCCTGGATTAGCTCATAGGATACTTTTTTACCCCGGTAGTACTTTCCATGGGATGATTTACGACCTCCGCCCGAGTGAAGCCGCTGGCAAAAGCTAGTAATCCCTATAATATTAGTACGACTTATCCTCATCTGAAAAACTGTTAGTGTCCCGCATATTATGTTACTGAAAAGAGCTAAATATTCGTGTGGTCAGGATTACACTCACTTAGCACAGATCATAATCGATCATAGACTACACAAGCACTTATTTAGTTAACAACTTATCATAATATCACATCTAATCTGCGGGCTATTCTGTAAAATATCAGCGTGAAAATTAAGGTGAAGTGAGTGTGTAAAGTGAGCTGTCTTTCTATCTAATGCAAGGGATTGACACTTTTGACAGCTCTTTCAAGCTTTTTTGTCAGATTTTTACAGAATTTATGGACTAATCTGTGTCTATAAAGATCGTTTCTAAACTCTGACTTGTAATGTCAAACTCTTATACTAAAAAAGCATACACCAGAAACTTGAAGTGATCTGTTTAGTATCTGGGATTAAAAAAACATCTTTATTGACTTGTGAAATAACCTATTATAAAAGAGACAAAGGAACTTCCTTTGGTAACAAAAACATTATCTATTTAGGCTTGTTTCAACATTGTCCAAGTTTCACCACTGCATTTATCTCGGGGACATCGAGTTTTCATTTCTTCAACAACACAAACCGTAAATTGTGAAATATAAGTACATTTTTGTCCAGTCAACAGTGTCGGCCAGGTCATCACTGTCCAAGGCTGCTTTTTATTATGTTTAATGTATATTTTTTAACTGTTGCGTTTATTTGTCTCTGACTCGCACGAATTAACTTGCCCCAATTGGCACGTTTTGTATTTAATTAAATTTTAGTGTACTTTATTCTAAACGTTTTATTCAAAACGTGCCAGTTGCTTAAACGGTACGAATTTACAGGAATTGTCGATTCGCCTACAAATAAATTAACTTCGTGCTTGTCGCCCATAGAAAATTTTATATTTTGTCAAAGTGACGATTCGCCCGTTTCGTGCGAGTTGACTTATAAGAACTAAGAATTGTAGGTACGTTGAGCCTAAGATGCAATGTTAATACACTTGGTTTCTTTGAGTGAGCTAGCTAATCTTGATATTACACACTCTATAATACCACACGCGTACATTTTCTATAGCCCATCCCTTACTCTGTCTTAATATAAATCATGCCAAGAACTTTGGAAGGTTTGATAGGCAATTATAGAATATTTCTCCCAGCATCTTGTATACATATTTATCTTATTCTCACTCCTCCCAACAGGCAGCGTTTCTATTATTGGAGAAACAACAATATAATAATAAAGTGTAAAGTGTGTATTAAATGAACACCTTGACATCAGATACAGATCAAACTCTGAACAGACAAAGGAATGTACAGTCAACCGCACATCAGTGCTAAGTGCTAATAAATTGTCATTGACAGCGCTTTTATGCCCTAGCGTTGATTTCGTTCGTAGTGTATGTGTTACCACGGATTTGCGGTTGGCATACAACTCGTAGGTACATACTTAGCTACTTTTTAAATGTATAGTTATTTATCATCATCACCATTTCAGCCGAAATACGTCCACTGCTGGACATAAGCTTCCCCCAAGCTCCGCATTTTCGACTGGTTTTGTGCTTCCCGCATCCAGCGGATTCCTTCGGCCCTCAAAAGGTCATTGGTCCACCTTGTGGGAGGCCTGTCAACTCTACGTTTTTTGGCACGCGGTCGCCACTATAGAACCTTTCGGCCCCAACAGCCATCTGTTCTGCGAGCAATGTGCCCTGACCACTACCACTTCAGTTTGGCAATTCTTCGGGCTATGTTGGTTACCTTGGTTCTCCTAGGGATCTCTTTATTTATGATTCGATCGCGTAAGGAAACTCCAAGCCTAACCCTGTCCATCGCCGTTTGGGTAACTTTCAGTCTACTAATGTAGTACTTATAGTACATCATCATCATCATCATTTCAGCCGTAAGACGTCCACTGCTGGACTTAGGCCTCCCCCAATTTGGGGGGCTTTGCCATAATCGCCCTGCTTGGCAGGCGGGTTGGCGATTCTCCAGTGGAGTAGCGTGCCTTGGCGGGGCCCCGTATAAAAATTTGTTTGGGGGCCCTTATGAAGGGTAACGATTTCTCACAAAAGAAAAAAAAAATGTTTGCATAAAATTAAAAGAAATATTAATTCATCATTATTATCTATCTGTCACTTTTTCCAAATTTTTTTGCAAAAAATTCAAATTAAATAACTCTCCTTGCTTTTTGTTTCGGCAAAATGATTTAATTAATCATTTATAGCTGATCATGACTTTAGTTTTTCTATAGTTTCTGTCTCTACGACGACAGTGACAGATCTGACAGGCGTTCATGTCCCATCGAAGTTCTTAGGTAATTGTTTATCTCTATTAGAAAAAAAAAAAAAAATGGGTAATTTGTATTAATTTTTGCTTACGCACGTCGGGGGCCCCCGTGGCCCGGGGGCCCCGTATAATTTATATGGCAGATACGGCGGTAGCTACGCCCCTGCGATTCTCATAGTACCTACATAATATTTTGGAATCCACACTTTTATGAAATAGGCCTTATCTAAAAGTTGCAATTGTTATTTAAAGAGGAAATTGCTTTTGAATGTGGGTTCCAAAATATTATGTACCCATACCGGGTACATATTATTGCTCGTGACTGATAATAGGTATACATAAATAAACGTGTACTGAGAAAATATTCTCGATCTTGAGACAAGTCACCTTAGGTTATATAACTGAACTACGAACATGAAGGTTACATGATCTTTTTTCATTAACAACCTCCATAGTGCAAACTGTTTGTACAAACCGACAATTTAGAGGTCTTGGTACGTAATCCTTTGTAACTTTTTGCGCATTAGATTAACTTCCTCGTCAATTATGTTATTTTGTTAGACAAATTTTCGAAAACAGACTCAGAATTGCGTCGGATAAAATCGAAATTAAAGAAAGAACTTTAGTTATATTTCTTTGGCAAGAACCAATTGTTTGGGGCAAGGTGCAGGATCGAGTTTATTTATAATGTAAATAAATTTTGAATTCAGATAAAAATAAATCTGCATAAACCGGATCCAAAATTTTAAATTCTTGTGACCGGTTTAATTGCACTAAAACTCTATAAGGGTTACTTTTCCACAACTGCATAAGCCTACGTTTGCACAGACGTAAAAATATCACGGCGATTATTTTTCGAGCACTGAATTTTCAACGCAATGGTGATATACCTTTTTTTGTGGGTGGGAAATCATCAAATGACGTCTCCCGCTCAGGGTGGAGCGGAAGGGCGTATCAGACTTTAACTGACTAAAATCCACCCGTGTTCCTTCAGTTGCCTATACGCCAGGGCCACGGTATGTCTTTCGAACAAATCTCGCAGTCCGTTGGATTCTCAATGCTCGGCTCAACACCGACAGTTGAAAATCTAGTGCACACAAAAGGTGTACATACGTCAGTGTTTACTTAGGGTAAGACTAACCAAGTATTTTATACTCTAAGTTTGAGATAAGTATCAAAAAGTCCCCCTTGCATCGCAGGGCTTTAAATTCTCTGTATAAAGGCTCCTATTATAAAGCTCGGTGCTATATTAGGTAATGGCAGATCTAATCGATAAGTACGCCAGTTCGGTATGGTATTAAAATGGCGAACGAGGCATTATTATAGCCATTATATAGCCTTTGCTAGGAAAGTGGTACAACTATGGCTGTATTGTTTATGTTGTTTGAAGGGAACTGGGAAGTATGGCAGAAGGAAGGCGAGGTCTATACCCAGATGTGGGTGATCCGGGCTGAAGGGGTGGGTGATGTTATTTTCATGGTGATGAAATTGTAAGCAATTTTTCGTAATTTTTACAGTTTCGTAGCAACACAAGGGTTCTTCCCTTACAGTCAGTCCGTTCGTCAGTCGGCAGTTAGTAAGCTGTAATTTGGCATGGATTTACATCTTCTCTTCTCTACACGACTACTTATAAAAAAACCGGCCAAGTGCGAGTCGGACTTGCGCACCGAGGGTTCCGTACAAACCTGTAGGTATTCTCGGTTTATGCATAAAGTTTATGGTTATGAAAATAAATGTTTTTTTTTTTATTTTTATATTTCAGCTGATTGAATGAACGGTAAATTGCGGTTTACGATTTATGACGTTTTAAAAAAAAACTACTTGTTCGATCTCGTTCAAACCAATTTTCGGTGGTAGTTTATATGGTAATTTACATCATATATTTTTTCAAGTTTTATCATTCTCTTATTTTAGAAGTTACGGGGGGGGGGGGACACACATTTTACCACTTTGGAAGCGTCTCTCGCGCAAACTATTCAGTTTAGAAAAAAATGATATTAGATACCTCAATACCATTTTTGAAGACCTATTCATAGATACCCCATACGTATGGGTTTGATGAAAAAAAAAACATTTTGAGTTTCAGTTGGGGTATGGGGAACCCCAAAATTTATTGTTTTTTTTTCTATTTTAGTGTAAAAATCTTGATGCGGTTCACAGAATACATCTACTTACCAAGTTTCAACAGCGTAGCTCTTATAGTTTCGGAGAAAAGTGGCTGTGACATACGGACGGACAGACAGACAGACAGACAGACGGACAGACAGACATGACGAATCTATAAGGGTTCCGTTTTTTGCCATTTGGCAACGGAACCCTAAAAATGGTATCTCTTCTATACGTAAAGTGAGGATGTTTTTTTCTCTTCTACCTCATGGTGTGGGTTGTAGTTAGATAGGAACACTGTCACAGCTAAGTAGGCTCTACAAGTTAACCAGTAATAGTCAACCAATTTACATTTTGCAGTTGGAAAGTATGACAGAAAATGTTTTTAACCAAGGGAGAAATTCATCCCAACTACAGAATCCTTCATTGCGCGTGGTCGCGACCATTAGGCCACAGGCAATCTACGTAAAATGGTTGTCTATAATAAGTTTTCATAGTTTATTAGACTCATGTATACATGAACCTCAAAAATACTGACACTTTTTTTGGCACGTCGCCTAATCGTAGTAGAAATAAAATATTTAGCCAGATTTTGCTAGACTAGACTTATGCATGTTAACCATTATATCAATAACATTAACATACAAAAAAACCGGCCAATTACGAGTCGGACTCGCGCACCGAGGGTTCCGTACAAACCTGTAGGTATTTTCGGTTTAAAAATATATATATTTTTTAATTTTTATACTTCAGTTGATTGAATGTAAGGTAAATTGCGGTTTACGATTTATGACGTTTTAAAAAAAAAACTACTCACTCGATCTCGTTCAAACCAATTTTCGTTGGTAGTTTGCATGGTAATGTACATCATATATTTTTTTTAGTTTTGTCATTCTCTTATTTTAGAAGTTACGGGGGGGGGGACACACATTTTACCACTTTGGAAGTGTCTCTCGCGCAAACTATTCAGTTTAGAAAAAAATGATAATAGAAACCTCATTACCATTTTTGAAGACCTATTCATAGATACCCCACACGTATGGGTTTGATGAAAAAAAACATTTTTGAGTTTCAGTTCTATGTATGGGGAACCCCAAAATTTATTGTTTTTTTCTATTTTAGTGTGAAAATCTTAATGCGGTTCACAGAATACACCTACTTACCAAGTTTCAACAGCATAGCTCTTATAGTTTCGGAATAAAAGGGCTGTGACATACGGACGGACAGACAGACAGACTGACAGACAGACAGACAGACAGACATGACGAATCTATAAGGGTTCCGTTTTTTGCCATTTGGCAACGGAACCCTAAAAAGGCTAGGCGAATAGATTGAAACAGTATTCAAAAGTATAATAACAAGTATGACAGGATGTGGATTTCCCGAGATTTTTTGTTCATTCACACACACCTGCCATTCCTAGACTTGTTTAAGTCACTGTTGTTATTTTTGACGTGTTATGTATTTACAATATTGTAGTGCAAAATTTTCCATTAAGCCAGTTTTTCGGTGAAGGCCGCAGGAATCAGCTGAATGCGAGAAGCCTAGAACCGGTCGAAGTGGCGGTGCTTGGAGAAGGCGTATTGCCAGCAAAGTACGTCTTTCTTTTGGGTGATGATGGTAGTAGTTAACTATCTCCTCCTTTATATTCTACTAGCTTTTCCAGTGGCTTCGCCCACGTACATATAAACCTTCCTTGAATCACTCAGTCTATTGATAAAAACTTCTTTAAAATACGTTGCGAAGAAAAAAAAAAGAAAAAATAATACGTTAGCAGGAATCGAACCCTGACCATCGGCGTGCGAGCCACGTCACCCTGCCTACTAGGCTACGCACCGCTATTCAATTCTGAAAATTTCAATTTCAATTTAAATGATTTTTTAATAAAATTATCATCAAATCAAACATTGCAAGAAATTTGAACCTTAAATCTGTACATATAGAGTTGCAAATGTTTTTGAGTTTGTATACTAAACTTATATTTAAGTTGCTCGGTAAAAGCAATTTTGAAACTATTGAGCGTTGCGTGAATTCCTTTTGGGTATTACTCAGTTACTCAAACATAACAACATATATAAAAATCATTGAAATCGGAGGCGGACAATCTTGGCGGTCTCCTTGTAAGATGTAAATAAATAACTTAGCTTAGGTTAGCTTGCACACACAAATAACTGAATAAGTTTAGTGTTAAACGTATTTAGACATCGTAATGTTTCTGTCAATCTTAGGCAGAGGTTTAAAAAAACCGGCCAAGTGCGAGTCGGACTCGCGCACCGAGGGTTCCGTAGCTTGGGGGAGGCCTATGTCCAGCAGTGGACGTCTTTCGGCTGAAATGATGAATGAAAAGTAAATTGCGGTTTACGATTTATGACGTATTAAAAAAAAAAACTACTTACTAGATCTCGTTCAAACAAATTTTCGGTGGAAGTTTACATGGTTATGTACATCATAATTTTTTTTTTAGTTTTATCAGTCTCTTATTTTAGAAGTTACGGGAGGGGGGGGGGGACACACATTTTACCACTTTGGAAGTGTCTCTCGTGCAAACTATTCAGTTTAGAATAAAATGATATTAGAAACCTCCTCAATACCATTTTTGAAGACCTATTCATAGATACCCCACACGTATGGGTTTGATGATTTTTTTTTTTTTGAGTTTTTGGTTCTATGTATGGGGAACCCCAAAATTTATTGTTTTTTCCTATTTTAGTGTGAAAATCTTAATGCGGCTAACAGAATACATCTACTTACCAAGTTTCAACAGCATAGCTCTTATAGTTTCGGAAAAAGTGGCTGTGACATACGGACGGACAGACAGACAGACAGACATGACGAATCTATAAGGGCTCCGTTTTTTGCCATTTGGCAACGGAACCCTAAAAATGGTGATAGCACTGTGTGTGTAACCTAAATCCGTTAAAATTTACTATTTAAGTCAATAAAATAGTCATTTTTTCGTTAATTTCGCGCCGTGCAGTAATGGAAGAAATTTGACAGTTTCAGATAGCTTGATGTGCTGGCATCTGTACTACGCGTTATGTATGTGCTGAGTAGCTCATGTAATTCAAATTTCTGTACGTTTTTTTTGCAATTTGCTGGTCAGTGTCAAGTTGTTTGTTGTTTAAAATATGATTCGTGACCACAATAAATATGGCTTTACAAAATTATAATCAACATTGAATTTCGCCGACTACCTTGGCGCTGTCCCTTTGTGGTTTTCGATGCAAGCGGGCCTTAGTCAATGACGTAAGCAGCAACAACAAAAAGTTAAGTGTGAAGGTGCACTCTGCGGGTACGTGTGCAGTGTAACCGGTTTAACTTGCTACTATTCACAAGTGTTATATCACAGCAATTCTCGAGTAGGAGTGATCATTATATCGGAGCCAAACACGCAAAAACCACGTAATAACCTTGAACCTTGTCTCTTGTGTGATGCATGAACGACACGTCATTTCTACATAATGATACACTATAAAAAGGCTTCGAGATTGTGAGTACTTAATCGAGGCAAAACACGAAGGTGTATTTCTTGAGGCATTGTGGAAAGAAAAAGCGTTTCCTTACTTGGTTATCGGTATGTATACAATGTAAATACGACAATAAATAAAAACACTAGTAATACAAATGCATAGGATAGTCTTAAAACTATCAAATCGACCATACCATTTTTTTTCAAACAAACTTCGTATGGGGTTTTCCCAATCTTTGACTGGCGGTACTGACTAAGCCATTTGGATAAACCTATTTGATTTAATTTCCGTATGCAGACTGGGAAAGTTTTTTAGATCACGCTCTTTTTTTTTTTTTTTTTTTTTTTTTCAGGATGGGAAATCATCAAATGACTTCTCCCGCTCTGGGCTGAGCGGGAGGGCGTGTCAGACTTTTACTGACTAAAACCCACCCGTGTTCCATCAGTTGCCCATGTGCCAGGGTCACGGTATCTCTTTCGAACAATCACGCGACCCCGGCAGGTTAGATTACGCTCTTTAATGTATTGTCGTAAGTATTG
This sequence comes from Aporophyla lueneburgensis, assembly GCA_932294355.1. Taxonomy (NCBI): domain Eukaryota; kingdom Metazoa; phylum Arthropoda; class Insecta; order Lepidoptera; family Noctuidae; genus Aporophyla; species Aporophyla lueneburgensis. The sequence goes on along the minus strand of OW028739.1, from coordinate 6,404,765 downwards.
TCTTGTCCAACTTGTTGTGATACACTTAAATAAGAAGGAATAAACAAAAAAATTAACTAAGATATAATTTATGATTGCGTGACTGCACGGTTTCTTGTCACGTAGACAATGGAAAAAAAAATGTTCAATGCTTTTTTTCTTCTTTTTACAGTAGATAAACTGTGTTTACTGTCGAAACTATGTTTATACGCAACTATACTGGATTTATAGGCACCTTGATTCAGTCTAACCGAATTCATTTGAATACCATTGTCTTTCGTGATGAGACTGTCTATCTGACCCCCACAACTCAGTTACTGGGTATAAAAATACCTTTCGTAAGGCTGGTTGTCGGACTTTCGGGGTTCTGACGACCCATGACGACTGTCAAAGATGACAGCTAGGACCAATAGCTTAATGTGCTTTCCGAGGTACGGAAGGGTCTCGGTATGTGATGGTGACCCATCCAAGGAAAAACCCGTGTGGCCGTTATCACTAAGCTTTGAAACAAATTCGCCACGACCCATGACGACTGTCAAAGATGACAGCTAGGACCAATAGCCGGAAGGGTCTCGGTATGTGATGGTGAACCATCCAAGGAAAAACCCGTGTGGCCGTTATCACTTAGTTTTGAAACAAATTCGCCTATTTCTGTAACATTTCATGTTGTATTACATGCATTTGGACGGCTAAATTATGTTACATTACAATAAATTACAAGTTATGTTTTACCAATTTGCACCCGGCACAAGACAAATAGTTATTAGTTCCAAATTCATTAACAAACTAAACAGTATAATCATAAATAACATCAATATGTTTAATTAACGTTTTATATCGCGTTCGCACGGTTATTGAACCCTTTGCCTTGAAAAGTGAGAGTCAAATGCAGGTGCACCTAATAAGGTCGCTCGTTATGCACATAAATTCGCTATTTACCGATGTTAATGGGTTTTTTCCGGTTACTTCGGCAAATGTTGTTATGTTTGCCAAATATTTGTCTATACTAATATTATAAAGAGGAAAAGTTTGTATTTTTGTTTGTTTGTTTGTAATGGAGAAACTCAAAAACCACTGGACCGATTTTAAAAATTTTCACCATTAGAAAGCTACATTATCTGCGAGTAACATAGGCTATATATTTTTTTTAAATAGGGGTCCGTAAGATATTTGGGTTTTTCGGACCCAAGGTGTAAAAATCATCCAAAAAAGTTCCTTATATGTCTTTGAAGTACCAGGTTGTCATAACTTGGTAGGAGCTCACCTAACATGGGTTTTATTGATTCTGAGGCGGTACGAAGTCCGCTGGGTCAGCTAGTCTATTATAATCTAGTTTATTACTTGGATTTGAGACTTTTAAAGGTTAAGGAATCCTGTTTAGTCTGTCCTTTAATAATATTAATGGAATTGTTTGGTTAATCTGACAAAAAAGTGTGGTTTTGTTTTTATTGTTAATAAAATACTTAAACAAAGGACGAAATAAACAAAAAACATAAAAGATGCAATAAACAATTTTAATGTTTAAACATCCTCCGTAGGTTCTTCGGGTAATTTTCCAACCATTATAGATGAGAAACGATATTATTCGCATAAATGTTATGTTTCCATTCCTAACCATATCTTTAAATCATCTTTCGTTGATAAACAATTAATACGGTCAGCAAGCAATAGATGTAGGATTGTAGGAAAACAAAATAAAAAGCTGCATTCCATAACCCAGTGCAGCGAACGAGTGGTCTACATGCATAGGTGAACTATTGTGCATAATATGACAGAATGAAACATTCCATTTCATTTTCATTAAACCTACTTGCAAAAATAAAGTCATTTGACATTAATAATTATAAATGACTTTAATTTTGCAAGAATAATGATTCATTATCATTTAACATCAATCAATTGGACTCATGTGATATCACCATCCCATTTCTTCCCGTGGGTGTTGTAGAAGGCGACTAAGGGACTTATTAGAGAACTAGCTGACCGTACAGACGTTGTCCTGTTTCCTAGAAGTCGATGGCAGTGCCACCTACTGGGTCCAATAGTGAATCTAAACCATTCAGGGTGCCACCCAAATGCATACAAAAAAAATTCATTCAAATCGGTCCAGCCGTTTAGGAGAAGTTCAGTGACATACAAACGTACAGTAGAATTATATATGTATATAAAGATATTCGGAAAATATCCCGTGAACGTACTACCGGGATAAAAAGTAGCCTATTGTTACTCCAGGTTAATTTTTTTAGCTCAAAAGCGCATTTTCATCTGACTTGCTTCAAATTTATCATCACTGCTCGGTTCCTATTTGTCGTAGCGTTATGTTATATAGCCTATAACCTGCCCAGGAGTATGGACTACAATCGTACCAAGTTTGGTTAAAATCCCTTCAGTAGTTTTTGACCCATGCGTGCACATACAGACAGACGGACAAACAGACAGACAGACAAAAAATTTACTGATTGCATTTTTGGCATCAGTATCGATCACCATTCATCCTCCAATATTAATTTTGAATATATTGTCAATGTACAGAATTGACCTCTCTACAGTTTTATTATAAGTATAGATGGGCAGCAGCATTCTCTATACATCTTACCGCCATGCTGCGATCGCCAACCCGCATGCCAAGCATGGCTATTTTGGCAAACCCACCATCGGCTGAAATAATGATGATGATGATATTAACCAGTCAATAACCGTAATTACAGACACAATTAAAAACCATTGTGTCTGATACCAAATGTGGTATCTCAGGGACTTAGAGGTTAAACATTATGCAGTTGGATCTTTAGGCTTGATTTTACAGTAAATCTCTTTCAAGCTCCTAATGATCCCTTGTAGCACAGTAGTGTACACTACCTTGTAGTAGACATTTGTCGCGGTTACTGTACCTACCCAATTATACCAGTTTTGGTGACAAGTGTTTGATGCGGAAGGTCGAGTACCCATGCACAAGTAGCATATTGAAACGGATAATAATTATAATTTATTTCTAACTAGTAGACCTAACGGGTCAACAACATTTCCTGTCAATCATTACTAAAAAAATGTTTAAATAATGCCCAACAAATATTTATTTTGAAAACTATACCTTATAACCAACATCGTAAACATTTATTTATAACTTCGTAATATAGCAAAAAAATCCTAATAGGTTTTGAAAAATGGCTTAAAATAATTTCCATACATTTTATTAGTGTCCTTTTCATTTCGTTACACATTACAATATTCATTATTTTTTTTCTGATGAACTTACTTGTTTAATTTTTATTTTGACAGTTCCTTCATATCAATAAATATTATATTATTTATGTGGTTCTCATAATACACCTTTTTTATAATATTTATTTACTCCAAATGTATTGTCCCTAAAAATAAATGTTTCGTTACTCAGGATTCGTTATGGGAAAATTAAAAACGTACGTTAAAATTATAACGAATCCGTATTTTTTTTAAGTTGGCCGCATTACCTTCGAATGTTCTTTGACACATCTCAAACTACAGCCTTTCTAATACGGTGGAGAAAGTGTGTGTTTCGGTGAGTAGGTATTCAATTTGCTTGTATATTTTATCAGGGTGATTAACGGTGATAAATCAATATATTTTATGCTTTAAAACACTATGTTTTCTGTAAAGGAAACGATTCACATGATTCCAAAGATATTTTAATCCACTGTAATATTAGTTGCTTTTCAAAAACTATGAGATATTAACAATTTTACGTTAAAAATTCTCAGATGTTCTTATCAATTTCGTTATTATTTCATTATGTAGCGAAACTGAGAAAAATGTAAGGCTGCGTTTACATACAATTAATACTGAATCAATCTATTTCTAAAATTATATATATATGGGATATATATTGCAGAGATGGCGCCACTATCAAATGCAGAAAGGCAAAAAAAGTGCCGTGAGCATCTAAAAGAAAATCCAATAAAATATGAAGAATTAAGAAAAAAACATCTCGAAAGAGTTAAAGCCCGAAAAAGCAAAATAAAAGATTTAAGTGATAAAGGAAAACAAGAAAAGAGAAAAAAATTGAGAGAATATTCGACTACATATTATTTAAAAAAAGATGACCGGTCAATCATCCACTTCACCAGTTGATACAAAAGACAGAGAAGAAGAAATGAGCCATCCTGATCCGTATATTAAAGGACCAAAATTAAAATCAAGAAATATGCAAATAAAAAAATATACAAAAGACCAAGCAGGACCTTCGAGGGGAAAAGAAAATAAGATTTAAATATCAACCAAAGAAATGATCTCAGTAGTGACCATGAGAATATTTTTTAAAATAAGATTTGAGAGAGGGATTTCAAATAATTATTTTGTTTACGACTATGCAGTTATAAAAAAAGCTCTTTAACTTGTCAATTAAATGCCACCTTGTTATTTTTATAAGATTTATTTTTTTGTTAATAAGAAGTTTGTTTCGATTACTTTCATTTGTTTGTTTTATAATTAGACGTTTACTGTTGAAATTATTTCTTGTGATTAAAATAAAAACAATTTGATTAGACTGAATTAGACTGACATAAGTGTAATTTTATACTGCCAAGTACCAAAACTTTTGTTGACAAATTTCCTTTAAAAGTAATATTGGTAAACTAGTTATTTTAACTAGCTTTTGCCAGTGGCTTCGCCCGCATGGAGGTCGGAAAATATCCCGCGGGAACGTACTACCGGAATAAAAAGTAGCCTATGTGTTAATTCAGGTTATAAACTAACTGTGTTCAAAATTTCATCCAAATCCGTTCAGTAAAATTTGCGTGAAAGAGTAATAAACATCCACACATCCATACATACAAACTTTCGCATTTATAATATTAGTAGGATTAATTAGAGGGTAAATAAAAGTTAAGTACAATCACCACTACTTAGTGAAGTAGATACTAATAAATGACTTTAAATTTACAATTTTGGAACGAAGTTCCTAATCGCGCGTTGCGAAAGGAGGCTAGACGGAAAAACATAAGACTAAAAGTTGTAACGACACTTTTTGCTGTAGTTGTAAGCCATGCGGCGTGCGCGTGTTTCTCTGTCTGTCTATCTCTCTCTTATAGAAAGCAAGCCAGTTATTTTCTTTTCGTCTTTCTACTTCGCATTGAACAGTGTGGTGTCGCGACGATTATTTTTGTTGAGTGTATACAGGTTTTTTGTATATAATAAATAATAAAAAAATATTACAATTCCTTCACTAATAAATCGAAAGGAACTTCGTTCCATCCGGGTGTCCCTTGACACCTCTCAAGTTTTTTGTTTTATTTTGATTATAGTGAATAACTCGGAAATTAAATATTGACAACTTTTCATACGTCAAGATAAAAACAATGTGCTTTCGGCACATTTGATATAAAACATACCATGTTCAAGTGACACATGAAGCCCTCAAACCTTCCTTATTGACTTTTTACTTCTGTTTTCTGGCTTGCCTTGACCATATTGTGTGATCTCACATTTATAGTATCAATTTCGTTATTCATTTTATCAGTTTCGTTATTTCTCAGGTGCGTTACTTTTTGAGAATTAGTGACATATTTTCTGCATTTCACCCATTTAATATATTTTGCTTGAGGTCAAGCTATTTTAATCTAGATTTTAGAATTGTTCTTGCTAAATTTACTTTCTATCTTGAATCACATTGTAGTAGTAGTAATAAGTACGTATGTAGTAATACATTTACGATCTAGACTGGGAAAATACGGAACTGATTTGCTACTTATATAGCTTATTTATTTATTCAATAAGTACACCAACAGCATGTATATTTTGCAGATAGATTGTAGATACAGCTGTTTTACAAAAAAAAACTCCGTTATATAAAACATTACTGAAGTTGAACACGCAGAATATAATAAACGTTTTGCATTTATACAAGCTGTTGTTTTGCATCCTCGTCAAATTTCAGAATTGCATAAACGTTTTGCATTTATACAAGCTGTTGTTTTACATCCTCGTCAAATTAAATGCTTGTATAAATGTAAGTACTTGTTGGGGAGTGTTGGGCCTAAAGCCTGTGTCAAGGAGGTACTTATAAAAAATCATACAATTTCCTTGGATTTGATTACTCATAAGTCATAACAATGTATAATTTCTCTATTATTGTGTAACAAATCCACAGGCGGGTATTACTATGGCGAAAAATAAATATGAATAATATTTACTTGGGTTCATTATTGTTTAATGTTTTGTGGTCATGTAAGCTATAAAGGTAATATTTACTGTGCGTCATAAAGATGTATCTTTCTATAGTTACTTTGTAAATACTTAGTAAAACCGCATGTCAAATGAAGGAAGCGCTAAACATCCGAGATTTATGTATAATTATGTAAGTATATACAAGGTAAACAGCTTCTTTACGATTGGCTGGTTTTTGCCGCCCATACGTTACCTAGACTGCGTTAATTTTAATATCCTTACTAGGGATATACAGTGACGTGATATCTAATGATTCCTTAGACATCCACGTCATTTGCGGAAGAAAGTTTAAATGACTAACACCCAAAGTCTGTTTGAGAAGAGGTCATTGCCATGCAGTGGGACAATATTTAATTATTATTAGCCATTAAAGTCCTACCGTTGGGCAAACGCGTTCTTATTCTCTATACACCTCTCTTTGCCTAGAGCTGTCAAGGACCAATATTTATTAAAGGAATCTAGATTATCCCGCCATCTCCGTCTGGGCCTACCACGATGCCATTAAACGGGACCCACTAGGGTCGTAATAATAAGCTTGTATTAATACAAAATTATTATTTAGAGCACAAGTATGTGGGGGTCAAATCAACGAACCGGCAAAGCAAGATCATCAAAAAAAAAATGCATAATGAAAACAAAGCATATACCTAATACTGTAGAGTTCGTGAGAATCTATTATGTAGATTTGTAAACAAAATAAACCATGTCTAAGGCGATTTTCTGACGTCATCAGCATACCAATCGAAAGACATACGAACATTACGAACTAAATTCCTCCAAGAACCTGGGAATTATAATCAATTGTCGGGATACAGTGTAAATAAGAATATACATAAACAGTGTATAGTCCGTGGGTAAAATCAAAATGACCACCACTGTTAAGTTGAATAACAAAGCTGGGGTCAAAAAGGTCGTAAATAGGTGCTTAAAATTAATAACAACATTGGTATTTGTTCGTCATCATTTCAGCCGACCAACGTCCACTGGCGGATAAAGGTCTCCCCCAAGCACCGCCACATCGACCGGTTCTGTGCTTCTCGCAACTTCAACGGGGGTAATTTTAAGTATCATGTTTACTACATATGTAAAATGCTTCGGGGATTACAAAGAAACGGCTATCATTAAAAGGAAGGAGGAAAAACCCCAAATGAATTAAGTTTTAGTATCTTTTGTGGTTTGTGTATAAGACAGAACTTACGATTATAATTGACGATTGAATGTGCTTTTTTAGTCTCAATAATGAAACCTAGCCTAGTAGTACTCCTTTCAGGAACCTGTACTGACTGCTGGAAAGAAAGTCTAAACTCTCAGCCAAGAACAAGTTATAATATCAACCTTCGGGAAACAGTTCTATAGCTGTTTCCTTACTTTCCCTTAATTGAGTTTATTTATTTAACAATTTGTGTACACACATGTATAAATAGACAAGAAGAATATAACAATTTAGTCAATGTTGGCTTTATTTATATCCGAGGCACTAACCTCCGAATCGAAAATAGTTCAACCACTGTTTTAAACTCAATTCCACAGTCAATTTCCAATGCCCCATGGTTCATTATGATTATCGTCAAAACGAACAATTTAAAGTAAAGGAGAAGATGGTAGGATAAAAGACGGACTTAAAAATAATGCAGCAACCAAATTCAACCAAATATTTAGGCACCACATGTTTGTGCTGAATAAATAATTACAAAGTTTGTGATGCTCACTAGAGCCCTCCATAACTACGACATGATCCAAACTGCATATTTGCTTGCTTATAGCCGAAAGGCTGATTTCAGATCTATTTCATTATAGAAACCTAGATCAATACGAAACATAATATACGCTGCAGATTTCTTGTTTGAGAGTCTATCAATAAGATCAAACTACAAAATCAAGGTCGAGGATACACGGAAATCTCTCGATGATCTCATTTTGGATCCATTTTTGTTATTGTGGTAGGTTAGTGTGGTTTAAGCATTTGAAGACATATTTATGTATAACTATGCATAATAATGGATGAGGAACTGATAAATAATTTATTTGCACGTTTCATTGTATTATATCTAGATTTTAGAATTGTAGAAAAAGCATACCTACCTACTTATAAACTTCGGAGAGATAGACGGCCGTCGATCATAATTCGTTGGTTTTAGAGAAGAATTTTTAGTAGTAAAAATATTATTCTAGTGGCTAGGCTGGCTAGTGTTTTTGCCAGCAGCTTCACCCGCATGGAGATTGAAAATTAACCTACGGGAACGTACTACCGGGATAAAAAAGTGTCCACAAATTTCATCCAAACTCGTTCAGCAGCTTTTGCGTAATTGAGTTTCAAAACATCTATACATCCAAGCAATTAAATTTATAATATTGGTAGGAAATAGGATTCAACACATTGACAGCGAGACACATAGGCCTTGGAAGCAGTACCTAGCTAGGGCCTCTTTTAAGATTTTTTTTATGACTATGAGTGTTTTGCCAAACATCTACTTGATATGCATAATTTACTGACAGACAAAGATTGCACAAGAGTTCATTAAATAAATAAGGACTTTTTGAACATACGTTAGTGTGTGTTACGTAATACGTATGTAGTTCGTATGCAAGTTCGTTATTTTGCCATTTTGCCGACGGGATCCCATTGAGCCCACGGCTCATAACTCAGCTGGTACTATGTCAGTATCCATCAACCAACCAGGGTCAAGGTTATTCCTAGATTGGTTGATCCTTTTGTGTCTCGGAACGTGATCCTAGTCTTCACCGTTAACCCATTGAATGCCGTAATTACAGACACAATTAAAAAACCATTGTGTCTATACCAAATGTGGTATCTCAGGGACTTAGAGGTTAAGTCTGATAACCGGATAAACTTGATTCTCCGGTTCGCTCCTTAAGGTTCCGTCCTTCCAACAAAAGAATGTTGTAATGTAGGGATCTTATGAATGGTAGACCCGATAGTTATATTGGGGTCTACCATTAAAAAAAATGAACTACCCTCTATGCCAGAGGGTAGTTTTGTAACTTACTATCAGTAGGAATCGTTTTCATTTTGATAGTTCAACAACATTGATTGCATTATTTACGTTGTTGAGTGGACATTTTTTCAAACATTCGACGCAATGAATTAGAAATAATCTTCAAAATGATTCACATTTTGATTGATAGTGCGATAGGTCTCAAGTTTGCATTGAAGCAGATTTACATACGGATCTTGTAATTTTTCTAAGTGTATTATTTTGCTTTTACCGTTCATGGTAACGGGATATTTAATTATTATTCAGCGAATATTAAATAAAGAGGACCCAATATTAGATTTTTTGTGAATAGTGCAGTTGAACCATTAAGTACAGCGAATGAAATACGGTTCTTACAATTTCAATTAGCCATTTTGAGCAGTGGCTATTTGCAGACTACATATAGAAGCAAGTGCACCTATTTAGCTGCATCAGGTTAGATTTGATGCCTCGGCTGAGCCAAAATTGAGCCTGAGATGATGAAGAGTTGCATTTCTATGTACCTATCTACACTTAATTTATTTATTTAACCAAATATGTACACACGAACAGATAAGAAGAAAATAACAGAAAAATACTTACAAAGCTACCTACCACTAAATAGTAGGTAAACTTCGTTAGTCCTATTCTGTAAAAAGAAATAAAATTAAATAATAGTTTAAAAAACTAAAAAACACGCTTCCATAGAAAAACCAAACTAAAAAGTAGAAAATAATGGAAAAAAGCGTGAGGTATTTTTTATTGATATCAAGCACCTCACGCTTTTTTTTTAGTTTTTTTACATTATTATTTATTTTCTATTTTTTAGGGTGTTTCGAATTTTTGTGTTGTACTTGTATGTCAGCGTAATTTTGGAAGATAGTTTAATTTTTTGCTATCCTGGTAACCCCGGCAAGGAAAATGACACAAATTTATAAATAATTATTGTATTGTCATCGATCTTTGTTAAGTAAGCCAAATTTCGAGTTTTCATTTTGAAGGGGTTCAAAATTCATGTTCAAAGTTTCCGTAACATAGGCACGCACTTACATACTAACATACAGACATACGTATGAAGCTAACGAAAACATGTTAAAAATTCAAGTAGGTATGTGCCAACAGTCTATGCATTCACACTTTGTTTTGTTATTCTTTCTTTTGTTTTTGCATACACATATCACGTTGCAGCTTTGATATAAAACTGATTTACATCCGTCACCTCATTTTCAGATCCAGTTGAAAACCAGCGTCAGGCACTAGTTGTCTGGCTTTTTTGCTGAACTGGGCCTTTTTGGCGCAGCCGTGAGGCACACTATAATGCTAGTTTCTGACATCTCTCCTTACACTTTTATTTTATTTTTTATTCTTTCCTGCTGTATAACTAACTGTTATGTGCCTTTCAACTGTGCTAAATAAATGTATTTTCTTTCTTTCTTTCTTTTCTTTTATTTATTTAACCATTTTTGTACACTAATAAACAGACAAAGGTACCATTTTTTTTTTCTGGATGGGAAATCATCAAATTACTTCTCTCGCTCTGGGTGGAGCGGGAGGGTGTGTCAGACTTTTACTGACTAAAACCCACCCGTGTTCCTTCAGTTACCCATATGCCGGGGTCACGGTATCTCGCTTGAATAAATCTAGCGACCCCGGCAAGGTACCACTAAAAAAAAACTTTAATTATTATTTTTTTAATTTTTTTTTAAGGTGCCATTAAAAAGTAAAGTTCGTAAATATTATTCTGTAAAAAGAAAAAAACCGGCCAAGTGCGAGTCGGACTCGCGCACCGAGGGTTCCGTACAAACCTGTAGGTATTCTCGGTTTAAAAATATATTTTTTTTTAATTTTTAAATTTTAGTTGATTGAATGTATGGTAAATTGCGGTTTACGATTTATGACGTTTTAAAAAAAAACTACTCACTCGATCTCGTTCAAACCAATTTTCGGTGGTAGTTTACATGGTAATGTACATCATATATTTTTTTTAGTTTTATTATTCTCTTATTTTAGAAGTTACGGGGGGGGGGGACACACATTTTACCACTTTGGAAGTGTCTCTCGTGCAAACTATTCAGTTTAGAAAAAAATGATATTAGAAACCTCATTACCATTTTTGAAGACCTATTCATAGATACCCCACACGTATGGGTTTGATGAAAAAAAACATTTTTGAGTTTCAGTTCTATGTATGGGGAACCCCAAAATTTATTGTTTTTTTTCTACTTTAGTATGAAAATCTTAATGCGGTTCACAGAATACATCTACTTACCAAGTTTCAACAGCATAGCTCTTATAGTTTCGGAATAAAATGGCTGTGACATACGGACGGACGGACAGACAGACAGACAGACAGACAGACATGACGAATCTATAAGGGTTCCGTTTTTTGCCATTTGGCAACGGAACCCTAAAAAATGTACGTAAGTACTAATAATGGTACTTGCCTTTTTTTCATATTTAATCATTTACTGCAAATACAGTTGGAAATTGTAAAACGAACATAGCGTGTATCTACAATACACTTTTGCAGCAAATACGATGCCAATAATCTAATTAATGTTTTTAGGAAACTAGTTCATTTATTGGTGCATAATTCAAAAATAATAAAAAAATGCCTATAATAATTTTCAGTAGAAAATTAATTGTTCCTGTTTAATATATTAATTACTTCATTTGGGAGAAAAAAACGTGGATTTCAGTTACCTTAGAAGTTCATGAATTTTATGAGCTGTGAACTGGATTTATGTAGGTATCTTTATGTGGTAGGTAAGCACAGAGGCTACCTCAAGGAAACCCTATAAGACCCACTATGCACTTAGCCAAGTTAAACTTTATTCCAAAAAGGTACAATCTTTTAGTTCTTTTATATAATACTTAGTGATTTAAAAATCAATGCTGGCGTCATGATACTTATACATAATGTAGACGGTGTTCTGAGTAATTAATATTTGATAAAGGTGATCAATTTTTGTTATTAAAACTTGAAAATAAATACAAGAACAACAAACCTTCAATCCCGATATCCTTTCCGCACCACATCACACACTAACTAAAATAATTTGAACAATTTTACTGTAGATTGTCATCTTTCAACAACAATTAATTTTCCCGCCACTGATTTTCACGCACAGGTAATCAAAAACAAATCACGGTTTCGAAATTAGAACCTTTAAAAAATGTTTGCTGCCGGCCAGTGCGCTCCGTTTCGCGTTCGATTAACGAATGCAGGCAACATTTTCCTTCGGCGAAGGCGCGAGCCGTACAGCCACTCTTCTTGATTTTCCTGAACGCAGATTTATTTAGGATATAAGGTGTAATTTAACTTATCAAATTGCAATTTTGTAGCAGGTTTCGCGTTACCTTTGCGAAATTAATAGTAGTTAGGAATATGATATATATTAGACTTTAGTTACATGACTTTTCTGCAGTTAGGTCAGAAATTAATAAACTGAAAGAAATCTTGTTCGATTCTCTGTTTAAATCCGGGCAAATCTCAAGTAAAAGAAGAAAGTGAACGCAAATATTTAAATTAGCATATTATTGTATTATTTTATAGCCATGTGATTTCTAACGGGAAAATGCTAAAGCAAAATATTCACATGTAACAGGTTTTTGTTGACCTATAAAGCATAAATACCCGAACGACCTTTTAAGCACAATACCCCTTTCTATGATGTTCTCGTTCCAATAAGAGAACATTATTTAATATCTACATTTTATTCTACTTAGTGATAGGTATTACCTACTGTTTAGCAAATCAGATTTCTCATAGTATTTTATCCGGAATACCGTATGATACAAAAAATCAAGACGTATTCCCATAGTAGAAGAAATATTGTTTCCTTTTCTAGCCTTTTTTTTTCTGAGCCTTGAGTAACATAAAACAGTGCTTTGTTGCATAAAAAAAATATAACCAAGTGAAGTGGTATGATATTTAATTAAAACTAAGTACGTGGGTGCGCATCTTCCCTTGACACAAAATCAAGTGAAGGCACGTGAATATATCAGTCAGAAGTTGGCCGAAATATCCCAGCGCTGATTAGCTGGATTCATTTTCGTCTCTACCAATAGTTATTTCTCCGACTAAGTTTATTATATTTATGTATGTATGTATCGATGTATTAGTACCTATTTATTCTTATATTTTATATGTTTTCGAGCTATCTAGCCCGTATGTTGCACCTGCCATGTTATTTATCTACCAGTCAACCTTAGGGTAATGCAGAGAGCATTACACTAAAGTTGACTGGTAGAAATTGCCTCAGGCATTAAGTCCGCCTTTTTTTAACCGACTTCAAAAGAAGGAGGAGGTTATCAATTCGTCTGTATTTTTTTTTTTTTTATTTTTTTTTTTTATGTTTGTTACCTCATAACTTTTGACTGGGTGAACCGATTTCGATGATTCTTTTTTAGTTTGAAAGCTGGTGCTTCCCGAATGGTCCCATTTAAATTTGATTTCATTCGGACAACGGGGTCCATGTGAAAACCATATAAGTCTTAAATTTACATTAAGTATTTGCGCGACAAATGAACGAATACCGTATGTTTGTTACCTCATAACTTTTGACTGGGTGAACCGATTTTGATGATTCTTTTTTTATTTGGAAGCTGGTACTTTTCAAATGGTCCCATTTTAATTTGGTTTTATTTGGACAATGGGGTCCATGTGAAAACCATATAAGTCTTAAATTTCATTACGTATTTGCGCGACAAATGTACGCATAACGCGATTAGATTAGTGCGGAGTATCTACCACAACTAAAAAGTTAAAAAATAAAAACTTTTTACAAAAAAAACAACCGACTTCCTTAAAAAAAAACACTACAAAGTCAAAAATAACTTTAATTTCGGAAGTCGGTGGCAAAAACCTTAAATACAGAGCCTAAGACACCGACTTTCGAAATTAAAGTTATTTTTGACTTTGTAGTGTTTTTTTTTAAGGAAGTCGGTTGTTTTTTTTTTACTTGTGCATAAAGTTTTAATAAAATCTCTCACGATTAAAATTTTATATAAACACCGCAGTTTTCTTTTCGACGTATGAATAAGCTAGGTTTTTTTAGGTTCTCTAAACGCGACACATTAATTGGCTCATCGTCATCAATTCAGCTGAATGACGTCCAATGCTGGACATAGGCCTCCCCCAAAAGGGGGGTTTTTCCGCAATCGCCTGACTAAGCAGGTGGTAAGCGATCGCAGTATGGTGTTTCTGGTAAGTTCCTTAATGGCCTTTTACGACGCCCAGGGGAAGAAAAGGAATGGTGTTATTCTTTACGTGCGGCACCACACGGAACGCACCATCTTAGAGTAAAGTTGCGAGATAAAACTAATTATCATTTACCCACGTAGTTATATAATTATCAGTTTTAACTACATGTTACTTGTTCATTTCCATATGAAGTACAGGCTCCCGTAGACCGCCGGGACGCAACTCTAAGGTTGAACTTTTAATCCTATTCACTAACTTGGCAGTTCAATGCAAAATAATGATACTATTCTAAAACTAATAGTGTCGGGGTAGTGAACGATTTCGAATAAAGAATGAATGATAAAAATGGTTTAAATTAAATAAAACTTTAAAAAATAGTTTTTAGGTGTGGATCATAAGAATAATTAATAATTTTTAATAACAGTTATTTCCTTTTTTATTTTCTTCTGATAGAAACAAAACTAAATATAAAAATCATGTCATTTTGCTTATTTTTTTACTATAGTCATTTTATTTCTTCTGACAGCCATATACTACATTATACATATATCGATATAGTACACATCTTGTTTTAAGACAAGTTATTAAATTTAAATTACAAAGTTTGCATGTAAGTACATTATTTCAAGTTCATTCAATTTCATTCATTCTTGCACCACCTCACTATCTTTTTTTTGTCAAAACGTGGTATCCCTCCAATTGTCAAGTTAGTGAATAGGATTAAAAGTCCAACCTTAGTAGATCAATTTGCATGAAATTTTCATATAAATTGTTCTATTAGAGTTGCGTCGCGCCGTCCTGACGCGCCTGTTTGCAGGAGCCCTTACGATAGACTGTCGTAAAACACCTAGGTACTCATGTAAAACGGGGCCGGTACTAAAACTATGTAGGTATTACGTATACCTACCTAATCGAAGCAGGAATTGCTATTACACGCCTTACGTAAGTATCCTAGCTACCCGTAAGGTGTTGAGAAAGCCTCCTCATTGGATAATAAGCGAGTATTTATCTGTTTCTGACACATAAATAAACTGGAATAGAAGTAAACTAGTTTTGTACTTGTTAGAGATTTCTGCATCATGTACGTATTATCAGCCTAAAATGTTCCTAGTACTGGGGACACAAGCCTCCTCTTGGTGAGAGGGAGTGTGCCGTTATACACGGGTTGGTACGAGTAGATGACACGTTTCTTCGAATTCTTGAGATTGATATTTCTGCATTTTGCTCCAATACCAACTAAAATTTGCTCAGAGCTAGAAGCTAGAATATAATATAATATTCTTTATTGTTTTCTCATAATCACAAACGCAGTACAAAGTCAAGGTAACACTTAAATAGAGACTGGTCTCTGTGGTAAGTAAAACCTGTATTACAGATCACCAGGCTTTCCCTCCATCGGACAACTCACTGAAGACTATGACTGTTTTGAATGAATATAGATACAGCTTTTACATAGTATGTTCTATGTTATGGGGGTTTGGTTTCCGCACTTAGTCCTTTGAGTGGACCATTGTGCGTGAGCCATGGCGGCCGTTGGTATTCACTCCAAACAGCCCACCTCCCTCCAGAAGCTGGTTATGTCTCCTGGTCTGTTGAGAACATCTGTGTAAGATTTGGGTGTCCCGAGGGTGTCTGTTCTAATTTGGGTGACGCCTGTATATTCGAAAAGTACATGCGCAACGGTTTCTTCAGCCTCCAGGCATGCCCTGCACAGGGGGCTGTCCGTTATGCCTATTGTGTAAAAGTGTTTGTTTAGCGGACAGTGTCCTGTGATGGTGCCCGTCATTAGACGCAGATCATCCCTGTCCAGGCGTAGCAGGCGTCTGGTAAGCCTGCCATCCGGGGATGGCATAGCTTCCCTGGACTGCCTGCAGCCTGGTGCCGAGGTCCACCAGCTCTCCGCTTGTGTGTGGGTAAATTCCTGCAGCCACCTGCGTAGCTGGTTGAAAGGGATGGGCACGATGGGCTCGGGGCCGCAGACTGACGCGCTGGATGCCTTTCTGGCCAGTTCATCAGCAGCGTCATTGCCTAGTGATCCACTGTGTTCTTTTATCCATTGCAGTGTCACTTTGTTGCGATTAGAAACTGTTATCCGTTCTAATGCATTGTGACATTCTACTGTAAAGCTCGAGGTTATGTATCGTTTGGCTAGGGATTGGAGGACTGAGGCGCTGTCGGAGAGTATGCGAATATGGGTGTCCGTAACTCTTCTGGCTTCTATGGCATACGCCGCCTGTATAATGCCCACGCATTCCGCCTGGTAGACGGTGTTGAGCATTCCCAGCGGGCTCGATATTTTTATGTTGAGGTCGTGTGAGAAAACTCCGACTCCGGTTCCGGAGGTGGTCTTTGAGCCATCAGTGTAGACTCTTAGCTCTTCCGGGCCCGAGTGGTCGTTTTGTTCTTCTGTGAGTATAACGTTGTAGTGCTTTTGAAAGTAGTGTAGTTTTGGGGTTTTATCGCAGGGTGATGCCATCATTGGTTGTCGCTTGATCGCTTCATCCCTAATGCGTGAGTGCTTGACTCTCGAGTCGTTGCTTAGGGTCCCTGCTATGTTTAGTCTTAGGGCAGCTAGGGCATCCTCCTCCCGCACGATCAGGTGTAGAGGTGGTAGCCCGAGCATTACCTGTAGGGCAGCGGTGGGTGTAGTCCTCATGCAGCTAGTGATGGCTACACAAGCGAACCGCTGCACCTTTTCAAGGTCTTTTTGGGCTGTGCTCAGGTCTGTTCTGGGCCACCAGACTATTGAGCCGTATGTGATAATTGGTCGAATAACTGTGGTGTATAGCCAGTGGGTGACTTTGGGGCTGATTCCCCAATTCCTGCCAAGCATTCTTTTGCACTGCCACAGGGATATGCTGGCTTTTATAGTAATGTAGTTGGTGTGTTTTGCCCAGTTCAGCTGTTTGTCCAAAAATATGCCCAGGTATTTGGTTTCAGTTGATAGGCTTAGGGTGGTGTCGAAAAGTCGTGGCAGTTCGAGTTTCGCGAGTTTCCTCTTTTTTGTAAAGAGGATCTGATCTGATACAATACATAAATAGTAAAGATGCAAAGCATTATGGCATTTATCAAAGCCTGGCATGGCGCTGCATCTATTATATCACTCAATAAAACAGGTGATTGTGAACATGTGGTTTTATTTCCCTCTAAGAAGCATGCAAACAAGCATACGCCATGCATGCAAGCATGCATGCAAGCAACCAACATGCAATCGAGCATGCAAGCAAGCATGCAGCATGCAAGTGAGCATGCATGCAAGCAGGCAAGCAGCATGCAATCGAGCATGCAAGCAAGCATGCAGCAGGCATGGTTTCTGTCACGGCTCCGGCGCTGCGGGGCTCCGGCGATCCCACGCGAGCTTATCATCGCAAACGGTTTAACGATCACCACCGCAGCTTCGTCTTGCTCTTCAACTGCGGCGGTGAGCGTTGCAACCACCTGCTCCTCAGCTCACGGGCCGCCTCGCCCCTCCGCGCCTACGCGATTCTACATTACACTCTAGGGGTAGGGCAGACAAGACTACGTGGAGTCGGATTTACAGCGATTCGTTTCTGTCACTAAAACCTAACTTGTAGCAATTGTTAGTAATAAACTAACAATTTTATTATAAATGAAGATTCGGCATAATAAACTTTATATAATTAAATACTTAGGACATATGACTTTATAACGTGTAAAATTACGAGACTTATCTAATGATTATAGTATTTGATATTATGACAGAATAGTTTTAGAAGCAAAGATAATTATGTAAAACAAAATTTTGATTTTTTGAATATTATGGTTATTGACGTTTTAGCTAACGTGTTACGGATAATGATTTTTGGACAAACGATTCTATGAGAAGAAAGGGAGTACCGAAAAAAAAATAAAAACTTTTTACAAAAAAAAAAAAACCGACTTCCTTAAAAAAAACACTACAAAGTCAAAAATAACTTTAATTTCGCAAGTCGGTGTCTTAGGCTCTGTATTTAAGGTTTTTGCCACCGACTTCCGAAATTAAAGTTATTTTTGACTTTGTAGTGTTTTTTTTAAGGAAGTCAGTTTTTTTTTTGTAAAAAGTTTTTATTTTTTTACTTTTTAGTTGTGGTAGATAATCCGCACTAATCTAATCGCGATATTCGTTCATTAGTCGCGCAAATACGTAATGAAAATTTAAGACTTATATGGTTTTCACCTCGACCCCATTGTCCGAATGAAACCAAATTAAAATGGGACCATTCGGGAAGCACCAGCTTTCAAATAAAAAAAGAATCATCAAAATCGGTTAACCCAGTCAAAAATTATGAGGTAACAAAGATAAAAAAAAAAAAAAAAATAAAAAAAAAATACAGTCGAATTGATAACCTCCTCCTTTTTTTGAAGTCGGTTATAAAGACTATAAACGGGGAAATACCGCAGCCTGCGATAACCGATGTAGGGTGTTGCCAACTTTAGAACGCACGAGATTTTTTGAATGAAAATGACTTTTCTATTCCGACTTCTAATATATGTATATGGTTAAGAATAACAATTTAATAATGCGAATTTTAAATCAATTGACTTTTGGGCATACTGGATATAATTTAATTTATTTTTGAGTATAATGTACTTTTACTATAATATCTTAACATTAATTATTATTTATTTCTTGTGTACTTTGTAATGAAATTTAAAATAACTAAGTAAATGCAAATGAAATGTAATTTTTATACATACAAAATTTGTACGCCGTTATTGGCAAAACATGGACGCTCACAACATATTAATCTTATACCTTGCATGCCTGACTAGTCAGTTTAAGTAAACGCATGTTTGACAAATAAATTATCTTCCTTTCTTTCTTTTCTTTCACGCTTTACGCGGAAAAAAGAAATTGCTTTTAGTGACATTTTCATTTCTGAAATAAAAAATTGGGTAGTTTTTATTAATTTTTGCTTATGCACGTGGGGCCCCGTATAATTTATACGGCAGATACGGCGGTAGCTACGCCCCTGCTCACGTAGTACACCCATTCCAGTCCAACCGTGCAATTGTTTAAAAAAAATCCTCGACTTTGTAAATCTGGAAATTCAGTCTTCAATGTGCTATGTATAATGAACCATTTCTGACTGTCATTTATGACGCGCCTGGCGGTCTACTCTTTAGGTCTATCCACGAATGTAAGGGCCAGTGCTAAAGTAGTTAATCCGTCAAAACAAGAGTCAAATTATTTTTTTTCGGACAGAAAACTGTTTTAGGATGTCATAGATTTTTTATTATTGATGGGGATAGTAATACCACTTACTTGAGTTCGATTGTAAGCATATCGTCATAGTGCGATACTTCGTCATCGCGTGCACTACTGCACAAGCAGTCATGCAACACTTGATCAGTTGATCACTACCGTTTCTCAACTAATAAATAAACCAATTAATATCTCTACTTCTTTACATAGTATAAAACACAGTCGATTCCTGCTTCTGTACGCTTAGATCTTTTAAACTCCGCAACGGATTTTAATGCAGTATTCATCAATAGACAGTGATTCAAGAGGAAGGTTTATATGTATAATACGCGGACGAAGCCGCTGGCAAAAGTTAGTTAGAAATAAATCTGTCTTTATCATTCAAATTGAACTACCATCTCTTACTAAATCGTTAATTTAAATATCATCTTCTTCCCTCATAAATTCTATTCGGGATCTGCGCAATACCTTCATTCTTTATCTTTTTCCGTCACAGCCTTCAGATTTCAAATAATATCGTAATTCTAAAAATACTATGAACATTACTGATGCATTTCAAATTTCATTCCTGGGTTTTATTCTCAAACCCTCTAGAATTTCTTGGCAGCTGCCCGTAGTCTGGATGTATGCAGGCCGGTTTATGGCAATAGGCCTCCTTTTACATGGGACTCAAACATAACTGTCACTAATGTCATCTGTCAGTCACGAAGAATGGCGGGACACAGGTAAAGTGAGGCAGTTTTGCACATAAGCGCGTCGTGTGGTAGTGTGTCAGTGGAGTGAAATAGATGTTTAGATGGCAAAACACTTTTCATTTCATTTCAGCGCCTCACATGATGCATGTGTTAGAAAGAGAGTACATACTATGTATAGATGAGGCATGATCAACCTATAATGTTGCCACTGCTGGGGTACAGGCCTGCTCTTTGTGAGAGAGGGTGGGCCGTATTCCACCCGGACGGTGCATCCATACCGGTCGAACTAGCGGCTAACTTGAGGGCGGCCTATGTCCAGCAGTGGACGTCTTTCGGTTGAAATGATGACGATGATAAGTGTTCAGTTACTTGTTACTAGAAAATTACAATATAAAATCGTCAAACAATAAAAGTCATGTCATAAAATGATAGGTACTTTAATTATAATTTAATCGTTACTGTAATGCCTATGTAATAAACATTTGTTTTGGTTATTGAAAAACCACAAATCATAACTTGCTTGTTTTAATTAACTACTTTTCGCCTATAATCGTTGTTAGTGATAGTGGTCTTTTAAGCCACAATAAAAACCATTTTAGAACAATTTAAAACGTATAATTACATCGTTAAAGCATATAAAATCTAAGAAATGTTTTAAGTATTGTTAATAATTCTGCATTTAATTTCATGAGAAACTAAGATAAGATTTTTGTATTTCGAATTGGAAATGATTATTCGTTTAGAAATACTGAGACAGTTTAGAATAATAATTAAAATTGGAAGATTAATTTTATATGGTACAGACGCCATCACATCAAGCTACTACAATCTGTCAGATTTCTTTGATAGATTTTCGTTGGGAAAAATTGACAGTTTCGGGTAGCTTGACCTGGTGGCGTCTGTACTTCATATTCCAACAAATCCACACTATCCACACTAATATTATAAATGCAAAAGTAACTCTGTCTGTCTGTCGGTCTGTTTGTCTGTCTGTCTGTCTCGCTTTCCTGCGAAAACTACTGAACCGATTTAAATGAAATTTGGTACACAGATAGTTTAGAGCCTGAGAAAGGACATAGGCTACTTTTTATCCCGATAGTATGTTCCCGATGTCCGTTTCCACCGCGCGGCCTACTCTTAAAATTTGATGAAATTTTGCCAGGAATTAGTTGTAATTTGTTACAATACACACCTCTTTTCCTGAATTTGTTACAAAAAAAACAAAGACGCTACGACCAAAAACAGTTGGCCGCTAGCACCGCCACTTGCCGTAGTGACCGCCCGTGATTACACAGAAACTAAATAATGCAGATAGGCGAATGATACATCAAAAGAAAGGTCTTAATTTGTTGTATTTGTTACAAAAATAAAAATCATCAAAACTTAAATATACAAAAAGTTATGCTATATTTAGTTTTCAGGTTAAGTGTAGGTACGTATCTCACAATAAAATCAAATTAATAGAGGCTAATGTGTATGGACAATTAGTTGCTAATTTGTTGCAGCAAATAAACAAGAAAAATACTAGAAAATAGGTTCAATATTTTTTTTACAGTCGATTTTAGTTGGCCGCGATATTTTTAAAATTATTCTAAAATTGAAATAAGTACCTGTAAGAAATTGTGTTTACATTCTGTCTTACATTAGTTTCAGTTAATTTATAAATGTTATGGTAGTTTATTTAAAAAAAAAATATTTTGTCGACTTATATTACTTGATTTTTGCCTGTATACTGATTTTGAATAAAGCAATTTTTATCGATTTGTGAATTTAACTTTTATAAAGTATGCTATAGGATGTCTTAAAGAGTATCACCCCAAAAAATTAAGATAAGACTACCGAACATTCCAATAATGGCGATTCAGTCTCACTTTATTATGAAAATTTATGGTCACTCTACTCTAATACAGTTTCATACTACTATATTTTAGTGAATATCTCCTAAAATATAAAGCCTGTATTTATATTCGCCACATTTATCCAAACTAGGCTATGATACCTGTCGATTAGTACTAAAACTAAGCTTGAACCTACTATTAATAACAAAATAAACGCCATTGTATTTTAGGCATATTGCCGTCCGCGCGGCCAACTAAAATCGACTGTAAAAAAATATTGAACCTATTTTCTAGTATTTTTCTTGTTTATTTGCTGCAACAAATTAGCAACTAATTGTCCATACACATTAGCCTCTATTAATTTGATTTTATGGTGAGATACGTACCTACACTTAACCTGAAAACTAAATATAGCATAACTTTTTGTATATTTAAGTTTTGATGATTTTTATTTTTGTAACAAATACAACAAATTAAGACCTTTCTTTTGATGTATCATTCGCCTATCTGCATTATTTAGTTTCTGTGTAATCACGGGCGATCACTACGGCAAGTGGCGGTGCTAGTGGCCAACTGTTTTTGGTCGTAGCGTCTTTGTTTTTTTTTGTAACAAATTCAGGAAAAGAGGTGTGTATTGTAACAAATTACAACTAATTCCTGGCAAAATTTCATCAAATTTTAAGAGTAGGCCGCGCGGTGGAAACGGACATTGTTCCCGCGGGATAAATTCCGACCTCCACGCGGGCGAAGCCGCTGGCAAAAGCTAGTTGCTTATAAGATACATTGTAGGGACACGAACGAAATTGTTACTCTTGTTAAAAATCCTAAACATTTTAAATTCTAGTAGATTCGCTTGTCGTTTCTCGCTACTGTACGCCGTTGTACGCACGGCTACATATCAAGCTATCATTTCCAGTATCAACTGAGCTTAAATTGTATGAGATTTCCGTATATTGAGAGGTCAGCTTAAAATGGAAATGCATAGCTTGGTACTAGCCGTGTGTACGTTTTACAGCGTCAATTATAAAGTGCATCCACCATTGTTAGACGCAAGTCCGTAATTTGTGAGTAATTATCGTTTCACAGTGACTGCGTTTAGATAGTTTATACCTAAGTGTTTCTCCATGAATGTAGGTAGTCACCTAAGTTTTACCAGAAGTTAAGTTTAGAAGACAAATGGAACATGGGACACAAACCTTCTATCTGTGAGGAGTGGGCCGTAATCTACCAGGCAGACCCAGTGCGGGTTGGTAGATTTAACATATCTTCGAATTTTTGGTTCTAAGACATGTCAGTTTCCTCACAATCGGGTGGCCTAGTGCGGGTTGGTAGATTTCACATATCTTCGAATTTTTGGTTCTAGGACATTCCGGTTTCCGAACAATGTTTTCCTTCTCTGTTTTGGGAACTTCGGTGTAAAGCAGACTAAACATAATGTTCTAAATATTCAAAGATTTCTTTTAGGTATCGAGTAAATGTTGCCGATATGATAATTCATTTAATCGTAGTGGAATGTTCTCTTGAAAGATTATCATCATCATTTCAGCCGTAAGACGTCCACTGCTGGACATAGGCTTCCCCTAATTTAGCATTACCATACCTAATAGCCACGCTTGTCAGACAGTTTGGCGATCGCAGTATGGTGGTATAATGCATAGAGATCGCTGCTACCCATTGCTCTCTTCTTGAAAATTACGCAACTTGATATAAAAGCTGTTTTATTTTCTTAAATGGCCTTCTTTCACTTTTCATGTTTGCCTTAATATCCGACATACCGTACCACAGGAACAATACAAACAATATCTATTGTAGTTTGCTCTTGCCAACAACGGATTGCGACAAATATTGTCGCTTAGGTCCGTAACGGTATGACCTCAAGTATGTACTACATACCATATGAGGTCATACCGTAACGTTTGAACTTGACCTCCATATGTCAGCACAAATATAATTAGTTTATTTTTAATTTGGTTCCCGAACAGCTACTGAAACCTGACACATTCACGGTCACATGAACACTTGCGCAACGTTGATTTATGTTTGATATTTTAAATTAAATAAGGCACTGTCTAAACGTAGAACACCGTAAACCGCACGTAAATTAATAAATTTGTTTTTTTCGCTCAGTATTACATTCAAGAAAAATGTAGTGTATTGTCAAAAGTTCAAAGAAATAAATGATCATAAAACAATCTTAAAAGAGAGGTAGTTTTTTTTTATTTCGTCGCATAATTGTCAAAATTGTAAGCATAAACTACTATTTTATGTCTTTATAGGAAAAATAAATATGTAATGATGATAAAGAAAATTTAATCAACTAATGAAATGCCTTAAAATTATTCCCCAGAGCTTTGCATTTCGTTTTTAATTTAATGAAAACTGCAAAATTACTTGCATTTTGGTGGTCATTCGACTCAAGTCAACGCATCGCCATTTTGAACGTTATTGTTGCCGCGATACCCTAATGTCAAATTCTTAAAACATTTGCTACTAACTTAAGGCGCAGTAAGCGCCTTAAGTTAAACTGTTCTGTTTTAGAGGAGAAAAAAAAAAGCAACCCACCGAGGTCTTATGTAAAGTCTGAGCGGGCTGGGGCTGCCTTAAAGCGGCTCCTGCCCAATCTGGGGGGTCCAAACGCCTCCTGCCGGAGGCTCTACACGGGGGTCGTGCGGTCCATGGCCCTCTACGGGGCACCGGTGTGGGCGCCCTCATTGAGGCTGCGCCCAGCGCGCCGGTTGAGTGCGGCCCAGAGGGTCATGGCCATCCGGTTAATCCAAGGATACCGCACGGTCTCCTGCGAGGCAGCGAGCCTCCTTGCCGGAGTGCCGCCATGGGATCTGGAGGCAAAGGTCCTCGCCCACATGTGGGAGTGGCGCGAGGAGGCGAAACGCCGGGGCGAAACTCCGCTGCCGCGACAAATCACGGCACGGCGGACAGAGCTCCGGTGTGATCTCATGGCGACATGGCGGGTACGATTGTCGCAACCCAGTGCTGGGCACGCCACAATTGCGGCGGTAAGTCCCCTCTTTGAGGAGTGGATAGAGAGGCGTCACGGCGTCCTCACCTTCCGCCTGACGCAGGTTCTCACCGGGCATGGGTGCTTCGGTGGGTTCCTGTTCAGGATAAAGCGGGAGGATACGTCCGGGTGTTTCCATTGCGAGGATCGTCTGGAGGACACGGTGGAGCATACGGTGGAGGTGTGCCCTGCCTGGGCGGAGCACCGCCGTGTCCTCGTGGAGGCGATCGGCGGCGGCGACCTCTCGCGTCCGGCCCTGGTGCGAGCCATGGTACGGAGCGAGAGGGAATGGGAAGCCGTCACCTCTTTCTGCGAAGCAGTAATGCTCGCGAAGGAGGAGGCGGGGCGCGTGAGGGAGTGGCAGTCTCTGCGCCCTCACGTCCCTAGCCGCCGCAGGAGGAGACGCCCCGGGCGTCGGGAGTCCATAGCGGACTCCCGGCCACCGTAGGCGCGAGCTTGCGGGTGGCGAGCAATGGGTAGCTCGCCGCCCGGTAAGGACCAAGCTCGGGTCGATGGCGCGTTGTGTTCCACGCGCGCCTCAAAGAGATGTCAGCAGCGCTGAAGGGGTCTTCTAGGACCGATGCCTGCCGGGGTCGCGTGATTGTTCGAAAGAGATACCGTGACCCTGGCACATGGGCAACTGAAGGAACACGGGTGGGTTTTAGTCAGTAAAAGTCTGACACGCCCTCCCGCTCCGCCCAGAGCGGGAGAAGTCATTTGATGATTTCCCATCCTGAAAAAAAAAAAAAAAAAAAAAGGCCAGACTTTCGTCTGAATCTAAATATAAATCCATACTATCTAATATTGCATTGGAATTAAGTCGATATATTGTAATCATTATTGACTTGTTGTATAATAAAGTTCAACACAACAACTTTCAGTGAATGTGAAATGTAAAACGACGTTACGAATTTACTGAAACCACCGGAAGGTCGGTTTGGCTGATTGCTGTGACTTTAACAGAACGTCCGAAAGATTCGTTCGTGATGCCTATCATAGTAGTTTAGAACAGCGTCGCATCGATGCGTTCATGATACGTTGCATCATTTTGCATCGACGACAGCTGTCTTCAGATGACCGCGTCTAGTCTAGTCTGCTCGCGATAAACCTTTCTTTTGATGTATCATCCGCCTATTTGCATTATTTAGTTTCTGTGTAATCACAGACGATGACTACGGCAAGTGGCGGTTCTAGCGGCCAACTATTTTTGGTCATAGCGTCTTAGTTTTTTTGTAACAAATTCAGGAAAAGAGCTGTGTATTGTAACAAATTACCTCTAATTCCTGCCAAAGTTTCATCAAATTTTATGAGTTGGCCGCGCGGTTGAAATGCACATGTCATTTGAGATTTGTGGTCAAAAATGGACAAGGATCTTTTGACAATAAGATGCTCTGTTACCACATATCAAGGTGGTAATTTGAGAGGTGGGAAGATGGGGAGCTACTCGTACCTGTATAAAAGAAAGGTTTACAGTATCGGCCCTAACTTACGAGTTGTAGGTCGTGAGTTCCAATGCAGGCAGGCGCTTTATTTTGTGTAAATTTCATCACCACTGCTGTCAAAACGGTAAAGGAAAACATGGTGAGGAAACCGGCATGTCGAAGATCCAAGAATGTGAAGACACGTGACATCTACCAACCCGCACTGGGTGGTAGACTAGGATTCACTCCCTCTCACCAAGATGAGGCCTATGTACCAGGAGTGGGAACGGTATAGGCTGAGTATACTATTCAGGAGTGTTGCACAATTAATTGGACGTAGTTAAGCAAAAAGGATCCAATCCACACCTAACTGTGTGTGGATAAGTGTCCTTTTCGCTTAACTGCGTCCAATTGTGCCAATTCGAATAAGTTTCTTTTAAAGTTTTCAGGAAACGAACCTCAGACAAACAGATGGTCATTGAAAACTTGGACACGTGGAGTTTCGAACTATGAGGACGGCCGACTCGAATGGTTCAATTTATGAACCACTAGCTTTTGCCCGCGGCTTCGCCCGCGTGGATGTCGGAAATTCATGCATATATTTTTCTAAAACAAAAGATTTTTTCTAAAATAAAAGTAGCCTAAGTTACTCCTTATTACATCAGCAACCTGCCAATAAGTCCTGTCAAAATCGGTTCAGCCATTTCAGAGATTAGCCGAAACAAACAGACAAACACACAGACAGAAGTTTAAAAAAATGTTTTTTTGGTGTAAGTACCGTATTTATTTTCCTTTTTTACAAAAAGACACTTCAGTTTTATTTATTTGTATAGAGTATAGATTTGAGTTGGCCGTCCTCATTACAGACGTCGCGGTCGTGAGATCTTCATCAAAGCAGCTAACAGCTTAGCCATGATTTAAGGTTACATTGTGCTGGAGATTTACCTTTGGAACAGCTCTATTGGAGCAAACGATTAGATGAAGTGCTACAATTAATTTTGTTTGGTTAGTGAATTAGTCAGAGGACGTTAATTAGGCTTAGATTATATAAGGAATATGTTTTTAAATTCGTTGTTCAGTATAGTCATTATAGTAAGTTCACCTCGAAATTCGAGATACCCAGCTGTAAGTCTGTAAATACTTGTATATTGACACCCTAAAAGTTGTCTCAAAACCTACATATGGTAGGGTGTAAGCAACTATTAAATTTCAAGGTCAAAGGTCACAAAAATCTGTACTTTGCGCTTTTTTTGGAAATATCTCATTTCCTATGGGTTTTTTGCTATTTGTATTTATTATCAATATTGTAGAATACAAAATTCTCTACAAATTTTGTTTAAAAAAATTTTATACGGTGAACCGTTTTCGAGATAGAGGGTGGAGAGCGCGCGGTCACAGCATCACTTCAGGTCAACCGGTGCTTCCGGTCGAAAACGTGCCATATATAGTTGATGAACTATCGATAAATCAATGATTAAAAATATTTGTCAATTTTTATTAACTATTATATTATATTTTATCATTTTTTTCCTAACTTATCCACTTTTTATTCAGTATTAATTTATTTAACAACACTTACCTGCCCATGTAATTGCAGAATTGTTAATGAAAATATAGGAATTATATTTGAATGTTAACCTAATTAATATTAATAACTTCTTACATGATGAACAAAAAAACAAATAAATTATGAATTAATCTTTTTATTAAAAAAATATCATTGAATACATTTATTTTTATTGAAAGTAAAAAAATGGAATAAAGGGTACAAAAACTACAATTTATAATTTTAATCATCTTCTTCCTCTTCATCGTCGTCTTCTGGCTGCTGGTAAATTTCAAACTGGTCTTCATTATCGTCATCAACGACATTTGTCTCAAGTTCTTCCATGATTTCGGGGTCAAAGGTTCCATCTTCGTTAATGTCGCTCTGATATGGTAGAGTATTGAGACAAGCTTGCCCACTACATTAGCAACAAGCTAAAGAGCATTGCAAGCCCGCTTTCCTGCATCCGCATCGCGAACCACAACCACTCTTGCAGTTGCAGAAAATTGTATTTAGCAAATCTTCTGGAGCAGGTGGTAAAATTGTCATGATAGGCTCCAGAAAATCGTTTCGCATTGCCCAACCCCATACCTGGGGTTCCAAATCATGTCCTAACCAAGTTTGAACTTGATAATATACACGGTTGAAATGTTGTTACCATATCAGTATTATTGAATTGATATAGATTTAATGCATGAAGAAAATGATAAAATATAATATAATAGTTAATAAAAATTGACAAATATTTATAATCATTGATTTATCGATAGTTCATCAACTATATATGGCGCGTTTTCGACCGGAAGCACTGGTTGACCTGAAGTGATGCTGTGACCGCACGCTCTCCGCCCTCTACCTCGAAAACGGTTCACCGTATAAAAATTTTTTTAAACAAAATTTGTAGAGAATTTTGTATTCTACAATATTGATAATAAATACAAATAGCAAAAAACCCATAGGAAATGAGATATTTCCAAAAAAAGCGCAAAAAACAGATTTTTGTGACCTTTGACCTTGAAATTTAATAGTTGCTTACACCCTACCATATGTAGGTTTTGAGACAACTTTTAGGGTGTCAATATACAAGTATTTACAGACTTACAGCTGGGTATCTCGAATTCCGAGATTCTTACCTAATTTAAGCTTAAATGACTGGACTAGTACGTAATGTACAAAATGGCAGTTTTAGTTCATAAGTTTTGTGGTCAGCTTTGGCTTGAAACAAAGGAGAAAAAAACTGATATCTCCTGGACTGGGGAAAAGCCGATGATCTAAATAATAAATAAAAACTTTATTCAGTTTACATAAATACAAAAAAATAATAATAAAAAATATTTAAAAAAAAATACAAAAAAAAAATAATAAAAAATATTTAAAAAAATAGTAACTGATAATACCCTATGATAAGACACCTATGTCTAAAGGGATAGATTAGATGATCTGCTGAAAATACCTTTCAATTGAGTTACTTGTATCCAGTTGATGTCATATACTCGTAGATATTGTAGAAAGAAAGAATAAGAAATAAGTAAGTAGTTAAGTACTAGTTACTCAGGGGTATGGTTCCCTAGAAACGGTAGGAGCGTTGGCAGACCAATAGCTAGGTAGATGAATGACCTACAGACGATCGCGGGGCAGACCTCTAAACTAGATAATTGCGAAACACACTTTCAATCACAATTATCCATTCCGGCATATTTTTGAAAAAATTGTCAGCTGAACAACGTAAATAACTTTATGAATATTGATGAACTGTGAAAGTCATTCTCACTGTTATGTGTTACGTAATTACCTGCCCTGCGGTATGAGACTTGCACAGACTAGGGAAACATAGCACAAAAGGGAAGACTATTACATACAACAGTGGGTGGAACAATGCTGCTATAATGATGATTATTCGAGTCCAACATCATCGTCATTTCAGCCGAAAGACGTCCACTGCTGGACATAGGCCTCCCCAAGCACCGCCACTTCGACCGGTTATGTGCTTCCCGCATCCAGCGGATTTCTGCAGCCTTCACAAGGTCATCGGTCCACCTTGCGTAAGGCCTTCCAACTCTACGTCTTCCGGCACGCGGTCGCCACTCCAGAACCTTTCGGCCCCATCGGCCATCCGTTCTGCGAGCAATGTGCCCTGCCCTCTGCCACTTCAGTTTAGCAATTCTTCGGGCTATGTCCTTGGTTCTCCTACGGATCTCTTCATTTCTGATTCGATCGCGTAGGGATACTCCAAGCATAGCCCTTTCCATCGGCCTTTGGGTGACTTTCAGCCTTCTAATAAGGTCCATTGTGCGACCACGTTTCAGTTCCATAAGTCATCACTAAGTCATCGAGTCGAACTGAAACAATAATATTAAGATATTTTATCAGTGGGCGTGCCGATATAATGACGCAAGGACTCGAGCAATATACCATATTTCAAAACAAAAGCTGATTATAATAATCATACACCTTACGCAAGTCAGTCTACATGACTTTTTCTTAATTGCTTAACTTTTTAAACAAATTATTTATGACAAAGTGCAAACTTGGCCCCAATTAGTACATAAGTGCAAATATTATAAAATAACTATGACGCGCCGAGTTTATTTTAACATTACAAAGTCCTTGTTTTAATGTAGGTACTATTACCTACTCTTTGCATTAACACAGGGTCAAGATTTATGCGTGTGAAACCACAGGGCGCAGCTAGTATTTTTAATAGTTCACAATCTTGGTCTAGACTTCTAGAGGGATTGCGATTCAATGCGCGTGGCACCGAAGGCATGCCGCCTTTAGTGGCACGTGGCAAAATAATTTGGGCACGGCAGCCAATTGAGAATCGAATTTTCTACTTATTCATGTCGATATTATCAGAAAGAGACTCAGCGAGTCTCTCAATCCGTTTGTCAGATGATTCTAGTCAGCTTGCAGTCTGCTTACAGTAACAAAATATGAACATGATATAAATTATTTGGCTTCTAGTTTTCAAAAGCAGATGTAAAACAAAGTAATTGGTTATTCATTGGTTACATTAATTTAAATGAATGAAAGAAAACATAAGTATATTGTGTGTAAAGGTATTTTTAGGTTTGAAAAAAAGAGTACTTATGTACCTACATATTCTTGTGAAAGTACCCACAGTCCCACATATTTCTAGAAGACACATAGTCAAGATTTTTTCATTAAAAAAACACGGCCTCTCTCCTGAGCAGAATAAGAGGCAGTCATAATACCATCCTGAAGAATGTTGTAGCAGACATTTTGTCTGAAGACTTATACCTTAGTGGCCATTTGTTATGTCTAGTTGCTGGGTGGTCTTCTCATTAATTTGTCTTTAGATTAAGTTACTAACAATAGTGTTCTAACCAATTTGTTTCTAAGAATTTATGGATTTTAGCTGTCTGAATTTAATGATTTTATTTATTGATTTAATGTATATTTATTTGGAAAAAATGGCGTAGATGTAACTATAGAGGATCGTCAACCCAACACCATATCAATCACAATCTGAAACATTTTGAGGGATAATGGTACCGATTCCCTTGTTCACAAACTAAACTAAATTTAAGTTCAGTGCATATTTTTCTTTGTATTTCATTATGAAGAGGACAAAAGAAAAATTTAAGTTTAGTCCTGTCAAATTAATCAGCGCCTGTCACTACTCCATACAAGTTTAGACGTGATTAAAAACTTGCCTACTAAAATTACGTCAATTTTCGTCAAGCGCTGATTAATTTGACAGGACTAAACTAGAATTTATCTTCTGTCCTTTCCTTAATGAAATAGAAAGAAAAAGATGCACTGAACTTAAATTTAGTTTAGTTTGTGAATAAGGGAATCGGCACCGTTGCTAATCTATTTATTTATGTTGGGAAAAAATGTTGTGTTACGCAATGACCCTGCTGGTGTAGTAGTTTCTGGTGCAATTGCTGCATAGGGTCAAATTATAAACTCGCCCTATTATACTAACTAAATCTAGTCGGGTTCGATAGCATAACTCGCCCTAAAAATAACAACATCAAGCCTGTATTTCCTCCAGAAAGGGACGGCAGAGGTTTAAAAGTACCTATAGCAAATTTGTATTTCGCCATGTAAAAGAGGGAGATTGTAAAGTCTTAACTCTGAGCTGATAGATCAGATACCACTTCATAGCCAGAGATTTAATACTACTTACTTTGTGAAAACTGATACATGTACTGCAATCATCATCATCAGTCCACTGCCACACCCAGGGACCACCCAGGGAGGTATGTGTCCCACTGCTGGGACACATAACTCCTCTCGTGAGAGGGAGTAGGCCTTAATCCACCACGCGGGCCCAGTGCGGGTTGGTAGATGTCTCATGTCTTCGAATTTTTGGTTCCAAGACATGCCGATTTCCTCACGATGCGCGATGTTTTCCTTCAACGCGACGTTAAGGGAGCATGGAGATGAAATAATTTACACAAAGTAAAGCGCCTGCTTGAGTTCGAGCTCACGACCTACTTCTCGTAAGTCGCGGCCGTTACCACTGGGCCACCACTGCTCATCAATAAAGAATTATATAATACTAGCTTTTGCCAGCGGCTTCGCCCGCGTGGAGGTCAGAAATTATCCCGCGTGAACATACTACCGGGATAAAAAGTAGCCTATGTCCTTCCTCAGGCTCTAAACTATCTGTGTACCAAATTTCATTTTAATCGGTTCAGTAGTTTTAGCAGGAAAGCGAGACAGACAGAGTTACTTTTGCATTTATAATATTAGTGTGGACTAGCTTTTGCTCGCGGCTTCGCTCGCGTGGATGTCGGAAATTATCGCAAGAGGACTACGTACTACCGCGGTAAGAATGTGTGAAAAAAAAGTAACTAATGTTACTTCTAATACCTCCAAGAATATGTGTACAAAATTTCATGATGATCGGTTATGTAGTTTTCGCGTGAAAGCGTAACAAACAAACTTACATTCACACTTATAATATTAGTAGGGATTATATTATTTATAGTGCGTGGTAACTTCACAAGTGACTGTTAATCTATACTAATATTATAAAGCTGAAGAGTTTGTTTGTTTGTTTGTTTGTTTGATTGAACGCGCTAATCTCAGGAACTGCTGGTCCGAATTGAAAAATTCTTTTTGTGTTGGGTAGCCTATTTATCGAGGGAGGCTATAGGTTATATAACATTACGCTACAACTAAAAGGAGAGGAGCAGTAATGAAAAATGTCGCAAAAACGGGGAAAATTTATTCCTTTTGAGAGTTTCCGTTGCGTGCGCTGCGTAAACGGTTAAAGTAACGCAAAAATTATGTATGACGGAATTGTTCCTTTTAAAAAGTTCTAAAAAAAAGTCCACGAGAGCATATGTCTATCTTTTAAGGTTGACTCACTATAACTCAAAAGGAGCGAGCAGCAACGAAAAATGGACGAAAACTAGCAGGCAAATCGATGCGACGGGAAGGGTCAGGGGAGCAAAAATTTGACGCGGACGAAGTCGCGGGCAGAAGCTAGTTACCTCATAAGGCGACAACGACTACGCGAGGTACGGTTCGCAAAGAATAATATTTATATATTTAAATATTTGCACGTTAATTTACCGCGAGCTTTAAAAAGTAAGTGAACTAG
The DNA here is from genome assembly GCA_932294355.1 of Aporophyla lueneburgensis. NCBI lineage: Eukaryota > Metazoa > Arthropoda > Insecta > Lepidoptera > Noctuidae > Aporophyla > Aporophyla lueneburgensis. The sequence goes on along the minus strand of OW028739.1, from coordinate 6,371,101 downwards.
AAAAACTTTCGCAAGCATCTCTACTCTAGAGTAAATAATCACAGAGCAAATTTTAGTCCATCTTAGCATTAGGTAATGTCTTGAAATATTGCAGATTAAAGAAAAATAAGTGGGTAGAGATAAGAATAGCGGAAAGACGAGGCTGCATATCAAAACATATGAAAAAGCAGCAAGAATTCATGCAATGTTGTTTAGGTAGCTTGATTTTGTTGCCATTCTGTTATAGATATCCTTAATCTGGTCAACATGGACAGTTCAGTACCAAAAGCCTTCATCCAGCTAATTACTATCACACTTTTCTAAGTCTTCAATAAAAAAAAGTGGTGGATGGAAGTCGATGCAGATATTCGAGTTGGTACCAGATGGAGACGACCTTGGCCTGTATTCCAGATTACTACGTAGGTAGAGTCTACGTAGAGTAGAGTCTTTCTATAAGTGAAAAGAACCGGCCAAGTGCGAGTCGGACTCGCGCACCAAGGGTTCCGTACAAACCTGTAGGTATTCTCGGTTTATGCATTAGGTTTTATGTTTATGTTATTAAATGTTTTTTTTTTTAATTTTTATATTTGAGTTGATTGAATGAAAGGTAAATTGCGGTTTACGATTTATGACGTATTAAAAAAAAAAAACTACTTTCTAGATCTCGTTCAAATCAATTTTCGGTGGAAGTTTACATGGTTATGTACATCATATATTTTTTTTAGTTTTATCATTCTCTTATTTTAGAAGTTACGGGGGAGGGGGGACACATTTTACCACTTTGGAAGTGTCTCTCGCGCAAACTATTCAGTTCAGAAAAAAATGATATTAGAAACCGCAATACCACTTTTGAAGACCTATTCATAGAGTTCATTCACACGTATGAGTTCCATTAAAAAAAAATGAGTTTTAGTTCTAAGTATGGGGAACCACAAAATTTATTGTTTATTTTCTATTTTAGTGTGAAAATGTTAATGCGGTTTACAGAATACATCTACTTACCAAGTTTCAACAGCATAGCTCTTATAGTTTCGGAAAAAAGTGGCTGTGACATACGGACGGACAGACAGACATAAAGAATCTATAAGGGTTCCGTTTTTTGCCATTTGGCAACGGAACCCTAAAATGCGTGAGATTAAAGCTGTGGAGGAGGAATAATTAAAAACCGGCCAAGTGCGAGTCGGACTCGCGCACCGAGGGTTCCGTACAAACCTGTAGGTATTCTCCGTTTAAAAATATTTTTTTATTTTTATTTTTATATTTTAGTTGATTGAATGTAAGGTAAATTACTGTTTACGATTTATGACGTTTTAAAAAAAAACTACTCACTCGATCTCGTTCAAACCAATTTTCGGTGGTAGTTTACATGGTAATGTACATCATATATTTTTTTTAGTTTTATCATTCTCTTATTTTAGAAGTTACGAGGGACACACATTTTACCACTTTGGAAGTGTCTCTCGCGCAAACTATTCAGTTTAGAAAAAAATGATATTAGAAACCTCATTACCATTTTTGAAGACCTATTCATAGATACCCCACACGTATGGGTTTGATGAAAAAAAACATTTTTGAGTTTCAGTTCTATGTATGGGGAACCCCAAAAATTATTGTTTTTTTTCTACTTTAGTATGAAAATCTTAATGCTATTCACAGAATACATCTACTTACCAAGTTTCAACAGCATAGCTCTTATAGTTTCGGAATAAAATGGCTGTGACATACGGACGGACGGACAGACAGACAGACAGACAGACAGACAGACAGACAGACAGACAGACAGACAGACATGACGAATCTATAAGGGTTCCGTTTTTTGCCATTTGGCAACGGAACCCTAAAAAGATGTTGCTAAAAGTTTGATATTTTCAATCGACATTGTCGATGATCGATCGATCGATCTTACTCGGTCTCGGAAGATAGTATCGTAATTTTATAACAATAATGAAACAATCAAAATATTTTTATTTCACATAAACCTACATGGGCGCTTATGAAACGTCGAAGCTAGGTGCATGGCTCCAATTTATTTATTTCTATGGACAAGAGCCGGTAAGAAACTTCATAAAAACACAGTATGTATGCAAAATTATTATTTTAACTTCATTTACATATTATAATAGATCAACTACAAAATGTGCTAAGGACGCTATCATGACAGATAACCGTAATAGGCGATTTGGGCAGTGAATCGTATCAACATAAACAACGTACCGTACGAACTACAACTGGTCGGGTATGTTAACATTTCCTTCCAAATGTCTGTTTTCTCTAGCTGGAAATATTTTGACAGACCACAATAGATCAGATCCTGTGCGTGAGTTGGAATCAGTAATGTAAAACAAGTTTTATACTTTTCTTAATTAATAATGTAATATTGAAAACAGATGTTAGAAATGGAATGCTAACATACACGACAAGTTGTAGTTCTTTTGCTGGGTTCTTCTCTATAGTACCCGTACATCTAACTTCTGACGTTTCCCGTGGCCATATAAGTTTATGTTAAATCAAATATTTTGAGTTTGTAAAAGACAAAATTGAATTGTCCAGCCCTTTTTTTTTTCTGGATGGGAAATCATCAAGGCGTGTCAGACTTTTACTGACTAAAACCCACCCGTGTTCCATCAGTTGCCCATGTGCCAGGGTCACGGTATCTCTTTCGAACAATCACGCGACCCCGGCAGGAAGTTGTAGTTCTTACGGTACGTTGTTTAAGTTTTAGTTGATACGAATTTTTCATACGATCTTATAGGCGCATACGATTCGATTTGGTTAAGATCGTATCCTGTTGAATCGATTGAAAAAAAATCGGTAGATCGTATGGTCATGAATCGATCTTCTGAAAGATCGATTCAGATCCTGCATCCCTAGTATCAGTGTGTAGTACATATTGTGAATTAGATTTTGCGGTGTAAAGAAATTGTCCATGCATAAGGCATTATTTAATGAGATTGGGTTTATTATCCAGCATAGGACCCACTGCTGTATTGACCCACAACAGGAGCCATGGAGCGCCGAATTCTAGTGGTTCGCAGTTCAGACCGTATCCTTATACGGTCTGAACACAACACTGCACACCATGGCAACGAACTCAGACCATGGTCACGAGCGTTACCCACAAAGCTGCTCAGCTTAAGTGGGATTGGGCCGCACATGTCTGCTGCAAATTAAAAGACAAAGGGGCTAAAAGAAAAAACGTTTGCGTCCCAGTAAACGCACGAGTTAATTGTACATTTTTTTTTAACCTTTACTATACTCCATAGGTTTAGGTAGAAAATACAACGAGATAACGTTTATCTCGTTGTATTTTCTAAAAGGTTTGGGGAACCTGTCTTTCTGGGCTCATAACAAGGACAGATTACAAGATATTATATTATTATAATAAATCTAACTAAAAAAATTTGCTCAAGCAGTTACATCTACGAAGAGGAGTTTAAGAATAAATGATAAAGTTGAACATCCAACTAATATTATAAATGCGAAAGTTTGTATGTACGGATGTATGGATGTGTGGATGTTTGTTACTCTTTCACGCAAAAACTACTGAACGGATTTGGATGAAATTTGGAATATAGTTAGTTTATAACCTGGATTAACACATAGGCTACTTTTTATCCCGGTAGTATGTTCCCGTGGGATAATTTCCAACCTCCACGCGGGCGAAGCCGCTGGCAAAAGCTAGTACTATAACAAAAGAGGAAACTATCGTGTGATCGAAAATAAATTTAATTTTGTTACAACGTATTTTAAAGAAGAAAGTGTCAACTATAAAAACCCTTTTTACGATTTGTTTACCCTTTTTTAACGGCTTATGTTTAACTTACCACCAGATATAGTAACATATAACAGACAAAAGTAGTAAATGATCACCAAAATTAAACCCGCGTTTTAATGTAAAATTATCAGCCCCGGATCTTGAATTTTTTCGAGGCGGGGCAAAAACTGAAAATACCGCTGATCTGTTTCCCGTCTATATTTTTACCTTTATCATCATCATTATTTCAGCCATCAGATGCCTAATAGTCTAGTCAACAAGTTCAAAAACAAGAAAAATAGAGATAAAGGTCCAAAAATATGAGCGATGGCTCATTCGATTCGGAATCACCTCTAGAAAAATGTTTTTGAAGGATTTTGGTACAGGTAAAAAATTGCAATTGTTATTAACAAAATAAGATGAAAAAAATGATATTTCGTTTTTTGTCTTTATTATTATTGACCATACTAGTCTTATAATATATACATAATTTAAAATCTAAGTAAAAAATATGTACATGTATATACAATATAAAAATAAATGATCATAAAGCATCAAAATATTCGTCTGCATTGTTTTCAACAGGAAACGTGCCCAAAAGGCTGGCAGCATTGCCACGTTGTATGGCAATGCTGATTCTTTGACCAAAAAATAGGCCAGCCCTCTGGTCACGTGAAGAGTCGACTAGCCGCTTGGCAATGTCTCGGAATACTATGTGAGCACTCGGACCCCATGGCCCTAGAGTTTCGTACGCAACGTACTTATTGTGGTGACTAAATATTAAGTTTACTTAATTATAGCTATTAGCCGGGTGGACCACGACACTATCGGCAACAATGGTCATTCCGTCAGGTCTCTTCCCATCATCGCGTGCCAAGCCATTGTGTTCTAGAACAGCTGGCACCCCGGCGGTGACAAGAGCACGACGGATGATGTCATTGATGCTGGCGTGCCGTGCTATCCGGCCTGCGCTCCTACTGCAGGATAGGCCATGGTGTCCGAGGTAGTCGACACCTTCACCGCATTGGCAGCGATGCAGAGCCACGCACGGAGCGCCCAGACGCAGACATGTAGCAATCCGGAAGGTGGTGTCACTCAGCATAGTACCTATGTTGGGTGACGATAGTGCCTGAAGCCAGAGGCCCGACTCCCACTCGCCCACAGCCAGAAGGCGGGCACGCTCAGCAGTATTGGTGGACGCATTTATAAGATTATTCCGTACCAACCTGCAGAGCGGCTCATCCCACTGTCTCTGGGAAGATGGGTTCACGGGCTGATCTGTTTCTGGGCAAGTCATTTTCCAGGCATTCCCTGCATCTGTGAAGCACGGCACTTCAGAGTCAACCAGGGACGGAGCTAAAAATTTCCCGGTCAACTTTTCAGTGCCGTGGACAGGGGATACGAATGCCGGGTAAGCTAATACTAGAAATTTTACGGACGCCAAGACCACCAAAGCGGATGGGTAGTGTGGCTTGATGCCACGCTCGGTCGTCCAAGGCCACATTTAAAATGGATGTTAGTGTACTGCGAATAATTTCGTCAATTTTGTCCACGAGCTGTGGTTGCTTCCATAAGGGGGTAGAGCGAAGAAAAAATATTAAATTTGGGCCAAAACAACAGTATTTTATTAGGGTGAATGCCGAATGTTTGTTTATTTTGGAAAGCCTGTCCGAAATATCGTTGAAATTTTTAATTTTATCGTCGATGAATTGAGAAAAGCTGTCTTCTAAAATTGGGGAACCTAGGAGGTGCAGTGAACTTTTTTCTATAATTTTGATTTGTGGGGCTATTGCGTTAAATTTATGTAATGTCAGTTGTCTGTCAGTAATGTCAGAAAGGAAAATTTCACATTTTGATGGGTTAAAGTCAAGGCCAATAGATTTAAATTGCTGTTTGAGCAGTTGTAGATCTTTCAAAACAGTGTCTGCGTCACCTCCTAGCGTTCCATCATCTAAATTTAACGTGTGGTACGTTAAATTTTGAATTTAGTTTCTGGATGATGTTTTTTGTTAGCAACTCAAAAATATTAACATTTAAGCAATTTTGAAAAAAGCTCGTTAAAGAGGAGGAAAAAACTAACTATATTCCAAATTTCATCAAATCCGTTCAGTAGTTTTTGCGTGAAAGAGTAACAAACATCCACACATCCATACATCCGTACATACAAACTTTCGCATTTATAATATTAGTTGGATGTTCAACTTTATCATTTATTCTTAAACTCCTCTTCGTAGATGTAACTGCTTGAGCAAATTTTTTTAGTTAGATTTATTATAATAATATAATATCTTGTAATCTGTCCTTGTTATGAGCCCAGAAAGACAGGTTCCCCAAACCTTTTAGAAAATACAACGAGATAAACGTTATCTCGTTGTATTTTCTACCTAAACCTATGGAGTATAGTAAAGGTTAAAAAAAAATGTACAATTAACTCGTGCGTTTACTGGGACGCAAACGTTTTTTCTTTTAGCCCCTTTGTCTTTTAATTTGCAGCAGACATGTGCGGCCCAATCCCACTTAAGCTGAGCAGCTTTGTGGGTAACGCCCGTGACCATGGTCTGAGTTCGTTGCCATGGTGTGCAGTGTTGTGTTCAGACCGTATAAGGATACGGTCTGAACTGCGAACCACTAGAATTCGGCGCTCCATGGCTCCTGTTGTGGGTCAATACAGCAGTGGGTCCTATGCTGGAAAATAAACCCAATCTCATTAAATAATGCATTATGCATGGACAATTTCTTTACAGCGCAAAATCTAATTCACAATATGTACTACACACTAGGGATGCCTGATCTGAATCGATCTTTCAGAAGATCGATTCATGACCATACGATCTACCGATTTTTTTTCAATCGATTCAACAGGATACGATCTTAACCAAATCGAATCGTATGCGCCTATAAGATCGTATGCAAAATTCGTATCAACTAAAACTTAAACAACGTACCGTAAGAACTACAACTTCCTGCCGGGGTCGCGTGATTGTTCGAAAGAGATACCGTGACCCTGGCACATGGGCAACTGATGGAACACGGGTGGGTTTTAGTCAGTAAAAGTCTGACACGCCCTCCCGCTCCGCCCAGAGCGGGAGAAGTCATTTGATGATTTCCCATCCAGAAAAAAAAAGGGCTGGACAATTCAATTTTGTCTTTTACAAACTCAAAATATTTGATTTAACATAAACTTATATGGCCACGGGAAACGTCAGAAGTTAGATGTACGGGTACTATAGAGAAGAACCCAGCAAAAGAACTACAACTTGTCGTGTATGTTAGCATTCCATTTCTAACATCTGTTTTCAATATTACATTATTAATTAAGAAAAGTATAAAACTTGTTTTACATTACTGATTCCAACTCACGCACAGGATCTGATCTAATGTGGTTATCTGTCAAAATATTTCCAGCTAGAGAAAACAGACATTTGGAAGGAAATGTTAACATACCCGACCAGTTGTAGTTCGTACGGTACGTTGTTTATGTTGATACGATTCACTGCCCAAATCGCCTATTACGGTTATCTGTCATGATAGCGTCCTTAGCACATTTTGTAGTTGATCTATTATAATATGTGATGAAGTTAAAATAATAATTTTGCATACATACTGTGTTTTTATGAAGTTTCTTACCGGCTCTTGTCCATAGGAATAAATAAATTGGAGCCATGCACCTAGCTTCGACGTTTCATAAGCGCCCATGTAGGTTTATGTGAAATAAAAATATTTTGATTGTTTCATTATTGTTATAAAATTATGATACTATCTTCCGAGACCGAGTAAGATCGATCGATCGATCATCGACAATGTCGATTGAAAATATCAAACTTTTAGCAACATCTTTTTTAATTATTCCTCCTCCACAGCTTTAATCTCACGCTTTTTAGGGTTCCGTTGCCAAATGGCAAAAAACGGAAACCTTATAGATTCGTCATGCCTGTCTGTCCGTCCGTATGTCACAGCCACTTTTTTCCGAAACTATAAGAGCTATGCTGTTGAAACTTGGTAAGTAGATGTATTCTGTAAACCGCATTAAGATTTTCACACTAAAATAGAAAATAAACAATAAATTTTGTGGTTCCCCATACTTAGAACTAAAACTCATTTTTTTTTAATGAAACTCATACGTGTGAATGAACTCTATGAATAGGTCTTCAAAAGTGGTATTGAGGTTTCTAATATCATTTTTTTCTGAACTGAATAGTTTGCACGAGAGACACTTCCAAAGTGGTAAAATGTGTCCCCCCCCCCCCCGTAACTTCTAAAATAAGAGAATGATAAAACTAAAAAAAAATATATGATGTGTACATAACCATGTAAACTTCCACCGAAAATTGATTTGAACGAGATCTAGAAAGTAGTTTTTTTTTTAATACGACATAAATCGTAAACCGCAATTTACCTTTCATTCAATCAACTCAAATATAAAAATTCCAAAATTCCAAGCGCCCAAGACGTTTGCGGAGGTTTGGAGAGTACGAGCGATAGCGTCCTGACAGCGATCGGTGTAGTAAATGGCTGTGTCGTCGGCAAAAAGACCCAACTGAGCCATTTTACTTTTCGGAATATCGCTGGTGAAAAGCGTGAAAATAAGGGGAGATATCACGGAGTCCTGGGGGACTCTGGCACGAATGGGATGAGGGGAAGAGCGGAAAGTGCGGTTCGATAAAAAGTCTCGTAGGATGAGCACGAGACGGTCAGGCACACCGAGTTGGTAAAGCTTGTATAATAAGCCATTGTGCCAGACTTTGTCGAAAGCCTTTGCTATGTCGAAGAACAACGCGCCCGTCATCGCACTACGCTGGAAGCCAGCTCTTATGTGCTCTACGATGCGGTGGGTTTGTTGGACGCACGAGTGTAGGGTTCGGAAACCAAACTGCTCGTTAGGGATAAGCCCCTTTGCTTCGGAATAGGCTTTGAGACGCTTATGAATAAGTCTCTCGTAAATTTTGCCGAGAACGTAGAGGAAACTGATGGGAGCGCTGCTCTTTCTCTGTTTACCCTATTTATTTACGTCGCCGCGTATGCATGCGTTGCCGCGGTATGCAATTCTGCAGGCGGGGCGAGCGCGATTGATGCGGTTGTTGACTTATGCCTATGCGACTCGCGAAAAATAATTTATGGGCTTAAAGAACTGGACGTCTCAATGGTTAAGTTGCGTTATGATGAGATATATCGTTACAACTCTTCATTAATGGGAATTTGACCATACGTCTGCCAGGCTTGAATTTGCCGCCCCCTGAACTTGCCGCCCGGGGCATGGGCCCTAGATCCGGGGCTGAAAATTATAACCAAATTTTTAACATCTCGCTATCCTATTTAAGCAAAATGACTCAAAAAAAAAAACATTGTTAACCCAAATATTTTTAATGAACACCAAAGGAGGGGTATCGATAAGCTAAGAAAAAAGAGCCCTCTAGAAAATTTTAAAAACTATGTTTTTTGAATAGCATGGGCTTTATACGTAAAGAAAATACAATTAATTTTTCAGAAATATCTTTTATTCTTTTTTAGAACACAATTCAAATAAGTATGCAACATTATAAGATATTTTGATTTTACTTATATTTGTAGGTTTAGCATGCAATAAATTAAAACTCACAAGAAAAATTAAACAAAATATTTAAAAAATGATATCTATTCTGCATCAGAATCATCTGACCACCCGCACTTGAAAGTGTTCATTGCTGCGTCCTGCACAAACTGAGTGTAATGAATGTCACGCTGTACGTTGGTTTCATGTCTTTGATATGATAAATATCACAGTACTGATGCTATGTGAGCACAGCAACCTACAGTACGAGCTCCTACCTTACATTGACAGTACCAATGCACGATTGAAATGAAGAGTGGGAAGTCAAGGTGAGAGGGTGGACTACGTGAGCTCGACAAATGAATGTGCGAATAACACTTGTGCGACAAAACTGTACTGCGACTCACAATAGTTCGAATGCACGCTTGTGCGACATACTCGAGCTCACATAGTAGATTAGGTTAGGTTAGGTTAAAACTGTGACCTCCTACGCAACCGCGCCGAAGCGAGCGGTGCCGCGGCAGCTGCCGGCGAGTGCTAGAAACGACTAGATTCAATGTGTCGCACAAGCGTGCATTCGAACTAGGGTGAGTCGCAGTACAGTTTTGTCGCACAAGTGTTATTCGCACAATCATTTGTCGAGCTCACGTACCTAGTACACTCAAGGTGAAATGATGTTAGCAGTAATAACATACGATAATACAAGAGCCCCAAAAAAAAATGTACTTATGTTATTAAACCACATGGTCTTTACGTATTTTGAGCTGCCGAATCCGAATCTGGACATATAATTAACCCTACACCCTCCAGTTTTTTTTTCTCTGCGAGTGCCCCAGGCGCTCCTAAACCTAAGTCAGATGATGAGGGTTTCGTGACGGTGCAAAGGAGGAAGCACCGTTTGAGAGCCAACAAGAACCGCTGCGGGAAAGCTGCTGCGAAGCCCGAAGTCAGCTTGCGCGCTGCTAAGCCCAACACTCCCGTGTACATTTCCCGCCTACACTACACCACTAAGGCGGAAGATATTGTGGAGTACGTACGCCAGAAGACGAAGTACATGCCGAGGGTACAGTTACTGGAGTCACACCGCAACGTCAACTTCAAGGCGTTTGTGGTGCGTGTACCGAATTGTTATCTGCCTGTTGTCATGGACGAAGACTTTTGGCCACAGGACGTGGTGTTCCGTCGCTTTCGCGGACAAGTACCATAGGACAGCTCACGGACAAGCTAGTGAAGTGAAGTGTTACTAACATAGTTTAAGATTTAATTATTAACACAAGTTTTGTATTATACTTATGTATGTTAGTTTGTAAGGTATATATCTATGGGTCATTGTAACCTGACAATAAATGTTTTTATTTTTTTATTAAAAAAAAAACTCTTGAATTTTGCAGTAATGATAATTTTAAAAAGAAAATTTGAATAATCATAGTAACTTTACGTTTAAATTACCTTATAACATATAATATGATACAAAACCCCTAAAAAGGACAGGAAGGCTGATGAAAAATGAAAAAAAAAAAAACCTTTTTAATATTACCATTACGGTAGAGTTTAAGCGTTTTCTGCTCCTGGAGAAAAACTGGAGGGTGTAGGGTTAATTCTGTGTCCAGATTCGGATTCGGCAGCTCAAAATACGTAAAGAGCATGTGGTTTAACAACAAGCAAATTTTTTTTTTTGTGGGGCTGATTATTACTGCAAAATTCAAGAGTTTTTAGCTCCTGGAGAAAAACTGGAGGGGGATTAATTCTGTGTCCAGTTTCGGAATCGGCAGCTCAAAATACGTAAAGACCATGTGGTTTAATAACAAGTACAATTTTTTTTTTGTAGTGCTGTGTATTTTTTGAATACGATTGCTCAAGATTAAAAAAGTTTTATTTTACTATGAGCGCATTATTTTAGCATGATGACTTTTTTACACGTTGTTCTTTAGACGTTAACAAATATATACACATAAAAATTAAACTGCAAAAAAGATGCGCTTAATATCAAAATCTGTATATAACTGTAAGTATTGTACATATATATGTACCAAATATCAAGCTTTGTGTATCAGAATGGTTACGGCTTATTTACTGTATATGAAGGTTTTTATTAATATAGTTTGTTGGGAAAAGGTTTCACTAAATAATAAAGCACAGAAAGACAAGACTAGATATTTATTTCAATTTGGCTTGTCAGTAATTAATCAGAAAGCTAGTTGTCCGTTCCAAAACTAGGTGTCATGCTCTGCCGCAGAGCCACCAATTTAGAAACCGATCAATTATATCTTAAAATGATGTACGTCAAACGTACATAATGTACGTGCATTAGGTAATGATTAAATGGTCATTGATTGTGGCTCTGCTGGAGAGCATACTCTCTAGCAGAGCCACAAAGAACATGCACTCAGAAAAGATAAGCGCTGTTGTTTATTGATATAAACTGTTGTACGAATAATGTTTATTGCGTACGTGTTGAAAAATATCATTAATAGACAACGGTTTTATTTATTTTAACTAATTAAAATATTCATAGAAAGCGCCTGGTAATTTCGTGTCACAAAAATGTTTTGTAGCATTTGTGATTAGGCGCACAAGTTTAAATATTATGAACTTGGAATTTTAACATGTTATTTATTACATAATATTGGCCGATTTATTTACTTATTACGTACAGCCTATTTTGAATCGTAGTCCTTAATGGTTCTGTTTTCTTTTCTTTTTGTAATTTTAACTAAACTATAGAAATATATAATTAGACTATCTAGTATTAGAAAACATGAACGTGAATTATTATTACGAAACGAAAAATTCTTGCTTATGTCCTTAGAAACACTACCCTCACTCGATGGCAACTTTTTCACATTTGTAAATAAGTTTTTAAATGCTGATTTTAGCTCTTCTGAGAAGACTGACAAACATTTCGCACGCGTCATTGTAATTTGATAAGTAATACTAATATTATAAAGCTGAAGAGTTTGTTTGCTTGAACGCGCTAATCTCAGGAACTACTAATTCGAATTGTAAAATGATTTTTTTTTGGTAGCCCACTTACGGAGGAAGGTTATAGTCTATATAATATCACGCTACAACCAAAAAGAGCGGAACAACAATGAATAATGTTGCAAAACCGGGGAAAAGTTTTTTGACAACCTCCGTTGCGTGCGCTTTGTAAACGGTTACAGTAACGCAAGAATCATGTATGACGGAATTCTTCCTATTTAGAAGTTCCAAAAAAAGTCCGCGATAGTACATATATGTCTTTCTTTTAAGCTTGGCTCACTGTAACGTTTTTAATTGTAATCAAATCTAAATATTATAAGGCTGACGAGTTTGTTAGTTTGAACGTATCTCAGGAACCATGTTTAGTGTTGGATAGCTAATTTCTCGAGGAAAGCTAAATACTAGATAATATCACGCTAAGACCCTTAGGAGCCGAGCGAAAAGAACAAAAACTAACTAATACAAAGTCCTCGCACGGGCAGGCAATTCGATGCGACGGGGAGGGTCGGGAAGCAAGAAATTTAACGCGAGCGATGTCGCGGACAGAAGCCAGTACGACATGAACTCCCATTGAACACTTACGTCATTAATGGTATTGAAATTGCATGGACGTACGTATTAAAAACTTCACATGTGTTCTAATACTTAGTGTTGCAAAGGACTCGGGCCTTCGAGTCCTAATTTTAAAGACTCGACTCAATTATGCAAGACTCAGTGTGCTTAAAAGGCTCGGAGTCTAGAGTCACACTACTAATACTACCTTTTCTATAGTGTATTTAAAATGAAAAAAAAAAACAACATTAAAAACTACGATTAAAAATAGGTTGAAAGTAATTCATTTGCACATTCGAAAAGTAAATAAATAGGCTTTTAACTATGTAATAAATAACGTTAAAAATCCAAGTTCATAATATTTAGACTTGTGCGCCTAATCACAAATGCTACAAAACATTTTTCTGACACGAAATTACCAGGCGCTTTCTATGAATATTTTAATTAGTTAAAATAAATAAAACCGTTGTCTATTAATGACATTTTTTAACACGTACGCAATAAACATTCGTACAACAGTTTATATCAATAAACAACAGCGCTTATCTTTCCTGAGTGCATGTTCTTTGTGGCTCTGCTAGAGAGTATGCTCTCCAGCAGAGCCACAGTCAATGACCATTTAAACATTACCTAATGCACGTACAGGGATAACAGTACACGTACATTATGTACGTTTGACGTACACCATTTTAAGATATAATTGATCGGTTTCTAAATTGGTGGCTCTGCGGCAGAGCATGACACAAAACTAGGTCTTCATGGAGAAGAAGGACAAGAAACTCCATGGAAACAGTATTAAAGTATTATATCAACACACTTCTTACATCGCCATAAATTATCATTATCTTAAATACATTTAATTCTATCTCTTGGACGATTGTCCAAGAGATCTCAGAATAATATCAACATAATCACAACAATAACAATAGCTAGGCAAAGAAAGAGTATGAATATTCCATTTTATATGATTTAAAACATTATCAATATTGGCATCAATATAAAAGGTACAACAACATTTTCATAATAAGCAATAATTATTACATAATATCAAATTACTTAACTTACGTGACCTCCGCTCGATATTTCCACACAACAACAGCACTATACTCTGTTTATTATAACATTAGAAAAAAGAGGCTCGCAGAAGCAGGAGTACGAAACCTTTTATTTCAAGTTAAGTTCAAACAATTTAAATAAATAATGTGAGCTTTTTTGTAACAATGTATGGCATGCATACAATAAATCATTTACTATCGATCTACTCGTCACAAGGCTTGGATAGGTACATGAAATGAAACAATTTTTAGTAACAATCAGTTTATGAAAAAACAACTATCACATTGTTTTCAACAAACCAACTATAATAATTTAGAATGTCAGAGGATCTAGACACGCGGTAGCGTATCAAGCCAAGTTCAAGTAACAGAACTGGCGAGCAGCACCGTGTGTAATATTACACGAACCATTTGGAGCCACTTTTGACCCCCTCTTAACTCAAAAACTATTTCACATAAACGTGTCAAATTTGGCTCATATAGTGAGACTTGCGAGATACATACTCCAAATTTCATAAACACATCCCAAACTTTATACAAATTATATTATAACCTTCGCAAGTTCTAAACCTGTTACTTGTCGGTTCTTATTTTATTATTCCGAAAATTTGGCTTGCTGGTAGAAACTAGACATCGAACATAATAATTCGTATATGAGAACTAGCCAAGTCAGACCATTGGCTACAATATATTATCCTAAGTTATAAGAATAAATGATATTTTATGTAGTTATAAATAAATTTCAGGACTGACCGTTGAACTTGGCACCCATTTAGATCTCACTTCTTTTGTCGTTGAAGTCAACAACCAAGGCATATATCATAATATTGAACTTGGCTCTCATTTCACATTTATGTTTTTAATGGGATTAAAAAAATACACTACTAACAGTAAAACATTTTCTAGAGACAATAGGGTAAATTGAGATTTATTACTATTAAAGAAGAGAAAAAGTTTTGCCAACTTAATGAACAACACAAAACTAACAATTATAACGATAACAAAAAAAAAAAATAACAAAAGAAAAACAGTAAAAAAACAAAATCACGAAAATTCAGCAATAACAACGAGAAAAGGCGTAGCATTCACAAGTACCAAGTGAATGACAACACAATTGACAACTGCAGAAAATTTACGCAATTAGACGGATGATTGATAGTATAAACCGACAAAAAAAAAAAAACACGTGCTCCCATAACTTATGAAGGAAATACGTAACATTTTAGATTTGGTAAAATTATAGTGACGTAAAAAACGTTCCCGGTGGGCGGTACTGTTCACCCCTGCTTCTTTTAGATTTTAAACATCGACACGACAATATAGAATGTAAAATCTAAACAATATTAAATGAAAGCCTTGTAATTTCAGAAGGTAGATAGATTAAATAAGTACAATTAAGTGTGACAGCTGTTATATAAATTGATTATATTTAACTCCACATCAATCTTGACTGTAATAATGTTTATTGTAATTTTATTGCAAAGTGTGCACCTAAAAGAACCTTTTTTAACTTCTGTCTAATGCTATAGTAAATGGAGTATAGAACTAACCAACTACACATCTTCCAAGGACCTGTCCCGATAAAGTAATTACAATCATTTTTATATCCTACAAACGTCAATTTAACAAAATCGTCAGACATCTCCCGCCATTTTGAACAAATAACAGATCATTACACATTTTGGCTTAACTTCTAACACAGATAATAATAAGCCATTGTTATGTAGTGAAACAGTTTAAAAACATTTTAAGGTAATTTAGCAATTTACCAAGGACTGATTCGTAACTTCTTCGTAGTTACGAATCATTAAAAGAATATCAATATGAACTGACAGCATTGTACCAGTCGTTTGGATCAGCTTAATAAAGTAAAATGGCAATATAAAACCTACGATATACTACAACAATAATGAAATAATTATTAATTATTTCTAGTACTAAAATCATAGTTATTTTTACTATTTAACACGAGTCAGTTTTTGTAAACACTTTATCTAGTCAAATTAGGTACTTCTATATTGGTTCAATGCTTTTTTAATGTGATAGATGTCATTATCTACCCAACAATTATAAAATATCAAAATGAAATATCTAACACGGCCAGACGGACAAGTACTTCGTTCTCGAAGTACCTAGGAATGTACCATCTCCATAAACGACAGCACTTGATTATCCAATAAACCATGAATCGAACACGGCCAGACTGATAAGTACTCCGTCTTCGAAGTACCTATGAATCCACTTTACAAAAACAATTCTTGATAATGACCAATTCAACAGAGATATTAATTCTCATTTTAAATACTCTGACTTTAATACAACTTATCTACTAATGTATCTATATATGTATATATATATATATATAATACACATTTTTTATATTTTTATTTCTCTAATGTAATAGAAACAGGGTAAGTACTTTAACAATTTTGACAAATAATAAATTGCTTACAGGTATAATTTAGTGTTACAAAACAATTCCAAAAGCCTTTCCTATTTAACAGCCACTGAATCGAACCATTAGCCAGTGATCATGAAAATAATTCAAATAATTTATCGCTCAGTCAATCTAACAATATTACCAAAAACCGAATTCAACAAACATTTACTATTAACATTTTCACAAATTTTTGTCATGGCCACTCTGACCAATTCTTTCCTTTGGAAGCAATAACTGTAAATAATGCCTCACACACCAAAAAAAAATAATAAAAAGAAAATATATTTTTTTTTTCGTATTATGTGATGTTCACTACTTTGGCAAAAAAAAATAAAGAATTGCCACGTCCACACATTAATTTCAGCAAGTGGTATTAGCTACTTTGGAACAGAGTCAAGGGAGCCTGACTGTCTAATAAGTTGAATTTTAAGTGATGGAGAATCAATCCGAAGTATAAGTTGAATTTTCAGGACGTTAAACAACCAACCAACTATTTATTCCGAATATTTATACTTGGTATTGTTTTCTACGTTAAAATTATCTTTGAAATAATTTGTAAACATCAGAACCTAATACAAGTAAAATTATGTCCGTAAGGATTGAGGAGCCACATCAGATTTTTAAAATCTGATCTCACCATTATTTAGCAGCAATGTAGCTGATTTTGCAGCACGAATTCTAGATTTAGCAGCAAAATATATCACTAATTATATTTAATGCAAAAGTGGCTCCTCAATCTAAACGTCTGAATTGAGGAGCCACCTGGAACTCGTTAAGTAATAGATGAATATTTTTGAAAATTTTGTATCATTTAGTAGCAATTGTGCATATTACTGTCTAAAAATTTAGCTTCTGTAGCGCTAAAATGAAAAAAAATACAATACTTTTAGTATGGCTCCTCAATCTACACTCAAGAGGTGATTTTTCATTGGATGTGAGCGATCAATTAATATATTCAACATAATGATCATTTAGCAGATGTTGTGTTTGTTTTTGCAGTATAGGAATAAAATAGTAAAACAGTAAATTTTGTAGATGAACGCATTTTCTTTGGCTCCTCAATCCTGACGTTCTAATTATTTATGTTTGACTGTAGCCACCTGAGATCTCAACGGAATCTAAATCCAGAGATACTAACATTTAGCAGAAATGTCTGCTATATATATCTGCACAGTTCAGTAATGTATACATTTTGGATTCTGAAAAAACAATACTTAACTATTTTCATGTAAATTCAGTGTGAAGGGTGACCATATTATACTCGTATTAATGAAACCAGGATAAGTAATTTATTAAATTTATATTCTTTGAACTTCGAATCCGAACATGCTGTATATTAAATAAATAAATGTAAAAAAATAACAATAGTCGGCACAAATGTACTTACATTGAAAACAGGATATCAAACTGCACTTAATTATCAGTCACTGCACGATATTGCACATATTAATATCCCCACAATTCAATTATGATGACACAAACATGATGGTAAACTTTATAATATAATAAATCCAAGTTAATTATTTATTTATACAAACGAGAATACTTCACCGCTGCTGAATATTTTGTTACTAAATAAATATTATTGTGGGTAGGTAAGTGAAATATTAATTTGTAGGGACCCCCAAAATGTGGTCACCCTTCACACTGAATTTACAAGAAAATAGTTAAGTATTGTTTTTTCAGAATCCAAAATGTATACATTGCTGAACTGTGCAGATATATATAGCAGACATTTCTGCTAAATGTTAGTATCTCTGGATTTAGATTCCGTTGAGATCTCAGGTGGCTACAGTCAAACATATATAATTAGAACGTCAGGATTGAGGAGCCAAAGAAAATGCGTTCATCTACAAAATTTACTCTGTTTTGCTATTTTATTCCTATACTGCAAAAACAAACACAACACCTGCTAAATGATCATTATGTCGAATATATTAATTGATCGCTCACATCCAATAATAATTCACCTCTTGAGTGTAGATTGAGGAGCCATACTAAAAGTATTGTATTTTCTTTCATTTTAGCGCTACAGAAGCTAAATTTTTAGACAGTAATATGCACAATTGCTACTCAATGATACAAAATTTTCAAAAATATTCATCTATTACTTAACGAGTTCCAGGTGGCTCCTCAATTCAGACGTTTAGAGTGAGGAGCCACTTTTGCATTAATATAACTAGTGATATATTTTGCTGCTAAATCTAGAATTCGTGCTGCAAAATCAGCTAAATAGCTGCTAAATAATGGTTAGATCAGATTTTAAAAATCTGATGTGGCTCCTCAATCCTTACGGACATGTAAAATTACCATGAACATTTGAATGGCATTTAAATATCCCTCATATAACATCGATTATAAAGTACTTGTACAGTCAGATCGAAAATATGTTCGTACAGCTATACCGAGTCAACATCTTATAAATGTTAGAATTAATTACTATTTTTTAATTCTTTTTAGTTATGTATATTTCATCAAATAGCCAGGCCATTGAAAATAAAAGACTGAAGAAGATATAAAAGATCAGACCATACCTACAAACAAAATAGTAAACGCCTAGTATGACTGTTACATTATGTTATTACATTAATATTCACAATACTTTTATCTTCATGTTACAAAGTTATTATCCAATAAATCATAATATTGAATCTTTGTCAATGTGTAGTTTGAACGTTCGGTTAAACTGAAATGCACCAGAATGCTAATAAATTTGAAAATAACCTTTCACGGCCATACTGAACTGTATTTCATAACAATTATAGGGGTCTTTTTGTGTGTTCAATTAAAAAAAGAAGTGTTTTAACGAAACTAAAATTATTTGAATAATCTATCACGGCCAGACTGACCTGTACTTCGCTCTCGAAGTACCAAGCTAATTATAAACATTTTCAAAAAGTCTCGCAATTCATACAATAGCCTCTGGCCTTGACATATCAGTCCTATCACCTGCTGCGCGTGAATTTCAGAAAGATATCAGGGCAGTGGCCGACCAGCAGTTCATACAATAGTCTCTGACCTTGACATATCAGTCCTATCACCTGCTGCGCGTGAATTTCAGAAAGATATCAGGGCAGTGACCGACCAGCAGTACATACAATAGTCTCTGGCCTTGACATATCAGCCCTATCACCTGCTACGCGTGAATTTCAGAAAGATATCAGGGCAGTGACCGACCAGCAGTTCCTATAATAGTCGCTGGCCTTGACATATCAGTCCTATCACCTGCTGCGCGTGAATTTCGGAAAGATATCAGGGCAGTGACCGACCAGCAGTAAATAATGTAAATACCGTTTTGTTAAGTTTATGTAATTTTGAACATCTAATGTTAATTGAACACAAATTATATACTGAACAAGCTGTGAAGAATTAACACTTTTAAAATAGAATAAATAGACCTAGAACTAACTATGGAAGAAAAAATATAATGTGCGAAGGAGCAAAACTGTATAAGTCACTACCTGACGGTATAAACAATAGTGACACCATATTTAAATTTAAAAAAAGGCCTAGAAGAATACGTTAGAAAACAACACCAACAGTATTAATCGTCACCTTTGTTGCCTAATTCTCTTATTGTGAGCAAAGAGAATCACACTTATTTTTAGTTTTATGTTTACATTTCTCAATATTTTAACTGAACTGCAATGTTCTTGTTTTTTGAGAAATAAATGTCTTTAAACAAAAATATATCTTATGTCGGAGCAATAAGTCTATCTTTAGTGTATTCAAATCCTAATATCAAATTGATATTATAGAAACTTGAACTTAATGTAAGAGGCCTGCGGACGAAAACGCACGATGTTTTATGTAAAATCGCAACATGTAACTACGATATTCTAATTCTGACAGAAACTTGGCTTAATAAGAGTGTATGCAATAAAGAACTGTTTGATGATAGGTACTTGGTCTACAGAAGAGACAGGGAAAGCTCGGGCTACCACTGGGATAGGGATGGCGGAGGAGTATTTATTGCAGTGTCTAAAAAACTAGTTTCAAAAAGATTGCTGCATAGACAGAGTAATTGTGAGGATCTATGGGTGTCTGTAGATATACCGTGCGAGCGCTCGAGGCAACTCCGCCGTCTCGATCTTTGTGCAGTCTACCTGCCACCACCGGTCTCTCACACAGCAACTTGCAGCACCGCAGCACCGATGTTAAAGGCAGCGAACCAGCAGCGGTTTCCGAAAGATCGTTAGTAGCCCCACCATCGAACATGAAAATAACAATATAAAATTCATTAGTAAGCGGTTTTAGAAGGACAGGGAGCAATCGCCACTTCTGATAATAGCAAAATCTGTATATAACTATAAGTATTGTACATATATATGTACCAAATTTCAAGCTTTGTGTATCAGAATGGTTACGGCTTATTTACTGTATATGAAGGTTTTTATTAATATAGTTTGTTGGGAAAAGGTTTCACTAAATAATAAAGCACACAAAGACAAGACTAGATATTTATTTCAATTTGGCTTGTCAGTAATTAATCAGAAAGCTAGTTGCCCGTTCCAAAACTAGGTCTTCATGGAGAAGAAGGACAAGAAACTCCATGGAAACAGTATTAAAGTATTATATCAACACACTTCTTACATCGCCATAAATTATCATTATCTTAAATACATTTAATTCTATCTCTTGGACGATTGTCCAAGAGATCTCAGAATAATATCAACATAATCACAACAATAACAATAGCTAGGCAAAGAAAGAGTATGAATATTCCATTTTATATGATTTAAAACATTATCAATATTGGCATCAATATAAAAGGTACAACAACATTTTCATAATAAGCAATAAGTATTACATAATATCAAATTACTTAACTTACGTGACCTCCGCTCGATATTTCCACACAACAACAGCACTAGAACTAACCAACTACACATCTTCCGAGGAACTGTCCCGATAAAGTAATTACAATCCTTTTTGTATCCTACAAACGTCAATCTAACAAAATCGTCAGACATCTCCCGCCATTTTGAACAAATAACAGATCATTACACATTTTGGCTTAATAACTTCTAACACAGATAATAATAAGCCATTGTTATGTAGTGAAACAGTTTAAAAACATTTTAAGGTAATTTAGCAATTTACCAAGGACTGATTCGTAACTTCTTCGTAGTTACGAATCATTAAAAGAATATCAATATGAACTGACAGCATTGTACCAGTCGTTTGGATCAGCTTAATAAAGTAAAATGGCAATATAAAACCTACGATACACTACAACAATAATGAAATAATTATTAATTATTTCTAGTACTAAAATCATAGTTATTTTTACTATTTAACACGAGTCAGTTTTTGTAAACACTTTATCTAGTCAAATTAGGTACTTCTATATTGGTTCAATGCTTCTTTAATGTGATAGATGTCATTATCTACCCAACAATTATAAAATATCAATATGAAATGTCTAACACGCTCATGTCTGAAAAAAATTGATAATGCAAAAAATGTACGATTTTCCTAAAAAAAGCCATTTTGACCTAATTTTGTTGATTTATTTCGTGAGCAAAACGTAATTATTTGGACTTTTATTTTATTTAAGCATAAAGTTAGTGTCCTGTATTTTACAAAAAAAAAAAAATGAAAAATAAAAAAAAAACGATCCTAGTTTCCATATCCTGCAATAGTACAACACCAACCGGAGGTTGTGCTTGGGTGCACTTGCACAGTGTGTACAGGGATAACCGCCGGTTAGTGCCTCACTTCATCTAAACTTTCTAAGGGGCCTCTGCGAGTTGGCTTCGGCCCCTCGTACGCCTTCCAAAAGACCGGGACCCTAGGGTCCCGAGATATGTTAACATATATAAAAATAATAATAATATTCCACAACTATCACACAACGCCATCTAGTCCTAAGCTAAGCAGAGCTTGTGTTATGGGTACTAGACAACTGATGAACATACTTATATATTTCTAAATACATACATATTATAGATAAATTACACCCAGACACAGAACAAATGATCGTGCTCATCACACAAACATTTGTCCTGGGTGGGAATCGAACCCACGACCTCCGGCATAGCAGTCAGGGTCACTAACCACTAGACCAACAGGCCTGTCATTATATTTAACCCCTTTTTTAACTACCTAAACCTTTAGACTATAACAGTGTCATATAATAGATATAATATGTATAGGTAAAATTAACTATAACCTGTTACAGTTAACATTAATAAGTATTCACAAAAACTTAAAATAGTGGGAATATCATCGTTCCAAATATCTATTGAATTTAGTCATTAGGGTACGACTGTCTAACTTTTTGAGGGAATTAAAAGAGTTCGCGAGGTCCTGCCTTCTAACAGCCGCTTTTGTCTTTTGCTTCTTCATAAAATGGGTTGAAGCTCACTTTAATTGACACATCGATAAGCTCAATTGACATGGCATGAGTTGGGACTGAAATAAACCACTTTACCAAGAAAATACAATTGAGTAGGAACAATGACATAAGTACGTTAAACACCGACAATCCCTATAATTATTACCTAAAGAACCTCATGAAAGTTGCAGAGCCGTGACGAATTACACTAGGCAGATATACCAACATACCGATTTATGTGTAATGCGTAATTTCCATGGATTTTCAAGGTAATAAATGCGTGATAACTGTGGTGGCGAATCCCGAATGAACATCGAATATATTCGTCCCATCCCTAGGGTCATTCCATTAACCATTTCTTCCCGTGGGTGTCGAAAAAGGCGACTAAGGGACTTACTAGAGAATGGGCAGCAGCGTTCTCTATCTATTTTGCCACCGTACTGCGATCGCCAACCCGTCTGCCAAGCGTGGCGATTACAGCAAACCCCTCCAAATTGGAGGACGCCTATGTCCAGCAGTGGACGTAAATCGGCTGAAATGATGATGATGATGATCCCTAGGGTCAAGTGGGGGACAGTGGAACACAAAAAAAGCATTTTGATTTTTATAAAAAAAAAACCTTTATTATATCGTCTTCTTAAAATTTACTATAAAATCAGCAGTCTTTAAACTTCATATTAGGCTAATATCGAATTTATACTTAGAAACTAATTATTCTGAGATCACAAATTTGTTATAGTGTACCCAGGGGTGGGGTACAGTTTAACAAGATGGAGTAGACTATAACAGTAGACTAAACATACATCATACGGAATAAAATATGTCTGTAAAGGTTCAAACACTGATACATCAAGCGGTTGTAGGTAATCTGTGGCTGGAATAACGCAGAATGGTAAGCAAAGTCATGCCGTTTTCTTTAGCTAAGTTCAAAGCCTCCGGAACTAAGTGGCTGTCATGATCATCAAGTATAAAAAGCGATGGGTTATCGTTTGAGCTTCTTCTTTAGCTTATCTTCTTTACAAAATGCTTTATAACCTCAGGAAACAACTTGAGAGATCATCCAGCCCGTAGTTTGCGCTAAGCCCAATGTGCTGGTAGGTGCTCCCTTCACTATGTGTGATTTGAAATTTTTTCGAAGGAATACCATCGCGGGCGGCAGGGCAGTACCTGTAACAGAAACTGCGCAGCATGTTGTCACAAGGGTACCTCGTTCATCACTTGTCCTTTTGATGCTAAAACCCTTTTTGGTTTTTGTACCGTGGTCGAACCGGCCTCATCAAGGCAAAATAGTTTTATACCGTCACCAAAACTAGAAAACCTTCTCATTACCTTTCCTAAATTGTTATAAAAAATCTCTTGAAAGGCTGCAGGCTTCTGGTTTTTGCAAAGTTAAATCAGAAGTCCATTTTCGAAATTCATCTAACCAATCTTTTCCTGCGATATTTCTAGCTTCCCAAGACACTGGCATCTTCAGCTTTCGGTGTGTAGCCATTTCATAAGCTAGTTTTCTAGTTTCAATAGTATCAAGACCGTAACACTTTTTCGAGCATATTGTGAGATTTTCTTTTAGTACTGTTTCTTGAGCACTTGAAAATAACTGATTAACCGCGTAATTTGGAGTCTTTTAGTATATGTTTGACTCCAAATCAGTATGAGTCATCAGTATGAGTATTTTCATTAACATAACGATATAAAGTACTGTAATTCACGTTTATGCTGTTGGCTGCTGTTCTCAAAGGTACTCCCTTTTCAACCAGCTTAATGGCTTCTTTCATATCATTAGCATTGTGTAAGCCGAATCGCGTCTTCTTTTTCAGATTCCGAACAGTTTTCGATGTAGCACACCTAAAAAACAAAGTAATATTCAAAGGGGCACACTATAATATTGTTACGAGCTGGGGTTCGGGATAAATTAATTTAAACCAATTTACCAAAACACACAACACAGTTTAATTAACTAAACACAAATATCGCAATCACAAGAAACGTCACTTGGAATCACTTGTTTCGCTTCGCTACTGTATCACTCGAATCGTATTCGCTCGCTTCCGAAATCGAACTGCCTGTCGGCCCGACAATCCGCTATTTATATCCCGAGCAGAACATTCTCGAACATTCGACACCACCACAGCGTAGAAGCTTCTAGTAACTTCCATTGAACTGTTTAATCCCACTATTCGACAATAGATGGCAGTAGCGTCTACGTACAATTTCGTGTAGTACTTGCTACTCAATAACAGATGGCGTTAGCGTGCCATTTCCAGTAGTTTCTAACACTGCCCCGTCCTTAGATGGAATTAGCGTGATGTTTCTAGACTTTTCGATTTACGTCACACTGCCCCTTTCTGAGACGGAGTTAGCATGATGCTTCTAGACTTTACGATCTACGTAACAATATTGTATGTTACACTGTACCCCGTTACACTGTACCCCACACCATATTGTTTCAAACAAAAATTCGTTAAAAGGGTATAGCAGGTTAAGTATTGAAAATGTGCTCCCGGAGTCAAATGTAATAAATATGATATTGTTAAGTACGCTGCTCATTTGCATTACTATTTATGTAGTTTTTGACTGCCTAGCTCTTACTGTCATTGAGTAACTTTGGAAAATGTCCTAATAACAGACAATTTTTTAAACTTTTCGTTCTGTATAACTAATAGAGCTAAGAATGTGATTCCAAAGCCAAACTGTAGACAACATTATGACAAATATTACGTCCTTTTCTAGATTAAAGATTTGCAAACTTTGTTTACTATTTAAACACCAACTTATTTAGAAGATTAAGAGGAACATATATTTACTCACCAGAACTCATTACTTTTCCATTAAGAACAAAACTTCACTCTCTAAATTTTTTACAATTTTTTTACGAAAAATGTAAATTCGAGCATTCTTCCGTTCATCCAGCGATTTGTCGTCCGATGACAGCTATTTAGGCTAGCGGTGCATGAGAATGACAAAACACGTATTAAAGAGACACAATTGATAAATTAGAAAAGGACAGAGTTAATCTTGATGCTGTGCCCCTTGTTACATTGTCCCCCACTTGACCCTAATAATGTTATTAATTGTGTTAGGCCTAGCGCGCACTGCCATGCGTTTTGTTACCGCATAATTTGTGAAGTATGAAATGTCATAGAAGTGCGCGCGCTGGGGTGAAATAAACGCATGCGGTAGAGTCATCGCTGCAAATTTGCGGTGATTCTACCGCACAATTTTTTATATCGCATAGAGTTTTAAGAAGTACCGCGCACTGCGGTGAAATAAACGCACTGAGACACGCTCAGTTGCTGTTGGGTTGCGACACAGATATGTCGTTACTTGACGTTTGTCCGGCGACGGCGGCGGCGCGGCGGCGGTGCGAGAGACAATCGCAAAATTTCAGGACCAGCAATTTTTAAAAACTATTAGAAGACTAGCTTCTACCCGCGACTTTGTCCGCGTTAAATTTCTTGCAGCCCCGACTCCCCTCGTCAGCTTTATGATTTGATTACAGTTAAAAACGTTATAGTGAGCCAACAATAAAAGATAGACATATGCTATCGTGAACTTTTTTCTAGAATTTTTCAATAGGAACAATTTCGTTATAAAAAATTGTTACGTTACTGTAACCGTTTACGGTGCGCAGCTCTTAAAAGGAATAACTTTCCTCCGTTTTTGCAACATTTTTCATTGATGCTCTTATTGACCGCAGCGTGATGTTACATAGTCTAAAGTCTTCCTCGTTAAATCCGCTACCAAACATTAATTAATTTTGCAGTAGTTCTTGAGATTAGTGCGTTCAAGTAAATAAACCCTTCAGCTTTATAATATCAGTATAGACATATGCAGATAGCGACTCTTGTATTAGTCCATAACGACGTGTGGTGTGGGCTCCACAGTTGTAACTTGAATGACAAAACGTCAGTTTTTTCCACCGCAGTGCACCGGACGCACGACTGCGTTTATTCTACCATGCGGTAGAATAAACGCACCGCAAAGCAGTGCGCGCTCGCCCCTTAAACTCAATTAACTTTAGGTCTTTAGAAGATAAGATAATTCGTACAGTATACTCATTGGCCTTGTGTAGATACTATCCGATTTGAGTTAAATAGTTGATTATTTATCCGTTTAATCCATAGTTAGTCGAAAACAGTAGCTATGTGGACGGTGTGTGTGCTGTTTTTGTGTTTTTCAATTGTTTTGGGTGATGACGAATGGCGGGAAGTGAAAACCCCGCAGGGGCCAGTGCGCGGGCGCAAGCATCCTGACGGAGAAGTATACGTGTTCTACAACATACCCTACGCCACGCCGCCTTTAGGCGAAAATAGATTCAAGGTTTGAGTTTTCTATTAGAAGTAGCGCACATTTTTACGATAAAATGTTGATGATTGATATAAAGAACCATACAAAACTGCTAATTAATTAAAGACAAAGATATTAATAATAATATTTCTGCGACCACGTCTGGGGCCGTTCAAGTATTACGTAAGCAAATTTATTACAATAATTTACTCCCCCATCCCCCTTGTCAGCAAAAGTGAACAAAGCTCTTACTTCTCCCATGCTTACGTAAACATTGCTATATGCATTTTTCTTTTAATGTACCTATTCTGCTTTTTTTATTGATTCATGGACAGCAGTTATAATTCCAGAAATAAGAAAATAGATTTAAGATGGAGGACTTTAACGCACCTAATATTCATTTAAAAAACATCAAATCGTCAATTATACCGAAACGAAACAATAGATTGAACGGAAGAAATTTAGACAAGTGGATAGCGCGCGATAATTTCGCTACTCGGTTCTAAGCCAGTACCTAAACGTTTAAATTATTTGTGGGAATCCCCGAAAATGCGTTTCGGTTTCAAACATAGACAATGTG
The DNA here is from genome assembly GCA_932294355.1 of Aporophyla lueneburgensis. Taxonomy (NCBI): domain Eukaryota; kingdom Metazoa; phylum Arthropoda; class Insecta; order Lepidoptera; family Noctuidae; genus Aporophyla; species Aporophyla lueneburgensis. Next base: position 6,343,605 of record OW028739.1, on the reverse strand, counting down.
TAGGTTTCCATATCTACTGCTTACGTAATCATCATCTAGACCCCCCCCATCCCCCGTGTCATCAAAAATAAGCAAAGCAAATACCCCCCTGCCCCCCTATAGTGCTTACGTAATACTTGAACGGCCCCTCTTCCAAAATGACTCCAGTGTGTAACCGAAACAGTAGTTTTATTTTGTCTTATCAACCAATGTACTGAACACATTCGAAGGGGCTCGTGGCTAAATGATATCAGCCACGCAGGGCGATTGAAGGTTAAGCCACACTTACCGCGGTAGGCTCGTGGATGGGTGATCCGTTAAATATCGAAACTCGTCCTAACCTCGGAAAGTTTGTCCCGGCTGTCATTTGTACATCTTTGACCGTCGTTATGGGTAATCAGAAGTCTGACAAAAAGTCTTACTAAGGGATATCGTGTTACCCAGTACTGGGTTGTGGAGGACAAATAGGCAGTCGCTACATGTAAAATACTGGTATACAGCTGCATCCGGTTAGACTGAAAGACGACTGTAAAATACTTGAGAATAGGCTAGGCAGATTGATCGATTTTAGTGAAAACTTTATTTTTTACAGGCACCTCTTCCGGCACCAACGTGGTCGGATCCATATGACGCCATCACCGAGAATGTCGTATGTCCACAGTTCAAGATGGAAATGGGAATAATAATGCCTGCACATCTGGTGCAACATGAGCAATGTCTCGTAGCCAACGTATACGTGCCCGACACTGACAAGAAAAACCTGTCAGTCCTGGTATACGTTCACGGAGGAGGATTCGTTATAGGTTATGGAGAGATGATGAGAGCACTGCACTTAATGGAGAAAAAAGATTTGATCGTTGTCACTTTTAATTATCGACTCGGCATACACGGGTTCCTCTGCCTCGGCACCGAGGACGTGCCAGGCAATGCCGGCATGAAGGACCAGGTGGCACTGCTGCGCTGGGTGCACGAGAACATCGCAGGATATGGCGGTAACCCTGATGACGTGACACTAGCAGGTGGCAGTGCAGGTGCTACCGCAGCCGACCTTTTAATGCTCTCCAAGTCAGCCGAGGGTTTGTTCCACCGAGTCATACCTGAAAGCGGTGGGAACCTTGGCGCATTTGCAATTCAGAGGGATCCTGTAGAGATTGCCAAAACTCATGCCAGAAAATTGAATTTCACGAATGTGGACGATATTTATGCATTAGAAAAGTTCTACAAAACAGCTCCTATGAAATTGTTAACTGCAGATCCATTTCTGGATAGAACTGATTCTACTTTCTTATTTTCACCTTGTGTGGAACGTGATACCGGAGACGGAGCATTCCTGACCGAATCTCCTCTGAGTATACTAAAGAATGGTAACTACAGAAAGTTACCTGTGTTGTATGGTTTCACCGAAATGGAGGGACTGATGCGTATTGATTTCTTTGAAATTTGGAAGCATAAGATGAATGAAAAGTTTTCTGATTTCTTGCCTGCTGACTTAAAGTTTGAATCTGATGAAGAAAGAGAAGAAGTAGCCAAGACGGTTAAAGAATTTTATTTTGGCGACAAACCTGTGGGTAATGACAACGTTTTGGCATACGTCGACTTTTTTTCAGATGTCCTCTTTACTCATTCTATGCTTTCGGCGGCAAAGTTGCACGCGAAGGCTGGCAACAATCAAGTATATTTGTATGAATTTTCGTTTGTCGACGATGGGACCCCAGTCGTACCACACACCAACAGGAGAGGTGCCACCCACTGCGCGCAAACAACAGCAGTCATGGATGGTAACTTTATGGAAAGAGATGAAAGCAACATGTCTCCAAAGAACAAAAAAATTAAGAAAACTGTCCGTGAACTTTGGCATAACTTTATTAAAACTGGGTAAGTGTTTTTCTGTTGCCGTCTCTACTCCATACTAACTGTATTTCAATCTTACATCGATCCTCTTAGAGATAATAGTCTAGACAAGACTATTGTGCTGTATGTGTATTTTAGAAGTTATATTTTGGCCATTTCAGGAAGCCAGTGCCTGATGGGTCATCCCTGCCTGAGTGGCCGGCTGTAGGTGCTGACGGGTCACCACACATGTCCATCGATGAGAAGCTGGAACTTCGTGGGGTGCTCTTGGAAGAACGCAATCGCTTCTGGGATAGCATCTACCAGAAATACTACTGGGATCCAGTAATACCACCAACACCGCCGCCGAAACGCGTTGAATTGTAAAATAGGCTGCTATTAGTTACTTTTTATTTAAATTTGAATTGAGAATATCTTTCAAAAGTCGGTTTAACATTCGACGATTGCTACTAATTACATTAATTTTGAAAAAGACAAAAGAAAATGATAATTATGTAGATAGCAATCAATATTATTATATTTTTATGTATGTAAAGTTATGTAAACAATTATGCAATGCATGCATACCTATTGCTGGGATGCTGTACGCATCTAAAGCGTTACGAGAATTTATTTATAGCATATTAATGTCAGAGTCATAATCTAAGAATGCACAAATACCAAGACTGCATATTTTTGGCTAATTATGCTTGCGTAAAGCTAGTACTATGTCGGACGCAATAAACTAAAAATAGCAACTGCCATTTCTGTTAATCAGTTATGTTTACCTATTACAAAAATTAACACTAATCTACTGTGTATCTGATTAAATAAAAGGATTAAGTACTAATCAATTTATACGGGTATTAAGTTTACGCATATAATGTTTACACGAAAATTGTGAATTGCGTGAATACGATAGGTAGGCCTAGACTTACTGATCTGTATTTTGAGACTAATAAAGAAGTTGTTGGTTTAGTTAGTCCTTATCATTTCAACCGAAAAACGTCCACTGCTGCACAAAGGCCTGCTCCAGTGGGTTGCAATAATCGACACGCTTGGCAAGCGGGTTGACGATTGCAGTATGGTGGTAAAATGCATAGAGAACGCTGCTGCCCATTCTCTAGTAAGTCCTTTAGTCGCCTTTTACGACATCCACGGGAAGAAATGGGATGATGCTATTCTTTACATACAACACCAAATGGAAGTTGTCTTGCGTTGTCGTAAATCCAACCTACTTATGAAGCATTTCCGTGAGTTCGCTGGCTATTAGAAATTTTCCTGTATCTACAAGATTATTTTTAGTATATGCGAAACCTGAATATAGTTTGTTCAGAATCAGTAACTGAATCGATTCCAATAATTTTTACACCATGTTATATTTTGTACCAAAAATATTTAATTACGCTTCCAAGTCGCGGGCCGCGCTGTTTTGTTTCGATTTTAAAATTATCATGTCTTTCTCGTATTCAAACGTCCATTACACGGAGATGGTACGTACACTAGCTGTTTGTGGTGATCTGCATATGTTTTTGCGTGGACAACCAGGTAACTTATCAAGCTTATAACTTTGTGATTATTAATGATACAGTTTTGAAATTTTTTTCATAGATTCTTTACACAAAAATACTAGACCCGTGTATCGGGTTTCGCATAAACAAAAATTAACGTTGTATATGCAGGCGTTTAGTGTGTATGACAGATAACACACAGTCTAAACGAATCAAACCAAAACTACTCCTAATCAGCGACACCAAGAAATTATGGCATGGCAACAGCTAACGTTCGTTTTTTGATCTGACATTTCAAGACTTTGTGTGTTTGCTTTTTATCGAGTTTGACATTACATTACACCTGTCAAATTACTTGTACCTTGTAATTATGGGTTTAAAAAAATAATACTTAGTTTAAAAAAAACTAAAAAACACGCTTCCATAGAAAACCCAAACTAAAAAGTAGAAAATAATGGAAAAAAAGCGTGGGGTGCCTGGTGCTTTTTAAGGTATTTTTTTATTGATATCAGGCACTCCACGCTTTTTTTCCATTATTTTCTACTTTTTAGTTTGTTTTTTTATGGAAGCGTGTTTTTTAGTTTTTTTTTTAAACTATTATTTATTTTCTATTTTTTAGGGTGTTTCGAATTTTGAGACGTGTGTCAGCGTAGTTTGTGACGTATGTCAGCGTAGTTTTCGAAGACAGTTTTTTTGCTGTCCTGGTAACCCTGGTAAAGATAATGGCACAAATTTATGAAATTATTGCATTGTCATCGGTCTTTAACTGACAGGTGTGCAAAGTTTGAATGAAATCCGGTCGTTTAAAGTGGGTCAAAATCGCGCTATAAGGAGTCGGTTACAAACAAACATACTAACATACAAACAAACAAACATACAAGTGAAGCTAATATAAAGCGTGTAAAAAGAACTATAGAACATTTTTAATATCTCACCTACCAAGACATAAAAAAGCGATGTCAACACAGACATTTTTGTTGCAAAAATCTAGATTTAGGTCTCGGTAACAATTTAAATGCTTCTGGTTAAATAAGATTTAACACATGACTTGCGACATGACCACTCTACTAATACGATCAACAATTTACGTTCATGAAATGCAATAAATTCTTTCGGCGAGTTTTAATGATTTTAGCATGCAGATGTATTTACAGAAATATATGAACAAGTAATAGTTTGAAAAACACACTATCCTGGTGATTCTGGCAAGGATTATTGTAATGTCATCGATTCTTCATAGGTGTGCAAAGTTTTAAATTAATCCGACGTTTTGAAAGGGGTGAAAATCGCGTTCAAAGATTTCGTTTCATACATACATACCAAGCAAATAGCGTAGGTAAGCGTGCTAAAAAGGGATGTATGAAAGAAACATGCTGCGCCAACGCTGAATAAATTGGGATGAAGGAAACACCAATTAACTTCGATACAGACAAAATCTGCTACTTTAGTCCTATTGAAGATCTATAATACCATTTCAAATTAAACTAGCTAGTGACACTGTTATCGTGATGGATATAGTTATCTAAACACGACAAATGAAAAATAATCAAGATTAGACATTTTTTCGTTCCAACTTATTTTTGTATCATAAGTTTCGCAACGTTTCTTTTGTTTTGATATCTATACCCATCACTATAACGACTACAGTTTCGCTAGCCAATCGCGCTCTATGAAAAAACAAGTGACAAGAAACAATACACACACAGCGGTCTTATATATTTATCGTTCTCATTATATTCACTTTTGCATTTATTAGTTAGGATTACGATCTGTACAGTGCAAGCACAGCACAGTTTTCATATCAATATGTCAGCGTTTTACCTGCGCCGGGCCGGCTAATTTAGTACACGAATAGCATTCATACCGCGTGCACTCATCTATCATGCAATCATACTTTTATCAATAAATATCAATCAATCAGTATCAGTGTATCAATCAGCATCAACTCAAGGTGTAAGGTCCCTAACCATACATCTTAATGGTCCTTCGAGCCGGATAAGCGGGATCCAATCACGTTGTGAACATAATAGTGATTGTTCCTGTAAACACGACCTGCGGACGACGGTCAACGGTCTACCAACATCATCAAGCCATCGACTGCTGGCTCCATCATCGCAGAGGGTGCTTTGCTCTTCTTTCCGTGGTTGCGAATCGGTTCAGCCGGCCTCCCACAAGCGGGTCTCACCGGTTGGATTGAGAAGGCGCTAATATCGCGGAGAGTTTGCAAAAGCACTTCTTGTTGACTAGCGGTCAGGAATATAATCAAGAAAATTATCAATCATGACTTCCACAATGGAAAACATTTTAACAAATCAAGATCAAATCATGCAAGCAATGGAGCAGCTATTAAGGAACTTCAAGAAAGATTCTGCAGAACGTAAGACTCCATACAATATCAAGAAACGACTGCAAACTCTGGATAGTTATTGGTCTGAGTTCCAGTCTAATCATTTGAAATTATGTGAATTCGAAACTCGCAGTGCCAGCTATTTCGCCGATAATTGCTATCAAAGGACAAAACTCTTTTACACTGAAGCGCGGGAAACTATCGAACGTTACGAACGGAAGGATCCTAGTGAAAGTAAGAGAGACCAATCTCCGGGCAAGCCATCAATACAAGTATCGACACCGGCATCTAGTAAACACCATCAAGAAACTTCAAGCACCTCATTAGCTGACCCCGATCAAGCAAACAGCAATCCTTGTAACAGTAAGTCTAAATCACTGTGGAAAACTGTTTCTCAAGGAAATGCAAGCAAACTGGAGGAAATGCTGCGAAAGCAAAAAAGCAACTTCAAGGCGTTGTCTCGTACAATCAAGAGCGTGGTATTAGAGGACATCTCTGAAAAATGGGAACTCGAAGATCTACTGCGTAATGTACAAAAAAGGTGGTCAATCATCGACTCGTTGCACTGGGAAATTGACAGTGAGTTGTACGAGGAAGATGAAGATTATGAGCAAACATACAGCAGATATGAGCAGCTATACAATGACATGAAAAAGTCAATCAATATCAAGATGGGCTCAATTTCACACCGTGAAAATTGCACCCCCAAAATCGATATTCCCATATTCAGCGGGAATTACCTCAAGTGGACATCATTCAAGGATCTATTTATAGAAACAATCCACAACAACAAGTCAATGTCGAGTGCTCAGAAGATGCAGTTTTTGAAGAGCAAGCTAAAAGGTGAAGCGGAAAAGCTAGTCCAACACTTAAATATCAGTTCTGAAAATTATCAATTATGCTGGGACATCATGAATCATCGATACAACAACGAAAAGCTCATCTTTAGCTCGCATATCAACGCACTTCTGGCAATACCTACAATGCAAAATCAAGCAGATTATCAGATCAAGAAGATGTTTGATACTACCAACGAATGTCTTAACGCCATAAAGAATCTCGGCGTCAACATATCAAACTGGGACCCACTTATTGTGCACCTACTGGCACTTAAGTTGGACAGCGATACGCATGGGGAATACATTCAATCGCTAACCAATCCTAGAGCACTGCCGACACTCGACGATTTCCTATCATTTCTGGAAAACAAATACACCGCTCTTGAATCATCTAGGCGTAAGCAGTATACTCCAAAATCAAAGCAAGAAACATTCAACAGAAAAGAATCAGAACATCAGCCTAACAAACAAAGCAAACCTAATCAGCACAATAATAAGAACGATGCAGGCAAACCATTTTTCCGCAATTCAACGTTTAAAAGTTTTGCAATGAATAAACCAAACTGTCCACTCTGCAATGACAACCACGGACTTTTCCGTTGCAAGACATTTTTAGAATCTAGGCCAGAGGCCAAAGGAGATATTGTGAAACAATTGAACCTCTGTAAAAATTGTCTCTATGATCACAAAGACAAGCCATGCTACTCGGAGACAAAATGCAGAGTATGTCAAGGAAAGCATAACACCTTGCTGCACGATACGCTCCACAGCAACGGCGGGACAAGTAACACGAAGTCATCAGCAGAAGAACAACTGTCCATATCACGAGAAAACAGAACACGAGACACTGTCAACCATGTCTCAAATGAAAGTATTGTAGAAATACTGCTAGCAACAGCTCTTGTTCGTGTCAAAGCACGAAATGGGACATATCACACATTGCGTGCCCTAATTGATCAAGGCTCACAAGTCTCTCTAATATCAGAAAGCGCAGCTCAAAAACTAGAACTCCCAAGACAAGCATGCAAAGGCGTCATATTTGGCATCGGCACTAGTCAAGCCAACTGTAAGGGAGAGATCCGTATTACTGCGTCATCAATGCATACTGAATTTACATTTCAAGCAGATGTGCTGATAATGAACACACTGTTACACAACTTGCCCAACAGGACATTCTCAAAACCATCATGGGCATACCTACAAAACATACAGGTAGCAGATCCAGGATTCTATACAAGCCGACCAGTAGATCTACTACTAGGAGCCGACGTATATTCACAAATTATAATGGGAGGTATCATCAAAGAAAATGAGTCACTCCCTGTAGCACAACAAACTCAACTTGGGTGGATATTAAGCGGAAATGTCAAATCATATCACTGCAACGTCGTAATGAACAATCTGGAAGACATACAAAGGTTTTGGGCCATTGAAGACATAGCAGATGGCAATATCAACATGTCGAAGGAGGATCATCAGTGCATTCAGCAGTATCAGACAGAAACTTTGCGACGGGAGGATGGCAGATATGTTGTAAGACTACCGCTAAAGCCAGAAATAAAGGAAAATTTGGGAGAATCAAAACCCAAGGCAGTCGCACAATTTTATCAATTGGAAAAGAAGTTTGGAAAAAACCCAAAAATTGCGCAAGATTACAAAGCATTCATCGATGAATACATCAGACTAGGTCACATGCGCGAGTGTACGAGTAAAAAACAGCCAGATTGCATTTTACCTCACCTATGTGTATTGAGGCCCGAATCAACAACAACAGCATTACGTGTGGTATTTAATGCGTCAGCAAAAACATCGACTGGCTACAGCTTAAATGATTTCATGTACAGTGGCCCAAATCTCCAACAAGACTTACTTACGTTAATATTGAGATGGAGACAACATAGATATGCGATTACAGCGGACATCGAGAAAATGTTCAGACAAATCTACTGTCATGACGATGATCTGCAATATCAAAAAATCATTTGGCGCGACTCACCTCAAGAGAAATTACGAGAATATGAGTTAACAACAGTTACATATGGCACCAAATCAGCACCATTTCTCGCCATGATGACTCTAAAGCAAATAGCAGAAGATGAACGCTCAAGGTATCCTGCTGCGGCCGCAGTTGTTGAAACCTGTTTCTACATGGACGACTTGTTGGCAGGACATCAGAGCATCGAAGAAGCTAAGCAACTAAAATCAGATCTTATCAAATTACTCAGATCAGGCGGATTTAATTTGAGAAAGTGGTCATCTAATAAATTAGAGGTATTAGATGACGTCACCGCAAACACAGCGCAATCATTTGAATTCAAACATCAAGAGTCAACTAAAACATTGGGGTTACGTTGGCACCCGCTGGACGATCAATTCAAGTTCGAAATGAAGATCGACACAAAATCGACAGCTCCAGCTACTAAGAGGTCCTTATTGTCAGATATATCCAAAATATTTGACCCACTAGGCTGGCTGGCCCCTGTCTCGACCAAGCTAAAACTTTTATTCCAAAATGTCTGGTCACTAACCCTACAATGGGACGACAAAGTACCGGCACATATCAACGAGCAATGGCAGAAGATCAAGAAAGATCTACCAGAAATAGAACATATCAATGTACCGCGATGGCTACAAACACAGCAAAACACAGAAATTGAACTGCATGGTTTCTGTGATGCATCCACAAAAGCGTATGCTTGCGTAATTTATTGCAGGATCATCAAACAGAACAATCAGAACAATCAAACTCCTGTGACCATAGTAGCAGGAAAATCAAAACTGGTTCCTGTCAATAAAGCGATATCATTACCAAGATTGGAGCTTAGCGCAGCACATTTATTATCACTTCTGATGAAAGTAGTTCAGAATACTTTACAGAACTACAATATCAAGATATATGGATGGTCAGATTCAACAGCGGTCCTGGGCTGGCTTCAGGGAGACCCAAATCGCTGGAAGCCATTTGTGGCAAATAGAGTGAAACAAGTCACTGAAGTAATCCCAATCAAGAACTGGCACTATGTGAAGTCGGCTGAAAATCCAGCTGATTGTGCTAGCCGAGGATGTTCAGCAGAGCAGCTCAAAGAACATTCACTATGGTGGCATGGACCAACGTGGCTACCATCATTTGATGAAGATGAACATAAACAACAAACTTATGTTACGCAAGACGAAATGAAAAAATCAGTACAAACAAGCGTCATTCAACAAAATGATGACATTGCTCAAAACATATTAAATAAATGTAGCAATTTCAACAGAGCAACGCGAGTTCTAGCTTGGACTTTGCGCGCAATAACACGTAATCAGCACAAACCAAAGTTTTTAACAATCGGCGAAATGAAGAAATCCAGACATTTTATCATCAAGCAAGTACAACAGTGGGAATTCAGAGAAGATATCATCAGTCTTCAGAAACATAAACAAGTCAGCGCAAAAAGTAAGCTGTTGAAGTTGAACCCATTCCTGGATCAAGAAGGCTTACTGAGAGTTGGCGGGAGGATCGCTAATGCGAATATCAGTCAAAATATGAGACATCCTCTCATAATACCAAAAAACTCTCATCTCAGTAACTTACTTATTGACCAAGGACATCAGATGACGTATCATGGCGGAGCTCGAATCACGCAAGCTTGGCTGCGTCAACAATATTGGATTCAGGGCGGAAATCGAGCAGTCAAGAAACGCCTTAGAACCTGTGTCAAGTGCACTCTTGTACTTTGCACTCTTGTATAACAAATAACTATTTTGCTTCTATAGCTTCTTTACCACCTACAGGTGTACCCCTTAAAATATTTCGTGTATGAATAGATACACCTTATATATATACAAGAATTGCTCGTTTAAAGGTATAAGATAAAATCAGCAGTCTTTACCCTTCATATTAGTCTTGATATAATACCGAATTTATACTTAGAAACTAATGATTTTTTTAGTATTCTGAGATCACAAATTTGTTATAGTTTACCCCAGGGGTGGGGTACAGTTTCACAGCCATAGGGGTACAGTATAACAAGATGGGGTACACTATAACAGTAGACTGTTTAATCTACTGTTACTACTTGTGTACTATTTTATTTCGTATGGTGTATGTTTAAACACCATACGAAAAAAAAATATGTAAAGGTGCAAACACTGATACATCAAGCGGCTGTAGGTACCTAATCTGTGGCTGGAATGAGGCGGAATGGTACGCAAAGTCATGCCGTTTTCTTTAGCTAAGTTCAAAGCCTCCGGAGCTAAGTGGCTGCCATCATTATGAAATATAAAAAGCGATGGATTACCTTTTGAGCTTCTTTTTTACCTTCTTCTTTACAAATTGAGAGGTCATCCAGTCCGTAGTTTGCGCTAAACCCAATGTGCTGGTAGGTGCTCCCTTCAAGATGTGATTTGAAATTTTTTCGAAGAAATACCATCGCGGGTGGCAAGACAGTACCTGTAGCAGAAACTGCGCAGCATTTTGTCACAAGGGTACCTCGTTCACCACTTGTTACTTTATTGTTTTGATCCCTTTGATGCTACAACCCTTTTTGGTTTTTGTACCGTGGTCGTACCGGTCTCATCAAGGCAAAATAGTTTTATACCGTCACCAAAACTAGAAAACCTTCATTTACCTCTTCTAAATTGTTATAAAAAATCTCTTGAAAGGCTGCAGGCTTCTGGTTTTCGCAAAGTTAAATCAGGATTCCATTTTCGAAATTCATCCAACCAATCTTTCCTGCGATATTTCTAGCTTCCCAAGACGCTGGCATCTTCAGTTTGTGGTGTGTAGCCATTTCATAATGTAGCACCCCTAAAAAACAAAGTAATATTCAAAGGGGGCACACTATAACATGTTACACTGTATCCCGTTACACTGTACCCCACACCATATTGTATCAAACAAAAATTCGTTAAAATTTCTAAATTAAAAGTTGCAATAAACTTTGTTAACTATTTAAACACCAACTAATCGAAGATTAAGAGGAACATATATTTACTCACCAGAACTTATTACTTTTCCATTAAGAACAAAACTTCACTCTCTAAATTTTTTACAATTTTTTTTTCGAAAAATGTAAATTCGAGCATTCTTCCGTTCATCCAGCGATTTGTCAAGACACGTAAAAAGACGCCATTGATAAATTAGAAAAGGACAGAGTTAATCTTGATGTTATACTGTCCCCCACTTGACCCTAGAGTTAGAAAGCCTCCCACAATGGACCGATGATCTTGTGAAGGCCGCTGGAATCCGCTGGATGCGGGAATCACAAAACCGGTCGAAGTGGCAGAGCTATGTCCAGCAATGGACGTCTTTCGGCTGAAATGATGATGACGATGACACACAAAGTCGCCAAAAGCTTTCTAAATCACTTCAAACAAACACAGTCAGTTTTACTAGGCATGGGCAAAAAATATCGATATATCGAAATATCGATATATCGAAATATCGATATTTTTCCATACAATTATCGATATATATCGTCGATGTTTTTAATAGCAATATATCGATATTCGATATTTATTTTAGAGTATCGAATTCGTATCAATTTCGATATTTTTTAACGCACTTTGGTTTCGTGTTTAATGTTATTAGATACTCCTTGCATACTCCTCGCGTATCGTTAACTTTAAAAATCCCGCCACGTTCACCTGATCTAAGAACAATCCAAATAGCACGAGCACAAGAAAATTCTGGGATTTCTTCAATTTGGGCTGGGCATGAAAAGTTATTATCCCTGTCGTCAACAACTGTGCCCGAGGTTCGAAGATCTGACTGTGTGCCCAATGAGCTAAAACAATACCTCGATCAACCTGAGCCATTAAAATTTTGGATAAATTGCCAGAATTTCACGCCCAGTTCTTTCAGAAGTCGCCCTTAAATATTTAATTTCCCAGGCTTCTTCAGTGTCTTGCGGAAGGATTGCTTCAGCCGTGAATCTGACAGTACCCGAAAAGCAGTTGACAGGTTAGCACATCGTACGAGGGTGGTGCTAATGTCCATATCTGATGGGTACTGGTTTGATTAAATTGTATATAATTGTTTAGGCTCGAGCATTAAGCAAAAATACTATTTTCATATATTTTAGTCTATTCTTTTTTGCAAAATTTGGATGCTTTAGGAATATGTATGAATAATCGTGTGAAAACAGACGATATATCGATATTTTTCACTAGATAATTATCGATACTATTTAAAAATATCGATATTTTTTTTTCACTTGCCCATCCCTAAGTTTTACTAAAAAACAAAATGGCGGCGTTAGTTCCCATTTTGGCCACGCGCCTTAGTCGACGTAAACACGGACCGTCACTAGGGATGAGCAAGTGAAAAAAAATATCGATATTTATCGTATCGATATTTTTAAACAGTATCGATAATTATCGAGTGCAAAATATCGATATATCGATATATCGTCTGTTTTCACATGATTATTCATACATATTCCTAAAGCATTCAAATTTTGCAAAAAAAGAATAGACTAAAATATAAGAAAACTAGCTTGTGCCAGCGGCTTCGCCCGCGTGGAGGTCGGAAATTATCCCGCGGGAACATACTACCGGGATAAAAATAGTAGCCTATGTCCTTTCTCAGGCTCTAAACTATATGTGTACCAAATTATGAGATACCAAAGCTTTGGACATCAAACCAGAGATGGTGACTCGATAGAATTTGATGGCCAGATCTTGAAACTTTGATTAAAATTTGGCGCCAAGACTTTAATAATTCTCTAACAAAAATAGTACATTTTTTTTTTGTTATTAATGGTAATAATATTGTAACATAATACACAGTATAATTATAAAAATATCAGTCACAAACCATTAAAATAATACGATTATATCGTGAACATAAATAAATATTACGTGAAATAAAGTAATAGAATTTATATTCTAAGAAACAGAACACAGCGCCATCTATTGGGTGTATTTGCAACCTAGATGTCAAACAATATGTCATCGACTGGCCTGTTAGTCTTGTGGTTAGTGACCCTGACTGCTAAGACTGAGGTTGTGGGTTCGATTTCCACCCAGGGCAAATCTTTGTGTGATGAGCACGATCATTTGTTCTGTGTCTGGGTGTAATTTATCTATAATATGTATATATTTAGAAATATATAAGTATGATTATCAGTTGTCTGGTTACCATAGTACAGGCTCTGCCTGGTTTGGGATCAGACAACGTTGTGTTGGTTGTCCTAAGATATTTATTATTATTATTTATTTATAATATTGAAGAATTTTATTGATGAATCAACGTATACCGCCATCTATGAGAACTTCATAAAACTAAACAGTATATAAACACTTGCATAAGAAACAATTAATTGATACATTTTATTCGTTTACATACACGACATAAGCAAATAATTGAGATGATAACTATCCTATCCAGTAAGTTAGACCAAAATACGGGTACATGTGAAATTTGATTGAAATCGGTTCAGTAGTTTTGGAGTTTATTGGCAACATACATCGTGACACAAGATTTTTATATATATAACTAGCTTTTGCCCGCGACTTCGTCCGCGTCAAATTTTCGCTCTCCTTCCCGTCGCAACGAATCGCCTGCCAGTTTTAGTCCATTTTTCGTTTGCTGCTCCGCTTCTTTTGAACCGTAGCGTGATCTTATATAGCCTATAGCCTTCCTCGATAAATAGGCTACCCAACACAAAAATATTTTTTCAATTCGGACCATTAGTTCCTGAGCGCTTCGATAAACTCTTCAGCTTTATAATATTAAGTATACTTAAATGTTCCTATGTAACGGAAACTTTGAACATGATTTTGTCTCCCTTTTGATTATGATGAGACTCCCTTTTTCGCACTTAGACCCTCATTCGGGTGGGTCCCCGAATGAGGGTCTTTTTTATATTTATTTTATTCTGGCTAACAAAGCCAGTCTAGCTTCGCCTAAAAGCGCAGAAGCTTCCTGGGAGCATCAGAGGCTTTCCGAAGCGATCTCATTGTTCCGTAGATTGGACTGCAGATTGGAGTCAGCACTTTTCGAATGACTAAATTACATGACAGTTCCCAAAATGCCCGCCCTTCACCACTTCCTAGTGCTTTAGTTGGGAAGAAGACAGTCCCCCGGCAAGTTGGGAAGAAAAACTGACGCAACAAACTCTTCAGCAGCTCAACTGTCTCTTCACTTAGAAGAGCTTGATCATCATAATCAGCCTATATTGTTCCCACTGCTGGGACACAGGCCTCCTCCTGGTGACAGGGAGTGGGCCGTAGTATACCACACGGGCCCAGTAACGGTTCGTAGATGTCACATGTCTTCAAATTTTTGGTTCTAGAGCATGCCGGTTTCCTTACGATGTTTCAAGAACTTGATAAAATATAATACTAATAGCTGACCCGGCGAACTTCGTACCGCCATATTTTATTTCTCTAATCGCAACTGAGGAAATAAAACCCTTCCGGTAAAATCGAATTAGCTAAATTGAAAATAAAACTGGAGTACTCAATTGAAAAATTCATATTGTCGTACAAAATGCATGGGTTCTTATTATAATTACTATAGGTATATTAAACTATCGTTAAAATATTTACAGCAATGAAAATCAAACACCCCACGCTTTTTGTACAACCAAATGAATTTTTAAATTGAGTAGTCCAGTTTTATTTTTAAATTTTTAGTTCAGTTAGTTTCAAAAGCGTGTTTTTTAGTTTTTTCAAACTATAATTTATTAAATGTAGATTTTATTTTCTTATCTTTAACTGTTCTTTATAAACAATGACTTATTTACAAAATACATGAAGAAAATAAAATAAAATGCAAGCAAAAATACTTACATGTGTATAAAGTTATGATTTTGCACTGATTAATACTTGCAGAGGTTATATACTTGGTAAATGCGTAGAGACTGACGCAGAGAGTAGTACTAAGATTTGCACTGAGATTTTACTGAGACTATCACTTTCCGGGAGACAGTATTAATTCACTCGTTTAAAAAGGAACTGAACTGCAGTGATTTTTTTTTTTTTGTAGGACATCTCGTAGTTAATCTGAAAAGATTCTTACTACTTAAACGGATTGTGGCCCGGCGACTTCTAAAAAGTTACCTTTTTAGGCCTCCAGCCGGGGCTTATTATACTTAAAAACTAAAGCGAAAGCTCTAAGGGTTACCCCGAGGGGGGTACGAACCTCGGCTTAGGCAATCACTGGTAGGGGGACAGCAAGGGACTGGCTGGATCTGGATTAATGAACTGCGGTGACACTCGGCACCAGTATTTATACCTGAACCTTGAATTTCCCGAACGTTCTAGTTCGCGTGCTTTGAGAAGAATCGATTGTTCGAAATAGTGGGTCTCGATCGTTCGAGAGGGAGCTTTGCTTACGCTCAGAGGAGGTCTCGAGAACGAATGAGATACCAAAGCTTTGGACATTCAAACCAGAGATGGCCACTCGATAGAATTTGATGGCCAGGGGGCTTACTCTTGAACTTAATTTGAATTCCAATCTAAAGCCAATACGATTCCAATGTAAATTTTTCAGTCACGTGATTCGGTACTCTTGAAAACAATAGTGTGAACATTGGATTGAAATTGGGATTGCCCAACTATTGTTTTGTTCCACGTGAAGTTAGCTATGTTACGGGCCGCAATAGTGTTGTTCGACTCATTACAAGAAACCGATAACAGGGAATTAAAATGCTTTATCCTTTAAATAACACGGTTAATAAATAAATATGATATAAATAGTTGTTTAGTTGATTTATTGAAACTTATTAAATTCATTTGCGAGTAAACAAATGATTAAAATGATAACATTAACCATGACTTTGGCTGTATGTGGTAGGATCGTTGCCACTACACTACTAAGAAAAAAGGCGGCGTAAAAGTTCTCCAGTTTCAAAAATAAACTCAGACAGAAGTGGATTCGAAACGCGATTATTTAAAATTAGTTTATTAGAAATTAGTGTTCGTTAAGTTACTGAGCTAATATTAAAGTTTTACTCGAGTGGTAATTAAATAAACAGTTATACCTACCAAGTTAAGTTTTTAATAAACTTTTTTCTCAGTTTTGTAGAACTGCTACTTCTTCGTCTGTTTTATATATGTTATGCATAATTAATTTCAGTTAAAATGGCAAGTCGTCCTAGTCAACCCCAATTAGAAGGTTTGGTGGAATTTTTGGAGCAAAACCCAGGCATAGGTAAAGGCTTGCTTCGAACTTCGCAAGGCAAGTTAGAAACGAAGAGGAAATGGGCAGATTTAGCAGTAACACTTAATTCTCTCGGCGGAGCAAATAAAACTGGTCCAGGCTGGGCTAAGGTAATTCAAAATAATGATGTAGGTGATGATAATAATCAATACAGCAATGAGTACATGTTTTTTTTACGTTTAGTATTGGTCTGAGAAGAAATGTGGCCTGAAGAGGCAGTGCGCAGAACTCTCCGCTTCAATGAGGCGCACTGGTGGTGGGACAGCAGACAACTTGCCAACATTGTCTGCCTTAGAAAATAGATTGGTGGCGGTGTTGGGTGGACAACAGTTTGCAACTGGAGATTCAAGATGGGCAGTCAATGCATTCCCTCAATCGGTAACATATATTAATATTTACAATTTTACCATACCTATGATAAGTATCTATTTTACTGATACCAAATATTTTATTTGTGAAATTAGATATTATACCACCCTCTGTATGATGTGCTCACCTGTCAACTGCTTGTGTTTTCGGGTACTGTAAGATTCACGGCTGAAGCAACCCTTTCGCAAGACACTAAAGAAGCCTGGGAAATTAGATATTTAAGGGCGACTTCTGAAAGAACCGGGCGTGAAATTCTGGCAATTTATCCAAAATTTTAATGGCTCAGGAGGTATTGTTTTAGCTCATTGGGCACATCGTCAGATCTTCGAACCTCGGGCACAGTTGTTGACGACAGGGATAATAACTTTTCATGCCCAGCCCAAATTGAAGAAATCCCAGAATTTTCTTGTGCTCGTGCTATTTGGATTGTTTTTAGATCAGGTGAACGTGGCGGGATTTTTAAAGTTAACGATACGCGAGGAGCATCCAAGGAGTATCTAATAACATTAAATACGAAACCAAACTTGCGTTAAAAAATATCGAAATTGATACGAATTCGATACTCTAAATAAATATCGAATATCGATATATCGCTATTAAAAATATCGACGATATATATCGATAATTATATGAAAAATATCGATAATTCGATATATCGATATTTTTTGCCCATGCCTAACCGTCACAGATGCGGACGTAATAAAATCACCGAAGGAGTTTTTCGCACACACGATCCATCTTCCATGTTGGACTGCATCTCAAAGCGTCGAAAAAACACTGTTCGATTTTCGACTCTCGGCGTGATGTGCGTTGAAGATCCAGTAGTGTGCGAAAACTCTCGACACGATATTACCACGTATAGTGTTGGGATTTTATCCGGATAAATACTCAAAATGGATAAATACTCGATAAATATCCGTTTTTACTGAGTATTTATCCAAAACAGCTGATAAATACTATTTTAAGTTTTCGTAACGTAAATTTTGTCATTTTACTAACAAAAAGATTAAAATTAACGAAAAACAGTTAATGCAGATTGGTATCGTACCTTATTAATCATTTTAACAATTAAAAAATGCTGATATTGACAATAATTTCACTCAATCCTGAATACAATTCGTCAATAACTGTCAAAGTTAGATAAAACTATACATTTAATTTTGTACATTTTTTTCTTTCACATACATACATGAACTCGTGCCTTTCTCCCATGGGGGTAGGCAGAAACTATTTAACCCTCAAATGCATTGTGATGGAAATTTCCATCAACCAATTCAATGTAATTTTTTCGTTATCATTCCAGTCATTTTTTGTTTTTGTAATTGGAAAAAAGTGGTTTGTTATCTCACTACACATTTTGTTCTCAGTAGGCTTGTTCTGATTACATAAAGATGTAAATTTCCACCAAAACGTTACAAAAAAGTAAATTTAATTTGGTTAAAAAGTTAAAATCATGTATTTAAGGGTTAAGTAACGCTTAAATCATTGTAACAATAAAAAAATTGAGAGGTGTCAAGGGACACCCGGATGGAACGAAGTTCCTTTCCAGGATTCATTATTGTTTTTATTATTTATTATGTACAAAAAACCTGTATACACTCAACAAAAATATTCTCCCGAGAGGGAGGAAGAGATGGAGAGAGAGAGATCTCTCTCCGTCTCTTCCTCTCTCTCTATCTGCCTCTTTCTCCCTCCCTCTCTCTTCCTCTCCCTCTCTCTCTACCTCTCCCTATCCATCTATCTCTCTCTCTTCTTCTCTCTCCCTCTCCCACTCCCTCTCTCTCTCCTTCTCTCTCCGTTCCAAAAACTTCGTCCCAAAACAAACAAACAGTCAAATTGAGAAACCTCCTCCTTTTTTAAGTCGGTTAAAAAGTGTCGTTACAACTTTTTCTCTTAATTCCGTCTAGGCCCCTTTCGCGACGCGCCATAAGGAACTTCGTCCCAAAAAAACTACCTCGTGAAAGATAAAGAAATCGAGTATCCTGACTTGGCTTGCGAGGTTCTCGACAATGTGGGATGTGGATTCAGCGATCAACGTAAAGTTTGGAGAGCAGTGCGGACCCACGACCTACAAGTCGTAAGTCGGGGCTAATACCACCGGGCCACCATTACTATCGCCAATATGAAAGCGTGTCAGACTTTTACTGACTAAAACCCAACCGTGTTCCGTCAGTGTTGCCGCCTATGCCAGGGCCACAATACCTCTTTCAAACAGATCCGCAACCCTGGCAGGCATCGGTGCTCGCGGACCCCTTCAATATGTGCCGACATCTCTTTGAGGCACGCGTGGAATCGATGAACGCTGGCAGCACGCACGAAAATGCATAACTCATTGTCACGTTCCGCCTGCACCGAGAGTGCAGGCGAGAGTGCGAAGCAAGCATGTTTATAGCGTTGGCAAACAACAACAATGAACTTGTCTTCGCCGCATTTTTCTTGACTTTTAGAAGCTCTTCACAGAGATCTTCAATGTAGCAATTCTCTACACTCTCAACAAAGAAAGATTCTAAATTGTGTGTAAAGAGCATGCTCTATTAGAGACGTTTGGCCCCCTGACACAATTACAGTCCTGACAATTAACATTACAACTAAATAATATAATAACCGTAGTATTTTGAAAAGCCTTAATAACAATGAAACCAATTTACATTATAAAATAATCATCCGACGCGCAAAAAAGATATTTATCCATCATTTTGAGTATTTATCCGATAAAAATGAGTTTCGGATAAAAACTCGAGTATTTATCCTCTGAGTATTTATCCCCTGCCCATCACTACACGTACGTGTGTACGTCGACTACCATTGCTTGCACACACGGCAAAATATCAAGCTACACATTTGCGGAGTTTTAGAACTTTTTAATATATTATTTTTCTCCAGTTTCAATGAATCTGTGCTGCCATCTCTTAGAAAGAAATTACAACAGCCATAAATATGTCTGAGCACCTGGAGTGAGTTTAGTTTCAAGCTACACCACTAGATGTCGTAATTTCACGTTTCAAAGAATTATTGCTGAAAGTAATAAAATGTATTTTGTTTGACAATTTATTAAAAATAACATGCGATTTATTAACACATCAAACAGATGTGTTTCATAGTTATTTAATATTATAAAATCAGATTGCTATACTGCCAGAAAAGCACAATATTGGTTTTAAATTACAATATATTTTGGCACATAGAAACATAAAAAACATGCAGAATTGAGACTACATTGAAACATATCTGTTTGGAATAAAATTATACTAAATAATTTACAAAGAACAATTTTGATTTGTAAAACTGATTGAAGGAATACATTCAGATGATTGACACAATTTTGATTATGAATTGTTAATTATTAATTATTAACAGCAAAAAAGTTGGTGTAAATATAATTTAGCCACATTATGAAAATTTTAAGGATCATGTCCATCATCTTGATCAACATTACACATCCATGTCATTGCTTTGAGAAAATGGGTTATTCCGTTTATACACCCAAAATATGTACCCTTTTTTCTACTTGGGAAATCAACAAAACCACCAAAACCACCTGTGTTCCTTCAGTTGCCATTGTCAGGGCACAGTAAATCCGCAACTCTGGCAGGCATTGGTTCTAGCGGACCCTTCAATAAGTGCTGACATCACTAATGGTGCATGTGGAACACAACATGTGGCCTGGTCCGAAAAATCGACCCTAAGGTGCATATAGGGAAATGCATGTGTGAGGATTCACCTCAGGCCTAGTTGGAAAACAGGATTTACAGGCTTCACATGGGTTCTCGGACGTGTAAGTACCTTAGGCTGGATAAACTGAATAATAGGTGAAAATAGAAGTATTCAGGCTGCATACATTCATTTTATCAATTAAATAATAAAAATCTCTACCTCAGATCTACTCTATCATAAAAATATCAGCTAAAGTACACACAGTACTTATGAATCTTGGACCATTCGTTCAGGTATACAGCAAAGAAGTCCAGTACACAAATCATGTTTGAATGAAAAACTGGGAATATTATTTGTGTAAGCCGACAACAGTTAAAACATAAAAGTAATAATACTTATAATATCCTACATATAACAGTTTCAATTTTTATCAGTCTTGTTCATTGTTTTCAGAGCTTTCTTCACTACTCTCCTCCTCACTGGATTCCTCGCTAGAATCATCAGATCTGACACCTTTTGCTGCCTTTTTAGCCATCATTTCTTTGTATTGCCTCACAGTAATTTTCCTAGGCATGATCTCTCGTAGAAAGTCTAACGTATCATCCTCTTGAACGACTTCCGCGATGTGTTTATATTCGAGTAAGGTGTTCTTGCTATTTTTGAATGCTCTTTTGGCCAAATCTGTGACAAATAACTCCTGCAATGTATGAAAAGTATTGTTTTTATTATGACTCAGTTTGAGTGTGGTCTTTTTTCATGAGAACAAATCTGTTTTCACCAGTTGTTATACGCTATTGTTTGGACACAATAGGTTATAAAAGCGGCAAAACATCACATACTCACGGTAACTTTCGTAACTAAATACAGAGGTTCAGCGCCAACTGCTTCGACGTCCGGCGAACTTTTCATTATAGTTTTTACTCTAGATAATGGTAAATGCAAGTCCTTCTCACTTTTTGGTGTAGCCATTATTCCTTCTTTATTAAATTGAAAATATTTAAATCCCAAAGTTGGTCGAAACTCTGTTTTTTTTTTACAGAATATCAAAATCGATTAGTGACATGTAAAGAACAGTGTTGCCATTAAGGTATAAAACTTCACCATTTTACTGAATAAAATCCATTAGACTGTATTTTGCCAATAAAGGCTCCTATGTGAGTTTGATAAATAATTTCATTTGTCTAAGAAGTAGAAGTAATAGTAAATTTTTTGGATTATTTCTGAAATACTTTAAGGCTATCAATGATCTGGCGCGGTGATTTCGTTTATACACTTCAAAAACCCACCCTAAGGTGGATACGCGGAAACGCATATCAGAGAATCTATACTAAGCCTTAGCATCGTCATTATATCAGCTGAAAGAGGACTACTGCTGAACAGAAGGCCTAACCCAAGCACCGATAGTTCTATGCTTCGCGGATCCAGTGGGTTTTTGCGACCTTCACCAGGTTATCACTCCACCTTGAGGGCGATTTCCTAATACGCTATAACACCTCATCATAGGTAGGATAAACGAAAGAACCCATTTAGCATAGCTAATTATGCGTTGTTAGATTTATATATAAAAGAGGGAGATTTTGGAGTATCTATTGGCAACATTTCTGAAACAAGGAGGGGTTGGTTTTCATTTTGTTGTTAGTTTCAAACAAAGAGTATAATAATAATATGGGAGTTTCAAATGAATTATTTAATACGAATATGACTGTGTTGTGTTATACGGGTAGGGGTAGAAAGAAGCGAAAATAATGGTTTTATCGAAAAATAAAAACTAACCAACCCCGCCCGGGTGGTTGTTTTCATTTTGTTGTTAGTTTCAAATGAAAATATTACGAATGTGTGTTTTGTGTGATAAATGGGTGGGTAAGGGTAGTAAGAATAGACAATAATGGTCTTAACGCTAGCTGTCTTTATTTTCCATTTCCTTATAGAAAATACTTTTACGAAAAACAGTTTATAGGGCCGCTTGCATGGCCGGCCACACTCGCGGGGCGCTGACTAGTGCCGTTTGCCGGCCCAACCAATCCGACATCCAATCAATTCTTACGTGAAAACGATAAATAATACAAAAAATACTGATAACGCGAGATCGTTAACCGATTTACAAGGACTTCTCAATTTTGATCAGTTCAGCGATGCCGTCGTACATTTCCTTGACGGCGTCGTACTCGGTGAGTCCCATGCGCCTCTTGTTGGAGATGTCGTAGACACCACCCTCAGCCTCGGTGTGCTCGCCGCGGGTTCCGCGCACCTGCAGATGGTACTTGGACGCGATCTCCTCCAGCTTTGCCTTGTCGGCCGCCAGCTTGGGCAGCTTGATGTGCACGGAGGCACGCACAGTTGTGCCCAGGTTGGTGGGGCAGAAAGTCAGGAAACCAAGCCTGTCATCGTGGGAGAAGGGAACGCGTTTCTCAATGTCGTTGACAGCGTTCACCAGCCTCTTGTAAACCTGCTTCAGGTCACCGCCCATCTGCATGGAGATGAGACGGAGATGGTCCTCCTCATTGCACCACACCAAGAAGGTCTTGTTCTCGTTGTGGTAGATACCACGGCCAGAGGGCCAGAAGCGGCAAGCGTTGGCGGCCTGCAGGAAGCGGTCACCCTCCTTGAACAGGAAGTGGTCATCAATCAGCTGCTGTTGGGTCTCCTTGGACATGCCGGTCAAGGGGTAGAAGGTACCCTTGAGTTCTCCCTCGAGTCCGGAGAGGGTGGTGGAGACCTTCTCTTCCATCTCCTTGTACTGGGCCTCGGTCAAGCAGGGGTTGAAGGGGTAGCCCTCCATGGAGCGTCCGCAGCGCACGCGGGTCGACACTACGAACTCGCCAGCGGGATCCAGGTTGCCGAGGGTCTCCACATCACCCCAGTTTTTGGCGGGGTGCTTGTCGGTCTTCTTGAAACCATTGTGGTAGTCCTCAATGACGGGGTCGAACAGGTCAGCAAACACTGTGTACGCCTCAGCGTCAGGGGCGTAGATTCCGACACCAGAGTCCAAGTTCTCAACACCTAGAAAAGATTATATAATGTTAGCTTCATTGACCGCCTCACATAAAATATATTAGTAACTTATCTAAATACGTAAATGACGTCGAAAAGTTATTGAATAGGTAAGTAGGTAAACTAAGTACCGATAGCTGTTGGTAGGTATTATTAATATTGCATGTTTTAATCAGATAATTGTTTCAAAGGTTTGACGCGGACTGCCTACGTGCCTATCTAGTACATAACTATACCTATGTAGGATTAAGAGATAGTAACAACCGTATCAAAGTCTACTCACCAGACTGGATGCAATCCAGGAGAGTCGAGCCGAAGGAGGTCTTCTTGTTCTTTAGAGCATCGAAGACCTCCTTGGTAAGGTACTTCTTCAGCAGTGACTTAGAGTCAGAGGCCTGGAGCTTGCTGAAACCAGCCTCCAACTTCTCGATGGTTGCGGCGTCCACCATTGCTGCGGCTTTTCTGTAACGACACAATCAAAAATCAATTATAAAATTTCACTTTTATAAATACTGATATTATGAGTATAATTAAGATTCTAACGCCTTCAACGCAGCGCATGTCGCCCTAGTGCACATTTTGAATAATTTCAACACAACGAAAATTAAAAATCCCTGCGACGCGCCCGTAGCCAACTATTTATGCTGTTATTTTTTAAATTGAAAATAATAGTGACGTACCCATCGACTCTGGATTCGAGCGGTGGAAGAGTAAACCTAAGTCAACATTCAAAAAGTTTTAAGTCGAGATTTTGTTATTAGTCCTATAGCACTTGTAAATGAATTCTATAATTTAAAAAATATTAACAAAACGAAAAATATGAATATGGAACGATGAAATGTTATTTTTACAAATATTACGAACCGCCTGATGAGGTAATACGCGAGAACGGCGCCACCGCAAACCACCACAGGGATTGTGACTTTCAGTTTATAATTCATAGTGATGGAATTAACTAAAGCCACTAGTTATGGATAGAAAAATGGGTGCAACAACTACTGGTACTGGAGGAGATGTTACGCGGACTGGACCGGGTTTGGGATTGTTTTTGACCGAACACACCCAGGGAAACACTCAGTTTTGTGGTGGAATTACGTAATTTAGCTAGAGGTCGCCTTGACCGACACGCGCAAGTCGAACGGATGTGTCAGCTCACTGCGCACCGGTGCTTCTTCGTCGCGCGCAGCCGTACCTCCCACTCACGACCAACGAACGAACGTGTTATCGTGAGTTTCTTGTTACTTTGCATTCATTTCTATTCGAGAAGGTATTGCGGTAATAATTAAACATCGTCAGATTACGGAATCCACTTATCGTTCCATGAATTACGCCAATTGTGATATTGGATATGAGCTGATATGATTATGTATAAGGAATGCATGTAGGTACAGGTACCTATTTGCAAAAAAGACATTGGTTAACTAGCACGCCATGTAGGTAATCAAGTTTAACACACATCAGCATTAAGCTCAGAGAAATATAATTTTTTTCGTTGAATCAGGATTTTGAATTTAGCTATTTTCATTTCGAGAATAATGAGGTACAAAAACAAATGCCTTCATATCAATTAACCTAATATTAAATAAACTGTAAAACTGAGAGGTACAACATAACTTTAATCGGCAAGAGTTTACGACCATTAGACGGCCGGTCAATCCGGAAACGCCATAATTTATACATCCCGTTTAGGTTCAATGTCCGTCGGTAACATTGCAAAAACCAATTAAGTAGGAATAGGGACACATTTTTACGGAACCGGTACTAATACTCAGGTAATGGAGACGATTATAATCGCAATTTACGGCAAAGTAATAGCGATTTGAACACAAAACATGACATTAACTATAAAATTTGGCAGCAGGCACCGGAGATAAATGCCGGCCGGAATAATACGCACCCGTCGGCATCGTCAGCCGGTTTGTTTTCCTTGTTTTCTTTCGTTGCACAGCCACCCATTTTCACAAATACTATTTATTAACTAGCGACTAAAACATGCACTAAATCACTAAAACTACTGCAAATAAATAAAAGAAACGGAGGATACTAAATGCAATGATGGAATGATATTTTGCCCAAATGAATGTATCGGAGCCGGGAGTGGCGAGGGCGAGGGGTGGCCCGATCGATGCGCGACACGCAGCACGCACGCGGCCTCACGCTTCCCGCCCTTCGGGAACGACTTCAAAACTTTTCGGAGGGAAAGTTCCCTCTACTTACGCCACCGGTTACCTTCGCGGGTTATATTTGAATGCAATTCCGACTTCTTCAAACGAGTGCGATAGTCATCTTATCGGCAAAATGGAACACTTAACGTTATCGAAGCACATCTTGAATAGGGATTTGGTTATCACACAATAAGCTAGGAACATTTTTCGAGTTCAGGAGCGGCGGTGGTGTGTTGGTGGGACGCGGTCTAGGCGAAACTTTACGTCGGTAGATTAATATTTAAATGACCACCGCTTACCTTGCGCTTGTACAACCGTCAGAGTCGACTGCGAGGTGCAGAATGGTCTGTGCGGGTTCGAGCGGAGCGTTAAGCCCGTGGCAGCGTCCCGCGCCCCCCCCTTCCCTGTCAACCTTGGCCTTGGTGATGCTTGCCTGGCCGGCAGATCGCGAGCCAGTTTAGCTTCAAGTCGTGATTTGGACTATTATCGTTACAGCAGTTATTTAATCTCATCAAAATCCAAGGGTAATTGCCTATCATCTATTGAACTCGGAGCCAGACAAACTCAACGACAATGCATAAAAGAGATTCGTATTAAGATATATAAGCACAGATATTACATAAACAAATAAGAACTGGTGTTGTATTTGACGAGAGCGAAATCGAATACTTGAAATTGTAGGAATAAGCTTACTCTTAAAGTTTTCTGATATTAGGGTAATTCGAAATTATTTTTTCTGAAATGAAGTTTAAACTAGGTATTACATATAAACTTCTTCAAAATAATGCTGAAGCTTTGGTAGGTATGTGCAAGGTATGAGAATTCTAGATAGAGTTCGGAGGTAGCTACAATGTAAGGAATTTTATTCGGGGCTTATGGGAATTACTGTAAAAATCACAAGTTATACGAAAATGGTCGATTTTTTCCTAAATATTGTAAATGGATTTTTGACAGTCTGAAATTAAAGAAACTGCTAATGCACAATAAAATTACCAGTAAACGAATGTAATCATAATCGATCGATTGTGAAATTGTGAACCTCACGTCACGCACTATTAGCTGTTATCAACGATTAGGTGGGAAATTTAAAATTAGAACGTTGCTGGTTCTTTTTCGTGTCTGGATCGAGTCCAACACTTCTTCAACGTTAGCGATCTCGACGATGCCAATGTCAAGTTTGTTATTTTTCACTTTCATTGCATAACTTCGGCACAGAGAGTACCATCGCTCCATTTATTAATAAAAATGGTATAATTTTTGGTCAAAACTCTCCTTGATGAGTTTACTAACTTGCCATAGCTTGAAAGCGATGGCACGTTAGTAAACTTGATTTCAGAATTTGATTAAAGGGTGATTCTCAAACAAAGTCGAGGGTTGTTTCATAATCGACCTTCACCGTGTCCTTAGTCCTTGACTCAGAGATTAGGATCAGGGTAGTGACTACAGAAAGGCGGTCGCTTCGTTCACCTACATTCAAGGAAACCATAAAACTCCCCTAGCTCAAGGTAAAGTTATTATTTTCAAGTACAACGAACTGTTTGATCGATAGGCATAATCAATCGTACTTAAATATTTGATGAAACTTTTCATTTTCTTCGGCGGATTTTTAGGGTTCCGTTGCCAAATGGCAAAAAACGGAACCCTTATAGATTCGTCATGTCTGTCTGTCTGTCTGTCTGTCCGTCCGTCCGTATGTCACAGCCACTTTTTTCCGAAACTATAAGAGCTATGTTGTTGAAACTTGGTAAGTAGATGTATTCTGTGAACCGCATTAAGATTTTCACACTAAAATAGAAAAAAAAAAACAATAAATTTTGGGGTTCCCCATACATAGAACTGAAATTCAAAAATTTTATTTTCATCAAACCCATACGTCTCTATGAATAGGTCTTCAAAAATGGTAATAAGGTTTCTATTATCATTTTTGACACTTCCAAAGTGGTAAAATGTGTGTCCCCCCCCCCCGTAACTTCTAAAATAAGAGAATGATAAAACTAAAAAAAATGTATGATGTACATTACCATGTAAACTACCACCGAAAATTGTTTTGAACGAGATCGAGTGAGTAGTTTTTTTTTAAAACGTCATTAATCGTAAACCGCTATTTACCTTACATTCAATCAACTGAAATATAAAATAAAAAAAAAAACATTTATATTTAAACCGAGAATACCTACAGGTTTGTACGGAACCCTCGGTGAGCGAGTCCGACTCGCACTTGGCCGGTTTTTTTATCTATAGATGATCTTTACCACACTAATGTTTTAACATTAATTTAATTTTGGTCTAGAAATACCTTCATACAATAACTCTAGGTATCCGGTTTATTTGGAATTTTTATTTACGGAATCTGCCCGCGGTTTTTAAAGTGTCAAACTTTGGGTGCGTTAAAAAATATATTTAACAAAGTACCTATGAAGTTTGTAGTAATTTGAGTAATTTGTATTCTAAATTAATTTGTAAATATATACATTCTACTGCATTATTTTAGTGACAGAACAAGGTAAAATCATCGACTTAATGTTCATCGTTAACATTGCATTTTAAACGAAGGAATAATTTCTGTGTAACCCAACAACAGGAGGAAGGAAGGATGAATAAATGTATTTTAATTATAGAAGGATTGTGTCTGATCTAGTTTGGAACTCATTGATTTGAACAAATTGAGGAAAAAAATATGATATATTCATTTATGACTGAAGGTAAAATCCAGAAAAAAAATGAAAGAAAGAATTTTTAGGTATGTTTGTCCCACAGTAGTTATTATATTACAGTGAACAGAAAATAGAGTCGAAAAACGTGTAACTTAATTATGCCTATTTACCTACCTACTTGTCCCTGTGTATTTAAAAATCAAAAAAATCAAAAGTCATTTATTCAAACTAGGCTGAGAGTCAGCACTTTTTGAACGTCAAAGTTACAAAAGACAGTCCCCCCAAAACGCCCGCCCTTCGACATTTCCTAGTGCTGTAGCTGGGAAGAAGAAGTGGCGGAACAAACTCCCCAGCAGCACAGCTGTCTGTTAAGTTAGAAGAACTTGATTCTATACAATATCGTGTGAGTAATTAATATTATAAAATAAAATAAAACATACATTATACGCCATATGTCAGCTAGCACACGTCAATATACGAACAAAACATTGAAAACTAAACTCAAGCTGAAATAAATAATAAAACAAAATCGTAAACAGAACGTAAAACTTAAATAAAGCCTCCAGGCATAAAGGGATTTATGTCCTCTCTCAGTATTCTCTATTTATGCCTTTGCAAGAAGAGCGGTAATAATGTTATCAGACTCAGTTAACATCAGCATTTACTTTGTTTATTACCTTTAACACTTCATTGATAAAATTCATAATAGAAAATTATAGGGGGCTACTGACTTCAAGTAATTGAGAAGGTACGGACGATAACGTAGGCTTTGGGCGACTTCGTTAGCATGAAGTTTTTGTTCCCTCACCTACCGCGTCGCGTCGCATCGTCCTCTTGCGGTATTAGTTCGTTTTCGCTCAGCATTTTTTTTGCCCTTTTAGGGTTCCGTTGCCAAATGGCAAAAAACGGAACCCTTATAGATTCGTCATGTCTGTCTGTCTGTCTGTCTTTCCGTCCGTATGTCACAGACACTTTTCTCCGAAACTATAAGAGCTATGCTGTTGAAACTTGGTAAGTAGATGTCTAAAATAAAAAAAACAATAAATTTTGGGGTTCCCCATACTTAGAACAGAACCTCAAAAAAAAAAAAAGTAGAGTAAAACCTTTCTCAAGAATTGGACTATCAAATACAAATATTTTAAATGATTTTTTAAAATCCGACTGGTATTTTCCAGAGATGAGCGCGTTCAAACAAACAAATTCTTCGCTTTATTATTGTTAGTAAGTATACTGATAGATTAGTATACTTAGATAACATACATTAGAGAATTAGATAAGTAGGTAGGTACTAAATAGAACAGCTTTCAATTGATAGACAATACGGGTAGAATTGTAAACCATTATCAGGATAATAAGAACTTTTTGTCCACTGAAATCTGACCGATCATTACCAAACAGATTATTTTAAGGGCTCAATGGGGTTCTTCAAGGGTGTTTTATATCAAGTAATATAGCTGTTCGTTAAAATCGCCAAACGTCAAACAACATACTGGTAGTGCCACAGATATTACTAGAGTCATTCTCGATATCCTTTGTTTAAAAATAAAGTATCTGTGTTATTTAATTTGTTTGTTACCTTAAAAAAGCAATCAAATCCGATGCTGTGAATCAACTTAGAAATATGTGCTGATGTTTGCTAACCTAGTCGTTTTGCATATTCATGAAAAATTGATATTTTTCCAAGCTCACATACCAAGTTCAAGGCAGTTTTTGAACTCCGTCAATCGTCGCGAAACTATAAAAAAATGGCGAACTATTCAGAAAACCTTGGCAATGACTGCGGAGAGTGGCCTTGTCTTTAGTTCAAGCGTATTTAAATAGGTACGAAAGCGACGCAGACGCAGCATCACGATATTTTGTAATGATCATTGACGCTATGATGAAAGAGGCTAGCTAGTCTATCTATATGAAGCTTAGTTTAAATATCAATGTTTATAATATGTTAATCTATATGGCTTGATTGACATCGCGAAATAATGATTTCGGGGGTAAAAGTTTTAAATATTCGATTTCATATTGTTAATTCACGTTGTTGTGTCAGAAAAAAGATTACGGTAAAAAAAAAATTGTGTGTGTCAGCTACGACACACGAGTGGAGTTTACTCCTTACGAACGATTATAAAATACATAGATTAGTAAACATAACATAACGCATAACGTAACGAAACGTAACGGAGAAAGTTTGATTTTACTCCCCATTAATTTTCATACCCCGGGCTTCTATATGAAATATATGAAAATCAATTCTTCAGAAGTAAACTAAAAAAAAACTAACCAAAAACTACATAAATCTTTCGCAAAGTTCAGACCACCAGACCACTACCCCTGACCTACTTTTTTTTTTACAAAATGTTAAGTACCTACTTGGCGAGCTAGCAGCTGAGGCCCTGAGATCTATCGCGAGAAGGGTCCAATTAGCTCAAGGTTCTCTTTAGAACCTTTAGAAACGTGTCGCCTTGAGCCCACTAAGGGGAGGGCTGAAAGCTCCAGTGATTGTAAGCATAGGTAGGTAGATAGTCGTGAGTTTATTATCTCTGGAAGAACTATAATACCTTTTGTGTTAAGCTTTTAATTACTCGCTTTAGTTTTTAAGTTTATATAAGCCCTGGCTGGAGGCCATAAATCCACGTTTAATGAATTAACAGGAAAGCCCGGTTGAGTAGGGACGACCTTTTAGGTCAACTACGAGATGCCATTTTTTTTTTATTAGCCCACGCTGTCCCACTGCTGAGCAAAGGCCTCCCCCAAATCCTTCCAGGCATCCTTTTCCAGGGCCACCTTGATACCATTAAAAAAAAAACTTTCAACTAAAAAAATATACGGTTTAGAATAGCAATTTAGAATGTCGTTGTATTGGAAAAATCACAAATAAGTAGGTATATCTTGGTAGGTAGGTAGCTATCACCCGCTGAGGAGGCGTAGGTTTTATAAGCCTTTCAGAATGTTTGTTTTGTTTTTTCCCATTGTTTTCTCCTTATCAAATTAGATCACTGCAACTAAATGTACTCAACAAATATATAATAAGTAGGCAATTATGATTAATGTCAAGTGCAGCCTATTCCAAAATAACATTGATATTTTTCCTGATCAGTATTATGAGCCTACAATTTTGCCACTGCACAGACATCCTCTCTTCGAGAGGGAGTGGGCTGTAATCTACTACGCGGGACCAGTGTGGATTAGGTAGATGTCACATGTCTTCGAATTTTTGGTTCTAGGACGTGCTGGCTTCCTCACGATGTTTTTGTTCACTGTTTTGAGAGCAGTGGTGATGAATTTTTTAATCAAAGTAAAGTGTTTGCCTAGGTTCCAAACCACGACCTACGACTTGTAAGTCAGGGCCGTGCCCGCTGGACCGCCATTGCCCTTTTCCTGATCAATGTACTCTCATCATCACCATCATGTCAGACAAAAGACTTCCACTGCTGTATAAAAGCCTCCCTTAAAGAGCGGTTTGCCATAATTGTCACACTTGGCAGGCGGGTTGGCGATCGCAGGATGTTGATAAGATGCATAAAGAACGCTGCTGCCCATTCTCTAGTAAGTCCCTTAGTCGCCTTCGTCATCCACGGGATGAAATAGGATGATGCAATTGTAGAAAAACACACGGAACCAATGCTCTCTATAAGGTGTATCTATTCATACACGAAATATTTTAAGGGGTACACCTGTAGGTTTTTTTTTTTTTGGATGGGAAATCATCAAATGACTTCTCCCGCTCTGGGCGGAGCGGGAGGGCATGTCAGACTTTTACTGACTAAAACCCACCCGTGTTCCTTCAATTGCCCATGTGCCAGGGTCACGGTATCTCTTTCGAACAATCACGCGACCCCGGCAGGCATCGGTCCTAGCAGACCCCTTCAGTTTTGCTGACATCTCTTTGAGGCGCGCGTGGAACACTACGCGCCGTCGACCCGAGCTTGGTCCTTACCGGGCGGCGAGCTACCCATTGCTCGCCACCCGCAAGCTCGCGCCTACGGTGGCCGGGAGTCCGCAATCGACTCCACACCTGTAGGTTGTAAAGAAGCTATAGAAGCAAAAAGAAAAAAAAAAATATCTAAGCGTTTTTTAATTTTCGTAATTATTATAATTTTAAAACTACTTGTGATAGTCTATGAATGGCCCGCCTGACGCTGCGAGGGCGATAAAAAATAAGAAGGAGCCAGTATTTTTTATGTGCGTCAAATAATTTTAAAATATTATATTTAAAAAAAATCACTCAGAAAATTATTATTTTTTCGTTGCTATAGCTTCTTTACCACCTACAGGTGTACCTCTTAAAATATTTCGTGTATGAATAGATACACCTTATATATTAAACTTATTGAAACATTTCTTCCTACAAAAGTTGATTGGTGTCCGGCCTTGTCGCAATAATACGTTGCTGATAGTTTTATGACTCGATGTGTTTAGAGTAGACACGTGCTGTCGATCGTAACATCATAGTTGATCATAGTTTTGAACATGTGACTTTAATAAGTCTGTTTTCATCGATAACTCTCTGTTGGGAAGCTCGCGACAGCATGTACCGGTAAAAATGTGCTACTTATAAGGTCTGTAGGAAAGATATGTCATGTGACAGTTTAGCGAGTATAGGAAGAGTAAGAGCTTTATCAGGTTGTGGGGACCTTGTATCTAAACAATAGAACTAGGATACCGTATTTTTCTCAACTCTAGCTAGCCGATCGGCGGGAAAGACATCACCTTCATTGCGTAACACAACATCAGTCATAATCTGAATCATTTTAAAAGATATTGCTAATCCATTACTTTATATGTTAGCAAAACGGGCTGCTCAACAACGTTAATAACGCAATGAATGTTGTTGAGCTTTCAAAATGTAAGCATTTCGTATTGTTAGTGTGTTAAGCAATTATAACTCAAATGGAAACTTGTGGGACAGCTTGTAGTATAGGAAACAGAGTGAGAGAATTAACAGAGTATGAGGACCTTAGATCTAAGCCAAATACGAAAAGAACCGTATTTTTCTTAACTCTAGCTAGCCCATCAGCGGGACTATACCAAGGTACTGGTTGACAAAAATTAACTTGCGTGTGTTTCATCTAGTTCGTTGATAACAAAAGCAGTTGAAATATTTATGATTCCTTTTTGTCCTCCCACGTATCGGTCATAATGAAAATACTTTTCAATTTTGTCGTGAAGCGAAGCCGAAAAATCCCGCCCGAACATTCCGCTGCCGGAAAAACTTCCACGACCTTCGGGTATGTTATACCAACCCGCCCCCGCACGCAAAATGAACAATATCTACCCTCAATAATCATAAAATTCCTCCATATCTCTAGGATCCTTATACCGTCATTACACAACGATTGAAAAGCATGGCCTTGCCCTATTTTCGTCATGGTCGGCCAATGTCAGTGTCGAGCCGGGTCGAACCTTGGCGAGGACCGTTTCGTGGTTCGTGTTTTTGAAGGTCTGACGTCAGAGCGTCAGATGTTCTATTTACACGCTAATTCCAGATGTTTAGAGGTGGTAAGTAACAGGTTTGGGTGTGATGTTATGTAATACGTAGCTAGGTAGGAGAAGTATAAGCAGACCAGTTTCTGTGTTAAAAGACGCGCAATGGCGAATCGCAATAAATGTTAACCTAAAGCTGGGTACTGACCGGCGTTACGGGGCGTAATGTAACGTGTTACACAGCGAGCATTCATGCAGTCAGTACGTCGTGTTACGGGAAAACCAGCAAGCAACGAGCCGCTCGTTGCTCGCTTTGAGTGCTCCACCCGGCTGTCGGTTTTTTGGCGAATCCTTTGACTGTTACGCGGTTCAGTCAGTACGCCGTTGCGAGTCGTCACGAGCGCACGTGGACATTGCAAGTGATCACCCGTTATTCCTCTCGTAATTATATCAAGTTTCAAGAAGCATGGAGTGGAATAAAGAAAAAACTTTGTATTTTATTGAAAAATACAAAGAAGAAACACTCTTGTGGAACCCAGCTCACCCAGAGCATTATAACAAATTAAAGAAAGAAGACGCTTGGGATAGATTGGCTTCGTTACTCGACAGCGAAAGAGAAGCCTGTAAAAAGAAAATGACAAGTTTACTGGCATCATTGAGGAGGGAAAAACAGAAAACTAAACAATCAACTGGTACTGGAAAAGGTACGTAATTATTTATTAAGTTTAACGCGGGTTATAGTAGGGGGGGGGGGTGGAAATTAGTGAGGGAAGTAGGTGTTTCCAAGCTAGTGTGGGGAAAACAATATAAACTCGGTATTAATCTGTATAGTGCTTCTTTTTATTTAAAATAATTCAATATTAATTACAAATTAAATTTCAGGTGCAGATGAAGTTTACCACAGCACTTGGTTCGCTTACAAATCCATGTTATTTCTACTGGATA
Source organism: Aporophyla lueneburgensis (assembly GCA_932294355.1). Taxonomy (NCBI): domain Eukaryota; kingdom Metazoa; phylum Arthropoda; class Insecta; order Lepidoptera; family Noctuidae; genus Aporophyla; species Aporophyla lueneburgensis. The sequence goes on along the minus strand of OW028739.1, from coordinate 6,308,750 downwards.
GAAATACACCTCGTGACACAACAGATACTGTAAGTCCATTTTAAGCATAATTTTCTTGCCAACTTACAGACCCTTGCTGAATACAGTATTCAGCAACTTCATTACGAATATTGTGAGCAGATGTTGTAGCCCTTCGCGGTCTTATTTGCAAGGGTAACATACTAGTCATATCATTGTTACCTTCTCTTCAGTTTCCTAATCTGACCTGGCCGTTCAATTCTTCGTCAAAACTACCTGCAGGGGTATATACATGAGCATTATTACCTTTTCTTAAAAAATTGTGGAGAGATGTTATTGCTGTTACGACAGATGTCGCGGTTTTCGGTTCTAACAACATTGGTTTCCGCAAAACTCTAAACACTGCTGACAATATGCCGAACACATTTTCCACTACTCTACGAGCTCTGCAAAGTCGGTAGTTATATATTCTTTCTTTACAACCACGTTCATGATATCCTGCATATACTTTCATCATATTTTGGGAAAGAGCAAAAGCTTCATCGCCAACGAAGTAAAATGGAATTTCTTCTGTTCTTGCTGGCAACGCAGTGGGCTGAGGGAGGTTTAGTGCATTATTTTTTAGTTTTTCGTTTAAAACACAGTTGTTGAAAACTCCTCCATCAGATATTCTTCCTTGACACCCAATATTTACATACAAAAAGTTATATTTCGCGTCAACAACTGCCAGTAATACGATGCTGAAGAAACCCTTGTAATTATAAAATTCACTGCCACTGTTGATCGGTGATTGCAGTAAAATATGTTTACCGTCGATTGCACCTAAACAATGTGGAAAATTCCACAAAGTATCATAGTCATTTGCTACAACCAGCCATTGCTCCGGTGTTTCTGGCGTCTGAAATAATAATTAATATTTATTTTCAGCTACGTGGACATGAAGGTGCTTCAGAACAACTGCCTGATGATTGCCCTCCGTCTGCCAAAAAAAGCGACAATGATTGCCCTCCTCCTCCAAAAAGGAAGAAATCAGTAGCCCCAATAATGATAAAACATCGGTGATAATGGTATCTACTTTAAATATATTAAAAAAGAGAACCGAGCAAACGGAGGCAACTTCGCACAGACCTGACGAATGTGAAGCCTATGGTATGTTTTTGGCAAATAAATTACGATCTTATTCAAAGACAACAAAAATACATGTGCAGCATTATATATCAAATATATTGTTCAGTGCTGATCGCGGAGAGTATGACTATGTTGGAAATGGAATGAACAGCTACAGTTATTCAGGCTACTCTACACGACCAACAACTTCCAGAGTCTCATCGATGCCACAGACCGAAACTCCTGCATCAAATACGTCCCATCAAAATGACTATGAGCCACAGCAAAGCCCTGAAACTCCTGCATCAAATACGTCCCATCAAAATGACTATGGGTCACCAGCTATGAGTGAACAATTTATGTCAGAATTTGGTGATTTAATTTAATTTGATATGTAATGACTACATTTTCTGAATTAATACATACATAATACATACCTTTACATATTCTTTTTAACCGACTTCAAAAAGGAGGAGGTTATCAATTCGGATGTTTATATTTTTTTTTTTTTTTTTTTATGTATGTTCGGCCATAACTCCGTCATATATAAACGGATTTGCAAAATTCTTTTTTTGTTCGAAAGGGGTTTATTTCGAAATGGTCCCATATAAATTTCATGTACATCTGATGATGAGTTCTGGAGACAGACACCGGAACTCTTTAAAAAATGACGGCAAATCAACCGCGATTTCTGCTATCGCATTAATATGCATTGTTTGTTTGGAATTAGTGCGGGGTAGATACCAAAACTAAAAATTTAAAAATAAAAACTTTTTTACAAAAAAAAAAAAACAACCGACTTCCTTAAAAACACTACAAAGTGAAAAATAACTTTAATTTCGGGAGTCGGTGGCAAAAACCTTAAATACAAATCCTAAGACACCGACTGCCGAAATTAAAGTTATTTTTCACTTTGTAGTGTTTTTAAGGAAGTCGGTTGTTTTTTTTTTTGTAAAAAAGTTTTTTAATGCTCCAATAAGGGCTTCGCTGACCTCTTTCACTATAAATCCTATTCGTTGTTTTGATATCTTGAAAAGATATTGCATACTAGTATAGGAATCTCCTGTAGCATAAAAACAAAGCGTTAGTGCTAACCGTTCCGTGACACTGATAGCTTTTCTATAATTTGTATCGTTTTTATGTACTTTTGGTCCAATTAAATTCAATAGTTCTTCAAAATCAATCGGAGACATGCGTACAAAGTTTTTATACTGTCCAGTAATCATTTGGTTTTTTAATATTGCTATCAATGACAAACCACCACATACGCCTCTATTTTTAAATAAGTTTGATGTCCAGTAACGTTTTTTCTTTTTCTTCACTTGGATGAAACAATAACTAAGTAGAATCAGTTCCCAATACGTCCTCGCTGTCGGCCATCTCGGAGTGAACTGGCGGCGACGGAGCACAGAGTTTTGACGAGCATGTTACGTCGATTTTAAGGACACTGCGTAACATGCTCGATGAGTAACACGCTCGATGCGAATGTTACATTACACCTTGTAACGTTGGTCAGTACCCACCTTAATGTTACCTATTTTTGTCAGGTTGAGACGGAGATCAACGAAGATACGGCCGCGCCGGTCCGAAAGCAGCTGATCCGTCAAAATAAATTTAAACGGGAAAATATACATATAACGGCTGTAAATTCGGCTGAAACTACGAATTTCGTGCCAAAACGAAACGAATTTCGCTTTTTCGTGTCGTTTTTGGGATTAGAACCCAAACTAGAATGTGAATGCTCTTAAAAATACAGAAATTCAGCCTCAGCTGCATCAATATATTGGATAGGGACCAGCTATCCCAAAAACGTGTTTAGTAGACCTTTTGCTTCTCAAAAAGCACGTTCCGAGTCCATTGTTAGAGTAAAAGTCATCTCTATGCTATTTCACGGTATGTTTTTTGTATAGTATCAAAGTAACAGTGTTTACGATTCTCGCTTTTATATCTTTTGTGGTCATGGCACGCTGTAAAAACTCGAGTAGATGAGGGAAACAAAAACACATACCATTCATAATATAAATTGTTTAGCAGTGGATAAAACTTTCAAAACCAAGTGATGCAGTGATAGTATTTACTGCCTAGGGGATTGAAAGGCATTTAGATCATTAGGTATAGGCATAGCAACGAAAGAGACACACTCATCTGGCCCTCTGGTTATGTCGATAAAAATATACAACAAGTTACCAGAATCCATAAGGACAGAGAAAAAAAGCCATCTATTTACTAATAAATTAAAAAAGCTACTGTTAAGTAAATGTTATTATAGCGTCAACGAATTTTTAAATGACAAATCCCTGAAATTAGTTTAGAAAAGTCCAAAGCATGTATTGCATCTATTTTTAATTACTATTTTAGAATAAGTTACATTATAAGATAATCAATAGGTCCTCCTCTCTACCTACTGTATTTTCCTTTGCTGTGCCCGACAGGGTCCACAATTGTTTCTAAATAAAATGTTTTACCACCTAAGCATATACATTGTGGAATGCAATAAAGTATTGAGTATTGAGAGGGGCTTGCCGGCTGGGTCCTTGGATGGGTGACCCGTGGGTACATACGGAGTACCTTCTTTGCCTCGGGAGGTAGTCCCGGCTGTTATACGTGTATTTTTGAGAGTCTTTACTGGGAGTGAGAAGCCCAAATGTCTGACCCCGAGGGCAGTAGCATGATGGTGGAGGTCAGATATGCAGCCGCTCTATCTAAAATACTGGTGTTCAGATGCATCCAAGAAGACTGGAAGCTAAGCCAAACATACTTGGAGAACGACTATATAGATTGTCTGAGGCATAACAACGAAACCCTTAGAGCATTGGTTGCCCAGTGGTATCGGCTCCGACTAACGAGATGTAGGTCGTGAGTTTGAACACAGACAGGCACTATGTGTATTTTATATCATCACTAATGCTCTCAAAACGGTGAAGGAAAAGGTCGCAAGTAAAGCGGTATGACTTAGAACCAAAAATTCGAAGATATTTTACATCTACCGCGGGGTACTGGGCACGCGTGGTGGTAATGGCTCACTCCTACTCATAGAGAGGGAGGCCTGTCTCCCAGCAGCAGGAACATTATAGGCTGATTATGCAACGAAGCCTCGAAACGCTAATCTCGAGTGTACAAAATAGCTAAAGATCTTTTGTTCAGAAGAACTCAACATGGATGACGTCATAATCGCTCGGTCTGACTCAACTCACACAGCTGATAATGAGTAAGCCATTACAATTATGCAAATTAACGATGGTAAAGTCGTTCGTTGTGTTTACCGGCTTTTACTTGACATAGTAAATCGATTATATTCGACCTAATTCTTTTATCGTTTTCGTTATTACAGCAGGGTTGCATGTGCCTACCTTGTCCGTATCTATGCTCTGATGACGCTGCCTCTCCTTCACCAATTCGAGTATTTTTCACTAAGGAGTAAGTTATATTTTGTTTTAGTCTGATCAGTTCATGACTGCGGATTGACTCTTATTTATATGCCTCTGTCATCCACATAATTCATTTCCTCATCATCCTCTCTTCATCATCATTATCAGTCTGCTGCCCTTATCCAAACTTATTTTGGGTTCTGCGCAAGCCATCTTTTTCTTACCTATTTCTCTAATAATCATCATTTCGGTAGTCAGCCCGTTTTTAACGCCATGCGCCATCGACATTCATACTTCAAACTTTCCTAACGGATTTCCACGTAAGTTTTCAGTTACCGGTGCCACTTTCAGGCTTCCTCTTATGCACTCATCATCTGCTCCTATTCTAATTAATGTAGCTTTCGTGAAGTACGTCTTTTTCTCCCATACATCTCTATTTGCCGTTACGTAGGCATTTACTCCATTAGTCTTTACCATCTTTGATGATAATCCATCATATCTTTATGTTCTTCCTCTTGCCTTCTTCTCCTACTTCGTAACTTCTTGTTCCTCAAACCTAGTGACCTGAAAATCGAACTAGCCTTTTCCCAACTTTATTGGGGTTCGTCGGCGTTTGGGTTTGTCGGCTTCCAGTCAAAACAGATGCAGACTGCCTATCCGACCCAGTTACTTCTACAGTACGTACAGCAGCAGTAGTAATACGGTATCAGTTAGTAAGACTGGTTATCAGATTTTCAGGTTTCTGACTACCCATAACAACTGTTAAAGATCCACGAATGACAGCCGGGACCAACAAAAAAAGTTGGTCACCTACCCACGGACCAACTGCGGCAAGCTTAGCTTAACCTGATAGATCGACCTAGACTTATCGGTACGAAACGATTCCTTCATTGAAACTGATCAACAACAACTGACGAAACGAATCCTTCATTGAAACTGAACAAGCCATTGAAAAAACATTCCATTACATCAAATCGTAATGTAGCATCGGGAAGTCAATCATATGATGACTAAATCCAGCGCCTTATCATCGATACTAATCTAAATCGACTTGACAACTACAACAAACTGTCTATTTTTTATATTGCAGGCGTCAACACTATCAATACTTAAAGATAAGTTATAAAAGTAATCCTGCGCATAGATTTTTATTCGCCGCTAATGCGGGTATTTTTAAATTTAGGAACTGATAAAGCAGTTAACTGACGTAGGTAGGTAACAATTTTCTATAATAATAAAGGAGTGCTTAGTTTATTGTATTGTATACCTGCCTACTTAGGTTGCGGAATAGCCAATTTCAGATCAAAATTTTTGGCAGAGATAGTAAAGAAAGAAAACAAATAAGAAAGAAAATAAAGAAAAAAGAAAGGAAAGAAAATAAAGAAAAAAGGAAAGAAAGAAATAAAATAAAGAATGAAACTATTGCAAAGAAAGTAAGTACTACCTTTGTTGAGCGAGTACAGTTTTAGTAGGCTACTTTGTGTGAGTTGATATAAGTAGGTATAAACTACATACAAAGCTGGCTGGACGCCGCATACTTACAAAAAAAAAAAATCTAACTACCCACATTATCGTGTTACCCACCATTTTGCCTCTGCGCTGCGAGTCATACAATCGTGACACATTCACCGTCTTTAAGTTTAAACTCATTTCTTTCCGTATCATTAACAGAAAGAAGGTCAATAACTGTTACTTTTCCTGTCGAAAGACCTTGCTTAGTAATTGGATGTTGACTCACCTGAGGCTATCAGTTTCTCGAAGTATCGAGAAGATTAAGAAGATCAAACTCAACACGGCGCATATTCTGAACCATTTTCTGGGCACAATTTGTAACCATGACGATATCATCGTGGAACTTTCGCGAACGATAAGTAATCGGTCAGTTCGGTTTGGTACTCGACTGATTATTATCGCCGACAGTTTTTCATTATCAGGATTATGATGTTATTATCGACGTGTTTTTTGTAGCGTGGTCGTTTGAGTTGCCTTACTTTCTGAGGTGTTGTTACATATACATAGGTGTGTTCAACGCAAAAATGTTATTAATCTTTGTATTTTATTTGTTCAGTTTTACACATACTTATTGGTTCAGTGAGTTGGTACAGTACCTAGGATAAAGTATTAATAAATACGATAGTAAATTTTATTTTTGGGTATTACATACACATCCTTACAATCAGCTTATTATATTCTCACTGCTGGGACACAAGCTTTCTGTGAGAGGGACTTACACCACGCAGGCCCAGCGTGGGTTTCGAATTTTTGGTTCTGGGACATGCCTTTCTTTCACCGTTTTGAGAGCAGTGGTAATGAAATTAAATACACAAAGTAAAATGCCTGGGTTCCAATTAGCGACCTACAATTCGTGGTAGATACCACTGCTTCAATAAATTCAAGTAAATAAGAAAAACTCTGAGTACCGTCAGTCACGCGGTTTCATGAATGTACCATTCATTCTCCACTCGACGTATCATCTCAAGTATTTACGGCTCAAACGATGATCTCAAAATCATCGACAGGTGATTTTCCGAAACACCTAATCTTATCAATAACTAATCTTTTACTAGAATGCCGCGTGTTCCGCAGTCCGCAGTTATGATGTGAGGTCATGCGAAGATTGTGAAATACCTGCTACCTTACTGGACTAGTATCATATTACTGATAAAAATCTTTAAGATTATCGATGACATCTATATATATAACTATATACTTATAATAAAACTGTAGAGAGGTAAATTCTGTACATTGAATATACATTCAAAATTAATATTGGAGGATGAATGGTGATCGATACTGATGCCAAAAATGCCATCAGGAAATTTTTTGTCTGTCTGTCTGTCTGTATATGCACGCATGGGTACTGAAGGGATTTTAACCAAACTTGGTACGATTGTAGTACATACTCCTGGGCAGGTTATAGGCTATATAACATAACGCTAAGACACATAGGTGCTGAGCAGTGACGATACCCGCGGGATATTTTCCGACCTCCACGCGGGCGAAGCCGCTGGCAAAAGCTAGTACTAAATATGAGTAGTGCAGTGCTATTATTTTGATGAATACTTAAGCCTAGAGCACATGCGGGACAATTCTCACCGAAGAAATAAAACAGAACTACATCAACGCAATTCGATGGACTTTGCCATCGCCCTAATCTGTTTAGGCCTTTCCAACCGCACGCCATGCATGATTCAACTGGATCCTTAGAACATAGTGATCCCATTCAACTGCTACCAGTCAATCTGTGAAGGTCGTTGTCTATGTAAGATAGTATAAGGTGTTACTACGGTCCTGCCTTACCTATGCAAACTTATGCTACTGGCTGAAATACAATCTTCTGTGTGGTGAGGCCGGCTCTTCGTCTGCATCGGCCTTTATACAGGCTTTGTAGTGCTCCAAGAGAAAATACGCCATTGTCTGTGGTTTTTGCGCTGACCAGACTGAGCACGAATTGAATTCAATGATTCGGTCCACTTGTAAACGATAGCAATGTTGGTTATCATTTTGAATAGCAAAAACATTTTACATTCTAACTTGACCGACTAAGTGGAGTTTTACACCTTTAGCTTTATGTATCTTTGGTCGGTTATCGTACTTATGGTATCTATGATGAAGGCCTAGATTTCTTCCTATGATTAGTTTAGAATCTAGCCATCTTCCATGAGGCCATATACATTCAAATATACGTATTACATAAGACCAATAATTTTCTTAGTTAATTAATCATTTAGCGTTGTTAAAGATAACGATAAGGAGCTTGTTGAACTATGAAATTGCTTGACATAATATTGTTAGGTCAGTGTAATTAATTAATTAATAAACAATCTCTTTGCTTTCAATAACAAATGATCTAAACTAGTGATCGCCCATTGGTCGAAATTCGACCGTACTTCATTTGAATATTAAATGAAAAAATATATATAATAATAAATGTAAAAAAAAAATATAGTTATATTTGACATTCAGTAATACTATCGACAAATAATATTATCGATAAGATCATAGATTTTAAAAATGAAATAGGTTATATATCTATAAAATAAATTTATTACCTATGGTTATACTTGACACTTGACATTCAGTAAGACTATAGACACGAAATATTAAAGACAGATATTCTCTATGACATGCATTGCATACACGGTAATGAATAGTAGTGTGTGTACCGTGTTATTTATTGAAAATAATGTATTTTTACGCATAATTTAAAAAAAAAATATTAGCATTCGTCACTTCTTCCCTGTATAAACTATAAGTGTGCGAAATTTTATACTCCTCCGTCCGCCCAATTTTCGTAAAAAGGGACCCAAAGTGTCATCAACTCATCATTTGTATAGATAGCCTTTTCCCATCTACGCTGGGGTCGACTTCCAGTCTAATCGGATGCAGCTGCATAGATCGACTACCTATCAGAGCTCCACAGCCCAGGGAGGGTGTAATTCAATACCCCTTCGTAAAGACTGGTTGACAGACTTTCGGGCCAAGATCATAGCCGGGATCAGCGGCTTTACATGCTTTCCGTGTGATACTAAGTTGTCACAATATGGGTATTTCCTTGCTCCAGATGTTCTACCAAGGTCTGCTGCCAGCTGCATCCTGTCTGTAGATTCTTTCTTTGGAACTAGAGTACACACAACATCTGGATATCAAAAGCGTTACAAACCTGGTCCTAGAGAATTGAAATAGTTCAAACATGATTGCTTTAGGCAATTTCAAAGGTAACAGAATATATACCAGTGCTGTAACGATCATCCTTCGCATCACAAAAACAGCAATTTTCCCTTCCATCCTGTGGCCATTGTGGTATGAAGTGGTATTATAACTGCGCATGCAATTCTTGTTATACATTGTTGTGTATAAGTCGACGTCAGAGGGCGCAGTCGCCATTGAAGATGAATACGAGCAATATCCGGCCTCGCCCACTTGCGATGAAGCCACGGCGACAGGAATGCTTCATAAATGTGACGACATTAATGCCAATTTTTTCTGAGTTTTTGTGAATTATACGTTCTAATTCTGCAGGTTTACTTTCGATATCTATACGAGTTCTAAATCTCAGTTCTAGTTATTGCTTAACAGTAATTTGTTCGCTTACGAGTAAATTTGAAACTTCGCCTCAGCATAGGGTCATGGATTGCTTTTTATCGGCATTATCTTGAGCCACTAATATAGGTACAGCTGCTGAGTCAGTAGTACTGATCTAAAGATACCTTATTGGTCAAGCGGATTAGGCAAAGTACCATACCCAGCAGCGGCTTCAGACATCATGGCTATGATGTCTGAAGCCGCTGCTGATTAGAGCCTCGAAGCAGTCCCTAACAAATGAAGACCTTGGTTGTTTAAATATCGTGATCAATATCTACTGCGATTAGTGTGATACTGATAAGCTTGGACCCATACTTCACCAGGACGCCATGGCGACGTCACCAGTTCGTGCTGTCGAATAAATGCATACAGTTACATGCATAGGGTACATCGACGCGCAATCTGGTTCATAAACCTGAACCCACCCTCGTCCAAATGTCTGTTATAAAAAAAAAAAGATTTTGACCGCGTAGGTATTCCACGTTTCTATGAACGCAGATTTTTTTTTTGATAACCAACGAAAAGTTTCTACGCGAGCTTGAATTATGTGCTGAATTCATGGTTACAGTTTGCGTGTCTCTGCGTTCCTGTATTAGACATGGGACAATTAGACAGTAGCCATGCTGCTTCTGAAGCTGGTGCTGACTCGAACCTCGAAGTAGTCACAGACAAGTGAAGACCTTGATCACCTCAATAGCATGATTAATAATACCTTCTATGACAAGAGTGATGCTGATAAACTTTTACTTGAAGCCTACTCATACATGCTTGCTCAACTTTATTGCTCGGCTATGGAAAACTTTGCATAAGTTACAAATAAGAGCGCGTGATTGCGTGAGCTATGTCTATGAGTCATTATAAAATTTATTCACCTATGTGATGCCAGTCACACACATTATACGCGGAACTTTAGTAATTTTGACACAGAGTGATGAAATATTATGGCTTTTTGGAGTTGGAGGAAAAATACTAGTTAACCGTTCAAGTCTGAAGGAAAAATGATTGTGACTGTAGAGAACCGTTTTTTTTTCTGTCAGTACATAGTTTTGAGTAGTATCATGTACCAACAATTTCTAATCTTATTTGGGTGTAGTTAGTTAAGTTTTTTTTTTAAACCCACTTCTAATGTACAGACGTCAACACATCTGTCAGATTTCTTTGATAGATTTTCGACTTTATTTCTAGAGCATTAGGTTCAAGGTTCATTGGGAAAAAATGACAGTTTCGGGTAGCTTGACCTGGTGGCGTCTGTACGTAGGCGCCACTTTCTAGCTATTAAAATGTAATTTAAATAAATAAAAAAGATGGTTACTTAGTAGTTTATTACAATTTATTATCATCATTTTTTTCATTTAAATTGTCACTGTTCACAGTAAGGGTCAAAATAAATAATGCATCGTTTGTTGATAATAATCTTTCATTCGGCAACGCCCACAGTCAATACAAAGGCCTCTTGTACTGCCTTTGGCTATTCCTGGAAACAAAATAAAGAGTTATTGAGCAAGATGACTTTGATAGCTAGTAAATATACTTGGGTATATTTAAGTGGAAGTGAGCAGTGGTGGCCCAGTAGTTTATGTAAATAATGTCATCACCACTTCTCTATAAACAGTGAAGGAAAACATCGTGAGGCATGGCATCGGTACCTATGTCCTAGAACCAAAAACATTCGAAACGTCTGATATCTCCCAACCCGCACTGGGCCCGTGGATTACGACCCACTCCCTCTTAAAGAGAGAAGGCCTGTATCCCAGCAGTGGGAACATTACAGGCTGATAATGCTATAATTAAGTGGAAAGTTTCATGCTCGTTTAAACATTATATGGAATGTATGGTCTTTGTCTGTTATCTTTTCACACTTTTACTGGATTGATCGTTATGAAATGTGACAGATGGGATCTGTCAAATTGGGACTGGGTCCGGTGGGGTCAGTAATTCACGTTACACACTATGGTAATACCTTCCACTTTGATTCCACAACATTCATTGCGTATATTATAGCAGTAAATGTAAAAAAAATACATTTTAAAAACGGGTTCGAACTCATAGTTACTCCAGATTGTCACAGCAGCCAATGTGACTAACAGTATTTTTTTTTCCTGTTTGTCACGCTGATTATATTTATTTCTACACCAACTTACAGTATGGATTTGGAGTTTCTTTCAAAATCCTTCCGATTGTGATAGAAAGTGTGTTATATGCAATTGGGGCGCTGGTGAGAGCTGGATAAGATACCTTTTATCCTGGATATTTGTATTAAAAATAATGAAAGCAACAGCTATTGTATAGTATAGTCAAAGAACTCAGACGTACATAGAAGCACAGTTCTTATGGCCGGTTTGAAGACAAACTTAAGGCGACCCAAACAGCCGCTTGGGCAGCGCTGCAGTCGCGCTGCGGTGCGGGGTGCGGGCCGGCGCGGCGTCTGAATTCGTTGTTTGAACCTACGAGAGTGAGTGAGCGCGAGAATACGAGAGTGAGTGAGCGCGAGAATGATTCTGCCGTCAGCGCCACTAAGCGAGAACTAACCGTGGGGACATGTCCCCAGTAGAATCGGCACGAATAATCCTTAAGAACTGTGCTTCTATGTACGTCTGAGTTCTTTGGTATAGTCCTCCAGACCGTATTTCGGCCATGGCGGCGAATCTCATTGGCGCGGGAGATATTATAGTGCCCAAGTGTGTGCGCAGACGCAGGGGCGCTCACTCTTTCCTTACTCTTATAGTACCTACCTACTGTAATAACTAAGTTTTAATGTATTACCTTGATTTCGCAATCAAGCTGAACGGAGGCGAGGGGTGACTGAAGCGGTGCGGGCAGGAGGGGCGGGGCAGGGCGACTCCCGCGCATACTTGCGATACCCCGTTTTTCATTGTGATATCGATTGGCGAGATCGAAACGATATTATCCTTTTAATCCAATTTCGAGGGATTTAGTATTAATATTTAGAAGGGGCGAAATTATGGTCTTTTGGGTGGTGCTGGTGGTGCTGGTGGTGGTTGTGGTGGTGGTGGTTGTGGTGGTGGTGGTTGTCGGGGTTGCGCGACAGTGGGCTGTTGTGCTGGACAGAAATTAAAGGATCGAGTAAGTCAAATTTTTAGGGTTCCGTACCAAAAATACTAAACAAACATCTTTTATGTTGCGACTTCGTCTGTCTGTCTGTCTGTCCGTCTGTCTGCAGCAGATAAGGATTTAACATTTAGAATCAATAATTATAAATACTGTTTGTCCACTCAGTAATAAAGAGAATGAATAAAGATTGTTCTTTTCATTACAGTATGGGCGAAAATGGGGAGGGGTTGAAATAAAGTGGGCTTATTAAGTCAATACCCCATTTTCATTAATGACACCTATTTTTTGACTTTTGATGCTGTAGTATCCGTTAAAATGCCATATCCTCGTTCCTGAAGCGATTAATCTGAAATAAATGGTTTTACAAGTAAACGTCACAAGAAAAATCAAAAGATCTTATTAAAATTTAACTTTAAAAATTAAAGAATACCCAAGTAGCACAAAAGTGCTGTATAACAGCATTTTAACAGTGCACAGTGAATGCATTAGTTGCTGAATAATAGCGTAGACAGCGCATCCTCAGAGGATATAACTCTAATTTGGGCACAAATTATTCAGCACATAGCTGTATAAGAAATCCAATTGACAAATAATTGCATTATAACAACATTATAGTAGCATTTATGTGTGTAACAGTCACCTAAAGAGCTGCATATTGCCTGATTAATGAGGCACGTGTTACTTATTATACAGCAAGGAAGACGAATGTGTACATTGTGTGTACTTTTATACAGTTGAAATTACACACTGAGCGAAATTGTGGAATTCAATAACTTAAATTATTTATTTTTCTTTGATATGAACTGTCAAATTGTAAAACATGAAGTGTATCGTTGTGTGCAAGATCTCAGGTGCCATTTGTGAGAATATACATACATAAAATAGAAGGTAAGTAAAACATCGATTTCCTCCTATTATATTTGAAATCTTATTGGGAAGGTAACTTTACTGTCAAATACCATACATATTTAGTTCAAAATTTTCACGCGCCCTCGGAATACCACTAAATACTAAAAGAAAAGCAAAAAAATTAGAATGAAAATAAAATTAATATGTTCATTTTTTTACAAAGTAACCAAAAAAAAACTGTTTTCGTGTAATTATTTTTAATCCATATTTACAATTGATATCCTCTAAAATAAACAAAAATTAAAAGATAAAATTTTATAATAATACAAAGTAACGCAGTGAATATGGCGGATGGCAAGTGAACAGTTTTAATCTCAATTTAATGCTAAGGTCTGTACGGGTGTTCACATGTGACCTGTAATTCAGCCAAGAGTAAAATAGTTTAGCACTTGTGAAATACAAATCAGACATGGATCGATTAGGAGAGTAGTATTGGTTCACATTTGCGTCAGTTACCTAGATAAGTACCTTTCGATCCAAGCTTTCAGGGTTCCGCCGTGGTTCTTTTAAAGCCATTTTGTTCCCTTTTTTAGTTGTTATTCGACGATAAGTACTTAATTAAAATTGTAATTACTTACTATTCTCAGCTACTTAAGCTGAGATTATAATTTAATTATATCGATACCGGAAATTTCAATTGTCGTAAAGGATATTTTGCCGAAAATGAGTTATATATATATTTGGAATCAGCGTTGCAAGCTCTATCGATTGGTATATTTAAAAAAATTCTATCTTTAAAAAAAAAAGCCCCTTACGACCTGGCTTTCCAAAAGCTCTAGCGCGATGTTTTATACTATTTGGGATGTATCGTAAAAAGAATTTTCAATAGGGGAGCCTAAAGTCATGTTTTAATTATTTAAGAGGTCGTAATCCTCATTTTTGCATTAAACTTTTTGTACGACATTCTTAACCACATAATAAAGATATAGTCTTAACCCTTACGACCAAATCTATGCTTTGTTTTAACTTACGTAATTAGGGCGTAAAGGACGTTTGCAATGTGTCTGGTATACTTACCTTTATGTAATATTAACGTATGGAACCTCCACGCGTGAGAACAAAAAGTTTTAAGTTTTTTTTTTGTATGGGTGAAAACACTTAAAGTTAATTTATTTGAAACTGAATGGAACTGAAGGGCTGATGCTCACAAGAGGTATTGTACCATACACGGCGATCAAGGTGACATCAAATTCATATACCTTTCAGAGCCGCTTCGCGCGTACCAAATTTTTTGAATTTTCGATACGAGATTTTTCAAATCTTTGACATGGTCAAACGAAGTTGAGCATCGATTTACTTGTAATGACTTTTTTAATGAGAATAATTAAATACGATATTGATCAAATACTTTTTTTTTACAAAATTGCATAATCAGTCATAATCACGCTGATTACCAAGTGACTAAAAACTGATGTTACTAAGTCCCTCATTTGTTAATCACCGTGACTATGGCTGAGTTATAATGACACGCCCTTCCGCTCCGCCCAGAGCGGGAGACGTCATTTGATGATTTCCCAAACACAAAAAAAGACCTCTAACTTATTCATTTCCGTAGGAGTTGCTTTACATATATCACAAGTCGGAGATGAGGTATTTGATAGATGGGAAGTGATTTTGCCATCAGTCATGGTCGTAGGCATCGAGTGCTTAACAGAATGGCCTCCCATAATAGAAGGCTGCAGGTCTTCAATCTCGTTTCCAATCGTAGCCTGTTCTTCAACTATGTTCAACCTGTTTTCGTTTGAAAACTTAAAATATAATGGTCTGCAGAACATTGTGAAAGATGGCTCTGGATTCTCCCATATCACTTCTTCGCCACAAACTAAGCGCAGGGGCTCAAACGAACATATAAAAATGCTAGAATCGTCATCCTCTGCCAAAGTTTGCTTATACAAACTTTGCCCTGAAGCACCATCAAAACCCCACTTGAATATAAGTTACATTCTTTGCCATGCAGTGAAGATTCTACATGAAAAAATATTCCAAGTCTAGCCACAGTTTTGTTCAAAATAGCTTGAAGTTTTACTTTAACCCCTCTTTCCGTGACTTCTATAGCATCTTTTGGCGGATAGCAGTTCTTCATCGCTTCAAGGATAGCTGTATAAGAAGGATACAATGGTATTGCTTCTTCTTTTGCACAATATATTAATGTTATATACTGCCACTTCGAAAGCTTCAATGAGGTCAAAATACTTAAAGATTTATCAGCAGAATATATGGGCATAGTTTTCTATGCCTTTAACAATTCTTTTATCTTTGTAGCTTCTTCGGGATGCTCCGAGACTACTTTAATGATATCTGCTACATTCTTATTTTGTGCTTTTAAACCAGTAGCATGAGCATGACTTTCAGTTCTGTACGTTAGCTCTTCCACTCTTCTGTAGCGGGCTTAGCTTCACAAATGGTTTTCTTGGACTCACAACTGATGTTGATGTCCCAACATTGCACGTTTCCGGTCCACAGGATGTTGATGCACCCTCATTTATAGCGAAGTCAGAACTGGAACATGGTTGCTGTTCTACTAACACCATAGAAGGGGTTATCTTTTCCCTCACGACCTCAGGCCATTTTATGTCCTTTTGCAGCTATGTCTCATACTTTTTGGTGAATGTACGTCTCGTGCGATTACGCGAGATCCATTTGTTCCTCAACGAGCACACATAAGTCTGACAGAATTGTTTCAATTCGTTCTTTTCATTTTTGACAAAATCAACTTTATTCGCATAAACTTCAAATAACATTTGAGGTTGTTAAAAAAAACTGGTGTTTGCCACAAACAGGAAAATGTCCAAATTGGTAACAAAACCTTCCATCACAACACAATAAAATTATAAATATAAATAGCGCAAAACATTTTGTTTAAATTTTGAATTCCTATTAGAACAATATTTTTACTACTTTTTTACTAAATATTTGAATAATAAATAAAAAATATTTTAATTTCACTTGTTTTTACTACATATTGTAGGTATTTCTATTCAAAACTTTAGGTTTTTTGTTCCTTTTACCCCCTTAGTCTCTGGTTTAATTGACCTGGGTGCTTACTCTCGAATATAATTCCAATAGATCGACATTGGAATTGTCAGTCAAACGTCAGGGATTGGCTGGACTTACTGAGTCTAGCCAATCCCTGACGTTTAACTCAACCAACAGACGTTTGACTAATGTCGATCTATTGGAATTATATTCGAGAGTAAGCACCCTGTACTATCCAATGATAATCAAGATTAGTCCTTTACGACACATCTGACTTTATCATAACCAATTTTTCGTGGCTGTAAAGTACTTCAGTTAATTTTTTTTGGGCTGTAAAGGACAATCATTTTCGTCAATAATTATTTTTGGTTAATTTTATTAATTTTTATGGATAGAACACGAAAAAATAGTGAGGGTTTCTTTTGACATCATGAATATAGTACTTTGTTTGAAAAAGATATAAGTCAAAAACAATATTTTTTTTTGTTTTTTGGCTCTACTGAAAACTCGTGTTTTGTCCTTTACGACAATTGAAATTTCCGGTATCGATATGTATAATACATAAGTTATTGTTTTATTCAGTATGCGACAAAATACCTATAAATTAGTCGGTACCTATCTAAAGATAATGTATTTTCTGGCCTAATAATTTAATTACTTCCACATGAAATAGCATTATGTTACGTTAAGTTTAGGTATTTAATATGTTATTGTATCTTTTGTTTTTTTTTCCTCAAAAACTGTACCTATAGATAATGTTGTCATTAAGAAAAGTATACTTCTATTATAATAAGTATATTTTTCTTGTTTTTACAGAACGAGACTTTCAAAATAGTTCAGACTATAGAGAGAGGTGTTGTCGATCTAAAATTCGTTCCTGCACAGTGGAAAACTAAGGAAATTCTATGGTGGCCACCGAGAAGTACTTTTGTACTCCTAAATTTTATTTTATTTCAACTATGTGACGTATATTTTTATTTTGTTAATGACATTTTATTCTTTTCTGCTGCAGCATTGTTACTTTTATCTTAATTTTTGTAATATGGGTTATGTCTGAAATAAATTAATTTCATTTTATTTATTTATTTTTTAATAAATATAACATACGGAACCCGTCGCGTCCAATATTCTATTCGCGCATGCCGACACTTGGATACATGCTGTTATTCGAGTGTATGGTAAACACCTGGCTAATAGGGGAAAAGTGAATCTGTATGCAGCATAAAGCATTAAATTTTTGTTAAATAACTTCACAAAGTAACTGATGATGTTATAGTGGGTGATATGTTCTCTCTTAAAATGCAACGGTTGTATAGTACACGTGTGGGCTATTATTCAGAAAACTTACAGCTAATAGGGTACTGCACTACTAAGCGCTCAATAACAGTGACTTTGTGGCGTGTTTGTGGTGCTTAATAGAATTACTGTACAGAAAAACGCATTATAGTTGGCCACGTTTTTTTCGAAACAGCTGTTGCAGCACAGGTGAATACTAATAAGTCTTTATAAATGCTTAGATTACCGCTGTGGGCCTTATGTGACCATTTATAATGCAGTTCTGTGCTACTTGGGTATTTATCTCGGCAAAGAGCGAGATGGTCTCATTAAACGAGGGTTCTGAAACTCTTGGTGGATGAAGGACCGTCTTGTTCTTAGTCCGATTATTTTGGAAAACTGACAACTGGGAACTATACTAATTTTAAGAGGTCAATGAAGTACAAGCTTATGACTTGTAAAACATCAGACGATTGTACAAACAGGAATACAAAATTAAAAAAACAAAAGATTGATCTTTACAGGAGAGCAATTTTTATAATTTCGTTCTGATTGTTTGTCTGACAGTCACTTCCCACATTAACATAGTTCATTGTTGGACGTGACGTGGTCACGTGAGCGCTGCACCGTAATAGGCGCGCGAGTGACTCAGCCGACAGGCGCGCGGCCGTTGACCCCACTGCACTCGCCCGACTGCCGAGAGTAACCAAGTGTCCAATGCACCAAAAATAAAGCTGTTTGAACTTCCGATTTTATGGGCTCACTTGTATAGTGGGAAAGTTTTGAGAATGAATTGGATGGCTATGAGAGTACGGGGCCAAAGAAACGATGGATGGACTGTGTGAAATATGATACCTTCTTGTGGAGAGGAATGGGATGACTACCGAGATGACGATTAATAGAGAACTCTGGAAGTAAATGCGCTGACCCTAAGTAGATTGGAATAAGTGCAAGAGAATGGATGATAACTTGTTTGCAGTTGTTGAATAGATTGAAATAAGATGGAACAACGTTTCTCTGGTATAGAGAAAAGCTGTGTCGGATTTTCATGACGTCAACACACATGTGATACTCTGAGTTATTCTTATTTCGTCGTAGCGGAACAAACGATTTGAGAATAACTCATGCAATTGTAAAAATTGCCCTTCAAGAGCGAGCCTGACTACCCAGGGGGGGTCTACACACAATATAATGAGTGTAACCATTGTATAGGCATTTTGAAATCACCTTGAAAATAGAAGAGCCAGTACCTCATATTCAGTGTTTCTGATTCCGTTGCCCATGATGTTCCTTTTCAGATATGGTCGAAGAGTTCAGTGAGGATCGACCCAAATGAAGTGAAATGAGTAGATAAGTCAGCCAGCATAGACGCTATACCGCTATAATATTCTAAAATGTGAGAAGAAACGAAGTCGGGAATGAAGAATTGGATTACGAGAGGATCAATCTTAGGATAATCCCTGAGATGGGAATAGATGATAATCTAAGTTCGACTTAGATGATAAGGCCACAATCGCGATAAACTAATACAGCTAGTTCTAAAGTACAACTCGATGATTATAAAAATTCCAAGAACCATGGCGATACTGACAGGTTGTCCACGTATCGCTTATCTATCAGTGGGTAAAACAAGGTGTATACAAGTGCCTAAAGGGGCTTGGTTGATAGATAAGACATGCTGGACGATAACTGTGGACTATCTATACTTTTCTGCCATTGGTTCGTACATAGTTTTACAAGGGTGTTTTGGCGCCTGAATCACGTTGACAAGGGATCGCTACTGGTCAACATTTGTGCAATTGGTGTGTGAATTGTATTGAAAAACAAAGGTGGCGTGAATTCCAATTTTGGCCACGAGACATTATTTTTTACCACTGTTAGTCACAGCACTTGAGCATTTAAAATGAGTTCTTCCAAATGATTTAAAAAAGTCACCCAAAGTGCAATGGTGACAAATATGCTTGGAGTTTCCCTATGTGATCGAATCAGATCTCTTCAGAAATGAAGAGATCCTTAGAACCAAGGTAACCGACATAGCCCGAAGAATTGCCGACCTTAAGTGGCAGTGGCCAGGGCACATTGCTCGCATAACTGATGGTCGATGGGCCCGAAAGGTTCTGAGTAGCGACTGCATACCAGGAGACTTAGAGTTGGAAGGCGTCACACGAGGTGGACTGATGACCTAGTCAAGACCGCAGGAATCCGCTGGAGGCGGGAAGCATAGGTCCGGCCTATGTCCAGCACTAGACGTCTAACGGCTGAAATGATGATGGTGGTGGTTGACTGTAATAGCGACAGAAATATCAAGTAAAGTTATTATTGATTGGAGGATTATACGATTACCTATAGGATTCCAGTATAAATAAGGGAAGGATTCGGATTTTATTGAAAGCATGTTACGCATCACAACCTAGTAGGTCAAATAACATAGTGTTTATAATGAGAATATTGCTATGATCAATGTAAAATTACAAAAAAAAAACATAGGTTATTACCTAATACCTATATTTACAGTGTGTTTTAACGGAAATGTTTGGAAGTCATAATGAGAATTTATCTTAAACTGAAAAACCTCAATCGGTAACAACTGTGATACCAATTTTCTGAATCGATTGCATATTTCAAAGTCATGATCAAATCAAATGAAATTTAGTGCAAGCTCAAAATCTTTAAGATGCTCTTCGAAGAAATTCTCTCGGAAGTCAGGAATGATTTACCGCAATGCTCTGCCGACTTAAAAATAACCATATTTGGACTCGTCATACATTCCTAGATCCCTTAAGATATTCTCATACCGTTAGCTTAAATGTCTCACGATTTCAGTACAGAAAAGAGCAACGGAGCTGCGCACACGCCGCCCAAACCGCATTCTACTCGCCGCGCCGCCATTGCTGTCAGTGAAAGTTAAAGCCTTTCACAAGAACGCTACATTTTTCAAGCGATTTCTATTAGCACTAGTCACGGAAAATCTTTGTGTTCTATCAACGGTAACGAAATTATCTAGATTAAAGATAATAATCAGCTTATTCCCATAGCTTGGATCCGGGCTTTTTATCTGTGTGTATTCTTTTTATCCGGGCTTTTTTTTTTTTGGAGTGGGCCAAAATCAAATGCGCAGACCCAGTGCGTGCAGATTTTTAATTGTGGAAAAATATGGGTTCTCCCAGCGTGACTCATTGAATCGAAACGAGGTTTTAAACAATAAGTACTTAGTTTTACACCAATTTCATTCGTAAGCAAGTCATGAGCCCAAAGAGATATTCCGTTGACCAAAATGACGATCTTCCATACAAATTTTCATCCAGTGCTTTATTTCTTTTGGAGGATGAATTTATCAATAATCCTTCCTTAGTGTTGCACCTGAGGTGCAAAATTTCATGCTCCTAGACCCAGCGGTTTAGGCTATCAGTGAATTTAAGAATTTAAGATTTACTTTCGAATAATTGAATAATATGATCTACCTAGAATATGGTCTTCACGACATACAGGCTAATTTAAAATTTAACAAGTGAAGTAACAAAAATGTACCTCTTTTTATGAAAACGTGGACGGAAGAGTATGAAATTTGGTAAAGGTAAATCTTATATGGAAGAAGAATATACAAATCTAATATTTTTATATAATAATGCATTAGAAATACATAAAGTTTCGAATAAATTATGGTCCAATCTCGACCAGTGGGTGACTTGTAACTAGAAATTGTTGCTTTCTCACTTTTACAAAACTATCGATTTATTGATGCTATTCAATTTTAAAAAGAAAGTTACATCGCTACTGAAAAGAACGAAGCTTTCACAATGGTATTCGATTTATAACAACAAAAAGGTAACAAAATAATAACAACAAAATAACATCTTTTGTATGCGTTTATCCCGTTTAAGATGACTGAAAATTGTGTTTCATTGTTTCTAAAGAAATTTTCATAATTAAACTTTCCTGCCAAGTAGGTAAGTACGTACTTATTTCAATTTATTAGTTTTGTATAGTGCAACTCTGACACTGTAGTTTAGATACTATCGTTAATGTTTTTAAGTGAATAAAAGTCATAAACTAAAACGTTAGAGCACTATTTTGAGAATAGAACGATTGTGTAATAAATCATCGGCCATGTTGACGTTTGTTTGACGTGTCAAGTCGTGCCCCTATTGGCTGTGGGCCGGAGCGCTTGCGTCACCGAGGAGATGCGCGCGCGGCTATCAACGACACAAAGTTGTTTACTGCTGAATTAGTCTCGCTTGGCACTCTGGTATATGGAGATTTTTTTTCTACAGAAGCCACCTAAAAATAAACATTTTTATCAATAAAATTTTACTATTAAAATGTTTTCTAGGCGATCTTTTATGGTTATAAAGAAATCTTTGAATACAGAAAAATGTTGACCGAAATGAAACACGACCAAATAAATCGTTTGTTTGTAGAAAGCAAATTAATTAAGTTTTGTGTTCGTGTGGGCCAGTCCCACTTCAGGGACTTTATCTGATAATAAGATAGCCAGAATACAGATTTTCCATAAAAACTGACCCTGGAATATGGTGGAAACACGAAGAAATAAATTGACCCGCAAGGTAGTTGCGTTGGCTTTCAACAACATTCATTGCGTAACTTACATTGTTGAGAAGACACATATTTCGAGCTGCTGAAGCATTAGATTACAATATCCTTCAAAGTTATTTAGATTGTGAATGTAGATGGTGTTACGCAATGAGAGTGCCCGAGCAGAAATCATCGTCACTATTCGTAGGCCGAGTCTACCTCAGTTGCTAATGAAAATGATAAACGATGTGAAAACAAGACTTCAATCAAGTCAGCTAAGATACCTATGTATGCGTCAAGCAATGAGGCCGAGATATATAAACGTTACTTAATAAGTGCTTTGACTAAGACCTGTTCCATATCTATCTTACACTTGTAGTTTCCACAGCTGTGCGACTGCGCTGCAGTCACAAATAAATAATTTCCAGAAACAAAAATAGTCATTTAAATTATCATTCACAACAGGAAAAAAACAATAATGCAATACCTACATAACTTTATTATTTGTCTTTCATTTTACCCTATAAACCAGTCGTTTAGACGTTGTAGAGATCACGTACGCCGTCGAATTATTTACTAAACGTTTTTCTTTGAAAATGGTTGCAGATCCTCCAATTTGATAGTTTAAACACAAATCACACGTCAGAAAGTTTTTTGTTGTTCTCGTTTACGTTTTTCTATTGCATCGGGAATTCGGGATGATTGACATCCCGAGACGGAAAGACAGTATGCTTACGTAGCGCATGAAGGATTCATTTTGAATGAATTAAAACGATTAATTACGAAGATTGAGGGGTAACAGTGTAGGTACAAGACAGAGGTCGTATAGGTAAAGAATGACTCCCGGCAGCGTGGACGTAAACGGGGCATTCCGCACGACCGCCTGTTTCGATTTCCTATTAGAAATTTAAGATCTGTGATATTTTATAAGGTATTCATAAAAAAAATTACAAGCAATTTTGATCTTCATCTAACGTATTGATTTGAATAAGGATTTATACTGTATGATTCTATTATTTCTTGGAGTGTATCCCATCCACCCCGGTAGTCCCGTCCCGTTAACGGGGCAGTTGAGAAAAATTGTTGCATCGACCCCGGTAGTACCGACCCTGTCGTTTAACGGGGTGGATGCTGTCCGCTTCGTTAAAAACACACCGGGGTAGAAGAAACTAGATCTGTGCCATCCAACCCGTTAAACGACAGGGTCGGCACTGTCGGGGTCGATGAAACATTTTTTCCCAACTGCCCCGTTAACGGGGCGGGACGACCGAGGTGGATGGGATACACTCATTTCTTGTAAGCTGTAAAATAAAAAAATGAGTGCTGTGGTTTACCCATAGATATATACCATCCTGGAGTTTTCTGTCAGACCATTTTAAGATAGGTATACAATTTTATGGTACATTAATTTGATATAACTTACTATCTCGTAAGATTTAGTCAGCATAAGCGAATAAATCCGCTGCGTGGTTTAATAAAAGAAGTAAGCAGAGAAACAGACATACACAAACAGCGACTTTGTACTATTAAGATATTACAATGAGATATTTAATGCAATGATTCATCTATACTAATATTATAAAGCTGAAGAGTTTGTTTGTTTGGTTGAACGCGCTAATCTCAGGAACTACTGGTCCGAATTGAAATATTATTTTTGTGTTGGATAGCCTATTTATTGAGGAAGGTTATAGGCTATATAACATTACGCTACAATCAAAAAGAGCGGAGCAGCAACGAAAAATAGACCAAAACCGTAAAGCAATTCGATGCGACGGGAAGGGTCACGGGAGCAAAAATTTGACCGAGCACAAGCTAGTGATTCAATAATGATTTTACGTCGATCGAAAGTCGAAAACAGTCGCAAAAAAATTGCTCAGCACTGTAGACACGGTGCTGTCGAGTGTCGCACGTTGTTTGCGGCCAAATGTGAAGGCACTTTTAGACTTAGAAATACGGTACTTTGGGTACTTGCAAGTACTTTCAAAAGATACGGAATCTTTTTTTTTTCTGTGGTGATCCTCATAAATACCCTTCGTTTGGAGAGAACGGTCGAGGTTTATGTGACAAAAACCATACGGTTCCTTAAATCAAACATTTCCTTCATTTACCCAGGTGGGAGTCCCATCAGATACTCGTACCTTCATTCCCATACCCCGTAAGGTACAGAACCCTAGAAAGCTACTGAGAAAGAAAAGCGCACTTACCAATACTAACGAGTACGAGTTGAAGGCTCATCATGTGGCAGCGGCTTGGGGACCACTGGAGGCTCTTTCCCCGGCTCCCGGGGCGGCTCGGCGAGTGGTAACCAACCCCTACCATAAAAAAAAACAAAATAAATTAAATCAAATCAACCATAATCGCCACGGCAGTATGGTGGTGGTAAGATGTATAGAGAACGCTGCTGCCCGTTCTCCCTAAAGAATAGCACCATCCTATTTCTTCCCGTGGGTGTCGTAAGCTAGGCGACAGAGGGACTTACTAGAGAATGGGCAGCAGCGTTCTCTATGCATTCTACCACCATACTGCGATCGCCAACCCGCATGCCAAGCATGGCAATTATGGCAAAACCCCCTTAATTCGCGGGAGCCTATGTCCAGCAGTGCACGTCTTACAGCTGAAATGATGGTGATGATGCTTAAGACACTACTGCTGTGTGTTGTAATGTAAACATCTGTCACAATACTGTCACTTAAAAAAAAGATGTATTTATAATTAACTAAAACTATTTAGAAATTAAAATAAAGCGTCGAAAAATTCATCTGCATCGCTGTCGACTGGTAATGTACCCAAGAGACTGGCGGTATTACCACGTTGTATAGCAATGCTTAGCTCCTGGCCAAGGTAAAAACCAGCCCTTGGCCACGGGAAGTGTCCACCAGCCGTTTAGCGATTTCCTTAAATAGGCTAAGAGCACTCAGACCCCATGGCCCGAGGGTATCAACCCCAAACGGCTCAAAAATATAATGACCAATAAGGTTATTATTTATTATACTTATGCCGCTTGAGGTTTTCTGCAGCCGCAGCAGCGGCACCAGCACAGCACGCCGTGCCAGGAAGATGTGATGGCGCAAGAGTGTCGACGCACGTTGCATCCCACACTAAAGGCCCACCCACCTTCCATGGTAATAAAGACATGCCATCCGATCTCTTGCCATCGTCGCGTGCCAAGCCATGGGGTTCTAATACAGCTGGAACGCTGACGGTGACAAGAGCTCATCGGATGATGTCATTAATGTTCGCGTGCCACGCTAATCGACCCGCACTTCGACTGCAAGACAGGCCGTGGTGTCCTAGACTGGTGACAACTTCGCCACAGTGACAGCGATGAGGAGAATAACACGGAGCTCCCAAACGTAGGGAAACAGTGAGGCGGAAAGTAGTGTCGTCGAACAAGGTGCCTACATTCAACGACGGTAGCGCATGAAGCCATAGACCAGACTCCCATTTATCCACAGCCAGCAGGCGCGCACGCTCCGCAGTAATAGCAGACGTGTGTAAATAGTTTTAGTTAATTTAGATTATAATTTTGTTTTTTAATTTATTTGAATCTTAAGTTTATCGTAATAAATACTGTGTATTTATTATTATTGTCATTCTTACACGAAGTGTTGCCATACTATCTATTCTGTGGTGTTGCTCACCTTATAAACGTTTAGAGGCTTTCTACGACATCCATGAAAAGAGGCGTTATCATATCATGTATATCATTCAGTTAAGAACGTGACAGTTTAAATTTTTTATAATATTACATAAAAATTTAAAACTGCTACGTGATCTGTAGGCAACTACCACAAACCATGTGGTTTGTAACGTTTCCTTGGAAAGTGCGATAAAACAATATTTGCTTGGCAGTAGGTCACCGGCTACGTAAACAATGCACTTACCTACCTACTGTTTACTGTGAAGTTAGTACCTAGACTCCTAGAGTCTTTCAAGTTTTCACTTCGAAAACTAAGGTGATAAACGAGGGGAGTTAATGAAGGTAAACCGGCAGATCCGCACGCTAATTCCGTAAACGCGTCTGTAGATTTGCTCGATTTTTGACGGTCGATATTGTCGCTTGATATGCTGTGGTTTGGCGATCAAAAAGGTCAGTCAGATTCATAAAGATTGGCTTGCAAATATCACAGTCTTGATTTGAAAACTAAACAATGTTTATTGTGATATTTTCTTTTGGCGATATGACATCTCTTTGTGGTCCTTGTTTCTTATAAATTACCTTGATATACCGTATATCTTCGTCGCCGTAACAGCAGTTAAAACTATCTCAACATATTCTTACGATAAAGCATATTCTTTAAACCTATGTGTATCAGATATTGAGGACAGTCCGAGAAAGTATCTATACTTCCAGCGCGATAAAGTATCTTCACATAGGGATAAGCAGGAAAAATATAACACCGTATTTACATACTCCTTTTACGTTCATAAAAAAACTGTTTAACAAAAAATTAAACCGCCGAAAAAACTGAAAAGCAAAGAATAATAAACCTTAAAATTATGAGTCGGCGCTTTGAGTGATCTTCGGCGGTTTAATTTTTCGTTAAAAAGTTTTTATTTTATACATTTTTTGGCATTAATGTAATAATAATACTTGGCAAAGTATACCCTATCCAATAAAAAAAGAATTATCAAAATCGGACTACTCTGTATAAAGCTGCTTCTGCTTCTGCTGGGGAGTTTGTTCCGCCACTTCTTCTTCCCAGCTAAAGCACTAGGAAGTGTCGAAGGGCGGGCGTTTTGGGGGGACTGTCTTGTGTAACTTTGACGTTCAAAAAGTGCTGACTCTCAAGCCTAGTTTGAATAAATGACTTTTGATTTTGATTTTGAAAAAAAGATATTGGTTATATGTATATTTTAATCAGTGAGTGAACAATCAATCATCCCCTGTTTTCCGACCCTTAGGGTTCGATTTTGTTTTCCAAATTTATATGGGACCACCTTCGGAGTATACTCTTTCCAATAGAAGAAGAATTATCACAATCGGACCACGATGTAAAAAGTTATGCGTGGTCACTGGTCATACATAAAAAAAAAAAACAAAAAAATATATACGCGTCGAATTGAGAACCTCCTCCGTTTTTTTTTCGTCGGTTGAAAAGACCGTAAATAACAAAAATATGCAACATGCATCATCATAATCGAGTTGACTGATAGCATTACCTATATATCGTAATACGATACATGACTTTGAACTTGACTGTGACCGTCAGACATGCAGACAGTGTTTGTCTATTTGATTATTTGACTCATCCATCAGGCCAATGTGTGAAGTGGCGTGTTTTTTAGTACCTAAGTATAATACTGCATCAATTTACATGTCAGTAGTTTTATTCCATCTTTGTGAATGGTCGTTGTCTTTAGAAACTGCGGTACATATTTTGATGAAATTTTATCTGAAAATATCCAATATTTTATTGCGCTGTTTGTCATTTATGCGAAGGTCTCCAGTCAAATCAGAAGCAGCTAAGTACCAGTATTTTACATTGAACGACTGCTTATCTGACCTCCAAAACCTAGCCACGATGCCCCTAGGTAAGACTTGCTGTCAGACTTTCGGGTTTTTGATGACCCGTAACGACTGTCAAAGATTTACGACTGACGGCCGGAACCAACGGGGCCGGGAGTAGGAGACTTGTTATGTAACGATGGTCACCCATCCATTTACCGAACGCGGTAAACAAAACTTAACCTGATCAGTCAGCTCGTGCGGCTGTCTTCAATATCCAACTGTTTATCTAATTTTAAGCCTCTTTTTTTAATGCTGTAAGTAGGTTTTAAAAATACTTTTACACGGCTTTCTTCTTTTATCTCTGAAGAAAAAAGGCTGAAACAAATTTAGAAGACGCAGTCTCTTTTAAAGTCCAGACATAATCTTGGTCAGATCATGAGAAGACCATGTAGATATAAATGATCTTTTTAGGAAAGAACTACACGGATTGAGTGTGATCATATTTCAAAGTATTAAATCTAGACCCGACTCAGAATCTAGAAACTGTGTTTGTATTGTATCAATTGAAGAACTGATTAGAAGAAGAAAGTTGCCATTGTAGGTGTTAGAAGACTTTCTTTAAGAAATGTGGAACTCGTCGGCTAATCTGCAGAAAAAACATCCAGCCTGTAAGGTTCACTTTAACGTGGCCAAAAGAACAAAATGTTACTTCTAATCAAATAAATATACTAAAATTGAATTTATTTACTGGAAATTAATACGTATGTCATAAACTCATTACCAAAATGGCGTCAGTCATTTCACTTATAAGCGACCGGCTAGTAACAGAATTAACACTTCGTGCAGCCGGTGCTAACAAACGAACAGACAAACACGCGCTAAATGCAAAATATTGTTAGTAGGTGTGCTGAAACATGCAAACAATACAGTCATGTAAAATTAAATTTTAATAGTCAAGAAATGAAGTCCCATTTCAATTGCAACAGTAAATTTTGCAACGAACTGCATATGTGAAAGAAGATCCTATGAGGTGATATTTTAATTTAATATTGATATTTACAGCTACAATAATAGGGTTTGATTTCAATTGTCGTGTTCAGTGGAATATGTTTATGCTCCTATCGCCAAAGCAACGCGATACGACATTGAGTTTCCTATGTTTGTTATCAGGAAAACTGCAACTGCTGTGAAAACAGAACAGAGCGTAATGTAGGTCACAAACAAAACGATGCACTCTATAGCAACCATTGTAACATTATCTATATATTAATACGTGAAGCGAAAACTTTAGATCCCTCTTTACGAAAATTGGGCGAACGCAGGAGTATGAAATTTTGCACACTTATAGTTTATACAGAGAAGAAGTGACGAATGCTAATATTTTTTTAAATTATGCGTAAAAATACATTATTTTCAATAAATAACTCGTTACACACACTACTATTCACTACCGTGTATTTAATTCACACATGCACAGATCGAGTATAATTATATTTGTTTTTGGTATTATTTGTCTATAGCCTTACTGACTGTCAAATAAAATTATGGATTACGAAAGTTTATTGTCGAAATCTGTGGTCCAATCGAGAATATCTGTCTTTTATATTTTTTGCTTAGGGCTCACAAAACCGGTTTCACCGAAATCGAAAAAAACGGTTAAACCGGTTTTCACGTCATTTTTTGAAACCGGGTTTCAATTTAGCTAAAACTGAGGTTTCGATTATTTCGGCTTTCTTTTAACCAGTCAATTACCGTAATTACAGATACAATTAAAAACCATTGTGTCTATACCAAATGTGGTATCTCAGGGACTTAAGAGGTTAAATGGATAACTTATTCAACGATATGACATGTTTACAATGTACACATATCGTCTTATCAATTACATTTATTATATTGATCACACCATTGGTGCTGTCTTTGCCGAGGTATAGTATTAATCAGTTGAAAAGTATGTGTCTGAGTCTCAACCTAACAACGGACGTAAGACGTCCACCGCTTCCCCTCTTTGAGGAGTGGGAGAGGCTCCACGACGTCCCCATATTCCGCCTTACGCAGGTCCTCAGAGGACGCGGGTGCTTCACGAGGTTTTTATTCAGGATAGGGCGGGAGGAAACGCCCGGGTGCTACCACTGTGTGGATCGCCTGGAGGACACGGTGGAGCATACGGTGGAAGTATGCCCTGCCTGGGCGAAGTATCACCGTGTCCTCGTGGAGGCAATCGGTGGTGGCGATCTCTCGTGTCCAGCCCTGGTCCAGGCCATGTACAAAGCGAGTGGGCAAGGGCAGCCGTCACCTCCTTCTGCGGGGCAGTAATGCTTGCAAAGGAGGAGGCGGAGCACGTGAGGGAGAGGCAATATGTGCGCCCTCACGCCCCTAGCCACCGCATGGGACACCACGGGCGTCGGGAGTTCCGACTTCCGTAGGTGCAGGCTTGCGGGTGGCGTGCAATGAGAAGCTCGCCGCTCGGTAAGGGCCAGGCTCGGTCGACAGCGCGTTGTATTCCACGCGTGCCTCAAAGAGATGTCAGAAACAATGAAGGGTTGGCTAGGACCGATGCCTGCCAGGGTCGCGGATTTGTTAGGAAGAGCGGTGGCCCTGGCATAGGCAACTGTAGAAACACGGGTGGGTTTTAGTCAGTTAAAGTCTGACACACCCTTCAGCTCCACCCAGAGCGGGAGACGTCAAGTGATGATTTATCACCCAAGGACGTCCACCGCTATTGATACGGAATTTGAGAATGATTTAACTGCCATCACTAAGCTGGTCCTTTATGACTTGTGCAGGTGTACAATAATTTGTTTAAAGTTCCTACCTCCGTGTGTCGAGGCTAACAGAATCTTCTCATGAGCCGGTTACCTTTATAACCACTTAAAAGGGCGAGGCACGTTTTTTTTTCAATTTTGCTGGTTTATTTCATTTTACAGTTAAATACTGTATTTCTATGTTCGTTCATCATTTCAATTTTGATCAAACTATGATCATTTCAATTTTGATGAAATTAATGAGCTACGTTTTATAATTTGATTTTGATTAATCGACGACAAACGGACTGTAAAAACATGTCTGAATAATAAAGTAAATCATGCTCCGAATCTCGCTGAATGATAACACTTTAGACATTCTTTCAATTTTACAGTCGATAATAATGGAGTTTAATTTATCGTTGCTTTAAGCCAGATATTTTGTTGATTCTCAGATACAATAATTGTTGTTTTCTTTTAGTTTATTCACTCAAAAGAAGTTTTTCAATTTATTCTTGCGTTCTCTGATTTAGCGATAAAGCTTATTAACGACTGTTGACGACAATTAAGAACCATAAAAATGGAAATAATCGAAATCACCGAAAAAACCGGCAAACCGGTTTTGTGATGAAATACAAACCGAAAAACCGGTTTTCTAATATACCAGCGGTTTTGTGACCCCTAGTCTTGCTGAATATGTCAAGTATAACCATAAGTAATAAATATGACAACATGAAGTAAATGCTGTTCTGTCACCTATCAAAACTGTAATCTTATGTAATAATTTGAAATAATCTATATATATCTTTATCTTTAATCTTTAAACGAGCAATTCTTGTATATACATATATATATAATCTGAATCTCGGAAACCGCTCCAACGATTTTCGTGAAATTTAGTATACAGGGGTTTTCGGGGGCGATAAATCGATCTAGCTAGGATTCATTTTTATAAAATGTCGTTTTAATCGTGTTTTCAATAACCAACTTTGTCGATAATCAACTTGAACATAAACTTATTATTTTAAACACAATTTACCAAAAATACCGAGCAAAGCTCGGTCAACCAGATATTAATGTATTAATACGTGAAGCAAAAACTTTGCACATTGTTGTACGAACATTGTGCGAACGGTGGTGTATGAAATTTGGCACATTTAAAGTTTATTTGGAGAAATAGTGCTGAAAACTAATATTTGTATATATTAACGAGTAATGGTCGAGTTTCGACCTCTGGGCGACCACTAGTACAATTTAATACTTATAAAAACTCTACTGAATGACTGCACTCTGCTAATAAGAACTGTAAAACATTTAAAATAAAAAGCGTAGGCTCCTCCAAAACTATTAATTTTGTTCAGATAATGGTCAGAACAATATTGCAGTATCATCTATAAGTACCTCTACCTAGTTTACAAAAAAATGAATACATAAAGTGGTTTGTGAATTGTTTCAATTGAAAACAATCACGATCTACTATACGATGCATATATGCATTGTGGATCCAAGCAAGACTACTCTGCTGGTTCCTACGGTTCGTCTTCTTTAGCATCCTCCAAGTCTTTTTTTACATCCTAAGCAGCATTTTGTTCGTCAGGTAGGTTAGGTTCTTGAAGTTCGTTAGGAGGGCTATTAAGGATTCTGTCCTCTATCGTCGCAAGAGGCAGACGTGGACTGGTCACACGCTACTCTTACGCATTTACATTTGAATCTTTGACCGTAAGCATATAGCACCTAAGAATTAGCCGCATACAGTTTGGATCAATCAGTTTTAGTAGTACAAAAAAAAAGATGTCACCAAAGCTTATATAAAAAAATATACCTTTAACCTGGCACAGAAAATAAAAATAATAATAATGATACCTTTGTTTATTTGGTTTATTTGTTGAATCTATCATGACCGCACGAAGTAACTCGTGCTCTCATGATAGATTCGGGTTTAAATTCCAACTGGTATTATTATTGACACTGGAAGTTGGGTTACAATTACTTCATTTTATTATATCTCATCGTCATCATTATCATTTTAGCCGAAAGATCCTCAATAGGATAGGCCTGCCCCATGCACCGCCACTTCGACCGGTTCTGTGCTTCTCGAATCCAACGGATTATATCTCATACTCAAAATAAAATTTAAAAATCAAAAGTCATTTATCCAAACTATACGGAAAGTCAGCACTTTTTGGACTACTCTAAAAGATATCATCATCTACGGGTATGTTGGGAATGTTGGCCACACCCATATATCTGAAAACCCTCGTAAAGCCTTGCAAACAAAAGCTGGAAATAATTGTTTCAACTAAATATTTTTGTGGAATGGAAAACCAATCTGCCTTCGAGTGTGAACAGGAATCTTCTGGGCATGCTCGTTCCAATAAACGTGAGCGAAGTCAAGAGCAGGCCCATACAGAGATTATAAAAAAAACCCGTAGCTAGTGACACCATCTCTGTATGAAATGCTGTAACACTAAACACGAAACACTTTGCTACTATTTTGCACAACTTTTGTTGACTGCGAAAAAACAGATGCGATCTAGAGAGTCCTTACAATGCTTTGAGTTTGGGACTTCACTGTTGCATACAAAGTACTGGAACTCCTATGAAAGCAGAACAGAGTAACATAGGTTGGAAATAAAACGTTGCACTCTGTGATATAGGTTTTAATAATGTAAAATTTAATATTCATAACAACCCACTAATAACTGCTAATAATAACTGTAAATTACTTAATAAAAAAAGCGTAAACTCCTATAAAAATATTCGATCGGTACAAATCGATCCGCAATAGGTACTCAATACAGTAAAATGTAGTATAAAATACCCGAGTCGATAACATAAATTATTTTGATAACATCATGTGGTTTAGTTATTTCGTTACTAGTGCATAATGGTTCCAAGAACGTCTATGGTTCATCTCCCTCCATTTCGGGCGGCAAGTTTTCTTCAACATCACCACTAGGATCTTCGACTTTAACATCCTCGTCTTCTTTTATATCCTCAGAAGGTTTTTCTTCATCTTCTTTTACATTCTCAGTAGGTTTTTCTTCATCTTCTATAGTAGGAACTACTGGAGGATCATCAGGGAGTCTTATATCAATGTCATAATCCGGTGGAATGTCGCAAGAGTTAGATGCGGATTTACATGGTGCTCGCCGGCATTTACACTGATATTTTTGTTCATTGCTTTCAAAAATTGGAGATGACCTGTGAACAGAAAGTAACATCAAGAATTTGCTGTATCTGGTTTGCCAGTTTTTTTTTCGATATTTAAATAAAATATTGGATAACAGAAAAAAAAACGAGGTTCGGATAAAAAAAATACATACCTTAAAAAAATGTCTTGGGTACAGAAAACATAAAAATAAATACCACTGTTTATTGTCAGAATAGCATTGAGAAAGATTGAAAATGTTGTTTACTCCGTGCTGTGGTAATACGGGTTTAAATGCCAAACGGGATTATTATTGGCATTGTCGAGGCAATAATGCTACCGAGCTTTGGTTAGCAACAATCAGCTGGTTTAAATGAGCTAATAATAACTTTGGAGTGCATCCAAATTTTTATGAAATTATTTTTTCGGCACCACTGATATTATTAAAGTACCTATTTGAAGTTAGAATTAATCTCGAGAAAATTTCCGCTTCCGCGAAAACGTCGTCAACAACAGCTGTTGACGAATTATGAAAAATAAAAATAAAGTTGTTTATTTATTGGTGTAAATTAATACAAAAATATTTCAAGGGCATTCAAAAAAACCATTTCAAATAATAGAATCAACCTTTTCGCACTGATTGTCGAATCACGTAATTTAAATATTGACTCGCATTATGTCGCTATGCCACAACGTAAGAGCTGAGAGAACTTATTTATCATCATGAGAAGAGCATGCGATTTCAAACCGTAGGGCTTGGGCTTCACGGTTATGGTTGGCAGATAAATGGGAACGGACCGGGAACGTTGGCCAGACCCGCATACTCTATTATCACAGTACCTCATTGAACAGATTCGAGATTTGTAGCCCTTACAATGTCGGGACTTTATTGTTTTGAGTACAAAGTACAGATAATGGCTACCGATAAATACTTGAAGTGGTTCCAGAGACTGTTTCCGTCGTATTTCAAGATTTACCACAGAATTCGCAATAATGAAATACTGTTATCAAGTGTACCATATCACTTGACACACAACAATTTCGAATAAATAACTTCAGGCTTGCAACTGGACACAACACAATCAACCTATAATGTTTCCCCTGCTGAGAAACAGGCCTCCTCTCTGTGAGAGGGAGGGGCCATCATCCATCATGCAAGCCCCGAGTGGGTTGGTGTCACATATATTCGAATTTTGAGTCCTAAGACAAGCCAGTTTCCTCACGATTCGATAAAATGGTGAAGGACACTTCATTGTTTTGAGATCAGTGGTGAATTGGTGATGACATTAAATTATACAAAGTAAAGGGCCTGCCTAGGTTTGGACTCACGACCTACAATTCGTAAGCTCAACTCGCAACTGGACAGTGATCCTTTAAAGTATATGGGAGACGTATCACCGATGCGAAACCACGAGATGTATCCAACATAGTGTTTGGGCTGTCAGAGGGTGATTATGTTATTATGAGATTCCAGTAGTTCATTCCACTTCTGTTCACAAAACATTTCTGGGAGCTATCAATAGTATAGTGAATATGGTAGCGGCCACATGCACAATTTAAAGCGATCAACAGATTTATGCGTTATCGCAACGTGCGCGGGAGTGGCGCGGCGGGCCCATTCGTACGGCACCGGATGTGCGCCGGCGATTCATTACGATTCGTGACGTACAGTGCCATTTGTTACAATATAGGAGTATGGAGGCGTACTGCAAATTCGCAGCATTCTTCAGGAAGGAAGATATATTGCGGTAGCAATATTGCTAACACTGCAATGAAAAACATCAATGAGTTCCTGCTAGTTGAATGATTAATTAACTGGCACGGTAGCTTTTCCCCTTGATGTGTTCAAAGAGATTTTCTTGGATAACCCAAAAATAAAAGCACCAACTCAGCAATTTCAGTCCCTACCTCTTACATTTAATGAGCCAGATAAATAATGTTCAACGAATGAAACTATTACTGAGAAGTGAGTTAATCCAATTTAACGATTGCATTTAGTTCAGAATTGAGAATACCGAGACGTTATTTCAAAATTCATACTTCCAAAAAGTTTTTTCCTATTTTCTGTAAACAGATGACAGCTCAATCGCCGCCAAGAAATCCACGTAATAAAAATTGGAAGTGGCAAAGACAATAAGCACAGTATTCCTCTTGGCTTTAGGCCAGTACTGACCGCCGTAGAATCTTTGATGTCAGAGCTATATTCAAGTCGTATCTCTAAAAACAAGTGTTATATTTTCAAACAGTTTATTAGCTTTCGTTACAGTTACCTAGAGAAATAGTTTTATTTATTTGAATGGGCGACCATCTTGCGTCAGCTGATTGCGTTTGAGTTTCGAGTGGTACAAAGAGGTGTTATTTGAGTAGTTCTTTTTATGTGATGTTTTAAGGAGATGCTGTCTGTTCGGGGCCAGTGTTAGATTCAAGGTTCTCTAAACCAACTTGTTTGTGAGAAGGGTTTAGGTTCCCGGTCGTACTGAATAATATGACAGCAGTCAGTGAAAAATAAGTATAAATCCAGTATTCGGTGGCCAAAAGTAAAATAAAGAACATCGATTTCTGAAACTGAAGTTGTTTTTCACTTTGTCGTGTTTTATTCGGAGGTCAGTTGTTTTTTTTTTTTTTTTTGTAAATAGTTTTCTATTTTTCCTTTACTTATTAATTATGGTACCTAGCCCACACCCACACCTATTTCACTATTATACCACTTTCTATGTAAACAAGAGTATCAACAAGATACACAGAAGCTATGACAAAAACTACTTAAGCAAAGTAATTGTATATGGGGCATACATAAGGCACCATCGACCCACAATTGCCGGAGATATCGCAGAATATACTCCGTACATAGAACAACGACGAATTGAGAAATTCTCCCTTTTATTAAAGACAGTTACAAACCTAATTAAGAGACGATTTCAATGTGGCAACACTAACTGCTGTTCAGAGACAACTCTACTCAATAACGATTGAACCATAGACACGAAAGAAAAAAAAACCTCTTTAAAAGGACCACAGATTCTATTCGACAAAGAATTTTGCGAGGATGAGGATAGAGAAGCTTAGCACAGTAAGAAACTAAGAAAAAGTAAATTGGCAAAGGAAACTTAATAATGTCACTAGACTGGAAACCTAATAATCGAAGATTAGGTTTCTGTTCGGATATTTTTTGTTGCAAACACGAGTAGGAATGTCGCGTGTTTTTATTGAACAGCTCCACGTAGGTCGACAGTGTCAATATCTAGCAAGTTTTGTAGATTGCAGTGGTTGGTAGACGTGGTCGTGAATTAGACATGAAATAAAAAAAAGAAAGCAAATTATTTTATTTGAGACACGCATAAAAAACACAAACAATAAAGAAAAACGTTAAAACTTTAAACTAAAAAATAACAAAATTGTGAAAACAATAAAAAAAGAGGAACCTTCTAAGAGGTTCAAAAGTTTCCTATCTCTGTAATTCTGTATTAAAATACATTCCTGTATTGTATTACAATTTAATTATCTTTGTAATTGTAAAGTTACTCTCACATGCAAGGTAGATACTTAACTTGAATAGACCTTAGACCTCATCCACTACCAGGCGCGTGATGGCAATCAGGATTTAAAAAAATAAATTGATTAAAACAAGTAGGTCAAGAAAAATACATGGCTCTTAACTTTCCTAGATAGTTACATAACTAAGCGATAAAATCTCGCAGTTACTAGAAACTTTATATGCGATAATACTCCATATGGAATTAAATAACACGCATAATGTAATTCTATCTTGATTCCACATTTCCTGCTTTTATCCTGCACAGAGAGAATGCGTCTGCATTCAATGATGTTTATGAGAACTTCATTTGAATTATGTAATTCTTTGGCTTTTCTAGTAAAGCGGTGAACAGTCACAAAATAACGGTTGTCCTAATACAGGGCATTTTTTGACACCCTAATGTCAAATCATCTGCCTTGCCTTTTTCTAGCTGTGTTGGGGTCAGCTCCCAGTCTAACCGGAGGCAACTGAACACCAGTAATTTACAGGGAGCGACTGGCTATCTGAACTTCACAACCCAGTTATTGGGTAATACGATAACCTTTGGTAAGACTGGTTGTCAGACTTACGAGATTCTACCGACCTGTAACGGCAAAAATCCACGAATGACAGCCCTTAGTCGTCTTTTACGACACCCACAGGAAGAAATGGGATGGTGATATTCTTTAAGTTCGGCACTACACGGGTGCATTCGATTATTCAAGCGCATTTAGAATTCGTTCCAAAATTGTAAATGCGGCAGTCGTTTTAAAAATAAAATTATATTGTGATAGACGCAACGAAGTGCACAAGTCCTCTTGAAATTAATAGTTAAAATTAAGGTTTCCTTCAAAAGCACAGACGTACTGTAAGTACACTACACTATTTACACATAACATAACATAACATCACGCCTTATTTCCCCGAAGGGTTGGGCAGAGGTGTACCTAAAGTACACCCACATTTCGCCAGTTAAGTCCCATATGTAATAGGGGGCGAGCCTATTGCCATCCACCGGGCACCAATCCAGACTCCGGGCTGCTACTGAGAAATTCCAGATAGAAAAACCCAATACAATAATAAACCACACTATTTGTCACATAAAAAATAGTTTCGTATTCCACATGAAGTGACAAATAGACTGCTTTGGTGGCAAAGACCATCACTAATGTACCTAGATAATAGTACTAAGGATCCAGGAAGAGATAACGTCTAGAGATTTATCTTGCGTATAGCACAACTGAACTAATCTGGTCTCCCCGACGTGTCATGGCGTCTGTGCATCTATTTGGCTTGTCTATTTGCGTGTGCGCCGCCCGGCTCGATCGGCACGCAAGTGCAACAACCCCGGCTAAAGTCGCCAGGTTTGAGTTGCACGGCGGGATTTGAAATTATTACTTGATTTTTTATGTGTTTTTTTTTTAAAAAAACAACAACAACAAATTATAGGTATGATTTCTATTCAGAGCAAGAATTTAGATAATATTATCTGCAAAAAAAGTTCGAGACACGTCTTGTCAAACTCTGTTTGCAGCTAGGCGTAACAATGTATTGCTATCTAGAAACAGTCATTTGCGAGTATTTTATCTGCAGAGAGGCAATTCTAGTGTTACATAATTGGAGGGAGTGAGGAACCGCAGAGTAATTGCGTAACATACTAACAGGAGGAGTGGCTTTCATTTTTATAGTTCATCAACATTAATTGCATTATTTACGTTATTCAGCAGACATTTTTTTGAACATTTATGAACCAAGTGATCAAAAATATCCTTTAAAATTACTCAAATTGTGATTATTACTGTGTTACGCAACTATGATGCCGGATCAAAATAAACAAATATCGTCCTCCTTAATGCAAATTTCTAGTCTTTCAGGCAAACCTTTCATACCTTTCGTAATGAAAGGTTTAATAAAAAATTACTCCATAAAAATATATCCATTAATCCATAATTATACCAAAAGGAATGTACTCAAATTGCCTATATAATCTATGCTGATGGTAGGTTTCGATAAAAATGTAAAAGTCTCAGCCAATAAAAAACATCAAATATTTGAAAGCATGCTTTTATCGATTCTAATCTAACCCGGGGATATTGTAGCTTTTAGTGGATTACAATCTATTTTAGTTGTAGGTGGAAGATAAATATTTATTATTAAAACGCGAGCGGTAACTGCGTTCAAAACAGGGCTATTTTTAAAAGAATATACCTATGCGTCATAAAACAAATTGTAAGGTATGCCTCAAAACAAGCAATTAAGTAGTTTAGACCAACTCACGTAGATAGTCACAGTGTTTTTCAAGATAGTTAATAAAAATGCAAGAAAAAAAATCAAAACTCAATACTGTAGAGGTGAAATAACGTCTTAAAGAACTAGGTAAAAAACCTCATTTAATTAAAAGATACTAAAGTGACAGAGACTCAGTAAAAGATGCTCTAAATGTTTCGATTAGTAACAAACTACTGGAGAAATGTGGGTGTACTATAGCTGCACCTCTGCTTATTAACCTTTCAGGGAATGTAGGTGTGAAGTTATGTTTTAGACCTTGTAGACTGAATATTTGTTGACCATTTTGTATCTACAATTCTACATATTGACTAGCCTACACTGTTCTCCTATTCCTATTATCATTATTATTTGAAAACATTGTTATAGTCAATTATTTTTAAGATTAAATACGAAGTTTTTTTGCTGGGTTCTTCTCTATTGTACCCGTACACCTAACTTCTGACGTTTCCCGTGGCTAAATAAGTTTATCTTAAATCAAATATTTTGAGTTTGTAAAAGACAAAATTGAATTGTCCAGCCCTTATCCTAATTTATTTGGAGTTGGCGCAATACGTCTTTTTCTTTCATACTTTTCTATCTCAGTACTCACCTCCTTTCTATCCATGTCATCATTCACACAGTCCATCCATCGTTTTTTTGGTCTTCCCCTACTCTTATAGCCATCGACATTCATATTCAACATTTTCCTCACGACATTGTCCTTAATTGACATGCACGCGTAGCATGACCACCATACAAAGAACTTTGTCTATTCTTGGTAGAATAGAGATAGAATTGTCATGCTACGCCAGCATAAAAGGGTACAAATCTTTCTACAATCTTCAATCTGTCTTTATTCTTTCTACAATCTGTAATTTTGTCTATTCTTCCGTCCCCAAAACACAAAACCCATTTCTACGGTGTTCATGCTACGCCTGCAGGTATACGCTAAATTCAACCAGTCCCCTATCAAATAGAGGAAGTCCTACAAAGTAACAAATATTTGGCTGCACTGCCAGCATCCGACATGCAACACATTTACTACAAGTGCACCGACACTAACCTATCCCACTACACATAGCACACATATGCCGACGTCTGGATCATAATAGTCGGTCGGTTTATCATCACGCCTACACAACCCGTGGGGTATGTAGAAGGGCATTGAACGACACTATTTCGGCAGTCATGATAAAACTCGTATCAGCCTTTTTTGTGTCTATTTTGGCTAACTCTGGCCTCTTTTCTGTGATAATGTAGTCTGCCCAGTGCAGGTTGGTATAATACTGTTGTTAACAATTGTTTTTAACCGAGTATAGATCCCGACTAAGTCCTAGTCATCATCAACAGCCTATATTGTTCCCACTGCTGGGACACAGGCTTCCTCTCGGTGAGAGGGAGTGTGCCGTAATCCACCACGCGGGCCCAGTGCGGGTTGGTAGATGTCACATATCTTTGAATTTTTAGTTATAGGACATGCCGGTTTCCTCATGATGTTTTCCTTCACCGTTTTGAGAGCAGTGGTAATGAAATTATTTACACAAAGTAAAGCGCCTGCCTGGGTTCGAATCCACGACTTATAGCTCGTAAGTCGAAGCCGATACCACTGGGCCACCACTGCTCGTCGCTTAGTTCTAGTATAATGGAAAATGCAATCACTCTGCCCGACCTGAAACGCGAGAGCATTGGTAGCCCAGTGCTAATGCCCGCGTTTTCAATTTCGAACACAGATAGGTCTTGGTGTAAATTATTTAATCACCAATTCACCACTAGAACCTACGACCAATCATTCGAAGATATCTGACATCCACCGATCCGCACTGAACTTGCATCGTGATCGATCTCTTCTCATCGAGAGGAAGCCTATATCCCAGTATTGGGAACATTATAGGCTGATTTTGTAAGTTATGTATGTATGACATGAAATGATTAAATGATCCAAGATTGTTTCAGGATCAGTAATCAAGCTCGCGACTACTAAATCGATGAGGAAGTCCGATTATTTGTTTGTATGTATATCTCGTTTCAATATTGATAATGTGTCATCACACCCTCGACAAGGACGCTGACGTCATTATCAGTGTTAGTTACTGCAAGCATGCAATGAGTCTTAATGGATTTTAATTAGATACGAATTAAAATATAGGTCGGCGCGTAGTTCGTGGAACACAATGCTGGAGAATCTTCCACTGTTGGCATAAATTAGGACACTGAATAAATGTTAGAATAAGAATAGCAATAGCGTATTGCAACTTGTGAATAGGGATACTCTCTAATGAATGGTTGATCTGCAATGTATGAATCCTATAAAAAGGATAATGACAATAAAGTACACAAATACAATTTTAAAGATCACAAAATAGAACCTACAGTGTCCACGTCAATTAGGACGCTATGTAAATGTTTGCACAAAATGTAGGGAATAGTGATAGTGAAATGCAACTTGCAGATAACGATATATATTTTAGAATTACTGTTGTATCTGCGTAACAAGACACGTATGAAAAGGATAACAGAATATTACCTGAAGACACGAAAAAGTACAAAAGAAAATCGTACTTAATGAAAATAATTAAAAGAAGGAATCTGTAGTTGATTTGGTTCACGTCACACACTGAAAATACGGTAACCATCAAGAAGAAAATTATTACATTCCAACAACTACAAACAAACTCACTTTAAATTCTAAGTAACAAGACATCCCAGAATCCTCTCTCAAATGACAAATCAGATTTAAAAGCGCAGCTCCAACACGACGTACAATTATCGTAAAGCGAAAGAAGGTTTATCGTACCACATTCATCAGTGATTAGGATCAAAGCTGCGCCTACTGGAATTTGCAGTGTACTCGAGAATAATAGTCAGTGAACGAAATAGCCGGTATCGGCGCGCCCACGGCATTACATTTTGTAAATCAGTTCGGCTGGAAAGGAAACTCCAGAAGACCAATGCACATTTGCATTATATGTGTAGTTTTCTAGCAGTATAATACAGCAATAAGCTGAAGTGGTAATACATAGTCAGTCTATAATGTTTCTGAAGCTAGGATACCGGCCTCCTCTGTGTGAGACTACCACATAGACACAGTGTGGGTTGGTAGATGTCTTCGAACTTATGGTTTTAGGACATACCCGTTTCATCAGAATGTTTTTCTTCACCGTTTTGAGAAAACTGGGGACGAAATAGTTTACAATAAAAATAAGTCGGGTTTTCCTTCCTGACGCTATAACTCCAGAACGCACGAACCGATTTCCACGGTTTTGCATTCGTTGGAAAGGTCTCGGGCTCCGTGAGGTTTATAGCAGAAAAAAAAAGAAAATTCAGGAAAAAATTCAATAGAAAAGCGGGAAAATCTTTTTTTGTGAAAAAAGATTTTCACAAAAAAAGAAAGATTGAGATTTTTTTTTTACAGCGTCATCTCTGATACATAGCATGTACCTACTACAAACCAATATTTTAAGTAGATGGCGCCGGTGCGTGATACATTGTTTGACAGCTACTCATTGTTCTCTGCTCAGTTAATTTCATGTGACAAACCGGTATTGTGTTCACTGTGAAATTGTGAAAAAAAAGTAAAAAAAATAAGTTATTCGTTTCCTAACATTTCAATTGGAAACCATCAAATCAATCACGTGTATAGTGCAAATTTTTATTCAATTTCAACAGCAGGCATTTGTCTTTAAGGTGGTAAGTTAAACTGTGTAAATTATGTGGATCGTGCATTTGAGGTTAAATTCACCACTCTGTCCATAGTCCAAAATGCCTAGAGGACGACGTGCGAACATCGGCCGCCGCACAAGACATGCAAGCCAGCAAGCAACAAGTGTATTCACAGAACTTAAGCGAAGAAAGACAAAATATAATAAGAGAAAATGCCCGATTGAGACAACGCGTGAGCACACGAAGATCATTGGCATCATACAATCGCTTGGCATTCCAATATGATTCCACTGCGAACTACAGTGATGATGAAAATTTAGATATTGGACCAATGACGACTATATGCCGATATTGCAATGCGTTAAAGTTCAAAAGAGAAACGGCTGGATTGTGCTGCGCAAGTGGAAAAGTCAAACTAGATCCATTATTTACACCACCACAGCCACTGAAACCATT
This sequence comes from Aporophyla lueneburgensis, assembly GCA_932294355.1. NCBI lineage: Eukaryota > Metazoa > Arthropoda > Insecta > Lepidoptera > Noctuidae > Aporophyla > Aporophyla lueneburgensis. Next base: position 6,265,222 of record OW028739.1, on the reverse strand, counting down.
GTTCGATGGAAGTGATCCCGATTCCAGCCATTTTCTTCAACACATCCTTGAATACAATAATTGCTTTCGCATGACTTCCTTTGGAGCTAATATCATTCGAGAAGGCGGCTTCATGCCGACTTGCAAGGTAAAATATACAACACACATAACCAATCACTCACACCAACACAATGAATTGCAACACATAACAACTACATATACAGAAGTTACACCGTATTCTTCAACAAATGATTGTTTGCAATTACAGATACTAGGACAAATATATCATTTGCATGGTTCAATGGTGCCAACACCAGATGAACCGCATCAATTTCTGCAAATATATTTCATTTCGTCGATGGTGGATCAGCTGAATGTGCGGTGCAATATACAGGGAACACAACAGTTAAAGAGACGAATTATTGAACAGTTACAAGCATTTTTTCACGCTAATAATACTGTGGTTAATATGTTCAAAACAGCATTGGAACGAATGCCATCGGATACGCACAAATTTGTCATAAGAGCGGATTGTACCCCAACAGGTGAACATGTGCGAAGATTCAATGCACCCACCGTTAATGATGTTGCTGCAATTATTGTTGGCGATCCAACTAAATCGCGAGACATTGTCGTTCAGCGAAGAAGCAATATCATGCATCGTGTAAACGAGACACATCGTTTGTACGATGCGTTACAATATCCAATCATTTATTGGCAAGGGCAAGACGGATACGACATCACGTTGAAGATGGTCGATTCAATTACAGGTACAATATTCACACACTAATTATTGCTATTATTGCTATTATCGGTTTATATTAACAATTCATTTAATTTTGCATTTTCAGGCGTATCAACGAATAAAAATCTAAGCGCAGTGAATTACTATGCGTATCGTATGATGATTCGTACACATGAGGAGAATGTCATTCTGAAGTGCCGTCGGCTATTCCAGCAATTCGCTGTCGACATGTATGTCAAAGTCGAGACCGAACGTTTAGCGTTCATCCGATTCAATCAGGCAAAGCTACGATCTGAGGACTATACATATACACTTGCGTGATGCTATTCATTCAGATGGTGATGTTCAGAATATTGGACGTCTGACGATTCTCCCATTTCCAGTTCGTCTTGCGTTCGCAATGACAATTAACAAGTCGCAAGGCCAATCGCTTAGTGTTTGCGGGATAAATTTAGAAAATCATTGTTTTTCACATGGGCAGTTATACGTTGCGTGTTCACGAGTTGGGAAACCATCCGCTTTGTTTGTGTTAACGTCAGACCAAAAAACAAAAAATGTGGTTTACCAAAGAGCACTTCAATGAAACGGATAATTTGCGGACACGTATAACGCTTCGATTCAGTATTTACTTCAGGATTCACTTTCATTTACTTAGAGAAGTTCAAGTAAATAACACTTCATTTTTGTAATCGAAATGAATTCATTACTGTTGTAAAATTAAATAAAAATTTTCCTTTTCAAATATAAAACAAAAAAAAAAATTGGTTGCCTGTAAAGTCGGTATACGGGCGAAAGTTTTACGTGACAACGACTTTGAAGGGACGCGTGCCTTTTACTTTTTATGTCTGTCTCTCTCGCTCTTAGGCGGGCTAACCATGCCCGAGTGGAAGGGACGCGTGCCTCTCACTCGCTCTCATTGTGAGCGCATAACGTGAGCGGAGCGTAACGCAGTTTCTTGAAGTGTCACCCGGCAAACCAATTTATAAGACGTTGTCACGTCAAAAAAATCTTCTTTTAATCACCTAACGAAATGTTACATAAAACGAAGCCATCTGGTGGCGAAACGGAGTTCGCCGGGTTTGCTAGTAGTTTACAAAAATTAAAGAACCTCTCAGGGTTTGAGCCTGCTACCTGCAAATCGTAAGTCGCAGGCGTTTATAATATACTAGCTTCTGCCCGCAACTTCGTCCGCGTTAAATTTATTGTTCCCCCGACCCTTCCCGTCGCGTCGAATCGCCTACCCGTGCGATTTTCCCCGTTTTTGCAACATTTTTCATTACTTCTCTGCTCCTCTTAGTTGCAGCGTAATGTTATATAGCCTATAATCTTTCTCAATAAATAGGCTACCCAACACAAAAATAATTTTTCAATTCGGACCAGTAGTTTCTGAGATTAGCGCGTTCAATCAAACATACAAACTCTTCAGCTTTATAATATTATAATACTAGCTGACCCAGCGACCTTCGTACCGCCTATAGGGGAGCTCCTACCAAATTATGCCAACCTAGTACTTCCAAGACATAAAGCGTTTTCTAGCTACCACACACCCATGTTAGTTGAGCTCCTACCAAGTTATGCCAACCTAGTACTTCGAAAACATAAAGCGTTTTCTAGCTATCAAACACCCATGTTAGGTGACTTTGTATTCTTAAATAAGTTTTCTTAAATTTTCTAATTTTCCGCGCAATTTTTTAATTTTTTTCTTTCGTAAGAACCTTCTCCTGACAAAAACAAACACAACAAAAACAAAAAAAGTGAAATCGGTTCAGCCGGTCACGCGTGATGGCGTGCCCAAGGGAAATAGGGAGTCATTTTTATATATATAGATTATATACATATATTAATTATATATAGTATAGATGTGTATATTTGAGTAATGACAAAAAGCCAATCAAGTTTATAAAATAAAATAAAAACAATTGGAATAATAGTAGAAAATAAGTGGATTTGGCCATGTGTCACAAGTACGATGGTCTACAAAGCAATATTATCAGGACTTAACGTGCTCCCTGAGGCATTTCAAGTATTCACAGTAATTATCACTAGCATTCATGAAAGCATTGAATGGCATGGCAACAAGCAGCTCCGTTATTATTTCCTGGTATCAATTGATCAACACGCCTTATACTTTACTAGCTTTTGCCAGCGGCTTCACTCGCGTATTATACATATAAGCCTTCCTCTTGAATCTTTCTGCGTATTGATTAAGCCGCATTAAAATCCGTAGCGTGGCTTAAAACATCTAACTGATAGACGCGGGAAGCTACTTTGTTTAACCTTTTAGGTTCTGACAGCTGGCTCCCTGGAAAGATGGTGGTATTTACGGTCAACTGGGAAAATTATCATAGAGTATTTAGTGCCACTGGATACCTAACTGCACGCCCGTACCTACCATATAAATATCAGTCTTATTCCTATAACAAAAAGGCAAAAAATTTAGTGCAGCAGTACTGGCTACCTCGGGGGCCAACAGTTACCAGAGGGATTATACTTGTGACTCTCTCGGGAGTCAACGGGTCTCGAGAGGTTAAAGAAAAAATAAAATTAGTGGATCTTCTGTCCTCTTCACAGTGTGATTGGATTCTGTAGTAAATCAGTAACGGACGGGGTCTAACGAGTACATTATGCGCATTTGTAACGATATCCGCCCACAGTCCACAGACAACGGGATGGATGCATTCTGCAACCATTGTGGGATTACTTGAAAGCTTCCGATTTATTGACTTGGGCTTAAAGGGAACGGTCGTTATTAATGTTTGTTACTTAACTGATGATAGTCTATTAATTGAAAAAGTGTGTAGTGAACATTCAAAGTTTTATGCGTATTACCTATCACCGTCAAAAGGTTGGTACTTACGTACATGCAATAATAAAATTGGGACGCTCTGCGCAGTTCGGTATATATATTCATATCTTTATTTCTATCACTTGACTTTTACTTTCTTTGTTTTTACTAGGTGGTCCAACTGATTTACAATTTGGAATTTCGTTTCAAAGTTTTGACAGTGCAGAAATTTCAACGAAATAAATGGTTAAAAACACGGAATGGAATTCACGTTTAGACCGTTGAATTCATTTAATTTGTCCATAGTAAAATACTTATTTGGGAACTAAATATGTTCGAGCCGTTTGTAGTTGAAACACTAGGGCCATGGGGCCCGAGTGCCCACATAGATTTACGAAAGATTGCCAAGCGGATGGCGGACTTTTGACGTGACCCCAGGTCTGGCTTAGTTTTTGGCTAATAAATCAGCATTGCTATATAACGTGGTAATCCTACTAGCTTTTTGGGAACTTTTCCTGTTGACAACGATGCCGACGAACTGAACTTGGAGAATCGATAACTATCTTTGGTGGAAAACGCTAGAGAGAGATAACCTGGAGTTAGAAAAGGACAGTTACTATTTTTAAAGAGAAGAGATAGTGCAAAATCTTCAAAAGACGCAAGAATAGCCCAGGGTTATTGTATTCCCAAGAAATAATGAAGGAGGCGGGAAGCAGCGATTTGTCGCGGCGGGATAGTCCGTCTTCCAAATGATATACACTCGCTGTACCCACTCGCACGCCCTCGTGAGCCGCAATAATTGGATCCTGACGTGGCACAGCTTAGTGGGAGTCCTGACTAGGCTCCTAATTATTATAAGACAAGAGATTAACCTTAGTTTGAAAGGTGGACGGAAATAAACAGGTATTAGTTGTGATTCATAGGACAACACAGAATCGATACCATTTTAAGCCATAGTAATTGTCAATCAATAAATGTAGTTTTAGATTGCAAAATCACTAGGACAGGAAGAAAATACAGAATGAGTAGAAAAAGGACATATTTCTAAAATATTCATTACATTCAATACACTGCGGAGAGCCTCTTCGACACTCAAATATTTTCTTCATATTACATAATACCTTAATTAGAAACTGAAAACAGAGAAAAGCTAATGGGAATTGTAGCTACATCCAGAATAGCGCCAATCTGACAGCTTTTGAGCAAAACAACGAAGTTGTAGTGGGCGTTGAGGCAACTGGAAGCTAAGGGCACACACATAATAACACCAAATATTACAATTAGCAAGAGAGATAACACTATTGCATAAAAGGGGTCTACTAGAGAATGGGCAGCAGCGTTCTCTATGCTTTTTACCACCGTACTGCGATCGCCAACCCGCCTGCCAAGCTTGGCGATTATGGCAAACCCCCCCAAAAAAATAACCGATCTAAGTGGCGGTTCTTGGGGGAGGCCTATGTCCAGCAGTGGACTTCTTTCGGCTGAAATGATGATGATGATAACACTGTTGTGCACTTTGCTCTCATAAGCATTTAATAAGACAAAATGGACAAGGTTAAAGCTCATTGAATTTCGAGTCATACAAACTATCAAGAATTAAATCGGAAGTCTAAACACACAATTTTCATGTTTTGTTTTATTGAATGTCAAACCGAAATCTACACCACAGATTAAATAAATTTTAATTCAGTTAAAATCCGAACATAAAATCTACATTACAATTTAAATTAATTCCAATTAATTCCGAATTTGAGCACAATTCGAAAGGCCGTCAACTCCAAGCTAATCTGGCCACAGCTTTAGCTGTCTCCGGCTTAATCCCAATGTACAGGAAATTGTATAACGTAGGGCCGGGGTTGCCAACCGTCAGCGTTAATGTTGGTCTGCAGTTGTCGACGTGATTGGAACATCGTAGGAAATCGACGTCATTTGTGCCGAAGACAAGCGTTTATCCAGTTAACACGTCTGCTGCTAAGCGAAGTTTTAAGGAATATTATTGCGGTTCTTGGAATATTGTCTTCTTACGTATTTACGTAACTGAAATCAGTAAGATATTCTTTCGAGACATTTCTCTCTGATTTAATTGAGATGGTTCACGAGATAAAAGAATTTGGTTTCACAGAAAGACAACAAACAGTGAGATAGGTAGGCTCTTTATGTAAATCCCAATTCTTGAAAGCCCTGATATCTGAGTAGGACCCAGGTGTGTATCCGGGGAAAGGAATGAAAACTTTAGTACTACCTTCAGTTATTTTAGCTGGAAAACATAAATCCTCGTGACAGCACAATGAAAGAATCGATCCACGGTGTTACTATACAAGCAAAATAATAGATGTAATCGTTTCCACGAGGTGGTACGACTGACCGCCGCGTACAAACAACTATGCTGCTTGCATGTCCAGAATTTGTTATTCAATTCAGAATTCTTTATGATATTTCGCCTATGGAAAATTTCATTGATTAAAATAACGGGAAAACCTGATTTATTTTCGGAACGCGGGTCCAAAGTTCTACAAACAATCCAATTAGGCTGATTGACGTTAGAGAATATTTTCAAGTTTGGAACACCGACGAGTAAAAAAAAAAGAAATATGAAACATTTGGCGCTGTCACCGAAACGTGACAGACAGCCTGACGAATGGATGTTCACTGGCCAGTTACTGTCGCATATTGACGTCATTTGTCACGAGACCATTCCACTTGTCGTTAGGGAGCGTCACGGAACGAATTAGCTGATAATATTTGTATTTCACTTACAATGGTTTAACAATATTTGTTGGGAAATGTGCGGTTTGGTTAGCTTCTGGGATTTTTTTAAGAATACGTGTACGTAATCTTTCTCTGCATAAGAAATGTTTTAGAGGTAAACGCTTGATGCTATTTGATATGGCAGTTAGTAACTGATGTGGTCTATGAGCTTAGTAAATCAATTCTTCGCTCTTTTCTCTACACATCTCTGACATCTAGAGCCCGGTTACTGGGTAATACAATACCATGGTAAGACTGGTTGTCAGTCTTTCGGGCTTCTGACGACCCGTAACGACTGTCAAAGATACACGAATGACAGCTGGGACCTACGGCTTAATGTGCTTTCCGAGGCACGGACGGGCGTTCTTATGTAAAGATGATCACCCATCCACGGACTAACCACGGCAAGCGTAGCTTAACCTGCTCGATCGATCCGTGAGGCTGCTATTACTTAACCCTAGGACTCTCATCATCATTTCAGCCGAAAGAAGATTACTGCTGGCCTCCTCCAAGCATCGCCACCCTCATCACTCATCAATCAAGAAAGAAAAACTATTTATTGTGACTCGCAAAGGAAGATCACATACTAAATTAAACACAATCATAAAAAAAGTTAAAAGTAAAAAAAAACAAAGAATTCCTGTAAGAGGTCAAAACTCAAAAGGCTCCTATGTCAGCATGGTGCTGCGATATTTAAAAAGTGTTGGTATTAAAGTAGTAAGTAAAAAATACTTATTATTATGGTAGCCTATGATAGATAAGATTTATAGATCAGCAGGAACATTAAAACCAGTAAACGAAATCAAAAGGTCCTTGCATAAATATAGGAACTATATTTGCAAGGACCTTAGAAGCTAGCCAAAACTGTAATAGATTATCTGATAAATCGAAAATGAAACTTAAAGCTAACAAATGGTCACAAAGAGACTCAAAATGACGCATGGTAGATGAAAAGCGACGATATTCTAAAATAGTAAAGTTCATCATACTGAGAACAGCTAGGCAAGCGTGCCGTTACTTGAGAAATGTTAAAATTACCAGGCTCTGGGTGGAGACAAAGAGATCCAAGTCTATATCGGGTGTGGCCATGTATGGGCTTGGTGGGGAAGCGGACTGTCCCGGAATAGGTGGTGCATCCTTACAGGGCTTGCAACGAGAGAAGTGAAGAAATTGGAGTAATGTCATAATTATGAATACATAAATAAACGGTCAACGTTAAGGCATCGGTTAAATGAATGTCCGAGGAGAAATCGAAGAAGAGCAGATGAAGCCAAAGAGAAAACTATGGCTACACGCTACAGCCAAGATATTTATTATGCCAGACAGAAGATTATAAAAGAATGTGTGGCTCTGTAAATCTCGTGAAGTTCCATATGAATGCGTGCAGAATCAGGATAAGACCGGAAATAATAATAAATAATAAACCTATGAGTAAATAGACATAAAACTAAAAAAAATGCGCGATTTTTTTTTGGGATCTCGCAGGTTTACTCATGAGTTTGTTGGGTGCTTAACCGGACTTGCCTGTGGCTACCTTAATATATCAAGGCTTCCAGCCAGGGCTTAAAATCTTGAAACTAAAGCGACCAGGGCAATCCCTGCGGGGTTCGGATATCGGCTTAGGGTGTCGCTGGAAGAAGGCAGCAAGTAGCGGGCTGGATCGGAACGAAAGAGTCTTAAACTATGTCCTGATCTAAAAATATCAGCGAATAACCAGCATCATCCCGTTTCAGTCATAAAAGTCTATTGAGTGTTGTTATGGTGTTCCTAGGCAATGAATCGACGACTAGAATGGCGGTCATAAAAGTAACAACAGGTACTTATGTGCGATATGATCTGAAAACTCTGTGCATTATCATCATTCCACATGATTTCCGCAAGCTGTAAAATTCAATGGAGGGTATGACGTTTGTGAGCGATGAACTGGCTGATTGACTGACCAGAATGCCGATCAAGGTTGTAATAACTCTTTCTATCTTCTAGTTCTCTTCAAGTTCTTACATCGGTTCGGTTCGTTAGAACTATATATAGATCGAGGGTCGATAAATATTAGGCCTAACAAGACTTTGACGTACTGCGTTCATTGATTCCATTACTCGTTTGATGGATTAGATTTAACTAAATTGTCGTCATGACAATGAGCAACATTTTAGAGTACCAAAGCTAGTATTGACTGTATTGATGACCCAAGAGTCATATTATTAATTATTTAAAATAAAAATAAGAGCAGCTCTTATATAAAGCACTCACAGCAATAGTCATATGGTACAAGTTGGAGACAAAAAAAGCTTAATAAAAAAACGTTCGTAAATTATTAATTTACTATCGCAGCAGCCCTGATGCACCACGTCCAATGCAAATAAAGTTAAATGTGGCGGGCGCGGGCGCGGGCGCGGGCGATGCGCGCGCATTTAGAACGTACCGCTCCGTCTCAAAATTAACTACAAAACATTTGCTGTTACCATGCGCGTGTCAACGCTTAGATAAATAGATATGCCCATTAGTTCGAAGAAAATAGCTTTAGCTATGTCTTCGCTCGGGAGAAATAAGAATATATATATTCTTTGGTAGATAAATTAAAGTGATGGTGCTATTCAAGCGTATATTGAGGACCGTGAACTTACAATCTCATACATGAGTGATCTCCTTGGTGGTTCTGTGAAGCCTTGGTGGCCAGTGTCAGGGTGTCACGAATGGTGTTGTTTGACGCATTTAAAAAGAGAATGCACTTCGAATTTATTTCAAAGATGACAATAAATTGACAATTGTACTACTTCATAAACTTATCGGAATACTACGGTTATCTATAAGAGGCCTACAATAATTTATCCAAGCTTTCGTACAAAATTTTTCATACCACAGCGGATTTAGTACTTTAATTCCCAAGGATAATCATTGGTCTAGTGGTAGCAAGCGCTACTGCTGAGCATGAGGTCCTGGGTTCGATTCCCAGGTCGGGCAAAGTGTTATTGGGTTTTTCCATCTGGAATTTCTCTGTAGCAGCCAGGAGTCTGGATTGGTGCCCGGTGAATGGCAATAGGCTCGCTCCCTATCACATATGGGACTTAAAACATAACAGGCGAAATGTGGGTGTACTAAAAAGTACACCTCTGCCTAACCCTTCGGGGAAACAAGGCGTGATGTTATGTGTGTGTGTGTTAATCGATCTTTCTGAAAACAAAGAAGTTTTTGCACAGATGGTGCGATCACATACGATCCTGCCATGTGATGGGTAGCGATTAGCCTCTACACCGTACAATGACGTACAGCACCCATTACTTGCAAGGTTCACTAATGGCTATACAATTTATTCTGAGAACTGATTGAATGAGGCTTAATATCGACTTTTCTTTAATTTGAGGCCGCTTTTCCAACTAGTATGAATTCTTAATAGAATTAGACAGAAACGAAGGTTCTTGTAGGAAAGCTATCAATTTCAGGGCGTACTTCAAGGCAAATGATTATGTTGTATAGAGTACCCACAGTACTCCTAAACAATTTGCATCTGCTTTCGAAAATTGATGTTAACAAGCGCATCAGGAAAAGTATAGCTCCGAAATTTGATGGACCTTGTCAGCTTACATGTAATAATTCAAATCAGGTTATAAAGTCCAGAAAATGAAACCTCTTCAAAGACTCAACCAGGCATGACGTGACACGATCAATTTTCTCAGGCTTCAATTAATAAGCGTGTTTGACGTGACAGTGTGGGCGTACAAAAGGTCCCTTCCGTCACGGCACATGACCTTTCCCACGTTATCAAGGACACCACTGGAGTGAGGGATGTCATTAAACATGACATTTTATAAATTCTAGGATTTAACATTATACTCAAGGTTTCATATGGGCCGTGGGTAGAATCTGGGTGACAATGGCATTGGCACAGAAGTGTGGAGATACGCACAAGTAGAGAGGCCTATCACCAGTCGGTGAAGTCAAGATGCGGGTGATAATGAAAATCGGTTAGGAGGACGAATGAAAAATACATTATTATTAATTATGCAACTTATTATGCAATTGAACCAGAAAGGAAGAGATCCGTAAAAGAACCAACGCAACCGACAAAGCTCGAAGAGTGGCAGTAGGCAGGGAAGATAGCCGATGTAACAAAAGATGCTGGAGTGGTGATCGCGTACTGGAAAAAGTAGATATTGGAAGGCCTTCCACAAGGAGGAAGGTGGCATGGTGGAGGCAGCAGGAATCCGCTTGATGCGAGAAGAACAGAACCGGTCTAAGTGTCGGTGCTTGGGGAAACCTGTGTCCACCAGTGGAAAAATTATGATTATGATAATATGTTATTATGACTGCAGAAAAATTAGAATAGTAGACATATGGAATGATCTTCGAGCAAAGCATGCAATCTGATACTGTAAGTAATGAACGGAAACAAACGTTTAATGTCGAAGATGCAATTTATCAATGTTAGCATCAATTGGAATTGACATCTATAATTAAATTGGTATTGTCCGCAATGGAACGTCTGTCTTGAAGAAAAACTTTTAATAAATAATTTATTGGGATTATTAAAACGATAGATAGTGTAAATAGAATGATTGATTTGTCAGACTCGTCTGGGATAGACCTAAGGAATTAGCACATCAGAAGATTTGATAATATTGTAGTGGAGAAAACAACGGTATACTTCTTTTTAGCATGTCGGTGGCAATCTAAATGGACGCGGCCCAGAATTCACCTACGTGTTTAGCGTCATCACTAGTGTCCATCAGTTCCTGTAAGTCATTCATCGTTTGTGGAATAGCACCACAATTACACTTTAAGGAGGAGTCGTCTATGAATCTCCACCTGGACAGATTTTCTTTGACAGAATACAGAGTCTGTTTGAAGACTTCCAGTTTACCCGAGGCAATTAATGTCAAGGGAGATCTTTAGTGGGTGGAACGAATGGTTTGCGTAAGGAAGCAATGGTAAACTTGAAGAGAAAGCTCAAGAAGAACAATAATAATAGGAGCAACTATAGGGATACTTATAGATTGATAATTGATATCCCTTTATACACTAACCAATATTTCCAATTTCCCGTCTAATAGTCCTAGGCAACAATACATGCCAAACATGATGATACATAGTACACGGTTGCCATTGAACTTGCTACCAAATGCAGGACAATAAGCGATAAACTTGGCACATAACATAGTATTGATTATTCAAGGGTACAATGATAAGCATATTGTCATACGTTGTCTACGATATGGGCTTGTGAGAACGATATTTTGTATAATGTACTAGCTTTTACTCGCAGCTTCACCCGTGTAGAGGTTGAAACTTATACCAGAGAAATGTACTACCAGGATGAAAAGTACCCTGTCTTATCCCAGGTTGAAGTTATTCCCGAGTGCCATATGCTATCAAAACCATCATCTGCCTTTTTCCAACTATGTTGAGGTCGGTTTTCATTCTAATCGAATGCAGCTGAATACTATTATAGTATTTTCAACCGACGAAAAAAAAACGGAGGAGGTTTTCAATTCGACGCGTATATATATTATATTTTTTTCAGTAATGATTAACTATTTGACCCCATTGGAAAATCTTTCAGACTTTCGGGCTTCTGACGTCCCGTAATTTTCAAATTCCATCATAATAAACATCAAAATATTTGATTACACATCTATACTATATATATATATATGTTACGGGCAACGTGGTTAACTGGGCATTATTAATAAAGACCGGCCATTATTAATAATGCCCAAGAGGGTCGGGCAACGTGATTAATTTCTCCCTTTGACCGGCCATTATTAATAATACCCGACGGCCCGTGGTCCATGTAATAAGTCAGTGGGCTTGAATTTATCACTTGGACCGGGCAAAATTAATAATTCCCTTCTTGTAGCTGGGCAATCGGGACTTTAAGGCACCCCGACTCGGATAGGTTAGGTTAGAAGGGGATTATTCGTGGTTATTTTTTTATAAACCACCCAGAAGTAGGAGCCCCGCGTAGCGGGGCTCCGTCGCTCAAGCCCGCTCTCGACCATGCTGCCATTTATTATGGCGCTTAAATATCATGTGTAATGATTATTATGGCGTTTAAATATTATGTCTAATCATTATTATGGCAATTAAAAATATGGAAAACAATACGTATGGCACTCGTATCTTATGGTATCTAAGTTTCGGGCAATTAAAAGTATGTCATATGTCTTTTAGGGCAAACATGAAATTCGGGAGTATGATGATTATGGTATATGATCTTCGGGTAAACAATAGACAACCAAGAAATTCATATAATACTGTAGTTCACCTATTTTATTACTTTGCCCAAGATAGGGTGGGCATTATTCATAATGGCCGGGAAAAGTGATTAATTATGCTGTTTTAATCACATTGCCCAACTTATCAAATTCCCGTAACATATACATTAATATTTAATATTATAAAGCTGAAGAGTTTGTTTGTTTGTTTGTTTGTTTGTTTGTATGTTTGTTTGATTAAACGCACTAATCTTAGGAACTACTGGTCCGAATTGAAAATTGATTTTGTGTTGGGTAGCCTATTTATCGAGGAAGGCTATAGGCTATATAACATCACGCTACAATGAAGAGGAGCGGAGCAGTAATGAAAAATGTTGCAAAAACGGGGAAAACCACACGGGTAGGCGATTCGACGCGACGGGAAGGGTCGGGGGAACAAGAAATTTAACGCGGATGAAGTCGCGGGCAGAAGCTAGTAACCTATATGGGGCACTTACAAAACGTCAGAAGCTAGATGCACCGTTCCGATGGGTTTTTTCATTGTTTCCTATGGAAAAAGAGCCAGCGAGAAAGTATCGAAATCCGTGTGGCGTTAAAACACAGAGACAAAGTATGGATGTATAGGTTTTGTCGCGGGTGGAGTGGGGGTATGTGGATTTATAGATACGAGTGTTGTATGTAAATATAAAAGAGGTATGTAAGTAGGTTAGGGTTGCTCGTTTTGTTGTTCATACTAGTGCTCTATATACCGAAGAGTGACGAACAGAGATAATGTATTACAATACAAAGCCAAGCGTGCTATTACATTTTCATAATATACCTTGCAGAAGAATTATAGAACCATCTCACTCCTGAGCCACGTGTACAAGCTGTTTTCGACGGTCGTCACGAACCGTCTTGCCAGGAGACTTAACGAGTTCCAGCCACCAGAATAAGCCGGTTTTCGAAAAGGCTTCAGCACCGTGGACCACATCCATACTGTTCGGCAAATTGTACAGAAGATCGAGGAGTATAATCAGCCGCTGTGTATGGTATTTGTGGACTACGAGAAAGCCTTCGACTCCATCGAAATTTGGGCAGTTCTGGCCTCTCTGCAACGATGTCGAATTGACTGGAGATATATCGAGGTGATGAGGTGCTTGTATGACGCCGCAACGATGACTGTCCCGATCCAGGATACGAAAACCAGCCCACTCCAACTGCTCAGCGGGGTGTGACAGGGGGATGTGATATCCCCGAAACTGTTCACCAATGCGCTGTAGGACGTGTTTAAGACGCTGGACTGGACTGGACAGGGGATCAACGTAAACGGCGAGTACATCTCACACCTTCGTTTTACCGACGACATCGTCATAATGGCAGAGACGCTGGGACAGTTAGACCAGATGCTGCATAGCCTAAATGGAGCCTCTCGGCGGGTAGGCCTCGGAACTCTTCAAACTTGGACAAGACGAAAGTCATGTACAATTCGCATGTCTTGCCGAGTCCGATCCGTATCGAAGGGTCGCTTCTCGAGGTTGTGAAGGAGTATGTCTACCTAGTGCAAGTCATCCAGCTTAGTAGACACAACTTCGAGAAAGAAGCCGACAAGAGGATCCAGTTGGGTTGGGCAGCATTTGGAAAACTTCGTGAAGTCTTCTCGTCGCAGATACCGCAATGTTTGAAGACCAAGGTTTTCAACCAATGCGTCCTGCCCGTTATGACATACGGTGCCGAAACGTGGACACTGACAGTGGGGCTAGTCCACAAATTTAAGGTCGCTCAGCGGGCTATGGAGCGGGCTATGCTCGGAGTTTCTTTGAAAGATAAAATCAGGAATGAAGTTATCCGGAAAAGAACTGGAGTTACCAACATAGCTTGCAGAGTAAGCAGGCTAAAGTGGCAGTGGACTGGCCATGTTTGTCGAAGGACCGATGGCCGATGGAGCAGACGAATCCTGAAGTGGAGACCACGTATCGGCAAACGTAGTGTAGGACGCCCCCCAGCTAGATGGACCGACGACCTCAAAAAGATGGCTGGGACAGACTGGATGCGGAAGGCGGAGGACAGGATGTTGTGGCGCAGCATGGGAGATGCCTATGTCCAGCAGTGGACTGCAATAGGCTGAGTTGAATATACATTTTGATCACAGATTTATGCCTCATAGTTATATTTATTATACTCATTGATAGGATTGTGACGGGAGTTTATCCATTAAACTCACATCAACATTTATTTATACACATGAATTAACTGCATTCATAACATGACGACATGATTTCATGTCTGACGAAAAAAAAAAGATAATTTCATTGCCTGTCGAGTGCGATCAGAATAAAAACTGCTTTTAATTAATTATTTTCACCATTGGGACATCATTGTTGATTACGTTTTCGTCCCGCATATCACTCAAAAATACCATTTTAAATTGAAGAACAGTGCGCCCGTATCCATTTAATTGACCGGCCCAAACCGGTCAGCCATCGCTTCATCATCCCGTTAATCAAATAATCCAATTTATTCAATTGTGACGGTATTAGTCAGTTTGCACGTATTAATTTAATTAACGAACGGATCGGTTTGGTCTAGGTCAGGAGCCGAGTGCCAATTTGGCCAGTCTTCACTGGATTTAATGAAGTCTTGCAAGTCCGAGGCAATTGGCAGATTAACGTTGTTTCTGTTGGATATACTTTGGCTGTTTCTCAAGACGTACAGATTGTTCGACGGTTAAGATATGCTTGTTGCGCTTGGTTCGCGGATGGGTCTCCTATCATTACATATCGAGATC
The DNA here is from genome assembly GCA_932294355.1 of Aporophyla lueneburgensis. NCBI lineage: Eukaryota > Metazoa > Arthropoda > Insecta > Lepidoptera > Noctuidae > Aporophyla > Aporophyla lueneburgensis. The sequence continues at coordinate 6,249,986 of OW028739.1, read as the reverse complement.
CCTCCGTGCCTCGGAAAGCACGTTAAGGCGTTGGTCTCGGATGTCATTTGCAGACCTTGATAGTGGTTACGGTTACTCAGAGTACCAAAAGTCTAACGACCACAGTTTTTGATGTAGAAGAAAGAATTAAAATAAAACATACCTACCACCAGAAAGACACGAGATAAAAGTATCTAATAAAATAATAATGTAATTGTATCTGTAGGAAAATTACATACAGGAAAATTAAGTAACGGTTATTGATTGAATCGCAAATAAAATTCAAATATAATATTTCGACGAGGAAAACAATTAACTGATATATTTTTGGTTGTCCCAAATTAGACTGATCGTTTCGAATCTCAAGGAAAAACGGCAACATTATAGTACCAATGTACCTACCTCAATTAGATCCAGCAGGGGCATGAATGTATAACAAACGACAAAAACTACACAGCACAATGATTGTTATTGTGATGACAATGACTCACAAATCATAGCTCGGTTCAAGGCTGTACTGGGAAAAACACTCGGTTAGATGCAAACACGAAATATCTTGAAATTGTTTTGCAATATCAGAATATTTTGATGGTTTTGAAGCTGGTGATGGCGTTCATCAAACTGTTCCTTCTGCACACGTAGTTTTGGACACCATGGCTGATGATAATGTTAAAGTGTTGTTGTGTTTTATAGGTACCCAACCTGAGACCTACTCTCTATATCAATTAACAAAGACACAGGTCTTTTCGAAAGTAGTTCAAGACTTCGGAGAGAACCCTTCTCGCGATTAATTACATTTTTCGGACGGATAAAAACACATCGGAGGTAAAAACAACTGTCATATCATGTTATCATTCATTCTTAGTTTGCAGACCTCCAAAGCTACTTGGCAAAAGTAAGTAAGTAAGGTCTTTCTGGCTAAATGAAAGTACTCTCATCCTTAAAGAGATATTGGTTAAGAGTCAAAGATAAAGTAAAAGTGTCTTAGAGATACTTGGAAATAGTGAAAGCCAAAAGAGTGAATTAAAGTCATTACTTAAAATGTTTCAAGTCAGTACTGTAAGCTACAGTCGGTCAGTTCTATCTGGCATTTGTACAAAGTAAGAACCGATGTAAAAGCAATTGCCACAACACCGGTTATAAGGCTTCAGGGATTACTTAGTGTCTATTTAAAGCACCCCACGAGGGTGAAAAGGTCAAAGCCGCATATAAGCCAGCCCACAGACTCGGACATTTAAATTCGCATGAATAGATAATTAAATGGACAGACCCATTCTTAAAATGGGTTTTGCGTGTTAAATAAATGGGAATCCTTCCCATTTGGACAGTTTAGGGATTTTGAAGGTAGCCAGACAGACTGGTCAAGGTTACTTTATAACTAAACACGATACCTACAGATACTCCTATACACCGTGACGTCGCGTCGTCTTACAAAGGTTGTCCACTCAATGTATCCGACCCTTCGATCAAGATCAAAGATCCGACCTAATAAACCTCTACGCGTGATAAAAAAATTGTTACCATTAATTAAGATAATAGGTACTAAGAAAAATAAAAATGCAACAGCCTGTTAATAATGTTTACGTATCAGACGGTTGAGGACATACCTACCCAGCGCACGAGTCGACTAGATCATTCCATCTTCATTTGCCATGAGACAAAATATCAATTTCAAACTACGTCATGCGTCATCATAATGAATAATATTTTTATTTTTTAGTTATTCAAATATTCATTTTTTCTCTTATGGATGTGTTGTAGTCATTGGATACATGAAGTCATTTGTTCCCAACGAGTAACACCCTCAAATGTCACACTGTTACTCGATGGGATTTTTTTCTGAAAAAATTCCCAACCGGTCACACTACCAGTCACACTGTTACTCGATGGGAATTTCTTCAGAAAAAAATCCCAACCAGTCACACTGTTACTCGATGGGCCACCATTCCTTTTAATTAAATTTAATGGCACTTGACCGGACGAACTAGATGCGGTGGGCTCTGACATTGTCGACAACGTGCACTTTGCTTCGTTGCACTGCTCTGACTAATTCATTTTGCGTCCCTCTCCCCCACTTACGACACGTGGCCGCCGCCGCCGGGGCCGCGGGAAGAGGGATGCAAAAGTATTTTTACATTAAATGTGCATGGAAAATAACCGCCATTACACACTCGCGATAACTGATGTTGCCGGCTTATCATAACTTTATTTTGCTATACATAATTTTAATTGTCACAACATACTTATGGCTAATTATATGTATTTGGAAAATTGTTTAAAGTTCAAATTAACATTAGAAATTAGAACTGATAATTGTTGTAAAATGTGATGATTTACTCTGATATATTATATAAAGCTGATTGTATTTAGGTACCTCCCCCCCCCTTATTACGTGGGACTTAAATATAGATGGCGAGATGTGGGTGTAATATTACACCTCTGCCTACCCCTTCGGGGATACAGGCGTGAGTCTATGTATGTATGTATGTATTTAGGTATTGTAATTTTATTTAATTATTTAAGAATAAAACGTTCAAAGGAGAATCACCAGCAATATGACGAATAAATGTTTTTAAAGTAAAAACCGATTTAATTCTTCTTTTCATTAACTACTGTAATATTGTGACTGGTTGGAAAATTACTAATAAGAAGTTCCCATCGAGTAACAGTGTGACTGGTTGGGAAATTAGTAATAAAAAGTTCCCATCGAGTAACAGTGTGACTGGTTGGGAATTTTTTCTTAAAAACATTCCCATCGAGTAACAGTGTGACATTTGAGGGTGTTACTCGTTGGGAACAAACGCATGAAGTGGGCTGCCGTTGTAAGCCAATTAAAATGTCACGGTGTATATGAATGGTCCTTATAGGACCTGTTCAAATTCACTAATCCAATTGACGTCTATTTCTACCCAAACCTTTAGATTAACGAATCCTAGTAAAAGTGGCTGATCTCATTAAAGGTATCACTTAACATTTATTGACGCTTACTGACAAATTAGATGAAGCCCTACATAAATAGAACGAGGCCGACTATCGATCAATTACCGCCGAATTTATATGACATCTAGAAAATAAAGCTAGAAGATACCTTAGTAGACAGTCGAGCTCCTGGTACAGTTTCGAAAATAGCAAGATCTGATAGATTTATTAATTTAGATCGATACTGAAAATTGCACCTTGAAAATAAACCCAATCATCTTCGTTCGTCTATACTCTATATGATTGGCGTCTTTCCAGCCAACAACATTGTAGTTTACTGGCTCGTAATAATAGTAAGTAATGCAGTTAGGTCCAGTTGTCCGTCTGTCTGTCTCGATTGGTTTACCACGCGTCCGGTGACCTGACTCATGTCCTGCCTTGCTTCCTGTCTTAGGGGTCACAGAATGATGAAAGACAGACGTTGCAAATCTGATTGAGATTTCTTGTTGCTGAATGGTTAATGGTATGAGGGACTGACCCTCTCGTTAATATAATGTAGGTATATATTGATGGGAATATGTCTCTTTTTATAATCATCTATCTAGCCTTTTTCCAACTGGATATGTTGGACAGGGTCAGCTTCAATTCTTATCAAATTGTAGGTGAATGAATATAGCTCTTTAAAGATCCCCATATTGATCGTTCTTGAGGTTTCTTTTTTTTGTTAACATATATCCAACCGCTGGGCAAAGATCTCCCCTTTTTCCTTCCAAACCTCCCTGTCTTGTTTCACATAATTTGTTTTATTCCATTGTTGTTTCTTCGCAAATAAATGTAGTGCCATTGTACTGATAAGCAACGTTAGAAACAATTTTCTCATACATTACGTATCCAACGAGCTGCTAGTTCATACTTCAACTTGTTTGTCAGAAAATATTATAAGTCAGTTGAGTGCGAAGAGACTGTTATCTTATATCTTTAAACGAGCAATTCTTGTATATATGTATATATATATAATCTGAATCTCGGAAACGGCTCCAACGATTTCATGAAATTTAGTATATAGGGGGTTTCGGGGGCGATAAATCGATCTAGCTAGGATTCATTATTATAAAATGTCGTTTTATTCGTGTTTTTAATGATCAACTTTATCGATAATCAACTTGAACATAAACTTTTTATTTTAAACACAATTTACCAAAAAATACCGAGCAGAGCTCGGTCATCCAGATATTATTTAATAAAGTGAAAGAAAAATCGGATCATAAAGCTATTAAATTAAACCAAGACCTATTTGCACAAACTAGTAAATAGACTGCTCATAAAGAAGTGTTAACAGATAGACCTACCTATTGGAACTAAATAAAACGAAACAAAATCAAAGGACGCTTAGTAATTAACCAAGCAAGAAGAAGAAATAACAATGAGGTATAAAGATAAAAAAAAATACGAAAAGAAATGTAGGAAACAGCAATGAATTCAGAAACGTAGAATTGACGTATTTCACCCAGCCATAGATAACAAGCCAGCTCAAAATAAACGCGAAATTCTACATGCATCACAGACAGTTTGGAACTAGCTACCGAAAATAAATAGATTATAGATTTTGAAGCCATAACTCAAGAACTCAAGACCGCGTACTGTATTTTCCATTGCTGTTGGATCGACGCCTAACCACATACATCTAAAACAAACCAAATATAAAGTTCCTGGACCTATCCAAACGCAGCACTGCAAAAAATAACGACAAAAATTCCGAGGAGCAATTTGGTTGGCTTGGAATGTGCATCTCCTAATAAGAGCATCCGCTTTAGTTACTGGCATAGTTCTCCCTTGAGTCACAGCTATGTGAATACCCACTGTTATCTGAATGTCGGCCTGTCTAGATATTATCTCAGTTTGAAGAGTTTATCAACAGGATTATAGACAGTCGATATGTGTTTGAGAGCAAATGATCAGAATTATAAAAAGTAGGTACTGTCACGTATTGAAGATTAATTGTCCATATTTGAATTTACACTATATATAAGTTTCAGTGTTATAGAAGTATGATTTTGTAAAACTGCAATTTACTGTCATTTTGCCTTTGGACGCTGTTGCCAATTTAGAAATGATAATCGTATCGTTCCTCACTGAACTCCTCTGACTACTCTAGTTCTCTAATTAAAATAGTGGTAGGTTATAAAAATAAAGAGCAATCTTTAAAACTATTTTGGTTTTAGTTCTGGTAAAACTACAGAATAATATTATAAGGTTTACACGGTCTGTAATAATATTAGCGGTCTTCTTAGCTCTCTACCCGATAACATCACGATCCTTACAAGCCCAGATCAATGTGTTTACTCGAATAAATAAATTAACGTAAATGTACGTAAATATTTTGATGTGGATAACGTAAAATCTATTTAACGTTCTGGGGCCTCAAATAAATATTTACATACAAAAAGATCGGATGTTAATGATGATTGAAACACATAAAGATCTTGAAATATTTTTCCTGCGCGTAACGCGCTGGGATAACTTCGCAAACGTCGATACAGGTACGCGGAATAGTTAGGCTATAGGATATTTTGATCGGATCAAGATAGCCGTTTCCTCAAGTACCTTATGGTAGTAATTCATTGGAGAAAATAGTCGAACTCTCAGCAGACTCCTTTTACATTGTCACGGGCATGCTAACAAGGGCATGCGAAAAAGTATTCACTAGTTTTAGAGCAGTCTTTCCCAACGTGGGCGATAACGCCCCCTTGTGGGCGCTGCAGGCCTAAAGGGGGGCGGTAAGAGACCCAGAAAAAAAAGGGGGCATTGTGTAGGGCTTTGGGGTCGATTTATAATTTCATCTACCTAGCTAGGAAGACTCTTAGACACCGACAAGACAAAAAGGGGGGCGTTAAAAAATTATTTATTTTTAAAGTGGGCAGTAGACAAAAAAAGGTTGGGAACCCCTGTTTTAGAGTCAGCAAAATTCTTGGTAGCCGATTTATTCACCTACATATTATGTCTGTGTTTTCAAAAGTAGATCTATCCATCTTATCCCCTAGTTCAGCTGAACTATGTCAATGGTGAAAGATCAAACTCGCAAATCAAAGTCCAATATCTAGTTACCGAAACAGAAAATCATCAGATAGTAGATGCTCATCACCAGTGACTCATAAAGTCATTAGCTGCGGTACTTTCTCGACATAATCTCCCGTTCATTTGAGCTGAGCTATCTAATCTAACAAACCGTGAGCTATATTTGTGTGTAGGTCTGTGTTATATGTAGTCGTGGCCGGATATAAATCTGTGTTGAGTGGACGGCATACCGTCCAAACTCCTAGCCACTGTAAACATCGTAGTACGGCGCCATTCTACTGTCAGTCACGATATAAAATCAACGATCATTAGATTGGCTACATTGGCTGCTAAGAAAAAACAAGATAAAGTAAATAATCTTTTGAGAAAACCTCTGGATGGGAAGTAGCATTTGCTATCTTTAGTTAAAATCATTTATTTTTAACCTAATTAACAAAAGAGAGTAGGTTGTCAATTCGGTTGTTTTATTTATGTTTGTTACCTCAGAACTTCGTTAATTATAAACCGAATTGAATCATTCTTTTTCTTTTTTGAAAGGGTATAATTACCTAATGGTTCCATACAAATCTCGTAAAATTTTAATTAGTGGGTTTATGTTTGCTTATATTTATAATACGTATTTTATTCACTTAGTTTATGTCGATGACATTAGAATAATTTTTTGTCACTGTTATATACTTAGCTGAGGTATAAAACACAAAAAAGTGAAAATATTTAAAGTTTATTAAAAAAAAAAACAACTGCTTTCCAAATACAACACAGTATAACACTACATAGTGAAAAATAATTTTAATTTCTGAAGTCAGTAATAAAAAGCCGAAAATATAAAACCAAAGACACCGAGACTTCCGAAATTACAATATTTTTTCACTTTGTACCTACTGTTTTTTTGGAAGTCGGTTGTTTTTTTCGCAAAAGTTTTCTTTCATTATTGCAGGCAAACTCCGTAGTTTGAAAAAGAAAAAAATAACAAAGACTTTTGAAGATATGCCAATTCTTTAGATCCTGTGTTAGTTATGGAGCTAGAATGTTCCGAGATGAGTGTAATCATATCGTTGTTTTTACTAGAGTACCTAGCTAGATTATCGTACAACATTGGAACCGCGTTCCCCAATAAAACAAATATCCGTTGTTTTTGGCACCGGCTGGTGTTGTCTTTATAATTCTGTGATTATAAAGGCCACTGGGTTTCTAGGGAGACACAGTTAGAGAGAGCTAATGCGATACGAAATGAAAAAATACAGAAAGAAGGTGTAAATTCAGATGGTGAAAACACTGATAACATAACCACAAAGTAATGGCATCCTGCAGTAGTCACGAGCGATGAAGAAATCAAATAACAAGTATTAATAATACCAAGGCTGATGGGGTTGGTGTAACTATGGGTAGTATAGTACCATACCATAACCGTATCATATTTTGACTGAAGGGCATCAAAGCGTTTTTTCCCTTAGACAACTTTATAAACATGAAAAAGAAGCCACCTTCACAGTTGACGGCCACTAATCAATTAACAAAAAACAACATTTAAACGAACAAAAACACGAACAAAACCTAACTCATTATCTAACAATTAACAATTCAATGCAGCGTGTCGCACAAGGACGCGTGTTTTTATGCAAATCACTAGTATTTACGAGCAGTGCGAAGAAACAAATGTGTGTCATTATGATCATATCCTTCAGCTGAAAAGATTCCAAAAAGAAGGAGAGCCTGCGCAATGTAAGAGAATCAAAAATCTGTCTGGATAAATACAAGCGAAACGTTCAAAAGTAATAAGCCAAATTGAATTTCACTTATTAATAGGTACTTCGAATCTTTGAGCCTTAATTCTACAGCCAATAATACAATAGAAGATGAAAAAATAACATCACGTCGTGTTTCCCCGAAGAGTTGGGTAGAGGTGAACCTTTATTACACCCAAATTTCGCCTGTTATGTTTAAGTCCCATGTAATAGGGGTCGCCTCCTATTACATGGGCATATTACCAGCAACCGGACACATATCCAGACTCCAGGCTGCTTCTGAGAAATTCCACCTCCTCAAAGAAAATGAAATAGAGGAAGATAAAGAAAGATAGTACACAGACAAATTCATTATAGAAGACAACAGAGCGTACGTAGAAGCTGATGAGTCGGAAAATAGACAAACAATATTGGAAAGTATACAGCAACAAGTGCTAAACAGTGTAATAATTTACCACTAAATTCTACAAGGAACTACTATAATAATAACTGATACATAGGTTAATATAATGTAATGGCATACCACTTTGGCACGTATCCTGATGAGAACCATAACAAAATAGACTCGAAGCTAGACACACTGAGTTCCTTGGCATTCAATTGCCAATCGTTATACCAAACAGATGCTACAGAAAATCTACTTAGCACTGATATTGACGAATGCTTTATGACCTGATAGGGCCGAAGTGGCGATTGCCTTCCAGAAACCACAACATAGATAAGTCCTTTAAAAGGTGAATCAATACCGCGGAAATCCACTGGATGCGGGACGCGCAAGACCGGCCGCTGTGACTATGTTTGGGTTTTAGTTTTACTTATGTTTAGCAATGGAGTACGTAGGACTGAGCCGATGATTATTTGTAAGCATAATCAGCCAATCTTCTACCATAATCAGGCCTTCTCTAAGTTACAGGGAGTGGGCTGTTTTCCAACCACCAGCCCTCAGAGTGGATTGCTACTTGTTACATCTCTTCGAATTTTTGTTCTAGGACATTTCGGTTTCTTCGCGAAGTTTTGCGAGTAACAGCCAAAACGTACTTTTTGGAATACAACTTACTGGATTATTGTTTATTATCACGTTAAGGAATGGTACTTCTGTATATCTCAATTTTGGGATCGCATCGTCTCTTAAAGATATTCTTAGTGGAGAGAGACATCCAATTAGGTATGTCTCGAATTTTATTCATGTCTAGACCAGACATGCTTATAGTATTTCCACTCTCGATTTCCTTACACTGTTGACAAACAGCAAACAGGCAATTAGCTATTACTCATTAGTTTTTCAGCCTAATATTATGTTCCCTAGATAATTATTCCAATTTTTTTTTTGTTGGATTATTAGTTTTGCAAGAGCAAATGTTTTTAAGAAAATCTTGTTCATTTAGGACCATGAGTTCAACGTGGACGATGTTCTGCACATCAAATTGTACATCATCATTGAGTTTTGTAGATCTTCCAAATCGGCTGTGTCAGATCTTTCATCAAGGTAATGTTTTTGAACATCGAATGAGTGGACGTTTTCTGGATCATTGTTGGCCTAGTGAATTATCACTATACGGCAACAGGTATAGGAACCTAGGTAGGCACTTTACTGTGTGTATTTAATTTCATCACCACTGCTCTGAAAACGGTGAAGGAATAACATTGTGAGGAAACCGGCATATCCAAGAACCAAAAATTCGAAGACATGTGACATCTACCAACCCGCACTGGGCGCGCGTGGTGCATTTTGACACCCTCTCCCAGAGACGAGACCTGTGTCCCAACAGTGTGAAAGTTATAGGCTGGTTGTGTGTGTGAATGTTTTTTTCTAAGTCCAAAGAAAACATTTGAAATAACAAATGTAAGACCGACCGAGTTATAACATCGATTTTCATGTTATCTGAGGTCAAGAGATGCTAGTGTTGTGTGGTTGAAAAAATTATAGTTTAAAAAACTAAAAATCACGCTTCCATAGAAAAACAAACTAAAAAGTAGAAAATAATGGAAAAAAAGCGTGGGGTGCTTTTTAAGATATTTTTTTTGATATCAGGTGATTTGTTGATATCAGTGTTTTTTAGTGTTTTAAACTATTATTTATTTTCAATTTTTTAGGGTATTTTGAATTTTGAGACGTATGTCAGCGTAGTTTTCAAAGACAGTTTTTTTGCTGTCCTTGTGACCCTGACAAGGATAATGGCACAAAATGAAATTATAGTATTGTCATCGGTCCTAAATAAGTCTACAGAGTTTAAATGAAATCTGCTCGTTTAAAGTGGGTCAAAATCGCGCTATAAGGAGTCGGTTACAAACAAACATACAAACATACAAGTGAAGCTAATATAAAGCGTGTAAAAACAGCATTTTATGTGTTCAATTTAAATGAGTCTTACTCAATTCATATTGAGATAATTGCTCTGGCGTCACTTGACGTAGCCATTAGAATAGGATATGTAGCAAGTTTATAGAAAATGGCGGGCTGAAGGAAGATTACACTAGATGTTTCTTTGTAGGACTGACAAAAGACTACATTGATTTCCTAAACAAAAATTAAAGTGCCGGTATAAAAATGCTGTTTCCGTTTGAGAAATTTCATCCTGAACATTTTTTATACTACAATGAAAGGCTACAATTAACCCTCTAGCTGCTATTTAAGTTTGAAAGTACCAAAAATTATATTTTTCGTCAAAAATATTTTGGAAATTCATTTAAAGACGAAAACAGTTATGGTGCATGGCTTAAATGGACATGATAATAATCTATACTAATATTATAAAGTAGAAGAGTTTGATTGTTTGTTTGTTTGTTTGGTTGAACGCGGTAATCTCAGGAACTGCTGGTCTGAATTGAAAAAATCTTTTTATGTTGGGTAGCCTATTTATTGAAGAAGGCTATAAGCTGTATAACATCACGCTACGATTTAAAGGAGCGGAGCAGCAACGAAAAACGGACGAAAACTAGCAGACAATTCGATGCGACGGGAAGGATCAGGGGAGCAAAAATTTAACGCGGACGAAGTCACGGGCAGGAGCTAGTTATTAATAATATCTGGATGACCGAGCTTTGCTCGGTATTTTTGGTAAATTGTGTTTAAAATAATAAGTTTATGTTCAAGTTGATTATCGATAAAGTTGGTCATTGAAAACACGAATAAAACGACATTTTCTAAAAATGAATCCTAGCTAGATCGATTTATTGCCCCCGAAACCCCCTGTATACTAAATTTCATTAAAATCGTTGGAGCCGTTTCCGAGATTCAGATTATATATATACATATATATGTACAAGAATTGCTCGTTTAAAGGTATAAGATAAAGGTAATTAAAATAAGATTTTATTATTTTCACACTTAAGTATGATGTAATAAAAATAATAAGCGGAAGAGTAAATAATGTTGAGGGTGTAAGAGAACCGCATGTTTTTAACCTGAATACTGTAACCTGCGCCCTAATTGCCTAACACACTATTAATCATAATCTGAATCATTTTGAAGCTTATTTGCTATCCATTCTTGCATATGTTCTAAAACACTGTTTGCTTAGTAACGTAAAAACGGCATGAATGTTGCGGAATTGTCAAAATTAATTTCCTACTGATAGTGTAGTATGAAATTACTCCTCTGATCTACATAATATCATGCACGTTAGATACAAATCAGAATACCATACAAATAATAATGGATTTGTGAAGTGAAAAATGCGCTCGTAAGCACGCTTTTGTGGACGTATAATTGAACTGCAACAGAGCAATAAGTTGCTCATAAACTACCGAACAGTTTGAATTACTCTGTAATTAAATGTGTTCAGTATTTTATACATTACTAGCACTTAGCCCGTGACCTCGTCCGCATGACTCACAGATACCTACATTTTTCGGGGTAAATAGTAGCCTGGGGTAAATAGTAGCCTATGTTACTTGGTAATAATATAGCTTTATACAGGTGAAATATTTTTTTAAATCGGTGCAGTAGTTTACGAGTTTATCTATTAACAACGTACATACAAAAAATCAAATCCTTCCTCTTTATAATATTAGTTTAGACTATCACTTCACCCGCGACTTCGTTCGAGTGAAATTTACAGCTTATGTTACTCCGGAATAACGTAGCTTTCCATAGGCGAAGAATTTTTTTTATAGGTTCAGTGGTTTTGAAATTAATCCACTACAAATATTTATACAAAGAAACAATCAAATCTTTCTTCTTTATACTCTTAGTGTAGACGACATTTGATGAAGTCTGTTTGTTGTCTTGTAAGATATCTTTTTCACTATCTGCAGGTACTCAAATGTCACCGCTATCTCCCACATCTTGTACCACTCATCTATTCGCCAATAATTCGAGCGCGGGCGCATTCTAGAGCTCACTGTTAGCCGTTATCGTAAACACTGGCAGGCACGCCGCCTCTGCCTCCCCTGGACCGGCGCCAGCGAGATATTAACGTGTAACGACTAGACTACAAGGTGCACAGGCGACGATACCAACTGTGGTAAAGCTTGTGTTGTTGGCTGTACTTATCACCTAGCTCCTGGTGGTCAAGATAAAATTTTGATGAATCTTTTAACATGTTTGCATATCAATAGTGGCTCTTGGGACCAGTGGTGGCCAATAGAAATGTGAAAATTGCGAGTGTTTGGGCGACTTCGTATCCACTGCTTTTACTGTACTCCATGAGTAGTGGCGCGTGGTAGGGGTAAATTGGAGATACTATCTATATTATCTTATTCTTTAAAATATCCATGGCCGCGACTTACGAGTTATAGGAATTAGGTTCCGACCCCGACAGGCGCTTTAATTTCTGTGAAGTGTTATATCAACACTGCTCTCCAAACGGTGAAGGAAAATATTGTGAGGAAACCTATATGTCTCAGAACCTAAAATTCCAAGATATTGTGAAATCTACCAACTCGGACTGGGCCCGCGTGGTGAATCCACCGTCCACTCCTTTTCACTGAGAGGAGGCCTGCACCCTAATTGCGAAACTCACTATCTATCAGAATCTAAATCGCATTGAAGATTATTTATAATCCTTTGCGTCATTTGTTCGAATAAATTGTCGGCTCAACAACGGAAATAACGCAATGAATGTTGTTTAACTATCAAAATGAAACCAATTCCTACTGATAGCAAGTTACGCAATTACCCCTCTGTGTCCCAAATTATATACCAATTATACTTGTGTCTCGTGATAATGCAATTGCTTCAAAAATTAGAATATATGCCATTTAAACAGCATTTCTGGCCTGTGAGGGAAGCAAACAATTTTCAGGTCCGAGCTTGCAATGATTACGCGGAAAACAATACGCTCTCATAATGTTTATAACCGTTTATAAAACATTACTGCTCGAAGCTCTATGATCACTGACATCTATGTGAAACGCTATAAACTGTAAAGCGATAAAACGAATGCCTACGTCATAATCCGTGTTTATCAGGCACATTTCCAAGATCGACTCATGAACAACACATAGAATCTCACCATCATTCTGTAAACAAAAGGGCTAGAAGGCCTTGACATAAATCAAAAGAATAAAAAACTCATATTAAGAGCTAAACGACATTGGCAATCTGCAAGACGATAGATTGCATAACAAAATTACCGATGTATCCACAAAAACCTTTGCCAAACCCCGGAAACTTCGCCACAAATGAACGGGCATAAAAGCAAATGAAAATACTTCACAAAACATGGAATCCTAGCTCAGCTTCATTGTTGCAACTTAGTACTTGTATATTTGGCCCAGATTTGTGCGTGGAGCGCGCAGGCGCGGGTTGCATAACTCGTAACGACCCAGGAAATAGGGGTTCAGTCCACATCTAGGTTCGTACAGGCACGAGGAAGGTCGCTATCGATCCAGCTTGCGTAACACAGCGGTCGCAGTGCCGATAGCTGTCTTATGTACTGGGTATTGAAAAGTATACAGGGACCCAAGTACATGCAGACTTTTCGAATACTAGAGCAGAAATCGGAAAAAAAACCGATCTATGAACATATGTAAATGTGGACGTTATCAAAGCACCAGGTCCTCTTCATAGGTGGATTTTGTAGGCCAGTTGGGCAATCCATAGGCTTTTTTTTGAATATGCTGTTGGCAAGCTTCTTCTTTCCCCTTCTTAGTAATTTTTGCCATGAACTCATGACTTTCAAAGCTGGAAAAGCATGGTGTCATGGTCTTGCCACTTAACTGGCAACAGGCCATCGTTCAAGAGTAGTAAGCAAGTACGAAAAGCTGATAATGACATGAAAAACTCCCTACACTCCGAAAAAGCGACCTAAAATGTCAGGGTTCAAAGCGGTATGTAAAAGTGGGTCGTTGGGTCGGGTGCTGCGACGTAGCAAAATGTAGTAGAAAGTAGACATAGTATATGCAAATCGACTGAAGATACAAAGGACAGATATACTGAACTACAAAACATTCAGAATAACAAATCATAAATATCGTACTATACTATTTCTTATCGGGCTCTGCATGTAACATATTTCCGAATTATCAATGGAATTCAAAGACTTTCTTCGTGGTTACGTAGTGCTCTGAATTCGAGTCGTAATAAATTTTCTGTCAGTTTATTGGCTTGCTATAAATTATGGTCGTACAGGACTTAGGAATGGTTTACATGAACGAACTGAAACGACATAAATTAGAATGAAGTATAAGCTCGCACAATAGTGTGTTCTATGTTTTACTGAATGCGTTTAATAAACAACATGGTTTTGTAGTTGGTTATACATACAATTATGTTAATTCTATTGTATTATATAGTACCTATAGAATTATTAAAGAAGGTCTGAAGTGTAGAATGACGTAGGTTCAGTCCTAACCACGTCAATTGTTATGAAAGGTATTTATCTCGGTACACCGTGCTATGAAAACTTCGTTCTATCTTTCAACTTACCTAGATCTGTATGGAAATGTTCTTGAATAATTGAATTCTTGCTACGTGTGGTGCCAGACGTAAACAATAGCACCAACCCACTACTTTCCGTGTATGTCGTAAGAGGCGACTAAGGGATTTACTAGAGAATGAAAGAAAGAAAGAAAGAAAATTGCGTTTATTGGCACTATATCATTTTAAAGTAAAACCTTAAAACTAAAAAAACAAAATAATACAGAAACAATGATAATAATGCCAAAAGGGCCTCAGCTCAGCATAATGTCAAATGACAACACAAGGTGTGCCAGCTGACGCTGATTGGGCAGCAGCGTTCTCTAGGCATTTTACCACCATACTGTGATCGCCAACCCGCCTGCCAAGCGTGGCGATTATGGCAAACCCTCCTTTTCAGGGAGGCCTATGTTCAGCAGAGGACGTCTCTCGGCTGAAATGCTGATGATGATGATGAATTGCAGCCATTGTTTTCTTTACCTTATGTGAGCTATGTATGCTTAGGTATACCAGTTGCCTATAGTTGTCATATTGTTATTTGATTTCTTTTAGTTCTGACATAAAGTGGCTGGGATAAACTGAATGCGGAAAGGGGAGGAAAGAGAGTTCTGGCATAGCCTGGGAGAGACGTACGTCTAGCAGTGGACTGCGAAAGGCTGTGTTGATTGATAGAAGGTACCTCTGAATGACACTAATTTATATTATGACTAGCTTTAAAAACCATATTAAAATCGGTTGCGTAGTTTTAAAGATCTAAGCTTACAGGTGCAGGAAACGACTTTCTTTTATACTATGTAAAGATAATAATTCAAAGAGTAGCAAATAAACAGGAGTACCAGCTCCCTAATTGCGAAACGCACAATTTATCAGAATCTGAATGGGATTGAAGATTATTTCTAAAACCATTGCGTCATTTGTTTGATTTAATAAATTGTGGCTCAGCAACGTAAATAACGCAATGAATGTTGTTTATCTATGAATATTAAACCAATTCCTAACGATAAAAAGTTCCGCAATTACCCCTATGATCAGCTGATGGGCAAAATATAAAAAGCGACGCAAAAATGGTAACTCGATAAGGGTATAAACCCTAATGACATGACCTTGGTAAACATTGACGATCGTACAACTGGCATTTCAGTAAGGGTAGCTCATTTGGGGGAATCTTCGTGTTTCAGAATACATTCTGTTAGCATAAATGCCACGGGTCGTGAATTTGTCACTGTTTTTCTGTAGTAGGTATCCGGTAGAGTCTATAATACCTCCTATAAATTCAATACTAATTTATGATAGTACGTGGTACTCGTTCATCATCATTATCTGCTTAGCCCCTTTCCCAACTATGTTGAGGTCAGCTTCCGGTCTGAATACAAGTGCACCAGATGCAGCTGAATACTGTCATTTTACATGGAGCGACTGCCTGTCTGACCTCCACAACCCAGTTAGTGGGTATCATACCCTTGGTAAGAGTAGAGTCATATTTTCAGACTTCTGACGACCCGTAACGAATCTCAAAGATCCACTAATATGTAATTGTGCTTTGGTCACCCATCCACGGGCCAATCGGGACAAGTGCCTGATTGATTGACCCGTGCGGCTGTTATTAGGTACTTAGCCATAAGCACCTCTCGTAAGTGGCACTAATTATTCCATAGAATATTAAACAGATAAAGTATTAAGCACAAAAAGAAAATGAAACAAATTAGCACCAATGTCACGATAAAATCAATTTCTTCAAAGGCACTGAAGTTAAAGGCGTGGAAATATTGGCAGCTGAACTATTATTCCTTTCAATGCCAATGCAGTATGAAAACGACTCAGCCAACGTAATACATAGCAAGTGAGGATATACGATTTTGTGTATGTAGAGCCAGCAAGGTAGGTACAGCAACTAAAAAGTGAAAAAGAGCAACCGATTTCCAAACTCGGACAACCAGTCTTACCAAGGAAAATCGTGGTACCCAGTAAGTTAGTATGGAGTAGGTATGTTATGGATATGAAATTTCGGATACGGATTGGTTATGGATGTAGGAATGATTATTATACCGGATACGGATACGGATATGAAATTATTTCGGATTATCCGTTAGTTTCGGATAATTTCGGTTACGGATATTACATTTTTAAGGAATTTCAAAGTTAAATACAAATAGTTAATAAAATGGTTTTATTAATATGTCACCATTTGGTAGGAATTACAATCAGTCTGTGAGTAATTATTGCAGCAATTTAAAATAAAAATAATTATACCTAAATATATATTGAGTGTTATCTAATCTACCTAAAATAAAAATGTAATAACAAATCCGATATTATCCGAAACTTTTATTTCGGATTCGGTTACGGTTACGGATAAATTTTTATATCGGATATCCGACAGTTTCGGTTACGCTTACGGAGCTCCCTAACATCCCTGTATGGAGGTCAGATGTGCGATCGCTCTGTGTAAAATACTGGTATTTAGCTGCATACGATAAGACTCCACAACTATCACCGTCGACCATCATATAATTGGAAAAAGACTAGGCAGATGTTGAGGTGGGTATAATTTCAGAAACCTAAAAATAACCTCTGAAATTCCCAAAATTATCCCAAGTACAAAGTATAAACGTTACTAGAATTATTTAGATCCGACCGCTAAAGGTAAACGTGTGATGTTCATGATGAATATAAAAGTTACCACGTTATATTAAAATTTTCATTAGTTGGGAGCTTAAAACCCGCAGTGTTGAAAGGTCGAGTCCCCAAGCCCCCAACCCGCATCGGGGTGTGGGGGCTCTCTTACATAACATGACCTAGATGGACGGACCGGCTGGGAATTAAGTTGGGAGCACTTGAATTTCTCAAGAGTTATGTTTGTGAGCAAATTAAATAATGGACTTATTCTGGTACTAGGTCAATTTTCATTTGAAAATGTGAAGACTGTGGTTTGCGGAAGTAATATTAAAATGTGAGACTAATTTTGTTTTTTGAATTACTGTTTTATAAACCAGATATATGCCTAAACATAATAAATTTGACAAAATTAAAATTAATTCAATTATAATCGGCTGAAAATTTGCACATTTTAACGTTAAAATAAATGTCCCAAAATGCCCGCCCTCCAACCAATTCCTAGTGTATTTTAGTAAAAATCCAAAGTAATTTATTTAAATTAGTTTGAGGATCAGCACTTTTTGAAAGTCAAAATTACATAGAGTCCCCCAAAACGCCCTTCAGTTAAGTGGCGCAACACAATTTGTATGAAACTATAGGCTGGATAAGTCAACCAAAACTATGTCAGTTAAGGTACAAAGTATTGTCAAACGTACGATATTGGGCACGCCACAATTGCGGCGGTAAGTCCCCTCTTTGAGGAGTGGATAGAGAGGCGCCACGGCGTCCTCACCTTCCGCCTGACGCAGGTTCTCACCGGGCATGGGTGCTTCGGTGGGTTCCTGTTCAGGATAAAGCGGGAGGATACGTCCGGGTGTTTCCATTGCGAGGATCGTCTGGAGGACACGGTGGAGCATACGGTGGAGGTGTGCCCTGCCTGGGCGGAGCACCGCCGTGTCCTCGTGGAGGCGATCGGCGGCGGCGACCTCTCGCGTCCGGCCCTGGTGCGAGCCATGGTACGGAGCGAGAGGGAATGGGAAGCCGTCACTTCCTTCTGCGAAGCAGTAATGCTCGCGAAGGAGGAGGCGGGGCGCGTGAGGGAGTGGCAGTCTCTGCGCCCTAACGTCCCTAGCCGCCGCAGGAGGAGACGCCCCGGGCGTCGGGAGTCGATAGCGGACTCCCGGCCACCGTAGGCGCGAGCTTGCGGGTGGCGAGCAATGGGTAGCTCGCCGCCCGGTAAGGACCAAGCTCGGGTCGACGGCGCGTAGTGTTCCACGCGCGCCTCAAAGAGATGTCAGCAGCAGTGTAGGGGTCTACTAGGACCGATGCCTGCCGGGATCGCGTGATTGTTCGAAAGAGATACCGTGACTCTGGCACATGGGCAACTGATGGAACACGGGTGGGTTTTAGTCAGTAAAAGTCTGACACGCCCTCCCGCTCCGCCCAGAGCGGGAGAAGTCATTTGATGATTTCCCATCCTGAAAAAAAAAAAAACGTACGATATTAAAAAAAAAGAAATAAGTTCATAAACAGTTGACAACAGACGCCTTCCAGACGGTATGAGCTAAAAATAATCAAAGCGTACACATATGGTGCGGTAATGATGCTTATTACCCAATAACGACATACGACGCCTTATCATGCTGAACGTTCCAATGTGTGCCAACCTCGCATTGTACAGGCAATATTCAAAGCATTTATTCATGCTCCCGCGCAGACATGTTATTGTCACCTCCAGTACATTTTATTCAATAAAATAGTTTCTGATACAGTAAACGGTCTAAAAACTAAAGTGTTACGTGAAGATCATTACAGCAAATAAAACAGTGAAAAAACTAAAACAGTGCACAACCAATTACTTGAGTTACAAACGAAAATATTTTAAAACATCAAAAAGCGACCGTTAAATATTGCTTTGTGTCGCGGTGTCACGGCAAATGACCTTCACAGCTAAAGAGAAAGTTCATTAATATACATGGAAGAACTGTAACAACGGATCGCCTAATTCGACAAATCTTTCGAAGTTCAGGCGGTCTAGCGGCGGAAATCATCGCCTGAAGTTAGCGGTGCGCTCCGTGTCACAAGTTCGTATCCAGTGGAGAACCACCTCTATTTGTATTTTTTCACGCTAACTTTTGCGATTTACCATACAGCTGCTGTCTATCTATAATATATCTATCTGCATAATTTCGGGTTACGGGTTACTTGTTCTTACGCAAATTGAAAATATCGCTTGCACATCTTACTTCTGTCGCCGCTATGCCACCGAGCCGTACTTCCTCCACCTCAACCCCAACGCCGAAGGCTGCGACGGAAAACATTCGGGGCGCTGCACTATGCGGGGCGTGCACTTCGGCAACAAATGACTCGCCGTTACAGCATGCTGAATCCGAGGCTGATCTCCACTCACACGCAAATGTCACCGGGCGGCAGAAAAGAAAGTTTGACCAAGAAAATACTGAAGTAATGGCCCTACTCAAAGAAATGTTCTCGGCCTTTTCGAAAGAGCAGGAAAAGCGCTTTCAAGAACTCAAGACGAGCATGGAACTAATGTTAACTAAATATGATGATTTTCTGCTTAAAATTACATCTCTTGAGAAAGAAAGAAAAGCCGATAAAATTGTGATTAAAGAGCTTAAGGAAAAATTTGAGATGTTGGAGCGAAAATCACGTGGAACTGGCATCGAAATTCGAAATTTGCCGAAACAAAATGGTGAGACAAAGGAAACCCTATGTGGCGAGTTTATGCAGCTAGGGAAGACCCTAAATGTTAATATTGACAGCAACAACATAAAAGACGTCTACCGTCTGAAGTCAAAGGATAATTCAAACCCAGTCGTCGTAGAACTGACTACTGTCATAACTAAAGATAAAGTTCTCAGGGCTGTCAAGAGTTTCAACAAAACAAAAGTTAAGGGAGAAAAATTGAATACTACGCATCTAAACCCTGGATACCAATTAAAGCCACTGTACATAGCTGAAACAGTAACTTACAAAACCCAGAAGCTGTACTTTTTGGCTAGACAATTAAAAAACAGTCACGGATACAAATTCTGCTGGACAGCCAATGGGATTTTTTTTATCTTAAAAAAACCGAAGAGTCAGCTCACATCCGTATAAACCATGATACTGACTTGGACAAATTGAGAAACACCATGTGACTGTTTTTTGTTATCACCCCCGATTTGATAAGGTTATCTTTTTTATATTGCATTTTTTTTCTTTTTTAAACATTTAACGAATTACTATACTTACTGTAATACACCGTACAAAAATTACTTACACATTATTCTATTTATTAATCCAGTAACTGTTAATACTGCTACAAATATATTTGTCAAACTAATATATCAAACACACTCATACCAAAACCTTTTACTTGACAATCTTCCAGCCATAAATACACCATACATAATCATTCGAATATTACATTACAATATATACACTATTTTTCGGCCACAGTACTTTCATACACATCTTACAAACAAAATCCATTTGGAAGCTCTCGTATCGTATACAGCTTTCCAAAAGTTTTTTTTCCGAACCTTGACTACTATTCACACTTAGGTTATACATGTAACCTATTAACACACTACTCGTACTTTGTTAGTTGTAATTGCACTCTTAGTTGTAGTTTTAAAATAACTGAAACACACATAGTCCAAAACACTCTACAAATTAACTTACACGCTACCATACATATAAACAAACTATACAAAAAGCTCCTCACATATATGATACAGATTATAAAACAACTTATTCCACTACCATTATAAACGCCTTCTATAATAACGTCCACCCTTTTAAAGCTACCTACATAAAAATACTCTGATTCCGCCTATTACAAAAATTATCAATGATAGCTTACAATCGGGCTTGTTCCCTGATTCCTTGAAGAAGTCAGAAGTCTGCCCAATATATAAGAGCGGGGGCAGAAATCAAATCAAAAACTATAGGTCAATATCCATACTATCGGCAATATCAAAAATAATGGAAAAAATTATAAACACTCGCTTGGTATTTTTTTTGGAAAAAAAATAACGTACTGTCTGAAAATCAGTATGGATTTCGACATAAAATATAAATAAAAGGTAAATCCACTGACCCAGCAGTGCACAAACTCACCAGTTTTGTTAACATAAATTTGGATAAAAGAAAAAAGTGTCTTTCCATATTTCTCGATCTCGCCAAGGCATTTGATACGATTTCTGTTTCCCTCTTATTGGCTTAACTCGAGAAGATAGGAATCAGAGGTACTCAGCTAGAACTCTTTAAAACGTACTTGTCCGGGCGAAATCAGTGTGTTCGTGTGAGTAAATACGAAAGTACCTACCTTCCAGTCACACATGGCGTACTACAGGGCAGCATCTTAGGTCCCACCTTATTTCTTGTTTATATAAACCGAACTAAATGTCACATAATATCACATGCCATAAAATTGAAATCCCTAAATACAATATGTCCTAAATCCGTTTGTTATAAATATTACTATCAATCATATACAAAAGACTTAAAACTGTTTTCCATAAAAGTTATAAGTTCTAAATTCAAATTATTGTATGTTTATTTATCCTAATTATATTTTTAAAACAAAGTATTACGGAGTTCATTGAAAATTTCATTATTTTATCAAATCCAAACTGATACAATTCATAAATAGTAAAGATACAAAAGCAGTATGGCATTTATCAAGGCCTGGCATGGCGCTGCATGTATTATCACTCAATAAATATATCACTCAATAAAACAGGTGATTGTGAACATGTGATTTTATTTCCCTCTAAGAAACATTCAAACAAGCATACACTATGCATGTAGCATGCATGCAAGCAATCACGTGCAATCGAGCATGCAAGCAAGCATGCATGCAAGCAGGCAAGCAGCATGCAATCGAGCATTCAAGCAAGCATGCAGTATGCAAGCGAGCATGCATCATGCAGCAGGCATGGTTTCTGTCACGGCTCCGGCACTGCGGGGCTTAGGCGGTCCCACGCGAGCTTATCGTCGCAGACGGTTTAACGATCACCACCGCAGCTTCGTCTTGCTGGCCGGCTTCGCCGGCCAGCCTCAGCAGCAGCGGCGAGCGTTAGAACCACCTGCTCCTCAGCTCGCGGGCCGCCTCGCCCCTCCGCCAATCCGCAATTTTAAATTACACTCTAGGGGTAGGGCAGACAAGACTACGTGGAATCGGATTTACAGCGATTCGTTTCTGTCACTAAAACCTAACTTGTAGCAATTTTTTACTACTAACGATTTTATTATAAACTAGCTTCTGCCCGCGACTTCATCCGCGCCAAATTTTTGCTCCCCTGACCCTTCCCGTCGCATCGATTTGCCTGCTCGTTCCTTTTGAGTTACAGTGAGTCAACCTTAAAAGATAGACATATGCTCTCGCGGACTTTTTTTTAGAACTTTTTAAAAGGAACAATTCCGTCATACATGATTTTTACGTTACTTTAACCGTTTACGCAGCGCACGCAACGGAAACTCTCAAAACGAATAAATTTTCCCCGTTTTTGCAACATTTTTCATTACTGCTCCGCTCCTCTTAGTTATAGCGTGATGTTATATAGCCTATAGCCTCCCTCGATAAATAGGCTATCCAACACAAAAAGAATTTTTCAATTCGGACCAGTAGTTCCTGAGATTAGCGCGTTCAATCAAACAAACAAACAAACAAACTCTTCAGCTGTATAATATTATAGTATAGATAGTAGAACACTTTTTAATTGTTAATGAGTCAGTTTGCCAGAAGAACGGGCAAGAAACTCTATGGACATGCTTTTAAATCAATATAATGGTTGCATAATTCAAGTTTAAATTAGTTATACAAGTATACATTGAGAACGTAAAACAGGACGTGCACGGTAAACGTCCATAGAAATCATTTCAACCGAAAGAGGTCCAATGCTGGAAACAGGCCTCCCCAAATTTGGGGGGTTTTGCCATAATCGCCACATTTGGTAGGCAGGTTGGCGATCGCAGTATGGTGTTATAATGCATAGAGAACGCTGCTGCCCATTCTCTTGTAAGTCCCTTAGTCGCCTCTTACGACACCCATTTTTTTTAACACGCTCTTATTCGGTCGACCTGTATGTAACTAACTATGTAATGGAATCTAAGGTAACTAATTTAATCATCTTCCAAGGATCGTAGCGTCATGAAAATTGGCAGCTGTATGTAGTTCTGGTGACAATACAATAATATGGTACTGTCAAACTGATTTGATGATGGAGCCGGAAGATATTAACTGAAACTTCATGATGGAACATCGTATCATAGCTGTGCTTGGACTTGTTGGAAAGGTCTTGTAATAAACTTTGAACACGATTAAGTTTTTGGTTTTTACGTGCATTTATAAAAGCGTGTTTTTCTAGTGTTTTTAAACAATAAATTTATTTGTATGGGAAGTCACCAAATGACATCTCCCACTCTGGGTGGAGCGGAAGGACGTGTCAGACTTTTACTGACTGAAACCCAACCGTGTTCCTTAAGTTGCCAGGGCCACGGTATCTCTTCCAAACGAATCTCGCGACCCTGGCAGTTACGACACCATGGCAAGCAATGGTTGGTGCTATTCTGTACGTCCGGTGCCACACGGAACTAAGCGTCCATTGTAAACAATTAAAATAAGTCGTGACAATTAACAGAAGAACAAAGCAATTGACAACGATTGTTCACGAACATGACGTTCTTATAACGAGAGATCAACTTATTCTGGTTTTATATAGACTGACTAGCTGACCCAGCGAACTTCGTACCGCCTCAGAATCAATAAAACCTATGATAGGTGAACTCCTACCAAGTTATGCCAACCTGGTACTTTGAAGACATAAAGCGTTTTCTAGCTATCACACACCCATGTTAGGTGAGCTCCTACCAAGTTATGACAACCTGGTACTTCGAAGACATATATTATGTATATATATTATGGAACTTTTTTGGATGATTTTTTACACCTTGGGTCCGAAAAACCCAAATATCTTAAAGACCCCTATTTAAAAAAAAATAAAATATAGCCTATGTTACTCGCAGGTAATGTAGCTTTCTAATGGTGAAAGAATTTTTAAAATCCGTCCAGTGGTTTTTGAGTTTATCCATTACAAACAAACAAACAAAAATACAAACTTTTCCTCTTTATAATATTAGTATAGATGTGTAGATACATTAAGTCATGTGGGCTGTAGAGTAGATTAGCGATCGAGTAATAAATATAATAATTAATTAACAGATGTGATGATTATGTTAAGATACTACAGTGGATCCAGATGGTAATGTCCAGATGCTAATGGATAGAGGGATAAGGCGGCTTTTGCTTATACTATAGGTATATGCTAAAAGTATTGGTAGGTACTTTATTTCTTCTAAAAGCTGTTTATTAAAAGCACTGTCGGTCTAATTATTTTGTAAGGCCGTTTGTCGGTATATTGTTGTACGTTTTAGGCAGATTGTAAAAATAAATGGTTTTAATTTTGGCAGCAGTGGTTGCCCAGTTTATGCAATGGTGGCCCAGTGGTAACGGTTAGGTTGCGACTTACGTGTGAGTCGTGGGTTCGAACATTGAAACAGATATCGTTCAAAACAGGCACTTTCTATCTAATCTAGTCTAACTAGCGTGCATTTTCCACTGAAGGGCAAAAGGCCTCCCTCTCCATTTAGGCAGGAAATTTACGTCATGAGTAAAGGCTTGTCCTAAAACCAAAATTTCTAAAACATATGACGAGTCCGCACTGGGGTCGCGCGGTGAATTACGGCTCACCGAGAGAAGGCTTTTGGGCTGTGGGAACATTATAGACCTACTATGGTATGGAAATAAATATTTCAATGAATAAACAAAAGAAAAAATTGAAAAAAAGTATCGGCACGTAGCTGGCAAAATACGTAGTATTTTTTTTTGCCAGCTCTTTAAAGTTTAACCCTCTTATTAATAAACATGGAATATGGGACTAACAAAGGAATAACATGATGTGGTTCATATCCTGCTGGAGTGTGTCCGGAATGAAAATACTAGATTTAATGTTTTAGGAGGTTGTAAAAGGTATTGGCTTATGTAATACCATCCTCGCTTGTCCATTGTCCGATAAGGCAAAAGAATTGTACACGTTAGTTGTAAGATAGCTCGTAGGTAATCAACAATTTTGTGTTTTTTGCACTGGGCGATGTGGTCGCTAAGCGACAAAGCCCTTTAAACAAATAATAATTAAAAAAAAAAACAAAGGAATAACCATACATTTGCATATTTAAACTTGGAATTTTTCTACAAGTTTTAATGCACCAATTGCAAGATCATTTTAATTTTGATCAAATGAATGAAGTACTTTTTTACTTTTTATTATTTAATTTTGATTAATCGAGCTCAAACCGACGACTGTTTTGTAAATTTTGCGGTAAGAGGTTCAGAATAACACAGATTCACGAATCATTTTAACGTCTACACGGTTATACAATATATGAATAGCTTTTTATCACTTACATACATATATAAAAAACATATTTCACTTTAGTCAAATTTTTTGAGAAAATGGGCAATGGCTACTCAGAATTCTCGTTCATAAAATCAAAACCACAGGAATAAACTTTGGTTCAAGATCAATCCATGTCCCAAAACAAAAGCAAAAATTTTAAAAGAATTGGCGGCAAATAATCTTTGATAATAACTAAAATTTCGCATTATACTTAATTCTCGACAAAAATAAAAAGGAGCTCAGTCATTATTTCTTCTTCATCTTTCATGTTGGGCTTTAAAACTTATGGGAATACAGTAATTTAACTGTAAAAGCACGTATGTAAGATCAACTAAATCAGCGAAATCAACAACATTTCGTATACGGCCTATTAAATATAAAATTAAAAATGCACTCACATAATATAGTTGACGGCGATGAAGATGTACCATAGTGTGAAGACAATTATGCCGCCTCCAGCTTCTCCTCCTCCTGATCTACCTCCCGCGTCAGCCATGGTGTCAGTTTGCGTTGATTTTGAAACTGAGCTTCTGGAGTAGGTCCTAGTGCCAACAACGATCCCACCGGTAGTATGCCACCTACGTTGCCTCTGGCAGGGTCACTTGCGATTCCACCAGAAAGATTGTCAATGCCATTAACGTTATACTACTTCCAGGGATGCTATATACTTATGCTACAAGGGATGCTAATACCACCGGCCCACCTGCTGCTAGTGGCCGCAGTGCAGATACCACTAGAGGAGGTACGTGTATACAGTGCAAATGCCTCTAAAGATACCACCGGCTCTGCTACTTTTTCTACTGGAATAACTTCCGGAGAAGTTAGGCACTAAATTTGCCAGTGGTGACACTGCTAGCGCTACGTGAGAAACCTCTAATGCCACCAAAGTTGACACCGAAGAAATTGCTAGAGTCTCTAAAGATGCTACTGGAGAACCTGCTAGTGCCTCCAAAGATGCTATTGAGGAAACCGCTAGTGTCTCTAAAGATGCTACTGGGGAAACCGCTAGTGCCTCCAAAGATGCTACGGGTGAACCTGCTAGAGCCTCCAAAGATGCCGTTGGGGAAACCACTAGAGCCTCCAACGATGCTACTGGGAAAACAGCTAGTGCCTCCAAAGATGCCACTGGAGAACCTGCTAGGGCCTCCAATGATGTTACTGGGGAATTCACTAGTGCCCTCAAGGATACTACTGGAGATTCCGCTAGTGCCTCCAAAGATACTACTGGAGAAACCACTAGTGACTCCAAAGATGCTACTGAAGAACCTGCTAGTGCCTCCAAGGATGCTGCTGGAGAAACCACTCGTGTACCCAAAGATGCTACTGAAAAACCTGATAGTACCTCCAAAGATGCTACTGGGGAAACCGTTAGTGATTCCAAAGATGCTATTGGAGAACCTGCTAATGCCTCCAAAGATGCTACTGGTGAAACCGCTTGTGCCTCCAGAGATGCTGTTGGTGAAATCACTAGCGCTAGAAAACTGCTATTGCCACCAGTAACACTGCTTAAAAAGCCGCTATCAATAGCGTTGCTACCAGACTAGGCACTAAAACCACTGCTGCTCTAGCTGATTCCAAACTTTGAGGCAGAACTACTACCAACTGCTGTTATAGCTTCTTCGAGAAACTCTGCTTATGTAATAGGTACTGTGTGTCCCTTATTTTGGTAAAGGGTCTAGTATTAGTGCCGGTTTTCGTATTGGATCTTGGACTAGTATATGATTTTCTCTATGGGTAGTTTCGTATTAGTCGTCGTCTTCTAGGGCGTGGAAGGCACGTCTGCAACATGTTTTTAAATTAGTTAAGTACAATGATATTGTTTTATCGATGTCCTCGTGCGTTTAGTGAATCCCAATCGGTGGTTCTTTTAGCCCATTAGACAACTGATATGTGGCAGACAAGGAGAAAGACTGCGACTTTTGCCCTCTAGTGGGACAATACAAACTATTGAAGATGAGATTAGAAATATCATCGACCCCCACTAACATACCGATTAATTATGAAAGAGAAGTAGTTTCACTGTAGGTAATAGTACTGAAAAGGCGAGATGTACTCAAATGTATAATATCTTAAGTGTTGCGCAGAAGCATGTGAGGGTGAACCAAAAAAAAATAGGAATTAATTAGAATGGTTTCAGGATGACAGCAAGAAAAGCAAGCCAGTGAATAGAGCCTCCAGCCCGTAGGTAGGTGTGGTATTCAATAAATAATTACCTGCACTATAATGCCTGCCCTTTGGGTTTTTCTAGTCAAGATCGGGACTGTTAAATATACATTGGGGTTAATATTTAATTGTGGCACGCTTTCGTCATACCGAATAGTTTTTTCAAAAGTTTTATATTATGATACTGAAAATCTTAGAAAAATATTGTTGTTATTTTTTTTGAGGTTTATGATAGCTTTTTGACGCTCTTTGATTGTTGTTATTTTTTTAATAAGTTTTATAAAATTGACAATGCGTTCCTATGGAGTTTTTATGCTACTCAATGAGTTTTGACTTTAGTGTATTTTGGACTATGGTCTAAGTGTGTTGTATGAGTCGATAACTCGCACATGCCTTATTCTTGCACGTGTCTGTAACTAGATTACTAGAGCATCCCTCGAATTGGACTGACTGCTCACTGGAAACTTTCCAAAAGTATTGCACTAAGCAGCCACGACATGTCGCACGACAGCCCGCTATCTTGATCGCAGAAGCTCCGACCAAAAAGGAAGGCCAAACTTCCTATCATGATCGGTCATCCAACATATTGCGGCCAGTCGCGCGACACGTTTCATCGCTGTTAGCGCAGGGAGCAATAAAAGAGTGGACTTTATAAAATTCTAGCTCACAAAATGTAAACTTTCCCGGACAAACAATTGATGGCTGAATTACAGAGAATGGTCCGTCGTTTTCGCGTCCCAGGAAGCGTGTAGTAGTTGACCTCAGCGTGCCGATGTTGACGCCGCCTACCTGCGCGTTCAGACTGCACGCGAAATGTTGTTTGGAGTTCAATTACCAACAGGCGCAGGCACGTAAGTATATGAGCGTACAAGTGAAAGCAAATGCGGTGTACGGTACCAAGCTTCGTTAAAACGGTTCCACATGCACGAGGTTCGTGATGATTAACGCGTGTGAGCAGTTGTGGCAGGCGTGACGTAAAGAAAGCACCATCCCGTTTCTTCTTGTGGGTGTAGTAATAGGTGACTTAGGGACTTGCTAGAGATGATGACTACTAGGATTATAGAATCTCCCAATGGGGTACCTACCATGAAACGCTGCACATCCATACACGCACCAGGAGCTGATTGGTTAAGTCGTTCATTGCATTGGTAATTCGGTACCTACTTAATAAGCACAGCAAAAATATTAAAGTTGTGACTTACTTATCGTACCGATGATTTAAAAATTATACGGTCGTGTATGACATAACTATTGAACATAATCTATAAGGCTATGAACTATTCATACTAATATTATAAATGGGAAAGTGTGTGTGTCTGTTTGTCCGTCTTTCACGGCAAAACGGAGCGACGAATTGACGTGATTTTTTAAGTGGAGATAGTTGAAGGGATGGATAGTGACATAGGCTACTTTTTGTCTCTTTCTAACCCCTACTTCCCTAAAATGGGGGTTAGAACGCTCTAATCTCAGGACCTACTACTGGTTCGAATTGAAAAATTCTTTTTGAGTCGGGTAACCTATTTATTGAGGAAGGCTATATACAGGCTATATAACATCACGCTACGATCAAAAGGAGCGGAGCAGCAACAAAAAATGGTCGAAAACTGGCAGGCTGTGATGCGACGGGAAGGCTCAGGGGAGCAAATATTTGACGCGTACGAAGTCGCGGGCAGAAGCTAGTATTCATATAAAAGTACAAATAGTGCCATCGTGAATACCTAAGTATTGTCATCTCCGTAGCCCTTTCCCAACTATGTTATGGTCGGCTTCCAGTCTAATCAGATGCGGCTGAGTACCAGTATTTTCCATGGAGCGACTGCTTATCTGATCCCCACAACTCAGTTACTGGGTAATACGATACCCCATGGTAAGACTGGTTGTCAGACTGTAAGGTTTCTGATGATCCATAACTACTGCTAAAGCTCCACGAGTAACAGCCGGGATCAACGGTCTTGACGCGCGTTCCGAGGAACGAAGGGGTCTTGGTATGTTAAGATTTTGACAAATTCTCCCAATCAACCTTGAACCTAATGCTTTGGCGATAAAGTTGAAAATATAGAAATATGGCGTCTGTACTAGTTGCACGCAATATAGACCCGTTCGCATGGACCACAAGCACACCACATCGCAGAGACTAAATGTGAGCAAGCAGTGGTTATGTGTGGATAGTGTCGCTGCAGCTTCTTGCAGTTGCGTTGTGGTAACTACAAAATCAAATAATCATAATATGGTCTACGCCTTGTTTGTGATGTGGCCGGCCGCAAGTGCGTAGTCGCTAGTGTTGCAAAGAACTCGAGTCCTCGAGTCGCAATTTTAAAGACTGGACTCAATTATGCAAGACACAGTGTGCTCAAAAGGCGCGACCAGACCAAGACCTTGCTACGTCTTCCAGTATGCGGTCCTCTTCCGCCATCTGTTCTGTAAACCCTGCCTATTGTCACTTAAGTTAAACAAATAAACTATTCATTGTCATAACAATTAGGGCCCGTCCACATGTTGTTGTTGTGGCGGTGGGATGTTTGATCGGGCCCTTCAACGACAATGACTACAGTTATTATGTGAGACAGTTGCATAATTTTAAATTTAGAATTGTTGTCAAAAGTGATAATGCAATTACGAGGTGATATAGGTCTATACCGATGATATTTATTTTATTTATTTATTAAAACTTTATGTACAAGTAAAACTACTGTACAAAGGTGGACTTAATGCATTTTCTACCAGTCAACCTTAGGGTGATGCGGAGAAAAACATGGCAGGTGCAACTTACGCGATAGATAACTCGAAAAGGAAGAATACTAAAAACATAGATACAAATACATACATATATACATACATATAACGAAGAAAAAAACTTTGTCTGGAGATATAACGATAGGTGGAGAAGAAACCGAATCCAGCAAATCACCGCTGGTATGATCATATTGTTAATATACAAGCATATACTGTAACAGTATATGCTTAATTAGTCCGAGACCAGAAAAACCAAGAATTGAATAACAATATTTTATTTTAACATACGTAGATATAAAAGTTTATAAAATATCTATAACTAATACATATAGGTATATTACAGATATGTACAAAATTACAAAATATATATCACTTTACAAGTAACGGTATAAAACTATGGTAATAAAAATGTTATAACTTTTACACTTGCTTCAAGTTTTCATTATTCGTTTGTTTGAGCAAACTTTACGTTTTTCAAGTGTGACTTTCTTTAATTTATACATATAGAGCTACCGACACTCCAAAACCTTGGATCGGATAATAAAATATGAAGTATTTAAACACACATTTCTTACGAGCTTTTGTCAACAACTTCGCCCGCATGAGACTGTATAATAAACGTGAACGTACTACCGGGACGAAAAGTATACTATGTTATAAATATTATGAAGATACTATGTTATAAATATAGAATATGATTCCGTTCCTGCATACCGGGCATGCTCTACCCGTATGCCAAATATTCAAAACTTCAGACTTTCACTTTATACACTTTTGTAATATGATATTTATAATCTATATGCTAACAAGAAAGCTTAAGTGTTTGAACGAGCCAATTTCTGGAACTACCGTTTGAAGTTTTTTTTTACATTTGATAGCCTAATTTTTGAGGAAGGCAATGGTGCCGATTCCCTTATTCACAAACTAAACTAAATGTAAGTTCAGTGCATCTTTTTCTTTCTATTTCATTAAGGAAAGGACAGAAGATAAATTTTAGTTTATGTCTTGTCAAATTAATCAGCGCTTGACGTAAATTGACGTAATTTAAGTAGGCAAGTTTTTAATCACGTCTAAACTTGTATGGAGTAGTGACAGGCGCTGATTAATTTGACAGGACTAAACTAAAAATTTTCTTTTGTCCTCTTCTTAATGAAATACAAAGAAAAAGATGCACTGAAATTTAGTTTCGTTTGTGAACAAGGGAATCGGTACCAATATGATATTTAACATCACGCTAAGATCCTAGGAGGCGAGCAAATAGAACAAAAGTCCGAAAGAACGCTAAGCTAAAATAAAGTTGGTAATACCGCAGCCGATGCAATGCGAAGGAGCGGTTTGGGGCAGCAACGGACGAAGTCGTAGGTACCATGGACTATACTGATAAATATTCGAGTTTCAAGAATGTGGTATGATGTTCCTACTTTCAAATTTAACATTGGCAGCAAACAGGGAATTGATAATTTGTGTCCATCTTAGGCAGGCTTATGTGGCCTGTCTTTACCCTACCTACATTTTCAAACCCTAACTACATTCAAACTTTATTTACATTGGAATTTTTACTATATAAACTTACATACATTAATATTTGATATTCAATTCAAATTATTATTAACTGCAGGAGCGAAAATATTCCATTCTTATTGGCAGTTATATTCGAGCCATTTAGGTTGACACACTAGGGTCATGAGGTCCGAGTGCCCAGTTGGTTTTTAAAGACATCGCCAAGCAGTTGGTCAACTTTTCACGAGACCAGAGGGCTATTTTTTGGTCAAAGAATCAACATCGTCATACAACGTGGCAAAGTTGCCAGCCTTTTGGGCACTTTTCTCAGTGACAGCGATGCGGACGAATTTGTTTGCCCTGTGATTCTATTCTCCGTTTTTAATATTAATCTTCAAGTTTGCGAATTATCAATCATAAATTGTTTCTGTGGAATCTCTTTTGTTTTATTACTTTTATAATGGCCTGAACATACAATGGACGACAGTACAATTTGACAGTTATCCCTAATCCCAATGTAGTATTAATGCCTGCTCGAAAATTGTATATTGTAACTGATTTTGATGGATCAATTTCTTTCGGCTCGTATCTTCTTTGACACACTTAGAGAATAGACTCCATGATTTGAGTTTTAAAATCTTCGGTATTTATTGAATGGCCACGGCAATATTTATTGAATAGACTGATCGTTAAAACTTAATGTATTTAAGATTTTGTTTAAAATAATATGCCGGTTTTCGGGTGTGGACGTAGAATTTTAGATGCAACGAGTAGACATCAAATGGAGTGCATTTCTTTTTTGTTTTGCATACTGAAAAAACTGGGTTAATTTTGTCAATTATATTTCCCACATGGCGGGTGCATGTCCGAAGAGTACTTTTTCAGTCAAAATAGTGTCATCACAATGTCTTGTTTTCTTCTTTTTGCTGTATATTGGTACCTACTTTAAAGCTATTTCTTAATTTTCATGTTACTGATTATTATTGAATCGTGCTTTTTTATATTCTGCTATGAGTTCTGTGTGCACAAAATTGATCTATCCATAGAATCTAGCAAAATGTTTAGAATACGCAGTCGGAACTATATAATAAGGTGGATGCGCTTAGTTAGCTCGCGGATTTTTAATTTTCTTCCGTTTTTTGCAGTTTGCAGGTCAGTGTCAGATTGTATCTGATATATATATATATCGCAACCGTAACAAATATGGCCGCACAGAATTATAATCATTAAAATTATAAATAGGTATAGTTTATTTATTCCCATTGAATGATTTTTTTACGCAATAGTCAAATAATTCTGCAAATACGTGTTACGATCGCGAGTTATATTTTGTTCAACTTACAGGCTGATCTGTAAATACATACGTGATACGGTCGTTAATAACTTTGTTCAACATACAGCCTAAACGCTGACCTGCAAATAGCAAAAAAAAAGTTAAACAATAAAACATGAATTTCGCGGACTACCCTGGCGATTCCCGCTTAAAGACTAACCTTGGAGTCTTCTTCGTGTCGATGGGAGTACAGTTTATTACATTTTGTTCTATTTTTGGCTAGATTAACATATTAATTTGTTTGCTCAAAATCTTCATGTATTTATAACAACACAGGACTTCGCATCAGCCCGGACATTCTTATCACTCCATTTGGTATCTACTCCGTGTTTTGTTTTTAACAGGCAGTAACAGTGAATCCTTT
This sequence comes from Aporophyla lueneburgensis, assembly GCA_932294355.1. NCBI lineage: Eukaryota > Metazoa > Arthropoda > Insecta > Lepidoptera > Noctuidae > Aporophyla > Aporophyla lueneburgensis. The sequence goes on along the minus strand of OW028739.1, from coordinate 6,216,253 downwards.
CTGGAGTTTCTCCACGTATTCCTTGCGAGCTTCCAAGTCTTCGGCCGGACGGTTGTATGGCAACCACACCGGCTCGCCAATGAAGAAACGCTTCGCCTTTATGAAGTTCTGAAATTAAAGGAAATACGATATGATTAGTGTCGATGGTTTTATTGTTCTACAAGTCATGTGCCTGTTGGGATTTTTTGTAGCGACAAAAAGATGAATATTATAAAGTGTTATCTCCTATTTATCCCCTTCAAAATCAAAATCAAATCAAAATTCGTTCTTAGTGCTTATCGTCATTTAGACCGTTCATCCTGCGCGAGCTGGCAACGTCGAAATTCAAGTGGTTTTTCGTGATTATCTTATTAAGTTTAAATCAAAGTACTAATTGATAAGTATTTATAAGTTTGTGTGCATTTTTTTTTCTAATTGCAATACTTAATACGAATAAATGTTTTTATTTAAGAGTGACGGTTACTTACACATTTTTCATCGCTAAAATTTAGCTATCACCAGTATCATCCATACTAATATTATAATATTTAAATTTCTGTAACAACCTACTGAAAAGATTAAAACGCCAATACGAGTTCGTGGAATTTCAGAGGCACCGTAAGAACGCAAAGGCTACCTGGAAACTAATTAAATCTATTTCTAACCTTAAAAATAATAAATCATTAGCTAGTGAATTTTTAGCGTTAGGGGCTAACCCTTCCCAGTCACTTGATGCAGTAAACCATTTCTTCGCAAGCGTGGGGAAAACTCCGGCATCTAAAATTACTTCTGGGCTAGGCAACGTTCAAGCTGCTCCTGAATCTAGTGTGAGTACAATTCCTGGCTCAATGGCCATCTTACGGACGTTGAAGAGGTAGAGCGAATCGTTTTAAGTCTTAAACTAGATAGTGCTGTGGGTTGGGATGGTATATCTGCTGTTCTGATTAGGGCTGCTAGGCATATTCTTGTCCCAATTATGTCTCACGTCTTTAACCTTGCTCTTATGTCAGGGCTCTTTCCCAATGTTTTTAAGAAGGCTGTCGTACATCCTATACACAAGAGCGGAGACAGAGGCAGTGTCAATAACTATAGACCTATATCCGTTTTGACTACGCTGTCAAAGATCCTTGAAAAAGTCCTTAACAATAGACTTTTAAATTATCTTAATTCGCAAAATATTCTCGCCACGAATCAATATGGATTTAGATCAGGAAAAAATACAGAAGACGCTGTCTTGGAACTAACGGGTACTATTGCAAGAAAAATAAAAGAAAAACTAAAAACGATTGCAATCTTTCTTGATCTTTCTAAGGCTTTTGACACTGTCTCTGTCCCCCTCCTGCTTACCAAACTGCAACAAATTGGCATCAGGGGTTTGCCTCTTGATATTTTCAAGAGCTACCTGACTGAACGTTCTCAGGCCGTCAGAATTGGTACCTATACCAGTAATGAAGAGGTCCTTAGTTACGGAGTCTCACAGGGTAGTGTCCTTGGTCCTACCCTTTTTTAAATTTATATAAATGACCTCTGTAAATTATGTTTAAAAAACGCTAAAATGATAAATGTATGCAGACGACACTGTAATACTTGTACATGGAAGCGATTGGCTTGAAACACGCTCATGTGCTGAGTCTGCCTTACACGTTGTTATGAAGTGGCTAACTAGCAATCTCCTTACCTTGAATCTAGAGAAAACTAAATTTATCACGTTTGCGGCAAGAACAGCATCCCAACCGACTTCACCCTACAGCCTAACTGCACACAATTGCTGCTCGTTAAATAACACTTCCTGTCGCTGTAATGTACTTACGCGCACTAACAACATAAAATATTTTGGTGTTATTATCGACAGTACTATGTCGTGGAATGAACAAATTGGGTCACTGGTGGCACGGGTCAGGAAATTGATATTTGTATTTAAAAATTTGAGATCTTCTGCTGACTTTCATACTCTAAGGATAGTTTACTCTGCATTGGCGCACTCTATCATAACCTATTGTATAGCGGCTTGGGGTGGCGCTGGTAAGTGTTTAATGCTTAGATTGGAACGGGCACAAAGGGCGGTTCTTAAAGTTATGGCACACAAACCTATTCGTTTCCCAACCATCGAACTTTATGCTCTCTGTAAAGTACCTACAGTGAGGCATGCATTTTTCCTAAGCACCATACTACGCAAACACTCGGAACTTACTTTTGATCCAAATCACCGTTCAAAAAAGCGAAGGGCAGATAGAGTGTGCCAGACTGAGTCTGCCAATGTTGTGTTGGTGAAACGTCAATATCATTTCTTTGGCCCTGTTTTGTACAACAGAGTAAATAAGGTTTTAAATATTTATCCGCTTACCTCACGGGAGTGCAAAGCGGTCACGGAAAAATGGCTCCAAAGCCTAACGTATGAAGAGTTAGAGAATCTGGTGACACATACTTACCTTTGATGTAAACATGTCTTGACTGACAGTCATATTCCTTTCATGATAGTCTAAGTATACAATCATACACACACCTACAGATATACTATATCTATACCTACACACATATACACTTTCATACTTACACACACGCTCTTCACATTAGAGAACTGGACTATCATAATCTAATTTTTATTTTTTGTATTGTTTTTAGGATAAAAATCATAAGTGTTAAACAAAATTTTATAATCAATCATATTTTAGTTATATAGTTTAAAAAACTTACTTTTTTTTAAGTTTTAATATAATTGTTTATGCCTTTTTTTATTTGTATTGTGTAGCTTTAGTTATTAATGTTGGAACGCCGACGCACGGAGGGGTATTTAACCCAAAAAGTTGGCCAAAAGTCTTTTTTTCAAACCACGTGTTTACTTTATGCGAGAATTCCTCGAACTAGCCAAGGGTTCGGGGTAGCTACCTGCGCGCTTGTTTTTTTTTCACCGAACAATAGAATCAAAACCTTTTCATTCGCAAATGGACCGTCGCACACGCTGTACGTAACTTTGTCGAAGCTATAAAATACCATCTTAATATTCTTAAAATATAAGTGAACTGGTGTAATTTAACAAAGTTTTTGAAGATGGATACTGATGATAAAGGTATGTACATAGTTTAGCACTATATAAAATATTTTAATGTAAAATCTTTTTATATATTTTTGGTGTTTGTAGTAACCAATTTAAATTGAATTTATATAGATGTTTTTTTGTAATCACGAGGTATTTAGTTATACTTCCCAGCTTTACCCAGCAATGTGACGTACAAGATATTATAGCCTAATGTAGTAGCTTTAATAATCGATAATAATTTCTTACCCAAAGAGACCCCTTCAAATTTTATCATTGTTTTTTAAACTGCACTGATGCGCTCATAATTTTGTAGGTTATTGTAGTATTGTTTTTTTTTATGTATTGTTGACAGTTCCACCAGAAACATTCATTCTTATGTCGAGGAAATCTTTATATGATATAGTCAAAGAGTCATGCCGAACAAAGTTCGAGGAAAAAATGGAATACCTTGAAACAAAACTGATGCATATAACTAATTATCCAGAAAATAAGCGCAAAGAGATGAAACAGCAGCTTTCACAATTTAAACATCGTTTTAAACAAAGGTGGTCTGCAGCTAGAAATACAGAAGCAAAATTTCTTAAGAAAAATTATGAATGGTTAAAAGGAACGATCAAAATACAGACCCATCAATTAGTCAAAGTTGGTCGTCCAAGCAAAACTTTTTCGGAGTCAAGTGAACGATCGAAGAGGCGTAAAACGGAGGACCTAAGAGCTACAACGTCCTCAGATGTATTGAGTTTCGCTACTCATATAAATTTAAGAAATACTGGGCAAGTGGATGCAGCTAATGTCATAAAAGATGTCACTGAGACAACTCCTACTCGGGCTAAAAAATATAAAATAGCCATGAATACGAGAATATTCTCGAAACAACAGCTTTCGCCGACACAGGCTTTATCAGTATTTGTTGAAGCTGAACTAACGAGAAGGCAGTACGAAATAATAAGAAACGTGGACAAGACTAAATACCCATGCTATACTGTGTTGCAGAGAGCGAAATCAGAATGTTACCCACAAAACGAATGGTACAGAGTAACATCGACATGTGCTGAACTTGAGTTGCAACAGTTACTGGACCTTACCACTAGTCGACTATGTTTAAGTTTGACTGAAGTTTTGGAGAGAGTAACTGAAGGAGAGAGGAATAATCTTCAGTTGATTTCAAAATGGGGATGTGATGGGTCCCAGCAAAATCAATATAAACAGAAATTTGAGAGTAAAGCCGAAAGTGATGCAAATATCTTTCAAAGCTCTTTTGTATACCTGCAACTTGTGACAAATAATGATGAAAAGAAAGTTATATGGCAAAACCCAACCCCGTCATCACCCAGGTACTGCAGGCCAATCCGTATAAGATTCGTTCACGAGACAACGGATATCACCAATGAAGAGGTTAATTACATTAAAGGAAAGATTAATGCTCTCCAGAAAACTAAATTACAGTTGACTTGTGGCCCAGTTAATGTGAAACACAACATGCTTTTCACAATGGTGGATGGAAAAGTCTGTAATGCCGTGACAGGTACAAAATACACACAGAGATGCTATATTTGTGGTGCGACTTCAAAGAATTTTAACAATCTAAGTGATATGTCGGTCTTTGAACCAAACTCTGAAACTTTGACGTTTGGCTTATCAATATTGCACGCCAGAATACGATTCTTCGAAAGTGTGCTACACTTGTCGTACAAATTGCCAATTAAACAATGGCAAGTGAGAAAAAATAGCCCACAACAAAAGATTATAGATGAGAGAAAGAAGGTCATACAGGAAGCATTTAAAGAGGAGCTTGGTTTGTTGGTCGATTCCCAAAACAAGGCTTCGGCAATACAAATGACGGCAATTCTTCGAGGCGATTTTATTGGGACATAAAAAAATCATCGGAAATTACAGGCGTGAATGAAGACCTTTTATATCGTCATAAAGTAATTTTGGAAACAATATCCAGTGGCCTAAAGATTGACCCAGAAATATTTGGCAAATATTGTTTCGACACCGCCAAACTGTATGTTGAGCTTTATGGTTGGTATCCCATGCCTCCGACAGTGCACAAAGTTCTCATTCATGGGGCTGCTGTTATATCTTCGGCAATTTTGCCAATAGGACAGCTGTCCGAAGAAGCCGCGGAAGCCCGCAACAAGCATTTTCGCCAGTACAGGCTTGGGTTTTCAAGAAAATTTTCCCGGGAAGCTTGTAACCGGGATATTGTTAACAGGTTATTGTTGCGCTCAGATCCATTTTTGACGGCCATGAAACCTATATCAAGGAAAAAAACCAAACCATTTTTGAAAGAAATCGTTGAAATGTTACTTCCGCCTGAAATCTCGAATTTATCTGTGTCCAGCGCAAGTATCGAGAGTACTGATGATGATGATGATGAGGAAAACCCGCAAAGTGATTCGGAACACGAATGTAGTGAATAATTATTGTGAATATTTATTGTATGAGTTGTATTATTTCAGTAATAAAAAAATGTCAACTTAAAATATATTTTTTATTTTTCTGTGTCCTGAAAAATAGTTTAAATAACTTTTCATGTCATTTTCACTTGAGAGCAGTACACTAGAGAGCAATTGTAGATGCAAAAAAGCATTAAATAATTTTGGCCAATTTTTTGGGATAAATACCCCTCCGTGCGACGTCTCCACTCTCGGAGGTGGGCGCTAATGGCTGCAACACAGTTTTTTAAACTAACGTAGTTGTTAACGAACACAAAAAATTGTGAATCTGTTTTTTGTTCCAATAAATATTTGAATATTTTTGAAAATATTATAAATGGGAAAGTGGGTGTGTCTGTTTGTCCGTCTTTCACGGCAAAACGAAGCGACGAATTGACGTGATTTTTTAAGTGGATATAGTTGAATGGATAGAGACTGACATTTTTGTCTCTTTTTAACCCCCCACTTCCCTAAAATGGGGGGTGGAACGCACTAATCTTAGGAACTACTGGTTCGAATTGAAAAATTATTTTTGTGTTGGGAGCCTATTCATTGAGGAAGGCTATAGGTTATATAACATCAAGATACGATCAAAAAGAGCGGAGCAGCAACGAAAAAATGGACGAAAACTGGCAGGCGGCGATGCGACGGGAATGGTCAGGGGAGCAAATATTTGACGCGGACGAAGTCGCGGGCAGAAGCTAGTATATCATACAAAAGCACTCTACTAAAGGTGGAGGTGGAGACGTCTAAACGACCACTAAATTAAAGCTGATAACCCGTTTAGCAGCGATGGCTGTTACGGCCAGTAAAATGTTAAAAAATAATAATTTAGAAATCAATCATCCAGTTTAGCTGAAAAAATAAAGTTAAGAAGCTTATGTGCATATATATTAAAGATTCTAGATCCTGTTAAGGCTGATCGTCGTCTGTCAGTGAATGAATTTAAGATTTTTATTCAGTAGATCTTTTTTAAACAGAGTAAGCACATAATTCTGAGCAGTGGTGAGAGAGCCAATGTGAGCAGTGGTTGGCCGGAAACGTCTGCGAATTACGAGTTGTAGATCGTAGTTTCGAACCCAGACAATGTTCGCTTTAATTTGTGTAAATTATTTTGTCACCACTACGCTCAAGAACGTTGAAGGAAACCATGTGAGAAATCGGCATGTCGTAGAACCAAATATTCGAAGACACGCGGGCCCAGTGTGGGTTGATAGATAGATGTCTACAAAACCACACTGGACCCGCGTGATGGATTACGGCCCACTCCCTCTCACAGACAGTAGGCCTAAGTCCCAGCAGTGGGAACCAGGGGCGAGGCGTAAATTTTTCTAAAAGAGAAGCCGAAGCGAAGTCGGCCTTAACTTACTGACTCATCAATAAAGAATACTTACTATCATTCTAAAATTAATATAGGAATGTAATGAATTAAATACAATTAAATTGAACAGCTGAAAACGAATAAAATATGCAATATTCCTCTATCTCGTTCTCGCTGACGCATTTTTCTATACCTGTCTCTGTCATAGCCCGTTGTACAGCGGCTTGCTCTCGTACATATCAAGCGGTGCCACGTGACCTAAAGTGACATCATTACGGGATCGCAGTTGTATGAATTTTTAGTTCCCGATTATGACGTTTTGGCGCCGGGTTAATTTAGAACATTTCTCTTTTGTTGTAATACAAAGCTATAAATAACCTTTTTTGTTGTTTGAATGTTATGGTGAATTAAATACCCGTAGTGTAACTATATTTATTGACAATAGTAGCCACTATTTACATACTATTGTATTTTTAATAGTGATAGAGTTACCAATGCGAATCCCCGAAGGCAAGCCGGTAGGAATCGTGTTATATGGTGCTTTCGCCACTGGTGGGAACATTATTGGCTGATTATATAAGTACACAATTCGTTGTAAGCTGATCAGGAGACACAAGAAGATACATTTAAGTACTGAAATCACTAATTCAGAAACCGATTAAAGTTCCGTTGTCAAGATATAATATCGATCAAGTTAAGCTACGCTTGCTGCGGTTGGTCCTTGGATTGGTAACCATCTTTACATATGAAAAATGAACACCCCTCCGTGCCTCGGAAAGCACGCTAACCGCGTGTTACGGCATCATTCGTAGATCTTTGTGAAGTCCTTATAGGTTGTCAGAATCCCGTAAGTGTACTTGACTCGAAAAAAAAGAATAGGTACTTAAATAATTTTCATAATTTATTAAAATAAATGTATATGGTATATATACTTATAATAATTAATCTAGTTGAGTACATAATAAAAGCGAAAACTTGTAAGAATTTAATAGTAATAATGTAATCTCGTGCAAATATATATAATAACAACTGATATGCTATACCTATCTACACAAACATAAGAATAATATGTATACAATATAATTATATGCCAAATGAAAGACAGTAAATGAGAATATTGATTTAATTAAATTGTAACTCAGCCCTCTTCCTCTCTCCTAATTTTTGCGTGCCCGACAGGGTCCATATTTGATCTTGTACCATTTTTATTTTTTACCATCTATGTAACATATGGAATGCAATAAAGAATTGAGTATTGAGTACTCTCAATAAAAATGAGAACTTTAAAGCTTAATATTTAACAAACAGATCCCTTATCGAAAAAAATATTGTATTCTAAAACCCGAACAATTTTTAAACACCTAATGACACCCCATACTAAAAGTAACATCCAAACTTGTAGAGGAGGCTTTTAGAGATATTTTTACCACTTTTTCGGCGTGATTTTTGTATATGCATGCACACACCTTTCTAGTATTATGAGTCTACGAGCTAAGCTGCGGACAGACGGACAGAAACTATAAGGGCTCTTGTAGACAATGAACTCAAAAACACCAAATTACAAAATGAGATTTTCAGGTAATTCAGTTGTACCTTTTTCTAAGTGTAAACACAGACATCCTACGACTTGCTACTCTATTACTGATCTACATATACTAATATTATAAAGCTGAAGAATTGTTCGTTTGGTTGAACGCTATGATCTCAGCAACTACTCGAATTTCTCTTTCGAATTCGAAATATCTTTTGTATATGTTATTTGTATATAACGTCACGCTACGACCAATAGAAGCGGAGCAGCAATGAAAAACGTTGCAAAACCGGGGAAAATTTAACACGAAATTCAACGCGGACGAAGTCGCGGGCAGAAGCTAGTGAGTGACAATGATGATACCTTTGAGCCCATTTCAGACACAGTAACTGCATTCAATGACTTTGCAGGGTGGTTGTGCGTTTAGGAGCTTATTTTCCTGCTCTTTTATAGTCTCAAGTGCCAAGCATATCCATAAAAAATTGATACTAACATTAGTGTCAAGCGTGAACCGATGGTAGATGCCGCTCGGGATGACAATCATGTCTCCAGCGCTGACAGCGATGCGGATCCACTGGTCGTCAGCGTCGCGCACGTCGAAGTAACCTGAACCAGCCAGCACGAACCTGGAACATTAAGTTACTCATTTTAGAAGTTAGTTAACGCGGCTTGCGGTAGGAGTTGGCTCGTACTTATGAAAAAACCGGCCAAGTGCGAGTCGCACTCGCGCACGTAATGTTCCGTACCATTATCGGCAAAAAAAATCGCGTTTGTTGTATGGGAGCCCCATTAAAATATTTGTTTTACTTATTATATTTTAATTTAATTATTTATTTTTAAAGACAATATAGGTATAACTAAATATTCTGTGAATATTTCAAGCGTCTTCCTGTTGCCGTTAACAATATTGAGCAACAAAATCACGTTTGTTGTATGGGAGCCCTCTTAAATATTTAGTTTATTCTGTTTTTTAGTATTTTTTTATATAGAAGCAACATACCAACTCTCTAACCATCACGGTTCATGAGATACAGCCTGGTGACAAATGGACGGACAGCGGAGTTTTAGTATTAGGGTCCCATTTTATCCCTTACGTACAGAACCCTAAAAAGTGTTATGCCCCCTCCAAACATTTTTCTTCCTGTCTTTTTCCATTATAAACGAGTGTGTGTGTGCATGCAAGTATCCCATAAGGAACTTCGGCCTTGACAGTAGACAACAGACGGCGCTTAAAAAAAAAATTGATCTTGGAATCAGTTCAGATGTGATGAAGGTATTGTAACTTTCAGACCAAAATACTCTAAGGAAAATCTCAAAGGAGCATAACACTCAACAGATAAAAGTTTTCTATCTGTGGTGCAAGTGTAGCCGACTGTTCATCTGTGTCAGTGTTTACCCCTTCGACAATACAGGCATGTTAAAAAGTCTAGTATACCTTATCTCCTCATCAGTGTGCAGATGTTCAGTGAAGAACGACTTTAGTTTCTCTTCGTAGTTTGGCAGGCACTCCTTGGAGCAGGTCATTTCATCTTCATACGTGTATCCTCGCTCCTTCTTCAGCTTGTCCAGTACTCCATCAGTTGCGTATGTGTCTACGTTGAGCTGGAATTATAGTTGTCTATTTCTATGAGTATTTATTTAAGAAATTAGAAAAATAGTTGTTTGTGTGGTGTCTGATAGTCGATTGTCAGTTGATTATTATTGGAAGTGAGCCAGAAACGACATGGTTTGGGGAGGTTAGGTTAGGTTAAAACTGTGACCTCCTATGGAAACGCCTTGATTCTGTTGACGATCCCAGTCAGCGAAGTGTCCTGTCGAGCGTTGCTACTTCCCCTTCATTTTATTTGTCAACCGCACACCTCTGACGGCTTTTAAATCGATGTTGATACACGAAAATTCGAAAGCACACGCACACTTGTTTTAAGCAATCTACAAAATAGCAGAAGAATCGACACTGGCTCAGCTGCCAGAAAAATAAATTAGCTACCCATAAGAATATTATGGAATGCCAACAACCACATAATTTATGATTTGATTTATTTATTTTGTTTCATTTTCTATGTTCTGTCGCGTATTTCCATTCTGTACAAGGTTAGAACGCAAGGGTGTGAAACTAGTCGCGTATAGATTGGAAATCACTTTTTAAACAAGGTCTTCCACTCTATACAAGAGTAGTACGCAAATACTCGTGTATACTTTGTAGTGGCCAAAGTAACTAAATTGTTCCCTTATATACAGTACTAGTCTGCATGCAAACTAATCGTGTATAGATGAGCGGCCGGCGAGTTCCAGAAACGACATGGTTTGGGGAAGTTAGGTTAAAACTGCGTCCACCTACGCGCGATCCGAGCGAGCGAAGCGAGCGGTGCCGCGGCAGCGGCCGGCGAGTGCCAGAAACGACATGGTTTGGGGAGGTTAGGTTAGGTTAAAACTGTGACCTCCTATGGAAACGCCTTGATTCTGTTGACGAGCCCAGTCAGTGAAGTGTCCTGTCGAGCGTTGCTACTTCCCCTTCATTTTATTCGTCAACCGCACACCTCTGACGGCTTTTAAATCGATGTTGATACACGAAAATTCGAAAGTTATGTTAGAATATTAAAAAAAATATTTCTCAAAAAGGAAGGGAGGGGGGGGTTTCGAAACTTTTCCTTCACAGGAGAGGCTCTCCTCCCCCACCACCCCTTAAATCGAAGCCCCGGCAGCAATCAGAAGTCCTACCAAATTCCTATGGTGGCATTATGGCCTTGTATAAATTGGAAAGATGCACGTGCGCATCTACGTTACAAACTATATACAAGTAGTACGCAAAATTCGTGTATACATTGTAATCACAAATTTAAAAATTGCATTACAAAGTATACGCGAGCAGATTCCTATGGTTGCGTTGTCGCCATGTGCAGAATGGGAATACGCTGTTCTGTCTGTTATTAATTTGTAAAAAATGGTAGATATATCCAAAGTTTTTTAAAAATGTTTTAGAAATCCATCAAGCAAGTTTTTCTTTTTTGTATACTTGTACACATTGTTTTAAGACAGTTAGTTTAAAATTATGTAAATGAAAATCCAGTATATTTATATATCAAATAATAATTAATATTAAAAACCAGCAAGTACATATTATTCAATATAAAATATCAGCACATTACGGATATTTGCCTTATTTGCTTAGTATAAAACCTATTAATTGGAAAAGCTAACATCAAATCTCAGATGAGGGCATTCAAAGGAAAGGAGTATGGTTAACAGGTAATTTAAAGGCTTAGCTTTAGTTTGCCAGCCCACGAGTTAGGAGTCCATATTTTTTTCACAGAGAGATCATATTATTAGAAGCCTCCACGTTAAATTTTAAGTTTGAAAAATGATTGGTTTATGAGAGAAATAATTATTGAAATCGTAGAAACTTAGGAATATTTTGTCACTTTGACATTTGGCTCGCCAACGAAAAGTAATAAATTTTTGTTTTTTGCACTGTGGAAGGGAACGTGACGAGACACCGTTTTGTTTTATAGCGTCTTTTTTACAAGAGCGAGCGAAGCAAGCTCTGGACTCGGGACACCCCGACTCGGACAGGTTAGGTTAGAAGAGAATGGAGAGGTTCGAAGAGGATGGCGTGGTTATTTTTTTTAAACCACACAGAAGTAGGAGTCCCGTGAAGCGAGGCTCCGTCGACTTTACTATAAAAAAACTATGCGCGCCCCTACTCCCAGATGGCCCATAATGGAAATTTTAACCCCATTCGTTTTATTTGTCAATACCTCACTTTCCGGTCTTTAAATTGATGAGGTTAGAATATTAAAAATATATTTCTGAAAGGGGGGCGGGTTGCGCAACTTTTCCTTCACAGGAGGGGCTTTACACCTCCCCCCTCCCTTCCTCCACCCTTCACCACTTAAATTTACTGCTGGCAAACTAAAACATAACCAATTTTATAAAAAAAAACCTTTTAAACAGTCATACTTAGATATTGTTAAAGTATAGTGGTTGGACATTGATAAAAATATGAGACGCTTATAATATGTGCTGTGTCATATGTTTATACAAAACGTATTGCTTCGAGCATAACATCGTAATAAAATTGATGAAGGTATTTAGAAATTAACAACTACCAGCCAAGATTTGACTTTACTTGTATGATTTGCAACTTTTAGATGACCATTATCGCCCAATTATAGCATTTAAGAAAGATAATTAGCGTTATCTATGAATTATCTTCATTAAATGAGAAAAAAAAGCTACTGATAACAAAACAAGATTTCTAGAATTACACAAAAAACTTGTACTCACTTTGAAATATTCTACGCCAGTTTTCTTGAACAAATCTTCGAGAGAAACGTATTCTGGTGGGTTCCTGTGGTGTTCCAAACGCTGGTCGGTTTTCTCTTCATCCATAAACCACGCTTGAACCATGTTTGAATGTTATTTTTATTGTTTATTTATAATAAATTACGGTAAGTGAACCTCCGTTCGCTGATATTTGACAACTGCAAAATTTGTGATTGACGTAGGCTTGACAGCTCAGATGCGTTTTGTTAATTCACTTGCAGAGGTGTACCTACTCTCGCTCACATTTAAACTTATAATTTAAATCATATTATTATTCCAATGTTGGACTCATTGCAGAAGGCGTGATGATAGAAAATGCGTGTAGGTACAGAGTACAGACCGCATTTTAGTGATTCGATCAAAAATCGGCAATATAAATTGTGCCTTTGTGTACCAGTTAGTCAGACCAAGTTTGAAAGGCAACGGACCTCAGGACCGGTCGAAGACTATGATTTGGGGGGGGGGGGGGGGTCACCATGAGTACTGAAGAATATTTTTAGGAAGGTAGAAGGTACCCCCCCCTCTCGGACCGCGCCTGACGGACCTTATAGTTAAGAGCTCTAACCCCGACTCCACACGTGTTGGTCCCAACGCTGGTACAAACGTTGGTCGGTTAATTTCGTGAAGCGTACACACGTTGCCTGATATACTAGTTCCTTTCTGTCAGAGCCAACGTGAAGATGTCCGAAATCGAAATTGCTCTAAGCGCTTTTACAGTATTGAGTGCCAATAATTTATACTTGTTATTGAAAAAAAGGAACCCGACTGTTAAATAATTTGTCCATGCGGGTGGCGATTTTGTTGATGACGACATCTCGACGTACGCATTCGACACATGTTGCAACACGACTGAGCAAATCGCCAAATGCCAATATGTGGACGAAACGCGAACGTTGGCACAGATTCCTTTGATAAAACCGACACTCACCGGCCAACTACCAACGGGCGCTCCAACGTTGGGGCCAATGCTATTTTCTAGATCCACACGTCTCCTACGTGTGGATCTAGAAAATAGAGTGGCGTTGGGACCATCGTTGGGGCCAACGTGTGGAGCCGGCGTAACATACATATGAGCGGCATGTTGCCAACAGCAAAGGTAATTGGTACCGTCGATACGTCTCGACGGCAACCGACGGCAGCCATCGACGCGACCCGATGGTAGCCTGCGACATGCCATCTTCAAAGATCAGCGTCATCATCGCGTGTTGACGGCTGCAGTTACCTGCCGGGGTAAAATGCTTCCATTGCAATCGGGCTAAATGTTTTTTCTGAAATAGCTTATACTGCGGACAACATCTCAGCTTAGTTTCAACTCTGAAATATCACGCGTTTTTGAGTATTTTTTTTAATTTTTTTTTAAACCCATTTTTCTCCGAATTTACTTGACAATATTAAAAAAAAGTGCTTATGGGTTTTAAGATATCACTAATTAGTATTCCTAGAAAAATTCGCTCGATAATCGGGTAAGTACCAACTTACCCGATTATCGAGCGAATTTTTGGGTAACATGGGTAAAAATGCGATTATATTTTTTAATACATTTTTTTTTTATAACAAATAAGTATGGTAGGTATACCTTATCTTTTTTTTTGCGCGTATTACTCTAACATTGATATATTGACAATATATATATTTTTAAGATTTTTCAAAGTATTAGACGATAATTTAAAAAAAAATATTCTTAAGAAAATATTTTTTTGGCTCTTTAACTTGCAAGATTTGATTACAGACAGACAACGGGACAGGTGAAAGTAAATAAAAGCTTGTAAAAAAAACCCGACGTCGTTCCCTCCGTGAAAATCAATTGTCAAAAAATAATAGTATAAAAAAACACGCTTCCATAGAAAAACAAACTAAAAAGTAGAAAATAATGGAAAAAAAAGCGTGGGGTGCTTTTTAAGGTTTTTTTTTTATTGATATCAGGCACCCCACGCTTTTTGCGTGTTTTTTAAACTATTATTGTTCCATTATTTTCTACTTTTTAGTTTGGTTTTCTATGGAAGCGTGTTTTTTAGTTTTTAAAACTATCATTTTTCCATTATTTTTTACTTTTTAGTTTGATTTTCTATGGAAGCGTCTTTTTTAGTTTTTTTTTAAACTATTATTTTTTGACAATTGATTTTCACGGAGGGAACGCGACGTCGGGTTTTTTTACAAGGTTTTATTTACTCTCACCTGTCCCGTTGTCTGTCTGTAATCAAATCTTGCAAGTTAAAGAGGCAAAAAATTTTTTTTTTTTTAACTATCGTCTAATATTTTGAAAAATTTTAAAATTAATATATATTGTAGGTCAATGTTAGAGTAATACGTGCAAAAAAAAAGCTAAGGTGTACCATGCATTTTTGGCATAATTTTTTTTAATAAAAAATAGAATCGTATTTTACCCATGACCAACTTACCTGATTATCAAGTGAATTTTTCTAGGAATACTAATTAGTGATATCACAAAACCCATAAGCACTTTTTTTTAATATTGGCAAGTAGGTTCGGAGAAAAATGGGTTTAAAAAAAATAAAATAAAATTTTTACTCAAAAACGCGTGATATTTCAGTTGAAACTGGCCTGAGATATTGTCCGCAGTATAAGGTATTTAAATAAAAACAATTAGCCCGATTGCAATGGGCCCCCATTGCAATCGGGCTAATTGTTTTTTTTTACCCCGGCTTATCTGGCGAGGGCCTTTTTTATTTTACTTCACATTATGCTGCAGCGGTTGATGCCATCATTACAACGCCAACTGTCGCTAAAAATCAGCGCTGTAGGTTTGCCTCGCCTAGGGTGAACGCATTATTAAGCTGGGCAATGACCGTATGGTGTGGAAATGACGTATATTTTCCTCCTTTTTGTGTTTGTATTGTATTCTGCGTCATGTTTTACTGCAAGTAAATCTATTTTTCTTTTCTAACTAGTAGCATTGCCTTTCAGTCTTTGTTTTATCTCTTTCTGTAGGCATTACATGTATTATTATTAAGTGTAGGTTACACTAGCAGTCTATGAAATAAAAAAAACTGTTCCAAGTAAAAATATATTTAATGATACTAAAGTATTACTATATTTTGGCTTATAAACCAATTACACATTACTGTGATCTACATAAATTGGGGGTTCTTACGCTTCCTTCTACTGACATAAAAAACTCCTAGCACCTTGTACTGGGAACTTTTAACACTGAAAGTAGCCCAAACCAAAACGAGCACACATTAAAGGATTTTCTGATCACATTTAATAATAAGCCTTATTTTCAGAGTCTTAAATTGTAATGATGATCGAACATTGATGCAGACATCAAACGGTTCTTTATACATCCACGGACGCGCTCGTTTGGCCTTTAAGATGGTGTTAATACGGTTTATATTGTAATGTGATAGAAAATCCTCTTCTCTGCAATCCTTTCGGACTGTGCTGACTCTTTAAATTAACTTTCACAATTAAAACAAATCATTATCTATGGCATCTATTATAAGTACAGGTTTCTATGGGTAGTTTCAAAAACTATTAAAATATGTATCTCACAACACATCAGTATTATTTAAAAATTAAAGTACATTCATATTTTTCTTACTAGGAAAATGGTACTGGCAATTCCGTACAACATTATTTACGCTTAACTTTCGTTCTAATACATGTTGACTATAGAAGTGATCATCACCTACTTGATTCTATTAGTACATCAATTACATTTTGAAGTTCACCAATTAATTTCAAAACTTAATGTCTTGTTCAGAGAGAGGTAATGTGTACCGTGTGATTGAAGAGCTCCATATCAGATGGGATCTACACTACCTAGTGATGTGCCGGTCGAAAATGTATATCCGCGGATACGGATCGGACAACGGATAATTGGTGTCAAGATCCACAGGTACGAATCTTAACTTTCTTACTCAATCGGTGTCGATGCGCGTGCGCTAGAAACGATTGTTGACGCCACTTGACGCTTTGCTTGACAGGACGTTTCGACTTGCCTTGCTCGGGTCTTTATTTTTTGTTTTTAATTTCGCAACTAACATATTTGATCTTAATAATTAGGAAATAAAAAAAATATAGTTTTTCATAGCTACCAGATATGTATTGAAAATTAATAAGGTACAAGATCCGCCAAAAAAGTAACAGATACGAAACTTTATTTTCCATCGGATATCCGCGGATACGGATACGGATACGGATACGGATATCCAGCACGTCTCTAATTACAACTGTCTGCCATTACGTTTGCAGCCCGCCTCTGTCTGAACAACGCATTACTTCAAAATTCATTGGAACTGCCAGCCTAAATAATGTTAAATATATTATAAGACTCCTTGAATATTTCACACAACATTTATTATAATACACATATCAGAAATATTTATTTACAGACAATTTTTGATATGACTGACAATGAGAAATGAATACATCGCTTAGTAAATGATTCATACATTATTTCTGATTACATACGTTGTTCAAAACATTGCCAATAAAAAAATGTGTAACAAAACAAATCTCAATCAATGGACGGACATAGAATCACAATTAAAATATTTATGAAATTATATTTAAAAAAAAAAAACAGTGAAATAAGATGTTAAAATATGCCAACGTAATATTTGCGCATTGAATTAAATAAACAGTTATATAAATACATATTTTGAAAATTTTGAAAATAGCACGTTAAAATTAAATTAGTAATATAAAAAAAATCTTTAAAAATGATCTATGGAATTTGGAAATGAAAAAATACGTTATTTTTAATAACAGATGATAAAACAGTGAAAATGGAACTCGCACAAAATACATACGCGGTCTATATACTTGAAATGTATGCATATAGTTCATGAATATGAAAGAAAAACGGAATCTTTAAAGCTATCACACACAAAGACATTCCACGCTTATTTAAAAATGATATACTGAGATCACATCCTTATGTCTAAAGCCACCCATTCACGATAAGACAAACGTCCATAACGAGTACGTGAGTTTTTGACGGTCTCAACGTGAATGGGGGTTATGAACTATGTTATATGAATATTGATGGTGGAATTTATTTGGAAAAATGTTAAAGAATAGTAATCTTCAATCTTACAATCTACAAGTTTTGTACATAACACTGTATTAGGAATTTATTACAAAATGGCCGCAATATCTAAGAGATAAACTAGTAGAATAATTTTACCGATTATCTTTTAAGTTATCGTATTCATTTTTAATAAATACCTCATACAGTGTTCTGCATAAACTTCACACAAAGGGAATATTATAAAAATATCAAATGTACACGTACATGTATAATCTACTGGGACAAGATGTACTACCTTGTCCAGACATTGCGATTAAAATGTCGCAACAAGAATAGTACAATATTCTCCGAGACATTTTTATCGCAACGTCTAAACGTTACTTTATGGTGCTATTTTTAACATCTGCTCTTTGAAATATACCTTGTTTTTTTTTTTTACGGCAAGAACTTCTTTCAAATGAAGAATTATACATAGTATTACTATAATTCTATTGATGAATTTGCTTCAGTATTAAGTGTTCCAAAACTTCAAAAGGTACATAATCGAGCAAATGCTAAAAAGAACTGCATTGTATCTAAAAATAATGTTCTAAAGAAAATTATCACAACAATAATTATTATGTATTTACAATTTTATGACAAAAAACATAGATTAAAATCTAGTATAAATTAAAAACTACATGTAGGTATGTATTTATTAAAAATATTAATTACTTTATCTTACTTATGATTGCATCGTATGTTACTAGTTAAAATTTACATTCAATCAAATATAGAAAAGTCTGATTTATGTCATACATTAATTTAGTACATGTTGTACCTATACTTTGTCCTTTCATTTCTATACTCTTCCATCAACAGAATATAAACGTTTATTCAAAATATTCCGAAAGAAATAGTTATTAAAATATAACAGAAATAAATACATTCGAATTTGGAAATTAAAATTATGACTACTGGCGCCACCTGTTAGTCAGAAGATGTATTATTGCTTTCTAAACATAACAGACAGCTTCAGCATATCTATTTCTGAAGAAACTCTATAGCTAGGGAGGTGGCGAGCATTTCGGTATATGATTTGCACACGTTTCACGTCGAGGTGGATTGCAGTTTAAATCATTACGAATTGATTTGGTCTAATCAATTAAGGTCCTATATCGCTGCGTTTTCGCGTTACAGCGGATTGAAGTTGCTTAAAAAAATCGGGGTATTAAATCATTTGCACATGTATGCCTCTGGAGTTCATGGTCACAATCATCTTGGAAACGAAGAAAATCGAAGAGGCAGACATTCAGGACTCTGTATTATCATGGGACGGAGTTGTAAAAATGTTAAAAAAAAGCTTTACTAAGTCATTTGCACGCGGTTCTTATTGCGCCCATTCGATTCACTATGACTCTGTGGATTTGAAAAAACATGTGGCAGACACTTTGCTCACTGATTTTTAGCTGTATAACTGTTTGAAATTCAAGGAATCAAGGGACAGCGGGTATTGCATGGGATTATTGTTATTCGTTATAGTTTTATTCTTATAAGTTTGTTTAAAATTATCCTCTAAACTCACGGTAACGATTAAACTTCTGGAGCTGAAATCTATGCAATCATATTTTTTCTCAATGCCAAGCAGAAACGAAATGCGCTTGGAACCTAATTAAAAAGTATTTTTTTTAATTGCATGCTTGAGTGTAATCTGAATAGGATTAGGATCTGGATAGGAACAGTCTTTAACTTAGTCTTTAGCTGTATATAGATATACGCTCTATACATTTAGTTTCACAATACGGAAAAGGTCGGAACTGAGTTATACCGTTCTCACTCATATTCCCAAAGAAAAGAGAGACACCACGAAAGGATCTATGGGGATATTTTATACCTGCTTGGTTTGGCGTGAGCGTCGGGTTGAAAAAAGTAAATCAAATGGTCTGCCTTTGGAATATCAGAGGCCTGTACGTCTCCCTCGTCGATTTTCTTGGTTTTCATAAGTAATTCAAACATCTGTCCAAGAGGCAGACGTGTGTGCATAATAATGCTATATTATGCACACTTCTTTTTTTTACATTTTTGGAGCACTGTCAATAGACAACGCAGAGGCAACATATTGGCAGACTATTTTTTCGTGGTTCTTCTCATTGTTTTTAATCGAACAATTCAAATCTGCCAAGTGTGCACTTCATATACAGTTTTTTAAATCATAAAAATAAATTAAAAAATTGAATTCTACAAAAGTCAGAGCCCTGTATGTCTGCCTTTTCGATTCTTTGTGTTTTCAGGATGACTGTGATCATCAGCCCCAGCGGCAGACGTGTGCGCATAATATAGCACACCTATTTATTTAAACATTTTTGAAACGCTGTAAATTTACAACGCATCGTCACTATGGTGGCAGACGAGGTCTTTGATGTTTCTTAGGGTATAATTATCACTATTAATAACGTCTGCCCTGTGTGCTGATCATATCGAAATTTTGCTCGCCAGCTCCCTAACTACTACAAAAAAGGTCACAATTTGGGACGTTTTACGTCAAGGTTTCAAAAATAATGAAACATAATCATTCCGTTCTTAAAAATAAACTCATTATAGACTGTTGATAAAAATGTACCCTCTTATAAAGATATAGCAGGTTTTAACAATCATAGGATTAAGCTACGGTTTTCTAGGCTGTCAAATGATAACGGCCATCATGAAAAATTATAATTTTCACCAGTATTTGACATTTATGTGGATACGCTAAATTAACCTGCGAGCTTAATAAATGTGGCTTTACAGAAATATAATTACTAAAATCATTAATACGACCCTCTCTCTAAGTTCATTTAATAACTATTTCATGAAAAAAACATTCATGGGATTACAGGTACTTACGAGGGTTGTATTGATGATTTTAATGATTATAATTGTATAAGTACACACGTGATACGGTCGCGAAACATATTTTGTTCAACATACAACTTGAAACTGAACTGCAAATTGCAAAATAAAACGTAAGAAAATTTAATTTTCGCGGGCTATCTAAGCACTTCCATGTGTCAAATGTGTGTTTGGACTGCCATCATTGTGTGATCATTCACCGCTTTACTCGGAAACCAAAGCCGTAGTTGATGTTTTGACTTAACTATTCACTTCAAAGAAGGTCAGAGCAAATTCAGTATATGTCACAATCAAGTCGGGGTCATTTTTCAAGTCCTATTTTTTCATTCCTAGGCCTGTTTGAGGGTTCGTCGATTTTTTTTTCACTAAATCTGTCATTTTTACAGAAGTCTTAATCGAAAATTTGATAAAAATAATTTTAGTCATCTCTAGATTGTTTATAATTTTGTCATATTTTATTTCAGTATTATGTCTTCCAAATTATTTTTTTATTCATATAAGCCTTTTTAAACACAAAAAATAACCATCGAAAAAATTAATACAATCACAGTAAATCAAACAGCGAACTAATATCGACTTATTTGATCAAACGAAATGTCACGTCGCATCTTTTCGATAATTTAAAAATGTCAAATCAATCAGACAGTATCAGCGTTCACAAAATGATTAATCTTTATTTAATCTAAACCTCTGATGTTAGATTTATCATAGTTTATCGATCTATTATTAGTCATGTCAATACCTTGCTATCTTTGATAGTACATAGCAGTTTAAGAATAGCCCAACAAGTCTTATTGACGTCACAAGTCATGTCTCGGCTCAAAATTTTGAATTCAGAATCACTTTCTTCAATTCCTAGTCGTTCTGACAGTAGGTAAGGTACATAGGCTCAGTTCGATCGTCATCTCGTGTCGGTGACGTCATTCGTCACGTGATCACAGTTTGGTATGCTTGACAGTATCCGTCCAGTAGTTCTGGATGGTCATCGCCTCCAGCGAGTTCAGGAACGAATCGTTGTCCAAGCTGTACATTTCCTCGGAGTTGTCCTGGAATTGGGGAAAAGAAAATGTTAAGAGGTTTCAAAATTTAATGCCAAGAACCTTAGTCATTAGCCTTAGTAATTGGTGTGGCTTAGGATACAGTCACGATATAAATATGGACAGAACAGAAACTACGAACATACCAGACGTTCGCTTATAAAGTTACATTCATTTCTGTCTCAAAAACGTGACTGGGTCGGTCGGGAGACCGCCGCCATCGGGAACAAACTTCCTTCACACGTATAATTTAAAACAAAAAGAAAATTTTCGCGGCCACTATCTTGAATTTACTTTTTGACCAAAGAAGAAAGTCGTCAAGAGAGGGCAGAGGTTCATTGAAAGAATATCGATAAGTTCTGTTCTTGCATGAAGCAAGAACAGAACTTAACTTAAGAAGCATCACTTCTGCGTTTGAAAACTAAGAATTTGCCTTTTATAAAAAATTGTTAAAGAGCTAATACTCACTCTAATAGTACTGTCATCAAGATATCCGCTCGAATCAGGATTCGAGCATTTGTCATTGAGAGTCTGCGGCTTGTTCAGGTACCTCCGCCGGTACAACACGAACGCCGTGCTTCCCGCCAAGGCCGCCAGCACCAGCGCAGCAAACGATATACCAGCTATAGCTCCAGTATCCATCCCACCATCACCCTGGTCTATCACCCTTCTTGAAGATTCCACGTTCGGTGGTATCCGCGTCTGCAGGAATGTAGTCTCTAATGACAGTGGTTTCTCTGTCACTATCCTGCTTTCCGCCGCATTCCCACCACCGTCTTTAACGAAGTCTGGTCTAGTCAGATTCCGCTTTTTAGACACAAACGTCGTATTCTGCGTTTCCGTCAGATTAGTGAACGGAGCCACTGTCACGTTTGCGTTTGGTGCTTGAGTTGTGTTTGTCATGTCTGTGATGTTGACCACCGTCCACTGTATGGACGGGTGTACTATTTCTTCTGTCTGGTTTGTTTCTGTTGTGTTTGTTACTGGGATTGTTTCTGTTGGTCTGTCTGTTTGGTTGTCTGTCATGTTGGAGGTCTGGGTTGTGACTTGTGTCTTCGTGTAGTACATAGCTCGGCTCTGTCGTTCAGAGAGTCGTCGGTCCAGCTCTGTATCGGAGTTAATGTGTTGCACTTCTTCTGACTGGGGCGCCGCGAAGCTTCGCCCGCTGCTCGCTGGAAAAGATAACAAGTCATTGAGTCAAGTGCTGCGATTATTGAAGTCGAGATTAACATGATAAAAGATAATAAAATCAATAGATAATACAATGCCAGGTATCCGTATTTGTAAGTTAACTGATTGTGTTACGTGAATCATGAAACGAATTAGTAATCATAAAGTGATGAAACAGGGGCAATTTATTTGATCATCATTATAATTCTGCACTGCCACTTGGAACAATTATTTTTACTATGAAAGTTCAGACAATAAGGGCCAACCATTTGTTCTAGATTCTCGCCCTTCAACAGTACACCAGAAAACGCTACAGGCAAATGCTCGTTAGCGTAAAAAAAGAATGTTTCACCGGAAACAGGCTGAAATTAATGAGGGTGACTATTTACATGAACGTAGGCACTGTAGTCGTCGGCTAAGTAAACAGTGCTGAACAAACTGAAATGTTTCACATACAGAATTTTAATAAGCCTGCTTGGTAATTGGATGGGCCGTATAATGTCACTGTGAAAATTTAAAAACTCTGTTCCACTTTTGAGCCAAAACCTTTGTAGCGTTTTAATATATTATGTGTTATGAAGTTGTAGTGGGCAGGACACATTGCTCGCAGCTGAGTACCTGTATTTTACATAGAGCGACTGCTTTTCTGACCTCCACAACCCAGTTACTGGGTAAAGGGTATCGCCCCGGGCGTCGGGAGACGATAGTGGACTCCCGGCCACCGTAGGCGCGAGCTTGTGGGCGGCGAGCAATGGGTAGCTCGCCGCCCGGTAAGGACCAGGCTCGGGTCGACGGCGCGTAGTGTTCCACGCGCGTCTCAAAGAGATGTCAGCAATACTGAAGGGGTCTGCTAGGACGGATGCCTGCCAGGGTCGCGAGATTCATTCGAAATAGTTACCGTGGCCCTGGCATATGGGAAACCCACCCGTGTTCCTTATACGGGTGGGTTTTAGTTAGTAAAAGTCTGACACGCCCTTCCGCTCCACCCTAGAGCGGGATACGTCATTTGATGATTTCCTACCCAAAAAAAAGGGGTTTCGCCCCTTGGTAAGACTGGTTGTCAGACTTTCGGGCTTTTGACGACCCGTAACGACTGCCTAAGATCTACGAAAGACAGCCGGGACAATTGGCTTAACGTGTTTTCCGAGGCATGGAGGGCCTTGGTATGTAAAGATGGTCACCCATCCACGGAACAACCGCGGCAAGCGTAGCTTAACCTGAACGATCAACACGTGCGGCTGTTATTACTTAGCCACAAGTCCTTCAGTCTATACATAGATTTGTTAATCTGGAGAAACTAAAGAAGTGACTTATTTTTTGTACGTCGCCATTATTTGGTGACAAGTACCGCATAAAAACTATGAAAATAATTCAAAATCTTCCTAATCTTTGCATCCTGCTTTTTTTTTTTCAGGATGGCAAATCATCAAATTACTTCTCCCGCTCTGGGCGGAGCGGGAGGGCGTGTCAGACTTTTACTGACTAAAACCCACCCATGTTCCATCAGTTGCCCATGTGCCAGGGTCACGGTATCTCTTTCGAACAATCACGCGACATCTTTGTTTCCTAGTAGAAAATTTACAAGCAGGTGCAGGGAGTCTTTTTTACCTGCATAAAATAGGACATGAGACTTTTAGGTAAGCACTAGAACACTATTGTATAGCCAATTCAGTTGGAATGCTTTTATGGAATATTTCGTAGTCCGCTAAAAGCGGGACGCTGTTATGTGAATATTTTATAGAAAAATCTCTAACGTTTACTACTTTTTTGATGTGGCATTGAAAGAAACGGTTGTTGCTATCAGAATAAGAAACTTTTATAAGTTCAGCTACATCTGGACTGGAAGCCGACCCCACTATAGTTGGAAAAAGGCTAGGGAGATTGATGGAATTGTACAGTGTAATGAAGATAACCTTCAAGTAGATAAATATACTGCACTGCAATATTATACAGAACTAAAGCTATAGTTAGTACCTATAGCTGCCCCATTCGTTCAATAATAAAGCATTTCTTAAATTCAGCCACTTCATTCACACCTACATCTTCAACATCTTTATTCTCATTTACTTGAACGAGTTCGTACGAGTTACGTAGTGGGTAAAATAGTAATATGTAGTTTAATTTTTAAAGACACGTAGACATAAATTACAATAGTTATTTGTTATACAAGAGTGCAAAGTTGCTTTTTAACCGCGTGCTCAATTTTGATGACCGAGCAAGCGAAGGATTCAAAAATTAGAATCCTGAGCGTTAGCGAGGGAATCAAAAGAGCACGAGGTGAAAAATGTTTGCACTCGAGTGCAACACGTAACTTTTCATCCCACCTCAGCGAGGAAATGACTAAATATGCAAAAAAAGCATTTCAATCACAAGATACTTTTATTTCAGTTTAGGTATTAACATTTATTATGTACTACATTATGATAGGTAAGTATTACAGAATAATCTTTAAATTATTTCAAATGATACTTAGGTATAATTAAGAAAAATTGAAAGCAACGTTGCTACAATTACTTAAGTCGAGTGTAATATTTTTGTTAGGTACTGTAATGTTGGTGACGTGAAAAGTAAAATGGCGCGCGCAAAGCAAATTAAAAAAAAAGTATATCAAGAAGGTTCCGAGTCTAAGTTTTACAAATTAGAAAAAGGTTGAATGATAAATTCGGCACCATGGAGATAGAAGTAAATAGATTTAATGATGTTTTGAATTCACAAACTTAGTGCACACGATGTTCTAAATTCAATTTACTTTATCCTCTAGTGGATAAAAACGGCTTTTGCACTCAGGTATCGAAGGGCAAAAATACTCTTTCCGAGATGGGGAGATGAAAAATATTTTAACAAGCTGTTTTTGCGGTTGTAAAGTGGTGTAGTCATCTGTAGCCGAACTGGGCAGAGCCTTTATTTCGGCTATCAGCGCCAGACCCCTCGAGTATTATACATTTAAATAGCCTTAATTAATTTTAAATGATTTCATTTGTATCGTGTACATACTCGGTAAAAAAAGATTGTATAGAAAAATAAAATTAAATAATTAAACGTTTGTGTAGTGTTTACATGCAGGTTTTCTTATTTGGATGCATGAGAGTGTATGTGTCTGATGTGTAAGGTAGGTAGATGTCGTAGTCTACGTACGTGCTTCCAACACAATACGTTTACAATTACCTCATCCTAAATCTAGGCGAACCTCTCGTACTCTCAACTGTCGAAAATCTTCAAAAGCGTAGTTGATTTCATATTGTGTCTGAATATCGATATTCATCGTCGCTTTCGTCGTATATTTTATAGCCAAGCCAAGTTCGAAGGTACAAAGTGAGTGTCAGATTCGATTAGGATTCGTCTGCCGAATGCCAACTTCGCCGTCGTAATTCGTAGATAGGTAGGTACCTACTAGCGGAAATTAAAAGCTGATGACTTTGTAACTAAATAATAATACGGAGATTATTTTATGAGGGGTGATTGAATTTTTTCCATTATTTATTGGATCTTCTGTGGACAGACTAAGATATTTAAAACCTATTCATTTTTTTTTTGTTTCATTTCGTTTATTTGTTTTTTAGTTCTGACTATACATCACGGTTACTTCTACAAAAGTTAATAAGTAGTGATTGTTGACGGTGAAAATAAGAAAACTGTGCTGTTCTGTGTGAATTATGATGTGGATAGAAAGGGGGTGACTACTGAGATGACGACTTATAGAGCAGTGTGGAAGAAATAGACATGTTGCACCGATCACAAATAAATTGGGATAAGGGCAGAATGATGACGATGAGATTGTGATGGCTATCAGTAATCTAATAAATCTTAGGTAGAATGAAAGTCCTATGAAGGCATTCATACTTAAGAAGACGGGCTAAAGTTATTGCCCTTTTAGAGAAACTTTGCATTCATAACAGCATTCTAACATTTGTGAAATTGTGACATTTCAAAATCCAGGTTAGCACACGAAGACCCTAGCCTAACGAGTCGTAAATGGGTTATTATTATAAGTCAGAACGAGACAAAATATTACTACTATAATGTTAGAGGACGGAAGTCTATTTTTTGTAAGGAGCTTGCCATTTATGTGGCCTGAAATTTCAAGTATTTGTAAGGCGGGTAAGGCAGTCTCCGATCGACCTCTTTGCCTCTTCCGTGAAGCCAGCTCACGACGACGGTGTTTTGTTGTGTCAATAAGGCAACTGGCATTTTAGGGTCAAAACGATAATGCAGTTGAGCCATAAAGGCCTCTATTTATGTCGAATGTACAATGGTGACCTTTAAAATAGGTTAGGTGTTTGTCTACACTTCCACAGCGAAAAGTTAATGCTTTCTCCTTGACTCTGTCGTATTTCATAGAACATGATGGTTTCACAAAAGGTGATTTGCAATAATACAAAATATTTGTATTCCATATAATTAAATTATTTGGTAGATAGATAGTCACTTTATTTGTCAGACGACGGTACCTTTTTAAATATAATATAAAAATATTTGTATTCCATATAATTAAATTATTTGGTAGATAGATAGTCACTTTGTTGGTGTTGGGAGTTGGTGGCAAAAAAACCTTAAATACAGATCCTAAGACACCGACTTCCGAAATTAAAGTAATTTTTGACTTTGTAGTGTGTTTTTAAGGAAGTCAGTTGCTATTTTTTTGTAAAAAGTCTTTTTCCTTACTAAATAGTAAAGAATTGTCAAAAAGGTTATAGAAGAGAAAATTATATTTTTTTCCTAATACTGAAGTTAACTTTTTATCCACAAAATCATTAGTCGAGTAGCAACGGTTACTTAAGATATTAAAAAAGAAATAAATTAAAATGTCCTCAAGTTAAGTGTCTTAAAACAATCTTTAGTTTATCATAAATGGTGAATAGCTTAAAAGTGTGATATAAAATTAAAATGCAGAGGCATGCGTCAACGGCTTCCACAAAAAAAGGACAACTCTATCTTTTTTAAAGCTTCGTAACAAAGCGCCAACTCCATCAATTCGATACTGAAGTTCGTTAACTAGACTATCCAATCAGGGAGAGGCCTCGTGCCTTTATTTGAGGCCGTGAGGTTGGGTCACAACAGGTCGAGGACAGACTTTCATAGAAAATGTGCAAAAAAACGTCAATTCGATATCGTTCAATTTATTCAGCTTGTTTTTATATCGTAAAATAGTAATGATAGACAGTTTATTCCTTCATAAAGAAGACTTGGGGACATTATTTAGATCCCCGAGGGTCGTTCGCCTGATAAGTTGCTTAGGATACGATATTAGGGACTTAGGAAAGGTTGAAAGTTCTGCAAATTGGACTATGTTTGTAGTTAGGGTTGACGAGCTTTCGGATTTTCATTACATAAAGCCAATTTACTCAGTATCTGGAGAAAATCTGATCTCGTTGAACATTTGGATAACGCTTAGTTTGGTGAATAAACACTTAGATAAATATTGCTTCTGATCATAATATTCACTTGTCGCTAATAGAAAAATAAAATAAGAAATATTTTTCCAAAACAAAAACAACCAACTTCCGAAAAATAATCAGGAAAAGGCATTATTTTTCTAATTTTCTCCATCTAGCATATGGCTTACCATTCATTGGTTTTCTTAGCGGACCCTTCCATGTTGTAACTTTTTTAGTCTATCTCAAGTCCTGAACGGGTGTAGTAGTAGGTAAGTACACATTATGTTCTTATTTGGCTAGCCAGAAATAAGATTAACGAGAAACGAAAAAGAAAAAAATGTCCTTCAAGTTTGCAAAGATTTTCTTTTCGTCGAGTGCCAGCCCTATTGTTGCAAATAGTTAAGGTTTTCTTTCGTGATTTGTTAGGTTCCTTTGATAAACACAACAGAACTTCTTATCTTAATAACTTACAGTAAGGTAAATGTATGTACGATTTTGGGATTTATTTGATTCCTACGACCAAGTATTGCTTTTTTTGCCGATTAGGGATAGATCCTGTAAAGCCTTTGTACATAATTTATGACTATACAATAGATAGAGCCTTTATCCTACTTTATATGAATAAACATTTCATAGTAGAAATGTTTATTTATTTTTCTTTGCATTCGCCTTATTAGGTACCTACCAAGATACTTTAGACAGCATTGGTGGCCCACTCGTATCGGGTCGAGAGTTCGAACCGGGGAAGACACTTCCTGTAGTTCATCACCACTGCTCTCAAAACGGTGAAGGAAAAAACATGAGAAAACCGGCAAGTCAATTTGAAGACATGTGACATCTACCAACCCTCACTGGGCCCGCGTGGTGGTTTACGGCCCACTTCCTCTTACCTACTACTTACTAGGGAACATTTAAGGATAAATTATGCTAGATACTCCATTCATCTAAGTATCTGTGTTGTTTCACATAACACAAGCGAAATTCTTGAAGCAGAAACCTTTAGCCCAGATTGTTATTGTTAATAAAGTTATATTATTTTACCTCGGGGTGTGTAAGCACGGTGTGCTGAAATACTGGCTCTTGGCCTGGCCGGAATATCAAGTAAGTATTAAACTTATCTAGTATTATTATTTGAGTAGTTTATGCGGCCTACCCAACTGCCCTTACTTTGGTATTGTTTTCGTCAAAGCGCTGGGCTCCTTAAGTTTCGAGTTGTGCCAAACAATTAGTGACAAATGCTTGCCCAGACTGGACAGGCCCACTCAATCTGTGTGATTAATTCTTCAAATGACCATTCCAGTCACCAATCTACATGGTCTTCACATGTTTCACAACATTATGTCTGGACTTTAAAAGAGACTGTGACCTCTGAGTTTGTTTCGGCCTTTCTTCTCAGAGTAGTCAGATAGGAAACGCCGACCTCATCTAGTTTAAAAAATATTTAATTGACGTGTAAAAGTGTTTGTACAAACCTACTTACAGAAATAAAATCATTTATCATTATCATTTATCAAAATTTTCAATTCGATCAATATTTTTTTATTTTTTTTAGTGTTAGGTGCAAATCAATGACTGAAAGACTGTCCCATTAGGTATAGCGGTCGCTTTTGCTGAGCGTGGGGTCTTGGCTTCGATTGCCAGGTAGTGCAAAGTGTTACTGAGTTTTTTCATCTGGAATTCCTCATTACCAGCCAGGACTCTGGCTTTGTGTCCGGTTGAATGCAATAGGCTCGCCCCTTATTACATAGCACCTAAATATAACTGGTGAAACGTGGCTGCCTAACCCTTTGCTGAATACAAGCGTGATGTTACGTTATGTTAATCAATGATTCTTCGTCACAAAGAGGACATCGGCGCCGCTAACTTGTATACTACTTTCCTTTACCACAGAAGAAGTACTTATGTAATCTATACTACTATTATGAAGCTGAAGACTTTGGTGGAACGCGCTAATTCCAGGATCTACTCGTTCGAATTGAAAAAATATATTTTAGTGTTGGATAACATGCTATGGCATTTTTTCGAAGTTCCGTACACGGAATTCGAAGTTCCGTACATCGGCATTATAAACATTCGCAATTAAATAATTCGCCAAGGTGAACTTTATAAATACAGTACATCGATATTTTAAAATTCGAAGTTCAGTATGACAGTCATCGAGGGAGGCTATAGGCTATATAACATCACACTAGGACCTTTAGGAGCTGAGCAAAAAAAAAGAAAAACAAACCACGAATGCGAAGACCTCGCACGGACAGGTGATTGGATGCGACACGACGGGATGGGGTAATTATAAAACCAAAATAGAATCAAACAAACATTCAACAAATACGAATGTATTTAAAATACAATTCAGCTCTAGTCGGCCGGGTGTTTGCACAACAGGGTCTCCCGCAAATTGCTCCGGACGCAATTATAACTAAGTTTAAACTAAACAGACCATCAGGGCTCTGCGGGCACGCTTAATTATTTCAGAGGCCATGACATTGCTGTGGGATGCTTTGACCGAAACTTTTGGACATGATAAGCAGCTAGCTAAAGAGGCCGTTTACGAAATTTTGGCGATTCCGCTGTTTTACTTGGCTTTACAAACGTGGTTTTACAGGTAAAATACTGTACTGACGTCCTTTTTTCTACCACCACCACCTACCACATCATTTCAGGAGAAACACGTCCACTGCTGGACATAAGCCTCCCCCAATTTGGAGGGATTTGCCATAATCGCCACGCTTGGCAGGCGGGTTGGCGATCGCAGTATGGTGGTAAAATGCATAGAGAACACTGCTGCCCATTCTCTAGTAAATTCCGCATGGTGGATTATGGCCCACTCCCTCTCACAGAGAGGAGGCCTGTGTCCCACCAGTGGGAATATTAGTAAGCTGATGACGATGATCCGGATTTTCGATTATCCGAATGCCTAACGACAACAATTAGTCTAACTAACTATTCAGTAGAGACTTGATTAGTCTCTACTGTATAGTTCTCTTAATTAACTCTACTATTGAAAGTATAAGTGTATAAGTATAAATAAGTAACCTATTTCTTTCAAAGAAATGTGTTTCGTTTTGGTAACCTCATTTCAGAATGTTAGAAAAACGTTAATAATAGACTGGTATTTACAGTCTATTTTTACTGCGCACGCTTCGAGTCGTCAACAAAAAGATGTGGTATTTAAAAAGCGCCCTAGAAAACCTAATCCACTTGAGTGCATGTGTGAAAACATACGGGGTTGGAAAATAAGCGGTGACGCTTTTTCAACGTACCTTTTACCGTTACCGTTTTTTCAAGCTTTTCCAAAATATTGCTAGAGAATTACAAACTTTTATGGGCATTTAAAAAACAATTCCAAATTCTGTCCCCAATTGTAGTCTGCTTTGTAAAATAATCGTGTTGAACCCCTGCAAGGAGTTAATTAAGTTAGGTTGTGGTATAAATCATCGAATTATGAAGTTATTAATAAAATCGAAGGAAAAAATTAGGGCATGTGAATATGAACAAAGCTAATAAATAAAGCTGAAGGCACATGCCTGCGCATATGCAACATGCGCCACGCTTGACGTAACCTAATAGACTCTACGACGAGCTATGTAGTAACGAGATTAATTACACTGCCCATAGTTATGTATATTTTGCTGTTATGGATATGTGCATAATATGCGTGTAATGTAACATAAGCCTATCATTACAAATGCTAATTAAATATGCTGTAAACCTCTTATTTTGATATAATTTTAATTATAGAGCCTGCGTTGTGTTCTCATGTAATATTAGACAATAGCAACGTATCTGTTTACCCACGATGCTGGCTGTATGGTTTTATGGCATCCGTTTTTTTGTCAAGCTATCTATCCCATGGTTTTGTAAGAAAAATGTCCTATTGAAGGTTCCGGGACGAGGCATTGTGATTTAGATGAATTAATTCATTGATAAATAAGTTTTAATTTTGTCAGCTTTAGGGCTACATGGTTCTTTCAAGGCCAATAACTTGGGTAACCCAAGTACCCTACGTGTGATAGTCAGCAACGCCTAGACGTTGCTGGCCTTTCTCGAGGAGCTGGGGTGGATCGAATAACCGATTGCCCACCCGTAGAGTCATTCGGGGTAACAGCTCGCAGCGGGCAAGAGTTCGCAGTAGCCCGATCTCCGACAGGGGCGGGGGGACTGAGGTTTGTGTTCACCAGCGTTGCCAATCTGTGGGGAATTCCCCAAACTGCGGGTATTTTCAGTCCGATTGGGTAATTTGTGGGGAGAGCGCTTATGTGGGGAAAATGCGGGGAATTTAGACATTTACACTAGAGCAGCTTAGAAGTAATAGAAGTAGTATAAGAAGTAAGTATAATTTATAAATTATTTATATTTGATTTAAGTTTAACTCAACTTATCCGGCAGAAAGGTTAAGTTTATTTTATGGCAACATCTCTATCAAACTTTATCGTTTATCGGGGAAGTCCCTGTTGTTTACTATAGCTTTGTAACGAACAGCGTTGTCAATCTATGGGCAATTCTCTAATCAAAAACTAGATGACGAATGGAGGGCTCACGCGATGCTTGATTACTCTGCTCTTGTTTTACATGATGATGACGATCCTGAAACATACTGGGCTAAAGTATTCCAGCTTAAAAACAGTGCAGGTCATGAAATGTTTTTAAATTTGAAATAGGAAATAAGCTATTGCTGGTTCTGCCTTTTTTAAACGCATCTGTCGAAAGAAAATTTAGCGTTCTGAAGAATTTGAAAACAGAGAATCGTAATCGCTTGCACAATGACACTTTAGTAGCGCTTATGGCCACTAGAGTAAAGAAAGGAGGGAGTCTAAAATTTGATCCCTCAAATGATATTATGTTAACAAAACAAATTTGGCGCAATGAACAGCCCAAGCCTTGATTTAAGTCATTAAGAACTTAAGTATAAGTAATAAATATATTTGATTTATAACATTTCTTTGCTGAAAACTTGTGGGGAAAATGTGGGGAATATTGGTTTTATTTTCCCCATAATTGGGGATTTTCAGTTACATTTTTGGGTAATCCATACCGTGGAAGTCGGCAACACTGGACTGTTCACGGAACTTAGTGACCGACGAGACGCCGTATCGGAACCACGTGTTGCGCGCGCGCAAAATATGTACTTGTCGCCACAGGTCGCCGAATACGTAAACCGCAACAAAATCCTTTAATATTTGCGCCGGGGAAAAGTGTGTTGAAGTTACATGCATGGATCTAAAACTGTAAGTTTATTACATTTCTATAGTTCGATTATCGTAGTATTTATGTAAGTATATCATACTCTCTTAAATTAATTGACTTGTGTATTGTGATCGATCATTTAATATTTTTGCTGATTGGGGTAAGAGTGCGAGGTTAAAAGTACGCACGCGTATTTTTACCCATGTTGCGTACTTATACCCCAATGTAAATAAAAATATCCAAAGTTATTTTAAAGTTGTTTATTCTTTCAGAACACATCACAATGCCGAGGAACTATATAAGGAAAGCACCACAACGAGCCCTGATCTCAGATGATCAAATAAACATCGCAAAAAAACTAATCCAAGAAGGTAAAAGTCAGAGACGTGCTGCACTAGAAGTAGGTATTAGTGAAGGTGCTTTGCGAAAGAGGCTGAAGTCTACTCACGTGCCAACCTCTTTGGGACGTTTTAAACCTACATTTACCAAAGACCAAGAAGCAGAATTTGCAGTTCATTGCCAAGATATGGACGATAGGTTTTTTGGTATTACGATTAGTGATTTACGACGATTGGCATATGAGTTTGCAATGGCCAATAATATAGAACACCGGTTCGATCATTCGTGCAAGATGGCCGGTCGAGATTGGGTGGAAGGTTTTATTAAGCGAAATATTCGTCTAAGTTTGCGACAGTCAGCGCCCATCAGCTTAGCCAGAGCAATTGGTTTTAATAAAACTCAAGTTCAGCGATTTTACACTATGCTCAAAGAAGTCTATGAAAATCATAACTTCCGGCCAAATAGAATTTATAATATGGATGAAACAGGAATGAGTACAGTTCCAAAAAAAACACCTAAGGTCGTATCTGTCAAAGGTAAAAAAGTTGTCGGTAAAGTTGTGTCTGCTGAGCGAGGTACTACTATCACTGTCATAATGTGCATGAGTGCTACAGGACATTATGTACCACCAGCGTTTATATATCCACGTAAAAGAATACGGGCTGAATTACTAGATGGTGGTCCAACACAGAGTGTATGTATGGTGTCGGATAGTGGTTATGTAAACACAAACCTGTTTGTCGAGTGGTTACGTCACTTCAAAGACTTCGTCCACCCATCAAAAGAAGATCCAGTATTACTAATTATGGATAACCACTCTTCACACATCAGTTTGGAAGGAACTAACTTTGCACGGGAAAATCACATCGTATTGCTGACTCTTCCACCACATGGTAGTCACAAGTTACAACCGCTAGATGTGGCTCTTCATAGCCCACTGAAAACTAAGTATGCTATTGAATGTGAGAAGTGGATGAATCAACACCCTGGCAGAGGCATAACTCAGTTTCAGGTGGCTAGCCTCTTTAGTGCTGCCTTTAAACATGTTGCCACAATAGGAAATGCTGAGTCTGGTTTCAGAGCAACGGGAATATTTCCTTTTGCAGACGATCTGTTTGATGAGACCGAATTTGCCCCCTCGTCGGTAACAGACCAATATTTGAATACGCTCTCTACATCGCATAATAACGATGTATCTTCAAGAGACCAAGTTGTAATCAGAGACGTTTCATCACCTGTAAGTCCAACAATATTTACCATCTGTGATGAATTCACCGATCGAGCGGCTGACTCGGATGCTACTACCTTAGGAAGTGACATTGAAGATAACTCTGGATTCAACAAGGAAAACATATGTGTTGCTTATGATTTTAATGAAAAATTAACATCAGCTAAACAGATTATAACTTCAAAAGATGACTCTAATGCTGTAATTTCTCAAAATAAACCCTCAGATGACTTTGTGCCTAACAAGGAAAACTTACTTATTACTCAAGGTTCTGAAAAGACACAGATTAAAGAAAAACGAGTGGATTCTTTCAATATCACGGCCATTGCCTCAACATCTCAAACCGTAACACTAGCTCAGATAAGCCCACTTCCAAAAATGACTGATAAAAAAAAAAGAACTAGAGTTTGCTTGAGATCCGAAATTTTAACTTCAAGCCCTTACAAGGCACAGTTGGAAGAAAAGCAGAAATTAGAAGAAGATAAGCGATTGAGAAAGAGCATGAGAGTTAGTAAGAGGGTGACTTTCGAACCTCAAGCCGGACCATCAGGAACAAACAATAAACCTAAAAAGAAATCAACACAGATGTTAAAAAGAAAGCGTAAAGAAGAATCTGTTTATTGCCCGATTTGTGGCGAGAAATACGAAGTACCACCTACAGAAGATTGGATCCAATGCATCGTTTGTAATGACTGGTTTCATGAGAACTGTACTGCTTATGAAAACGGTATATTTCGATGCGACTTTTGTAATGAGTAAAATTAATTATGTGATGATAAACTTATACGTAATTTTGATCTCTCTCTCTAGTCTAGATTTAAGACTTAACGTTGTAATAAAATTAATGACCAAAGTTCCTGATTATTTTAAGTTACAGATAAGTACAAAAGTTACCATTATATTCTTCTAAAAGTTTAATAAATGTTGATTATCACAAATCTTTATTTTATTTCACTATCTATTTAGATTTCTTTAAATGCGTACGTTTACCCCGCACGCGTAATTTTACCCTGATGCTTGCGTAATTTTACCCGCGTCACGGGGCAAGAGTACGCATTGGGAACATGTTACTTTAAACATACGTAGAAAAAAATCTAATTGGTATAGAACGTAAATTTACTTAAATAATGAAAATATATTAAATTCTAGACCAATTCTATAACCAATCAACACAGATATCTCGTTTTTTATAGTTCTTTAAGACCATAGAAAATAAAGTGCGTGCTCTTGACCCGAATGACTCTACGCAAAATACGCGCTCAGACGTGGAGTTGCGGACACCAGCCCGTTCTACCTATTACCTACATGGTTCTTTTGGCGCTTGGGAAATGTTGTTTTGACAAACACTAACAGTTATGAACGTCATATAGGCGCCAAACGATTCTTGCTGCAATAGGTATTTGTCACAATGACCGAGGATTTTAAAATTAAATAATGGCGTTCCCGTCCATAATTGTAGCTCGGGTATATTTCCACATAACTTCTAACTAGAACTAGATCACTAACAAGATTAAAATGTGTATGGACACAAAAATATAATTCTTAGTTAGTTTTACTGAAAGGGTTTATTTTGGAACTCGCCTTTTCTCGCAAATAATAACAAAGGTAGCACGTTTGGCATGTATGTGTACGCAGCCTAATAAGATTTTTGATGCTGATGGTTTGACTATGAGCTTATAATATAAGATGTAAAATCTAAAAGGCAACGCAGGTTCCTTAATAATTTTGGTGAATATGACATGCCATGCCACAAAAATATAGATTGAAATTTAGGTCAAACATTTAAAAGAATATGCTTACATGGTTTCATCACGTTGACAGGATGAATGAAGCGTGACTAAGCAAGGCAGATGTGAATGAGAACGCCGGAAGAGGACGCTCTAGGAGGATATATCGTATTGGTCTCTTCAGAAAGGTCTGGTGCGTAGTACGTGCGTGTCTCTCCAGAAGTATGAACGTAAACGACGCAAAAGGAGTATGCACAATTGCACATATGTAAGGATCGTAGCAAATGGCCTGTACTTTCTGCCTACTGTCATGGGAAGAAGGCAAAAGTTTATTTATGTATTTAGGACAGAAGTTTTATTGTTCAATTAAATTGAGATAAAGAAATATTAGAAGGTTACCTAACATCGGACAAATGCATGATTTTTATCTATCCATCTATACAAATAAATACAATTGGAGTGTCTGTATGTAATATTAAGATAACCAGTTTTTACTAAGTGTATATGGATGTATACACGGTACATATACCAAAACAACATTTTTTACAATTTTTGTCTGTCTGTCTGTCTGTTTCTTCCAGCTAATCTCTGGAATGGCTGGACCGATTTTGACGGGACTTTCACTGGCAGATAGCTGATGTAACAAGGAGTAACTTAGGCTACTTTTATTTTAGAAAAAATATTTTATTCTAGAAAAATACCTGCGTTAATTTCCGACATCCACGCGGGCGAAGCTGCGGGCAAAAGCTAGTCATTAATAAGATACAAGATTACGTTACGTACTGATTTCATGTAAACTCGAGTAATTAAATGAAAGATGAGTCGTTAATCTTGTAATTTGTTCATTTATATGTCGAGTTATGTCAGAAAGAGGGTACCGACAACTAATAAAACATGACGTCATATAGTCACTTTCACTTTAAATTGCTCGTTAGTGACACGTAAAGAAACGAATTGCTCGAATTTATTATTGATATGAATTGTACAACGCTATTTTGTAATTCAGGTTTATGTATCTAGCTGTGCCCGCGGCTTCGCCCGGGTAGATGTCGGAAAATATCCCTCTGGAACGTGCTAGCTCCCGCTTCAAAAGAGTGGCGCTGGGAAAGGTAACTGAAGGAACACGGGTGGGTTTTAGTCAGTAAAAGTCTGACACCTTTCCGCTCCACCCAGAGCGGGAGACGCCATTTGATGATTTCCCACCCAAAGGAAAAAAGCTATATATCAGTGAAAGTCCCGTCAAAATCGGTGCAGCCATTTCGGAGATCAGCCGGAACATACAGTCGGACAAAAAACTAACAAATGGAATTTTTGATTTAGTACCGTCTACAAAGTCAAATTAAAGCTGGCAATACTTTACCCACGTGTTGGGTACCTATCGACATCGAAAAAAAAAAACGAGCAAACGAAAGTAAAAAATAAAACATTTTTGTTTATTTAAACGTTTATCGGTCGTTAAATGGAGCTAGTACTGTCAGTATCATCGGCTATGTCGCAACCCGTTTTGTATAAATACTTCTGTAAGCTATGCCCGTATAGTTTCACAACTAAGTAACTACCAACTATAATTTCAGTACTGAAATGGAATGATTGACCTAGAATGAATTGATGTTACACGAGGCATTCATTGGGTGCCATTAAATGATTAATGCTTTGGCAATTTGGTTCTTAGAGCTAAATGGAGAACTAAATAGTTTTATCCTAAGTAGCAGTCCTTAGGATAAACTTATTTAGTTTTTCCTCGAAGAGATAGTAATTAGCTGTCTGACTGCCCCGTTGGCCTCGTGGTCGACTGCTGAGTGTGGGGTTTTGGGTTCGATTCCCAGGTCGGGCAAAGTGTTACTGGGTTTTTCCATTAGGAATTTCTTAGTAACAGCCCGGAGTTTGGAAGTTGGTGGTGGTATACTCCCGTGCCTCGGAAAACACGTTAAGCCGTTGGTCCTACGCCTGATCTCTCTCCGGTCGTGTCGGATTGCCGTCCCATCGGACTATGAGAGTGAGGGAAGAGTGAGTGCTCCTGTGTCTGCGCACACACTTGAGCACTATAATATCTCCCGCGCCGATGGCTAGTCTCCGTTGAGATTGGCCGCCTTGGCTGAAATACGGTCTGGAGGACCTTAAAGCTGTCAACAATTTTCTTGCTGAAGAAATGTATAAATTATTGTAAGTCGTGTGAGTCTATGTTCACAGGAACGTAATAAAATCGACGCGGGATTTTTTTGCGCACTGCATTTTCGACTCTAGGTGATTGCAGCGCGAGTGCTTCTCAGTGTGTCGAAAATACACAGTGTTCGATTTTCAACCTTCGGCGCCAAGCAGTGCGATGAAAATCCGATGGGCGAAACGTCCCGCCAAGATTTTATTACGTGGGCTAAGTAAAAAAAAATATATACCGGTTGGTAAAAAACATCTACATATGACCTGTTACAATGGTTCCGTACATGATTCTGAAACCCTCTGCGTTGAAATTTTTCCTGGATTTAAAAAAAAATGGTCTACCATTTTGACCGCCAAGGTTTTGCAGTTTTCTATGAACAAGATGGTTTATTGTTTAATAATCAAGGAAACGAAATTTCTCCGATTCTAGAAACATATGCTGAATTCATGGTTTGTCTGATTATTAAGAAAACAGATCCCAAATAAATCGGGATATGGGTAGGAGAATAGATGATGTTCAGAGCATTATGGAGCTAAAATGCTACAAGCTATTATAATCGTAGCAACAGATGTTCTGTACAAGTCATGTTACACGTGACTTTTTCATCTGTTCCCATCACACTCACCTGGCTTAACATTGTAACTGACATTCGATTTAGACTGCCAACCCACTCCTGGGAAAATAACGTTATATGAAATTGTTTATCCTATAAAAATAGGATATTGGAGTCTGAGTCTGAAGAGACCTTTATAAAAGGATATTTATAAAATTAAACTAGATGGAGTCGACATTCCCTGTCTACTACCTTAGTACTCCCGAAAAAATGGCAAAACAAAATCAGTGGACGATGACTCTTTTAACCCTTTCACGGGCAGTACTAATTACTTAGCAAATTGTTTCGACTGCCTGAAACATTGCTATAAATTATTCCTAAAATATTGACGATGATTTTTACCTCCTACTTATCCTTCACAGTTAATAAGAGATGGCGCTAACTGTATCAAATATTGTAAAGCCACACACACACACACACACACACAGCACACACACAGCCACGCACAGCCATACACTAACGATTTTTGGCTGCATTTAAAAAAACCGGCCAAGTGCGAGTCGGACTCGCGCACCGAGGGTTCCGTACAAATCTGTAGGTATTCACGGCTTAAAAATATATATTTTTTTAAATTTTTATATTTCAGTTGATTGAATGTAAGGTAAATTGCGGTTTACGATTTATGACGTTTAAAAAAATAACTACTCACTCGATCTCGTTCAAACCAATTTTCGGTGGTAGTTTATATGGTAAGGGTGGGCAGGTGGGTGGGTGGGTGGGTGGTGGTGGTGGTGGTATGGTGGTGGAGTATGTACGACTGAAAACGAACTACACTTTGAGGGTCGAGAAGTTGGAATCGCGCCACAACACGAATTTCAAGTCATTCGTGGTGCGAGTTCCAACACTTCAAATCGAGACCTACCTCAAGGCAGAGTTTTGGCCGAAGGGTGTCGTGTATCGGCGATTCCGCGGAAGGCTACGCGACACCTCGCAGCGCAACACGACGACGCCGTCACTTCGTGTACAATAGTTTTTTCATTGTTTTTATTTGTATGTATGTTAGTCTGTAAGGTATTTATGTTATGGGTCTTTGTAGCCCGAAATAAATTGAATTGATTTGATTTGATTTTGATATATTTTTTTTTAGTTTTATCATTCTCTTCTTTTAGAAGTTACGGGGGGGGGGGGGGGGGACACATTTTACAACTTTGGAAGTGTCTCTCGCGCAAACTATTCAGTTTAGAAAAAATTGATAATAGAAACCTCATTACCATTTTTGAAGACCTATTCATAGATACCCCACACGTATGGGTTTGATAAAAAAAAAATTTTTGAGTTTCAGTTCTATGTATGGGGAACCCCAAAATTTACTGTTTTTTTTCTATTTTAGTCTGAAAATCTTAAGGCGGTTCACAGAATACATCTACTTACCAAGGTTCAACAGCATAGCTCTTATAGTTTCGGAAAAAAGTGGCTGTGACATACGGACGGACGGACAGACAGACAGACAGACAGACATGACGAATCTATAAGGGTTCCGTTTTTTGCCATTTGGCAACGGAACCCTAAAAACGCACTTGGCAAATATTTTGCTAATGTTCGCGAAAGGGTTAAAGTCCAGACATAATTTTGATCAGATCAAGTAGGTAAGAACATAATTGTTTAAATAAAATACATAAAATTTTAGTAAAAACCACGTTACATTACATGATGCCGTGTTTTCTTTAAAAAAGTTACTAAGTAGGTATTTCATTGATAGACAAGAGAGCACAAACTGAAGCATTATATCTTCTGATGAAGGATTGCCACTAACTACCTTACGTCAACATAGGTAACTTAACATTTCAGATACTAATCGACATTGTCCTCACACCATGTAGATTAGTATCTGAAATAGACTCTTGAGAATTGGACCACATAGATTTGAGTGGACCTGTCTAGTGGAGTAAGCATTTGTCAGTTATCGTTTAGATAGAATCAGACGTAATGATAAGATGCTTTACATAGAAACAAGTGAAAAGCTTCGTAAGGCATTAACATGCAAACAACGTAGGTGTAATATCCCTGTTTATTGATGACGATGTTACATTTACAATATACATGAAAGAGAGTAGACAATGTGCTTACTCGGGCCATGAAAGGTTCTAAATAAATTGAATGAACATCAAAATACGTTACAAAATTGAATTTCCATGTGAAAAGAGGGGTTCGGAATGTGAAATAACATAACCGCAAAGTTGGTTTGCCGCATCGCTGAAACATTTTAGTCAGATTTGCTTCTAGGTTTTCCAAAGGTTCAGGCAACGGCGTCACACCGACTAAAAACTAGATCATGGTTCCAAGTAAAATCTATAATGTTTATTCAAAAGTCGAGAGAATGATAGTATTCGCACTAACAAATGATTTTGAAAGGAGGAAGCACTTTGCCTCTTGCCAAGAAGTGAGAATCATAAATGGCTAATGGACTTAATGGCTTATAAAACATCGACTTGTTTAACACTATATCATAACATTGCACCTATAATCCCCGATAGCTCAGGCAGAAGTGTATCTAAATACACACGTTCCAACAGATATGTTTAAGTGCCATGTAATATGAGGTGAGCCTTTTCCATCAGCCCAACACAAATCTAGACTGCGGGCTGGTACTGATAAATCCGTTATGGTAAAAACCCAATAACATTTTGCCCGACGTGGGAATCAAACCCAAGACTTCATGCTCTGTTGTAGCGCTTGTGACAACTAGACGAATGAGGCAGTAATACTATACAGCTGTGTAATAGACTAATTACCTCCAAAGCCCGCTCCATTGTACCTCAATTTACTTGCTTTCAGCAAACATCATTAAGTCGCCCAATATACCTATTAGGGAAAGGTAAACTCGTTTAAACCTTAATGGGCACCGGGGCTCGGCGAACCATTACACCTATCAGTGCAGAGGTGATTGTCCTAATCATTGGGCCTAGGCCTAACCAGCAATCAGGGGGGATACATGATTCCGGAGGGGAACATGGCGCTTGGCGCCTACTAAATTGTTTTTGGCAGCGCATAGTTGAAAGACTTGTGGCTAGGTAATAATATCCGCACGGGTTGATCGATCAGGTTAAGCGACGCTAGCCGCAGTTTGTCCGTGGATCTAATGTATGAAAGGATGGTCACCCACCATCCTTTCATACGAAGAGCCCTCCGGGACTCGGAAAGGAAGCCTTAGTCCCGGTTGACATTCATGGACCTTTGTCAGTCGTTACGGGTCGACTGAAGCCCGAAAGTATGGCAACCAGTCCTACTAAGGGGTATTGTGTTTCCCAGAGTTTGTGGAGGTCTGATAGGCAGTCACTCCATGTAAAATACCGGTAATCAGCTACATCCCGTGACACTGGAAGTCGACCTCAACATACTTGGGGAGAGCTTGAGAGATTAGAGTTCAATGAAGGATGCTACAAGTAGGTGGTATTTCATATTTTGAAATACATAGACGGTAGTTAGCTTTGCAGCGGATTGGTAAGTCATGATATTACTTGAAAATATTTTGGGAAAAGAAAACCCATCGTGCGTCTCAAAGAAAGTACCAAGATGGTACATTATTTGACGGTTCAGGGATTTGTAAGAGGCCTATGGACCTGGAAGACCCTGCAGGATGTTTCTCGTTTCACAAGCGATAACAGTAGATCTGGACATCGGTCGGCAGATTTACTGATGAAACACTCCAACCGGTAATCAGAAAACATGTTCACATCACCACAGCTATAATTCTGCTAGGGACGTCAATCAGTGTTGGACGTGATCTCGTTAGCATATTGATTAATTACTCGTCAATTTTAAGGTTTTATTCCGTATAGATGGAAATGTTTTTCAGTAAGCTGTTAATTGCTTTTACTGGTTCAATGGGCAACTGCGTAACAATATCAGGCTTTTTTATCATTTCGTATATGTATGACAGAGAGTCTATTTGTATTAAAATAAAATTGTTCAATTAAAACATCGAAACTAGAAACGCTTTTGAATCACATACATACGGAAAATGATTCTGATTTTATTTATTACTAGCTTTTGCCAGCGGCTTCGCCCGCGTGGAGGTCGGAAATTATCCCGCAGGAACATACTACCGGAATAAAAGTACCCTATGTGTTACTCCAGGTTATAAACTATCTGTGTGCCAAATTTCATCTAAATTGGGTCAGTAGTTTTTGCGTGAAAGAGGAACAAACATCCATACGTCCATACATACAAACTTACGCGTTTATAATATTAGTAGGATAATTATAAGTGGGACTTTTGAACAACCCCTTTGTGTATATGCAAAATGCACTGATAGTGAGTACCTACTGTAGGTACATAGGTGCATTTCATCTCCAAAGCCCGGACGCCTTTTGAAGGTTCATCCCGATAGCAAAAAAAAAAGAGTACAGTTGAAAATGATCTACACAACTATGACTATGACTAGTGGCTGTACAAACCTACTTACATTTATAAATTAATTTATGTGTTGTATTTTTATACAACACATAAATTAAGTCACAGTCAGACAATTAAATCACAGTCTGTTGTTAACTCATAAATCTGTCGATGACGCGAAATCTAAGCCCCATAAGTACTGATAGTTGCAGTGATATAACTCCATGTTATTTTTATGACGATAGCTTACATTGACGTCAATCCAGGCTTACTAGTATACTTGGTGCAAATGTTAAGCTCTTTCACATAGACAGACGGATAATCGCAGCGATTATATAGGTAAGAAGAATCGAACTTTAGTTTTTTTTTGTTCGACTTCACATAGACATTTGCTAATTCGAAGCAATTATAAGAATAGAAGTTTCGACTTGAGCTTATTTTTGACTGCTTCGTTGATCTAGTAGTCGCAAGCGCTACTGCTGAGTATGAGGTCTTGGGTTCGTTTCCCGAATCGGATAGTGTTAGTGGATTTTTCCATTAGGAATTTGTCAGTAGCAGCTCGGAGTCTCGATTTGTGCCGATTTTGATATCATTAGGCAGATTAGGTCCCCTGATATTGGATACCTAGACTTAACGGGCGAAATGTGGGTGTATTTACTATAAGTACATCTCTGCCAAGCCTTTCAATACAAGCGTGATGCTATAGTGTTACGTTAAATACCTTAGGAGCGAATGCTTTTAGCACTGTATATGAGATCATGAAATAATGACAACGTACCTACATATTAATGACAGTTTGAATTTTCCCTAAGTTTATTTTTATATCCTTTAATTTACTACCAACAACCTACCTTTATTGACTATTAACGTTACGCTACCTTTCATAATTTATTCTCCCTGTTCCCATTA
The DNA here is from genome assembly GCA_932294355.1 of Aporophyla lueneburgensis. Taxonomy (NCBI): domain Eukaryota; kingdom Metazoa; phylum Arthropoda; class Insecta; order Lepidoptera; family Noctuidae; genus Aporophyla; species Aporophyla lueneburgensis. Next base: position 6,171,679 of record OW028739.1, on the reverse strand, counting down.
CCAAGCATTTTTCGGATAAAGCTGATAACGATTCGGTTAGAAACAGACAATAAGCTTTTATCAGCCACTTTCACCATCTGGATCCTCACAATCTCGACAAGATAAGCATTTGTCAAGATCAATTGACATAACAAGTTGTCGAAATTGAATTGCTGACATCAGATACAACCGCACATTTTGTTGCATTGGCCATTACATGCCCTTCCAGGGTCGCGAGATTTGTTCGAAAGAGTGACCGTGGCCCTGGCATATAGGCAACTGAAGGAACATGGGTGGGTTTTAGTCAGTAAAAGTCTGACACGCCCTCCCGCTCCCGGGAGACGTCTTTATATGAATTTCCATCCACCACAAAAAAAAAACCCATGCCAGGATGAACGACGCATTCGTCGACACGCCTCAGTGGTTGGAAGATCAACGATCTCCGCAGATTGATCAACTCTGAGCTGATGTCAATGATTTAATTATTGATACATTGCATGCAGAGGTAGTGCAGAAACAGCTGTTGTTGTTGAGAGAAATTGTCGCTTGAATGTGTCCATCAGAGATTATAGCATAGAGATAGGACATGGGAAAATGTCCCTGGGAGAAGATCAGAATATGAATGGTGTGAGAATCTGTAAGCAGGCACTGCAGAATCGTTTCTTATGGCGATGATTAGGGATGGCCTTTTTTTGTGGATGGGAAATCTTCAAATAACGTCTCCCGCTGTGGGCGGAGCGGGAGGGCGTGTTAGACTTTTGCTGACTCAAACCCCGGGTGGGTGTTCCTTCAGTTGCCTTATGCCAGGGCTACGGTATCTCTTTCGAACAAATATCGCGACCCTGGCAGATTAGGGATGGCCGGAGTTCAGAAGTGGACGTCTTTCGGCAGAGATCGTTGTCATCGCATCTTCGTTGCATTTTTCTGTGTGAATGAAGATTGATATTGGTAATGATTCATAGCGATGCTCTTGTGTTTTAGTTGATTCAAGCTCCAAAATGTTAACCAAACCCACAAATATCCATGACAGTTATCGATATGGTTACCCTTAATCCTGAACCACTGACCACAGACTGAGTTGAGCTTTCCATATCAAATTCCGAATCTTTGTATAACCACAAGTAGTTAAGTTCAATCAATCGCATCAAGTTTAGACTACTAACAGACCTTTACTTAGGAAAAGGCTGCACTGATCGTACACCCACTTATCTAAGTTAACTTCACAGTATCTTATCTCACTTAATTCTCAGCTCTAAGCGGACACTGTAGTTGTATAATAGTTTATAAATAAACATTAAACAAGTGACTTAGAGCGGGCGTGAGCGAGCAGTGAGAAGAGCATTGACCTGCACGAGACACTGCACAAAATTATCTTAGCAGTAACTAAGCACGGAGTTAATAGACACTCACTGAACGGAATAAAGAGATAAAATGGCTGAAAATGTGGAAAAAATTGGTACATTTTTTGTTAAGTTCTTTTATATTTCTGTTGCTGTTACTGACCTGAAGTAAACGTTTCTGGTGACTAACTTTACATTCGACATTTAAACTAGATTTATCTTACAATACAGGAGAATAGACAATCATAGCGACTTAATTTGCAACGTAATGAAGGAATCAGTATAGAACAGTGATGCCTTCTAGTTTTAAAGGCCAGGTCTTGAGGTCATGCTTTGTAGAGCTTGAAGTGAGACCGACGTATGCGCATTGGTTACGCCGTAATTCATTCTCGAGCACTGACTTGGTGATTTACTAAGTTTTGAAATTGCCTCTAAGAATGATGATACTAAAATGTATCGGTGGTATCAGCCCTGACATTCGAATTGTAGGTTGTGATTTCATCACCCTTGCTCTCAAAACGGTGAAGAAAACGGTCGTGAGGAAACCGGTATGTCCGTGAACCAAATATTCAAAGACATGGAAGAGAGGAGACCTATGGCCGACCAGTAGGAACATGATAGGCTGATTGTGATGTCGTATGACTCTCATAAACCTTTCAAACCATTCACTTTTTTTACTTTTTATCACAAGAAAGGAATTAAGGTTGAAAAGTAAGGATGGGCTGAACGTGGTTTAAATTAAATACGAAAGTTCCGCCGAAATTCGGTTATTTTGGCCAGGAAATGTAAATGATAACGCAGAAATTTTGGTGTTTTTGCTGTCCTCGGTAAATTTTAAATATCAGTAACAATAAGGTTTCATTTAAAACTTTTATATTTTAGTAAGCAGTAATTAATAGCGATAATTTTTTCTATGTTTAGAAGTGAAAATTCTGATAATGCTTATACATTTTATTGTTAAGTAAGAACTTACGAACAGTAAATTAATGCTTATAATTTTAATTTACGAGTTTAACTTAACTATTTTAGTGAAAATAGTTACGTTATTGATGATGTTCTTCTATAGAATGCTCAGCATTTGAATCGGTTAAATCGAATGTGAAACGAATTTCGGTCCGTCCCTATTGAAAACACATACAATATCGAGCCGGATATTAATTAAACACTATCTTAGCGGCTCAATCTAGACTATCAAATAAATAGAGCCTATTCTACAAAGACGTGTTATGTAAATGAAAATAAAACCAATCCACTTGATAAAACTATGACAATCGCTTCATATAACCTGTCTGAAGTGCACTTATCAGTCGACGTAAGTGCGAAGCCTTTCACACTAATCTATCATTACGCTGACTCACACGTTCCGTGGGTGCAGACAGGTGACTCCAAGCGAGCCAAGGTCAGGTCATCTAATACGAGTCATTTATTATGTATCGGCTTCGATTCTAATGGTGCTGCAGATATCGACTGGCTTGTATAGAAAAGTTTGAGTGCTATGCAGCAAACGCTCTTGATACGATACTGCCAATTAGTTGATCGATTTCATTATGATTTGATTTCAAATGATTGTTTATGTGATACGTTTTTTATTATGTATTTATTAGTTTATTAGTGTGTAAGAATATTTTGTGTAATATTTTTTTACCATCATAAGTATATATTTCCCCAAGTACGTTTGAGCCGGAATTGGGTGTGAACAGATGTGGCACATTGCAACTTCTGACAGCTTTACTTTGTGTAAATTATTTCATCACTACTGCTCGCAAAACGACGAAAGAAAACATCATGAGGGGTTTCTTCACGATGTTTGCCTTCGCCGTTTAGGTTAGGTTACTGTATTATTAGAGCATAACCTAGGCATCAAAAGTAGTGGTGTCCCAGTCGTAGTGGCTCTGACTGGCGAGTTTATAGGTCGTGGTTTCATCACCACTGTTCTCTAAATGATGAGGAAAATATCGTGAGGAAACTGGCATGTCCTAGACTAAAAAAATCGAAGACATCACGTGACAACCATTTACCCGCATCGGGCCTGTGTGGTAGAATATAGCCCTCCCACTCTCATAAAGAGTAGGCCTATTTTCCTGCAGCGGGAACAGTATAGGCTGATTGTGTATTCATTAATAAATCATTCATACTCTTCACAGTAATATTGTTTCACCGCACCACGTTCAACATCCAGGCCACGGGTACCAAGGTCGAAGCTGTTAGCGAAAATATAGAGTAAAGGTAATTTATTGGTTTTACCTTTTATTTATACCGGTATCGGCTTACAGACGGTAATAGGTATCGACCTGTGTGTGGGTGTTCATTTAGTTGATGCGGTAACTGTGGTCTTTTAATGGTTTAGGTGTAAAGGTCATTGCTTTCATTGAATTAATTGTTGTTGGTAAAAAAGGGTTGGCCTTGGAATTGCTTTAACTTACGTGATTGCGGATCTATTTAAAAGCTATAAATTTACTACCATGCCTTCAATAGTCCGGGCTAAGACATTGTTTTCTCTTTTCCTTTTTGCGTAAAGCGACTATGAAGTTTGAAAATTAAAACTGCTTATTCGCTGATTTCGCTCTATTATTAATGTTATTCAATAGCGTGCACCTAATTACGTTATTAGGTATTCTTATTTTTGAGAACGATATATGTATGTCGTCTGTTTGGACAGGTCAACTCAAAGCACCAATGGCTCTTTTTTCGAGAACAAACAAAAGAATGGGTCTTCATTGTTAGCCTCGCATTAAATCCTCATAATATAATGTTTGGATGTTAAAAGAGACCATGACTTATGAGTTCGTTTCAGCATGTCTTCTTAGGGATCAGTCAACTAGGAAATGTCAGTGCCACCAAGTTTTAAAATTTTGATCAACAAGATATTAACGTGTAAAAGTGTCTTAAAATATAGGTTCTTACTAAGTAAACGTTACATTTCATTTTTCAATATCTAAATCTTCACATTGTGTTTCACTAAACTTTGGAACTATTCCAAATGTAGCATATTCAAATACTTAGCTAACTTGTTTGCCAACATGACGCCTTCGCGTTGTCTCCATTATCCCCAGATAATGTTCTACAATGGGACGCCCTAGGAGAACATATTACCTTATTGGTGATGTTCTTCAGAAGGGTCAGGTGCGTAGTACTAGTAACCGGCGTGCGTGTATGACCAGATGTATAAATTCAAACGACGCAAAAGGGGTATGAGAGGATCGTAGCAGGTGGCGTTCTGTAGTTTCTGCCTACCCCCATGGGAAAAAGGCGTGATTTTATGTATGTATGTAATGTTCTACAATGTAATGTATAATGTTCCGTGTGGTGCCGGACGTAAAGAATAGCACCTTCCTATTTCTTCCCGTGGGTGTCGTAAGAGGCGACTTAGGGACTTACAAGAGAATAGGCATTTTACCACCATACTGCGATGGCCAACCGGCCTGCCAAGCGTGCCGATTATGGCAAACACCCCCCAAATTGGGGAAGGCCTATGTCCAACAGTGGACGTCATTCGGCTGAAATGGTGATGATGATGTTCTACACACTATTGCTAATATTCTCTCTATATTGAATCATTGGAGTGGAAAAAAGTTATTGCTAACATTAATCATTCTTTCGTAAGCCGTTCCCACAGTAATGTCAATGCATGACCGCTAAGCAATGTCTTGAAATGATACTTTAATTAGATCTGCTTCTTTGATTGACATTCTTTCTTCATGAGTTGTGCAGAATTTTTAGACTCTGTGTTTCTACTGGGGCTTCAAATCACTAGTGAATCTACACCTTACTTTGATATTATATTGTCTGCCTGAAATGCCCTTTCTCTTTTTTTTGTGAGTGGGAAATCATCAAATGACGTCTCTCGCTCTGAGCGGAGCGGGAGGGCGTGTCAGACTTATACTGACTAAAACCCACCCCTGTTCCTTCAGTTGCCTGTATGCCAGGGCCACGGTAACTCTTTCGAACAAATCTCGCGACCCTGGCAGGTGCCTGAAATGCCTTGCGTTAAGGTTTTTAATGGAAAAATGGGTTTGATTTGTCCATCGGAATTGTTAAATGAAGGATAAAGACACTATTCCAGAGAAGCCAAATTAATCCTTTCGAATAATTGTTTGTTTAAGATGCCAGTTCTCATCTACTCCAATACATAAAGAACAATTTAAACACAGTCACGACTCACGATTAATTGTGTAAGTGAATCCATGGAGCTTACAAACCAACCTTTTATAATATTTGTGTCTGTGGGGATTGATACTCTTGAATACAGGCTGGCTGTAGCATTTGAAAATCGAATGTATTCAAGGAACATGGAACGTCGAGGAAAACAATATGGCGGCGTTGCTTATCATACACACGTCACTGAAATTGTTGTGGGCTTTGTGGTATTGGTATTATATTGGGATTTTCATAACAGCATATATTATCATCTTCGTCATACTGCACAGGACTTCCTTCCTTTGCTGGCTGTAATCATGTCTAGTTTTCAAACTCCAAACGCTCCTGATTCCTTATTAATATGCGTGTGCAGTGTTACATCTCCAGTAGATAAACATAGACTAGCATATGCATCAGTAGACGCAGTTGCCAGGGACTAGTTTGTTTGGTGACTCAACTTAGCACTTAGGATGTGGCACGGCTAACGATAACGGTGTTGGAAAGTTTAATTTCATTAGACTGTGGGTTTAGATAAAGTTTGCACGTTGAGGTCTCGTTAACATTAACAGACTTAAGTAGTAAGGACGGTTGGTGAATTACTACGAATATATTTCTGCCGCATCCTTGTCATTAACTTTAACTTAAAACCTTACGAATAGCTGTGGGTTCTCTGTCATACAGTTTATCACGAAACTGCTTTTTACAAGTACATGTGTTTTTTTTTGCTTTATGAAATATCACATTTGATGATACTTTATTCAAATTACAATCTAGTCTTTTAGCTAATAAGAAACTGAAATAAAACGTAAACTGCTAAGTAACTATAAAACTAAGAAATCTTCTAATAACATCTTTCTTATACATTATAAGTTAGGCGGAAAACACTTGATTCACGTGTTCTTTATAAATGTTAGCACTTTCACTACAGTGAGTTCACGTACACTGCACTAAACTAACTCAAAGAGTCTTCGCGCTAATTCAGTGTTGGCAAGTACAGGTAGATAAAGTATATGCGTTAACCAGAATTCAAAGATCAATATAGTGTCTTGCTAACTACAATACAGACATCGTCCTAATCTCCTAGCGTTCACCTTGGGAGAGGAAATTAAAAACGTTAAAATTTACATTTACATGAAGAAAATGCGAGTTATCTTCAGCCAGCATTTTATAAACAAGACCGTTATTCATTATTCAACAATAAAGGACCTTTTTCAGATAGCGAAGCGGCTGTGAGAGACTTCGGAGTGCGGCTTTTAAAGTAAGTACTAGAGGGACAGAGGGTGTCAGAAGGGCTAATGGTTCTTTGTGTACGTGGATGTAAGGTTGCTAAGCTGTTGAGTGGTGTATTATGGTCGTCATATACCTAGGGATGATTATACGAATGGATGTGATAGAATTTGTCAAAATTGGGAACCTTTATATTGAATGGCCATTTAAAGGTCTCGTCAAGAGTCGTTGCTCGGTTTCTAGAAAATGCTCTGAAAATGGCGAAACATTTTACTATAAATTTAAATTTCCAAAGAAAATATAACGAATAAAATGAGTGGGTTACAGCCTACAGGTATTTAGCTTATCTTTTCAATATAAATTGCGTTGGTGTTCTCTCTCAAACAAAACTGGTATTATACTTTGTACACGCGTAACTGAGTGGGTTTTATTGGTTAACTAGCTTCTGCCCGCGACTTCGTCCGCGTTAAATTTCTTGTTCCCCTAACCCTTTCCGTCGCGTCGAATCGCCTACCCGTGCGATTTTCCCCCTTTTTGCAACATATTTCATTACTGCTCCGCTCCTTTTGGTTATAGCGTGACGTTATATAGCCTTTCTCGATAAATAGGCTACCCAAAACAAAAATATTTTTTCAATTCAGACCAGAAGTTCCTGAGATTAGCGCGTTCAATCAATCAAACAAACACACAAACTCTTCAGCTTTATAATATTAGTATATATTTTACTGCCTCATGGTCGCAAACACTACTGCTGATCAAGAGGTCTTGAGATCATTACCAGGTCGGGCAAAGTGTTACTGGGTTTCCGTACTGGAATTTCTCAGTAGCAGCCCGGATTCCGGATTTGTGCTCGGTTGATGGCAGCAGGCTGGCCACCTATTACCTGGGATTTAAACATAACTGGTGAAATGCGGGTGTTCTATAAGTACCTACAACTCTGCCCACACTTTCGGGGAAAGAAAGCGTGATGTTATATCATGTTTTATTTATTGTTACAAAGGATCATTTTCATACAAATTGCGTTGGTGTTCCCTTTCAAAGATAGTCCCTCTGTAATTCTCAAAGAAATTGATTGTTGCCAGGAAAGAGACGACACAAATCTCTCTATCATTATTTTTTATTAAAGACACAATTTAGTGTAGGGTAAAAGAAAACTAGTTGGAAAGCAGACGAGGATTTATTGTTAAACTGTGCTACAGTTTCAAAGGAAAACTTGTACTGAACAACTTATAATTGAGTTGTGTCGAATGAAAAATAACTTTCGAAAGGACAACATAACTATTTGTAGAGCTTTGAGTCCTTAATTGACTCTAGAAGAGTAGCGAGTTATTGTGTACATAAATAGTGACATAATGTAGGTAGTTTTCTCCTTTTCGTGAGAATTTTCCTTCAATAATATCGGGACGAACAGACTATTGAAAATGATCTAAGCAACTATGAAAATTAAATATTAACTAAATTCTACCAGGAATGTTTCAATATGAAGAGAAAAGAACTTTATCCAATCGAGATAAAGTTTAATTTTCTTAGTAATTGAGATCATTTTGAACAGTCAGCGTCCAAAATATCGAATCATATGAAACTTCGAAGACATGCAGTCTGTTGCTAAGCAAGATGCTACACAAAGCACTGGTCTAGGTAACAATAACACCCAAATACTAACTAAATAACGATATAAACAAACTATAGATCTAAATCGATCCATACATGCTGAACATGGGCCAAAACTAACACAATTCAACTGCAGAGATCCATCTTATGTAGATAAAACAACAACGCAAACATATAAAGATGATTTAACGTAACATTCACTTAATGGCAGACATGTGCATATGGTAAATTCAAATTTTAGTAATTTTTAAGTTCCACAAATCCAGACTCCAGGCTGCTACTGCAGTGAAATCCTTATGAAAAAAACCTAATTACAATTTATCCGACCCGGGTATCTAACTTACGACTTCAAGCTCAGCAGTTGTGATCATCATTTCAGCTGGATGACGTCCACTGCTGGACATAGGCATCCCCCAATGGTGGGGGGTGTGCAATAATCGTCACGTTTGGTAGGCGGGTTGGCAATCGCAGTATGGTGGTAAAATGTATAGAGAACGCTGCTGCCCATTCTCTAGCAACTTCTTTAGTTGCCTTTTACGACACCCACGGGAAGAAATGAAATGGTGCTATTCTTTACGTCCCTGTTAACCCGGAACAGCAGTTGTGATAAATTTAAACAATACCTCTGTTGGCATTCACATTCAACTAAAATTGCACGTCCAAACCAGTAATGTTTGAAGTTTCCTTATTGTCCGTGAACATAATGAATAATTGCGTATTATTGGCATCGGCGAGCCTTGACCCATTTGCTTGGAAATGGCTTGTCTTTGTTAGCAGTTCTGTTAGAGCCTTTAGTAATTATGGCATATGGTTGCTTCAACTATGAGTTGTATAGGTTTCTGAATAGCTCAAAACTGGTTTCTTTTGTAATAGTTAGAGACAGAGGCGAATAGTAGTAACCCAGATTGCGTCAGACATGTTCAAGTCTCATGTAGTAGGAGGCGAACCTATTGTCATCAACAAGGCACAGGACCTGACTTCGGTCTGCTACTGAGAAATTCTTACCAGAAAACCCTAAACCCTACTTTGTCCTTGGAGTTTCTTGTCCGTGATTCTCAATAGGTACTTTCTACGCTTTAGAATGGGCAACTAGTTTCACATACCGACTGACCGACTCCTTGACAATTCACAAGTGCCTGTAATTGAAATAAATGTTTAAGTTTTATTTTGACTTGACCTGGAGATCGAACCCAGAAATCAATGTTCACCACCTCAACAAATATGATGACAATTTTATTTGCAATGATGACTAAGAATTTTAAAACCATGTCTTATTTATAGAGTTACTAGCTTCTGCCCGCGACTTCGTCAACGTCAATTTTTTTGGAGTTCATTACTGGAATGCTAGATGCGTTGAAGTAGCTAGATTTTGAGATTTTTTGGCAAACAACTGTTTTCATATTTCGTCAAAAAAAAAATTCACAAAACGTATCCTTTGTTACTTCTAATACCTTCAAGAATATGTGTACAAAGTATCATGATGATCGGTTAAGTAGTTTTCGCGTGAAAGCGTAACAAACAAACTTATATTCACATTTATAATATTAGTAGGGATCATCTCGAAAGAAGCCCATTTCATTCCCTGAACACATTTCCGTACATATTATGTTTTGCTCTCAAGAGGTCATGTTCTGCTCTCCATGTTTTAAAACTGTTGCAAGACGGGAAGACACCAGAGAGCTCTTGTCAACTTTTCTTTATAATTCAAGCTTTAAGAAAATTCTTGTGATGAGAAAGTCTACTTTCATTGAAAAGCGGTTTCAAAATGTTTCAAGCGTCTGTAGTGTTGTCAAGTAAACTCAAAGGTTTAAAATGTAAGTTGATAGTCTATCCATAATCACATGTTTCTATAGTAACATAAATACGCCAAATTCTCGGAATGGTTAGGTAGAGGTGTACCTTAGCATGAACATAATTACGCCAGTTATGTTTTAGGGAAAGACGCCAGGGTAGACCGCGAAATTCAAATTTCCTTACGTTTTTTGCTACTTGAAGCCTATTTCAGAGTATTTCATGAAAAGGCAATTCAATGGCATTAAATGAACTCAGAGAAAAAAAATAAAATAAAAGATTTGCGGGCTACTTTGGACTTTAAGTTAATATTAGGAGTCGAGCCTATGGTCACCAACCGGGCACAAATCCAGACCAGTTTCAATCATAATGCGTAGTTTTGCGCCAGCACGAACTTCGATATTCATTGTTTACTTCGCATAACTCGACCTAAATACGATATGTAGATATTGAGTTTATCTTGCACAACTTGTATGCAAAAGTTGTCCAACTTTTCTCACATTACTTGTATCTATAAAAAGAGTTACAAGTTCTACCTGTCGCCATCTTCTGGCAATTCGCCCCGATCGAACGTTCCCTGAGCCGACAAATTAAATGAAATGGCTCCAGTGACTTGGCTATATTGGCAATAGATACTTGTAAGTGAATGTTAGTGGGACCTTGAAGTTTTGCAGACATCAATCCTGTAGCGAGACAGCTTTAGCACTTATGCTGATGAGCTGAAGGTATGTGGAAAGGGGTTGGAATATTTTAAAATAGGACTGCGTTATTTCTTCATATTAAATAAAAAGAAAGAAAATACGTTTATTTGCGGTAAACATGACGCAGAAAAAGACTAAACGCAATAAATATATTTAGAAAAACATGCGTCACATCCATGCAAAACGGCCATCGCTGAGCATAATGATGCGAACCTATGCGAGACTGAGCCAAAGACCAGACCAAATCTGTTAGGTACTATCTAGTGCTATAGTTGATTGCTGTGGAAAATGTCTCTATGAATTTATCCACAACAACGACATTATAAATTCTTAATCTGCTCCATAATATTAAACTGCAAGGAAGTAATAAAGTTTACTGGAAAGTTCAAAGTTAGGACAAGAAAAGCTGACTCTTTATTACATATTTTGTTCTATAATGTCAAAAAATATATAGCGGAAGCAACATGCAGTGAGCGGAAGTTTTGTTTGCTCCAAGTATATTACTAACTAGGAAAACAAGTCGATATAAATTTTATACTTGAATATAACAGTTAACTCATCGAATGTCGTAATTAGAGACACAATAGAAAGACAATTGCTTATGTCGAACTGTGTAACTTAAGACATTCAAAAGGTTAAAGATAAAAAAAAAAATTGTGCGTGGAGTCCCTCCGCGCGGAAAAAGTGAAACTTCGTAATGTGGAAATGAAAATAGGAAGGGGTTGAAATTGATTTTTAGTGAAATCATATTGTTTCTTTAAGACAAACTTTAATAACATTGCTTACAATTCACAATTGAACGCAACAGTGCTTTCATATCCCCTCCATGGTAATGTAAAACGTTTAACGCAACCTTGTTGGAAGTCGCATTAGAAGATTCACTTCAATAGGAAAGCGAATGAATCAGTTTTGTAGCAACTGAACATACTTGTGATTCAACAATTCGTAAACGTTTTCGTTGCTTGAAATATTGTTGTCGTGTCGTGACGATATTATCGTAGGTCACGTCCACGTTCATAGAATGATGGAGTTTACGAGCGCGTTAAAGCGTTATCTTGTACTTAAAATTAAAAGCGTCTTCATATATTTACATACATGTTACTTCTTTGTGTTATCGTGATGTTTTAACGTGTGCGTCGCGTCGGAGTGTACAAATAGTTTTTACGCCTTATTCAGCCAAATTTTCCTTTAAAGCTTAATTAAACTTATTCAAAAACAACAGCAAAGTCTTTAAAAAAATGACTATAGTAGACAGTTTATTTTCATCAATATCTTGACCTAATGAAGGGTCCATCATTGATACAAGACTAAGGGTCTGAGATGATGACTCCGTTATATTTGAAGAAGCTAAGTGGAAGCATGCGAACCTTGACCTTTGCGCACAAATCAATTATGAAGAGAATGAAGTGCCTTTCATCGGTTCAGCTGATTGAAGAGGTAGAGGCTTAGAAAAAGCTTAGTGATGTTATATTATGAAAAGAGGTGCTTTATTCCGTCAAGGTACTTTTATGATAGGTAGTCTATTCATACATTATACATAAGAGATTTTTCTTCAATTTTTAAAGTATCTAAAACATGCGCTAAGCCTTGAGAAAATATAGGAATTTATATTCGTATCAGCACTTACATCAACTCTAAAATATGTGTGTAACTGAATTATTTTTCTTGCTAGATGAACTAAAACATTAATTCCATGTGCCCGATTTACCATTGGCAATAATGACGATCTTCCATACCAACTTCCATCCCTTAATCAACCTCTTTAGTAAAAGACTTTTTTTATTTTCAAGTATCTATCGTGCAACATTTTATTCTTCTAGGTTACTGGTTTAGGCTGTCAGATGTCTGTCAATGACTTTAAAACTTTTACAGTACATATTATAATATAAGCTTACCGTGGATGGTGAGCAGCGTTGTCACCCAGAACCAATGCATCCACCAGTGTAATGTCATGACGACAGTTTGATACGACCCTCTGACTTTTCCGACCTGAAATAAAGAAAACATCCATTTTAATATTTATAATCCAAAGTATAAGTAGGATGTTACTCCTAAGTTACTACTAGCATCTTGGCGCAAAAAATGAAAAAAATAAATCACCAAAATTAGTATGAAATGGAAAACATAGAATTTATTGGATTATTTATGAGTAACAGTACCTATCCATTTACAATCACATGTTATAACCGGAATAACATCAGGAACATTCAATTTTCCTCCTTCCTCGAACTACCCAAGCATACATTTAAAATCAATAAATAAAATCATCAAACACACTCTGTACACATTTGACAATCACAAAAGGCAAAATACAGAAATTCACGTTAATTCCACATTTAGTGTTTGCAACTGAAACCGCGGATTTCAGGGAAGCGTTCGCGGAACTGGTATATGTATGGGATATATATGAGAATGGCGGCTATAACAAAGGATATTAGCCATCGGCGTTCCCGCGAATTCAGTCTCATTTAGGAAAGCAATGTGTTAAGTTGTAAGCGGTAGAGTTTTAGGCCTCAGTTTTAGTAGTCGTGAATTTCGATTTTAAACTAAGTATTTTTGACACGCGATATAACGCGGTTAAAAATCTGTCCAGCGCCCTAATCACGTAATACACTATCAATACTAATATTATAAAGCTGAAGAGTTTGTTTGTTTGATTCAACGCCCTAATCTCAGGAACTACTGGTTCGAATTGAAAAAATCTTTTTGTGTTGGGTAGCCTATTAATCGAGGAAGGCTATAGGCTATATAACATCACGCTACACCCAAGAAGAGCGGAGCAGTAATGAAAAATGTTGCAAAAACGGGGAAAATCGCACGAGTAGGCGATTCGACGCGACGGGAAGGGTCGGGGGAGCAAGAAATTTAACGCGGACGAAGTCGCGGGCAGAAGCTAGTCAATCATAATCTGAATGGTTTTGAAAAAGATTGCTAATCCATTGCTTCACGTGTCCGAAAATGTATCAGCTCTAGAACGTAAATAAAGCAATGAATGTTGTTGGACTGTCAAAATGAAAGCCATTTTTGCTGTTAGTGTGATACGCAATTACCCCTCTGTATACGTATATTGATTGTCTTGAATAACCTTTTTTTTTTTTTTGGGTGGAATCATCAAATCTCCCGCTCTAGGGTGGAGCGGAAGGGCGTGTCAGACGTTTACTGACTAAAACCCACCCATGTTCCTTCAGTTGCCCATATGCCAGGACCACGGTACCTCTTTCGAACGGATCTCACGACCCTGGCAGATCTTGAATAACCTCACTCACTTTACGAAAAGACAGACATCAAACTTACTAGCAAAACAAACAATAATTTCGAGAATTGTGCCTGTGTAAAGTTTAAATATTAGTCATTAAAGTTTCACTCGTTTTTGTAACAATTGTTACAAGTCATTATCTTAGTAATGACTACAAATTGCTTCATGTCTAACAAAAAGCGTCTCCTTAATCTCATAATTTTATTGCAACCTTGAGTCGAACAAAAAGATCGTTACGCTGCAAAAACGGATTTAGCTACTGTTTTGAAACTACGCCGAATGTTGAATACCCCGTCGCTTGTACCCGTAACTCACTGAAAGGGATTTGCACAGAACTGAGCAATTCATATTACCTGACTTTCAGCTCGTAAATTTTCGTTCATTAGAGAGAGAGAGGTACGGCATTGCCACGGTAACTTCTCGGGTTTAATTAAAATTTTATGAAAGTTATTTTTGACAATTTTTTTTGGAATAATTTAATCCTTTTGTAAAGTTTGAAAAGTGTGTTTCACCTCTTTGTATTTTTATGAAATCGTTCGTCCATTTCCTAGGGCAAGGTTACATAATTCAGTTACAAACTTTCTGACTTTTAATTTTCTTTTGCTCAACTTATTCAAACTTTCGGTGGTATTCTAATACCTGACATATTTATTTTAGCTATTAAGTTTCCTTTTTACATAAACCACGTTTATATTTTCAGTTTCTCTTAAAAACTTAACCAAAGTAACGTCTGACTACAAAATCATCCAAACTCTTACTGGATGCCACACTTTTCTCTCGTGAACATATCGTGACAAATGATCATTAGCAAAGCATAATGCTATAGCCATAGCAAGCTTCGCTACCCCCCATTTGCAGCAACAGCTCGTGAATACTCCCTCTGAAAGTTAATTGAGGGAACACGCTGGAAAATTACAGAGATGCTAGTGAAGTCACAGTGTTGTGCAATAAATAAAAGCATCAACTTTTGTATAAAGGTTTGTTAAGGAACTGGCAAAGTGACCTTTGATTCGGGGAAAATCTGCTATTGTAATTCCAGCTTTATAACTAAAGGCCCTTGGGGTATAAGCATAGTGAATTTGCCCCTGAAAGATATTGGCACGATACTTAGAGGATTTTTAGGTATTAATAAGATAATAAGATCCTGAAAGTTTCAGATCTCTAACCCATATTGTTTTTGAGAAAAGAAAAAAAATGTAAGAATCTGACAGAATAAGAAAAAAATATTTTCACAAAAACGCGTGAATCGATTGATTTGAATTTTGGATATGTTTTGGGGGCTGATAGTAGCTTCTAGGAAAAAAATTAACACTATTAAGAGATGTCAGCACTACGCTAGGACCGATGCCTGCTAGGGTCGCAAGATTTGTTCGAAAGAGATACCGTGGCTCTGGCACATGGGCAATTGAAGGAAAACGGGTGAGTTTTAGTCAGTAAAAGTCTGACACGCCCTCCCGCTCTGCCCAAGAGCGGGAAAGGTCATTTGATGATTTCCAACCCACAAAAAAAGAGGTATAGCCTTATTCAGTAACTTGGTTTTGGAGTTCACTTAGGCAGTCAGTCTACATAAAATAATGGTGCTTAGCTGCATCCGGTTAGACTGGAAGCCAACCCCAACATAGTTGGGACAGGCTAGGCAGATGGTGATGATGCGTATACATGAAGTACGCCTTATATAGCCAAGTCAAGTTGTTTATTTGAGCTGGTACCATTTTTCAGTATTTTCCATAATTATGTTTTGTTAGCCTCAAATTGGTTAGGAAATTCAGTTGATTAGGGTAAGACCGCAATTTCTTATAAAATAATTCGCTTGTCTATACAGTGAACATTGGCGCTCAAACGGTAATCATGAATATAGCTCACAATTCTAAACCCCTACCAAGGAAAATTCTCGTCGATGATTGAAAACAAAAGTCTGCTGTTTCATTGCAATACCAAAAAAAAAAAATTGCTGTTCCATACATTTTGCCCACAAAATGTATGGAACAGCAATTTTTTTTTAAATAACTGTTATAACCGAGAGGAGATGGTGATGGAATAAAGCAACCGATACAAACAAGCTCATATATTGGACTGACGCAGCAGTCATGAACGTAAAACTTAGTTGCTAGATTACCCTACTTATTTATTAATTGTAAATATTACTAAACGTGAAGCGAAAACTTTGGATCCCTTTTTACGAAAATTGGGCGGACGGAGGAGTATGAAATTTCGCACACTTATAGTTTATACAGAGAAGAAGTGACGAATGCTAATATTTTTTTAAATTATGCGTAAAAATACATTATTTTCAATAAACAACACGTTACACACACTACTATTCATTACCGTGTATTTAATACACACATGCACAAATCGAGTCTGTATTTGTTTTTGGTATTATTTGTCTATAGCCTTACTGGATGTCAAATATAATTATGGATTACGAAAGTTTATTGTTGAAATCTGTGGTCCAATCGAAAATATCTGTCTTTAATATTTTGTGTCTATAGTCATACTGAATGTCAAGTATAACCATAGGTAATAAGTTAATTTTCATTTTTTAAATTTATGGTCATATCGAGAATATTTGTCTTTAATATTATTTGTCTATAGTGTTACTGAATGTCAAATATAACCATATTATTTTTTTATTTAGTTTTAATGGATATGCATTTAGATTTATTATAACGGTCTAATGTCAACCACTAGGCGACCACTAGTTAATTGTAAATAAGTAGCTACCCACACAAAGTCGAGTCTAGAATCATATGCTGAATTCTTGAGTACAGTTTGCGCGTTGTTATCCAAGCTACCCTGTATTTACTGTATACATTTTGTAGGTTCCTAAGCCATGATAAAAAATGTTAAACATTAAATAAAAAGCCTCGTACTTGTGACACACTTTCAACCAGCGGGTAACAAGAACTCGCTAACTTTTAAAACGGCTAACGACAGTTTTTTTGTTTCAATAAAGTTTTTTCCCCGCAGTTAAAAGTTGTTGGGGAAAATTGCTATCGACTGAGGCGGCTTCATTTCAGGAACACAGTTTTACGAAAATAAATAAAAGTGAAATACGAGCAAGAAGAACAATGTAGGAGTTGATCATTTAGCCCGAAGACATGCACTGCTGCCTGCTGGACATAGATCTCGCTCAAACATAGCTAAAGCCAGTAGATGTGGCCATGCTTCGAGTTTATATACATACTCGTATATCCCTTTAATGCATGAATTTTTATTTTTAATAAATATTTGAAATCAATCGGAAAAGGAGTGTAGTAAATGGGAAAAATACAAAAAAATATGTTTTTGTAATATATATTTTTTAATTTAAAAAAAGTAAGTGATTTATTTCTATATCATCATGAACAATCGCTCCTTGAGTTCTACAAATGTACTGTCTACATAGTATATATAATATTTCAAACATAAAAATAATATCTCTAATTAAATTATAAAACATGAAAATTCATAAAACAATATTTTTTGCGTTAAAACATAAAGGAACTTTGCATTTGCTACAAGACCACTGTGTAGTGGGTTCCCTCTATCTGGCAGAAACTTGATGCTCCGAATTTTATTTGGCATAACAAACTTGGCATAATCTTATTTAAACGAATATTTGAAAGGCATAAAAAATGTTTAGCATAATCATTGTTTGGCCGAATGTTTATATGCTCGACTTTACGCTGGCATACTTTTAAGATGGAAGAATTTTATTTGGCATAATTACCTTTGGCAGACTTAAAATTCCGCATAATTTCGTTTAGCATAACAATTATTTAGAGCAATGATTATTTGGCATACTTTCACTTGGCATACTATGAAGATGGCAGAATTTCATTTAGAATAATTTTGTTAGGCATATTTTCATTTCTATTAAATTGCATTTTAACCTTAAATAAAATGAAATATTGTCTCAAAAAGTCAGTATTGTATTATGTTGTGCTACAAAAATTATTGACAGAAACGAATCGCTGCAGAACCGACTCCGCGTAGTCTTGTCTGCCCTACCCCTAGAGTGTAATTTAAGCCCGCGTAGGCGCGGAGTGGCGAGGCGGCCCGCGAGTTGAGGAGCAGGTGGTTTTGACGGTCGCCGCCGCGGCTGAGGCTGGCCGGCTTCGCCGGCCAGCAAGCCGAAGCCACGGTGGTGACCGTAAAACCATCTGCGACGATGAGCTCGCGTGGGACCGCCGGAGCCCCGCAGCGCCGAAGCCGTGACAGAAACCATGCATGCTGCATGTTGCATGCTCGCCTGCATGCTGTAAGCTTGCTTACATGCTGCATGCTTGCTTGCATGCTGCATGCTTGCTTGCATGCTTGCTTGCTGCATGATTGCTTGCATGCTGCATGCTTGTTTGCTTGCATGCTGTATGCTTGCTTGCATGCTGCATGCTTGTTTGCATGCTGCATGCTTCTTCGATATGAAATGTATGCCAAAAGATGATTCTAAGTTTAATGTTTCTGAGATATGATAGTTCTGCCTTTTAATAACTATCGATATGAAATTATGCCAAGAGACGATTCTGGCTGCGAACTTTCTGCGATATGATGGTTCTACTTTTTAATTATTATGGAATACAATTTATGCCTAAAGATGATTCTGACTTATAAAATTATGCGTTGTGAATGTATGATAAATGAGTGTATGCCAAACGATTTTCTGCGAAATGAAGTTTATGCCATCCACTGTTATGCAAAATAATATTATGACGAAAAAAGTTCTGCCATAAAGGGTGGACCCCTGTGTAGTACCCTTACAAAGTGGGATTTTACACCTCAATTTATTTGAAAATATAGGCCAGTGACCAACGCCGTCTTTTCGCACATCTAATTGCGGCAAAGGATGAGATGACCCTCTAGGTTTCTTAATCTGTAAACTTTGCTCTAATGAACCATTACTAGGCTAGGCAGGCCTCTCTTATTGCCGCTATGAGATCCCACATTGCAAAGAGCATCAGCCAAATCATTGCGGAACTGACCAAGATGGTAGTTGTTTGCTTGGGATGCCCTTTGCACTGAGGTTTTTTTTTATAAGTATCCACGAATTTATCACGGCAAGGTCCAATAGATGATAGAATAGGCGTAGGTACCATTTGCGGCTTTTGACTCTGATACGATAGCGACCTAAGTAGCTATCCATCAAGTCCACTCCTCACATGTGCATATTATACTCTTCTACAATTTTTGGACAAGAGATATTGATCTTTTACTTTAGTCGCTTATCATATCGACAGATATTGCCCACGGGTTGTGACCCAATATAAGTAGACAACAAAGTAACAATCTTGTTGTCTTTCCACACCGTCGCTGAAAAGTCAACACCATTATGGTGAGAAATTCTTTCCTCATAAGTTCCCCTAGGAATAGTCGTCTTCATAAGATCCTTCTTGTCCGAGAGTCTACAATTAGGCAATCTATTCTATTGTAAAGTTCCGACACAATGGATTCCTTGTTTTGATAAATAGTATGCCAGGGGCAAAGATGTGTAAAAATTATCGAAAAACACTATATGATTCCTCATTCTTGGTATCACTCTGACTAATCGTAAGACGACATTACTGGTGACTCCCAAATCTGGCTCATCTGTTAGTCTATTTCTTGTGTCTTCTTGTCCCGAGTACACTTCGAAACAGTAGGCGTATCCCATGAGACTACATAAAACAAATAGCTTGTAGCCCCACTTATGGGGCTTATTTGGCAAGTATTGTTCTAGGAAATGTCCTATTTTAGTGGAACACATTTGTTCGTCTATTGAGAGGCGTTGTTCTATAGGAATAGATGAAAAAGTTTCATTCAGGTGGTCTATTACAGGTCTGATCTTGGGTAAGCGATCGTGATTTGGATGATCTCTCGGAAGATGTTCTTCATTGTTATTGAAGTGTAACATACTTCTTATGACCTCAAAACGATTCACCGGCATAGCGTTCTTTATAAGTTCGTAACCAAATTTTTCGTGCCAACAAGAACGCACACTAGGGAAATGTTGAACCGACATATATAATAAAATACCAATGAATTTTTGTAATTCGCAAACAGTTATTACGAACGAACTCGATGGGTTTGTTTGAATGGCATAGAGATTAGTTTCATCTACAATTTTTTGGAGAAAATCAGGAGTAAAATAATGGTGGAAACATCTATAAGGCGTATCTAGATTGGCTATATTCGGATCTAATGGGCTGGGTTCGTGGGATACTTGAGAGGCATTATAGGTCAAGCAATTTTTTTTCCAGATAAGGCTACGTCTATCAAATAAATTGACTGGGTTCTGTTGAGCTACATCCGGAACAGATGGCTCAGGATTATCTTCAACAAGAGGTGGGTCACTATCTGCACCAAGTTCGTGTTCAGTGGTTTCTTGTTCACCTATCGTGTCACCTTCTTCCGTCAAATCTTGCATAATTTCTCTAGAGCTCGTGTAAAATTGATCCTCGTCATCATTCTCGTTCTCTAACCCATCATCAGAAACGTTGCCGTCTTCTAAAGCAGCTAAGAGTTGTTCTTTATCCTTATTTTGTAATGACCGAGACATTCTGTGAAAATATAAACGTCAACTGGTCAGAAATTGATGTGCAAAATAATTTAGCCACATTGTAATTATATAATTATTAAAACAACCATACAATTACATAAAATACTAAAAAATGTGAACAGCAAAAATAAAAATCTTTCACAAATAACATTAGCATTAGTGAACAATATTAGAACCGATTTTGCATATTGATGTATTTTTACATCACAAAAAAAGGTACATTTTTCTTGCATAAATTTATCAATATAAACAAAACTGTAAATACTATTTGTTACTCTTACCTTGTTTCTATCCGAAAACATTTTTTTTTTGTATATTTTTCAAACTTTAATGTAAAATAATCGTAATTTATAACATCTGCCGAAATGAAGTTGTACTCAGGTTGCGCGCCAACAATGAAAATTGTCACAGATAAAAAAAATAAACTGTCAAACATTTGAAAAGCGTTCGTAAACGATAAAATCGATTTGGTAAAATTAAAATTAAAAAAAAAAACCGGCCAAGTGCGAGTCGGACTCGCGCACCGAGGGTTCCGTACAAACCTGTAGGTATTTTCGGTTTAAAAATATATATATTTTTTAATTTTTATATTTCAGTTGATTGAATGCAAGGTAAATTGCGGTTTACGATATATGACGTTTTAAAAAAAAACTACTCACTCGATCTCGTTCAAACCAATTTTCGTTGGTAGTTTTCATGGTAATGTACATCATATATTTTTTTTAGTTTTGTCATTCTCTTATTTTAGAAGTTACGGGGGGGGGGGGGACACACATTTTACCACTTTGGAAGTGTCTCTCGCGCAAACTATTATATTATAGTTTAGAAAAAAATGATAATAGAAACCTCATTACCATTTTTGAAGACCGATTCATAGATACCCCACACGTATGGGTTTGATGAAAAAAAACATTTTTGAGTTTCAGTTCTATGTATGGGGAACCCCAAAATTTATTGTTGTTTTTCTATTTTAGTGTGAAAATCTTAATTCGGTTCACAGAATACACCTACTTACCAAGTTTCAACAGCATAGCTCTTATAATTTCGGAATAAAATGGCTGTGACATACGGACGGACAGACAGACAGACAGACAGACAGACAGACAGACATGACGAATCTATAAGGGTTCCGTTTTTTGCCATTTGGCAACGGAACCCTAAAAACATACAAAAGATGGCTACGTAAAGAGATATGAGGTTTTAAACATGCGATGTAGATTTACATCACTATGCATTTAAGGGATATATTATTTTCCAAACTGCACTAGTAACCGGCGTGCGTGTAGGACCAGGTGTATGGACTTCAACGAGGCAAAAGGAGTATCTAAGTATCGTAGCAGGTGGCATTATGTAGTTTCTGCCTACCCCCACGGGAAAAAGGCATGATTTTATGTATGTGTATGTACACCAAACTGAATGCAAACAAACTATGTTTTTAAATCAATAAGAGGCTTGTCTCAAAATTACTTACCGATAAATGGCCTTGTCACTATGCTCAAAATTTCTGGCACGGTACGTTGTAGACATTATACTTCAAGATTCATGATTGACCTCTGAGTTTGTTTCGGCCTTTCTTCTCAGAGTAGTCAGATAGGAAACGCCGACCTCATCTAGTTTTAAGAAATATGACTGACGTGTAAAAGTGTTTGTACAAACCTACTTGCAAAAGTAAAGTCATTTATCATTTATCATGGGTGTTTGTTTGTTTAGCCATGGAAATAAACTGTCTAATGTCTAGAATGCTTTAGTTTTTCGAACTAACGTACAGCAAATATGTAGATAAATACATAGTCTGTTTAGATTCAAGAGTAGGTATCCGTAAAATATTCTCCTTAGTTAACTTTTACGGCACTCCCAAAAAGATAAGCCTTTGATTTAGTAT
The DNA here is from genome assembly GCA_932294355.1 of Aporophyla lueneburgensis. Taxonomy (NCBI): domain Eukaryota; kingdom Metazoa; phylum Arthropoda; class Insecta; order Lepidoptera; family Noctuidae; genus Aporophyla; species Aporophyla lueneburgensis. The sequence goes on along the minus strand of OW028739.1, from coordinate 6,149,241 downwards.
GTCGTTATCATCTTTAGCCTTATCCTTAATGTCTATTGGGGGGTTGATTTCTTTGATAGTTTTTTTTTTGTTGCTACCAATCCAATCTCCCTGTTTATCCGATTACGGTAAACAAAACTGAGGGTTATGATTTTAACTGACTATGTAGGTAGTTATGTTCATCTGTTCCCTTATAATAAGCCCTAAAATCCTATTACAAAATCTATATATTAATACGTGAAGCGAAAACTTTGGATCCCTTTTTACGAAAACTGGGCGGACGGAGGAGTATGAAATTTCGCACACTTATAGTTTATACAGAGAAGAAGTGACGAATGCTAATATTTTTATAAATTATTCGTTAAAATACATTATTTTCAATAAATAACACGTTACACACACTACTGTTCATTACCGTGTATCTAATACACACATGCATAGATATTGTTTTATTTATGGTCCAAATCTGTCTTTATTATTTTATGCAGTGTTACCAACACCCAGAAATATTTACCCCTAAAGCTTAAGTTAAAAACGCCTAAAATTGCCACAATTACTAAAAAAATCCGCTAAAAAATTATAATGAAAATAACCAACGAATGTTCAGTAATCTTCACTCTGCATTCTTAGTATCGAGGAACCGTACTAGAAGTCGCTAATACTTTTATTGTAATCAAAAACACAATGAGAAATGTAAGATGGCAAAAAATCCCTAAGAATATCCCTAAAAATGGAACGCCCCTAAAAATCTCAATCCTCTTATTTACCCCCTAAATTTGGGAAAACTCCTAAGTTGGTAAGCCTGATTTTGTGTGTATAGTCTTACTGAATGTCAAGTATAACCATAGGTAATAAATTAATTTTATAGATATATATAACCTATTTCATTTTTAAAATCTATGATTATATTGAAAATATTTTTGTCTTTAATATTATTTGTATTAGCGACGATTGAAATTTAGTTTAGATTTATAAGAAATATTTTTTGTGGTTTTATGGGGAGTGTCAAGTATGGCATTAGTAAGTTTCCCATACAAAACTTAGTGTCGTGTGCAAACTGTAGAGATTATATGCCTCACGATTGTACAGGCTGGTCATAGATTGTACAGGCTGGTTATAATTATGACATTTGGAACTGTCATAATTAATTAAAAATAATAGGGAAAATTCTATAAAAACAGATCTTTATGTGATAATTCATTCCATGTCCAGCAGTTAAAAAGTATTAAGAAAATAAAGAAGAGAGTCCTGAAGAAGTATTCTTTACTCATTACACCTACGTCCTGGTCCTGGCCATCACCATCCCCCCAGCGAACCCTCTCCACAGTAGTACACATTCAACAACAATTTGTCTATAGTGTTACTGAATGTCAAATTTAATCATATTATTTTTTATATTTATTATTATATTTTTTTTTTCATTTAATAATGTATTTCTATTCAAATGAAGGACGGTCGAATTTCGACCAATGGGCGATCACTAGTATTAATTAATATGTGCGTCTTGTACGTCATTTATTAATAGCATACATTCTACAGATTACGTGTGACTACAGATAAATGAAAACCGATGTTATTTTGTGACGTTGTTCTATTTATACCTTTTTGGTTAACGTTTTACTTTTTTTTACTATCATATTTCCTGTGCTAGATCCCAACACATGACCTGTACGAAACTGTAGGTACCGAAACATTTCTTAGAAAAACAGTTTGATTATATTAGAGGTAAAATATCTCATAAATAAAATAACATCCCTCTACATTAACTTCAAGTGTACGTTTAGTAACGAAGCGTAGGAGTCCTAAGTGAGGTGATAACAAACAAGAGAGGAACACAGCTTTATCTTTAGGGAAAGTAAATGGTATATTCAAGAATACTCCTCCTCACGCCCTATCACGCTTACAGGAAAAGTATCTCATTAAAAGGAAGAAAAAATATACACATGACATAATAAATGACTAGTGTTAGAAGATTTGTTTAGTTCCATTACACGTGGAACAGCTTTGAAGACTATTGTTAGACCAAAAAATCAAAATAAAAAAATGTTTTTATTTCATTATTACACGTTGTACATTAGACAGTTGGTGGCGTCTCCTTTTAGGCATATGCCTGTGCCAGGAGGCGCCGCTCTTTTATATCCTTTAATCAGTGTAACATGTTACTAAACAAAATTAGAATTAGATACGTTTATAAATTAGTAAACGTTTAAAAGAAGTTAACGTTAATAAGCACTGTAACTTTTTGAAACAAGTTTCTACTATAAAGAGATCATTAAGTGCCTGTTGTGATGTTTCGTGGCGTCTTGAGAGATCTTAATAGCAGACAAAAGAATAGTTAATTAGATCGTATACAGTATTAAAATAAAGAGTTAAAACATTTTATACTATTGATTAGAGAGTGGGTCCCATTAAACGGTAGGTGACACCGTAGCAGATCAAGGTGAGCAAGCAAGATGAGCTTGCCCACCGAAAGAATGATAAATGACTTTATTTCTGTAAGTAAGTAGGTTTGTACAAATGAAATATTATAATAGTTTATAAAAAAGAAATGGGAGACTCCAGTAGCGAACAGAACTGTGTGTAAAACGGAGAAGGAGGACTCTGTACTGCAGTGAGACAATGGCGCCAATTCTTCTGTTCACCCCCTAAATTAAAATAGAAGTCTTGCTATCTCATTCTGACTGACCGTGAAAGCAAAACCAACTGACGCTTTAGTACTGTCAAACTAAATAACGTCTCGATAGCTTTGAATTAGGCGTGAATTTCAGAATTAAGTTCGTCGTAGCTGCGTCGAACAAAACCTTAGTTCAACAAAATTTTATAGCTCTTATTTATTTCCGTCTCTTGCCTTTTTCAGCAGAAGAAAAAAGGAAGCAATAGCTTAAACCTACAAGGATCCAGGGTAGCAAAAATCGTAATTAATATCGCCATCTTGTTTTTTCAGTACATTATCACGAAAACAATTTCACAAATGTTGACCAACATCGCACCCATTGCATGCAATCTTTCTTTCTTTCTTGCACCCAATCAATATCCTTTGAATTACAATAGACCCTACCTAGCACTACATACAAAGATAAAACTATCGACAAAATAGATCCTAAGAAACTGAGCTTAGAACCAAGACTGAACCATTTAAAAAGGGGGGTTATCACGAAGACAAGTATCTTTAAAAGCAATCAATGTGCTTCCACGCCGCTCCTTGAATAATAGATAAACATGGAGTGCTGAGCCGTAGTAAGCTTCTTATCGCCCCTCTACACGTGGAAGCGGGAACTGAGCTGGAGCGGTTAGCTTTGTTAGCACTTTTATTTTGTTCTTGTGCAGCGCATCGGAAAGTAAGTAGGTAAATATTATACTTATATTTATTTATAATATAATACATATAAGGACAATAGAATATTCGTTTATGTTAGAAAACGAGTTCTGAATATATGTGTTGAGCATATTTTGAGGAGCAGAAACTTTTATACAGCTACTAGCTATTGTCAGTGGCTTCGCCCGCGTCGAAGTCGGAAATTAGCCTACGGGAACGTACTATTGGGATTACAAGTATTCTATGTGTTAATCCAGGTTATAAATTATCTGTGTTAAATTTTATTCAAATTCGCCCGGCCGTTTTTGCGTGATTGCGTAATAAACATCCAAATATACGGACATCTAAACATTTTCAACTTTCACATTTTTAACATTAAAAGGATATATAAGGTACCACCGATTCCGTCCATGTTAATAAACGGAGACAAGTTTATTGGTCATAGAATTTGCATGGTATAACGAGCAGGGGAAACACACATTCCCGATGCCATGCATTTTGACAATTCACCATCATTCATTGCGTCATTTTGCGTTGACGTGCAGACGATTTTTTAAACATCCGTACAGTACTTAATAACCCAAAAAGATCTACTATACCATCGAAAATTGTTATCGTGTTTTTAAGCTCACTTGCTATTCTAATTCTCTTTAGACATTGGCTGAACAGTCGTCATCACTTTGTCACCCTTGCTTTCCATAATAAAACAGAATAGAACATGTACATGTACTTAAATCAATGGGTTAAGTCCCAATATCTTGGGGGCTGTGCTACTTTTACACTGCGATTTGTCTTTGTAAAGATATTCGCAGTTACTTACTGAACAAATCCTATTGCATCGTTACAGCGACGGTTTACAAAGGCGGAATAATAAATCCCCTATTGTTCTTTGATAGCGCCTCCACCAACTCCCAGGAGAGACCGACAGAGACGCCATAGTACGAACCAATAGAAATATCTATCAGTAACATTCAGGATTATTCACGGCAGTTCGCGCGTAACCGGTAACCGGATACCGTCCGTTCGTCCAACTTTTTCACAAGAATAAATACGAGCCTTGCGGTACCGTGAACGGATATAAAAAGGTACCGGAAAATTTACGTGGGGGATTTGGCCAGGATGAACGTGAATCACCCTTTCCACGCGGTTGGGTCAAAGCGGGTAGGTACAAATGTGTTGTGTATGGGATTTCCGAGATAAAGTTGCGTTTTAGTGACGTCATCATGGGTGGCTGAGTCAGCATGCGTGGTTTATCGTTTTGTGAGGATTTCGTGGATTTGGACGCGTGTTTGCTTTAACAATTAATCGTAACTAGTGATCGCCCATTGGTCGAAATTCGACCGCACTTCATTTTAATAGAAATACATTATTAAAAGAAAAAAAATACACAATAATAAATATAAAAGAATAATATGGTTATATTTGACATTATGTGACATTCAGTAACACTATAGACAAATAATTTAAAAGACAAATGTTCTCGATATGATCATAGATTTTAAAAATGAAATAGGTTATATATCTATAAAATTAATTTATTACCTATGGTTATACTTGACATTAAGTAAGACTATAGACACAAAATCAGGCTTACCAACTTAGGGGTTTTCCCAAATTTAGGGGGTAAATAAGAGGATTGGGATTTTTTAGGGGCGTTCCATTTCTAGGGGTATTCTTAGGGATTTTTTTCCATCATATATTTCTCATTGTGTTTTTGATTACAATAAAAGTATTAGCGACTTCTAGTACGGTTCCTCGATACTAAGAATGCAGAGTGAATGATTAACAAATGTCGCGTAATAAATATAGACAAATATTACTACTGTGTGCCGGTCTATGATTACTGAACATTCGTTGGTTATTTTCATTATAATTTTTTAGGGGATTTATTTAGTAATTGAGGCAATTTTAGGGGTTTTTAACTTAAGCTTTAGGGGTAAATATTTCTGGGTGTTGGTAACACTGCACAAAATATTAAAGACAGATTTGGACCATAAACAAAAGAATATTTATGCATGTGTGTATTAGATACATGGTAATGAATAGTAGTGTGTGTAACGTGTTATTTATTGAAAATAATGTATTTAAACGCATAATTTTCAAAAAATATTACCATTCGTCACTTCTTCTTTGTATAAACTATAAGTGTACGAAATTTCATACTCCTCCGTCCGCCCAATTTTCGTAAAAAGGGATCCAAAGTTTTCTCTTCACGTATTAATATATAGATTAAAAATAATTAGTAGAAAAATAATAAATGAATGCATAATATAATTAGATATAGAACGGATAAATAGTTCGACGTCACACAGTATGTTACTAGGGATGAGCCGAATGTTCGGTTAAAAGTTTATCGAATCGAATATTCGGCAGGATATGACGTTCTTCACCTTAAAAATAATAGTTTAAAAAAACTAAAAACACGCTTCCATAGAAAACCAAACTAAAAAGTAGTAAATAATGGGGAAAAAGCGTGGGGTGCTTTTTAAGGTATTTTTTTATTGATCAGGCACCCCACGCTTTTTCCCCATTATTTACTACTTTTTAGTTTGGTTTTCTATGGAAGCGTGTTTTTAGTTTTTTTAAACTATTATTTATTTTCAATTTTTTAGGGTGTTTCGAATTTTGAGACGTTGACATGCGTCTCAAAATTCGAAACACCCAGCGAAGTTTGTGACGTGTGTCAGCGTAGTTTTCGAAGACAGTTTTTTTGCTGTCCTGGTAACCCTAGCAAGGATAATGGCACAAATTTATAAAATTATTGCATTGTCATCGGTCTTTGACAGGTGTACAAACTTTGAATGAAATCTGGTCGTTTAAAGTGGGTCAAAATCGCGCTATAATTAGTCGGTTACAAACAAACATACAAACATACAAACAAACATACAAACATACAAGTGAAGCTAATATAAAGCGTGTAAAAAGTAATACATATATGCTTGTTTAGCGGGTAGAAGCATACGTCCCTTCCAGCGCCTGCTGACGCTAGTACTCCCGGACTGTCCGGAGTATAAACAAAAAATATTTTGTGGTTATGTTAAAAGGAGGAACTTGAACTTATAATTATGCTACTTTACATTTACTTACAGATTTTTTAAATAAATTATGATTCGATAGAATGTTCGGCAATTTTGCCAAATAATTGGCTGAATACGATTGTTGGGAAAACTTTGCCGATTATGCCGAATACCGAATATTAAACGAATATTGGGCCCATCTCTAAATACCGAAGTCATGAATGCTAAAAGTTAGGTTAGTAGGTTGTTTATTTGTTTTTGTCAAATAAACTTTATCTATCTTATCTATAAAACATCCGGATATGAATCAATATAACATGGAGTCCGTGTTAGCTATAAACATGTTAACTGACCAGCTGTGTGAATCGAAACATCCAACTCTGAGCGCAGCAGGTGGCTCTACAAGCCACAAAGTAGCACCAGTGCCATTCATTTTCTATTTAATACTTCTAACATTTAAATAAGACTGGCAATTCATTATGTTTTCATACTCCGCGATGATTTCATTGAGATGAAATTGTATGAAGACGCTGTGAATAGGACGCTTTTTGCTCTTTTAACGTTAACGGAGTCTTCAGACAATTTTCCTTTCAAGGCACTTTAGTAGACATTTTTATAAAACGGTGGTCTTTAGAGCTTAGGTAATTGAAAGTCTAACCTTTTAGTATAATACCTGTTGAGCAGACAATGGAGAAATTATCTTAAAAGCTCTTTGATGTGGCGAAATTAACTGAGACAGTTACAAACTGTGTACACTTAATGAAATTTTGTGTTCGTAGTTTAAAATAAAACACTTTACGCGTTTTTTTTTGGTATTTTAATTCTAGGTGACGTAAATGTATTGTGTTATTCAGGGTAGTAGGGGAAGTATCGTAATAGTGGAATATCGACGCAAAATCTGTTACCATGGATAGATGATACCTACATGATTTTGAACCAGAAAATGATTGTTGTTTTTTAATTAGCGTTATTAGCGATTCTAGACATTTTGGTCAGCGTAGGCACTTTTCTATAAAAGAGCATATTTTTTTTGATAACTGCCGAACATATTCTACGCTAGGGTTTAAAAGTAATCCCAATTAAACACACACAGATATTCTGAACTCAAAAAGCTTCTTGAAGTTTTTGCAGTGAAAACAAATGAAAACAGTGGAAGAGTTGTCAAATATGTAGATGTATAATAGTCGGCGGCTTAACGTGCTTTTTGAAGCACGGAGGAGTCCCGTCATGTCAACAAACTGACCGTGGCAAGCGTAACTTAACCCTTGATAAACCCTTGCGTTTGTTATTCTTTGATATGTGCTGTTTAATTTATTGGGGTTTTACCGGCGACACCTTGAATAAAAACAAAAACGTCAATAAGCCCAGGTAACTTACAATGATGCGCATACGTCTTACGACTGTGTACAATGAGCTACACAAACCGAGTCCACAATTACCGTGCATTTGTCTGAGAGTACAGACCGTGAAGTGATTATCTTTTTGGGTGTACCTACCCGTACGACATGGCTCGATACGCATAACCTGGCTTGAGAGATGACTAACCTAACAGAGCTCTAGAGTTTTGAAGCAGATTGTCTCACAGAAAAGGTAGCGTATGATTTTGGGAAGGAGATGATATTTTTCACATGAATCGGATGCTAAATCATCTGTGCAAAAGCAAATTTTCTGCAAATCTGCTAGCGTCTTGTAACGGGTCGTTGAGCTTCCCAAAATAGGGTTGAGCTACACGATGACTGACACCTACATGCCGTCTGTTGGGACAGGTCAGCTCTTAGCTGCAATGGCTCTTTCTTCAAAAAACCCTTCCAGACATGCATTGTTAGAGTCACGTAAAATTCAAATGAAATCATGTTTGGACTTTAAAAGCGACCATGCCCTCTGAGTTTATTTTGACATTTCTTCTCAAGGAATAGTCAGATAGGAAATGCCGTCATCTAGTTTCAAAAATATTGACCAACAAAATATTGACGAGTAAAAGTGTTGTATAAGGTCTACTTACTTATAACTTAATATGTATTTAGATATTTCAACTATTAATTAAAACCACTTTGTACTTTTAACAATTAATAACTTCAATTTATAAAAAACCGGCCAGGTCTGAGTCGGACTCGCGCACCGAGGGTTCCGTACAAACCTGTAGGTATCCTCTGTTTATGTATAAGGTTTATATAGGGCTTATGAAATTAAATGTTTATTTTTTTAAATTTTTATATTTGAGTTGATTGAATGAAAGGTAAATTGCGGTTTACAATTTATGACGTATTAAAAAAAAAAAACTACCAACTGGATCTCGTTCAAACCAATTTTCGGTGGAAGTTTACATGGTTATGTACATCATATATTTTTTTGAGTTTTATCATTCTCTTATTTTAGAAGTTACGGGGGGGGGGGGGGGGACGACACACATTTTACCACTTTGGAAGCGTCTCTCGCGCAAACTATTGAGTTTAGAAAAAAATGATATTAGAAACCTCAATACCATTTTTGAAGACCTATTCACAGATACACCACACGAATGGGTTTGATGAAAAAAAAAAAAAATTAGTTTCAGTTCTAAGTATGGGGAACCCCAAAATTTATTATTATTTTTCTATTTTAGTGTAAAAATCTTGATGCGGTTCACAGAATACATCTACTTACCAAGTTTCAACAGCGTAGCTCTTATAGTTTCGGAGAAAAGTGGCTGTGACATACGGACATACGGACAGACAGACAGACAGACAGACAGACAGACAGACAGACAGACAGACAGACAGACAGACAGACAGACAGACAGACGGACAGACAGACATGACGAATCTATAAGGGTTCCGTTTTTTGCCATTTGGCAACGGAACCCTAAAAAGACAGATTGACAAGGAAAAAATTGAACACATGAAACGACTGCCTCTTACAGCAGTCTATCCAAAAGTCCCCCATAGTCTCATAACAATGGTCGCAACGCTGCTCTTGTTTATGTTCCCATGCTGTATTTTGACCCATCTTATCGATTTATACGTTCGCATCGGGATACTGCATCGCAAGCATCTCGTCTGCTGGAGCCACCATGCCGCTGATGTCACTTTTAACTTTGTAAGGAGAGCGCGGCAATCGCCAACATTACATAAAAAACATTTAATTTCTTTTACATTCTCTCGTTTCATGTTTCTTGGGATAGGCGCAAACAGTGTTTGTTTTTAGTAGTCAAGTTATAATTTTCTATATGTTCATTAAATATTTTCTCTCACAGAATGTGAACATCTACATTCTTTGGCCTATCTTTCCTCCTTATCTCATTAATGTTGATCACTCTCTTCATCAAATGTGATAAGATACCTAATAAATCTCTAGAAACGTACCGAAGCTCTTTGGACCTAGCATATTCTGGGCGTAGCACTCGCATCTGGCAAGTGTGTATGGTCTGTATCGCTAAGATTTTACAAATACATAAAATAACAAATTCATGACCTTCACCGTATAAAACAGTATCCACATGTTAGACGTAATACAAGTTTTCAATCAGATACCTTTTTGCTTTAGCTATGCTTCGATACGCATGATCTGGCCCAAGAGAGTCGGCCTAACTAGTCTAGACGTCAATTATCTAGCAAAAAAGTTATAATATACTTGTTTGGAGAATGGATTGATTTCGACCGATTAAGGTTCTGTTTTCGCTCCAAATTTTACGCTTGTCTGTAACTGTTTTTACGTATTCTAGCTCTATTAAGATCTAAGCGACAGTGACATTCATTATCAACATTCCAACACCGAATTGTGATGCCTAAATGATACCAAAATTAGAGCCCTTTTTTTCTTTTTTGGATGGGAAATCATCAAATGACTTCTCCCGCTCTGGGTGGAGTGGGAGGCTGTGTCAGACTTTTACTGACTAAAACCCACCCGTGTTCCTTCAGTTGTCCATGTGCCAGGGTCACGGTATCTCTTTCGAACAATCTCGCGACCCCGGCAGGCATCGTTCCTAACAGACCCCTTCAGTGCTGCTGACATCTCTTTGAGGCGCGCGTGGAACACTACGCGCCGTCGACCCGAGCCTGGTCCTTACCGGGCGGCGTGCTGCCCATAGCTCGCCCCCCGCAAGTTTGCGCCTACGGTGGCCGGGAGTCCACTATCGACTCCCGACGCCCGGGGCGTCTCCTCCTGCGGCGGCTACGGGGACAGGGATGTGAGGGCGCAGATACTGCCACTCCCTCACTCGCCCCGCCTCCTGCTTCGCGAGAATTACTGCTTCGCAGAAGGAGGTGACGGCTTCCCATGCCCTCTCGCTCCATACCATGGCTCGCACCAGGGCCAGACGCGAGAGGTCGCCGCCGCCGATCGCCTCCGCGAGGACACGGCGGTGCTCCGCCCATGCAGGGCACACCTCCACCGTATGCCCCCTCAATAAATTCCCTCAATAAATTGGACCCCTCAATACACGTTCTTATAATTTACTAAACCTACTAATATGCTCCAATTCCGTTCGTTGCTATAACTTACTAACAATAATTGCTCCAAGCTTATTATTACAACGTGGCCCGAATTGTAAGCTGCGGGGGGTTCCGTGGTAATTGTCATAAATCCTATCTCTAATATTCCCAAATTACTAATACTAGGGTCTACCATAATGGCAGGCGATTTCCTCACGTAAAAATATGTACATAATAATATCATTAGGTTAATTAACACATGTCTCTAGCCTTTGTTTCTTCATGTGAAGAAACTCCACCAGTACCGTTCACTCATGAAGATAAAGACTCCAGAAATAGGAGCTCTCCACCAGACTGTGGGGCTAGCAAATACAGTGGGAGCAAGGCACTCAATCTTGTCTTTGAAGCCATGCGGGTGTGTACGACTCTAAATAGAAGTTTTCTTATTACTACTGTAACTCGGAAAAGGATTTTCTCTTAGTAAATCATTGTTCTGTTTTATACGGAGCTGCCTTGATAGAAACACTTCTATTTCATTAATCAAACAGTACAGCGGATTGTAAAATATACTTCGGGATATGTCTTGTACTAACGACTCGCCCCTAATTACAAAAATATTGCATCCAAGGTTATGTTTCTCCAAGTAGTGCTTGCAACAATCTAAAAAAAGGATAGATGTCGCCAGCAGAGAAGCAGTAGGTACATTTTGACTTCTTTTCTCTTACATCTTCATCATAATCTTTCTCACTATTAGGCACCGTTGTTCAACCCCATTGCTGTATATGGCCTCCTCCCTTTTGAGCCACGCTTCCGTGATCTGTACGAGTCTCAATTCGGTCTCAACCTATATGAATTTCTCAATTTCTACTTCAGTTCAACTCCTTCCAGTGAGTTCATCCCACAGTAGGGGACGTCTTTTGTCTGTCCAAGTAGTTTCTGCGGCTGTCGGCGCGCTATGATAACGCTCGGAGTCTGAAGATGTGCCGAATATAAGTTCACGAAGAGAGCGTATTGTTGTGTGCCGCCTTTCTTTATACAGGTGGCTTGGAAGTGAAGTATGCTTCAGGCAGTATGTACTTCGCTTGTTTTGTTGAACAGTTTTCATAAATACATACATAAACTCACACCTTTTTGAAACTACGGAACGCCAACTGCTAAGATCCGTACAAACTACTTTTGCCTTGTTTAAGTTCATTATGTACATACATGTGGTCATACATACACGCCGTTTGCGAGTACTACGTATCTTACCTTTCTGAAGAACATCACCAATAAGTTCACTATATGAACATTTTTCAGTTACGCTAATAAAGCAATTATTCCGGATACACTGCGTAAACTGTAACAGCATATGATTGTAACCCTCTAAAGTCGAAACGGTGTCTAGAATGTTATGCTTATTTCCTGGCGACAGTTTGCGCACTGGTAAAAAATCTGCAGAGTCAATCCCATATCTCTCGTACTAAAAACATGATTGAACATGCAGATGATCGTCTGAACTTATACTGTCTTGCTGCTTCGGAATCTTAATAGGATACTCTAATCCTATATTTTGCTGGGTTTCGCTTCGCAAGCTGCATAGTAAAATGTGCTGCAGATTGAATGTTAAGTAAGGACATTCGTATTCCTTGCTTATTTCTCCTAGCTTGTTCTTTAGAGAGTGAACCCCTTCGAGTGTAGGACCTCAATCTAAACTATGTTAAGTTCCACTTATCAACGGCGAAAGGGGACGTCCAAATGTGAAAAGGGATTGCGTCCTAATCCGTAAAGCGAACAGAAAATATATTAACCCCATTACTAACGTTAGGATTACATCACCGCAATTATAAGAAACTGGAGGGTAGATCGATAATCCTTTTAGGTCTTCTGTCATTGGCACGTCCGTCAAATAGGGATACGGTTCTAGTGTTATTAATCCTGGTATTTTCCATCATTCCAGTTATTGGTTCAGACCAGTTATTAATTTGTTACGGTCTGCTAAAGCTCTATTTAACTTAGGTAGATTGAGTTTTTCTGTTACAGGATTACATTTTAGCCAGTAAGCACTTGAATTTAGCACATAAAAAAATTTGCTGTTCCAAGCGTTTTGACCGCGTAGGTATTGCAATTTCTATGGAACTGCAGATTTTTTATTGATATTTGACGTAAAATTGCTACGCGTCATAATTCAAGAACTGAATTCACGTTTACAATTTCTGTATAGGTTGTTAAGGGTCCCCGAAACGATCAATTGGTATAGTAATAATATTATCAATCGCTTCAATTGCCTTTGGTAGACGATCAATGTGTTTCAAATCAATCACGTAAATATTGACCCTTGCAATTGATTACTTCGGAACCCTTAAGGGACATCGGCGCGCAAACTGTTCACTTCAGCAAAGTTTCAATGCCGGTAGGTCTGAATTTATGTTAACAATTTGTGCGAAGATTTTAACTATTGGTTCTTCTACTAAGAAACATTGCAATAATAATTCACAAATGTTCCAAGACTTCCCGATATATTTCAGGGAACTGTTGATCTTCAGCGTTAAAGGCGTGTCAGTAACATGTTAATCCCTTACCGATCTGAATTAAATCACAATTTCTGGAACATGTCCAAGATCCCAGTGGCAACGAACTTTTAGAACATGCATTTACTTCTACATATGGCACAAAATGGTCGCTTTTCGTTTCTCTTTATGTGACACTAGCTTCTGCCCGCGACTTCGTCCGCGTCAAATTTTTGCTCCCCTGACCCTTCCCGTCGCATCGATTTGCCTGCTAGTTTTCATCCATTTTTCGTTGCTGCTCGCTCCTTTTGAGTTATAGTGAGTCACCCTTAAAAGATAGATATATGCTCTCGCGGACTTTTTTTTAGAACTTATTAAAAGGAACAATTCCGTGATACATAATTTTTGAGTTACTTTAACCGTTTACGCAGCGCACGCAACGGAAACTCTTAAAAGGAATAAATTTTCCCCGTTTTTGCAACATTTTTCATTACTGCTCCGCTTCTCTTAGTTGTAGCGTGATGTTATATAGCTTATAGCCTCCCTCGATAAATAGGCTACCCAACATAAAAAGAATTTTTCAATTCGGACCAGTACTTTCTGAGATCAGCGCGTTCAATCAAACAAACAAACAAACAAACAAACAAACAAACTCTTCAGCTTTATAATATTAGTATAGATGACGGCTTGGTTTTTCTAAACTACATAGTGATTTTGATGCGGTTTTGACCATATTTAGATAAATTATTCCGAAAGGCAAATTTGTATCATTGTTGTATGTTTTTCTTGTTTGTTGTTGTTTCATTTTTCAACTAGTGTCCCGACCCAGCTTGGCACGGCTGTACAGTCTATGTGATGGAGAATGTCAAATCTTTGAATTGAAGGGCTTTTCTGTAATATAATACGCATGAATTATAATAAAACGTTTCCGGAAGAAATTATCTACCTCTTATCTAAGCGGAGAAACAGACAGACGATAACAGCAACTTTACACTAATTAGAGACTAAGTAGACTTTCAAATGGTAGTAAAATTATCTCGACGGGAATTTTATCTACTTATTTTGCATATCAAAAACAAGACTACATATTGTTGGCATGCATAGGCAAGTAGGGTTCGAAATAATGTAGTAGTATATTTTCAGTCGCTGTCTGGAACTTGAAATGTGTTCACCTTGGGAGTCCCTTATCATTTTGGACCTAAATCTGTCAACATTAGATACGGTACTAAGTACATATACACCTGCGTATAATATCTCTAAGCTATTTGCTGTCAGGTATTTATTTACTAGAACAAGATACAAAGAGACGATATGTTAAGTATTTTCAGAGAGCTTTCATACGTTTGAAGCTTAAATTGTTTTCCAAGTATAATGATGCGAACGACTTCCTTGAAGATATTAATGTTACCAACTCTGCATGATATTGAAATTTATTGTAAAGCCTGACCATCAGGAGGAGACGCCCCGGGCGTCGGGAGTCGATAGCGGACTCCCGGCCACCGTAGGCACGAGCTTGCGGGCGGCGAGCAATGGGTAGCTCGCTGCCCGGTAAGGACCAGGCTCGGGTCGACGGCGCGTAGTGTTCCACGCGCGCCTCAAAGAGATGTCAGCAGCAGTGTAGGGGTCTACTAGGACCGAAGCCTGCCGGGGTCGCGTGATGTTCGAAAGAGATACCGTGACCCTGGCACATGGGCATTGGGCAACTGATGGAACACGGGTGGGTTTTAGTCAGTAAAAGTGTGACACGCCCTCCCGCTCCGCCCAGACCAGGAGAAGTTATTTGATGATTTCCCATCCTGAAAAAAAAAAAAAAAGCCTGACCATCTAGTTGTTCTACTGGCCGCAAGCGCTACTACTGACCACGAGGACCAAGGTTCGATTCCCAGGTCGGGAAAAGTGTGTGTTATTGGGTTTTTCTGTCTGGAATTTCTCAGTAGCAGCCCGGAGTCTGGAACGCTACAGCAGTTGGGGATGGAGATGGTTGATGGTTGTTCATCAACTGTGGGCTGTCTGTATGTAGATTAGCATCGACACGGCAAGAAGAGTAACCTTTGTCAAATATTTTGTTATTTTCAGGAATACACACTAAACAAAGAATCGTAATCAAGAAGTCATGAGTACTTACCGACTACGCCCGGCCGAGCTCGCTCACCGCACGATCATACAGCTGTATCGGGATGTTCGCACCTAGAACAAAGAGTTCAGCTCATTAATATGTAAAGTGGTCCTTAAGGTCTGCTCGTTGCGTGATGAGAAGGTGGACGTGCTTCACGCGATGTTTGGGAACGTACGGTTGTACGTACGACTCATTCGTCAACTCGCGCGCAATTAACTCGCTCGATCGAGCGAGTTGGCACATTCCGATTTTAATTATTTTTGCTGTCGTCAACTCGTGACTAGAGCGAAAAATGGTACAGTCATCTATAAAAGTGTTATAATAAATTCAATATAGAAACCTACTTTATAAGTTTAAGGCGTTGTACGATTTGAATTTGAAATAAAAGAAATGTAGTTTTTTAATAGATATATTATGTATTTATAATTTACAACACATGCCAAACATTAAAAAAAACTGCTCATATTTATGTTACCTACATTTTGAAGATTATCAACAATATCACATTTTTAAAGATTTTTTTTCCTCAAGATTTTAGTTAATAACCTAGTATGTAACATGACTAAAACTAAACAAATATAACAAAGTAAAATCAACAATATAAAAAAATACGAGTATACCATTTGGCTAATTATTAATTAATACTACTATAAACAATCATAGTCTTACGAACTATAAAATCACAGATCAGGGTTTGTTGTAAGTGATTTTTATAACAAACTTTAACATATTACTTACTTATGACACAATCACAGTCTTAGGAACTATAAAATCACAGATCAGGGTTTGTTGAAAATGATTTTTATAACTACTGTGTATATGTAATAATCACAAGATCAGAAGTTCGATACATAAATCGACACTAATAGTGCCGTGCATAAATTCATTTATGGTAAATGTAATGTGTTCATCAATAGCGCACGTTTCTTTTGACTTTACTGACCCTTTCAAGTATAAAGTTTGATAATAATTATCTCCTTTTTTCAAGATGGTCAAAAAATGTGCAATGCTTGAGGGTTTATTGTTGACTTTTTAATTATATAGAATGCCAGCTCTCGACCATGTTTGTAGTACGATGATGCCTGTTATAGCAAGACCATTTGTCGGCAAAAAATAAAGTGTCATTTAACCAAGTCTCTACAAAATAATCATTAAATTTGAAAATGTTTTCATCTCACGGACATTGAGATATAATGTACAACCAACCATTCCCGTAATTTTGCCAAATGGTAACTTAACAAAAGCTTTTCTTTGGAAAGAAAGACTCGAACCGCGTTTAATGTCTTAAACATGTGAAGCAGGTTCAATTAAATTAAATGTTAAATTTATAAAAACACTTTTGTAGACGACTGTAAATTTTCGCTCAGTCGCGAGTTGACGACAACAAAAAAAGATAAAATCGGAATGTGCCAACTCGCTCGAGCGAGCGAGTTAATTGCGCGCGAGTTGACGAATGAGTCGTACGTACTATGTTTGTTTTCTTTATTTTATTGGAGCATAGTTTCGCGCAGCACTATGAGTTACATTTCTACAAGTTTACTCCTAGGTAGGGTAGGAGGGATATTTCTACAAGTTTCCTGCTATCGCAAAGTAGGAGTAACCTTGCAGGATTCGTCACATAACGTAAAGGGCCTTCATGCGACTTTTTATAAAATTGAAAGAGGCAGAAAGATAGTTTTCATGGTTTTCGATGGTGACTTGTCAATAGTGAGGTCAAATGGAAAACTAATTATATGTGTATGTGTGTCATTTTTGTGGTTTTTAAGGGCGCTGAAGCCGATAGTAAAGGCAAAATAAAGTTTGAGTATTAAAATTTTATGTTTATATGTTTGTTACTCAATAACGCAAAAAATGACATTGGATGTAATGTGTCAAACAGATACTTTACAACCTGAATTAACACATTGTATACTTTTATCGCGGTAATACGTTCCCGTATGATAATTTCCGACTTCCACGCGGCTGACGCCGCTGGCAAAACCTAGCAAAATTCACAATTATGTATCTATGTATTTTTTAGTGCAAGATATAATAATGTTGGTAGTTTTCTCCGTTTCATGTCTTATTAACCTCTACTTAATACGTGACTGTAGTTCTTAATTACCTACCCTAATTAAACAATATACGTACCTACAAAATTTCCCCGAAGGACCAAAATGTTGTTCTGGGGTAAATAGTACCATTAAGTTATATATCATGATATTCCCTTATGTAAAGAATAACATACGTAGAGTACTGTTTCGTAGAAGTAGAAACAAGTAACAAACAAACAAAGTAACTTGTGTTTAAATTAAGTAGAAATTTGTGTAGCGGGCAAGACTGTTGTAGTACAGTCAGCTAAATAAGTCGGTAGACATAGTTTTATGGTAATGTTAAAAAGTTTTTTGTTGTCTAATTTTGCTATCGTATTCCCACACCAATTCGTACCAAAACTTGCTATGTAAACAACAGTGACTCGAAGTATAAGAACGTCGTCAAGAAACACAAAGTGAATGAAATACGTACTATCGAACCTATTCCGAAAACTACCCAAGTAAAGTTGATAACATTTATATAGGACCACTCCCGAGGCATACCCTATCCATTAAAAAAGGATTTTCTAAAACTGCCCTAGATATCGCAGAAAAAATATACAAGAAAAAGGAGGAGGTTTTCAATATTTCATTTCTACGTGGTTACAAATGTTGAATCGGTAAGAATGAGTTTTTGATCAAAGTAAGGTAAAAATAATAATTAATTGTAACTTATGAAGAACTTTTGTGCGGTGTGTATTCCGTTTGAGTGTTATCGGGTTTACGATGTGGAATTTCTCAATAGAAGCTGGGAGTCTGGATTTATGTTCAGTTGATGTAATAGGCTCACGCGCTTTATATGGGTCTTAGAGGGAAGCGCCAGGGTAGACCGCGAAATTAAAATATTTTTAGATATTTTCTTTAATTTGCAGGTCACAGTCGTGTTGTTGTGATTATTATTCTTTAAAGTCATTTTAATTAACATAGAACTTTACACTAACCTAATTGGAAAAAATCGTGAAAAAAATTGGATTTCGAAGGCTCCCCTGGCATCCTCCTAACTGGCAAAATGTGAGTGTAGTATAGGTTGACTTCTGTCTTACCCTTCGAGAGATACAGTCGTGATGTTATGCTTATAGGATAACATCACGACGAAAGACTAAGCAGTAATGCTCGCGAAGGAGGAGGCGGGACGCGTGAGGGAGTGACAGTCTCTGCGCCCTCACGTCCCTAGCGGCCGCAGGAGGAGACGTCCCAGGCGTCGGGAGTCGATAGCGCACTCCCGGCCACCGTAGGCGCGAGCTTGCGGGCGGTAAGGACTAGGCTCGGGTCGACGGCGCGTAGTGTTCCACGCGCAAAGAGATGTCAGCAATACTGCTAGGACCGATGCCTGACAGGCTCGCGAGAGTTGTTCGAAAGAGTAACCGTGGCCCTGGCATATGGGCAATTGAAGGAACACGGGTGGGTTTTAGTCAGTAAAAGTCTGACATGCCCGCCATTCCGCTCCACCCTAGAGCAGGAGACGTCATTTGTTGATTTCCCAAACAAGAAAAAAAAATGCTATGCTTATTTATTTCCGACAGTCCTATTAAAAGGTCAACGACTGAACATAAAATAACCTTGTACAAGTGTTTACTTAGTTATTAATTTTTTGAATAACTTAATCAACTGTTACGTGAATAAAAACGAAAGTTTTCGTGATTTCGTGACTGCTATCGCCATTTTAAGGGTGGCAAATCTTTACGATGTACTTCTAATGAAATGTTGAACGAAACGGGTCATTAATCATAAATGTTTGACATTATTGAACGGGTATTATGGCATGGAATGATCATTAAACTTTTATGAGTGTTAAGGTAGGTCAAGTCATTGCTAAATCTATTGTTGGGTTTAATTGCTATATTTATTGATGGCCTTTTGATGAACAATTTTCACACTTAAACGTAAGAACAAGAAAATCTGTTGTTTTTTTTTTTTAAGCTGGGTCACGGTAAAGGTATCTAATTTTTATCGTGGCTGGGTTATGATGACGATGGAAAGTACCTATATATTCATTACAATACATTTGTTTAGTTAATAAAAAAGGTAATAAATTCATAAATCGGTGGTCATGGTTGGGAATTAATTCTTTCAATGTAGACAACGCCTTAGACGTAAATATTTCAACAAAAAGACTCAAAAGACCAGAGACGAATTACAAAACATTCCAATAACGTCACTTTTACAAAATACCTGATGCCTCGCTTCAGCTGATTGGCTATCGATGCCCCGTCCTTGATCGAGACGGCTCAATTCAATTATAAATTACACCAATAGTAACTGACAAAACGAAACAAACAAATAATTGGGTTTAGCAACTGCTAACTAAATTAGCTGTGGCAGATTTGAAAATCTCGTTAGGTACTAAATGGATTTCAATTTGAGGTTTTGGGTTTCTATTTAAAGTTGGAATTGCTTGGTTTGGATATTTTGCCGTAATAATTCGCGCATTCAAAAAGCTTTGTACTTAAGTTGAGGATAAAACGAATCGTTCTAGCGTACACACGGCTACTCATCAAGCTATAATATTCCAGTTCGCCTCGCATTGTATAGGGTTTTCGTACATTGAGAAGTCAACTTATATTGGAAATGTGTAGCTTGACCAGTGGCCGTGCGTTCCCACGAAATGATTGTTTCCGTTATTAACAACACATACATCGAAAACTTTTAGTACTTATTTTGAATAATAATTAATCTTAAGTTGTGGTATACAATGTTAAACTTACGTTGGAAAATAAATAAATTCTAAAGTATATATTCTAAAACTAATTATCGAGTGTTTAATGACGTTTCCGTTCACGTTAAGCCGTTAAACCCGGCAATCACTCGTGGATCATTGACAGTCTTAACGGCTTGCCAGAAGCTCGAACTTCTGACAACCTGTCTTACCTTACTAAAGATTATCGTAGACGCCTGGTCACTCTTGTACAGGCGGGTAAAGGGAAGGGAACGCAGACGCTGGCAGAGAGTTCTTTATATATATATTGTTTTCTACACATTTTAATCTTATAAACTCGGAGAAGAATCTTAGTCAACTCCAGTCCATCCTACTTGAAGATATATAAAAAAAAAACTTTGTACGGTCACAAATGCGAAGTTTTTAAATTGTCAAATATTACAAAATACTGTTTTATGTAGTAATAGTGAAAAATGTGTTAAAGTTAAAATTGCGTTCAGATAACAAAGAGAGAGGTAATATTTTACACGGTACAAACAAAAAGTGGCCATCAAAGTAATATATTTAAGTGACGTCAGCCACTTTACAAAGAAAATGGCCATCTTTTCAGGCATCACACTAGCGAATAACAAGCTCATTACTATTTGTAACTGAAGAATAAATCTATTATATATACTATATTACTATATAATATTATAAAGCTGAAGAGTTTGTTTGTTTGTTTGTTTGATTGAACGCGCTAATCTCAGGAACTACTGGTCCAAATTGAAAAATTGTTTTTGTGTTGGGTAGCCTATTTATCGAGGAAGGCTAGGCTATATAACATCACGCTATAACTAAGAGGAGCGGAGCAGTAATGAAAAATGTTGCAAAAACAGGGAAAATCGCACGGGTAGGCGATTCGATGCGACGGGAAGGGTCGGGGGAACAAGAAATTTAACGCGGACGAAGTCGCGGGCAGAAGCTAGTACTGAAATAAAAGGAACATTCTTAGTCATATTGTGGTTTTTTGTCCTAGAAATTGTTCTTTCAGTACCTACCTACTCTTTAGTGCAAATCACTCACTCAAGAGTAGGTTTTAAATACATAACATAATATTACATGTTATCGCTGTTATCCCCAAAAGGTTAGGTAGTATTGTCGCTATAGTAGGATACACAGATATTTTGCCAGTTATGTTTAAGCCCCATGCAATTGGGGGCGAGCCTATAACCATCAGCCGGGCTGCTCCTGAAAAATTCCAGATGGAATAACTCAATAACACTGCCTGACCAGGGAATCGATCTCATGGCCAAGGGTAGCGCTTGACTTCTAGATCAACGAGGCAGTCGATGAACTTTAAATAATATTAACGAGTCCATATATATCATAACTTGTTTCCGTAAATAACAACAATCTCTCGCACTACCAAAAGGTTTACGATCAGACAAAAAATAAAACAAAAACGATTTTACCTACGTGCCCAGACCATTCACTGGGGACCTGCGGTCGATCTACAAACAGAATGCCCAATACATACGGAACAACGGACTACTTGTATGGATAATGCCCAAGACATGACCATATAAGGAGAGGCTTCAGAAGGATTACTGCAGAAAATGGTTGGATAAGAATAGCAACGCTTTTTTGTTTTTTAATGTGAAAACTTCTTTAGCGGCGTTGTGCACTTTTTTTTGTAATGGGTAAAAAATGTTAAACTCGCGTCAGGACACGTGACCTGATCGAAAATTCGTAAGACGGACGGAGAGTGATTTTTCTGAGAGATAAACTTTTTAATGTAATATAAATTGTCATGTTTGTGTACGATAGCGCAATAAATAAATATTGTATTCTACCACATAAATTATAGTACTTTTATACTGATAATTAAAGCAATTCGTGCAAAATTATTCCCTAACCATTCCAAAATATCAAAAATGCACAACGTTAATATTCAAGTTTTCACTTCCGCCGGCACTCCCGGAGTGCAACTCGTCGTTTTTTTTTTGTGGGTGGTAAACCATCCAATGACGTCTCCCGCTCTGGGCGGAGCGGGAGGGCGTGACAGACTTTTACTGACTAAAACCCACCCGTGTTCCTTCAGTTAACTCAGAATGGCAAAGCTCTGAAGCGTGATTTTCAAGCCTCAGAATCTTTAATAACTGATTACTGGAAGGCACTTTTTCGTATGGTGTCGGGTTCCGTGTGGTGTCAAACGTAAAGTATAGCATCATCTCATTTGTTCCCGTGGGTGTCGTAAAAGGCGACGAAGGAAGTCACAAACGAATGGGCAGCAGCGTTCTCTATGCATTTTACCACCATACTGCGATCGCCACAATGGCAATTATGGCAAACCCCCTCTTGGGACAGCCTAATGTCCAGCAGTCTTTCCGCTGAAATGATGATGACAGGCACTTTTGAATTATCAAGGGGTCGCTCGGGGTGGTGAATCACACTTTCAAATAAGCAAGCGACAGATCAAAAATCCTACTGCAGATGCATGTCTGCATTTGAAAAACGTATTTTTGTTTACCAGCAGAACTTTTAACTTCCCTGTTCGCTGATCCAACAAAGAAACAAGGAGAGCTCTTCAAATACCGTTGTTTGACCGTCAGGCAGGCAAGGCAATCCACATCATGATTTTGGTTCGAGTCCCATGCAATCGACGACTGTTTACTTAAACTGTGGTTAAGGAAACGTCTATTCTAAACCTGTAAGACCACTCACTTACTTTCCCTTACTCTCGATTACTTTGGGGGCTCGTGGCTAAGTAATAACAGCCGCACAGACCGATCAATCAGGTTAAGGTACATTTGCTGCAATCGGTTCGTGGATGGGTGATCATCTTTACATAACACCGTTGGTCCCGGCTGTCATTTGTTGATCTTAGACAGTCGTTACGGGTCGTCAGAAGCCCGAAAGTCTCACAATCAGTCTTACCATGGGGTACTGTATTACCCAGTTCGCTCCAAGTAAAATACTGATATTCGGTTAAACTAAAAGCTGACCCCAACATAGTTGAAGGCTAGACAGATGACTCTCTATTACTTTGTACTGTTGATTGCAAAGATTAGGGAGATTGGAAGTATGCAAAGTTAGAGCACGATGCTATGCTAAGACCGACAGATAAAAAGCTCCCTGTGGACCAATCCTCGAAATTAAAACCGGCCAAGTGCGAGTCGGACTCGCGCACCGAGGGTTCCGTACAAACCTGTAGGTATTCTCGGTTTAAAAATAAATGTTTTTTTTTTAATTTTTATATTTCAGTTGATTGAATGTAAGGTAAATTGCGGTTTACGACTTATGACGTTTTAAAAAAAAACTACTCACTCGATCTCGTTCAATTTTCGGTGGTAGTTTACATGGTAATGTACATCATATATTTTTTTTTTAGTTTTATCATTCTCTTATTTTAGAAGTTGCGGGGGGGGGGAGGGGACACACATTTTACCACTTTGGAAGTGTCTCTCACGCAAACTATTCAGTTTAGAAAAAAATGATAATAAAAACCTCATTACCATTTTTGAAGACCTATTCATAGATACCCCACACGTATGGGTTTGATGAAAAAAAAAACATTTATGAGTTTCAGTTCTATGTATGGGGAACCCCAAAATGTATTGTTTTTTTTCTATTTTAGTGTGAAAATCTTAATGCGGTTCACAGAATACATCTACTTACCAATTTTCAACAGCATAGCTCTTATAGTTTCGGAAAAAAGTGGCTGTGACATACGGACGGACGGACGGACGGACGGACAGACAGACAGACAGACATGACGAATCTATAAGGGTTCTGTTTTTTTCCTCTTGGCAACGGAACCCTAAAAACCTTAAAAATCTAATCGCTTTTTCAGCGACCATCAATTGGCAAAAATGTAGGTTAGGCAAATTAAGGCTCAGATTAGAATGCGGACATTGTTAAAAATACGTGAATTGTCCCTAGGAGTAAAAACCAAGTTCTGTCTTTCTCTTTCCTTTTTGCAATCTTTTGGTTCGTTGTTATTTGTCTGGTCCGTTTTCGATGGTTTGTTACAAATGAGGCTGATATTCTTCGCGTCTTACATCGCAGTTACGTTACACCTTGCACAATATTTCAAAGACTTTATGATTCATTCATGTGGTCACTATGATCTCATATTTGTAAACACTCGATAAGACATGTCATAACCCACGCCCTACCTATCTCACTCACGATTCAGCTTTCGAGTTATTTTAGTGCGTTTTATAATTATCGAACTTCTTCGTTTTACAGCTCTAATTCAAAGTCAAAGCATTTATTTCAATTAAGCCCAAAAGACGCACTTTTGAACGTCAACTGTTAGATGAAAATAGAATTGATACTAGTTGCCCCTTCTAAAAGGTAGATTCGTATGGTGATGTATTTTTATGGTGTACAATATAGTATATTATACTAGTGATCGCCCATTGGTCGAAATTCGACCGTACTTCAATTGAATAGAAATACATTATTAAATGAAAAATATAGATAATAATAAATATAAAAAAATAATATGGTTACATTTAGAGGGTTCGCTGGCGGGATGGTGATGGCCAGGACCAGGACGTAGGTGTAATGAGTAAAGAATACTTCTTCAGGACTCTCTTTTTTATTTTCTTAATACTTCTTAACTGCTGGATATGGAACAAAATGGAATGAATTATCACAGAAATTTGTTCTGTTTTTATAGAATTTTCCCTATTATTTTTAATTAATTATGGCGGTTCCAAATGTCATAATTATAACCAGCCTGTACAATCGTGAGGCATACAACCTCTACAGTTAGCACACGACACTAAGTTTTGTATGGGAAACTTACTAATGCCATACTTGACACTCCCCATAATACCACAAAAAATATTTCATAAAAATCTAAACTAAATTCCTATCGTCGCTAATACAAATAATATTTTAAAGACAAATATTCTCGATATGATCATAGATTTAAAAAATGAAATAGGTTATATATCTATAAAATTAATTTATTACCTATGGTTATTCTTGACATTCAGTAAGACTATAGACACAAAATCAGGCTTACCAACTTAGGGGTTTTCCCAAATTTAGGGGGTAAATAAGAGGATTGAGATTTTTTAGGGGCGTTCCATTTTTAGGGGTATTCTTAGGGATTTTTTGCCATTTTACATTTCTCATTGTGTTTTTGATTACAATAAAAGTATTAGCGACTTCTAGTACGGTTCCTCGATACTAAGAATGCAGAGTGAATGATTAACAAATGTCGCGTAATAAATATAGACAAATATTACTACTGTGTGCCGGTCTATGATTACTGAACATTCGTTGGTTATTTTCATTATAATTTTTTAGCGGATTTTTTTAGTAATTGTGGCAATTTTAGGGGTTTTTAACTTAAGCTTTAGGGGTAAATATTTCTGGGTGTTGGTAACACTGCACAAAATAATAAAGACAAATTTGGACCATAAACAAAAGAATATCTATGCATGTGTGTATTAGATACACGGTAATGAACAGTAGTGTGTGGAACGTGTTATTTATTGAAAATAATGTATTTTAACGCATAATTAAAAAAAAAATATTAGCATTCGTCACTTCTTCTCTGTATAAACTATAAGTGTGCTAAATGACAATGCCAGATCCTGCCCCACCCTTCACCACCGTACCGGAAATTTAACTTAATCAAAAATATCACAAGAAATTATGACCCTTTGTTGCTTAAGTATTATTCTGTTACACTTGCGGATAATAAGTTAGCGATAAAAAGGAATTTAAAAACCCAAGACGTATTTCCTGTTTTAATCGCGACCATCTGCGTCACTTAGTACGCACACACGCGGAACAAAAACCGTTATTTAATTTAAAAAATAATATCTATTAATTTACTATATATGGATTTTAATATGTATTTGGTTAAATTACACACAGTTAATGAAAATAATCTTTGTGTATACTTATAATATTATTATGAATATATATTCTAATAAATGTTTCGCATTTGAGCACTAGTAGGTTAAGGTGTAATGAAACGTCACTGACGAGCTAATGGTAATGTCAAAAAGTTAGTGGTGGGTCGTTGTCGAATTTTTGATGGACGAAACGCAACCGTTTTTCCGACGACGAAAACGGTTGCAGAAAACGGTTGTCGTCGCAACTGGTTTGAAGAGCCGTTCAATCAATAAAATCAATGCGTTCTCGACCGTATTTTCTTAGCAGTAAAATAAAAAATCGCATCAAGTAATTCGAAGACTGGTTTGTGTAACGAAAACTATTTGGATCCAAGACGTAAAAACAGTTTCGACGTCGTAGTCGTCGCAGAACATAAAACGGTCTTTGGAACGTACTAAGGACGACGAAGCGACGAGTGTGATAGTTGAATCAATGTGTTCTCGACCGTATTTTCTTAGCTGTGAAATAAATAATCGCATCTAGTAATTCGAAGACTGGTTTGTGCAACGAAGACTGTCTAGACCCAGGACGTAAAAACGGTTTTATCGTTGCAAAACATAAAATGGTCTTCGGAAACGGTTCGTTGTCGTAACGCCCACCACTACAAAAAGTCATTCTTTGACTTTTTGACATTAGCTCTGTTCTGTTTGCCGTTGCATTGCTGTTTGTATTTTACGCTCCCTAATCTCAATATGATCAATATTATTACTGTTACATTATCCCGACGACTTTTGCTCTTGTACTTACATGGACTCGATCTCGCCTATTCGCCGACTTTTTACTATTTGCCACGGATTCTGATTATTGCTTCCATTTTGAATAATGCTCGAGTTGGGTAACGATGTCGAGGTGCATAAATGGTCATTTGTGCGTCGACAGGATGCTAAGATATGTTGTTGCAACATGGAAATTGTTGTAACAGGTATGTAAATACTACGCTATTTATTGCTCGGATTTGACCGTAGTGAAAAATCCTAAATAATAAGCATTGTAGATTTAAACAGACACAGCAAGTTCTAAAGGCATTTAGACATAATTTAGATATCTCTAATAAAGCAGCAATAGAATGCTACATTTTTAATGCTTGTAAACAAACTTTTATTTTATGGGTCAAAGCTCTATAGAGTTTCTGGCATTGTCATTTCATACTCCTCCGTCGGCCCAATTTTCGTAAAAATGGATCCAAAGTACGCATTCGCTTCACGTATTAAATATAGATAAATAATATAAATAATAAATAATGGGCAAGAAACTCCACCGTTACTCCATTCTGGAAACTCTAACAGAAATGAGATGCAGTTATGGTTTTTGGACTGGTTTCTGTTGTTTGAATCTAACTAGGATGGTTATCTAGCGAAATAATCGCTTAACACACTATCAAAAGTTAAACAACATTTATTGCGTTATTAACTAACACAAATAGCCGTACGGATTGATCGAGCAGGTTAAGCTACGCTTGCCGCGGTTGGATAGTGGATGGGTGCCCATCTTGAGACCCCTCCGGCCCCGAAAAGTACGTTAAGCCATTGGTCCCTGCTGTCATTTGTGGATCTTAGACAGTAGTTAAGGGTCGTCAGAAGCCCAAAAGTCTGACAAATAGTCTTACCAAAGAGTATCGTATGACCCAGTAACTGGGTTGTGCAGTTCATACCTTCAGATAGGCAGTCGCTCCATGTAAGATACTGGTATTCACCTGCATCCATTTCAGTTATAAGCCGACCCCAACATATTTGAGAAAGTTAAGTTAGATGATGATTGTTGAGTAGACGAATTTTCCGAACATATGAAGGCATCAGTGGATTAGCAATGTCCTTGAAAAATTATTGTGATTGATAGTCTATTACGTAATAAGGTTTTTTTTTCTGGATGGGAAATCATCAAATGACTGCTCCCGCTCTGGGCGGAGCGAGAGGGCGTGTCAGACTTTTACTGACTAAAACCCACCCGTGTTCCTTCAGTTGCCCATGTGCCGGGGCCACGGTATCTCTTTCGAACAATCACGCGACCCCGGCAGACGTAATTAGGGTGCTGTGTTAGATTCTACTATAACATTTGAACAACTGGACAAAAGGCCGTCACTAATAAGGTCGCTAGTATGAGTTGTACTGCAATGGCATCATTGCGTAGGCAGTTTGCCCAAAGTAAATATTGATGTACAGTGAGCAGTTCTAGTACAATATATTACTATTTGTCTGATGTACATAAAACACCCAATTACCTGTCGGGTTAAGGTCGAGTTTGTTTATTATGTGCGATATTGTTTTGTAACGAATGGCTTGTAATGATGAATGGTACTTGTGTTATTTATTGAGGAAAAATACTGTTCTAATAATGAGTTTAGATGTAGATACAAATTTATTTGGGTCGTGGGGTCGAGACTGTTAACTAGGGCATACACGACAGCGATCAAAATATAGTTTTTTTTTATTTAGACGAACCCAACCCAAATAAAAATACAGTAATACATCTATACAAAGACATAAAATTGAAGTTTCTATTCGTAATTTCAAATTAACAGCTTTTTACTAAATGCATATGAGAGTGTAAACGGTATGTAAAAAAAAGAAAGAATTTTGTTTGTCTGTCTGTCTGTTTGTTCCGTTTTCATCGAAAAGCTAATATCACAAAGAGCAACTTAACACTAGAATAGGGAAAACCATTTAACAAAAAAATAAGGGTTAATTTAGTGGGTAAATTCTTTGAAGCTGTTAAGCAGTTTATCTATATAATACTAAATGTATTTCCATATTGTTAGAATAATTGAAAAATCCAACCAAGGATATTACCGGCCAAAGAGGCCGTACAAATTAAACACTGACCATATTGGTTAAGTCCTTCAGAAAGTCAGGTGCGAACACTATGAAGCACGCACTTATGTCTGGCACGCAAGTGTGTAATAATGAGGATGGTACAAAAGGAAAAGGTCATTCTAGTGATGGGCCGAACAAGGGTTTAACCGAATACGAATAGTCGGTTGAATGTTCGGTTGAGTTTACCGAACCGAATATTCGGTAGGATATGCCATGGATTATCGTGCATCTCAAAAGTTTAAATCTGTGCTTGTCGATCCTTTTCGCCCGCTGACGCCGCTACCCCGAACGCGTACGGCCCGGACTATTATGGCATTATCTAGTTTTCTATTAGTAGATTTAAAGATTATTATCCTTATATTAGCAATAATTCACTTTTGGTTGTGTTAAAAGGACCCACGTATATGCTACTTCACATATACTTTTAAAAGGAGAAGGGGACTTCTGGGCCCAGCAGTTAACTAGTTGAAATGTGTATAAAAAAAACCGTTATATTTTTCTAAAGGAAATCACAGAATATGGTACCATGTTTCTAACCAGAAAGCGAGAAAACTTAAATTAAGTTAATGAAACTAAATAATCGATTAAATAATGAGTGAATTACTACCAATCGATTATGAATAAATCGGTAAAATCTGAGAATATGTATGCAGGTCGAGTGACAAGTGCTTATCAAGCTTTCGTGGAAGCGATTGAATCGATTTATAGTGATTTTTTTTGTTCCGGCAACACTTATGCCTGACATCCGTCAGTCACTGACTGACAGATGCACTTGTTTGTTTTCTTTCGTTCTGAGTACGCCCGTATTTTCTTTGTTTTATTGTTTAACCCCACGACACCTCGGCTTTGCATACTATAACGTACTATTTGACGGATCGTGCTACTCTAAATTACCTGGCTCTCTATTTTGGACAAGTGTTTACGCCTATCGTTTGGATATTGACGACATGGATTGCTGTGTAAAGTGTAAACCTCACTTTTACTATAATTCATATAACTTGGTTCCTGGATAGCCAAATTTCACCAAATTTTCGGTGAGTCCTTGTTATTATACTCTCTTACAAATAAGGCTAGTTTGATTCAGTTAACACCTGGGCCCAGGCATCTATGGAGTCATTCCCTTCTCCTTTTGAAGTACTTACAATATTATTCGGTAGAACGTTCGGTATTTATGACGAATGGTCGGTAAACCTGCCGAATACGCCAAATACCGAACATAAAACGTATATTCGACCCATCCCTAGATCGTGCCATGTCGCATTTTGTATTTTTACTACGCGTAATTGGAACAAGCTCGTGAAACACAAAATAAAAAGTGAAAACAAAGTTTTAACAACAAAATAATAGTGTGTGCCTCACGACTGCGCCAAAAAGGTTCATTTCAGCATTAATGCCAGACAGATGCTGTCTGGCGCTGGTTTTCTAATGACCTTCACTACTAGCAACTCACTAATAGCACTACAGACCTTTTAACAGCATCCTTATAGAAGCGAGTTTTATAGTTATTTTAACTCAGACAGCAACCTTATTGCAATGAGAATAAAGATAATAGTGCAAAATTATGCGCAAAATTAACTGTGAAAGGACATCATACTGAGTGTGAATATGACATACACTATTAGAAAAAATACCATACCACCATACCATACTATTATATACAATGTATTTACCGGATAGTCCACATTCGCACGGACATAATATATCGCGGCGGATATTTTTCGTTTACGGGATCTTCAATGCACTGCTTAGCGTCGAAAGTTGAAAATCGAACAGTGTAATTTTCGACGTGCTGGGATGAACTCTGTTGAATTCTCAATTTTCGGTTCAACATCGAACGTTGAAAATCCAGTGACAGCGACAAAATTTCGCACCGATAGGTATATGTATTTACGTGCAAACGTGGTCTCAAGTTAACACTATCGTTAAATGTAAACATTACTGTGTTTACACCGATGGAATTCAATTAACATATTTTTTTTGTATTACCGATAGCATACTTATATGTATGTTGGTCCCGTGTGATGCCGGACATAAAGAATAGCATCACCCTATTTCTTCCCGTGGGTGCAGTAAAAGCTAAGCGAGTAAAGGATTTACTAGAGAATGGGCAGCAGCGTTCTCTATGCATTTTACCACCATACTGCGATCGCCAACCCGCTTGCCAAGCGTGGCGATTAAGGCAAATCCCCCCAATATGGGGGAGGCTTATGTCCAGCAGTGGGCGTCTTTCGGCTGAAATGGTGATATGTATGTAGTAGCAAAATGCAGATAACTGCTTAAATAAACACAAGCATTTTTCACACTGAAATACACACTACCTGCAAAAGGTCCCGTCCGACGATGTTTACTTACTCCTTTTAATTAGTAAAGTAAGAGTATAGTAAAAATCGCTTACTTCAACATGCAAAATTACAATATGAAGATTATTTGGTCCCAAACTACTAGGCTGTATCTTAGGTACTATTAAAGAGGTACAAACTTTTTAGTATTTGTTAATTAAATGATATAAAAATTAAATTGTACACTACCTTTAAGCTGGTTGCAAATTTGCCCACGTTTATACTTTCTATCCATGTCTCGATATCTATACTTACTATTATTTATTATTATTATAAAGCTGAAGAGTTTGTTTGATTGAACGCGCTAATCTCAGGAACTACTGGTCCGAACTGAAAAACTATTTTTGTGTTGGGTAGCCTATTTATCGAGGAAGGCTATGGGCTATATAACATCACGCTACAACCAAGAGGAGCGGAGCAGTAATGAAAAATGTTGTAAGAACGGGGAAAATCGCACGAGTAGGTGATTCGACGCGACGGGAAGGGTCGGGGGAACCAGAAATTTAACGCGGACGAACTCGCAGGCAGAAGCTAGTTAATCATACAACGTGAGATGAGATGACCTGCCTATCGTAGTTTCCTTGTAAAATTTGCTCCATCCTAGTAGGAAAAAAACTAACAGTAGTGTGGCTTGCATTTAAACAGTTCAACAACATTCATTGCGTCATTTACATTATTGAGTTGACAAATTTTTCGATCATACGGAGCAATGGATTAGCTCAATCCTTCGAAATGATTAAATTGTGATTGATAGTGTGTTGCGCAATTAGTGTGCTGTATAAGTTGGCCTCCTAGCATAAAGTAATTAGTCTATATTGTTCCCATCGCTGGAACACAGGCCACCTCAGGGAGAGGGCTATAATCTACCACGCGGGCCCAGTGTGGGTTGATAGATGTCAATATCTTCAAATTGGTTCTAAGACATTTTCCCCACGATATTTTCCTTCACAGTTTCGAGCGCCTGTCGGATTCGAAACACCACTTCTCTTTGGCTACTTATTCTATTAAAAGTCCATACTAAGCTAACCCAGCTCGAGGTCAGTGTTGCCAAGTGCGGTTGACTGTAGGTAGATACTACGTGTATGAACGTGATGAAGATCCATTACACAGCTGTTTTCAAAGTTCGAAAGACAATGTTTTGTTATAATAAATGACGTCACAACACTGAACCTCTCTGCAAAATTAATCGCCGTAGAGAGCAGTGAATCAGCTACAAATGAGTCATTCGGATTTGATTTAGAAGAATTGTCACAATCGGACCACTATGTAAAAAGTTATGCGTGGTCATACATAAAAAAAAAAAAAATATACGCGTCGAATTGATAACCTCCTCCGTTTTTTTTCGTCGGTTGAAAATTGGTTGCGTTGAACGTTTGTTGCCAAAAACTGCCCGAAACGTATCTCTTAAAATGTTGTTTAGCTAACCTTTTCGAAATGGATACTTACACTCTAATTACGTAATAGGTTATCAGTAACAATCTAAATCAATTTGAAAATTTGCCTAACTATTGCTTCATATGCTCGAAAAAAATGTCTGTTAAACAAAGTTAATTACGTAATGAATGTTGTTGAATTCTCAAATTTAAAAGGATTTTTACTGAAAGTGTGTTTTTTACCCTTCTATATATAGGCCAAAAGCATGAAGAAGAAGAAGAAGATGATATTGATAACGCAGTTACATGTATGTAAGAGATAAGGTATCGTCTCTAGACGTGTTGGCTGCCCGAAATGGACAATATTATGACTCTCATATCAAGATGACCATCAGTATAGTAAGTACCTCGAACAAAGGACCTCTAGACTACCTACGTAAGCAAGACAAACGTGCAGAGACACCGGTATTTGATCTAGAGATTACTTGCGTACATTTAAAGTTAAAATGCCGGGGCTAGTCGGCGAGAAACGTAATTATTTACTATCCCACGGGACTCCTACGGGTATTCGTTGTAGGAAAAGAAAAATACCATCCTAATTAACTGAATGTACGAGACGTTCTAATATTGTGTATTAGGAGTATTTAGGAGGTAATAAGGATGTGAAATAAGAAATATGAGCATTTGTTTTACTGCACTGAATACGAAAAGGGAAATGACACTAAGATTGATGGAGGCGCCGCAAATCTGACTGAATACGTTTGTTCATGTTTTGTTATCCGTTTCTTCCTATCTCTCCGTTTGCACGTAACATACCGGATGCTGTTTAAACAACAAAGTTTTCATGTTTAATTTAATATACTCAATTTTAGTTATAAAAGAACGTCTATGCTTAATTTGTACGTTTAAAATCCATAACACAATTTCAATCGAATCGCAAGTGCCTAATACCTTGATGCTTTATGTTTATACATCAAAATTTTCTTATAAAATAATAACTGCTGGGCATAGACCTGCCCCATGCGTCGCCAATTTGGCCAGTATTTTTTTTGGGGGTGGTGCTATTCTTTAGATCCAGCACCACGTTGAATGTAAAATAATATTGGGTAATTAATTCTTTTTAAATTTTGCCTTTAATGCCAATTTTTATTATCATCAAGTTTTTTGACAGTCCAGCAGTACCTAATAAATTATCTTAATTCCTTTTCAAAACAGATAAGCCCCACTAATCGTTTTTCACTTTTATCTCGCTAGGCAAGTAAATAATACTAATTAATAGCCTTTTTGTCGGCAAAATAGACGAATCATGCCTGGGGATTATAGAAAAAACATTAATGAAGTAAAGCTTCTCGCAAGATGGAGCGATGACGTTGTAGAGAAACGCAGGAATCTACTGAACGCGAGAAGCACAGAACCAGTCGAAGTAGCGATGTTTGGAGTACTATATCCAGCAGTAGACGTTTTTTGGCTTAAATAATGATGTTAGATGTAGTAAGACTGAATTGTGTAGAAGAAAATAATACTGAATCTTGTAACACTGAAGATAAACACTGCTACGGTTAAGTTCTACCCATTTTTCCTAAAAGCGCTATGTTTCCTTTTTTTTGGACAAATTTCTAGCGATTATTCTGTATTTTAACTATAAATCATATGACTCCACTATGAGTAATCGCAGATGACGACACTTCGCTGGCCATAATTAATTCGTAGAAGCACTTTTTTTCAGTTTCTCTCTACGATGGTACTTACCTACTGAAAGATTTTACTCAAAAGAGAATTGACGTGTTCAGCAGAAAGTTCCACTCGTTATAATTATCTAGTGTAAATTATCTCTCATTACCTCATTACTCATAATTATACCCATCTACTCACAAGGTCGAAAAACATTTGGTCCGTCATCTGTTTTCAATATCAAAGGAAAAATGTTGATCATTTTCCATTTCATTGTGTCTGATAAAAGAACATGAAACAAGAGTAGACCTGGAATTTTGCCTGCCTCAATGAAAAAATACAAGCGCTTCATTCTAACATACATCAATGGGAGGCGTGTCTATCCTGTCCACAGGAAAAGTTGTAATTTATTTGATGAATAGTAGCTAATGTCGATGTCGAACTTTACTAGAGAATGGTTCAGTCGAGTGATGGTTAATTCTTCTTTAATTCCATGTCCACATATCATCATCATCACTTCAGCCAAAAGACATCCACTGCTGGACATAGGGCTCCCCAAGCTCCGCCACTTCGACTGGTTTTGTGTACGTTCACACGACACAGACAAAATGACATAGGAATGAACAGTTCATCAGACCCTTTCATTTCAGTTTTCGATGATTCTGTGGACGAGTAGGATGCCGAGCGCCGAAATTCAACATCGTTGGACCGAAAACTGGACGAAAAGTGATTAATATCGGATCAACCGGACCTTGTGAAACAAGGCTCGTGTGATCCTAAACTTCTCTTAATGAGCTAGCGATCTTAAAGAGCTAAATCACAACGAAGACCCTTGATTCACGAAAAAGTGCGAAAGAGTCACAACTTGGAGTTTCCATGAAACATCAGCAAAACAGGACTAAGAACAATTGTTAGTTCAGTATTCAGGCACGCAATGTACACAGATTTCATAGAAATACTTACGGAAATTCTTTGTAAGATACAATGAACGCCGTGATCGTTTCTTAGAAAATTATGACGGCGGCTATACAAATGTAAGAGTTGTTTATTTTAGTTTGATATTAGTTAACTCAATGGCTTTATATCAACATATTTGTGGATGGATCAGATGAATGAGCTGTTGTACATTTAGTCTAACTACCTTTTGACGAGGAAATCTAGAATACAAAAGAAGAGTCCAAATGCTTACGACGTTTTTATTTTACAAAGCCATACAACTTCGTCTATAAATTAGGTTAGAGAAACCAGGACTAAAAAATGAACAGTGTCCTTCAACTACCAGGCGAGTATCAATTAGAAAAAGACAATGCACAGGTTGCATGTCCAGATCCGAGTATGAATGTGGTTGGCTACAAGAGTAGAGGAAGACTAAAGAAACGAAGTATGGACTGTGTGAAAGATGTTATTAATTTCTATAAGTATGGTAGAAAAAGACGTTGCGCCGCCAGCAAGTAAGT
This sequence comes from Aporophyla lueneburgensis, assembly GCA_932294355.1. Classification (NCBI taxonomy): domain Eukaryota; kingdom Metazoa; phylum Arthropoda; class Insecta; order Lepidoptera; family Noctuidae; genus Aporophyla; species Aporophyla lueneburgensis. Next base: position 6,113,633 of record OW028739.1, on the reverse strand, counting down.
AAGATGCAATGGAATGATTACCAAAAATGTAAATCAAAAATCGTTTATCGATTGGAGCCTCCTTTTAAGCAGGTAAGCCTATGTTAGGAGACTATACTCTTTCGAAACTTAAGTATCTTTTACTTGTTTGAGGCAAATGTAGATGAAGGAAATAATAATGGTAAAGAAAGGAGATAATTAAAGCTAAACATGTAAATGATGATAATGAAGAATACCTACAAACTTCGCATTTTCGGGCTCCATCAAATAATAGCTACCTATTAATCTGAGACAACTTTTTATGAGGACCTAAATCCTCTCTAAGATACAGCTCCAACGGACCGTAAAGCTGAAAGTATCGACCTTCGAGCAATTTGTAAGTTATTGCTACCGGCTACCGGGGACATTCGATTGTAGGCTATATTTGAACTGAGTTATTAGTTCCTACCCAGAGCTATGATTAAACGTATTTTGTTTCTTACCATATCTGGTATCACTCAAAATTAATACTTTAATTTCCTGTAAAACTGTTTTGAAATACCAAAGGTCTAGCAATTATTTTGCTGACAAGTACAATAAGGCAGGTGAATGGTAAAGATTATTAAGAATAATTATTAAATTAAACGTCAGTTAGATTATAATTTGCGTGACGATAATTTTATAATCATAATTTATTATGTTCGTAAATATTTGAAAGTAGACATGGGTAGTAGGGTTAGTTAACGTTGACTTTGATTATGATAGTATGTCGTAGATTATAATGTCACCATAAGTTCGTGAACACGGTTACTTTATAATCAATATATATGCTGGCAGGGATATTGCAAATTGTACCATGAATTCAGAAAATGATTCTAGACCCCCTATAGGCCTGCCAGGGTCACGAGATTTGTTCGAAAGAGTTACCGTGGCCCTGGCATATACGCAACTGAAGGAATACGGGTGGGTTTTAGTCAGTAAAAGTCTGAAACGCCGTCCCGCTCCGCCCAGAGCGAGAGAGGTCATTTGATGATTTCCCACCCACAAAAAAAGACCCCTGAAATTTTCATGAGTTCTAGAAAAAAAATAATCTGCTGTTTCATTGAAAAATGCAACACCTGCGCGTACGAATTATATGGAACAGCATTTTTTTTTTACATTTCATGAAACATCGAAATTCTCAAAACAAAAGAAATATGTTCATAAAAGATTACATAAGTATTGGAACTTTCACAGCCTCATCTCTCTTTCATGAGAGCAACGAGCCCTAAAAAGATATTTGAATTTTATATGAACGCCTTCGAAGATTAGGTTCCTTCAAACTTTTGACAGTATATAGAGATAGGTATGTACCTACATAATTTTGTAGAGTAGGTGCCCTGAGTTTCGTGATTGCCATACCTATCGAAGGATAGTCTTTTGTCCTTTTCAAGCAGATATCTAATTCTAGATTTCTGGATCAGTAATTCGCATTAACTGGCGAAATGTGGGTGTACTACTGTAACACCATTACCCACCCCTTCAGCGATTACAGGTGTGATGTTCTGTTCAGACAGAAAGAAAAGTAATATTCTGATATATTTTTCATACGTTTTTGCTGACAATTGTTTTATAGGTCAAGAAAATAATGATGAAGAAAACAGTAGAATAATAGATTACATAATACGCCTTATTGACAGCAAAGCCACGTGAGAAGTCTTTAAAAGTGAATCTACTCTTCCCCTTTTTGATTTATATAAGTTAAAGAAATATAAATAAGTTATGGAATGACCACGTGATCAATAAGCGTCATTGCTACCTCATGTTTTTTTATCGAGTACTTTAAGAGACAGGAAACGATGTAATGATAACGAGGGAATCGCAGTACAGTGGGTATAGATGTTAGAAAAACATTGCTTAAATCCGGCTCTAGAAACAGATTTTAAAAAGATAGAAGCTAGATAAGTCCAAGTTAGACAGGATACAGGAAACATGTCTCAGACAGGATGTATGCTGACAATCTGATTTGTACCGTAGAGGAAGAAAAACATAACTTATCTGCAACGGCTTAAGCTTTGGCAGGTTTACAATATTTATGAAGTGAGAGTATGACGATACAATTTACGTATTAAGTTAGGCATACAATATTATAATTTTCCATTAATTTCGGTATGAGAGAAAATGAGGCTTCCCGGATCCAATTATCTCCCTCATAATAGCATATTAAAATTTAATATGAAACGATATTAACTTACATCCAAAATTAGTATGTGATATACAATCAAACGCACCGGTAATAATATAGTTTGCTTGATATTTTCAAGTTGAATGGCTTTACTCTATGAAAGAGAATTCTTTTTTTGTCCACAAAGGGCCTCTACTAACTGCGTAATGGTGTTCCGGCTTCTACTTGACGTAATCATATTTTCGATAAACGTTTCCGTTCCTTTGCTATTTTTTGTTGCTTTTCGCATTATTATCATAGAGAAGCCACCTACGTTTTATTATCTATAATATAGCTTTTGTATTTCGGAAACTCGAGATTTGAATCACCTGTCGGAGATGATTTCATATCATTATTCCGAAGCCATATTTTACTTTCTCTCATTCTTTGGATCGCTTACGAAGAAAGCGAAGTTATGCGTTTAATTGCAGACCTCAATATACTCCTCAATACACTGGACTACTTAAGCCCTTCCTTTGTATGCCTTCGACACAGTGACCTTGATCTGAAACTCCAACATTTTGTTTAAATATTGCAATTGCATTGTTACAGTTAGTTTTGACTCCACAATATGTGGTCACGACTGCTCCTATTGCAACCAGCTATCGCATGACGGCACAACTACAATAACCAGCTTGAAGAGAACAACCAAATTTTCATTTCATCTCTCAAACAACTAGCCACAGAATTTTCGAGTCTATTCTGTTTGCAGCAAGGTTTCATAGGATTAATTATTTGTGTAAACGTAAGTTGCTAAGAGAAGTTCGTCTGTAGCAGTTGAGGGAGCGGTGTCTATGACAGCTTCAAGAACATCCATTGTGTTAAACTTAATAATGGTCGGTTAGTTTTGACATGATCGTTAATGTGTATAGGTTGACGCAAATAGTGACAGCCGTAACATATACTCCGTCTACTGTAATTTGGCATATAGCGAAACAAAGAATTTCGTTAATAGTACTAGTGGCATCAGAATTCGCAAATAGTGCTTCTATGGTATATCAAGATTATGTGGAACCGTTCTGGTCATGTTTGATTTCCAAAACGATTTGTGAATTAACATTTTTTCTGGTACAATTATTACGGTTAGTACGAACTGTTAAAACAATAGATCTATTGTCACAAAATTACTGTTACTAAGCTTTTCAATTTTGCGAACTACAATCAAAACCCTGTCTTTGTTCCCGTCCATGAATGACATGAATTTTGTTGTCACTAACGGTGTTTTCATTTTATTTCATTCAGTTAGTATGCATATAGAAAAAGCATCAGTTACAGATGATTGAGAGTACATTTCGTGTATTTACTAAGAGATCTTTATCAACATATAGTTACTTAAATGATGAACAGTATTTTTATATCTATATCTACACACTTATTCGAGAATTTGAATCAATGCTTTAATTTGCAAACTATTGCTGTGACGACTTCATTTTCATCTTTGCCACTTTCAATTCTTTCTTTTACTTCTTTATCATGTAAACAGTGAGAAATATGCTAAAATCTGCCTCATTTGTTTATAAAAACACCCACGGGTGTGTTTTGATAGCACAGAATGATGTAACTTGTCGGATTGTCGGTCACGTTACTGAGTTTACAGTTAAGACTAAATTACTTTTCTCATCGGCGAACTTTTTGCGTAAAATTCTGCATTCAAGACGTGTTTGATCGTGACTGGTGTTAGAATGTGCCGTGATCTGTTCTTTTCTTGTTCTTGTGAGTCATGATCATGAAGAAGCTAGTTTTAGTTCTGCATGGGGTGACGTTCTAAGAATACATGGAGCTGTGTCACCATATTTTCGAGTCAGTGGCACCAAACAAAACATTGGGATAAGGAAACTCATTAGGGTTTTATTCTAGGATGTGAATGAGTCAGAGGATCCGATGTGGAGGAGGGATTTATCTGTAGACTGGATGCAAAGACAAAATAGATTTATCATCGTGACAAACCAGATACAACGCATCGCCATAGGGTTTCATGCCCATTCCTCTCCATACCTTTTGGAATATGAGATTAGAATTTATTTATTTATTTGAAATGAATGATTTGATTGTGTGAACCGCTGAGCTAAATATTTCATGGTGCTTTGTGCCAAACATATTACCATTACCAATTTGCCATTTAGATATTGCTAAAAAGTTGGCAAGCTTTAATTGCTTTCAATGAAAGCAACACTTACACCTTGCTTTCGGTACTTCGACACGCAACACATTACCCTCCTTTTACGTCGAAGTGGAGTAACAACAAACGATAGTAAGATAGTTTGCGTGCACACTACCAATTGATACGGGTCGCGTGCACAGAAATATAAAGCAGTATGGAGACAATCGTACGTGCTATCGACCCTGATCGTACGGGAACGGTGAGCGTAGTATGTGCGTCAGAACGACATTCAGTCACCCCTTTGGATAAGTTGCACGAACAAATTATTGTGAAATCTATACTAATATTATAAAGCTGAAGAGTTTGTTTGTTTGATTTTTTTTTAAATATATTTTATTTAATGAAATCAAATTACAGTTTTCTAACGTAATTCTAAACTCGCCAAACTTTTACGTTTGATGGCGAGAGGCGCTCTTTATAATAACAATGAAACTTACATAACTAAAACTTACATAAACACTGCTTACACATTAAAATACATTTAGTTCTGCTTGCTATCCTGTAGAAAGTTTTTTAATTTTGTTTCAAGTGAACCTTTACTTATTTTTACTTTTTCTCTTAATAAATCTATTTTGTTAAACACTTTAGGTACCAAATATTTCGACGTTCTCTTACCATAATAATTTGTTATCTGTGGCTGTACCAGTCTGTTCTCTCTAACCCTACGTGTGTTGTACTTGTTTTTAACATTAACTTTATATTTATCATTATAATAATTTTCTAGACCTACCAAATAATCCACTTTTCTCTCTATGGGTAAAATTTTACATATAGGAAATAACCTATCATACTCTTTGTTGCACTTATCTTTAACATTTTTACTTACTAGAAATTTTAACAGTCTTATTTGTATGTCTTTAACATCTCTTAAATATGTAATAAAGGTTCTCCCGTACACAAGGAGCCCATAGCTTATTAGGGAATCGGCAAGAGCGAAATACACGATTCTCAAAGTGTGTTTGTTCAATACATTTTTTAAGTGGTAGAACTTACTTAACACCAATCTTAACCTATTGCAAACGTCATTTACATGTAGTCTCCAATTAAAGTTCTTATCTATTGTTAGACCTAAATATTTAAATTTATTTGATTGAACGCGCTAATCTCAGCAACTACTGATCGGAATTGAAAATATCTTTTGTGTTCGGTAGCCCATTTATTGAGGAAGGCTATAGGTTATATAACATCACGCTACGGGAAAAGGAGCGGAGCAGCAAACGAAAAATGGACGAAAACTGGCAGGCAATTCGATGCGATGGGAATGGGAGCGAAAATTTGACGCGGACGAAGTCGCGAGCAGAAGCTAGCGTGAAACATAGGAATCTTTGATTTTATAGGGGACGAGCATACAAAAATGTACACAATAAGAATGATTGCTAAATGCCCATACAGCAGTTATCGTATTGCCAAAGTCGTTTTTAAGCTGACGTGATCAGTTTATCAGAGATTGTTGTAGGTACTGCTTACTTGCGTAGGCGTCGACTCAGTATGCATTTCCGTTCCACGAGAGAGATATAGTTTCTACATCCTTGTATAAATGGAAAGTGGCGTTTATTTTTGCCTCCACGTTAAGGTTGTATACGCAATAATATATACCAACAAAACTACAAATAAGTATTGATATCGTATAATATCGAAAGCAGTCAAAAATCAAAATCAAAAGTCATTTATTCAAACTAGGCTGAGAGTCAGCACTTTTTGAACGTCAAAGTTACAAAAGACAGTCCCCCCCAAAACGCCCGCCCTTCGACACTTCCTAGTGCTTTAGCTGGGAAGAAGAAGTGGCGGAACAAACTCCCCAGCAGCACAGCTGTCTGTTAAGTTAGAAGAACTTGATTCTATACAATTGTAAGGAGGTAACATTACGAGACACAAAATAGTAAATGCTAAAGAGCAAAAGGCTAGCCAAGCTCGTTTTGAAACAATCTTTACATATTATCTAGTTCCACGAGCCTCCATTCTAATTATCAAGAAATACAATCTTAATAAACCCTCACTAATATCGTTTAAGAGGCCGAAATTAATATTAATTTCAGATCCATCATTTTCCGCCTCCTAATTTGGAGAGTGCGAAGTAATTAAGGCACCATTTTTTTATGGGCTCACATTAATTAAAGCTGCGTCAACGAGCAAAGTTCTTTAAGCTAGTGTAGAGTACTCAACTTACCCTCTTATTAAATGTTTGACCTAGATTTTGGTTCCTCAAAGGCGCATATTTGAATCCAGGTAAGTGTGAATCAAGGTGCTCCTGAGCCAGAAGCAATTAAAATTGAACTGAAATAAATGAGAGTGGTTTCGTTCGGAGTTTCGCTCGATTCCGTAAAGTTGGATAGTGTAAATATTGAATCAGCATCTTTACTTTAATTAGTGTTTCCTTTAGATGTTGCTTAAGTCCCGTTGTATAAGGTACGGTGTGTTAGCCACATCGTATAATAATCGTGTGAGCTTGTTATGTCACGGCAAATGACCGGATGACGCATACGGAGTATCGTAGTGCCGCTGTGTCTGTCAACAAGCTTCCACGGTGATCCATACAACACTGACGACCGAGCCTACACACGACGAACCAACCGGGTCTGTTCACGGCAAAAAAAGCTCATCATCGTCAATGACGCTACTCAAAAGTAACGTGTTAAAAACTCAAATAACCAATGAGTAGGGTTGTGGAGGTGTGGTCTCACGCTTCCACATATAGCACATCAGATCACTTGCTACTTCATTCAAGAGTTTAAAGATGTCATCTGACAGTCCGTTGCACAATCTCGAAGTTGAACTACTGAAACCGTTGCTTAGTAGTTAGACTGTGGTTTTTTTGCTCGAGTTTACATACCCTCAGTCCTGGAGAATGCAAAGTAATTAAGGCTTATATTTTTTCAGGTATGCCATTAATTAAACTCGGTATTCTTTGCCAAGCCTCGTGCAAATTGCTTTACATATACTCCTGCACGGTTGACCTACATACGTCAAATGCTTTCTATGGACCTTGGCTTAGTGTCAGTGGTTAATTTGAAGTGTACTTGACAGGAAGCCATATAGGGGAGGATAAAGTTTGAGTAGCGGAAACATTTGATTATAGCTGTCCGTATTTGTTGATGGTTTATTGTTATGTTTGTTTCACAGTTGGTGTGAATATACAAATGTATTTATACGCAAATGATTAGAGTAGAAAATACACGTTTCTACATCTTCCCGTCCTGGTCAAACTTATGCTTAAATTGGTTTGTATAATTTTGCAGCTACAATAGAAAATATTCATCTCTGTAATGCTAAACTTCATCGCTCATAGATGTCAAAAGCCTTAGACGAATCCGAAACACGTTTCCAAATAATGAATCACAAATCTAAATTAACACATTGAGTGCCAACCCCGCTCTGAGGCGGGGTGCGGGGAAGGGCGCAAGAGGCCGACCCCGCTCTCGGGCGGGCTCGGTATAACGGGAACGGGGAATTCTACGAACCAGTGCTTCGTTCGCATCGGCGGCGTCGGAACATTGTTTATGCGTAGGCATCGCGCATGAAGGTCTAAAAATTAAGTGACAAGTTCCGGTTTCGTGTTTACGTGTTTTTTTTTTATAAACATACATTAAAATGGACAGTGAAGCAGGCCCTTCAAGGCCTAAAAGACAACGGAAAAGTATCCTTTATAGTGAAGTAATAAATAGTGACGATGAAAAGGAACTTTTATTTGGAGATGATTCGGATGATGACTTACATTTTCGCTTCGATTTTTCTGATGAAGAGGAGTCATCTTCGTCAGAAGATAAGGAGCACCGACCGGTATCATTTCCGATTGAGGATATTTCTTTGTGCCCTCAGGAGGACAGAGCTCAGCAAAAAATTGAACCGTTAACTAATCAGCCATCAATCTCCGGATCAACATCTACTTGGAGTACCACTGGTACCCTACAAAAAATACTTTTTCATGAAATAAATGCTTTCTGTGGGCAACCAGCTGGCGCGAGTCCCATTGATTATTTCGATTTCTTTTTCGAGCACGATTTCCTGCAAATGATTTGCAATGAGACAAATGCTCAAGCAAAAAGAATTTTCATGTCAGAGCAAATAAAACAATCATCGAGAGTAAAAGCTTGGAAGGAATTGAAAGTAGAGGAACTGAAAGTCTTTTTAGGACTACTATTCCATATGGGGACAATATCTCTCAATCGTCTTCAAGACTACTGGAAGACAGACAGACTTTTTTCTATACCCATATTTCGAGAGCAAATGGGACGGAACAGGTTTCTCTTGATTATGCGTTGTTTGCATTTCACCTCGGAGACGGAGAGCGATGATCCAATTTATAAAATTCGTCCTGTGGTTGATTATTTCAACAAGAAAATGGAAGACTGTTACTACCCTGCTAAACAGATATCATTAGACGAAAGTATAGTCCTATGGAAAGGTCGTCTCTACTTTCGACAATATATAAAAAATAAGCGTCACAAATATGGAATCAAATTATATATGCTGACTGAACCTGACGGTCTTATTTTGAAAATTCGACTGTACACCGGCAGCCAAGACGCAACAGTAGGTGGTAAAGATCATGCGAAAAAAGTTGTGTTGAAATTACTAGAAAGTAACCTGAATTGTGGACATTCATTATTTACGGACAATTTCTACAATAGTTATGACTTGACTAAGAAACTTTTAGAAAAAAATACCTATTGCACGGGTACTTTGAGGAAGAACTTGAAAGAAAATCCTATAGAAGTTGTCAATGCCAAATTGAAAAAAGGAGAAAATATTTCAAGATTCCGCGATGGTGTTCATATAGGAAAGTGGAAAGATAAACGCGATGTTTTGTATATTACTTCAGAATATCCTGATCGAATGATATCTGTTGCAAACAGACGCGGACAGACAAAGCAGAGGCCTGAAGCTACTGCTAAATATAATGAATTTATGTCGGGTATCAATCGTCAAGATCAACTCTTCTCTTATTACCCATGTGAGCGTAAGACACTGCGATGGTATCTCAAGATGGCCATCCATACGTTACAAATTTTGCTCATAAATTCATTCAAAATATATAATAAGTTTTCAGGGAGACCAAAGATGAGACTGTATGACTATCGCTTGGCAATAATAGAAAAATTGCTGCCCGAAAAAACACCGACACCTGTTACAGCGCCAAAGAGGCTTCGAGAAACTCCCCATGTAATTAGTAGAATTACTGAAAAACTGCCGAATGGAAGAATAAGAAGAAAACAATGTCGCCAATGCAACAAAAACAAGAAACGCACTGACACGACATGGCACTGTCTAGCTTGCGATAATCAGCCCGGTTTGTGTGTGGAATGCTTTGACGTTTATCATAATTATATTTTATAATTTCATATAATAAGTGTTCATTCAGTGCCAAAGATGATTTTGCTAGCCAAAGTATAACGAATAAGAAATAATAATACTTATGAAAAACAAAATCTTCAAAATAATCTAGCCCGCTCTAAGGCGGGGTAGGCACCGGAAATGAAAATTCCAACCTAGGTGCCTCCCCCGCCCCAGGGCGGGCTATTATTATTTTTTTATTTCCCATTTTCTTTAGATATAATATCTTCAAATACCATCGTTTATTATATACATACAATAGGAATAAAAAAATAAATAAAAAAGAAATCGGCTTCTGGGGTGAACTACCCCTTTACAGAGTGGCACTCAATGGGTTAAATCTAACGTGAAAATCAAATTACGAAGAAAACTCATACAAAAACTAACATAACGTATAATCTATTGTAATTACTAGTTCTGGTAAACGCAATATTAAATCAAAATTAATCACCGCAAGTTTCTTTGCTAGTTCGACTTCAAAGTTAATAGAGGTAATATTTCTGTACTGCCAAACACTAATTTGATTTATCACCTGCTAACCTAACACTGTTTTAATTAAGAAATAGTATCACATGAAGATTCTTTGTGTTTTTAACACTAACCAGATCTGTGTGGGAAATTTATTCATATTTTGGTGAACTGAAACATGATGAGTTTTAATAACACTGCAATATATTGGTAATATTGGTATCTATTTCAATCGGTAAACGTTCTTGTAAAGATGGCTAATGGCAAGTTAAAATGTATACTTTTAGCAGATTGTAGTTTTTCAACGGCTTAAACGTCGGTACCTTACAGTGTTATATTTAGATATTTTATTTAAATCCTAGGTTCTTCTACCTCTTATGTTGCATCATGATCAGCCTATATCGTTCCTACTTTTGGGGCACAAACGTCTACTCTATGAGAGGGAGTGGGCCGTATTCCAATACACGTGCCCAGTGCCTATTGGCGCATGACACGAATCGACGATATTTGGTTCAAGGACATGCTGATTTTTTCACAATGTTTTTCTTTAGCGTTTTGACAGAAGTTTGAGCAGTATTGAGACCGTTTTGATGAAAAAAAATACACAAAGGAATACGCCTGGTATGAGCTGGAACCTGGAACCCACGGCTGACAAACCGTCGAGGCCGTTACCACTGGGCTATTACTGGGCTTTTTGAATAAATAAATGTAACTAATTTAGCATTAACATTTCCTTGTTTGCTAATTCAGATAGTTCATTTCCGAAAATAGTTGTGTTCGAACTAATAACGCCTAAAAATACAGTTGATTTGTTATGTTGATAACGTTCAAGGTCAGTGTATTCTCGTATCTAAAAATATATAATTCATAGGGGATTATTCCTGACCTCAGTCAAGGCTTTTACGCAGTTACTTAAAATTCAACCTAGTTAAAGGTCGGCCTGCTTAGACAAAGCTGATCTACGTTGAATCATTAAAACTTTTGTTAGTCCATAATGACCTTGTTGCGTCCTGAAATAGTTTCTCTATGCGCACGCAACGCGTAACGGAATGACATCTGACTTGTCAAGTTTGATTTTGACGTTTGACATTTTCTGTCGTTTTGCCGCTAAAATGGCCCCGTTCGCCTGTTGAGTTCCGCGACGCGTTTGTTGAAATTAATCCCTTGTAAATGGATCCGTTTGTGGACAATTTGTCATGATCCTGAGTTTGTTTGTGTAATAACCCCTTTTGAAGAACTAGAACGGGTGTATCTTTGTACTTTGGTTGAAATAGTTTGAAGGTTAAGCAAAGTGTGACGCTGTTGGGACGAGTGTTTTGAAGACCGCATGTCTGGAAGGCAGATCTCTTGGAGCGGAGCGGATTGTTGCCAGGAGAATACTCATAACGTCACGACACGATACACATACACTCACTTACATACACGAATCCAGGTAATCCCAAGAAGCAGGTGGTGTCGCCCATCAGGTGAGTTTCTTTTGTTGTATGGTAAGTGTTTGATTTGATTGTCTGCTCCGCGTACGGCGGACAGTACGCTAGCCACTCTTGTCTCTAGATCCCCAAGGTTATCACACTTCCACTGCGCATTTAAAACCTTATGTGGGCCTAGTCTGGCAGCGTACATTTTGGTATGCAGAGGCGTGGTTTTAACCTACAAAACCACCAAATTGGTAATTTTACAGTAGGCTAATTACTTGGCAGTCTCTATAAGGGAAGTAGTAATATGCTGTAAATATTTGATAACTATAATTAATTGTTATTTGAAATAATTTGTTGGAATTAATTGAGTTGAGTAACTCATATTGCCGGGGGTCAACCAGGTTTGCATATGCTTCAGAGTTGGCCAGATTGAGCTATGTTATAACCTCTTGTTGTTGTTATTTGACCTCTGTCTTGTATTGAATGTCAGGAAGACATTAAAATGTTGAGTTTGTACCATTGATATGGTTATTTGTGAATATTAATATTTGAAATTGGCATTTTTGAGTATTACCATTGTTTTGAGTTGGAATAAAGGTTCATTATTGTTGTACCATTAACAAAGTGGTTTGTGAACTTAACTTTTGGAATTGGATAGAATTTGAATATTTGAATTGAATATCATATTGACAGTTTTGAACGTTGACATTGGTTTGAATTAAAATAAAACTTTATTTTTGTTAATTAAATTAGAACCAGTTATTTATTGTTTGAACTTTGTTACTTAATTATTTTGTTTGGTATATTGAATTGTATTGTTTGTGCAATGGCATACAAAGCGGTGAGAGAGGCAATCAGTGGATTGACCACACAGCTGCCGTGGTTCGCTTCAGCTGCAGCGACTGCTGAGCGCCAGGATCTTGAGGGGATCACTCTTGCTCGGTTCGAGCAGTTGAACTTGAGACTCGGCAACGTTGATGCTCTGCTCACCCGCTACAACCAGTACATTTGTGAAGTGGATTTGGAAGTGCTGGATCAGGCAGCACGTGACAAGGTCCTTGCTGACTACGACCAGATCTTGGACCTGGGGGATGTCATTGGTCAACGTGCTCGGGAAATATTGGAGAGCCGGACACCTGTCCAGGTCAAACCGGAGACCTCGGTTGTTTCAGGTCCCGGACTATTGAGTAGACTGCCTACTTTAGAACTGCCACACTTTAACGGTCGCTTGGACCAGTGGTTAAGTTTCCAAAACCTGTTTGAAAGTTTGGTTGATGCACGCTCGGACCTCAGACCCGCCCAAAAGTTGGCCTATTTGTTGTCCGTCCTGGAAGGTGAGGCCCGAGCCTTGGTGCAGCATCTGTCTTTGACTGACTCAGCCTACCCTACCGCTGTGGAACTACTCACCCGGCGGTACCAAAATAAACGTTGTTTGGCTGACGTTCATATTGGATTGATTTTGGGGTTACCGGTCATTACTGGATTGTCAGCATTGCGTACTGACCTGTTGAACCCGTTGGTGGCAGCGACCAACGCTTTAAAGCAATTGGACTTGCCGGTGGACCAATGGTCTTACTTTTTGGTACATGTTGTGCTGCAACGGCTTCCTGCCGATTTGAGGGCTCGTTTCGAGCAAAAGTATGGTGGGGATAGTGTCACACATCTCCCCCCATTTGATGACCTCGTCCAATTTTTGGAGGATGAGTGTCGGTTTGTGGACAACTCTGGCGTTGCCACTGAGTCATGCCAGCCGTCTTCCCGGCCACGAGACCAGGGACGGACTAGGGCTCGCGGGCCTGTTGATGGTCGCCCCGCCACTCGTTTTGCTGGCACCCAGAGTCGTCCTGGTTGTGAGTTTTGTAGGGACACGGGGCATGGCATGGCAACTTGCGCGGCCTTTTTGAAGTTGCACATGAGTGCCCGCCGCCGAATTGCCAAAGCACGCCGCATGTGCTTCTCTTGTTTGGGGGCTCACTTCCATCGGGACTGCCCCAACCCCCGCCCTTGTAGAATTTGTGGGGGGTCCCATTTGGACATATTGTGCGCTAACGCGAACCACGCTGGCAGACCAGCCTCTGATGAAGGTTCGCGTACGGGGGGGTACCATGGAGTTGGTCACCGGGCTTCTGCCTCGCCGGTTCAGAACCGGGGAGAGGCCCGCAATTTTGAGCGCCGCACTCCACCCCCCGCGCAAGTTGATCGGGAGCCGCGCGACAGCCATTTGGTCTCCCCGCGTAAAGGCGATTACGCAATTGTTGCTAGGCAGCGCTGGCCAGACCAGCACCGCCTTCCCTCCCCTCCATTGGCGGAACGTCCCCGGTTGGAGTCACGCCCCCCGCCATTCGGGCATCCGGTGGGATATGCCCTTCCAGCGATGGCGCGTGGCTCGGGACACCGCGCGGACGAGGAGTTTGAACTCCATCCTCGTCGGGAAAGACTTGGGTCTGGGTGTGGCGATCGGTCGCCGCCCAGACATTGTTAGGACATTGGCGCCTGCCCCGCTAAGGTACCCCTCAGATCGACACGGTTTTGTTGCCAACGGCATCGGTCGGGTCTGGGGGCCCACGGGGGACTCTGTTGTGGTCCGTGTCATTTTGGACATGGGAGCCCAGGGTTGCCTTTTGTCTATTGTTTTGTTGTTTGTTTGTATTGTTTTGGGCAAAATTGTTTTCTTGAGCGCCTTTGGACTGCGGGACTTGGCTGGGACGAGCCAATTCGGGAAACCCTGTTGGAAGATTGGCTCCAATTTGTATCCGCACTCCCTGCAGTCAACGAGGTCGTGTTACCCCGCGCTATTCTCCCCCCTGGGAGCTACACTGCTACCCTTGTTTGTGATGCGTCTTCGCACGGTTATGCAGCTGTTGTTTGTTTGCGCACCGTCTGCGCAACAGGCCAGGTGAATTTGTCACTGGTCTTGGCCAAGAGCAAGGTGGCCCCCCTCCGGACGGCACTGACCATCCCTAAGTTGAATTGTCAGGGGCGGCGCGTCTTGTGCGTCTATTGAACCACGTTGCTCACACTTTGGGTGGAACTGTGGACATTCGGGTTTCTTACGCCTGGACGGACAGTCAAATTGTTTTGTGTTGGTTGAAGACGTCCGTCCACTATTTGGAGGTCTTTGTTGCGTACCGAGTGTCCCAGATTCAAAATTTTGATACGCCTTTGATTTGGAGGCACGTGCCTGGAGATTTGAACCCAGGCGCCGTGGCCTCACGCGGGTGCATGGCACCCCGCTTGTTTGCTTACCCCCTATGGTGGGGACCAGACTGGCTGACTCATCCCGAGGATGATTGGCCTCGATCGTCAGTCTTGATGTCGGGTCCTTTGCCCGGGCTCAAGGTGCTCGCTGTTGGAACGAAGGACCCTGATTTTTTGTTGAGTCGATAAAGCTCCCTCGACAAATTGTTGAATTGTTTTTCTGTTGTTGAATTGTTGGTGACTGATCGTCACATTAAGAACTCGCATGCCGGTTGCAATGCGCTGTTGGCCATTCTGCAGCGAGAGTTTTGGATATTGTCGGGAGCCGTTAGTAAGTTGAACCCCTTTTGGTCGATACGGGTCTTTTGTTGTTTGGTTGTTGACGGTTGAGGCACTTAGCCTTCCTTATGGGGCCCGTCACCCCCTTTTGTTGCCTAAGGAGGGCCATTTGGTTGTTTTGTTGTTTGTTGTTGTTTGACCCGCCAGCCTGCCCCCATTGGGGGGGGGTATTTTTGAGGCCGCGGTGAAAGCGGCACAGGGACTCTGGCGCAGATTGTTGGGAGACACCGTTCTCACCTTTAAGGAGTTAGCTACGGTATTTTGCCGCATTGAAGCTGTGTTGAACTCGCGTCCATTGTGCCCGCTGTCTTCGGACCTGAACGTCTTGGAGGCCCTGACCCCGGGCCATTTTTTGATTTGACAGCCACTTGTCGCCCTGCCGGAGCACCCTTTTGTCGATGTGAGCCAAAATTGGCTATCGCGGTTTCAGTTGGTGCAGCAGCTCGCTCAGAGTTTTGGAAGCGTTGGAGCTTGCGAGTATTTGCACATCCTCCAGCAGCGCGTCAGGTGGACTGATAACGCGCAACCTTGTCGGGATTGCCAAGTGATTAGCGGACGGGAGGGCCCGTCCGGGGGGGGTAGATGTTGCGTCCTGAAATAGTTTCTCTATGCGCACGCAACGCGTAACGGAATGACATCTGACTTGTCAAGTTTGATTTTGACGTTTGACATTTTCTGTCGTTTTGCCGCTAAAATGGCCCCGTTCGCCTGTTGAGTTCCGCGACGCGTTTGTTGAAATTAATCCCTTGTAAATGGATCCGTTTGTGGACAATTTGTCATGATCCTGAGTTTGTTTGTGTAATAACCCCTTTTGAAGAACTAGAACGGGTGTATCTTTGTACTTTGGTTGAAATAGTTTGAAGGTTAAGCAAAGTGTGACGCTGTTGGGACGAGTGTTTTGAAGACCGCATGTCTGGAAGGCAGATCTCTTGGAGCGGAGCGGATTGTTGCCAGGAGAATACTCATAACGTCACGACACGATACACATACACTCACTTACATACACGAATCCAGGTAATCCCAAGAAGCAGGTGGTGTCGCCCATCAGGTGAGTTTCTTTTGTTGTATGGTAAGTGTTTGATTTGATTGTCTGCTCCGCGTACGGCGGACAGTACGCTAGCCACTCTTGTCTCTAGATCCCCAAGGTTATCACACTTCCACTGCGCATTTAAAACCTTATGTGGGCCTAGTCTGGCAGCGTACAACCTTTTGGAACGGCTTTTATAAAGCAGCTTTACGATAGGAATAAAACTGTAGAAATCGTCACGTCTGTTCTACCCTATCCACGCGACTTACTATCTATATATAAAAATGTTATGTTGGTTTGTGTACGCTTTAAAAACTCAAAAAGTTCTGCACCGATCGAGCTGAAATAGCATGATATATAATCCGCATCAAGGATTGTTTTTATCTATTTTTTGCATCAGTTACATACAGTTTTTTTAACGATCAGCTCTGTACCAGTGACCGCGCCATCTGCCGGAAGCGAGGAAAACACTCGCTGACAACCGCAATAGTAATGGCGTAGTCACATGATAAACAAATGTATTCTTTGTTTTGTTTCTCATTTCCCAACCATTCAGTCACAATGTGCCACAGCGAAGCGTGGCTGGGTACAGCTAGTTATATATATAAATATAAAGAGACAGAGAGAGAGTGAGATAATTTTCATGGTCTTCGAGAGGTGCTGAAGCCGATAGTGAGGTCACAATAAACTTTGAGTATTTTGAAAATAGAGTAAACGGTGTTATATTCTGAGTTGAAGGAAAAATGCAGATACTACATTCCTGACGGGGGTCCCTCCGATCCATTATTTTCGTTATTTTAAAGTTAGGAAGTACATCTTTGCTAACATTGTGGTCACATATATTAACTTTTTCAAAGTTATTAGTATCATACAATATCAGCGGATTTCCGTGTATCATCTCCTCTTTCTGACTCCTTGACAAATCAAAAGAATGAACGTGGTTTAATTGGAACATATTTATGCTGTGAATTGATTTTGAGTTTATTTATGCCTTTGTATCTTTATGTCGAAATAATCACCCATTTTGAAGTATATATCAGTTGTAGAATGAGCGCCAATAACGTTTATTTAATTAATCAGTCGATTTATTTGCACTAGAATGAACACTGTACAAATAACCAATCCCGAAAAATATATTAATATTTATAAGGAACGGAACAAGTGAATCTTTCTGTATCCGTGTTATTGCTTGTTAACACAAACATGTAACAGGGGGCCTACCATAAACTTCTAAAATATTTGCCAAGTGCAGGGCAGTTCAACTTAGCATGTTAACCTGACAGGTTTTGTGTTTGTACCATGAGTAATTCCCGCTGTCCTATAGCATGTCAACTTTTGACCTGCTATATAGTCTCTGGTCGGTAAGCTGGCAGCACAGAATAAACAAGATTATTACAAAGAGACGTTCAAAAATACTTAAGCGGTTTTACGGTTTTTATGAAAATGAAATATATTTAAATGATAACAGTTTAAAATAGAAAAGAATGATGAAACAAATATTGTTCCGTGACAAAAAACATATTCGAGAGCGAACACCCTCCCATCCACTTATAAAACTTTCAAAACAAAAAGTTAACAAATCAGACACTTGACTCACATTTATTTTCGAACGAAGTACATGTCAAAGCACAAAAAGTATTATTTACGAGGTAAATATTTAAAATTCAAGTGGATTTGTTTTTGTATAGTTTGAAGATTACAATATTAACCGAGACATTAGTTTGGTGGCCGTGTCTGTGAGTGGTGTATTTAATAAACAGTGTGTGTTGTGACTATGACTTCAAGAAGAGTTTCTTACGAACAATTAGAAACTTTGTGGGATTTTCTAAATACACACAGAGATATTGCTATGGGTTTTAATAAAAGTGCTCAAGCACGGGAAATGTCCCGAAGAATGTGGACTGAGGTGGCTGAAACCCTAAATTCGGTTGTTGGTGGTGCTAACAAACATTGGAAAGCTTGGGCAGCTGTAAGTTTTAGCTTTTTCAATAAATTATTACTTAAAAAAATAAACCACAATTTAACAAGGTATTTATTTGTTTTTTATATTTACAGTTTTGGATTGATTACAAGGGTAAATTAAAAAGAAAATGTGCATCTATTCGAACATCACAAACACGCACAGGTGGGGGACCATGTGAAGCACCTACCTTAACAGATTTAGAAAAAAAATATCTATCCATTCTTGGTGAGGATTATGGTGTGGGTCTGCCAGGAATTCAAGTGAACCCATTTGACGCAGAAAGCACTCATGTAAGTAATATTTTTGTAAATAAAAATAGATTTAAATTTCCAACTATATTAAAGTAGCATATAATAGTGTCAGCAGATATATATAGTACAATAAAAGCAGTTTTTAGTTCTCACATAATCTATCAAAATATTGAAACTTAACTTATGTAATCATTATCATCTTGCTGCCTTGTCCCATGTTACTTGGGGTTAGCGCACATGTTTCCTTCTTCCATTCCAAAGAAACATACATAGGGTTTTGTAAGAAATAGCATGTAAATTACACAATAACTAACATAATTAACAATAATACCTTAACTATAATTAGCCCTAGATTTAATACAATAACTAAAACCAATCTTCTTCAACATAACATGCAATAAAATAATAAGTACCTACTCAACATCTAATTTATACAATACAATGCAAATTATATTAAATATGATTTAAATTCACTCTTATTACCTTATGACTTAATTTTCAGTCAACCAACTTAATTATTTAGAATGAGAGACATAAGTACCTCCCTTGTTAATGTTAGTATGACTGGATATATACATATATATATTCTATGCTTGTTTCATAATGGTCACTAAGTTTGGTATTACATATTTTCAGGCATCAACATCAAGTGCTCCTCAAGATGTGTCTCCATCTATACTTTTAGTGCCCACTGAAGTTGTGGGACAAAATATTAATGTTGTACCATCCCTACAAGTATTTTCAATACCAGACCCAGAAGAACTGGTGCAACCATTAATTACACAACCCATTCAGCCAGCCGAACCAATGACGACTACTCAATCCCGGAGACGGCGGTGGCGGTCCGCGCCTATGTCTGCAGAGATGGCAAGAACTGCTCTCGTCGAATCTAGCCGCTTGCGAGCAGAGGCCACACAAGGGATAAGCAGCGACTTGAAAAATATTGAAAATGTTCTTTCTTGTATAGCAGCAACATTAGATAGCATAAACAATAGGTAATTAGTTCGCAACTTACATTATAGGTACTATAAATTATAAATTTATTAATGATGACAAATATTATATTAATTAACTAATACATTTCTTATAATAAACATGTTCTGATAAAAAAAAAACTAATTAATAATTAACTTAAATTAATTATGCTCTTACATTCTAGGTTACTTGTCGGCGCTCCCACAAATGAGCAATGAGCTGTCTTCTAGTAGAGAGGCCATGCTGCAGTTCAAGATTTTGGGCCCCCCTAGAAGAATGTGCCTCTGAAGTGCCATCTGTCATATTTTGTGTAGAAGGTTGCAATTGAGCTTCTTGCAAAACTTCTTCAGAATCCAACTCCTGCACAGGGACATTGGCTCTAATACAAATGTTGTGCAGTACAACACAAGCATTTACAATAGATGCCGCTACCTGAGGTTCATAATGTAGAACCCTATGCACAAGTAGGCATCTAAAGCGTGCCTTGAGAAGCCCAATTGTTCGTTCTACAACATTACGAGTTCTGACATGCAATCCAGTATAGTACGCTTCAGGTGAATCTAGAGGAGCATCTATAACAGGTGTCATCATGGTCTTCCTTAATGGATATCCAGAATCACCTACAAAAAATAAACAAATTGATAATTGCCTTTTAGATGTTATCTGAAAATCTTTGTGCATTTATATAATTAGAACAACTTTTTTTTTTGTATTTACATACCTAAAAACCACATGTTATTTAAATCCTCCATATGGGCTCTTATTGGATGGTTGGTCCATATGAAGGAATCATGAGTTGCTCCTCCATTGCTGGCATCCACGCTAATAATCTCCATGTCTGAGTTGCATATCTATAATTGTAGAAATTTTGTTAATTTACACAATATCACTAAATGATACTTAGGCTACTGGTAAATGGCAACACTAACTTTAAAACTTTATCTTCTAATAATCTATTGGTGCTAAAGTAAAAACATGAATCACTGTTGCGTAAATGGGGTGTTATTATATAGTATAATGTTTTTTTTTTTTAATAAATGATTTTGGTCTTCTCAGTGTGTTCATATTATTATATCATCATTATGTGTCTGTTTGTAATGTCAAAATTACAGCTTTTTACTAAATGCATTATGAAAGTATATATATATGATAATAATATAAAAAAAATATTTTTAATACTTTTGACTGTCTGTCTGTTTGTTCCGGCTAGTCTCTGAAAAAGCTGGATTGATTTTGACGAAACTTTCACTGGCAGATATTATAAGAAAAGCTGTAACTTAGGCTAAGTACTTTTATTTTAGAAAAAAATAGGTTTCCGCGCGCGTGATCAAAGTCACGGGCTAGTCATTGAATAAAAATACCTACCACTTGCACATTCAATGAGTGATATTGTTTCCTACAATAATAACGTTCTTCATGCCTATTTGGCCGTTTTATTGCTACATGGGTTCCATCTATGCAACCTAAAACTCCAGGCATACCAAATTTGTTCACAAACCTGAAATAATAAAAATAGAGTTGTGCTGTCACATTCAAAGTAAACAATATACTTACTGCAATCAAAAGAAATTCACTGTACTTACCCAATCACATTCGCCCGCCGTTCGCTAGAGCTAGCTGGGAATTTTATGTATTTTCTTCGAAAATGTGGTAGATTTAGACATTCTGTTACTTGCGCTATGGCGGTTGATACCGTTTGCTGTGCAACAGAATGTGCAGCGATATCACCCGTTGGTCTTTGGTATGAACCATTCGCGTAAAAAGATAATGCTATTAAAACCTGAAATCAAATAGGCATAGCATCAAGTAAGTTTAGTAGATGATTATCCAGATAACTAGAAGTTGTTGTTAGTTGGTACTGACCTTAACCTCAATCGACAAATCTGTTGATTTCGTAGGGCGTGGCATGAAACCTTGCAGTTCATTACAGAGCTCAAGTACAAGCTCTTTTGAGAGCCTATAACGCTTAACAAATGCATTGCCCGGCATGTCAAATGGTTTGATTGAGTTTCTCAATACATTTCTGTGAATTTTGGCATTTTGTTTAGCGTTGTTGCTACGACTATCTTCCTCGAGAAACTCAAAAATTTCATCTTCATCACACATCTAAAATAAAATGTAAACACAATGCGTTTATCGGATTTTTTATATTTTACAATAGTTTGAAATAACACTCAAATTATATTATATGTTCATTTTTACAGTAACTTACGTTTTTGTTACTAAATTTAATTATAACAGGTGAATAAAAGTTAGTCTCGCACGACTGCTAATTATGACGGCAGGGCAGTTCAATTGTTGAATGCCCAAATGTCAAAAAATACTTGATGGTACGGATATGTTGCATGCCAGCCTGCTGAAATGCTGTGACGTAATCGCTCACCGGCTTAGGTCACGTGATCGCTGACTGGCCTGCTACTTGGCGCGCTCATAGTACAAACTAGCAGGACAGGTTAATTTTCGTCGATAATTGACCTGCTATAAGAGTTCATGGTAGGCCCGCAGGACTGGATGAATAAAATAAAATATAACAACCATGTTCAGAAGTAATGCTTGTTTCTTTTTTTTAACGATTTTCCACAGTCTCCCTAGGGTGCCTTAGGGTAACCGTGGTATCAGCTCCGTGGTCTACGTCACTGGAATCTTTAACGAATCACGAATCTACACACGAATTACACGAATCTTCGCGTGTTCAGTTCTTAACAAGGTTGATTTGGATTTTTATTTTGTGAAAGGGGGAATTTAATATATAATCTTGTTTCCTCACTGTTGAGTATCGGCCTCCTTCCGACGCCGACCTCATATAGTTTTAAAAAACATCATTTAAAAGTGTTTTTACAAACTTACTTACAGAAATAAAATGATTTATCATTTATCCCATTTGTGCCATTTTTCGCTGGTCTGTGTAAGTTTCATCCAGGTCTTCCTACGATCTTCTGTAGGTCGTCTACCTTGCTATTGGATGAAACCAATTTCACCAGCAATGTCACCTAATTCTGATTGGTATAATCATGTTAGTTGTGTCTAGCAACGCTTTTACACAATGTCCTAAATCATTTTTCGCGTGTTCCCCCTATATCGGTAATATGTGACTCTGGTATACGTAACATAATATCGTTTTAAACGCGTTGTAAACACGCAACGATGTCAGTTTTGTCAATGACAAAACGCTCGTGTGAACACACCGTAGTTTTGACAGTTAAATAAATATCAACCTTAGAACAAAACAAATTATTTACCTAAAGTTTTGAAGCTTAGTAATTAAGTTTTTGTTTAGCTTTCGTAGACGTTAACATTTTAGATGACTATTTAGAGGTTACCAACGTTTCTGTTGACTAAGAATTAAACAATGAAACCTTCACATTTCTTCAAGCATTTGTTTGAACATCGATCCTTACACAGCAGAAGTTCTGAAGACAAATATACAGACACAGCTGTCTCAACATAGCGAGGTGCTAAGTTAATATTTAACGTTCAATAAAAACTCGTGAACTATCGTTTAAAGTTAATTTGCATTGCTAATTCTCAAGGAGAGTCGTTAAGACGACATAGTATGGTGATAAGAGAATTGATGTATTTCAGTTAGTTTTAATTAAGTTCGCAATGTTCGTGCGTAGATACTCGAGGCAGTGAGCCTTTTAACAGGTAGTTTAAAGGAGATTAAAGTTAAAGACAAAGTTTTTAATTAAAGGAAGGCTAAACTAGGTTATATTTTTTTAATAAGGTGCAAGAGAAAGGAAAAATGCAGTTAGCTTTTTAGAAATACACAGAAATTTAAAATAAAATACAAGTAAAATTTAACAAATCCCAAAATGAAGTTAGCTTTTTAGAAATAGGCAGAAATATAAAACAAAATATAAGTAAAATTTAACAAAACTCAATGCTGCTCGCACGGTTACCGAAAACAAGCAAAATAAACAAGGGATCCTGTTTCTACCCATACCAGATTTCTACACCGTACAATTTATTCGACCGCGGGATCAATGCTATTCAAAGGTCACACAGGGGACATAGTAGCGAGAAGTTTTATAACCAAACCATTGGAAAGCGAATCAAAAGACAGATTCTTAGAACGAGCTGTCTTGAATGTTACCCAGTAACAAGAGTCCCCAAGGACCGATTGAAGCGAAAATATTTTACACAAACTCCTTGGAAACTTTCTCGAGAATGTTTTGAATAGCAAAGGAATATAGCTCTTATTGACATGCAAAGTTGTTTATTGTAGAGGCTACTTTCGTTTGAAAGCAGGCTTTGAAAATGGCAAGCGAATTGAATTGTACGCTTTAAATTTTGAAGCGGTAGTCTTTATATATGCTTATATAAGGTGTATCTATTCATACACGAAATATTTTAAGAGGTACACCTGTAGGTGGTAAAGAAGCTACAGCAACGAAAAAAAAAATTTCTAAATATTTATTTTTTCAAAATTTAATATTTATTAATTATTTCACGCACATAAGAAATACTGGCTCCTTCTTATTTTTTACGGCCCGAGACACCGCAGTCATGCTCGTGCCGTCCGGTCACCGCCCTCGCAGTGTCAGGCGGGCCATGCATAGAATTTGGAGTAAAGGTTTTATGCAAAACGTCTCAAGCAGTTTTAAAATTATAATAATTACGAAAATTCAAAAACGCTTAGATAAAAAAATTCTTTTTGCTTCTATAGCTTCTTTACCACCTACTCTTAAAATATTTCGTATATGAATAGATACACCTTATGTATATAGATCAATAGTACAGGTTTGATACGAAATTCAACGCGGACGTCTGTAATGGAATAGTTAATAGTTTGATAATTAAAGGGTGATTACTACATAATAGAATATCATATCTATGTTTCTAACCTATGATTATATTTATCGCACCATGTAATTCATTCTACAGAATTTTCGATATACCACTGCCACTTTCCTTACTCAATTAGAGGTATTAATACGACAATACGTAGTAATTACGACAGTAGCTACCTCTGTATTATTGGTGTACTTAAATTATGGCTGTTTGATTTAAATGCACGAAGTCTTGAGTTTATGATAAACCTAAGATTGTATTTGTCGAATGTTGTGAAAGAATAGCGGTTTCAACTTTACGTCGAATTACTCTCATGAGGGGCAAGAAGGAGCAAGACAGGGAAAAGTGGTGATAGCTCGAGAAGGCACGAATGGGGTGCCTTAATATAGCAACAAAACAAAGGAATATAAAAGAAGTACCCAGTGGATATCGACACAGGACGAAGGATCCAAGAACCTTATATTACACCAACAATTTTAATCATCATTGAAGATCTCTCTGAAGCACCGGATTGTAAGTTATGGGTACCTTTATTACTTACCTAAGTTTAAGTGATAGATAATACAACAATCTACGAAGCACGGCCTGCTATTTGAGCGAGGTCCGTAAAACATGAGTTATGCAAAGCGTAGGCGCACTAATACGTAAACTTTAATCCATAAATACTGTTTGACGGTAGAAACAGTCGCAACTTTTGGGTTTGATATGCATTAATTAGAGCCTGGGACTGCCAGGCATTCGTATATACCTAGAAATACGTACACGTCGTTACTTGTGAAGGTCATGACCGTTGTTTTTAGCCCGGTGGGCAGCTATACATTATTGTAAAGCGTTGACAGTTAAGTGTTTTATCTGTGGTCAGGTGGCACGAAACGCTTTAGGTTACTGCAGTATACGTATAAGGACGAACGGTGTACCTAACTGAACTGTGACTTATTTATGTTTGGCAGATTGGCACTGAAGGTTTTTGTTAAAGGTACTGCAAGGATTATTATTTTTAAGGTTCCGTAGGTACCCAAAGGATTAAACGGGAACCTATTACTAAGACTCCGCTGTCCGTCCGTCCGTCTGTCACCACGCTATATCTCATGAAACGTGATAGTTAGACAACTAAAATTTACAGAGATGATGTATTTCTGTTGCCGCTATAACAACAAATACTAAAAAACAGAATATAATAAATATTTAAGGGGGCTCCTATACAACAAACGTGTTTTTTTTTCTTTTGATAATGGTACGGAACCCTTCGTGAGCGAGTCCGACTTGCACTTGGCCGGTTTTATAAATACATAAACGGTGAAGGGACAGCTATAAGCGGTATACGATAATATAACCTGATAGTGGCACTGTTTGATCCTAATGACTAAATGTCCCACTTTAAAACCTTGGTGACTTTTTTTTTAAAGTTGCAGCATCGATATTGGCAACTGTTGCGTCACAAATTCACAATCTAAACGAAAGTCGGTAATGATTTATGATTAATCGACCAACCCAAATTAGACCTCAAACGCCTACGTTCAAGAATATGGTAATTTAGCTCAGAACAAACATCCGTAAGGTGACTTATACATAAAAAGGCACAGCTAAGGGCCAGACAGTTCGACAACGCATAAAAACACAAACAAGGTGTAACCAAAAAATGCAAACAAGTACAAGGTAACTAAACTTTTACCTGTCCCGATAACAATAGTTGACATTGAGTCACAAGAACAGACGTTATCGAAGGAAATCGTTAGTCCCACCCTTGAATTTTAAGGTCGGAAGACTGGTGTTATTTAATCTGTGTCAGCCGGCCTTAGTTTTAAGAATTAGAAATTGTGTGTGACCTAGTTGGAAAAGGATAATTTTATACTGTGGTCAGCGATGCGATATTTGGCACTGTGTCTAATGTTTCTGTGCTCATTGATCTGGTTACCAAATGCGATGACTTTATGTATGGCTCCCGATTCGGAGAGTACTAAAGATGAAGAGAAGATACTATGACGAATATAACAAACTTAAGGTAACACTAAGAAGTGTACCAGTTTAACGGAGATATAGCGACGACAGCAGAAACATGCCCCAAAAGTTTCTAACAAAAGAATTTTAAAATGATCCAAAAAGGAATAAGATGGTAAAAGTTCAACATTAACATATCTTTTAACGAACAGAGACCGTCTAGAGTTAATGGAGCATCCAATTTGACATTCTTTTGAATTTTTATTTCCAAAACATTTCCAAATGAGAAGATTTGTACAATATCATCGTTTTGGACGACTTATTCAATGAGCGTTATTAATGTCATTGACTCCGCGAAATGAATGAGCAGTGCGTTGAACTGGGTGCGTAGGATAGGAGTCGATACGAAATTATCGTGTGCTTGGATTTGTTACGATAATTAGTTCCCTATTTAAATTGGTACGGTTATGTCAATGTGTGTTTGTGCATAGAAGGAAGTGTTGTCAATTTAGTAGTCGATGCGGGCAATGTTCCACTTTGTAGTACTTTGCACTATTTACACGATTAGCTTCGTTGCCGTACAAGCCACGTCGGAGAAACCTGTTTTGAGAAAGAATACAAATGTTAACATACTAACATGGTGCTTGTTGATACTGTGCATTTTATTTTAGTATCGAATGCGTCACTTTGTGGTAAATGTGAGGTCTGTTGGAGAATGGCGAAGTAAAATAAAAGAAAAAATTAAAATGAGTAATCAACTCGAGGTCATCGGCATCTCAGTGATTCTTTATACTGCTGATGAAACATTTAAGCTTGGACTTCTTGACTTAGAGATACTACACAAAAGACAGATTGTATGGGGTTGATATTAAGGCGAGGGAGTAAATGATTAGGTGAAGACACGTGGAGAATAGAACAGAAAAGAACATATTATGAGGCTAAAAATCCTAAAATTTAAAATGACAATCAACCGAGTAAGTTATTAATTCAGTAAGTACGCAGTCACTTTCAATAAAAGCAAATACATTAAGTTCACTAATACGCTTCCAGCATAAACCTAACTACAAAAGCGAAGCGCTTTAAAGCGACAAGCTTTACAAAATTGTCTATAACATAATCAGCATAATAATACGAGCCATTGTTCCAAGCTAAAGCCAACGTATAATTAAGTTGATAAAGGCAGTTAATCAATTTAATCTTTGTATTGTTAACAATGAAGTATGGGGCGAAAATTGGTAAGCTTCAACAGAATTCAAAGGACATTTTCATTCAGAAGAGCTTAAAGTACCCAGTGGGGTTATAGATGCATATAATCAGCGCGTGTAAATATGTTTTATATACATACATGGTAGCTGGGATATCGAAGTGCAAACTGTCATCATGGTTTTAGTATATGATTCCGCAGGGGGGTTCAGAATCATTATACATAATTTATACAATGGAATTTTTCGTTGGATGAAAAAAAGTGCCGTTGCATATATTTTGACCGATCGTTTTTTGATAGACGACAAAAAGATTCTACGCGACGGCTACGGGTCTAGAAGCATATACTGAATTTATGGTTACTGCCATGCGGTCCTGCCATCTAGTATATGAGGAAGGTTTACCGTTCATTTATTTGTAATTACGTTACTTAGGCCTACGATTTGTGTAATTTTTCCTTTTTCGCCTAGTGTGATTTCAAAAGAAGAAGAAAATTATAAATTGGATTGGAGTTACACCCACTTCAAAAGGTACATAAATTTATCTAAGTAGGTTCAGGGCGTGCGCGGGATGATTTATCAAACAATCAGTTTTATTCCATATAAGTTACGAAACATTTTATTAAATCATATATACACATAAAGTGTATACCTACTATATACAATCTAGTACACACTTTCACACTAGTTTCATTTAAGTATCTAAGTAGATAAAATGTGCAATAGGTAGTTAGCTTAATCTTATGTATATTATTAACATTGAACACATATAAAAGATCTTCAATTTAATGCGAATTGTTTTAACATCAACAGTATTTTCTTTTCAATGCGCAGTTATGAAGGTCAAAGAAAACATACCTGGATCGATTATATACAACCCATTCATAAAAATTAATGACATGAAACTATTGCGTTTGAGGAAAACAATCATTCAATAACAGTATTATATAAATCTCTATTCTGAAAACAATCCAAGTTAAAAACAATCAATTTGTTCCTACTTGTGTCAATAACAGATTTGGTTTCGCCAAACAAAATGCCACATTTATAATCCTCTTATGCCAAACCAATTTCAGTATCACCCAGTACAAATATAACAAGATTAAAAATGTATATGGGCTCTAACCAATAAATCAAATAACAAACAAACAGAGATATAATTGAAAATAAAAACGAGAATAAAAGCAATTTCGCCGATCAAAGTGCTATAATGAATGAATAAATCAATTCAGGCCATCTCATTGATCACGATACATTTAATTACAGATTCCTGCGCGAAACAATATTAGAAGTTGGTTAAAAAAGAAGAATACTTATTTGAAATTGAAAGAAAGCAAGTAAAATAGAAGGGAAGCTGATTGTATTGAAATATTTTGAATCGTACTTAAATCAGCCATTCATAAAGGCTTTTATCGATGATATAAATGACAATAACTGCTCAAATCAGTTTCTTTTTCATTAATATTATGTAATAACTAACAAATCTATACTTAAACGAGGAATTCACTTATTACTTGCAAAACTTCCATTGAAAATATTTTAATATGTATCTAGACTCGCTTGGATATGGAAGTTTACCAGATAAGTAATTTTAAAACTCAAGTTTCCCAACTAACGAACTTCGTGAAACTACTTTTAAGTAGCGACTAAAAGTGTTTAACAAACTTCTCTGAGATACTTTTAAAGTAGCATCAGTAAGTTGATGGTTTAGTAGTCGCAGTTACGTTGGTAAAAGACGAGACTTTTGATGCTGAAATATTAGGAGACCGCAAAGAGTGCTTGAGTGTGTTCCGTAGTAGTTCATATTTTTATCTTCCTTGATGAGTTACCTCAGCAGTGAACCGATGTTGATAGAATTTCTTATAATGACAAATTAAGGATTGACTAAGCTCATGGGGTGAACTATATTAGTGATAGAAACGAAAATTGAGGCTTAAAAACTTTTAATAAATAGGTTAAAATAGTTGACTTGAATGATCGTCTTCCTCGCTGCGGCGTTTGTGAATAGCGATACTATCGCAACAAAAACTTCAAGCACATTGTGTACATCTGTATGTATGTCTGTATTGTTGGCAATGACACAGTCTGAATACTAGGCTAACACGAACGATTGTCGCCGCTTTTTCTTTTACACTAGAAAGGTCGCGCGAAACGTGATGTGTTGCCGGGAATCTGTTATCTTGTGAGGTCAGTGCTCCAAGACGGTTCTGGACTCCTGATTCATATAATTACAAGGTTGAGTTTTACCTCAATAATTCATCATCATGTACAGAGGCCCTGCAGTGGCAATTATATTCCGGTCAAGTATAACTTAAAACCATATTAAAATATACGCTTCCCTATATTTCCAGATTCCGTCAAACTTGGGTAAACAGGTTTTTAATGGTGAAGACATAATAAAAAGTAATGCACGCGCAGCAAACTGACGGACGGATGAAGCCATAATATACTGAGCTACTTATTGAGTAAATATTGCGTTAATGCATGGTTGCCAGGATGCTATAATTTCAAGTATCGATTCCATACCGATTTCATATCTTCACATTCGATTTCCAATCATAATCTTGCGCGTGAAGTGCGCGATTGAACAATCTCTTTGAGTTTGGTCCAATTTTTAACGTGTTATAATTTGTCTTCGCAAAAAAAAAAAATACAACAGATGGTGAATATAATAAAGACACTGCTGAACTTGATTCGATGTTACATCCAATTTGCGTCGGTTATCTTAGTTTACATCAAGACAATGGCGTCAATAATGTTGTACGGACGGAAACATGTATAAAATCGATAGCCGAAAGCTATTCTGCTATTGTAATCCAAATCACCGTTTACTGCCAAAGTCTCGTCCTGACGCCTACGATACAGTTTTAAGTGACTATATTTGGGTAATTGGCAATTCCACATCAAATAGATTCAGGTCTTACGTCCCTAAATTCTCATTTCCATGGTAATTTCAAGGACCTTTTTAAGTAAGGAATAAGATGTTACAAAATTGCTATCGAGGCAATTTGTCACCGCAACATTACGGTAATCTTAAAAACCATTAGGACACCTCTTAATAAGCCAACAGATTAAATGGAAAAGTACCGTATATTTGAACAGGATCCTTGAAAATACTGCTACATTTGGAGGTCCTATTAAGGACATAATTTAGGGTTTTCGGGCAACACCCACGTAATGTCACGCTCTGTGCGTCTCCGAATTTTGGATCGTATTTCTTGTATACAGAAGCGATTTTCTTTTGATGTGGTTAGGTATTCATTAATCTTGAAAGCGGTATCAGAGGCATAAAAAGTATTTCCACAGAGCTGAGGAACCATCAATTGCTCGCAGTGTGTATTTGAATTCTGGCATACAGTGCGGTTCCGTTTTTTATAAATACAAAATTTTATAGTTAATGTATCCATGATATGGCTATTTATACGTTTATGTGAGGAAAACCGCATGTCCCTAATTAATTCAAAACGTGCGCACTACCGTAACAACTACAAGCTTACTTAATGTCACGTGTATCAGAAGTAAATCCTTAGTACTCGTATGTATCAATTCATATAATAATTCATTAGCAAATCCACTACGAAGTAAGAGACACAGTCAACAGTAATTAGACAAATAGGGTACTGGAAAAGCAATGGACGAAATGTTAATCAATTTAAATATATATATTGCCATTTCAAGAATAAGTGACCAGACTAGTAATATTTGTTGAACTAGATTAAATCGTGTCTCAAGGTTGCTACCGAACGGTGTCTAGTAGTCCCTAGATCAGCTATTTGACGTCTAACGATGTTTATTGTCTATAACTTCATCAATGTTGACTTTGATAACAAAGTTAGGACTTGCGTGGATACTGTTTTGCACGTCTGCTAAATGTTATGCTAAAGCAAGAATAATTGTGACCTTTCGGAATTCGGAGTGTTAAAAATACTTTCGGAACCAGCCAAAGGATAAAAAAGGCTCTTTCAAAACCCTCAGTTTTATTACTGCGGACTCTCGAAAAGGAAAATCACAAAGCAAACACGGGTACATAAAACCAAGGTCTGTTTTTAAAGGTCTGAGAAATAATACATTAAAACAAAGAGTACAATTCTTCGAGTAATGTACGAATTAAAAATATATGACAACAGAATTTTTTAGAGAATTTAATATTTACTCAGTGGAACGACCTTTAAATTTAAGAAATACGTATCGATTAGAATGTTAATGAACGGAGATAGCTACTGATAAAAAAGAAAAGAATAAAACAATTGTTTGTCTTTGATGGTCGGGTGTGAAGATTGGAATTGTTTCCTTCCGTTGTATTCGGCGATACCTTCATTCTGGTTCAACAATTTAGAGCATTTATTTGTTGCGCAAAGTTTTTCTATAAATAAGAGGATTTCAAGGATCAGAATAAGGAACGTCGTAAAAGAAATAACAGGTTGTGACGCAGATAAAGATGAGCTCATACATTAAACAAAAGACCCAGAAAACAATGATTCATTTTGTAATACTCATGCAAAATTCCTTGATAGATTCGAAGTAATATATATAAAATTGAAAATTATAGACATACTTAAATAAAAGGACGCTATCGACTAATTGGTTATTAACTACAAGTACATAGCCATCGAAATTACTGTACGTGATAATAATGACATAAGACGTAAATAAAATAATCTACGTGCTCCATGAATCATTGCCACGTTTCTTCCACATTTTAAAAAAATCTTGCGCTATAACTTCCTATTTATAAAGTCGTAAACACAGGTATCTTTAGGGACGCAAAGTTCACATTCACCACGATAAGGTAGCGTGCCCTTAAGTAGAGAAGGGTTCGACTTAAGTTTTTTAAGCTTTTTTCACACCCTTACAATGAGCCCACGTTTCTCGGAACATCCCTTTCGGTAAGGTCGGCGAACGAATAGTCTCACGTTTTTACTGTCCGTGTTTTAATATCTCCGGAGGCCCGAAGTAGACGTTTAATAAAAACAGGAATTTAATATAACAAAATATATCTAGACGAATAGGATGTTGGCCTTCAATGGTTTGATGTGGGTTTCGCGGATATGGCTTTCGGTATTTAGTCCTGTATTTTTTTGTTGTTGGCCATAAGCATTTGAGTTATCAAATCTAGTAGCATTGTTAAAACTATGTAAGTATTAAATTACAAGCATCGTTATTAGTTTCGTAATTGAAAAAAAATTGGTTCCACCTAAAACGCAGTCACTATTATAAAAAAAAACAGCAATAAAAATTACCTTTCAACTTTTACGTGAAAAGCCAATTATGTCGACACGCGATTCACTCAAATCCAATTCACTAATATTGTAATAATTCACACAACACAAAATTCAATCCATATTTTCTAATGACGCGTAGCGATACGAAATACAACGGCACTAATCACACGTCCATTCGGTTTGCGCGCGAAACGCGACTGGCAGGCTGCGTGCCCGCCAGGTCCGCCGGCGACAAGCCTTCACCAATGAACCACGTCTATTTACCATAGATTATGATAATCCGCATGCATTGCTAATTTATTATATGCAGTAAATCTAATGCGCTTAACGGAAACGGTAATGTATTATGAATGAAATTAAGTCGTTAATTTAATTAATGCATATAACAAAAAAATTATGGGTCTACCGATTGGTTAACACTTCAATGACAATGAGGAAGCACTAGTTTCACGGTGCCTTTAAATTATCGTTTTATTTAGATGACATAATAGTTTCCATGGAACAATGGGGCAAGCCCGTTAATGATTTCTATCTTAGAAAATCTTTTAACAATAGGGTATTAAAGCTCAGATTTTGGCACGAATGAATAGTCAAGAAAAAATAATGAGTAAGGATTTCCCATACCTATCAAGAATCTTGGTG
This sequence comes from Aporophyla lueneburgensis, assembly GCA_932294355.1. NCBI lineage: Eukaryota > Metazoa > Arthropoda > Insecta > Lepidoptera > Noctuidae > Aporophyla > Aporophyla lueneburgensis. The sequence continues at coordinate 6,080,546 of OW028739.1, read as the reverse complement.
AATACGGAAACTGGGTATGCGTTCGACAATATTTTGCACAATGCTATTTCAACCAAAACGAAATTGTACGGTCATTAGAAACTCGAAACTCTGCAATAGAAGTAAAATATCACATTGCGTGGTTGTCTGTATTTCTGTAAGAACCGTATCGTGTTCGAGCACTAGAGTAAAAGTGTTTTGGCGCTAACTCTATGCGGTGTCCCTGACCCGGTTGTAGAGCCTTCGTGTTCTATGTGCGCCTAGTACTTCACTATGCGGACTGGAACCTGAATGATATTATGAATAAGGCATACCGCATGGGGAAACTATTAGTCAATTATTTTTAGAAATGGGAACAATACGTTGGCAGGCTATAATTTTCCTTGTCCATAAAGATAGTCCCGCAATGATGAAGGCGATGATCAAAACAGTCTGCTACACCCAATAATTTAGACAGAGAACAGTCATTTGATCTGAGCAAAAGGAAATCACAATGATATTTATATTTTCTTTAATTACATATGTTGTAACTGATTGATTTTGGCAGAATATATTCGTTTCGTGGGAGTTTTTGTCCTCCACGGAAAAACACAAATATGTAGGTACATGATTCATGTAATGGATAAACATTTAACTGGCTATGTACCGCTACCTATATATTTCGAGATGACGTCAAAGGCACCTAATCGTCGTAATCCGTTCGCCCACTGACAGAAACTAAAGCCGAGGATGTAATCAAAAGAGAAGCGATTACGGAATCGTGGATACAGAGAACTGTTGTTTAGTATGACAACCTTTGTGGATTTCCTGACTAACCACGTCATGTTCTGGTCATATACACAGTGCAACTATGCAGGATAACCCGTCAGAGTGAACTCTCCGAGGACGATGACTGGCAGTAAGCCCATACCACAACGCTGTGGTAGGGCTTGCCCTGCGGTTACGTACCCGCTCATCCAACGTTGTGGCTACGGGCATTGCCTGTACACTTTTATTGACGCACTGCGTGTGTCCTATTCCTATATTGGTACTGCGGGCAAAAGAGACAAGAAAAGTGATCAGAGAATATACTGTTTTTGCAAATTTACAGATTATGTCAATTATTTACCTATTTATGTTTACATTCAAGGGGTTCCAAAATTGGAACGATTCCACAAATTGACTCTAAATATATGTTTGACTTTGCGGTTTTCCTTGAGGACAACCTGAATTCTGGAAAGTGTAACAATTTTCATTGGAATTGCTTTCAACTATACACTCGTGGTCTATGCTTTAGTAGTTAATCCATTTCTGGCAACTTATGGAAGACTTAACACCTGATTCTCTGTAAGAGCTTTTATCAATTTGAGTACATCGTTTATAAGGTACACGACCTTCAGGTGGTTATGAGTTTGTAATTCATTAGAGTAATTGCGAACAGGGAGAAGTTTTATCTTCTCCTCAGCTTCATCTTCAGCAAGACATAGCTCTACTATTTTGTTGAGAGCTTAGTACTCAACTGTTCAGTAAGGAATATCTAACTTCTAAAAGTTGTTTGCCATTTTTGTATCAGACAGATTTTTCCCGTTATTTTTAAGTTGAAAGACATCATTCTCATGTCCTTATCTTAATTTGTTTAGGGTTGACGAAACATTTATTTTTCTTCCATACTTCTATCTTAGTCGTCATCTAAGTAGTAAAACCTTTCTAACCATACCATCATTCACATAGTCTATCCATCGTTTTTTTTAGTCTTCCCCTACTCTTATGGTCATCGATATTCATACTGAAAACTTTCCTCACGACAGTTTCCTCATTCCTCCGTATCACATGCCCATACCATGACAACGAATTTCCATACAACTTCTTAGTTATCGGTGCCACTTTCAGGCTTCCTTTTAGTAGACTCGTTTATCACCACACATTTGAAACACATACGGCTTGAAAATCATCCCTAATAATATCATTCTGTACAATTTCAACAAAGAATTCCACTATTCTAATTAAAACATCAAATAAAAGTCAATGCAATCTATACAATGTCGTTACATTGTTTTTATAAGTGGTCCTCATAGATCACTACCTTCCAGTCTTCCACTCCGATTAATTAGGCATTCGGCGACGCTCCAACGGACTCCTGAAACCGTTTGTTTATCGGAGCGAGCGAAAGTTATGCCTGTCTTGTTTTTATGCCTTCCTGGTACTAGCGGGCGTGTGGATGCTTGTGGGTTAACAATACCTCAAGTTATCACATGCTTCCGAAGGCTTGGTATTTCTTTTTCTTCAACTCATAGTTACTCAGAAGACTTTATTCTTAAATACAAATTCCAATAGTGCATAGGCATATAAAACCACCGGGTATTTCGGATATCCCGTAGTTGACTAGGAGGACATGGTTACATGATGCAGGAAATGTTTAGTTAGTTAAACATTTCGGTTTTCCGTGATAGGAAGGCAATGCTTTAATGTCGATGTTTCCTTTGAATCTTGTTAGAAACTTACTCAATATTCATTATTTCTTTGCTAATAGGGCAGGATAAGATAAAGCGGCAAAATAGCAGACACGCAGACTTATGATGATATTGGTTTGTTGTGAATATATAACACTCTCAGAGACCACCCTCAAAGGTCATTGTATTGCATAATCAGCTTGTAGTGTTCCCACTGTTCCTGGCCTCCTCTCTGTCAGAGGGACCTCTGGCAAATCATCACGCGGGCTCAGCGCGAGTTGGTTGAAATCATATGTCTTCGAATTTTTAGTTTTGGGACATCCCTGTTTCCTCATGATCTGTTCCTTCAACGTTTTGAGAGGGTGATGAAATAAGTTACACAAAGTACAGCACCTGCCGGGGTTCGAACCTACGATCTTGACCTTAGACCTTGTAAGTCGCTGCCGTTACCCCTTTTTTTTTTTTTTTTTTTTCAGGATGGGAAATCATCAAATCACTTCTCCCGCTCTGGGCGGAGCGGGAGGGCGTGTCAGACTTTTACTGACTAAAACCCACCCGTGTTCCATCAGTTGCCCATGTGCCAGGGTCACGGTATCTCTTTCGAACAATCACGCGACCCCGGCAGGCATCGGTCCTAGTAGACCCCTACACTGCTGCTGACATCTCTTTGAGGCGCGCGTGGAACACTGCGCGCCGTCGACCCGAGCCTGGTCCTTACCGGGCGGCGAGCTACCCATTGCTCGCCACCCGCAAGCTCGCGCCTACTGTGGCCGGGAGTCCGCAATCGACTCCCGACGCCCGGGGCGTCTCCTCCTGCGGCGGCTAGGGTCGTGAGGGCGCAGAGACTGCCACTCCCTCACGCGCCCCGCCTCCTCCTTCGCGAGCATTACTGCTTCGCAGAAGGAGGTGACGGCTTCCCATTCCCTCTCGCTCCGTACCATGGCTCGCACCAGGGCCGAACGTGAGAGGTCGCCGCCGCCGATCGCCTCCACGAGGACACGGCGGTGCCCCGCCCAGGCAGGGCACACCTCCACCGTATGCTCCACCGTGTCCTCCAGACGATCCTCGCAATGGAAACACCCGGACGTATCCTCCCGCTTTATCCTGAACAGGAACTCACCGGGTGCTTACCCATGCCCGGTGAGAACCTGCGTCAGGCGGAAGGTGAGGACGCCGTGGCGCCTCTCTATCCACTCCTCAAATGCCGTTACCCCTGGGTTACCAATCACTACTCTTATATTTTTACTTTTATATTATTATATGAGTTTTGAAATAGATGTGTATATTTTTGTTTGGTGTTAATTTAATTTTTAATCGAAATTATTTTGTGTTTTTTTCAGATACAAATTATAATACTGTGACCCTGACCACAGACTATCGAGACAGTTGGAAAGTGAAGACAACATAACCAAACTTATAGCTCAACTTTGCTAGAATCTAGACAGATAGAGATATTTAAATTTATTTGCTAATTGTCCTCCAACTAACCTGCATAAAAATAACGTAACATCGTCTCGTGAATATAAAACGACCTTGATACTATTTCTAAGGTAAACAGCTCAAATTTTAGTCTATCTGAAACCGGTATCGTCTGCGATGCATTAAATTGGCCGTGTGTGTTGATCTAACATTTTGCATACATGAATATTTTTACATAACATAAACATCATGCCTTGCTTCTCCGAAGGGATGGGCAGAAGTTTACCTCAGTTGACTTAAACATAACTAGCGAAATTTGGGAATAATAAAACTCCCATATTTACCAGTTATGTTCAAGTCCCATGTAATATAAGGCGAGCCTATTGCCATCAACCGGGCACGAGTCCAAGGCTCCGGGCTGTTACTGGGACATACCATATAGAAAACCCAATTGCACTTTGCCTGACCTAGGATTCGAACGCTGGTGGTGGGTTCTCAGCAGAAGGGCTTGTGACCACAAGACCAACGCAGTCAATGATCATCATGAATATTCCTGTTATAATTAAAATGAACTTATTTTCCTAACAATCTTCTGAAGTATGTGGATGGAGGATGTTTATTCCGGAATTTATTTTTGTTTTAGCGTTTCTTTTTATAACATTCAAAGCAAACATTGAAATGTTATTACACGAACAAAATAATTTGTTAATATTGTAATCGGGTTAAACTTAAACATCCTCTTCTTTGGGTGGCGGATGACAAGATTGATCAAGCACCATCTTTGTTTAAAAACATCCATTCCATATTTCTATCAAAGGAAATGATAAGGCGCTTCCTAATTACCAATTCAAAGTCAAATAATTTATTTCAAATAGACACTTTAAAAAGTAGAATTCCAGTTTCCTCTTCCTTCTAAACGGTACTTTCGTATGGAGAAAAATAGGCAAGGAACTCCACCGTTACTTTTTTAGAATGTTTCGCAAGTTGCACCATCATCATTCAGCCGAAAGACATCCACTGCTGGTAATAAGCCTCCCCAAGCACCGCCACTTCGATCGGTTCTGTGCTTTTCACGTCCAGCGGACTTCTGCGGCCTTCACCAGGTCATCGGCCCAGCTTGTGAGAGGCCTTCCAACGCTACATCTTCCAGTACGCGGTCGCAACTCCAAAAGCTTTCGTCCCCATCGGTCATCTGTTTTGCGAGCATTGCGCCCTGCCACTGCCACTTAAGTTTGGCAATTATTTGGGCTAAGAACCAGGGTAACTCACCCTGGTTCTCCTTCGGATCTCTTCATTTCTGATTAGATCGCGTAGGGAGATAAGCATAACTCTCTCCATTGCACTTTGCGTGACTTTCAGTGTTCTTATGAGGACCCCTTGTTTCGCCGTAGCCTTGACCGCTATCATATCCAAGGGTATATGAGCCGCCGGGGACTAGTGGCCGTTTTTCTTGATGCTTCAAAAATAAAGCAATGACAGGTAAATTAATTATGTGTTAGGTTCACGGTTTTAACAAGGGTATTGGGTGGGTATTTTAACAAGTAACATAGAATATAGAACATCATATTTTTTTTAAATCATACCTATATATTAGCAACCACTTTAATTTGGTCTAAACTTGACTAAAGGCTAAATAAAACCCCTATCAACCACAAACCAAAGCTCTGCCCCTCACCTAGTTAACATTAGTACAGTAGACATCAGTTAATGTCTATTAGCGGCCTATTTCAATTATTCAGACCCCAGTCCCCCGCGGATGAAACCCTGACACAGTTGCTACTGCGACACTGCGGAAATGACCTAGTTCGCACAGACATCCACGTGTAGTAATTTTTCTAGAATTCTTGCCGAATGCTACTGTTTTGAGGATACAACTTGATGCATATTTTATTTTTATGTCGAGCTCGCTAGGTTCTAACTGCGCTAGGTCACTGGATTATAGCTCACTAGTTGTGCCTTTGGCTCCGTTCGTGTAAACTTCGGGTATTTATATCGTATTCATATGATAAAGACTACCCAGAGCTGGACATGGGTTAGACCTAGGTGCGTTCTCGACTTGAATAGCACACACAATGGAACACAGATGGTGCGTTTTATGTAGGCATAAGGCAATGTGTGGGTTTTTATGATGGGTAAGCTAAAACTAAAGAGGTGGCATGTTGTCTCTGTCCGTCGATATTGTCTTTAAGAACTAGTTTCTATAAGCTTATCAGCTGTCCCTAATAATAGAATTGCACCTGTGAATAACATTTGTGGTTTTGTTGTGAGAAACAATGAACTAAAAATGGTGATGTATATTATAAATGGTCCCACTCATTTAAAAAAAAAAAAAAATTATAAATACTATTTATTCAACAGACATTTTATTTTTTGCATATACTTAAGTAAATACTATTCATTGACAAATATATAAACGCTATTCAATCTACAAAACCTGTCTACTAATAGCAAAAAAAAAAAAAAAACTTAAAGTTTTGAAATCTGCAAGAGAAAGATGCGCCCGTGTTTCGATTTGTTTCACGCAAATGTAAAAGCATGAAATCGATTACATCTGAGCATTTCACCGAACGCGAGCGAAGATATCGATCACAGGTATCGAATACAGACTGATTATTATATAATCATGTGTTTCATAGATCTAGTAAAGGAAAAGGCTCACTAGAGTAGCTGGTTGCCAATTTTATAGATGTTTAAAAATAAAATGTTTAAGTTCTAAGCGCCAGGGTAGCCTGCGAAATTCTTGCAGACCAGTGTCATCTTCTATGTTAAAAAAAAAACCGACCGTGACACGTAAGTATTTGCTGGTGTTTGTCACATAGTTAATACTAGCACAGACAACGTCGTTTACACTATATTATTAATACTCGGGTTTATCTTTTTAATACCCGAATCTTTGTACATTGTGTTTTTGTTTAGGTTAGATAAGTTGTACCCACATTTGTTAAAAAAAATGTATTATTATTATATTATATACAGAATTATAATACTTAATAAAAATCATCAATACAAACCTCTAAAGTAGGTACATTTAATCCTATCGAATGACTATTTCATGAAAAAGTCTTACATCTTCCACCTTAACGTTTATAGATATTTTTATTTATTTATTTAACTATTTATGTACGCATGCATATAAACAGGCAAGAAGAAAATAACCAGATAAAAAATAATTCATGTATGTATGTGTAATTCAGAACCAAAATTCGGGCAAAACCTGAACTGATTTATTGGCAGTCTGCCTACGCAAGAAACGTTCAAAAATCAGCGAGTATATCAAAATAGTTTAGTTAATAAAATATCGATCATCTGGCTTCGTGCCAAGAACGTTAGTGAAGAATCTATATCATCGGAATCAATCGACTATTGACAGCCGGTTTTCAAATATACTTGGCAACAGTAGATACTTGAAATAGAAAAGATTTTTAACAAATAATCAAGTACTTGACTGCCTCGTTAGTCTAGCGGTGGCAAGTGCTACTGCTGAACATGAGATCGTGGGTTCGATTCCTAGGAAAATGAGTTAATGAGCTTTTCTATCTACAATTTCTCAGTAGTATCTCGGATAGTGGATTTATGCTCGGTTGATGGAAATAGGCTCGCCCCGTATTACATGGGACTTGAACATAACTAGAAAAATGTGGGTGTACTATAAGTACACCTATGCTTAACCCTTTGGAGACACAAGGTGTGTTTTTAATTAAGATTTGAACAGGTATAGAAGTCCCATGAAATGAATCGGGCACATATGCTGTCTCCGGGGCGCTACTAAAAATACCATAATCAATCTATAATGTTCCCACTGCTGGAACTGACGACTCATCTCGGTAAGACGGAGAGGGAGTGAGCAATAATTCACCACATAAGCCCAGTAGGGACTGGTAGATGTCACAGGTCTCCGATTTTTAGGGTCCAGGACATGCCTGTTTCCTCAAGATGGTTTAACTTCACTGTTTTGCAAGCAGTGGTAATAGAATAATTTACATAAATTAAAGCAGCTGTCTGGGTTCGAACCTGCAACCTAACTCGAAAGCCACGGTTGTTACTACTGAGTTACCACTGCCCTTACTTACGAACCAACTTACTTTCTTCAAATAACGTATTTATGGGACTTTTGTAAAAACCTACTCAGATAATTGATTTTTTGCATAGTTGGTGGCATTGCCGATAATGATTGAACGGTGATCTTTCTAAGAGAACTTTGGATGCCGAAAATTATTGCACCTCGGATGGATTAGGTTTTTTTGACGGTTACTAGTACGCCGATGGTCCTAGTTTATCATTTTGTGGCCTCGAGTTGTAACTCGGGTCGTAACAGCTATGTGAACGTGATTCAGCATTGCATATGTAAGCTGTCACACCCTTTATGCCAGGAGGCTTTTATTTTGGTACTTTTATTTACATTATAAAAATATTTTTTGCTTTTGCTTGAGTAAAGATTTCATTTTATTTCTTGGAATATTGGGTTGGCTAGTTGACATATGGCAAATCATTTAATTTAATGTTTTGTGTCTCTTAATGTTACCTCCTTACAATTGTATAGAATCAAGTTCTTCTAACTTAACAGACAGCTGTGCTGCTGGGGAGTTTGTTCCGCCACTTCTTCTTCCCAGCTAAAGCACTAGGAAGTGTCGAAGGGCGGGCGTTTTGGGGGGACTGTCTTTTGTAACTTTGACGTTCAAAAAGTGCTGACTCTCAGCCTAGTTTGAATAAATGACTTTTGATTTTGATTTTAGTATATCCATACAGTAATACGAGTTCCTTTGGCAAGAACGTATGAGAATAAATAGTAACAAGATGCTTAACGAACAACGGACCTGGAGGATGCATAACCCAAATACAATTCGAAAGCTGCAAAAGAGTAAATTATTCATTAAAACAGTTCATAACAGTTTGTTTGCTCGAAAAGGCAACTGCTTCATACACCGTCGCGTCAACTAAACGTACTCAGTAGCCATCAATCGTTACACGTTACAATCGTCTAATAACATCGATAATTACGAGCTCTAATACACAACTCGGTAATGTTAGCTCATTTGTTCGATCTTATATGTGTTGCATTGTTTGCAATGCGAGTAAGAACTCGAGCAAAAAAGAATCGATAAGCATCGGTTGCTTATCGATACTGAAAGCAGTGGGTTACTAAACATTCATTGTCTTGTTAGCAATTCAACTTTTTATGGTTTAATTCTCATAGCTGTTCCCGTGTCTTATTAAACTAGTGTAAATTCCAAACGATTGCGAAGAAATAAACTTAATTAGTGGTTTATTTTTCTGATTTAATTTTCCTATACTGAGGTAATTATTCTGCTACATGCACGTGTTCTGGAATTAATTCTAGAAATGTATTACGTTCATTCATCATCATCATCATCATCATCATCATTTCAGCCGAAAGGCTTCCACTGCTGGACATAGGCCTCCTGTAATATGAGGGGGTTTGCCAAAATCGACACGCTTGGCAGGCGGGTTGACGACCGCAGTATGATGGTAAAATGTATAGAGAACGCTGCTGCACATTCTCGAGTAAGTTGTCCGTTTGGTGTTGAATGTAAAGAATAGCATCAGCCTATTGAAGTGAAAACTTCTTTAGCGGCGTTGTGCACTTTTTTTGTAATGGCTAAAAAATGTTAAACTCGCGTCAGGACACGTGACCTGATCGAAAATTCGTAAGACGGACGGAGAGTGATTATTCTGAGAGATAAACTTTTTAATGTAATATAAATTGTCATGTTTGTGTACGATAGCGCAATAAATAAATATTGTATTCTACCACATAAATGATAGTACTTTTATACTGATAATTAAGCTGTTGAATGCCGTAATTACAGACACAATTAAAAACAATTGTTTCTATACCAAATGTGGTATCTCAGGGACTTAGAGGTTAAAGCAAGTCGTGCAAAATTATTCCCTAACTCCAAATTCCAAAATATCAAAAATGCACAACGTTAATATTCAAGTTTTCACTTCTGCCGGCACTCCCGGAGTGCAACCCATCGTTTTTTTTCTTCCCGAGGGTGTGGTAAAAAGCGACTAAGGGAGTTACTAGACGATGGGTAGCAGCGTTCTCTATACATTTTACATTCGTTATTTACTTTATCTTTAAACACAAGTAATTCAGCATAATAGCCGTTTTATCTTTCTATCTGTTAATGCCCATTGCGCCTTGATACCGGCGACTGTATGCACGTTATAAGAGACTCGGTCAGTTTCCCTTTTCGCCGTATGTACTTTCAACAATAAATTCTGGCGTTTAGCACATCAACGCCACGGTAGGAAATAAAACGGACATAAGAGTGAAAGAGGCGTGTTATTTGTAGTACGAAACAATTAGAGCACAGTTTGCAAACGTTATTAAATGTTTTCCGTAAACGGTAAATGAGAAGTGGATATCAGAGGAATAAGTCTTTTTCTTTTCGTGAGACTTTTCTTCCGGATTTGGGAAAAAGGAAACCCAAATTACACAAACTTAAGTGGCAGTGGGCAGGGCACATTGCTGGCAGAACAGATGGTCGATAGAGCCGAAAGGTTCTGGAATGACGAACGCGTACTGGAAGACGTAACGTAGCGGAAGGCGCCCACAAGGCGGGCTGATGACCTGGTGAAGGCCGCAGTAATCCGCTGGATGCCAGAAGTACAGGACCGGTCGAAGTGGCGGTGGGAGGCTCATTTCCAGCAGTGTAAGTCTTTCGGCTGAAATGTATTCGTTGATGATGATAAGGTGGCCAAGTTACAATGAACGTGAAGCTAAAGTAACATTATTTAACATATGAAAATTCATGGATCGTTACTACCTATTGTTCTGTTCTTTTCTTCTTGTCTGTTTATATATGTGAGCAACTAAATATAAAAGTGTTTCATTTGTTCGACCCGGTACAAAGAGCCCCCTTTTTTGTGGATGGAAATCATCAAATCACGTCTCCCGCTCTGGGCAGAGCGGGAGGGCATGTCAGACTTATACTGGGTTAAAATTTAAACCCATCAGTTGCCTTTACAGGCCCTGAGATCCACCTGAAGATCTCAAAGTACAAAAGCTTGTTAGTACCGCTAAACTAAAACTACACTGAGATTGTGCTTATCCACACAATGTGTCATCTCTTTTCTGTGAAGTAACTGAACTTTCAAAAGAAGTCTTATATCACTTAAAACATTGTACATCTTCTTTCCCTGTTCTGGAATATTACACATGTGACCATAATTAGATGCAAACATACGTATTATATGTGTGTCCGTAGGCTACGTCACGTATCTCCGAGAACTAAATGTTTTGTTACGAGAATTTCCACTGTCTGCAGAGCTATTAACTGTTTCTTTTGTTGCAGTGCTAATTAATATTGCTAAAACACAATGGATACTCTGTAATGCTGTTTCGTGTGTAACTTTAGGTCTATCTATTTTTCGTCTTTGTGGCCATTTTTGGAGGTCACTGCATACTACAATGATGGCCGAAGAAGATCTGGAACTATTCCAAGATTCTTTTGTTTAAAATTGTTTAGCAAAAGTATACCTAACAGAACAGATAAACACGTGTCCTCTGCATTTGCGTGCTCAGCAAGATTATCATTTGAGGTTATTGAGAACCTTTCTAAAAATCATCCGAAAGAGCCAACCATTTCTGGTGTAGCATAAGCATAATCGCCTTACAATGTTCACAATGGTGGGACACAGGCCTCATCATTGTGAGAGGGAATAAAGCCGCTATCCCACTAGGCGTTTTACGAGCGTCGGCGTCTCTCGAACGTCTGCGCAGCGTCAACGTTGCGCAGACGCGACGTTGACCTCTCGTCGTCGCGTGACAAGTATTAACGTCCGCTGAACGCGACGTCAACGTCGCGTCTGCGCAACGTTAACGTCGCGTTTGTTGGCAACAGGTACAATCACTCCGTCCTGCTCTGTCCGTGTGGGTACGGGCGGGGGCTACGGCCGGCGGCCATTTGCACGTTGACGCGACGTTGACGTCGCGTTCAGCGGACGTTAATGCTTGTCACGCGACGACGCGACGTCGACGTCGCGTCTACGTAACGTTGACGCTGCGCAGACGTTCGAGAGACGCCGACGCTCGTAAAACGCCTAGTGGGATAGCGGCCTAAAGCTTATTCCACTACGCGGGCCCAGTGCGGGTTGGTAGATGTCACATGTCATTGAATTTTTGTTTCAAGGACATGCGCTAGTTTCCTCACGATGTCTTCCTTCACCGTTTTGCGAGCATTGGTGATGAAATAATTTACACAAAGTAACGGCCGTTACCACTGGGCTCACGCATCACGCATTTTTGGTGTATTCACCTTTAATTTTCCTCCAAGGAAAAAAGGGCAGAATAACACAACAAACACCTACTTCCCACCTACGTATGTGCTACATACATAATCAAACACTGAATGTCAAACAAAGGTCTTCGATCATCACGTACTTAACACAATCATTCAAATTACCGCAAATTAGTTGGCGGGTACTAATATAACCTCTAAACACGACATGATATACAGTTAGTCCCTTGAGAACCATTAGTTGTTGTTGTAACTAGTTGTTAATCACAAACCACTAAGGAACAATAGGATTTGCCAGATTTATAGTGCTGGCAATTCTAGCACACATGAAGCTGAAATGAGGGCATGTGTTGGATTAGATCTTGCATGCAGTCCTCAGTTCTACTGCAAGTTCTAAATGCTTTCGTAGAACAAGGAGATTTTAAGCATATCTCAGTAGAAACATTTTAATTTTCCCAGTCCTGTAGGTCTGTGGTCACTAGTAGCAAAAAACTGTATATATGGCTGATAAACCTTGAAATGTAACCTTTAAGAGAAAGTAAACAAGACTTGTATGATGAACGCAAAGAACTGGGAAGTACATATGTCCGAGGAAAAAACCAGGCCCGCACCTTCAGCAGTGTGTGATTCCAGACAGCAGTGATGATAATGAAATTGAAATACATTCACAACACAATATTGTTCTTGTAATGATGTGTACAATCTGTACATATACATACATACATACAACATACAAGTAAATAAAATTGAAGAGTCCTTTTACTAAAAGCATTTTACTACATGCATATAAAAGTATATGTATCCGGTGCTAAAACATTTTTTTTATTGTTATTTGTTTGTTCCGGGTAATCTCCAAAATGGCGGAACCTATTTATAGCTGATGTTATAAGGAGTAACATAGGCTTTTTGTCTCGGTAGCACGTTCCCGTGAGATAATTTTCGACATCCATGCAGGCGAAGCCGCGGGTTAAGAATAAGAATACACTGTGTAATATCGAAAAAGGCCCTGATACGGTCACCAAGTCTATGCGATATTCCACCTTCAGCCTCACCCTTCTTGTAATTCAGGCGTGACCGCTATCTGTGTCATGTTACCGGTTTGACACTTGTCTTGACGTGTCAACTTCTGTGCGTAACAGTTACCAAGTGTGGTGTTACGTTACTGAAACAATATGTGAAAATATGCTGCAATATGTGTGAATACCGTGTTACGCTTAGTCAATAAGGTGTTGGAAATAACTGGTTATGGTATACGAATGGTTGGAGCACGGAGGGGCTTGTGGCTTAGTTATAACAGCCTTGGTTAATTCAGACTTATTACTTTCGTAATTAATAACAATAAGAATACGACAATCCGTACCATTTCTAAAATAACTGATGTCACTCGGAAAGCTGACACGCTTAAATGGAATTGGGCTGGACACAACTGCCGTTTGTCAGATGATCAGTGGGCCAAACTTAAAACCCAATGGGTCCCGCCTTAATGGCAAGAAGCATCGCGTCAGGCCCAGACGGAGATGGCGGGATGAGCTGGACTCTTTTAATGAAGATTGATCCTTGGCAGCTCTCGACAGAGAGACGTGGAAAGAGAGTAAGGCGGCATTCACCCAGAAGTGGAACAGCAACGGCTATTAAAAAAACAAAGACTAATAACAGTACTTTACGACAGCTTTCTTATCATCTTCCCCAATTAATTTGGTCAACTTAGAACCTTTATCATTTTGTTCCATATTTCATCTCTACCAGCCGTATTGTTTATTTCCAATTATTTTCTCGCTATATCATCTTGTGAGTTGAGGGGCTTGTAATAACAGCCGCACGGGTATCAGCTAAGTTACGCTTGCCACGGTTGGTCCGTGGATGGGTGAACATCTTCACATACCAAGACCCCTCCGTGCCTCGGAAAGCACGTTAAGCTTTTGGGCTGTCATACGTAGATCTTTGACAGTTGTTACAGGTCCCCAGAAACTCAAAAGTCTGACAACCAAGGCTACTAAGAGGTATTGTATAACCCAGTCACTGGGATGTGGTTGTGGAGGCCAGATAAAATGCTGGCATTCAGCTGCAACCGTTTTGACTGGAAGCTGACCCCAACCCAACCTCAACCCAAAGGGAGGGTTGCCATAATCACCACGCAACGCTGCTGCTCATTCTCCAGTAAGTCCCTTAGTCGCCTTTAAAGATACCTTTGAAGAAATGGAATGGTTCTTTTAGTCCCGGCACCACACGGAACATTTTTTTTCAGCTATTGCCCAAATCGATTACTAATTGAAATAGCTGTAAGTTTGTCTATAACACATCACTGACGCAACATCGTATCGCATATGCGTTTTTTCTGTTTTAGTTGGCAAACTGTTTACATTTCCGTTTTACATAATGTTAGCTGTATTCAATACTGTAGGTAATATCTGTCATATTTGAGTAATTTCGGTGTTGGGTTTAATAACAATGGCGTTTCTATATATTGTATTAATCTGATTTGGTAAACGTTATTATGGGGAAAGTGGTTAATGTTACGTTTGTTCAAGGTTATTTAAAGATAATAGAGCATGTAAATGTTCCTGTTGCAATGAACAGTGTGTAGCAATGATTTGCCAAATCCCTTTTAATATAGTAATATATTATAGGTGTTATTCACAGCATCGTAACACTAAAAGCCGTAACATAATTAGAGAAACCTAAAGATGATTTTCAAAGACCTATTTATTCGTTGACTTTAATTTTTTATAATTTTTCGTAATTTGAGTTTTGATTACCGTCATGCCTTTAGTGACACTCACAAGATTAAGACGAACCGATTCACGTAAGACTCATTGAAATTTGCCAACGCGTTTGATCTCTAGAGCGCCACAGAGGAACTAGGAGCATACATGGGCTGATAAACATATTACCCTCATTTTCGTCGTGCAGCCGGGTAACAAGTACTTGAACATCGCTCTAATTCCGCTGAGGAAATACTTCAATAAATTACACTTCCACTGTCAGTAAAACTCTTGAGAACAATTTTATTAAGTACCTAATTCTGACATTTCGCGCTAAGCTTGAAAATAACAGCTTTCTGTACCAAATTAAATAGCCCGTGCCTTTAATTTGGGTTAATTACAACAACGAGGCGAGTAAAAGTAAATCACATGTAGATATACCTTATCACTTTCATCAAACACGCATGCGTACCATACATTTCTCCTTCTAATGCATTATTAATTGATGTCGCCTAAATAAACGATGAAATGGAAAGCGCTGGTGTGAATTGGGTCGTCTTTGTAATATTGTGTCGTGTTTATAGCGAGGGTGACGTAATCCTATTGTGATTGTGTACGGGATGGGTGGAGATGCGGACAAAAGAGGTGAATGTCATGTATTTGGATGGTTGGTGTAAAAATAGGAGTGGTTCTATAAAAAATCGTGAATCCGCAGCGTACATTTTTTGGCTTGCTTTGACTTACGGTTTGTGCGTCATGGGATCAAACCCTATCAAGCGCGTCACTTTGTTTAATTTCGTCACCAGTGCTCTCAAAATAATGACGGAAACATCGTGACGAAACTGACATGTCCTAGAACCAAAAATTCGAAGACATGTGACATCTATCAACCCACACTAGGCCCGTGTGGGGTATTACGGTTCACTCCCTCTCAAAAGAGTGGAGCCCTGTGTCTCAGCAGTGGCAATATTATCGGCTGATTATGTACTGTACGCCTCAGATCCACGATTCTATATCTAAATATAGAAACCTGGCATTTTTAAAACTTTTGTTTCCTAGGAACGAAACTGGAGCTATCGACATAGCTTACAGAGTAAGCAAACTGAAGTGGCGGTGGGTTGGCAGTGGCTGTACACCCACAATTGGCCAGTTGTGTTTAATCTCAATGCAATGGGGGGTACAGTGGGTCCCGCTTAATGGCAAACGTCATCGTGGCAGGCCCAGACGTAGACAACGGCATTAGCTGGACTCTTGGTCCTTAGCAACTACAGTGGGTCCCGCTTAATGGCAAACGACATCGTGGCAGGTCCAGACGTAGATAGCGGAATTAGCTGGACTCTTGGTCCTTAGCAACTACAGTGGGTCCCGCTTAATGGCAAACGACATCGTGGCAGGCCCAGACGTAGATAGCGGAATTAGCTGGACTCTTGGTCCTTAGCAACTACAGTGGGTCCCGCTTAATGGCAAACGACATCGTGGCAGGCCCAGACGTAGATAGCGGAATTAGCTAGACTCTTGGTCCTTAGCAACTACAGTGGGTCCCGCTTAATGGCAAACGACATCGTGGCAGGCCCAGACGTAGATAGCGGAATTAGCTGGACTCTTGGTCCTTAGCAACTGCAGTGGGTCCCGCTTAATGGCAAACGACATCGTGGCAGGCCCAGACGGAGATGTCGGCATAAGTTGGACTCTTGGTCCTTAGCAACTCTTTTTATAGAGATGTAGAAAGAGAAGAGAGGCCAGCACGCATGGCATGACCACCATAGAAAGAACTTTGTCTATTCTTGGTAGAATAGAGATCGAACTGTCATGCTAAGCCAGCATAAAACGGTACAAACCTTTCTACAATCTTTAATTCTATCTTTAATCTTTCTACAATCTGTGATTTTGTCTATTCTTCCGTCGACAAAACCCCTTTCTACGGTGGTCATGCTACGCATGCAGCAATGGAACATTAATGTCTAATAATAAATAGGGGGTAAGCCTGACGCAATTTGCTTTTTTGGTTAAAGGGTTTTCTTTCTTCAATAGCAATAGTCTCATTCATTATACACACAAATCACACAATCATAATAAGAGCATTTCTTAAACAACTTTATCACGAACTTTATCGTGGTTCAAATTGAGGATTTGTAAACTGGTATTTTCGGATCGTATAACTTGATTCTTATGGATTATGGACACTATGACACATTATATGATTGCGGTCGAAGGAAAAGAGGGTTCCCATGACAAAAGGGCTTTAACATCAGGCTGACGAAGGAAGATACGGTGTGACCTTTTCTCATTCATGGTTAATGGTTCACAGACAGCCACATCCTCTCTACCGGTTTGAACAAAAGTATCTTAGACCTCTGAACTAGTTACTAAGACAATAGAACAAAAGTACTTACCCTCTATTATGCCAGGTGATTGTTCCACCTGTAACAAGAACAACAAGTTTAGTGATACATATTATGGTTTTGCTGCAATAATTACGATATACTCGTAATTAACAAGATAACAAACATAGATATCATGGTAGGAAATTGATAATACAGGGCAGTGGCGAGGCGTATTTTCTTCTAAAAGAGAAGCCGAAGCGAAGTCGGCCTTAACTTACTGACTCATCAATAAAGAATACTTACTATCATTCTAAAATTAATATAGGAATGTAATGAATTAAATACAATTAAATTGAACAGATGAAAACGAATAAAATATCCAATATTCCTCTATCTCGTTCTCGCTGACGCATTTTTCTATACGTGTCTCTGTCATAACCCGTTGTACAGCGGCTTGCTCTCGTACATATCAAGCGGTGCCACGTGACCTAAAGTGACATCATTACGGGATCGCTGTTGTATGAATTTTTAGTTCCCGATTATGACGTTTTGGCGCCGGGTTAATTTAGAACATTTCTCTTTTGTTGTAATACAAAGGTATAAATAACCTTTTTTGTTGTTTGAATGTTATGGTGAATTAAATACCCGTAGTGTAACTATATTTATTGACAATAGTAGCCACTATTTACATACTATTGTATTTTTAATAGTGATAGAGTTACCAATGCGAATCCCCGAAGGCAAGCCGGTAGGAATCGTGTTATATGGTGCCTTCGCCACTGATACAGGGTGGCAAGGAAATCGACGGGCAACCATCCCTATCCATAACCATGGATTCAATACATGATTTTAAACCCCTATTAGTTGAAAATTTTCGTCGATTACTTTAAAAGATCGACAGGCCCATACATTTACTCGCGTAGGTATTGCTATTGATACTTTGCTTCATGCATTCTTTCATGAACTGATATCAAAAATACTGTTCGGTAACAGTGTAAATTAGCGTATGTTTGTATAATTAGAGACATGCCATATTATTAGTTATGATTATGAAATATAACTGAAATATTTGCGAACTTGAATAACGGGTTTCAAGATTTGGATTCGAACATTCACCTTTCACCTGTTATTAGTATTATTATAATACTACTAGCTTCCTTCTACCTGCGACTTCTTCCGCGTTGAACACCTTGTGTAACATAAAATATATCCTATAGCATTGCAATGCCCGACAACGATATTCATATATTATAATAATCTTAGCATTATTTTTACTCGGCTCTTGGAGTCGTAGCGTGATGGGAAATCGCCTACAACCTTACTCAAGATTTGAGCTACCATATGCGAAAATATTTTTTCAAATCTGACGAGTGATTTCAGAGACAAAAACTTACAAAACAAAAAATTGTTTATTAATAATCTATACTAATATTATAAAGCTGAAGAGTTTGTTTGATTGAACGCGCTAATCTCAGGAACTACTGGGCCGAATTGAAAAATTCTTTTTGTGTTGGGTAGCCTATTTATCGGGGAATATAACATCACACCAAGAGGAGCAGAGCAATAATGAAAATTTTTGCAAAAACGGGAAAAATCGCACGGGTAGGTGATTCGACGCGACGGGAAGGGTCGGGGGAACAAGAAATTTAACGCGAAGTCGCGGGCAAAAGCTATATTAGTATATATGTTGAGATTTGTTATGCCTATCAGAAAAGTTGCAACTGCATATTTGGACACCAATATTTTGCAAAGACAGACAGAAGATGGACGTCATCGCCGAGGGACAACGATGAAACGCTGGCGTGATGATGACGACTTAAGACGTTTATGGGAGACTAGCTTTTACCAGGGGCTTCACCCATTTTGGCGAAATAAAAAAGTACTCTATGTGTTAATCCAGGTTATAAACTATCTTTGTGCTACATTTCATCCAAATCTGTTCGGTAGTTTTTGCGTGAAAGAGTTATAAACATGTAGGATCCTCACAAATATTTACATAAATTAGTAGGATTGGCCGGAGAAGATCAATGACCAATAGTGGACAAAACACATGTTGCGATGGTTCCTAAAAAACAGGCAGAACATGTACATATTATATATTTTTATAGTTCAAAAAAAAAAATGCACAAAGAACAACATGACTGAAGGTAAATACATTGATAGAATATCCAGATAAAGTCATAAGTCATAAAGCAGTTATAATTAATCCTCAAAATCCACATTATAATTAATTATAATAATTAGGTGTAATTAGTTTGATTATTAAAACAAACATTAATATATACAAAACAGAAAGTAATAAGATTATTATTATCAGTGGATCAGTTTTATATTATACGGTTCCGTAGGTAAGGTAATGACCGGAGATGTAGAAACTAGATCTACGTTACGAAGTGGAATATCCTTTGTTACGAAACTGTGCGGACAAAACCACAGGTAAAACATACAAATCATGTTTTCTATAAGAGCAAAACGATCAAACTGGATAAACGTAAGAATACCTAGTATAATTAGAATAGAATAATTATGAACAGTATTACAGGCAAGATACTAAAACAAACATAATTAATATCGACACTGACCAAAGTCGTACTTGTAGATTTGATAATTAAGAATTTCCTTCAAAGTTCGCTAATTGCGCTAATCGGTAAATAGCGTAGACACAATTAGCAAACGCCTTCGTAAACTATATTTAATTTGGTAATTTTCATAACTCAGATAGATTCACAATCGTCCGATGCGCTTCCGTGTCGAATTGAACTTCAATCAATGTTCTCAAAAGTCCTGTTAAGGCAGTTCGTAAAAACAAAGTCTGAAAAGGGTATAGCAGGTTAAGTATTGAAAATGTGCCCCGAGAGCCAAATGTAATGAATATGATATTGTTAAGTACGCTGCTCATTTGCATTACTATTAATGTAGTTTTTGACTGCCTAGCTCTTTGAGTAACCTTGGGAAATGTCCTAATAACAGACAATTTTTTAACCTTTTCGTTGTCTAAAACTATTAGAGCTAGGAATGTGATTCCAAAGCCAAACTGTAGACAACATTATGACAAATATTATGTATATCGATCTCACTTAGTTTGCTAAAAATAAATAATTTTTTTAATGAAATAATTTTTCTTTGGCTATTATAAGTAAGTTCTAACAGAGTGACCACTTTAGAAAAAATCTCAGAAATAGTACTTAGTATGCTGATTTTACTGTTACAAGTTTCATTGAAATCCCCCACCTGAAATATATAAAAAAAAAATGTTGCTTAGGTCCCTATTTGTGACACTACACATAAAATTTTTAAATGATATGTTTAATAATAATAATACATAATAAGAAAAAGTTATTCTCCATCCACTCTGCTAACCCCGTAAGGGTTTGGCGTGCAGTTAAGTACGCAAATCGAATTCAAAGTATGCAGATCCAAGTGTATTTTTATTCAAGACCCTTAATACAGACTGTGCCTGTATACTTCGTGGCACACTTATTTAACACCGATTGATATACCCTTCTCGCTCTTCCGCATTGGCGGGAGAACACACAAGAGCGAGAAGAGTAAATCAAATATTGTTTAAGATGTTTGCCGGGACCTATACAGTGTTACGTAAACTTTAAAAACGTAAGTATAGGAACGATAGATTTTTCATTCGGTTATAACTCTCTACAAGACATGTCATGAAAAATAAAGTATTAATAAGCTATTCACAAGCTTGTTTGAACTCGCTTTGCGGTAACATTTGAATCGAACACAGGGAATCCAAGCTTCCACAAACGTTTTTAAATAACATGCATGAAGTGTGTACAGTGCAAAATATCCGTAAACTGATTATACATGTTTTGTAGACAGTTATAAGTGAATGAAAATCTATCGTTTCTGTACTTACGTTTTTAACGTTTACGTAACACTGTATAGGTCCCGGCAAACATCTTGAACACTGTTTGATATACTCTTCTCGCTCTTGTGTGTTCTGCCGCCAATACGGAAGTGCGAGAAGGGTATATCAATCGGGGTTAAATAAGTGTGCCACGAAGTATACAGGCACAGTCTGTAGTAAGGGTCTTGAATAAAAATACACTTGGATCTGCATACTTTGAATTCGATTTGCGTACTTAACTGCACGCCAAACCCTTACGGGGTTAGCAGAGTGGATGGAGAATAACTTTTTCTTATTATGTATTATTATTATTATTAAACATATCATTTAAAATTTTTATGTGTTGTGTCACAAATAGGGACCTGAGCAACATTTTCTTTTTTTTTTGAATATGTCGCAGGTGGGGGATTTCGATGAAACTTGTAACAGTAAAATCAGCATACTAAGTACTATTTCTGATTTTTTTTTTAAAGTGGTCACTCTGTTAGAACTTACTAATAATAGCCAAAGAAAAATTATTTCATTAAAAAAATTATTTATTTTTAGCAAACTAAGTGAGATCGATATACATAATATTTGTCATAATGTTGTCTACAGTTTGGCTTTGGAATCACATTCCTAGCTCTATTAGTTTTAGAGAACGAAAAGTTTAAAAAATTGTCTGATATTAGGACATTTTTCAAGGTTACCTAATGACAGTACGAGCTAGGCAGTCAAAAACTATATAAATAGTAATGCAAATGAGCAGCGTACTTAACAATATCATATTCATTACATTTGGCTCTGGGGGCACATTTTCAATACTTAACCTGCTATACCCGTTTGTCAATTTATATCAAACAAATAACAGCCGAGGTAAGTTCGAACCCAAGCAGGCGCTTTACTTCGTGTAAATTATTTTATCACCACTGCTCTCAAAACGGTGAAGGAAAACATCGTGAAGAAACCGGGATGTCTTAGAATCAAACATTCAAAGAAAGACATGTGACATGTACCAACCCGCACTGGGCTCCCGTTGTAGATTATGGCCCGCTCCCTCTCACCTATAGAAAGCCTGTGTCCCAGAAGTAGGAACACTATAGGCTGTTGATGATGATAAGATGACGGCCATTCTTCCGACAGCTATTTGCATTTGTAATTGAAGATGAGTATTTTCGATTCGACAAAGTTGTCGAAAGGTTTTACATGCCTACACTGATGGCGGGGAACGGCACGTATGTACGTAGTCCACCACTACCAAAAATAACACGACTGAGTTATCCACATTACAAATGATCACTGAAGTAAATCCAATAACAGTGCAATGGAAAGGTCTCGCCGTGGCGAAACTGCCTTCTTGATCACGGTTTCTCCTACGCCAGGTAGCTACGAATTTATACAAAACCACGCGAGAGTCGTCGACGGAGAATCTTAACATCGCGATTCAGGAATTCAGACAACGCCAACTGTGATACAACGCCATCTAGTGAGGTTTTCGAAACTAAACAAAGCTGCGCCAATGGCGCAAGGCGGTGGGGAATCTTATTATGTGAACTCTGGAAAACAAATTCTACTAATAAAAACAAATTAAAAAGTTACTGACTAAAAAGGCCAACTAAATTTAACATATTCATATCACAATGGTACCGATTCCCTTGTTCACAAACTAAACTAAATTTAAGTTCAGTGCATCTCTTTCTTTGTATTTCATTAAGAAGAGGACAAAAGATAAATTTTAGATTAGTCCTGTCAAATTAATCAGCGCTTGACGTAAATTGACGTAATTTTAGTAGGCAAGTTTTTAATCTTGTCTAAACTTGTATGGAGTAGTGAGAGGCGGTGATTAATTTGACAGGACTAAACTAAAATTTATCTTCTGTCCTTTCCATAATGAAATAGAAAGAAAAAGATGCACTGAACTTAAATTTAGTTTAGTTTGTGAACAAGGGAATCGGTACCAATATCTACCTTCAAGTTTTCTAAAATACATTAGCATTTATATTTTGACGCATGTTGTGTCTGTGAGGATTGTGTATTAACATGAATATGTAGGATTAATTACTAAGCATGTTAGGTTAAGGGATTGAATTAAGCTGGGAACCTTTTCAAATTCAATTTGCGGGCAGCGGGCAAAGCTAATCTCAAGAGGGACTTATA
The DNA here is from genome assembly GCA_932294355.1 of Aporophyla lueneburgensis. Taxonomy (NCBI): domain Eukaryota; kingdom Metazoa; phylum Arthropoda; class Insecta; order Lepidoptera; family Noctuidae; genus Aporophyla; species Aporophyla lueneburgensis. The sequence goes on along the minus strand of OW028739.1, from coordinate 6,057,422 downwards.
TATTAATTTATGAACTAGAGTGGGGTTCGACCTTTCTTTAAAATGTTTTCATTAACTTTCTCACTAGGGAATAAGTAGACCAACATTTTTCATTTTTAAAACAAGAATTTCAGATTAAATGGAACAGTTACAATGATTGGAAGTCGAAGTCAATATTGGCCTTCCTATACAACCATGATAACAAAAGTGAGCAATGTTTTTTTTTATAAGCCTGCTGGGAATACCATGAAACGAACTTACACAAGCTAAAAAATAATGTAAACTTAAAACCGTGAACAGATAATATTATGAAACTATTTTTATATAAAATAAAGATGAATAGCAAAGAGATTAATGTCAAAAGAGGATCATCACGCTTTCGCGCAACACGCCACCAAATCACGATTTCACGAGTTCGGATCACGCCCAGAAACGTTGTATAGCGGGGATCACGATCGAGAGATCGAGAATTCGAGACTTCGCTTTATGAAGTTCCCGTAACATGGATTTCAGGTGTCATTTGTGTCGAAGAATGCTGAACTATAGACAGATTATATAGAATAGAGTCTGGGTAGGACGAGAAAAATCTGGCAGATTTGAAAAAAAAGTGAGGTCACACTGATGGCCATCTACGAAGGTAGTATAGCATAATCAGCCAATGATGTTCCTACGGCTGGGACGTCACACATGCCTCCTCTCGGTTAGAGGTAATAGCCATAATCCACCACCCGCACACTCAATGCGGGTTGGTAGATGTCACACGTTTTTAAATTTTTGGGTCTAGGAAATGCCGGTGAAATCCCTTACGATGTTTCCTTCACCGCTTTCAGAAAAATGGAAAGGTTTTACCAATAGCAAAAGCAAGAAGATGAACAATAAACCGAGATCCAGATAGCAGTATTGTTTATGAAATACCTGGAGCTTGAGTACTCAGGTTATCGGTTAGCAATTTGTTCGAGTCTAAAATAAAACTTTTATTGTAAACGCTCAAAAATGTTTTCCAAACGATATTTGATTGGAAAAGTTGCCATAATGTTTGAAGTGTTTTGAATGGTTTCGACTTCTTCGAAATAAGTTCAGATTTTGATGGATTTATGTTTTAAGTATATTTTAGAAAGTGACACGATACCGGAATTACTAGGGTACTTAGAGCCTGTTTATAAACTGTCTGTCTTTTGTATCAGATCAGCAAAAGAATCAAATTACGATGATTTTATTTCACAAGGGTTGAACAGACTCATAATTGGATATGTGAATCTGGCTGTACCCCTAACAAAATTGCTGTAGTACTTACTTACATCAAAAAACGCTCCACACGTGCGAACTCCAATAATATCAAATGAACCAAGAGCCGAACCCTTTGTCGATACACGACACCATACATACAGATAAAGAGAAGACAACAAAGTAGGGGATCAAACGGATATTACACTTTTAGTCATTCAACACGACCTCGTCGCCAATCCACATGACCTCTGTGCACAATACGATGAAGTTGAAAGGGTGACTCCAACTATACTGGCGGAGTAAGCCAATGTCAAGGCAACGGACGCAAAACTACGAATATCGCATTTCAGCTTTTAGAGAGTGAGACCGGTAAACCGATTAACTTCAATCCAATTAAGGAATATGTATTTGTAACACGATTTGCGAAGAATGATATTAATGCATGTATTTTTGAACGAACTAAAAATAAACTGCGTTTATTCGCAAGGTCGTACTGTCATCGACTCATCGTCGTGGTGGCTGTATGATTCAATTGTTTTGATTTCTCTTATTGAAACACGGATGCAAAAGTTCAAGATCGATCTAAGATCATAATACCAGTACAGTAACTCTTAATGTTTTTCAAATGAAACGGTAAACAAGACTTCGTGGAATCACACCTAATCAATGTAATCGTATTACAGTAGGGCATTAAACTAACAAACCGAATGAATTGACTTCGCGATTAACGATGTGAAACTCGATTCTTCCGTAATCGGTCACGCGATTTTATCAATCCGTAAATAGGACCTCGTACGCGAAATCGTTATAGTCGTATTCAGAACTGTTCTCATAGTGTATGTAATACCGTAGTCCGTACATTGTGTTATTTGCAATTTTGCTGAGTGCAGTAATTACCAATTGTAGTGTCACAATTGGGCCTGTTCTTTCAAATGAGTCTGTGAAACATTTACTTTGTTTTTTTTTTTTTTTCTCTGCCATATATTGTCGCTTGTATGTCTGTCGTAGTCATTATTTGTACAAACTGACAGTAAATTGCGTTAATTGTACTGTCAGTCGAATTTAATTGCAATATTGAAAACGAATTTGCGTGCATTCGAGCGGTGATAATTAACCAGGTACAGCCCAAACGGAACTCGCTTCGGGTTTTTCTGTTTTGTTCTAGAGCCATCTATGAACCAACTAGAGAAATAATTAAAACTAATTAAGCTAATAAATAAAAGTGTTTGGATAACGAAGTTGGTTGTAAATCACTATTTCGTATTGTATTTTTTCTGCCTGAATAATTTTGAATTGCAAATAGCGAAGTATTGCAACGATAATATTTTTGGGCTAGAAACAGCAGTGCATTCAGTTTGTACACCACACACCTATAAACATTATCCACTGCTGAGAAGCAGGCGTCCTCTATGTGAAAAAGAACGGGCTATAATCCACCACGCGGGCCCAGTGAGTTGGTGGACGTCAATAGTCTTCAATTTTTTGGAGGACATGCCGGCTTCGTCACGATGTTTTCCTTCACCGCTTCGAGAGCAACGGTGAAAAATTAAATCTACAAAGTAAAGCGCCTGCCTGGTTTCAACTCGCGACATACAACTCGTAAGTCGGGGTCAGTATCACTGGGCCACGTCTGCTCTCCAATAGCAGAACCATACTCAAACTGAACTGAACCAACGTGGAGTTGAAACACAAACTCACGAAAATGAGAAGTTAAAATGTAGTTTCCTTAAAACGAATAAAGGTTATTAATTAGCTAATAAACATAATTATAAACAACATGAATTTAAACACGTGCAAAGCTGCTGGGAGTTTCAAACAAACAGGAAACGACTTTGAAGAAGGGTAATATTAAAAAACAAGACATTGATGTTACAAGAGCGTAAAAAGCGGTTGTATACCTGTCGAAGTAACAACATTGAAAAACAATTTTATATTTGGACCAAGTATAAATCCTTGCAGCATAATTAATTCGAAAGAGGTAGACGCACGTTTTCCAACTTACTTGGATTTAGAATTTCCGAAATCGAATTTGTATCTGAATCCTGTCTGATGATAAAGACGTTGAACTTTGGTCAGAAATATGAGAGATTTTAGATGAAGCTTGGTCAGACTTTGGCTCGAGCATAATTATGTTTGCGACTACCGCTTGAAAGACAATACATACGGGACTCAAATTCTCGATATGCATTTGACTGAGTCATTTAATTATAATTTACTGTCTAATAAAAATCGAAGAATCATTAATTTTGATCTGCCATTCTTCTGAGAAGATTATGTTAAGTGAAATTTATTGGACCGTAGCTTCTCCGTGGAACTAACTGATTCTTTTTATTAAAACCCGTTTGTTTTACGAAGGTTTTATTTTGATAAGACGGAAGACGGCTTCCTTTCTATTTGTTACTTTTTTAACCTTTTTGTGAGCAAACATTACCTACTGAAGATCTTGAATTATGTTAAAACATGTTTTTTTTTTAACAGCTGCGTTTCTGCTTACAAGGACTTTTATTGGCTTTAATATTTGTTACTAATTCTGAATCCGACTGCAAGTTTTGGTAACAGACAGGATTACCAAGTTCACTGTAATGGAGTGATGAACAAATTAATATGTTACGTGTGTTGCCGGACGTAAAGAACACCACCCGATTTCGTTCCCGTGGCGTGGGTGTCGTTAAAGTAGACTACGGAATTTACTAGAGAATGAGCAGCAGCGTTCTCTATGCATTTTATCATCATATTGCGATCACCAACAAGCGTGGCGATCGTGCTATATCTAGTAGGGGACGTTTTTCGTTTGAAATGATGATGAGGCAAAATATATGAGAACAAACAAAGAGATTAATCTTTTCAGGGTGATGGAGATAAGCAATAACATCGCCACTTTTTAAAATGTATATCTGCTAAAAGAACATCCAACATTTTCCACTGACACAGAGCTTAATACTGTACGTCTTAAGGTCCAAATTAGCACTTCAATCACACGACATAAATCTGGTAAGTACAAAAAAGCCTTTAAGCAAATGAAGCGTTTTTCCGATATCCTGTCTGGGACACATTTTTATCTTGAATGACGTCATTGTTCCGTCTGGTTGTGACGTAATAAATGGATGAGCTGGAGGTTATTTACAAACCGATGATAGCCGCTGGGCAGGTACTACTGACTTTTATCAGAGATATGAATTGGTAGACGAAATTGTTGGTCGATTTAGGGTGATTTTTAACCGACGAAAAAAAAGGAGGAGGTTATCAATTCGACGCGTATATTTTTTTTTTTTTTATGTATGATCACGCATAGCTTTGTACATGGTAGTCCGATTGTGACAGTTCTTTTTTTATTGGAAAGGGTATACTCCCAAGGTGGTCCCATATAAATTTGGAAACTAAATCGAACCCTAAGGGTCGGAAAACAGGGGATGATTGATTGTTCACTCACTGATTGTAATGTATAACCACGCATAACTTTATACAGAGTAGTCCGATTTTGATAATTCTTTTTTTGTTGGATAGGGTATACCTTGCCAAGTATTATTAGTACATTAAAGTCACAAAAAATTATAAAATAAAAACTTTATAACAAAAAATTAAACCGCCGAAAAAACTGAAAAGCATAAAATAATAAACCTTAAAATTTTGAGTCGGCGCTGAAAAATCAATGAACAAAGATCACTCAAAGCGTCGACTCATAATTTTAAGGTTTATTATTTTATGCTTTTCAGTTTTTTCGGCGGTTTAATTTTTTTCACCAATGAAATTGAAAGCATTTAGCACATCTAAACCGTGTTCTACAGCTGTCAGTGTCTATATTCCGGAACAAAGATGACACTGACAGCTCTTGAACGTGGTTTAGATGTTTTCATTGCATTCAGTTTACTTGATAAAATTCGCCTTTCGTACATAAACCTAGACCGGACGAATTAAAAACCTATCTTTAGACAATAATAAAAGTAAGGGAAATAAATCTATCATCGCCTAAAAGTGTGCCTACATATCAAAGAAATTTTATTCTACCACCAATTAATTTATCAATCATTCCCGGCTGTCATACGTGTTCTTTGGCAGTCGTGGCGGGTAAGCTGAAGCCCAAAAGTCTGACAACAGAGATTTATCAAAGGGATATCGGGTTAACCAGTAACGGGGTTGCGGCTGTCAGATAGGCAGTCACTCCATTGTAAAATATTGATATTCAGCTGTCTGGTTAACCTGGAACCCTATCCCAACATAGTTGGGAAAAGGAAGAAGCAGGAATACATAGAAGCTTAGAATATTTTTTGTTCAGTTCCCATCGATGTAGTTTTAGGAAAAAACCTCTAAAATGTGGTGAATCCATGACTAATGGTGGTTAATTAGTAATCAAGAGGCGAGATTCTTCCGATCACGCCTCATCGATTAGCCAGTCAAGGGCGTGCGTTTGCTGTGGCCGCTGTGGGTAACATGGAATTTATGTATAAAATGAGCGTGGTTTATAGATGTGGGAATTAGTTTTCCAGGGTTTTGTGCCACTTGAAGAAGATACAGACAACAGCAGTAGTTGAGCCTAAAAAGGCTCTACAGACAATTTCACCAAATAATTGTTTGGAAAATATTTGCCATGAAATTGTGAACCATTTTTGTAACTTTGAGAATGGGTGGGTTATCAGGGATCTGCTTGTAATGGCAAATTTAGAGATAGTTGGCAACTTTCTGGCATACCAAAATGGAAAGACCTCAAAAGATTCTTATCCTCAATCCGAATAAAAGTTCCAATCTAGATGGAATCTATTGTCAACCAAAGAAGACAAAAAACAATTGTTAATTCGATTACAAATATTAATTATTTAAACAGAACACAGTCATGTTGTATTAATTGATCCAGCAAACATAAAACTCCGCATAACTTGATTCACATGTTCCTGATCCAATTTGGCATGAAATGCAACGCAAAAAATTTATATCGTATTGAATTTGAAACATCAGCAGCGTATACTAAAATTTAAATGTTTTCGTGTTATGAATTGAGTTTATGATTGCAAAACTTTCTTAATCTGATCAGCGTTCCTACAATTTTGCCCATTATCAGGATGTCTACTGAAAGGGTATTTCTTACTTCATAAAATGTTGGATTATGGACAATGTCAAGCATCTAGGACGAGTTTGTATACAGGATTTTCTTCTTAGTGTGCAAAAAGAAAAAGCTAAAATTACACGAATAGATGTATGGTAGTTTATTAGAACATAATATAGTGATCTTATTGGTGATGTTATTCAGAGGGGTCAGGTGCGTAGTACTGGTAACCAGCGTGCGTGTATATTACCAGATGTATGAATTTTAACAAGGAAAAAGGCATGAATGTATGAGATGATGAGATAGTTTTCTTAGTTTGGCCCAAAATTCAACAAGGCGTATCGCAACGCATATCGTTCGCTGAGGCAGCCATTAGGTCCTCACGTGTGCAGATGATAGGGCATGCGGTGCAAGAAGGGAGGTGAGCCATTGTGTGTGGAGAGACGACGCATATACACCAAAGGTCTGAGCCGTCCATGTACCCTCATTTGTGGAACTTGTCCTTGCTACGGCCTACTTGGGTACAAAGTCTGTTTCAGGTTTTCCAAGTAGGCCACGCTAACTTGTGCCCGGATGGGAGGTTCTCTGATGGTTTAATGAAGAAATCAATACAGGTTGATCACTGAATGGTTGGTATGGATGTGTGTTAGAAATGATCTGAACATTTTCAAGATTTGATGAAATAAAAGGTTTTTCGCCATATCTAGACGATAGAATTGAACTGGTATGTTCATCAAACCAAAACAAGTCCCCTAAAAGTTTAATTAACTTTGCCTAGATAAAATGATGTACCCGAAACACTTGGCGACCAACTTTTACAATAAGACCTTATTCTTTGGTTGAGTTAGAAAAGGTTGATTTGAAAAAGTTTTGGGTATGGCCAAAAAAACAAGTTTAGGGCCACCTTCTATTTACTTGTGCTCCCCTACACCCCAAAATTGTTTATATTTATGTTTCTTCTATATTACATATTATACATTAAGGTCGCCTTTTCTGTGTTTGTGTTGTGTGTTGTGTCGTTGTTCTTCTGAACGAAGAAGAGAGAAGAAAGAATTAGCCTTAAGAGGGGCTTGTGGCAAAGTAATAAAAGAGTGAGAAGTGGTCTGTGTATGGGCGACCATGTTTACATACTAAGAACCATCCGCACATCGGTAAGCACGTCAAGCCGTTGGTCTCGGCTGTTATTCGGGGATCTTTCTCAGTCTAAATTCTGACAAACAGTCTTACCAAGTAGTATTTCCCAGCAACTGAGTTGTGGAGGTCAGATAAGGCATTACTCCAGTTAAAATACTGGTATTCAGCTGAATTCGTTTCGACTGGAAGCCGATCCCAACATTGAAAAACACTACGCACATGATGGTAAAATATTTTTGTTTCCATAGACGAAAGGACATGCTGTGTTTATTTAGGAGAGCTCTGTGCAACTGTTTTCGGTGTAACTGTTATTATTATAGCTACATATATAACGCCCACTGTAGAAATATCTTAAGGGAGGTATTTCAGTGGAGTTATGGGCATTGAAGCTAAATTTAACTGGGCGTATTGGTGTAACAAACTTATTTATACCCGCTTAAACTGAAAATACCTCTATTGTTGTTAGCTGAAGCTATTTATAACGACTAAACCCGAAAATAACTCTATCAGCCAAAGCCAATAATAAGGTAATATTAAGCCAATTTGCGACACTTAAAAGGAAAATGCTTCTTTAAATTAAGCTCATGAATTAAATGGCTCAACAGGATGTCAAAAGACAAATCACTAGGCCATCACTATCTATGCATTCTGTATATCAAACTAAGTAACTTAGTGCAAAAATAATTGATGGGAATCAACTTTTATTTTAGTGTGAAAATTCGCTGTTTACGGTAGTGCGCAATCTAACGCACGCAAAACATTGTGGGGGCGTGCAACGGTACAAGGATCGTGGGAGTATTGAAATTTATGTTTTAATATGTATTTAGTTAGTGAAAAACATATTAGATTTGTTGACTTTAAATATTCTCCATAATAAAATGAAATGTTTACTGTCATCATCAATCAACTCAGCCTATCGCAGTCCACTGCTGGACATAGGCCTCTCCCATGCTGCGCCACAACACCCTGTCTTCCGCCTTCTGTATCCAGTCTGTCCCAGCCACCTTTTTGAGGTCGACGGTCCATCTAGCTGGGGTTAGCATGTTCACTGTAAGTTGGTCTTATAAGACACTTTTACACGTCAACATTTTTTGGTCAATAATGGCGCCGGCATTTCCTAGCTGCCGAAACATACTCAGAGATGATGGTCTCTTTTAAAGTCCAACATTATATTATTAGAATTGTATGTGAGTCTAACAATGCAGGGCAATGTCGTGAAGAGCCTTTTGAAGAAAGAGCCATGGCAGCTTTGAGCTGACCTGCCACAACAGACGGTAACCAGATACTCTCAGGTATGGTCCAGCACAAAAAATCAGCACAATGATGGGGAGTCCAAGTGACTCTTTTTACACCCGTTAGAGTTCAATAATCGGCCAAGACTGAAGATAGCAGTTCTTTTAAACTTCAAAGAATATAATCAACATAACTTCATGTGTAGCGCTGTAGATGGATGTCTCTGACGCAAGTCAAAGAGCAGATTCACTCAGACATTCATAGGACGATACAATGATATTTTTAAAATGAAAAACTTTTGAAAGCTTTAAAAAAGTATAATACAATTTATTTACAAAGGTTTAAAAGAATGTTGAACTTAAGTCTTCTTCAGACAGCCGCGACGCGACATGTGTAGAACAATTTAGATGGAGTTTTCATAAAAACTGTTTTTCGAATTGTTCGCGTTGCGCCTGTTTGTGGGAGGCTTTAAACAGCTCTTGTGCAACCCATTAAAGTAAACAATCTTTATGATAGCTAATCTGGCGGGCTACCGCGAACGTCACGGCATTGTGTTGAAATCGTTGATTAAGCGTTCCACCAATCTCTGATTAGTTCCAGATTTAAACCTTTGGTTCGCTCATGTAAAAAATATGGCCGTTTCAGCTACCGACCGGATTTCTCTAGCACTCATTTTTTGAGGGGATTTATAATTTCGCAAGTCGTATTTTTAATTTATTTTAGCTGCTTTGGTAGGTACTTGATGGAAACAATCGTGTTGGAGTCAACTAGGGATGTTATGGATATGATATTTCGGATACGGATTGGTTACGGATGTAGGAATGATTATTATACCGAATACGGATACGGATATGAAATTATTTCGGATCATCCGTTAGTTTCGGATAATTTCGGTTACGGATATTAAACTTTTAAGGAATTTCAAAAGTAAAATACAAATAGCTAATAAAATGGTTTTATTTATATGTCACCATTTGGTAGGAATTACAATCAGTGTGTGATTAATTATTACAGCTATTTAAAATAAAAATGATTATAAATATATATTGAGTGTTATCTAATCTACCTCAAAATAAAAATGTAATAACAAATCCGATATTATCCGAAACTTTTATTTCGGATTCGGTTACGGTTACGGATAATTTTTTATATCGGATATCCGATAGTTTCGGTTACGGTTACGGAGCTCCCTAACATCCCTGGAGTCAACTGGTTGAACTTCGACTGTTTTTGATGGTTCTTGTCTATTGCCAAATGTTATTCAAAGAACATCTGAACTAGCATCATCTTTCTCCTGCTCTTATCCCAATTTATTTGTGGTCGGCGCAACATGTCTCTTTTTTCAACACTTTTCTATTAGTCGTCATCTCAGTAGTCATCCTTCTATTCATATCATAATTCACACAGTCCATCCATCGTTTCTTTGGTCTTCCTCTGCTCTTATAGCCATCAGCACTCATACTCAACTAGCGTTGTCTCTTAAATGCTATATCTACAGGTTTACGTCCCTGATACAAATTTTTATATCTGATTTTTCTCCAAATTCTTTGAAATTTTTAGGGTCCGCAATAAAATTCTAGCCAGCATCATAATGTTTCCTACTGGGGGCCATAACTCTGCTCACTTTTGATCCGGAAATATTGATCTGCAGATTTATGTTTCAAATGCCTCTTGAATACGATATTAGGAAGCAATATTCCGTAGGTAGTTAGAAAATATATCGTTAGGTACTCTTTTATGGATTTAAAAGTACCTAAGTAGAGGAAACCACGATGCGAAAAGGAGTTATATGAACAGCAGTGGATCCGTTTCACCAGATGATGATGAAATTGATGAAATTATTATATCCATACATACATAATCAACGTATAATATCCCACTGCTGACTGCAAGGACTCCTCTCGGTTAGAGGAAGTGGGCTGTAATCAACCACGGGGGCCCAGTGCGGGTTGGTAGAAGACCCATATCTTCGAATGTTTGGCTCTAGGACATGTCGATTTCCTCACGATGTTTTCCTTCACTGTTTTGAGAGCAGTGGTGATGAAATATTTAACACTAACTAAAGCGCCACGGTTCGAACTTACGACCATATTTGTTAGTCGCACCACTAGGCCACCACCACTCTAAAACTGTCAATTATAGAGTCACGAGAAATAAAGACTACCTGCCAGATACAGAAAAATCAAAAGAAGCCATAAAACATTGCAAAGCAACAGTCGAAGCAATGACAGCGATTGCGTTAGACGATTCCACAACAGTTTTCAATAACATCAACAATGGTTAGCATTCTGTGAAACTAGGCAGTTAAGGCAGTTACAGATATATTGATAGTGACGCAACTGATCGTTTATTGTTGGTAATGGGACAGAAAATAGAGCACGAAGCCGGTCGACCATGGTATTGAAATGGGCTAGTCAGTAAAGTGTGAAGATTTGTAGCCAAAGATGACCATGGACTGAAACTGTTTCTTCGATAATAGTCTAGTTCTAGTAAAAGGTTTCAAGAATCATAATGATAGCAAAGACGTAACAATACTTATTTGCTTTGGATAACATGATTTAGTACCAACATAATGGAACTATAAGGTTTTGGCTAACTTTAACCGAGGCATATACTAACTTTTAAATTGGATGGATGGTTTCGACGATATTGTAAGATTCCCACAGCAGAAAACCTTTGTTAAATCATAGCTAAGAAAGGGAAAAAGTATCCAATATCGAGGAAAAATCTAGCTATAGAAACAGCTGCATATTTCCTTTATTTAGGAGAAAATAAAGTAAACAACATATTTACAGCTACAAAATGGCACGTAATTATGAAGGAATCACTGTTTACGCGTTACGGAAATCCTGCCATAACGCTTTCAAGTTATAACCATTTATGGTCTACACAACGTCCATATAACTCATAAGTACCCCTACTATGAAACAGAAACTAGAATTTTTTAGTTGGGTATACAAACATAACACTTCAATTTCTTAGAGAAGAATTTTTAGAGAGCTATTTCTAACCGGAGCATAAGAAAACAACTTAGTCGACATACACACGAACGTAAAAGTATCGCGGCCGGATTTTATCGCGCACTGTGTGTTAACTTATGGCGGTCTGCCACGGTCGCGAGATTTCTTCGAAAGAGATATCGTGGCCCTGGCATTTTGGGCAACTGAAGGAACACGGGTGGGTTTTAGTCAGTAAAAGTCTGTCACGCTCTTCCGCTCCACCCAGAGCGGGAGACGTCATTTGATGATTTCCAACACACAAAAAAAAAAACTGCGTTGATACTAGCATCTCAGCGCGTCGCAAAAACACATGATTCGATTTTCAACACTCGGCGCTTTTTTTTTTTGGGTTGGAAATCATAAAATGACGTCTCCCGCTCTAGGTGGAGCGGAAGGGCGTGTCAGACTTTTACTGACTAAAACCCACCCGTGTTCCTTCAGTTGCCTGTGCCAGGGCCCAGATAACTCTTTCGAACCCGGCAGCCCCGCAACCCTGGCAGAACTCTCGGCGCAAAGCTGTGCATTAAAGGTCCAAAATCCCGTCACGATTTTATACCTTCGACTTAGCCGGATTTTATAGATCATCAGTTATTTAAACTTCTCGCACACAATACAAAACCGGACTTCCAATATATTTTTCCTTCCATTTGAATAGGCTGCACTATAAATTCAGCTCACGCAAAAATAATTAACGTAGCTACTCACCAAAGTTAATTAAAACACAACTCGAAACCGTACAAATGTGAAACGCATCGATTTTTAAAACATTCATTTAATTTTCGATCGGGTTTAAAACTGATTGAAGCCCCTCAAGCGAAGCGTAGTCGAGTTAATTAAAACTTATTGATGAAACAATAACAAATTCAGAGTTGATATTGACGATGTCAGTCCCTACTCCCGGTGTTGCTTAACCCATTTTGGACGAAAATGGAACTGTTAGTAAACCGCTCTTTAGCGGCTCATAACTAATTCGATTCGTGTTTGAAAAAATCGAGATAGACATATTTTTACAGTTCAAACGGTGCTCTTTCTCCGTGATTAAAAAAAATTTAGATTAGGAAAATATCAGTTTATAGACATAAAATGAGATATGAAGAGAGACACGTGTACTAACACTGCCATTCTCGTCTAAAACGGGTTAAAGTGACATGACCATACATATCTAATTTTAAGCCCTGTCAGGATATCGTAATTTATTTCTAACTAGGTTTTGCCCACGACTTCATCCGCGTTAAATTTTTGCTCCCGTGACTAGGGTTGCCAGGTCTTAAAACCAAAAAGCCGGACAGACCAGTCAGTTTAGCCGAACATTTGGGTAAAAAGGTCTGACATTTTTAATTATTTAATCTTAAAACAAAATTAAACAAAACACATAACGTTAGAGAGAAAAGGAAGAGGCAAAAGGAGTGTGTAGAGATCGTAGCAGGTGACGTTCCGTGGTTTCTGCCTACCCCCATGGGAAAAAGGCGTGATTGTATGTATGTATGTATGTGTACATAACGTTAAAGTAAATAAGTAACATAAACGAATTAATATTTTTGATTGGCTATTTTTTACATGCTGTAAAAGTAAATTTTCCTTTCAAATTGAGTAGTAATAAGACGAGGAGGACAGTGCTAGTTCGCTTGCTTGCGCTAGCGACACAAGGTGAAGCAGGTGGAGCGGAAACCAAGGCAAAAATGATCAAATTTGAAACGCCTAACAAAAAGCCGGACAGGCCGGACACCGTCTAATTTGGCCGGACACACGACCAAAAAGCCTGACTGTGTCCGGCTTTATCCGGACGCCTGGCAACCCTACCCGTGACCCTTCCCGTAGCATCGAATTGCCTGCCAGTTTTCGTCCATTTTTCGTTGCTGCTCCGCTCCTTTTCATTGTAGCGCGATGTTATATAGCCTAAAACCTTCCTCAATAAATAGGCTATCCAACCTGGACCTGTCCAATCAGTGCATGCATTTGTCAGTAATCATGCAGCTCAACTCAGAACTTCAGAAGCTCAGCGACTTTACGAACAATACCAAAGAAAGGACACGTGTGTTGTTGTAAATCAAACACTGCTTTTTCGACGCCCTGACAGTCACTCGCGGTGCACTCTGTTGGATTCTCAATGCTCGGTTCAACACTTAGAGCTTAAAATCCGGTGCCCGAAAAACTACCGCCTCGATTTTATTACGTCCGTGTGAACGTTGACGAAGGGTCAGCACCGTATCTGGTTAAATTTATTAATGCTACTTACTTAACGTCACCAGTAATCTACCACTAAGCTAAGCTTTAGTTTGATTAATTAATAGCAATCAGACATCTCAATAGCGACATGACACCTTTGTCTATGTGGAATACCTCACTGACACGTTGGATGAAGAGTATGCGACATATCGTCACAAATACTGCTTGATTGGTTTGTAGAAGGTACCAGGCGCGCAGAGCTCCAAGGAGCTAGCTATTCAAACATTGACAATTACAAAGTCAACGGTAATTGATTCAGGATGGTTCTATAATTGTATAACCCTTGGGGTTGTATTAAGGGCGTACTGAATTACAATTTTAATCTCAATTTATTTCAAAAACTGTGGTACAGTCTGTTACAATAGATACTTATTACATTTTATGGTTCAATCGATTAAAAATGTATTTGGAAACGTACTAAAGGGTAAAATTATTCCTAGGGGAAATAACCACAGTCCAAAATATCATGATTTATTGTCGACAAGAATATTGGAATATAAAAGAAAAAATATAAATCAAGTATTTTCAGGCTTGCGCGATGAAAATGTAATAATAAAACTTTTTAACAAAAAATTAAACCGCCGAAAAACTGAAAAGCATAAAATAATAAACCTTAAAATTATGAGTCGGCGCTTTGAGTAATCCTTGTTCATTGATTTTTCAGCGCCGACTCAAAATTTTAAGGTTTATTATTTTATGCTTTTCAGTTTTTCGGCGGTTTAATTTTTTGTTAAAAGTTTTTATTTTATATTTTTTTCGTGGCTTTAATTTACTAATAATACTTGGCAAGGTATACCCTATGCAACACAAGAAGAATTATCAAAATCGGACTACTCTGTATAAAGTTATGCGTGGTTATACATTACAATCAGTGAGTGAACAATCAATCATCCCCTGTTTTCCGACCCTTAGGGTTCGATTTTGTTTTCCAAATTTATATGGGACCACCTTGGGAGTATACCCTTTCCAATAGAAGAAGAATTGTCACAATCGGACCACTATGTAAAAAGTTATGCGTGGTCATACATAAAAAAAAAAAAAAAATATACGCGTCGAATTGATAACCTCCTCCGTTTTTTTTCGTCGGTTGAAAAACACACACGTATGTATATGTATAATGTATCGCATGAGTGGCAGTTGTAATCCAACTTTGCGCTCCAGATGGATGAAAAGAAAACCAGGTGCGAAATACCAAGTACCTATATCCAAACATCTATACAAATCAATAATTACAGCTTTTTACTAAATCCGTATAAGGCAAAACAATTATTTTTTTTGTTTGTATGTCTATATGTTTGTTTGTTCCGGCTAATCTCTGAAACAGCTGGACTAATTTTGGCGGAATTTTCACTGGTAGATAGATGACGTTTTATGCTATAATACAAAGGCTACATTTTATCTCGGTAGCACGTCCCCGACACTTAGGCTACATTTTGTACTGGTACGTTCATATTTACCGACATCCAAGCGGGCGCGGCCGCGGGCACAGCTAGTAAATAATAAGAATGTACAGTAAAACAAGAATGTGCTAATAATATCCAAGAACAAATTCAACTTCAATTCAACAAATATTAAAACGGCGCTTCGTACTTGAAATCTTCTAACAGGATTCCTAATCGTTTTGATTGAGTAGATCTTAAAACACATCCACGAATGTAAGTAGGATTCTGTTTAGATTATTTTTCAGTATTCATCATTTTTATTTGCAATAAGTGTTGGTATAGTGTTAGTCTTATAGTCATAAGTTCCTAATACAATATCAGACATTTGACATGCAAAACAGCATGCAAACGTCTGTCAGTGTCGCGAGATTTGTTCGAAAGAGTTACCGTGGTCTGGCATAGGCAACTGAAGGAACACGGGCGGTCGCCCTTCCGCTCCATCCAGAGCGGGAGCCGTCATTTGATGATTTCCCACCCATAAAAAGCATGCTAATGTATTTAATAAATAATGATAGAGTATAATAGTTACATATGTTCCATATCATGCTTTAAATGTTTCTATTAATTAATTAATTTTACAATACACCGATTATATTAATATCATCGTTACATTCATTTAGAACAGTATTTATAAATTAATTTATAGAATAAGATCATTTTTCCAGTAGCCATAATTTTAACTTAAAAATTTAATTATTAGTGGCAATTGGCACGCCCCTATTACATGGGACTTAAACTACAGATACTTTTACTAAAGATACAGCTCTGCCAAACCCTTCGCATATTCGCTTGATTGTATGTAATGTTATTTTCCTTGCATAAACAAATTCTTATCTGTAGCGTGACATTGACTTTTTACCTTAAAATTACTCGGAGAGCTAGCTATAAGTAAGGTTAAACGGAAGCTTACATCCGGACCGGTATGACCTGGCTTGCTCGGCCGGTAATGGGCTACTTCGTTTTCCGCCTCATTCTATGGACCGAATCCTCCTTCGATAAGTTTATCTACTTCATCTATTTTGCCAAAATAGTTATATCATAACGAATACTTGTAATCAGCCTATAATGTTCCCACTGCTGAGACACAGTCCTCCTCTCTGTGAGAGGGAGTGGGCCGGTGGGATAGATTTATCACGCAGGCCCAGTGCTGGTTGGTAGATGTTACATGTCTTCAAGTTTTTAGTTCGAGGACATGACGCTTTCCTCACGATGTTTTCCAACACAGTAGGTATCTCTGGGCCACGATATGTCCGTTTCCACCGCGCGGCCAACTCTTCAAATTTGATGAAATTTTGCCAGGAATTAGTTGTAATTTGTTACAATACACACCTCTTTTCCTGAATTTGTTACAAAAAAAACTAAGGCGCTACGACCACAAACAGTTGGCCGCTAGAACCGCCACTTGCTGTAGTGATTATCCGTGATTACACAGAAACTAAATAATGCAGATAGGCGAATGATACATCAAAAGAAAGGTCTTAATTTGTTATATTTGTTACAAAACTAAAAATCATCAAAACTTAAATATACAAAAAGTTATGCTATATTTAGTTTTCAGGTTAAGTGTAGGTACGTATCTCACCATAAAATCAAATTAATAGAGGCTAATGTGTATGGACAATTAGTTGCTAATTTGTTACAGCAAATAAACAAGAAAAATACTAGAAAAAAGGTTCAATATTTTTTTTACAGTCGATTTTAGTTGGCCGCGCGGACGGCAATATGCCTAAAATACAATGGCGTTTATTTCGTTATTAATAGTAGGTTCAAGCTTAGTTCTAGTACTAATCGACAGGTATGGTAGCCTACTTTGGATAAATGTGGCGAATATAACTAAAAGTTTTATATTTTAGGAGATATTCACTAAAATATAGTAGTATGAAACTGTATTAGAGTAGAGTGACCATAAATTTTCATAATAAAGTGAGACTGAATCGTCATTATTGGAATGTTCGGTAGTCTTAATTTTTTAGGGTGAAACTCTTTAAGACATCCTATAGGATACTTTATAAAAGTCAAATTCACAAATCGATAAAAATAGCTTTATTCATAATCAGCATACAGGCAAAAATCAAATAATTATATTACTTGATTTTTGCCTGTATGCTGATTTTGAATAAAGCCGAGAGTCAGCATTTTTGAACGTCAAAGTTACATAAGACAGTCTCCCGCAACAACAGCCGCCCTTCACCACTTCCTAATGCTTTAGCTGGGAAGAAGTGGCGCAAGGAACTCCCCAGCAGCACAGCTGTCTGTTCAGTTCAATAGTGCAAAGGAATTATCATTACAAAATATTAAATTACATTATTTGTCACATAGCAGCTGACTCTGCAGCTAATTCTTCACAAATCCTCACCAGACATTAGGGAAAGTCTCATCTAATCAAACCAGCTAATTATCCAGATGTCTGGTGTCTCTGACGTCATCACCAGAGGTCGTGATCCTCACTGTCAAAACGAAGCCGTTTGAACGTTCTCGTAATTAATCATTTATCTAACGTTGGCAATTATGCGTAATTATATAGACGAGTGATTAAGCATATTACATGTTGAAATAAATTAATATTAGGTATGTAGTTTTAGGTTAGGTATGAAGGAGAAATTCGCTTTCTACTTTATATTTTGTGTGATTTCCGGAATGACTGATTCTTAAATACTATCTTATCTTAAACTGGGTTAGTCCACGTTTTCACGGACTTACGTTCATCCACCGCAATTTTACTACGATCTTCGATCAATAATAGCACTAGATAAAGGATCAGGAACAAAAATAAGGCGCTCAACTGGCCACGTTTGCACACACTTACACATTTATATTTTTTACTACGAAATATGGAAAAACGTTTCATAATAATAACAACTTCAGTTTATTATAATCCTTAACACTCAAACTCAATATTTTTTTTTTTTTTAGTAAATTACCATAACATTTATAAATTAACTGAAACTAATGTAAGACACATTTTCTTACATATACTTATTTCAATTTTAGAATAATTTTAAAAATATAGTGATTTTATTTTAAAAATGACATAGTGATCTATTTTTGTGCCTGCTATAAATTAATAACTAAGAAAAAATCGTTAATGTTAATACTAATCGCTACTTCAGTGAGTAAAACTGAGGGCGCTACATTTATTTTAGAAAAAAGTTTTTGCTATTTCAGTTCTACAGTTTAGAATTTACCTTTTTCTTTTCTATAAATATTTTTAGTCCGGCGTTGTTTAGATTTTAATTAACTTTGATGTTTTGAAGTTTTTTGGAGTAACAAGGCTAATGTGTATGGACAATAAGTTGCTAATTTGTTGCAGCAAATAAACAATAAAAATACTAGAAAATAGGTTCACTCATATTTTTAGAGTTGGTTTTAGTTGGCCGCTCGGACGGCAATATGCCTAAATTACAATGGAGTTTATTTAATTATTAAAAGTAGGTTCAAGCTTAGTTCTAGTACTAATCGACATGTAACGTAACCTTGTTTGGATAAATGTGGCGTAAATAAAATTAGGCCTACTATATTTTTAAAATTAATCTAAAATTGAAATAAGTACCTATAAGAAAATGTGTCCTACATTCTGTGTCTTACATTAGTTTCAGTTAATTTATAAATGTTATGGTAGTTTACAAAAAACAAATATATATTTTGTTGACTTGTATTACTTGATTTTTGCCTGTATGCTGATTTTGAATAAAGCTATTTTTATCGATTTGTGAATTTGACTTTTATAAAGTATGCTATAGGATGTCTTAAAGAGTTTCACCCTAAAAAATTAAGATCTACTACTACCGAACATTCCAATAATGGCGATTCAGTCTCACTTTATTATGAAAATTTATGGTCACTCTACTCTAATACAGTTTCATACTACTATATTATAGTGAATATCTCCTAAAATATAAAGCCTGTAGTTATATTCGCCACATTTATCCAAACTAGGCTACGATACCTGTCGATTAGTACTAGAACTAACCTTGAACCTACTATTAATAACGAAATAAACGCCATTGTATTTTAGGCATATTGCCGTCCGCGCGGCCAACTAAAATCGACTGTAAAAAAATATTGAACCTATTTTCTAGTATTTTTCTTGTTTATTTGCTGCAACAAATTAGCAACTAATTGTCCATGCACATTAGCCTCTATTAATTTGATTTTATAGTGAGATACGTACCTACACTTAACCTGAAAACGAAATATAGCATAACTTTTTGTATATTTAAGTTTTGATGATTTTTATTTTTGTAACAAATATAACAAATTAAGACCTTTCTTTTGATGTATCATTCGCCTATCTGCATTATTTAGTTTCTGTGTAATCACGGATAATCACTACGGCAAGTGGCGGTTCTAGCGGCCAACTGTTTTTGGTCGTAGCGCCTTAGTTTTTTTTGTTACAAATTCACGAAAAGAGGTGTGTATTGTAACAAATTACAACTAAATCCTGGCAAAATTTCATCAAATTTGAAGAGTTGGCCGCGCGGTGGAAACGGACATGCCACGATTGCTCTTACACAGGTAATAATATACCTATAAGATAATAATATACTTATTTTTTGTTTATTTGTCATCAAAATTCTAAGGATTCAAGGTTGGCTTTAATAATTTTCCTGTAGTACATTAGTCTAAAAGACAATTTTTCTGAAGTCTTTTAATACAAGACCTTATAAAATCTGGGCTTATTATTTTTACCGTCTGATTATTTACTAGCTTCGCAATAAACCCCAGCAGGGAGGGTTCCATTCAGCTGTCTCGTTGTTTATTACGTCACAAGATGGCCGACGTCGATGGAACTGAAACGATGCGTGTAATAGAAACTCTATGGGGAATGGGAATGCTACTGACATTTTGATAGCATCCGGAAGTCAATTACACTGACAGTGACATTTTTCAAGTTCAATGAAATGGAACAAAGTGGAAATGTTTAAACAAATTAAATGGTTGTTACGTTTAATTCAGTGTGTTACTGACATTTCTGCTTTTTTTTATTAAAAGCTTTTATTTAACTTTACTTGTATGTCCTGGATTTTTGCAATATGTTAGTAATTTCAGACCGATTTGGACCTGGAATTTTGCAATATACCTGTTAGTAATTTTTTGTTGTCATGACAATGCACGATAAAAGCCGAATTATTAAGCCAATAAATGACTTTTGATAAGTTTTTTTTTAAATAGGTACCTATTAAAAAAATATTTTTATTTATTTATAAGATAGCCAAATTCAAGTTTTATGATATTTTTCCCAATTTGCCAGTCTGTGTCAGGTGGTACGTTGATTAAAATGTAATATACGAACAAACGAATGTGGCTTTACAGAATTATAATCATTAAAGGCTCGTGCAGACTAGCGCGACGCGACAGTCGCCCGCGATTCGGCGATTTATATCCGTAGAACAATTTGTACGGGCGTGTCGCAGCGTGACAGGTCGCTCCTGTGTGAAGTGTCGCACGCGTTTTCATAGAATTTGTTCTTCGAATATAAATCATCGAATCGCGCACGACCGTCGTGTCGTGCTAGTCTGCACGAGCCTTAAAATTCTCAATACAACCCTTTAAGTTCATTTAATCTCACTGAATGACTAGTTCGTAAAAGAGTCATTCGATGGTATTAAATGATGAGGATTTTACAATATTTATGATTATAATGGCTATAATTCCGTATATACATAGTATGTATATACGGAATTATAGCCATTATAATCATGTATTATCAATCATTATAATCGTGACACGTATGTATTACATACATACGTGTCACGGTCGCGAATATTAGAAATGGTCATGAATATTTTTCTGATCTGCGTTCTTTCATAATAGGTATATGATTTCATCGAATACGGACCTTAGCAGCTTGTTGTATTCAAACGTCAAACATCTAATTAGAAAAAAAACAGACACAACGCTATTTAAACAGCTTGCTTTTCATCGATTATAATCATTTACCTGCCTTCCATTACTTACGCATCAGTCAAGATTTGATGTCAGATTTCGTATCTCGAAATCATATTAAATTCACATCTTATGTTTTTTCCTACCATAAAAACTAACTTACCTCATCCAACAAAAAAATGTTCCATCCAAATTGGACAGCAGCCACCATAAAAAGTTTGCAACAGTCGGCTTTCGTTAATTATTACGCAGTTACAAGGTGGTTATGAATAAATTAACCATAATTGGCTTGTTAGCGGCACGAGTGGAAACCAAATATAGTACCAACCACCACACAGAGAACATGAGATATGGGTGTGAAAATGTAATTAAGAATATTTGATTACGGTCGCTTTTGTAGATGGAATGTTCATCAAGTAACGCAAAGATAAAGGGATTAGGACATAGAGACGTGATGAACCTTCATCATAGGCGCCAACTAAAACGCAGTGCATCGCCGACCAAACGAAGCGGTAGAACAGAAAGGTATACCGATAGTGTGTATGATGACGATGATCGTCATCTGCCAAGCCTCTTCCCAATCATATTGGGGTGAGCTTCCACTGTAACCAGACGCAGTTTAATACCAGAATTTGACATGGAGCCGCTGCGTATATGACCTCAATAACCCAACAACTAAGTAACACGGTACCCTTTAGTATGACTGGCTGTCAGACTTTCGGGCTTCTGGAGACCCTCGATTCCCAATTTTTCACGAATGACAGCCAGGACCAACGGCTTAACGTGCTTTTTTCGAGGCACCGAGGGGTATGTACAGATGGTCATCCACCGACCAAACGCAGTAAGCGAAGGTTGATCTGATCGATCGACCCGTGCAGCTTTCATAAGGTAGGTACTTGGCGACAAACAAGCCCCTCTTAAAGCTAAGGCCTCTCTTTCTCCTTCTTTAACACGCTTTTATTAGGTCGACCTGTATGTAACTAACTATATAATGGAATCTAAGGTAACTAATTTTACCATCTTCCAAGGATCGTAGCGTCATGAAAATTGGCAGCTGTATGTAGTTCTGATGACAATACAATAATATGGTACTGTCAAACTGATCTGATAATGGAGCCGGAAGATATGAACTGGAACTTCATGATGGAACATCGTATCATAGCTGTGTTTGGACTTGTTAGAAAAGTCTTGTAATGAACTTTGAACACGATTAAGTTTTTGGTTTTTACGTGCATCTACAAAAGCGTGTTTTTCTAGTGTTTTTAAACTATACATTTTTTCCTCTCTGCTGCTATTACAAGCCGGCTGTTATTACAAGCCCCTTAACTCACAAGATGATTTAGCTAGAAAATAAGTGAAAACTGACAAAATGGCTGGTAGAGATGAAATTTAAGGAAGAAAACGATGAAGTAGACCAAATAAATTGAAGAAGTGTAGGGGCGCTGACGCTTCATTTTGTATTCGAGTTAAATGCGCAGTGAAAGAAAGAAAAGCTGTTTATTCTGCACAAACAATACGCACATTACGAGAAAATGAGACACATAAAAATTTTATGCACACATACAAAGTAGCCAAAAGCTCCGTATTCAAGTCAATAAAAAAAACAGTTTAACAACAAGACGATAAAAAAAAACTGTCATGCAGACTGTTACTGTACTAGTTACGAAAGTAATAATTCTGAATTTAGCAACAAGGTAAATGGACATGGTTTTTGTCAACAACTGGACTAAAATTAGACTGAACAGACAAAATTAGATAAACGTTATTTGTGTCAAGAATTACCGACCTGTGAGCTTGGAATAAACCACTCTGTGTTATCCGTGGGTGTCCTATTAAAATTAATAATGGGAAACCTATTACATCAAATGATTAGTCAGCATAGCACAAACCTATTCGTTCCACCTACTAAAAATCTGTCCCGTGTGTTGCCGGACGTAAAGAATAGCATCACCCCATTTCTTCCCGCGGTGTCGTAAAAGGCGACTAAGGGACTTATTAGAGAATGGGCAGCAGCGATCTCTATGCATTTTACCACCATACTGCGATCCCCAAACAGCTTGCCAAACATGGCGATCATGACAAAGCCCCCCAAATTGGGGGAGGCCTATGTCCAGCAGTGGACGTCTTACGGCTGAATGACTATGATGATGATAACTGAAAATCTCCCACTTGGACATGAGTTGCCTTGGCTTTCCTGGAAGTCTTTTAATAGATTTAGGTCTCAGGTACGCCGAAGCAAAGAAAACCTGCTCAGGTGGAGATTCCCAGATAACTCCGCCATTTTTTTTGTGGGTGAGAAATCATCAAGGGTGGAGCGGATGGCGTGTCATACTTTTACTGACTGAAACCCACCCGTGTTCCTTCAGTTTCTTATGCCAGGGCCACGGTAACTCTTTCGAACAAATCTCGCGATCCTGGCAGGAGATAACTCCGCCCTGGAGCGTAAATGCGGTGCTGTTCCTCAAACAATATAGTGTCCAGTTGATAGACGCTGCTGAAAATGCCAAGCTCGTAGCCAAAGTCTAAGCTGACTGTATATAGATTGCTATCGACACGCTAAGAAAAGGTAGACAGCATAAATTAGTAGATTAATGTCAACGCGAGGAGGGACTAATAAAATTATACCGCGTAAACTCGTTACGTAAAAGGGCGGTGGCGTAGGTGGGAAAAAATGCCAATTTAAAAACGAATGACCAGAAATAGAATTTCATTTTTATAGGATTGTATAACAATGATATAATTATGTAAAAAGTTACCAAAACCGTGGGTAGGTGGTGTAGGTTTTCCGAGAAGGATATCCTTTTAGGAAAAAGTTTTTATATGAATATTTTACTTTTAAGTTAATTGCGATGTAATTTTCGAGGAAAGTATGTTTAATTAAACTGTTGTCAAGTGAGTGGGAGAACATTTTTTTTTAATACGTTTCTATTTTTAAATAATAATATGGAACAATGTAGTTCAAATCGTCATACACATATATTTCACCTTCTTCTTCTGTCTAGCCTTTTATTTTAGGTTCGGCTTCCAGTCCTACCGGATGGCTAAGGATGCAACTGCATACCGGTATCTTATATGGAGCGACTCTTTATCTGAGCTCCACAACCCAGTTCCTGGGCAAAACCCCTTGGCAAGACTGGTTATCAGTCTTTCGGTTCATAAACATTTTTTCTGCTCTGGGAACTAGTTACCTTCCATTGGCGAAACCACCAGTAGTAATACGCTGATCATAAAAAGAGGTTTAATGACAATATTATAATGGTTTGCGGGTAACATCTGCTTCAGTAACAATACGAGTCGTTTTTACAAAGTAATTGCTATCGTGTCTAAATAAAATAGTCGATAATGCTTCTTTGATTGGCAGGCTGTGTTTCTAATGTGCTGCGCGTTCAAAACACTACATAGGTACTAGCCTATGTGATAATAATGATAGACATTAGTCCAATGTTCACTAGTTATTTTTAGATTCATGTATTAAGGCTTTGTTAACTCATGATATTTATTTACTTAGGGTTATTTGAGACCCAAAAAGGCATAAATATGAACAATAGACTCTTTTTTTATTCAGCGGGAGAGCGTGTCAGTCTTTTACTGACTAAAGTCTAACCGTGTTCCTTCAGTTGCCTGTGCCAGGGCCACGGTTACTCTTTCGAACAAATCCGCGACCCAGACAGGTGAACAATAATTTCGCGCTCTAAATTATGGGACCGACAACTTATCTGCCGAAATGTGGGTGCACTATAGGTACACCTCTGCCCTACCCTGAAGGGTTCCACAAACATCCAGTGTATAGTATACAGGCGTGATGTTTGTGGAACTAAAACAGAACAACACTGCCACTTTATAAAAATCTGCAGAAGAGCGACAAGGAGGACCATAAGAATGTGCAAAAAACAGTTCGATATTGAAGTCTTGACGTCACCAAAAAGTCCCTTCCAAGAAAAACACTTAAATATCAGCGTCTCGGCCGTGACTCGCATATGATGCATAGCAATGATCGTTGTGTAGTGCGTGACGACCCGACTTCCTTCCTCCCATTGACACGCCAATTTGTGAGGAACGTATTACATAGCTCGTGGAGGAATTAACAATCGTGCTGTAATCAAACCAGAGTGAACGCTAGAGATATTGTGAATACATGGCTTAAGAAGCGCCAGGGTAGCCTGCTTTTGTTACTTTTTTTTGTAATTTCCAAGTCGGTAACAGACTGCATGTTGAGCAAAATATGATTAGCGACCGTAACACTTACGTATTCATAGAATTCCAATAATTAAAATCATCAATACAAGGCTTTTTTTTTTTTGAATGGGAAATCATCAAATGACTTCTCCCGCTCTGGGCGGAGCGGGAGGGCATGTCAGAATTTTACTGACTAAAACCCACCCGTGTTCCTTCAGTTGCCCATGTGCCAGGGTCACGGTATCTCTTTCGAACAATCACGCACACTTCAGTCGGTCCTGTGTGGTGCCGGACGTAAAGAATGTCTTATTCTTTACGGCTGGCACCACACGAGACCAATCCCAGTTCGTACCGTGGGTGTCGTAAGAGGCGACTAAGGGACTTATTAGAGAATGGGCAGCAGCGTTCTCTATGCATTTTACCACCATACTGCGATCACCAACCCGCCTGCCAAGCGTGGCGATTATGGTAACCCCGCCCGAATTGGGCGGAGGGCTTTGTTCAGCAGTGGACATCTTTCGGCTGAATTTATGATGATGAACTTCAGTCAGTATTTAAGTGCAACCTGACGCGGACACGCAAATTGTAAAAACGCAAAAAAGTATCGTAGGCTACGTTTCTAGTGCATTCTCCTTAATCTGACTAACGTAAGCTTTCCTTTGTACCGTGTGGTGCCGGACCGGACGTAAAGAATAACACCACCCCATTTCTTCCCGTGGGTGTCGTAAAAGGCGACTAAGGGACTTACTAGAGAATGGGCAGCAGCGTTCTCTATGCATTTTACCAGCATACTGCGATCGCCAACCCGCCTGCCAAGCGTGGCGATTATGGCCAAGCCCCTCAAATTGGGGGAGGCCTAAGTCCAGCAGTGGACGTCTTACGGCTGAAATGATGAAGCTTTCCTAGAACGTGCGGTGGGAGTCTGTCCGTAACTATGTTATGATTGAATGGAAACTTGGTACACGTGAAGTAGATTTGTATCTATGTGTGCTGTGACAAGCGTACCTATGCGGTGAAAACTTGTGCATTTGATTCGAGATTTTTCTAGAATTTTGTGTAATAAAATTGCGTTTTTTCTTCACAGGAAAAGCGTTAGCAATAATAGTGATTGCGCTGCAAAAGTTTGAACACAAGAAGTTGAATGAATGATTCATTTATTCATTCAACTTCTTGTGATACACTCGGTGTATCACAAGAAGTCCAGCGTGGTTAGACCAGACACGGTTCGAATGAACCTCAAGATTACTAGCCCCCGAGGCCACACGTTTTACGGTGCTACAGAGACTATTACATATCAAGGAGGTAACCGGTATTCACTCTAATGTTAGGGAAGACGTGCCTTTGAGATAGGGAAGGATTGCGAGTCATACTACTGATTATGCATCCTAGAGTAGGCATTGGACTAATGGAGAGACGAGTGATTTTTTTATTTATGACATCTTTTACCGACGACGTACCCACAATGAAACGAAAGATAACTTGAAAACCTACATTTAGAAATAAAGCTGCTGCCAAACCTTTCAGTGCGTACAAAAATCTTGCTAGTCTGGTTCTCCTACCCACTACGTACTAACTCATCCTGTCTCGGATATGCATCCTAGAGTAGGCTTTGGACTAGTGGTGACACCAGTGATAAATAGGTATTTGTGTATGGCATCTTTTGGCGACGTAGCCTATACAAGAAAAAAAAGCGGCCAAGTGCGAGTCGGACTCGCCCATGAAGGGTTCCGTAGCAGCAAGTAATGTTTTTAATTTTTATATTTGAGTTGATTGAATGAAAGGTAAATCGCGGTTTACGATTTATGATGTATTAAAAAAAAAACTACTTACTAGATCTCGTTTAAACCAATTTTTAGTGGAAGTTTACATGGTAATGTACATCATATATTTTTTTTTTAGTTTTATCATTCTCTTATTTTAGAAGTTACAGGGGGGGAACACACATTTTACCACTTTGGAAGTGTCTCTCGCGCAAACTATTCAGTTTAGAAAAAAAAATTGTACAGACAGACAGACATGACGAATCCATAAGGGCTCCGTTTTTTGCCATTTGGCTACGGAACCCTAAAAAGATAACTTAAAAAATCTACACTTTAAAGAAAGCTCCTACCAAATCTTTCAGGATGTACAAAAAAATTTAGCTAGTCTTTTCCCCTACCCCCTCAAGATAAACAAATTTATACCGTCTGCAATGCGTACAAGAAAATAAAAATGAATGATACATGCATATTTAAAACCAACATTGTTAGGGCATCGAACCACAAATGTAGAAGGAAAGGGGGAGCTAATCTAGAATTCCGAAGATTTTCATCGTTTCTTTTTGGGTGGTGTAAAAAAATTATTGAAGCATGTTTATGTATGTGTATAAAAAACGTTGGATTGTAAAAAACAAACGAATTGCTTTGAAAAAAGAAAACCTCATTAGGTCTTTTACTCATCAATATTTATGATTATATCAGAAAATTCTCAGTTACAGCCCAGAATCTGGGTTGGTGCCCGGTTGATGGTAATAGACTCGCCCCGTATTACATGGGCCGAAATTTAACCATATACGTGCACAAATATATAAAAAGACAGAAAAGCACAGAAAAATTGGTACAGAGGTGATACTAATTTTAAAGAAATCTCTTCTCTCTCGATAGAAGGACGTAATTAATGAGATTTAGACAGCGGTTGTAAGAGAAAATAAAATACATAGAATTAAAAACAATTCACTCAATTAGATCCTAAATTGAATCCTTCGGGAATTACAGGGGCGAAGTTTCATATTTTATCGGCAGCATCAAAGCTTAAAAAAAATATATTTTAAAGGTTTCGCCTTAGTTGGGGTTTCATATTCAAATGTAATAATATTATAAAAGAATCCTAGAAATTCATAGACTGAAGTTACTTCAGCGCCCTATTACAAACGAATCCAATAAGACAACCACACGAGTTGCTGAGCCAACCTATATGTATTATATCGCCGACGAATGGAAATGACATTCAAATGAAACGATAGCTCGCAGCAGTTTGATTCTCCTCGGCACCTAATTAATTTGATTGTAAAGAAAGTTATCCAATACGTGTATATAAGATTCAGCATTGTTGCAGCTTGTCATGCAATATGATTATCAGAATCTATACTTAATATTATATAGCTGAAGAGTTTGTTTGTTTTTTGAACGCGGTAATGTCAGAAACTACTGGTCCGAATTGAAAAATTATTTTTGTGTTGGTTAGCCTATTTATTGAGGAAGGTTATAGGCTATATAACATCACACTACGATCAAAAGGAGCGGAGCAGAAACGAAAAATGGACGAAAACTGGCAGGCAATTCGATGCGACGGGAAGGGTCAGGGGAGCAAAAATTTGACGCTGACGAAGTCGCGGGCAGAAGCTAGTAAGTTATAATAAAAGTTGCCTACTTCCAAAAGCACGATAATTACATGAGAGAGAATGAAATTTATAACTTATCTTAAATGCTGGCTAATCATTCAGCTGTTGTCCCGTGTGGGGCTAAACGTAAAGAATAGTACCATCCCATTTCTTTCCGTGGGTCTCTCAAAGGCCGACTAAGGGACTTAGATACTAGAGCATGGGCTGCAGCATTTCCTATGCATTTTACCATCATACTGCAACCGCCAACCCGCCTGCCAAGCGTGTTGATTAAGGCAAATCGCTAACTTTCAGGGAGACATATGTCCAGCAGTGGACGTTTTTCAACTGAAATAATGATGATGAATCAATCCCAGAAGGATATGTTGCAGGTGCTGTTTATATAATAACTAGCTTCTGCCCGCGACTTCGTCCGAAGTATTTGCTCCCCTGACCCTTCCCGTCGCATTGCAGCGTGCCAGTTTTTGTCCATTTTTTTGTTGCTGCTCCGCTCCTTTTGATCGTAGCGTGATGTTATATAGCCTCCCTCAATAAATAGTTTACCCGACTCAAAAAGATTTTTTTCAATTCGAACCAGTAGTTCCTAAGATAAGCGCGTTCCACCCCCATTTTAAGAAAGTGGGGGGTTAGGAAGAGTCAAAAAGTAGCCTATGTCACTCTGCATCCCTTCAACTATCTTCACTTAAAAAATCACGTCAATTCCTCGCTCCGTTTTGCCGTGAAAGACGGACAAACATACACACACACTTTCCCATTTATAATATTAGTATGGATTACATCAACATATCGTAAATTAAACTATGCGCTTGCGACCATCAAATATTTCATGTCATTCTTAACGATACTCAGACAGTGGTTCTTACTCATAATTGTTGTACGCACGGGTCAGTATATATTTCCATTATAAGCTGATTTCTCACCGTACGAAAAGCCTATATAATGCGAGGTCAGCTAAAACCGGAAATGTATGGCTTGATGTGTAGCCGTGTACAACATTCCGTCTGCCAAGCATGTTTTATTTGTATCATCCTTCATTGTAATCGGTTTTGGTGTAATGTTGCTCGTATACAAGTGATACTTGCTTACGTTTCTGCTATTCTTCGCATGAAATGGCAGGATCGTGTTCCCAACACGGAGGTGTTAAGGCGCACTGGAATGCTTGGCATGGAATCGATTTTGATAGAGATCCAACTGAGATGGTGTGGTAACAACACCTGCGCTAGACGTCGTCAATCAAACGTAACCTTACTACTTCAGCCGATACCGAAAACTGATGAAAAAAAAAAACATCATTCGAACTTTGTTCAAAACTTTAAATGTCACTGACAATATACATTAAGGCAAACGACTGATATATTGCTTTTTTTTTTGAAATTTCATTTTTTTTTAAATATCTTAGTTCCACCAAAAAATTCTAATACACCTGAGCGATCTACGCGCGCCCTGCAGACGCTGAGCGATGACCGATACCTTGCACCATAAAATGATGAGTTTTTTTGTTTCATTCGTTATTGGTTTAGATAACCAATGTCCTGTATTCTTTCATGCGTTGTTGGCAATGTGACGTTTCATCTCAATATAAAAACGAAGTTCCATCCTTGTCAATATCAGATAGGTAGGTATCTGTTATCCGTTCTTAGAAAACAACAAAGTTCTAACAGACCACTACAGGTACTTGTAAAGTACCTCGACCTCAACATCCGGGCATCGGTACTGGACCAGTTTCTAATCCATAACACGTTACGGTAATTTTACGGTAGTTCGCTCCCAATAGATCAATGATGCTATCGTTACCGCATAGAACAAAGACTGGTTTAAAATAACTGTTTTATATGATACTGAGAGAGATAAGACTGTAGCGAATTTTTTGGAGAACATTGTGTAAGGGTGCAACGATGGGCACGCCACAATTGCGGCGGTAAGTCCCCTCTTTGAGGAGTGGATAGAGAGGCGTCACGGCGTCCTCACCTTCCGCCTGACGCAGGTTCTCACCGGGCATGGGTGCTTCGGTGGGTTCCTGTTCAGGATAAAGCGGGAGGATACGTCCGGGTGTTTCCATTGCGAGGATCGTCTGGAGGACACGGTGGAGCATACGGTGGAGGTGTGCCCTGCTTGGGCGGAGCACCGCCGGGTCCTCGTGGAGGCGATCGGCGGCGGCGACCTCTCGCGTCCGGCCCTGGTGCGAGCCATGGTACGGAGCGAGAGGGAATGGGAAGCCGTCACCTCCTTCTGCGAAGCAGTAATGCTCGCGAAGGAGGAGGCGGGGCGCGTGAGGGAGTGGCAGTCTCTGCGCCCTCACGTCCCTAGCCGCCGCAGGAGGAGACGCCCCGGGCGTCGGGAGTCAATAGCGGACTCCCGGCCACCGTAGGCACGAGCTTGCGGGTGGCGAGCAATGGGTAGCTCGCCGCCCGGTAAGGACCAAGCTCGGGTCGACGGCGCGCAGTGTTCCACGCGCGCCTCAAAGAGATGTCAGCAGCAGTGTAGGGGTCTACTAGGATCGATGCCTGCCGGGGTCGCGTGATTGTTCGAAAGAGATACCGTGACCCTGGCACATGGGCAACTGATGGAACACGGGTGGGTTTTAGTCAGTAAAAGTCTGACACGCCCTCCCGCTCCGCCCAGAGCGGGAGAAGTCATTTGATGATTCCCATCCTGAAAAAAAAAAAAAAAAAAAAGGGTGCAACGATCGGTAATTGGTCTATTGCTAATTAGGAGATCGTCGGTTCACTTCCTTTCGCACGAAATGGACGAAATTCTGCAGAACACTTGTTCTACAGCGCCATTTCATTCTTATCTCTTCTCAACGCTGATGTCCAACGTAAGACTACAGTAATTGCGAGGATCGTCTGGAGGACACGGTGGAGCATACGGTGGAAGTGTGCCCTGCCTGGGCGGAGCACCGCCGTGTCCTCGTGGAGGCGATCGGCGGCGGCGACCTCTCGCGTCCGGCCCTGGTGCGAGCCATGGTACGGAGCGAGAGGGAATGGGAAGCCGTCACCTCCTTCTGCGAAGCAGTAATGCTCGCGAAGGAGGGGGCGGGGCGCGTGAGGGAGTGGCAGTCTCTGCGCCCTCACGTCCCTAGCCGCCGCAGGAGGAGACGCCCCGGGCGTCGGGAGTCCATAGCGGACTCCCGGCCACCGTAGGCGCGAGCTTGCGGGTGGCGAGCAATGGGTAGCTCGCCGCCCGGTAAGGACCAAGCTCGGGTCGACGGCGCGTAGTGTTCCACGCGCGCCTCAAAGAGATGTCAGCAGCGCTGAAGGGGTCCTCTAGGATCGATGCCTGCCGGGGTCGCGTGATTGTTCGAAAGAGATACCGTGACCCTGGCACATGGGCAACTGAAGGAACACGAGTGGGTTTTAGTCAGTAAAAGTCTGACACGCCCTCCCGCTCCGCCCAGAGCGGGAGAAGTCATTTGATGATTTCCCATCCAACAAAAAAAAAAAAAAAAAGACTTCAGTAATCAAAATAGAGAGACCAGCCTTATGAGGAAATTAAAACTGACAAATGCATGCACTGACTAACACGGTCCAGTCAATCTGTGTGGTTTGTTCCTCAAAACGCAATATCAGTCACCAATCGAAATGGTCTTCTTATAATGTTACCAAGATTATGTCTGGAATTTAAACGAGACTGTGACTTTTGAGTTTGTTTTGACTTTTATTCTCGGAGTAGTCATTTACGAAACGTCGATTTCATCATATTTTAAAAATATGATTGACGTCGAAAAGTGTTTGTACAAACCTACTTATTGTTACAAAAACAAAATCATTTATCAACTAATTTGTTTATTGTAAATAGGCAATCGAATGAAACCTTTGCAAAAGCTGGATAAAGACATAGGCCCAATACATAAAAGCTTATTTAATAATGACAAGAGCTGATAAATTCTCATGATCTGTAGACACTTTTACAGCTATCTAACTAATTACTCGTTACCTCTGGCTTCCTAGTCAATAAAACTTTTAATGCTCTTAGTAAATGATTTCGCACGGATATTGCCGTGGGACTGTGGGAAAAATTATCATTCACTATTGGATAAATCTGCTGATGACCTTAGATTAACTAAGATTACTTCAATGTTCGAGATTAACTTGGATTACTTCAATGTTCGAGATCATTGCCGTTGTCGTTGACAACGAGTGGAAAAATGAACCATGGTTAGATAATTAATCATCAACATCATTTCAGCCGAAAAACGTCCATTGCCGTAAATAGGCCTACCCTGATTTCGGGGTTTGTCATAATTGACACGCTTGGCAGGCGGGTTGGTGATCGCAGTATGGTGGTAAAATTCATAGAGAACGCTGCTGCCCATTCTCGGGTAAGGCCCTTAGTCGCCTTTTGCGACACCCACGGGAAGAAATAGGACCCACGGAACGTACGTACAGTGCGTTTGGTTAGATAATAGAAACTGCTTTTCTTTATACAAAATATTGGTGACATATATTTTAGAGGGTTGTTCAACATATGATCTATTTGGTACGTTGTCATTTTTCTGGATTTTTCAAACACTACTTTTGAGTGCACTATAGCGGTGTCTGTGATATATGAGAAACGATTTGTTTTCAATGACAGCCATGACACAAATCCTACTGAAAAATAATCTTCCCCGAAATGAAACGTGTCGACGCTGCGAAGCGGATTACCGAATCAATTACACAGTCTGTTTCAATACACTTCCTGAATTGAAAACATAATCCCTTTCATGGACACAAAAGAGAATCCATATGAATGTTTACAAAAGCTCCATTCACCCTAGAAATCCGTGCCCCTCAAATCACGGGCTATATGAAAAATTCCGAAGCTATACGAAAAATTCCGAAGCTATACGCGAAATTCCGAAGCTATACGAAGAATTCCGAAGAGTTCCGAGCATTCAAATCTGTCATCTGTAAGTCAAAGACTGTGATTATTATTCCGTTTCAAGTATTGCCGTCAATATGAGGAAACTCTTGAGGAGTAGAACTGAAGGCAGTTTTCGTGGCTATGAATATATTATAGAAAACCTTGTGGACATAGGTTAACTTTCAATCGGAAGCGGAAAATATCCGAGATATTCCTTAAGACTTGCTTTGAGAGATTTAGCGGAAAGGACGTTTTATTTTTGGATGAGGACGTCGGCTTGACTGGTGAAGGTTTCCGCGAGGATTAATTGAAGCAGGATCACAGTGAATGGCGAGTGATATTGATGGAGGCAGGTAACGGAAGTTCTACGTCCAAAAATAAAATCCCGTAGCAAACAAATTTATATTTAGACAAGGACCATTCGCATCATCGTAAGTGATATTTCAATAATATAAAAGGAGAAACTGACTGACTGACTGGAATATCAACGCACAGCCGAATCTACTGGGATTAGGAACGATAAATTTTGCAAACGGCTTCCTTTTATAATCTAGGAAGCACTAAGTTTTTGTACTATGGTAATTGCAAATTCAAAAAGGGGATGAAAGGGGGGATTTCGTTTGTATGAAAAATCATATTGCATGAGGTAATAAACTTGAAACTAGGCACGAATACTTATCTAAGTAAATCATATAAGTAGTTCGATTTTTTTTTTTGGTTTTCTCAAATTACCCCGTAAAGGATTAGGGGGTGAAAATACGAAATGTACGTAATCGAAGTGCTAGTTTCAATATAAATAAGCCAGTTGAGGTACACACAAATTCCGTCCAAGTCTAAAACCAAGCGGTTCAAAGGAAACTACATCTACTCTAGCGTAATGCCATATAACATATTATTATATTAGCAATAACGTATTCGGGTAGTACCAGAAACCTGAAACCATTAATATTCGTTGTGGCTACGTATAGGCACAATAGTACAAAACCACATAACATAAGTTAGGGTACGCACTAAGTGCGAGCGAGAACGAGTCCTCAAACGAAATCGGGAGTGGAAACTCAAAGCATATTATTTATTCAAGTGTTTGCAAGCCACATCATTTCTATTTCGAACATTATAGCAGTAGAAGAAGCTTGCAGAAAAAAATCTTAGATATCCAAGATATTATTTTAAGTTCCTAAAATAATGTACTAATTTTGATTCGGCGCCATACAAACAATCAACGCTATATTTTAATCAAGCTACCAGTACTTTAATTTGCGCCTTTATTTTTCTCTTTTGGCGCTAACTTAAAATGAGAAATTTACATTAGTTAGACTAAAAGGTAATTTTATTGCTTTCAGTTTCTTTAAAAAAAAATATTATTTGGTAGTTTTTTTATACACTTAGGTTACACACAAGATATTGATTTCACATTTTAATGGGACTAACTTTGAAGTAGCCTTTTCCAATATAACAAGGATTTTCAAAATGATAGAGTAGTCATATATTTAAAAAAAATGTACGCGGCGAGTTTAGAACCTCTTCCTTTTTTCCTCGGTTAAAAATAAATCTGCTTATGGTTACTACGTTATGCACATAGGTTGTTGAGGTCACTACTAGCCGGTTTACCTCAGTTCCATAGTAATCTACGACGAAACCTATGGCTATTAAGTCCATCTACATGAATGTTAATACTAATGGTGCCGACGCGACGGTCATAGCTTCATGGAAGCATTTTGCAAGAAATGTGACAACCAGCAAAAGTGTAAGTAGAAGCCCAAAACTATTGAATAGGAAATGCGTCAGGTCAGCCGAAGAACCCTTATTACATAACACACTATCTCTATATGAATCATTTTGATAGAAACTGCTAACGCAGTGCTACATATATATATATATATGCGAAAAAAAAATCTATTCATCAACGTAAATAACGCAATTAACATTCTTGAAGTGTTACAATAAAAACCATTATCTCGCTGATGATTAAGACAATCTCTGGTGTTGCTTCTCCAATTTTCATATTAACAAACAGTTTTAAAACGTTTTTGAAAATCTCTTTTCGCTTCCGCTCTTACTCAGCGTGCACCTTTAAATGTTTCACAGAACGGTAGGCATATTCTGCCTGGCGACAATTTATTTGCGCCTAGACTATAATACATTTATGTCAGAATCGGTGTCAAGTATCAGTATTTGCTCGGCTTTCAGACATAGTAAATGTCACTGAAAGAAAAAAGTAGAAAATATTTCTGTATATTATTTTGTCTAAAAGCTATTTGTGAAATGGAAGAATGTTTTAAGTGCTCTTGCCATATAAAAAAACAAAAGAAGTAATAGAAATAGTTTCTGAGTCTCCGTTTCGAGTAGGCATCCTCAAACTTAATTGAATTCGCTTTTTGAGGAAAAATGTGATCAATTTTCAGAGGAATGCTATTGGAAATCTACTAGATTTTATTTAGCTTTAATCCTATTCAGAAGTACCACAAAAGA
Organism: Aporophyla lueneburgensis; assembly: GCA_932294355.1. Taxonomy (NCBI): domain Eukaryota; kingdom Metazoa; phylum Arthropoda; class Insecta; order Lepidoptera; family Noctuidae; genus Aporophyla; species Aporophyla lueneburgensis. The sequence goes on along the minus strand of OW028739.1, from coordinate 6,021,386 downwards.
TTTCATTGATTTCTGGCATAAGACGCGCGTCAAATATACAGTCTGCGATTTTACGAGATTTTCTTCATCACCATCATCTTCCGCCTGCAGCTGTCCATTGCTGGGCATAGGGTTCTCCTATTGCACGCCACTCAACTCCATTTTCGACTACTCTCATCCAGCCCCTGCAACCCACTCAACCTAGTCTAAGGTCAGCACTGAACCTAGTCTGGGGGCGTTTGCCGATTCGCGGTCTCTATTCGAGAACAAGTCTACCTCAACGGCCATCGCTTCTAACGGCTAATATGGCCGGCCCATACGACATTTGATGTTGACCATTTTAAAAGATTTCGGTCTCAACTTGAGAACACGTATTCAACCGTATCGGTCATCGCTTCTACGCCCAATATCTCAGGCCATGAGAGATTTTAAAGTTGGCCATTTTAAAAGGATGAACCGTATCATAATCCTTCCGCAAATACGCTTACGCAGTACAAACCAACAAAAAAACTTCACGTAAGTTGTTATTAAAAGAAAAACTAGGAAACAGCGTGAACACGTTACCTACTAATCAATTTGGTAACATCAATCATAATCGTGACACGCGATCGGCTTTCATGTAACCACCAATGTTGGACGGCCAACACCAAGAATTACATCCGTTGCTGGTTTTGTAGCTAAGATTTAGGTCTTTTGTAAGGTAAAAGTAGCGATGCATGTGTATTTAATGTTGGTTTTATGGTTGGCTAGTGTTAGCGGGTTGGTGTGAAGGATGCGTGTAACTGGTTTTCTATAAAAAATTAATTGGTACAGTTGTAGCATATCGAATACCAAACAAAATACTCCAATGCTTTGGAAATCCCAAAACTGTCGATCTTACCCGAGCTGAACCAAAGTCGGCAACTTTAATATGGCATGACAATGATTTATAGCACACAAAGCGATCTAAGTTCTCTTGAACCCACTAATGCCCCCATTTCAATCACAACCAGTTCAAAGCACACCGATTTTCTACAAAATGTACCACGGTTATGAAACTAAATTGCCGAGTCGTTTGTGTATCGTTGCTTTTAGAGTTACGTAGATTAACTGGGAACCTTTTCAATCTTTGCATATAATAAGATAAAACAAATTGGACGTAGTTATGCAAAAAGGATCCAAGCCACATTCAGTTAATTTTGAATTATTGACGTTTTAAGTTCAAGGGGGATTTGTTCATTACTTAAAAAAAAATTGTATGTGGAATATTAACACGTTTTTTATTAGTAATGGTATATTAACATATTCTGGTACAAATACTAGTTAAGAACCAGAAAGTTTAAATAGTTTATACTGAAAAAAAAAAAAAAAATAAGAAGCGCCATACCATTGGTTTTAAAAATTAAAGTACACGAAAAATAAAGTTATTTTTAGCTAGGTCGTTTTTACTGACTCGTAGTATATATAATTTGGATCAGTTTGGTGCACTTAACTCATTTTTGACCAAGTTGTGGATTGGATCCTTTTTGCATAACTACGTCTAATTGAGAACCGCATGACTCCTCATATCCTTTAGAGGTAGTTGCTGTAAATCAGACGTTCGTTCTGTTCTTGGATCATCATCATCATCATTTCAGCCGAAAAACGTCCACTGCTGGACATAGGCCTCCCCCAAGCTCCGCCACTTCGATCGATTCTGTGCTTCTCGCATCCAGCGGATTCCTGCGGCCTTCACCAGGTCATCGGTCCATCTTGTGGGACGTCTTCCAGCGCTACGTGTTCCAGAACGCTGCCGCCACTCCAGAATATTCTGGCCCCATCGACCATCTATTCTGCAATACTCTGCACAGATACGACGCGCATATTATTCTTACAAAAAACTTTTTACAACCGACTTAAAAAAAAAACACTACAAAGTGAAAAGTTATTTTAATTTTGGAAGTCGGTGTCTTAGGATCTGTAATTAAGGTTTTTTTGCCACCGATTTCAGAAATTAAAGTTATTTTTCACTTTATAGTGTTTTTTTAAGAAGTCAGTTGTTATTTTTTTTGTAAAATGTTTTTATTTTTAACTTTTTAGTTATGGTAGATACCCCGCACTAATCTAATCGCGTTATTCGTTTATTTGTCGCGTAAATACTTAATGCAAATTTAAGACTTAAATGGTTTTCACATGGATCCCCTTGTCCGAATGGAACCAAATTAAAATGGGACCATTCGGGAAGCACCAGCTTTCAAATAAAAAAAGGAATCATCAAAATCGGTTCACCCAGTCAAAAGTTATGAGCTAACAAACATTTAAAAAAAATTCATTCGAATTGATAACCTCCTCCTTTTTTGAAGTCGGTTAAAAAGTAGTTTTCTTTCCAATCAGCGGTATCTTGTTTGTGATTTGATGGTTTGCTGTCATTTACCAGTGTCGTAACAATACGTAGTACCTGTAAATGTCCTGTCAATCTGTATATTCATAATACATCAGCGTCAGCTACGGAGCCCACCTACTTGGATCTTGGATGTTTTTTCATCAAATTACACCTTATTTTCGTAATGCCTCGTAATGATCCATTGTCTAGGGACCGCGGACGTTACCTGCAATCTGGCAGTATCGTGTTTTCTTGAGAACTTCTGTTTTACAACAGATTTTTGCAAACAATTTGTAGTAAATCACGTTGGTTTATTGCAGAGGTAGATTTAAGTGTGATTGATAAGATAAGGATCTTATTAATTTTGAGGATCTTATAGCCATTACAAAATACTGGCAATGGATCTCCTGACCACGTGGGAATCGTGTCTTGCGAATATCTTTAGCAAATTGTTTGATAGAAAACAATCAGCTACCAAAAAAAAAAAAAACACTACAAAGTGAAAAATAACTTTAATTTCTGAAATCGGTGGCAAAAAAACCTTAATTACAGATCCTAAGACACCGACTTCCAAAATTAAAATAACTTTTCACTTTGTAGTGTTTTTTTTTTAAGTCGGTTGTAAAAAGTTTTTTGTAAGAATAATATGCGCGTCGTATCTGTGCAGAGTATTGCAGAATAGATGGTCGATGGGGCCAGAATATTCTGGAGTGGCGGCAGCGTTCTGGAACACGTAGCGCTGGAAGACGTCCCACAAGATGGACGACGATGGTTTAGTATTTTCGGTTTTTGCCACCGACATCCGAACCAAAGTTATTTTTAACCGACTTCAAAAAAAGGAGGAGGTTATCAATTCAACTGTATTTTTTTTATTGTTTTTTTTTTTATGTTTGTTAACTCATAACTTTTAACTGGGTGAACCGATTTTGATGATTCTTTTTTATTTGAAAGCTAGTGCTTCCCGAATGGTCCCATTCGGACAATGGGGTCCATGTGAAAACTATTTAAGTCTAACGTCGCACTAATCTAATCGCGTTATTTGTTCATTTGTCGCCGCAAATAATTAATACAAATTTAAGACTTATATGGTTTTCACATGGATCCCATTGTCCGAATGGAACCATTAAAATGGGACCATTTGGGAAGCACCACATTTCAAATAAAAAAAGAATCATCAAAATCGGTTCACCCAGTCAAAAGTTATGAGGTAACAAACATAAAAAAAATACAGTCGAATTGATAACCTCCTCCTTTTTTTGAAGTCGGTTAAAAAACCTTAATTACAGATCCTAAGACACCGACTTCCGAAATTAAAGTTATATTTTTCACTTTGAATTTTTTTTTTTTTTTAAGTCCGTGGCTTTTTGTTAAATAAACTTTTCACTTTTTAACTCTAGTATACCTATCCCACACAAATTCGTATACCTTCATATACTAAGTAAATAACATTGACAGAAAATTATTATGACCTCATCAACACTACACCCATACTAAATGGAAAAAATACGTATTGTTGCAGCTAACTCGAAAACCAGTAATAAGAACTTGACGAATGTATCTTTAATGGATCATTTGATAAGTACAAAAAACACAGCAGAATTAGGAACGTCCTTCTTCTGAAGTAGATTAACAAACAGTTATACTTTTGCAATATATTTTCAGAAACAACGAGGAACTAGTCTCGACTTTGCAAATAGTCACCGAAGAGGCCGATAACTTCAAAATTCTTAGCAGAATGAAATTAAATACAAAGATGTATTTACCGCCGCAATAGATATTTAGTCACGTTATTATTACTCGTGCCTGGGAATTTGTTACGGTTTGATAAGAAAGAAAACTAGGTACATTTAGAATACCTAGGTGCAAGCCAGGCTGCTCCATAAAAAGTAAACACGACAGTGAGGTTGCGAAAAACCCAATAATTTTTTGTCAATATGACATATGCCCGGTTTCTGAGGTACTCGTATCGGTAGTTTATCTGTTCATTAGCGCTATTGGTTCGATAACTTGACAATTTGCGTTTCTGAACACCGCAGTATAAGATAAACTCCGTTTAAACTCCGTTATTTTATCTGACCAATGTGTGGCGTTTATCGGTTCCATAACTTTATTTGACGTTTCATTTCAAACTATATCAAGTTTTAGGTTATAGGTACTTATTTATACATAATTATATTCGTATTAAGTTCGTATCCTGGGAATTAAGTAGCCCACTTGAAAGTCAAATATTAATATAATTCTAAGGATAAAACAATAAGTTTAGCATAATGAATACAAGCAGCTCATCAGAGTCTGATTTGGAAGTACTGGAATTTATTTCTAATATATCAGTACCCAGAAACTTAAGACGCAGGAGAAATCCATTCGAAATGTTTACGGATGAAGAATTTAAATTGAGATATCGTTTTGATAAGAACACTGTAATACACCTAGCGATATCATCAGCCCTGCTCTAGCTCCCGTTACGCATCGCAAATATCCACTGTCTGTTTTGGAACAAATTTTGATCGCATTACGATTTTATGCTACAGGTACTTTCCAAATAGTCATTGGTCGTTCACAAAACCACTGTGTCAAGAGTTGTTTATAAAGTAAGTAAGGAAATAGCCAAGCTGGCTACAAGTTATATAGGTATGCCAAATGTTGAAGACCTGAGAGAAGTCAAGACACAAGTTTTTAGTATAGCTGGATTCCCAAACGTAATTGGTTGTGTAGATGGTACACATATACCAATTAAATCTCCTGGTGGTGACCAAGCAGAATTATTTAGAAATAGAAAAGGTTTCTTTTCTATTAATGTACAAGTTGTATGTGATGCAAAGTTGTACATTCGTGATATAGATGCTCGTTGGCATGGATCAACACATGACAGTACCGTGTATCATAACTCATTCCTGCGAGCGCGACTCGATAATAATGAGATAGATGGTCACCTCTTGGGAGACAGTGCTTATCCTTGTGGAAAGTTCATGATGACGCCATTCTTAAATCCAGCTACAAATGGAGAAAAACGTTACAATGAAGCACAAATAAAGACCAGAAACACAGTTGAAAGAAAATTTGATGTATGGAAAAGAAGATTTCCATGCCTTTCTCTAAAATTACGGTTAAAATTAGATCACACATTATCTGTAATTGTTGCAACAGCTGTGTTACATAATATAGCTCTACAGCAAAATTATTCAATGATAACTGATTCTGCTCCTGAACAATAAATTGTAATAGACTCTGCTGAACAACCCCTTTCCTCTGAAGGAAACCATTTCCGTCGGCTATTGTTGGAGCAATATTTTAGGTTGGTTAACTTTTTCTTTGATAAATATTTCAAACTGGAAAATTGTCATATTGTACAATTATGTACATATAATAATAAATAATAAAAATGTTTATTTGTACAGACAAAAAAACATATATAAGTACACATTAAGGAAAAAAAAAATTGTACAATAGAGTCACATTAAAAGGCAAACTGATGCCTCCTAAACTAGGCCAAAAACCTGTGCTTTAGGAGACAAAGTTCCTCCAGTTATAATAGCATACAATTTGTATTAAGTGTCATGCAAGTACTTATAGATAACAAAAAAATAAAATAAACAACGCCTTAATTTAAATACAGTTACTAGATCTATTAAGAGACAATTGTAATAAGATTCTCGGTTTCGTCATATGCTAACTTCTGCAACCAGTCAGTAAGTTTGATTTTAACTTCATGTTTAGTCAGGGGGTAAATGGAAATAATTTTATTAATTTTGTTGTAGAGTCGAGAGCTAGTTGCCGCATATTGTCGGCTGGCAAACTTGGAACGGCATTGGACTATATCACACACAGGCATGCCTTTGCGTTTTTTCAGCTTAGCATGGTCTAGGTGTAGCATAGAGTGTTTGCGCAGCACGGCGCGGAGCACAAAAAGCTGTCTTACCGTTAATACTTTGGCTTCTGAATAAAGTTGGTTGGTCGAAAAGTCTCTGCGTTTAAAGCGAATGACTTTCAAGATCGCCCTTTGAGCTCTTTCAACTTTCAGTAGGGATGTTTTGTAGGTTCCGCCCCAAACCGGCATACAGTATAAAATAATTGATTGACAGAGGCACTGGTAAACTATTAAAGCTAGATCGGGACCAGCAGAGTGCCTTAGCTCCTTAAATATATAAATTAGTTTTCTGATTCTTGTACAGAGGGCTTCGATATGGGGTTGCCAGCTAAGTTTATGATCCAAGTGGACTCCTAAGTATTTAATGTCAGGGACCAATGACAGGAATGGGCAGTTGCAATTGGGCGTCTCACCTGAGCATAAGTGGGCTTTAATTTGTCCTGATTCCGGTGGAGGAGCCAAGGTATTAGGTAGAGAGAATCTAACGACCTTTGTCTTTGCTACATTAAGGGTAAGTAAATTTTCTGAAAGCCACTCCATCACAAAGTGAAGCGACTGTTCTGCCCTTTTAATTGCCCTGTCCCAGTCAGTATCATGAACTATCAACGCTGTGTCATCAGCGTACGTAAATATGTCGCAATTTGGAATCTTTGTGTGGCACAGGTCATTGATGTAGAGCAAGAAGAGAGGGGGGCCAAGGATACTACCCTGCGGTACACCAAAGCTGATAAGTCTATCATCACTCTTTATAGAGTCGATTTTAACTCGTTGAGTACGAGTAGAGTGGTAATCTTTTAAAATGTCCAATGCGACGCCACGTATCCCAACGCTTTCCATTTTCGAGATCAAGATAGGAATGGAAACCGTGTCGAATGCCTTGGACAAGTCAAGGAAGATACCGTAACATTTCATACCTTTGTCCTGGTTGTTAACTAATGTTTTAGTGAGGTCAGCATCCTCCGTTGAGATACCCGGTCTAAAACCGTACTGATTGTTGGCAATGATTTTGTGTTTAGACAGATACGCAACGAGACAATTGTTTAGTATCCTCTCTAGGATCTTGGATAAAGAGCTTAGTACGGAGATTGGACGGTAGTTAGTTTCATTGGCTCTGTCTCCACTCTTGAAAACCGGGTGCACGACCGCTTTTTTGAGGACGTTGGGAAAGACTCCAGTATCAATAGCGCGATTGAAGATATGCGTGATGGGTGTTGCTAAGATGGAACTCGATTGTTTCAACACTTTAGCTGAAATGTTGTCGTAGCCAGTGGCACAGTCAGAACGCAAGGCGTTGATCAGCCTCTCCACTTGTGTCTCATCTACTGGCAGTATGACAAGAGAATGGCAAGGTGGAGGGAGTGGAGGGGTTTTAACATCATGGTTAAATCTAGTGACAGGAGTAACTTGAGAGGCTAGTTTACTACCGATATCAGTGAAAAAGCAATTGACACGGTTCACTGAAGTTTTAGGATCACCAGTAAGTTGAAGAAGCTCTTTGGGAGAATGCGGTTTAGAAGTAGAGTTGGTAATCGCTTTAATTGCCCTCCAGGTTGCTTTAGGGTTATTTCTAGCCTTTTGCAGTTCATTTTTGTCAAATAGAATAGAATAGAATAGAATAGCTTTATTTCGGACACACAATTATCCATATGGTGTTAGTAACATACAAAAAAAAACTTATTGCCTAGTGTTAGAAACAATCAACCTCCGCACAAACTGCTGTACAATCGGAGAGCCAAAGCTCTCGGCTACAGTTTTCAGGATGCTGTTTTGACTGCCCGTCACTCTCCTCAGAAGCGACGCAGTTTTTTTGCGTACAATAGCAAAGAAGCCGTCAGTACGGGCTTGCGCAAACATATTCGACGCGCAACAGTATCGAGGCAGCCTCAACAACATCCTGAAAGCATTGTTATATTGGACGCGCAGGGCATCCAGCGATCTCTTAGTATAATTGACCCATAGATTGCCCGTGCTTTAGTTTTTTTAATAATGTATTAAGGTAATTGCGATATCTTTTGTAGGTGATTCGAAGTACCGTATTTTCAGGATCTTTTCTCAATCTATGATGCATTCTGTCACGGTTACGTATACACCTAACCAAACCCTGAGTCATCCATGGCTTAATAACACGGATCTTATTTTGGATGCGTATACATAGAGTATGGGTAGCAATAACCTCTTGAAGTATTCTTACAAACAATTCCGTGGCTAAGTTGGGGTTCATCTCATTCAACACCAGACTGAAATCAGTACTCTCAAGGTCTTGTTGAATTGCTGGGAAGTTGTAACGGAAAGATGTAAATGAGCTATTACTGATTATAGAATCCTTGATTCTGAGCGACAGGATGATTGGCAGGTGGTCGGTGATGTGTGTCTGAACTATCAAAACACATGCGGTTTTTTTGTTTTTAAAAGAACATGATCTAAACAGTTTCCTGATCTGGTAGGACGAAGGTGCGCTGGGAGCAACCCAAGGGTGGCAGTAAGTGTAAGATACTGGTCTGAGTTCCGGTCACGGCTACTAGGTTTAATATCGACGTTAAGATCTCCGATAAGAACCACATTGTGGAAGCGATTCATAGTGCACGCTAAACTATCTAGGCTATCGTAAAAGAGATCCAAATTAGTATGTGAAGGGGAGCGATACAAACAGACGATAACTGTATCATCCGTGATACAAACAAGGCAGTTCGCTCCATTAAAAGTGGGTTCGTGCACAGTACACTGCAGAGAGGTCTTAGTGAATACTACGATTCCGTCGTTTTGTGATTCATTATTTAAAGTGGCGTGACAGTTGTATCCCTGCATAAAAGGATTAGGTCCAGATACTTTAAGCCAGCACTCAGTGAGCACAATGACATCAAATGATAAATGATAAATTACTTTATTTTTGCAAGTAGGTTTGTACAAACACTTTTACACGTCAATCATATTTTTTTAAACTAGATGAGGTCGGCGTTTCCTATCTGACTACTCTGAGAAGAAAGGCCGAAACAAACTCAGAGGTCACAGTCTCTTTTAAAGTCCAGACATAATTTGGTTAGATCATGTGAAGACCATCGTGGGGACATATAATGGGGACACAAATAAAATTAAACATATGAACTTTGCTATACATTTTTTTAGTAGTGACACTACAACTTCGCTATACATTTAGGTATATTTCAAGTTAAAAAGGAAGAAGGAATAACAACTACAAGGATACAAATAAGTGAGAATGTTAGATTTTTACAACAAATATTACGCATTCATCATCTTCCTAGCCTTTTCCCAACTATGTTGGAGTCGGCTTCCAATCTTACCGGATGCAGCTGAGTAGCAGTATTTCACATGATGCGACTGCTTATCTGACCAAACAAATATCTATACTATATAATATTATAAAGCTGAAGAGTTTGTTTGTTTGTTTGATTGAACGCGGTAATCTCAGGAACTACTGGTCCAAATTGAAAAAATATTATTGTGTTGGGTAGCCTACTTATCGAGAAAGGCTATAGGCTATATAACATCACGTTACAACTAAGAGGAGTGGAGCAGCAACGAAAAATGGACGAAAACTGGCGGACAATTCGATGCGACGGGAAGGGTAACGGGAGCAAAAATTTGACGCGGACAAAGTCGCGGGCAGAAGCTATAAACAAATATTAGGCATTATAAATTGAAATTCTTCTTTTTAATTTTGAGGTCCATTTTTGCATTTTCTAAAAGTGTACTCTTTAGTTCAATTTCGATGTTCAGTAAAGTTTCAGTTTTTTCTAATTTCATTTTTTCATGCTGGAGCTGAATATCTAATATTTCTAACTTTCTCGTTGTTATGGCATCTTCGTTCAGTTGCTTATGATGTTTTCGTTTTATCATAGCAGCACTGAGATTATTGATATTTTTTTTCATTGTTTCAGTTAAACAAATTTCCTTTCTTTCTGGTGTGTTTTCGACATCCTCCCCAACCGGCGAAACTGGTCTTTTCAAACATCCAGCATGCTTTGAAGTTGACTGGGTTTCAGTCAGGTCTTGAGACGTACCAGGATGTGCATCTTCACATTGTACTTGTGTTTCAGTATCTGTAATGAATAAATTGTTACTACTTTGTACCTGATGATTCTACTCACACATATAATACAGTACACATACGTACAGTATATCACTCATAATTATATCAGTGATAATTATGAGTGATATACTGTGATTATACTGATTTATACTGACTTACCTAAGTTATAATATGGTGCAGATGAGTCAAATTGATTTTTTAGGGGATTTAACTGAGGAGTCAATAGGGCCACAACTTTCTCATCGACTGCGGTTGTTTTAGGACAAAATGTTCCACCTCCTGTCTTGTATATCTCAGACTGAAATTAATATTTAACATTAATACATTACATTCATTTCTGTCACTATTTTGTAACATTATGATAGTCAATGAATATAATCGCCGTGTTACTGCTCAAGAACTATATATAACACATGGTATTACCAATAATGCAATTATTATTGGTAAACACATGACAAACACATTAACGAACTTAAAAATCAGTTAAGTAGATAAAAACTTGATAAGTACAGTATCTATCAAGTATCAGGTAGGCTTACCTTATCAGCGCTTATATTTTTTCTGGCTTTTTTCTTTATGTTATCGTATAAAGCATGTAACTGCTTTTCAGTCCTAAGCCCAGTTTCCGAGGCAGCATTATATTTATTTGCCAGCGCCATCCAAGCTTGTTTCTTAGCCTCTACAGTAGACCCATCCGTTCTTTTATTGTCGATTATATCGACAAATTGTTTGGCCACTTCGATAAGAAGCCTCTTCTCTCTTTCAGTAAAATTTTTACTGCGTTTCCCAGATTCCATTATTTTATTATATGAAAGAATGGATATTATGCCAGTTATTTACCCTTGAAAAAAAAAATATATTTTTCAATTAGTTTTAAAGACCATTTAAATAATAAAAATCAATTTTAGACGCAATCTCAAAACAGACCCATCTATCGGCAATTAAGAAACTAGTTAACAGTTTCATAGTTATTGAATGGTTTGTTTTGTATTCAGAAACGCAGTGATAGTTAGCCGACGTTTATCTTACGCATAACTTTATTGAATGAATAGTTGTTGAGAGTTTATCTTGGAACTTCAGAAACCGGGCAATAGAGAACCGTTTTAAATCAAACTGTCGCGCCGAAAAAATTCTGCGTCATAGAATGCAAAAAAACGTATGGCATATATCAAATCATTTTCTTCTCGGGTTCACTGCTTTGCGTGTTTCAACAGGTGCAAGATTTATATAAATAAAATCATGAACATCAAACATATTCCTTCCAGAAATAACTCACATAAAACAAGTTGACTCCCTCGCAATAAAAGATTTATACTCAACGCTACCTGAACGCGAGAGGTAATGCATTTAACAGCTACCATTATCTGATCTAACTTCCAGCTGAGAGAGATGGAATGAGACAGAAATATAAGCTTAAGGAAGGTTAAAAAGAGACAGACAATTAGACCCATAACACCGGACGCGATAATTGCGAGACTTGTTTCTTGGAGGATACACATCGTGATTCCGTTGACAAAAAGTTGACTGATGTCGTTCTGATTGCTTAGGATGAAGCAGGTGGTAAATTAGTTTTTTAATCACTTCCTCTTGCTAACCATTCTGAAGCAAAAACTGAGTAAATCCTATAATCAACCTCAGGGATCTAGGAAGCTGATGCGATAATTTACCTTCTATTCCGAAGTTGGAACGCGAATATAAATGAAATTTTCCATTTATAAGGAAAAGTTGGCGCAAGCTTACAGTCCTGAACTAATTGAATGATACAGGAAAAGTTTCTCTTGAAACGATCCTGCCTGTTGAGTAAACTAGCTACGCTAAGCCCCGAAACGAATGAACTTAAAAAATTTCATATTCTTTTCATTTGGTTGGCTTAGTGGAATATTAAATCTGTACGATTTTTTTTCGATTACCATTATCTTCATGTGTTTTCGCAAAGATTCAGCTAAACTATTATTTTGAACAAATTAGAATATGCATTAGCAGGTGTCCTTGACCGCTACAAAGCAGTGCAGGTTAGCAAACAAACAAAAACTAGGTCAAACTCAGTTCGCTAATGTGAACGTAGTTACACGAATGTGAGAATTCGGAGCGGCCGAAACCCGACTGAACGGGGCCTGAGCCAAATGCGGCTGTAATGAGCGAGACTAACAAATAAACTTCACTAACGTATTCCAGTTTTAAATAGGAGGCTGCAAATAATTTATTCTTCGTTTAGGACTTAGGAATTTAGAGTTTATCCGTGTGGTGCAGGACGTAAAGAATATCATCACCCCATTTCTTCCCGTGGGTGTTGTAAAACGCGTCTAAGAGACTTACTAGGTGGGCAGCAGCTTTTTTCATGCATAGCTATCGCCAACCCACCCGTCAAGCGTGGCGATTATGGCAAAGCCCCTTAAATTGGCGCAGGACTTTGTCCAGTAGTGAACGTCTCACGGCTGAAATGATGATGATGATAATCTAGAGTTTGGTTTAATATTAAATTCTGAGGAGGTTGGTAATGATTTAGGTCCCAGCTCAGAGAAGGAAACTGCCTAAGATCTTTCTGAGAGTTATAAATTTCCAAAGGGTAGCAAAGTTAGTCCTTGTTTACGATATTAAACACTTGAACATTCCGTACGGATCTGGAGAAATTAACAAACAACAATTCCCATAAAAGACAAAAGCGAAGGAATTGTTATAAGGATCCTTGTTTGTGCAAATACTGCCGGCATTTGTTGATTGTTTCATTGCTCTACTCGCAATATGCGCGCTAGTGGGTTTAGGTTCTGTGTTTAATTTGAAGTTTCTGCATAGTTTCATATTGCAGATTATTTGTGTAACAATAGGGTAGGGGTTGAATTTTGACTATCAAATCAAATCAAATCAAATCAATTCATTTCGGGCTACAAAGACCCATAACATAAATACCTTACAGACTAACATACATACAAATAAAAAACAATACACGCCGTCATTTAATTCGACATCTAGTTTTTATTTGAAGAATCTGCACATCCGAACTGTCCTAAAAGTAAACTTCTGGCTATCAGAGCTGCACAAAATGTTATAGATTTCAAGTTACTAGAGCTGAAATTACTTCCAACTGTCTTCAAGTAGGTATGGTAATTACAAGATCATAAATTTCATAAGTCAAAGAAACGATGGACAGACTGTGTGAATGATAATACGTTTAGAAATGGGGTGACTACTGAGCTGATGACTACTAGAAAAGTATGGAAGAAAAATATATCTTGCGCCGACCCCAAATTAATTGGAATAAGGGCTGGAGAAGGAATTAAATGAACTTTTTAGGGTTCCGTTGCCAAATGGCAAAAAACGGAACCCTTATAGATTCGTCATGTCTGTCTGTCCATCCGTATGTCACAGCCACTTTTCTCCGAAACTATAAGAGCTATGCTGTTGAAACTTGGTAAGTAGATGTATTCTGTAAAACGCATTAAGATTTTCACACTAAAAATTTTAGGGTTCCCCATACTTAGAACTGAAACTCAAAAAAAATTTTTTTCATCATTCCCATACGTGTGGGGTATCTATGAATAGGTCTTCAAAAATGGTATTGAGGTTTCTAATATCATTTTTTCTAAACTGAATAGTTTGCGCGAGAGACACTTCCAAAGTGGTAAAATGTGTGCCCCCCCTCCCGTAACTTCTAAAATAAGAGAATGATAAAACTAAAAAATATATATGATGTATATAACCATGTAAACTTCCACCGAAAATTGGTTTGAACGAGATCTAGTAAGTAGTTTTTTTTAATTATTTATTTATTTAATCCGTCATAAATCGTAAACAGCAATTTACCTTTCATTCAATCAACTCGAATACAAAAAACCCTCGGTGCGCGAGTCCGTCTCGCACTTGGCCGGTTTTTATGTAACCTAGCAATAGTGTTGGGATTTTATCCGGATAAATACTCAAAATGAATAAATACTCGATAAATATCCGTTTTTACTGAGTATATATCCAAAACAACGGATAAATACTATTTCAAGTTTCATTAACGAAAATTTTGTCATTTTACAAAGAAAAGGATTGAAATTAATTAAAATTAAAAAACGAAGTTGTGTACCGTACATTAAAACTTAAAAAGACTGTATTCCAATAATTTCACTCAATCATAAATAGAGTTCGTCAGAAAATAATAACATCAATCATTAAAAATAAACCAATTATATTTAATAAATGCAAGTTTTGCCGGTTTGTGTGTCGTCACATTTCTATTTCTGTGAATATTTGTGTGTAGTCTAAAAGGCATTTCTGTTGCAACAAAAGTATACGGTGTTGAAAGAATACCCACTGCTAGTTTAGTTAACGTTGTCGAAAAACATATCTCTTTCCACCAGGCTTTTTTTGTGGGTGGGAATCATTAAATGACGTCTCCCACTCTGGATGGAGGAGAAGGACGTGTCAGACTCTTACTGACTAAAACCTACCCGTGTTCCTTCAGTTGCATATGCCAGGGATACGGCCACTCTTTCAAAAAAATCCGCGACCCTGGCAGGCATCGGCCCAAACGGACCCCATCAAAAACGCTGACATCTCTTTGAGGTGCGCGCGGAACACAACGTGCCGTCGAGCCGAGCTTGCTCCTTACCGGGCGGTGAGCTACCCATTGCTAACCGCCCGCAAGCCCGTGCCTACGGTGGACGGGAGTCCGCAATTGACTCCCGACGCCCGGGGGGGTCTCCTGCGGTGGCTAGGGGCGTGAGAGCGCAGAGATTGCCTCTCCCTCGCACTCGGTTAAGGGGCTTATTTCGTTAGTGTTCTTCCAAATAAAAGGTTTTCACCAACAAGCTTTCCTGGCCTTATGCAGCAAATGTTGGCATTAGTTCCACATCCAAAAAACCATGTCGACATTCCACTTATAAAATCTATGGCATCCAGTTCTTTGTCTTGATTTAACTCGACCTTTAGTCTTTGGGTCAAGCAGATCATCATCATCATTATCATCGTTCTTCTGCCCTTATCCCAGTTTATTTGGAGTCAGCGCAACTTGCCTCTTTCTTCCACACTTTGGTACTAGTCGCCATCTTCACACCCTTTCTATCCATATTATTCACACAGTTCAGCCATCGTTTCTTTCATCTCCCTCTACTCTTTTAGTCATCGACATTCATACTCAAAACTTTCCCCACGACATTTTATTCATTCCTCCGTACCACGTGCCAAGCAGCAAGCTTCTGAGTCAAGCAGATAGGCGGAAAAATTTATAGGCAATCGTTACCCTTTTTGCCACTGCTGAGAGAATTTGATTCTTGGTTTTATTATCAAGAACCTTAATTAAACAAAATAAACCTAATTTAAGATTTCTTATCGTAGAAGATGATACACAATAGGTGGGCACTTGTTGGGCTCTATTTGAAAGAGAGAAGCATTGATCTACGCAATCCCACAAAAATAACATCAAAGAAAGCTACTTGTGTCATTTGACATGACAGTATCTTTTGTTGTTAACACTAAGAGAGCGGCTTTTGTATTTATCAGGTGCCCCATCTTGTGCAGCACGGCAGTTTTAACTTCTCTCCCGATTTCCTTTGTTTTATAAAGACAGATTTAATACCAGTTCATTTGTTTTTTTTTTTTTAATTGATTTTATTATATCTGCATAGTTTATGAAATTGTTAAAATCTACATATTTCGGACCCATGAGCCAGCAAATTAATAGTGCGTGCTTCGCAGTTTAAAGAGTCAACATGTTTTACTAACTGCGTTTCTAGCGTGGTCACCAATAACACCAAACTTTTCTTCACCGTGTTTATAATGTCTTTTAGAATTTCTACACGGAGACATTCACTTGTGTGGCGATTCTATACACTCTCATTAAAGAAAGGTTCTGAAAAATATCTAAGAGTATGTTCTATTAGAGACAGTAGAACTCCTGACTCAATTACAGCCCTGGCAATCGATGTTAGAACTAAATAATGTAAAAAGTTAGTATTTCGGAAAGTTCAAATAACAGTACCTGCCATTAACATTCTAATAGAATCATCCAATGCACAAAAAATATATTTATCCATCATTTTGAGTAAATACTCAGTAAAAATGAGTAAAAATTGAGTATTTATCCGTTTCGGATAAAAACTCGAGTATTTATCCTCCGAGTATTTATCCACTGCCCATCACTACCTAGCAACTAGACAGTTAGCTCCACATTCAGAGTTTATAACAGTTCATTCAAGTCCAGAATAATATTACCGTGAAAGAAAATGTTCTTCGCAAAATAAGAGAAAAGAAAAATATGAAATCGAGACGTCTAAAACGTCACTGAAGTTGGGCAAAAAATATATGTATTTGGCACGAAACTGCCGTATCTTTGCCGCCAAGTAGACATTTTAATAAATTATTGCCCAGAAATACGCGGTACTATAGAAATGTTAGGTTGCTCAAAACCCTGTAAAAAACTGATGGTATTTTCTGCCAAATGGTGCTTAGGTCAATTTTAACGATTGTTGTTTTATATATTTTTACTGAATAGCAAATAGTGAATGTTGAAACGTTTTCTAGCGAATAACTAAATTATGTTTTTGTCAATAGATAATATTGGAATTTACCTCGTTATTTCTTCAAAATGATATTACCCTCATTCTCTGAATATTTGAGCCGCTAAATATTAATTTACCAAATTTGGCTTGGTAAAGCCAAATCTCCCTCAGTAATTCTTAAATCTCGGAACCCGAAATGGAACACTAATATTTTACCAAACAGTTCTTGGAACGAAAAACTAAACTTGCTTCCAGGAATTAATTATTTGCGTTGTTTCAGCAAATTCAAGAGGATGGTTTATGGCGAAGCCCCTGGCAAAAGCTAGTTGTAGATAAATAATACAATTTCCAATTACAGGAAATCGTTTGTGCATGCCAAGGGTCACGCAGAAATGTCAACTTGAGCCGTTGTGACCACAGAACGTTGGGCGGAATTCGGTATAGGCCTGAACTATGTACTAATTTGTATATGGCTCCGTTGTGGTGGATCGATACGATGCCAAATGTCGGACGAATGGACATCATGGATCGAATTGTATTTCATGTTCTTTTTGAAAGTAAGCTGGTGTAGTGTCCAGGTATAAGTTGCAATTAGAATTTGTATACAATGTGGATTGAGATATTTTGGTCAAAGCTAGATCAATTCTGAATTATAAAAACTAACGTATTTCTTGTGTAAGTTTGTTTGGTAATTTATTAGGGTTCCGGATGTTAAAGGTGCCAAAGGGATCCTATTACTAAGGCTCCGCTGTCCGCTCTCAAACGCAGCAAGAACGTAATTGGTAGACTCTTGAAATTTCCACAGAGTATACTATGATATAGGGCCGCTATAACAAAAATTAATCCTTCACACAGATAGCTTATAACCTGAATTAACACAAAGGATACTTTTATCCCGGTAGTATGTTCCCGTGGGATAATTTTCGAACTCTACAAATTAAAGGGTAAATAATAACTCTATTACCATAAAAGAAACTTTCTTTTCGGTGTTTTTGGTCGAGTTCGTATCCTAAATGTAGACTTAAATATTGTACGATGGCTAGGAACCCTCCGTGTGCCAGTCCAACTTGCACTTGGCCACATTTTGCTGAAATTGTGACCTTTTGCGGCGAAGAACTTTAATTACTGCAGTACTTTCTGTCTCACGAAAAACTTGGCAAGCAATTATATTTTCGCTTCTGCCCGTACCTATTACCTACAAAACCCAAATTGCTTTGACATTATAACATGATATTCTTATCCTCGAAACTTTCCCTAGTTATAACTTCGAACAGTTGCAAACGAGAACCGTCAAATTCTTGAAAAGTTTGTGCTGAAACTAAGTCGATATTGCTGTGAACATTCTAGAACCTATTCCGGTACTAATTTGCACAAGTACGGTGTTGTATGGAGGTTCAAGGACCGTTAGTGGCCCCATACCAGTTTATCCAGTGCAGCACTTAGAACAGGCCAGTGTATCCCAGCTGCCGGGTATCGGAAAGGTTCGCCAGATGTTAAATAACTGTCAGGACTGTCCAACTATTTTTGGAAAAGGAGTCTTGTTATGGAAGCAACTTCTTTTTGCACCCATTGATGAATTTATATATTGATGACATTTTCAAAAACATCTTACCCACTTAACTGAATTATTGTCGTAGTAACCTTCTCAAATATACACAATGTTTCAACTGTCTGCTAACTAAAACAATGGCACTAAAAACTTGACGACCGAAATATAAATTGCTTCATAAATAAGTACTGAGAACAGTGGCGCCCTCTGTTTGGAGTTATTTGAAGAACTGTTCAAAAAGTTCTAATGCTATTCAAATTAGTCCCTAATCGTCTCCTGTTGCACTTTTATTTTTGTTTCATGACGGAAGTTCTACTAAAGAATCAGCCTCAATACAAAATAAAATTCCTTGTCTTTGATTCCCTTCCCCTCGGACCGCGAAAGCGTTAAGACGTGCACTCCGTACAAGTGTTTTTAATTTCTACTTTAAATATTAATTATTTCGAAATTTAATATCAAATTTATTTTCGCAAAAGTACTAGGCGCGCATAAAGTTTGAAGAGTACGCGAAACGCAGAGTACTGGAGGAAACGAGCCGGCAACAGTCGAGACGGAGATAGAAGGCGGGGCATGCTGCGCGTACGCCGTGCGTGCGTCATCTTTGTCGGCTGCCACAAGTTAAGAGCTATAGCGATTAGCGAGTTACTTATTTATGATTGCTTTGCCTTGATTTGTAGTTCCAATTATACGTACTAACAAGTTAGGATAAGGGTAACATGTTTAAGACGCCCCCAAAAACTCCTCCGAATCAATACTCGTCCCGCTCGGAATCTGATATCCGGAAACTGCATACAAAAGAAGACTCAGAAGGGAACGTCACCCAGAGAGCCAATAAGCGCAGATGCTTTTCGGATGAAGTTACCGATGATAACCTGGATTTGTTTAAAAATGATATCAAGAAAATGATCAGCGAGATGATGTGTACGCAGAGCGCCCGTTTGGACAAACTGGAAGGTCACATTAAAGAAATAAAAAATCACTACACGGAAATTAAGGTCACAAATACTGATCTCGAAAAGGCAATGACAGCGATCTCCGATCAATTACAATCACTTGAAAACAAAATTACGGGACTAGAAACTCAACGTGGCTCCATGGTAATACAGTTAGCTACACTAGAAAACAAGTTAGAAGTTCTCGACCACAATCTCATCAAAACCTCTATAGAATTACGCAATGTACCCAAGAGACAGAATGAGAACAAAATCATGCTGTATGAAACTATAACGCACCTATCAAAACACCTAGGCCTTGATACAGAATCCGCTAGTATCCGTGATATTATAAGGCTACCCTCAAAAAAGGAAAATTTAACTTCGAGTCTTTCAGTAGAGTTCTGCAATACACTGACGAAAACGAGTTTTCTTGCTGCTGTTAAAGACTATAATAAACGCAATCCCAATAACAAGATAAAATCAACCCATCTAGATATAAAATCTGCACAGGAAACACCTATTTACATCACCGAGCTTCTTACAGCGAACTCTAAAAGGTTATTCTACCTTACTCGAAACCACGCTAAGCAACACCAGTATAACTTCTGTTGGACGTCGAATGGAAGAATAATGCTAAAAAAAGATCCTGATAGCCAGACTATCGTGGTAAAAAGCGAAGAACAACTGAAGCAGCTGGCAACAGTGGCAACTATCATCAAAGCATGACTACCTGCATTTAAGTATACCCTGCTTTCTCTTATGTATTATTTGATTACTTTTATGTTTTTCTCGAATTGCTATGTTACAATACTAAATACCAACACAAACAAAACTCACACACATAACTATTACTATCAGCACCATATATTCCCATACATTAATCACTCAACACCAACATATTACAACTTCACCATGTCACCACCACCACTCCCTACTTATGCTTGCGTTCATTCCTATCCTCCCTTAACTACCTACTACAATGCCATAAAAAATATATCTTTAAATTTACTACCTCCAATCATAAGCTTTCCACAAGTTCCTGAAACAAATCCTACCCTATTCTCTCGTAACCTTCAAATTGCCTTCACTTTACCGGAAAAATGACTACTAACATAAACAATTTAATTGACGACATTGACGAACTATCTGTATCAACTAGCTATACATGCGCTCCTGAGGAAACACTCTCCATCCTGAAGTGTCCCAATAACTTCATTAAAATCCTCACACAAAATATTCGCTCTGTAAACCGTAACTTTTTAAACTTGCAAACGCTCCTGCACCAAATTTCCTTCGATTGTGATCTGATTGTCTTAACTGAATGTTGGTTACCATGCTCTAGCAATAGCACTATCCCGATTCTTGACAATTATTCCGCGTTCATGACCACCAAACATTTAAATCAAAGCGATGGAGTAGTGGTGTATTCGAAATCAGACCTGTCTGTTACTTGCGAGGAGCCAGATTTCCACCGTTCTGCTTCTGGTCTTATTATAAAAATTAACTTCGACCTGGCGATAATCTGTATTTATCGATCGCCATCAATAGAGAATTTAAACACCTTTCTCACAGTTCTTAACAACATTCTTCCGTCGTTGCATAGATTCAAATCGGTAGTTATAACAGGTGACCTGAACGTGGACATCAAACCTTCCACATCTGACATGCGCTCCCACGAATACTTAAATTGCTTAGCTTTTCATGGTTATCTTCCTGCCCACACCATACCGACCAGGGATGACAATTGTTTGGACCACACGTTCCTCAAAACAATTTCTCCAACTTACACATTTGTCTTAAGCTCCACAATAACTGATCATTCCTCCTCCTTACTTTGCATCCAAGATAAATGTCTACGAACGGTACCAAACTCCCATACTATAACAAAAATTGACTATGAAGGGCTTGACAAATCAATGTCAAAACTGGATTTTACCCCTATTTTAAGTATAAAAGACGTAAATATGGCTACCGATAAATTACTGAATTTAATGATTGTATCGATTTCTGAGAACACCATAGTTAAAAAAGTTTCATCCAAAAAGAGAATCGTCAAACCGTGGATCACATCTGGTTTATTACGGTGCATTAGAAACAGAGATGCTCTACACAAGAAAGTTAAAAAATTCCCAGGAAATGAGGCTCTAAAAATTACTTACCTTCGATACAGAAATTTTTGTGTCAAGATACTAAGGAAAGCAAAGAGAATTTATGATACGGAGGAACTTGAAAAAGCTAGTAAAAACCCGAAAACACTATGGAACACTATTAAACGGGTAACTAACACTATTAAAACTAAAAATGCATCTGCTCAATTACTAACTCTATCATCTTCCCCTATTGAGTCTTGCAACACTATAAACTCATACTTCGTTAATATTGGCGAGAGGCTTGCAAATGACATAATTCACACTAGTACGTCTCGAACTACGCAACCGATGACAGCCACTAAGCCTGCTTCTGACATCACATCGAGTTCTTCGTTTGTCCTCGACCCTACTGATCCTGACGAAATTATAACAGTCATACATTCATTGCGCTCTAATGCTGCAACTGGTTGGGATAGTATATCACCCTACATCCTAAAGAGATACTCAACCTCCCTGGCACCCATACTATGCCATATTTTTAACCTTTGTTTCGAAACTGCCGTCTTTCCCTCTTCTTTTAAAAAGGCAATCATTCACCCAGTCTTCAAGGGAGGCGACGGGAACCAGCCGAATAATTACCGTCCCATTGCAGTTCTGACTGCCTTATCCAAGGTCCTGGAACGTCTTATCAATAAAAGACTTGTATACTACCTAGAACATTACAAACTAATATCACCACACCAATTTGGGTTTCGTAAAACCAAGTCAACCTGTGACGCAGTTCAGGAATTAATTAACAATGTCGTACAAAACCTAAACACTAATAAAAAAGTCCTAACGATATTCCTAGACCTCGCGAAGGCATTCGACACCGTCCCCGTCCGTTCTCTCTTACTCAAATTAGAAAAAATGGGTGTCAGGGGATTGCAACTTAATCTCTTTCAAAGCTACCTCACAGATCGCTCCCAGATAGTCAAGATTGATTGTCACAGCAGCAATGAGCTCCCCATCTACTATGGCGTTCCACAAGGAAGCATATTGGGTCCCACTTTATTTCTAGTTTTTATAAACGACCTTTGCAATATAAATATCCCAAATGCCAAGATAATATCCTTTGCAGATGACACTGCTATAACCTTTAGCGCCAATACATGGTCGGAACTCGAGGAAAAAGCACAACATGGCTTTGATGTAGCGCTAAACTGGCTTAATTTCCATACGCTTACACTAAACACCTCCAAAACCAAGTTCATTACCTATTCGATCAGTTCTGTTACACAACCTAACCCACCATTATCACTTAAAGCCCACACATGCAATTTGCAAACTCAAGCTTCATGCCACTGTACACCTATATCGTCTACGGATGAAATCAAATATCTAGGTATTGTCATAGATAAGAATCTTAAATTTAAACCTCATATTAATATCCTCACTGGCAGAGTTCGTAAACTTATATATATCTTCAAAACTTTAAGAAATATTGCAAATCCTATAATTATACGTAATGTCTATTTTGCCTTATGCCTATCTATTATTACCTATTGTATTGCCTGTTGGGGTGGTGCTGCAAAAACCATGCTCAAACCGTTGGAAGTTGCACATCGCGCCATACTGAAAGTGGCTACCTTTCGTCCGATAATTTATCCAACTAATCAGCTATACAAAAACTGCAACGTCCTCAACGTACGGCAACACTTTATTCTACACACAATTCTGCTGCAACACCGTAAAACCCCCTATATTGAAATAACCAAACGTCGAAAAGATAACATATGTAATACTCCAAGAACCCGTGTGTCGTTTACTAAAAGATTCTTTTATTATTTAGGTCCGTCTCTTTACAATACAATTAACAAAAAATGTCCGATAAATAGATTGTCTTATAATAATTGTAAAAAGACTGTCCGTACATTCCTACAAAATAAAACCTACGACGAAACCGAAAAATATTTAATTTAACTAATAAGTTTATATCTTGTACCACTCACCAAACATAGACTCACACTAATGCAATCCCTTTACTTACCTACGCACGCTCACACAGCCGCGCACTCACACACGCACCCACAGCACACACGCACACACGCACACACACACACACACACACACACACACACACACACACACACACACACACACGTACGCAAATGCGCTTGCGCACCAAATAGTATGTAAAACATTAAAAATTGTACTTGTAAGAATAAAATTGTAGTACCCACATTAGAGAGGATTGGCACTGCTACTCCTTAATACAGGCTATTTCATAGCCTAGCTAGGAGAACAGTACGTCACCCACTTGATTGTATAGATATTTTATTTTATACTACCTACTTTTAAAACTTTTATGTACTACAATCTGTTTTATATAAAATAAAGAATTATGAATTATGAATTATGAATTATGATTCGGACTTTTGCTGAATTATGGTAAAAAGGCTTTCTTCGAAATAAACATTTTACGATCGGAAAGGGCCGAACCTTCACCGTTACTTTGTCATTACGACTTTGTATGCATACCTACTACGCGGAAGGAAGTTATCCCTTTTATGTTCAATTGATCTTGTCAAGTGAATAAATTATGAACGACATGCATCCAACAATTTTATTGTGACGATGATTTCTTATGGCAAATTGATTGGCTAACATTCACTATAGTCTATTCATCCTAATATGCTCAAGGTATTTTTAATACCTTTTTAATTGTACTCAATTAAAAAGGTATTAATTACACGTAAGGTATTGTCACGCCTCTTATTTTGACGGTCTTTCGTTTTGTTGCCTGTTTTGAACGAATGAAAACTTTAATATATTTAAGTACTAGCTTTTGCCAGCGGCTTGGCCCGCGTGGAGGTCGGAAAATATTCCGCGGGAACGTACTACTGGGATAAAAAGTGTATGTGTTAATCCAGGTTATAAGCTAACTGTGTTCCAAATTTCATCCAAATCCGTTCAGTAGTTTTTGCGTGAAAGAGTAACAAACATCCACACATCCATACATACAAACTTTCACATTTATAATATTAGTAGAATACCTATCCTACTAATATTATAAATGCGAAAGTTTGTTACTCAATCACGCAAAATCGACTGAACGAATTTGGGTGACATTTGGCATACAGATAGTTCATATTAACCTGGATTAACGCATAGGATACCTCGGTTTTATCTCGGTAGTATTTTCTCGTGGATGGGATATTTTCCGACCTAAACACGGGCGAAGCCGCTGGCAAAAGCTAGTAATACATAAATTATACCGTAGCCATAAGCAGCGATGGCAGGGATTTGGCAGATTCGTATTGTGTGCTGGTAATAATTGTATACCGAACGAAACTGTGTCTTACAAAGTTTTATTAACTGGGAAATGGGAGGAGAAATAATTAATTAATGAGCTAGTTACGTTAATATATACGGCAGTAACACTGACTGAACGAAATGGGTTAACCAATATGCTGCTCATTGACCTATTTTCTGCTGCGGATCAGACACACAATGCTGTAACATGTACATAACTCTTTCAGACGTTTAAGAAAATTTCAGTTACTTTGGGCTCTACAGTTCAGTTTCGCCAATTTATTTTAATGCAGCTCGACTGTCAAGATAGGGATCCCGGATTCGATCAGCAAGTCAAGAGAATCTAATCTAGAGAGAGAGAGAGAGAGAGATTCTAATCTATCTAGAAAAACTATTGTCAGCCAGCCTAATGACTTACATGTATAGTTTTTCTGCCGGTTGTCCAAATATTTTGATTGTACAATAAAGAAGGCGTAGTTAGTGAAAAGGAAAGTTATGAACATTGAGTTCGTCTGTGATAAAATACAGTCCGAATAAGGAAAAGATGGAAGTAAAAATATATGTGTGAACGGACGTAAAGCATAGTATCACACCATTTCTCCCCGCGGGTGTCGTAAAAGGCGATTAAGGGACTTACTAGAGAGTGAGCAGCAGCGTTTTCTATTCATTTAACCACCCTACTGCGATCGCCAACCCGCCTGCCAAGCGTGGAGATTATGGCAAAGCCCCCCAAATTGGGGGAGGCCTAAGTCCAGCAGTGGACGTCTCTCTCCGAAATTATGATGATGATGGGAGTAAAAAGTAGGTTTTCCCTTTTTAGGGTTCCGTTGCCAAATGGCAAAAAACGGAACCCTTATAGATTCGTCATGTCTGTCTGTCTGTCTGTCTGTCTGTCCGTGTATGTCACAGCCACTTTTCTCCGAAACTATAAGAGCTATGTTGTTGAAACTTGGTAAGGAGATGTATTATGTGAACCGCATTAAGATTTTCACACTAAAATAGAAAAAAAAACAATAAATTTTGGGGTTCCCCATACTAAGAACTGAAACTCAAAAAAAAATTTTTCATCAACCCATACGTGGGGTATCTATGAATGGGTCTTCAAAAATGAAATTGAGGTTTCTAATATCATTTTTTTCTAAACTGAATAGTTTGCGCGAGAGACACTTCCAAAGTGGTAAAATGTGTGTCCCTCCCCCGTAACTTCTAAAATATGAGAATGATTAATCTAAAAAAAATATATGATGTACATAACCATATAAACTTCCACCGAAAATTGGTTTGAATGAAATCCAGTACGTAGTTTTTTTTTTAATACGTCATAAATCGTAAACCGCAATTTACCTTTAATTCAATCAACGCAAATATAAAAATTAAAAAAAAAACATTTAATGTCATAAACATAAACCTTATGCATAAACCGAGGATACCTACAGGTTTGTACGGAACCCTCGGTGCGCGAGTCCGACTCGCACTTGGCCGGTTTTTTATTACCAACGAACATAAGTACTCGTAACAAGTAGAAACTTAAGGCGCAAAGTAAATTCTACAACAAAATGCATGGTCACCCTACAATCTAATGACGTTTCGAGAAGGTAATAACTGAAAGCTACGTAAATTGTGGTGTAATAAAGCCAATATCGAGCTCTTTAAGTTGCGCTTAAGTTTATCGTGAGCTAATGTTACTTATGTATTACATTATGTTTAAGTACCTTAGTTATGTCTCAACATTACTGCAAATTGCCACAGCACTCATTCTAAACTTAGCGAATGTATCTACTTAAAATGTATTAAAAAAAACTAATCTGTTTTGCAATTTATCTTCCCGTGATGTCTTGTGATTCATCATCTGCCTAGCCTCTTTCCAAATATTTTAGGAATCAGCTGAATACCAGTATTTTACTTCATCATTCATCATCATCATTTCAGCCGTAAGACGTCCACTGCTGGACTTAGGCCTCCCCCAATTTGGGGGCCTTTGCCATAATCGCCACGCTTGGCAGGCGGGTTGGCGATCGCAGTGTGGTGGTAAAATGCATAGAGAACGCTGCTGCCCATTCTCTAGTAAGTCCCTTAGTCGCCTTTTACGACACCCACGGGAAGACATGGGGTGGTGTTATTCTTTACGTCCAGCACCACACGGTACCGTCCAGCACCACACGGTACGGTACGGTATTTTACTTGCAGCGAAACTAAGTTGTGGAGGTATTTCTGGGTAACACGATACCCCTTGGTATGACTGGTTATCAGACTTTCGGGTGTCTGACGACCCGTAACGACTGTCAATAATCCACAAATTACTGCTGCCACGAACGGCTTAACGTGTTGTCCGAGGCACGGAGAGGTATGTAAAGATGTTCTCTCATCCACGAACCAACCGCGACAAGCGTAGCTTAACACTTTCAGTGCCAGATTGAAAAAAGAATTATTCAAAAGTACACCCTATTCACACTTAGCTTATTTTTGTGCTATGCACCCGGTAGGCGGGTGCTCGGCATGGTCGCAAAGTCGCAAGATACATAACTACTTATACGTAGGACTCGGATGCGAGTTGTCGGCATGCGAACGAATTATCGTTCGACCTGGGAGCCTGGTGCTCGGCACTGAAAGTGTCCTTTTTTTTGGATGGGAAATCATCAACTGATTTGTCCCGCTCTGGGCCGAGCGGGAGGGCGTGTCAGACTTTTACTGACTAAAACCCACCCGTGTTCCTCACGTGGTCACGGTATCTCTTTCGAACAATCTCGCGACCCTGGCAGGCATCGGTCCTAGCAGACCCCTTCAGTGAGCGCAGCTTAACCTGACCGATCGATCCGTACGGCTTTTATTACCCAGCCACAAGCCCCTACAAGTTCTACTAGTATTTGATTTTTTCTAAAAGAATGAGTTGCAAAAGGTCCGATATAAAAAAAAAAAAACGATGAATAATAAGTCCCTTAGTCGCATTTTACGTCAAACACCAAACGGGACGACCCTGGTTACTTATCTCTTTTAGCGACTGTATATGACTACCGACTTTCTTATGTGAGCTTATTCCCACGGCATGTCGACCTGATAAGGTATGATAACAGAGTACCTTAGTATTTTCTTTTGATCCCCATGCAATGATAGTAGTTACTTATATTATGACACGTGTAAAACTTGAGTCACACTGCAGAATGTAGATCAGATAACAACATGGACATGGATGTTTAAGCTAGATAATAAGGTATGCATGAATAAGGACTAAATGATTTACGTTTGTTGCTTACTTAAATACCAGAATTAATAATATGTCAACAAAAGTTTATAATGGTATGTTTATTCTTAAAAAAAAAAACTATAGAATAGAGTATTTGTTTAGTTTATTATTTAATGAATGGACAAGGGACATCAAATAATTGCAGGGGAATTGTAAAGATTCTCTTGAAAAATTGTTTTTAAATGGATACAATTATGTGTACAATTTTTTGTGTACATGGTATTACCAGGCCTGTCTCACTTCCATACAAGCGGCGCAAAATCCCCGAGATATTTACCTACTATTCTGGAAAACAACCTAATTTCAACCTTTTGCATTGCGTATAGCGTTCAAAGTACAATAACTGTCTGCCGTCTCGCTTCAATCTGCTAGGGCAGTCAGAGAGGTACTACTTTATATCTTTTTGTCTTTTCTGGCGCCTCCATCACTCATGACACAGAACTGATTAGATTTCCAACAGATTAACAGCACAGAATATACAATAGTAGGTACTTTACGGTATTAACAGTTTACTTTTGATCCGCGGCGCGGGTGCGTGCGCTGCGTGTGCGACAAGTCGAGCGAGTGCAAGCCTATTGAGACTAGTACGGTGGCCGGACGCTTGCGTTTATCATACCTAAACTCGGGAGTGAAACTTCTGTACCGTAAGGTACTAATATATATTCTGTGGTATTACATTACATAATTGTATTTGTTATCGTTCTGTGTGGTGGCGGGCGTAAAGAATAGGGCCATACCATTTCTTCCCGTGTTGGGTCTCGCAAGAGGCGACTACGGGACTTACTTAGAATGCGCAGCAGCATTCTCTATGCATTTTACCATCATACTGCGATCGTCAACCCGCCTAACAGACGTGGCGATTACGGCAAACCCCCCCTCAAATTGGTGGAAGCCTATACCCAGCAGTGGACGACTTTCGGCTGAAATGATGATGAGGATAATTTATTATTAATTTATTTTTTGTTGTGCAAAATATTATGTATCTATGACTTCGTCTGCGTCAAATTTTTAAGGGTCAGGCCCTTCCCGTCGCATCGAATTGCCTGCCAGTTTTCGTCCATTTTTCGCTGCTGCTCCGCTCCTTTTGATTGTGGCGTGATGTTATATAGCCTATAGCCTTCCTCAATAAATGGGCTACTCAACACAAAAATATTTTTTCACTTTGGACCAGTAGTTCCTGAGATTAGCGCGTTCAATCAAACAAACAGACTCTTCAGCTTTATAATAATATAATAATTATAGTATACTAGCTTCTGCCCGCGACTTCGTCCGCGTCAAATTTTGGCTTCCGTGACCCTTCCCGTCGCATCGAATTGCCTGCCAGTTTTCATCCATTTTTAGTTGCTGCTCCGCTCCTTTTGACCGTAGCGTGATGTTATATAGCCTTCCTCAATAAATAGGCTACCCAACACAAAAAGATTTTTTTCAGTTTGGACCAGTTGTTTCTGAGATTAGCGCTTTCAACCAAACAAACAAACTCTTCAGCTTTATAATATTACGAGATAAAAAGTATCCTATGTCCGTCTCCTGGTTCTAAGCTACCTCCCACCAGTTTTCAGCCAAATCGGTTCAACCGTTCTTGAGTTATAAATAGTGTAACTTACACGACTTTCTTTTATATATATAGATTATACTATAGATTTGATACCAGAGAGTACCGCAAGCGCCACAATAACAACATACCATTGCATAATACGCAACTCCGGTAACAAAATAATTGAGCTAAACTATAACATCCTGCAATGAACAAGCTACATTAATGTAATACTATAAAGTATAAATTGCCCGGCATTACGTACATCGCACATCAATCAATATTATTGATGTTTTGCTATCTAAATGTATTAGGTATTGATAAGTCTGGTAGTGCTGCAAATAATTTACATTAAGATAGTTCATATATCAGTTTCAATTACTCACGTTTCTTGGTGATAAGATTATTATGAGGATCAATCAATTTAAATAGGATGTTGGGTTTCAAAGGGTTATTTTAAGACTTTTCAGAGGTTTGAAGTAGTTTGTAGTTCTCATGGTCGTGTTTTTTACTGGCCATTGACAAATTGCAATCGAATTAATAATTTTCGTGGATTTAATCTTTATTAGTTACTAGAATTATCACACAAGTGTCATAAACGCATTCTCTTTTCTTTAATATTTTTATGATTTTGTTAGATTTAATGTTTTTTTTAAACTGTTAGTACGTTCCGTGTGTGCCTCAAATAAAATAATTCTCTTTCCTTCTGTTTCCCTACTTTTGAAGATATGAAGTCAATCTAAAAAAGATTGACACACTCCTCTGAAAATATTTAGGCAGGTAGGAATTAACTTTCCTACCCACCTTTGTTAACCATCTTTTATAACTCATCTAATATCAATACTTATGATTATAAAATAATGAAGTGGAATTGACTTTGGATCAAATTATTAATTAATTTTATCAACAATAGTCTATGAAGTAATAACATTGGAAACCAATTAGCAACATGTACTGCGGTTATTTGTTGATTGATATGGTATAATCCTACTTCCCACTAATATTATAGAAGTGAAAGTTTTTATGTTTGTACATTTGTTACTCAATCACGGAATAACGGCCAAACGGATTTGGATGAAATTTGGCACGCAGATAGTTTATAAT
This sequence comes from Aporophyla lueneburgensis, assembly GCA_932294355.1. Lineage (NCBI taxonomy): Eukaryota > Metazoa > Arthropoda > Insecta > Lepidoptera > Noctuidae > Aporophyla > Aporophyla lueneburgensis. Next base: position 5,990,921 of record OW028739.1, on the reverse strand, counting down.
CTGGATAGAGGACACTTTTTATCGTGGTAGTTTGTACCCGAGGGATAATTTTCGACCTCCATGTGGGTGAAGCCGCTGGCTAAAGCTAGAAAATTATATTTTAACATCACATAAATAGACACTTACTAACGGATTTGCAATACTTTTTGATTGATACAGGTAAGTATCGTATGCAAATAAGACAAGATTAGAGTCCAACTGAATTTCACTAGATACTTCACCATCATCAGCATAATCATTGTTTTGTTATGAGGTTTCACTAAAATAGTAATTACTTAGTACAGATATATCATGTAGTGGTACATAGATAATTATTCACTATGAATATTGTTTCTGATGCCATTCTGCGTTGGAACGAATTCAAATTTTAAACGTTTGTGTTCATCGAGGCATGAAACTTTATTGATAACATGATAACACAACAGTTTAACTACGTTTCATTTCTGAGCCGTATGACTTCAATCACGTAATATATTACTTCCTATTCTAAGGACAAATAACACAAAAACAGTTAGACCATGAATGCAATACACAAATAAAAAATGAAAACAAAAAATACTCACCGATACACGTTGTCCCCTTTCTTCTAAATATCCAACACTAGCCACCAAACAAACTTTGCGAATATTCTTACAAAACACTCACACTGTATGCTAACTCAGTTTTGTTGAAGATTTCATTCAAAAATGCGGTTAAAAACACAACAAAGAAATAATTTAGAAACGATACACGCGTTTGTTGATTTGACATATGTAATTTGACAGCGGTAAGTTGACATCTTGACATTATCATGTTTACTGCTGACGTTTGATTTGTTACTATCTTCACAGAGTATTCGGCTGGTAAAAAGTGGCGTTTTGTTTTAGCAGTGGTAAAAGACGAAAAGCGAGCTACGAGATAAAGATCAATTAAAATGTTATACTAGACAGAACAAATATAAACTTACTTCGGATTGCGTATAACTGCAGTAATCTCTACTATGCATTCAAAGTAATCAATTGACTGCGGAGACTGTGAGAGATTTTTGTTACCACCGATACCCAGTGTGAATGCGGTGACCTGACCAAACCGCAGTTAGTGGCCATCCATAAATTACGTCACACGTTAAGGGGGAGGGAGGGGGTCGACGAAGTGTGACATTGTGTGACAAGGGGGTGGGAGGGGTCCTAAATTTCGTGACGTCACATTTCAAAATCAATTTTAATCTACCTAAGTGTTAAGTAAAACACATAATTCGTATGATAGCTATTGCCCCAGTATCGAGGCATCCTTGTTTAAGCGATCATGTGGCATTTGTGGTCTATATTTTGCATCATACAGGCCAGTCAAAACAAGCAAATACATGAGAAACAACAAGTTTTGCCCATCGTGAAGATTCGTCCTCAAAGAATTTCTGCTATACGTGTCAGAGAAATTCTTTGTTTGGATGATGACGATGATGCTGTATGGTTCGATGAGAAAGATGTGGACACAACGAATATTCCTGACATTAACCACCTAAACAAGAACGAAGTGGCTGCTATGCCATGCATATGCCTACTTATATAGACTCAAGATGATTAAGTTTGATCTTTAACCTCTAAGTCCCTGAGAAACCACATTTGGTATCAGACACAATGGTTTTTAATTGTGTCTGTAATTACGGTACTTGACTGGTTAATTAATATAATTAATCGTTTTTTGTGTTGTTAACTACTTGCAGTGTTTGATTTGATGTTCATTTTATTTAAAAAAACAAAAACTCAATTATTAATTGTAGATGTAAAATTATAATATTCGTAACGTCACACTTGTCTCACAAATGTGACCATCTGTGACAAGGACGGGGGAGGGGGTAAAAAATCATGAAATTCGTGTGACGTAATTTATGGATGCCCCCTTACAACATAGCATACGTTGCTCGTTGGAGCATCCATATACCTTCACTTTTGAGGACCTCAAACTCGCCACTCTGATGTCAGACTTGGCTTAGCTATTTACTGGTCCCAACTAATAACAAAATACAAGTATTTATCATTGACTCGAAAATAAAAAACCTTAATCACATAACATTTAAATTGGGTCCAGCCTTTATGGCAGAATTTATTTCGTCATAATATTATTTTACATAACAGCGGATAGCATAAACTTCATTTCGCAGAAAATCGTTTGGCATACCTACACTCATTTATCATACATTCACAACGCATAATTTTATAAATCAGAATCATCTTTAGGCATAAATTTTATATCCATAATAATGAAAAAGGAGAACCATCATATCGTAGAAAGTTCGCAGTCAGAATCGTCTCTTGGCATTAATTCATATCGATAGTCCTTAAAAGGCAGAACTATCATATCTCAAAAACTTTACAGATAGAATCATCTTTTGGCATACATTTCATATCCATAATAATTGAAACGCTCATCTATTACATTACAGCAAAATCATAGTTAGCACGCTGCATGCAGACATGCAAACAAGCATACACCATGCATGCAGCATGCAAACAAGCATGCAGCATGGAAGTAAGCATGCAGCATGCAAGCTAGCATGCAAGCAACCATGCAGCATAAAAGCAAGCTCACAGCATGCAGGCGAGCATGCAGCCTCAGCTGCGGCGGTGAGCGTTACAACCGGGTCCATCCTTTATGGCAGATTTTTTTTCTTCATTATATTATTTTGCATAACAGCGGATAGCATAAACTTCATTTCGCAGAAAATCGTTTGGCATACCTACACTCATTTATCATACATGCACAACGCATAATTTTATAAGTCAGAATCATCTTTAGGCATAAATTTTATATCCATAATAATCAAACGCGGGCCGCCTCGCCCCTCCGCGCCTACGCGGGTTTAAATTACACTCTAGGGGTAGGGCAGACAAGACTACGTGGAGTCGGTTCTGCACCGATTCGTTTCTGTCAATAACTTTTGTAGCACAACATATATTGACTTTTTGAGACACTATTTTAATTTAAGGTCGAAATGCAATATTATAAAAATGACAATATGCCTAACAAAACTATTCAAAATGAAATTCTGCCATCTTCATAGTATGCCAAGTGAAATTTTACCAAATAATCGCCGCACTAAATAAATGTTATACTAAACGAAATTATGCGAAATTTTAAGTTTGCCAAAGTGCGAAATAAAATTCTGCCATCTTAAAAGTATGCCAGCGTAAAGTCGGACATATAAACATTCGGCCAAACAATGATTATGCTAAATATTCGTTTAAAGAAGATTATGCCAAGTGTGTTATCCCAAATAAAATTCGGAGCATCAAGTTTCTGCTAGATAGAGGGAACCCGATCATGAGATCGAGATTGCATTCTTTAGTTCTAAGGGAACCAATGAATATACTTACGATAGTACACACGACTTACATCAAGCTGTATATTTCCAGGTTTAGCTGAGCTTGCATTGCCTACAATGATAAGTCAGCTTATAGTGGAAATGTGTAGCTTGATGTGTAGCCGTGCTTATACATATATATAGGGTGGGCCATCTAATGTTTTAAATTTGAAGTACCGATTACTTTGACTTTGAAAGGTAAAATGACATTCATTTTTTTACAGGAAATTACTTTTATGTTTGAAATTTGCAAAAAGGGATGCTATATGCTTGAACAAAATTGGGAAATATTAAAAACTTTCTTCCAAACTAGTGAGTCTTTAACACAAACTGTAAGAAGTTTACGTGGAAAATTTTAGTGTTCACTTTGTGCGTCAATTTGTGAAGCAAGTTCGTGAATATAGATAGTTATTTGACAAAACAACCCGTGTACGTTCTTGTCCAGTGCGTTCAACCGAAAACATTGCTGCTGTGGCTCAGAATGAGCAAGATCATCCATCAACATCAAGTCGTCATTTCTCGCAATTCTCTGAGAAGAATTTTGCATAAAGACCTCGGTATGAAGGCTTACAAAGGACCAATCCAAGAACTGAAGTCATGAGACTTCCATCCGTCGACCATCCGATGCATTTTTGCTTCGTCCAATGGGCTGAAGATTGTTTGGCAGGAGATGAAACATTTTACCGAAAAATCGTGTTTTCAGATGAAGCTCATTTTCATCTCAGTGGCTATGTCAATAAGCAAAATTGCGACATATGGGGTTCAGAGAACCCACACGTGATTGACAAGCCAATGCATTCACAACGAGTTTCTGTTTGGTGTGGATTTTGGTCTGACGGCATCATTGAGCCATTATTGGGTTGATCGGATGGGGTACTGCCGAGCCAGTCGTGGTAGTCATATGAATGATAATTGTGTTCCATTCTTAAATGACAAAGTTTAAACTTTCCTGTATAACCAGAAATTTAAAAAAAATAATCAGTAGTTTTCTTTTTACACACGATTTAAATTTTAAATTTTAAATGGCCCACCCCATATCCAGTCAAAATAACATTACCCTCCTTTGACTTTGCCGTAGTCGAGTACTAAACGTGAGGAACGTATCACAAGATTATTAGTTCACTGCTACTGTGGTGGCCAAATGTAAGTTTTGCGTTCCATTTTTATTGTATAACATAAATATTCAGTCATGAAATCGAAAAATAATACTAAACATGAAACAAAGTCTAGCTTTTTGGAAAATGATTAGGAACTAAACGAGATGCGATTGCAGCTTACTTCATGTTATCATCTTCTAGTGTTTGATTTTTCTCCTAGGTGGCGTTAATATTGTTTATGGAATTAGTTCTGCAAATTATCTGATAGATGTCACTTAGCGGTGCAATTACAAAACACTTTTCATGCGAATCATCACAAACTACGATTTTAATTCGATATCAGTAGAAACAAAAAAATAAAAAGGTTTAAAAATAGTTAGGAAGTATTTAAACTTATGGCTCAGTAAAATTATACTTCTAAAATTACCTATAGCTTAGTAAAATGCTTGCAGCTACAAAACTTATTGTAGATTATCCCTTCAAATAAATACAAAATAACTCAACTATATCCAAAATGTTAACGAAGTTTTCCCAAGTACTTACCTAATAATTTCTAATAATATAAAACCTAAAACCCTTTCTTATTATACTCCCATTATAAGTTATTTCAAACAAGGTAAGCAAAATTACCTATTAGGTATCTATCGTGTTGCAGACATTTTAATTTAATTTGTCCAGACCACGAAATAGATGCTCCACAAACAAGAACGAAAAAGTATCAATTTGCTCCCATTAAATAAAATTACCGTATCTAATGACTTATTTCATTTTTATTGTATTTACTGCAGGTACTTACCTACTAATTCTGTGTGGTGTCGAATGTAAAGAAGAGCATCGTCCAATTTCTTCTCATTTGTGTGTCGTAAGAGGCGACTCAGGGACTTACTAGACAATGGGCAGCGCGTTGTCGCATTTTACCACCATAGGTACTGCGATCGCCAAACCGCCTGCCAAGCGTGGTGATTATGGCAATCCCCCCCAAATTGGGGGAGGCCTAAGTCCAGCCGCGGACGTCTTTCAGCTCAAATTATGACGATGAAGCCATCGTCAATAATTACATTTTTTTTTTTTGTTATATGTACCTAGGCAGGTTCTTATAACAAAAACAAAAACCCCGCCTCACTGTCTCAGAGCACCGGTTTAAAGTTATTTCAAAAGATTTATTATTATCATTACTATTGTATTTTTGTGTGTAGACACAGCTACGAATCCCCTGACAGATCTGAACTGGTGAAGGGCGAAGAATGTGGCAAACCACATTTTCCAGTTCAAGAAGTGGAAGAGCGATTCATTCTTTCTCGTCGAGAAGAAGAACTAAGTGGGCTCCTCTATCATGAGTCATGATAGAGGAGCCGACTTAGTTCTTGGGGTAAAACCTGGAATTATTCAGGTTGGTAGGATGATGGACTTGAAACCATTGCTTTCGAACCATGAAGCTAATTCATATACCTAAGGCTGATTCGATAAGGTATCTGTTTTGTGTCATCTGACATTTAAAACAATACATGACCGCAATATTGTTCAAATTAGTACTTATAATGCCCGTATGCATTTTTCACAATCGGTCGAACTATTTTCGATATTTTGTGAGACTAACGAATGGCAATTGATGAGAGGATTTCCCCCAAATTGGGAAGCGTCATTCATTTTTGTCCATATTTTCCCCAATTTACTTAACGTAGATACTTGTAGCCATAACTTTGTCAATGTCAGAGTAGGTACTTAGCTAACCCTTCGCCCGCTACAAAAATCAATGACACATCCAAACCGAATTCAATACCCGAAAATGTGTAACCAAGCAACGTGCAAACGACACAGTCTATATACTAAGCGGAACGCACTGTATCTAATATAAATCATATGTTTTGTATGTATGTGTTGTTGTCAGGGGGATATAGCCATAAATCTCAGAAGGTCAGTATTCTATAGCTAGTTGCTTGTGTAGTAAATTGCTTTGAATAGTTTACCGTCTACGCGTTGGCGATTGGTCGATTTTTCTAACGTGTTCAGGGACAGGTTCTTTCATTATTTATGTGAATGAAAACGTGGTAATTGAAATTGGTTTTAGAGGGTTGAATGTACAAAAGAATGTGTTCAGTATCACAATTTAAAAAGTATCTAACTAGAATGCTTTAATGAATTGGTTTTGTAGAGGTAGAGGCAGGCTATTGACCAAATAAATGGGCGTCTTATAAACGACCTTTCACTTGATTTACCCACTCAAGTTTCGCATTATACCTATTTGAAAGTTGGTCAATATGTTTTTGTAAAGGTCCTGTATTTCATAGGGAATGTATTAGATTGTATTTAAAAAAAAATACATTTCGCTGACCAAGCCTCTCGAGTAGATTGCACAGACCTTTCCAGATCTTTTCTTTTGATTCTGTATTCAATATACTCCTAAAACTTAAACCTGTAAAACAAGAAAGCTATTATGAAACACTAGGGCCACTGGCTCCCAGGGCCCACATGGTTTTTCGAGACATCGCTTAGCGGTTCATTGACTCTCCTCGTAACCAGAGGGCTGACCTATTTTATGGCCAAAGAATTAGAGCAATGCCATACAACGTGGCAGTTCTGCCAGCCTTTTGTGCAAGTTTGCTATTGACAGCGGACGATTTTTTTGATGCCCTTTGATTTTCTTCCTTCTATTGCGAGTACATGTAGGTACATATTATTAATATTATTTTAAGTCTGTTAGCCTAGTTAGTGTCTGATATTATGTAGAAAGCTATTTAAGAAATATTCTTGAGATTTCATAGCTTTTAAGAAAAATGCATCAATGTGCTCGAAAATAGCAACTATAACTTCACATTAGTTTCATCTCTCAAATATTCCATAGTTAACCAGTCAATTACCGTAATTACAGACACAATTAAAAAACCATTATGTCTATACCAAATGTGGTATCTCAGGGACTTAGAGGTTAAAGTTTGCACAACTTCAATATGACACAGATAATAAATAAACAGAAGCGTACTTATGTTTTATAATCGCTCTGCGGATGTTTATTTACCTATTTAATACAATCTTTAATCCCGTTCTACCCTTACCTACTATTGCCGCAGACTGTCTGTGCAGAACTGTCCAGATAGTAACTGCTCTTTTACTTTATCAACCTTTAGTTTTATACCCCATGCTTCATTTTCCAGAACATAAACCTATCATAGAGCCCCGTAAAATACACAAAACATTTAAAAACTATACAAAAATGAATTTATTTGAAAGCATATGGGGACATCGCGTGCCATTTCCAGCCATACGTATTTCTATGCAAATGTGAGCATGCATGGCTCATACGTGCATTGATAGCATCAGTTACTGATATAACGGTTATTTAAATAAAATAACCGTTTTATCGTTATTTTACCTGTACCGTTATTTGCATAGATATTTATGGTTAGGTGAAATATCGTTTTATTTGAACGTTAACAACCCAAAGCGACAAGGCAAAGCTTGTCTACTTGTTTTGGGGGAACCCTTTTCAAAATTCTGACATTAAATCAGCAGTTCCGTGTTTTATGAAAATTAGGCAAGTCTCAGTCGGTTTGCGACGTGTAACGTAGTCACTGATCTACAATCAGTGGCTTTTCAGGACATTTAAGGGCAGCACGATGATAATTTATTGAATATCCTCATAATGCCATTGATTTTAAAACCCTTTGTTTATCAATATTTCGATTTTTGATTAGTATGTATAGACTAGCTTGTGCCCGCGACTTCATCCGCGTTAAATTTCTTGTTCCCCCGACCCTTCCCGTCACGTCGAATCGCCTACCCGTAGGATTTTCTCCGTTTTTGCAACATTTTTCATTACTGCTCTGTTCCTCTTAATTGTAGCTTAATGTTATATAGCTTATAATCTTTCTCGATAAACAGGCTACCCAATACAAAAATATTTTTTCAATTCGGACCAGTAGTTCCTGAGATTAACGCGTTCAATCCAACAAACAAACAAACTCTTTAGCTTTATAATATTAGTATAGATAGATAGGGAACAGTACTGGAAAATGACACAGATTTTTTTTTAGGTAATGGTACAGGTTTTTTCTCCTATGATACAGGAACTCCTAGTAAAAGAGCCAGCGCTACATAGAGTTGCAAAGGACTCGAGTCTTGGAGTCCTGATTTTAAAGACTCGATCCAATTATGCAAGACTCAGTGTGCTCAAAAGGCTCGGAGTCTACAGATAAGCACTCGAGTCTTAAAAAGGACTCATGTCTTAAAAAGGACTCGAGTCTTAAAAAAAGCTCGAGTCGTTTTTAAGACTCGAGCCCTTTTTAAAACTTGAGTCCCTATTTTAGACTCGAGTATGTCTCGGGCTCGGCTTGATGCTAGACTCCGAGCCTTTTGAGCACACTGAGTCTTGCATAATTGAGTTTAGTCTTTAAAATTACGACTCGAGAACTCGAGTCCTTTGAAACACGGCTACACTGCTGTCCGTGACTTGAAGTGAAAAATAAATAAATGATTATACAGGGTGGCAGCGGCAGGGACATCGGCGTCCAAACTGTTACCAAGGATTTTTCTTTTATAATGGTCGAAATTTTTACCCTCAAGCGGGTCAAGAATCAAATGCAATTTTTTTTTTACAGTTTGTGCGTCGACCGCGCCCTTAGGGCTATACTTGCTTCCAGCTTCCACTAAAATTCCTATATAACATGCCACTAGAGCAGTGGTGGCCCAGTGGTAACGGCTGCGACTTACGAGTAGAAGGTCGTGAGTTCAAGTCCAAGTAGGCGCTTTACTTTGTGTAAATTATTTCATCAGCACTGCTCTCAAAACGGTGAAGGAAAACATCGTGAGGAAACCGGCATGTCTTAGAACCAAAAATTCGAAGATATGTGACATCTACCAACCCGCACTGGGCCCGCGTGGTGGATTACGGCCCACTCCCTCTCACCGAGAGGAGGCCTGTGTCCCAGCAGTGGGAACAATATAGGCTGATGATGATGATGCCACTAGAATATAGGTATCTCAGTATAATTCGTGCAAGTACCATTTAGCATTATCTCAGCCGAACGACCTCAACTCTTGACGCCAGGCAAACATCACCGAACCACATCATTGCATGCTCAAAAGACCAATTTTTTTCATTTCCTACGTCAAATATAAGTAGAAATAAAAACCGTAGTTGAACACCCCGCCCTTCAGAGAGGCTCACGGCACACATAACATGCCTTTTTTATGTCCTATCGGTCGCCGTTGCGTGATTTTATACTCTTTGACTGACACGTCTTCAAAGCCGTATTTATCCAACCTATCGAAGTGAAAAATCTAAAGGAAAAAAGGTTAAAAACACGTAAAATATCTTCAAGTGCAATGTTGTGACAGATATCGGTCGGTTTATGCAAAAGAGGAGAGAAAAAATTGATGAGGGTAAAGGTTGGTTTATGGGGAAAAAGAGTTTAAGTAATGGGATTGGTAGGTAAATTAGTTTGGGGTGCATACAAATGTGATTTTAGTACTATTAGCAATCCACTGATTGGTGAATAAAAGGGGTAAAGAAATCAATGTTTATGGGGTTAAATAAATCGGTTTTTAACTGACTTCCTAACTAATTCTGCAGTTTTTTTTTCCTTCATTTTATTATTTTTGATACCTCAGGACTCCATTTACTCGTATCAATCAATTTGAAAAATTCTTCATTGAAAATGTCTGATTAGCGGTTTTTGAGTTAGTTTTCCAGTTAGTTTATGTTTATGATGTTATAGATTATTTCAAAGTATTACATAAGATTAAAGTTTTGATAGGTGACAGAACAGCATTTACTTCATGTTGTCATAAGTTCCTTGCTTATGGTTATACTTGGCATAAGCTTGGCATTCAGTAAGACTATAGACTATAGACACAAAATATTAAAGACTGGATTCTCGATTGGATCACAGATTTCGACAATAAACTTTCGTAATCCATAACTCTATTTGACATTCAGTAAGGCTATAGACAAATAATACCAAAAACAAATATAGACTCGATTTGTGCATGTGTATATTAAATACACGGTAATGAACAGTAGTGTGTGTAACGTGTTATTTATTGAAAATAATGTATTTTTACGCATAATTTAAAAAAATATTAGCATTCGTCACTTCTTCTCTGTAAAAACTATAAGTGTGCGAAATTTCATACCCCTCCGTCCACCCAATTTTCGAAAAAAGGGATCCAAAGTTTTCGCTTCACGTATTAATATATAGATTTAGATATATAGATTATTTCAAAGTATTATTTAAGATTACAGTTTTGATAGGTGACAGAACAGCATTTACTTCATGTTGTCATATTTATTACCTATGGTTATACTTGACATATTCAGCCAGCAAGACTATAGACACAAAATATTAAAGACAGATATTCTCGATTGGACCACAGATTTCGACAATAAACTTTCGTAATCCATAATTATATTTGACATTCAGTAAGGCATAGACAAATAATACCAAAAACAAATATATACTCGATTTGTGCATGTGCGTATTAAATACACGGTAGTGAATAGTAGGGTGTGTAACGTGTTATTTATTGAAAATAATGTATTTTTACGCATAATTTAAAAAAAAAATATTAGCATTCGTCACTTCTTCTCTGTATAAACTTTAGGTGTGCGAAATTTCATACTCCTCCGTCCGCCCAATTTTCGTAAAAAGGGATCCAAAGTTTTCGCTTATATAGATAATGTGAATAGTAATTTTTTCATACTTTCAATAGATTTAATCCATATATGTATGTTCCGACCTCGTTTCGGAAAATGTAGGTACCTATTGTACCTACCCTTTTCCTTCACTCTGTGGCTATTGCTTTGTCATGTTATCCCTACATAAGTTATTGTTGGAACACATAACACATAAATCAGCAATAACGAAAAAACTGATACCTACCTATTCCACGTATTCCGAAATACTAACATGAAACTTATCTAATATGAAACAAAACTTTAGATTTACCTACCTGAGTTTTCCCACCTATTACTTGCTAGCTTTGACCTACTGTTTTGCTCACATAGAGGTCGGAATATCAATGGATTAAATCTGTTGAGGAATAAAAAACACTTCAAAGTGAAATATAGCTTTAAATTTAGCTTTCGGATGTCTTTGGTTTTGTATTTCCGTTTTTTGTCACCGAATTCCAAAATTAAAGTTATTTCACGGGACTGCCCTGCCAGGATAAAGAGTATCCTATATCCTAAGCCTGTACCCATTATAGTATACCTTTTGGCATTTGATCAAAATCCGTTTAGCCGCTAAGACTACGTACGGAAGTAAAATATCATGGCAGGATTTTATCGAGCATGGAGTTTCAACTTTCGGTACTGAACCGAATATTGAGAATCCAACAGTAACCCAGAACGTCAAAAAAAGATACTGTTCGATTTTCAATTTTTGGCGCTAGGCAGTACGAACGTGAACGAACGCGTGACAGGAGGCAAGTACAGATAGACAGAAGAGTGACTTTCACATTCATAATATTAATATGGAAGAATGGATGTCATGCGTCGAAGCAGCCTGTTCTATTTTCAAAATGAAATCATAAGCGACGAATAGCGTGTCGCCAGACTACCGACATGGATGGAACGGATGTCGGAGTGACTTTAATGAATAATTTTGGGGGGTCATGATGAATGTCGTTTGTCATTTGTTCTATTTTCCGGTTAAACTTTGGAAATTATTGGAATTTATATTTTGCAAATAATCATGCCGGAATTATCGTTGGCAGCTTTGCTACGTTGTAAACCAGTGTTGATTTTTTGCCCAAAAATAAGCCAGGCCTCTCTCTGGTCACATGAAGAGTCGAGCAACCGCTTGGCAATCATCATACTAGCCTTTCCCAACTATGTTGAGGTCAACTTCCAGTCTAACCAGATTCAGCTGAATACCAGTACAGCAACCGCTTGACAATGTCTCTGAAAATTAAGAGGGCACTCGACGCCCGTGGGTTTAAAGTTTAGTACATTTTTTCAGAGATGCGAATGCATAATTCACATTTGAACAGGCATTGTTTGTCCCCTGCGACAAATATAGTTTTCACTGACTTACTGTATAAGAACCTTGCCGAGATAATAAGCAGTGACACCATCATAACTAGTTATAACCACATAGATTCTTTAACAACAAGTCAACATCCGACATCCACGAAATCCAAGCTTCCAAGGTTCTTCCACGTTCCATGTCCATCCAACTTTATCTAGGTACTAATGATAGCAGCAGCAAACTTGGTAATTAAGCATTGTATCAGCTCGGTAATCGGCAGTCGACGGTGCCTCGTACCAACTATTAGAACTGGGGTAACACATTACTGTACAGCTATGCATACCTATCTGACTTAATAGGGGAGGGAGGAATGCTTGGTTAAGTTACCTGGTATGCTAAAAACTAAGTTAAACGCTGTCATGTGTTGAAAGTATGTTTAACTTCGGAATTAATTAAGAGCTTTTTGGGTTCTGTGGTCTTTTTTGAATTTGTTCACTTGAAATGATGTCTATATTTTAACGCCTGATTTTTTTCAGGAAACTGTAAGCGGAGAGAAATGTTTCGTCAATGCTATGATTTATTTCACTAATTGCTGCTCTGAATATGTACGCATCTGAAGCAGATACTATATCACACTTCTTACTCAACAAAATCTCCCACCACAAATATTAGGATCTTCAGGAAAAGTTATACAGTAAATGAGAAATATTTTATCTAGGACACGCACAGAAAATACAAATATTAAAATTAAAATGAGTCTTATAATCATGCAAACAATATTAAAAAGGAAGTCATGTACGAGGCCAAAAAGGCTCCTCTTCAGCATGATGCTTCGATATGTGAAAAAAAAGCAAATACCTCAGCGCTGGTATTCTGATAGCGTCCGGAAATCTTGTTAGTTATTTCCGCAGATAACATGCTAAGGTTCTAATTTCAAATACTCTTGTTCCATCAGACAATGACCTCAGAAGGCAAGCAGATCAGCATGGCAGCAAGTGCCATAGCACTCCGCGGGGTCCGCATATTTCTAACAGCTGGTAAACACGGGGCGGAGCGCCAGCAGACCCAGAGCTCCGCCTCAGCCCCCAGACCGAAGCCCAAAGGGAAGAAGCCAGTGGTTGGGAACAAACCGCCGCAGAAAGTCTTCGAAATGCTGATCAAGTCTACAAGGTTTACCAAGTAAGGAAGTTTAAGTTTTTTTTTGTATCACAGATAATCTGTACTGACTGATGAGAACCTTATACCGTAAGGCCAATTCCTCAATGGCCACCATCAAAGCGCGTATACGTACCGCAAACGCAACTAGAATTGCTTTTTCAAGGCAGAAAGCGCGTAATCGACGCACGGACGACGCGCGTATGAAAACTATAATATACATACAGTTTGGTAGGATCATCGAAGCCAAAACTGGAACCACAAATTCAGCCTAGATTTTAAAAGTATTCGTCGATTGTCTAAAAATCATTGTTGTTTCATGGTATAGGTACCAGTGGCGAGGTGTAAGTTTTTCTAAAAGAGAAGCCGAAGCGAAGTCGGCTTTAACTTACTGACTCATCAATAAAGAATACTTACTATCATTCTAAAATTAATATAGGAATGTAATGAATTAAATGCAATTAAATTGAACAGCTGAAAACCGAATAAAATATGCAATATTCCTCTATCTCGTTCTCGCTGACGCATTTTTCTATACCTGTCTCTGTCATAACCCGTTGTACAGCGGCTTGCTCTCGTACATATCAAGCGGTGCCACGTGACCTAAAGTGACATCATTACGGGATCGCTGTTGTATGAATTTTTAGTTCCCGATTATGACGTTTTGGCGCCGGGTTAATTTAGAACATTTCTCTTTTGTTGTAATAAAAAGCTATAAATAACCTTTTTTGTTGTTTGAATGTTATGGTGAATTAAATACCCGTAGTGTAACTATATTTATTGTCAATAGTAGCCACTATTTACATACTATTGTATTTTAAATAGTGATAGAGTTACCAATGCGAATCCCCGAAGGCAAGCCGGTAGGAATCGTGTTATATGGTGCTTTCGCCACTGATAGGTACCTATGCTGATAAATTATGTGGCATTGCTAGTTTTGTTTTTTTTTTTTAATAATAGCCTGCTAACAATTTCATCGCATCAGGGGAGTTTAGAATCCTGTACTGGATCCACAGTATAGCATGCTCCTTGTTCTCCATACCTAAAGGTATTTGGTGGTATTAGAGGATCGGTGACCACAAAGTTCCACCTGTCACGATGGTAACAACAGTCCATTTGCAGTTATTTTATCTCTAGCAGCAACCCTACTAATAAACCGAATTCCGACACCTCGTAAATCATTGGGTAGGTGCCTATATCACCTACTCCAAATGAAGTCAGGTCGACAACGTACTGAGTCGTTAAGTCGTGTTGTTGACGAGTAGAGTGACGTGTGCCGAGTGATAGACGTGGCAAAAGGCGAGAATTCTGTTGAAAAGTGTTGATTGGATGCAAAGGGCGTGTGTGTGGGTTATATTCACGAATTGCCATACGAACGAAATATACATAGATATGGCGTGAAATGACTCCTGAAATGAACTAAAATCATTTGGAGCAATGGTGACCTATTGTTAACAGCTGCGACTTACGAGATGTAGGCCGTAGGTTCGAACCCTGACAGGTCCAATACTTTTTGTGTAAATTTCATCACCACTACTCTAAAAAAGGTGAAGGAAAACATC
This sequence comes from Aporophyla lueneburgensis, assembly GCA_932294355.1. NCBI lineage: Eukaryota > Metazoa > Arthropoda > Insecta > Lepidoptera > Noctuidae > Aporophyla > Aporophyla lueneburgensis. Next base: position 5,975,800 of record OW028739.1, on the reverse strand, counting down.
GTGAGGAAACCGGAATGTCTTAGAATCAAACATTAAAAGACATGTGACATCTGCAAACCCACAGTGGGCCCCGCCTGGTGTATGACGGTCCACTCCCTCTTACAGAGAGGAGGCCTCTCTCCTAGCTATGGAAACGTTATAGACTAATTCACCATCATCATTTCAACCAAAAGATGTCCACTGCTGGACCTAGGGGAGAGGGTTGCCATAATCACCACGCTTGGCAGGTGGGTTGGGGTCGCAGTATGGTCGTATAATGCATGAGAACGCCTCATACGACACTCACGGTAAGAAATCGGGTAGGCTAATTATGCTAAACCAAAGTGAAAGTCAAAGCATTTATTGCAAATAACAAAAGCCACTTTCGAACGACATTTACACTAAAGTTGAATTCATTCTATCCGCCCCTTCCAGAAAGTACAAACGAAATGTAGAAGAATGTCTAAGAAACTAACACCAAACTGAAACCAAATAAACCTTTTGTTGTTTTTTCGAACCCTCAACCATTAGTATCTTAATTTCCTTCTTAAATAATTCATATTTCAGTTTTTCCGGGGAAAATACCATAAAAGGATTCACTTAACTCTCTTAATCAACTTTCGAGGAGCAATAAAAAAATTACAGCACCATAAAAACGAAAAGGACTTTTACATAACATAATCAAAACCCACGTATGTCTATCAACACGTATTTAACCCTAAATGAACCCATTGAAATGGTAAGCTATAAACATAGAGCAACACGGACCACCGGCGCTGGTCCGTGTTGCTCTATGGCTATAAACGATCGAATGTAACTATGTATTGGCGTTCAACCCTCAGTGTCTCGTGGTTAGTAGGGCGGGTACATGCGGCCCGGGCAGGTCGCTTCGGTCATAAAATATTACGGTCCCAGCAGTATGAAACACGTGCAATGATGCCCAATAAGAAACTCAAAGAAAAACATCTTGATGCCTTGTATAGACTCACACATTTTAACAAGTGAGTGAAAAGTTTAGTTTTTAAACTTTAAAAATCGAATTTCAGTGTTTGAAAATGTTGTAAAAAGTTTGGAGTTTTTTTTGGAGATCATTTGTTTTTTTTTTTCGTTTTTGTAAATGACTAGCAACTAAAGTTGTCAGTTTCTTTTATTTTTTAAATTGTTTGGTTTTGTCAAGCAAACTTTTCCGTTGAAATTGTTCCTTTTATTGCTGATGTGTTATTTTTTATTTTGGCTTTAGAGATTAGCTATTTAATAGCTTCGTAATGGTAGTTTTCTAGTTTATTTTTTATACCAACCTCTTTTTCAAAGAACTTTTTCCCATCGCGTGTATTTTCCTGTTTTGAAAATACCAGTTCCCCTAGTGCCTAGGTTACACAATAAAGTGCGTGATAACTATCTACTAGTTTACGAGGGAACTCATTTTGTTACTGTAACCCGTAAAATGGGCAAATTATTGTGTCTCACTGTGGGATACGCATAGACATGTTTTTACGACTATTTGTTCCTTTATTAGGACATTATTTTTCTTGGTTACTACTGTCCCTAGAAAGATGGATAAGAACGAAACGAACGAAAAAAAAAAAACAAAAAAACGGAAAGGAACGTCAAAGTGAGTTTCTAGACTATGATATTTTTTAAGTCACATTCGCTGTCAGAAGAATTAAACAGTGAATACCATGGGTAATTTATTAATGAAAGACGCTTCAGAGCATTTGTCTGACTGGTCTGATCATTTATTCAGCTATTAATATGAAAGTGGGTGAGAGTGCGCTAAGTACTCTTTTTTAAAGAAATTTCTTGCCGACTAGTCGATACTTCACGTGACCGCTGGGTCGTTGTTTGGCCGAAGAATTAGCATTTCCGTTCAAACGTGGCCATGCTGCCTGTCTTCTGGGCACGTTTCCGGATGACCGCGATGCGTACGAGTACTTTGACATCTAAGTGTATTTATTTGTATAGTTAGTTAGTAATTTCATTTAGTTCCTAGTGTATAGTGTAAATGGTTAGTAGCAGTCAATAAATGAAAAAAAGGGGTTATTCCCAGTTGTCGCCACTGGTGACGCCACCACTGGCGACAAATGGGAATATTTTTCAAAAAAAATCCCAGTTGTCACCAGTGGTGGCGCCACCAGTGGCGACAACTGGGAATGGCCATTCTTCTAGTTCCCAGTTGTCACCAGTGGCGACAGATGGGAAATATAAAGTGATACGCCTCCGGTGGGAGCGATGCTAGAGCTGAATTATAGTGATGGGGTTTCATTATTTTATTAAATTCCGGAGGAATTTGAACATTGATTCCTTGTTTAGATTTAAGGTGTGTCACTCCGGCTGCTGCATTTCTGAATCTATATAGAGATGATTTAATACTTTCAAAGCTCGGTACTTTGCATACTAAGTCCAATCCTGAAGTTTGAAAGGACCCGACCATATCATTGTAACATTGTGGTACCGCTGGGTAATTTTAATAAATTAAATTAATTAATTTATAGGAAATTTTCAAATTTTATTACAGTATTTGGTTACAGTTAGGTTGACCGTAGCCATATATACCATTTTTGTTCAGAGAAGCGTAGCCCTACGACGCACTGTGGATCGAAAATCGCCTCTAGAAGACTTAGGGATTTCAATTTGCAAGTGCCGGATTTTTTGCCGGATATCGCTTCTATTAGTTATTACTTTATTCAAAAATGACACCCGAGTTAATTCTGCACAAAAACGAAGGAATTATATTTTTTTACGGAAAATTTGAATGAAGCTAGTATGAAAAAGTTAATTATCTCGTAAACAGCCAAGAAAATCGTAATATCCTCACAGGTGGTTATAGTACTAATTATTTATGATTTTTTGACATATGTCATATAACGGTTATCACTGCTGATTTTTTTTTAAAAAGTCGTCAAAATATTTTTATTTATTTTTACATATGAAACGGTTTCTTTTAGTGACTAAATTAATTTCATTGTTAATTATGAAGAATTTTACTGACCCAAATATTAAGAATATATAAAACGAGATAAATATTAAAAAAAATAGAAAAAAAAAAACAAATATTATTCATTTTCCATATCTTTGTCGTTGTCGGACTCCAATTCTGAGTCAGAATCCAGATTGGATATATCTAAAATCTCGGACTCACTTTCCTGAAACTGAATTAAGTCTAGAGTTTCAGCAAAAAAGCTCTGCTTTCTTTTGGCATCTAACTTAGGTCTTTGTGCACTTAGGAAAGGATCCGAAGAAACAAAAAGCATATTCAAGATATCTTGATTAGAATCTTGCCTGCTTCTTTTCCGCGAATGTTCCTGGAACCTCCTAAAATCTTTGTTTCGAGACTCTGAGGCTTCTTCCGAGAGAGTCCCAATCGGCACAATATCATTTTTCTCGATTATGTCAGCCTCGTGTATTAATAATTTATGTACGGTTGACGACATGTAGTACCAGTCGTACAATTCCACGTACTTTTCTGCTGTTTTGCGGGCAAAATCTTTAAATCTTATTACGTCGATCTTCTCGCCAAATGTTATCGCTTGCAAAATCACATTAAATCTTTTAATAAGATCTTCGTCCAACCCGGTAATAACTGCAATTTTATTGGGAAACTCGAAAAACTTTCTTGCGGTATTCCCGTCATTGGTAGTTCCCGAGCCTTGTTTCACAATATCAATCAACAGATTGAGCTGATCTTTGTATTTATTTTGAATACATTGTTTTCTGTTCTGCAACATTTCTTTGTCCTCATTGCTTCTCGCTGCCCACCGTTTGAAGTCGAGCCTGTACGCAATATGTAACAGACATTCCATACAATTTATGCGTGCGTGTAGGGATGACAAGCCAAATTTGTATATGTCAGCACACACAGTCTTTGATGTTATAACATCTAAGCGGTTCATTTCCGTAGGTTTTGCTAAGCACAGGTAGCACGATGCATTTGATTTGGCCTCAGAAAGGTACGTGCAGACTTTGGCGTCGATCATTATCATCATTAGTTGATGAGTCACCATGCTATTATTACTGCACTCTGTGGGGATAAGGGCCTCAATTTCATCATCCATTTGTCTTTTGAGACCAATGACAACTGCTTCGCTCTCCTTTACAAAAGTAAACTGAACTGGACAACAATACAAAGTTGAGCATGGTTTTGGGTTCGTCCATACAGTATTATCTCCATCTGTCAGTTTTAGTGGCACCAAGGAGGTCATAAAAATGCTTGCATCATCTTGCTCACCCTCCATTTTCTACTTGTATCGGCTTTGGTTGGAAGCACCATCAAATCCCCACTTGGATATCAGCTTTAGCGGCTTATTTTGCACATCGGCATAGTCAGAAAGACTTTGAAGGATCCTCGTCACCGTGATATCAAGTAAAGCTTGAAGTGTAATCCTAGCCGAGGAATCCATAACTGACACTGATTGCTTCGGAGGGTAGCAATCAAGCTTAGTTTGTTGCACTTTATAGTAGGATGGATAAATATCCTTAGCACCTTCCCGAATGGCAGCCTCTCACAAAGTAATATATTGCCGCTTCGACAGTTTTAGTGAAAGAAGCAATCCAAGCGCTTTCTCTGGTGTAAATATGACTGTTTTCACTGGTTTCTTAAGCGTTTCTTTAATTTTTACGGCTAATTCAGGATGATTCATCATGTGTTCGATCACAGATGCGATATCCTCATGTCCTTCTTCTTTTAAACGCGCTGCAGCTGCATATGCCAATTCACTGGAGTTTTCGCTTGTATGATCATCAGATCTTCTCTTTTTCTGTTTTTACTTCCCAAATCTTCGAATGGTTTTCGGCACCTTTTTGTCATTGTTCCAACGGAAGATGATAACGACGGTTCTTGAGAGTCTGATCGTGCTCTTGGTATCTCATCAACAGTTGGTTCTTGACTAACTAAAGTTTGCACACAACTTGGTCAGTCAATATTTGCCTGCAGCCAATTTCCGTACAGTCTTCTGAAGTGATCAAGGAATCGGTTGGATTTCTGCCACCTCTGTAAAGCAACTCGCGTGAATTTCCGACAAAATTCTTTGAGAGTTACTCGATCTTCGGCAGAAAGGCAATCGCCTATGCGGGATACAACTGCACCAAACAATACCTCATGATTAAATGAAGTACTCTCACTTTTTAGAAGAACAAACAAGTCTAAATTGGTGATTAAACTTTCCATTTTAAGATGTTATAGTCGCAGAGCAAAAATTTGGTGTTAGCAGTTACACAATTGTGAACAATCTAAATTATAAAGCAAAATGTTAGCGCTTTTATTGCAATACATCGATAATTAGTTAATTACCCTCATCAGAGTTTTAGAAGATGTGCTATAAAATTTATAATCGTCAAAAACATTTCTTAGAACTCGACACAACTAATCAACAAATTAGCTTACTTATCAGAAATCATTAACAATAATTTAATCACCTATTCAGACTTATTAGAAGACTAAATCATTGTAATTACTTAATCACTTATTTTCAGACTCACTAGAAGACTAAACCATTTGTTATTTTGGTTCTATGTAAAGTTTTAAAACTCATTTTGTATTGATAAATATCTAGCTCAAACATAGTTGTCTAAGTGTGGATGTACTATAAACCGCTGACTACTCCTTCGGGAATATAGGGGTGATGCTATCTTATGTTACGTGTTTTTAAAAGTCTGTGTTCCTCAACTTAAACACTAAAAGGAACCGTTGCATATGTAAAAATAAATAAAAATATTTTGACGACTTTAAAAAAAAAATCAGCGGCGATAACCGTTATATGACATATGTCAAAAAATCATAAATAATTAGTACTATAACCACCTGTGAGGATATTACGGATTTCTGGCTGTTTACGAGATAATTAACTTTTTCATACTAGCTTCATACAAATTTTTCACATAACAAATTTATGTAAAAAAAATATAATTCCTTCGTTTTTGTGCAGAATTAACTCGGGTGTCATTTTTGAATAAAGTAATAACTAATAGAAGCGATAACCGGCAAAAAATCCGGCACTTGCAAATTGAAATCCCTAAGTCGATTCTAGAGGCGATGTTCGATCCACAGTGCGACGCATTGTTTCCGAGTTAAGAGCTTTTGATTTTATTTTTTATGAAACTCTGTATTTTCAAAATGGTAGCTCAGACGAAAATATTTTCGGAAAATAATTTATTGCTCTAGTAATAACCATAAGTTGAAGTAAATTACCCACGAAATATTGAAAAAAAAAAGAAAACAAAAAAAAAAATACCAAGTACTTCCAACAATTTTACTTTATTTTTTTTTATATCTTTGCTGCTTTTAGTGTCCCTAAGCGTATACTCCAACTTCGCCCCTAAGACGACCAACTTACCAAAATTAAAAAAAAACTTAAATTCACTAATTCATTAACTGACAGGCAAGTCATCCTAAACTGCTGTAACTAGAAACATGTTTTGCATAAGTGAGCTCAGGAAGGGATAATAGATGAAAATTTGTATGAAAATTCGACATTTTGGTGATGGGAAATGCTATCCGGTGCACTGCTTACTAATTCATTATTTCATCCAAAAGACGTCCACTGCTAGACATTGGCCTCATAAAGGATGTTTGCCGTAATCGCCATGCTTGGCAGGCGGGTTGGCGATCCCAGTATAGTGGTAAGATGCATAGAGAACGCTGCTGCCCATTCTCTAGTAAGTCCCTTAGTCGCCTTGTACAACACCCACGGGAAGAAATGAGGTGCTATTATTTACGTCCGGCACCACACAGAACACATTGTACCAAATTTGATGAACTAAGTCTGCTTATAGAGGGTCCTCCGTTTTCCAGGGCTGAGATTGAAGCCTTGTACAATATGTACCGTCGACTGGTGATCAGCGCGCAAGCCGCAGCACCGACTACCGCCATTGGACATCCACCCAAAATTGATGTAAGTACCTAATTATAGTGTTGGATCACTGGTTAAAATAAATCTGCGTATAAATAACTGATAATTAATGTATTTCAATGCAAAATACAGTTAATCACACTCCCACTTATCTAACTAAAAAAAACGATTGAAGGTATAAAATGGGCAGTTTAACCCTTTTCTCCCTGAAAGGCGCGAATCTCTCCTTTTTTGTTTTTTGATGTTTTTAAATCTGCTTTCAGCAAATGCTGGCAACATACAGAAAAAAAGTCTTTATGGCATCGATATTTAAAAAGATCCTTTTAAACGAAAATGAAACCTGAATTAATCTTGACTATTACTATGTATTTCATATTTTTCTACAAATCATCATATTTTTCTTTTTATAAGGAAACCAGATATTATTTAACACAAACTTTTAATAATAGGGGTTTTAACAATGGGTTCTTCCCGTTGACCTACAATCATGAGATTTGATGTTCTGTAATAGGTACGGGCCTACGGGTTCTACCACTACAATATACCGAAAACCATTCTAGTTAGGCAGTAAATTCGCAGCACTTTTGATAAGAATCAATCGCCATAAAGCATCATAATCGTCAAAACTCAGAAACAATCAAACAACTCAACTTGAAGCAATATTCATAAAACTTCACAACCTCACTTTTCAAATCCAACTTCTTTTCAAAATCAACTATCTTCAATAACAATAAATATTTCAAATAGAGTTTGGAATAAAAATTGAGGGGGTAGTTTCACCATTATTCTTTACTAGCTTTTGCCAGCGGCTTCGCCCGCCTGGAGGTCGGAAATTATCCCGCGGGAACATACTACCGGGATAAAAAGTAGCCTATGTCCTTTCTCAGGCTCTAAACTACCTGTGTACCAAATTTCATTTAAATCGGTTCAGTAGTATTAGCAGGAAAGCGAGACAGACAGACAGACAGACAGAGTTACTTTTACATTTATAATATTAGTATGGAAGTATGGATATGGATTGGTAATAACATCACGGTTTAACCGTTGGGTACACGACAGGGAGGTAATCTTTCTTTGGTTTAAATCCTGCATTGCGTGCGTTCATACGGCTAGGGGCAGGAATTGGGCCACGCGTTGTTGTACTATTATGAAGTTGTGATGGAGTTATCTATGTAAATAGTTGGTGTAAGAGGTAGGTATGTGAATTTACATATTAAGAAACTGAACTTCGTATGTTATTATGCAATACTAATAAGTCCCTAGGGTTGAAGTATTCAACAAATGTAGTCAAATCCAACAATTTGGAAGTAGATCTACAATTTGTTTTTCCAGCTTTGGCTCAGTTATATCGGTCTTGTAAGTCGTAGTTTTGAACCCAGACAGGCAAAGGCATGTCTAACTAACTAACTACTTTGTGTAAATTATTTCTTCACCACTGTTTTCAAAAAGTGGAAGGGAAACATCTTGAGGAAACCGGCATGTCTTAGAACCAAACATACAAAGACATTATATAGGCTGGGTACATTATTATAGGTTATATAGGCTGATTTTGCTACAATTTTCCATAAAGTACAAGTAGTACTTTATTCCTGGCCCTTTTGTTGTGTATTTGCACTTTCATCAAATAGTTTTGAATCGTGGTATTACACAGAGATTGTGTCTGAAGAACTTTAAAAACCAACCCAATCCTTTGGTAATTATTATATCTAAATACCTAATTTAGAAAATTAGTCTGTGTCACTGTTTGGTTAGTACATTTTCATGACAAAATTACCGAGCGGAATTATTACAGGGTAGCTCGTTGTTGTAGGTACGCAATATGTAAATACTACGTAGAAACTAGCGTAATAGATTTAAATAAAAACATTATTTGCTTATTTTTAGTCAATACATGTATACATATACATAGGGTGGCCCAAAAGGAGTGGGACGGAATCCCAAGTATTAATCGTAACTTTAATAAGGTCGATGAAAACTGGATGGAAGCTACAAATAGGGTAGGCCGCATTGAAGGAAGTTTATTTGTGTTTCTTTTTTACAACGATTTTCAAAATTGAAAATGGGTTTACCATTTTTAATTTTGGAAATAGGCGATTAAAATATTGTGCTTTGCCGTTTTTGTTTTCTTTTTGTGTATCATTTAATAAAATTGCATTTATCATAAACAAAGGTACATATTTCATGAAATAAGTGGCTATCATTAGTTTAATTTCACTCTGCCATATTCACGGAAATGAAAATGCCATTTTAGACAAATTGGCTTCACATTTAACTTAATTAAAGTTCATTTTATTATGACATTGACGATTATTTGCGCTGCCATGAAAACCGGAAAATGCGAAAGTAAAATTGTGTTTGAATTTTGGACGAAACGAGTTTTAATTTACGTAATTACAGACTGGGGAAATTGGTATGGTAATGCATTTTTAAATAATAAAATGAGTTTTATGAAAACTTCAGGAATATACAAGGTCTAGTTAAATTAGCTGGCAATTCTGTATCCTCAAGTTGGGTATCGATATATAAAACGCATAAACAAAAAAAAAAAATGTGTACATCAAGAATTCATGACTTTTAAGTTTTGGTTTTTGGAAATTCGTAGAAAATATCTATATTCACGAAAAATTACGGGCTTCGCCAATCGAAAGACGCAAAAAAATAAATGTTTTTCTTGTTTGTTTTTTGTTCCATTCGTTTTCAATATCGATATCCAACACGAGGGCAAAATATTGCCGCAGGAGGAGACGCCGGGTATCGGGAGTCCATTGCAAATTCCCGGCCACAGATAGGAGCGAGCTTGTGGGCGGCGAGCATTGAGTAGCTCGCCGCCCGGTAATGACCAGGCTCGGGACGACGACGGTGCGTTGTGTTCCACGCGGGCCTCAAAGAGATGTCAGCAGTACTGAAAGGGTCTGCTAGGACCGACGCCTGACAGGGTCGCGATATGTATTCGAAAGAGATACCGTAGCCCTGGCGTATGGGCAACTGAAGGAGCACAGGTGGGTTTTAGTCAGTAAAAGTCTGACATGCTCTCCACTCTACCCAGGAGCGAGAGACGTCATATGATGATTCCCCACCCAGAAAAAAAGGTAAAATATTGCCAGCTTTTAATTTGACCCTGAATATTGTAATTACCGCCAGCCTCCAATCGCCAGTCCTACCTAACGTGGTGAATTGACAATTTCCTCTTGACAGTTTAAATACCTGATTTTAAATTTTCACAAAATTCCAATTCTTTTTTTCCAACATCTGAGTTTTAGAAAATATAATAGTATACTGGAATAAAATGATACGCACTAATTTACTCGCCCAAAACGGGCGAATCGATAGAAAATTCAACACGTGCCAATTCAATTAACTGACTAGCTCGCGGATTCGACTAAAGGTACAAGTTGGTAGCCGACTGCACGCAGCAGCAGCAGACGACATTTCATAGAAATACGTAGAAACCAGTAGTGTCATGTCGTCAGCTACCAACTTGTACCTTAAGAAGCCGATTACGAGATTTCGTCTGATTTAAATGTATACCTAGAACATATTATAGACTTCAGCGTCCAGCAGGCGTAGCCTGACCAATTCTATCTTTATTCTACCACGAATAGACAAAGTTCTTTCACGAGCACTGGGCGACCCGTAGACTCGGGTTTCTATGAAGACAAAGACAGTTATTCTTTCCATAGCAAGAGAGTGGTAACTAATGTAATTAAGGTGGATCCGCTAAGGACTTTTTCATTGAATAGTCATACAGTGGGATTAAATGATCTTAAAGTATTGTATTTATGATTATAATTAATATAATCCTGTAAAAAAAATGTACCCCAACTGAAACTCCAACTCAAAAGTAGAGAAAAAATAGTCGCCATGCTCGACATCGTAGAATTTTGTCGACTGAAGAATATAAATATTTCCTCTCTTCAGTTTTAACTTCGCCGCGCGCCGTGCCAATTTGTCTATTCTTCAGTCGACAAAACTCGTTTCTATGGTGGTCATGCTACGCGTGCTGGGCGATATTTAGGTAACTAAGCCCCAAGTATTTTTACCACGTCATGAGCTAGGTATTCTCATTTAGTTGGTGCCACTACGAGATAAGAACCACACATAGCGTTAGCCTCCGCAATGTGTCAATGTGTTAAGACTGTCTTGCGGTTTTTGTGTAAAGAAGTTTTTACACAGTATATTTTTATAGTCTAGCCGGTATTATTTATGGTCCGAAAAAACTGGCACAGTACTTGTATTGAATTTAAAGGAATATGCGTAAGTTTGCTGTTGAGAACCAGCTGTAAACATTCTTCAAGAAAAACTAGCAAAATTTTGTTCGTTTTCCTTAAAGAATTAATAGTTTCTTTGGAAGAATGTTACCAGTTTTGATTTCTCGTATTTACTCGTAATTTACGCTACATTTTTAACTAGCTGGTGGTCGTAAAACGTAAAACATTTTTTCAACGATACGTAATTTATATGGAGAGTTAACGTTTGAAAACGTGCTGCCTACCTAGAAAGAATATAAGACAATTTTTCTATGATGTTACTAGAGGCTAGAGGGCATCATAACACTACACTATTTTTAACGGAGACGTATCCACACTAATATTACAAATGCAAAAGTAACTCTGTCTGCCTGTCTGTCTCGCTTTCCTGCTAAAACTACTGAACCGATTTAAATGAATTTGGTACACAGATAGTTTAGAGCCTTAGAAAGGACATAGGCTACTTTTTATTCCGTGACTTTGTCTGCGTCCGCGATAACCGACATTTACGCAGACGAAGTCGCGGGCAGAAGCTAGTATTTTATATTAAAAGTATTTTTTTAGGTTAGTCACGTACCTAAATATTTATGAACTGCCGAACTATTTACCTTACTACCCATTTAAACATTTTTCTTGCCCATTTATTTATTACTCTACTTTAGTATACTTAACCAGTAAACTCTGGAAGAGTTAAGACCATTTCCATGCCTCCAACACAGCAAACACAAACAAATAAATGTCGAAACAATCCCATTTCACGACTTCTTCCAAACTGAAATGACCTTCTTCATTCTCAGGGCATAGACCAAAACACGTTCCGAGACGTCATGCACAACACATTCGACTTGGTGACAGAAGAAGCCATCCTCGAGCGGATGTGGATGACCTGGGAGCGGGGCGCGGCTGGGGGAGAGGGTTCCTTAAGGTTCGAGTCCTGGGTGAAAGGGCTCAGTGTTCTGCTGAGGGGCAACACGGAGGAACGGATCGGATACTGCTTCAAAGTGTATGATCTGAATAATGATGGATTTATCACCAGGGAAGAGATGTTTTTGTTGTTGAGGTAAGAATTTCTTGTTTATCAGACTAAAAAAGGATTAGGTTCCTCAAGTCGACGCTTTTCGATTTAATAGCTCAATCCTTGAGCAAGGTTTTACCTTAAACTAAAAAAAAAATGCTTAGAAAAAAAAAGAGAAATGTGAAAAACGTCTCTCTTTTTATACTACAGCACTTTGACATCGACCGCGATAAATTTTGGTTTCAGGAACTCCTTACTAAAACAGCCTGGTGACGAGGACCCTGATGAAGGAGTGCGTGAGCTGGTGGAACTAGTGCTCAAGAAGTTGGACGTAGACAAGGATGGAACTGTGTCGTTAGATGATTACAGGTAATGATGTTTTGTCAGCGCTGCTTCTGCATGAGCATCCATATCTGCTGAGCAACCTTAAGTTGAAGGCAGAATAAACAGGCTGGTAGGGTCACATTACAAGGACAACTAATACCAAAAAATGTGGCACATCAAGACCCCTTTTTATCGTGTGGATATTCTCATGCAGGCTGAAGGATATCAAATCCTTCAGCCTGAGGTGGTTAGACTCTTACTAACTAAAAGCACACGGTGCTTATGCATTTCCTCAGGCTTCCCCGGCCAGGTGTTGGCCTGCATGAATTCATGTGAATCCCGTCACCATGATTCAAAACCCTCTAACGTAGATATTTTTCGTCGGTTATGAAAACAAAAATCAGCTGTTTTGTAAAGAAGTGAAATATATACGCGGCCAAAATGTATGGAAGTGCTAGTATTATTTTTAATGCGAGACGAATATTTTTTTGAATTTTGTACAAGCTTTATAGTAGTTGTGCATCGTCGATATCCTTACCATCTCTCTCTTCGATCTTCCAAGATGATGTCTGATTTATATTGACTTAAAACAGAGTACCTACCATTAGGTAAATGTCCTATAATAGAATAATTGAATAAACAAAAGAACTCGGTACCTTCGGCTTTTTTGTTTATCAAAAATAGTTCTTAAATTCGTTTCTCTCTTCCTGAGATTGTCTTTCTTTCAGACAAGCAGTAGAACAAGAGCCCCTACTTTTGGAAGCATTTGGACAGTGTCTGCCCACGAAGAGACACACCACCACCTTCCTCAAGACTCTAACTAATAAGACATAGAGTTACTATTAGAAATTAAGAAAATATTTAATCAAAGAGTTCATCATACATAGTTAAGATAAAATGTGAATCAGCTTTAAATATTTACTTTATGAATTGTGAACCTCTTAGTTTCTAATCTATAATAATACATATTGTGTTATTTAGTTAATAGTTGATTAGAGAAATCTATTAAACTTCTTGTAGGTTTTGTGACTAAACAAACAGTTCGGCACCTGTAGGATACCTTTTAATTAATCATCTAGGAATGGATCACCATCATCACTTTTTCAGTCGAAAGATATCCACTGCTGGGCAAAGGCACAGGCACAGGCGGGTTGGCGATCGCAGTATGGTAGGTATTGGTAAAAGGCATAGAGAACGCTGCTGCCCATTCTCTAGTACCTACGTCCCTTTAGTCGTATTTTACGACACCCACGGGATGAAATACGATGGTGCTATTATTTACGCCCGGTACCACTTGGAATGGATGAATGAATAAAATACACCGACCCCAGCGTTGTTTGATCAAACTCATTTTATCGAATGAACCCCAAGATTCGCACTAGCCCCTGTAGCCTCATGTTTCATAGTGCTACAGAGACCATTATTACATATCAAGAAGTAGATCGGGGGGTACTCAATACGTGCCCTTAGGATAGGGAAGGATTGCGAGCGGAACCGAATATGTATGCTAGAGTAGGCATTGGAGTCGTGGAGGTAGGCAACATAACTAATTAAAAAAATAACTCCAGTGTACCAACAACTTCTTATTTATTTACAAATGCGTCTTGTCGTGTTTTTTGTATTTATTTAAATTAATTTCTTAATTTAACAATAGTAGCTCAGTCGTGAGGGTCCAGGCCGGTTCCGATGAAGTCAGTCAAAATCTTACCAGCAGCAGGCGGGAACAGGTTGAACAGCTGAAATGAGACATGGAATTTTGTAGGTTAAATGGCAAAAAATTAAGAAATCATATAAAATATTAAGACATCGTTCTTGTGGATTTCGTATTTTCCTCTACAAACTTTAAAGGCCCCTAATCCCCCTTTATGGGGTAATTTAAAAAAAAAAGATTTTTCGTTATCTTAGATAAGTATCCGAGTCAATTTTCAAAAGTATTAACTCAACGAATATGATTACATACAAACAAAATCTCCTCTTTTAACCCCTTTATTGGTCGAATTACCCAAAAACCCTTTCTTAGTGCTCCTCTACATTATGCAAGAAAGCCGTTTGCAAAATTTCACGTTCTTAGTCCCAGGAATTTGGCTCCGCTATATAATATGTTAGTCAATCAGTTTATCCTGTTTAGATACCAGATAAGTAGACTGTTCGGAGGATCAACTGTAATCCTTGGGTTGCATTGTAAGTGGGAAAGGTTCGTCAAGAGGATACAGGCATCATGATTTCATTTCATCAACGTTTCCTTTAAAAATAATGGACAAAAGTCTTCAATGTGCTTAGAGGTGATCCAAGCCGTTGGTTCAAGCCATTACACGAATTGCTCCGAAAACGACGTTAAAAATTCACTAGTCGAATTCTGAATTCCATTTTAAGAATTTAAATACATCCCATTATTGGTCTATACAGTAGGCCCGGTACTCCATGTTCGCACGGACGTAAAAATATCGGGCCGGAATTTTACCGCGCAGTAGATTTTCATCTGTTGGCCTAGAACCGAGAATGGAGAATCAATGGAGTGCATCCTAGAGCGTTGAAAGAAACACTCAGTTGGATTTTCAGCTGTCAGCGCTTGCGATGCTTAAGGCTAAAACTAATCCATTACAATACAGCTAGATGCAAGATATTTAGTTATTTCTTTAATAGCTAGTGAAAATTTCAACTAAGTATCACGGTACATGAGATACAGCCTGGTGACAGATAGACGGACGGACAGCGAAGTCTTAGTAATATGGTCCCGTAGTACCCTTGGGGTACGGAACCCTAAAAAGACTATACATTCAAAGGTAAACTCACCTTGTTAGAATAATACATATCGCTAGGGATGGTAATCTCGTGGTACTCCCTGCGGATGGCCTGCACGATCTGGTCGGCGGCGTCGCCCGGCTCCACGGTCTTCATGAGCGCTTCGAACCGGATGCGCGGGTTGTGGCACAGGCCTGTGTTCACGATGTACGGGCAGATCGTGGTCAACTTGATCTGGAGGGAAATGGAACAGATGATATTATCTATACTAATTACTAATATATATAGGTATATTATTAATATTATAAAGCTGAAGAGTTTGTTTGTTTGATTGAACGCGCTAATCTCAGGAACTACTCGGTCCGAATTGAAAAAATATTTTTGTGTTGGGTAGCCTATTTATTGAGGAAGGCTATAGGCTATATAACATCACGCTACAACCAAGGAGAGCGGAGCAGTAATGAAAAATGTTGCAAAAACGGGGAAAATCACACGAGTAGGCGATTCGACGCGACGGGAAGGGTCGGGGGAACAAGAAATTTTACGCGGACGAAGTCGCGGGCAGAAGCTAGTAATAAATAATAGTTTAAAAAAAAACTAAAAAACACGCTTCCATAGAAAACCAAACAAAAAGTAGAAAATAATGGAAAAAAGTGTGGGGTGCTTGATATCAATTAAAAATACCTCAAAAGCACCCCACGCTTTTTTTTCCATTATTTTTAAACTATTATTTATTTTCAATTTTTTTAGGGTGTTTCGAATTTTCAGACGTAGGTATGTCAGCGTAGTTTGTGACGTATGTTAGCGTAGTTTCCGAAGACAGTTTTTTTGCTGTCCTGGTAACCCTGGCAAGGATAATGCCAAATTTATGAAATTATTGCATTGTCATCGGTCTTTGACAGGTGTGCAAAGTTTGAATGAAATCTGGTCGTTTAAAGTGGGTCAAAATCGCGCTATAAGGAGTCGGTTACAAACAAACATACAAGTGAAGCTAATATAAAGCATGTAAAAATGTAGGAGTTCTAAGGCGATTTGATAGCTGCTACGACTCAAAACTGTTTGGCTTCTTCATCTCATAATCTTAATTAGCCTATATTATTCCCAGTGCTGGGACACAGGCCTCCTCTCAGTGAGAGGGAGTGGGCCGTGGGACCACGCGGGCCCAGTGTTGGTTGGTAGATGTCACATGATGTCTTCAATTTTTTGGTTCTAGGAGACGTCGGTTTCCTCACAATGTTTTCCTTCACCGTTTTGAGAGCAGTGGTGATGAAATTATTTACACGAAGTAAAGCGCTTGCTTGGGTTTGAACTCACGACCTACTACTCGTAAGTCGCGGCCCTTACCACTGGACCATCACTGCTCTCTCCACTCTTCGTTATCTATCAGCTCGAAATGATTGACAAACAGTATTTTTTAGATCATCTAGTTCCCTTTGTATCATGACGATGGATAGCCCTCCAGATAAAAGTGTCTTGGTATTTGTTGAAACACAAATGCATGCGATTGCAAGTCCTGGCCTAGTTGGAACAACTAAAGACGACAGTAGCTCACGACTTTAATATCGTCACTACACAGTGGAACAAAATATCAGGGGGCTAATTCCCGTATTAATAAAAATATTCGCATTTTTACCTCATTTTGTCAAATAAACCCCTAATTCTGTAACATCGAATGTCGCTAAAATGAAGTTCGACTAGAATTTGAACTTATTTCAAAAGAAGCTTCAAAAGACAGACTTCAATCTAATGAACTAGTGCAAAAACTAAAGAGAAAAACATGACATATGTACATACATAATATGCAATGATTTCCCTTTTTATAGATTGTAGAGACGACAATATTATCCGATGGTGGTAATACATCCTATCCATACAAGGAACACGGGTGGGTTTTAGTCAGTAAAAGTCTGACACGCCCTCCCGCTCCGCACAGAGCGGGAGACGTCATTTGATGATACTCCATTCCAAAAAAAAATGGTAATACATACCCCATTAGTATCTCTAGGGTCCTCATGCAGTTCAACAGCCAATGCTTCCATGATGCCTCTGACGGCGTACTTGCTGCCGCAGTAAGGCACGAGGTTGCGGAGACCCATCTTACCAGCCATGGAGGACATGGCGACGATGTGGCCGGCATTGCGCTCCAACATCGCGGGCAGGAAGGCTTGGATCATCTGGAAAAAGAATAAAAATATCATCAATGAATTCAAGAAGTGCATATTTTAAATATGATTGGGTGGGTTCGATTAACAGGACTGGTAAAGTATTGTGGATTTTTAAATTAGTAATTTGTCTGAAGCAGCGCCGTGTCAGAGTTGAGATTCGTACTCAGGTTTATTTTAATAGGCTCGCCTCCTATTATATGGGACTCAAACGTAATTACTGGCAAAAAGTAAGTGTGTACCTACTATACACCTCGGGTCATATTTTTTCTTCCCTATGCCGTCCAACTCGTGGGCCTGCCTTCACTCCTTCCATTTTTTGCGAGCCCGCGCGTATTTTTTCTAGTTTTGACGGAACCTATCCCTATCCAGTTCGTCCCACTATTTCCTATGCAGTCTGCGACCTCGCCTCACTATCCTGAGACAGTACTCTGAGGCATCACTTCGGTGCTACTTGAGCCCACGGTTTGTCCAGCATGCGGCAAACACGTCCTGCTCAATCCCATTTAAGTTGGACAGTTTTTTGAGCCACGTCCGTTATCTTTGTTTTGGGGCCCAGTATTATGTTTCGAACAGTTAACTATACTTTAATCTATCGCATATAACCCATTTATAGTATAGTATATTGCGCTCTTTGCTCATTGGCAGACCTTGAGTTTGGACTTCTGGACATTAGTCAAAGACGCAAGTCTGCATGATAGGCTAAAACGAGAAGAATACGAATATCAGCCTGCGTTTTGGTGTCATAGGCATCTCACCCTTGAATAGTTTCTTAATGGAGCAGGCGTTTTCCTTTCGCCTTGTGATTTCTTTATCCTCGCTAGGAAATAGACTACTTGGCCCAAGTAAAGGATTCATTCGTAGGTACCCATAGAAATGTAAAATATCCATGCCTCTGCCTTTCGTTGCCGATATTGATATACATTTTCTGATTGTTCTTTGAGTTTATTTGGAAGGTAGTGTTCATCAGCATACCATTAATTTAGGCATACACACAGTTCCAAATATGTATATCTTTGTACTTTTGAAACTGTAGAAGAACGAGAAGCAAGGGAAGGCATAGAAGAGTCCATAAAGGTGTGATCAATCAGATATTCAATGTTGTGAAAAACAGTCCACGATGCCAATCGGTAAAATTATTTAACAGGTTGCTTTTAGCACTGAAAGCACAGTTCTCACTAGTTCTTTATACAAAACAAAGGAAAACAATTCCTACTGAACAGATGTCTATAGGCTATTGAAGATTTGGAGTCCCTCTCTTATCCCTATGATTTGTGTTATTAGTTTTTTTTTTTATATTAAAGTTGTATCTTTTTGTTTTATGTGTAAAATATATTAAGATGTGATGCAAAACTTTGTAACACTTTACGAAAATTACGCAGACGGAGGAGTATGAAATTTGGCACAGTTAAGCTCAATATGGAGAAGAAGTGCAAAAAACGAATATTTCGTTTCTGAATAACGTATTAGAAATACATTATTTTTTGAAGTGAAAACTTCTTTAGCGGCGTTGTGCACTTTTTTTGTAATGTTTAAAAAAAGTTAAACTCGCGTCAGGACACGTGACCCTGATCGAAAATTCTTAAGACGGACGGAGAGTGATTTTTCTGAGAGATAAACTTTTTAATGTAATATAAATGTCATGTCATGTCATGTCATGTCATGTTTGTGTACAATAGCGCAATAAATAAATATTGTATTCTACCACATAAATGATAGTACTTTTATACTGATAATTAAAGCAATTCGTGCAAACTTATTCCCTAACCATTCCGAAATATCAAAAATGCACAACGTTAACATTCAAGTTTTCACTTCTGGCGGCACTCCCGGAGTGCAACCCGTCGTTTTTTTTTTAATGTGGTCGTATTCCGAACACTGGGCGTACACTCGTTAAATTTATTTTGTGTAAATTCAGGTACAAATTATTTTAAGTGAATAAATGACTAATGATACGCACATGAGAACCAGTCTTTACCCATTTTTTTTTTCAGGATTGGAAATCATCAAATGACTTCTCCCGCTCTGGGCGGAGCAGGAGGGCGTGTCAGACTTTTACTGGCTAAAACCCACCCGTGTTCCATTAGTTGCCCATGTGCCAGGGTCACGGTATCTCTTTCGAACAATCACGCGACCCCGGCCGGCAGGCATCGGTCCTGACATTGGTTGCCAAATGCACAGCAGTTAACTCAACAATATTAACTTCAGTGTTGTCATTTATATTGCAATAAAGACTAAAAGTTACGTAATAAAGGTTACTGTCAAAGTAGATTAAGGTTTTTATTGTCAAAAACCTTCACTGGTTGACATTTACTTAAACATTGAAATGCAGTACAATAAACCTTTATAGGAAGTTGACTTTTTATGCATTCGTGCGAATTTTGAGAACTTTTTACTTTTTATCTTTTTCCTCTTTAACTCGAATGGATGCCAAATTACAAAGGTTAGTTGTACAATGACCAAACTGACATAATATGAGTACTTGCTGAACTTGAAAAAGTTGAACATTATGCTGTCAAGTCCCATTTAGTTAAACAACAGTTGAATGTTAATTTTTGCTGCAAAGTAATGTTTTTTCTTATTCTTTCTACTACTAGTTGCACACTTTCAATTTCAGGATTAGGATGTGGGCGAGTCCAACCAACTCCCAAAAAAAAAAACACTTTATGTCAAAAATAACTTGTTTTGAAATTGTGGTTTTGTATTATCGTTTTTTTTTGTAACTGACTTCCGGAATTTATTTAAATTTTTCCGTTTTTTTTCGGACTAACGTATCCGGGGAAACCTCTCTAAAAATGCAAAGCTTTCGAAAATGGCTCAAACCAGACACCGGGCTGCTAAACAAAAAATTCTACTGTTCTACACGATGGTCATAAATTACTAAGACACTCACCCAAAGATTCCCATTAACATTGATATCCATAAGAGCCTTAATTTCCTTCTCGTTGTGCTTCAACACTGGCTTGCAGGGCATGATACCAGCGTTGTTGATGAGGATGGTCACCACTCCTACCTCCCTCTCCACCTTCTCTGCCAGTTGGAAGACTGCTGACCTATCTGTGACGTCACACCTGGAAATTGGACTTACTTAGTTGTGTTAAGGTATAATGATATTGAAGCTTTCTCTGTGGTTTCGCCCGAGTGGAGGGTAAGACATTATCCAACAGAATTGGACTACATACCGGGATAAAAAAGCGCGGCATCGAAAACATCGTGGAGTGAGTGCACCAGAAGATGAGGAACACGCCGAGGGTGCAATTAATGGAGTTGAACCACAACGTCAACTTCTTGAAGTTTGTGGTGCAAATCCGCACTGTTATCTACTATATTCTTTACGACTATGATTCTCTGACAGATCAGCTCTCGGAAGTGCGCTATACTCCAAGCTTGGTGAACACAAACTTTTATTTTGATTGGGTGTCTACGGACAGGTATTTATGAAATTCTAAGCCAATGCGACAAACAAACAGTTTCTAATCTATATCAAATAAATAGATGGTTTTCGAGAAAAAAAAATATTGATTGCTTTAATATCACATACATTATTGGCATAAGAATACGTAAGGATGTTTGATTACAGCAAAAAAGTGCTCATGCAAGGATTATCCTTGCATGAGCACTTATATCAGAAATTCTTAAGAGGATATAGAATTCTAGGCCCAGTTTCTACACATATGAGATTAGCATACTTGCTAATCCAACATAAAAAAACAATACCATAAAATAAATATCCTTGAGTTGTATTTAAATAAAAGCTTTTGCAGACATTTTGATCATGTAAGCGGTGTAGATTGTACTTTTGTATCAAACAGCAGATCCTTGCGCGTGAATATCACTCACAACCTGTATTAATGTGTATAAATACAGTATCTCTTGACATCACTGAAGTCGGACAAAGAAATTTGGTACTTACTGATAAGGGTACGCCTTTCCCTTTTCCTGTTTGATCAAGGCAACGGTTTCCTCATTGCCCTGGGGGTTGATGTCCACACACACCACCTTGGCTCCCAGTCTGGCGAGCCTCGTTGCCACCTCTCGGCCCATGCCATGACCAGCACCAGTTATCTGGAGAAGAAAGATTAAATTATTCTTGTTTCACTATTAGATTAGCTAAGAGAATCTACGATTCGAAAGATATTACCAACTCAATCCAAAATTTAACCAGTCAATTACCGTAATTACAGACACAATTAAAAACCATTGTGTCTATACCAAATGTGGTATCTCAGGGACTTAGTGGTTAAATAAATTAGGCACCCACTCACATATACACACCAATACATTCCTATACACACATCCAGCACTTAAATATATACTCTCATTCCCTATTACTAATGAAATTGAACTCCCTTTACTTTCTTCCCCCTCCTTTTACTCTATTCCTTCAAAATTAATTAATTAGTGTAGGTTTTTTTTATAATAATTATTATAATTAGTTTGTTAATAATTATTATAACATCCGTAATGGATGTTGGGATCAGTCACCAGATGTAGCTCAGGTCTTTCCTAGCACAGGGGTCCACCACCACCACTACTTCAGCCGAAAGACGTCCACTGCTGGGGATAGGCCTGTCCCAATTTTGGGCGGTTTGCCATAATCGCCACGGTTGGTAAGCGGGGTTGGCGATCACTCGAAGAAATGGGATGGTGCTATTCTTGACGTCACCACACGGAACTTGAGATTTCCCAGCCGATTGTATCATTATTTCACTAAAACAAAAGACTACGTGATAGTGCTAGATTCTACTATCAATATACGCCGTCATTTTATAATGACTAGGCTGGAAAAAATCAATACGTCTTTGTATTCTATCATCATGAAAATTAAATCATTAATGAACCGGTACCAGAAATGAGCTCAAAGTCCGCGTGTCCTAATTAAGCTAGAGATAAGATATTGTCGCAATAATCTGTATTATATAAAAACAAAATAGCTCTGACTGACGTACGACTCACAAAGTCTGGGAGGTTTTGAGGATTGTGTATCTAATAAACACCTGAAATTGGCTGGATTGGAAACACAGTCAGTCGGAAAGTTTGTGAGCCCCCACCTAGATTCTGACGCTTCATAAATGCCCATGGAAGTTTATGTGAAACTAGCTACTGCCCGCGAATTCGTCCGCGTCAAATTGTTACTCCCGTGACCCTTCCCGTCGCATCGAATTGCCTGCCAGTTTTCGTTCATTTTTCGTTGCTGCTCCACTCCTTTTGACTGTAGCGTGATGTTATATAGCCTTCCTCAATAAATAGGCTACCCAACACAAAAATAATTTTTCAATTCCGATCAGTAGTTCCTGAGATGAGCGCGTTCAACCAAACAAACAAACTCTTCAGCTTCATAATATTAGTATAGATAAAATATTTTGATATTGATTTTTTTGACCTATCGAATGACGTAAAAATTTTTTTATATGATCCATTACTTTATAATATCGATACCCATTGCACGTGAGTAAATTATTGCTTGCTTTAATTTGACTCAATATAGATTGGCATAAATTCATAAGTTCATAACACAACGAAGATGCACAGTTCATAAAAATAAATTATGTACACAAATTAGCAACCACATGTAAATAAAATTAACACACAGTTTAATGCATACCTGCAGTTGTCTAATCTCTGTCAAAATTAAGATAAAAATTAGCAAAGTGCAATCAAAGATTGTAGTGCAATTTGTGCAATATACATATTAGAGAATACAATAGCTTATAAGGCAAACCGAGGACCAATTATTTATAAATATCTGGTTGATTTTTTGGTAAATTGTGTTTAAAATAATAAGTTTATGTTCAAGTTGATTATCGATAAATTATGTCATTGAAAACAGAATAAAACGACATTTTATAAAATGAAACCTAGCTAGATCGATTTATCACCCCCGAAACCCCCTGTATACTAAATTTCATGAAAATCGTTGAAGCCGTTTCCGAGATTCAGATTATATATATATATATATATATATATATATATATATATATATATATATATAAATCGCGAAGGACTTCTTGCGTCTTTACAAACTACCACCCTGCGGCGTCCACTGAATTTAGTGAGATTTTTAATGTTTTCAATGCGTATGTAAGATGTTTTAATCAGTATCATATCAGTAGTCGACGTCAAATTTCATTTAAACGTTAAATGGTGATATTCAAATTAAATATTTCTAGCTGAATTTGTGCGTCCGGTCACTCTTAAATCTTTCTTGCACACTGAATACCTGCGTATACCTACTAAACACTGCATGCACATTCCCGCCTCCATCCGAATGTATGTTTAAATCAATTCCGTATAATGCTCTGCATATATCATAATGATTATAATAACTAAATTACATCCATCTATTATTGAATTCAGATTGGTTCTGAATAAATGAAATAGTGCGTCCGTTCACTCTTAAATCTTTCTTGCACACTGAATATCTTCGTATACGTTCTAAACACTGCATGAACATTCCTGCCTCCATCCAACTGTATGTTTAAATCAATTCCGTATAATGCTCTGCATATATTATAATGATTATAATAACTAAATGACATCCATCTACTATTGAATTCAGATTGGTTCCGAATACTGTTTTTGAATTATTGTATCCAGCTTATCAGCCAAGAGGCTTCCACCTATATAAGGGCTTATAATGACTCCAGGCACAGATCATAAATAATTAATAGTTAGCATACAAAAGTGACAATACCTATGTATAGCGTAGGTATTTTCACTTTGGTGGTCTACAAAATCTTAAAAAGCAATATAATCATTTTTGACGAGTGACAGGCAAGTTTGTATGTATAAACAGGTAAGCTCAGAGGCACAGGCTGGTGTGAACAGGTAATTCCGGAGTTGGACAGGTAAGTATGTATAAACAGGTAAGCTCAGAGGCACAGGCTGGTGTGAACAGGTAAGTTCGGAGTTGGACAGGTAAGTATGTATAAACAGGTAAGCTCAATGCACAGGCTGGTGTGAACATGTAGGTTCAAAGGTAGAAAGAGGAAGTTTCATGATATGAATAATATTATAGTACCTAGTCATATTTATGCAGGTGAATATACGGAATAAAAGGCATATTGTAATATAAAACATTTAATGTTTTATTTTAAATTTTACAAAAAATGTGTATCTAAACATAAAAACTTTTCAATCAACAAATCAATGCAATTTAACATTGACATAATAATAGACATAAATTTGCTCTGCCTTGCCTAGTAACGAAATAAACTGAATTATGAACATCAATCAGTCTTCATTACAATGAAACATGTATTTTTTTATATTAAAATTAAAAGAAATCAGTAGGGTTTTTATCAACCCAATGTTGTCATTCTTGTTTTAGATATCTACTTAAAAGAAATGTAAACTCCATCTACAACCTAAACTCCATCTGCAGCTTCTCTTTCAATTCAAAATTTTGTAAAAAAAAATGGGTATCTAAACACAAAAATCAAGACATTTCAAATGACATTTTAACAATTTTAGTTATGCTAAATAATTCAACATAAATGGGCTCTGTCTTTACCTAATAACAAAATAAACTTAATTATGAACATCAATCAGTCTTCATTACAATGGAACATGTATTTTTATATTATAATTAAAATAAATCAGTCAATCAATCAATCAACTCAGCCTATGGCAGTCCACTGCTGGACATAGGCTTCTCCCATGCTGCGCCACAACATCCTGTCCTCCGCCTTCCGCATCCAGTCTGTCCCAGCCACCTTTTTGAGGTCGTCGGTCCATCTAGCTGGGGGGCGTCCTACACTACGTTTGCCGATACGCGGTCTCCACTCCAGGACTCGTCTGCTCCATCGGCCATCGGTCCTTCGACAGACATGGCCAGCCCACTGCCACTTTAGCCTGCTTACTCTGCAAGCTATGTCGGTAACTCCAGTTCCGTTCCGGATAACTTCATTCCTGATTTTATCCTTCAAAGAAACTCCGAGCATAGCCCGCTCCATAGCCCGCTGAGCGACCTTAAATTTGTGGACTAGCCCCACTG
Organism: Aporophyla lueneburgensis; assembly: GCA_932294355.1. NCBI lineage: Eukaryota > Metazoa > Arthropoda > Insecta > Lepidoptera > Noctuidae > Aporophyla > Aporophyla lueneburgensis. Next base: position 5,950,490 of record OW028739.1, on the reverse strand, counting down.
TCAGTGTCCACGTTTCGGCACCGTATGTCATAACGGGTAGGACGCACTGGTTGAAAACCTTGGTCTTCAAACATTGCGGTATCGGCGACGAGAAGACTTGACGAAGTTTTCCAAACGCTGCCCAACCCAACTGGATCCTCCTGTCGGCTTCTTTTTCGAAGTTGTGTCTACCAAGCTGGATGACTTGCCCTAGGTAGACATACTCCTTCACAACCTCGAGAAGCGACCCTTCGATGCGGATTGGACTCGGCGACATGCGAATTGTACATGACTTTCGTCTTGTCCAAGTTCATGCCGAGGCCTACCCACCGAGAGGCTCCATTAAGGCTTCTGGTCTAACTGTTCCAGCGTCTCTGCCATTATGACGATGTCGTCGGCAAAACGAAGGTGTGAGATGTACTCGCCGTTTACGTTGATCCCCTGTCCAGTCCAGTCCAGCGTCTTAAATCCGTCCTCCAGCGCATTGGTGAACAGTTTTGGGGATATCACATCCCCCTGTCTCACCCCCTGAGCAGTTGGATTGGGCTGGTTTTCGTATCCTGGATCTGGACAGTCATCGTTGCAGCGTCATACAAGCACCTCATCACCTTGATATATCTTCAGTCAATTCGACATCGGTGCAGAGAGGCCAGAACTTCCCAAATTTCGATGGAGTCGAAGGCTTTCTTAGTTTCGTCAGATGGGACCTCCCTAATTGCTGAGCGAACACTTTCGACCCTTGGTTCTGCTCAATCGTAACCTTAATGTTACGAGTGTTGGAGCACCGAAGGTCACGTCGTGTGAGCTTCCTGATTTTTAGGTTTAAGGTCCTCTTATCTGACGAAAATGGCTGCGTGGATGGCAACTCTCGTCTTCCCTTCATAAGTCCGAGAGTTTCCGAGGAAAGTTTCGACACTTTACTTTTTCGCTGCGACGGGAAAAGTTTGCGGGATACGTCGCATAGCGCTTTGACCACCTCATCGGCTTTCTCGTCGACAGTGCCTGTGGTTTCCAGCAGGGCGATCGATTTTGAAGTTCCACTTGGAACTTTTCGGATCCCAAAGCGGCTTGGAGCTGCGTAGGTCGGAGGGTAGGCCTCATCATGCGGATTCTCTCAGCACGAAAATTTATATTTAGAGTGCCTCGTACAAGTCTGTGATCGCTTCCGGTATTAAACCTGCTGATCACGGAGACATCTCTAAATATATGCTTTTTATCCGTCATGATAAAGTCTATCTCGTTCCTCGTCACGTTATCAGGGCTCTGCCAGGTCCACTTCCTCTGGGGTTTCTATTCAAAGAACGAGTTCATCATGAAAAGCCCCTACGACTCTAGGAAGTTGACCAGCATTTGCCCCCTGTGATTCCTGCGCCCCAAGCCGAATGGTCCGACTTTCGATTCGCCGCGTTCTTGTACTCCCACCTTGGCATTGAAGTCTCCCATAACAACGTTGTAGTGGGCCTTTGTTGTACTGTGTATTGCCTTGGCAATATCTTCGTAGATGGCCTCGGCTGTCTCGTCAGAGTATATCGAGGTCGGCGCATATACCTGTATCACTTTCAGGTAGTACCTGTCAGTGAGTTTCAGTACAAGGTACGCTACCCGTGTCGACACACTACTGATTTCTACAACGCTGCTAGTGAGTTCTTTGTTGACCAGAAAGCCGACACCGCCTTGGGTGAGCTGATCACCTTCGCGGAAGTAGAATCGGTGGCCTGACTCCAAGGTTACCGTATCCTCCCCCTGTCTTCGGATTTCCGATAACCCCAGTATGTGCCAGTTAATGCGACCTAACTTTACCTCAAGTTCGGCAAGGTGATGGTCCAGCCTCATCGAACGTCCATTATACGTAGCCAGATGTAGTCGTCGTTGGTAGCCTGCCGTAACCCGGGGATTCTTCGCACCCCCCGTCCCGCCGTTACCGTGACCGCTACCTTGACCAGGAATAGCGGGACCACTGGGAACTGGGGGCCGTTGTAATGGCACTTTAATCATGTGGAGGTTTAATGCCCGTAGTCACCACGCTGGGCAAGCGGGTTGGTGACCGCAGAGCCAATCCTTTCGCAGCAATGACGCTGCTGCCCGTCATCGCTCCGGAGAATTTAGGTTGGCTTGTTGGATGGTTATACCGCCATCAGTCGGTCGCCAGCGCCTCGTCTGTCAGTGGCAGGGTGTACCGCGTGCAGGTGAGGTTGACATTTGGGGAGTCCGGTTGTTATGTGCTCCCCCTTACACCCCTTACATTAAATAAATCAGTGGCTGCAACTAAAAGTCTCATGCCCGGCTTCTGAGGTGCTGTTAGATATCTCTTCATTAATTATTAATTCGATAAACAGACAACCTTTTTATTTCTTTATTAAGTCCTTTGTTTAAAAATGCTTTTAAAGGCATTGGCTTATGTAATTGCAGTTATGTCAGTAAAATCGTTTTTGAACAAAGTTTAATGACAGCTAAACATCAGCTAAAGTTATGGACTAAATAAACAACTGATACGGACCTCAGAAACCGCGTATTAGTCATCAATTCAAACATAATTATAAGTATCTTAATCATTGGTATGCATTAACAAAGTAAAAATATTTGAAACAAAACATATTATTTTAAAACATAAATTTTCTTCTCTCATTTCTTAGCCTTAGAGTAAATATTTTGGACGAATACATTTATTTTTAGCCAGTCTTTATTCTTAAGTAAATCTACATGTTGTTCTTTTAGTTTCTCACAATCATTTCTTGTAGGCGGTTGGTAATTTTTTATGTGAAATTTAAAGTATTTTGTAACTACGTCCTTTTGTTCCTATGTCCAAGGTACCAACGTCCTTTTTTTTCCTTTTCGTATTTTGTTTTCATTACCTAATTGAGACACGGGTTCATTAATAAATTGTTGAGATTTTGCATACCAGATGGTCCAGCCTGAGATAAGTCATTTAAATTACAATATGTTTGTACGTAATCAGAATTATCATCTAAAGTAGGTTCAGGTTCATAGTCTATAATTTCATTGTTGTCCACGGGCTCTTCAATTAGCTCCTCATTCAAATCTAAATCAATCTCTTCGAGAGATTTTCCTTTGTAAGCGTCTGCTTTTCCATCTTCCATAAGAATGAGAAGCTTTGATATCTTAGCAGTTTGGTATACGTCATCTGGCAACCTGTAAGATTTTTTATGTACTTCATTAGTATGGCCCATGAATGTAGCCAGCTGCTCCATATCATTTTCAGACATGCTAAAAATTTGTGATAAGGTGGCTAAATGTTTTCTTAGCCTTGTAGAGGATATTGCTTTAGGCTGTTTCGCCCCTGATAATTTGGCATGCTTTTCCAAAACTTTGTAGCCATAAATTGTATTGTTATAACCGGGATTACCAAACAAAAATTGATTTGGTGTCGAAGCAAAAAAAAATATGCCTAATCGATAATAATAATTTAATATCATCTTGAACTTCTGTATTAAACAGAACTGGTACTCCGCGGCCGCGTTTACCTCTAATGACAACACGTTTAAATTTCTTTACCAGAATCCTTTCTGAGGCAGTAAGCGCACGATCAAACTCTTCATACTTATTATTATCATTATTGTCGCTTTCTAAATAATCGTGCACTGTAATTCTTTGAAGTTCTCCAGGCCTGCGCCTATTTAATAATAAAACCCTACAATACACAGTCTCTAAAAGTTGTGTATATGTTTCAGTAGTTTGTAAGCCTTCTTTAATTTTTATAGCAGCATCCAAGGATTTTTTATTTAGGTATTCTTTAAGAATTTTTAAATCATTTGCTAAAGGCACAATAGTTATCTTATTCCACTTTTTCTTGTTTAAATCTGTTGCAGCCTATGTAGACACATCGTAATTCCAATTTGATTCAATAAGTTGAATCAAAGTTTTTAAGTCGGCTTCTATTTTGCCAGTATCTACTTCCGTGTAAGGCCCTTGCTTTTTTAATGCACACATTATTGCAATATTGCAGCATTGTTTCAAGGTGGTGGACAGATTCATTGCGAAAATAGGTGTCTCATACCTATCTTTTTCTATGTCATAATTTCCCAGTATTTTGGTTGCTTGGACAATGATATCATAATGAATTCATATATTATTATAATCACTAGCTATAAAAATAGACCAAATAAATAACCACTTTTAACGCACTTGCAAATAATTCACTTTGGTGACAAGCTTACATCACGGCCGGCACATGTCTGTTTGTTTACAAACTTCGGCACGCGAGCGCGCTGAAGCCCGCCGCCCCGCGCCCCGCGCCATGCGTGAACCCCAAATAGGCCCCTCAGACACCGTACCTAGTGCCCGTTTAAGGATATTTAAGAGACGCAAGATTGTTGTCACGAAAACATGATAAAAACTTTACAAATTAAGTACGATATTCAATGGACACGATAAGATCGATGAACTGAACTCAAAGTATACGTGGTAAATTATACGCTGAACTCTAGCGCCCTCCAAATTTCAGTCGGACGATGGCGGAACTATATTATACGCTAAAAGGCATTGTAGTGATGGAATTACGTCCATGCTAATTTTTCACCCTTGCATTCTAATTATCATAAGGGACCCTTGGGCTAAAAATGAGGGTCGGTCAATCTTGCGTCCGTATTCCGGACGCACAAAGTCAGTGGGACGCAGCATCATCGGTAAATAACGCCATGTAGGACGCAACATGTCCTTCAAGATGTATATATATATATATATATATATATATAACAAGAATTGCTCGTTTAAAGGTATAAGATATATATATACAAGAATTGCTCGTTTAAAGATATAAGATTAACACATAGTTTAATGCATACCTGCAGTTGCCTAATCTCCGTCAAAATTAAGATAAAAATTACCAACGTGCAATCAAAGATTGTAGTGCAATTTGTGCAATATATTAGAGAATACAATAGTTTATAAGGCAAACCGAGGACCAATTATTTGTAATAAGACTACCAATTATCATAACCATCTTTTCAGTCGTAAAACATCCTCTGCTGGACATAACTCTCCCCCAAGCGCCGCCACCTCGACCTGTGTGGCTTTTGTGCTGGTTGCATCTAGTAAATTCCTACAGCCTTCACCAGGTCAATGGTCAACATTGTGGGAGGCCTTCTAGAGTTACGTCTTCCAATACGCGGTCGCCACTCCAGAACCTTTCGACACCTTCGGCCATCTGTTCTGCGAGCAATGTGTCCTGCCCACTGCCATTTAAGTTTGGCAATTCTTCGAGCTATGTCGGTTACTTTAGTTCTCCTACGGACCACGTTTTTTTTTTTCTGGATGGGAAATCATCAAATGACTTCTCCCGCTCTGGGCGGAGTGGGAGGGCGTGTCAGACTTTTACTGACTAAAACCCACCCGTGTTCCTTCAGTTGCCCAAGTGCCGGGGCCACGGTATCTCGATTGAACAATCTCGCGACCCCGGCAGGACCACCTCATTTCTGATTCGAGCACGTAGGGACACTCTAAGCACAGCCCTTTCGTATAACCTTTGCTATCTTAAGTCAATTTTATTTTTAATTAAACTTTTTGAAATCCAAAGTTAATAAAATTTACAATCAAGATTACAAGTCCGTTTACACTTTTATTACCTCTGACTTTGCGTAACTGTCAAAATCAAAGTAAACTTTGTGCATGTCACAATAAGGTTGTTTTTGGGTTGTAGCTCCCACTACTATCGGTGGTAAAATAACTGTGAACGGATTATAAAGTGTCGCACGAGGAAATAACAAGGATAACTAGTCTTTGACATTGTCCTTTTAAATATTATGTCACATATAAAAACCTGTTTTAATGTTACTATGTAAGATGTTTCTATCGAAATGATCTTGTTTAAAAAAAAATCAGCATTATTTATCAACTAAAGCCTGCTTAATAAATGTTTACATATTTAACACTATTGTTTCCACTGCTGGGAGTCAGCTCTCTCTGTGAGAGGGAGGGGGCCATAATCCACCACGCGAGTCCATGTAACTTATCTTCTATGTGATTCTATGATATGCCGATTTCATTACGATTATTTCTTTCACCGTTTTGAGAGCAAACCAACATTCACAAAGTAAATCGCCCATCGGGGTTCAAACCTATAACTCGTTAGTCGCGGTGGTTACCACTCGGCCACCTCTGCTCCTAAAATAGATATCTAGTTTTATAAATTCTTCCTAAAATATTCATTAAAAGGAATAGTATGATTAATAACTATAACTTATTATTCTTAAGGCAAATGCGACAGTCAGATACTTTACATGATATGAACAAAATTCAGTATTCGGCATAAGATAAATAATAATTAAATTATAATACATCATCATCATCATTTCAGCCAAATTACGTCCACTGGTGGACATAGGCCTCCCCCAAATCGCCACGCTTGGCAGGCGGATTGGCGATCACAGTAAGGTGGTAAAATGCATAAAGAACGCTGCTGCCCATTTTCTAGTAAGTCTCTAAGTCGCCTCTTACGGCACCCACGGGAAGAAATAACAGATACAACATGAAACATTAGCCGTCGCAATTTTTAAAAATGAATTTCAGGTGCTTAATTGAAGGAATCGCCTTAATAAATTTATTAAGGTACATTTATGAAACAAAATTTCAATTTCGCGTAATTGAAGGAATCAATTCTCCTCCTTTTCATGTTTTTATTTTAATAGTTCGCCATATATTATGACCGCGTAGATATTGCACTTTTCTATGCAACTGTTGATTTGTTTTCTATTTTAACCTCTAAGTCCCTGAGAAACCACATTTGGTATGCAAACAATAGTTTTTAGGGTTCCGTTGCCAAATGGCAAGAAACGGAACCCTTACAGATTCGTCATGTCTGTCTGTCTGTCCGTGTATGTCACAGCCACTTTTCTCCGAAACTATAAGAGCTATGTTGTTGAAACTTGGTAAGTAGATGTATTCTGTAAACCGCATTAAGATTTTTGCACTAAAATATAAAAAAAAAAAAAAAATTTTTTTTTTTTTTTTTTTTTTTTTTTTTTTTTTTTTTTTTTTTTTTTTTGAGTTTCAGTTCTAAGCATCTATGCTTAGAACTGAAACTCAAAAAATTTTTTTCGTCGAACCCATACGTGTCCTATCTATGAATAGGTCTTAAAAAACGGTATTGAGGTTTCTAAAATCATTTTTTTCTAAACTGAATAGTTTGCGCGAGAGACACTTCCAAAGTGGAAAAATGTGTCCCCCCGCCACGTAACTTCTAAAATAAGAGAATGATAAAACTAAAAAAAATATATGATGTACATAACCATATAAACTTCCACTGAAAATTGGTTTGAACGAGATCCAGTAAGTAGTTTTTTTTAATACGTCATAAATCGTAAACCGCAATTTACCTTTAATTCAATCAACTCAAATATAAAAATTAAAAAAAAAAACATTTAATGTCATAAACATAAACCTTATGCATAAACCGAGGATACCTACAGGTTTATACGGAACCCTCGGTGCGCGAGTCCGACTCGCACTTGGCCGGTTTTTTTTTAATCATGTCAGTAATTACGGTACTTGACCGGTTAAGCCAACGAGATTATTTAGGCTAGGGGGTCTAGAATCATATGCTGAATTTCTGGAGTCCTGGACCTTTGGAAGCCGAATCTAGTCGTTTTAAATTTAATTAGGTACCAACCAAAGATATGGGGTTTCCGTGTTGTGCCGGACATAAAGAATATCATCATTCCATTTCTTCCCACAGGTGTCGTAAGAGGCGACTAAGGGACTTACTAGAGAATAGGTACCAGCGTTTTCTTTGCATTTTACCACCATACTGCGATCGCATCTCGCTGCCGCCCGCCAAAGCGTCGCGACTATGGTAAACCCCTCCAAATTTGGTAGGCTTGTGTCCAGCAGTGGACGTCTTTCGGCTGAAATGATGATGACCAACCAAAGATTATCCCTATACAGAGTCTATAATTACAAGCGTGTTGTCCCACTGCTGGACAAAGGCATTTCCTCTATACATATATGCGTTCATATATAATAAATGACACATAAATATTTAATTGGCTACTTAAAGCCAATTTATATATTTAGTGTCATTTATAGCTCGTTGATTTTATTGGTTTATTTGCCGGTTCTAAATCACTTTCTGCATTATTATAAAACAAGTCCCCCGCCGCGTTTCGATTTACCTATAAAAATCTTAACTTACCTACAAAACGGATCCCGCTCACCTGATTATGCTCATGACTACCATCTTCAATGGTGCCCTGAGTAATAATATTTTCCCCCAAGCGTGGAACGAAGCCACCGTCATTGGCCTCCCCAAGCCCGGTAAGCCCAAAACCGTGCCCACGAGCTATCGCCCCATTAGTTTGCTCAAATTCCTCGGCAAAATCTATGAGAAACTTATTCATAAGCGACTCAGGGATTATGCCGAGACAAAGGGCCTTATCCCCGACGAGAAGTTTGGTTTTCGAACCCAACACTCGTGTGTCCATCAAGTACACCGTATCGTTGAGTATATCAACGCTGGTTTTCAGCGTGGTATGTTCACGGGTGCTGTATTCTTCGACATAGCGAAAGCTTTCGACAAAGTCTGGCACAACGGCTTATTATATAAACTGTACCAACTCGGAGTGCCAGACCGCCTCGTGCTCATCTTACGAGACTTTCTTGCGAACCGCACCTTTCGCTACCGCATCGAAGGGACACTATCCTCCCCTCACCCAATCCGTGCAGGAGTCCCTCAAGGCTCTGTATTAGCTCTCCGCATTTTCACGCTGTTCACTAGCGATATCCCCAGAAGTAGAAAGGCACAGTTAGCTCTGTTTGCAGCCGACACTGCTATCTACTTCTCAGGATACAGTGAAAAAGCGCTGGTTCCTCCAAACCGCAGTCGACGAGCTCGGCGAATGGTTCAGGAAGTGGCGAATCGAAGTCCATCCCGATAAAAGTCAGGCGGTCTTTCACTCCCGACCTCGACGAAATAACTCCTCCCTCCGACCCATCTCTATGTTCGGCAAGCAGATCCCTTGGGAGAAGCGAGCCAAATATCTAAGCGTGATCCTCGATCAACACCTCACCTTTTCTAAGCGCCTAAAGCAGGTCCGCTCGCGGGCCGCTTTCGCTCTCGGTAGGCTCCATTGCGTCCTAAACAAGCGGAGTAAAATGTCGCTTCAGTGTAAGAGGCGCATTTACACCGCTTGTATCAGGCCCATCATGACGTATGCAAGCGAGGTTGCAGACCCTTCAGAACCGTTTTCTCCGTCAAGCCACAGGCGCGCCTTGGTTTGTTCGGAATATTAACCTCCACTTAGATCTCAAGCTCCCGACTCTCCATCAGTTCATGAAATGCGTTTCGAAGCGTTTCTTCGATAGGGCCGCATCCCACCGCAACCCTCTGGTTGTCGCGGCAGCTAGTTATACCCCGTCCCGTATTAGCAAAGTCCGCCGTCCACGGCACGTTCTCTCCGATCCTGATGATCCCACTACTCTCCTCCAGGAGAGTCGAAAAGAAATCAGTACAGTTCGAAAGACACACAGACACAAACCGTACCGACCTAGCTTTAAATTAGTCCCTAAATAATTTTAACCCGAATCTAGCCAGTCCCTTGCTGCCCCCCCACCAGTGATTGCCTAAGCCGAGGTTCGTACCCCCCTCGGGGTAACCCTTAGTGCTTTCGCTTTAGTTTTTAAGTATAATAAGCCCCGGCTGGAGGCCTAAAAAATGACTTTTTTGAACTCGCCGGGCCACCATCCGTTTATGTTGTTAAGTAGTAAGAACTTTTACAGGTTAACTACGAGATGTCCTACAAAAAAAAAACGGATTTTCATACGATTTTTACAGAGGGACGGAGTGATTTATGAATAAGGTTTATCACCACATACTGTGGTTGAATTTTTCGACGATATTTAAGTTATAACTTCGCTTTCTAATTATTTTAAATATATTGAAATAAAATTCAGTACACTACCTACATATTTATTAAGTTTATTAGTTTGTCCGAACGCGATAAACTTAAAAACTACCAAATGGATGGAGGAAGATCTAAGTGTATAATTAATTACGATTTTGTATAAATTGGCTGAAATAAGACGATGATTGTTGATGACGATAAATCAAGCCGAGTGGGAGTAGGTATTCCTGGCGTGTATCGCGTAAACCAATAAATTTGTTTATCTGAATAAACACATAGGGTATCCTGATAATGTTTTCCCATAGGACGTTTTCCGACATCCACGAGGCAAAGCTGCTGGCGGAAGCTGCTCATTAGTCTCCAGCCTTTATCCCAATTTTTTTGGGGTCAGTGCAATATGTCTTACCACACTTCTCTATTAGTCGTCATTTCGGTAGTCACCCCCTTTCTAATCTATACTAATATTATAAAGCTGAAGAGTTTGTTTGTTTGTTTGATTGAACGCGCTAATCTCAGGAACTACTAGTCCGAATTGAATTTTTTTTTTTTATTGGGAGCCTATTTATCGAGAAAGGCTATAGGCTATATAACATTACGCTATAACCAAGAGGAGCGGAGCAGTAATGAAAAATAATGCAAAAACTGGGAAAATCGCACGGGTAGGCGATTCGACGCGACGGGAAGGGTCGGGGCAGCAAGAAATTTAACGCGGACGAAGTCGCGGGCAGAAGCTAGTCATATCATAATTCACACAGTCCATCCATAATTCTCCTGCCCTTATTTCAATTTATTTAGGGTCGGCGCAACAAGTCCTTTTCTTTCATACTTTTCTGTGAGTCGTCATCTCGATAATCACCCCTTCTTAACCATAAAATCAGTCACATTGTCCATCGTTTCTTTGGTCTCTTCCTACTCTTATAGGCATCGACATTCACACTCAAAACTTTCCTCACATCTTCGTTACTCTTCTGTTTTACATGCCCATACCATGACAAACTATTTACACACTAGCTGGTAAAAGTTAGTAAGAAAATAAAATAAACAATTCAAATTTGAAACATCACACTCCATGACCACTGACATTTAGAGGAAGAGATAGAAGATTCCTTTTTGATTTCATAACTGAATAAAACACGCCACGTATAGGCATGGCATAAGAGATACTTCAACTTTAGTAATGCAAAAAGAAAAAAATACTCACCAATACAATATCTTCTGTGACATCTTTAGCATCCTGTGGCAGCGCAAATCTGAACAGAGACTTAACAATCTCCAGGTCAACACGAAGGATCATCCATATTACTTCGAAGAATACTCTTAGCGCGGAAATGATCTGTGGTTCCTCTGCCCTGGAAGTTTTCATTTTTCTTTTAATGCACTTTACTTCAAGAATATAGTTCACACAATTTAGTTCAGAAAAGTTTTTATTTTGTTATAAATAAATTTTAAATTGGCACACGGCCAGCGCTAACGAGATCTTAAAAAGAATACTGATTTTGTATAATTCGGTTTTGGAATATGATTTAGGGTATGTTCATACTTGTGGCCTATTTATTCGCTTTGATTTATTCAATGCAAATTCAAATATTATGCTCACACTTATAGATGATGTGAATGATACTTATTGTTTGACTCTTCTTTTCTATTTTTATTACATTAAAACTTGGTTCTACTTGCTTCAGATGATTTTTATAAATTCAACCAATTTGAATGAATCATACTGAACAGATACCATTTTAAAATGTATTTTAGATAATTGCATTGTGGTATTTCTGATAGTTATCAACCTGCAGTGGACTGTGATTTGGTAATTATTATGACCAAAAAACAGTCCAAAACGAAACTAAAATTGTAGAACTTATCTTCTCACTTCGACCATACGAATCTAATACAATCTACGATAAAATTACTGATAAAACTAATTAGTCAATGATTTGTATTATCTAACAAGGCGGTAATTAGACGTAATGTTTTATAATCCTTACAAGTATTTTATAAGAACATAACAAATGGCTGTAGAAACTATAATCTTTTAATATCTATGGTATAATCATCACACGCGTGTCAAACATGACACAGTTTATCTGCATTGCCCGCAAAATAAACCAAACAAGTGACACAAAAACTATAAAGAGTTAACAAAAATTTTGAATTAAGGGTTCCACTTTCATTTTTATCAAATTATTTAGGTATTTAAAGTGGTCATTTATGTCAGACCCGGCTGTCAATCGTGGATCTTTGGCAGTGGTTACTGTTCGGCAGAAGCCTGAAGGTCTAACAATCAGTTTACCAAGAGGTCAGATAGGCAATTGCTTCTTGTAAAATACTGGTATTCAGCTACATTCGGTTAGACTTGAAGCTGTACCCATAACATAGTTGGGAAACAGCTAGGCAGATGACGATGAAGTTGTTATTTAAGGACATACATTTAATTTTGAACAAACATGTAGAAAAAGTAAAATAAACAAATATACAAGCACTACTTTGATATGAACAAGCCTTTATTTGAGTACTTGTATTTTGACTGGTAGTGTGACCTCGCAAAACCTTGATAAGTACAATAATTTTAAATAAAATCAGCTGTACTTATCCAACTAGTTCAACAGGTAACTTGAGTAAACGAATTAATTCTAATAAAACCATAAAATATTTATTTCTAGCCTTTTTAGCCGCGTATACCTTCCTCTTGAATCTATTGATGAAAACCGCATTAAAATCTGTTGAGTAGTTTAAATGCTCTAAGCGTACAAACGCGGGAACCAACTTTAGTTTTATTCTATGTAAAGGTTCACATAACGTGTCTGTGAAAAAGAGTCGAAATGCCATAGGTACTTTTAATTAACAGAGTTTAAAAAAAGAGAAGGTTCTGAATTCGGTTGTTTTCTATTTTTCTTATTATTATTTATGTTTGTAACCTCGGGTCTCCTTCATTTATAACCTACTAGCTTTTGCCAGCGGCTTCGCCCGCGTGGAGGTCAGAAATTATCCCGCGGGAACATACTACCAGGATAAAAAGTAGCCTATGTCCTTTCTCAGGCTCTAAACTATGTGTGTACCAAATTTCATTTAAATCGGTTCAGTAGTTTTAGCAGGAAAGCGAGACAGACAGACAGACAGACAGATAGAGTTACTTTCGCATTTATAATATTAGTGTGGATTTAAAAACCCTTCCTTTTTGAGAGGGTACACGTATAGAGTGGTCCCATATTGGTCGAATTCTAATTAGTAATTTTTGTGTTTGCTTCAATATTACGTATGTTACCAATTTATTGTATGTTGATGATGTTAAAATAATTTCCACTCGCTGTTATTTACTAAGCACGAGAAGGTGAGGATACGAATTTGCCTGGGGTAAGTACAACAACTAAAAAGCGAAAAATCTAAAGGTTATTTAAAAAAATTAAATGACGGACTTCAAAAAAAATAAATACTACTAATCGAAAAATAAATTTAATTTCGGAAGTCGGAATCGGTCGGCTATGTTTTTAGTTTTTGTTTGCCACCGACTTCCGAATTTTTTTACTTTGTAGTGTTTTTTTTTTAAACTTGATCGACTTATTGTTAACAACTTTTCATTTTTCTCTTTTTCTCTGTGGTACCCCACAAGAATAAAAAGTAGAAAAAATAATAAAAAGCGTGGCGTGTTTTTTAAGGTATTTTTTTAAATGATATCAAGCACCCAACGTTTTTTCCATTATTTGCAACTTTTTAGTTTGGTTCCCTATGAAAGTTTGGTTTTCTATTAAATCTTTTGTCCGGCTGGCATAAGCAAGTTTTTCGTTTTCTTTTTTTGCTTTCTTGGTGATCTTGGCTCAATTTTATGAAATTATTGTATTGTCATCGATCCTTGAAAAGTGTGCAAAGTTTCCAATTAATCCGACGTATTAAAGGGGGTGAAAATCACGTTCAAATATTCCGTTACATAGATAAGTACCAAGCTAACAAAAACGTATTAGCAATAAAATGTAAACAAAGTATAATACCTAAATAAAAGCCTCCAGCCACAAATGCTGTTTTCGTTTACATATGTTGCATTATGTTCATAACTTAAGTAACAAATGTTAATCTAGTAGGCCTTATGAATATGGATAATGCTTTATGAATATGAAGACTAGATCTTAATACGTAGGTAAAGCTATCTCAAATTATGTAATATTACCGAGTTAAGGCTTCTTCGGACAGGCTAAACGCGACTGAGCTACTCGACTCTTGTAGAACGATTTCTATGAAATTTTCTTAGACATTGTTCTAGGAGAGTCTCGTCGCACTGTCGCCTCACGCCGGTCGTGGATACCTTTATTATTGAACCCTTATGTTCCACGGTTTAAATTAATCGTTATTTATAAATTAAGGTTGCCATAATCGTCACGCTCGGCAGACGGATTGGCGATCGCAGTCTGTTGGTAAAATGTATAGAGAACGCTGCTGTCCATTCTCTTGTAAGTCTCTTCGTCGCCTTTTATGACACAATTAATGATGATGAATATTGTTAATTAGTTAAACTAACCTTTTGGGTCCTATAACTACTAATGAACCTATAAAATGCTCTCTCCATTGTGAGATCGTAATAGATTTTCTATGGAAAATCTGTCTAAAACGCATAAGGACAAGTCTGTTTGTGAAATGTATTGACTGGCTGCGGATTTTGACAAAGTTGGTCAAACAACACACAGTGAACTTCATTTGGAGCACTTGATACAGAAGATCAGTCTAGTTATCTGGAGACATAAATAAGTTTTACTGTAGATACAGGTGAAAGTGAAGTTATACAAGACAAAACCTTTTTATGAAAGAAAATACTAGTCGACTACCAAAGAAAAACACTACTAAGTGAAAACTTACTTTCGAATTATTTTTATTTTTTACATTGTGTCTATGTTTTGTTGCAAGTAGATTAGTTTTTACTATAAAAAGGTCTTGTTCTTTACTGTTTAGTTACGGTATCTACCCCACACGAATTCGTATACCACTACTTGCTGTTGCTATGTAAACAACAGTGACGGGAAGTATTAGAACATCATCAAAATACACAAATACGTGTAGAAGCTGATTCAAAAATACACAACCCAAGCTTATAATACAATTTATATGGGACCAGCGCTCAAGCATACGTGTGGTACTGAGAAAAACCGGATAGAAAAATCCAATCACACTTTGCCCGACCTGGAAACGAACCTAGGCCCTCATGCGCAGTGGTAGCGCTGGTGACTACTAGACCAATTAGTGCAGTTTTTGTTTATAATCAGCATATAATGTTCCCAATGCGGACTGGGAATGGGCCATAATCCACCACGCGAGCTAAAGTTGGTAGATGTCACATGTCTTCGAATATTTGGTTCTAAGACATGCCGGTTTCCTCATGATGTTTTCCTTCACCGTTTTGAGAGCAGTGATGAAATAACTTACACAAAGAAGGTTCGAACTTGCGACCTACCTCTAGCCGTTTCGACTAAACCACCACTGCTCTCAGTCTTTATTATGCATTCATTATATTAATGAACATAAGAATGAGAGTCTCTCAACGTTATCACCACCAGAGTACATTGATATAGGTATAATGAACGATAAAAATAAGTAGTCTACAAAATATCTTATCACACAACGAATAAGAATTTATAAACTTACATGTTGTCGCTCCGTGGTCCCTGTTGCTACTAAATAAAATGTGATTAAACTCTTTAACAGCGTTGTTGATAACGGCTGATAAGGTCCAGTGGTATGCTAGATTAGCTTGTCGACTTATTACACACGTGCGACTGAACGGTGAGAAATGTCTGCGATATTTCGAACAATCTTTTTTTAAACTTCGTAGGTGGTTTATTTTTAAGTTTACAGGGGTAACAACTTTCAGGCACCTGATTACGAAATCAAATAAAGTTATTTGATTTCGTAATCAGGTGCCTGAAAGTTGTTACCCCTGCCTGTCAGTTCTGAAACGTATTATATGCATATAGTTAAAACATAGGTCTCACAAATTGAGCACTTAAAGTAGGTACGAACTTGTGTCTAAAAATCAAAATTTATTTGTCCAAATTAGGTTGCGAGTAGGCAGTTTTTGAACATCAAAATAAGACAAGTTTATACCCCCTAAACGATTTAAGACGGATGAGCTAACTTGGCCCGCAAAAAATCATTTTTTTTTACTAACGTCTTTTGCTATTTTTAGGTCAGTGTCGAGTTTAATGGTTCATTAAAATCTAATATATAAAATTCTCGTGTCACAGTTTTCGTTGCCATACTCCTCCGAAACGGCTTGACCGATTTTGATGAATTTTTTTGTGCTTATCCGATATCTATGAGAATCGGCCAACATTTATTTTTCATCCCCCTAAATGTTAGGGGTAGTCCACCCCTAAATTTTTATTTTTATTTTTTAGACAAAATTTTTAATTTCTATTTTTTTATGATACAACATACAAAAATACATACATCTATAAATTTTCACTTTTTTCACCCGGAAAAACAACGTTTGCTGGGTCAGCTAGTTATGACTATAATAATCTGCTACTGTTTCATTAACAGTCATTCAATCTGTTCAAAATCATTAGAATTTAATTCTGATGTTCCGACCGCGAATCATATTTTGTTTTATAAACAGCCTGACACGGACCTGCAAATTGCAAAAAAACTGAATTATATTTGAATTTCGTGGGCTACCTTAGCGAAACAGTACTAAGCTCTCTCTTATTATAATATTTTGGCAGTATGCTTAGATGTAGGATGGAATATATTCCAGAAGTTATGGGTTACTACTTTTATTATTTACTTAGTACCTACTTGCTAAAATGCATTGTTTAAACTTTAAAATCAAAACTTTATGGAATGGACCGTACGTAGTACTGTTTACATGTACAAAAAAAAAATAAAGCTTTAGAAACTATAAAACGTACTAAAGTTATTTATAATTAGGTGTAGATCCATGAACAATAAATTATAAAACTCATACAAATAAAGATATGTATAATCCATACATAAGATATAATCATATCCCGGTGTTTTTCACGGATCGACAAAACATCGAGGTTTCCTTAAAAATGTAAGTTTCATAATGATGTATTACACTTTAACCTGTTGAATGCCGTAATTACAGACACAATTAAAAACAATTGTGTCTATACCTAATGTGGTATCTCAGGGACTTACAGGTTAAAAAATCCGGAATAAATATTTTTAATGATGATATGATAAAAATCGCATCAAATTCGGTTGCGTAGATTAGAAGAATGGCGCGGTCACACCGACAGACACCAAAAGCGGGATATAATAGATGAAGTAACTCTGTCTTTTCCTTTTTCCTGTGTACCATTCACACCTAAACCACTGAATTACGACCTATTCATAATCTGAATCATTTTAAAGGATTGTTGCTAGCCCATTGCTTCATAAGTTCAAAAATTCTTCTTAGAAACAACGTAAATAACGCAATGAATATTGATGAGCTGTCAAAATGGAAGCCATTTCTACTGTTAGAATGTTACGCAATCAACCCAGTGGTAGTTATGGATAGATCGGCACCCTGGAAGCCTATAACATACGCCATAGCCTGGAACATACGCTACTTTAAATACAAAATACGCAGGCGAAGTCGCGGGCAAAGAGCTAGTTTGCTATATGTTTTCTACAAAATTTTAATTAGGTATATTAGATTTGTAATAATAACAATACATCCTCTTTTAATTAAGGCGTACGTAACATTCATTCCAATTTACATTAATTAATTCAAAATACGCTACAATTTCTATTTTGTTAAATTTTTATGCCCGGTGTAAAACACAAATGTTTTATGCAATAAAGATTTGAATTTGAATTTGGAAGTGTGTCAAGAGGGTGGTCATGTACTACACAGTCCGTTCACACTTATTTTACCTCAGATTTTACGTCACTGTCAAAACAAAGTGATCTTTGTTTTCGTCATCATAATGTTGCTTTTGGGTTGCGGTCACTAGCAAGTCTGTCAATATCATAGTGATCTTTACACGCGTGTCATTAAGGTTCAATATAACAGTGATCTTTATTGTCGCCACAATAAGGTTGCTATTGGGTCGCAGCTGTCACTCCTGTCACATGTAAAATAACTATGAACGGATTGAAAGTCAAGAGCGTGATACTTTGGTTAGCCTTCTTATTACATAACAGTTCCTCTAGTGCACGCCACTTAACTACCGGTTAGTCTTCTAATATTATTTCAACACTGCATAGTTCTTATGAAAGTTATACAAAAAATACATAGGTACCTATGCTCATATACAGCAAAAGTTAGAATTACCGAGATGAAGTAAAAGTAAAGATGATTGTTTTTTTTTTAATTCAGCTATTACTGGAAGTTGACTTAAGGGGGAAGCACCCATCCCTGGACAAGCGTTTTCCCTTTAGGGGCCGTTCATTAATCACGTGATGTTTTTTTTGGCATTTTTGAACCCCTCCTACCCCTTGGTGATACATGGTGAGGTTTAAGACTACCCCCTGTCTTTTTAGAACACAGGTATAAGTATCAATCATCTAATTTTATTATAAAAAATAAATACACGTGATATATTACTACACCCCGTCTCCCCCTTGTGATATTTTATGAACCCCTCCCCCCATTTCGAGCGTCATTTCACGTGATTAATGGACGGCCCCTTAATACACACTTTTTTTTGGGTGGGAAATCATTAAATGACGTCTCCCGTTCGTGGCGGAGCGGGAGTGCGTGTCAGACTTTTATTGATTAAAACCCACCCGTGTTCCTTCAGTTGCCTGTGCTATAGGAAGTTTCCGGACATATGAAGCAATATATTGACCATTATGGGGGTAGGCGCTTTTAGTAAGTTTTCGGTCTGTCTTTTTTCGTTCCTTTTTCCTGCCTTCTTGTATTTGGTCTTATCATCATCCTTTTTATAGTGTTTATCTTTTTGCCCTTTCCTTTGTTTTAGTATTTTCATTTGTCTGTCTTTTTAACATTTTCTGATCTAACCATTTCTGTTTTTTTTTTCTTAGCTTCAGACTCCTCAAGATCCTTCTTATATGGCGAACTTGTTATAACTGTCGACGTTACCGGTTTACGACCTCTATAGAAAGGGCGTTTCTTTTTCTTGCATAATAATATTATATTTGTAAGTAAGTTAATACAAAGCATTAAACAAATAGAACTGAATGTATTTTGGAATATTCCAAATTAACATCACATTGGGTATTCCAAATTAGCAACAAGAAGTAGTTGGACATTACCTCAATTTATGTACCTATTTATAAATATACAAATAATTGAAATCAATGCTAATATGCAAAATTAAGTATCTATTTTACACTACACATAAAGCCTAATAGCACAACCATAAGGAAAGAAAAGTGGCGAACTCCCAAAGAAATTTTTGTTGACATTTTTTTTGCGTCTGCCTATGAAAAATATGTAAAAGTGTAGAGATTGAATTGCTGAACAGTTTTGTCTTTTGTAATACTTTTATAGGAAGTCAGGAATTAATGATATTTCAGGTTGAAGTTTTAGAGGTTATGTCTCGTCAACAACAGATTTATCGAAAAAGATATATATAAATACCTACTTATCGCATAATATCATTAATAGAAATGGATTTTAAATACAAAATAAACTACGGACTACGTATTCAGAATATTAAGTCCAATTGACGTGCGTAGGTCTGCCACATGGTCCACGTAAGTAAGTAAGCAGGTACTTACCTACTTAATTATATGTTCAGAAGAATATTTATTTAATAATCTTAGTCAACTATCTTTAGGGCAGTTAGTTATAGATATGTTATAGTATGATTCATTACATGGTAAGGGTAGGTCATTGGTAGGTATAGAAAAAACAGCTTTTTTTCAAATATTTATTCCTCATCTTCTCTAACCACAATTGCAGTTGACACACATGATGCGTGTAGGCCTTACACGGCTACTCATCGTGATAAACAAATCAATGCACACACAACAAAATCCAAGGTATCAGGCAGAATCGGAATCCATAGTCACAGAAAAATGTCGTATAGGCAATCAATCCGAATCCTTAGGCAAGCACTAGTCACACAGGGAATCGTAAATATCAGAGTCCATAAGCAGAAGCAGTCGATGAAGTAGAAAATCACGGAGAATTGATAGAAAACAAAATACCGAGACGCACGCGAAAACAACAACAAGTTATCAGTGACGGCCGATTGACAATTGAAATATCATGTTTTTTTTTGCGATGTTGCCATACTCGCTTTGCACTGCGATGTCAATTATACGTATTAAAAAAATATGACCGCTATAATCTTTAGCACAAGCAATCATTCTTATTTTAACATTTGTATTCTGATGCAGAAATATATTTCGTATATTAATGCAATACGTAAAGCCACAGTGTATGTAACTTGACTAAGATTTATATTAAATGGCAACATTAAAAGTATCGCTTAGCCAAAAGTCATGAAGTCAAGCAAGAAAGAAAAAAACTTAGCCATGCTTATTTATTAGCATCAATAATCTAGTCAAATAAGCTCTCTATTATGAAGATTTTTTTTTTCAGACTTTGATAGTACTTATGTTTGATTAGATAAAACTTAGTAAATTATTTCGTCGGCATCTAGTAGGGTGACATACGTAGACGCTCAATAATTTCATCAACAATTCTCTCGCCGGTATCCTTTAGCGATTGGAATGGGTTAAACATGTACCTCTAAAACTTTCTCACGCGCTGTTCCACGTTTTAATCTTAGTAAAATGACAGACTATCCGTGTAATCATATCGATAGATGGTGGTACTTGTGAACATTTTATGATCCGTAATACGTGATGGCGCTTTTCATTTTTGTGAAACACTGCTATCCCAAATTACCAACAGTATTCCAAAATACCCTCCTTTCCTCTATGATTTACAAACAAGTACGTGGGGTAGGGGTGAAAGGTTTTTTATTAGTAGATATGTAAAGATCGTATTAGGTGGCCACCTGAAGGTTAATTCTCGTAATTAATAACGTTCAAAATCTAGTCGCAGTCTCATTTCGGCGACAATCAAATGTCAAAAACTTGTCAAAAAGGAATTTTTGACGGATTGAGATTGAGATCAGGGGGCAATTCTCGCTATTTTAATGTTCATAGTCTGATCATAGTCTCAATCTGCCAAAACCTCTAAGGTTGAACTTTTAATCCTATTCAGTAACTTGACAGTTCAACGAAAAATAATGATACCATCTTAATACAAATACTGTTGAGGTAGTGAACGATTTCGCGTAAAGAATGAATAATAAAATGGTTTAAATTAAATAAAACTGTAAAAAATCCTTTTTAAGGTGTGGAATATAATAATAATTGATAATTATTAATAACAGTTATTTCCTTTTTTATTTTGTTCTGATAGAAACAAAAGTAAATATAAAAATCATGTCATTTTACTTTTTTTAACTATAGTCACTTTATTTCCTCTGGCAGCCATAGACTATATATATATCGATATTGTATACATCGTGTTTTATGACAAATTATTAAATTTAAAATACAAAGTTTGCATGTAAGTACATTAATTCAAGTTCATTCAATTTCATTCATTCTTGCACCACCTCACTATCTTTTTTTTTTGTCAAAACCTGGTATCACTCCAACTAGGGTTGCCAGGTCATAAAACCGAATAGCCGGACAGACCTGCCAGTTTAGCCGGACATTTGGGTAAAAAGGCCGGACATCTTTAATTGTTTAGTCTTAAAACAAAACTAAACATAAGACTCATGAACTAAATACACTTTAAAATCTTTGTAACATAAACTAATTAATATTTTTGGTACGCAAACACCTGCCAACCAAAATTTTCCTTTAAAATTGAGTAGTACCTAATAACGCAGGTAGGACAGTGCTAGTTCGCTCACTTGCGCTGGCAATACAAGCTGGGGTGAAGACAAAAATGATAATATTTTAAAAAGCCTACCAAAAAGCCGGACAGGCCGGACACCATCTAATTTAGCCGGACATGCAATTAAAAAGCCTGACTGTGTCCGGCTTTATCCGGACGCCTGGCAACCCTAACTCCAACTATCATATTACTGAATAGGATTAAAAGTCCAACCTTAGTTTTTAGTTTAGTCGCTAGTGTGTGGCCACCCTAAGCGTATCAAACAGACTTGAAATGCGTAATTATTAACGTGGGATTGCTAAAATATTGGTACAAAGGCCAAAAAATATAAATAAACTAACGACCAGGGGGCCGATTCTACTAACAAAATTCTGCAAAAATCGCAATAGCACCGCGACTGGATCACGACTTTTAAGGGTTTTCTCATTCCACTAATGAACAACGATCCAACTGTGGCTACGTTTTAGTGGACGCCAACGATCGATCGAAACAATGTAAAAATCTATTCTGCTAACAAAGTCGTACATGAGCGTGACGTTTAGTTATATTCTGCTATTATTTTGACACTCGTTAGAATCGAATCAACGCTGAATTTCGGCAGTTCATCTGTCAAAATTAGCGGTTGAACATAAGTCAGTAAAATGCAAGTTTTATCGCATCGATCTAGGATTGCTTTCGTTTTTATTCCTAAAAATATAATGTTTTATACAGATTTCGTTGAACTTGCCCATGTGGGTGATGTTGGAAAGGTTAGACGAAGAAATTTTACGTCAAGAGTATGCAATAATGCTTTGCCCCTTACGGATCGTCAGTGCGTTACGACATACCAATTCTCCAGAGACCTCATGAGAGAGAGCTTTGATTGACGAGATCAGTGACCACACATGCCCTTCAATCTTCATTCTTACGGTATTGATACGGAAAAAGGTAACATAGTTACAGTGTGTTACTACGTGATATTCTCTATTGACTCAATCTTGGATGCACCGGCTTTATATGTACCTGGGTTCGTACCAAACACTGATAGACCAGCCGCAATGTAAATGCAGTGTCAAAACTTTTAATTTCTTGAGTTTTAGTAATAAACTAGCTACTATCCACGACTTCATCCGCGTCTAATTTTTGCTCCTCTGACCCTTCCCGTCGCACCACATTGCCTGTCAGTTTTCGTCCATTTTTCGTTGCTGCTCCGCTCCTTTCGATCGTAGCGTGATGTTAAATAGCCTTCCTCAATAAATAGGCTACCCAATACAAAAAGAATTGTTCAATTCGGATCAGTCGTTCCTGAGATTATCGCATTCAACCAAATAAACAACTCTACAGCTTTATAATATTAGTATAGTAGATAGGTATAATGGAATATCAGGTATTTGGTAATTAAAAAAAACACAAATTAACAGACTGCCCTTGTAACATATTACGCCTATGTATTTGCAAGACTAAGTTACGGCATAATAATGAGGGGAAACAGTACAGATGCACCAACACTGTTTACTGTTTAAAAGATATTTTTCCAAATCATAGTTAATATACAACAGATAAATATCTGCAAACCCCATTTTATAAAGCTAAATATTTTAACTCAGTCACTATACTCGAAATATGCAAATTTGCACATAAACACCAAGAATTTTACAATAAACGACAAGACATACAAACAAGACACACATTCTGATACAAAACATGACTAAACCTACCTACATCCCATCTAAAAAAACATTCAACAAGCCCTCTGCCTCTGGTAATGTCAATAAATGTATACAAGAATTTACCCGAATCAATTAGTAATGAAAATAAACTCCATCTATTCACTAAAAAATTAAAAAATCTATTAATTAGTAAATGTTATATCAGTATTAGCAAAAACATTTAAGTGATAAATTCCTGAAATGTAGTTAAAATACCCAAAGCATGCTTTTTATTTATTTTGATTTTAGAATAAGTTAGATTATAAGTCCTATTCTACATACTATATTTCTTTTGATGTGCCCACATAAGCATATACATTGTAGAATGCAATAAAGTATTGAGTATTGGAATGGTTCATGAAATCAAAAAACAAATAATGGAACAAAGCATTTTTATTACTATATCAATTTTAACGTCAGACCACTTGAGAAGTAGATACTTAGTATTTCATCTAAAATAGTAGGGTCGTTTCACCACTCATGTTGATAACGTGTGCCAGATAGAAATACATAATATATTAATATTGCATGCTCAACATTGTAAGTGCACAACAGCCAACAGTCAGCAGAATGTCTGCCTGTATCGACCACAAGCAACTCTTGAGTCAGAAGTTGATATTTGGGTGTACCTAAGTTAATGTTCCTGAAAAATATATATTGTATTTATGTTAGAAGGGGCTAACTAATATTATTATTTTTCTCATTGGTGTGCAAAAAAAAGCAAAATTATGTCTTTCCCCGCAGAGTCAACAGGTACAGTATGTGTTTGTTTTGCAGATTGCCATGGAATGTAAATATCCCTGTATCCAGATTTCCATATTGAATAAACAGTTTAAATTCTTTCTTGCATCATCAATACACACTTTCCTCAAACTGCATCTAGATGGTTTTACTGAAGAAAGGGAAACTTTCATAAGTTATTTCAAATCTGGAATAGTCTCGGGCAACATCTTCACACATTGAGTTGAAATCTTACTGAACAGTTAACAGCACATTATTTTGTACTAAATGCTGTACCATCTTCAAGATTCCATTTTCATTATAATCCTTCAAGTATACACATGAAAACTGAAATATCAATTTCGTACAATTAGAAAGAAACGGATTAACTACCCTCTCACAGAAAGGAGGCCTGTATCCCAGCAGTGGGAACATTATAAGCTGCTTATATATGTATGTTAAGAGGAATAAGAGTATTAACTAAAGCAATTAAAACTCTTTGAACTAAATTAAATGTGTTGTCAGTTGACAGTTGACACTTGTCATTCAGCTATGTCAGATAGTGATGCGATTCGATTTTGTTTAACTCGTTACTCAAGTTACTAAAGGCTCGAAATTATTTTATTTATTTATTTTCTCACGCGTTGTCAGTCGATGTAGTCTTGTTTAGATAAGTATCACGGAGTCTTCAACTACATCAATTCATCATTCAATATTACTAATATCGTGTAACTGTCAAAATAATGTGATGTACTGAATCAGGGATGTTATAAATAAGAGTGATTATGTTTTGCATTATTCTGTAAGTATTAGTCAGTTGATAACGTGTAATTTGTCATCGTATCGTCATTATTTATCAGATTGCAGTGGAATGTGAGAAAGAGAAAATGCTCCCCGCACAGCAAGAGTCGATTGTAGCCCCAATATCGATCGGATGCCACATTTTGAATTTTGCTATGATTATTTTCTTTTAAGTTATTATTTAATGTCTCGTTTTTAACTAACAACGCTGCTAGAAACCTCCCTAAAGGGAGGTACCTACTCTCGATTCAAGTTGAATTAAATTGAGAAAATCAGTGCCTGACGAATACTAGTAATAGCAACATCACTAGCTAAACTGACAAGCCACCAAAAACTTCAATCCGTTTCACGATGATTTTTAAACCACTTTAAGCGAGAGTAAGCGGACTTAAAAACGGGATTAAACACCTGCACCGTCAATAGTATTTTTTTTTTTAATCAAAACAGATTTGGTTACTACTTCGAACTGTAATTAGGTGCATATTTACTAAAAAAAATCATAACATCGTTAAAAACGGTTCAATAAATGATTTTTTAGGTGAAATACGATTAATAGAAGTTCCCTTCGAGTCTTTAACATAACCGAAAGGTTTAATTTCACAGCTTTAGCTAGTTAGGGACGTAGAACGAAACGTTCTTATGAGTTTTTGCTAAATAATTAGTTAAAATGTTGTATTTTGTAACAATAAAATATCAGTACAAAACTATAATTATGGTCAAGATATCTTTTTATATTAGAAAATCCTTTATTGCCACTTATTCGTGTTTAGTGACATTTTTAGATTCAACTTTTTTCTTTGTGGTAACAATAAAACATACTATTTGGCATGTTGGTAACACAGGAAGCCCACTCGTATGTTCCCGTAACGATTCGGTTGCGATACGGCGTAAGTTTAGTTTCCCTTGTGCTTAACAAATAGTAGAATGACTTTACAGGACATTACCGACCTGCGATCGAAATCTAACCGTTGTGAAAACACAATTGAACGTGTAACTTTGCAAATTAGTAGAATTGCCCCCCAGCTCCTGCTTCGCACGGTTTCTGCGACTTGACAAAAAAATGAAATTTCATTCGTTTATGTTAGCTTATTATTAATGTAACTAGCTTTTGCCCGCGGCATCGCCCGCGTGGATGTCGGAAATTAACGCAGGTATTTTTCTAAAATAAAAGAATTTTTCTAAAATAAAAGTAAGTTCTCCTAAGTTACTCCTTATTACATCAGCTACCTGCCAATAAAAGTCCCGTCAAAATCGGTCCAGCCATTTCAGAGATTAGCCGGAACAAACAGACAGACAAAAGTTAAAAAAAATGATTTTTTGGTGTAAGAACCGTATTTGCTTTCATATGCATTTAGTGAAAAGCTGTTAATTAGAAATTACAAACAGACGCTTCAGTTTTATTTATTTGTATGTATAATTATGCAACACAAAACTTCCTTAATAAATTCTCTAAATTATGGTGGAGATCGCAACATAAACTGTCGCGGATTTTAGAAGAAAAACGCTGTCACACAGACAAACACGAAAAGCGAGGTTAATTTATATCATGTTTGTACGCACGGCCACAGGTCAAGCTATACATTTCCAGTATAAGCTTACTTCTCACTTTATGAAAAGCCAATAGAATGCGAGGTCAGCTAAAACTGGAAATGTATAGCTTGATATGTAGTCGTGTGTACATAGATTAAGTGTCAAGTCAATGGAATCACATCTGTTGGTGTCTGGTATACTTAGGTTTTAGATAAGGGAAGACACAATCTATACAAATAAATATTTAAGTGTCTATTAATTGTAACGTCAAAATAACAACATTTTACTACATGCATAAGAAAGTCTATAAGGTACCTATAAAAAAAAAAAAACAGTTTTCAAAATGTTTGTTTGTCTGACTGTCTCTCTGTCTGTTTGTTCTGGCTAATCTCCAAAATGGCTGGACTGATTTTGACGGGAATTTAACTGGCAGATAACTGATGTTATAATGAGTAACATAGGTTAGTTTTTGTCTGTGTAGCACGTTTCTGTGGGGTAATTTTCAAAATCTAAACGGGCGAAGCCACGGGCACAGCTAGTCGAAAATAATTATGACCAAATCTGACATAGGAGCATACAACCAAAGTTGAAAATCTTTTTTGAGTTCATGAATAGGGTAGGATAGATGTTTATTTGCCTTAAAATATAGTATGTACATAGTCTTAAGCCACAAACATGGTACATTAAGGGCGCGACTGCTGAGCGCCGGGTACTGGATTCCCGGGTCGGACAAAGACTCATTTGGGTTTTTCCGTTCCGAACTTCTAAGTAACAGCCCGGGGTTCGGAAGTTGCCTGTGTGATACCCGCTTGCTTCGGCTTGGTCCTGCGCCTGGTCTTTCTCCGGTCGTGTCGGATTGCCGTCTCATAGGACTATGCCACGGACTATGACCAGCATCATCTAATTTTTTCCCGTGGGTGTCATAAGAGGCGATTAAGGGACTTACTAGACAATGGGCAGCAGCGTTCTCTATGCATTTTACCACCATACTACGATCGCCAACCCGCCTGCCAAGCGTGGCGATTGTGGTGTGGCAAACCTCCTCCCTTTGAGGGACGCCTGTGTCCAACAGTAAAGTAAAGTTTTAAAGTTTTTATTTATTAACAAATGTAGGTACAACTTATCTATCCTAAACAAAAACACAATGTACAAGTATTCGGGTACTAAAAAGACAGAGTAAACGACGGTGTCTGTGCTAGTATTAACTGTGTTACGAACACCAGCGCCTTCCTCCTACAACCTAACCTAACCTTTTTTTTTTTTTTTTTTTTTGATCTCGAGGTGGAAATCCTCATGGATGTCCTCTGCCCTGGGGCGGGCAGAGGGGTCTGTCAGACTCTTACTGCACTGAGAAAACTGAGAATCATAAAAGAGGTGAATTCAGCTTAAAGTATGATGAATTCACTCAAAGGACGGAGCATAGTGATTCACCAAAAAGAACGATGATAATACTATTGTTGATGATAACAGTATTTAAGATGATGTGTCACCATGGATTTAGTTTTAGTTACCTACTATTTTTCGATGCCTTCCTCATATATCCAGTTATATCCTATTAGTTTTCCTACAATTTTTCGGTGACTTCCTCACATATTCAGTTATGTCATACAATTTTTCCTACTATTTTTCGGTGCCTTCCTCATATATCCAGTTATATCCTATTATTTTTCCTACTATTTTTCGGTGACTTCCTCACATATTCAGTTATATCATACAATTTTTCCTACTATTTTTCGGTGCCTTCCTCATATATCCAGTTATATCCTATTATTTTTCCTACTATTTTTCGGTGACTTCCTCACATATTCAGTTATGTCATACAATTTTTCCTACTATTTTTCGGTGCCTTCCTCATATATCCAGTTATATCCTATTATTTTTCCTACTATTTTTCGGTAACCTCCTCGTATTTTAGGTTAGGTCCTCTTACTTTTCCTACTATTTCCTCATATCTCTGGTTATAGCCTATTATCTTACGGAGGTCGCCCTCAATAGGAGGATTGTGTTTTTTAATAAACCAATTAATATCTCTATAATACACCAGTGATTAGTTGTAGTTCTACTCATTCTCCATCAGTAGGACTACAACTAAATACTGGTGGATTACACAGAAATTGTTTGGATTATTAGAAATCACAATCCTCCTATAATTGAGGGCGCCACTGGACTTACATGATCCCCTTATTTTTAAGTATCCAATATTGGTTCTTTCCTTTTAAATATTATTAGGTGTGAGCTCAACATTAAAAAAAACTGAAGAACCCTAAACTTGAACCTTAAAAAAATGGAGAGTAAGTAAAAAAAATAGAAAAAAGTACCTTGGCAAGAATGGTAAGAAGGTGAAAAGGGATGTATGTATAAATTAAACAGAAAATTGAATGGTATTTTTATTTCCATAGTATGAATGAATAATTATTATATACTCTAAACATTTATATTCAGTATAAAAGAAGACTGTTTTGTTTAGAAACATCCTCGCCTTAATGATTACAGTATCTATTTGTCGGTCATTATAAAGAATCATTATATACATTATGTTCAATAATTCTAGTTTTTACAAATTAAAATAAAGGTTGAGACGAGTAGAAATTTAATTTACAAAAAATAACAAACTTTACATTAATGTACCTATAACTAAAACATTTTTGCCCTTAAGGTGATTGCTTCAGGGTAGCCGTTTTTTGCAATTTGCAGGCCAGTGCTAGGTTGTATGTTAATTAAATGTTGCACGCGGGTGTAAGTACATAAGTTGTACTACATACGTCTTACACCCGCGTCTAACATTTCAATCAAAACCTAGCACTGGCCTGCAAATTGCAGAAAACGTAAGAAAATTTGAATTTCGCGGGCTACCCTGACGCTTTCACCTTAAAGCTGCATACAATAAATTGGTTATATTATTATAGTAAATATCTATTTTCAAGTAAAGTGCTACTATAAACACTCCGATGAGACTAATCTATCAGCATTATCAAGGACTTCCGGTTCACTATCAGCTTCAATGTATATGTGCTCAGTTGCTACTTTGGTAGTCTCTGTTTCACACATAGGAACTACGCAAGCCTCGTTTGAGGTGGATGGCAAATAACGAGTGTTTACTTTATTCAAATGTTTTAAGTTAACATGTTTTCTAAATTGTCTAACGTCCGTGAAATACCGGTAGCATGCGTCTTCACCACATTTATAAACTCCAGTAATATCAATTTTTTCACATTCTTTCCTTATGTGGGTAATAAGTGAAGAAAACGTGGGAAAAGTCCTTTTACAACTGTGACACTTCATCTTAATTTAAATTGTGACTCCGAGAGTAACTAATATCTCCTTCACAGATTGTGA
Source organism: Aporophyla lueneburgensis (assembly GCA_932294355.1). Classification (NCBI taxonomy): domain Eukaryota; kingdom Metazoa; phylum Arthropoda; class Insecta; order Lepidoptera; family Noctuidae; genus Aporophyla; species Aporophyla lueneburgensis. Next base: position 5,920,758 of record OW028739.1, on the reverse strand, counting down.
CATACGATCGTACGATGTTTTGACTTTGTAAAAACCAATTTGGATAATAAGCCAAATATTATAGCTTTCAGTAGGATATTTAGCCGCAGTAGCATGAAATATTTTAAAAGTCACATCAACAGCCTCAGTTAGTGTTGTGAACTTGTAAAACGTATTGTCACATACTGTGAAGGAGACACCTGACTGGCGGCACCAAATTATAAATGGTTGGAGGCTAATACCTAGGTTTTGAAGCTTTTGGCGACGCTCCTCAATTACCACTTGCACGTCTGCGTCATCATCCACGATGGTCACAAATCCATCCAATATCTTCGCTCGTGAAGCTTGCCAGTCTTTTCTAGATCGACGGGCAGGAGGAATATTAAAGAGACAGCCGAGTAGCAATATCGCTGCTATTAATTTTGTCTCCGGTTGTTCATCTGGAAAGAAAATAATAATAGTATATTTGACACAACACATCATCATTAACTGAGCAAATAGGGAAAAGTATCAGAACAAAATAAAATCTATCTATATAAGTAAAAATGAATTGCCGAAATGTGTGTCCGCCCGCCCGTTACTTCTGAACGACTGCACCATGTTAGATAATTTTTAAATTCTTTTTTGTCTATATATTTTATAACGGGTTCACCGACCCAGGGAGGTCGAGCACCTAGAACTATATAACAGAATCATTTCCTTACCGTCACAAATTGCCAATGTATCAGCTATTTTTCGACGAAGAAACGAGTCCTTTGTGGTGTTAAGCTTCTGCTGAGCAGCTTTTAGTATGTTTTCCGATGAAGCATCCAAGGCGTCGAGGCCCCCGGATTTATCAGGGAACAGTGCTTCGTAGTCATGAGTCAGGAGTCGCCATCCATCACTTGACTTCAGGATAGGATACTTATTGAAGTACTCCTGTAATGTCCCTTCCTCGTAGTACAAGTACCGGAGGCGAGCTCGCACCGTCTCCCGCCACAGGGCACTGACCTCCTGCCACGGACCAGCTGAAGGACTTGACAGCTGCTCTAATGCTGACGCTACGTCCTCCACTTCACCTGCACACAAAAATTAAAACGATTAATAATTAGTACAATGACAATAACGGTTCTTAGATTCAGATATTTTGTAATTTGTAACGAAAATTTATACTAATTCAGATATTTTTCTCAATAATTTTGTTCTTGATAATTTAATTCAATCTGAAAACATAAAATTTCTTGAAAAGGAGTTACCTTCTTTAAGTCCGGTCAGGTCGATTCCAGCGAGTGGAGGGGTGTCTAGCCTAGGACTGGACTTGGAGCGAGAACGTGACTTGGGCTTTTCAATAAGGCCCAACGAAACTAAATGCTGCCGTCGAGCCCTTCTGGCGGTGACTAACCAGCCAGAGATATTGCGCTTAGCCTGGTAAGCATCAGCCGGCAGGTACGGCGCGTAGTATAGGGGTGGTGACTCCTCTTTAAATAATCTGCCAATGTCGTAGGATAGAGCAAGCAGCTGCGAATCTGTCAGAAGTACCGGGTTTTCGGCCGTAATGAGCTTCTCCATAAGCAGCTTGCATAAACGCCCACGCACGTTTGAGGGTAAGGTGCCCGTTTTCTGCCCAATTGCTATTATTTGTTTTCCCTCGACTGATGAATTCAGTATGGTATTCACCTGAAACACAAATAGTATAAGTATGGCATTACAAACTAAATATGCAAGGTAAAAGTTAAAAAAAAATGTCACTAAAATGTTGAAAATACAGGTTCAATACCTACCTTCCATTCAGTATAATGATCAGTTGGAGTCGGTGCCAGTCTAGGCATCATGCATTTAGTTGTTAGTTATAGCTGTCACCAACTCCAAATATATTACTGATCTTTGTGACATATAGTATAGCTCCTAAACGGCCGTCCGTACACACATACAGGACAGGACAGGTACAGACGTTAAACTTATCTGTTTACGCCGGGGGTTAACAATATTGAATGTTAATTTAAATTCCTTATCAAAAGTACAGGATAATAGGCAATAACTTACTAAATTGCTCCCGGTGGACTCTTGTCTAACTGCTTCACCCACTGACGACGACGAGTCCAGTGGTATCACCAGTATGTCACCATCCTAAAATAATATTTACTTTGAGACAATGTTATAATAGTACATGTAACAAAAAGGTGTGATAATATGAGTATGTACGGTCAATTAACCTCAATAATCGTTGAAATAATCACTAAATGTGTCCGAGTGCGACCGTTAACTAACAGGCTATAGCTAGCCCTAGCCGGAGATAACTCAAGGGAAGTGTTATATTTTTTTACTAGTAATCGGTTCAGCATTGCAGGTGTGAACGGTCCTGCCCTCGTCCCTTGATCCGGCCCTGATAAAAACTAATCGATCAAGATCAGGACTGATCCTGGTCTCAAAGAATGTCTATACCAAATTTTGCATCGGTTCAGTGTCTTAGGTATGAAAATGTGAAAAGGTCCTGCCCCAGCCGACAGATAGACAGACAAACTTACTTTCGCATTTATAATATTAGTATGGATGTAATTACAAATTAATACATATTGCTCTTGAACCAAAAAACAGTAAGTACGAGTACTTTTCTACAATTTTGCAGAACTTACCAAATTTTCCTGGTTAAGTCCTGCTTCGCAGTCTTGGTTGAGGATTGAGCTTTGCAGTCCTTCACACGGTGGCAGAGGCTCTAAGTTACAAGGTAGACTAGTTAACAAGTCATTCCTCAGGACCTCTTCAAAGAGTGATGAATTGTAGGAGTTATCCTGAAATTTAACAAGAAATTTAAAAAGGTAATAATAATGTACTTAGTTGGTAAACTAACAAGACTGATGAAAAGTTATGATTTTATTCCACTTTTTAAATAAATACTGCACCGGTTAAATTGTTAGGTATCTTAAGAAGACTTTAAAATAATAAAAGTTAATAAGTAGGTACCTACCTACCTACATGCAAGTAGGAGAATGTGCATTTAAGCGACGCAGGGCATGTGTAAGCAAAAAGTTTAAAACAAAATTTACTTTTTTGAAATACAATTTAACATGAAAACAAACCATATCTTTTGGTTGGTCAACCGTTTGTCGTAAAAACGATGTCGAAGGGATCCATAGGTAAGGTTATGTTAGAACTGTGACCTTGAAATTGGTCGCGAAATTTTTTTAAGTATATTTTCATAGTGCCTCTAAGACGACACTCTGACCCTATTCTTGCTAGAAATTAGAATGTGTGAATGTAATGTGTGAGCTCATGCTAGCAACTTACTAGGTAGGTTTGTCAACTTACTTTCAAAACGATCGATGTAGCGTTCCAAATTCCACTTCTTAAAAAGATCACGCGTAGCCATATCCATTTTTGCACTGATCAAACACGTTCACTGGCACTAATGGAATTGTTATTGCTATTAATTAAACGAGTCGTGAGTCGTGACTTGACTTGAAATACAAATGGCCGACCGAAATGGCGTCACCTTGGCAATGGCATTTATAATAATGCCGTCACCTTAAATTTGTAGGACATCATTCAAATGCTACTCATAAATGGGTCTCTGTAATAATAATTTAGTAGGATACACATAAAATAATATGACTATATTATTGAACTTTGATGCTTACTCTAAAAATATGAGATTATTTAATCGTATTATCATAGGATTCACATAAAATAATATGACTGTAATATTAAAAAATGATGCTTACTTTAAAAATATAAGTTTAAAGCATTATAATTTAATATAGTACATTAGGGGGAGGTCATCGTATTTTTAGAGATACTTCTTCATATTAAACTATGAAATCTATTTATATTACGGTGACTGTCATTGTGTTTTTTAATTAGAATCTTATTTATAATTATCATACTAATTTATGGGACAGTGGACCATTTTCTATTACATTGTGTTATTATTTGAAGAAGACAATGTTATTTCATAATTACAAATTTTTACGATGACAAGTATCATAATATTGCATTATTTACCCAAAAAATTCGATTCCATCTTAACACATTTCAGTTCTAGCGTAATATTTACTTATTATCAACATATTATAAGACAACGCATCTATTTTAAACCAACGTCACGATATTTTAAGATTATGCCAAAATGACATTTTTCTCAGTGTGGCTAAAACCACCCCGGTGTTCCGTCCCACACCTACGTCGGGGACCACGGGAACCAATATGTCTTCCGCGATCCCCGACTAGTGCCGGCCCGCCATTGCGGGCCTCCTCACGTTGGGGGGGAGTGAGGTGTTAAACTCCCCCCCATACATCACAGAGAGGCGCGCGTGGAACACTACGCGCCACCATCTCGGGTCCTAAGGAATAGGGGGCGACGGATGTCCCCTGATCCGTCGCCCCTGGACCCATTTAGGGGGGCTGGAAGAGGGCGTTGTCCGCCCTCCGCCGACGCCCGGTGCGCCTGCTGCGGGCTGGGTGGGCGGAAGATATCTCCCGCTCCCTTTCCGCAGCCTCCTGCGACATGACTGTTTCGCAGAAGGATACCACCGCGTCCCAGGACTCCCCGCTACCGACCATGGACTCAACCACAGCCGGCAGCGATAGGTCGTTGCCTATTTCTGAGACGAGGGCACGACGCGGCTCCTCCCAAGCGGCACATTCTGCCAACCTAACCTAACCTAACCTAACCTGAGACATAATAATTTGCTACAGTAATAATATAATGATACAAATATCTTCGGTACAAATAAAAATATACTTATTTATGTTAAGATATTAGAATAAAAATTGAATTGAATATAACTGAATATTATTAGATTTAAAATTATTTATTTTAATTTTATAGCATGCATGGAAATATGTGAATGTGTGAGTGTGTTTATGTGTATGTGTGTGTTTGTGTATGTGTATGTGTATGTGTATGGGTGCGTGTATGTTTTAGCGCTTACTTTTCATGATTCAGTGGACGTCTTTCGGCTGAAATAATGATGATAGTCCTCTATGAGAGTGAGGGTGTAGTGAATGCGCCTGTGTCTGCGCACACACACTAGTGCACTATAATATATCCTGCGCCCAAGGCTAGTCTCCGGTGGAATTGGCTGCCATAGCCGATATTTGATCTGGAAGCCTATATTTACTAATAGAATTATGATCACACATGTTTCGCCATGGCCGGACTGTAACTACAAATTAACGTTGGTAATCAGGTCATTTTTAGCAACGTCAGTTTTAAGAGTGTACTTAACCTTCCTAACTAACTATGAAAAAAAAAGTAGTGGGTAAGTCAATGTGAGCTGCTTGAAGTTAATTTTCGGCTTCCGTACCAAAAGGGTGGCAACGGAACCCTATTACTAAGTTACCGCTATAGGTCCGTCAGTCTGTCAGCGGGCTGTACCTACCTATGTCATGAACTGTAATAAGCAGACAGTTGAAATGTCCACAGAGTGCGTAATCTCTATTGTCGCTAAAACAACGAATAATAACATTTTAGCAATGAATCGTAGTGTCTAGTCCTACTTGGTGAATGACCTAAATTGCCTAATGACCAGTTATGCATAGATTGGTCCTAAACTAGTAGGTACTTATGGTTGGTTCCTAAACTATCTGATAAAAATATGAACATACCTTATGTTTAGTTTTAGTTTAAATTCATACGCAGTTACTGGCTAACAGGAATTAAATTAGTTACAAATTCTGTATTTGGAAAATCATCGACGTAAATTGAAAGAAAGAAAGAAAGAAAAATATTTTATTTGAGACACGCACAGGGCATAAAAACAATAAAAAGAACATAGAAACTTTTAGGATAACAAAAAGTTAAAAGATATAAAATTAAAAGAATAAGACCTGTGCGAGGCCAAAAAGGCTCCTATCTCAGCATAATACTGCGATATTTGTAAAAAAAAACAATTACCGCAGCGCTGGTATTCAGATAGGGCCCACTGTGATGCCACGGACACACTTACGGACGTGACAAAATAATCCCACATTAAAAAAATAAAAAAACAATATTAAATATAAAAATTAAACAATTGATAAAATACACTTAAGATATAAATAAATAAAACCGTATTACCTATTAATTAATTATACAATCTACCCAGACCCGACGCTCCAAAATCGCTTGTCAATGCCACAGACAATAATCTTAAAATCAATAATCAATAAATTAAGGTTGTAAAAACACATTTCTATATGATTTAAAATCTGAATCTAATACTCAACAGATGGACATCCACACCATTTTTTTTTTGGTTGGTTTGTTTGGATTGGAAATCATTAAATGACTTCTCCCGCTCTGGGCGCTCTGTTCCTTCAGTTGCCCATGGGCCAGGGTCACGGTATCTCTTTCGAACAATTTCGCGACCCTGGCAGGCATCGGTCCTAGCAGACCCCTTCAGTGCTGCTGAGATCTCTTTGAGGCGCGCGTGGAACTCTACGCGCAGTCGACCCGAGCCTGGTCCTTACCGAGCGGCGAGCTACCCATCCTCGCCGGCAAGCTCGTGCCTACGTTGGCTGGGAGTCCGCTATTGACTACCAACGCCCGGGGGCGTCTCCTCCTGCGGCGGCTAGGGACATGAGGGCGCAGAGACTGCCACTCCCTCACGCGCCCCGCCTCCTCCTTCGCGAGCATTACTGCTTCGCAGAAGGAAGTGACTGCTTCCCATGCCCTTTCGCTTCGTACCATGGCTCGCACCAGGGATGGACGCGAGAGGTCGCCGCCGCCGATCGCCTCCACGAGGACACGGCGGTGCTCCGCACAGGCAGGGCACACCTCCACCGTATGCTCCACCGTATCCTCCAGATGATCCTCGCAATGGAAACACCCGGGCGTTTCCTCCCGCTTTATCCTGAACAGGTACCCATCGAAGCACCCATGCCCGGTGAGAACCTGCGTCAGGCGGAAGGTGAGGACGCCGTGGCGCCTCTCTATCCACTCTTCAAAGAGGGGACTTACCGCCGCAATTTTGGCGTGCCCAGACATCCACACCTCAAGTATATTTTCTGATCTATTTACATTTTTATTTGGAACAGACAAACTGTCTATAGGTAAAGTACAGTAAGAAGGTACCAGCAGTCACTTCCAGTACCAAATAAATCATGTTTAGTAACACCGACGGGCCACGATCTTCAATGTGTTATGTTACTATGTATTAGGAAATTAAGATAAGGCAATTAAAACCATAATCTAGTTTTCGACCTACTTTCGAATAATTACTGCTAACGAATCTATTGTCTACGACACTAGTTTATCTTCTTTATTCCTGCTCTTGTCCTCAATCACGACTGATGGAAAGCAAAGGATTGCCAAGGATCTGGGGAATTCCTGTGCCTTGATTTGAAGGCTCGTAAGAAGGTTATTTAAAATTCGCAACCACCATACATGATTTTCACCGACTGATTCATTTCATATTTTAGTAGGTACAAAAAGCCGTTTTCAGATTGTTCGAATAAAGCAATGGTTATCAAAGATAGGAATTCAATCACTATTCACTGAAACGGCCAGTGCCTATTATGAAAATCGATCAGGCTTTTGTACTTATCTAAAAACTTTAGTTAAAAAAAAATTAGGATCATTCAAAAGTAATTGTCACACAAAATCTTACCTAATACGAAATCTTCCGAGCAACATTGATGCAAATCCAATAAAATACACTTAAGCATTAATAAACATCACTTCACAGAACACTCATAAAATCATAAAATTATCAATAACTAGATAAATTAAAAAATAATTATTAGTACCATAGTACACTTTTAAAACATTTTCGCGCGTTAATTTGAAAGTAGAACGCGCGGCACGCACTGAGATTCTCGTCGTCTCTTCTCATAACAGGCCGTTCTACTGACCATACGAACCAGCCAGTCGGCATAATTTCGGCGCTTGGTATTAGGTAATTGATTCATAATTTGAATGTTACGTACTTTCATTTTAGTAGCGTGACTTGAGAAATATTTTGACCAATTAAAAATCGGAATATTTAACTGGCACGTTTAAGGTGCTGTATCCGGACGTCAAGAATAACACCATTCTATTTCTTCCCGTGGATGTCGTAAGAGGTGACCAAGGGACTTACAAGAGAATGGGCAGCAGCGTTGTCTATGCATTTTACCACCATACTGCGATCGCCAACCCGCCTGCCAAGCGTGGCGTTTATGGCAAACTCCCCCATGACATGATGATGATGGTGATGACGTTTAAGGTGAAAGTTCCAGATTAGTGCGCGAAATTCAAATATTGTTACGATTATTTCAATTTGCAGGTCAGTGTCAAGCTGTACTTTGAACACAATTAGATTAACGACCGTAACAAATATGGCTTTACATAATTATTTTAATTAATTCTATCATTTAATGAATGAAATGAACTTAGAGGGCTGTGTTCATGATTTTATTATTATAATTCTGTCAAAATATGTATACGCGTTACGGTCGTAAATCATATTTAATCTACATACAACCTTGCACTGAACTGCATATTGCAAAAAATTACAGAATATTTAAATGTTGTGGGCTATTCTGGAACTTCCACTTTAACTGTTGCAAGCTAATGGATCTTCCACCATAAAACAAATACCTCGTAGTAGACTAGTAATTATTATAGCATTTTTTTAAATGTTCACCAATTTACTCTTATATCAAATATTTAGCTACTACACCTACATACTACAATACATCAATTATTCTCATTTTTAGGAACTAATTTTATAGCAACCCTGTCCATAATCATTTTAGTTTCACGGCATTATTACAAAGAAAAAAAAAAACAAAATGACACGTGAAAACTCAACTGTTTCAAATGCCAACGCAAGTGTTCCATAATTAAATTATCGCAATCTGTTTTTTTTTAATTCACTGTCTAATCAAGTAAGAGTGCCTGACACTATGAAGTCTGTTATTGATCCTTATTTTTTAAAGACAATTAACACACCACTAGTCGCTCTGGGGGCACGGAGTAGTGAACTCTATAATAATAAATACTTATAATAAAACTGTAGAGGGGTGTTTCTTCGAGTTTACATTTATTTTGCACTTTTTCTGTAATTTTATAATTTTGTCTAATTTAAAAGTAAGAGTAGTCGGATATAAATCTGCATTGGAGGCAGTGAGGATATGTGTCTAGGGCATAGAAGATTCCGCAGTACAAATTGAGAAAAATAGCATCGAAGAAATCTTTTGGGGATGGTAATGACATTATGTTACTGGTAATGAAATTTGTGTTGCTGGTAATGATTTTATGTTCCTGGGAATGACGATAAAAAAGAAAAGCATTTAACAAAACTTTGTTTTTATTGTAGAACCAAAATATATTAAAGTATTAAATCAACATAGTATTACTGTAACGGACGCCGAGCTTCATGTGTATATAAGTGATTGAACTATGACTAAAGTGTTTAAAGTAAATAAGAAACTGTAGTATTAGTGTTTATAAGTGTACCTAAGTAAGTTAAATAAGAATTCAAATAGCTACACCGTCTGTGTAGTTATAAGCGTAGTTCAGATTTATAAGTGTTTAGTTAAGTTCTATTGTGTGAAGAGAGAGTAATTACATAATGGAAATCATTCTTATAAGAATCTAATTAGCACATGAGCGAGCACTATGTAAGTTTCCTATGTAAGTTTACCGCAACGGGTCCGTATTTTAAAGTCAAATAAATATGAAATAAGCAAGCGGTCGCCATTGAGGTAAAGGTTCGTCATTGAACAGTAAAGTGTAATTTTCTAGTAGCTGCATTATGATTGGTTAACGCTCGTTCGACAATTAGTTCCGTATAACTGCGCGTCCGTAGATGCCGCTAGCTGCGTCTAGCGAAAACTTGATGAAATTGTATATAAGAAGGGAAACGGCGGGCTCGAGTCAGTCGGTCTCCAGCTCCGCAAGAATAAAACAACCCACAGAAGAACGAAGTTTTTTATTTGAAGAAACCCCAACACAATACAGTCCACTTCAGTTTTTGGTCCTTCGGAGCGGCGGATAATCAAGATCGAAGAACCCGCGGCCACGTTGCGAAGAAACCTGCAGGAAGGAGCATATTAAAGGAGACCGGCTGCCGCCAGAAAAACCGTTATTTTCATCGCGTTGTGGGTGCGTGAAATTCAGTAGTGTTAACGGTGAAAGAAAGAAAAACGTAAGTGTGCTAGTGTCGCCATCAAGAACAGAACCAGGACGCCAATCGCCGAGCCAGCAACACCGCGTCGTGTCGAGCAGCCGCGTGGTGTGACGTCATAGCGTCGCCGGGAAAAAAGGCGGGAAGAGGAAGAAATCGCCACGCGGTGAGTGACGTCATAGCGTCGGTAAGCCAAGTGAGAAATCCACGCGGGAGGTTCGAGCATCGGCGCGCAGAAGGTGTCGTGTGAAGAATCGCCACGCGGTGAGTGACGTCATAGCGTCGGTACGCCAAGTGAGAAATCCACGCGGGAGGTTCGAGCATCGGTGCGCAGAAGGTGTCGTGTGAAGAATCGACCACGTGGCGTGGCGTCATAGCGTCCTCGAAGAAAAAGGCGCGAAGAAGCAAGAGTCGATCACGTGGTGTGGCGTCATAGCGTCCTCGAAGAAAAAGGCGCGAAGAAGCAGGAAGCGACCACGTGGCGTGGCGTCATAGCGTCATCGAAGAAAAAGGCGCGAAGAGGCAAGAAGCCGCAACGAGGTGTGGCGTCATAGCGTCGGGGACGCCGAGCGAAGATAGCCACGTGGCGTGCCCAAGCGTCACCGAGCGGGAAGCGTCTGTTTTCAAGGAATCAACGGCGTTGGCGCCAAAAGGTTAGTGGCGGCAAGTGCAGAATATCATCACGGCGTGTGGAGCCGTCGTGGGGTGAGCAGAAATCAAGAATTGCGTTCAAGCGTCGACGTGTAGAATATCATCACGACGTGTGGAGCCGTCGTGGGGTGAGCAGAGTCAAGAATGGCGTTCAAGTGTCGACGTGTAGAATATCATCACGACGTGTGGAGTCGTCGTGGGGTGAGCAGAGTCAAGAATTGCGTTCAAGTGTCGACGTGTAGAATATCATCACGACGTGTGGAGCCGTCGTGGGGTAAGCAGAAATCAAGAATCGCGTTCAAGTATCAACGTGTGGAATATCATCACGACGTGTGGAGTCGTCGTGGGCTAAGCAGAGAGTGAAGAATCGCGTCGTAAGTAATCATATTTGACTATCGACGCGTTAGTATATCATCACGACGTGTAGTGTCGTCGTGTAATAAGCAGCGAGCTAAGAATCTCATCGAGTGTCGTCGTATCGAAGCACCGTCCGTCGCGAACCGGGAAAAATGGTGGTCACGAGAAGCCAGGCGGACGCAGCCGAAATAGAAGAGAGAGAGGCGCGTCGCAGGGAAGCGGAGCTAATTGAACGAGAGAGATTAAGAAGATTGTCTCTTGACCCTCCGGCGTCGCCGTTTTCCAGACTAGCGGCCACCAGTACGGCAGGACCATCCGGATTACAAACAACGGACGTCACGGTGCAACATAGAGTGGGATCACCGACTCGATCCGTCAGGTCTCAACGATCGACGACTAGTATTGCGACGCGGCTGCGTATGGCGGAACTGGACGCAGCGGAGAAGCTGGCTGCAATAAGGAGGAAGGAACTGGAACTGGAAGCGGACCTGGTGAAAAAGCGGTTGGCCACTCAGGTAGCTGTAATACAGGATGATGAAAGCGTGCAAGAGGAACCCGGAACCCAGAACCCGCGTGAGGAACCCCATCAGAAAGTGGACGCGTGGCTGAGGACGAACCCATCAGCTCACGGGGGGAGGAAGGGGCCCGGGACACAAGGGAGGAACCTAAGCAAATACGCTTTGAAGAACCACGGGGCAGATCACCAACTCCGACGAGGAAAAGCAGCATCGAGCACCTGGCCGCCACACTGGAGAAGATGGCCAGACCCAGGCCGCGGCACACCGACCTACCGACCTTCTCCGGTGCGGCTAACGAGTGGCTGCCGTTCAAAGCGGCTGTACGGGACACAACCAACATGTACCAGATATCGGCGGCGGAGAACATCCAGAGGCTGAGGAGCTGCCTCAAAGGGGAAGCGAGAGACGCCGTGGCCGCCCTCCTACATACGGCCACCGATCCAGATGTCATAATGAAGACCCTCGAACAGTGCTTCGGCCGACCGGAGGTGATAATCGACCGCGCCCTGGAAGACCTAAGGAGACTCCCGAAACCTGGTGCGTTAGCAGCCGAGCTGAACGCCTTCGCTATCAAGCTGCAGAATGTTACGTGCGTGTTAAGTAAGATCGATCGAAGAGGTTACCTGTTCAACCCCATGATGACGCGGGAAGTACTGGACAAACTCAGCCCACACCTGCGATCACGATGGTGCGACTACGCCTACGACCACGAGGGGAGAGCTGAGCCAGAGATCGTCATGATGTCTCGTTTCTTGATGCGTGAAGCAGACCGAGCGCTACGGTACACCTACGCCCCATCCACGAGCACCGCACAGCAGAAGAAAGAGACCCGACCCGCCACGATATTGAAGAAGAAGGCGAGTGTCTTCACCACGGTCGAGGGAACGGAGGAGGAGAAGGACAAGTGCCCCAAGTGCGGTCAAGCTCACACCCTAACGCAGTGTCCGAAGTACAAGGCGCTCACGGTGGACGAACGGTGGAACTTCCTGAAAGAAAAGAAGATGTGTTTCAGATGCATTCAGAAACAGCACCGGCGCACGAACTGCAAGGCGAAGGCATGCGGCGTGAATCAGTGTCGCCGGCCGCATCATGCAACCCTCCACCAGGAGCGAGAGGCGAAGAGGGAAGACCCGAAGGCAACCGAACCGAAGGAGGAAGCAGTCCTGTCCGTGGCGTCGCGACCAGTCGCCGGGCCGCGAGCGGTCCTGTTGAAGATGTGCCCTGTCGTCATCTCCGGACCACGGGGGGAGGTGAAGACCCACACTCTCCTGGACGAAGGAGCGACCATCACTCTCATCGACGAGGAACTAGCAGCGACCATCGGGGCGGAGGGACCAACGCAGCCTCTGCACCTGAACGGGGTCAACATGTCGCAGCAAGAGATGGAGAGCAAGCTGGTGGACCTTCGCGTCAGGGGGCTGAAGAGCGGCGACCACCACAAGGTCCGAGCGAGGACTATCAAGAATCTCCAACTGCACCAACAGTCTATCCCTCACACCCTGCTGGAGTACGAGCATCTGAGGGACCTGACGCCAGAAGAGGTATGCTACGAGCTGACGCGACCTGGGCTCCTGGTGGGGACAGACCACTGGGAATGCATCGTATCCCGCGAACTTCGAGTCAGCCGTCCCGATCAACCGGCCGCATCGAGAACCCAGTTAGGATGGGTGGTGCATGGAACAGCACCACGCAAGGCCATCTTTCAAGAGGGGAACGTGCTTCACGTCTACGAGCCCGCACGAACGGCAGCAGCAAGCGACCAAGATCTCCACGACCTAGTCGAGACTCATTTCAAGATCGACGCTCTCGGCATACAAGGAAAGCCAAGGATCAAGGAGACGGATCAGCGAGCCATCGACATAGTCAAACGGACAACGAAGAAGATCGACTCCGGGTACGAAGTTGGACTACCGTGGCGGCGAGACGACGTCACCATGCCTCCGAGCTACGGGCAAGCGTTACGCCGGTTGAAAAAGATCGAGCAGACCCAGAGTTCGCAGCTGAGTACTCCCGACAGATCGACAACCTCTTGAGCAAGGGGTACGCGACGCCATGCGACGGGACGGAGGAAACGAGCGCCGTCTGTTGGTACCTGCCACACTTTGCCGTACAGAACCCGAACAAGCCCGGCAAACACAGGCTAGTATTCGACGCAGCGGCCAAGAGCAACGGCGTGTGTCTCAACGACGAACTCCTAGAGGGACCCGATCTACTACTGTCGCTACCTGGAATCCTGTTTAGATTTCGAGAGAAAGGAGTGGCCATCACAGCGGACGTACAGGAAATGTTCCTAATAATTAAGATAAGGGCGGAGGACCATCCAGCACAACAGTTCCTGTGGCGAGGCAACGATCGAGAGCAGAACCCGAGAAAGTATAAAATGACTAGCATGATCTTCGGCGCCGCGAGCTCCCCGTACATGGCCCACTACGTCCGTAACCACAACGCGGACGTGTACGGACAGGAGTACCCACGGGCTCTGGAAGCCATAAAAGAGAGTCACTACATGGATGACCTGGTGGCCAGCTACGAGAGCGCAGAGGAAGCACGGCGAGCGGTCGATGAAACAAGAGCGGTACATGCACACGCGGGCTTCACGCTGAGGGGATGGAGCTCTAGTGACCAGACAGTGCTGCGCGACGTGCCCCCGGAGCTGCACGCTGCCTCCCCCAACCAACTGGGGGGAGAACGGCCCGAGAGTAAAATCCTGGGACTGTACTGGAGCGTAGAACGAGATGAGTTGGGCTTCAACACCTCGATGAACCGGGTTCCAGCTGAAGTAACAACACGGACTCGCGCACCAACCAAACGGGAAGCACTAAGCGCAGTAATGTCGATCTACGACCCACTCAGATTGCTGAGTCATTACACCATACGATCGAAGATTATTCTGCAGAACCTGTGGCGGCTACATACAACCTGGGACGAGCAGATTCCGGACGAAGAGAACGAGCTCTTCGCGTCCTGGCTGGCGCGGCTTCCTGAGCTCGCCCAACTCCGGCTACCGAGGTGCTACTTAAGACAGAGGTACGAACGCATCGACCTTCACATCCTGTGTGACGCCAGTGAACAGGCCTACGCAACCGTGGCCTACTGGAGAGTGAAGAACGTCGATGGAACTGTGAACGTCGTGCTGGTGGCCGCCAAGGCGAAGGTGGCGCCCCGTCGAGTACAGACCATACCTCGACTGGAGCTGCAGGCTGCCGTCATCGGGGCGAGACTAGCTGACGCCATAAGAAGAGAGCACCGGGTCAACATCGGCCAGACGACCTACTGGACGGACTCATCCACTGTGGTACATTGGATTCACCACGACATGCGACGCTACACCCCATTCGTCGTGCACCGGCTGGGTGAGATCGCGGAGCTGACACAGAAGGAGGAGTGGCGTTGGCTACCTACCGCCTGCAACACTGCCGACGATGCCACTCGGTTGGTGGACGCACCCATCAGCGCGACGGACCGGTGGTTCCAGGGGCCAGACTTCCTGCGTCTACCGGAAGAACAGTGGCCCGCGGCGTCGACGAACGGCACAGAGGAAGAGGAAGTTCTCCACATGACCGAGAAACCCGAGCAAGACAACTGGCTACCGGACCCGGCCCGTTTTTCAAAGTACGAGGTGTTAGTGAGAGCCGTCGTGCGAGCGATCGCCTTCACCGACGTATGCCGACGAAGAGCGACCACCATGGAACAACGTCACGTCCAGCGCGCCGAGGCCGAGCTGATCCGCCGAGCACAAGAAGACAGCTTCAGCGAAGACCTGAAGAGAATCCGGTCCGCCCGTCCGATTGCGAGGACGAGCCGACTGTACCGCCTGGATCCAGTGCTGGAAGACGGCATCCTGAAGCTGCGGGGCCGGATCGAGGCCTCCTCCGCGCCGAGCGAGACGAAGCGACCGATCATCATCGACGGTCGTCACCGACTGACCAAGCTCCTTGTCCTACGTGAGCACTGCGCCGCGGGTCACGCAAACAGAGAGCGCGTGACCAACGACCTACGGCAGCGGTACTGGGTTTTCCACTTACGACCCACGGTACGCGCTGTCGAGAAGAGCTGCGCCTTCTGCCAGAGACGACGCGCCACGCCGTGGACGCCAGCTACGGGGGACCTGCCGCGCGCCCGTCTTGACCCCTTTCACCACCCGTTTACTAACTGCGGGGTGGACTACTTCGGGCCAATGACGGTCAAGATAGGGCGCCGGCGCCGGCGAGAGAAGAGGTGGGGCGCGATATTTACGTGCCTCACTTCCCGCGCCGTGCACATCAAGCTCGTCCCATCACTCTCCACAGACTCAGCCATCATGGCGCTGAGGCAAATGGCGGCCCGCCGAGGGTGGCCGAGGGTGATGTACTCCGACAACGCGACCAACTTTCGAGGCGCCGATCAAGAGCTGCGCAACGCCTACGCCGAGTGGATGCCTGCCCTGCACGACGAGGGGCTGCAGCGTCGTATGGAGTGGCGCTTCATACCTCCTGGCGCGCCCAATCAAGGTGGCGCGTGGGAGAGGATGGTGCGTTCCGTGAAGGCGGCCCTCGACGTCACGCTACGAGAGAAGGCGCCAACAGAAGAAGTCTTGGCGACCGTGCTCGCCGAGGCCGAGTTCTCCATCAACGCAAGACCGCTGACCCACGTCAGCGTCAACCCCAGCGATCCAGAGGCCCTGACCCCCAACCACTTCCTGCTGGGGTCGTCAGGAGGCCTGCCAACGACGGGGCCGTGCGACGAGGCCGATCGAAGAACATGGCGAGTCAGTCAAGCCCTCGCTGATCACTTCTGGCGTCGGTGGTTACGCGAGTACCTACCTACCCTGGTACCTCGCGGTGAACCACAGAACAACGTGCGGGCGATACAAGTCGGCGACGCAGTCCTCGTGGTCGACAGCACGCTACCCCGAAACACCTGGCCGATGGGGATCGTCGAGCGCACGCATCAGGGACCAGACGGCAGCATCAGGGCGCACCGGAACCGGCGTGTTCCGACGCCCCGTGAGCAAGCTCGTCGTCGTTATGAAGAAAGAAGAGGCTACGCGAGCTACGCCGGGGGGAGAGCTGTAACGGACGCCGAGCTTCATGTGTATATAAGTGATTGAACTATGACTAAAGTGTTTAAAGTAAATAAGAAACTGTAGTATTAGTGTTTATAAGTGTACCTAAGTAAGTTAAATAAGAATTCAAATAGCTACACCGTCTGTGTAGTTATAAGCGTAGTTCAGATTTATAAGTGTTTAGTTAAGTTCTATTGTGTGAAGAGAGAGTAATTACATAATGGAAATCATTCTTATAAGAATCTAATTAGCATATGAGCGAGCACTATGTAAGTTTCCTATGTAAGTTTACCGCAACGGGTCCGTATTTTAAAGTCAAATAAATATGAAATAAGCAAGCGGTCGCCATTGAGGTAAAGGTTCGACATTGAACAGTAAAGTGTAATTTTCTAGTAGCTGCATTATGATTGGTTAACGCTCGTTCGACAATTAGTTCCGTATAACTGCGCGTCCGTAGATGCCGCTAGCTGCGTCTAGCGAAAACTTGATGAAATTGTATATAAGAAGGGAAACGGCGGGCTCGAGTCAGTCGAAGCGTTTCTTCGATAGGGCCGTAGCCCACCGCAACCCTCTGGTTGTGGCGGCAGCTACTTACACCCCCTCCCGTATTAGCAAAGTCCACCGCTCGCGGCACATTCTTACCGATCCTGATGATCCCACTACTCTCCTCCAGGAGAGTCGAAAAGAGACCAGTACAGCTAGACCAGCACACAGACACAAACCGTACCGACCTCGCCGCCGAGGTCCGTCGTCGCGACCCCGACTTAACAGTCCCTCCCGACCCTTGCAAGAGCCAGCCCGCGATGCTGCGCCGCTAGCTTTAAATTAGTCCCTAAATAATTTAACCCAGATCCAGCCAGTCCCTTGCTGCCCCCCTATCAGCGAGTGCCTAAGCCGAGGTTCATACCCCCCTCGGGGTAACCCTTAGAGCTTTCGCTTTAGTTTTTAAGTATAATAAGCCCCGGCTGGAGGCTTAAAAAGGTAACTTTTTAGAACTCGCCGGGCCACAATCCGTTTAAGTAGACACAATCTTTTCAGGATTAATTACGAGATGACCCACAAAAAAAAAAAAAAAAAAACTCGAGTCAGTCGGTCTCCAGCTCCGCAAGAATAAAACAACCCACAGAAGAACGAAGTTTTTTATTTGAAGAAACCCCAACACAATACAGTCCACTTCAATTACCTAATCTGTTTTCAGTAACCACCCAAAGTAAAATAGGCAAAAATAACATATTTTTTTTCGTACGCATAATTGAAAATTTTCATAATCATCAATAAAATCAACACTAACATTTTGTTAACATCACTATTTATTCATTATTTCAGTCTCTTAGATTCTCTTCTTTCTACGCTAATCCTTGAGGTCCTTAAGGTCTTTCTTTGCAAAAAGTTGAGTAATGAATGGCAATGTTTGTTTCCTTTATGAATTTTTTGAATAGTTCTGTTAAAGTTGCCGTTAGAAATCGCTTTTGATGTCATATTTTATTCTTTGTTATGAATTCCTTTTTTCCTGCCCTAATGACGCTGTTATTATCATCATTGTATAAGGCTTGTATGACCTCACGAATAGTATCTGATATTTTTTGGTGTTTTCTTTGGTTTCTTAAATTTTGGTAAAACTTTTATAGCTCTGGGCTTCTTTGATTGCAAGCTGTCATTCTCTTTAGGTGCCTTATTCATATTTTCTTCACTTTCTCGACGTCTAAGTTCTCGCATTCGATACAAGGCATTTTGGCGTTTAAATGTCTTAATTATTTCTCTCAAATATCCCTGTTTTTTCTGTTCCTTGTAACGTACTCTTCTTAAAATCAATAAATCTTCTTTAGCTGTGTAAACCCGATCGCCAACTCCTTTCAATGGATCTCTTGAATTTTCTTTAATAATGATTTCTTAGTTTTCTTGGATCTCAATTTGTACTGGTTCTGGTAATTTCTGTCTTTCTTCTTTCATGCTTTGCCTGTAACGTCTTGAATTTTCTTTCCATTTCGTTCTTTGTAGTTTCTGTTTATCCTTATTTTTTTCTGCAACTGAAGTAAAATTCTTTTCTGCTTTTCTTTACAAATAGCGTGCTCTTTGTTTTTCTTTTTCAATAGTATATAATCTAGGATCATTTTTGATTTCAGCGTAACGACGTCTTTTGCACATCCTCTGCTGAGCAAGGCGCTCTTCTTTTCCTTTCTTCGTTTTCGCCATAAATCTGTGAATAAAATGACCCACTCTCTAGTTTAATGACTTCAAGGCAAATTATGATAACCGAGTACGTAAAAAATACAGTCGGACATAGAATAAAACCAACCTTCTTCTTTTTTTTGTAGTCGGTTAAAACATAAATTCAACTCATTTGTCATTAGCCGCAACAATTCGTCACTACCCACAACATGAAATATCCCGGCAATGACGTTACTCGTAATGACGATTTCAATTGAAATATGTCTCAACTTGTTTAAAATGTTGATGAGGAATAATATATTCAGTGGAAGTTTTTTAGGTTTAATATTACATGTAAAACACTGAAAATGCATACGTAAATAACTCACCGAGTAATCCTAAATTCCGGTATTGATGTTTTTCTTGACGAAGGCTGCGTAGAAACACTTTTTTCTAATTTTATTCACAAACTACACGCGCACGCCGGACGAGAACTCAAGGTCGACTAACTATCGAAAGGGGGTGCGGGGGGACGTCACGCAGGATTGCGGATTATATAGCAAAGTGTCAGTTTTTAAACTTTTTATGTCCTGTTGCGTGTAATGACAGAAAACAAATCCCAAACGTTTTTCGACTAAAATAATATATTCTGTTTTTTGAATCGGCACTTTTTTATGCATAAAATAGGAACATATATTACTATTATAAAACTTACGTACATTAAATTGGTTATTCAGGCACCATTAATAAATTATTTTTGATAAACTAAGAATGTGCGTGATTTGAACGTTGTGAGCGATGACGTTTGGTAAATATTTTATAAAATAGAATCAGAATTAAACTAATTATGTTCACAAAGAGGAAGTGCCTCTTTTTAAAATTATAATAGGAAGCTAAGTTATGCCTTTTTTCTAAATAAATTACAGCCTACATTTTTTTATTAGACTTGAACATGTTTTTCGCTCATTTTGAAGAAACACCCAGAGAGGTCAATTCTGTACATTGAAAATATATTCAAAATTAATATTGGAGGATGAATGGTGATCGATACTGATTCCAAAAATGCAATCAGTAAATTTTTGTCTGTCTGTCTGTCTGTCTGTCTGTCTGTCTGTATGTGCACGCATGGGTCAAAAACTACTGAAGGGATTTTGACCAAACTTGCTGCGATTGTAGTCCATACTCCTGGGCAGGTTATAGGCTACAGGACATTACGCTTAGACACATAGGAGCCGAGCAGTGACGATAAATTTGAAGCAAGTAGGATGAAAATGCGCTTTCGAGGTAAAAAAAAATTACCTGGATTAACACATAGGTTACTTTTTATCCCGGTAGTACGTTCACGCGGGATATTTTCCGACCTCCACGCGGGCGAAGCCGCTGGCAAAAGCTAGTAATAAAATAAAATAAAATTGTTTATTTCAATTACAAAGGGCATTTCGATACAAGTTATTGGAGATCACCTTTTAAGCAAGGAATTGCTTGTGTTAGGAGACTCCGCGCTTCCACTTATCATTATCTTATGCAATTAAAGTGTAGACAATTTAAACATGCAAACATGCAAAATTAAACGTAAATGGGTAACTTAAAATTATACAAACAACACTGTAAATGAATGAGCGTAGAACATAGAAATGGGCCAAAATGCGCGTGTATGTGTGATATGTGTGAGTGTGGGTGAGAGTGTGAAGAGTGAGGGTGTGTAGAGCGTCAGTTTTTTTTTTAAATTAGCATATTTAGTTCCCCTATAGTGAATATCCAGTCCAATATTATAAATACGAATTTAATTGATAATTTATTTGTTTGTTTGCTTGTTACGCTGTCACGCCAAAACGGTTGAACAAAATTGTAGGTTATGCTCTATGTAACTAAATAGTTAGGTACCGACATTGTCTTGTGCTTAATTACACGAAGATAACGCGTTGGTAATCATGTTTGTGGTAAATAAGAGAACACACAAACTAGCATGCACGTTCAACGGGCAAACCCCCCAAATTGGGGTAGCCCTATGTCCAGCAGTGGACTTCTTTCGTCTGAAATGATGAAGATGATGATGAATGATAGCAAAAATGCTTATTGTTAGTTAAACTAGGTGCGTTACTAGTGGCGGTTATAAATCTTTGCCTAAGTTACCTCCGACTAGGGCTGTATGTGTTCTCAACAAAAACCACGCAACACTGTGAAATTCGAAGACTATGAACACGCACGTTTGTAGACTGTTGTCACCAAAATATAGATCAATGAATAAGCTCCAGAAGTGTCCAGTCGTTATTTTTTATTTTGATTCCGCTTTTATCATGCACACTTGTTTCTCTGGAAACCACTTTAAGGCTTGCTTGCCCATGGGATCTGGAGGCAAAGGTCGTCGCGCACATGTGGGAGTGGCGCGAGGAGGCGAAACGCCGGGGCGAAACTCCGGTGCCGCGACAAATCGCGGCACGGCGGACAGCTCCGGTGTGATCTCATGGCGACATGGCGGGTACGATTGTCGCAACCCAGTGCTGGGCACGCCACAATTGCGGCGGTAAGTCCCCTCTTTGAGGAGTGGATAGAGAGGCGTCACGGCGTCCTCACCTTCCGCCTGACGCAGGTTCTCACCGGGCATGGGTGCTTCGGTGGGTTCCTGTTCAGGATAAAGCGGGAGGATACGTGGTTTGTCCGGGTGTTTCCATTGCGAGGATCGTCTGGAGGAAACGGTGGAGCATACGGTTTATTTAATACACATAAACCGTCCTCTTGTATCACTCTGTCTACTGATGAAAACCGCATTTAAAAGATCTTAGCATACAGACGCGGGACAAAGTCACTTACTTTATGTTATACTATGTAGAGATAGACAAAATCTTCATCTCAACATTATATAACTTTTAGCAAATCTGAAATCCAGAATTTATACTGCTCTGGTTCTTAAAGAATAGGAATGGTTTCTGTACAAATAAAGGCTAGCCTAAGATAAACTTGGCCAACACAAATTTTACAGAGCTATGGTGGCCCAGAAGCGCAGCGGTCAATGGTAACGGCCGTGACTTACACTGGCGATTTACTATGTATAAATTATTTGATTACTACTGCTCTCATAACAGTGAAGGAAAACATCGTGAGGAAATCGGCATGTGTTAGAACCAATAATTCGAAGACATGTGACATCTACCAACCCGCAATGGGCCCGCGTTTACGGTCCCTTTCACCTTCGATCAATAATAGCACAATAATAGTACATTTTTGATCGAAGCCTTTCACAGACCATTGTAGGCTGATTATATATAAGGTGTATCTATTCATACACGAAATATTTTAAGGGGTACACCTGTAGGTGGTAAAGAAGCTATAGAAGCAAAAATATTTTTTTTTCTAAGCGTTTTGAATTTTCTTTATTATTATAATTTTAAAACTACTTAAGACGTTTTGCTAAAAACCTTTAAGTACTCCAAATTCTATGAATGGCCCACCTGACGCTGCGAGGGTGACGACCGGACGGCACAAGCATGGCCGCGGTGTCTCGGGCCGTAAAAAATAAGAAGAAACCAGTATTTCTTATGTGCGTCAAATAATTTATAAATATTAAATTTTAAAAAAACCCTTTGTAAAATTTTTTTTTTCGTTGCTATAGCTTCTTTACCACCTACAGGTGTACCTCTTAAAATATTTCGTGTATGAATAGATACACCTAATATAAACAAATCTAACTAATAGAACACAAACATACGCATTATCTAACTGTGATAATCTATACATCTATATTTACATACATACAAATAAATAAAATTGGAGTGTCTGTTTTTAATATTAAGATAACCACTTTTTATTAAGTGTATATGGATGTATACGCGGTACATATACCAAAACAACATTTTTTACAATTTTTGTGTGTCTATCTGTCTGTCTGTTTGTTCCGGCTAATCTCTGAAATGGCTGGACTTTCACTGGCAGATAGCTGATGTAACAAGGAGTAACTTAGGGTACTTTTATTTAAAAAAAATCTTTTATTTCAGTAAAATACCTGCGTTAATTTCCGACATCCACGCGGGCGAAGCCGCGAGCAAAAGCTAGTTAGTAATAATATAGCTTGTTTACCTATTTTAAAAGTGGTGATTTTGGGACCAAAAAGATGACGATCTGATGGTGATTGCAGCATGCGTAGCATGATCAATTCTATCTCTATTCTATTAAGAAATTACAAAGTTCTTTCTGTCCAACTACACTTCTCATCTGCCCGAGCACGGGGCGACCCTTAGCGTCACCAGACATTCCTTCTCTGCAGTTTTAATTCGATAGGAATCTGTCGTTATGCCTATATTTCCGTCGACAAAAAATGTTTCTATGGTAATTATATGCTACGCGTGCACGGCTAACAACTTTTAACAATATTAGTTTAGATGTATTAAGCAGCTTAGATTTATGTAGGTTAGGTAAATAGTACATTTACAATATTCAACTATTCGGATTTTCAACGTACCTTCGTAATCCAAGACTCGGTCTCTTCATCTTGACGGGGTACGAAAGCGCTTACCCCCTAAGTAGCATGTCTATTCCCCACTAAGGCCCTGGGTAATTCGTAGGAGAAATTGCGTAACACACTAATAGTAGGAATGGCTTTCATTTGACAGTTCACCGACATTCATTGCGTCATTAACACTATTGAGCAGATAAATTTTTGGAACATGCAAAGCAATGGATTAGCAATATCCTTCAAAATGATTGAGATTATAATTGAATCATTGAAAAAAAAATCTGTCAAATTGAGGCCAAATGCACTAATTAGGTAGCTTTGCTTTCTATTTTTCGTAGCGTGTCGATGGAAAAAAGACATGCGAAAAGTTACCCATAATAGTTTTTGTTTTTAAAGTTCAGCCCAAAATTCTGCAACGAGAATGCCCTTCGCGGACCCAACCATTGGGTCCTCACTTGTAGGCCTCACATTCCTGGAGTGTCACTTGTCACCGAGATCTACTTTTTTTATTGAAAATCCTACTTATATGACCATCATGATCTTAAGTTTAGCAATTAATTCTTCTATTAATAATTTTATGTCTGTAAGTAGGTTTGTACAAATACTTTTACACGTTAATCATTTTTTTTTTAACTAGATAAAGTCGATGTTTCCTCTGTGAGCACTCTGAGAAGAAAGGCCGAAATAAACTCAGACGTCAAAGTCTCTCTTAAAGTCCAGACATGATCTTGATCATGTGAAGACCATGTATATTGGTGTCTGAAATGGTGGTTTGAGAATATAACTACAGATTGAGTGGAGCTGTCCAGTAAAATATCAAAGCTCTATATGTATAACTTACATTATATAAATTACTAGCTGACCGTACAGACGTTGTCCTGTTTCCTAGAACCGTCGCCGTCGTAGTAGCAGCGCTACCTACCGGGTCCAATAGTGAATCTAAACCATCTAGTCGCATGATTGTTCGAAAGAGATACCGTGACCCTGGCACATGGGCAACTGAAGGAACACGGGTGGGTTTTAGTCAGTAAAAGTCTGACATGCCCTCCCGCTCCGCCCAGAGCGGGAGAAGTCATTTGATGATTTCCCTTTTTAAGCTTGAATACGGGGCTTTTGGCAACTTTGTACGTGTGTATTTTTAGTTTTTTATTTTTTGTTACTATTTTATATTGTGCGTTTTGTTTGTGCAGAATAAACAGTTTTTCTTTTCTTTCTTTTTCTTTTTTCCATACAAAAAAAAGGGTGCCACCCAAACGCATACAAAAAAATTCATTCAAATCGGTCCAGCCGTTTAGGAGGAGTTCAGTGACACACACACGTACAGTAGAATTATATTTATAAAGATAAAATAAATCAATTTTTAAAATAAACTTACCAACACAGGACCTATATGTAAAATGACGAAAATAAACCAAAATGAATCACGGTGTTAATGTATGAATGTTTCTATTTGTGTACACAATAATTATTATCAGAGAGTGCAGGGTCAAAGAGATAAAAACGTATTGTTTTTACTACTTTCAGTGATTTCAAAGTTCAAGGCGTGTTGTTTACTCTGTGTGATTGTTACGAGCTTCAGAAATCAGATCGTAGATGGAGCGTAGATATAAATACGCCTTGGTTTTAACGTTTAAGCCCGTTTTCACTATTACTATGCAACACCTAAATGTAAAGTCTACATAAAAACGAATTATTGGATTTTGAACGCTCGGCTCGGCGTTGAGAGTAGAAAATCATACATTTAGGTGTCCCTTAGTGTTAGTTGATACATCCATAAGTTTGTACCGTAAAAACATGCTTAATAATTCCTACTTAGTCCCTACCTCTCAGATAGGCCGGAAAAAGACTAGAAAGCGCCTTACACTAATATCATAGCACAGTGTTGTTAGCTTGCAACATACGATTAAACTACTAACTAGGCTTTACTCAGTTTACAAGTAACAGTGTGAAACTAAACTATTGAAAAACAACAGGCGTATTGTACTATCAATCGGTGTACTTCAATACAAAAAATCTGATTAGCACAAAAATTGTCTTACACGCCGCCAAATCTGTGGTCATAATAACAATTGTCCGCCAGACCGAATTTCAGAAACTAGCCATCATCGAGGGAGATGTTAAAGTGCACAAGTACACTCTCACTCAGTCAGTCTCGTGTGATGTTATTGCAATCCGACACAAACGGAGAGCTATCAGATACAGAATCAATGCAACAGCTTAGAGTGCAATGGTGGGGTATCATACCACCTATTTCCAAACTGCGGGTTGTTACTAAGAAATTCCTATTGGAAAAACTCAGCAACTATTTGGCTGACCTGGGAATCGAACTCTAGTCTTGTTTTCGGTGACGAGACCAACGGAGCAATTGTCGTGTCATATTCTGTAATTGACTGACTGGTTCATAATAACCGCATTTTATTTATTTTTCAGAACATCATGTTCTCACTACTGGAAAGCAATCTACCATGCGGACCCAGCAGTGCGAGTTGGTAGATGTCACAAGTCTTCGAATTTTTGGTTCTAGGACACTCCGGTTTCCTCACGATAAGTTCTTTTTTTGAGAGCAGTGGGGATGAAATTATCTGCACAACTATAAGTTTAAGTCGGGTGGATACCACTGCGCCTCAACCCCTAACCATTTTGCAGATACTGATGGAAAATTATCTTTCAGGAATCTCGATTCTTAGACTAGGTAACTTATTTCAAGTATGTTTTAATACATTCTGTAAAATGAAGTCAGATGGCAAAAGGAGACGGGCATTTCTGGGCCAAATTGTAATAAGTAGATATAGTTTAAAAAAAAGGTTATATTTTTCTATTGGATTAATCTGAAAAATTAACTCAATTTACAATCTGCAATAGAAATCAGAAAATGAAGGGTTACGAAGTAAATGGAATACAGATTAAATTATAATCGATTAACGTGACAGGGTGTATACTATTTAAGAAAATGCCTTCACCAGATGATTAACTGAATTAAACTAATTAAATGTATTAGAATTAACGTATTGAACAGCTAAAACCGATTGAATATCTACATAATTAAAATAAATTGATCCACGTTTACCAATCCATTATTGTATTTTTAGTCTGTGCTAACTTTGACATGATATGCATGACATGACACTAGGCATGGGCGTTTTTGGTTTTGAGCGCTAACTGATATTTATCCGATTTCAGATTTCAAAATCGATGGTCAACTCACTTGTTTCGTATCGTTTGCGTTGCGTATACGTTTTGAGTGTGTTTCCTCTCATAGTTTTATTGATATTTTCCTCGACCCCTGCTTTCATTCTACGGACTTCTGATCTACCTCGTTGTACAACCTTTGCCTTGCTACCATACCGGACACTGAGAACCCTGCTTAAACGTTTGACTTGGACTTGTTATTATATTTTGGATTTCACGAACGGCCTACCGATTGAGAATTGAAACCATGGATCGTTGCGTAAATTGTGGCATAGTGACTAATCGCTGTAATACAATAGGTCGTCGAGCTTTAGATGACGAAATGATTTTAGCAGTGATTCGTCAATGGCGTGCACCACAATCTGTAAGTACTTACTCACTTCCTATTTATTAGTTCACCAACGTCTACCACGCTGGCTTGCAGTCTTTACAGCGTTTTCTTTCACCATTATACTACCAAAATAATAAACTATACATAGTTAAACATTTAAAAGGCCTATGAAGATACATTACGTTGAACTAAGTTATTACTGAACTGACATTTTTTTAAAGTGATCATGTTATCTGTTACTAAACACTTTACATCTTTCAGGTAAACTCCAGTGACCATGTTTGCCAAGCTTGCTGGATCTTGGCTCAAAGACCACCTCTTGGTGAACCTAGACAGCTTGGCCAACGTATTGTTTGTCTGCGATGTGGATGTATGGATACCAATCACACTTCAAAAATCAGGTTTTAAGTGTAGATTGTTACATAACCTCACTTTACGTAAATCTATTTTAACTCTGTTCTCAGATTGCCAAAATGTACAAAATTTTCAGTGATTGTTTTATAATATAGTACCTATCTATTGACACCACTTTGATCGTTTTACATCCAGGCCCAAAATTGTATGGAAGCGTATCCGTCTCCTTTCCTTAATTCCTTTTATGAAACGTTTACCGTTATACCAGTAGGTTTATTACTACTACTAGCTTCCGCCCGCGACTCCGTCCGCGCGGATGTTGGTCTTCGCGTGGATGGTTTATTTCTCCATTTTGAGTAACTCTGACAATGACATCTTATAAATATCTATTGGACCCAAATACGGCTAAGCCTATAATAATTAAGGAGATCCCTCTATTGAGCTACTGCTGTTGAGCTCGCGTTCTGTAGTAAGTATTTTTTTCATAGTAATTCCGACCTTGATAAGTACCATGTAGCAGTAAATTACTGACAGTGACGAAAAGTTTGCAATAATAAAAAAGTGATCGTGACAATGCGACAGAAAGTTAATTGAGAGCTTCAGCATACACAACATTGTTAGTGAGCTCGTCCGGAAAGAAAATAAAATACCAACCTAAATAAACCAATTTACGATAAAAACTTAAACTACGTACGTACTATAATATTTACAAAAGTATTTACAAATAACTGATCGGAACAGTAATCAAAAGGTCGCGTTGAAAAGCACGGTTTAAAATTACACGCATACAATATTAATTCCACGGACGACCGCTCGCCACACTGGACACGTCCGCTCGCATCAAAATTCAGAATTTAAATGCATCGCGCGGCGTTTTTTTTTTTTTTTGTAGGACATCTCGTAGTTAATCTGGAAAGATTCTTACTACTTAAACGGATTGTGGCCCGGCGAGTTCTAAAAACTTACCTTTTTAGGCCTACAGCCGGGGTATCGCGCGGCGCGGAACGCGGCTCGTTATATAGGAGTCGGGGAGGCGTGGCCCGCGTGTGCCGCAAACGGTTCAAGCCAAATCCGACTTTCTGCGCTACAGGTTACGGCGCTGAATCCACTGCGGGTAATGCAACGTGTGTTCGCGGTTCCACAGAACAACGACTATGAATAAAACTGAAAATTAAGATTTTTTTTTTCTACGTATTTTTCCAGTATAAAAAGTATCCCATTTTATGCCCAGGATAATAAGGTATAATTATACCAAGTTTCATCGAAATCGAACCGTTAGTTTTCACGTGATGCCTGCACATACAGACAGACAGACAGACAGGCAGACAAAATTTTTTTTTAATCACATATTTGGGTTTGGTATCGATCCAGCAACAACCCCCGCTATTTATTTTTTCAATATGTTCAATGTACAGAATTGACCCTTCTACAGATTTATTATATGTATAGATATCCTGCATTACTACTATCCTGCATCGCCACATAATCTTACTTAATATCGGACATAAAATGTTGAAGTAGAAGTAATTTTGTATCGTGAATAACGATTTCTTAGATTTGCAATGTATCTTCACGTATTCTAATACAGGGTGAAACCATAATTTAAGCACATGATTTTCGACCCCTAGCGTTGAAATATTTTGTCGATTATTCAAAAATAAATTAGCTGTTCCATACATTTTGACCGCGTAGTAGGTACCTATTGCGCTTTTCTATGAAAAGGCAGTAATTTTTTTGGTATCCATCAAGCAAAAATCTCCGCAAAGTAATTAATTGTAACCACTTACTAATTTCGTTTATTCAGATCACAAATCACAATTGTTATTTTAACTGGCCATAACACGACGAATTGACGAAGGGGGACAATTTTTTTGACAATTAATTTCCCTGTTTGTGTAATAGAGACGATGTCTACAATGATGATTACTTAAGTATTGTATTTATAGGAAATAGGGATTCTATGAGTTTTTCAGGTTCTCAGTAACTACTTTATGATGTATTTCTTCAAATCACGCACAAACAATAATAGTCAGTAGGTACAATTAAAACAAAGAAGAAAAACAGCATATTATATTACTATTTTCCAAAAACAAAATTCTCATAACAGTCTGTCGTCAGACGTCTGTCAAGACCCTTTTCTCAGGAACGGGTTTCATTATCATCTGGACAAAGGTCTCCCCCAAGCACCACCACTGCGACCGGTTCTGTGCTTCTCGTGTTCAGCGAATTCTTGCGGCCTTCACCAGGTCATTGGTACACCTCGTGAGAGGAATGGTTACAGTTGAAATGACATAATATCAAATATTAGATAGGTATATCTACGGTCCCTTCGACGGGTGAAAAATTGAAGCTTTTAAGTCAACACAATCAAGTGGTACGGTGTTCTTGAACATCACAACCCTAAGGAGCTGAGTAAGTGGAAAAAAAAGTTAGAAAGAACGATAAGAGAAAAAGAAATTACATATATCGCTAGCGCGCAATACGATACTCTAGGATACATCATATGTGAAAACAAAAAACTTCATAGAAGCTATGTATCATATAAAAATATTAGCCTTTGCGATTACAGGCTTACATTTACAGTTGGAGCAACGACTGTGATATACATTTGTGGCGGAGAATACTTTAATAAACAGGCAGCCAAAAATATACAGGTAATTTAATAAATGAAATTAAAATCTGCCTAGCCTTTACCCAACTATGTTGGGGTCAGCTACCAGTGTAACTAGATGCAGCTCAATGTAGTATTTTACATGAAAACGACTGCCCATCTGACCTTCCACTTCTCCCTGTTTCTGCTTAGGAATCAACAAATTGGAACCGTGAACCTAGTTTCTGATTTCATAAGTTCCCATGATGGTTTATGTGTTTCAAACATTTTGATTTGATTTGAGCTTCACAACCCGGATACTGGATAATTATTTTCCCTTGGTGAGTCTGGTTGACAAACTTTCGGGTTTCTGACGTCTGAATACTTTTGTAGTTTTATCGTTTAAGTTTGATTAATCGATCTACATCCGGCGACGGTTTTGTGAATTTTGTTGTAGGCGATTTAGAACAGCATATATGTATGTACGTATATTTATGAATCGTTTTGACATCTACTCGGTTTAAAAAATTACAGTGTACTGTTGAAAAAGTTACCGAGACAAAATATGAATAATTTTTACCATCCTCATATTTAAATTTTAGAAAAAATGGGCAAAGGGTTGGTTTTATTTTTGGCTTCTCTGAACTTGCATTAAAAAAAAACTACAGAAATAAACTTCAGTTCAAAATTAATCTAGTTCCTGAAAATAAAATGCAAAAAATTTAGATGAATGAATATTTGGAAAATAATATTTAAAATCAACCAAAATTTCGCATTATAATACTCGAAAAAATAAAAAATAAATAGTTTTTCATTAGAAACTAATTGAAACCATATTTCAAGTTGTGTAATAATTTGTGGATGCGTATGCAATTGAACTGTAAAACTACGTGTGTCAAAATCAGCGTAACAGGCAAAATTTCGTATACGGCCCTTGAAATGAAATGTTGTAAGACACTTTTACAAGTCAATATTTTGTTGGTCAATATTTTAAAGAACTAGATGGCGCCGGCATTTCCTAGGTGACTGTTCCCTAAGAAGAAATGTTGGAACAAACTCAGATGTCGTGGTCTCTTTTGAAGTACAAACATTATATTATTAGAATTTTATGTGAGTCTATCAATGCAGGGCCATGTCTTTTTTTTGTGTATTGGAAATTATCATATGACGTCTCCCGCTCTGGGCGGAGTGGGAGGGCGTGTCCGACTTTTACTGACTAAAATCCACCCGTGTTCCTTCAGTTACCTATATGCCAGGGCCACGGTATCTCTTTCGAATAAATTTCGCGACCCTGGCAGGCAGGGCGATGTCTGAAAGGACCTTTTGAAGAAATGCATTAACGTGCCTTTCCGATGCACGGAGCGGTCTTTGTATGTAAAGCTGGTCACTCATCCACGGATTCACAGACCAACAGCGGCAAGCCTGAAAACTGCCTGAAAAACGCCTGAAACCTGATCGGTCGACATGTGCGGATGTTATGCCTCCAAAACGACCAAATACGACATTTCTCGAAAAGGGCCTTGATACAGATTTAAATCGCAGTATTAAAAGTAGTCTGTAAACAAGTTTTGTACCAGTATTTAATAAACATGGTGATGACTTGCGTAGTGGTTCACCTTGCACTCGATAGCCGGCTCTAAATGCGCGTTATGTAAGCGACACTGCTGATTCTTATTTACAATGTCGATAGGCTTTTGTTGTAAGTTTCTAACTATTTATGTGGAGAATTTGGAACTCATCTTCCAATTCCTCATCTTAATATTAAAATTTTTGGTTGATACTTAATATTGCTTTTTTCGTTTGTGGCTAAATAATAACAACCACATAGGTCTATCAAATCAAATCAAATAATTTATTTAGCAGATCATAAAATCTAATTTTGTTAGTACTTTACAAACCTCCACATCTTAAACACTAGTGTTAGTACTTACATTTTAACATTTGGCAAATTATATACAGGATAAGTTTTTATCCAGGGCGTATATTGTAATTCAGCATACCTATCATTCTAGACCCAGATGCGCAGAAATTTTTCGTCGGTTTTATAAAAAAAATCTGCTGTTTCATTGAAAAATGCAATACTTACAGGGTCAAAATGTATGGAACAGCTGATTTTTTTTGTATAACCGACGAAAATTTTCTATGCTGGGGGGTCTAGAATCATATGCTGAACTAGCTTCTGCCCGCGACTTCGTCCGCGTAAAATTTCTTGTTCCCCCGACCCTTCCCGTCACGTCGAATCGCCTACCCGTGCGATTTTCCCCGTGTTTGCAACATTTTTCATTACTGCTCCACTCCTCTTAGTTGTAGCGTAATGTTATGTAGCCTATAGCCTCCCTCGATAAATAGGCTACTCAACACAAAAATAATTTTTCAATTCCTGAGATTAGCGCGTTCAATCAAACAAACAAACAAACTCTTCAGCTTTATAATATTAGTATAGATAACATCGATCGTGTCGCGGTTGTATGTATCGTAAATGTGTGCCTATTTTTATATTTCAAGAGTTTTCCGTGCCTGGGGTAGCACGTTCAACCGTTAGTGCCGGCTGTCACTTGTGGATCTCTGACAGTCGTTACGGATCTTCAGAAGCTCAAAAGTCTAATAACCAGTCTTACCAAGGGGTATCGTGTTACCCAGTAACTGGGTTGTGGAGGTCAGATAAGCAGTCGTTCCACGTAAAATACTGGTATTCAGCTGCATTATGTTAGACCGGGAGCTGACTCCAATATAGTTTGGAAAAGTCTAGGCAGAAGAAAAAGAATGTCGATAGGACTGGTTGTAAGTGTATAACAATTTATGTGAAGAATATGGTGACTCATACTTTAATTTTTGGTATATACCTAACTAGCTTTTACCAGCGGCTTCACCCGCGTGGAGGTCGGAAAATATCCCGCGGGAACGTACTACCGGGATAAAAGTAGCCTATGTGTTAATCCAGGTTATAAACTAACTGTTTTTCAAATTTCATCCAAATCCGCTCAGTAGTTTTTGTGTGAAAGAGTAACAAACATTCACACATCCATACATTCGTACACACAAACTTTCGCATTTATAATATTAGTAGGATAGGATTATTAGGATATAGTTTTATGAGGGGCTGGTGGCTAAATAGTAAGAGCAGCAAAGGTCGATCAATCGTGCCGCGATTAGCCATAGATGGATGACCTGCCTCGGTTAGCACGTTAAACCGTTGGTCCCGGCAGTCATTTGAGTGACGTTTGACGTCTGCAGTGACGTTTGACGTCTGCAGTGACGTTTGACGTCTGTGTTGGTGCAGACCTGTCTGTCATTTTTATCTCGGAAATAATTTTAAAACAAGTTTCTGTAAATAATTAGTTTATTACTGTAAAGTTAGTGGAATATAACGTGACATATCTGGAGATAAATAAAGTTCATTTTATTACCAATCCAACCCGGCTGGTCTCTCCTATCGCCCCCACCGTGGCAACTATTTCCACAATTCTACATCTAATTTTCTGTAGAACCTACTGAAATTGAGTGAGCCTATCTAACATCTGCCAGGGTCACGAGATT
This sequence comes from Aporophyla lueneburgensis, assembly GCA_932294355.1. NCBI lineage: Eukaryota > Metazoa > Arthropoda > Insecta > Lepidoptera > Noctuidae > Aporophyla > Aporophyla lueneburgensis. The sequence goes on along the minus strand of OW028739.1, from coordinate 5,887,543 downwards.
TGTTCGAAAGAGATACCGTGGCCCTGGCATATGGGCAACTGAAGGAACACGGGTGGGTTTTAGTCAGGAAAAGTCCGACACGCCCTTCCGCTCCACCCTAGAGCGGGGAACGTCATTTGATGATTACCACCCACAAAAAAAAGCCTAACATTTATAGAACTATTATGACATCTCCACATTCTTCATAAGGTCGCACACGGTGTTACCAACCAACTGATTACGCATCACGTTTGCAATAAACTATTGATGAAAATACTTCGAAAGATGCTGATACACGTGAGGCCACACGTGATCTGGCGCTTTAATAACAAATCCAAGAAATGGCTAAAAATGCAAACTAACCTTATAATTTATGCAAAATTGAGTCTGTGTTGGTTTGTGTACCTTTTTGCTTATATTGGGGTTAAAGGCAAAATAAGACTGGGTACACTAGGATAGATGACCTGGTGAATCAATGTCATACTTAATTTACATAATATCAATGTAGGAAATAGAATGGTAAATCTGATAGCAATGCTGTGGTATGAATAATGGGCTTATTAGTCGCCTCGTACTAATTTACTTGCTCGAATCGGGGGAATTGTCACTTTTAAAATTAAATATTTTCCACAGCTGATTCGTTAATTCATTTGTGGGCGAACCGAAAATTTCAGGAATACTCACGTATAATAAATGTAGTGTACTTTACCCTTAACCTTTTATTGAAAAAAATATTTGATTTTATTTTAATTATGACTAATGATTGCGACAAAGTCGCAGTTTCGAGATAATTAGAAGATATATAATTTATATTCTCTATGGTTTTCCATGCTCATGTACCTTGAAATTCTATCAAATACCTTCCTACTTATTTCCCTACTCGCGCTAGACGGAAGAGTTTCGATGCATCCATCTATACAAATAAGTAAAACTGAAGTGTTTGTTTGTAATTTCAAATTAACAGCTTTTCACTAAATGCATATGAAAGTATACGGTCATTACACCAAAAAAAAAAAAAAAATTTTAAACTTTTGTCTGTTTGTTCCGGCTAATCTCTGAAATGGCTGGACCGATTTTGATTGGCAGGTAGCTGATGTAATAAGGAGTAACTTGGGCTACTTTTATTTTAGGAAAAATCTTTTATTTTAGAAAAATACCTGCGTTAATTTTCGACATCCACGCGGGCGAAGCCGCGGGGAAAAGCTAGTTTGTATATAAAAATAACAGCAAACAGCGATCAACGTCTAAAGTTCTAAAGGAACTCCCTATGATGACCTTATCTTGCGCTCCTGTCAGCTTGATGTCGCAAGATCATTCAAATTCACTGAATGCGTGTATCGCAGGATGGCAGTGCCCATCATCAGAGCAATCCTTGGGGTGGGACTATATCCAGCAGAGGACCTGTCTTTCAGCCGAAATAATTGTAGTGTCGAGTGGCCTGGCTTGATAATTGTTTTCTCCCCTAAATTGAAAATCTTTTATCGATAAGCAAATAGCATAGAGAAGTCGCAATCGATTTTAAAGCTTTTCGTATTGCTACAACTTCTAACAGGTTTGATGTAAGCTACCAAAATGCTTATGACGATATTGGGTCTTTAATATATTTTTGACTTTTCCGTGATCGTAAGCTACACGCTACATAACGTTGACAGAATGGCACTTAATTCAGCACAAATAACCACTATCTGAATCATTTTGAGGGATATTGCTTATCAATCCATACTAATCTATACTAATAAATAAAATTGGAGTGTCTGTTTTTAATATTAAAATAACCACTTTTTACCAACTGTATATGGATGTATACACGGTACATATTCCAAAACAACATTTTTACAAGTTTTGTCTGTCTGTCTGTTTGTTCCAGCTAATCTCTGAAATGACTTGACTGATTTTGACGGGACTTTCACTGGCAGATAGCTGATGTAACAAGGAGTAACTTAGGCTACTTTTATTTCAGAAAAAATATTTTATTTTAGAAAAATACCTGTGTTAATTTCCGACATCCACGCGGGTGAAGCCGCGGGCAAAAGCTAGCCCATACTAATATTATAAAGGGGAAAGTGTGTGTCTGTTTGTCCGTCTTTCACGACAAAACGGTGCGACGAATTGACGTTATTTTTTAAAGTAGTTGAAAAGATGGAGAGTCACATAGGCTACTTTTTTTTCTTTTTTAGGTGGCTGGGGTGAACTTAGAAAAGCCGCGCTTTTCTTATGGACAGTTGGATGTAGCATGTTTGCGTGTATCCAATACCCAGGCTCTTTATATTCTATCCCCAAATGGAAAAACAAATAATATCGTCTACAGTAGTGTATTAAAATAACATTCTGTTCCGAGTTCTCTTCTGTGTTCTAAATCAGGAAAGGGGAACCGTGTTACCCCGAATTTAACGCGAGCGAAGCCGCGGGCAAAAGCTAGTATCCTATAAAACATAAATTAATCTCAAATTTTGGAGAGGCCTTAAATAACCATTATTAATATTTCCTGTAAGTAGACGATAAAAGACCGGGAAATACGCAAAATTTACTAAAAGTTATCTGAAAGGTCTCTGTTGTGGCTAATTAAGATACTTGCCGCTATCCATGAATACATAACTGGGTTTTTATAAGGTCATCTTTTTTTGGTAAGTGTTCGATGAGTTGTTTGTTCAACTTCCAGGAAATTTCTACCCAACACGGAATACCCCTATTGGCCCTTGACAACAAGTGCTATGATTGTTCAACTAATTACAAGAAAAAAACCTAGGACTGATAATGGCTCATATCTGTTTCCTGTTGGATGACTGAACATGAGACTGAGTACAGCATCGACGTCATGATCTCCACGTGTAAGTTATGTATTCAGAAAGTTATTCAGTACTCGTGTGCTTGGTAGTTTGCAACAAATTGTTTGATACTTATCAACTGAAGACATTATGGTATCACTTTGAAATGGATTCTCATTGATTTTAGGCTTCAAAGGGTAAACAACTGAATAAAAAAAATGGAATGAGTAAAATTATTTAGTATATTTATCGTGAAAATACGTACATTAATATAATTACACTGATTACTCTTAAAATTACCTTAGAAACTAAATACTAAAAAAAAAAAATGCCGTTAAACTAGAACATATAATCACAAAAGCGTCTTCAAAGCATCACTTGGAAGATGATCGGTCAGTCTTGAGGTCATTGTGAATAATCTTACTCATTTCTTTATGTTCTTTTATCTGCGTACCTAATCCAACTTGAGCACCAGTCAAATCGTGATGACCTTGTGACGGAGGATGATTGTGACCACTTGGTTTGACGTCAGCTCCAAGCACGCTATTGTTCGTAATATTTGTATGGTAATTGATATTAGATCGAATGACTATGGGATCGTAGATGTTGTTCTTCCTAGAATTGTCAGGAAAATAGTTATCAGCTTGCAAGACGCTAGCTCCGTATTGAGCGTTATCATTCTTTCTAAAATATGTTATGTTTTCCTGTACCAAAATAGGGGCATACACGTTTGTTCCCTCAGAATCGCCAAAGTTAGAATTACCAATAAGCATGTCTAGGGATCCATATAAAGGGGCTTCTCCATCGTCTTCGGAATAAACGATGTTTTTTTGAAAGACTTGCGAACCAAAATAATTTCTTTGTCCTTTCCTTGACTCCTGAGTGTCATTGAAACCGGGAAGTAGGCTATCCAAGCGATGAGTAAAATTAGAATGCCATTGACTGAAATCAAAGTTATCCAAAAATGGGGCTGCTCTAACTGAAGCGTCGTAGAGCCCTGGAACAAAACACGATAATGATTAATCCACATCCACACTAATATTATAAATGCAAAAGTAACTCTGTCTGTCTATCGGTCCGTCTGTCTGTCTGTCTGTCTGTCTGTCTGTCTCGCTTTCCTGCTAAAACTACTGAACCGATTTAAATGAAATTTGGTACACAGATAGTTTAGAGCTTGAGAAAGGACATAGGCTACTTTTTATCCCGATAGTATGTTCCCGCGGGATAATTTCCGACTTCCACGCGGGCGAAGCCGCTGGCAAAAGCTAGTCATCTATATATCCACACTAGCTGACCGTACAGACGTTGTCCTATTTCCATGAACTCGATAGCAGCGCCATCTATCGGGTCCAATAGTGAGTCTGAATCATCCAGGGTGCCACCCAAACGCATACAAAGAATTCATTCAAATCGGTCCAGCCGTATAGGAGGAATACACACGTACAGTAGAATTATATATATAAAGATTTTTTTTGTATGCGTTTGGGTGGTTTGGTACAGTTTTATTGATAAATCCAAATAAGAAACCGGATAGAGTCAGATCAAACCTTTTAAACCTTATAAAAAGAGTCAAAGGCTGCGATCAGCAGAATTATCATAGTTTTGCTGGACAACTTCATGTTTCGGCTCTTCCAAACTGAATATCGGGTAAAGAATAAATTCTTGAGTTAAGAAATGATTCTTGGTCTAAGAATTTTTTTCTCGTTTTAAGAATTTATTCTCTTGACTCAAGGAAACAATTTTCTTCAAAATGGTATTCTTGCTTCAAGATTTTGACTCTTGAGTCAAGTAATTTTTTTAACAGTGAATAATAATAATAATAATAATATTCCACAACTATCACACAACGCCATCTAGTCCCAAGCTAAGCAGAGCTTGTGTTATGGGTACTAGACAACTGATAAACATACTTATATATTTCTAAATACATACATATTATAGATAAATTACACCCAGACACAGAACAAATGATCGTGCTCATCACACAAACATTTGTCCTGGGTGGGAATCGAACCCACGACCTCCGGCATAGCAGTCGGGGTCACTAACCACTAGACCAACAGGCCTGTCAAAATAAATAATAAAGCACACAAAAAAAAAAGCGCACAGCGGAGCGTGTGCGTAACAGCTAGTAATTTATATAACAACAGAACGGTATTTATTTTCGAGTAATTAATCTAAAACATACGAATTTTATTTTGAAAGCAATCACTACAAATTATACTGATACTCACAAGTAAATGCACTGACGGTTGCAAATAAAACAACGGCTACTTTGAATGACATGGTTCCTTGACGTTCCGATCTCTAATACGACTGTCCAGAAATGTTTCCCTATTCCTTTTATATATGAAATATCTACGGTTCCAAGGTCAGCATTTGATTACAGCGGGAATTCCAATTTTGTATTTAAAATAGGTAATTGATAAGCTTGTGTTATTCAGTTACGAGGAAATTTCTGGCGACATTTATTCGCCACATACATATACCTATGGGTAAAGGGAAATGCCCATTATTGGCCCTGCTTTGCCTATCAATGTGGTAAATACAAAAAAAATACCCATTTAATAACTAAAATATTGCTATTTCTTATGAAACCTCAGGAATTAATAGCCGATTTATTAAAAACATTCAATCGTTTAATATAATATCTGACAGTTCCGGTCAATTGTCAATCCTGTCCAATTAGGGATGGCAACCTTTACTGAAACACACAATCGATACACTAAATAAAACCGGTTACCAAAAATGGATTTTTGGAAAACCTTTCTTTATTCTACAGGAAAATTTTATAACCAGTGCGCAAAGGTGGTTCAGTATCAGTAATAGAACACATTATAATGATTTTTTCAATACTTTTTTTGAATTCTTATCCGAACCTTTTTTTTGGGTTGGAAATCATCAAGACGTCTCGCGCTCTAGGGTGGAGCGGAAGGGCGTGTCAGACTTTTACTGACTAAATCCCACCCCTGTTCCTTCAGTTGCCCATATGCCAGGGCCACGGTAACTCTTTCTAACGAATCTCGCGACTCTGGCAGGCATCGGTCCCAGCAGACCCCTTGAGTACTACTGACATCTCTTTGAGGCGCGCGTGGCAACACTATGCGCCGTCGACACGTGCCTGGTCCTTACCGGGTGGCCAGGTACCCATTGCTCGCCGACCGCAAGCCCGCGATCGATCGACTCCCGACGCCCGGGGCATCTCCTCCTGTGGTGGCTAGGGACGTGAGGGCGTAGAGACTGCCACACCCTCACGCGCCCCGCCTCTTCCTTTGCGAGCATTACTGCTTCGTAGAAGGAGGTTATGGCTTCCCATGTCCTCTCCACCGTATGCTCCACCGTGTCCTCCAGACGATCCTCGTAATGGAAACACCCGGGCGTTTCCTCCCGCTTTATCCTGAACAGGAACCCCCCGAAGCACCCATGCCCGGTGAGAACCTGCGTCAGGCGGAAGATGAGGACGCCGTAGCGCCTCTCTATCCACTCCTCCAACTGTAAAAACGGGCCTTCAATTCTCGAAAATAAAATCATGACTTCTCGAAATTCCACAAAAGACAAATAGACCTAGACCTTGACCTTGAATCTTGTCACTATTCGACTTATATTTTTATTCATCATTATCATTTCAGCCGTAACACGTCCACTGCTGGATATGACCTCCCCCAATTTGGGGGGCTTTGCCATAATCGCCACGCTTGGCAGGCGGATTGGCGATCGCAGTATGGTGGTAAAATGCATAGAAAACGCTGCTGCCCATTCTCTAGTGAGAATATCATATTTTTATTAGTAAGTCATTAATATACTTAGATAATACCTCACAATCACATCAGATTCAGATGTGCCACTATTAGTTGAATATTTCCATCAACCTGGAGAATAATTTTTCAGTAATGACTTTGTTTCAGGTATCGTGATCTAAAGTGTTCTAATTGTATACCAGAGACGCGAGATTGTTCGAAAGAGACACCGTGACCCTGGCACATGGGCAACTGAAGGAACACGGGGGGGGGGGGTTTAGTCAGTAAAAGTCTGACACGCCCTCCCGCTCCACCCAGAGCGGGAGAATTCATTTGATGATATCCCATCCAAAAAAAAAGTGACCTAGTTGTGCAAAATAAATTAAGTGGTTCTTGTAAGGAAAGATAAATAAGACAAAAACACCATATATCTTTATAACAGTATATTTATTTTGTCATTCTAGAACTACGCTCAACAATTACAAGCCTATTGATAGGGATAGTAAGTGGGTAATATCTCTGCTGAGAACCATGTTCATAACCGTACGGTCGTTGATCAGCTGCTTGGTAACATGAATAAGGGTCTTGATATAATTGATGTTCAGATGTTCCGTAGGTCTGCTGTAATGGAACTGCTTCAGCTTTTTTCACGTCTCCAGGGTACTCAGAGCGATGGTAGTAAACTTTATATCCGTTCGGACCACCTGGAGCTACCATCGTAGTCGATTGCTCCCTGAATGGCTTACTGAGGTCGTTTGGTAAATATTCTCGTTTCACATACTGTACTAAAAATAATAAGTTTTATTTAGGAACAAAAATACATTGACATAAATTACAATAGAAACGATGATAGCTACAAAAGTTATAAACTGTGTCGCAGCTATCAACGCCCGTCTAAACATATGAAACACATTGTTCCAGACACATGACATTTGGCTCAGAATTTAAATTTAAGAACTACTAATATTCAATTCAATTCATTTATTTATTCTCTCTTCACAATATTGGTTTCCTTAAAAATTAACAATATTTCTGACATGTTTCCAACATTGTAAGAGACTGGTTCCTTTTTTTTTTTTCAGGATGGGAAATCATCAAATGACTTCTCCCGCTCTGGGCGGAGCGGGAGGGCGTGTCAGACTTTTATTGACTAAAACCCACCCGTGTTCCATCAGTTGCCCATGTGCCAGGGTCACGGTATCTCTTTCGAACAATCACGCGACCCCGGCAGAGAGACTGGTACCTGAAGTAGGTTTTTAGGGTTCCGTTGCCAAATGGCAAAAAACGGAACCCTTATACATAGATTCGTCATGTATGTCTGTCTGTCCGTCCGTCCGTATGTCACAGCCACTTTTTTCCGAAACTATAAGAGCTATGCTGTTGAAACTTGGTAAGTAGATGTATTCTGTGAACCGCATTAAGATTTTCACACTAAAATAGAAAAAAAAAACAATAAATTTTGGGGTTCCCCATACATAGAGCGGAAACGCAAATTTTTTTTTTTTTTTCATCAAACCCATACGTGTGGGGTATCTATGAATAGGTCTTCAAAAATGGTAATGAGGTTTCTAATATCATTTTTTTCTAAACTGAATAGTTTGCGCGAGAGACACTTCCAAAGTGGTAAAATGAGTGTCCCCCCCCCCCCCCCCCGTAACTTCTAAAATAAGAGAATGATAAAACTAAAAAAAATATATGGTGTACCTACATTACTATGTAAACTACCACCGAAAATTGGTTTGAACGAGATCGAGTGAGTAGTTTTTTTAAAAAAGTCGTAAATCGTAAACCGCAATTTACCTTACATTCAATCAACTTAAATATAAAAATTAAAAAAAAACAACATTTATTTTTAAACCGAGAATACCTACAGGTTTGTACGGAACCCTCGGTGCGCGAGTCCGACTCGCACTTGGCCGGTTTTTTAAAAAGGCTGTGTTACAGGTCACCAGGGGCCCCCCACAGTAAAACAATAATATAGTACAAGGTTTAAAGATGGTAATGTGAGAACTTAATTAAACGAACCAAGAGGATTAGAATAAAGTTAAAAATAATAGAAAACATTAAAAAAAAATATACGTAAACTTTTATTTATTGCTTATGAAGTCATTTTAAACGTAAAGTTTGAATTGCTATTTAGGTATATTTTCATCTGTTCTCTGTTGGTGATCAAGCATCCGAAATTTATTTCTTGTAATAACGTGGAAGCCACTAAATTTGTCTAATAAGTAAATTATAACGTTGACTGAACTCTATATCATAAGATTTTTTAACAAACTGGCCTCCAGTACAGGAAGGTACAGGTAGTTGCTTTGATCTATAGGTTACCACAAATTGCACATAGGATACACTGCTCAATGTGTTAGGCATAGGCAAATGAAGGAACAGGGGTGGGTTTTAGTTAGTAAAAGTCTGACTCGCCCTTCCGCTCCATCTAGAGCCGGAGATGTTATTTGATGATTTCTTACCCAAAAAAAGGCATATTTATGTAACACTATATTCTGTGAAAAGCCACGTGTGTTCGCCAAAAATATATGAATTTGCGGCACTCTACAGTAGCGCCACTAATAGTTGTGTACATATTAATATGAGCGGCCTTGGACTAGAAAGCCGTGTGTATTTCGCCGTGGTTTGTAAAGGTGAATGCTTACTGTATCACAGATATTAAAAGTAGAAATTGGAAATAAATTGCGAGGACAATAAGCTAGGGTTTAATTCCTTAATTTCATGCCTAACTTCAAAGTTCCAACGACTTGAAACTTGACTGAATAATCAGCCTATCACGTACCTACAGCTGGAGTACAGCCTTTCTCTGTGTGAGAAGGAGTGGGCCATAATCCACCATGCTTGTAAACTGTTATTAAACTTGACTGACTTGCATGGAATCTTCTAGATAGCCTTTTAAGGTTCTGCTTTCTATATTTAGTTAGGTCTAGGCAAGATGTTTATTTTTTATGTTCCGCCTTCCATCAGTCGTTTACTCGCACTACTGAGCGCCGTGATGTGCCCGACTAAATTGTTTGAAAATATCCCTCTATTTGTAATGATCTTCAAGCCAAAGAATTGCAACACTCTCTATGTTATTCGATTGCAAACATGGCGACGACGGTCCACCTAATGTTCAGTGATTACTTCGTCGCTTATGAACATCAGTCGGTCTTTGCTGTAAAAATTTCACCGTGAAAACTTTTGTGAAGTGACTATGTATAGAGCCCCTAGAATATAGAATCCCTAGTATCAGCCTGTCTATGATGTTAAAATAACGACAGAGGAGATTAAGATTAAGTGAGCTTGAAGTTGTAAGAGGCGACTAAGGGGTTTACTAGAGAAGGCAGCGTTCTCTATGCACTTTTCCACTATACTACGATCACGCAAACACGCCTGCCAAGCGTGGCGATTATGGCAATCCCCACTTTGGGGAGGCCTATATCCAGCTGTGGACGTCTTTCGGCTGAAATGGTGACCTTGAAGTGAACGGAGACAGTTGACTATCTGAGGCTATGGATTGTTAGCTTACTTCAAATTCTATCTCAGAGTGAATATTTCTACAAAACAATTGAAATATTACTTCCATTCATTGTGAACAACCCTTAATACTCCATACATACTTTTAGGAAATTTCGTGCACATTCTCTGCGAAGGTCGCTGCAAGCATCTCAATGACCCGTGCAAGTTGCTCTTGTGCAGTTGCCGGCTTTAACAGTTTTGAGCAAATTTGGCGCAACACTTGCACAAGCACTTTGGATTAATGCTTGCAATGTTTACGGGTTTTATTATTTGCAATGTGAGAATGGCACGGGGTCATTTCTTTGAGACTTTTGCTGTTTATTTTAATTGGGCCTATAGCTACATGCGTAGCAGGACGAGTCAAGCGTAAACGGTAGAAACGGAAACAAAACGGCAGGTTTTAGGAAGATTTCTTTGACGCGATGTCAAAAATGAGAATACAAGAAATGTCACTTTGTTTTCGTAGAATACAGTTTAATCTACTACTGATAAGAGAATACATGACTTCTTCTATCCGTAGAAAATATATGCATGCGGGTCATTTGAAGCTTATGTATATTTTTAACTACCTTCTGCCTGCGACTTCGTTCGCGTCACATTTTTTCTCCCCTGACCCTTCCCGTCGTCGTCGCCTCGAATTGCCTGCCAGTTTTCGTCAAATTTTCCTTGCTGCTCCGCTCCTTTTGATCGTAGCGTGATATTATGTAGTTTATGTAGTCTATAGTCTTCCCCAAAAAATAGGCTATCCAACACAAAAAAATATTTTTTTTCTATTCGCACCAGTAGTTCCTGGAATTACCGCGCTCAACCAAACAAACAATTAGACAGACAAACAACATAGATTAATAAACAATCTTGACCCTAAGACTGACAGATAACTGTCACACAGCCTACACCACTGAAGATGGGAAGATAACGTTTCAGGCTTTGAATGTACACCAAAACTCAAATCCTAGAATGATTCAATGTTATTTTCCGTGGCCGCGACTTCGCATCCATATTGGAAACGAAATTGGATTTCATGGGACTTAATTTTTATGCGCGGAACCCTAGTTCCTTCTCTAAAACAGAAGTAGTAGTAAGTTACCTTTCTTATAATATCAGCAATCTGCCAGAGAAAGTCCCATCATAATAGGTCCAACCGTTTCGAAGATTAGCCGGTACAAAAAGACAGACAGACAAAAAAAAATGTTAGAAGAACCGTTTATACGTTCATATGGCATTTACTATAAAGTTGTATTTTGACATTACAAAACAAAAAGTTTTTTGTGTATTTATGTATGTATAGATTATACGAACAATGTCGCGGGCAACAGCTGTAAATGAGGTGATGAGGTCAACAAACTCGTCAAACGTATCAATATTTATTACTTACTGACCGCAGATACCACAGTCCTTTACATGATAGTACTGTTGCCAGCTACAAAATAGTGCATATTTTTTGTTAAACACTCCTGTCTTACATGAATACTATGATTGAGTGGCATTGTATCGTTCTTGTCGAAGAGTTCCGTCAAACGTGCTGAATAGGGGTGCAAAGGCGAATCCGGAGTTCCGGACGAAACTTTTAAGGGATAACATTGAAATTGAAATAATGTAACTTTAAAGGAGTCTATGTGTTTCCGATTTTATCATTTATAATTAACTGATAAATGATGGTTAATGATAAATGATTTCATTTCTGTAAGTAAGATTGTACAAATACTTTTACATATCAATAAAATGAAGTTCCTTGTGGGTAACAATCTACATAGATTCAACGTTCTTTAAGGACTCGTCCCGGTTGCCCTGCGAATATAGATTATGTCACTCTGTGGACATAATCTATATTCTACGAGAGATATGATGAAGGACCATCAATATTAAAATGCTGTAGTGTGTAATATGTGCTAGCCATTCAAGATAAACAGAAGCTCGATATCAATGTCCTTTCTTTGGTATTGTTCATCGGATCGTTGAGCTTCTCAAGTTCTGAGTTGAGCCGCACGATTAGTTGTCACTAAATATGCGTGCACTGATTGGACAGGTCCACTCAATCTGTTTGGTTCTTTCCTCTAAAGACCATTTCAGACAGCTATCTACATTGTCTTCACATAATGCTACCAATATTATGTCTGGACTTTAAAAGAGACTGTGACTTCTGAGTTTGTTTCAGCCTTTCTTCTCAGAGTAGTCAGATAGGAAACGCCGACCTCATCTAGCTCAAAAAAATATTAATGACTTGTAAAAGTGTTTGTACAAACCTACTTACAGAAATAAAATCATTTATCATTTAGCATGCATGAGAACTGCCTACTAGAGAATTCATCAGTTACCAAGCCTTTTATATTGGTCGGCTTCCAGTCTAACCAGATGCAGCTGAATGCTAATATTCTACATGGAGCGACTGCCTATCTATCTCCACCACTCAGTAATTGGCTGGATGAACGACTTTCGGACTTCTGAAGACCCGTAAGGCAGTTCCAAGATCCACAAATTAACGCTTTCGAACAGTTCTCGCGACTCTGGCAGGCATCGGACATAGCAGACCCCTTCAGTATTGCTGTCATCTCGTTGAGCAGGGACCTTAACCTGCTTTCCGAGAGACGGCCCCTTCGTTTTGGTATGCTAAAATGCTCACGCATCCATGGACTAACCGCAGCTAGCGTAGCTTAACCTGATCGAACTATGTGGCTGTTATTACTTAGTCACGAGGCCTTCCGAAGTACTAGAGACCTTGAGTAAGGAATTGTAAACAGTACTTGCCTAGTTAACCAGCATTTAACAAAACCATGTTTGGCAGTAGGCCAAAAATACAGGCATGTTCATGTTCGTAACTGAAATTAAATACACGACTTAAGTTTATCTTAGGTGCCGTCGAATTACGGAGAGGAAAATTGTAGAGGAAATTCTGGACTTAGCAAGTAAGTGTACTACAATTATCACGTTTTAAACACGCTTTTATTATTTTGAAATGTATGTACCTATGTAGCTATTTAACGGAATCTTCGAACGTGATTATTCACCCCTTTCAAAATGTCGGATTAATTTGAAACTTTGCACATTTATCAAGGACCTATGACAATACAATCATTTAATTTTGTGCCATTAACCCGGCCATTAAAAAAACTAAAAAACACGTTGCTTTCATAGAAATCCAAACTAAAATAGAAAATAATGGAATAAAGCGTGGAGTGCTTGATGTCAATTTAAAATACCTCTAAAAGCACCCCACGCTTTATTCCATTACTAGCTTCTGCCCGCGACTTCGTCCGCGTCAAATATTTGCTCCCCTGACCCCGTTGAATCGCAGCCTGCCTGTTTTCGTCATTTTATTTGTTGCTGCTCCGCTCCTTTTGATCGCAGCGTGATGTTATATAGCCTATAGCCTTCCTCAATAAATAGGCTACCCGACTCAAAACGAATTTTTCAATTCGAACTAGTAGTTCCTGAGATTAGAAAGAAAAGAAAGAAAGAGTATTTATTGGGACACGCACAGAAACCATACAAAAAACAATACTTAACAATGAATCAGTTATAAACAAAAGAAACAAATAAAGCGCGTTCCACCCCCCATTTTAGGAAAGTGGGGGGTTAGAAAGAGACAAAAAGTAGCCTATGTCACTCTCCATCTCTTCAACTATCTCCACTTAAAAAATCACGTCAATTCGTCGCTCCGTTTTGCCGTAAAAGACGGATAAACAGACATACACACTTTCGCATTTATAATATTAGTATGGATTTTCTATTTTAGTTTGGTTTTCTATAAAAGCCTGTTTTTAAGTTTTCTAAACTAATATTTAATTATATGTATAGTTTAAAAAAACTCCCTCCACGGCAATCATTTACAATCCGGGCAAATTTTTGTTAAAGAAATAATAAGAAATAGAAAGAGAAAGTGTGAGTGGTACCGGTAACTGAAAAGTTGTGTGAAAATCAAATGTCATGGTATGGGCACGTGATACGGATGAATGAGGAAAATGGCGTTAGGAAAGTATTGAGTACCTATGTGATATTATGGCAAATAAACCACTTTAAAGTTATGGTTTTTGGAAATTCGTAAAAAATATCTAAGATGTTCCACGAAAAATTTCAAAAATTGTTGATTCGACCTACGCGCGCCCGGCCATTGTAGTTCGCTGACCATTGTGCAGGTCGCGGGGCATTTAATTATCGAATGGTGAAAATGTTTGTTTTCATATTTTTTTTCTGTTTCATTTGTTCTCGATTTCTATAACTAAGACGTGAGTAAAGTATTGCCATTTATTGTAATTTAATTTGACCCTGTAAAAACTCATCCTTATAATTATTTCAGCCAAAAAACGTCCACTGCTGGAGATGGGCTTCCTCCAATTTGGGTGAACAAACTATACTTATTAAATACATACTATCCTACTTTTTTTTTGGATGGGTATCATCAAATGACATCTCCATCTCTTGGCGAAGCGGGAGGGCCTGTCAGACTTTTACTGACTAAAACCCACCCGTGTTCCTTCAGTTGTCCATGTGCCAGGGTCACGGTATCTCTTTCAAACAATCTCGCGACCCCGGCAGGCATCGGTCCTAGCAGACCCCTTCAGTGCTGCTGACATCTCTTTGGGGCGCGCGTGGAACACTACGCGCCGTCGACCCGATTCTGGTCCTTACCGGGTGGCGAGCTACCCATTGCTCGCCGCCCGCAAGCTCGCGCTTACGGTGGCCGGGAGTCCGCTATTGACTCCCGACGCCCGGGGCGTCTCCTTCTGCAGCGGCTAGGGACGTGAGGGCGCAGAGGCTGCCACTCCCTCACTTGCTCCGCCTCCATCTTCGCAAGCATTACTGCTTCGCAGAAGGAAATGATGGGTTCCCATGCCCGCTCGCTCCGTACCATCGCTCGCACCAGGGCCGGACGCGAGAAGTCGCCGCCGCCGATCGCCTCTACGAGGACACGGTGGTGCTCCGCCCAGGCAGGGCACACATCCACCGTATGCTCCAACGTGTCCTCCAGACGATCCTCGCAATGGAAACACCTGGGCGTTTCCTCCCGCTTTATCCTGAACAGGAACCCACCAAAGCACATGCCCGGTGAGAATCTGCGTCAGGCGGAAGGTGAGGACGCCGTGGCGCCTCTCTATCCACTCCTCAAAGAGGGGACTTACCGCCGCAATTGTGGTGGGCCCACCGCTGGGTTGCGACAATCGTACCCGCCATGTCGCCATGAGATCCTGCCGGAGCTCTGACCGCCGTGCCACGATTTGTCGCGGCAGCGGGGTTTCGCCCCGGCATTTCACCTCCTCGCGCCACTCCCACATGTGCGCGAGGACCTTTGCCTCCAGATCCCATGGCGGCACTCCGGCAAGGAGGCTCGCCGCCTCGCAGGAGACCGTGCGGTATCCCCGGACCAGCCGGATGGCTATAACCCTCTGGGCCGCACTCAGTAGGCGCGCTGGGCGCAGCCTCAATAATACTATCCTACTTCATGTTATAAATGGGAAAGTTTGTAAGGATGTATGGATGTTTGTCACTCTTTTACGCAAGAACTCTTCAACGGATTTAGATGAAATGTGGCATTCAGATAGTTTATGACCTGGATTAACACATGCCATACTTTTTATCCCGGTAGTCCATTCCCGTTGGATAATTTTCGACCTTCACACGGGCAAAGCCGCTAGCAAAAGCTAGTAGTGAATTTATAACAGTAATGTGGATGTAGCAACACTTGCAGCGACACATCTTATCAAAAAGTCGGTACAGTCCGTTCACAGCTTTAACCTCTGACATCGGTGACAGCAGCAGCCCAACAGCAACCTTATCGTAACAAAAATAAAGATCACTATAATATTGACATACTTGTTCGTAGCAGCAACCTTTGATTTAGACAGTTACTCAAAATCAGAGGTAAAATAATTTAAAGATGTCATGTACTTTCTGGTGTACAATAAAGTATATATAAATAAATAAATAAAATAAGTGTGAATGGACTGTAGTTACTGTATAATGCACGTGCGAGATCATTGACATTTGCAGTAGGGTTGGCAACCAGTGGTCATAATTGAAATATTTATAATTTTTTTTGTTTATTATTAGTTAATGACAGTAAAATTGGGGGAAGACCAAACGAGATGGATGGAATGTGTGACAGAAGATATAGCTAGAGAAATGACATCTAATCGATAGTTTGGAAGAAGAAGACTATGCTGCACCATTCTCAAATAAAGTGCCAGGTGTAGAACGACGGTAAGGATGATGTAGTGGTTGAAAACCCAGATCATCCAATATTATTGATTGAATGTAAACAAAAATGAGGATATTATATAATAACCGGACCCGGATTTGATGATTTACGTATTTTGCGGAAATCAGACAAAAACGCTTCAGGAAGCCAACGGGAATATAGTTAAGAACAGATGACCTATGCATGAATATATTATAAAACTAGCTTATGCCCGCGACTTCGTCCGCGTTTTTCTTGTTCCCTCGACCCTTCCCGTCGCGTCGAATCACCTACCCGTGCGATTTTCCCCGTTTTTGCAACATTTTTCATTACTGCTCCGCTCCTCTTGGTTGTAACGTGATGCTTTCCTCGATAAATAGGCTACTCAACACAAAAATAATTTTTCAATTTGGACCAGTAGTTCCTGAGATTAGCGCGTTCAATCAAACAAACAAACATACAAACAAACAAACAAACTCTTCAGCTTTATAATATTAATAATAGTATAGATTCACGATAAAGACTGCATATTTTTGTAGTATTATTGAACACTGCCGAAATTTTAAAGACGTCATGATCCTTTCACCAACTCGAATTTCCTCTTGCCATATTGGGAAAAAAATAATAAGTATGTACCTTTAAAAACGAACCTACGGATTACAGTGACGTACAGACTTTGTAGATATGTCTTTGTTTACGTCATCTTAATCTGTCAGTACAATCCAATAATCTGACTCCAGACCTCATATGGGTAAATGGTAATTGGCAGTCATCACACTTTCTCTAACATCTTTCCGAAGGAATCCAAATAACAATGATTCGGGTCCTATGTTTTTTCATTATTGGAACATGTTGAAGGTCACAATAGAAATTAATTTAGGACGTTCATCATTGTCAGCCTATACTGTTCTCACGGCTGGAACAGCGGCCTCCACACTCCGAAAGGGAGTGGGCTACAATCTACCATGCAGGCCCAGTACGGGTTGGTAGATAACACATGTCTTCAAATTTTTGGTTCTACGACATGCTGGTTTTCTCACGATATTTTCCTTCACCGTTTTGAGAGTAGTGATGAAATAATTTATACAAAGCCAGCGCAGGTTGGAATCGAATTGGTCGGTTCGGTTCGAATTGGTTTGTGTTTGTTCGGTTTGGTTTTAATTGTTTGGGCACTTGTAAGTCGCGGCTTTTATTACTGGGCCACCAATGCTCAATTCAGGATGTAAACGACTTTAAAGTATTGGTTTATTAAATAAGAAATATTAAGAAATGTAGATGGAGCAATGATCGCTATTCATCATTCTTCTGTCATTATCCCAATTTACTTCGGCTCGATCGACGCTACATGAATTTTTCTTCAATATTTTCTATTATTCGTCATCTCAGTAGTCAGCCCCATTCTAACAATCATGTCATTGTTCCCATAATACGTATATACATATAGTAATGGTGTCACGTGTCAACTATCAATAAATAGGCTTGTGTCTTATTAATCTCATAAATCCCATAATGAGCGGATGGATGACCCCTGTAACACAGGCTTTTCTTAGCGTAGGGTTATTCATTGATCATTTATTTTGCACCAGGCTATTTGCGTGTTTAAATGAAGTGTCAGCTTGTATCTGTGTACTTTATGTCAAATAAATACATTATTATTGTTATAATAAACGAAAGGTTAAAGTGCAATTCACGATTAATGTGGCAGCCCTAACAGTAGAGCAGCGTTCTCAATTAGCGATAAGCCGGCGACCTAATTTAGAACGCATCGCAAACTAGCCAGTAAGTGTACATGTACCTTGTACAGTCACGAGCATAAATCTCTATATTACAATGACAGCTCCGCAATAATATCTGATTTTATTATTTATCCATCATCATCGTCATAATTTCAGCCAAAAAATTTCCACTGCTGGACATAGGTCTCCCCCAATTTAGGGGGGGGGGGGGGGGGGTTGCGATTATCGCCACGCTTGGCAAGCGGGTTGGCAGTATGGTGGTAAAATGCATTTGGAATGGGCAGCAGCCCATACTCTAGTAAGTCCCTTTGTCACCTCTTACGCCACCCACGGGAGGATATAGGATGGTGCTATTCGTTACCTCCAGCACCGCACGGATCCTTTTCATACATTATTACAGTATTGAAAACAAATGTGATTATTTATGGAAGGCCAGCCAAAAATGGGTGGCATCGAAGAAACTATCTGGTGAGACAAGCGATGCTGAAATAATAATTAGGATGCTGCATCGGCTTTAAAAGTATGTGCCAATTCAATAATATCAGACATGTCTTGCGTCATAAATACATATCCTACTTAGTTAAATCCAAAAGAATATGTTACTTTGTTGTGATGAAAAATATCTGTCATCACTTTGGCAGCATAAAAACCTGACAGTATATTTAAAGTAACGGTCGCCTATTTTAATATGGGTAATAGATATTGGCCGACCAGTGGACTCTGTCAGGTTTTTATCCTGCCAAAGAGATGTCCGATATTCTAGACTACAACAAGTTATTCATTCATCATTCTAGCCGTAAGACGTCCACTGCTGGATATATGCCTCCCCCAATTTGGGGGGCTTTGCAATAATAACCTCGCTTTTACGATACCCACGGAAAGAAATGGTGAGATGGTGCTATTCTTTACGTCCAGCTCCACAAGGAATTTTGTAATATTCATTTAATATTGCATAGACACATATTTTTGAAGCTGAAGCAGCATCCTGTATTTTCGTGTCGCTTGTTTCGCTAGATAGTTTTGATGTTCCTTCAATGTGACTTATTTGGGCTGCCACTTTTTATACCTTTCACAAATGATCACATTTATTTGCCGTCATCCCCTTTCCTTTTCATGGATGCATCATGAAATTTTTATTAGATATTATTTCCAGGCCAAGTCCATCTCATGACTGTACGTAATAAAGTTTTATTTATAACTCACTCATCATCTTGAACTCCTTAGAGAACACCACAATGAAGGACTGCCAGAGACACCTACCAAATATTTTTGCCATAGACACCACGGTTGATGATTATTGGTCTTATTTTTTTAATGACTTCTGCATAGGATGATCATCATCACAACCAGGAATCTTAGGTACTCCTTCTCATCTGGTACCAACCAGAGATTTAAATTAAGATAGTTTTCATTTTGATGAAAATATATTAATTTAGATTACCAACAATTTTCTAAAAAAAAAAGCACACAATTTTTAATGACGATTATGTCAGTATAAAATTGGTTCCTGTGAATGGAATTAACGATTTAGGTAAGAAAAAAGTCTAAATTTACTTCAAATCAAAAATGTATATTTATTTCTATGCATTTGTGTACAACGCAATATATTATTTATCTGTCAAGGATAAAGTTCATTCACATATTAATTATTAGTTAATAAAACAGCCAAATGTTTTCCAAATTCTTGCAGCATACACAAAAACATTTTAAAAATTACAAAAAAATAAACTGGCTTCAACTAAATGCCAAACAAATTATAATTAATTCTATGTGTATTCGTCATTTATATGAACTTGTCCGTTTGGCCCAAACTGGCTGAACGTGCGTTACTCTAGTCTCTCGCGACATCCGACCAAGAACGGACGCGGCCGCCATTGTGAATTATTTCCCGCATAATTTCAATAGTTTTTTGTGATCGTACTTTTTCGTTTTTAGAATTTTTTTTCAATGTAAGTAGTTGTCTTTACTATGTATTTTTAAATATAACTAAGCAGGGGTCGTTACGGAATAACGTGTTTTTTTTAATGAAATAAAATGAGGGTATATTGGTTATTAGTAAAAGGGTATAAAGGGCCAAATTTGACTTTCATGCAGAATACTAAACCAATAGAGATGAACGTATTTTCTTACAATGATATTGAATATGTCACGTATCATTACAATATTAAAATCAATTTAAAGACACATAAGTCCACACTTATTACAATATAAATGAGCATATTTTATATCAAACAATAGAATTACACTAGTGTTATGTTATGTTAAATAGTTAAAACGAATTAAATACAATGTTACTATTATTTAAATTTCGAGAATAATAAGCAAAATAGCTGAATAAGAAATGAAAAATACGTTACATAGTTGTAAACTGTAAGTATGTTTTTTATTATTTTTACGAAACATCGATTTTGTAAAATAAAAATAAACGTCAATTCTTTTAGTAAATTCGTAGGTAGGTTAGTGAGAGGACTCATTGGAGAGGACCAATTATATGGGTTTAGACAAGATATGGTTCAATATGTAAAGGAAATGTCAATGTACCCTCTAAATATAGGCTGTTCTCTTTTTATCTGATGTGACAAATGACGCTCGCACAGTCATTGATATTTTCCAATCCACATGCATTCGTTTCATTGTTAACGAATAGTGATAAGACGGCTATAAATAAACAAAGCAATTAGCTAGAACTGTTATGCCGTAAAACTTCGGTTTTGTGTTGCCGTACACATATGTATACAATTTCAATGAACTTTTTAGAAAATGATATTATCAGATTTGCCTACCGATATGAATTTCACAGAAATAGTTGCTATATTTCGCTTCTTAACTGTCTTCAAAAGGAGGAGGTGCTCAATTCGTCTGTATGTTTTTTTCTTGTATGTATATTCCGCGATATCTTTGGTAATTATAGATAGATTTCGAAAATTATTTTTGTATTGTACAGGGTATATATACCTCGGGTGGTCCCATATAAATTTTGTTTACAATACTTGGGTATTTGTGGCGTTAGCCTCGTTATTACGTTTTTTAAGCATTTTGTTTATCTAGAGGGCATTCACATACTGTTTACTGTCACTGTTGCATACTTATCAAGTAGTGGTACACGAATTGGTGTGGGGTAGGTACCAAAACTAAAAAGTGGAAAACTGTTTACTAAAAAATGCTATTAGACTTCATTAGACGATAAGTTTATTTCTACTAATATTATAAATATTACAAGAAGTAAGTAATGTATGTAGCCTAAATATAGATTTGACACAAAAACCCTTGTTTGCCATACATTACACCTTCACCCACCACACACCCTTTAACTGTTCTTGTTGTTACTTTTATTTTTCCTTATTATTTATTTAAATTTTGTTTTGGTTGTTTAGCAGAAATACATGTTTTCTTTCTGTTAATTTTTATGAGACCACTAAAACCTGGTGACCTGTTTATTCACAGGACACAGGTTTTTTCTAGACCTGCACCAGGCACCAGATCTTAAAATGTAGATTTATATACAAGGTGGCACGGACATCGGAGAGCCTCTTATCATAGATTCAACATGATTCTGAACATCAATGCGTAAACATTTTTCGTTGGTTATTAAAAATAAATAATAGTTAAAAAAAAAACTAAACAACGCGCTTCCATAGAAAACCAAACTAAAAAGTAGAAAATAATGGAAAAAAAGCGTGGGGTGCCTGATCAATAAAAAAATACCTTAAAAAGCACACCACACTTTTTTTCCATTATTTTTTACTTTCATTTTTTTAAACTATTATTTATTTTCTATTTTTAGGGTGTTTCGAATTTTTGACGTATGTCAGCGTAGTTTGTGACGTATGTCAGCTTAGTTTTAGAAGACAGTTTTTTGCTGTCAGTCCCTGGCAAGGATAATGGCACAAATTTATGAAATTATTGCATTGTCATCGGTCTTTGACAGGTGTGTAAAGTTTGAATGAAATTTGGTCGTCCAAAGTGGGTCAAAATCGCGCTATAAGGAGTCGGTTACAAACAAACATACAAGTGAAGCTATAAAGCGTGTAAAAATAGCTCTGCATTAGGTACATTTTAAAAGCGTACGTTTTCACTTTTCTATGTTAACCGACGTGATCTGCTGTGTATCATGTGCCTTTAAGTCTGTGCTAAATAAATAATATTCTTTCTTTAGATTTTTGCCAAATTTCAGTCAGCCTTTAAGGCATGAAGGTTAACAGACAGACAGAGTTACTTTCCAAGGATTTTATGGATGTATTTTTAGAGAAAGATTGTGCCATAAAACATCGGAATGTATTAGAAATAGTTTCTAAATTAACACAGAAATAGATGGTGCAAAGGCGCCTATAAACAGTTGTCGGCTCGGCCTTGACAGCTTTGAGCGTTGGGTCATTATTACCGCGATCTTATGCCTCGGGCAACATCTTGAATTAATGTATTACAAACATTGCTGTTATTATGATTCCTTTAAGCATAGGTCGTGTTTTTTTTAACATGTGTGCAAATTACCTGTGTGTTTTGCGTACTTACCTATGTTGTGTGTAAATTAAATACGACAAATAAATATATATTATAATTTTAATCTCATATGTAGCTGGAGAAATTATGTTTGCTTCAAATCAAATTGTCATGTTAGCGAAATAGTCTTATTTTTGTCAAATAATATTTAATTTAATTTTAAATTTCGTGAGGTACATTGACTTCTATGTGATTCCTCACATTAAAAGCTATGTGGAGTTTCTTTTCCATTCTTCTCCATACGAAATTACCTTTTGGAAGGGGCAACTAGTGCCTTCGATGTGCGTACCTTCCCGGAAGAAAATAATGTTTTTTTTTTGGGACAACCAACACAACGTTCTCTCATCCCAAAATAGGCAGAGCCTGTACTATGGCAACCAGACAACTGATAAACATACTTATATATTTCTAAATACATACATAATATATATAAATTACACCCAGATACAGAACAAATGATTGTGCTCATCACACAAAGATTTGTGGGTGGGAATCGAACCCACGACCTCAGTCTTAGAAGTCCCCTGACTGCTAAGACTAGTGGTTAGTGGTTAGTGACCCTTCACTAACCACTAGACTAACAGGCCAGTCTTTCAGTCAGATTTGACGTTAACAATCTGCCTAGCCTTTTCCCTTCAACTTCCACAACTCAGTTACTTGATATCTCCATACCCTATGTTTTTCTTTATATTTTCGCGAAATAGTATTATTTTCGTTAAATGTAATTTTGGGAAGAAGGCATGAGTGTAAATGTTAGAATGTATGTAATTTTGAATTTCACGGACTATACTGAAGGCTCCCTCTTAAGGCAGGAATCTATTCAATACAATACCTATCAATGACTGAATATATCAACAAGTCACGTAATGCAACAAATAAGTTATTTGCTATAAACTTCCAGTTTATAATATATGCAGGCAAGCAGCGTTGCTGTTTCAATTTGAAGGGTGTGGAAATAATAGGCATGGAAATGTGAAGTAACGGTTTCAAGTAATCTTTTATTTATATAAATACAGATATATAATAATATTGCAAGCAATCCATACTACTTATCAATGTACAGACGCCAGCACATAAAGCTACTACACTATAATAGATTTTTCAATCGCTAAAGTGTTAGGTTCAAGATTGATTGGGAAAATTTGACAGTTTCGGGTAGCTTGATGTGCTGGCGTCTGTACATAACATCACGCCTATAATCTCCGAAGAGTTAAGCAGTGGTACCTATCGTCAATCATGTTTCAGTCCCATGAAATAGTGGGCAATCAAATTGCCATCAGCCGGTCACAAATCCAGACCTCGGGCTCCTATCTGTTGAAAACCAAATAACACTTTGCCCAACCTGGCAATCGAATCTAGGACCTCATGCCCAGCAGCAGCACTCGCAACGAGGCAGTAAATACTATACTTTAATAATTCATTTTAAAAATATAAATTCGAAAGTAACCCTGTGTGTCAACTTTTCACGCATTCACGGCTGGACGAATCTGGATACAAAAAAAAAAACAACCGACTTCCTGAAGAACACTACAAAGTGAAGAATAACTTTAATTTCGGTAGTCCGTGTCTTAGCATTTGTATCCACCGACTACCGAAATTAAAGTTATTCTTAACTATGTAGTGTTTTTCAGGAAGTTGGTTGTTTTTTTTTTTTTTTGTAAAAAGGCTTTATTTTTTTAAATTTTAGTTATGGCGTCTACCCCGCACTAATTCCAAACAAACAATGCATATTTAATTATTTATGCGATAGCAGAAATCGCGGTTGATTTGCTGTAATTTTAAAAAAAAGTTTCGGTGCCTGTCTCCGGAATCCATCATCAGATCTGTATGAAATTTATATGGGACCATTTCGGAATAAACCCCTTTCGAACAAAAAAGAATTTCGCAATTCCGTCTATACATAACGGAGTTATGGCCGAAAATACATAAAAAAAAATATATACAACATCCGAATTGAGAACCTCCTCCTTTTTGAAGTCAATTAAAAAAAATGGCGAAACTCAAGCTTAAAAACATAATGTCTTTTATTTGATATAAAGTTTACAGATACATTAAGGTTGCACTTAATTTAAACGTGCAGAGGTGCGTGTGTGTTACAGGGGCATATGCATAGGCCATGACCTGGCTTAGGACATATAATACTTTTCGTTTATCCGGTTGTATCACGTGTCATAGCTGTAATAATCTTACCAATATTATATCCTATTCATATTAGATGATGATGTAGTTTAGATGTTTGTAACTCAATCGCGCAAAAACGGCTGAACGGATTAAGATTTCGTTTGGCACATAGATAAATCACATCCTAGATTAGTACATAGGATAATTTTATCTCGGCAGTACATGCCCGTGGGATTATTTTCGACCTCTCAACGGGCTGCTGTTAAAGCTAGTATGCTCTATTTGAGCGTAAACTATAAGGTGTATCTATAGCAGGGTTTCTCAAACTTCTGGCTCCACGTACCCCCATTCAAGTTTCCAGATGATAGCGAACCAGCAACCCCTCCCCCTCCCCCAACAAGAAAAGAATAACATTGTATATAGAATAAAATAAAGTTATACAATGTTATTCTCACGCGCACCGTATCACGCCACGAGCGAGTGACAGTGGCACGCACGCCTTCATGCTTTCCGCATGCGTCTGCCAGTCACCCAGCCGCCATTATGTAAATTTTGTCGCGAACCCCCTACCGTCGCATGGCGAACCCCTAGGGGTTCGTGAACCCCACTTTGAGTAACCCTGATCTATAGGTAGGAAAGCCATAGGTGGGCTATATTATACACTCATTACAAAAATATTATGGTATTCACAATTGCAAACATTTACTATAGGCGAATACTAAATAACGTTGATTAGGTACTCATAAATCTCGATTAGAAATTACATTCCGAGTCAAAATTAGTACGAAATTAGACGGCTTTAAATATACACCATGAGTCATGAGTTCATGACTGAGCACAGTTCTAGAATTTGCGTAAATTTTGGGACTCAGATTTGAAAACCAGTTACTTCCATAGCAAAAGCGATGTTGTGACAATGTGTGTGTGTGTGTTGTGGTAGTCGCTCCCTATAAAATACTTGATCTCAGTTGTATCAGATTTGAAAACCAGTTACTACCACACCACTAGAAATGATGTGACGATGTGTGTGTGTGTGTGTGTGTGTGTGTGATGAGGCAGTCGCTCCCTATAAAATACTGGTTCGATACTGGTAAGATTTCTGAAAAAGGGCTAGGCTAATAATGATGAGCCCAAGCAATGATGTGACCGTATACGTGCGTGGAGTTCAACTCCCTAAGTTCGAAATTCGTAGTTTCCATCGAAGTTACGGGCGATTCCTACTCTGTTATTCCGTATCATCCACGCATACAAGATTAGTTTGAATATAATAGCAAACTATGCCCTTCAGAAAAAGTTAATTAATCGAGTGTAGAGTTCTCTCACAATTTTCCAAATACTGTCGAATGGGTTCGTTTCTTCGTTGACGGAGATAGAGAATAGGCGCACTAAGAATTTTTCATTCTTCCCTGGGATGTGTCGAATGACAGCAATTCTACGTTTAATACACTTTAAAGGAGATGTATCATTCTTATATGGCGCTCCTGCCATAACATGTATCTTTTAGCGAAGCTGGGAAACTTACCCCTGAATGGAATAAAGTAACATTTTTTTCATATTATCAAATGGTTTTTATGTACAAAGTAAAAATTAAAAAATGTTTGACGTTTGTCCTAACAGTTAGCAAGCGGTTAATTTGAATTCGTTTAGAAACACACTTCAAAAATGGATACTAAATATTTTTGTAACTATGAAATCGTCACAATTATGTTTACTCCAAAATATGTATAAGAGAACAATAGTAATTTATTTTTAACACTACAAGAATACACATATTTTTTAATTATTTTCTACGTAACATTGATTTGATGAGACATGATTTTAGAACGAATGAAGTCTGCAAGCCAACGAGACGCCATGTTGAATAAAACATGGCAATAATTGAAAAACTATTATTTTTTGTACACAACAAATCAGGCTTAAATACACCAGAGCATATTGTTTCCCAATTTGTGGTATTTTTTACTCTTTTTCGATAAATGTACATCTGATGGCCGAAAATGAAACATCTCCTTTACGAATCTGAGCTGCTTAGAAGTAGTTCTCATCTTTATAACATAGAACAAAGTAGCTTCCCGCGTCTGTACGCTTAGATCTTCTAAACTCCGCAACGGATTTTAATCCGGTTTTCTTCAATAGACAGAGCGATTCAAGAGGAAGTTTTATATGTATACGTAATACGTGGGCGAAGCTGCTGGCAAAAGCTTATAACGTATAAAGTAGTGTCGATAAAGTAGAAATAATTGATACATTAATAAAAACCTCGTACAAAAACAAAGTGAACCGACAGGTGTTCGAGAATCGATCGATTCAAGAAACATTCGATGTGGTTGAAATAAACGATGGATATAGGAATTATAAACAATGAGCAGGCACCTAAATTACATCCATGAAATTTGCTAGGTACCTACTAGGATGACATCTTTTACAAAGTAACTAAATATTAAAAATTCGTAACTAAATATAGTAAAAACAAAAGTTTTGCTTTTTACTACCTTGCAGAAGATGTGGGAAATAGAGTATTCTCCTCTGAGATAAACGTGTCTTCGTCTTCTTGGGTGAGGTTGAATCCTGCGTTCAGAATTCTAATCTAAGAACTCCCTCAGTCGCTTCAGTCAGCTATTGCGTTCGAGACAAGAAATACGTGTCCGTGAGAAAAGACACTGCTATATCCCGTTAGTGAATAATTTACTACTTAATAAAGAAAACAATAGAATTGAATATACCGTGCATTTTATGCCATCATCATTCCTTTATTAGCTATTACACGCGTCGCCGTCGTACATAAACTATTACACAAGACCAGCTCTTCTCATAAATTATACCTAGATAAATGCTAGGTAGTAACCTACCCACTTATACCTAATCATACTTACCTACTTGTAATACTAGATAAATGGCAGAATCATTAACTGCTAAGTTACATGTTGTTATTGTATTTTCCTATTATTTTATGGTATTTTGTGATGTTTCTCGTAGTTTTTCTTTCAATATTACAGGATTATTAATAACCATATTTCAATGCATTTTAACTATCTAGTGTTTTAAGATTTTAAGATATGTTCCGTGTGGCGCCGTACGTAAAGTATAACACCATCCCGTGGTTGTCAAAAGAGCGAGCTAAGCAACTAAGGGACTTATAAGAGAATAGTACTTAAGGGACTTAGAAGAGAATGGGCAGCAGCGTTCTCTATGCATTTTACCACCATGCTGCGATCGCCAACCCGCCTGCCAAGCGTGGCGATTATGGCAATCCCAAATTCCGGGAGGCCTATGTCCAGCAGTGGACGTCTTTCGGATGTTTTAGTAATAGTTAGTAGTTTTAAGATCTAGGACAATATCATGATATAGCAAACCTGCAATTGGATCCACCAAAGATTGATTGTAGAGTAGGTAGATACAGATAGTATTCATATTCCTTCTTGGCCTAACGAATTTTTGCATGCGGTATTTTTCAGTATCAGTTCGTCGTATCGTTGAGCTTCTTAAGTTCTGAGTTGAGCTGCATGATTACTGACAAATACATGCACTGGCTGGACAGGTAAACTCAATCGTGTGGTTCTTTCCTCAAAATACCATTTCAGATAGCAATATACATGGTCTTGAAATCATCTGACCAAGATTACGTCTTCACTTTAAAGAGACTGTACTGTGTTTAGGGTTGCATTCATTGAAGACTAAATTATTTACCCTATATGGAATACGCGACGAAAACCTTGACGGAGCTTCCCAAATGCTACCCAGCCAGAATCTGATAGC
The DNA here is from genome assembly GCA_932294355.1 of Aporophyla lueneburgensis. NCBI lineage: Eukaryota > Metazoa > Arthropoda > Insecta > Lepidoptera > Noctuidae > Aporophyla > Aporophyla lueneburgensis. The sequence goes on along the minus strand of OW028739.1, from coordinate 5,859,270 downwards.
CTCCATTTCAAAGTTGTTCCTACCAAACTGCAGTGTTTGCTCGAGGTCAACGTACTCTTGTACAACCTCGAGACACAGTTATTGACAGCAATCCGTAACCCGCGTCTTTACACTAATGTCAGTTGATGTCATTACTCATGCAGGTAGGCAGGTAACCTATCTCATGAGTAGCTGCATTTTGTATTATTATAATAAATACCTAAGTTATTTTCACCTCCGACTGATACCACAACAATACCAACAATGCCAGTAAGATACTTATAAATATTCAGTTTTCTTTTCTTTGCCGAAGGTCTTGTAAGTTCAGTGAATATTTAAGATAAATCTTGACGTTCAACAGGCGTCAGGCCAACCATAAATTAACCTTAATACAGATTAAAATCTTAACCAATAGCGATAACTCTTTGAGGAAGCCATTTTTCAGCATAACCAGGAAATTATTAAACAATTCTTGAAACCCTTTGAGTGCTAAGATACAGAATAGATACCGGTCTAGTTTTGGGCTCGCTGGCTATATTACTGCCGTGATTCTTTAAAAGGCGGCCTTCTGACAACACTGATTTTCGAAAACACCGCGAAAGCGGTCTTCATTTTGTTTTTTTTTTTTTAATTGTTCCAGTAACACAAAATAAGACACAACGGGCACCCCTTTGTATAAAAAAAAAACACCATATATGTTATATTTCTTACGCAGATTAATTAAAGTAAAAAAAAAAAAACAAAATGAAAGCAGTGCCGTCAGAAGGCCGCCTTTTAAAGAATCACGGCAGATTAACTGTGTGAAATTGCTGTTAGTAATAATTTTGGTGTTGTTAACTATATAAGATCCTTAGTTGTCCATGAACCTGTGTTTACAATGATTGTCGCAACCCAGTACTGGGCACGCCCCAATTGCGGCGGTAAGTCCCCTCTTTGAGGAGTGGATAGAGAGGCGTCACGGCGTCCTCACCTTCCGCCTGACGCAGGTTCTCACCGGGCATGGGTGCTTCGGTGGGTTCCTGTTCAGAATAAAGCGGGAGGATACGTCCGGGTGTTTCCATTGCGAGGATCGTCTGGAGGACACGGTGGAACATACGGTGGAGGTGTGCCCTGCCTGGGCGGAGCACCGCCGTGTCCTCGTGGAGGCGATCGGCGGCGGCGACCTCTAGCGTCCGGCCCTGGTGCGAGCCATGGTACGGAGCGAGAGGGAATAGGAAGCCGTCACCTCCTTCTGCGAAGCAGTAATGCTCGCGAAGGCGGAGGCGGGGCGCGTGAGGGAGTGGCAGTCTCTGCGCCCTCACGTCCCTAGCCGCCGCAGGAGGAGACGCCCCGGGCGTCGGGAGTCCATAGCGGACTCCCGGCCACCGTAGGCGCGAGCAATGGGTAGCTCGCCGCCCGGTAAGGACCAGGCTCGGGTCGACGGCGCGTAGTGTTCCACGCGCGCCTCAAAGAGATGTCAGCAGCAGTGTAGGGGTCTACTAGGACCGATGCCTGCCGGGGTCGCGTGATTGTTCGAAAGAGATACCGTGACTCTGGCACATGGGCAACTGATGGAACTGGGGTGGGTTTTAGTCAGTAAAAGTCTGACACGCCCTCCCACTCCGCCCAGAGCGGGAGAAGTCATTTGATGATTTCCCATCCTGAAAAAAAAAAAACCTGTGTTTACAATTGTATTATCTACCCTTTTTCCCATGGTGGAAGTCAGAAACTACAGAACAGCACCTGCTACGATCCTTATATCCCTTTACCTCGTTTAATTTCATATATCTGGTACCACTAGTTACTTAGTACTACGCACTTGAGCCTTCTGAAGAACATCACCATAGATATATTGTACTTATATTTTATTTCCCTCTATTGAGTAGTATTACAGATGGTAAAGTTCCAGTTATCTGATCTGGTCTGTAGATCATTTCGAGCAATTCCATTTTCGAATTATTTAGTCCGGTGACTATTGCCAAGCCCAAAACTGTGTGCAGGTCCACAGTATTGTATCCGTCAGAATGGCGGGTGTATGACTTCCAAAAAAATCAAAATTAAACTATATAAATGTACGTAAAATGTACGTTTTTGTACTAAAATAAGTATAAAATGTACGTGTCTGTATGCGTAGCAAACATCATTTTAAAGTAATCCGCCATCCTGATGTCAGGTTGGCGGGAGCATTTTAATTCAATTAACTTTTTTCAAATTTGACAATAGGAATTAAATGTACGTCAATTGTGCATATAGGAACACTATTTTAAACCTTCTTAAATGTTATACAAGGTCTGATATTGTAAAACGCACGTGAGCCGCCACCCTGACGCCAGAATGGCGGGTTGATTCTAAACCAATCAAACTATTTTGATCAGCCAAATAACAAATAAATGTACGTTTTATGTTCTTGTCCGATAGTAAAACAAAAGTCGATTAAATAATTCACAGCATGATTTAATCAATTTTATAACATTTGACTATAAAGAATATAGTGGACAATCAACATTTCTGCACTTCTATTTAATCCTGGCTTCAGATCATCATAGCACATCCACATACCATCACCCCTATCCTATATGAATGCGCTTTATAGTTCCCTATTGCATCATAATTAGAAATTAAGCTTGGAGGTACATATTCAAGCACTTCTATAATACAGGGCGTCCCACGGATATGCCACATGGAGGGAAAGTACTTTGAATACTGTAGATGGAAGATTTTACTGAAAGAAGACATTACTTGAATTTAATAAAACAATTTAAACTGCATTCATAGATATTTAAATAATTGCATGGTTGAACCGGGAATCGAACCCGTTACACGAGAAAAATAATCACCCTGTAGTTTTATCATACCAATCGAAAGGCTTCATCATAAGGATTATTTTTTGCTGAATAACATAGTGTCACAAATAAAAGGAAGACCATGAATTTTAACATTTGATGTGAAATTTTGTTCAGAAAAATGAAAAGAAAAATGAAGTGGGACGCCCTGTAGAATAAGTAGTATTAGAGTTGAGTGTTATTTCTAACGTAATATTGTCAATACAGACAAATGCCGATTGACTATATTCAAAAAGTATGATGTTTTGGGGTATGTATTCAAAGATTCGTATGCCTTTACAGCCATTTTGTTTGCAAATGACCAAATTGCTGTCGCCCCATAACATGGATTCAACTGCCTCATTTATTTGGGAAATCTCTTTTGTTGGGTCAATTGAAAGAAATGTCATTTTTCTTCGAACATTGTTGGTCACAAAAGTCTCACTTGTACATGTTTCTATCCTCTCGGCACTCCAGATAATATCAGCAAAGAGCCTTTCAAAAACGTATGTCACGCTACATTCACAATGTATTGTCCTTGTTTCTCCTAATAAATGTATATAAGGAGTGGTGCTTTACATGCGATTGTAACTAACCAGTTGATGTCCAATAAGGTTTGCCTGGCTGTTCACAATGGTGTACTGGTGCCTACGCTTATGTATGGAATTAAATGTTGGGTGTGGCAAAAGAAGCATGAAAGTAGCATAAATGCCGTGGAAATGCGTTCCTTGCGAAGCATGTGTGGGGTGACTATGAATGATAGGCTGAGAAATGATGTGATAAGAGAACGGTGTGGTTTAAAAGAAGATGTGGTAACAAAAATAGAAAAAAGTATGCTTAGATGGTTTGGTCATGTCGAGAGGATGAATGAAGGACGGCTCACAAAAGGTATTTACAAGGCAGATGTGAGTGGAAACACCGGGAGGGGACGTCCGAGGAGGACATATAGTGACCTTATTGGTGATGTTCTTCAGAAAGGTCAGGTGCGTAGTACTCGCAACCGGCGTGTGTGTATGACCAATTGTATGTACCTAAACGAGGCAAAAGGAGTGGGTAGAGATCGTAGCAGGTGGCGTTCCGTGGTTTCTGCCTACCCCCATGGGAAAAAGGCGTGATTGTATGTATGTATATAGGAGTGCTTGAGTATGTACCTCCAAGCTTAATTTATAATTATGATACAATAGACAACTATAAAGCGCATTCATATAGGATAGGGGTGATGGTATGTGGATGTGCTATGATGATCTGAAGCCAGGATTAAATAGAAGTGCAGAAATGTTGATTGTCCACTGTATTCTTTATAGTCAAATGTTATAAAATTGATTAAATCATGCTGTGAATTATTTAATCGACTTTTGTATTACTATCTGACAAGAACATAAGACGTACATTTATTTGTTATTTGGTTGATCAAAATAGTTTGATTGGTTTAGAATCAACCCGCCATTCTGGCGTCAGGGTGGCGGCTCACGTGCGTTTTACAATATCAGAGCTTGTATAACATTTAAGAAGGTTTCAAATAGTGTTCCTATATGCACAATTGACGTACATTTAATTCCTATTGTCAAATTTGAAAAAAGTTAATTGAATTAAAATGTTCCCGCCAGCCTGACATCAGGATGGCGGATTACTTTAAAATGATGTTTGCTACGCATACAGACACGTACATTTATACTTATTTTAGTACAAAAACGTACATTTTACGTACATTTATATAGTTTTATTTTGATTTTTTTGGAAGTCATACACCCGCCATTCTGACGGATACCACAGTATTACGTAAAAAAAATTTTATAGCGTTCATACAATATCCAAGCTTCTGCCTACAACGATGATTGCGTGGATTTTTTTTATCGGGTATCGTGTTTACCCCTAGTTAGATGAGCATGCTGTGGTCTCCATCTTTTTATAACTGTAATTTATAATGTAGCTACTCGTATGTTTGTATCTCTCGTGTGTATATTTTGGAGATCCTAAATAAATAAATAAGCATCATTCCGTACACAGTCCATCCATCACTTTCATCATCATCGCAGCCCACAGACGCCCACTGCTGGACAAAGGTTGCTATAATTGCCACGATCGGCAGGCGGATTGGCGATCGCAGAATGGTGGTAAAAGTTTAGAGAACGCTGCTGCCCATTCTCTAGTAAATCCCTTAGTCGCCTTTTACGACACCGACGGAAAGAAATAGGACGGTGCTGTTCTTTACATCCGCTACCACACGCAACACTTCGAATCACTTTAAAACATTCGTTTAGAAAAAAAAAATGTTTGGAATCTTTGAAGTAGAATTTACCAGTGTATATCGTAGGTACTAGGGTAAGTAGAGGTACTGCCGTCTCACGTACATGTCCTTTGCAATCAAAAGCGTATAGCAATGTGCTAAGTTATGCAGCAAACATTTGGTTGAATTTTGATAGAGTGCAAATAGTAACTACCAGACATTTTGTTGCTATTATTATATTTAGTCGTGACTGCAGTAAAGTGTGAATAAGTTTAGACCATAAATAATATTTGCTACGTAAATAAACAGTTTATCTAATATTTACTAGCTATTTTTAAGATCGGATCTCGACTTTGGACTTTGACTGTTAATTTTCAAAACTGTTGGGAAACCCATGTTACAAATTAATTAACAGCTGTTCACTAAATGCATATGAACATATGTATATACGGAACTTACATAAAAAATCAATTGTTAAAATGTTTTTCTCTCTGTCTGTTTGTTCCGGCTAATCTCAGAAACGACTGGACCAATTTTGACGGGACTTTCACTGACAGATAGCCGATGTCCACGTGAGCGAAGCCGTGGACACAGTTAGTTATTAAATAAATATGAGTACTTAGACTATTACTTCCCATTGTATTACAATCATGATGTCTATTGACCATATCCCTGATCTTCGTAATTCACCTAGATAATTAAATGGCAACAGGATAGGCAGATGATGATGATGTTGATGATGATTTATTTATTTATTTATATATGCTTTATTGTACACCAGAAAATACAATAAAAAAAAACATTTAACAATAAAAACATACCATGGGCGCTTTCTGCGATCTCTTCCAGGCAACCTTGGAATGGACAAGTGATTGCATGGACATAAAAATGGGGATGATAATTAAGATGACGCCATGATTTCGACCTACATGGTCCATGTACTCCATGGTGGAGATTGATAATATGCATTTTAAGCCGACGAAAAAAAGGAAGAGGTTCTTAAATCGACACGTATGTATATACCTATATATGTTTTGATGTATGACAACGCTACAAGTTTTTCTTACGATTTGATTATTCTTTTTTAATGGAAAGGGTATTCATTGAAGTTTTTTCCTTCAAAAAAAAAAAAAAACACAACATCCGACCCAAAGTGTAAAAAAAGGCGCGACACAAACATAAAGAAACCAAGAAAAATAATGGCAGCTTGATAATTCTGCAGCGTTGATTGTTTGTTTGGCGCTGACTCAAAATTTGTCTCTAAAAGGTTTATTTTTTGCGTTTCAGTGTAGGTATTATGTTTTTTACCAATCTACGGTACACATTACAGCATTTTTTTATCTTTGTACATAAGTCATAAGTCATTTATTTCATAACAAAATACTTTGTGTTGAAACATTTTAAGTATCATATCATAGATCAAATAAAATAAATTATAATAAAAAATACCACATTCACTGCATTCATATTTAGAATTCATCACGTTTTTAAAATATAACAATATCACTAGTAAAATATATATGTCCAAAAATTAATAGATTTCAATTTCACAATTCAAAAATTAATATAAAAATAAATTATATAAACACAGTAAGTCATCATTTACAAATCATTTAATTGTGTTTGTCTTTTGTCGTCAATGAACTCATCGACACTGTAATAGCCTTTCTTCAATAAATATGTCTTCAATTTGTTTTTAAATAAGGTCATGCTGTTCATGCTTTTAAATTCTATTGGCAACTCTTGTTGTATAAAATGACAGATTGCACTCTAGGACTATGATCAACCACATTCAATTTAGGTTGGATCGTGGAAGGTAGGTCTTTGCTACGAGTACTATATCTAACTAGTTTCTGCTCATTGGTTTCATGCAAATTTTTGACAAACATGGTTAACAATACCAGGATATAGAGACATGGCACTGTTAGAATGTTGAGCTTGATAAAGTTGTCCATCATATCAGTGCACCTAAGGAACGCTCTCAACCACATTAATTTCTCATCTTTTTTTCTTTCGAGCAGTGGTGGCCCTGTGGTAACGGCTGCGACTTACGAGTAAGCACTTTACTTTGTGAAAATTATTTTATTACCACTGCGCTCAAAACGGTGAAAGAAAACATCGTGAGGAAACGGGCATGTCTTAGAACCAAAAATTCGAAGACATGTGACATCTACCAACCCGCACTAGGCCCGCGTGCCCACGCCCTCTCATCAAGAGGAGGCCTGTGTCCCAGCAGTGGGAATACTATATGCTGATGATGATGATGACATTAATCTCTTAACTATAACGCATTTTGTCATAGAACGCATATTTCGGTAATCAACATGGTGATTACACAGCACAGCACAAACATGTTTCACCAGTCCCTATGAATAAATTAAGAAATGTTCCACAGCTATCTGTGAACGAAGGAAATATACCAGATGGGTTCAGTCGTTATGTCACTGCATTCCACAAGTCTTACGTAGAAACTATTATAACTATGGGAGTGTTGTATTCTAGTATCTCTACGACTATTGAGCTATCTAAGGCATTCTTAAGTAAGTCGTGTTCCTTCAGTGGCCCTGGCACAAGCAACTGAAACAACACGGGTGGGTTTTAGTCAGTATAAGTCCGACACGCCATCTCGCTCCGCCCAAAGCGGGAGTCGTCATATGATTATTTCACACACAGAAAAAAAAAAGAATTGTGCTTATGGAAGCCCTGTCAATGTTACCAACTATCCATCAACAGTTACTTTGGTTTGCCAAACGAAATTAACTGAACTGCCAAACATAAGTGGCAGTGGCCAGGACACATTGCTCGCAGAATAGATGGCTGATGGTACCGGAACGCTCTGGAGTGGCGACCGCGTACTGGAAGACGTATCGTTGGATGGCCTACCACAAGATGGATCGATGACTTGATAAAAGCCGCAGGAGTTCGCTGGATGCGAGAAGCACAGAACCAGTAGAAGTGTTAGTGTTTGGGGGAGGCCTATGTCCAGCAGTGGACGTCTTTCGGCTGAAATGATGATTATGATCCATTAACGTGGAAGCACACATTTTAATACTTTCTTTTCCAACTTGAAGGCCAGTGCAAAGTTCTATTTCGATTAAAATATGAGTCGCATTCCGGCTGTACATAATTAAAATAAGTAGTGTTCGTCTAGTGGTCAAAATTCGACCTTATTAATTCATTGAAAAAACTTTGATTGTTACCTATAACATTATCATAATTATTTGACATATTTTTAACATTCAGTAAGTTTAAAGACATTCGATTATTTAATGCTTTAGCCATAAAAAAAAGAATACCGTTTATTTGACACAGTTCGTAAAACACAAAATAAAATAACAGAACAAAATTAATGTTAAAAAAAAAAAACAACATATGTGTGCCTCACGGCTGCGCCGAAAAGGTTCATTTCAGCATTAATGCCAGACAGATGCTGTCTGACGCTGGTTTTCTAATGAACCTATAGGGACAAGTGACGAGGGGTACAAAACAGTTTGAACATATATTATTTAATACTTATAAATAAACTAGCCATTAATCATATATATAAATTTACTAACAAACACAAGACAAAACGAAATGAAGACAACAGAAACTAAGGCAAAACCTTCTCCCGCGCGCTGCACTCACACACACAGCGCCTTATCGCCGCGGATGGCACAGCAGCGTCATAAACAAAAGAGTATTCATGTGTATACGTGTTGGTGTGTGTGTGTGTGGGTCAAACAACTGTGCCTTATTTTATACCACTCACTAACTTCATATTTAATTCGATTGAATTATTTTTCATGATATAGTCCTACAATGGGATTTAACGAACTTAGAGGGGTGTATTGATTTTAATGATTATAATTCTCTAAACCCACATTTTTTATAGTCGCGAATCGTACATATATATTTTAACACGTTAATTGCCATGTTGGACTATGTGTCCGACACTTTTTGTTCCATTCAGGCCTTGTCGGACTATATGATCACAACACATACCGAATCTGAATGCGTCGTTGCTGCCTAGCGGCCATGTTTATTACTCTTTCAGTTATATTAGTGCCGCGTAGAGCACAAAAACCACTGTGTCAATTTAGCTATTGTTTACATTTACTCTCATACACTGTTTGGAAAGTAGTAAGTCAAAATAAAAGTAAGGAATTAAATTATAAAAATATGCTGTATATAATGTAATGAATATGATATAGATGTATTTATAGAATAAATAATCTATTTAAAGTGAAATAACACTAAGAGTGAGTTGCACCAACTGACGTTAAACATAACCAATGCCTTGGTTCCGTCAAATCTCCGGCTAGGGGCCATATCAGTAAATTACATCACACAAATTTCATGATTTTTTGAGCCCCACTCCCGTCCTTGTCACAACTGGTCACATTTGTGATACGAGGGCGGAGATTAGACAGCTAACAAGGCATTGGTTATGGTTAAAGTTAGTTGGTGCAACTCACTCTAAGTACATTATTTGACTTTTTCAGATTTTTACCATGGCAGTTAACATGTAAATTTGTCGTTCGTAAAGTACCGATTCTCAGCCTAATTTCAATTAATGACTTTTGGTTTTAAATTCCAGGACACCAGAACAAATACTGAATTTCAAAATGTTTTGCCCCTTTGACCTTAACGAATTATAAGCTCATTGTTCTAGTTATATATTTAGGTACCTATTGACATCAGACCATTGAACCCTGTGTAATATAATGCAAAACTTTAGTACCTATCTGTAATTTTTCTATTTGTTTTATTTCAGAAGTGAACATGGCATCAGCTACTGTGGAAACGAATAATAAGAATGGGGCCGCACAGAACTTGATGGAGAAAGCGCCATGGTAAGTTATCACTTATCACAGATTTTAAATACAAGCTTTGTATGGTTTTCAAAAGGTTTTATAAATAAGTGATTTTCGTTTACAATTCATTCTATATCCTCGAAACCTTCTTTAAAATAGGTTTATTCACCAACATTTCATGTGAGTTTTTGTGTGTGTGTGTGTGTGTGTGTGTGTTTGTTTTATTTGAGTTTCATTTTGTGTCTGTGTTTAATTTTTTGTGAGTTGTGTGTTTCTGCAAGCTCCTTCTAAAACTATTTATCGAGAAGATTACTCATAAATCTCAAGTTACTGTTAACTGCTTACGTAAACAGCATTGTCAGTGTCTTCAGGAGGCCGATTCTACTAACAAAATTGTGCAAAAATTGCAATAGCACCGCGACTGGATCACGACTTTTATGGGTTTTCTCATTCTGCTAATGGACAACGATCCAACTGCGGCTACGTTTTAGTGGACGCCAACGATCGATCGAAACAATGTAAAAATCTATTCTGCTAACAAAGTCGTACATGAGCGTGACGTTTAGTCACATTCTGCTATTATTTTGACACTCGTTCTAATCGAATCAGAGCTGAATTTCGGCATTTCATCTGTCAAAATTTGCGGTTGAACATAAGTCAGTAAAATGCAACTTTTACCGCATCAATCTAGGATTGCTTTAGTTTTTTTTCCTAAAAATATAATGTTTATACGGATTTCATTGAACTTGCCCATGTGGGTGACGTTGGAAAGATAAGAGGAAGAAATTTTGCGTCAAGAATATGCAGTAATGCTTTGGCCATTACGGATCGTCAGTACGTTATGACATACCAATTCTCCTGAGACCTCATAAGAGCTTTGATTGACGAGATCAGTGACCACACATGCCCTTCAATCTTCATTTTTACGGTATTGATACGGAAAAGGTAACATAGTTACAGTGTGTTACTACGTGAAACACTATTGACTCAATCTTGGACCGCAACTTGCACCGGCTTTTTATGTACCTGCTTCGTACCAAACACTGATAGGCCAGCCGCAATGTATATGCAGTGTCAAAACTTTTAATTTCTTGAGTTTTAGTAATAAACTAGCTACTGTCCACAACTTCAGCATCTATTTTTGCTCCTCTGAACCTTCCCGTCGCACCGCTTTGCCTGTCAGTTTTCGTCCATTTTTTGTTGCTGCTCCGCTCTTTTTGATTGTAACGTAATGTTATATAGCCTATAGCCTTCCTCAATAAATAGGCTACCCAATACAAAAAGAATTGTTTGATTCGGACCAGTCGTTCCTGAGATTACTGCGTTCAACCAAATAAACCAACTCTACAGCTTTATAATATTATAGTATAGATATAATGGAATATCAGGTATTTGGTAGTTAAAAAAAACACAAATTTACAGACTGCTCTTGTAACATAGTACGCCTATGTATTTGCAAGGCTAAGTTACGGCATAATAATGAGGGGAAACAGTACAGATGCACCAACACTGTTTACTGTTTAAAAGATATTTTTCCAAATCATAATAAATATACAACAGATAAATAGCTGCAAACCCTATTTTATAAAGCTAAATATTTTAACTCGGTCACTATACTCGAAATATGCAAATTTGCACATAAACACCAAGAATTTTACAATAAACGACAAGACATACAAACAAGACACACATTCTGATACAAAACATGACTAAACCTACCTACATCCCATCTAAAAAAACATTCAACAAGCCCTCTGGTAATGTCAATAAATGTATACAAGAATTTAAGTACCCGAATCAATTAGTAATGAAAATAAACTCCATCTTCTCACTAACAATTTAAAAAATCTATTAATAAGTAAATGTTATATCAGTATTAGCAAACATTTCAGTGATAAATCCCTGAAACGTAGTTAAAATACCCAAAGCATGTTTTTTATTTATTTTGATTTTAGAATAAGTTAGATTATAAGTCCTTTTCTATGTACTATATTTCTTTTGATGTGCCCGACAGGGTCCCACGATTGTAACTAAATGCAGTGTTTACCACATAAGCATATACATTGTAGAATGCAATAAAGTATTTGAGTATTGGAATGGTTCATCAAATCAAAACACAAATAATGGAACAAAGCATTTTTATTACTATATAAATTTTAACGTCAGACCACTTGAGAAGTAGATACTTAGTATTTCATCTAAAATAGTAGGGTCGTTTCACCACTCATGTTGATACCGTGTGCTAGATAGAAATACATAATATATTAATATTGCATGCTCAACATTGTAAGTGCACAACAGCCAACAGTCAGCAGAATGTCTGCCTGTATCGACCACAAGCAACTCTTGAGTCAGAAGTTGATATTTGGGTGTACCTAAGTTAATGTTCCTGAAAAATATATATTGTATTTATGTTAGAAGGGGCTAACTAATATTATTATTTTTCTCATTGGTGTGCAAAAAAAATGCAAAATTATGTCTTTCCCCGCAGAGTCAACAGGTACAGTATGTGTTTTGCAGATTGCCATGGAATGTAAATATCCCTGTATCCAGATTTCCATATTGAATAAACAGTTTAAATTCTTTCTTGCATCATCAATACACACTTTCCTCAAACTGCATCTAGATGGTTTTACTGAAGAAATTGAAACTTTCTTAAGTTATTTCAAATCTGGAACAGTCTCGGGCAACATCTTCACACATTGTGTTGAAATCTAACTGAACAGTTAATAGCACATTATATTGTATTAAATGCTGTACCATCTTCAAGATTCCATTTTCATTATAATCCTTCAAGTACACACATGAAAACTGAAATATCAATTTCGTGCAATTAGAAAGAAACGGATTAACTACCCTCTCATAGAGAGGAGGCCTGTATCCCAGCAGTGGGAACATTATAAGCTGCTTATATATGTATGTTAAGAGGAATAAGAGTATTAACTAAAGCAATTAAAACTCTGTGAACTAAATTAAATGTGTTGTTGTCAGTTGACAGTTGACACTTGTCATTCAGCTATGTCAGATAGTGATGCGATTCGATTTTGTTTAACTCGTTACTCAAGTTACTAAAGGCTCGAGATCATTTTATTTATTTATTTTCTCAGGCGTTGTCAGTCGATGTAGTCTTGTTTAGATAAGTATCACGGAGTCTTCAACTACATCAATTCATAATTCAATATTACTAATATCGTGTAATTGTCAAAATAATGTGATGTACTGACTCAGGGATGTTATATAAAAGAGTGATTATGTTTTGCATTATTCTCTAAGTATTAGTCAGTTGATAACGTGTAATTTGTCATCGTATCGTCATTATTTATCAGATTGACAGTGGAATGTGAGAAAGAGAAAATGCTCCCCGCACATCAAGAGTCGATTGTAGCCCCAATATCGATCGGATGCCACATTTTGAATTTTGCTATGATTATTTTCTTTTAAGTTATTATTTAATGTCTCGTTTTTAACTAACAAAGCTGCTAGAAACCTCCCTAAAGGGAGGTACCTACTCTCGATTCAAGTTGAATTAAATTGAGAAAATCAGTGCCTGACGAATACTAGTAATAGCAACATCACTAGCTAAACTGATAAGCCACCAAAAACTTCAATCCGTTTCACGATGATTTTTAAACCACTTTAAGCGAGAGTAAGCGGACTTAAAAACGGGATTAGTACCTACTCTCGATTCAAGTTGAATTAAATTGAGAAAATCAGTGCCTGACGAATACTAGTAATAGCAACATCACTAGCTAAACTGACAAGCCACCAAAAACTTCAATCCGTTTCACGATGATTTTTAAACCACTTTAAGCGAGAGTAAGCGAACTTAAAAACGGGATTAAACACCTACACCGTCAATAGTATTTTTTTTTTAAATCAAAACAGATTTGGTTTCTACCTCGAACTGTAATTAGGTACATATATACTAAAAAAAAATCATAACATCGTTAAAAACGGTTCAATAAATGATTTTTTTAGGTAAAATACGATTAATAGAAGTTCCCTTCGAGTCTTTAACATAACCGAAAGGTTTAATTTCACAGCTTTAGCTAGTTAGGGACGTATGACGAAACGTTCTTCTGAGATTTTGTTATATAATAAATTAAAATGTTGTATTTTTGTAACAACAAAATATCAGTACAAAACTATAATTATGGTCAAGATATCTTTTTATATTAGAAAATCCTTTATTGCCACTTATTTGTGTTTAGTGACATTTTTAGATTCAACTTTTTCCTTTGTGGTAACAATAAAACATACTATTTGGCATGTTGGTAACACAGGAAGCCCACTCGTATGTTCCCGTAACAATTCGATTGCGATACGGCGTAAGTTTAGTTTCCCTTGTGCTTAACAAATAGTAGAATGACTTTACAGGACATTACCGACCTGCGATCGAAATCTAACCCTTGTGAAAACACAATTGAACGTGTAACTTTGCAAATTAGTGGAATCGCCCCCCAGGTCTCCTACTGGTCAAGAGGTGAACTGTAAGTGTCCTTCCTAATAGAAAAATGTTATTATTCAATTATTGATTTTTAATGGACAAAACTTTTTAATATCATATGTACCTAATCTACATTTATTTCATTCTAAAGTAACATTTCGATTTGACAATTTTCATTATTAATGTATGTGTATTTATAATAATTCTGTGTCATTTCATTTTTTTATATAATAATTCTAACTGTGACAAAATTTGTAATTTAATTATTCGATATAAGTAGTTAGTATGATATAAATAGTTTATAAATTTTTGCGTGCGTATTTCCAGGCAGAACGTACATGGCTCACTTTATCTACTCCACCTGTATTTTTATGTAACCTACCTTCGTTTCAAATAAATGATTTGATTGATTGATTGATAAGAGATCGTCTACTGTCAGTGCAGTTGACTATAGGCACTACGCCCTTGTTCCCGTATCTAGCTCACTTCTTTTATTTGTAAATATATATTTTTTTTCTACTAAAATAATTATTTTGTTACCAGGCTGCAACTTTAAGTACATTTATAGTTTACTAGTGATCGCCCATTGGTCGACGAAATTCGACCGTACTTCATTTGATTAGAAATACATTATAAAATGAAAAAAAAAAAATGGTTATATTTGACATTCAGTAATACTATAGACAAATTATTGACGCTGTACTACTGTGGAGAGGGTTCGCTGGCAGGATGGTGATGGCCAGGACCAGGACGTAGGTGTAATGAGTAAAGAATACTTCTTCAGGACTCTCTTCTTTATTTTCTTAATACTTCTTAACTGCTGGATATGGAATGAGTTATCACAGAAAGCTCTGTTTTTATAGAATTTTCCCTATTATTTTTATTTAATTATGACAGTTCAAAATGTCATAATTATAAACAGCCTGTACAATCTATGACCAGCCTGTACAACCTCTACATTTTGCACACGACACTAAGTTTTGTATGGGAAACTTATTAATGCCATGCTTGACACTCCCCATAAAAAATCTAAATTATATTCCTATCGTCGCTAATACAAATAATATTAAAGACAAATATTCTCGATATGATCATAGATTTAAAAAATGAAATAGGTTATATATCTATAAAATTAATTTATTACCTATGGTTATACTTGACATTCAGACACAAAATTCACAAAATATTAAAGACAGATGTTCTCGACTGGACCACAGATTTGGACCATAAACAAAATAATATCCGGTAATGAATAGTAGTGTGTGTAACGTGTTCTATATTGAAAATAATGTATTTTTACGCATAATTTTAAAAAAAATATTAGCATTCGTCACTTCTTCTCTTTATAAACTATAAGTGTGCGCATACTCCTCCGTCCGCCCAATTTCCGTAAAAAGGGATCCAAAGTTTTCGCTTCACGTATTATGAGGAAAGCTGTCCCTTTGTAATACAGTTCATACTTGTACGGAAAAAAAGTGAATCAGTTCCGTCTTAATAACCATATACCTGCCGATACTCATTAAACAATAATGTTACCAACCTTAACCGTTTCTTTGTTACTTACTGGAAGCGTGCAAGGTTGTTAAATTGTTTTGGCATTAAAGTTCTTTTTGTACTGTTATTATGACTCGATCAATATTATAGCTATACAGGTTGTAAGTGTAAACACCGCTATTCTTGAAACCAGTGATTTGGTTTCATTAATAGAACTTAAAATCAATGAAAAAACAACAACTTTTTTTTAAAAGAAAATCTGCATTTTTCCACATGAACATTTCACCCTATGCGCGAGGGCAATAAACTTCGGGAACCACGCGGCGTTGCACGACGCCGACGCACGGGTCACGACTCCAGTCAGTCAGCTGTCAGTCTCGCTAGCGACCGCACGTAACGCCGCGTCGTAGCGTCGGTTATTTCTCGCGCGTGAATTGAGAGTGTTACAATGTCTTACACAAATGAACAGTGAACCGAAATGGTTCGGCTTTACGCCATTGCGGGTAATAATCTGAACGGGGCGCGTAGGATGTACGCAGAATTGTTCCCTGGACAACCTGTGCCAAGCCGTGAAACGATGTTGGCGGCGACACAAAACAACGTACCTACGGCCAGTTCACTGTGCCGGCGGTTCAATTTTAAATGTTTCCCACTGGACACTATGGACAATACTCTCCTCATCGATCGTCAACATCCATATCATTTCAGCCGGTCCAAGAACTAAATGGTAAATATCGCATACCACGGATGGTATTTTCACAGTGGCTTATCAATAACCTCGATAACATTTCCATTTTGTTTACGGACGAAACAATGTTTACGAGGGCGGGGATTTCCAATGTTCGTAACGAACATTACTGGAGCCAGGTAAATGCACACCGAATACAGGAAAATAATGTTCAACATCGTTTTTCCGTAAACGTGTGGGCTTCCGTCCAACATACCCATGTTGGACGGAACCCATTTTGAACACGTGTTGAGGTTAATGTACGTCGGCAAGTGTTGATATTCAATCAGTGTAAATTTAATTTAATTTTTAATTGAACTGTACATAAAATTGTGATTAAGTTTTTAAATACGCCAAAAGTACCTACCCAATGGTTTGGTTTATTAAAAAAAAAAAAGTTTTCAAATCATTTAAAACCCAAAGCCATTTCGAAACATTTAGACTCGTCACGCAAAACCTAAGGTAGGTATTTGTCCTAAACCAGGAAAAGTAGGATGGGAAAGTTACATTACATTACATGTGTATTTATGTGTTGTTGTTGTGTGTTTAGGACGGCCGGCGATCGTTGTGGTGATTACGTCACTCATGCGCATATCCATGAATTTGCGGGCGGTGTGGGATAAAATCCGTTCTAAACCTTTTTAGGAAAATATTTTTTTTATTTTTTTAAAGTCAAATTACCCATGGGTTAAGTGACAACGGTGTTTACCCTTACATCCTGTATAGGTAATCCAACATTATTTCAAAAAAGTGTTCCAAGGTTTGCACATTCTCTCACAATACACTATCTCGCTCATTTCATCATTCTTATTTTTGTTATTTTGTACTTAACAAACCTGTCTTTTGTTTTCTTTTTCAATTATAAAAAAATCTTTAAAAACGTGCATTCTTTTCCAATTTTTTTTTTGTAACGAATGACGTACGTAATTACTTTTATAATGGAGGAACACTAACTCCCGAGTCATAGGTATAAACTAAGTTTGGGAGCCTATCCTTTGGGAGATACTTCTGTATTTTATAAATGCAAAAACTGTAACAATGTTATTTTATCACACACGAAAAAAAAAATTGTTTACTAGCTAACACAATGAATATTGGATATGCCAACTAGGAAGGTTCGGTCTTGTCAGTTTTATGATAGTGTTGAAATGTTTATGCTCATACATATTCTAAGTAGCCAACAAAATTATGAATAACTCCACATATCTATGCTAAAGTTCGCACAAATACGCGAATGATACTTTTGCCTTCCCTAGAGCAAAGATTAAGTATGTAGATACGTATTTAATCTTTACATGATTCCATGGGATTTCTCAGAAATATAAGACTTCTAAACCCTTAGCAAATTATTTGCCATATAGATGTGATATTTAGTACCAGTAGGAGTAATCATTTTGTTTCTAAAAGTATTCGGTAGGTATTCAATTCCTATAAAATTGGACCGTGTGGTTCCGGACGTAAAGAATAGCACCACCCCATTTCTTCCTGTGGGTGTCGTAAGACTTACTAGAGAATGGGCAGCAGCGTTCTCTATGCATTTTACCACCATACTGCGATCGCCAACCCGCCTGCCAAGCGTGGCGATTATGGCAAATCCCCCCAAAAATTGTACCGGTCAAATTGGCGGTGCTTGGGGGAGGCCCATGTCCAGCAGTGGACGTCTTGCGGCTGAGATGATGATGATGATGATGATGAGAATTGGAAAGCGTCCCATAAGGTGGACAAATGACTTTGTGAAGACTGCAGGAATCTTCTGGATGTGAGAAGCAAAGAACCGGTCGATGTGGTAGCTTGGGGGAGGCCTGTGTCCAACAGGAGACGTCTTTTTTTTTTTTTGGGTGGGAAATCATTCAATGACATCTCCCGGTCTGGGTGGACCGGAAGGGCGTGTCAGACTTTTACTGACGAAACCCACCCATGTTCTTTCATTTACCCATATGGGGCCGTTCAAGTATTACGTAAGCACATTTATTACAATTTTTTACTCCCCCATCCCCCTTGTCATCAAAAGTAAGCAAAGCTCTTACCCCCCCCCCCCCTCCCCATGCTTACGTAAACATTGTTATTTGCATTTTTCTTTTAATGTACTCTGTTTTTTTTTATTGATTCATGAGCAGCAGTTATAATTCTAGAAATAAAAAAATCGATTTAGGATCTGATAGGGGACTTTAACGCATATAATATTCATTTAAAATACCGTCAAATCGTCAATAGAAACGAAACAATAGGTTGACAGAAGAAATTTAGTCAAGTGAATAGAGCGCGGTAATAAAAAAATATACCCGTAGTACCCGTAGAAGTATGGAAGTGTTTAAAAGAAGATGGATGTACGTGGGTGACATAATTCTTCAATAAGTTGTTGCATGAAGGAGGGATCCCACAAGAACGGTGCAATAGTTCGCTAGTGCCTATCTTTAAGAATAAAGGTGATGTACAGGACTGCAACAACTATCGAGGTATTAAGCTCATGTCACATAGTATGAAGGTATGGGAAAAAGTAATAGAGAAAAGACTGCGAGAGGAGAGTGAGATTACCCCGAATCAGTTTGAGTTTATGCCAGGGCGAGGAACAATGGACGGCACTTTTGCACTCCGGCAATTATGCGAGAAGTACAGACGTGCACACAAAGACTTGCACATGATGTTCATTGATCTGGAAAAAGCGTATGATAGTTAATTCGTGATATGTACAGTCAACTCGTACCTACGTCCGGTCGGCTGCTGGCAATACCGACGAGTTCAATGTGGCTGTACCAGGGATCGGCTCTAAGTCCTTACCTCTTCCTGTTGATCATGGACGCTCTGACGTCGGACGTACAGGAAGAGGCACCCTGGTGCATGCTGTTTGCCGATGACATTGTTCTTGTCGGTGAAGATGTGTCCGAGATCCAGAGCAGATTGGAGAAGTGGCAACAGAAGCTGGAGAATTTTGGCTTGAAAATCAACAGAACCAAAACCGAACATATTTTCTGCGATTTCAGCGGTCTCTCCAGCTCTGGAACCAAAGCGCTTGATGGTGTGCTTCTCTCGGTCTGCTCCGACTTTTGGTATCTCGGTTCACTCGTGCAAAGCGATGGCGACGTAGATCGGACGGTTAAGCACAGAATAAACACTGGATGGACGAAATGGCGGCAGTGGATGAAAGGTCACAGGAACAATCTGCGACTCCCACATCCCCCTTAAACTTAAGGGGATGATCTATAAAACCATGGTCAGACCTGCTGTCTTGTAAGGGTCAGAATGTTGGGCGTTACAAGGGATGAATGAAAGGCAATTGCATGCAGCTGAGATGAGAATGTTAAGAGGGATGTGTGGTGTTACACGAATGGATACAATAACAAATGAGGGCATAAAATGAAGTCTAAAAGTGACACCGATAATTGAAAATTTGTGTGGGATTCGATTGTCATGGTATGGTCACGTGATACGGAGAAATGAGAAAAATGTCGTAGGAAAATATTGAGTATGAATGTCAATGGCTTTAAGATAGAGGGAGACCAAAGAAACGCTGGATGAACTGTGTGAATTATGATATGGATAGAAAGGGAGGGACTACTGAGATGACGACTAGAAGTGTGGAAGAAAAAGACATATTGCGCCGACCGCAAATAAATTGGAATAAGGGCGGGAGAATGATGAATAGAGCGCGGTAGGTAATTTCCCTACTCGGTTCTAAGCCTAAACGTATACATTATTTGTGGGAATCTCCGAAAATGCGTTTCATTTTCACACAAAGACAATGTGTCGGTTACCATAAGTGTAAAAAAGTGAATAACTACTGCTTACGTAATCACCATCTAGACTCCCCCACCCCCCATGTCATCATAAATAAGCAAATCAAAGACCCCCCCCGCCCCCTATAGTGTTTACGTAATACTTGAACGGCCCCTATGCCAGGGCCACGGTATCTCTTTCGAACTAATCTCGCGACCCTGGCAGGGCAGTGGACGTCTTTTGGCAGAAATGATGCAGGCATAGCATTATGTCATCACGTTTAATTTTCCGAAAATCGTGATAATATGTTAGCCCATTAAATCACATATGCCATCTTTGATTATGTCAACCTAAAAACGGTCATTACTGAGTTCATCATTATTAATCATGGCGGACAGCCTTGAAAAATGATTGTTGAAATTGCTATTAGACAATTTTAAAGTTATGTTACATCGAACACGATTGAAGCACGACCTTTTCCTTATGTATCTCTTAAGATTTTTATTTTTTATCGCAGCCAAAAAACAAAATTGAGAACAGACTTTGCCGATACAGTTGTTTTTCCAATTTTATGTTTGTCTTCCAGTTTATCTCCAGGGCCCGCGTATTACGGCCCTATCCTTCTCAATGAGAGGAGACTTATGTCCCAGCAGTGGAAACAGCTGATTGTGGTTTTCCATAGGTGCGAAAAACACCGGCTGATCTTGAAATTAAATTCCTTGGGGAGTGGAACGTAATTTTCTTCTTGAATACGGCTTCCGATTTCATGTAATTTACTGCATTTTGTTTAAAACATATCGGACATATGTCTAGATAAAAAAAAAAACAATACTTTTTGAAGCACCACTTTCTCACGATACTATCTAGACACGCGGCAGCGTGTCAAGCCAAGTTCAAGTAACAGAACTGGCGAGCTGCATAGATATAACAATAAATTATGTTATGATATATATAATAATATATCTATATTTTTTTTCTCTTCACAAAGGTTCACATACATAGCATAGAGACAGGAATTATATCATTTTAACAAAAGTTCACAAACGTGATCCTTTGTGAGAGACTGGCGTCCATACTAGGATACCATGTGTGACGGAATACGAGAAACGGATACTCTTTATTTAAAATCACTGTCTCTCAAGATACAGGTTACCTAGTTTGAGAGGCAGGGTTTTCCATAATTGTTTACAGATTTTAGTTCCTAGATTATAAAAAAAAAAATAAAGTATTTAAATTCTAGACATCTTTTAGAGACCTCTCTCTACACCAATTACGCAACCATTACATCTATACCAAAGGAAGGAAACCTTCAGAGGCTCGTCCAAGAGGCTATGTACCGGCTAGTTAGGGCAATTTGTTTGATCGCGCATGCGCTGTTACACAAGCTGCGCGGGCGCATCTCGATCACGCGCCGACCATTGACCTTATACGTGCCGCTGTGCGTGACATTGACTTTCGAGCTTATGGGGATTTTCAAGGTCGAGCGGTCATGTTTGATGTTGGATAAGGGTTATTTTGGCTCTGATAAGTTAGTTATCCGCTATAAAAACAAAACATGGTTGAAAATATCTAGATTGTTTTGTTTTTATGGCTTACTAGCTGGTTGTTGTCGATAGCTTATGTTCTAAATTGGCTTATTAATAGTTTCGCACGAATTTACTCGCCCAAACCGGGCGAATCAACAATTTAAAGTATTCCATACATTATTTTTGAAGGTGATTCCCACGAAGTTAATTTATTTATGGGCGAATCGACTATTCCAGAAATACTTATTACGCTACTGGTAAGTTCAGAATGAAACGTTAAGAAAACAACGAATAATTAACAAAAAGTACAGCAACTTAAATACGTACATAAAAACGCGAGTTGCAAGTAGAAAAAAAATACCTATTTGAAAAATGTCAATTCGCCTGATTCGGTGCGAATCGACTAATAAGCCCCCTAAGTTATTATATTATTATTCATCGCAAACTAACGTGGTGCTTCAATGTAGGGTGAAAGACTTTCTTGATACAATTAATCTGCATAGTTTTTTCCTAACTATGTAGGAGTTGGTTTCCAGTTTGCACCTGAGTACCAGTATTTTACATAGAGTCGACTACCTATTTGACTTCCAGAACCCCAGAACCCAGAGCTATTATGATACCCGGTACCCCTTGGTAAAACTCGGTGTCAGACTTTTGGGCTTCTGACGACCTGTAATGACTGTCATGGAACCACGAATGCCAGGACTAGGCACGGAGTTAGGGATTGCAATCCCGCAGCTCACTCAATCCCGCGGGATTGATATGCGGGATCCCGCGGGATCCCGCATATTTGAAATTATTCACAGTAGTTCAACTTTTTGTCCCGTTTGTATGTAAGAAAAAGTATTAATTTTTTTGATCTTATAGGGCTTTAAGATCGAAAAATTAATACTTTATCTTATTTAAAATTATGTTATAAAATCGAATTGAAACTACAGGTTTTTATTTAAAAAATCAAGTATATCAAGTCAACGTCGTGCTCGAGCCACTCGCTTTCTTACGCAAAACTTCACGAATGTTTTTGCGGTAAATTTGCGGGATCCGCGGATCCGCATTTTGAAGGTGCGGGATCCAGCAGATTAATAAGTGGAGCGGGATCCCGCGGGAATGCCGGATCCCGTTTTGCGGGATTGCAATCCCTACACGGAGTCTTGGTATTTAAAAATGATCACCCATTCACGGGCCCTTTGTTGATTCACACCAGTTAGCTCCAGTTAGTAATGATACATAAAGTAGATATTAAATGTAAAAAGTGTTTGATTTCTTAGACATGTGTTTTTATTCCGTAAATGAATTTTTAAATCATACTTTTAATATAATATCGTTATTAATGACATTAGTACCTATAAATTATTATGAATTCTTGGACATTGTAGTAATAATTTTTGACATTATGATTTATGATTTATATTTTCGATATATAATGCATGTACCTATTTTATTATTTAATATGTCTACGCCAGCAATGGTAGTATCAGTAGTATGTGTGAAACAATGTTTAATGTAAGATCTTAATGTACCATATACTGAGAAATAAATAAATTAAAATGAATAGATAATCAGCTTAAAATGTTCGGAAACAGGCCTCTTTTCGAGAGATAAGAAGTCCGCCTTTGTACCTTTTTTGTGTGCGAGAAGTTTAAATAAATAATGGGCTACAATCTACCATACGGGCCCAGTGCAGGTTGGTAGATGTCATATGTTCAGAACGTGCCGGTTTCCTCACGGTGTTTTTCTTCACCGTTCCGAGAGCAGTGGCTATGAAAATATTTGTGTTGGGTTCAAACTCACGACCTGTGAATCGTGAATCGGAGCCGATACTACAAGGCCACTCCTGCTCACAATGCATCAAGTCCTTTGGTAGAAGATGTAAATTTTTATATCACACATCTACCTGCTGGAAGCAGCGACTAGAATCAACTCTATTTTAATGTAAATGTTGACGTTCATAAGTGCCTTTTATGTGCCTTTTTGAAATACATGCTTTGACTTTCACTTTCACTTTATAAAATTTTACTAGGGTCGAAGTACAGTAAGTAGGTTCCAACTTCATTTAAAACGCAAATGCAATCCAAACCAGCTCACTAAATCATCTAAATAAGCATTTAGATACTTAAACGAACTATTATAAATCAATTGTAATTTTAATGATAATACATAATGTTGTCACATTGTCTTTTTGTAGACACGGCTACACACCGAGCTACAAATTTCCAGTTATAGCTGAGCTCGCATTGGATACATTTTTCGTACAATGAGAGATCAGCTAACACTGGAAACGGATAGCTTGATTTGTCACCGTGCGTACCAACGTAGGTAGATACATTCCACAATTTTATTGTTTGAATACTTTTGGAAATTCATTTCCATATGCATTAGGTAATCTATGAATAATACATACGTTCTGTTAGTCATAAGCTGTGTTGTTCACAACAATCAAATAACTTTAAACAAGTAGTTACCTACACAATTGTTAAAGCAAAACCAGCACTCTAATTACGAAATGCGCAACATCAACCACAAACCGAATCATTTTGAAGGATATCTGGAAATCTGGAATAATCTGGAACCGCATGATAAGGTAAGGTAGCTTCCCAGACCATATCAGAGGCCACACAGCCATGTTAAGAATCGTATACATGTCATAATATGAACGAAGGAACTGAATGAGTGCGCATTATAAAGCGCATTTCCTTGCTAACCGGGGAGAAGCCCGGTGGAATGATCACTATGAAGTAATATAATCGATTAGGTTTCCTTCTGTGTTTGATACAGAATAGTATCTATACTATTACACTTTATTAAAGCTGAAGAGTTTGTTTGACCGCGCTATAGTCTATGACAGATGTGAAAAATTAAAGTCGTTGACACCCGCCTTCCAATGTATTCAAATATTTCAAAAAGATACGAAAAAAAATGTAAAGAAAGTGTCGTTAGCGCGGTCAAAACGGTAATTTGAATACATTGGTAGGCAGGTGTCAACGACTTTTTTTTTTCACATCTGGCACAGACTATAATTTCTAGAACCACCAGTCGGAATAGAGAAAATCGTATTGCATTTGATAGCCCAATTATTGAGGATGAGTATAGGCTATATTACATTATGCTACAACCCTTTGAAAATGAGTAAAAAGAAGAAAAAAAACATCAAAAGGAACGCTAAACGAAAACGGAGTAAATGCCCGATTGGGTGAACCTACCTCAGTAGGCTGTGCGTAATTTGTCAGAAGATTTTTTTTAAATTAGTAATTTGAATTCCATAAATTGAAGATGACTCTTTTCTAAGAGGACTTCTTTGAAAAGAATAGGCTACGCACTTAAATCAAGATGTCAATTCTCAAATCATTTTCATTTATCTACACACCCGGTAAGTACTATTAATAATATAGATGTCTTTAAAACTGCATATGACCACCATGATTACCATCAGTGGTTAGTGGTCACCACCCTCAAAAAGAACAGCACCCCTAGTCAAGTTGCTAATCTGCAATCGTTAACGGTAGTCGTTCAACGTTAAATCACGTGGTTAGAACAAACGAACAGAAAATTCGTAGCCAAATTCACATCGTTCAAAATGATAGAATGATTTTTTATCTTTTCTACAATATTCAACGCTAAATCCTTTGTTATAAGGTGTCGTTTTTCTAAAGACATTGTAGAACGAGCGGCCAACTCAGGCGCTTCAACATGGCTACCAACTTATCGTTTTCTACAATTGCTGACACTGAGGCGTTACCGATTGTAGAACGGTAAACGTTTGTGACTTGGCTAGGGGGGCAGATTGTTTTAAGGTTCCTTTAAAAGTAAACTGCGCCCTTTTTATAATTTTTACGTAACGATTCTATTTTAAAATACATACTGTTCATGGTCAAAACTGTCCGGTAAGTACTATTAATAATATAAATGTCTATCTCATTAGCAACTATAAAAATTATCATAATTTAATAAATATATTTAAGTCTGTAGAATATCCTTATACATTTTTTTATGATGACCAGAAACATGCTACATAATAACTCTCAGTCGTGTTCCAAAGGTACTTAAATTAAAACGAATGATAAACGAGCCAACCTTTTAAAACCGGTTAGTGCTAAAACAACACACAAATAAACAGGCAAATATCAAAAATTTAAAACTGGTTAAAAAAAGTAAGCAAGTCGCCATAAATCTATACTTAATATTATAAAGCTGAATAGTTTGGTTTTTTGTTTGATTGAACGCGCTAATCTCAGGAACTACTGGTCCGAATTGAAAAATATTTTTTGTGTTGGGTAGCCTATTTATCGAGAAAGGCTATAGGCTATATAACATTACGCTACAACTAAGAGGAGCTGAGCAGTAATGAAAAATGTTGCGAAAACGGGGAAAATCGCACGGGTAGGCGATTCGACGCGTCGCGTGACGGGAACGGGGAACAAGAAATTTAACGCGGACGAAGTCGCGGGCAGAATATTAAATTTCCGGTCAGAAAAAGACAAGTAACCGGGGTCGTCGGATATAGTTGAAGTTTAGTAAAAAACCGATGGATGTTTTCAAATGAAATGAAGTTAACAGAAAGCTAATAGTTCATTATTCTTTCATTCGAAAATATCCGCCGGTGCCTTCAGCATCATCATTCCCGCTGAAAGACGTTAACTGCTGGACATATGCCCCTCCAAAATGAGGAGCTTGCGTTAATCGCCACGTTTGGCAGGCGGGTTAGCGATCACGGTGCGGTAGTAAAATGCTTCGAGATCGCTGCGGCCCATTCTCTAGTAAGACTTCTAGTCGCCTTTTACGACACCCACAGGAAGAAATGAGATAGTGCGATTCTTCACGTCCGGCAATACACGGTATCAGTTTCTTATATCTATTGGTGACGGTACCAAACGAGCACTCGTAAATTCTAAACGCTAATAAATTTTATTGTTTCGTCTTGAACAAAACGTGCCACGTTGAATGAATTGAGAAACAAATTCAATTTACACGACAACAGATTTGACATATTTTCAACTATGTCATAGGTACTATTTCAGTATAAACACGACGATGATAGATAAAGTAACATAACGTCTGTAATACGCGAAGTGTTAGACAGAGGTGTATGACCCACGACCCATGAGACATAGCGGCTGTCGGTAGTTATTCCAACCAGCTCACCGTTCTGAAGAAGATAATTATAACTCCTGCACCCTAATTAAGAAACGCACTATCTTTCAGAATCTGAATCGGATTGAAGATTATTTCGAAACCATTGCGTCATTTGTTCGAATAAATTGTCGGCTCACCAACGTAAATAACGCAATGAATGTTGTTTAACTATCAAAATGAAACCAATTCCTACTAATAACAAGTTACGCAATTACCCCCTGGTTTGTTAAGAACCATAGAGGTGTATCTATGGTACTGTAGGTGTAGAGGTTGTTTGCTTGAGATAACCTTACGATGTTATAAGCTGGCTATAATTACATTAATACATTCAAACTGTCTAGGAGATCTAGAAAATTCCTGCAAATATTTTGGTATATAGGTTTTTTTTTTTGTTTCGGAAGATTATGATTATTGACAGGCGCGGAGCTGTAATAACTTAAGCGTGATAATAAACGAAATAATGTATAATTACACACATACAAGTGTTTTATGAAATGAAATGAAATAAAATGATTATTAATCTCTATTCCAATCACAGCGACATTCACTGCATAAATACAAGAAATAAAGATTTTGGTACTTATTGTGCCCTCAACTAGGCTTAAAAAAATTAGTAATTCATTTAAGTGCCAGAGTATACGTTTTTATAACAAACTCCCAAGCCATGTTAAAGAACTAAGCTTCAATAAATTTAAATCGTTTATTAAACAGAAACTCTGTGAAAAAGGTTTCTATAAAGTTACAGATTACTTGGATGACAAAAAGGCATTAGTTAAGTTACTCCAATATACCACCGAGCAACTAACTATAATGCTAAGTGTGTGAGCGAATATTGTTGACATTTTATATTTATTGATTTATTATTTTATTTTTATATGACATTCAAAATAAAACTGACTGTGAATGTGAGTACCATGCAGGCTAGACTGAATACATGACTCTATTACATAACTGTCTGGCGGCTTTGAGTTTTTTGTATATGGCCTATGCAAATGTCCTGCAGATCTGGTAGCGTCTTGTGACGGGTCGTTGAGCTCCCTAAAATAGGGTTCAGCTATACGATGACTGATACATACATACCGTCTGTTGGGACAGGTCAGCTCAAAGCTGCATTGGCTCTTTCTTCAAAAGGCTTTTCCAGATATTGCCCTGCATTGTTAGACTCACATAAAATTCTAATAAAATAATGTTTGGACTTTAAAAGAGACTATGACCTCTGAGTTTGTTTCGGCGTTTCTTCTCAGGGAACAGTCAAATAGGAAATGCCGGCGCCATCTAGTTTAAAAAAAAACATTGACCAAAAAATGTTGACGTATGTCTTATAAGATCTACTTACAGAAATAAAAATTTCATTTCATTTCATTCCCTGAAATACTCAATGACATTGCCCGACCTGGGATTTGAACCCAAGAGCTCATGCTGAACAGTAGCGCTTGCAAACATAGACTAATGAGGCAGTCAAATGTCTTATTTATTCTCAATCTTCCACAACCGGCCTAGTATATTTTCGATTCATTGTTTGAGATTGTGGTCCTTAAATAAATAGCCATTTGCTAACAAACCTATCATCGTCTTTATCCACTTCGTTTTCAAATTAAAATAATATCGTAATAAGCGTTTAGCGCAAGCATGGCGCAGTCGTTCCCCCGCATTCCGCATTTGCATGGTAATGGATTTTCTAGAAGTGGGTAGATGAACAATGGTTTCAGACATGTTTGATAAACATCATCGTCATACCTGCCAGGGTCGCGAGATTTGTTCGAAAGAGATACTGTGGCCCTGACATAGGCAACTGAAGGAACACGGGTGGGTCTTAGTCAGCAAAAGTCTGAAACGCCCTCCTTCTCCGCCCAGAGCGGGAAACATGATTTCGATGATTTCCCACACAAAAAAAGTCAAATATTTCAAAGTTAAATATTTCAAATATGTTAAATATTTTGAAAGTTTTCTGCTGAAATAAGCACGTGTAATTTTAGGAGACCACTTAAACCATAATCGTCAACTTAAACCAAACCACCGACTTACAGAACAAAATCTCCAAAAAACCAAAAAAAAAAATAACATCACGCCTTATTTCCTCGAGCAGAGGTGTACCTACAGTACACCCACATTTCGCTAGTTATTTTTAAGTCCCATGTAATAGAGGGCGAGTCTATTGCCAACAACCAGACACAAATACAGATTACGGGCTACTACTGAGAAATTCCAGATAGAAAAACCTAAGCACAGTTTGTTCGACCACGGAATCAAACCTACCCTCGTGCTTTGCTGTAGTGCTTGCCACTACTAGACCAAAAAATAAAAAGAATATAATTCAAAAAATGAAAACAACAAAAGCTGCCTGTGTAAATATCAAGTTGTTCTTGGCTTGCGGTACTCGCATGCGGGTAAATGATGTCATGTGTAATTGCGTAAAATATCAGGCAGTGTCTGTAATTATTAGATTCAACCTTGATCGTGGTCTATTTCAATAACTTGTTCATGATAAAAAGATAAAAAGTAAGAACATTATGCCGGTTGCGATAGTAATCAATTACATGGTGGTAGGGATAACAACGTAAAACAAATCCTTTTCCATACATTTTGAGCGAGCAGGTATGTAGGTAGTCATCACTTTTCTATGAAGAAGTTTCCCTTTATAACTGATGAAAAATTTCTTGTTCTGTGTCTAGAATCGTGAGCTGAATTCATGGTTACAGTTTGCGGGTCAATGTCCCGAAGGTAAAAAATAATTTCAGCCATTAAACTGCCAAAAACGAAACTGAGAACTCTATTCCAAGCAAACCATGAAACACATATTAGATACAAGTGTCTGTTTATAATGAAATTGTATGAAATTCGTAGAAAATGTATTTCATTTCTTCACGTTAACAGAAAGCCGCAACTAAAACCGACCGACGGACGTTACATAATCTGGCTATCTACGGCTTACGGCTAAAACCGGTACTCCACTCGACGCGGAAGCTACCGATTCTCAACAAGAACTTTAATCCAAGACAGCCACAACCAATAACAACGGCATTTAGATTTTTTGCGACAACATTAATTCATAAATAATATTAACACATCAAGGTCGGATCAATCAAGCGAGTTTCTTTCAATATACTGGAACATCCAAATCGTTAGTCGACGTTCACACGGACGTATAAATATCACGGCGGGATTGTATCCCGCAATCGATTTTTATCTTTCGGTGTTAAACCGAGCATTGAGAACTCAACTCTGGGCGCTAAGCAGTACGTTGAAGATTCATTGAGCGAAAGAATCCCGCCGCGATATTCGTCCGTGTTACGTCGACTTAGGCCTCCAAGGTCACACCGCATGCACTGTACCTATCCACGTACCAGTGACCCTAGTGAGAGTTTCTTTTAACAACCTCGATCAAACGCATTGACTGCGTTTGGAGCTCGGATTGGTCCTTCACCAAACCAGGGCCAATCATAGCGACGAACGCG
The DNA here is from genome assembly GCA_932294355.1 of Aporophyla lueneburgensis. Classification (NCBI taxonomy): domain Eukaryota; kingdom Metazoa; phylum Arthropoda; class Insecta; order Lepidoptera; family Noctuidae; genus Aporophyla; species Aporophyla lueneburgensis. Next base: position 5,828,974 of record OW028739.1, on the reverse strand, counting down.
TTCCATGCGGTTGTTCGAGATGTTTTAAAGAAACTCACACTAGGGCTACAGTACTTAGTCTTACACACGGACGGATGCAATAAAATCGTGGGAAGATTTTGTTGCGCACTAGATTTTCAAGTCTATGTGTTGAATCGAGCAATGCGAATTCTATCAATTGCATCTCACCGCGTCGAAAATAGAACAGTATGTTTTATTATTCGATTCTCAAGACTCGGCGCTATGTGAAGATCCAGGGCGAGAAAAAATCCCGCTGCGATATCATTACGTCCGTGGGAACGCTGACTTAGTCCTCCACGGCCACACTGCACGCACGTACCGACCTACCAGTAAACACTGCGTGAATAAACGCAGGATGCATCGCAGGATGCACCTTTATTGTGCATTATGTTGATTTTCGAAACGCTTCCTCTAATTATTACGCAACTGCACCTCGCTGCAACTCCAGCCCGCATACTAGTGAAAGTCGTGTTGAGTGCACATCGTATTTACAACTAACACTAAAGTTTTATTCAATAAATTCTGTGTTCAATGGTACACGTCCCTCAATCTCACTTATGTTTTAAGTGATTTTTATGATCGGACTGTCCGGGTTTTGTCATTTCTGTGTACTATGTGGTTCGACGTTTCGTTCGTTGGAAAGAACGGCGGCAAGCAGAACCTTCTATTTTTTGAGTGAGTAGATAATGTCTTTTTTTTCTGGATGGGAAATCATCAAATGACTTCTCCCGCCCAGAGCGGGAGAAGTCATTTGATGATTTGGAGCGGGAGGGTATGTCAGACTTTTACTGACTAAAACCCACCCGTGTTCCTTCAGTTGCCCATGTGCCAAGGTCACGGTATCTCTTTCGAACAATCACGCGACCCCGGCAGGTAGATAATGTCCTTGTTATATAGGCTGTGTGGTGAAATATGCCGTATATAGTCGGCAGTAAATTCCATTCCATTTTGCCCTGTAAAAATGTATTGAGCAGCAGATTTTTAAAAAAAATAATCGACTTAAAATTTCAACGCAGATTTATCGCAGTCTAAATTTACGGAATAACTTTTTTTTTTAAATCGACGTAAAATTTCGTCGCGATATTTTATGCGGTCAAAATGTATGGAAAAGCAGATTTTCTTTCTTACAAAAAATTTAAATCATAAAAGGTCATAAAATTTTTACGAAGTTTTTTTCTACGTATTTCATCACTGTTTATAGCACGGTCAAATTGTATGAAGCGGCAGATTGTTTTTTTAATTACCGATGTAAAATTTCATCGTACCACCCTGCGATCTTAAAAGTCGTATTTACTGAATTCGTGGAGACAGGTTCTGCGTAAATGTAGCTGCCACCCGGTGTACAACGATGAAGACTGAAAATCAGCCACCTTGTTAATGCCAGAACTTCAGATTAAGATGAAGGACATTTCTTTTGAAGCACAATATTGCAGCAGGTGCAAATAATCATGGAGGAATTATGTTGATAGTTTGTTACCACTTACTTATTGTAAGTTTAATAAACAATCACATAACACATAACTCTTGATGTTGTCTATTCCTGTTATACTATGTTTCTTCTTTAAGTAACAACATCTGTAAGTGATTCATATAATCATATGCTGAAACATAGATACTAACGTAATAGGTATTTATTACAATCATAAAACTTTTATTGCAGTAACTATTATAATAGTTGCATCTCTTTAATAATATGCAAGCGTAATAATTACAAAAATCTGTGTAATAAATTTAAATATAATTTATTATCCATTTTATTACATTTAAAGTATTAATAAAACATTAAATGCATAAAATGTCTGTCTAGACAGACATATATTTTATGCATTTAGTGATTTATTTCATAAATCAAGAATCTTTTGACATTTCCAGCACATAATAATATAATAGTAGTTTATGAAACTGTTGCCTAATGAGGGGTATCAATTATATATTAATATTAACATACGAGTGTTTTAATACCTAGTTTTGTGCAATAAAAAGGCACGCCCCGCATATGCGTTCCATTAGAAATAATTAACTAATTGACCGTGTGGTGCCGGACGTAAAGAATAACACCACCCCATTTCCTCCCGTGGGTGCCGTAAAAGGCGACTAAGGGACTTACTATAGAATAGGCAGCAGCGTTTTCTATGCATTTTACCACCATACTGCGATCGCCAACCCGCCTGCCAAGTGTGGCGATTATGGCAAAGCCCTCCAAATTGGGGGAGGCCTAAGTCCAGCCGTGGACGTCTTACGGCTGAAATGATGATGATGAATTAATTGATTTAAACTCTTTAGTGACATTCACAATGAATTTTTTCCTGTATTGTGTTGGTAAAAAATGTTTAATCTTTATTATGTTGTAGATAAAGTATAATAATGATTTTTTTTAGAATTTCAGTAAGTAATTATTTCAATATTAAACTCGCTTTAAAGTTTTGACGATATAGTAGTACATAAAATGTTTTACAATAATAATATTCTGCTTAACCAAAGAAACTTTTAGTGAGCTTAAACTCGTGAACTTTTTTTTAGATGAATATTTCGTTGTTTTTTATGCATAGATTTTACGTTTATCTATTCAATGATCAGCCCCCATTCTGACTTACCCTACTGTTCAAATAGGGTGCACTATATTTCAAGAGACCTTGACAAACATACAGCTTTCCTCTTTATAATAACAATTACATAATGAATGATCATTGAAGACGATAATTGGCTGCAAACTGAAGGCCTTGCTAGGTTTCTTATCAATTAACTCAATTAGTGATATCCTTTCGTAGTGTTTATTGATCCGTGTACTAGACAAGCAGATGTGTGCCATCCTTGTACTGGTTTTAAAAGGTAAAAACTTAATATATCCTCAATTTTTTTTTCTTCTTTTTAACCCGTACCAGTTATTAAATAAATCAGCATCAAAAATGTTTGTCTTCAAATGGTGTACGCTTTAAAAAAAAGATCATTTTTTAACTTACTGGCCTTATCCTTAAAGTTGGTCATAGTAATTAGGGCACCCCGATGAATTAGGTTTGTTATGGTTTACTTTAAAGGCTCGCATAAACAAGCGCGACGCGACTTTTGTAGAACAATTTCTATGAAAACTTAATGTAAATTGTTTTTCAAGAGTCTCGTCGGACTGTTGCGTCGCGTCTGAAGAAGCCTTATCCCTTTTTTTTGCCGGAACGTGGATCCACGCGAGATTCTGTAATTGCGGTATTTAACCTGTTAATGAGATGAGAACGTCTAATTAAGACCTATTCAGTATAGCGGCGATATTAATATAGCCGCAAAAGTTCGTTTCTCTCATCGGCTTTGGGTAATGTTCATGCCTGAAAAACGTGTTACTTAGTGGCAGCAATCACCAAATATGCTTATTTTCGGATCTGTTGATGCTTCCTTCCACCGCACGCCAATTATGCCTGCTTTAAAAAAGCAGTCCTTTTCGGACTTGAAGGTCAGTAGGCAGCCACAATTCAAGTTACCAAGGATGTCCTGGAAAATATTGACAAACAATTACTGATACTTTCATGTCATGAATTCGAAAAAATGTCTTTGTGATCGTTAATCCTTGGCGAAGGTATTTTGTCATTTTCCACAAGGTTATCAAGCTTCTGTACTAAAGAGAACAGGTTCCTCCATCCTTGAACCAACTTCTCATTCGCGTAGGTACATATATGTATAGAAATCAGGTTCTTGTAGTAATAAACCTGCATTACATTACTCGCGAAATTGCTTCGACGACGTGTTGGTTGAAACTGACCAAAGTCCAAAGTACGTAACTGTATAGTTATACTGTTAGTTCTTAGCAAGAGTGTATACTCTTGCTAAGAACTATGGGACGCTTCGACCCTTTTGATTCGAGTGCAAAAACTGACAACGATCGAATGTTGTCCGAGGTGAGCCGAATTTGCACGAAGGAAGCCGAAATGTCCTTCTATACTCTCGTATTCATGTTCACGATTATTGTTTTGCAGGTACTATACTTAGATATAGTCAAAAAATGAATATGAGTGAAGTAAGACACGTATCTTGCCTGTGGCGTAAAATAAAATTAAAGTAACATAAGTATGACTTGCATCGTCTAAACACTGTTTTGAAGTTCAACTATTATAGTTGGTTCTGACAATTTAATCAGACTGTCTAAAATCAGGCATGCAGGGCCACTGCGGGAGGATAGTGCACATTGCTCGTAGAACAGATGGTCGATGGAGCTAAAAGGTTCTGGAGTGGCGACCGCGTAGAACGCCTCCCAGAAGGTGAATCGATGACCTTGTGAAGGCCGCAGGATCTGCTAGATGCTTAAAACACAGAACCGGTCGAAATGGTGATGCTTGGGTGGCCTATGTCAATCAGTGCACGTCTATCGTCTGAAACCATATAACAGTGATTTTGGAACGTATTGGATCGTGTCTCATCAGCTTTATACATTTCATACCTCCATTTTGTCAGTCCAAAGTCAACTTCATAAAAGAACGCTAACCAAATCTGTCATGGCAAACATATCCAAATCACAGTTGCTCATCTCGCAACTCATGTCAAGAGGCGTAGGCGTAATCTGTGTGGCGCAAACGTTACCTAAACGTGTTGCAAACCACGGCTTGTAGACTAAGTCATAGTATTATTTACTAACAAGGAGATTTATATCGGATTGTTAAATTGGTGTGTTATGGAACTACATAGTTATTTAAGAGCACGTCTTTCTAGAATTTGTGACTACCGCGGTGTACAATTTCAATCGCAGCCATCTTAACTTCTTTATATTTTTTTTTTTGTCGCTTCTCCTGTCTGTACGAGCAGATCTTTTAAACTACGCAAGGGATTTTATTGCGGTTTTCATCAATAGACAGAGTGATTCAAGAGGAAGGTTTATATTAATATAATAAGGCTTATAAAATAACAGACTAAATAATTGATGGATGAGATTTCTTTAGAAATAAGCACCGCCTTTGTACGTATTTTCCTGTTCCTTTTTTCTGGTCTGTTTACGACAACCTACTTGGTTGACGAGCGAGCTTGCTCTCGCAAAAAAATAGACCGGCGTAGTCATAGTAACTACTGTAATTATCTCTGAACCTCGGCAGATTACACGGTTAACTAAATTGGCATTCATCACAAACAAGCAGGAAAGGAAAACTAATGATTTACCCACAGTGTGGTATCGCTGCACATAAAGAAGTGTGTGTCATGAGCGCCTTGCGTCAGCTAACCTCGAACTTGAATACCCGCTGTAGCGTGTTGCCGGTGTGGTTGCACAACCACTGGCGGTTGCTGCAAACTAGCTATGTTCGCTTACGAGTATGTTGTGAAAAAATATTTGGTAAATATGTTTTAGACATATAATGTTAGAGTGTGTCATAATAATAATAGGTCTTTACCTATGAAAATGCCGTTTTGCCGTTTTGTATGAAAAAAATTAAACGAATTTTTTTATGCATTTTTTATTTGTATTAATCGAAATAATCACCCATGCAATCAATGCATCTTTGCCAACGCAGTGGCAGTTTATTGATGCCCTTCTTTAAAAAATCAGCTGGACGGGAGGCAACAAATTCTTCAAAGGCATTTTGTACTGCCTCTCCGGTACTGAATTTTTTTCCCGCCAAGAAGTTATCCAAATTCTGGAAAAAGTAGTAGTCTGTAGACGCAAGGTCTGGTGAGTAGTGAAGTCAAACAGAATCCATTTTTCATCGCAGGTAACAATGCGGTTCAAAATTCCTTCATTTGTGTGTCTGTTGAGCAGTGCAAGGCACGTTTCGACGTGTACTTCGCGCTGGCGATCATTGAGTTCGTGGGGCACCCATTTGTCAAGCTTTTTTACCTTGCCAATTTGACGCAAATGGACCAATATTGTTTTGACGCTAACGTCGAAAGCTGCTGCTAATTCAGCCGTAGATTGTGTATCATCAGCTTCCACAATCGCCTTTAATTCGTCATTGTCGACCAAAGTCTTCGGACGACCGCGAGGTTCATTTTTCAGGTCGAAATTTCCAGAACGGAAGCGAGCAAACCAATAACAGGTGGTGCGTTGGTTTGTAGTGTTAGCTCCGTAAACGTCGTTTATGTTGCGTGCCGCTTGTGCCGCGTTGCTGCCACGACGGTACTCATATTCCATAATTACTCGAATTTTTAACGTATCCATGATGACGAAAAAGATTGAAATGCGATGAAAATGTAACATTAATCAATAAACAAACTTTTGGAAAAAGAATTCCATGTTTTTAAAATAAAATTAATTTGAAATTAGAATTCTTAGACAAACAAAAAGTATTTTGATTTGAAATGGCCAGTACTGCAGAACGGCAATTTCATAGGTAAAGACCTAATATCTTGAAGTTTTAGCCCAATTGTTTTTTATTTGTTTTTTGTATAATGATCTGTGATGTCTCTGGCTATTGTGGATATATTTTGAAAATTCTTTTATTTATTGGAAAGGTTATGTGCCAGGAATACAAAGGAGTGGTCTCTTATAAATTTTAACTTAACTTTGCTTTGGTGTAGAGTAGGTAGGTACCGTAACTAAAAAGGGCAATAAAAAAAAAAACAACCTGTTCCCAAAAACAAAAAGCGACAAAGTAAAAAAAATTATTTCGGCAGTCGGCGGCAAAAACTAAATTAAGATCACACGGCCACAAAATTCTTAATTTTGTTTTTTGTGGGTAAATTTTAATTGGGCAAGATCATCAAACGATAAAACAAAAACCATGCTATGTGGGTACTGTACTGTCAACGAATACACATACGTGCACATTGAATGTAGGCTACTCTGTGTGTTTGTAATTAATTTCTTATCGGGTCTTATCGCCGGTCTGACCAATATATGAATTGAAACTAGTGTTTATTCATGTAAATACTCGTTAGTCGTTATGTATCCCGATCGAATCTAAGAATTCAGGTTAGCCTTAAATGTACTGAATTGATTTGACTTTGAGGAGCACATGTTTCTTTTTCTTTTTTTGTAAGTGGGCTATCCTCAAATGACTCTCCAGTTCGTCTCCATCTCTGGGTGTAGCGGAAAGGCGTGTCAGACTTTTACAGACTAAAATCCACCCGTTCCTTCAGTTGCCTATATGCCAAGGCTATGGTAACTCTTTCGATTAAATCTCACGACCCTGGCAGGAGAAGTACATGGCTGAGTCGTCGATACGAGCTACTTATAGCTCGTATCCTCAAAATTTCGTTCAACAACTAACAGCTCCCTCTTTTCATAAGAAAAAGAGGAATAATTGCAGGGTAATTTAGTAACACACTAATAATATTGTAGGAATCGCTTTCATTTCGACCGTTCAACAACATTCATTGCGATATTTACGTTGTTGTGCAGACAATTTTATTGTACACTAGCTTCTGCCCGCGACTTCGTCCGCGTTACATTTCTTGTTCCCCGACCCTTCCCGTCGCGTCGAATCGCCTACCCGTGAGATTTTCCCCGTTTTTGCAACATTTTTCATTACTGCTCCGCTCCTCTTGGTTGTAGCGTGATGTTATATAGCCTGTAGCTTTTCTCGATAAATAAGCTACCCAACACAAAAAAAAATATCAATTCGGATCAGTAGTTTCTGAGATTAACGCGTTCAAACAAACAAATTCTTCAGCTTTATAATATTAGTATAGATAGTATAGATATTAGTATAGATTTAGTTATAATGACGTCTCTCAGGTCAACCTATGAGGTTGTTAGTTGCTTAATCGGACTTGCCTGTGCCTACCTTAATACATTAAGGCCTTCAGCCAGGGCATAAAAAAACTTAAAACTAGATCGTGTACTCGCTTAGAGCACCCCCTGTGGGTTACGGACCTCGGCTTTGGGCATCGCTGATAGACAGCAAGGGACGGGCTGGATCTGAATGACGTATCATTTAGTGTGCAGACCTCAATATATTTATACTTCTGCATACATACACAATTGAGCTACTTAATAAACAATTGATTGAGCAAATGAGCACCTTCAATCGAGTGTCATTTGTTTAAGTGCGATAAGACGCAATCAGCATAAGTTCAATAACCCGCGGTACATAACTGTTTTGTTACTCATCAATTCATTATCAATACTAACGGGTTTTTTGTAAAGTGAGTAAACATTTTTATTTACTGTGTAAATTATGATAATTCCTTCTCCTTTTTAACCGACTTCAAAAAAAGGAGGAGGTTATCAATTCGACTGTATTTTTTTTTTTTTTATGTTTGTTACCTCATAACTTTTGACTGGGTGAACCGATTTTGATGATTCTTTTTTATTTGAAAGCTGGTGCTTCCCGAATGGTCCCATTTTAATTTGGTTTCATTCGGACAATGGGGTCCATGTGAAAACCATATAAGTCTTAAATTTTCATTACGTATTTGCGCGACAAATGAACGAATATCGCGATTAGATTAGTGCGGATTATCTACCACAACTAAAAAATCAAAAAATAAAAACTTTTTACAAAAAAAACAACCGACTTCCTTAAAAAAAACACTACAAAGTCAAAAATAACTTTAAATTCGGAAGTCGTCGGTGGCAAAAACCTTAAATACAGAGCCTAAGACACCGACTTGCGAATTTAAAGTTATTTTTGACTTTGTAGTGTTTTTTTTAAGGAAGTCGGTTGTTTTTTTTGTAAAAAGTTTTTATCACTAGTAGTTTTCATCAAAAATAAATAACCAATTCTCTTTTTTGTAGTGTCTGAAAATGTGTTTTCATTTTTTGAATTATATTCTTTTTATTTTTTGGTCTAGTAGTGGCAAGCACTACAGCAAAGCACGAGGGTAGGTTTGATTCCGTGGTCGAACAAACTGTGCTTAGGTTTTTCTATCTGGAATTTCTCAGTAGTAGCCCGTAATCTGTATTTGTGTCTGGTTGTTGGCAATAGACTCGCCCTCTATTACATGGGACTTAAAAATAACTAGCGAAATGTGGGCGTACTGTAGGTACACCTCTGCTCGAGGAAATAAGGCGTGATGTAATTTTTTTTTTTTTGGTTTTTGGGAGATTTTGTTCTGGTAGTCTATTGGTGGTTTGGTTTAAGTTGACGATTATGGTTTAAGTGGTCTCCTAAAATTACACGTGCTTATTTCAGCAGAAAACTTTCAAAATATTTAACATATTTGAAATATTTAACATATTTGAAATATTTAACTTTGAAATATTTGACATTTTTTGTGTGGGAAATCATCGAAATCATGTTTCCCGCTCTGGGTGGAGAAGGAGGGCGTTTCAGACTTTTACTGACTAAGACCCACCCGTGTTCCTTCAATTGCCTATGTCAGAGCCACGGTAACTCTTTTGAACAAATCCACGACCCTGGCAGGCATCCGTCCTAGCGGACCTCTTAAATTTTGCTGAAACCTCTTTGAGGCGCGCGTGGAACACAACGCTCTGTCGACCCGGGCCTGGCCCTTACCGGGTGGCGAACTAGACATTGCTCACCGCCCGCAAGCCCGAAATATTTTACGTAATGTTTTCAAACGGACCCATTATGGTTTTTTTTATAATTAACTAGCTTCTGCCCGCGACTTCGTCCGCGTTAAATTTCTTGTTTCCGCGACCCTTCCCGTCGCATCGAATTGCTGTCTAGAGATAAAGCAGTTCATTTCATGTCAATAATGTGAATATGACCACCGGATACTTCGAAGGCAACGTTTTTGTCATACCACGTTTTATAGTGACTTGTATTGTATTTGTATTCTCTTTGACGTTTTATGTCACGTCACACGGGAACGCAGTTGAACGGGATAAAAAGTATCCTATGTCCGTTTCCTGGTTCTAAGCTACCTCCCCACCAATTTTTAGCCAAATCGGTTCAGCTCTTCTTGAGTTATAAACAGTGTAACTAACACGACTTTCTTTTATATATATAGATAATAACCAAGTGTCGTATTTGTATGCATACTGTTCGCATGACCAGAGGGCTGGCCTATTTTTTGGCCAAAGCAGTGTTGCCAGCTTTTTGGGTACTTTTCCTGTTGACAACGATACGATTTTTTTGATGCCACATGATTATTTTATTTTTATTTTATATAACCTATTAACTAATGTGCCAACTTCTATTCTATTTTTATTAGGGAAAGCCCAGCCGATGTCGACTATTCTACCAATGTCTAAAATGAATCGTAAATGTATGTTTGCAAGCACTATTTACTTACTTGTAATTAATATTAAGGCCGTTATTTTTTAAATTATGTAAATTTTTTAAAGAGGATAATAAACTTAAACTAGCGGTAGTATTTAAATTTTAAATGTTATTTGCATAATCAGCTAGTTGAGGTAATGATCCGAACTTACCCAACTGAGCTGCGAAATAGGTGGTATAATTGCTTCACTGCTAATATCAATGTCATTTGGTTGCGTTTGTTTAGTTTTTCGCGATTAATTATTATCGATATTTATTTTGAGATTGGAAATATTTGCTGAGTTATGTCAAGGTTAACACATAGATATTAAATGACCCCAGAATATTTTTCATGATTTAAAGGATCTGCTTACACACAATAGTGCAACTGCATATAAAAACAATTTGCCTAGCCTATTCCGCACTATGTTAGGGTCAGTTTAACTGCCCCGTTGGTCTCGTGGTCGCAAGCGCGCCTGCTGAGCGTGGGGTCCTGGGTTCGAATCCCAGGTCAGGCAAAGTGTTATTGGGTTTTTCCATTAGGAATTTCTTAGTAACAGCTTGGAGTTTGGAATTTGGCGGTGTGATATCCCCGTGCCTCGGAAAGCACGTTAAGCCGTTGGTCCTGCGCCTGATCTCTCTCCGGTCGTGTCGGGTTGCCGTCCCATCGGACTATGAGAGTGAGGGAACAGTGAGTGCCTCTGTGTCTGCGCACGCACTTGAGCACTATAATATCTCCCGCACCGATGACTAGTCTCCTTTGAGATTGGCCGCCGTGGCCAAAATACGGTCTGGAGGACTATTAGGGTCGGGTTCCAGTCTAAACAGGTTCTTCTGATTACCAAAATATTTTACGTGAAGTGTCTGCCTATCTAACTTTCACAACCCAGTTACTGGGTAACATGATACCCTTTGTTAAGTCTGGTTGTCATACTTTTGGGTATCTGACTACCCGTAACAGCGCCATTTTTGACAGTCGTCAAAAATGGCAGTAGATATTTTAAAGCCGTTGCCACTTCAAAATCAAATTTTCTTATGTGTATTGCAAAATTCTCGAGAATCATAATTATTTATATCAACCTTGCACTAACCTGCAAATTACAAAAAAAGTAACAACATTTTAATTTTGCGGGTGACCCTGAATTTTCTACCCTTTTTAAGCATGTTGGTGTATTAAAACAAGCTATAGGATTGCTCGTTCAGTGAAAGCTATTTTACTGAAATCTGTGCCTTTTACACCTACCTATTACTTATCTAGCTGTTTCTTTAAAATACTGTTTAAAGAAAAGGGTTATTTAGTTGATATATTGTGTGACAGAATACGTTTGCACTAAGATTTATCTAGGTGCCTTCTTCTTTGCTCTCGCCTTTTCCTGTTACGCGGGGTCGGCTTTCTTAATCATGCGGCGCCATTCATTTCGGTGGTAAGCATCGCCATCGGTAAGACCAAGCTTTTGCATGTCCTTCCGGACATTTGTCATCCAGGTAGTTTGTAGTCTACCACTCCCTCTCTTCTTATTAGCTATAGAAAGGCGCAGACCCGATGACCACATTGTGAGAAAGTCTCACAATATGGTCATCGGGTCTGCGCATAACTTGTAACATAACATATCAAGATATATCTAGGTGCCTGAAACTCATCATTCTTTTGAATCTTCAACTCCCCTTTTACTCATTCAGTTACGCTAAGAGAATGGCGCGCAAAATGTAACCAGGAATTCCGCACTTGATTCTAGGTCCCTAGCGTAGAGACTTTTTGGTGGTTATCATATTAAAACCTGCCTACGGGCTCGAAATGCATGGCTTTTTAACTGTCCACCTTATCATGTACAGACGCCAGCACATTAAGGTACCTGAAACTGTCAAATTCTCCCAATCTTTACAAATAAATAAATTTGAAATGTCTGTTTGTAACGTCAAAATAACAGCTTTATACTAAATGCACAATAAAATCATTAACGAACCTATTACAAAAAAAAAAACAGATCTCAAAATGTTTGTCTGTCTATCTATCTGTCTGTCTGTTTGTTCCGGCTAATCTCCGAAACGGCTGGACAGATTTTAGCGAGATTTTCACTAGCAGATAGAATATGTTATAAAGCGTAACATAGGCTATATTACTGTCCCAGTAGGACGTTCCCGCGGGATTATATCCGACATCCACGCGGGCGATGTCGCGGGCAACAGCTAGTCAACCATAAACCTAATGCTTTTGCGATAAAGTTGAAATCTATTAAAGAAATTTGACAGGTCGTAGTAGCTCGATGAGCTGGCGTCTGTATTTACTGTTACTGGTATGATATTTCAATCAGATAATGACAGACTTCCCTTTGCATTCAACCTACCATTCAGAACTATACAAAACGGCAGTGATATCTACAGTGATATCTACGTAATTATATAAAATGGCGTAGGTAGGCATAGGTACACATATATTATGATTCACTTACAATCAAATCATGATTTCATTGTTTCCCTCGAACAGTGTATGTAATTTTCATAACAACTGACGCGGAAAATACATAAAATCATACAAAATGTCAATGTGAGCCTGCCTGTTTTATTCATTTTCTAAGCTCGTCATCATACTTTTCTTTTTTTTTGTGGGAGGGAAATCACCAAATTACGTCTCCTGCTCTGGGTATAGCGGGATGGCGTGTCAGACTTTTACTGACTAAAACCCACCCATGTTTCTTCAGTTGCGTATATGCCAGGGCGACGGTAAGCTCGTCATGATCTGAGTTTCCTTTTTCCAACTATGTTGAGTCGACTCCCAGTCTTACCGGATGCAGCTGAATACGAGCGAGCTGCTTATTTGACCTCCTAACCCAGTTACTGGGTAACATAGTTAAATAGGCTATAACCTTCTTCAAGAATTGCGGTGTCAAATGCAAATAATTTTTCAAATCCGACTGTTCGCCCCAGAGATAAGCATTTAAACCCCTTAAAGGTCGCTTTAATTCCCAAAACCTCTTCTTAGCGGATGCTTACGTCATAATGACTATCTATGTGCCAAAATTAAGCTCAATCTTTTCAAAGGTTTGAGTTGCATATTAATAGATCAATCAGTCATGGATTCCTTTTATATATATTGTATAAATAAATAAAATACCAGCGACTTTTTATTTCTCCAAAGCTAGCTCTCATGCACGTGTTGCGACTTCTGCAATTCAGGTTTTTAACTATTAAAATAAAATGCACGAAACATCAACCTTCACAAAGATTTTAAAAGCAAAATAATTTCAAGTTCGTTTAATTAGCAAGTATGCATTTAAAACCAGCACTAGTTATCGACATCTGTCTTTTTACTTTTATTTGATTCTGCAAGATAACCCTGTTCTCCAAATAATATGCATAAATATTTTTAAAGATAGAAACTTGAATTTTAGCTAATTAGTAGTGTGGGACGCCCCGAAGTTAAATGACTCGGCGACCTTAAAAACGTCACTGGGGCAAGCTGGATGCGGAAGGCAGCGGGTAGTGTTGTGGCGCAGCCCAGCGGAGGCCTATGTCCAGCAGTGCACTGCGATGAGCTGAGTTAATTAATTGATGTAAAAATCAACCTTTATTGTAGTCATCTAAATGTAGGAGTTTGAAAAATCGTCTGTTCTGACGAAGACACTGCTCTTCAACTATTTGTGAATGAGTAGCTCACTGCTCCATAAACTTACTGAAAGCACGAGGGCTCCAATTCTTTTCCAAGTAATGTCTTCAACAAAACCTTCATAATATGCCGGAAGTTCATCAGAAGAAGCAACTAGTTAAGCATTCTTTGATTGTTGAATCCAAAGACTAACAAGCTCTCTTCTCCTCAGGACCGACGAGCAAGGCATAGCGATGAAGGTGTACAACGGCATCGCGCTCGCGCTGGAGATCCTGGTGCTGTACGTTAAGATGTCAATCACTTTCCTCCACTGCATCTACCAGTTCTTCGTGCCGCCGGAGCCTAAGAGCGTCAACGGGGAGATTATTCTGGTGTGTATTACTTTCTCCTTTGAATTAACATTTTCTTGAAGGATTATGGAGTGTTATAATTCTACTGAAATAATCTCAGAACCCTTCAAAGAGTAATGCAATATGGAACCGCCTATCTATTTTAAACCACTGCAAGTTCTGAAAAGTATAGATACCTCAAAAGGAACAGTATTAGGATCACATTATTAGTTCATTTGTACTGAGAAACAATTAATCCCTAAGCATTTATCCTGAGCTTTTGAAAGAGAATCAGTTTTTGAGTGCATCTGCCACATGTGAACTACATACAAGAACGTCACTCAAAATCCTGCATCTCGCAAAGACAGTTTGCAGCGCGGCTACGATATATAGAACGTCATACGATATATTATTTTTGTATGCCAATAGGCGGAATGTACTGGGAATATATCCGAAAGTAACACCATTATTGTAACACCTGCATTCTATACAAATAAAAAAATGATTAGATTTAACGTCCCGAAATCTATCGTCGGGCAGTTGCCCAGCAGACAACACCTGTTTAGTTCGAAAAGCCTCCCTTTATTATGGAAAAGAAGTGTATTTAACACCCTGGTCCTTATACTCCTATAAGTTCATAAGATTTCAAATAAATGCTACTGGCTCTTGTCAAGAACAGTTCAAAGTCTTTAATTCCTTCTATATCATATTTTTTTCTTCTTTTAGATCACAGGTGCAGGTCACGGCATGGGTCGAGAAACAGCGCTCCGGTTCGGCAAGCTGGGCGGTGTCATAGTCTGCGTAGACATCAACCCCACCGGCAACCAGGAGACAGTAGACATCATCAAGGAACAGAAGGGGAAGGCCCACCGATATGAGTAAGTAGTCCTAACATTTATCAAGGAGGTCCACGTTTACATTGACGTCCAAAATTTCGTAGCGGGATTTTTTAGCGCACTGCTGCGAGCGCCGAGAGTAGGATATCGAATGGTGTGTTTTTTCGACGCGCTGGGATGCTGTCTGTTAAATTTTCTAAGTTCGGAACAACACGTAGAGTCGAAAATTTAGTGCGCTATATAATCCCGCCGCAATATTTTTATGTTCGTACAAACGTGGTCAAAGAGGAAAGAGCGACTGTAATATTCTTTCTTGCCTGGTATTTCTTATTACAATTATAGGTACTAGTAATTCTAGTAACACACTCCTGTTTCTCAAGGATGCAATGCCGATATGGCAAAACATCGAGTTTTTTGTGTTAAATTATACAATGTTCCTTTTGATATCCAATAACTTTAGGGTTTTAGTAGCAACCCGGAGTCTGTTTGTGCCCTGTTATTGGCAATAGGCTCGTTGACTACATACGACTCTTGTATCATAATCAGCCTATTATGTTCCCACTGCTGGGACATAGGCCTCCTTTCTGTGAGAGGGTATCGGCCATAATCCACCACGCAGGCCCAGTGCGGGTTGGTAAATACATAGCGGTATTCTCACGATGTTTTTCTTCACCGTTTGAGAGAAGTGGTGATGAAATTGAATACGTAAAGTTGAGTGCCTGCCTAGGTTCTAACTCACAACCGTAAGTCGAGACTGATACCACTGGGTCACCACAGTTTTATACATCGAAGTAATACTTTTAGTTTAGTATGTCTGCCTCGTCTTTGTTATCGGGCCCACAAATGACTAAACAAAATTAAATACAGAAACCAAATTTGAATTAATATGCTGACCGTAAAATATTACGCATTCCAATTTCATTACAATAGGTAGCTGGCAGGTTAAGTACTTACTGAGTACATTGCCTAATTCAGTTGTTTTTTTAATGAAGTCTAAGCCACGGAGGTCTAAACCTTTCGCCCCACCGCTCCGACGAGGAAGCGGCGGGCTATTAATCATTTTCTGGTTCCAGAAATATACAAGGGATTGTAAAATCTGTGTAATTAAAAAAAAAAACATCATAATTATAATCATTTTAGCCGTAGGAGGTCCAAAGTAGGACAAAAGCCTGGATCAAGCGAGGATTTGCCATAATCGCCACTCTTGGCAAGTTTGTTGGCGATCGCAGTATGGTGGTAAAATGCATAAAAAACGCTGCTGCCCAGTCCCTTAGTCGCCCTTTACGACACCCACGGGAAGAAATGGGGTGGTGTTATTCATTACCTCCGGCAACACACGGAACAGTAAAAGAGTTACGTACATAATCTTATATCTTTAAACGAGCAATTCTTGTATATATAATAGGTCTTTACCTATGAAAATGCCGTTTTGTATGAAAAAAATTAAACTAATTTTTTTCATGTATTTTTATTTGTATTAATCGAAATAATCACCCATGCAATCAATGCATCTTTGCCAACGCAGTGGCAGTTTATTGATGCCCTTCTTAAAAAAATCAGCTGGACGGGAGGCAACAAATTCTTCAAAGGCATTTTGTACTACCTCTCGGGTATTGAATTTTGTACTACCTCTCGGGTATTGAAGTTATCCTAATTCTGGAAAAAGTAGTAGTCTGTAGGCGCAAGCTCTGGTGAGTAGGGCGGATGACGGAGAGCTTCCAACCCCAGTTCTTGCAACTTGGAGACCGTCTGCTGTGCAGTATGAGGTCGCGCGTTTTCGTGCAGGAGCAGCGGCGACGAGCGATTGACCAATGCTGGTTGGAGATGTGCCAGCTTCTCCATCATTGAGTTCAGTTCTTCACAGAACACATCTGCAGTAATGCTCACCCCGTTTAGTAAGAAGCTGTGATGAATCACACCGGCGCTAGACCACCAAACAGTGACCATCACTTTTCTAGGGGTAAGTTTTCGTGTAGGTGCTGAACCAGGATCCAACCAACTTGCTGAGCGCTTGCGGTTATCAAACAGAATCCATTTTTCATCGCAGGTAACAATGCGGTTCAAAATTCCTTCATTTGTGTGTCTGTTGAGCAGTGCAAGGCACGTCTCGACGCGTACTTCGCGCTGGCGGTCATTGAGTTCGTGGGGCACCCATTTGTCAAGCTTTTTTACCTTGCCAATTTGACGTAAATGGACCAATATTGTTTTGACGCTAACGTCGAAAGCTGCTGCTAATTCAGCCGTAGATTGTGTATCATCAGCTTCCACAATCGCCTTTATTTCGTCATTGTCGACCAACGTCTTCGGACGACCGCGAGGTTCATTTTTCAGGTCGAAATTTCCAGAACGGAAGCGAGCAAACCAATAACAGGTGGTGCGTTGGTTTGTAGTGTTAGCTCCGTAAACGTCGTTGATGTTGCGTGCCGCTTGTGCCGCGTTGCTGCCACGACGGTACTCATATTCCATAATTACTCGATTTTTTAACGTATCCATGATGACGAAAAATATTGAAATGCGATGAAAATGTAACACTAATCAATAAACAAATGAATACTTTTGGAAAAATAATTCCATGTTTTTAAAATAAAATTAATTTGAAATTAGAATTCTTAGACAAACAAAAATTATTTTGGTTTGAAATGGCCAGTACTGCAGAACGGCAATTTCATAGGTAAAGACCTAATAATTTGGCTTTTATCGTGCATTGTCATGAGAACAAAACGCGTGAACCAAGTTTCAGCCCAATCTGAAATGACTAACAGCTATATTGCAAAAGTAAGGCAAGACCTAATATATATAATCTGAATCTCGGAAACGGCTCCAAAGATTTTCATGAAAAGTATACAGGGGGTTTCGGGGGCGATAAAGCGATCTAGCTAGGATTCATTTTTATAAAATGTCGTTTTACTCGTGTTTTCAATAACCAACTTTATCGATAATCAACTTGAACATGAACTTATTATTTTAAACACAATTTACCATAACATACCGAGCAAAGCTCGTTCATCCAGATATTTATATTAATAGTTGATCGCTTACTATTCAGTATTCATATCATCGCCTGGTGCTCTTTTTAACCGACTTCAAAAAAAGGAGGAGGTTATCAATTCGACTGTATTTTTTTTTAATTTTTTTTTTATGTTTGTTACCTCATATCTTTTGATTGGGTGAACCGATTTTGATGATTCTTTTTTTAATTGAAAGCTGGTGCTTCCCGAATGGTCCCATTTTAATTTGGTTTCATTTGGACAATGGCGTCCATGTGAAAACCATATAAGTCTTAAATTTGCATTACGTATTTCCGCGACAAATGAACGATTACCATAAATGTTTGTTACCTCATAACTTTTGACTGGGTGAACCGATTTTGATGATTTTTTTTTTTATTTGAAAACTGGTGCTTTCCGAATGGTTCCATTTTTGCATTACGTATTTCCGCGACAAATGAACGAATAGCGCGATTAGATTAGTGCGGAGTATCTACCACAACTAAAAAGTTAAAAAATAAAAACTTAACAAAAAAAACAAACAACCGACTTCCTTAAAAAACACTACAAAGTCAAAAATAACTTTAATTTCGGAAGTCGGTGGCAAAAACCTTAAATACAGAGCCTAAGACACCGACTTTCGAAATTAAAGTTATTTTTGACTTTGTAGTGTTTTTCTTAAGGAAGTCGGTTGTTTTTTTTTGTCGCATCAACAAGACCCATCAAAGACCGGCAAGGTAATTAATTTACATACAACAGTAGGACTGAATTGCATTTTAACCGACTTCAAAAAAAGGAGGAGGTTATCAATTCGACTGTTTTTTTATGTTTGTTACTTCATAACTTTTGACTGGGTGAACCGATTTTGATGATTCTTTTTTTAATTTGAAAGCTGGTGCTCTTCAAATGGTCCCATTTTAATTTGGTTCCATTCGGACAATGGGGTCCATGTGAAAACCACATAAGTCTTAAATTTGCATTAAGTATTTGTGCGACAAATGAACGAATAACGCGATAAGATTAGTGCGGAGTATGTACCATAACTAAAAAGTTAAAAATAAAAACATTTTACAAAAAAAAAAAAAACAACCGACTTCCTTAAAAAAACACTACGAAGTCAAAAGTAACTTTAATTTCGGAAATCGGTGGCAAAAAATCCTTAAATACAGATCCTAAGACACCGACAGCCGAAAAAGTTATTTTTGACATTGTAGTGCTTTTTTTAAGGAAGTCGGTTGTTTTTTTTTCTGTAAAATGTTTTTTGACAGTTCAGCAACATTGACTGCATTAGTGACGTTGTTGGGCAGACATTTATACAATTGTTTAGAAATTTGTTCAATAACATTTATACAATAGTTTAGAAATATCCTTCAAAATGGTTTAAATTGGGATTAATTGTGTGTATGCATTTAGGGTGCTGATTTTATTCTTGGCTGTTGCTGTAGGTACGTATGATCACAAATCAAGCTACATATATCCAGTGTAAGCTGACTTTTCATTGTAAGAAAATCCCTTACAATACGAGGTCAGCTAAAACTGGAAATGTATAGCTTGACCTATAGCCGGGTGTACTAGCTTATCGACGTGACGAGCAGCCGGGCAAGCACGGCCTACTGTGGTAGCCTTGAGTCAGACATTTTTATCACATTATGGGAGCAAAAATCGTGATAAAATACGTGTCTCACGCCTGTCACATACGCCATGCTCTCCTCGTAGAACCCTCGCTGAGAGATTCGTTTGGTACATACGATACCAGCGAGTGCTCGTTTCTCGCCAACTCGTTTTTAGTTGCTAGCTCTACTCGCTTCACGTTGATTACTGGCGGTGGGAAACGTGCTTAAATAATATTGTCCATTAACCGGTTGAATGCCGTAATTACAGAAATAATTAAAAAGTCATTGTGTCTCTCGTGGATAAAACAATTATTTTAATTAGACACAAGAAAATATAGCTACATTAAGGGTGATATATATTTTTTTGTAATAAAATTAAGTACCATAAAATATTGTAGAAATAAAAAAAATATAGAAAAAAAAACAGACAATAGACTATCAAATCATAAATTAATGTGTTAGGGCACAGTTTGATTTTATACGTCGTATGATGCTTATTATAGGTGTGAAAAAGTGTTTTTTGGCTCAACATGTTTGACCTTGGGCGGTATACAAGTTACGTCAAAAGAGAATAAGATTTAAAATATAAATAATATTATAAATAGATCAACAATAAACATTAATATTAAATATTTTTTTAAATCGCTTTATTGTCATGACTCATGAGATACATTAGTAGAATAGTAAGTCTGCGGGTACGAAACTTGCGACGGCCGGAGTCGGAGCGACGGCGGGGCGGAGCGGTGCGGCGCGGGGCGAAGAGATAGCGGTGTCTTGCGTGTGTACGAAACAAACCGTGCCCGTGCATCGCTCGATCGCGCCGCTCCGCCGTTGCCCGTTTCGTACACAGCGCTTAATGTTTTAATGCATTTGATTACATCGCCGTCGCGCAGCCCCGCCGTCGCTCCGGCCGTCGCAAGTTTCGTACCCGCAGACTAAGACATGCCGGTTTCCTCACAATGTTTTCATTTATCGTTTTGAGAACAGTGGTGTTCAAATAATTTACATAAAGTTAAGCACCTGTCTGGGTTCGAACCTACGACTCACTCAATTGCCATCAACCGGGCACAGATCCAGACATCGGACTTATCATCAGCTTATTATGTTCCCACTGCTGGCACACTGGACTCCTCTCGGTGAGAGGGAATGGGCCTAATCCACCACGCGGGCCCAGTACGAGTTAGTAGATGTCACCTGTCTTCGAATTTTTGGTTCTTCTAACACATGCCGGTTTCTTCACAATGTTTTCCTTCATCGTTTTGAGAGCAGTGGTGATGAAATAATTTACACCTTCACCAGACATCGGGCTGCCACGGACAAATTCGTGAATTCGTTCGTTCGTAACTACGAAATATATTTCGATTGAATGAACTTATTCCTAGACTCCCTTTGATTGCAAATTACCCTATTAAAGTACTTTTAATCACCCTTGAAGTTCTTAAAGACCATACACTAGCATTAGATGTGCATAGGATTATTGTTCAAATATTTTTTGCAAACATGGAAACTTATACTTACTTATGACAAATATTTATTATATTGGAATGAATTATGCACCTACCTACACGTTAGATAAATGAATGTGTGGGTGAAAGACATAAATATAATGAAACTTAAGTTGTAGAACATTGTTGAGGTATGAATATGATATGATATGAATATTGTTGCTGTTTTGTTGACCTTTTATTAACACGGTTTATTAGCATGGCCTGTATCTATCTATGCATCATGGAACTTGAATTTCACCAACCTCAAGATATCAGAATTATTTGAAATTTTACACAGTAGCAATAAAAAAAAACACGATTTAGTGGTAAGCCGAAATAAAAAATCTATACATATAATAAAACAGTAAAAAAACTGTGTCTGTACATTGAAAATATTAAAAAAAAAAATTGAGGGGGGTTTAGAAACAGTAATAGAGCACGAAACCAAAAAAAAATGTGTCTGTTTGTCTGTTTGTCTGTTTGTTTGTACACGCTAATCTTCGGAACTACTGAACGGATTTGAATGATTTTTTTTTGTTGTATAGGTATTAAGTCTGGGCAACATATAGGCTATAATTTATCTTAGAAACTTGAACACCTGATGCAGAACCGCAACAGACCAGCTAAACTATAAGAGATATAAAAATGGTGCCATAGCAAAAATTGTTTCACGTGATGAGCATTTTCTGCTAAGAGAATAAATTTGAAGATCTGGAACACCTGATGTGGAATTCCAACAGCCCAGCTACACTATAACATATATAGGAATGACGTCTTAGCAAGAGTAGTTCAACCTGATGAGCACTCTCTGTTGTCGTATAAAATTTTAAGATCTGAAACAGCTGATGTGGAACTCCAAGAGCCCAGCTACACTATAACAAATAAAGGAATGACGTCTTAGCAAGAGTTGTTCAACCTGATGAGCATTCTCTGTTGTCATATAAAATTTGAAGATCTGGAACAGCTGATGTGGAACTCCAAGAGCCCAGCTACACTATAACATATATAGGAATGACTTCTTAGCAAGAATTGTTCAGCCTGATGAGCAATCTCTGTTGTCGTATAAAATTTGAAGATCTGGAACAGCTGATGTGGAACTCCAACAGCACAGCTACACTATTACATATATAGGAATGACGTCTTAGCAAGAGTTGTTTAGCTTGATGAGCACTCTCGGTTGTCGTATAAAATTTGAAGATTGGAACAGCTGATGTGGAACTCTAAGAGCCAAGCTACACTATAACATATGTATATAGGAATGACGTCTTAGCAAGAGTTGTTCAACCTGATAAGCACTCTCTGTTGACGTATAAAGATTGTAGATCTGGAACACCTGATGTGGAAATCAAAGCTATCACTAATTTCACTGTATAATTATAAAATAACATAAGCTGGGAGTACCTCCACGCGGTGAAGGCGATAACAGTTTAGGACTGATTTTCGATGAAAATTCTATGAATCATTGAAAATTTGACTCTACTGGCTAAAACTCTCATTTATTATTTTATTTTATCGTAGAAATATGCCTTCGGGCTTATGGTATTTGAGTGTTTAATTTCCTTTTCCATTTATCTTCGTGACACGGTAGCCTACCCGGTAACGCAGGGGAGCAGTTACTTAGATTTTAATTGATCAGGTATCTTCAGAATAAAACTATAACCATGCCTAGAAAGAGGTCAAATCTTTTCCAACGTTCCAAAGGAGCTAAAAGATTGAGGATCATAAGATCCCAAGAATCTACCGAAGAGCGTCAGGATAGACTTGATGCTGTTCGAGAACATCAGGCTGCAACTCGCTCCGTAGAAACATCTTCGGATCGCGAAGCTCGCTTGCGTTCTCAGCGTATTTATGCATCTACATCCAGGTGTCTAGAGACCAGTGAAGAATACGATGCGCGACTGTCCACTGATCGTGAACGTCATGCATTGTCTCGCGAGTCGGAGACGTTCACTAATAGAGAATTGCGCTTGAGTTCTCAGCGTATCTACGCATCTACTGCTAGGTCTCTAGAGACAAGTGCGGAACATGATGCGTGACTGTCCGCTGATCGTGAACGTCACGCATTGTATCTCGAGTCGGAGACGTTCACTGATAGAGAATTGCGCTTGAGTTCTCAGTGAATTTGCACATCTACTAACAGGTCTTTCGAAGCGAGTGATGAACGTGATGCGCGACTAACTGCTGATCAAGATTATCATACATTGTCCCGAACACGCACACAACAAAATATTCATAATCAGTTAGAAAGTGAGAGAGAAAGAATTGCTGGAGTACGGCATGAAGAGACAGAAGAAGAGCGCAACGAACGTTTGAATTCTGATCGCCTTCGACATTCTCTGAATAGAATGTCGATATCATCTGAAGAATCGGACGTGTCTCAAGATATCGCCGTAGGGCATGGCGACCTTCCTTGGGTTGATAAGGAACGGAGTGCATTTACGTTCACTCCTATGATTGACTACGCCACATATTCCGCCATCGGAGGTGTGGTTCAAAATTGTACATTTTGTGAAGCTGTTAAATGGCAAAAAGAAACAAACGGTATGTGTTGCTCAGGTGGGAAAGTACATATTGAAATATTACAAAATCCTCCAGAAATATTAAGATCACTGCTAATCGGTGACCATCCACAGTCAACACATTTCTTGGGCAACCTATTGACATACAAAAATGAAAGATCTGGAACCACTCCAATCGTCTCACTCATCCCGTTGTTTTTCCGTCCCCGGGCCTTAGAATTGTACATCAGACGTTTCAGATCTTCGATTTTGACGATCCCGTTGTCGCTGGCATAAGCAACAGGATCCGCGTACGAAGTCGCGGGCAGAAGCTAGTTGAAAATAAATAATAGTTTAAAAATAAAATTTAATAGAACACCAGACAAAAAAATAGCCAATCATTCAAAAAATCAAAAAAGGATGGAGTGAGATTAATAAATTAAAGCATTTTTATGTCATAAAACGTAATTTGTCAGTATCCGTCGATGAAATATTTACATCAATTGATATCAGGCACGCCACGCATAAATATTTTACTTAATGATACATCTGAAATACATTTAACTCCTTTAAATAACAATGCATTAGAAATACATTAGGCTACTAACAACTAACTTCAATTTCTGAAGTCTTGTATATGCCACCAAATTCCAATATTAAAGTTACTGTTTACACTTCCTTTTTTATAACTTAGTTGTAAAAAGATTGGAGTGTCTCTTCTAATCTCAAATTCAACCCCACAGGTGTGACGTGACAAACCGAGAAGCTATAAACGCCTTGGCAGAGAAGATTCGTCGGGAAGTGGGCGAGGTGACCATGCTGGTCAACAACGCGGGGGTCATGCCGTGCAAGCCGCTGCTCCAGACCTCCGAGAAGGAGATCCGTGGTGCCTTCGAAATCAACATCATCGCTCACTTATGGGTAAGAGACAGCCTTTCAAGTTGGAGTAGGAGGCCCTTTGTATACCTTCTCACTCTCATCATCATCTACAGTTAGAGTTCACCCACTGCTAGTCTCTCTTTTTTATGAAAATTTCCATGCTCCTGTGCCATCCTCATCCAGGTTTTGTCCGCAGTGACAAAAATGTTGTCTCACCGCCCGACGACTGACATCTCGTCTAATCCACCTGTCATCCCTGCGCCTTGTCGTTTGACTTCCATAATTCGCGGCATATTCCTTAAAACGCTTACTGATACAGAAATAAGACCTATGTCTTCGTATTCATACGTTTAGAACTTGGTCTATTAGCCTGTATACCTTCTTATTAAAAACTCCAGCTCACGCTCAGCATTGTCCGAGTTCCTACATCCTAATAACTATTTTAGCAGACCGCGTGATGATTAATATCAACAGCAGGATTGAAATTCTTGAATCATGTCACAGGATATTGTTTATAGAGACACGTCAAATTATGATAAATGATTTTTAGTTCTGTAAGTAGTTTCGTACAAACACCTTTACACGTCGATTTTATTTTTAACCACACAGATTTCAGTGCCGTGAGTCCAGTCACGGCAAGCGTTTGTTGGTATTTGTGTAGCTCAACTCAAAACGAGAGGAGCTCAATGACGAATCAACGTTAAATCGTTCTACCACCAGCTATATCAACATATTTCTCTCTTCCAGCTCCTACAAGCCTTTCTACCCTCAATGATGGAGCGCAACCACGGTCACATCGTCGCCATGTCATCCATGGCAGGAGTGGTAGGTCTTCGGAACCTGGTGCCGTACTGCGCCACCAAGTTTGCCGTCCGAGGACTCATGGAGGCTCTGCATGAAGAACTTAGAGAGGACAAGGAGAAGGACTACAGTGGTGTAAGTAGTATTTAGTGTAATTTTTTACATTAGTTATAGTCTTTGGAGGTAATCTTTGTTTAGGGTCTCGTCATTAAGTAATAACAGACGCAGGGTTCGATCCATCAGGGTGATCATCTTTACATACCGTGAGTTCTCCGTGCTTCGGAAAGCACGTTAAGTCGTTGGACCCGGCTGACATTGGAGGGACTTTGGCAGTCATTACGGGTCGTCAGAAGTCCGAAAGTCTGACAACCAGTCTTACTAAGAGGTGTTGTTGAGCCTAGTTACTGCATTATCCAGTGTGTGATAACATAGAGCGAATTTATTTAAAATTTAAATATGTTATGCGTTTATATTTAAATATATCCTCATAGTCATTGCACCTACCACTATATAAGGTGTATCTATTCATACACGAAATATTTTAAGAGGTACACCTGTAGATGGTAGAGAAAACGAAAAAAAAAATATTCTAAATGTATTTTTTTCAAAATTTAATATTCATAAATTATTTGACGCACATAAGAAATACTGGCTCCTTGTTATTTTTTACGGCCCGAGACACCGCGGCCATGCTCGTGCCGTCCGGTCGCCGCCCTCGCAGCGTCAGGCGGGCCATTCATAGAATTTGGAGTAAAGGTTTTATGCAAAACGTCTCAAGCAGTTTTAAAATGATAATAATTAGGAAAATTCAAAAACGCTTAGATATTTTTTTTCTTTTTGCTGCTTTAGCTTCTTTACCACCTACAGGTGTATCTCTTTAAAGATTTCGTGTATGAATAGATACACCTTATATGTCTCTGCATCACCCAAAGGTTGACTGGTAGAAAATGCCTATGGCATTAAGTCTGCCTCTGTACATTTATGTGCTTGGAATATTAAATAAATAAATAAAATAAATATTTTTACGTCCGTGTTAATGTCGAATTATGACTGTTAGCAAGTTTATATTTACTGTATTTAATCATCATCAACTGGTCAATATTGTCCGTCACAATTGCCATCTTTGATCCTCCAGAATGGCGTCATGATCATAGGTCAAAATTCTTAGTGTCATACTTAGGTTCATAATGTTATTCTTCATTAGGTAAAACTGTTGTTTCAAACATAAGTCTGCATTTTAATATATAGCCTAGTTTGGTCAAAGATCAAAGAGGTTAGGTAGGTAAAGTAGGTTTTCCCTATCTATTTTTGAAGACATTATAATACGTCTATTTATTTATTTAATTAATTTTTTTTTTTTTATTTTAACCAAAAATTTTATTGCCATAGGCATACAAAAGGGGATACGCTCGAGGGACCCCTGTTCCCCGTTTAACAAACAGCAATCCGTAAATAATCTTTATTTTCCATTCCAGATAAAATTCACAGTAATCTGCCCGTTCATCGTGGACACGGGTCTGTGCAAGAACCCCAAGATAAAGTTCCCCTCGCTGATGAAGATCCTCACGCCGCAGGAGGCGGCCGACAGCATCATCGACGCCGTGAGGAGGAACTACCAGGAGATCACCATCCCTAGCTCGCTCTACTACTTAAACATGGTGAGTTTGGCAAATACGTTTTTGAAGAACTTCCACTCCACAAATGTCTGGCAAAATTTAATGGCCAAGAGGAGGACTCGTAGGTGCGAATGCAAATAATTGCTAATAGCTTTTCTATAATAATGGGTTTTTTTTTTAAACCGATATCGAATTAACTATAAAATAGGTAGATATTTTAAAAGGATCCAAAAAAAAAATGAAAAAAACATTGACTGAAAAGTTTTTTTATTTTGAAGTTTTAAAGTTGTAAAATGATGAATCTATTCACTTTGGTTCTAAAGCCCAATTTCGGGACTAGAAAATACCAACCATCCCAATAAACACTGGTGAGTAGTGTGAAAATAATCCGACGTACAACCAAAAATTCCAAGACGTGTGACAAATACTACCCTAAACTGGTGGATTTATCGCATTTACAGATTATTCTCTCGCAAAGTGGAGGCCTGTGTTCCCACAGTGAGAACATTATGTCAAATCAAATCGAATCAATCAAATCAAAATATTTTTATTTCACATAAACCTGGGCATTTATGAAACGTCAGAAGCTAGGTACAGCAATCTACAATTTGAACCGTGCGTTCAAATTGTAGATTGCTATGGAGAAGAGCCGGCAAGAAGCTCCTAACTCCTATATAATAAAAAAAAATTATAGACTAATCAATGATGGCTAATCAATGATTAGCTATACTAATGCTAAGTGCCTTTTAGCGTGGGGACATCTTTAGGTATTTCATCATCCTTTAATAAAAAAATCATGAAAAAAATAATCATGGTTTGACACTGATTTTGCGTATACATAATTATTGTAACTTTGAGTAGGGTCACAGGTTAAGGACCTTGCAAGACGGGTTTTACCTTCCTTGCATGTTTTCCATAAAATAACTGGTTGTATCATAACTTGTTTCAGTCCCATCAACTGGTAAAATGATATCTAAGTACTTGAACTATGTAGGTACAGGTCAATGCTGACGCACATGTACAGGTCTTAAACCTGATAGGTACCCATGTACCTGTAGATACCTATTCAACAAAATGTACTATGTAGGTAAGCAGCTGTAGGCTATTTTGTATTAAGTACGTTTTTTAGAATTATGTTTTGTTTTCGAATGACATTTATAACTTGGTTAAGTGAAAAACTGGCATTATATATATGCCAGTATTTTGTTGCACGATCAAAAGAACTAATCTATACTAATATTATAAAGCTGAAGAGTTTGCTTGTTTGTTTGTTTGATTGAACGCGCTAATCTCAGGAACTACTGGTCCGAATAGAAAAATTCTTTTTGTGTTGGATAGCCTATTTATCGAGGAAGGCTATAATAGGCTATATAACATCACGCTATAACCAAGAGGAGCGGACCAGTAATGGAAAATGTTACAAACACGGGGAAAATCGTACGGGTAGGCGATTAGACGCGACGGGAAGGGGCTGGGAACAAGAAATTTAACGCGGACGAAGTCGCGGGCAGAAGCTAGTCTTATAATATAATAAAGATTACATAAATGAAAAACGAAACTAAATTATTTTATAAATACTTTTTTTTCTGAAACTCTTTTTATAATTATTATATCCTTTACCTACCTATCTTATACCTTTAAACGAGCAATTCTTCTATATATAATCTGAATCTCGGAAACGGCTCCAACGATTTTCATGAAATTTAGTATACAGGGGGTTTCGGGGGCGATAAATCGATCTAGCTAGGATTCATTTTTATAAAATGTCGTTTTATTCGTGTTTTCAATGACCAACTTTATCGATAATCACCTTGAACATAAACTTATTATTTTAAACACAATTTACCAAAAAATACCGAGCAAAGCTCGGTCAACCAGATATTTTATATTTAAGCTACATATAAATTCATTTTGTTATTTAAATAAATGTTTTAAATTTTCAGATCTGCAGAACTTTGCCGAGATCAGTGCCCCTATATCTAAAGGACTTCCTAGATTCAGGATTGGAAGCCCAATCCTAAATTATAAAACATTGTTATCTAACATCTGGTCTCTATGGACATAATAATATCACCCTGACAAAGTTAGGCAAAGGTAAGGCTCAAGTCGCAAGGACCAAAAATTATTTTAGGCAATATTTAAGCAAATTATTGCTAAAAGCATTTCTAAAAAACTTGGGTCGTTAAAAATATTGATATTTTGATACTGAAATAACTATTAAATAGATATTATAAAAGGGTCCAATAAATAATAAAAAAGATTAGACTGAAATTTTGTTCAGAAATGATTTGGTTTTCAAGCCAAGAACGAAGCGTCTCAATCTTAATACCCCATAATAAAGTTCAGTTTTTTATACAATCAAGAAAAAGAGTCTCCATTTTATGTGATAATTGTAAGGGTTTGTAAATTTTCTTAAAATTTTAATGACACACACTACGTGTGTTTACCGATATTGATATAAGTTTCAATCAGAAAAGTAATTAAATTATATTTTTGACGACACTTATCAAAATACCTTTAATTAATTTCATAAGCTAATATTATCTACAGGTTTTGGCTAATGGCAGCCTGTTTTATGTATACACGGCATTAATATTTTTATGGTTTACTGGGCAATTTTAATATTGCAATACCATACATAATTATTAGGAGTAAATACGTTTTCTACAATATACACTTTTTTGTTTATAGGATTTATAACGGTCTAATCCCCGTTTTTACTTCTAAACATGGTGTCATCATGACCTGAAATTGCTCATTAGACCTTTTTAAATGAAATATGCTTAATTCTACAATAAATACCTAGTTTAAATTTTTTAGTTTAGATTAGGATATTATTTAAGTGTAATAGTCAGACGATATGGAAATAAGTGATATGCAGTGCCTACATTTGACTAGTATGAGTGAATTTATTATTTTAGTAATCTTGCCTTTAAAAATATATTTGTCTAAAATATTTTATACTACATATACTATTGTCTGCATTACATAATATATTATACTTGTATATAAATGTATAGTGTTATTTTATATACTAACGTATAATAACTAATATCGTGTTATTAAATGTTTCTCATTATTATATTTAAAAGTAATTTTGCGAAAGTATAATTTATTAATAACAAAAAATGTAATAACTTAAATATTGTAAAAGTTGTTTTTTCTTCAGGTTTTAATGCTAAATAATGTTTAGTATTGCAATAGTTCTGAGTAGTTAACAATTATTATTACATGTGTTACTGAATTTTTAAGTGCCATCCTAAGTAAACTGCAGTGTATTTAAAACATGATATTATGTATTTTTTCGATTATTCTTATGAGGATATGGTTTGCCAGCTTTGTATCATGAATAATTAACAATTGCTAATTCAAATATTTTGTCAGTTTTTCTGGGCGAAATCTGTTAAATAATAATTTGAACGTTCGGATAAAATTTCGGAATAACAGCCCTCACAAACGCAACTACAGTAAGAAATACACTTATTATATCTACGTAAATACAAAATATACTTATTATTAAAAAAAACTTTTACTTTTTTACTTTTTTTTTTTTAAACAGGATTTGTACTTATTTTTATAGTTGTCCTTTTTGTATCCATTATTTTGCTTTTTATACCCCGTTCAGATTATTTCTTGCAAGGAACCTATTTACCGATACTTTTTAAATATTTTTTATGCAAGTTGGCGACCATATTCGAATGTTTTATATTGATTTTTAATTGCTTTTGATGTGTTTACTGTGTGTTGATCTTGTTTGTCAATTAGTTTAAGTTTGTGATGCCAATTGTTTGTGATGTTTTTGAATGTGCTACTGAATACATGCAAAATAATTATAACTAAAGTAGTTTTTTTTTTTCACGAGTATCACTATGTTCCGGAATGCCGAAAAGAGTCCTGCAATTCCCTGATCACTTTTTGGGAAATATTTTTGTATACATGGGATTCAGGGGGCCATAAGAGGTCAAGTTTTGAGTTTCGAAAGGTCAGGGGTGTGGTTACTTACTTAGGGTCACGGTTGACCCTCCTCACTGAAACTCGGAGCATAGAACACTAGCGATATAAAAAATGCCAAATAAATTCTCAATCTATTTATTTCAAGTTTACATTTTGATTATTCACATTTAGAATGTACAGTTTCTGCTACATACACATAAGTACTACAGACATTTTGGCGTATAATCACCTTATTTGGAACGATGCTAATTTTATCTCACCTATAAGATATTAAAAGCTAAATACAACAGCATAAAAAAAAATGTAAAAAAAGGTTTTTTTTGCATTTGAAGTCGGAAACAGGTGCTTTGTAGGAGCTGTATTATAAACAATCTTAATTATCCATATTTTGATAAAATGGAATGTAGGTTTAATTATGCTGTCAGAATGTAATGATGCAAACCCAAATATTTTAACACAAGATATTAAACGTTACATAGTATAAAACAATTATCTAAATTATATTTTCATATTATAATATTTATACTTACATACACACAAACATATTTAATTTTATTGCTTAATTTTTTTTCTTAGTCTTGCAAAGCAAATTATGAATGTGCGCATTTGCTGTTATTTTTTGTGTGCTTTTTTATTGGTGTGACTGTTTTTATGAGCAATAATATTTCTCTATTTTTTTGTTGAAACGTCTAAAGACAGTTTAATTTGAATATAAAAAATGCAATTCATATATTTAGCAATATGCAAAGTAACCTTTAAGTTGTAAAATATATCCTTAGTTACAATTCATTTCCTATGTATTTAAACATTTCGAACTTTTTTCACATTTCACTTCTTTATTTTTATAAATATGCTTAAGTAGGTACATATATTATGAAACACGAATTTACTAAATTAACCGACTTATCTAATTCAAACCCTACTCTTTCGAATAACAATGAATTACAGATACCTAAAATATACTAGCAAATATATTATTTAAATATTTTTAAAAAATATCAACGTATTATACAGCATTACATGCTTAATTTAGCAATATCAATAATTTTTAAATACAATGCATTCTTACATAAATATTTATTAAATATTATTTTAATTCATGATACAAGTTACCTCTAACACAGTCCTAATAATCATTATTATTGAGATAGAAATCTCCAATATCTACAATGACGCCATGGGTACGTACATTCTTAAAACAGCTTCTTGCTTGTCATTTTTAAAACAGCTAATGTCATTTTAATTTCCTACGCTTCATTCGTATAATACTCTAATAAAAATAATAAATAAAATTTAATTTAAAAATGTAATATATAACAATTCAGATATAATTAACCAAATAGTTAACGTTAATTATATGACATTTAAAATGTATTTGGTATTTTATTCATCAAAATTATACTCGGTAAAGGTTCGGTAAGGTTTTTTTTATTAAACTAATGTTATATTCAAAGTATTTCATGGAGAAATAGTTGTCAAGCTGTGTTGCAAGTCGTCAAGTGAAATTGTGTGAACAATTGCAACATATTAGTTACACATACTTGCAAGCTTTAACGTCTACAGTAATATTACAAGGTCTACTACTAAACTCGAATGTTGTGCCAAAAAGGAAAATGTTTTTAAATTTTAAATTTAATTTAAACCAGCGATCCGCTCGTGCATGCGTCACTGCTTGTTCATTTTTGTTTTAACAACTTGACAAAACAACGTATTTTTTTTATAATACGTAAGTTTAGTATTCACTTTGTAAACGCATGAACCTTTCGTAATAAATTCCGCAAATGATGGTGGAAACCGTATCAAAATGCGTTATAAAGTTTAGAAGACTTTATTTTATATGTATTGACAGGCCTTCAGTACATGCACACAGTCACACTTATTGTGTGATGACAGGCCTACACTGTCCTCCCATACCAATAAAACACTGTAATTTGAAAACGTTGTAAAATACAATTATTTTTTTAAAGAGTAACCATGGCGTTTCTTGCCGCTTTTTCTCTATAGGAAACGACCAATTGGAACCGTGCACCTAATTTCTGACGTTTTATAAGTGCCCATGTAGGAAAATATTTAGATTTTGTTTGTTTTTTTTTGTTTGGTTTTGTTTTGTTTGTTGTTTTTGTTTTTTTGTGTGATTTTGTATAATGAGCCCATGTCTAGATTGTTATATCAAGTACTGAAAAAATTGAATCGTTGAGTTAGGTACACAAACTTTTCAGTTGTTTAGCCAGCTGTTTTGTTTTTTATGTAGCGTTGCTCTTCTTCCAACTGTTTTTTTTTTTAATATTTAATCAATCCTGCAACAGTTTGATTCACAGCTTGCACTTGCAAATAATTACAATCAAACTCACTTGTATTTTTTTTTCGGAAGATCCCTAATGGCACAACATAATATGTAAATACATAGGTACATCGACACAATTCTCTACACAGCAATTTTAACTAATAATTGACTTCACCCTCTTAACATATCGGAAGTACAGTTTATGAATCTCACACAGATCACTCTCATTGTCATACAAATAACCTTTACTAAATAATGCAATTCAATCAATACTATTTTCCTAAACTCATTTTAGTGCTGAGATTTGCTAAACTCACTTAAAATAATATAGGATTGGTTTCTCCAACAAAAATGGTCACAAAATGAATGTGACAAATTGTCAAACGCGTGATATCTCATATTATCATCCTCTGAGCCTTGTCCCAACCATGTTCGTCTTCTTTCAGTCTGTTTCCAGTTTAGTCCCTCTGAGGGACTGCTATTTGACCTCCATAACCCAGTTACTGGGTTAACATACTCCTTGATAAGACTGGTTATCAAACATTCGGGCTTCAAACTACCCGTAACGACGGTTAAAGATCCATGAATGACAGCCGAAATCAACGGCTTAACATGCCATCGGATGTACGGATGTAATTATGGTCACCCATTTACAGACCAACCGCGGCAACCGTAGCGTAGCGATCTGATGCGATTGATTAAATTATTTAATAACAGTCATTTGCTGCAGTCACATTCATTTTGCGATAATTTTCGTTCGAGAGACTGGCCCTTATATGAACATATTAAAAGCCACATTTTATTATTTTAAACTTTGGTAAACACATGCACTATACAGTTTAATTTGATTTATATTAGATAATATTAATTTATGAGTCATAATGAATAGATATATTTCCAATAGTAGAAATATCGAGGCAAAGACAGAATTTTTTGACATTCAAGCCAATAATAATCATCATCATTTCTGATGAAAGACACCAACTCCTGGACATAAGCAGCACAGAACCGGTCGAAGTGGCGGTGCTTGGGCTCCACCGGACCACTCGACCGGCACCCTAATTGCGAAACCCACAATTTATCGGAATCTGAATGGGATTGAAGATAATTTCTAAACCATTGCGTCATTTGTTCGAATAAATTGTGACTCAGCAACGTAAATAACGCAATGTATGTTGTTTAACTATGAATATTAAACCAATTCCTACCGATAAAAAGTTCCGCAATTACCCCTCTGTTCTGTGATTCTCGCATCCACCGGATTCCTGGCTCCACCTTATGAGTGGCCGTACGCAGTCATCACTCCAGAACATATCCCCTTTGTTCCCATCGATCATCTGTTGTATGAGCAATATGCCCTGCCCACTACTACTTATTACACACGTATAAAAGCAAGACCAAAGTATTTGAAGTTAATAAGTTGGTCCTTTCGTATGCAAAAGTTCATTGCAGTGGTTTTGCCCATGTATTATTTAAATATGGCTTGCACATTTAAAACCTCATTTTTTCTCCGTCTTCTTGAAACGATTGACAGAAAAAAAAACGATATTTATTTGGGACTCAAGTAAGCTGAAGCAAAACAAACCTGCTCAGGGAGTAACAGATGACTTGTTCCTGGGGCGTAAATGTGGTGCTGTCCCACAAACAATGGGGCACTTAATATCGTGTCCAGCGTGTCCTGTTTTCTGCACGCTATAAGAGTTGATGGATGCTACTGAAGATCGAATCTCAAAGCCAAATTCTGAGCTGAATGCATATATGTAGTTGCTATCGACACGCTTAGAAGAAGAATACGTTTAGCGCTATACGCATTCCGTGATTTTATGGACTTAATTGTAGGGTTTAGTGGACAAAGGTGTTATCTGACAAAATCATAAACATTTGCAAATTTGAAATATATACTTGATTGACAGTTAGCACCTTTGCTGGCGTCTGTAACTATGTTACGAATTATAATAGGTGTGTTTTAAATCCATGAATCGATTTATCATCAGTTAAAAGCTATGTTTATGCAAAAAAGTCGGATTTTTTGATTTAGTCAGACAACACCTTTGTCAACTTAACCCTTCAATTGTCTTTAGTAGTTATGAACTTTTTCTTTCCAACGCGTGATCTTGAAGATAAAAGGACCTGTTAAAAATATTTGTCCAGCCCCGATAATCTCTCATTTCTACCCTAACTAACATTCCTTACATAACTTCGCGATGAAAATATTATTCTTTCTTATTAATTCCATCCCGTTCTGGTCCACTACTTTATATTCATATTTTATACTTCATTTCTTTAAGTCAAATACTTTTAATTCCAAACCCATAGTATGCTTTGGTATCATTCTTATTTACATTTTTTTCTTAAAAACGCTTAAGGTACAAATTATACAAAAAAAAAAAATGGAATATATACCATAAAAAAATAACATGAAATCCATATTAGTACAGTAAATTATTCATTAATTAATTATTCAAGTTAATTTTGAATACGTAAATTATTTTATTAAAATAATACAAATTATATTTTTATTAATTTGACTGAGAGGAATCAGCAATACATATTTTATAGCAGATGCGGCCATTTCTCTAGTGAAAAGCCTTGGTCTTATCCAAAGCGAGGCTGCGTTGTGATTCTTTGAACCTAATTCATGAAGATCCTGTAAATTATATTTTGGCAATAAAATATATAGTAGCTTATTTTGCAAAGATATAGCACAAATCATACATTAATTTTCTCCTTTTATCTCCTTCAGATAAGATTTAGTTATCTTCTGGCATATAATCAACCGTTCCATAATTCTTTTCCGGACATTGCAACAAACCCTTAAATAATGCTAAACAAAAAATAAATTGTTGTATTATTTATAGTATTTTTCTATTCATTTCCAGTCATCAAGTTTGTACGTATAGAGAGTGGGCAGAGTTAGAGGTAGGTAGATTAAAATATGTCAACGTCTTTCAGGTGCTGGTAGTTGCGGTCCCAATAACCGCCGTTGTATAGCCAGTCCTCCTGCTTGGTGTAGGGATTCGTGCCTTGACTGAACCACCTGGAATAAAGATATGATTTGAATAATCTAGTTTCCATTGTCGAGAAATTCTAGTGTTTTGTAATGTGGAAAACCCATTGAGGTTGGACGAAATATTCCGAAACACATCAGCATTTATTCTTGTCACTGATTCTCTAAATTTGACTGTGACCAATAGTTAATTTCTTCAAGTTTGTTTATCATTTATAGCACTCAAAATTAATAGGCCAAAGGTATCCGTTGATAGTATATAGTAAAAGACTAATGGTTTGCAAAGTATCTCATTGATGCGAAGTAATACATTTTTGGAGTATTATTAAATTGTCAATAGGCCAAAAGGTTAGCGATATTCAAATATAAGATATAAGGTAGATAAAAAAACATCTATCAAAGTCAAAGTCTTACCTCGGCTGCCAAGCCTCAGGCGACTTCTTCAGCAGTTTCCTAGCAGTCCTCTGCTTCTCCTCAAGCCTGGTCTTCTCAGTGGCTGCAGCATCAATGTCTCCTTGCTCCAGCAGCCTGACGTCAGGCCTCAGCCGGCTGTCCGTGGGACAGAGCTGGCCCTTCATGTCCCTCTCCATCTCGTTTAGGGACATCGCGAATTCGGTGAATTGGTAGTACTGGAAATTGAAGGAAGGTGTTGTGAGAGTTTTAAACAGCTAAGGTGATCGAGGAATTGAAACTAGACCTTCTGCGATAGAACCCAAAAAGACCTAATGTTTTTAATGAAAAGCGTTTCAAATATCTCTATTACTGGAGTGATATTACATTGCCATTTTTTGTCCTAGTAATCCTAAGTGCAAATAAAACTCAAAATTTACGAGGCAACAAATCTTGCTCATTGGATTTGCTATGAGCTATTTTGCCTAGATTAACTATCGTTTCCCACCGTCCATATTAGAGCTGCCGGTGTTTCTTCCCACGTGGAAAGATCCATCTTACCACAATGGTTTGAAAAGATGAACAACAGCGGGTTTGCTTACCTGTGCGCTAGTAGTAGGCCGCGGCCGCGCCTCCCACAGCATGACGGAACCATCGATCTCAATATTATTGGTATCGTCCGACTTCGGAACGTCTTCCGAGTTCTCCGCATCATCTGACTGAAAAGCACAAAGACGTTTTGAGTTAGCGAAGTTAAACATTCACTCATAGAATGAAATATACAAAAACACAAGCCTAATAGCTTCATTCATACTTATTGGAGCAACGCGTGCTTTTGTCAGCGCGTTTTCAGGGGTGTGTCAAGAGATGACAAATCTCTCTCCGGTTTCACAAAGGTAAAACAGCAGAGAGACATTGTGTTCTATTAAATGCAAGGATGAAGGGGTAAACTTACATATTCCATAGACATTGGACCATAGCATGCCAACCTTGGCACTGTTTCATTTAAGCAGCATTTTCTTGAGTGTGAGCAAGGACTCAAATACCTCTCAATACCTTTCAATGCGTGTACGATGAGGTTGTCGTAAATTAAGTCTTTACTACTAATATGTAGTATGAATGAACTTACTAAATAGTAGATACTTACGTCCTGTATAGACATGGACCGCAGCGCGCCCACCTTGAAGCTGTTCAACTTAGCCAGCATCTTCTTGGGCGTGTGCGCGGGTGTCTGCGCGGACGCCTCCTCACCGCGCTCCTTGGCCCACTGCTCGTATGCCGCTGCGCTGCAGCACTTGATGTACTCTGTCCACTTGCCGTACAGGAACTTGACGCGTTTCTTACTGGAATGTTAGAACAAATACGTGTGAAAGGATTTTTTAATGGCAACGTAGAAACTTACAAAAAAATGTGTAGCAGCATCTATACCCCCACATACGAACTACGCATCACAGTGATGTATCGCAAGTTATGCAACGCGCAAGCTCAGCTTACCGCGCAACTAGCAGTATTACAACGTCCCGACATCAATCGTCGGACAGTTGCCCACCAGAAATGATACCCGTCTCGTGGGAGCTAGGATCCCCCTTTTCTACGGAGGTTGAGTGAACTTTATACACTGTTCTTTTTTTCGTTTGTGGGTGGAAAATCTTCAAATGACATCTCCCGCTCTGGGCGGAGCGGGAGGGCGTGTCAGACTTTTACTGACTAAAACCCACCCGTGTTCTTTCAGTTGCCCATATGCCAGGGCCACGTTAACTCTTTCGAACAGATCTCGCGACCCTGGCAGGCATCGGTCCTAGCAGACCCCTTCAGTACAGCTGATATCTCGTTGAGGCGCGCGTGGAACACTATGCGCCGTCGACACGGGTCTGGTGCTTACCGACATACTGTTCCTCATACCTCCAAAGATGCAAAAATGACAGCAGACCCGAAAAGCTTGTCATTTTTTCGCCACAGCGCGAATATTATATCCTTAAGAATTAAAGAACTTAAATCCACCGTTAGATTTCAAACCACGAACCGATACTAGTCACTAAATAACTAGAAGAACGATTCGGCAAACTATCTGTAGATGCTTCTAGGTTATTTGCACAGAGAATTGCGCTAAGTCAAATACATAATAAACACAATAGTGACATGGGAATTAATCCGGTTAAAAACATACTGTTACATAGATCGTAAAGACTAGAAACAACACGCTAACGTCATCTATTATTATCAAATAGCAAGTACTACACGAACAATTAGGTATACGTAGTCGCCACTGTCTTCTATTATTGAATAGCGGAATTAGACAGATCTATTTAGTATATTCTAGAAGCTTCGCCGCTAACTGTAAACTGTGGCGAAGGGTCGCGATTTATCAAGAATGTTAAGCACCGCATATAAATAGCGGATTGTTGGATTGAGGTTGGAGTTCGGTTACGAATGAGATCGAATGCAATTCAAGCGATTCGGTGAAGTACAAGCGAGACCAGTGATTCTGTTTGACATTTGTAATTATTGCGGTATTTGTGTTTATTCAATTAAACAGTTTTTTAACACGCTTTTATTAGGTCGACCTGTATGTAACTAACTATATAATGGAATCTAAGGTAAATTAATTAGGTTTTACCATCTTCCAAGAATTGTCGCGTCATGAAAATTGGCAGCTGTATGTAGTTCTGATGACAATACAATAATATGGTACTTTCGAACTGATCTGATGATGGAGACGGAACATATGAACCGGAACTTCATGATGGCATATCGTATCATAGCTGTGTTTGGACTTGTTAGAGAAGTTTTGTAATGAACTTTGACCGCGATTAGGTTTCGAGGGCTGATGATGAAGCCAGAAGACAGGAACTGGCATTCCATGATGGAATATCGTATCATAGTCGTGTTTGCACTTGTGAGAAAGGTCACGTAATGGACTTTGAACACGATCAAGTTTCAAGTTTATAACAATATATTGACTTGTAAATATTGAGTGTAAATAGTGTAAATATATTGACATAGGTGCCTGTATAAAATGTATATAGACCTGCACATGAAGAGTGTAAGTATAAAAGAGTGTCTTTCTAGTGTTTTGAAACTATTCATTATTAGTGTTTTGGTTTAAATTAGTGTATCTCAAACAATAAAATATCAAAATCCCCAACAAATCAGTACTTACTTAGCATCAACAATAAACCCGTCCACGCGATGCAGGTCCCTGTTATTAAAGCCAGCTGGCTTGAACACCAGGTTTGCCTTCAACCCAGCTCCTCCATGACAGGTCACCTCCATGGCTCCGAACTGCTCGATCCACAGCTTGCCCACGATCACGTTGTGGACGCAGCAGTTTACGTTGCTCCAGGTGTAGGCTTCACCCCACCTGAGTATGGAAAGAGGATGTTAAGATTTGAAATTTTGGTGATGGCGAAACTTTAGAGGATGTATCCAGAATCCACTTTATTATGAAAAGTGGATGTTATTTACGCTCTCTATAAATGTTCCTAAGTCGTATTTCATTCGTCTAAAGACGAGTAAGATTAATGAATGAATGAATAATTTATATCAGTCCACATTGAGTTCATAATTTTTACAATTTAATTACAATAAATGTATTTAAAAATAATTAATTAAATAATAAAATCAAATCAAAATGAAAAATAATTAATTAATAATAAAATAAAATCAAAATTAAAAATAATTAATTAAATAATAAAATAAAATCAAAATTAAAAATAATTAAGTAATTAAATAATAAAATCAAAATTAATACAATTAAATTAAAACAAGGAACAAGGAGAGAAAAAGGAGAACAAGGATTTTATTTGTTAGTATCGATGAGACTCATCTTAGTAAAAAATAATGTTTAAACGTCTGAGCACTAGAGACAAGAAAACCAAAAGTAAAGATTATTCGCGTTACCCAACATTTCATTAGGTACAGACGCCAACACATCAAGCTACTACAATCTGTCAGATTTCTTTGATAGATTTTCGACTTTATTTCTAGAGCATTAGGTTCAAGGTTCATTGGGAAAAATTGACAGTTTCGGGTAGCTTGACCTGGTGGCGTCTGTACCTACAGCAATATTTACTTAGCTGTAGGAGATCAATCCTTGTCAGTTGTCAATGGTTCAGGGTTAATACAATCAGTGAGTTTACGCTCACTGAGAACCCAAATTAATAAATGAATGTTGGTCCTTTAGGTTTGAAGGTGATCAATCTTTAATACTAATGTCACGAAATGTACGCAAGTATTCTCGTTTATCCATATTTTAAGGGACGGAATTGAACTAATGGGTACCTATTTCATATACCCCGTCGTGGAATTTAAAATCTTTTTTATTATTTATAGCCCGCGACTTCGTCCACGTAAACATTCTTGTTCTCCTGACCCACCCCGTCGCATCTCATCGCACGTCCTCTCTATTAATTCGTTTCGCTTCGCATTATTTCGTACTTTTTCTTTTTGCTCGTTTCCTAGCGTGTTATTAAATAACCTTCCTCAAAAATTGAGCTAGCAAATACAAAAAATTTTTTCGTAGTTTCAGAGCTTAGCACGTTCAAAAAAACTCTTCAGCTTTATTATTACTAATCCTACTAATATTATAAATGTGAAAGTTTGTATGTATGGATGTGTGGATGTTTGTTGCGCAAAAACTACTAAACGGATTTGGATGATATTTGGAATACAGTTAGTTTATAGTTAAAATAAATCTGTTCATAGAAATTGCAAACCCACGCAGTCAAAATACATATTATGGAACCGACAAAAAAATTTTACGCAGCGTGATTCAGAATCATATACTGAATCTCTGGTTACAAGTTTCAAGTCGATATCCCTGTCCCCTTGTATAAGATATATTTTTGGAATAAACTTTCCATTAAAATATCTATATCAGTTTATTACTCGTATCTATCGATAAACCGGTGTAATACAAAGAAAATAAAGCGCAATTCCAAACGCAAATAATGGTCCAATCATATAGAAACGACTGTCTTTTGTTATCCGGCCGAGTGGCAATTTACTCCGCAAATATTTGAGCATTTTTTCAATTTAATATCTAGCCATGACATATCGGATTAAACCACCCATTTTTATCTGAAAAATGCTACTACTAAAATCTTTCGATAAGCGTACGATTTAAAAAATGGAATAGAAAAAAATTCAAAAACTAAAATCCGACTGTTGAAAACTCATGATCTACAAAAGTATGAAAGAAGAAAATATACGTATTATCATCTGAAAACCGTGATCGTATTCCACTTTGCCCTAACGCTTTTATCGCTTACTATGATTAGAGTTTATTGTTTTGTTAGAGTAGTTGGTATACGAGCTCCTTTTTGTTTTAGCGTAATCGGATAAAAAGGAAACAACGGTTTTTGGTAGAAATTTGAAGAACTGTGCAGCACAAAAAGACTTTCATAGTGCTGTCCATTTTTTAGGCACATTACAAAATAAAACAAGCTTAACCTCTAAGTCCCTGAGATACCACATTTGGTATCGACACAATGGTTTTTTAATTGTGTCTGTAATTACGGTAATTGACTGGTTAATATTGTCATCTCTCAACCCAAACCGAATGTCACTTATATTTAAAAAGTTGTAAGATATTTAAGATAAATACACCATACTCAACGCGACACCATTTATTACATAGGTATCTTTCTAGCACGTCTACTTACCTCGGCAACTCGACGGTGACATGTCCCTTCGGCTGTATCTCGACGCTTTTGCCGCAGAACTTCAGCTTGGGGTGCACCGAGCCGTGGAATACAAAGTGGGGGCTGTCCGCGTGGAACGCAGACACTGGGGGGTGGTGTGACACCTAGAAATAAGAGAACATTTAGGATGAATTCTACATTAACCCGTGTTAAAGAGCTGTCAGCATCAATATTTCACAACAATGATGACAATGACCCGACTGTTCTTGAACTAGAGTGTAAAACGTTCTGTAACTTGAACGCAGGTTCGTCATGGTGGTCGCGTTTATTTTTATTGATGAAATTCGCCCGTGGTTTCAAAGGATGGCTTTTGTCCTGAACACTTCTCTTAGATCACTGTAATTACCATCTCAGA
Source organism: Aporophyla lueneburgensis (assembly GCA_932294355.1). NCBI lineage: Eukaryota > Metazoa > Arthropoda > Insecta > Lepidoptera > Noctuidae > Aporophyla > Aporophyla lueneburgensis. The sequence goes on along the minus strand of OW028739.1, from coordinate 5,786,559 downwards.
CAACAATATTGTTGTCTAAGAATTACAGTGCTCTTTTCTTTCATCGGGAAAATTAAATATTGATTGAGCAGTGTGCTTAAATTGTTGATTCTTTCTGTTAGAAGGTAAGTTATGTAAAAAATAAGTAATGCAAAAGGTAAGTAGTGTGTCTGTGTAAGTAGTGTGTCGCATACCTCATCTAAAGTAGGTAGATAAATTGTACAGGGCAACAATTTTGTAACCACCTTTGTTGTATGTACCTACTTTCTAAGCAAAGAATTTCGGTGGTTCTAGGATTTATAGTTTGAATAAACTTTAAAAATTGCTATCTATATATATTGCTAATCTACTAATAATAACTTTGGGTTCATAAGTATAATTAATACTAGCAGTACCTTCCGGCAGGTAACTTAAATTCTGTAAAACAAACAAAACGCTCATTCACTGCCGCGATGGTGACGCGTGTTTCTGACGTCATCGCGTCAGTATGTCCAATATATCAGTCTCACACAATACATGATACTATTGTATAATACTTCAGATACTGAAAGAGTCTTTTTATTAGAAAGCTCTCATTGTTCCCGCTCAGCGACGGATGCTCCGCGCAGACAAATGAATGTGGAGCACGTGAGATGAGATCAGTTTATATGAGATTTTTTTTTCAATTCATTTTAAATACGACACGTGTTGGAACAATTCCATGCGCTACTTTTTATCCCTAGAGAGTATAGTTCGATATTGAGCTTCTAATTCTTAAAGAGGGTGCGCTAAAGTACATACAGTAAACACATTTTTTTTTCAAATTTTCGTGTTTTGCAATTTTCAGGTCTATGTCAGGCTACATGTTGAACAAAATATTATGATTCGTGACCGTAACTCGTATGTACAGACGCCAGCTCATCAAGGTACCCGAAACTGACAAATTTTCTCAATCAATCTTGAACCTAATACTATAGCGATAAAGTTGAAAATCTATTAAAGAAATTTGACAGATTGTAGTAGCTCGAGGTACTGGCGTCTGTACTTAAAAAATTTTGAGTTCATTCCCATTGAATGACTATCTACCCTATCATGGCGCTTCTATCTTTAATGCGGGGTAAAGTTATAGTCCGAAGGTTTATATCAGATAATTAAGCTCTGCTTAATCCTACTAATATTATAAATGTGAAAGTTTGTGAGGATGTATTGATGTTTGTTACTCTTTCACGCAACAACTACTTAACGGATTCGGGTAAAATTTACCACAGATAATTTATAACCTGGAATAGGGTAATTTTGCTGCGGGAAATAAAAAAAATCAAGAATAATTCAAATTAACCATAAATTATTCTAAGTGTATGTTTGGCATACCTTTATACTGCCTTTATTACAAAGAAGGTTAGAACTTGTGCCTCTAAAAAGTTTTTATTCTCAGATTATTTAAAGAAATGACCTTGAATTGTACAAAGAAAACAAACATTGATTTAAGTACAGGTGCGTGATTTTAGAACTCTCTAAAATATTCGAATTGCCCTCAGCTACTCAATCCCTTAACCTGTGTTAAGCCGACTACCACTGAAACTTTAGTGAGATATTGTAAACCTTTTAGAAACTAATCTTACCTGTTCACAAACAGCCCTGAACTCAGGTCGCTCAAGTTCGTAGGTCTCTCCAAGTAAAGGGTTGAACGGCTTGCCCAGACGTTCCCAGTTCGATGCCAACGCACTCACGGCGAATGCTAGTAAAGAAATAAAAATATGAATTTGAGTGTGGATAAGACCTGCTTGTATGGCACTTTACTTTCAGTAAATAATTTCATTACTAGCGCTCTCAAAATATTGAAAGAAAACATCGTGAGAGAGCGTTGAAAAATTCGAGGACATGTGACATCTACCAACCTGCATTGGGCCCGCGTGGTAGATTATAACACACTCTCTTTCTGAAGAGGAGGCCTGAGTCCCAGCAGTGGGATTATTAAAGGCCGATTATATTGCCCTTTTTAACTTTTATCACTGAATATATGTAGCTCTCTACGAATTTAAAATGTCGTTTTGTTTCTGTTCGTTTCAAAATAACCGAGACTGAACGATTTCGATGTTCTAATTGATATTCAACACTTAGCCATTTTAGATGTTTAAATTTGGAAATTGACTTCGTTGTAATGCTAATTAAAATTAAAGGATCTCACTCAAGACTTAAGTTGTAACAAATTTCAACCAATGAAATGGCTGTAAACTAATGCTGGAGTCTTCAGTGGGGTTCTGTAATGCGAATTTAGATTCAGAACACTGGAAATATGTACTTAGATACTTAAAAGGGGCCCCGAAACGATCAATTGATATTATAGTCATCTTGTCATCCGCATCAACAGCATTTCGTAGATAATCAATTTGCGCATCAATATGCATCAGTCATGTAAATAATGACAATTGCGATTGATTGTTTCGAGGAACCTTCACAATACAAACTCAACAATCCAGAGTCCAGAATGTTGGCATTTATCTGAATTTATTCAACAGCTGAAGACAAATAGAACATGTGTTACTATTAAAAATAACAAAGCGCTGAAACGGGACTGTCCATTCAAGATTCAATACAAAAACAACCCTTATATACAAGAACAAGGGAACCAAACAACAGTGTAATCCCTTGAGATCAAATCAACAAGCGAAACACAGAAAGCTATCAGAAATGACTCTCCAATAATATAGCCCGAAAATACGCCATAATTCAATTCTATACGACTACCCTTCATACACAATCTTATTTATCTCAAATAATGGAAGAACGTGGTACAGTGAACCGTACGTCCATGTAACAATTTGGCATCGTGGACGTCTTTATTTCGTGGCAGTTATCGTAGTTTTCGTGGTTTGGGAGTAACTTCTGCTTGCTGTTGACTGTACGGTCGGGATAGTAAAATATAACAAGAGAGTTTGATTTCATTGGAAAAAAATATTGGTACAAACAAGAATAGTTTCTGACAAAAGAGCTCCAAATTCTATTCTTTAGCTACGTAGATATATGAAGACTGCCACGCTGGTCTAGTGGTCGCAAGCGCTACTGGATTGCATGAGGTCTTGGGTTCGATTTCTAGGTCGGGAAAAGTGTTGTTGGGTTTTTATATATTGAGATTGGGAATTTCTCAGAACTAGCCCAGCGTTTAATTCCGGTTAGTGGCAAACAGGGTCGCCTACTATTACATGAGACTTAAACATAACTGGAGAAATGTGGGTGTGCTAAAGGTACACCTTTGCCCAGACCCTCAGGGAAACAAAAAATACTGTGTTAAGTTATATAAATTGTCTTTGATGGCACAAATTTGTTAGAGAGGCAGGTTATCGATCTGACGGATAGAGCCGTCATCTACCCCGGTCACCAGTGAGACTGGAACCGGCGAGAGATGTCGTGCGGTGTCCCACAGGGATCGGTCCTGGGGCGCATCTGTGGGACATCGGATACGACTGGGTGCTGCGCGCCGACCTCCCTAACGGCGTCCGCGTGGTTTGCTACGCTGACAACACGCTGGTCCTGGCGCAGGGGAGGTCGTACGAGGCGGCAGCCGACTTAATGACACGCGGGGTTGCGACAATCGTCGAAAGAATCCGGCAATTGGGACTCGAGGTGGCCCTGCACAAGTCCGAGACCATGGGTTTTCATGGTCCTCGGAACGCGCCACCTTCGGGTTCCCAACTCACGGTGGGAGGGGTTCACATCGGCGTCGACGATGAAGTACTTGGGACTTGTCCTCGACAGCCGGTGGAACTTCGGTGAGCATTTCCGACGTTTGGCTCCCAGACTGGGGCGGGCTGGAGCTGCCTTAAAGCGGCTCCTGCCCAATCTGGGGGGTCGAAACGCCTCCTGCCGGAGGCTCTACACGGGGGTCGTGCGGTTCATGGCGCTATACGTGGCACCGGTGTGGGCACCCTCATTGAGGCTGCGCCCAGCGCGCCGGTTGAGTGCGGCCCAAATGGTCATGGCCATCCGGTTAATCCGGTGATACCGCACGGTCTCCTACGAAGCGGTGAGCCTCCTTGCCGGAGTGCCGCCATGGGATCTGGACGCAAAGATCCTCGCCCACATGTGGCGGCGGCGGCGAGTGGCGCGAGGAGGCGAAACGCCGGGGTGAAACTCTGCTGCCGCGACAAATCGCGGCACGGCGGACAGAGCTCCGGCAGGATCGCATGGCGACCTGGCGGGTACGATTGTCGCAACCCAGCGCAGGGCACGCCACAATTGCGGCGGTAAGTCTCTTCTTTGAGGAGTGGATAGAGAGGCGCCACGGCGTCCTCACCTTCCGCCTGACGCAGGTTCTCTCCGGGCATGGGTGCTTCGGTGGGTTCCTGTTCAGGATAAAGCGGGAGGAAACGCCCGGGTGTTTCCATTGTAAGGATCATCTGGAGGACACGGTGAAGGTGTGCCCTGCCTGGGCGGAGCACCACCGTGTCCTTGTGAAGGCGATCGGCGGCGGCGACCTCTCGCGGCCGGCCCTGGTACGAGCCATGGTACGGAGCGAGAGGGCATGGAAGGCCGTCACCTCCTTCTGCGAAGCAGTAATGCTCGCGAAGGAGGAGGCGGGGCGCGTGAGGGAGTGGAAGTCTCTGCGCCCTCACGTCCCTAGCCACCGCAGGAGGAGACGCCCCGGGCGTCGGGAGTCAATAGTGGACCGCAGGCGCGAGCTTGCGGGTGGCAAGCAATGGGTAGCTCACCGCCCGGTAAGGACCAGGCTCGGGTCGACGGCGCGTAATGTTCCACGCGCGCCTCAAAGAGATGTCAGCAACATTGAAGGGGTCTGCTAGGATCGATGCCTGCCAGGGTCGCGAGATTGTTCGAGAGAGATACCGTGACCCTGGCACATGGGCAACTGAAGGAACATGGGTGTGTTTTAGTCAGTAAAAGTCTGATATGCCCTCCCGCTCCCGCAGAGCGGGAGAAGTCATTTGATGATTTCCCATCCAGAAAAAAAAAGGCAGGTTATCGATTTAAGTGAAAACAATTCGAATTGACGTAGCTAAAAGTTGGACAAGGACATAATCAGAACTTTCATGGCCATTTTGTATTTTAAATACATTTCAAGTGAGTACAAAACACTGAAAGATGGCGTTAAACTCCAACCTCAGAGGTCAAACTAAAGTTCAACACTAAATCCACTGGCATCAAGAAACCTTATTAACAAAAGAAAACAGCTCTGTTATTAAAACAAGCTTAGTTAATTAAGTAAGAAAAAATCTAGAGCGAAAATTCCCACAACTTTTTTAAATAAAAACCATCTGTTTTCTTTCAGAAGTACTTTGCCACTTAGAACGTTATTCCCACTCCCATGTGGCAAGTTTTTTTTATTCTTGACTCCGCATTCAAGTGCTCTCCATATTCCAGCGATGTAGAGGAACAGAAGTGCCCACTTGTTGACTAGAATTAATTTCAATATGCTAGGAAATGGAGAGGGAAGATGAAACTATTTTAACTGATTAGTTTTGCCTCGCTGCTGTTGATTGTACTTAAGTAAGTTAATGGAATAACTTCTTATATACCTACTCTAAATAATTAGAGCCCTATACATTTTAGTTATTGCTGATTTCCATTTTGATCAAAAAGGCATGATTTTTTTAGTTTAAATCCACAATTAACAGAAATATGGGCACACTACATATACCTTTTTTGGCGAGTGCTTGTTCTCATTTTATTTCATGGAAACCTAGACTTACAAAACAAATCTTGCCTGTTTATTTAGTACACACAGACCAAACCAGTGAAGCATGGCACAAGCGGGAAGAGGCTCCTACCTAGCCTCAGAACTGGGTAGAGCAAGGTATTCAATGAAGATGACGCAGCCTACAACTATTAATATACTAAGAGAGAGAGAGAGAGAGAGAGATACAGGTATTTAATGAAGATGACACAGCCTACAACTATTAATATACTAAGAGAGAGAGAGAGAGAGAGAGACACAGGTATTCAATGGAAATAACGCAGTCTACAACTATTAATATAGTAAGAAAGAGAGAGATACATAGATCTAATTTTGCGTATTAAATATATATTCAAAACTATATCAGCATCTACACCGCCATATGCGAGCTAAGTATCACACTGACGTCAGCAAAATCCTGCATCATGCAACCAGAGTTTACCGCGCATATATATAATGTCCCGACATTCATCGTCTGGCAGTTGCCTACCAGACACTCTCGCTTCATGTCGGAGGATCCTACCTTTTCTATGGAGGTTGAGTGAACTTTAAACCCTGTTCCTCGTACCTCCAAAAAATACATTTATTCGTAATCCTGCTGATCTTTCGTAATGCGGGACTGTTCAAAGACGTGAGAAAGTATTCTTACTGAAGTCCAAAAGTTTTGACGCTGTAAGTAGGAACTGTTCCTTACATAATCAGCCTATACCCTTCCTACTGCTTGGATTCAGGCCTTCTCTCAGCGAGAGGGAGGTGGCTATAACCTACCACGCGGGCCCAGTGCGGGTTGGTAGATGTCACATGTCTTCGAATTTTCGGTTCTAGCACATGCCGGTTTTTTCACGATGTTTTCCTTCACCGTTTTCAACTGTTCCTTACCAGCAATATATTCCATCCTTGAAACAGGATCGGTCTGCTCCGAGGCCATGCGCAGCAGATGCGCGTACTCCAGATACTCCAGCATCCTCTGGAGGAAGGACAGCGGCTCGTTGAACACCACCGGCATGGTGATCTTCGACAGCTCCTTGCCAACGCAGTTCTTCAGCACAGACCACAGGGAGAAGTCGCCGCGGCTGAATTGAGCCACTGGGAGGGAGGTTCTGTGGACAAAACAAGACTTATATTATTGAAAAAATATAGGAAGGATTGTATGTTTAATATAAGATAATTCGCGGGAGTATATAATTTTATTGGGTTTTTCCATCAGATTTTTTTCTACAGAAGCCTATCTAGATTTGTATCGGTCGACGTTATCCCGTCAGTGCCGGTTGTCGCTGAAATCCAGTACAAGGGCTTTGTCTTGCATAAGGTCACAGCATTATGCTGAGCGATGGCCGTTCCACGTGGATGAGACGCAGTTTTATTTATTTATATTTTAAAATACAAGTAACAAATGACTCAAATGTGTTAGTAACAATATTTCTTATCAGCTAAGTCAGTTTTTCCCCAACTTTATCTTTTTTTATATGCTTTGGTTCTTTGCGTCATGTTATCGCAAATAAACATATTTTCTTTTTTTCTTTCGTTTCTTTCAGTAGGGTCACCTTCTTATTACATGGGTCTTAATCATAACTAACTAAATGTGGATATACTATAAGGTACACCACTGCCTAACTCTTCGAAAATACAGGCGTGAATGCGTGAATGAGGGCGAAATAAAGGCGGAATGATTATGTTGTTTGAGTAAATGATTCATTAGGTAGATCTCGGTAACCAACCTTCAGGAAACGCGGTCGCGTATACATAAAGTTGTAGATAGACAAAACATACGCGAAACTTTTGAACTACAGTTTAGGATTAGTTATTAGTTGGGCGATAATTGTTGTTAACTTACGCTTTACTTAGCCACTTTAATATGAACATAGATTGTAGCTGTCGTTACAGCGCTCTAATTACCGTCGCGGTGCGGCAAATAGAGTGAAAACTATAATTATGTATTGTAGACAATTGTTTATGCTTTTTTTTGCGTGGGAAATCATCAAATGACGTCTCCCGCTCTGGGCGGAGCGGGAGGGCGTGTCAGACTTTTTGGAACCCACCCGTGTTCCTTCAGCTGCCTGTACCTATGTCAGGGCCACGGTAACTCTTTCGAACAGATTTCGCGACCCTGGCAGGACTGGTCAGGAAAATTATTTGTTTAAATTGATAAGGTATGTGACTTTGCCATAAAATAACCAGCTATCCAAAAATTATAGTTGTGATTTTAATATAGGTACGTTCTATTAAGGATGATAGTCAATTTGAAGAAAAAAATAATCCTTGCCTCTACATAAATTGTAGCGTATATTAATAGTGTTAGTACACTATCATTTGTTTCATAAACGATACTTAACAACAACTACATGTACTTGGATGGGTCATTAAGTCCAGGCATCTCTTAGGTTTTTCATTCATTAACTTTCCAATTATTTCGCCGGCAGCTTCACTTCACTTAACTTAAAAGCAAACAATAAAGTAGATCACCAGCTCGTTAACATCGCCGTTTCCAACTATCGACAAAGCTGTTTGAACAGGTTTTTATGTTCCCACCACCTGTAAACTTTGTTCTTACAACTTCGTAATGATTTTACCACTTCTAAAATTCACTAACTGGAGGCAAATTAAGTTCGTTGACGTCTGTACACACACACAATGAATTACTCTTACGGGAAGCACCAGGGTTGAATTTGAAATTAAATAAATTTAGACGGTTTTATTTATGTTTTTGATTATTATGATCCTGTAAAGCCATACTTGTTGTTACGGTCGCAAATCATATTTTAATCAACCTATAACCAGACACTCACCGGCTAATTGCAAAATACGTATGAAAATTTGAAGATTGTGGGCTACCTAAGCGCGTCCTGTTTATCTAAAGAAAATGTAAATCAGCCATAAAGCTAAATGTACCTTGTCGATGCATGACGTGCAAGTGACATTCAACGTTGCACTTACGAGATCGACTATCATTACCATCACCATCATTAATTCAGCCGGAATACGTCCAATTCTGGACAAGGCCTCCCTTGAGGAACGCCACTTTGACCAATTCTGCGCCTTTCACATCGAGTGTATTATTTCGATCTTTGCAAGTTTATAGGTATATCTACTTTGTGAAAGGCCGTCTTCCAGTATTCAATCGCCACTCCAGAATCTTTCGGTCCAATCGGCTATCTTTTCTGCGAGCTTATGTGCCCGCTGATGGTTGCCCTGATTTTCCTAAGAATCTCTTCATTTCTCATTCGATCACATAGGAAAACTTCAAACATAACTGCACTGATCAAAACCTTTCATCTTGAGACACCGTGTTATGTGAGACGAGAAGATATTGCGTAGCTTACAACGCTGCCCAGCCGAGTCGACTATATCTACTTATATTGTCAACATTATAATAAATAAATAATAAGCAACATTTATTTCAGAATTTCTTCCATTATGAAGTCAGCTTGGAGGCTACCACAGCGCTGGAAAGTGGCCTTTTCCTCCTATTAGTATTCCTGCCTCGTCTGTAACGGCGGTAATAATTACGTTACTTGTAAAAAAATTGCTTTGTTCGAACAGTGTTATAGTCTTCATAATGCGTTCTTGCTCATAAAACTTTACTGGATGAAAGTTGTTAGGGGGACGCCGTCGAGGTTTTCTTTAATGGGTTTTTTTATAGGTCAGATGGTCCTGCTAAAGATTCAACAATTGTGAGATGTTCTGCTGTTGTCTATAAGCGTTTTTGGCTTCGTTATTTATCCTAATAGACAAAATTATGTAGGGAACTCTTGTATTATTTTCTGTTTCGACACGGTGCTTACAACATTTTGCTTGTCTGCTTTTGTGTAAGTCTACTGGACCTCGTAATTTTCTACCATATGATAAAAAGTTCCAGATTGCTGTTTACAACTAGATCTTGTCGTTTTATAACGTTCGAATTATATTCAACCTTACCCCGCTCCACCCAGAGACCCATTCATCCACAAAAGACCCACAATTGGGTGACGTCATTTGATGATTTCCCGTCCACAAAAAAGGGTGGTAAAGTAATTACGAGGTCGACTATCTTATTTTGTGAAAAAGGTTGCTAAGAATGGGAAAAATAGTCTTAAAATGCCATATATAAATAAGAAATGAATGAAATCACCTTTGTATTCTAGTTATGTTAGTGGCCATACGAATTAATACTGCTAATCCGGCTTACCGCTACGGTAGTGCTAAAACTGGCAGATTTATCTAACTAAAGAGATTAATTTCATGCGTCAGAGCCGAGCCGCCAGCTGACTTTCAGCCTATGCTATCAACTAATTTATGTCGTTGTCTTTGAAACTGTTTTATTTTTTTGCCACTCATTCTTTGTAGAGTTTTTTTTTTTTTAAAGTACCTTCCCCACACCAATTCGTATACCATTACTTGCTACGTTAACAATACTGACAGAACGAGTGCTACAACATCATTAAGATACACAAACTGGATTAAATACGTAGTATCGAAGCTAACACAAAAACTATACAAGCAAAATTGATACAGTTTATATGGCCCTGAGGCATATCCTATCCTATCCATCACAAAAAGAGCTCGATCCACAATTGCCGAAGAAATCGCGGCACATACATAAAATAACAATTACAAAATACAGACGAATTGATAGAGCCGCATCCTTTCGAAGTCGGTTGAAAAATAAAGAATAGTTTTCTGTCCCGGCAATACAGTAAGCCTGTTCACAGGTTAGAAAGAAAGAAAGAAATAATTTATTTGCCATGAATGTGGGTACAAAATAAGATGAACATTGTAAAAAGAGTTCCAACACAATCTCCCTTACGGCATGCAAAAAGTAAAAACATATTTAAATCTACTCAATTGTACAAACAAAAAAAAACAGAAGCAAAGTAAAAAAAAAAAAACAAAACATAAAAGGTACTATTCTAAGTTATGTGAGACTACAGCCTTCCTTACATAAACTAAACATCAAACACAATAATATTCATTCGGTATTTTAAACAAGTTAACACGATATGAGAAATTTAAAATATTACTTACAACTAGGTGACAAAGTACCTATTACTTATTTGACTGAGAGGCCCAATATAGACAGTTAATCTACATCTCGGGGCTGGAAGTACGAATTGCAAAGTCGAACCCAGACAAGTGATTTCAGGTATGGTATATATTGGTGTATGAGTGAGTATTCGTGTTCGTTACCCTGACTTGGTACTTACTTTTACTACAAATATAAAATTCCTTCTCCTTCCCTCCTTGGTCCGTATGCTGCCGGATGTAAAGAATAGTACCACCCCATCCCGTGGGTGCCATAAAAGGCGACAAAGGTATTTACTAGAGAATGGGCAGCAGCGTTCTCTACGCCTTTTACCACCATATTGCGACCATCAATCCACGTGCCAAGCGTGACAAATATGGCAACCCCCCCCCCACCCTTAATATATTTCCATTGAGGTGTAAAGAGAAACGTGGAGCACGAACAAACAAACGCACTAGAAGGACACATGGTGACCTTATTGGTGATGTTCGCCAGAAAGATCTGGTGCTGGTGACGTGCGTATAGTTTTTTTTTATTGCTGAATGGGCCTGCTCTTGACCTCAATCAATCCTGATAGAAAGCGATGGATGAGGATGAGGTGGAGAGATGGTGTGGCTTTCCATGACGGAACGAGCGTGCCAAGAAGATGCCTGTTAAGTCTTGCTTTGAAAGCAGACGAGTCAAATGTGGAAGGGAACATAGACGCTGGTAGAGAAATCCTCAGTTCGCATAATAAATGTGGGGCAGAGGCGCTATATTACCAGTTCTATGAACGTAAACGAAGAAAAATGAATATGTAAGGATCATAGCACATAGCGTTCTTTAGTTTCTGCTGACTGCCATGGGAAAAAAGCGTGAGTTAACGTATGTGTTTTATGTAAAACTAGCTTCTGCCCGCGACTTCGTCCGCGTCAAATTTTTGCTCCCCTGACCCTTCCCGTCGCATCGATTTGCCTGCTGGTTTTCGTTCATTTTTCGTTGCTGCTCGCTCCTTTTGAGTTATAGTGAGTCAACCTTAAAAGATAGGCATATGCTCTCGCGGACTTTTCTTTAGAACTATTTAAAAGGAACAATTCCGTGATACATAATTTTTGCGTTACTTTAACCGTTTACGCAGCGCACGCAACGGAAACTCTCAAAAGGAATAAATTTTCCCCGTTTTTGCAACATTTTTCACTACTGCTCCGCTCCTCTTAGTTGTAGCGTAATGTTATATAGCTTATAGCCTCTCTCGATAAATAGGCTACCCAACACAAAAAGAATTTTTCAATTTGGACCAGTAGTTCCTGAGATTAGCGCGTTCAATCAAACAAACAAACAAACAAACTCTTCAGCTTTATAATATTAAATAATATAGTATAGATATTCTACTCCAAAAATGGCAAAAAAAACCTAGGTCGAAATTGAGATAACATTCTATCCCAGGCTTCTCTAACTATAACTTTTAATTAGTCGCTTAATAAATTGCGTTACTTTACTTAACTTTTGACAAGAACGAAGTTTTATCTTAACAAAAGTCTCTCGACCAAAAGCTCTCGTCCATTATTTTCGTCAAAAAACATTACAATGACGTGACCAAAGTTCCTGAGGGCTTTCCATTATGTATTTTTTATTAAAAATCTTGTCGTTTCCAGAACAAAGTTGGCTTTGAATGCCAAATGTAGTCTTGGGTGAACTCATTAATGAGGAGACGAAAGACGAATTAGGTTCGTTCAGTTTTAATGAGGACTCTGCTATAATGAAAGTGAACTGAATATACTACATAGTAAGTTTTAGTCTTTTAGGAGGGGCCTGTGGCTAAGCAATAACAGCTGCACGGGTTGAGCGATCAGGTTAAGCTACACTCGCCGCGATTGGTTCGTCGATGGGTGCACCTTTAAATACCAACTCTCCGCCGTGCCTCGGAAAGCACGTCAAGACGTTGGTCTCTGTTGTCGATCATGGATCTTTGTTCCACGCGCGCCTCAAAGAGATGTCAGCAGAACTCAAGGGGTCTGCTAGGACCGATGCCTGCCAGGGTCGCGAGATTTGTTCGAAAAATATACCGTGACCCTGGCACATGTACAACTGAAAGAACACTGGTGGGTTTTTTCCAGTAAAAGTCTGACACGCCCTTTCGCTCCACCTAAGAGCGGAAGACGTCATTTGATGATTTCCCACTCACAAAAAAAAAACTCAGTAACTGGGTTATATGATACCCCTTCGTAAGACTGGTTGTCAGACTTCTGACAACCCGTAACGACTATCAGTATTTCACGGATAACACCCGGGACTATTATAACGGGATCTTGGTATGTAAAGATGGCCACCTATCCACGAACGAACCGCGGCAATTTAAGCTTTAACCTGATCGATTGACCCGTGGGAGCTCTTACCAACCACAAGTGCTTTGTATATTATTTGGTAAGTTATTATTACAGACTTTTTGCTTACGTCAATTTTATGTAATGTTCAATGGTTCATGGGCTAAATATCTGCCAGGGTCCTGAGATTGTTCGAAAGAGATACCATGACCCTGGCACATGAGCAAAAGAAGGAACACGGGTGGGTTTTAGTCAGTAAAAGTCTGACACGCTCTCCTACTCCGCCCAGAGCGGAAAAAGTCATTAGATGATTTCCCATCCAAAAAAAAAAAAAAAAAAAAATATAAATAAAAAATTTCAAAAATGGGCTTCATATAAATACCTAAGTAAATGGCTAACCGCACTCGTGGAGAGTCTTAGTTCATAGACTACCGCTGAAACAACAGACTTTTAGTTTTTCAGTCCATTAACGTCTACTCTAATATGACTGTCGATGTGGAAATTGCTGCTATCACAACAAGAGAGAGAGTTTCGTGTGGTCCGGGCGTAAAGAATAGCACCACCCTAAATTCCCGTGAGGGTCGTAAAAGGCCATTAAGGGACTTACTAAAGAATGGGAAGCGGTCTCTATTCATTTTACCACCATACTGCGATCGCCAAGCCGCCTGCCAAGCGTGGCGATTATGACAAACCCCCACAAAATGCTTGAGGAGGCTTATGTTCACTCACGGACGTCTTTCGTCTGAAATGATGTGACTGATGACGTCAAATGAGTTTCAATTTTTTTTTTTTTATAATTTTCCACAACTATCACACAACGCCATCTAGTCCCAAGCTAAGCAGAGCTTGTGTTATGGGTACTAGACAACTGATAAACATACTTATATATTTCTAAATACATACATATTATAGATAAATAAATTACACCCACACACAGAACAAATGATCGTGCTCATCACACAAACATTTGTCCTGGGTGGGAATCGAACCCACGACCTCCGGCATAGCAGTCAGGGTCACTTACCACTAGACCAACAGGCCAGTCAGATTATGTGTTAATGAATATACTTGTCTCTACACAGTTGAGTAGTTAACTAATAAATATAAAGGTAAGCCTAAACACATAAATCATAATGAAACCCGTTAGTCAGGCTTAACAACGCCCACGGGAATATCTAAACGCTATAAATTAACACAATACACGAACGTCGAATTTAGCAAAGTCGTTCATAAAGTGTGCGTGTGATGTTTTGCTTCCCTTTTTAACACACATACATCATAAAGCTCCATCACACTCTTTTTTAAATTGGACCTAAGTTAACAGTTAAAGCTAAATCTACATTTAAGAATAACCTTACCCTACGACTGCTCAAATAAAATGACGACGGCTGCTTAGCTTACCCCAAATAGCCGAGCAATAAATTGGTGGGTTCTATCGACCCATGAAACTGGGCCAAGGGCGGCTTAGCTGGAAGTCGCTTAACCCTCCGTTTGTTGCGTGCTGCTCTTAAGAGTCGGTGTGAAGCGAAAAGTCGGTGAATTAGAATTAAGTGTTGGCGCGTGGCACGCAGACGGTTACTCTAAAGCTAAACCCTTTCTGGAAAATGCTGTTAATAGTGGTGGAAATGAATCCGTAAATTTTGTTTAAAAACGGAGACTTTTTATTTTTTTACTTAAATAGTAGATGATTAATAAGAAAGGAAAAATGTAAGTTAAATTATAAAAATAATACCAACTGCCTCGTCGATCTACTGGCCGCAAGAACTACTGTTGAGCAAGAGGTACAGTGTTCGATTTCCATGTCGTGCAAGGTGTAATTGGGTTTTGCTATCTGGAATTTCTCAGTCCCGGAGTCAGTGGAGAACCGTGGTGGCCCAGTGGTATCGGCTTCGACTTACGAGTTGTAGGTCGTGGGTTCGAACTCAGGCAGGCGCTATACTTTGTGCAAATAATTTCATCAGCACTGCTCTCAAAACGGTGAAGGAAAACATCGTGAGGAAACCGGCATGTCTTAGAACCAAAAATTCGAAGACAAGTGACATCTACCAACCCGCACTGGGCCCGCGTGGTGGATTACGGCCCACTCCCTCTCACCGAGAGGAGGCCTGTGTCCCAGCAGTGGGAACAATATAAGCTGATGATGATGAGCCCGGAGTCTGGATTTGTGACTGGTTGATGGCAATAAGCTCGCCCCGTATTACATAAGACTTAAACATAACTAGAGAATTATGAATGTACTATAGATACACTTCTGCCCAACCCTTCGGGGAAACAAGTCGTGATGTTTTGTTATGTAATACCGATAGTCCATTGAAATATTAAAAAGAAACTCCCTAATAATAGGCAAAAAGGGGAATAAAAGCTAAGAAAAAACAATAGATGGAACTCATCTTATCGAAGCCAATAACCACCAGACACGTAACAAGGAATTATAAATGAAACCTTAAAAGCAATTAAAACTTCCAAAGATGAAACTTAAGCGGCGTGCCAAAAATCTAATTTACTCGCATTAAATAAAGCTGTTTCCCATTTCATCTTGCCCTCGAGGCGGGATAACGACGAAATATGGAAGTCTTGATCTCGACGTAAACCTTGGCCCTTCAACGTAAAGTATAAAATGGGGTATCCCCGCTTCCCAAGGTCGCCGGGAGCCGATCAATATGGCGAGCCCGAACCCCAGCTGTTTGCATTCAAGAAGGCATGAAATATAGATATTTAATAATGGCCTCTAAATCTCTTGATTAGTATTTGATTGTTTTACTTTTCTCGTTAGTGTTGAAATGAGGATTTTGATGAGCTTTTGTGAATACTTGAGCTAAGTGCCTAAGATGTTTTAGAAACGGATACTTCTGTAATCAGCCTAAAATGTTCTTACTTCTGGGACACATGTCAACACTCAATGAGGTGTGGGCCGTAATCCACAACGCGGGCCCCGCGGGCTCGTGGTAGATGTCACATGATTTCGGATTTTCCGTTCGACTTACCAGTTGCCACACAATGTTCTCCTTCACCGTTTTGAGAGCAGTGATAAATGACAAATAATTTTATTTCTGTAAGTTTGTTTGTGTAAATTTTTTTACCCGTCAAAGATATTTTTAAAACCGAATGACGTCAGCGTCTCATAGCTAATAACTCTGAGAAGAAAGATTGAAACAAAACTCAGAGGTCACAGTGGTCTTTTAAAGTCCATACATAATCTTGATCAGATCATGTGATGACCATGTAGATTGGTGTCTGAAATGGATTTTTGAGAAATGAACCCCACTTTACTAGACCTGTCCAGTCAGTGCACGTAATTATTACTAATCGTGCAGCTTAACCACTGAGGTGATGAAATTGAATACTCAAAGTAAAATGCCTTCCTGGGTTCGAAATCAAGACCAAGAGCATGTTAGTCAGGGTCGATACTACAAGGCCACTACTTCTCTCAATGGATACTTACTGCAACTTAATTACCGGTAAAATAGTAGCACACATTTTTACGAGAAAAAGTATCTTGACATCTTTTCGCCTGTATTTTGTTTTTGCAACCCCTTTCTAAGGTAAGTGTGACTGCTGACAAGGGTCGCCTTAAATAACATACAACAGTAACTTTTCCAGGTGTTGGCTTTAGACAGGTGTAGAGTAGCAATCCCGAAGGGTTTACGAGGTAAGGAACTTACCTATTCATGTTCAGAATGTCGTCAGTAGCTTCCAAAATGTTACGTGCGGTTTTACTAGCTTAAACTTGGTTGAAACGTGGTTGAACAACTGTTTTACTGTTATAGTAGATTTAAACCTTTATTGAGTTTTGGATTATGAAGTTGTCAGTCCTCCTCCTTCTTTTAAAACCAATTTAAAAGTGCCCTTGCGGTTCACAAATCCTCTTTTGAATTAAGAAGATAATTGGTATTCCACAAAACGACAGAACAAAGAAATAGAATTCAGTATGTCCGTAAGAATTGAGGAGCCACATCAGATTTTTAAAATCTGATCTCACCATTATTTAGCAGCAATGTAGCTCATTTTGCAGCACGAATTCTAGATTTAGCAGCAATATGTATCACTTGTTATATTTAATGCAAAAGTGGCTCCTCAATCTAAACGTCTGAATTGAGGATCCACCTGGAACTCGTTAAGTAATAGATGAATATTTTTGTAAATTTTGTATCATTTAGTAGCAATTGTGCATATTACTGTCTAAAACTTTAGCTTCTGTAGCGCTAAAATGAAACAAAATACAATACTTTTAGTATGGCTCCTCAATCTACACTCAAGAGGTGAATTTCCATTGGATGTGAGCGATCAATTAATATATTCGAAATAATGATAATTTAGCAGGTGTTGTGTTTTTTTTGCACTATAGGAATAAAATAGTAAAACAGAGTATTTTTTTTAGATGAACGCATTTTCTTTGGCTCCTCAATCCTGACGTTCTAATTAAATATGTTTGACTGTAGCCACCTGAGATCTCAACGGAATCTAAAGCCAGAGATACTAACATTTAGCAGAAATATCTGCTATATATATTTGCACAGTTCAGCAATGTATATATTTTGGATTCTGAAAAAACAATACTTAACAATTTTCTTGTGAATTCAGTGTAAAGGGTGACCACATTTTAGGGGTACCTACAAATAAAGTAAATAGTAGCCACTGTGAATTTGCTTGTAACGGTGTCTTACATTTTTGATCAATCCTTACGGACATGAATTCAGTTACATGATTGGTTGTTGAGTAAATACCATCTTAACATCATGCCGGTAGTAGTCTAAGGGTTAGGTGTACCTACACTCACGTAGCATAGGTTCGCTTAGGTCTCATGTAATAGGAGCGAGCCTATTGCCACCAGTCGAACACAACTCCAGACTCCAAGTTCTAAGTACTATAATCATTAAGTCTCCTAATTTTGCATGTTATAAAGTCATATGTCTTAAGTATTTTTTATATAAATTGTACATTGCCGAACGTTCATTTATAATAATTTTGGTGGTAAAAAATTGCTACAAGTTAGGTTTTTATGACAGAAACGAATCGCTGTAAATCCGACTCCGCGTAGTCTTGTCTGCCCTACCCCTAGAGTGTAATTTAGAATCGCGTGGGACCGTCGGAGCCCCCCAGCGCCGGAGCCGTGACAGAAACCATGCCTGCTGCATGCTTGTTTGCATGCTCGATTGCATGCTGCTTGCCTGCTTGCATGCATGCTCGCTTGCATGCTGCATGCTTGCTTGCATGCTACATGATGCATGCTTGCCTGCATGCTTGATTGCATGTTGTTTGCTTGCATGAATGCTGCATGCATGGTGTATGCTTGTTTGCATGCTTCTTAGAGGAGAATAAAACCACATGTTCACAATCACCTGTTTTATTGAGTGTTTTAATAATACATGCAGCGCCATGCCAGAGGCCTTGACAAATGCCATAATGCTTTGCATCTTTACTATTTATGTATTGTATCAGTTGGATTTAATAAAATAATAAAGTTCTTAATGAACTTTGTAATAATTTGTTTTAAAAATATTAATAGGATAAATAAACATACAATCATTTGAATTTAGGACTTATAACTTTTATTGAAAACAGTTTTAAGTCTTTTGTATATTATTGATTGTAATATTTATGACAAACGGATTTAGGGCATATTCATCATCATCATCATTTCAGCCGTATGACGTCCACTGCTGGACATAAGCCTCCCCGAATTTGGGGGGTTTGCCATAATCGCCACGCTTGGTAGGCGGGTTGGCGATCGCAGTATGGTGGTGGTGGTGGTGGTGGTGGTGGTGGTGGTGGTGGTGTGGTGGTGGTGGTGGCCGAAAGGTGTCATGTATCGACGTTTCCGCGGAAGGCTACGTGACACCACGCAACGCAACACGACGCCGTCACTTCGTGTACAATAGTTTTTACATTGTTTTTTATTTGTATGTATGTTAGTCTGTAAGGTATTTATGTTATGGGTCTTTGTAGCCCGAAATAAATTGATTTGATTTGATTTGATTTGATTTGATAAAGAACGCTGCTGCCCATTCTCTAGTAAGTCCCTTAGTCACCTCTTACGACAACCACAGGAAGAAATGTAAATGTTCCGTTCCGATTGAATTGGTTACTCTGTGAACGCGCCATGACGTGAAACGGAGTGACATTTGACGTTGACACTTGACAGCTCTTGTTAATTGGCCGCTAAAATAGGTCGGTCGCCTGTTGAAACCCCGCGACGCGTTTGTTGAAATTAATCCCTTTAAATCGATCCGTTTGTGACAATTAGTCGTGATCCAATTGTATTAATTAACCGGTCGTTTTGTGGACAATCTGTCATGACCCGATGGTTGAAAGTGACGCTATTTTGAATGAGTGATTTGAAGACCGCATGCTGTGACCTCCTCCAGCCTAATTGGAAGCGGAATCTAACCTGAAGAATACTCGTAACGTCACAACACAATACAGATACACTCACTTACATACATATCTCCAGGTTGGCACCAGAACAGTGTCCTTCAACCATGAGGTAAGTGCTTTTGTTTGTATATTGTACCTTGTACTTGTAAGGTCTGCTCCGCGTACGGCGGACAGTACGCTAGCCACTTCTTGTCTCTAGAGCCCCACGATTATCACACTTCCACTGCGCATTTGAGATCGTATTGGGAGGCCTAGCCTGGCAGCGTACATTTGGTATGCAGAGCGCGGTTATAAGACATATAACCACCAAATTGGTAATTTACAGTAGGCTAATTACTTGGCAGTCTCTATAAGGGAAGTAGTAATTCGCTGTAAATGTTTGTTAATGGTAATTAATTGGTATTTGAAATAATTTGTTTAAATTTATTGAGACGGGTAACCTGATGTTGCCAAAGTCAGCCGGGCTAATAAAGTGGATTGGATTGGGCTGTGTTGCACCCCCTTGTTGTAGCCCCTTTTTGTGTCTGACCTCTGTGTTGTATTGAATGTCAGGAAGACATTAAAGTATTGAGTTTGTACCATTGATATGGTTATTTGTGAAAATTAATATTTGAAAAATTATTGGCATTTTTGAGTATTACCATTGTTTTGAGTTGGAATAAAGGTTTATTATTGTTGTACCTTTGACACAGTGGTTTGTGAACTTAACATTTGGAATTGGATTAGAATTTGAATATTTGAATTGAATATGATATAGAATTTTGAACGTTGATATTGACTTTGAATTAAAATAAAAGTTTATTGTTGAATTGAATTGAAACAATTTAATGTTATTTCTTGAGTTGCTGATTAGTCAGTTTGGTAGTTTGATTGTAGTTATTTTGTAATATATTGTTTGAACTTTGTTACTTAATTACCTTTTGCTTGGTTTATTTTATTTGATTGTTTGCGTTGGATTTCCTTGTTATTTATTGATTGAAGTTTGTTATTTGATAATTTAATTGTTTTGTTTATTTGAATGGTTTTGTTTGTGCAATGGCATACAAAGCGGTGAGAGAGGCAATCAGTGGATTGACCACACAGCTGCGGTGGTTCGCTTCAGCTGCAGCGACCGCTGAGCGCCAGGATCTTGAGGGGATCACTCTTGCTCGGTTCGAGCAGTTGAACTTGAGACTCGGCAACGTTGATGCTCTGCTCACCCGCTACAACCAGTACATTTGTGAAGTGGATTTGGAAGTGCTGGATCAGGCAGCACGTGACAAGGTCCTTGCTGACTACGACCAGATCTTGGACCTGGGGGATGTCATTGGTCAACGTGCTCGGGAAATATTGGGGAGCCGGACACCTGTCCAGGTCAAACCGGAGACCTCGGTTGTTTCAGGTCCCGGACTATTGAGTAGACTGCCTAATTTGGAACTGCCACATTTTGACGGTCGTCTGGACCACTG
Source organism: Aporophyla lueneburgensis (assembly GCA_932294355.1). Lineage (NCBI taxonomy): Eukaryota > Metazoa > Arthropoda > Insecta > Lepidoptera > Noctuidae > Aporophyla > Aporophyla lueneburgensis. Next base: position 5,765,787 of record OW028739.1, on the reverse strand, counting down.
GTTAAGTTTCCAAAACCTGTTTGAAAGTTTGGTTGATGCACGCTCGGACCTCAGACCCGCCCAAAAGTTGGCCTATTTGTTGTCTGTCCTGGAAGGTGAGGCCCGAGCCTTGGTACAGCATCTGTCGTTGACTGACTCAGCCTACCCTACCGCTTTGGGACTACTCACCCAGCGGTGCCAAATGAACGTTGTTTGGCTGATGTTCATATTGCATTGATTTTGGGGTTACCGGTCATTACTAGTTTGTCAGCATTGCGTACTGACCTGTTGAACCCGTTGGTGGTAGCGACCAACGCTTTAAAGCAATTGGACTTGCCGGTGGACCATTGGTCTTACCTTTTGGTGCACGTTGTGCTGCAACGGCTTCCTGCCGATTTGAGGGCTCGTTTCGAGCAAAAGTATGGTGGGGATAGTGTCACACATCTCCCCCCACTTGATGACCTCGTCCAATTTTGGAGGATGAGTGTCGGTTTGTGGACAACTCTGGCGTTGCCACTGAGTCATGCCAGCCGTCTTCCCGGCCACGAGACCAGGGACGGACTAGGGCTCGCGGGCCTGTTGATGGTCGCCCCGCCGCTCGTTTTGCTGGCACCCAGAGTCGTCCTGGTTGTGAGTTTTGTAGGGACACGGGGCATGGCATGGCAACTTGCGCGGCCTTTTTGAACTTGCACGTGAGTGCCCGCCGCCGAATTGCCAATGCACGCCGCATGTGCTTCTCTTGTTTGGGGGCTCACTTCCATCGGGACTGCCCCAACCCCCGCCCTTGTAGAATTTGTGGGGGGTCCCATTTGGACATATTGTGCGCTAACGCGAACCACGCTGGCAGACCAGCCTCTGATGAAGGTTCGCGTACGGGGTACCCCCCCGTACGCGAACCTTCATCAGAGGCTTGCGTACTGACGGCCGTGGAGTTGGTCACCGGGCTTCTGCCTCGCCGGTTCAGAACCGGGGAGAGGCCCGCAATTTTGAGCGCCGCACTCCACCCCCCGCGCAAGATGATCGGGAGCCGCGCGACCGCCATTTGGTCTCCCCGCGTAAAGGTGATTACGCAGTTGTTGCTAGGCAGCGCTAGCCAGACCAGCACCGCCTTCCCTCCCCTCCTTTGGCGGAACGTCCCCGGTTGGAGTCACGCCCCCCGCCGTTCAGGCATCCGGTGGGATATGCCCTTCCAGCGATGGCGCGTGGCTCGGGACACCGCGCGTACGAGGAATTTGAATTGCATCCTCGTCGGGAAAGACTTGGGTCTGGGTGTGGCGATCGGTCGCCGCCCAGGCATTGTTAGGACATTGGCGCCTGCCCCGCTAAGGTACCCCTCAGATTGACACGGTTTTGTTGCCAACGGCATCGGTCGGGTCTGGGGGCCCACGGGGAACTCTGTTGTGGTCCGTGTCATTTTGGACATGGGAGCCCAGGGTTGCCTTTTGTCTATTGTTTTGTTGTTTGTTTGTATTGTTTGGGCAAAATTGTTTTCTTGAGCGCCTTTGGACTGCGGGACTTGGCTGGGACGAGCCAATTCGGGACACCCGGTTGGAAGATTGGCTCCAATTTGTATCCGCACTCCCTTCAGTCAACGAGGTCGTGTTACCCCGCGCTATCCTCCCCCCTGGGAGCTACACTGCTACCATTGTTTGTGATGCGTCTGCGCACGGATATGCAGCTGTTGTTTGTCTGCGCACCGTCTGCGCAACAGGCCAGGTGAATTTGTCACTGGCCTTGGAGCAAGGTGGCCCCCCTCCGGACGGCACTGACCATCCCTAAGTTGAATTGTCAGGGGCGGCGCGTCTTGTGCGTTTATTGAACCACGTTGCTCACACTTTGGGTGGAACTGTGGACATTCGGTTTTCTTACGCCTGGACGGACAGTCAAATTGTTTTGTGTTGGTTGAAGACGTCCGTCCACTCTTTGGAGGTCTTTGTTGCGTACCGAGTGTCCCAGATTCAAAATTTGAAACGCCTTTGATTTGGAGGCACGTGCCTGGAGATTTGAACCCAGGCGCCGTGCACCCCGCTTGTTTGCTTACCCCCTATGGTGGGGACCAGACTGGCTGACTCATCCCGAGGATGATTGGCCTCGATCGCCAGTCTTGATGTCGGGTCCTTTGCCCGGGCTCAAGGTGCTCGCTGTTGGAACAAAGGACCCTGAGTTTGTTGAGTCGATTTGGCTCCCTCGACAAATTGTTGAATTGTTTTTCTGTTGTTGAATTGTTGGTGACTGATCGTCACATTAAGAACTCGCATGCCGGTTGCAATGCGCCGTTGGCCATTCTGCAGCGAGAGTTTTGGATATTGTCGGGAGCCGTTAGTAAGTTGAACCCCTTTTGGTCGATACGGGTCTTTTGTTGTTTGGTTGTTGACGGTTGAGTCACTCTAGCCTTCCTTATGGGGTCCGTCACTCCCTTTTGTTGCCTAAGGAGGGCCATTAAATTGTTGTTTGGTTGTTGTTGTTGTTTGGTTGTTGTTGTTGTTTGGTTGTTTTGTTGTTTTTTATTGTTTGACCCGCCAGCCTGCTCCCACTGGGGGGGTATTTTGAGGCCGCGGTGAAGGCGGTTAGGGACTCTGGCGCAGATTGTTGGGAGACACCGTTCCCACCTTTAAGGAGTTAGCTACGGTATTTTGCCGCATTGAAGCTGTGTTGAACTCGCGTCCATTGTGCCCGCTGTCTTCGGACCCGAACGTCTTGGAGGCCCTGACCCCGGGCCATTTTTTGATTTGACAGCCACTTGCCGCCCTGCCGGAGCACCCTTTTGTCGATGTGAGCCAAAATTGGTTATCGCGGTTTCAGTTGGTGCAGCAGCTCGCTCAGAGTTTTGGAAGCGTTGAGCTTGGAGTATTTGCACATCCTCCAGCAGCGCGTCAGGTGGACTGATAAAACCCAACCTTGTCGGGATTGCCAAGTGATTAGCGGACGGGAAGGCCCGTCCGGGGGGGGGGTAGATGTTCCGTTCCGATTGAATTGGTTACTCTGTGAACGCGCCATGACGTGAAACGGAGTGACATTTGACGTTGACACTTGACAGCTCTTGTTAATTGGCCGCTAAAATAGGTCGGTCGCCTGTTGAAACCCCGCGACGCGTTTGTTGAAATTAATCCCTTTAAATCGATCCGTTTGTGACAATTAGTCGTGATCCAATTGTATTAATTAACCGGTCGTTTTGTGGACAATCTGTCATGACCCGATGGTTGAAAGTGACGCTATTGTGAATGAGTGATTTGAAGACCGCATGCTGTGACCTCCTCCAGCCTAATTGGAAGCGGAATCTAACCTGAAGAATACTCGTAACGTCACAACACAATACAGATACACTCACTTACATACATATCTCCAGGTTGGCACCAGAACAGTGTCCTTCAACCATGAGGTAAGTGCTTTTGTTTGTATATTGTACCTTGTACTTGTAAGGTCTGCTCCGCGTACGGCGGACAGTACGCTAGCCACTTCTTGTCTCTAGAGCCCCACGATTATCACACTTCCACTGCGCATTTGAGATCGTATTGGGAGGCCTAGCCTGGCAGCGTACAGTAAATGTAGGGCATATTGTACTTAGGAATTTCAATTTTATGGCATGTGATATTATGTGACATTTAGTTCGGGCAATTTATCATTCGGACAAATGATGATTAGGACAAAAAAAAAATGGCTCTTTAAATTATGGATAAAAAAAGTTAGGTCACACAATAGAGAACACATTTGATGACCTACAAAAAAAAAGACTCCAAGTTGGTATTGCGAAATCCTTGATGGAAAAGCCCAATTACGCTTCGCCTGACCTGGCAATCGAAGCAGAACCTCTTGCTCAGCAGTAGCGCTTGCAACCACGAGATCAACTAAGCCCGAGAGTCAAGCTAATTAAGCCAAAAAGATCATTCATATCCAACAAAACGACATCTCAGAACAAAAATTGATTAGTTGTTAAATATTCATAAGAAATGATGACTCAAAGGAAACAGATTGCAGCATCATGTTTATTTATGTCCTATTCAATTAGAGGAAACTTCAAACACGTGCCACTGCAAAGTGCTCTGTTTTTATTTAATAAAGTACAGCCTAGATTCTGCGACATACGCTTGGAGGTCAATTTACTTGCTATAAATCTAGAAAGAGCTAGAAAAAATATAACTGAAAAGTGTGTAATCGACCATCTAATAGTTTCCTATTTTTCGCTCTTAAAAATACAGTGTGGCATACATCGACGCGCAACCTGTTACCATAGATTCGGTAAAGATTCGGTAAATACAGTGTGGCATACATCGACGCGCAACCTGTTACCATAGATTCGGTAAAGATTCGGTAAATACAGTGTGGCATACATCGACGCGCAACCTGTTACCATAGATTCGGTAAATACAGTGTGGCATACATCGACGCGCAACGTGTTACCATAGATTCGGTAAACACAGTGTGGCATACATCGACGCACAACCTGTTACCATAGATTCGGTAAAGATTCGGTAAATAAAGTGTGGCATACATCGACGTGCAACCTATTACCATAGATTCCGTAAAGATTCGGTAAATACAGTGTGGCATACATCGACGCGCAACCTGTTACCATAGATTCAGTAAAGATTCGGTAAATACAGTGTGGCATACATCGACGTGCAACCTGTTACCTAGATTCGGTAAATACAGTGTGGCATACATCGACGCGCAACCTGTTACCATAGATTCGGTAAAGATTCGTTAAATACAGTGTGGCATACATCGACGCGCAACCTGTTACCATAGATTCGGTAAAGATTCGGTACATGATTCTGAAACACCATGCGTTAAAAGTTTTTGTCGGTTATTTAAAGAAAAAAATGCTGTTCCATATATTTTGAGCGCGTGGGAATTGCACTTTTTTATAAAACAGTAGATTTTTTGTTAAAAATCGACGATTAATTTCTACGCAAGGGGGTCTAGAGTTTATAGTTGCGTGAAAGGTTGCGCTTCGATGTCGCAGCCACACTTTATTATTGAACATCATATACCGAATCTGCAGACTCTGCTTGCAGAATAAGTATGGTGAAGTGGCAGTGGGCTGGCCATCTTTGTGGGTTGGTGGAGCAGACGGAGGACGCCCAGCTAGATGGACTGACGACCACGAAAAAGGTGGCTGGGACAGACTGGATGCAGTAGGCGGAGGACAGGGTGTTGTAGCGCAGCCTGGAAAGCTGAGTTGGGTGATTGATATACGTATAATGAATGCGTCTCTTTTAGAGAACTTCAAATAACTCCTAATATTAGCGTAAGTAAGTACGACCGCCTTGGTTGGTCACAAATATATAATGGAAATACTGATATGAAAACTCATATAGATGTTTGATATGATGACGATGATTTATCGTTCAGTTTTCTCAATTCTTCTCAAGTCTTCCGTAACAAAATAAGTAAAATGAACGTCTAAAAAGATTTCCGAACAAATGTAAAGGAAACTAAGTTTGTTTGTTTGTTTTCTAGTTTACGATTGTTCACAGCCCATCGATTCGCGAATTATTGTATTTATAACTGTCGAGGAAAATGCAACAGTCTGGAATGAATTAGTAAGCGCTACTGAACATAGTCTGTTTACAGATTCAAATAGGGTGTTCTATTGAAAATGATCGGCTTTTGTTTTCAGAGAAATAGGAATTGCAAATGACACAAAGTGTATTTGCATTGAAATAATATCTGAATGAGGAAAGTCTGTTGGTGATTAGTGAGAGGATTATGGACGGTGTAAATAACTAGAAACGTTTTAGTAAAATTACAGTTTTGAATTTTTTGAACGACCACGTTCTGTTACGATTTTCAAATCGTAACAGAACGTGGTCGTTTGGATATCTAAGGTTTCTTCAATTTATGATGATATTCACTATCATGGCGGCCACAATCACTCGATGTTCGATGATACGACAAATTGTAGTTTTTGTTTTTTAAATTGAGCGTAATTTCCCAAAAAAAAAACATAGGAGCATTTTAGATGGTTTGATCATTTGATCATGTTGAGAGGATGAATGAAGGACGGTTTACAAAAGGTATTCACAAGGTAGATGCGAGCAGGAGGAGACGCCCCGGGCGTCGGGAGTCGATAGCGGACTCCCGGCCACCGTAGGCGTGAGCTTGCGGGTGGCGAGCAATGGGTAGCTCGCCACCCGGTAAGGACCAAGCTCGGGTCGACGGCGCGCAGTGTTCCACGCGCGCGTCAGAGAGATGTCAGCAGCAGTGTAGGGGTCTACTAGGACCGATGCCTGCCGGGATCGCGTGATTGTTCGAAAGAGATACCGTGAACCTGGCACATGGGCAACTGATGGAACACGGGTGGGTTTTAGTCAGTAAAAGTCTGATAGGCCCTCCCGCTCCGCCCAGAGCGGGAGAATTCATTTGATGATTTCCCATCCTTAAAAAAAAAAGAAAAGGTAGATGCGAGGCAGGCAGGCAGGGGTCACTCTAGGAGGACATATAGAGACCTTATTGGTGATGTTCTTCAGAAAGGTCAGGGGGTCATGCATGCACGCCGAGTACTACTCGGCGTGCATGCATGACCCCATGTATGAACCTAAACGAGGCAAAAGGAATATGTAAGGATGGCGTTCCGTAGTTTCTGACTACCCACATGGGAGAAAGGCATGAGTTTATGTATGTATTGGTGTATGTTTGCCTATTTTGCCATGTCTTTTCTACCTAATTGTATACCTAAGCACTTAGGTATAGCCCCTTCACATGACTTAAAAACAAACTCGACAATTCCTTAGATTGCGCAATTCTAAGGAAAGTTATACTTGGAAATAATAAAGGAAAACGCTGTAAACAATGCCTAGCTTCCAGCACAATTCTATTTTGAAAGGCTTTATAGTAAAATACACACGAAATGTTGGTGTGAGAGCCTTCTATTATGTACCAAACAGCTGGCATAATTATTGTTAATTACACTCCCACGGTTCCAAAGTAATTATTTACACAAAAGGCACTATTATTTACAGGTATAGTTATGCCCACGTCCATCTCAACAATATGCTATTAACAGCAGCATTATGTCAAAGCGGATTGGTGGTTTTCGGAGCTTGAATGTTACCACTGCCGTGTGGTTAGTAGTTCAGTAGTACATACTAACTATAATTACGTGGTGCCGTACGTAAAGAGAAAAGAAAGAAAAGAAAGAGTTTATGGCAAAGCCTCCCAAATTTAGGGAGGTCTGTCTAGCAGTGGACACATTTCGGCTGAAATAATGATTATGATGAAATATAAGTGTACTTACATAGAACACCATTACATTACACTCATCTCGTTAAAACAATACCCATGAGTAAAACTGTTAGTTGGACTTTCGGTCTTCTGCCTCTAAAAGACCCACGAATGACGACGGGACCAGCGAATCGACGGGTCCGGCGGTTACTAGTAAGCCACGACCACTACACAATACGCCATGTGGCGTGAATTCGACACTTACTTTATACAATATACAACATAGTGTATCCATAAATTAAAGTGGACGGAGCCTGACGAGGGTTTATCCGGATAAATCAAACCGGATGCTGCTTGGAAAGGGACTGTCCGGGCTTATCGGGGAAATCATGGAGTTCTTACAGAGGGATTTTTATTTTGATCTAACTTACGCAATAAAGTGACTGTTTAGCATCTTGGAAATAAAAGCGGAGGATTTCGGAAAATTTGATGTTTACTTTTGTGCGATGTGGTTTGCCCACTTTGGGATCATGACCCTTGTTAAATGATTGTCTTTCAATGGTTCATGTACCCTTTTTAGATAACCACGCCGGCCAAACCACACTTCTCATTATTTTAGCAAATTCTCCAAACAATATTTATTATTTCTATAGATCATCTTATATTTTCCGAATATCACGTTAACCATTAGACTATTTCCATTCCGTAATGTTCCTCTTAATATTAAGCCATAAATTCCGCTCAAAATATTACAATGAAAACACGAGGTAATCCGGTAAAACCCGCCAGTGATGTGTAAATACCCTTTCAAATGATTCATAGACACGATCTCGAGCCACGGCGCTCGAATGGCTCGATTGCTCGATAGCTCGATTGCTCAACGGCTCGAAAGCTTGGTTGCTCGAATGCTCAAAAGCCGCCGTGGCGAGATAATTAAATTTCCAAGCTCGAGCCAATCTTAACGTTTAAAATTGATTTACATCAGGGACTCGGAAATTAATATGAATATTGACGCTCAGTGGCGTAGCAAGGTTACTGCTATTTAATTATGTTCTGGCGTTTAAACACGTTATATAATTGTGAGTGACTTATTAAGCTTAGAAAGGGGCTTGCAGCTAAGTTAAAATAGTCCCACAGGTCGAGCGATCAGGTTAAGCTGCGCTTGCCGCGGTTGGTCTGTGGATGGGTCGATCATCTGTAAATACCAAGAACCCTCATGTCTCGGAAAGAAAGAAAAAAAAAAGAAAGAAAATACGTTTATTTGCGGTAAACATGACGCACAGTAAGACTAGAAAGATACAGAAATAAAAAATAAGATGTGGGAAAATATGCGTCATATCCACGCAAAACGGCCATCACTCAGCATAATGCTGTGACCCTATGCGAGACAGAGCCCCAGCGCTGGTTTTCAGTGACAGCCGGCGCTGACGCGCTTAAAGCCTTTGGTCCCGCCTGTCAGTCGTGTATCTCTGACAATGGTTACAGGTCGTCAGGAGCCCGATGGTCTGACTGGATTGTAGACGTCAGATAGGCAGTTTGTCTATGTAAAATACTGGTGTTCAGCTGCATTCGGTTAGAGTAGAAGCTGACCCTAACATAGTTGGGAAAAGGCCTATGATGACCGACTGTTAAGCTGTATTTCTTTCCATATTTAAAACGCTTTGTCTCGCTGTCGGTTTGTAGTCCGAGATTTTAAATACGTCGTTACTTAACAAGTAATTTAGCTTAGCGTGTTTCCTGTCACTGATGCACAACTGTCAAACTATAAATGCAAGATAAAAACGGTAACATGTCAAAACTCGAGAACCATTTATCCAATTAATGTTATTTTGTAACACGCAGAAGTAGTAAGAGCTTGGTTATACTTATAATCAGTCCGCTAGACCAAGCAGTGGGCACAACTAGTACCTATGTTACAAATAATAACATACGCCGAAGTAAACGCAAATATTATGCTTTACATGATTGTGTTTGTTCGATATTCGCTCGAGCATCCATCATACAAGGACTCCCTAAGGTCGATATTGATAATTTACTTTATTGTTTGCCTGGGATAATGATAACATACGACTATCTTCGTCTTACTTGATATTATAAATTAGCTTCTGCCCGCGACTTCGTCCACGCCAAATTTTTGCTCCTCTGGCCCTTCCCGTCGCATCGAATTGCCTGCCACTTTTCATCCTATTTCGTTGCTGCTCCGCTCCTTTTGATCGTAGCGTATGTTATATAGCCTGTAGCCTTCCTCAATAAAAAGGGTACCCAACACAATAAAAAAAAATCAATTCGGACCAGTAGTTCCTGAGATTCGTTGTCGCGTTCAACCAAACAAACAAACTCTTCAGCTTTATAATATTAAGTATAAATGTGAAAGTTGATATGTTTGGATGTATTTTATTCAATCGAGCAAAAACGGCAGAATGAATTTCGATGAAATTTGGCACACAGATAGATTATAACTCAGATTAACACACTGGTTATTTTTATCCCGGTAATACATTTCCGTGGGATAGTTTTCAACATATACGCGGGTGAAGCCGCTAGCAAAAGCTAGTGAAACGTCTGAACGTAAAATGAATCAAAAGTGAAATCATTAGCGAACTGATTCAAGGATATCGAATTTCATCACGCGCCGTCGTTCACTTACCTACCGAATAATCGGAAAATGAAACGGAACGAACAGATAAACATTTATTCCTTTGTAATTTTGTCAGTGTCGTTTGAACGTGGGATGAAACAAAAATGATCATTCACTCGGATGAAGCGTCTGATATTAGCATTACATGTAGAAAGCTAATGGAATAATCAATACATTTGCCAGAATACCTAATGGCCTGTGCTCTGTCGCATACATGGAGTAGGGCACGAACAAAGACGTTACGTGAATATCGTTAATTTCGCATCAGAAAAATTTCCTATATTCAAATTAACTGTTTAATTTGAAAGATGATTGGCGAATTTTGGAACTTTCCACAAAAATTTACTAAATAGGTAAGTAATTCAAAGCTCAAATTATGTCAGAACACAACTCACTTTGACCAAATGGAGATGAATGTTTAATGCAGTGGGCTGCACTGTGGCATGAATTAATTATTCATCATTTTACTTTATTATGCATGCTGGCAATATCCGTGCACCATATTCTATTCTGCATTCAGAACTACATGAAAATTAGAGTTTTACTGCATTCTTAGTATTTTTCTAGGAGTTTTCCTCATTTCCTCCATACTAATATAATATCTGCGAAAGTGACTCTGCCTCTACCTTTTCATACTTCTCTCAACTATATTATTGGGGTTGGCTTCCAGTCTACCCGGACATTCAGGTAGACTTGAAAACCAATCTTAGCCAAAAGGTTTCGTAATTCCCAGTACTAGGTTTTCAAAACCCAAACCTTTTGGCTAAGATTGGTTTTAAAATTTTTGGACACGTAACGACTGTAAAATATACATTAATGACAGCCGAGACCATTCCGAGGCAAGAAGTGGTCTTGGTCACCCATCCACGGACAAACCGCGGCAAGCGTAGCTTAACCTGATATATTGAACTGCCACAAGCCCTTATGACTTTTCACACTTTACTTACTGAACGGATTTCGATGAAATTGGCACACAGATAGACCATGGTTTGCGTTAGAATATAGGCTACTTATCATCTTGGATTACACACACAGCTACAAAATAAATAAATTAGCCTCTGAAGAAAATTGGAATTCAAACGAAAAAAGCGTAGTAGCATGAATAATGTATGAAGAACAATGGTTCTATTGGAAACTCATTAATATTAGATTGGATGGTAGTTACCAACTTGGTTTTGTGGTTATACTCTTCGGATTCTTGTGAAATACAACGTAAACACTAATCAAAATGGTGAAGGAAGAAAACATTGTGAAAAACCGGCATGTTCTAGAACCAAAAATTCAAAGGCATGTGGCATCTACCAACCCGCGTGGTAGATTACGACCCACACTCTCTCACTGAGAGGAGCCCTGTGTCCCAACAGTGGGAACATTATCGGCCGATTATGCTCAAAATGTACTTTTTTGAAACAATTACTGTACAGATATTATCTATCTTTTTTGTTGCAGCTGCCATGTTTTATCTTTGCATCACCAATTCACCTTTGTACAGTATCGTATATCTTTAAACGAGCAATTCTTGTATATATATATATATATATATATAATCTGAATCTCGGAAACGGCTCCAACGATTTTCATGAAATTTAGTATACAGGGGGTTTCGGGGGCGATAAATCGATCTAGCTAGGATTCATTTTTATAAAATATCGTTAAATTCGTGTTTTCAATTACCAACTTTATCGATAATCAACTTGAACATAAACTTATTATTTTAAACACAATTTACCAAAAAATACCGAGCAATGCTCGGTCAATCAGATATCTTATACCTTTAAACGAGCAATTCTTGTATATATATAAGATAGGTATATTATTGAGGATTTTTGCTAATAAACACAAATTGTTTCTCTGAAAATACAAAGATTTATTTAGCACACTTTTACTTTTACAATATTACAACAAAATATGAGAATTACACTTATATCTCACCTGAAAATACAAAGAAACGACATTTAAAGTTCACTAATATCGCCTCCTCAATTATAACCTTCCATTTATCTTTCTACAAGTTTTTAATAATAATTAACAAAATAATCTGAACATCATCCGCCATTGAATTACGTGTCAGCCCGATGCGTCCTCTGCTCACTTCCACAGACAACCTAATCACAGAACATATAAACTCTAAGGAGAACCTATTTAATGAAATGTCATTTCATTACATCTCCCCCCCTAAGAGCGAAAATCCTAAACAACATATCCATACACTGTACCTATAATTTATTTTCATATTCGTTTTCTTCTACTTCATCTTCTTCAGCTTCTGTTGTGACAGGTTGTAATTTTGTTATGTGGAATAAAGTTGATTCTGTTTTTCTGTTGCCAGTGTCAATCCTATAAATGGAGTTCGATATTTTCTCTATTATCTTGAAAGGGCCTATTTTTAATTCGTCTAATTTCTTTCTATTCAATCTATTTCCATTTTCTACATATACACTGTCTCCTATATTAAACTCTTGCATTTTTCTATTTCTATCAAATATTTTCTTGTTGTACTTGTGGGATTTTATTGTATTCTCTAGTGCCAGTCTTCTATCAGCAATCCACCCGTCTTCCTTTTCTGTTGTTTTTAATTCATTTGGTAGAATACTGACATTTGTACCATCCAGTAAATATTTTGGTGCAAAACCTGTAACGGAGTGTTCTGTTTCATTATATTTCTGTATACATTCTCTTGCAACTGTTGTCCATGTTCTCTTATTATTTTTCTCATTTATTTTACATCTTATTTTATTTACTACTGTTTGATTTAATCTTTCGTTCAAGCCGTTCGAGAATGGTGTATTCACAGCTGTAAAAATTAGTTTAATATTATTCTCTTGCAAATGTTGCTTAAATTCTCTTGAATTTATGCCCGGATATTGATCTGTCAGAATTATTCCAATCTCATCTGTCTCTAGCACATTCTTTGTGAGTTTTATAAAGTCACTTGCATTCTGTGTTTTTGAAGTCGCAATAAATGCATATCTTGTATAGTGGTCTACTAAAAGGTGTAGGTATTTTTTTGTTGACCTAGAGCCTCCAAAGCCACCGATAGTATCCATTGACATAATCTCAAATGGTTTTGTTGCTGGACCCAGTTGTGACATTAATCCAAATTTTCCTTGACATCTTGATTTATTTTTTATGCATATTTCACATGTTTTACAAATATTTATGATGTTTTTGGTCAGGTTTTTTGCTGTATATAATGGACTTATTTTTTTCTGCAATTGTCTATTGTCGTTTTATAAGATAGGTATATTATTGAGGATTTTTGCTAATAAACACAAATTGTTTCTCTGAAAATACAAAGATTTATTTAGCACACTTTTACTTTTACAATATTACAACAAAATATGAGAATTACACTTATATCTCACCTGAAAATACAAAGAAACGACATTTAAAGTTCACTAATATCGCCTCCTCAATTATAACCTTCCATTTATCTTTCTACAAGTTTTTAATAATAATTAACAAAATAATCTGAACATCATCCGCCATTGAATTACGTGTCAGCCCGATGCGTCCTCTGCTCACTTCCACAGACAACCTAATCACAGAACATATAAACTCTAAGGAGAACCTATTTAATGAAATGTCATTTCATTACATATATATATATAATCTGGTTCTTGGAAACGGCTCCAACGATTTTCATGAAATTTAGTATACAAGGGGTTTCGGGGGCGATAAATCGATCTAGCTAGGATTCTTTTTTATAAAATGTCGTTTTATTCGTGTTTTCAATGACCAACTTTGTCGATAATCAACTTGAACATAAACTTATTATTTTAAACGCAATTTACCAAAAAATACCGAGCAAAGCTCGGTCATCCAGATATCTTATACTTTTAAACGAGCAATTCTTGTATCCATATATGTATATATATAATCTGAATCTCGGAAACGGCTCCAACGATTTTCATGAAATTTAGTATACAGGGGCTTTCGGGGGCGATAAATCGATCTAGCTAGGATTTATTTTTAGAAAATGTCGTTTTAGACGTGTTTTCAATAATCAACTTTATCGATATCAACTTAAGCATAACCTTATGTTTTTTTTTTATTGGAAGTAAAATGACAAAATGTAATTTGTATTTAAATATAATTTCTAAAACACACAATTTACCAAAAAAAAATAATGCCGAGCGAAGCTCGGGCATACAGGTACTATAATGTAGTTGGGCATAAAGCTTTAATAAAAAACTAAAAAAGAAACACTATTTTCTATTATAACCTTACATACCCCCAAAAATCCATAAATGTCAATAAAACTAAACCTCATATATTGTGTGGGATCTTTGTGAGAAAGCGCAAGACCCTTATCAACATTGGCATAACTGTCAAGCAACAATAGGTATACGCTATTTGTCACAAGATTTATAACTTTCTGCACAATAGCCCGTTAAATGATAAATGATAATTATTTTGTAAATTTGTTAATATTAACACTGTAATAAACTGACTGAAATGCGCGCGGCGTTTCGACATTTGTCAAGAAAAACGATTCAAACTCAGAGGTCGAAGTCTCTTTTAAATCCATTTAATTACATATGTTATTGAATGGACTTAAAAAGAGGCTTGACGACATCGGTGCGGCATTTGGACTCAAACAAAACAACGATACAAAGTCAGAGATAAAAGTCTCTTTTTAAGTCTCTTCAATTATGTCATTGAATGGACGTAATATCTAAATAATAGTTTAAAGAACGAAAAAACACGCTTCCATAGAAAATAATTGAAAAGTAGAAAATAATTGAAAAAAAAGCGTGTTTTTCAGCTTTTTAAACTAAAATTATATTCTATTTTTTAGTTCGGCTAGCTACAAAAGAGTGTTTTTAGTTATTTTTCCATCCTGGTAACCCTGGCAAGGATAATTGCACAAAGTTATGAAATGATTGTATCAGTCTTCGATAAGTCTACAAAGTTTAACAGAAATCTGACCGTTTGAAGTGGGTCAAAATCAAGTCCAAAGGAGTCGGTTAAAAACATCATCATCATCATCATTTCAGCCGAAAGACGTCCACTGCTGGACTTAGGCCTCCCCCAATTTGGGGGGCTTTGCCATAATCGCCACGCTTGGCAGGCGGGTTGGCGATCGCAGTATGGTGGTAAAATGCATAGAGAACGCTGCTGCCCATTCTCTAGTAAGTCCCTTAGTCGCCTTTTACGACACCCACGGGAAGAAATAGGGTGGTGTTATTCTTTACGTCCGGCACCACACGGTACAAACATAGTTACATACAAACATTCAGGCGAAGCTAATAAAAGCGTATTAAAAAGACGAAAGATTTAAAAGACTATATACTATACTATATACTATGAATTAGAGACCATGATCACCATGATCTGACCACGGTCAGAAAGCCATTTCTTGTAATTAAAATCTAGCCACAGTCTCATCGCATCTACCATCAAATGTCAAAAACTTGTCAAAAGTTTGAGGGAACTCAAGGTATTTTTGACCGATGGAGACTAAGATCAGACTGCGATCGTTCTTAAAATTAAAATAAATGTCCTTCTGATCATATTGGGAACATGAAGGTTAATTTGATCTCTCCAGTTCTCCAGATCTGTCCAGACAATGCACGCACGTGTCCGTTATCGTATAGCTCAACTCAGCGCAACAATTAATACTCTTATAATATAAGCAGTAGTGGCTCAAATATTCGCCATTCTTCACGACATTTTCCTACAATTTTCTCAACAACAATACCTACAAACATTACTGTCTCTGACTCCTCATTACATGCTTAGTTTAAAGCTAGTTAAGCTACAAACAGGTTGGTACGACGAGAGAGACGTTGGATCTAATTTGCGAACTAATCAAAATGTCCTGGAGGCTGGCGGTAAAGGCGTAGATAAGATGAAGGTACAAACTGTAATATGAGAGTTGGAATTACTACTTCAGGAACATGTATGTGATATTATAATGTTTTGAATAATTTTTAGTCATGAGATTAACCGGTCAATTACCGTAATTACAGACACAATTAAAAAACGATTGTTTACATACCAAATGTGGTATCTCAGGGACTTAGAGGTTAAAGTTTTGTTTATCCAATGTAGATTTCACAAAACTTTTAATCAACTTATTCTAGGTTTCTAGGTACAAATTTAAACAACTGTATATTTAGTAATAACATAAAATCACCCCTGTATTTTACGAAGGGTTAGACAGAGGTAAAACTACAGTATGTACACTCATATTGGTGCATGGTCATGTTGAAACGTAGTAACAGTTTGTCTTTTTATTTTCGTTCTTTACTAAATTTTAATTATTTCTTAAAATAAAATAATTACTAACAGTTGTTATTGTGCGCTATAAAACTTTGCAAAACGACATTTTACAACGAAATTCACACTTGAATATCGTTTTAAAACACTTATAGGCCTAAGTATTTAAACAAATATTAAATGTTTCAAGGTCCAGTTCAATCAAATACGGGTAAAATTTACATAACAATTATTCGAGTCCATATTGACAAAAAGCCCAAAATACTCAAAAAACACAATCCATCATCTTAGAACTTCGTAATCCGTTAAAAACCCTCTATGCCCGGACACCTCTGAATAATGTAACATGTTTTAATTATTATTAACTTAGCAGACCGTCCCTTTCAAGGGTACAATATCGGGATCAATACGGTTGGGCCGACCTTGAAAGCGGTACATTTTGCTCCGAAAAATAAGCTACGGATCTACTTTTTAGGGTTACGTACAATGGGTGTCAACGGGATGAATTACCAACTAAGACTCCGTGACAATCCGTTCGTTTGTCGCAGGATGTCTTTTGATTCGTGACTGGTACACAGTTGAAAATCCAGTGTGGCCGCTATAATAACATAATTACAATAAAGGATTTTTTCATTAAAAATCTGTATTAACAATAACTTACATAAATTCTGCATAATAGTTTGTTAGCGGTTGTTCTCGTCTAACAATGGATTACAATAACTTAATTATGTTCAGTAAATAAAGAAAAAATAGGATCATTTACAATATAATTATTCTGAGTAATCAAAAAAATTAAAACTTACAATTTACAACTTGGTATTTTCAATAACGTGAGGTTTGATACAAACATATCTATAGGTGCATATTGAAGTATTATTTTTTTGTAGAACTTTTTTAAGTTGTTCCTTAAAATTAAAATGCGAGATCAGCCTCCCTAGCCAAGTTACAACCGTTTCGTGTCGAATTCCGTTCTCCAATCGGTAACGCATCGGTGTCAGCGATTGTAGAAAACGATAAGTTGGTAGCCATGTTGACGCGCCTGAGTCGGCTGCTCTACGTTCTACAATGTCTTTAGAAAAACGACACATTTTTCATTTCATCACACAATTCATTCTATCATTTTGAACGATGTGAACTTGTTTACGAATTTTCTATTCGTTTGTTCTAACCACGTGAATTAACGTTGAGATGATTTAATTCCCATACATTTGATTAGTTTTAGACTAGCGTTAACGATTGCAGATTATCAACTTGGCTAGGGGTGCAGTTTTAGGGGCAGCTCATTTAGTAACGTTTACCAAAGCATTAATTGTTGCATTAATAATTGTACGGTGATAAGGAACCCGTCGTATGCGAGTACCACTCGCACTTGGTCACTTTATTGTATTGAAAAGGTAAAGGAGTTTTTAGCTCAACAAAAGATTGTATGGATGATAGATCGAGAGCCTTGAGACTGGGGAATTTCAGTAGGAATGTTTCAGAATATTTCTACGGCACGTGGGAGCCGTGAATACAACCCTGTTTTTCGGGAGAGGCCAAAATGTTGCCAATTTTTTTTTATCTCACACTGGATAAATGTCTAAAAAGTTTTAAATTATTACTGCAATATGAAACTATACACTTCAAAAAAGTTATTTATTTAAATGAAGTTGAGAATCAGTAGTTTTCGAACGTCAAAATTACATAATTCAGTCTCTCAAATAGCCTGCCTTTCACAGCTTCTTACTGTAAAGCACTGCTCTTACAAGAAGAACTTACGCAACTTACTCCGCAGCAGAATGAACCTAACTACAAGTAAAATGCTTCATCGCTATTCAAATGATCCACTTTGTTGGTTTTGTTTTTGTCGCTCGCGGTTGTTTGGTAATGATATAGCATAAGCATATTCTACCTATAATGTACTGCTAAAACACGCGCCACCTCTCGACGAGAGAGAGTAGAGCGCAATCCATCACGCGGGCCCAGTGCGTGTTGGCAGATGTCACATGTCTTCGATATTTTCGTTCTAGGACGTGTCGGTTCGTCACGATGTTTTCTTCGCCGTTTTGAGAGCAGTGCAAACAAATGTGGCAATAAGATAGTGGAAAGAAAAAACACTACAAGTGAGGGCGAGGACACATTGGGTGAAACGATTATCCCATTTTCCTGTGTCCATTGTTCATTAGAAAACAATCTGCCTAGAGTGAGTGAAGCAATTATCACTTAATTTCACACAGTATGGCAATCAAGCCACAGCTTGATAGGTAATTAAGGCCATATTCTGAAGAGCGCACATTGAAGGTAATGGTCTATTAGAGGGACCCATTAACTATAACGGGCATTGGAAAGTTACGCGTTGCCTAGATACATCAACAGATACGTAGATATTTAATACTGAAAACAAGATATCACGCCTCTAATTTTCCAAAGGTTAAGACCACGGATATCGAGGGATATGCCTTGGGGGCGTGGCACGTGCCGCCTCGACACTATCAAACTGGTAGTATATTCGAACGGCGGCTGTACGCATCATTCAGTCGCTTTGCAATTGCGTACAGTACACTATCGATGCGTAAAAAACCAAAATGCCGAGTTGTGCAGTAATTATTTGTAAAAATAGGCCAAATACCATCAACCTGAAGACAAATGGCGTGTCCTACCACCGGTTAGTAAACAATTAAGTCACTGTTTTATATTTTAAATCAATTTTTAAATGATTTACCAACTTACGTGCGGAGCGACACGAACTAATCCGAACTAGCCCGAATCTTCCCGAACGAAACGAACGTTTTAGATTTAGAGAGGTGCAATCGTTTGCGTGCGGCTGATTTTATCGATATGCGTATTATTGCAGTTGAATATTTTTTTACCGAACTCAATGGATAACTTCGTATTACTTGTATAGTAAAATAGTTAAATTACTTATTAATTTAATGTTGTCTGAACCAAATTAGGACATTATAATTCCAATACAGTTACTCGTGAAGTGTTTTTACTTAAAGTAATATTATGCCTAAAGATTTTCACAAATTAACAGTTTTTTAATTTATAGTAGGTACAATATGATAAATAAATATTGTATTTCATCCAATTATTTATATTTGGTAAAAAATTACAATAATTTGTTTTCGATATGCAAAAATATTCTTTTTTTTAATCTGCTATTTAGCTGTTTCGTAAGGTGGGCCATAGACGATTAATAATATTGCGCAATATTATTGACCGATTAAGATTAATATTGAAGATTGCGATGGTTAAATATTGTTGCAAATTAAAAAATTGCGTAATATTATTGTATTGATCACTAAATCGCAAGTCCATCTTAGTCAATCATAAGTCCGAGCAGCCAAGGTTCGAAGTTGAAACTAGAAAATTCGCGGTCCGTTACTATTTTGTCAAATCTTTGTCTATAATACTGAGTGTTTCACATTTTATTTTATTTCTACACAAATGCTTAAAAATGTCGTATAACTTGCGTGAACATTGTATTATTATGCTCTCGGCTCCAATCCGGCCTCAGACGTAGTAACGAACTTAGCCCACATATAACATATTAAAATATTCTTAGTAATAATAATTTCATATATAGGTTCCTCTCTCTAGAGCCCTGACCACCGGCAGCTTGGACCCTGCTCCCGATGCCAATGGGTCACTATTTTTTATATTTTTAAATGTTCTTTTTTTAGATTTTTGTTAAAATATTTAAAAATATACTTAATATGTTAGAAAATGAATAAATGAAATAATTTATAATTATAGTAATACCCACCGTATAATAGCAAATTAATTTTCCTAATTTGAATGTAGGTAAGCATTTTTTTTAATATTATGTAATATATTATTTATTTATGCAGCATGATATGTAACAGAGAGCGTTCCCTTTAACCTATAATACAAAATTTTAAAAACATATTCCCATTTTATTTTAGTAAAAGTTAACTATATTTTCAGATAGGTATATAAAAAAAGAAACTATTTAAAGAAAATTAAACGAAGTTATTATAATACAAGAATGTGCTCAAATTAAATATCGATAAAAATAATCGACCATCGCTTTCGACTCCCTAATTGCATGCGTGTGCATTGGATGTTCGCAAATAGCAAGTGTTTACAAGTGAACGCCCCGCCCGTTCTATGTATGTGTGCTATTAGAAATTGATTTAGTGTAGCTGCTTTCTTCTTGGTGTGCGTGTTCAAATTTTAAATGTGTGTCGTCAGTACAGTATTTGTTAATGTTGTAATTTTTTGGGTGGGAGATAAGTGGCGACACTAGGACTCCTTACTATTCCGCAATGAAGGCATATCTCTGGATATCTATGGTTAAGACAGAGGTTTATCTTAGCACTAGCCTCTGCCCACGACTTAGTTCCCGTGAAATTTGCGTATCCCATAACCCGTTCGCGTTCTTACTTCATTTAGATTTTTTTTTTCCGATTTATTTTCATTTTGTTCCGGTCTTTAGAGTCGTAGCGTAATGTAAATAGCCTATACCTTTAAAAAATATTCTTACATCCGACTGGTAGGGCAAGAAATTACTTCCTACAAACAAACTCACAAACTCTTTATAGTCCCATGTAATAGCATATAATAGGGCGAACCTACTGCCAATATCGAATCCAAACTCCCATTTGTTAATGAGCTTTCATGTGAAAAAAAAAAGGTTTTCTTATATAACCAACTTATAATTACAGTTTGCACCAAAAGTTATCGGTCAATACTAGTTTTTACACATACAATGATAGGATTAGGGTACCGTGTGGTGCCGGACGTAAAGAATAGCACTATCCCATTTCTTCCCGTGGGTGTCGTAAAAGGCGACTAAGGGACTTACTAGAGAATGGGCAGCAGCGTTCTCTACGCATTTCACCACCATACTGCGATCGCCAACCCGCCTGCCAAGCGTGGCGATTATGGCAAACCCTCCCAAAAAATGAAT
Source organism: Aporophyla lueneburgensis (assembly GCA_932294355.1). Classification (NCBI taxonomy): domain Eukaryota; kingdom Metazoa; phylum Arthropoda; class Insecta; order Lepidoptera; family Noctuidae; genus Aporophyla; species Aporophyla lueneburgensis. The sequence goes on along the minus strand of OW028739.1, from coordinate 5,744,866 downwards.
CGGTCCAAGTGCCGGTTCTTGGGGGAAGCCTATGTCCAGCAGTGGACGTCTAGCGGCTGAAATGATGATGATGATGAATGATAGGATTTGGTTAAATTTATTTTTTATATAATTGGATAAAAGTTGGTGTAAACAAAATTAGGTAAAAGTAGATAAAATTAAATAAAAAATGGTGAAATTAGATAACGTTAGAAAAAAAAAACAAAAAGAAGTAGAACATTTTATATAAATTGACATAAAATTATGATATACAATTATTAATAACCAGGTACAATTCAATCTATTTATCGAGTAGCAGTGCTCAGGAATCTCAGCTCAATACTCGATCTGAAAAACCAAGCAATGGATTTTTGTTCGGTTTTCACCAGTATTTAGAGCATTTATTTTGAAAGGTGTAACATAAAACACGCCCGTTTTCTCCGAAAGCTACAGTAAGCATATTATAATATGTACATATATTCACGTTTCACCAATTTCTAGAATAGGGGGCGAGCCTATTGTCATCAAACCCCGGGCCCCTACAGAGAAATTCCTTTTAGAAAAACCCAATAATTATTTTCGAGCCGAAAATGCTCAGCAGTAGACCATGCGGTCACTAGACCAACGAGGCAGTCTACTGTGTGTGACGAATGATTGTTAATACATGAGGCCTGTTTGTGGATGGGAAATCATCAAATGGCGTATCTCGCTCTGGGTGGAGCGGAAGGGCGCGGACTTTTACTGATTGAAACCTACCCGTGTTTTATTCAGTTGCCTGTGCCAGAACCACGGTAACTTTTTCGAACAAATCCGTGACCCTGGTAGGCATAATACCTAGTGACCATATGGACATTGAGAGGGAGCGTAGTGCTCTGGCGGTCAGGGGTAATATGATAGCACGAAGATTTGCTCGGTGTAATGACCAAGTAAAGATTACGTTTTTTAAAGCTTACTGTCAGAGTTTTTACACCGGTAATCTTTGGGTCAACTATTCGAAAAGACCGCTGGATGTCCTACGCGTCCAATATAATAATGTTCCTCAGAAATTTTTGCAGTGAACCATGCTGATGGATTTCATGCCATCATTCGAAAAAAAAACGGCCTCACTACTGAGCAGAATAAGAGGCAGTAATAATAGCATCCTGAAGGCTGTGGTGGCAGACACTTCCTCTGCCATTATAAGGCAATTTGTCAGAAGACTTATACCCTAGTGGCCATTTGCTATGTCCAGCTTCTGGGTGGTCTTCTCATTATTATGTCTGCAGAATAAGTTACTAACAATAGTGTTTTAAGGAAAACTGTTACTAACAATTTATGGATCTTAGTTGTCCGAATTAAAATGATTTTATTTTATTTTTATAAATGAGGCCAGCGGTGTAATTGCGTCATCATCAATCATCATCAGCCTATAATGTGCCCACTGCTGGGACTCAGGCCTCCTCTCGGTGAGAGGAAGTGGACCATGATCCACCACGCAGGCCCAGTGCGGGTTGGTAGATGTCACATATCTTCGAATTTTTAGTTCTAAGATATGTCGGTTTCCTCACGATGTTTTCCTTCACCGTTTTGAGAGCTTTTTTCGGTGTAATTGCGTAACCCTCTAAAAGTAGGCATGGCTTTAATTTTGTCAGTTCAACACCATGAACTGCGTTATTAACATTATTGAGGAGCAGACAAATTCTTACAACTTATAAAACATTAGTAATATCCTATAAAATGATTGTGATTGATAGTCTGTTACGTAATTAGGGAACATAATAATATTTCCTTGTACACTAAAGAGCACGTTGTCACGTAGACAAAAACCGCTGTTACAGCAGCCTCCGTAATATTATAAGGAACATCTCCTTTATTCCATGATTGATGGTTATGAATTTATCTCACAAGGAAAATGTCTATTCGTCGTGTTGAGAAAATGGTTGGAAGGCGTGTGGACCTAATGATCGTAGCGAAATGTAAGCTACGTCGTAGTATGACTGGTAGCTACGGCGTAGCAGCGTAGCTTGATGAGTAGCAGTGTTCTACCTTTTTCAATGTTTAAGATAATATGTTTTTATTATTCATGTAATTAATTAAGAAGAAAAAAGTGAAACTATATTTGGTATTCTCCATCTGGAATTTTTCAGTAGCAACCCGAAGTCTGGATTTGTGAGTCATGGCAATTGGGTCATCTCCTATTACATGGGACTTAAACATAACTGTCGTAATCTAGATGTACTAAAGGTACACCTCAGCCTACACCTCCAGTGACAACAAACGTTGGTTAATTAAGTAAAATAAAATAAAATGTTAGTTGGAAGTCAAAATGGTGATGAAAAAAATTAAACCACCGAAAAAACAGAAAAGTAAAAAATAAGAAGCTTAAGAGTCATTTTGAGACGGCGCCACACAAGCAAATTAATTAATTAATTTAATTTGGTTATTTCTATACATTTAAGTTAATTTAGCGATCTTTCTTCATTGTTTTTACATAAAAAAAGAAATATACGCGTCGAATTGAGAATGTGCTCCGTTTTTTTTTTCGTTGGTTGAAAATTGCTTGATGTTATCCAAACAGTTATTTAACAAAAGCATGATTATCATTCTATGAGATAATACAATATTATATTTCTAACAAATGAAGAGTTCTATATCACCAGAGGCCAAAAAATAAGATAGATAACAAGACATCCTACGTACTCATTATATCTGAGATCTTCTTACATATTTATAACCTCATTTCGTACCTGTTTGTTAGTAAATTAAAGGAAAACACTGTCTGCCTACACAAATTGTGTACTTAATTGGAACAGTATAGTATCTTTTATCGTGTAGGCGGTATTTGGTATTTTTCGCAATGTTACCTTCTTTCGTTTACATTAAGATTTTGTGAACGTCTACCAAGTAGTCTTCAAGACTGCTCCGGTTACCAAGTAGTCTTCAAGGTGAAAGTGTTGAACCATTGTACAATTTTGACGATTATCCTTTAGAATTTAAGTTTAGATTGCAGAGGGCTCAAAATGATGCGAAAGAAAATTTGATAGCAAGTAAGTTAGCGAGGAAAAGTTGTTATGATAAGAACCTTAATTCAATAAATTATAAAGGAGGTGACTGGATATTAATAAAAAACGAAACAGGCAATAAACTAGAATGTATTTATAATGGACCATTTGAAGTTATAAAGGACGAGTCACCAAATGTAATTGTAAAAAAGAATGATAATAAGATAGATGTAATTCATAAGAATAGAACAAAATTATATTGTAGGAGTTAGAATGTAAGTTTAAAATGTTAAAAAAAACCGTAATTAAGTTTTTTTTTTTTTCTTTAAGAGGGGTGATGTGGTGAGAAGTCACGTATGTTGTTCATCATCGTGTCACGTATGTTGTACATCAGCATGTCACGTATTGTTCAGGGTTAAGTTAAGGTAGATATACTTCGTGTTAGCACGTAGCCACGTACTATCGATGTATATTTAAACCACCTATTAAAGGAGAGAGGTCAGTTGAGGACTGTAGCTGAGTACAGCTGAGTCTCTGTTCACAATTGACTCTCAAAGTAACACACGTCATGTTGTTTACTTAACCCCTCCTCATCCCCACATCGCATGGCAACTGCTCATGGCAAGACCAGGGGCAGTAGTGGCCCAGTGATATCGACCCCGACTTAGAGTTGTAGATCACAGGATCGAACCCAAGCAGGCGCTTTACTATGTGTAAATAGTTTGATCAGCACTTCTCTCAAAACCATGAAGGAAAATATCGTGAGGAAACCAGCATATCCTAGAACCAAAAATTAGAAGACATGTAACATCGACCAAACCGCACTGGGCCCATGAGGCAGATTACAGCCAATTCAGCCTGTGTCCCAGCGGTGGGAACCGTATATGCTGATAGCATACTATTCTTAGGATAGTGTCCAAATAATATATAACAGAAATATCTGTAAAGAGACCATATTTGTTGTCGTGAACTCGCAACATTTTATTATAACAACTTTTTGTAAAACCTTTTGGAATACAATCCGTTTGCCCACACCAAAGGCCCAGACACAGCCTATATCGATCATAAATTTAAATATAGAAATGAATAGAGTTTCCATGAAACTCGTCTATTGTTTTTGTTCTGTACCAATTCCTGCCCTTTGTTCTCTGGAATAGGGAGTTAATTAGACAATAATGGATAGGCACAGTGAAGTGTCTATCCTTCTAAGCTGGCCTCATTTACCTTTTCCAATTTCAGGTGCCTGCTTCTTAACCCGTTTTGGACGAGAATGGCAATGTTAGTACACCGCTCTTTAGCGGCTCATAACTAATTAGAATCGTGTCCGAAAAATTTGAACTAACAGTGCCATTCTCGTCCGAAACGGGTTAAATAAAAATAAATAAATTATATCTTAGGACAACCAACACACGGTTATCTGATCCCTAACTAGGCACAGCCTGAACTATGGTAACCAGACAACTGATAAATATACTTATATATTTCTAAATACATACATATTATAGATAAATTACACCCAGACACGGAACAAATCATTGTACTCATCACACAAAGATTTGTCCTGGGTGAGAATTTAACTCACGACCTCAGTCTTAGCAGTCAGGGTCACGGGCAGGTTAGGCAAATACCTGCCTAACCTTTTCCCAACTATTTTGGCGTCGGCTTCCAGTCTTGCTAGATGGAGCTGAATACCAGTATTTTAAATGGAGTCACGGACTTTCTGCCCTCCACAAACCAGTTATGGTCACCCTTGGTAAGACTGCTTATCAATTTTATAAAATTTTTCTCATTTTCTACGCTAACCACAACTCTCACTAACATCCTACCGTAGTTAGCTCATGTATAATTTGAACAACTTGCACGCTAAAGCCAAGCTAAACTTTAGCTAAGCTAATACAATTAATGTTTTCTTGGATAAAGAGCAACGTTCTAGATAGGTATACAAGAACTTCTGTTTGTGGTCTTTGAAACAAGAATTTGAAGTGCGTTTGAGTAGTAAGTCCACAGGTTTATCCTGAAATACACGTGCCTGTAGCTAAACCACAATCAGTTTGTAAGCAAGCAACCTAATAGCTACTTGTACCTTTGTCCAAGTAACACTGTTACAACCTACTTGCAAAAATAAAGTAATTTATCATTTACATGGATTTATTCGCATTTGAATGACGTTGGTTAACGTTTGTGCAAGTGTATCCTTATACGAAACTCGAAATTCTTATAATAATATATTTTTTCCAACATTATATATTTCTGGATTTAAAGCAAAATTTCACATTCGGAATTTTGACGCCTAATCAAAATTGTGAGAATTCTAATTTCACGTTTCCTGACGTTTCATGAAATGTGTATAACGAAATAAACAGCAATGAGATTAATTATTTAGTTCCATTTCATAATTAGCACTGCAAGCGACATTCGGCTTCATGTATGTGGTTTGCAATTAAATGTTAGTTTCAAATGTGAAGTGTGTGCATAAATACGTTTGATAATTTGGCTTCTAAAATTGAGATTATTTCAATATCATTGAGCTTAATCAACTTAATGTTATTTTATACTGAGTTATTTGTATTAGATAACTTGGTTACTGCTTACCTAAACAGATGCGGCTATGGATGTTTTTGGGACAACTTTCCTAAGAACTACAGTCAAAGTGAATTGAGCGAAAATGTGCACAACAAAAAAATCACCCAACACACTATGCGATATGTGACTGCGACAGTCCGACGACAAGACGCCACGACACTGCGTGAGCATACGACTAGCCTGTCGTTGCGACTGTGCAGCTCCACGCTGAGTGTGCGGAGCTTTCAACAAAAGATATGAAAATTGTCTGCCGCAGTTTATCGTGGCGTCTAGTCTCTGAGCTGCCGCAGGTGCTTGTCGCATAGTGTGTGCCTTGTCTAAATATCTCGAAAAATATGCCTTAAGCAGAGAATACATTCTAAGTGGATTCAGCAAAACCACACAGAGTAAATATTTATATACATAGGTCCCCCAGACCGTATTTCACACATGGTGGCCGCCTCTCAATGGAACAATGAAGACTAGACATCGGCGCTTGATATTATAGTGTACAAGTGTGTGCGCAGACACAGGAGCACTCACTCTTCCCTCACACTCATAGGTCGATGGGACGGCACACCGAGGCACAAGGATATCACACCGCCAACTTAAAAACTCCGGGCAATTACTAAGAAAACCCTAACGTAAAAACCCAATAACACTTTGCCTGACCTGGGAATCAAACCCAGGACAGCAGTCGCACTTGCGACCAGGAAACCAAACTGGGCAATTAAATAATGCAGCGGAGAAATATTTATAGTAACTAGGTAACTTTTGTCTCAACATTACGTATCGTCATAATCCAAATATCGAGGGAACGCACGCACAATTGCCTTTGCCAAATGTTCCATAGCCCACAAACATTCTTTGTTTACCTATGAAATTCGGCATGTTTTCGTTTGTATGGATACCAAGTGAGCGCTCAGAATAAACATTGACTTTGATTACATAGGTACAGATGTGAATAGTTAAATTAATTACCTAGTTGATATTACTGCAATAATAATGTTATTACCGTAATGGTTTGATTTGATTTCCCTTGCAAGGTTTGCTTTAGTGAAGATATATCTACCCACAGTTAATATTAGGTACTTCTAATACAAAGAAATTACGTGCTTCGAGCACTATTCAATATTGTTAATGAGATTTGAAATTTTAAACCGAAATTAATTTCTTTCGACAAATTATAATTGACTTTAATTCGTTTTATTAAAAGAATGTGGAACATGTCGTGAGGAAAGTTTTGAGTGTGAATGTCGATGGCTATAAGAGTAGAGGGAGACCAAAAAAACGATGGATAGACTATGTGAATAATGATAGGGATAGAAAGGGGTTGACTACCAAGATGACGACTAATAGATAAGTGTTGAAGAAAAAGACATGTTGCGCCGACCCCAAATAAATTGGAATAAGTGCAGGAGAGTGATGACGTCTTTATAAAATTAGTATAGAAAACAAAATGTTTTGCACCTTTTAAGTATACTTTAATAGTGATGTATCGTAGGTACTAGGACCATTGCAAACAAAAACGTATAAACGTGAAGTGCGGAAGAAAAAGACATGTTGTACTGACCCTAAATAAATTAGGATAAGGGATACAGGAGATCGAGGATTCCATTTTTTTAACTTACTTATCTTACCTATTTATTCTTTGATCAAGAAACATGCTTTCTGATGAGAAATAATTGGTTACTTAAATTAATTTAAAAAAAAATAAGAAAAATAATTGGTTAATAAATTTTCCCAACTATGCTCTGGTCGGCTTCCAGTATAACCGGATACAGCTGAATATCAGTATTTTACATGGAGCGACTGCCTATTTAATCTCCACAACCCAGCTACTGGGTAGCACGATATCGATTGGCTAGATAATTTTTAATATAATGTTACCATCAAAACACTCATTGAATGGTTAAGTAAAAGGTAACCACAAGTTATACCGCCCATTTAAACTTCCAACGCTCGGTCCACGGTCAATATTACTAGCCTGCAATGCGGGTAATGTACCTCCTTAATTAAATTATCAACTTGACTGGTTACTAACTAATTTTGTTCTTGCTAGAATATCTGAACCGGGAATTAATTTAATGGGCGCGCAACGACCCATCTAGAAGCCTATTAAGAGTTATAATTATTTTATTCAGTAGTAAATTGATTTGAAGGTATTGCCAATATGAAGCGAATTCGTGCGTTTACATGTTTCTATTGACATCTCATAACTCTAGGGAAAACCATGACAAAGAACCATGGTGAACCATGGTGAGACCAAGACAAAGAATCAACTGGCAAATTATTTTTTGTGGGTGTTTAAGTTTCATTAATCATTCAAATTTAAAGCTTAGAGAATGCGACGTTATCATATTTCAGGTAAGGGTTTTTACATAAATAATCGTGACGTTGATTTATTTTGTATAAAAATGATAATAAAATATATATATATATATATATATATTATGCCTGTTGATTACTTGTAGTCTCAGTGATATCCTAAAGGTATGGGATCAAAAGGAATACCTTGTATTGTTTTAATTAATGGAGTTCACACAAATATTTGTGCCAGTTTGCACACCTGCATATAAGTTAGTTGACACCAACGGCGCTGGCAAATTTCATACTGTAACATGTTCTGGGTTCACTGCACCTTGGCAGAACTTCACTCAAAGTATACGTATTAGCTTGCAATAAAAGCAAATTGTTATACAACAGCCATTTGAAAAATACTCAAAAGAAGAACAGATAAATAATAGATGTTATTTGAATTTAAAAATAAGCTTGTGGAGTAGTGGAAACCGTTCACTGCATGCCATAATTGGCTCCATAGTGAAGTATGGTGCCATGTATCAAAATAAAACAATATACCAATAGTTGTTACTGTCCATGTTTCAAGCCTAGTTGGATTGGATGCACGTTAGTAAAATTTTAGGCTTAGCGGTTTATTTTATTCATTTGCTAATACGCACTGGTGCCTGGGTTACGTAGTTCCTATATCATAGAGATATTAAGTATTGTAATGATTATAAATGATAAACGATTTAATTTCTGCAAGTAGGTTTGAACAAACACAACACTCATCAATTATAGTTCAAAACCAGAAGAGGTTAGCGTTTGCTATCTGACTACTTTGAAAAGAACGGCTGAAACATGACAGACCTCTGTCATGTGTTCCGTTGCCAAATGGCAAAAAACGGAACCCTTATAGATTCGTCATGTCTGTCTGTCTGTCTGTCTGTCTGTCTGTCTGTCCGTGTATGTCACAGCCACTTTTCTCCGAAACTATAAGAGCTATGTTGTTGAAACTTGGTAAGTAGATGTATTCTGTGAACCGCATTAGGATTTTTACACTAAAATAGAAAAAAAACAATAAATTTTGGGGTGCCCCATACTTAGAACCGAAACTCAAATTTTTTTTTGTATCAACCCCATACGTGTGGGGTATCTCTGAATAGGTCTTCAAAAATGGTATTGAGGTTTCTTATATCATTTTTTTCTAAACTGAAAAGTTTGCGCGAGAGACACTTTCAAAGTGGTAAAATGTGTCCCCCCCCCCCCCCTGTAACTTCTAAAATATGAGAATGATAAAACTAAAAAAAATATACGATGTACATAACCATATAAACTTACACCGAAAATTGGTTTGAACGAAATCCAGTAAGTAGTTTTTTTTTTAATACGTCATAAATCGTAAACCGCAATTTACTTTTAATTCAATCAACTGAAATATAAAAATTTAAAAAAAAAAAAAATGTCATAAACATAAACCTTATGCATAAACTGAGGATACCTACAGGTTTGTACGGAACTCTCGGTGCGCGAGTCCGACTCGCACTTGGCCGGTTTTTTTTTTAAAGGGCGTCATCTTTGATTATTTTGTCAATATCGAGTGAAAGGAATATTTCGGATTACTTCACACTTATAAAGTCCATTCTTACTCTCATCTTAGTACCTGAATAATATTTTCAATCGTTTCGATGAAAAAAACGCGAATCAAAGTTTGCAGCATTGCATTTATTCAATGCTGCAAACTTCGCTTTAGTGAACTTTTGTCTTCTTTTTAAGTGCCGTGTTTTTAATTGGGAATTTATTGTAGCTGACAAACTTTGACACGCAGACACGTGTGTCAATTTGCTCCATTAATTAGTGAAGGTACATCACAACAGTTTGGGATTCACCGTATTGCAAGCAGGTCATTAAAATGCAGCTTAACTTACATCGTTAGAGTGGGCGACGGTCTGTAAGTCTCAGTTATGAATGAATACAGAAAATCTAGTCACGAAGTGTAATCAGTGAAGTTTGATAATAGGTCAACCAAGGGTGATCAGAAAAGAGCAACCATGTTTGCATAAAGTTTGCACACTACTAAAACCAACCATACTTTTGAAATCTCAAGAAAATATATGTCCTATTCTGTATTCAATTCAACAAGACAATTATGACAGCTGCATCTTTACAGATATGCAAGTCGAACTCCATTTCTTATCTAAATCCTCATTGATACTCGAATCACCATCTGGAAAAGCATAGTGGCGCGGCTCCACTTTGAATATCCACTCCCAGAATCCAGAAGGTATAAACCTCCTGGTTATTACCACCTGGATAGACTCTCCAAGTCTATAAGTTGCTTCTTATAAAATTCTAGGATCCAGGTGTAATATCCGCATCACTTTAAACGCAAATGCACGGTGCGCGCGTACGTGGCCGATGAATAAAATATTAAACGTGCCACTGACACGATACAAGAATGCACTTTATGCACATTCCTGATAGAAATAGAACCCACTTACCTATAGTTACACTGCCTGTCAGCATTATCTTCCATCTTACACCTCCACTCCACTCGGCTAGCTTCGGTTTTGTCCGAACAGACCCGAAGTTACACGAGCGCTTCCGACGAGACGAAGGACGGTTGAAGTTTATACACTGAACACTATTACTTATTTTTGTTTGTTATTGTTTTTTTTTTCAACACTATTTAGTTTCCATTATTGTTTTAGAGTACAGTCACTGTTTGCTATAGTTTTTGTGATAAGTGTCTTGGTTAATTACTAGGAGAAAAATTAATTAATTTACACATTGTTGACGGTTTTCATTTTTAGATATGAGATGTACTGGCGATTGAAGTAAAGTTAGTGTTAATTTAGGCCACGCCTGCTCATAGTATTTAAGTTATTCATCATGTTTATTGTATATGTGAGGGGCTCGTGGCTAAGTAATAACAGCCATACAGTTCGATCGATAAGGTTAAGCTACGCTTTCCGGGGTTGGTCAGTGGATGACTTACAATTACAATCTTTTTAAGACCCCTCCGTGCCTCAGAATGCACGTTAAACCGTAAGTCCCGGTTGTCATTCATGTATCTCTGACAGTCGTCACGGGTTGTTAGGATAACCAGTCTTACCAAGGAGTATCATGTAACCCAATAATTATGTTGTGGAGGTCAGATTGGCAGTCGCTCCGTTTAAAATACTTGTATTCAGCTGCATCCGGTTAGACTAGGAAGTAATCCCAACACAGTTGGGAAGTGGAAGGGCTAGGCAGATGATACAAAACAATACGAAAAAAGAAAGAAAGGTGGTGATGGTGGTGGTGGTGGTGGTGGTGGTGGTGGTGGTGGTGGTGGTGGTGGTGTGTTCAGAAAGGTGTGATCAAATTTAAGGATGTGGTACAGACCATCAAACTGAACAAATTTCTACATGAGACCGATATCGTAATCGAGAAAAAAGTATCAGATGTCCCATACAATACTTCAATATCCACTGGACCCAATTGTATCGGGCGGCTGATTATTTTCCCTCGATAACGATGCTGGCCTCATGGAAAAAATGTTCAGTTTGATGATCTGTAAATTTAGGGTGTTTGGGTGTTAGGGGTATTGACCAGACCTTTCAGATACACGCTGTATACGAGTTTACTCACATACAAAGTGATCAATTTTGTCAACAAACATTTATATTGGTGGCTTAAATATACAAACATAATTACACCCCACACTATTTCTTAGAAACACAATGATGTAATACTAATTATATTAATGAACTTCTCCTTGTACGAACTAAAGAAGGCCAACAAAGTAATTAGTTGATTACTCATTCATTAACACAGAAAATGTCGCAGGAAACGGAGGAAGTATCGGACTGTTTCAGGTAATGTTCGTATTTTATTGTATTCTCCCGTTAACAAAAGAGTTAAACAGTACTTGATGGATAATTTTAGATACCTTGGAAACTTAGAGTGGTATTTTTTGTAATTTTAAGAACGTTTACAATCTGTCTTAACCTGTCAAAAGTACCTCAAGTTTCTATAATTTTTGACAAGTTTTTGACATTTGACTGTCACCGAGATGAGTTTGCAACTAGATGTCGAAAGTTTTTAATTAAGAGAATTGTCCTTCTTATCGTTTCTTATCAGGGAAAATATAAAATTGACGTGATCAAGCAAAACAGGTAGCTAAAAAATCTCAGTGGAGACTCGCAATTGATGTGGGAAATTATACTGGAAAATAGTGTGCGCAAACACAGGTGCAATCCGAAATTTCTCAGTAAATAATATAATGATAAAGAAGTTGATAGACAAAACATACCACTTTAGTGCCGACACTTTCAAAATGGAACACTGTGTTTCTTCGACGTGCTGATCCTCAATCGAGCTGCTCTCCATTATTGGATTCTCAAGGTTCTATTTCTCACAGAGTTGAAAGTACAGTGAGCGAAAAATCCCGCCGCAAATTTATTAACATTAATCTCACTAACCCACGGTCACCCTTTCCACCCAATATTACCTAAGAAAAATTTATATTCCCAATATATCAACGTTAACCTAATCATGTTACGTACGATAAGAAGTTACATTCCCAACAGCTACGAAAATGCTACACACGTAGCACAGCTACGACATCGCTACGGCGTAGCGGCTGGGGAAATGAAGTTCCTCAATACGAACAATTTTGTTCACGACATTGAATGACACTTTGTCGTCAATGTTAGAAGTGTTTTATTTCCCCATGGTCACGGACTGGGTTATTTCCTTACGAGAAGATATGGAAAGATTTTACGACAAGTAAGCAATTTGGAAAGCGTGTAATGCAATGTGGTTCGTTTTTGTCTATGAAGTCATCATCATCATTTCAGCCGAAAGTCGTCCACTGCTGGACTTAAGCCTCTCCCAAGCATCACCACTTTAACCAATTCTGTGTTTCTCACATCCAGCGGATTCCTGCGGCCTTCACCAGGTCATCGGTCCATCTTGTGGGAGGCCTTCTAACGCTACGTCTACCAGTACGCGGTCGCCACTCCAGAACCTTCCAGCTCTATCGGCGATCTGTTCTGCGTTCATCAAAGTGCCCTGCCCACGTTTGGCAATTTTTTGGATGTCTAGGTTTCTATCAAGTAAATTGAAGCAACAACCTATTTAGAATCGTGTAAACATTCAAATTGATTAAGTATTTTTGTCATAGCTCTCGTTCTTTCGTATTTTTCTGCAAAGTGATTCCAATGCTTATACCTATTTAACCACTTATTTGAACGTAGACATTAAAATAATTTGTTCCCGAAAAATTAAAACTTTATTTTCACCCTCATTATTTACACAAAAAATACGAAAACATCAAATCAATTTCCAAGCTGCACCCCCTCCCCTGCTGTCCCCTAGAACTAAAATTCTTTCACCTTTCAATATTCTCCCTATTACCGTTTTCACGAACAGAAAGGAAACTTTTCACTCTAACGGGTTGGAAATTAAAATGACTCATATTACCTCCACACTCTTTGACGTCGAGGTGCGAATACTCCTAAAAAGTGTGAACAATTATGTCGAGCTCAGGGAAAAGTCTGACGTAGTGAATATTTCATATACGACCGTGTTTCTGATAAAGGACGCATTTTTGAACTAGTTTGTTTGTATGTTGCAAATGGAACTGTATTTATAAAAGGTGGAATTGCTAAAAGATTTGAACTGTTTAAATGAACTTTTTGGACGGACATTCAGTAAAGGCATAATGATATACACATACGGTCTGCGAAGCTGACACATTCGCCATGGACCATATTTTTACGTAACACTCCGGACCGGGAAGCTGTGTGCAGTTCTCTCTACGCAACAAAATACCATAACATAACATCACGCCTTGTTTATCTGAAAGGATGAGCAGAGGTACACCCCTGTCCACATATCTGGTGAAATGTGATTGTGCTGTTATAAGTACACCTATAGCACACTCATATTTTGTCAGATATGTCGTAACGGCGAGCCTATTGCCATCAACTGAACACAAATCCAGACTCCGGACTACTGAGAAATTCTCGATAGGAAAACCCAATTACAGTTTGCCTGACCTAACAATGATAATAACAAATAATATGTAACAAATTATATGATGCAATCCGAGATTCAGGTTTACGACCTAGTTCGGATGCAGATAGTAGATAGTAGATTTCTGACTTAATAGAGTGTCCATGGGATTTCTTGCCCGTTCTTTTCCATTGAAATCTACTACGCTTTGGAATTGCCAATTAGCTTCATCTTTCTGGCCGATGGACTTCTTGACAATTCCAAAGTGCTTATGAATAACTGAATTGAAAAGAATGCTTCCAGTTTGAGTTGGAATTAAATGCAAACACAAATGGCATTGATGTAATCATTGATTACAAATTGTTGAGTAAGTCATTCTTAGTGCAAAATTAATTAAAATTCAATTACTGAACACAATACCAGTCTATCTATAAAAGCATATTCCGCTTTGTGAAAGGTAGATGATTTAGTGGTCGCAGTTAGCATTTCTAGGTCTATCTGCTGTCATTAAGATCAGCCGATGGGCATATTCTAAAACACATCCATCCCTAAGTTCGATTCCCAAGGCAGGAGGTGTAATTATTGGGTTTTTCTACCTGGAATTTCTCAGTAGCACCCTGTAGTCTGGATTTGGTGCCAGTTGGTGACAATAGGTTTGCCCCCTATTACATGGAACTGAAACATGACTAGCGAAATGCGGGTGTACTGAAATAGTGTTTATCAATGATGATAATTTTACTGTACAAAGTGCATTTGCGAGAAAAAGGGCCATCCGTGGTGGTTCTTTAGTTCTTGTTTCAAACAAGCTAAAATGTAAGCAACGTTCAGATTTAGTAAATCTCTCTATTGAGCGCACTATTGAGTTGTCTTGTGTTGAACTCGAGCGATACGTTATAATTTGCGTTTATCGACCCCCCTCTGGGGATTTCGTTTGTTTCGAGTCAGTAATGGAGGATTTACTCAATAAGTTAAAATCAAGTAATAAAAGTATAATTGTATGTGGCGATTTTAATATTAATATTTTAGATGTTATTCCATTGAGTATTAGACTTCTCAATCTTTTCAGGTCTTTTAATTTATTTAACTTGTTTTTTGAACCAACTAGGATCACAGCTTCTTCGTCAACTTGTCTTGATAATATATTTAGTGATGGTGATGCCAAAAATAAATTAGTGCTAACTGATTTAACGTCCGACCACTGTGGTTTGCTATCTAGCTTCCCTATGTCATTGTTTAAAAAGGCACATAAACTTGAATGCAGGCCTTATACAGCTAGTCGTTGCACCAAGTTTAAAAATAATGTAGCTCGTAGAATTACACCATCCATAGTAGAAAACGAGAATCCTAATGCAATTTATGAAGCCCTCTTTAATGTAGTGCAAAAAGAGTACAAATCTACTTTCAAGACCAAAACCATTGACATTAATGGCACCTCCGTCGGCTTTAACCAATGGGCTACTCCAGGTATTTATAAAAGTAGAGCGAGGCTATACGAGTTATATGGTTTAAAAAAATACAGGTTTGATACTCCTTTCCTAGAGTATGTAAAAAAATATTCAAAATTATTTAAACAGGTTAATGCTTTTGCTAAATCTAAATTTTTAAGCGATCAAATTAAAAATTCAAATAATAAAATAAAAACCACTTGGAAAATCATTAACAATGAAACGGGTAAATCGGTTAAACAAGAAAAACAACTTGAAATTATGGTCGACAACAAATTAGTAAATACGGCAGCTGACGTAGCACAGGCATTTAATGAGTTTTTTGCCAACATACCTATAACTACGACTCGCTCCTTAAATTCCTCCCCGTCTAAAGCTGAAAACCTTTTGCATAGTAGTGTGCCTAAAAGTAGTTGCCTATTCAATTTTGAACATGTAACGCCTCGTGATGTAGTTAATGTTTTTAACACACTTAAGTCTAAAAACACTGGTGATTTCTGGGGCATTTCCATCAAACTATTAAGTAATATAATAGACATCGTAGCCCCCTCTTTAGCTGTTACTTTTAATAAATGTGTTGATGTCGGAACTTTTCCTGACCTCATGAAGAGTAGCAAAGTCATACCATTATTTAAATCAGGTAATAAAAAAGACGTTTCTAATTTTAGGCCTATTTCTATCTTACCTGCATTTAGCAAAATATTCGAAAAGTTAATACTCAAGCAGTTGTTAAGACATTTTAATTTAAACAGCCTCCTTCATAATGAGCAATATGGCTTTACGAAAGGTCGTTCAACTACAGATGCGGGTGTTACTCTCTTGAAACACATTTTTAACGCATGGGAGAACTCGCAAAATGCTATCGGAGTATTCTGTGATCTCTCCAAAGCCTTTGATTGCGTGCACCATGACACGCTTTTGCGTAAACTACGTCATTACGGTGTCCATAACGAAGCTTTAAACGTAATAAATTCTTATTTACATAATAGGTTCCAGTGTGTAGATATTAATGGTGTAAAATCTACCGGGCTACCGGTTCAGTTAGGTGTGCCTCAA
Source organism: Aporophyla lueneburgensis (assembly GCA_932294355.1). Lineage (NCBI taxonomy): Eukaryota > Metazoa > Arthropoda > Insecta > Lepidoptera > Noctuidae > Aporophyla > Aporophyla lueneburgensis. Next base: position 5,728,560 of record OW028739.1, on the reverse strand, counting down.
GGCTCTATACTCGGCCCATTCTTGTTCTTAGTGTATATCAATGACTTACCATTCTTTTTAAAGGGTATTTGTGACGTTGTACTGTTTGCAGATGATACTTCTCTTATTTTTAAAGTAGATAGGAACAGACAAGATTTTGAAGACGTAAACAGTGCACTCTCAATGGTTACGGATTGGTTTACGGCAAATAACTTAGTTCTCAATGCCAAGAAAACGAAATGTGTAAAGTTCGCCTTACCGAATGTTAGCAATCTAGGTCCCGAAATCGTCTTAAATAAAGAGGTTCTTAAAACTGTAGACTCGACAGTTTTCCTGGGCATAGCAGTGGATGGCAAACTACAGTGGGGCCCACATATTTCAAGTCTAGCGGGGAGGCTCAGTTCAGCCGCCTACGCCGTCAGAAAAGTAAGACAATATACTGACGTTGATACAGCTCGGTTAGTCTATTTTAGTTATTTTCACAGCATTATGTCTTACGGTATTCTACTGTGGGGCAAAGCCGCTGATATTCAAAATATTTTTGTCCTTCAGAAACGAGCTGTTCGAGCAATTTACCAGCTAGGTGCCAGAGTTTCTCTAAGGGACTTTTTTAAAGATATTGGTATTCTTACGGTAGCATCACAATTCATCTTCGCCAACATCTTATATATTAGGCAAAATTTACACTTACACGCTAAAAACAGTGATTTTCACACTGTTAACACTAGAAATAAGGACAAACTACGTGTTTCCTTTCACCGGCTTCATAAGGTGCATAACTCATTTGTTGGGCTTGGTATAACATTTTACAACAAGCTACCACCTTATTTACTAGAATTACCTTTTAATGCGTTTAAAGCTCAAGTAAAATCCAACCTTTGTCTAAAGGCATATTATTCCATCAACGACTATTTAAATGACAAAACTAGTTGGTCGCTGTGATTAACTCAAGACAATGTTTGTGTTCTTTCTCCAGTACTAGCGTACCTAGTGATAGGTTATATAGCTGTAATATAATTTTTATTATATATTTTTTTTACTGTGTTAGTCATTTTTTTTGTGTATTTATTGGTTTTGACATGTTCTATGCTTTGACATATTATAATGATTAGTATTGCATAAAATGATTAGCTAGCGACCTCGACAAGTTGTCATTCAATCTTGCCTGAGCAACCGGCAGCAAGTTCGTCATGCTCCCTTAGATGTCAATGCTTGCGGTAGCGTCAGGGGTCGGGTTACCCCCTTCCCTCAAATAAGGCGAGGGGGGTAATGGCTGATCTTTGCGTTATGCTCGTGAACGGGTGCTGCTTGTGGTGACTGGTCGTCTTGCTGACCTTGATGTTGGTATTGTTGTTAATTACCTACCTGTTTATTTGTTTTTACGCCGATGGTCCTAGTTTATCATTTTGAGGCCTCGAGTTGTAACTCGGGTCGTAACAGCTATGTGAACGTGATTCAGCATTGCATATGTAAGCTGTCACGCCCTTATGCCAGGAGGCTTTTATTTTGGTACCTTTATTTACATGATAAAAATATTTTTTGCTTTTGCTTGAGTATAGGGGTTGGCTAGCTGACAGATGGCAAATCATTTAATTTAATGTTTTGTGTCTCATAATGTTACCTCCTTACAATTGTATAGAATCAAGTTCTTCTAACTTAACAGACAGCTGTGCTGCTGGGGAGTTTGTTCCGCCACTTCTTCTTCCCAGCTAAAGCACTAGGAAGTGTCGAAGGGCGGGCGTTTTGGGGGGACTGTCTTTTGTAACTTTGACGTTCAAAAAGTGCTGACTCTCAGCCTAGTTTGAATAAATGACTTTTGATTTTGATTTTGACTAGAGATATAACCTCGCCCAAATCTTGGGAAAAACAAGTCATGATGTTAAAGTATGTTCCATCGCATCATTAGCCTATTTATACTTTGGCTGTGAAACTTATTGTCACATGCAAAACAAGAAATTCTATAACAGAAGTTATTCCTAACATGATAAATCTAAGTTGAAAGTAATAATTGTCTTTTAATTTATTACAACCCTGAACACGCAAATTGGGCCGAACTACATCGCTGAATATTTTGTGAGTTCATATTATATAGGAAGCCATTTGCAAAAAGCAGTGTGGGAGGTAAAGTAATAAATAAGTTAGGAAATTAATGTTGTGTTAGTTTAACCTTTACAAGTAATTAATTACGCTCGATGAGGTAAATTAATCATAATTATATTACTCTCGCTTCATATTAATCTTATTTATGATAATCTTTAGGGTTTTGTAATTGAAGACTTAGTAATAAGACTTTTTGGGTACCCGCTGACTGAGACATGTAATTTAGGCTCATTTCTCGACTGTCTGTTTGAAACATCTAATAAAATATCTAAGGCTTCTAAGTGAGTAACGGTAAGATGCTGAATTCTTTAGACTGTTTTCGTGACGCCATTATGATTACATTCAAAATCAAAATCAAAAGTAATTTATTCAAACTAGGCTGAGAGTCAGCACTTTTTGAACGTCAAAGTTACAAAAGACAGTCCCCCCAAAACGCCCGCCCTTCGACACTTCCTAGTGCTTTAGCTGGGAAGAAGAAGTGGCGGAACAAACTCCCATTTTTTGCTAAGCTACTAGAAAAGCAAAAATGAGCTCAGTAGTCTTTGATAAATTGGGCTTAGGTACAACCTTCCATAGTCGGGTGGTCGTCGTAATGGAATCGTCGTGAAGGACATTTTGCGGGACTGTCTATATAATTTTATTTATTTATTTATTTAAACTTCTCGCACACAAAAAAGGTACAAAGGAGGACTTAATGCCTTAAGCATTCTTTACCAGTCAACCAAGGGTGGTGAAGAGATTACATGGCAGGTGCTATGACATGGACATGGTGGTGGTGAATTTTGACGGTCAAAAAATGCTGACTCTCAGCCTAGTTTGAATAGATGACATTAGATTTTAGTTTCGAATATGAACACTGTGGCATAATTCTAGCTCCTGGTAAAAAATGATCACCTCGGTAACTATTGATTTATTAAAACTCAAAAAGATAACTAAAAAAAACCAGAGCAGAGCTACACTGATCAATCTTAGCGTTCACACGACCGTATCCCGCAAACAAACTGGTTCGCATCGATGCACAAATTACCATCCAGGTGGTAATTCCATCGTCCATTTATCAAACTCGGGCAGCAAAAATAACAATTTTAAATATTCATTTTTTATACCGTGTATTTTGATATTTTTCGAGGTGTAATTAATCTTGTAACTTGACGCTGTTTTAGGAGAGAATTTCGTTAGTCAATTGTTTAACGTCTAATTAGGCCCTTTACACATATGCACGGTTTTCATATACCTAACGTGTTTACACACGTGCAGTTTTATTCATTTACACACCAAACATACAACATCCTTACAGGCTAGACCCAATGCGACATTGTAGCACACTTAAAAATTAAACAGTACAACATTTAGTAAAACCGTACTGTGATTGTTTAATATGAAGGCAATAATATGATCCCACTCACTGGCGAACGGTCTAAAAGACCCGATGAAATGGCTATAAGTAACAAGACAAATTAACGTAGGATGTCAAATAGCATAAAAATTAACTTCACTGGCAGTACTAAGATTTCGAAAGTCCTAAGCTCACGTTCTCAAAGACGTAATAATATCGTGGTGGGATGTTTTTGCGCCCTAGATCTTCAACGCACTAGTTAGCGCCGAGGCTTCAAAATTAAACATTTAAATACACTATTCGAGTTTTGACGCGCTATTATGCATACCGTTGGATTTTACAATGCTCAGTACAACAATTAGAGTTGAAAATCTTTTTATTTATTTATTATTAACTAGCTTCTGCCCGCGGCTTTGCTCGCGTTAAATTCGGGGTAACAGGTTCCCCTTTCCTGATTTAGAACACAGAAGAAAACTCGGAACAGAATCTTATTTTAATACGCTACTGTAGACGAAATTATATGTCTTACCATTTGGGGATAGATTGTCCATGGGAAAAGCAAGGCTTTTCTAAGTACACCCCAACTAACTAAAAAATAAAATAGCCTATGTCACTCTCCATCCCTTCAACTATCTCCAATTAAAAAATCACGTCAATTCGTCGCTCCGTTTTGCCGTGAAAGCCGGACAAACAGACACACACACTTTCCCATTTACAATATTAGTATGGATAACCAACTTACACTAACAGTTTGCACCACACATACAAGTTATCGGTCAATACTAGTTATAACATACACAATCACAGAATTTAGTCATTTACATTTTTGGATAAAATTTTGTGAAAGTAAAGGATTATACAAAATTAGATATAAATAAGTAGATGAAAATAGGTATAAAAAAACCGGCCAAGCACGAGTCGGACTAGCGCACCGAGGGTTCCGTATAAACCTGTAGGTATTCACGGTTTACTAGATCTCGTTCAAACTAATTTTCAGTGGAATTTTACATGGTAATGCACATCATATATTTTTTTTTAGTTTTATCATTCTCTTATTTTAGAAGTTACGGGTGGGGGGGGGGGGGGCACACACATTTTACCACTTTGGAAGTGTGTGTGTGTTTATTTACTCCACGGAAATTGTAGTGGGAGTGGCTATGGACTCCAGGAATCGAGTAGCAGTGTTCAGGAATCTCAGCTCAGTACTCGCGAAAACATAGGATGATTCGTCATTTAACAAAATCTTGTGCGCTATAAAATTTTGTCGCGATATTTTTACGTGTGAACGGCGACTAGCCCCAATAAGGGAGGAGGCTTCTATTTAGCAGTGTGTGGAACACGGCTGCCAATGATGAAGAGGAACCGCACGTCCGTGGCAATCGTTTGACATTGACAGTCGTGACTCTAAAGGCAGTTCTCTTCAAGTGTTCCTGACGTGATATATCCTATTGTGGAGTCATTTTAATAGATAACGGCGGGCATAAAATAATATATTTTTTCGTTTTGTTAGAACCGCACAATTGCTTAACTTTTTCAATTACGATTACATATTTCTTGTAACTAGTGATCGCCCATTGGTCGAAATTCGACCGTACTTCAATTGAATAGAAATACATTATTAAATGAAAAAATAATAATAATAAATATAAAAAATAATATGGTTATATTTGATAATCAGTAACACTATAGACAAATTGTTGACGCTGTACTACTGTGGAGAGGGTTCGCTGGTGGGATGGTGATGGCCAGGACCAGGACGTGTAGGTGTAATGTAATGAGTAAAGAATACTTCTTCAGGACTCTCTTCTTTATTTTCTTAACACTTCTTAACTGCTGGATTTGGAATGAATGACAGAAAACTCTGTTCTTATAGAATTTTCCCTATTATTTTTAATTAACTATGACAGTTCAAAATGTCATAATTATAACCAGCCTGTACAATCGTGAGGCATACAACCTCTACAGTTTGCACACGACACTAAGTTTTGTATGGGAAACTTACTAATGCCATACTTGAGACTCCCCATAAAACCACAAAAAATATTTCTTATAAATCTAAACTAAATAATATTAAAGACAAAAATATTCTCGATATGATCATAGATTTTAAAAATGAAATAGGTTATATATCTATAAAATTAATTTATTACCTATGGTTATACTGACATTCAGTAAGACTATAGACAAAAAATATTAAAGACAGATGTTCTCGATTGGACCACATATTTGGACCATAAACAAAAGAATATCTATGCATGTGTGTGTTAAATACACGGTAGTGAATAGTAGTGTGTGTAACGTGTTATTTATTGACAATAATGTATTTTTACGCATAATTTTAAAAAATATTAGCATTCGTCACTTCTTCTCTGTATAAACTATAAGTGTGCGAAACATACTCCTCCGGCCGCCCAATTTCCGTAAAAAGGGAACCAAAGTTTTCTCTTCACGTATTAATATATAGATAATGGCCGATACGACTAATTTTACGATTTGCTTTCATATGAACTGACAGCCGTCAAATGTTACCTATTAAAATGACTCCACTATAGAACCGAACATTCGAAACCATGACAGGATGTGTCAAAGTCATAGTCAAAGTCACAGCATTTATTTCAAATAGGCAGCAGTAATAAGGCACTTTTGAACGTCAATATTAAAATAGAATTGATTCCAATCGCCTATTTCAAAATTCACGGAGAAGAATCAGCAAGAAACTCTACTGTTACTCTTTTAAAAATGTTTATGATAGATACGAGCGATATATACGAAGGGTATTACGGCCCACTCTCTCTCACCGAAAGGAGGGGTGTCTCAGCAATGGGTACACTATAGGCTAATTATAACATGCCCCTAATATGCGGTTTATATCAAACCGATCACAAGAACACGGCCACGGAATTTTCATCTCATTACCTGGTAAAAACATGAATGTAAAACGGGCCTTAGGGTAGGACCGTCCAGCCGGGGTCGCGTGATTGTTCGAAAGAGATACCGTGACCCCGGCACATGGGCAACTGAAGGAACACGGGTTGGTTTTAGTCAATAAGTCTGACACGCCCTCCCGCTCCGCCCAGAGCGGGAGAAGTCATTTGATGATTTCCCATCCAGAAAAAAAAAGGGTTAGGATCGTGGTAAACTTTTTGCGAAGGTGCTAGAGTTCAAAATAGCACAACGTTTTTGATAGGGCTTCTTCTGTTTTCTATTGTTTTAGTTATTATAAATCACTGTTGTTGTTTCAAATTCGTAATTAATTATACTAGAGTAGAATTTGAATAAATATCGTAGTTTTGTAATTAATTATTTCTACTTTGGTTAGAGGTATTAGAGGCATAATTGTTTATTGAAATTGTGTTAAGCTAAGTAATTAGAGAAATAATATGACTAAATCGATTTTTGTAGAAACAATAATGAGGGCTCCTTAATTTAATTTGGGATTTAGATGAAAAACTACGCAATCATAAAGGGTGTATTATCCGAATACGACCTTTTCCAAATATATAAATTTTAACATGTTAAAAAAGAATGCCGAATGTTGAAATGTTGCGCAGAAAATTGAGTTATGAGAATAAATTGAAACCGATCCAATATCGCGATGTATTGATCGTTGGACGTGCTGGGAATATCTATGTATCATTATTGATTCATCTGGCTATATCGCTATCTATTCGTTTCTTTTTTACGTCTGGTATATCATACATGTATTTGAAATGTTTATTAAAAAAAAAACTGTCTTCCAAAACACTACATAGAGAAAATTGACTTTTATGACGAAAATCGTCGTCTGTTTTTTTTTTAAAGTCAGTGGGGTTTTTTTTATTTTAGTTAAATGTTTATTTTCACTTTTTAGTTGTGGTACCTATACCTGTATCACAGAAAATCATAAACCTTCACTTACTAAGTATAACAGTGACAGGAAATTATTATAGCATCTAAATAAATATATAAGTGTCTGTTTTTAATGTCAAAAAAATAATAGGTTCTTGCAAATAAAAGTATAAACAGGACTAATACTCAACACTTTCTTTTTTAATTGTCTGTCTGTCTGTTTGTATAGGCTAATCTCCAAAATAGGATATTACGATATTGACGCAGCCATCATTTTTTTTTTCCGGTAGCACGTTCCCGTGGGATAATTTCCGACATCCACGTGGGCGAAACCGGAGGCAGTTCATTAATATAAACTAACTGGAAAAAATATGTATTATTGAAGACAAAACCACTAATCAGAACTTAACCAAATTTTGAAGTGGCTTATCCATGACAGAGTTCTAGGGAAAGAACATAAAAAACAACTGAATTTAGAACCTCTTCCTTTTGCGAAATCTTTAGAAAAACGGCCAAGTGCGAAGCGGACTCACACATGAAGGATTCCGTACCACCATACAATATTTAGCGCTACACGTTTTTAAAATATGCCGATAAAAACATGTTGCTAATATGGGAGATTCCATACACGTGTATTATTTCTTTCAAGGTGTTTATATAGAGCTAATGACTCATGGTCATAGTCAGTAGCCAAATTTTAAGATTTAACTTAAAATTTGACTTGTAAACAAGGCAGAGTACTTTGAAACTACAGGAGGGGACGCCCCAAAAGGGTATATAACTTTATTGGTGATGTTCTTCGGAAAGGTCAGGTGCGTAGTACTCGCAACCGGCGTGTGTGTACGAGTAGATGTATAAGCGAGGCAAAATGAGGATGTAAGGATGTAGTTGTACATAGTTCCTGCTTACGCCCCTGTGAAGATTGCGTGAGTTTATGTATGTCATCATTTCATCCTTTTAAATCGCTTGACAATGAATGAGCAAAAACAAATGACGCTTGATAAATATGTGAGTGATTGTTAGACTCAGCATCGTCAAAAAACGTCCACTGCTGGACATTGGCAGGCGGGTTTATGATCGCAGTAAGGTGGTAAAATGAATTGAGAACGCTGCTGCCCATTCTCTAATAAGTCCGTTAGTCAGCTCTTATGACACCCACTGGAAGAAATGGAAGGTGCCATTCTTTTTGTTAGGTGTTACCTAGAATAGAGATGTTTTATGTTATTTGGATTTGACAAGCCGATGGCTTTTCTTCTGGATTTTTTCCAACGGCAACAATTACTATTACAAATGACTACAAATTCTCATACTTTTCATCCCCTATTTAACCACTTCAGGGACGATTTTTAACAAATCCTACTTTACCATCGTTGTACGTTGTAAGGCACTCTTGCGCAAAATTTCATCATTCTAGACCTAGAGTCGAGGCCGTGTGTAGAACGGCATAGAAACTGGATATGTTTATTTTAATAGTCACTTTTATAGCAAATGATCTCGTGTGTTCGAGGTTTATAACGGATTTTACTGCTCAAGAAAAGTATGAAAAGAGTACCCGTTACGAGTCTCTTTAAATGTACTACAGATATCGAATTAACTCTTATTATTTAGTTACTGAGAGCAGTGGTGGCCCACGACATCTACCAACCTGAACTGTGCCCGTGTGTTAGATTACGGCCCATTCCCTCTCACCGAGAGGAGACCTATGTCCCAGCAGTGCTGATTATGTATTTAGTAACCATGAGAAATAAAATAACCTAAGTATCAAAGCCCCGAACCGAAGTTATCATTTCGAAAAATAACTCTTCAACAAAATAAAAATGTGAAAATATTTTGCTTGTAAATTTCTAAACCAAAGACCAACCAACTCAAAGAAAACATGATTTTGTTGCTTTCCCATTCAATTTTTTTACATTTATTCAATAATGTCCTAAAACAAAAAACCAAGTCTTTTTACTTTTTAGAAATTTTCTAGAATATTATTCTGTCTCTAAGGGAACAAAAATAAAAAAGATGTGGAAACATAGCGAGGACTCGTAAATTTTCTACAAATTACCTCGCAAGACAAACGTTTCTTTGTAATGAATTTGAGGAACTGTAGTAGGAAAATTTATTCTTCCTTCATTTTGTATAGTACCTATCTTGTTTCCTGAATAAATTGTTACTTTGCAATCTTGACGTGTTCACATATTTATATTTTTGTGTAGAATGAAAGAAGGAATGTTTGAAGGAATATGTATAACTGGCATTTATCTGTAGGTACTGATCATATTACAAAGAAAAATATACTTTTATATTTGGAGGCCAATTAACATCAATAGCCAAAGTCAGAAAGGAGGCTAAAAGAGAACGAAGTAATATCGCCAAGGGACGATGCGCTGCTATAGGATTGTAATACACGTAAAACCAGAAATTTCACGCGTACGAAATAGCGCGCAGTATATAGCACGATAATATATAAATAAAACAAGCATTAGTGGCCCAGTAGCAGCGGGCACAACTTACAAGTTGTAGATCTTAGGTTCGAACCCAGGCAAGCACTTTTCTCTGGGTAAATTATTTCGTCACCACTGCTCTCTACGGGAGGAAACTGGAATGTCCTAGAAATAAAAAATCGAAGACATGTGACATCACCAACCCAAGCTTGGTTGTGTGGTGGATTACGGCTTACTACCTCCCACAGAAAGGAGGCCTATGCCCCAGGAGTTGGGAATATTATAGGCTAAATATCTGGTTGACCGAGCTTTGCTCGGTATTTTTTGGTAAATTGTGTTTAAAATATTAAGTTTATGTTCAAGTTGATTATCGATAAAGTTGGTTATTAAAAACACGAATAAAACGACATTTTAGAAAAATTTATCCTAGCTAGATCGATTTATCGCCCCCGAAAACCCCTGTATACTAAATTTCATGAAAATCGTTGGAGCCGTTCCCGAGATTCAGATTATATATATATATATACAAGAATTGCTCGTTTAAAGGTATAAGATAATTATGCTCTGCAAATAAATTAGCAAAAACAATTAACCAACCTCACTACATTCCTAACAAAATAAGGAAATTTTTCTTTCATTTCAGCACCTAAACGTATACAACAGTAAAATTTCACATCTAATTTTGCACAACTTTCAAAAACACAGTCATCTTTATTTCCATTGCTATTTGACAAGTCTATCAAAATTACAGGTTGCAATAAAGTTGATTTTGTATTGCAGCTGCCAGAGGTTAAAGACTGTAGCAATATAAGTACTTATATATCATATCAGTCTAGACATTGTTCAATTCAATTGGTATCGAATTTCAGAGATGCGGCTGAGTATCGGTATCCGACACGGAGCAATTAACATCGAAGCGCCTCAACATTCCTATTAATTACTGAGTCATGCCGATAGTTGTATACCTGGAATTTACTGTTAATAAGCACCTTCGTACTGTGTACGAGAATTCGTACCCAGAGCCCCAAGACAAATTAATTACTAATTAAAACAAAACAGACTAATTGTCGAGTTAGGGGCTCATTGGCAACTAATAATATATTTTAACCTAGCTGTAGGGAATAGTTTTAAGCTACCCACATCGTCTCATCGTCGAAAGACGTTCACTGGCGGGTTTACGATCGCAGTATGGTGGTAAAATGCATAGAGAACGCTGCTGCCCATTCTCTAGTAAGTCCCTTAGTCGCCTTTTACGACACCCACAGGAAGAAATGAGTTGGTGCTACTCTTTACGTCCGGCAGCAAACGGAACAACTTGATACTAAACTGTGAACCTGCTTACTGTATAAAAAATAACCTGGACGGTAAATACTTTCTGTTTTTATTTTTTCTATTACATATTAGTATATTGATTGTGAGCAGTGGTGGCACAGGGGTATCAGCCACGACTTAGGAGTAAGTATGTCGTGAGTTCGAATCCAAGCAGGAGCTTTACTATGTGTAAATTATTTCATCACCACTGCTCTCTCAAAACGGTTAAGGAAATCATCTTGAGGAAACCGGCATGTCTTAGAACCAACAATTCGTAGACATGTGACATCTACCAACCCGCTCTAGGCCCGCTTGGTGGATTTAGAATGCTTCATGCATCGGCATGTTAGCCGTCAGTCTCAGTCAATATCATCATCGGCAGCTTATAATGTTGCCACTCCCTCTCACCGAGAGAAGGCCTGTGTCCCAGCAGGAGCCTGGATTTGTGCCTCATCATTTCAGCCGTAAGACGTCCACTGCTGGACTTAGGCCTCCCCCAATTTGGGGGGCTTTGCCATAATCGCCACGCTTGGCAGGCGGGTTGGCGATCGCAGTATGGTGGTAAAATGCATAGAGAACGCTGCTGCCCATTCTCTAGTAAGTCCCTTAGTCGCCTTTTACGACACCCACAGGAAGAAATGGGAAAATGGATTTGTGCCTGGTTGATGGCAATAAGCAACAACAACAATAATAAATCAAATGGGTACCCCATTTGATTTATTCAGAACCAGGCCAAGCATATTAATAAAAACTATACATAAGGAATACTTTGATAAACATCGCAATACCATCACTCCTAATTAAACCATGCCCGACATGGGAATCGGACCCAGGGCCTCATGGTCAGCGGTAACACTTGCGACCACCACCAAAGAGGCAGTCAAGTATAATAATTCATCTTTAAGTGCTAATTGTACATTATTTACCTAGATTTTAGACTGTAAGCTTTTTGGAGAATAAATATTAGAGTAGGAATATCATGTTTTGTGCACATATTTGCCACAAGACCCGTCGCTTACTGTCTGCCAAATAGATAAGCATTAAAACTAGATTTCTGTATCTTTAAATGCCTTTATTTCTGATACTAATACCCACATAACACGAACCATTGCACACAACCATATGGCATACCGCTATTCGTGTCGTAGTCAGTGTGGCCTAATTGCCCTACTTTCCACCTCGCTTTTCTAGTTTAAGGTTTGCCAAATTTAAATCTTTTGAAAACAAAGAAAGGCCGAACTCTGTTCACTCCGCCAGTTTTTTGTTTATCAACTTTATCGCAAATTAAGGCAATGGTCAAAGTGAAAACGATAAGGAGAGAATATAAAGAGGCAATTTAATAAAGGCTTATTAAATTGCCTCTCTCCTCTCCGTCTAGATTTTTTCTCGTATCATATCACATACACGTCGCCTAAACATAAATAGCTCAAATATGTCGAGGTAAAAATATAAGCCAATTGGCTAAAAAGAACGTCAAACAAACAGGTGCTTAAAATAAGCATTGCTATTTTTGGAGTCTAATCTACCTACAAAGTAAATCTAGACGAAACCTAAATCTAACTGTCACGATCAGGGTCCCTAATACAAGTGTTTGTCCACCATCCAGTAGAATAGCTCTATTCTTATACATATCAACTTGTCACCGTAAGCCCCTCATGGCAAGAACAGTGATGACATAAGAGCCACTCCCCAAGGTAGAACAAACAAACTCCGTGGCTTCTCTACTGCAAAACGCATTATAAATTCATGACGGTTTTTGTTCGTCGTGTAAGCTGAAATGCTGAACTTTAGAGGGCAAAGTGCATCAATCTCAATAAAGACTAGTGCTCACCGGCAGACGGCGGGTTAAAGCATCGAGAAGGATTTGCCACCGGCCAGCGCAAAATGATGATTATCGAAACTGATGGCGCAGTACTGAATGCCACGTTAATCATTTCAGTCCAAAGACGTCCACTTCTAGACTTAGACCTGTGCTGTCCACATCTAAAGGATTCTTGCAGCCTTCACCAGGTCATCATCGATCCATCTTGTGGGAGTCTATCCAACTACATGTATTTAGGTACGCGGTCGCAACTCCAGAACCTTTTGACCCCATCGGCCATCTGTTCTGCGAGTGATGTGCCCTACCGCACACTTAAGTTTGGAAATTGTTCGGGCTATGTCAGTTACCTTGGATCTCCTGCAGATTTCATTTCTGATTCGATCACGTAGGGAAACTGTACCCCAAGCATAGCCCTCTGAATTGTCCATTTGTCCTTCTAAGCACTCACAATGGGTCTTCCATTGTGAGCTAGCACGTCCCGCGGAATTCCAAGGAAAAAATGCATAGTACTTGCACTACTTCTCCTCCGCGATCGTATGCTAGTGGATTCAGTGTACACCGTCGCATGCCTCCGCATGCCACCGCAGTATCCTCCAGCGCGCTCTTCTATACCACAAAGGAAAATCCCTTTGATGTTCCGTGGTCAGTCTTTATCCTTTGATTTCTATATCTTGTTACCATAAGATACGAACGCATATACGTTGGTAAAGGACAATGCCAGAAACTCTATAGAGCTTTGACCCATAAAATAAAAGTTTGTGTACAAGCATGAAAAATGTAGCATTCTATTGCTGCTTTATTAGAGATATCTAAATTATGTCTAAATGCCTTTAGAACTTGCTGTGTTTAAATCTACAATGCTTATTATTCAGGATTTTTCACTACGGTAAAATCCGAGCAATAAATACCGTAGTATTTACATACCTGTTACAACAATTTCCATATTGCAACAACATATCTTAGCATCCTGTCAACGCACAAATGACCATTTATGCACCTCGACATCGTTACCCAACTCGAGCATTGTTCAAAATGGAAGCAATAATCAGAATCCGTGGCAAATAGTAAAAAGTCGACGAATAGGCGAGATCGAGTCCATGTAAGTACAAGAGCAAAAGTCGTCGGGATAATGTAACAGTAATAATATTGATCACGTTGAGATTAGGGAGCGTAAAATACAAACAGCAATGCAACGGCAGGCAAACAGAACAGAGCTAATGTCAAAAAGTCAAAGAATGACTTTTTGTAGTGGTGGGCGTTACGACAACGAACCGTTTCCGAAGACCGATTTATGTTTTGCAACGATGAAACCGTTTTTAAGTCCTGGGTCCAAACAGTCTTCGTTGCTCAAACCAGTCTTCGAATTACTAGATGCGATTATTTATTTTACAGCTAAGAAAATACGGTCGAGAACCCATTGATTCTACTATCAAACTCGTCGCGTCGTCGTCCTTAATTCGTTCCAAAGACCGTTTTATGTTCCGTGACGACTACGACGATGAAACTGGTTTTACGTCTTGGATCCAAATAGTTTTCGTTACACAAACCAGTCTTCGAATTACTTGATGCGATTTTTTATTTTACTGCTAAGAAAATACGGTCGAGAACGCATTGATTTTATTGATTGAACGGCTCTTCAAACCAGTTGCGACGACAACCGTTTTCGTCGTCGGAAAAACGGTTGCGTTTCGTCCACCAAAAATTCGACAACGATCCACCACTAACTTTTTGACATTACCATTAGCTCGTCAATGACGTTTCATTACACCTTAACCTACTAGTGCTCAATTGCGAAACATTTATAAGAATATACATACATACATACATACATACAATCACGCCTTTTTCCCATGGGGGTAGGCAGAAACCACGGAACGCCACCTGCTACGATCTCTACACACTCCTTTTGCCTCTTTAAGGTTCATACAATTGGTCATACACACACGCCGGTTGCGAGTACTACGCACCTGACCTTTCTGAAGAACATCACCAATAAGGTCACTATATGTCCTCCTAGGGCGTCCCCTCCCGGTGTTTCCACTCACATCTGCCTTGTAAATACCTTTTGTGAGTCGTCCTTCATTCATCCTCTCAATATGACCAAACCATCTAAGCATACTTTTTTCAATTTTTGTCACTATATCTTCTTTTAAACCACACCGTTCTCTTATCACATCATTTCTCAGCCTATCATTCATAGTCACACCACACATGCTTCGCAAGGAACGCATTTCCACAGCATTTATTCTACTTTCATGCTTCTTTTGCCACACCCAACATTCACTCCCATACATAAGCGTAGGCACCAGTACACCATTGTGAACAGCCAGTCGAGCCTTATTGGACATCAGTTGGTTGGTCACAATTGCATGTAGAGCACCATTTACTTTATTTCCCGCATTCACTCTTCTTTCCACATCTTTATCAATCTTTCCATCCTTTGTAAACAAACTCCCCAAATATACGAACTCACTTACTTGCTCCACATTCTTATCATTTATTTTCACATCACACACCGATACGTTCTCTTCTCTTTCAAACACCATGACCTTCGTCTTATTCACATTTATATTCATCCCTTTCATCTTAAATGCTTCATCCATTACAGTCACCATGTCTTGCAACTGTTCTGCTGACGATGCAAGTAGAACTTGATCGTCTGCGTATAGAAGGCATTTGACAGGCAACTCACTCATAGTCAATCCACACTCACCCTCTTTCAAATCTGTCAGACAACTATCCATGTACAAGTTGAATAGCCACGGTGACGCTACACAGCCCTGCCTAACACCCCTCGAGATGCAAAACCAGTTCGTGTATGCCCCATTTATCCTAACACAAGCACTGGAATCCTTGTATAAAGATTTCAGTGCCCGTACCAAGCGCCAATCCACACCGTACATGGATAGTGTTGACCACAGTTTTTCTCTGCACACACTTTCATAGGCCTTCTCCAAGTCAACGAAAGCGCAGTAGACTTTCTTGTGCTTTGCCAGATGCTTTTCGGCTATGCACCTTAGGGAGAAGATCTGATCCATACAGCCCATCCCCTCTCTAAATCCTGCCTGCACATCCCATATTTTCTCACCGGTCACTCCTATCACTCTATTTATCAAAACCTTCGCATACAGTTTGCCGACAACACTCAAAAGACTAATGCCGCGATAGTTTTTACACTCCTGCTGTGAGCCTTTTCCCTTATATAGTGGTACGATTACAGCCTTACACCAATCATCCGGTACACGGCCATATCTCCAACACATATTAAAGATCCGGCACAACAGGCTTGCTACCACCCCGTCACCGCTCTTCAGCATTTCAGCAGACACTATCATATCCTGCAGCTTTCCCAACTTTCATACCTTTCAGCGCTCGTACTATCTCTTCTATTTCTTTTTCATTATCTTCATCTACTTCTAAGTTAGGGTCTTCTAAACTGGCATCTGCCCAGTTGCCCACTTCTTGCACACTGTCCTGACAACTGAATAAACTTTCAAAGTATCCCTTCCAGCGTTTCCGCGTCTTCCGCGTGTTTGCGTACTAAGTAACGCAGATGGTCGCGATTAAAACAGGAAATACATCTTGGGTTTTTAAATTCCTTTTTATCGCTAACTTATTATCCGCAACTGTAACAGAATAATAGTTAAGCAACAAAGGGGCATAATTTCTGGTGATATTTTTGATTAAGTTACATTTCCGGTACGGTGGTGAAGGGTGGGGCAGGATCTGGCATTGTCATTTAAAATCCCTGTCCCACCGTTCGCCGATGTATGCTAGCTTTAATGGTTGCGTCATACGTGACTTGAAGTAAAGCCAAATGCAACTTATTTCTCGTCAGTCACGACTGCGATAGAAACAAATTTCGTTAGGGATCTTGAAGATAGAAATAGAGTACAGAAATAAGTTAGAAGACTAATGCTTGATGATCAATTTCTATTTGTTTGTGTTGGTTAAGTTCGCGTTGTTTCACAACTGATAAAGCAAGTATTCAGTCGGTTAGTTTTTATGGACAATGAGAGTATAATGCGGCGCATGAACTATCTGTCCATTTGATGATCATATAACTGCGCCGGTGAGCGCAGCTGAATTTTGAGACAAAAATGTTTGAATTTATGATACCCTAAGAAGACAAAGAACAAGAGTATAGTATAATATATTAGGACAACCAACATAACGTTATGTGATCCCAAACTAGGCAGAGCCTGTACTATGGCAACCAGACGACTGATAAACATACTTATATATTTTTAAATACATACATATTATAGATAAATTACACCCAGAAACAGCAAATGATTGTGGTCATCACGCAAAGATTTGTCCTGGGTGGGAATCGAACCCACAACCTCAGTCTTAGCAGTCAGGATCACTAACCACTAGACTAACAGGCCAGTTAAAGTACATATAGTAATTCGACATTCACACGAAGGTAATAATAATATAAAAAAATATAAAATAAATCGTGGTAATTTTTTTTCTAGTGCACTGCATATTCAGCTTACTGCTTAGCCCCAAGAGCTCAAAATCAAACACTGTGTTTTTTTGAAGCGCTAAGATTCACTGGCATTGCACTTTGTTGGGTTCTCAATGCTCGATTTAATACCGAGAGCTGCAAAACCAGTGCGTGATGAAATCCTACCGCGATTTTATCACGTCCATGTGAATGTCGACTAACCTTTTCACTCATCAATTTGAGATTCCTATAGGTTTATACCTACTGTACCTTCGAAAACTTGATCGATTTTACCGTGCTTTTAAAATGATAAAAGTCAAGCATAAACTCCATGATAGCATTTGTTTTATAACACGAAGTCAGTGCATAATTTGAAATATGTGGTTGACCACACATTTAGAACATGTTGGTCGATATATATTTAGGTATTCTAACAGAAAACTATTTATAGGCTTCAGGCTGGCATACAGGCGGTGCCGATATATACCGGTGGCGTAGGACACCGTAAAAGGCGCGTTTTTAAACGTTTTTTGTCACACAGTTAGGCGTATTGTTGCATTTTACTAGCCAGACAAAATTTAGTGTACTGTCAAGTGTTCAAAGAAAAAAATTTATTACAAACGAATTCATAAAAATAAAATTTAAAAAATCTTCTTACCGCGCCTTAATCGATTTTCCCATTTTGTGCCTCTTGTGTGAACTAAGTGTAGGCGGACCGGTAATTACCAATAAAATTAACGCTCTAAGAAATAACAATTCGTTTCTGGCCCTAGAAACCGGACACTTTAACAAACATAATCTAATCAACCTTTATTTACCCCGTTACCAATTTCCTATCCCTATTTAATTTACAAAATGAACAACTTTAACTGGTACATTCTTGAAACTCAAGCAACCGAATTTGACCTAATATAAAATTATACTACCTACCTGAGAGCAGTGGTGGCCCTGTGGTATCGGCCCCGACTTGCGAGTTGTAGGTCATGGGTTCGACCCCATGCAGACGCTTTTACTTTGTGTAAATAATTTCATCACCACTGGTCTCAAAACGGTGAAGAAAAACATCGTGAGGAAGCCGGCACGTCCTAGAACCAAAAATTCGAAGACATGTGACATATACCAACCCGCACTATGCCCGCGGTTGGATGGCCCACTCCCTCTCACCGAGAGGAGGCCTGGGTCCCAGCAGTGGGATCAATATAGGCTGATGATGACTACCTACATATACCTAATCTTATTTAATCCAAGTGTAAAATCGATTCTATTTAGATAAATATCAAGTAAATGTTTGGACTGCAAAAGATTCATAGAAGAAGTTCTATTTTTTCGTACCTATATAACACAATGTTATTTTTATCGTACCACGTCGAACCATATAGGTAAGTCAGCCCCTTAATGTTGAAGGAACAAACATCGTCCAGGACAAACGTTATAGTCAACAAAGTGGAGTTCTTGACGCGAGTGTGTGTGATAGCTCCAAGGAATTGCCTCATTTTCTCCACTTGTGCCATTTACTCGTATGTAGTTTTATTTTCAAAGAGCACTCGCTTCTTGTTGACCGTCTTTGTAGTTCATAAAAGGATTCCACGAATTTGAAAATAGAAAAAAGTTGGAAGACTTTTTTGATTATGGTAATGTTGGTGAAACCTTATTCCTTTTTAATTTAAAAACAGACTTGGTAATTTTGACAGGTTTCGTAATATTAATGTCAATGGTTTAATTTGTTTTGTCTCAAATTCAATGGAACGAAGTCGAGAGGGTCTGATGTAATTATGTTGAGTCTTTCACTGGCATTTTGATCGGGAACACAAATTTGGGAAATGCTCGATCTTCCCTAAGTTAATTATGGAGAACGATGATTCGTAACATGTGTCTTACCGAAGTCTAGCTACTGCCGAATTCAGTAACAATATTGTTACTCTCAAGTAACAATATCATCACAATGACGATAATGTATACGTTTAACTCAATAATAATATTAAATAGCACAACATTAAAGCCTAATTTACCATATTATTACAGTAGTTGTGTGCTTAACCCTTAATATGAATAAACAAACCTTGAGCTAAGCTAAATCATTGTCAAAATCCAAAAGCTGAACCAAATTGAATCACGCTGATACCAAATAACTGCTGAATTTGTTTCTGAGTATGAACATCAATACTCAGAAACAAAACAAAAAACAGTAACAAATACAGCAGCAATTCGCACAAGTCAGTCGATCAGCTGACCATTTGGCAGGTCGCCAGCGCCGCCCGCCGGTCGATACGGCGACGACCCGTCTAGTCTAGGCTACGTACCGACGACTGGTGTTTTCACCCTACTTGCGACCTCGTTCGCTGTTTGTACCCCAGTTGGAGTTTATTGGTCGTTAAATATTTTATTGCTGAGGTGCTAGGAGGTATCCATATGTATCGATACTTAGTCCGTCAAAAATAAAGACTGAAAAACGGTCCATATTGACAAACTAAAGGCTCCCACAAACAGGCGCGACGCGACCCTCGTAGAACCATTTATATGTAAACATCATGGAAATTGCTCTACAAGAGTCTGTCTTAAAACGCCTTAATTCGTTACATCATTGGGTCTAATCTTTTCATGAACTATTCTAGGACAATCGGATAAGCTTAGTGGCTAAGCCTAAGTGTTGCTTTCTGAGAACAAGGTATTAATATTCAAACAGAACAAAATATGTATATGACAGAACATAATTCCTACGTTCCCGGCAGGGTTAGACAGAGATTTAAAAAAGTTTGCTTAGATGGTTTGGTCATGTTGAGAGGACGAATGAAGGGCGGCTAACAAAATTTGCAAGACAGATGTGAGAGAAAACGCGGGAAGGGACGCCCTCGTAAGACATTATAATGACCTTACTCAATACTCAATTCTTTATTGCATTCCATATGTTACATAGATGGTTAAAAATAAAATGGTACAAGATCTAATATGGACCCTGTCGGGCACGCAAAAATTAGGAGAGAGGAAGAGGGCTGAGTTACAATTTAATCAAATCAGTATTCACATTTACTGTCTACCTTATTAGTGACTAGCTGACCCAGCGAACTTCGTATCGCCTCAGGTATGTGCATCTGGATTGAGGGCCCGTTTTTGAACCCTTGCGTACCGAAATAAGATTTATAGGGAAATTAGTTAAAAATAGTAAAAACTTAAAGCAAAGGGTCATAAA
This sequence comes from Aporophyla lueneburgensis, assembly GCA_932294355.1. Lineage (NCBI taxonomy): Eukaryota > Metazoa > Arthropoda > Insecta > Lepidoptera > Noctuidae > Aporophyla > Aporophyla lueneburgensis. The sequence goes on along the minus strand of OW028739.1, from coordinate 5,708,112 downwards.
TTTCTTAAACGTGAATTAAAACTGTTATGATGAAATAACTTGGGCCCTCAATCCAGACGCGTGCATAAAGTGGCATAGCCTAAATCTCAGTAAGTACTATCTCTGGGTTAATAATTTTTGTTTAAGAATTTAGTTAAGAATTTCTTAAATATTTTAAGAAATTCCCAAATCTGTAAAATATTACATTACCGATTTATGGCAGCATATCTAGGGCCCTCACTTCATTATTGTTTGTACTGAGGAATCTGCAAAACATGAATATATCTGAAGAAATACATAAATACGACTTTAACATGTTTTACTTACATACCTATGTGAATTAGTTAAAAAGAAATAAGGACACAAAACTTAATTGTTAAGAAGTAAATGAAAGTCGAATTTTACTAAAAAGTCTGAACTGAGAGCCCAATATTTTCGGCTTTATTGACTAGGCTCAACCTCATAGATTAACGCAAATTAGAATAAAAGTTTTAACTATTTCTTAATTAAATTGTAACATATCGTTCGTTCTTCTAAATGTCATACTATAAGAGAAAATTGATTTTCAACTTTTTGAAAGAGAATTATTTGTAGAGTGACCATAATGTTCAAAGTACCTGTACATTTTGTAAAGTGCATTCGGCAAGTCATAATTTGCAGCTAAAAGTTAGTACTAGTAGTAGTAGTAGTATAGTTATACCTACTCATTACAATTTGGTTTTCCTTATTTTTAATGTAATTTCTATTTATGTGATGTTACTCTTTAAGGTAATAATACTATGAGCCAAGTTGCCTAAAGCAAATAAAAAAAATTTAGTTAAAAAAAAACTAAAAATGAAAATCGTTTTCTTTTTTTAATCAGGGATATAGTTGCACTCATCACTAAAAATTACTTCGCTCTCTCGCAATTTCGTATTTTTAGGATATAAGACTATTTTAAGGTAACATTTATGTGAAGTAAAGAATTTTTTATAATTATACCGAACGTGTTTTATTTATCACAATGAATTTGTTTGATCTGGTGCTACAGTGATCCATAGATACGATGACTACTTACATGTATAACATACTACTAGTCGGTTAGTTTGCCTTTCATTTTATGCAAACACTGTTGAAGCTAAATAAATGTTCTAGTTTTATTTATTTTTATAGAAATTACATTAAAAATAAGGAAAGCCAAATTGCAATTAGTAGGTATATAGTACTTTTAGCTGCAAATATTATGACTTTCCGAATGCACTTTACAAAATGGACAGGTACTTACTTTGAACATTATGGTCACCCTACAAATAATTCTCATACAAAAAATTGAAAATCAATTTTCTCTTAAAGTATGACATTTAGAAGAACGAACGATATGTTACAATTTAATTAAGAAATAGTTAAAACTTTTATTCTAATTTGCGTTAATCTATGAGATTGAGCCTAGTCAATAAAGCCGAAAATATTGGGCTCTCAGTTCAGACTTTTTAGTAAAATTCAACTTTCATTTACTTCTTAACAATTAAGTTTTGTGTACTTATTTCTTTTTAACTAATAATAATAATAATAATAAACCCGCAGGGCAGCTTGTGGCGAGCTGTTGGGCAGTAGCGACCCCACGGACCCTATCTCCCGGGAGAATTCTTGTTCCTCATCTCTGGCTTGCCTTTATTGGCCGGCTGGAGTGAACACTGACGAGGTTCAGAGCTCCCACCTCATTCTTGCCTTTATTGGCTGGCTTGAGTGGAGATTCGCAAGAGCAAACGTGCTCGGGGAAAGGAAGTATTCCAGTAAGTGCTCGTAGGGACATGACCATCTTCCGGGCTCTGGGATTGTTCTGAAAGCCGTGGAATACCTCTCCACTTCTCAAGCACCTCAGGAAGTGTTGCCCCCTTGTCGCTACGTCACTATGTGCTAGCGACGTTTTCCGGGGGCCCATTATTGAGTGTGCAAGTCACCCCCTGCCTTTTTATCCGTGTATACAAAACATTGATCAGGCAGGGGCCATAGTCCTTCCATAGTTGCGGTTACCAATCCACTATAGCCATCCAAACCCATAGCCTAATTTGCTTTGTATCCATATTCTGTAATAGTTCTGCTCCAACCGGGAATTGTCCTTGGGTGCACTTGCATAGTGCATACAGGGATAATCGTCGGTGGGTGCCCCCTCATCATTTAAAATTATCTAAGGGGCCTCTGCGAGTTGGCTTCGGCCCCTCGTAAGCCTTCCAAAAGACCGGGATTCCAGAATCCCGAGATTATGTTAACATATACATAAAAATAATAATAATAAAACATTTATTTTCAGGTTACATGACCCACAGATATATACCTTACAAACTAACATACATAGGTATTATACAAAAACTTGTGTTAATAATAGTACCTTAAAACTATGTTAGTAACACTTCACTTCACTAGCTTGTCCGTGAGCTGTCCTGTGGCACTTGTCCGCGGAAGCGACGGAACACCACGTCCTGAGGCCAAAAGTCTTCGTCCATGACGATGGGCAGATAACAATCCGGTACACGCACCACAAACGCCTTGAAGTTGACGTTGCGGTGTGACTCCAGTAACTGCACCCTCGGCATGTACTTCGTCTTCTGGCGTACGTACTCTACGATGTCTTCCGCCTTAGTGGTGTAGTGCAGGCGAGAAATGTACACCGGAGTGTTCGGCTTTGCAGCGCGCAAGTTGACATCAGACTTCTTAGTAGCTTTCCCGCAGCGGTTCTTGAACGGCGCTTCCTCCTTTGCACCGTCACGAAACCCTCATCATCTGGCTTAGGCTTAGTTGGAACGCCTGGAGCACTCGCAATGACGCTAGCAAAATCCTTTTGTGAGGGCTTCGTCAAGGCTGGAGTCACTGGCAGTGGGACAGGGCGTGGGCCTCGGGTGGCGCTGCTTTTTGTGAGGGCTTCGTCAACCTGCGGGTTCCCAACTTACGGTAGGAGGGGTTCACATCGGCGTCGAGTCGACGATGAAGTACCTGGGACTTGTCCTTGACAGCCGGTGGAACTTCGTTGAGCATTTCCGACGTTTGGCTCCCAGACTGGAGCGGGCTGGGGCTGCATTAAAGCGGCTCCTGCCCAATCTGGGGGGTTCAAACGCCTCCTGCCGGAGGCTCTACACGGGGATCGTGCGGTCCATGGCCCTCTACGGGGCACCGGTGTGGGCGCCCTCACTGAGGCTGCGCCCAGCGCGCCGGTTGTTTGCGGCCCAGAGGGTCATGGCCATCCGGTTAATCCGGGGATACCGCACGGTCTCGTGCAAGGCGGCGAGCCTCCTTGCTGGAGTGCCGCCATGGGATCTGGAGGCAAAGGTCCTCGCGCACATGTGGGAGTGGCGCGAGGAGGCGAAACGCCGGGGCGAAACTCCGCTGCCGCGACAAATCGTGGCACGGCGGACAGAGCTCCGGTGTGATCTCATGGCGACATGGCGGGTACGATTGTCGCAACCCAGTGCTGGGCACGCCACAATTGCGGCGGTAAGTCTCCTCTTTGAGAAGTGGATAGAGAGGCGTCACGGCGTCCTCACCTTCCGCCTGACGCAGGTTCTCACCGGGCATGGGTGCTTCGGTGGGTTCCTGTTCAGGATAAAGCGGGAGGATACGTCCGGGTGTTTCCATTGCGAGGATCGTCTGGAGGACACGGTGGAGCATACGGTGGAGGTGTTCCCTGCCTGGGCGGAGCACCGCCGTGTCCTCGTGGAGGCGATCGGCGGCGGCGACCTCTCGCGTCCGGCCCTGGTGCGAGCCATGGTACGGAGCGAGAGGGAATGGGAAGCCGTCACCTCCTTCTGCGAAGCAGTAATGCTCGCGAAGGAGGAGACGGGGCGCGTGAGGGAGTGGCAGTCTCTGCGCCCTCATGTCCCTAGCCGCCGCAGGAGGAGATGCCCCGGGCGTCGGGAGTCAATAGCGGACTCCCGACCACCGTAGGCACGAGCTTGCGGGTGGCGAGCAATGGGTAGCTCGCCGCCCGGTAAGGACCAAGCTGGGGTCGACGGCGCGCAGTGTTCCACGCGCGCCTCAAAGAGATGTCAGCAGCAGTGTAGGGGTCTACTAGGACCGATGCCTGCCGGGGTCGCGTGATAGTTCGAAAGAGATACCGTGACCCTGGCACACGGGCAACTGATGGAACACGGGTGGGTTTTAGTCAGTAAAAGTCTGACACGCCCTCCCGCTCCGCGCAGAGCGGGAGAAGTCATTTGATGATTTCCCATCCTGAAAAAAAAAAAAAAAAAGGGATTCGTCAAGGCTGGAGTCACTGGCAGTGGGACACGGCGTGGGCCTCGGGTGGCGCTGCGTGGAGGAGCCGCGCTGACGGTCGCGGGGCTGCGAGGCACGCGGGCAGGGCGTTCTGCAAGCTCAGCAAATGACGGATGCGCTGGCGACGAAACTGCTGACGCGGCATTTGACGGCGATACATCGAGGCCGGCTCCGCGAAACATGTTTACGTTTGGTGCATCGACTGTTGACCTAGATACCGCCACACTATTTCGCAACTCGCTAAATTCTTTGCGCAAATCGGTGACGGTGTTCTGGGATGCCTCTAATTTCGCTAGAACATCCGCGAGGCGGGCCTTCAGAAAGACAATGTCCTTCAAAAGGCTCGTTACATCGACGTGGTCGAAAGTGACAGGAGGAAGCTTGTGCAGCTCCTTCGCCACAAACGTCGGCACGTCGTCCGGGTTGGTCTCCTTGAACAGCGTGATAATATCTTGCAGGCTGCTCTTAGTCCCGTCACGCCGGCGGGACACCATCTGGTCGCGCTTGTTTAGCACGTTGAACAACAACAGCTTGGCAGTGGCTATGTCCTCCTCGCTGAAGTTCGTTGCGCAGATTTGGGCAGCGGACACCTCGTCCATCACGTCCAGCTTCTGTTGCAGGAACGCCAGCAGCTCATTCGCCACTAGTGCACTACTCATGGCGAAAAAATTACGAGCGACAGCTTGCGCCGCGCTAGTCGATACACTAAATATGCAAACACGGCCGCATTGGAACGTGGCACAGGCAAGACTCAATTAATTCACATAGGTATGTAAGTAAAACATCCTAAAGTCGTATTTATGTATTTCTTCAGATATATTCATGTTTTGCAGATTCCTCAGTACAAACAATAATGAAGTGAGGGCCCTAGATATGCCGCCATAAGTCGGTAATGTTATATTTTACAGATTTGACAACCTGGTACGCGTTGGTGGTCTGGTAAGCGTTTTCTAGCTGAAACTCATGTTTGGTTAGCTCCTACCAAGTTATGATAACCTGGTACTTCAAAGGCAAAAAAGCGTTATCTAGCTGACACTCCTTTTTTTGGTAAGCTCCTGCAAAGTTATGATAACCTGGTATGTCGTCGCCATAAAGCGTTTTCTACCTGACACATACCCAGAGGGTACAAATATATCGTCATTGCTCAGCTTCTATGTGTCTTAGCGTTATGTTATATAGCCTATAACCTGCCCAGGAGTATGCACTACAATCGTACCAAGTTTGTTTAAAATCCCTTCAGTATTTTTTGACCCATGCGTGCACATACAGACAGACAGAATTGACCTCTCTACAGTTTTATTATAAGTATATAGAATAGTAGATATAGATGTTATTCAGTAAGATCAGATGCGTAGTACTCACAACAAGTGTGCGTGTATGATGATCAGATGTATGAACAAAAACAAGGCAAAAAAATATGTAAGGATCGAACCTTCTGTAGTCTACCTAGCCCCATGGGAAAAAAGCGTGATAGTTTGTATGTATGAACCTTAAAATTGTTTTTCAGTTTGCTTGCGAGCATGGGTTATGGAACAATTTTGCACTAGTTTTCCAAACGTATGTTACCGTTTAGCAATGCCGCACAAATCGGAAAGTTGATCGAGACATTAGTTACCTGCAGTGAGACATGGATTGGCATTCAGTCAACATTTTTGCACAGCTGTGACCTTTTTAATGAAAACGTTTTGGGTGAGTTTTCCAATTTTAACGTTTGTTTGAACAATTTCCGAGATTTGCTGCTGATCTGTTTTTTTTTACTACTTATCTAAATTGATATCAACATTGAAGAGTAAGACTGATGTATTCAGTATGCCACGCTATCTTTCATCATCTCACGCTCATTTCTAAGTAAATCTTTTTCGCGAAATGCGGGTCTCGACCCAAATAGTGCGTTAATATTTTTTTGAGATTCCATATCTACATAAAAGTACCTACTAACATTACTTTTCTGAATATCGTTGTGTACGAAATACATATTGAAAGAAAAAAAAAATTATTTGACCTAGGTGTTCACACAAGACCAAAAAAGAACAAAACATCCTATTATACTCGTAATAGTATAAATATGAAAGTTTGTGAGGATGTTTGTTACTCGTTCACGTAAAAACTACTGTAAGGATTTGTATAAAAGGCACACAGATAGGTAATTTATAACTTGGATTAACACATACTTTTTGTTTCGATAGTTCGTCCTGCAGGATATTTTCAACCTCCACGCGGGCAAAGCCGCTGGCAAAAGCTGATTTAAAATAGGATTGTGTGCTTCATGACTGCGCGAGATAGATCTGGTTCAGCATAAATGACCAGACATACTTGTGCCTGACGTTGTTGTATACAACTATGTATATTCTGAAAAGTAATTAATTATTAATAAACTATCGTTGTTGCTAAAACTTGTCATCGATGAGTAGTGTGGTAATTGCGTGACACACTATTAGTAACTATGGCTTTCATTTCAGCAGCAATTTAATGACATTCATTGCGTTTTGCGCGTTGTCGAACTGACATTTTATTAAACTTATGAAGCAATGGATTAGCAATATCTTTCAAAATTATTCAGATTTTCAGTGATAGTGTGTTGCGCAATTAGGGTCCTGGTGTAGGCAGCTGCCATTTTCCTTTCCCTTTAAAATATCGATATAATCTGGCCATCTTTTACTTCTTATGGTTATTACAATTTCCCACACAATACTAAAGGCTTACAACCATTGCTGTTATCGTTATCAATCCAATACCTTAAATTTAAGGTTAAGAAATTAGTTTCTGAAGTAAACCGTCCTTATGGGCACGCCACAATTGCGGCGGTAAGTCCCCTCTTTGAGGAGTGGATAGAGAGGCGCCACGGCGTCCTCACCTTCCGCCTGACGCAGGTTCTCACCGGGCATGGGTGCTTCGGTGGGTTCCTGTTCAGGATAAAGCGGGAGGATACGTCCGGGTGTTTCCATTGCGAGGATCGTCTGGAGGACACGGTGGAGCATACGGTGGAGGTGTGCCCTGCCTGGGCGGAGCACCGCCGTGTCCTCGTGGAGGCGATTGGCGGCGGCGACCTCTCGCGTCCGGCCCTGGTGCGAGCCATGGTACGGAGCGAGAGGGAATGGGAAGCCGTCACCTCCTTCTGCGAAGCAGTAATGCTCGCGAAGGAGGAGGCGGGGCGCGTGAGGGAGTGGCAGTCTCTGCGCCCTCACGTCCCTAGCCGCCGCAGGAGGAGACGCCCCGGGCGTCGGGAGTCAATAGCGGACTCCCGGCCACCGTAGGCGCGAGCTTGCGGGTGGCGAGCAATGGGTAGCTCGCCGCCCGGTAAGGACCAAGCTCGGGTCGACGGCGCGCAGTGTTCCACGCGCGCCTCAAAGAGATGTCAGCAGCAGTGTAGGGGTCTACTAGGACCGATGCCTGCCGGGGTCGCGTGATTGTTCGAAAGAGATACCGTGACCCTGGCACATGGGCAACTGATGGAACACGGGTGGGTTTTAGTCAGTAAAAGTCTGACATGCCCTCCCGCTCCGCCCAGAGCGGGAGAAGTCATTTGATGATTTCCCATCCTGAAAAAAAAAAAAAAAAAAAAAAAAAAACCGTCCTTATAAGTAAGGAAGGTTTGATTCAGAAACGAATTTCTAAAGAACTCTAAGCAAGCATTCAGACAGAAAAAAATACCTTAGAACATCGCTCAGAGGTCTTCTGTTTAATAGAAAAATCAGCCAACTGTGAGTTAGATTCGCACACAATGGGTACCGTATAAAAATCGAGCAAAAACACCGAAAAATAACCGTTACTTGAATGGGTCTATAATATTTTTATCGCAATCAGTCTGTATCCTATTCTCACTGCTGACACACAGGCCTCCTCTCAGTGAGAGGCAGTGGGCCAAAATCCACCACGTGGGCCAAGTGCGGGTTTGTGGATGTCACATGTCTTCGAATTTTTGGTTCTTGGACATGCCGGTTTCCTCACGATGTTTTCCTTCATCGATCGTTTTGATAGCAGTGGTGATGAAATTACTTTACTTCAATCATCTCATTCGCAGAAAACCTCAGTCTTCAAACATTGCGGAATAGGCGACGAGAAGACTTGACGAAGTTGCCCAAATGCTGCCCAACCTTACTAGATCCTCCTGTCGGCTTCCTTCTCAAAGTTGTGTCTACCAGGCTGGATGACTTGCCCTAAGTAGACATACTCCTTCACAACTTCGAGAAGCGAACTGTCGATATGGATTGGACTCGGCAATACATGCGAGTTGTACATAACTTTCGTCTTTTCCAAATTCATGCCGAGGCCAACCCGTCGAGAGGCTCCATTTAGGCTGTGCAGCACCCGGTCCAACTGTTCCAGCGTTTCTGCCATAGTGACGATGTCATCGGCAAAGCGAAGGTATAAGTTACTTTACTTCCTGGGGCCAATACCACTGAGCCAACATTGCTCTGAGCTTTAATTTTTTTTTTTTTTGTTTACACTTTGAAAAATACAAGAGGAGCCTTAGTAATTAGATTCTGTTGGCACCCTTTGCGTACGGAACCCTAAATCCAGCCAGCCTATTTGCCTCTAGTTAATTTGTCTCAGCAATTGCCTAGTGAATTTTGTACGCCGTATTTTCAATTTTGAAATAAACAAGATTCTTAAGCGTTTTACGACGCAGAAGGTAAGGTTATTATTTACAGCAAAGTATTTAATACCGCTTTAATAAAATGTGCTTTATTAATACTTAAACTGAAAGTTATTTTTCAACATGCTTACATTTCACTACGCTTACATCAATATAATAATATTAAAAGTTCTAAAGTCAGTTTGTCTGTATAATAACCCTTTCAAGGCAAAATCACTGAATGAATTTTGATACAATTTGACAAGGAAATAGTTGCCATCCTGGCGAAGAACAAAGGCTACTTTATTGTCGTGTGATAATTTCCGACATCCACTCGAAGAAGCAAATCCGAAATAATTTCCCAACAATTTGTATTCCTACGCAAAATTATTCTAACTTTAAGCCCATGACGACATCACAGCATATTTAAGTGAATATCGTCCGCCATTTTGGCTTAAATGCGGCTCGTTTATGGTCGAGAATTACCTCTTAAACTTGCTGGAGAGCCCAAACATGCTGTGAACATAGTTTAGTTAGAGAACTTACTTGAGAAGTGGTGAAATTATTTAGTAGTTTCAGGAGTCAGTCCTTTATAATGTATACAAGGTGTAACAGAATAAATGCAAGTCCTGAAAGTATTTGGTTCATAATTGACTACTGAGTTCTGTACGTTTTAATTTGTTTTTATTTTGACGTACTGCCCACCTATTGAGCCAAAGAAAATTAAATCTTATTTCAATGCGATAAGATTCAATTTAAAAAACAGAGAGCTTTAAAAAATTTTTTGATCATCGTATGTATTATCCTTCTAAATCAGGGTGTATGAGGGCTTGCAAAAATCATATTACATGTTGTATAATTATACATTTATCTGTCTTTTATGTATTTAATTTGATAGAGTTAGTATTTTAAAGACAAGTAAGGGAAATCTCAATAGGAATATACATTGTGAAAATATCAACCGTCAACCTATAACGGATCACGAGATACAGCCCTGCAATGCAAAGGGTACATTATTATAATCACGGTAACCTTCATTTTTACTTAACCATTCCGCACACCTGACGGTGTCATGGCGGCTGATCTTACGGTCGATGCATAGGGTCGAGCGACACGTGTGCCAGTGAAGACATAAAACTACGCATCCCTTAGCAGCCAGTGAGGGCGACGCTTAATGATGCGTGGAAGTGTGGAACGTCTTTTTTAAACTTGATATTCTTTTGTTGGAATTTGCTTTTGTATAGACAGAGTTTGGCGTACTCCATACTCGCAACTAGCTAGTCTTGTTGAATCACCTACATTTAGTTAAATTACTTGTAATTGCAATTACGTTAATTGTAGTTGATAAATCCTAACTAATTTAAGTCGTTAGTACGTAAATGTTTATTTGTTACGCCTTCACGCTAAAATGGCCGATGAACGGATTTGAATGAAATCATTACTTAGGTAAGGACATAGGCTATTTTTCATCCTGTATCGCAGACGAAGTTTCGGCCAAACAGATACTTATATTATATGTCTTCCAATTTCAAGAATTTGAATTTTTTTTTAAAGTGAAACTTATATTACTTCGTCTCACAGTTTTTCGTCTGTGTGTTGCATGTCGCGTGATGGTCGGCCGCGGAGTAGGGATAAAGTGAAAGGCGCTCGCTGGTGCATGTTGTTGTTTATGGATTTATTTCAATTTTGGGTGCTTGAATTTATTATTTAACTTATTTCGTATGAATATTAAATTAAGTATTTTAATTAAGCTATTGCATATATTCCGAAAATGTTTAGTTAAATGTCTATAATGTGAAAAAAAGTTTCACTTTTACCGTGGTTTCATAAAAACCACACAATCCTTTTTTTATGATTGAATCTTCATATTTCAGCTGCCGTATACCGTAGGATGGGGTTGGAAGGGAAGAAAAATGAAAAAAAAAATGAAAATGAGTATGTTTGTTTGTTACTCAATCACGCAAAAACGGCAGAACGGATATGGATGAAATTTGGTACAAAGATTGACCAAGGTAAAGACATAGGCTGCTTTTTATCCTGGATCGCAGACTAAGTCGCGGGCATCAGCAAGTAATATTATAAATGTGAAAATGAGTCTGTTTGTTTGTTACTCAATCACACAAAAGCGGCTGAATTGATTTGGATGTTTGGCACGCAGATAGCCCATGACCAAGGTAAGGACATAGGCTATTTTTCATCCTGGATGATAGATGAAATCGCGGGCCACAGCTAGTAAAATATGCGCGTTGAGAGTTTACTGACCGTAACATTAAATTATAATAATACTTGCTATTACCCGCGTCTTCGCCCGCTTATAACCCTTGCTCTTCAATCACTATCTATTCATGAAAACTAACATTAAAATCTGTTGCGTAGTTTAAGAGATTTAAGCGTACAAATGCGGGAAATGCCTTAATTTTATACGAGTAGTATGTAAAGAAAATACAAATTGTGTGTAACTCAATAATATTTTGCCCAAAACTCGTACATAGATGACTCAAGTTCCTCTAGAACTAAATTATTAGCTTGCGAATAATAACATATTTATAAGCCCACAGGTAAGTGCCGCTAACCTGGGAATTAAAAAAAATAAAAGATGTTATAATAATACTTACTTTTCTACGTAATATTTCTTTAACAGGGAACAAAAACGATCTTGTCTTTAACACGATCTCGTTGAATAATATCAGTTATTTCCAAACCGTTTCCAAGAAGCTCCAACAAGTTTCAAAATTACAGGAATAAATAATTCTCAGGAATTATTTATATCTCCGAATGTTTCAAAAGTAATTCAAGTGAAAAGGACCTTTACTCAAAATTCCAGTTTCGCACCTGAACGATTATGAAAGTTAATATAATCGTTTTCCTCCACCGCGGGCCTAGCACGAACGAACTGCTAATTCGAAAGATTTTTATTTGAAAACAAAACTGAGCTTTTTTTGCGATAAGCCCAGTTTTGTCACGGTATGGTCATGTGATTCGGAGGAATGAGGAAAATGTCGTGAGGAAAGTATTGAGTATGAATGTCGATGGCTTTAAGAGTAGAGGGAGACCAAAGAAACGATGGATGGACTGTGTGAATTATGATATGGATAGAGAGGGGGTGACTACTGAGATGACGACTAATAGAGAAGTGTCGAAGAAAAAGACATGTTGCGCCGACCACAAATAAATTGGGATAAGGAAAGGAGAATGAATGAAGTCCTGTTAGCATCATACTAATACTTAAATTAATAAAACCTTTAAACAAAATCAAAATATTTTATTTCACACAATCCTAAATGGGCACTTATGAAACGCCAGAAGCTAGTTTCCAATTGGTTCATGAAACTAAGTAAATATTCAAACTCAAATCATTTATATCAATTAAACCATGTAAGGACACTTTTAAATTATCAAAGATTCGGTTAGCCAGAAAGGTGAAGTGGTGGGTAGTGGGTACCTACGAAAGAAAATAAGTACTTATTCCATAATCAGTCAATTATGTTCCCACTGCTAGGACATAGGCCGCCTCTCTGTGAGAGGGACTGGGCTGTAATCCGTCATGCGGACCCAGTGTGGGTTGGTAGATGTCACAAGTCTTCCAATTTTTGGTTGTAGGGCATACCGGTTTCTATACCATGTTTTCCTTCACCGTTTTGAGAGCAGTGGTGATGAAATAATTTGCACAAAGGAAAGCACCTCTCTGGGTTCTAACATATGACCTACAACTCGTAAATCCGGGCAGTATTTGCCTAAAGGGGTTCAGGAATCAAAATCTCTTCAAACTTTTAAAAGGCTATTAAAATCACCTTGTCTTGAGAATATTTGAACTCAAACTGAAAACATTTATTGTTATTAAACCATTTACAGACACTTTTGAACTGTCGCGGACTTGATAGTTTAGTCAAAAACTTATTATTTTACGAAAAGGGTATTTTCAATTTTAACATTGTTCGAAATTACATAACGTTTAGTACGCTCGTTCGTACTAAGCTCACTGTTTCACGCTTGAAAGATTACTAAAAGTAAAATAGTCTTTTACGAGTACCGTCCCAAACATTGATTGACAGTGTCTTTCCATAGAAAGGCAGTATTTCAAGTTCGAGAGATAGTGTCAAACCTCTTTTAACTTTTTCAAAATAGAAGACATACTTTTTGAACCGTTGTCAAACGTTATCTATTCTCTCAGTTGTGTTCACAACTGATTTAAGTTCTGACTTATCCCTGTCTCTTATAACTTCCTTTGCATGTTGTGACTTGAATTATTCGCCTCACTGGTAACTTATATATCTTATATATATATCTTATCTTATATATCTTAAGACAACCAACACACTGTTATCTGATCCCTAACTAGGTAGAGCTTGTACTGTGGCAACCAGACAACTGATAAATATACGTCTATATATAATTCTACTGTACGTGTGTATGTCACTGAACTCCTCCAAAACGGCTGGACCGATTTGAATGATTTTTTTTGTGTGCTTTCGGTTGGCACCTTGGATGGTTCATATTCACAAATCAGCAGACAGATGGCGCTGCTATCGAGTTCTAGGAAACAGGACAACGTCTGTATAGTCAGCTAGTATATATGTATATTTCTGAATACATATGTGCATATTATAGATAAATTACGCCCAGACACATAACAAATGATTGTGCTCATCACCCAAAGATTTGTCCTGGGTGGGAATCGAAACCACGACCTCAGTCTTAGCAGTCAGGGTTCCTAACCTAGTGGTTACCAGGCCAGGTGACTAACAGGCCAGTCAAAACAAAAAACTGAATCATTTTCGCAGATTAAAGGAATTATTAACATTGTCAAAAGAGTGGGCCTAGTTAGTTTGACCCGATGTCAAGAGTCCTGTTCAATAATTAGAGGTTGTATATTAAGCGGTGGACCGCGAGGGTCATAATTTGAATATATCCATAAGAGGGATGCCGCCATAAGAAGGTAGCCCGCTAAATTTAAATGAATTAAAACCTGCAAATTGCAAAAAACAAAAAACATCAAGCTATATGTTGCACAAATTATAATTCGCAACCGGAATATACGTATGTATTTACAGAATTATAATATAACTAGCTTTTGCCAGCGGCTGCGCCCGCGTGGAGGTTGGAAAATATCCCGCGGGAACGTACTGCCGGGATAAAAAGTAACCTATGTCCTTTTCAGGCTCTAAACTATCTGTGTACCAAATTTCATTTAAATCGGTTCAGTAGTTTTAGCAGAAAAGCGAGACAGACAGACAGATAGAATTACTTTTGCATTTATAATATTAGTTTGGATGTGAACTTAGAAGATTGTCCTCTAAATTAACATAATACCATTAAATGACCTTTAGATAGTCGTTCAATCTCCATCCTGGCGCTTCCCCTTTAACATCGTACTTAATTTACGATGCTTAACTCTGTGTAAATTATTTCATAACGGAAAAATATCGTGAGGAAATCCTCATGTCCTGGAACCAAAACTTCGAAGACATGTAATATCTAACAACCCGCACTGGGTCCGCGTGGTGGATTACGGCCCACTCCCTCTCACAGATAGGAGGCCTGTGTCCCAGTAGTGGGAACAATATAGGCTGATAATCTTCTTCTTCTTCTTAGCGTGTCGATAGCAATCTGAATAGAGTTAGCCCAGAATTTGGCTACGAGCTTAGCATTTTCAGTAGCGTCCATCAACTCCTGTGGCGTGTAAACAACAGGACACGCTTGACAAGATATCAAGTGCCTCATCGTTTGTGAGACAGCACAACATTTACACTCCAGGGCTGAGTCGTCTTTAAATCTCCACCTGTACAGATTTTCTTTACTGCGGCCTACCTGAGTCCTAAGTCTATTTAAAGACTTCCATGAACACCAAGGCAGTTCATGTCCAGTTGCGAAATTTGATCCTCTCATAGACGAAAGTCCTTATAATTCATTAGTAATTTCGTATTTGATATTCTTTCTGTATAAGTTTATCTTACGAAACTTATTTTAAATTAAATATTACAATCCCTTTCATGAAATAAAGTATAGAGTATAAACTAAATGATGTGTGTCGTGGCCTTAATGCAGTGACTACTTAACTAAAAGGTTATATACTACCACCTGGCTTTTAAATTAGCTAAGTGCTTTTCTACGCTTGATAACATATGTACCTTGTGTTGTTATATAGCAAAAACATAATATAACTGTAAAATATTCAGTACCACGAAAAATATAAGTTAAATAATCGTCATCAAGAAAAAAGTTTGTGTTAAACGTGTAACACATTTAACGCACGACCTTATACACCCTAATTACATAGAGTATTCAGTTAAAAGCTTATTACAAATGACCAAACTTTTTTTAAAGCCCATTATACTTAAGAAAATTGTGTTATTTTCGCATTACTTTATGCATTTAAAATGGAGTCTTATTGCATTATAATAAGATTGAATTTTATTTGGCACAAATGGCTTTAAGTTTGACAAAATACAACATTTTTGAAAAAAAATCCTACATAAAAATGACTAAAATCGATTTAGTATTCAATAATGAACAAACTACTTTCAGGACTTGCGTCTATTTTGTTACACCTTGAATAACATTTGAATAAAGACAATTTAAGCAAGAAGGCCTTATTTCCCAATAAAAATTCGTTCAACGTTTGACAAAATTAGACCCTCAACATTACGCGTAAGTATGTGGAAAGCATTCGCGTTCAGTCGTAGCCGATAGAAATTCATGCTACGTACTACAAAGTGCTACGACGCTACGTCGCTACGCCGCTACGCCGTAGCTGCTACGAGGTACGCCCTTTACTTGTAAAGAAAATAGGTCAAGGGCGACTGCTGAATAGAATGTGGGTTCTGAACGTACCTATTTGTTGTCAGAAAATTGAATTGAACTTGTTTGTTAGATTAGATTGTTTGAAAACAGGTTGGATCTGACGTGACAAGAACAGAGCTACGTCAATTATCATTTTTTGTCATTATTTTACCAGCGCATTACATGAAGGAATTAGTTGTTGATAACTATGTTATTTTTTTGACATTATGAACCGTCAAACATTACCTGTTCTATCTGATGAGGATTTCTTAAGTCTTGACAACCATTAACTATCATTTTATTTAGTGTATTGCTAAAATCCAGTAGGTAAATTTTGTATTCTACTTGTATAATTTTTATATCATATGTTTTCTGTTTAACGTTTTGTTAGATAATTACATTGTGGTCTTGTGAATGTTGTGTATACCTGTAATAGTGATAGACATGTACATACCAGTACTTTTATTTAAATTCAATTATTGTTTTCTGTTAAATCTTCATATGTAAGTACTGTTTTGTGATGTACCTTGGATGTGTACTCCCACATCCCCCTTAAACTTAAGGGGAAGATATATAAACCCATGGTCAGACCTGTTGGCTTGTATGGGTCAGAATGTTGTCAGCTCAGATGAGAATGTTAAGAGGGATGTGTAGTGTTATACGAATGGATAGAATAAGAAATGAGTACATAAGAGGAAGTCTGAAAGTGGCAACAATGACTGAAAAGTTGTGTGGGAATCGGTTGTCTTGGTATGGTCACGTGCAATGAAAGAATGAGGAAAATGTCGTGAGGATAGTACTGAGTGTGAATGTCGACGGTGGATTATCTGTATGAACTATGATGTGGAAGAAAAAGACATGGTGCGCCGACCCCAAATAAATTGGGATGACGGCAGGAGAATGATGAATGTTTTGTGATAATTAATAAAAATAACGACTTGGTTTTCACCAAATCTAACAACCAGAATGTAAGAACAAATTATTTTAAACATCAAAGTACGCATTAACTAAATTTTTAAAGTAGGTTATGAAGCATAAAAATGCAAATGTACCGCTTTCAGATATAATTCTGAATGGGTTTTTTATGGTAGCGTCGCTTCAGTTATTGCTCGGAGCTATATTGCTCAGGATTTAGACATGAATACGTTTAGATGAAAACCCGTGGAGAATTATTTTATTATAAACTCGAGACCCACCCCTGCTTATTTGCACGGTTTCCACGACATGACAAACCACCCACATGCCTTTCTTCAAATGTAAGTTTGATGTATTAGAAACCTTTTTATGTGGGTGGGAAATCGTCTCCCGCTCTGCGGGGAGCGGGAGGGCGTGTCAGGCTTTTACTGACTAAAACCCATGTTCCTTCAGTTGCCTATATGCCAGGGCTACGGTAACTCTTTCGAACAAATCTCGCGACCCTGGCAGGTGTATTAGACAACTTAACCTTCCGAAATAAACTCTCTAAATAATGGTGAAATCAAAATTCATTGCGTAACAAGGCGTTCGTATAGACAAACACGAAAACCGACTTTAAAGCTTTTACAATTGTTCTTTTCAACGACCACGTGTTTAAACAGTTTGTAGCATTTTTTTCTCCCAGCATTCCAACGAGACCGCCATACAAACGATTACGTTCAAAATAATGACTATACTTCACTGTTAAATTAAATTCCTACCCTCACCCTTGCATAATCAAGTAAAAGGAAGGGTGGACTATACAGGAAGCTTTTTTTCCAAGCCATTTTGTTTTGTTCAACGATAGAAAAATTTCATTTGTGTAAGTAGGTTTGTACAAATACTTTTTCACGTCAGTCATATTTTGGAAACTTGATGAGGTCAGCGTTTCCTATCTCACTACACTAAGAAAAAGTCCAAAACAAATTCACACATTACAGTCTCTTTTAAAATTCAGACCAAATTTCGTTAAGATCATGTGAAGACATGTGAAAATGTCTTTTGTGGAAAGAACTGCACAGATTGAGTGGACCTGTCCAGTCAATGGACGTATTTATCAGTAATCTTGCAGTTCCACTCTGAGCTTAAGGAGTTCAACTACACTGTTAGTTCTGAACAACACTTTAAAGTTGAACTCATGGTTCCTTTTATCGTTTTTCTCTATGACCTAGAAAATCAATAAGTTCCACGTTTTTTGTCTTACTTTAAATGTTCACAATTTATGTATGGGGATAAAATACAATCCGAGATACAGGTTTAACACCTATTTCGGATGCAGATAGTCCCAAACTTTAAATAATAAACATTAATCTATAATTTAGTGTATATTGTTATTATTCAATTTTGCCATACGTGTTGGAACTTATTTTGGTCCATACAATTCTTATTATTTATTTACGTAAACATGATGCCAATATTCATATTCTGGCATAGATCTCGAGAAAACCCTGTATGACAGACGGATAAAATATATGTTACAAGCATTTGCCAGCGGCTTCGCCCCCATGTTATAAATATAAACCTACCTCTTGAGTCACTCTATCTATTGATGAAAACCGCATCAAAATCTGTTGTGTAGTTTAAAAGATCTAGGCGTAGAAACGCTAGAAGCGACTTTGTTTTACACTATGTAAAGAAAATGAGTGTTCCGTTTACAAGTCCACATACTTAGAAACATCCTGTGTAAAAGGTAATACTTATGCAAAATAAAAAGCCCGTACAAATAAATGAATAAAAGGTTTCTTCAATAAAACCTACAATCAATCAGTGGAAAGAGCTACCTTCTATAATATTACTTTTGGTAAAGTTTGGGGGAATTCTGCAAAAGAAATAAAGGATTTGTAATAGTATCTGATTTATTGGTGTTTTCAAACTTCTATATTACCTTGAAGGTATTGAAGTTGGTAAGCGTTTAAATAATGGTTGAATCCTTCAAAATGTTTTACTGAAAAGCGACCGGTCTGAAATTTTGCATGAGAGCTGGTGGTGCTATGGTAGAAGACGAAACAAAATCTAGTAATTTTGTATGTTGGAGAATATTGCTTGCAGACAGAAGCGAGTTTATTGTGAAGTAAGGTTTTGTTTTAATCAAATTGAGCTCATGGTTCTTTTCAGCGTTTTTCTCTATGACCTGTATTTGTAGAACATTTTGGTTTCAAAATTCAAATTCCTATTTTGCATAGATATCGATAAATACTCTTTGTAACAGGCGGATTAAAATATGCTAACTGACATTATCCATGTACTAGATTTATATGAAATGGCTATAACATAAAAAAATGGTTCTATCAGTAATGAAAACATGGTTTGAACCCTATCTACGCCATAAATACTAAATAAAAATTGCCAATAAGGGTAAGAAACTAGACATCGACCAAGTTTCTAAACTAAACCATAATCTATCACAATTTCAAGAACTAATCCAACTTTGAAAAACGAATACCTACCTCCGAGGAGGTATTCTTTCGTATCACTCACTCCAACGGATCAAAATTATCGGGAAACTGAGATGAAAGACGCTCACGGAGAAGAATGCATAGCAAACGTTTGAAGTCGATCCTATTTGTATGTCTATGTGCATTGCAAATAGATTTTTACACTCAATACCGCTTTGTGTGACTCCGGAAAATAGGATTGAATCTTTAGATTACTACCAGAATTTTATTACATTTTGTGAATATGGAAATGAGGCAACGCATACGGGGCGTGTCCAAAAATGGGTTTCTTTCATGTCGTCTGAAATGCGTGTAACGGAAACGATTCAAACAGTCACGATAGATTTAAATCTGTACTATAATATTATAAAGCTGAAGTTTGTTTGGTTGAATCTCTGGAACTACTGATCCGAATTGAAAAAGATTATTGTGTTATGTAGCTTATTTATTGAGGAAGGCTATAGGTATATAACATCACGCTACAATCAAAAGTAGCGGAGAAGTAACGAAAAATGGACGCAAACTTACAGGCAATTTGATGCGATGGGATAGACGGGGAAGGGGATCAAAAACTTTAGGCAGGCAACGTCGCGGGCAGAAGCTAGTTATTAATCATTTAAGATGGTATAATAATTACGTCCGTACTAGACATAAACCTACCTAAGAAATTATCCTAATAGCTTTTGCCTTTGAACACTTTCGTGATACCCAAATCGCTAGGCTAAATTATTCATAACTCGGTCGCTTCAAAGAAATGACAGTACGCTTACTTAAACGGGCATTAAATATTTAACAAGTTTAAAAGTCGGATAAAAATCTGCCTCGAAAGCCAAAAATGTTGCCAAAAGTTTCCCAAATCTTGAGAACAAATTAAATACCTGTTATCTCCAAACAAAATAGTAAATAAATGGCATAAAACGTTGATTAACCCCTCTGATAGTTCAGGCATTTTGAAAATAACCAACAACTCTGTACTTAATAACTATTATACTTAATAACTTGAGGTCTTGGCCGGTTTCCAGACTTGGGCCGTGGCACAAAAATAATATACACATAAAATCTAACATAGGGCATAAGCCCGTACATTAAGAAATGGTATACTTAGCACGAAGCCCATGGATTTTCCACGGAATATTTTCGGAAGTGATTCATGCCTCATCAAGTTTATGACTAATATAAGCAGACTTATGGCATACGGCTTAAGTGGAAATTAAATGGGAAAATAGAGGTGATGTTGCTTTTTCCAAATTCCAAAAAATTTCCAGTTTATTTCACTTGTTTTGCTTTGAACAAGGAGCTTTCTCCCTCAGGGGACTTTGTTCTCATATTTCAGCTGTAAAAGCCATTATTTTTTCAGTGTTTAGTCGAATAGTTATTTTATGCTTTGAATATTTGGGTACCTACCTACGTTTTACAGGAAGTTTCTCTGATTTAATGGTACATAAATGCAATATTATAATCAAGAATTAAGAATAGAAAACAATGGTTTTGACGTAGAACGCACGATTCGATTGACGATTCGCATACATCCATCTATCTCGGTGCAAAAGCATTCCGAACCGCAAAATATCCGATTCGCAGACCGTCCAAATATTGCGTCAAGAATGTGTAAAAAGATCCGGTTTCCTTTTAAACCTTTATTTTAATTTTGATATTCTGCGTCAAGACCGAAATTATGAAGTCCTATAACCTTCTTCTTTGTGAATGCTATTAAAATAATCAAAAACCAAAGTAGATAATACAAAACATATAGCAAGTTGGATATTCAGGAAAGAAATGTACGAATATGTCACGTTTATAAAACAAAACGTACATAAAAATAAACCCTTTACATAACGTTGCCGTATGCCAAAAAAGTTCAGCAAAAAAAAATACCAAAACGAATATTTCGCCTCCAGTCACGAACAGAATTCAGGATAAAAAAAATGCCAGATCACGTCACAATGGGAGCCCTGCTATTGTCTCTCACAGGATGATATTTGTTACTGAAGAGTCGAGATTAATGCAGCGGGCGGAATAAATGATGCTGTTTCCTCTGCCATCATTATTGTGGGGTATATTATGTGGCTGTCTGTGTCTGCGGAAACACAACAACTGGCTAGAAAATATATGGAAGTTATCTTTGTAAAATGTCTCCTAGGGAGGTTTTGTTTCGACACAGGAATTCGTGCCTCATCTCATGATAGTGATTAGTCTACAACCCAAAGTAAATTACACCCTTCATTTTAAAGTTCACACACACCAAAGTTCACAACTCCTAATCCATTGCATCCGTGTGACCTTTCGTTTAACAACTTATGTACCATAGTCTTAAGCAATGTCAAAGGTTTTTTTTGTATCATTAAAGATTTTTTATTTTTTTTATTTTACTTGTGTGAAAAATTCGTCTACCCAACAACGGATATAATGCTGTTGAATCATCAAAGTGAAAGACATTGCTGCTTTACACGCTTATGCGTGTTATGAAATTACTCCGCTGTTTTTATTAAAAGAAATCAAGGTATAAAGAGTGATCGCTGTAAGCCGGCTCATACCCCTCAGTAACAAACATCCTATTTCAGTCTCTGATCTGTTAATCTGCTTTTAAATCTGATGTTAGACATTGTGATTGGTTTGTTTGTCCGATATAACAAAAGCTAATCAAATTCCCTGACAAGAGATTTAATTAAAAAGGGTTTGATAAAACGGCGGCGTACGTATTTAGTCATCATCATCATTTCAGCCGTAAGACGTCCACTGCTGGACTTAGGCCTCCCCCAATTTGGGGGGCTTTGCCATAATCGCCACGCTTGGCAGGCGGGTTGGCGATCGCAGTATGATGGTTAAATGCATAGAGAACGCAGCTGCCCATTCTCTAGTAAGTCCCTTAGTCGCCTTTTACGACACCCACGGGAAGAAATGGGGTGGTGTTATTCTTTACGTCCGGCACCACACGGTACACGTATTTAGTAATCAGCCTATATTGTTCCCACTGCTGGGACACAGGCCTCCTCTCGGCGAGAGGGAGTAGGCCGTAATCTTTCACGCGGGCCCAGTGCGGGTTGGTAGACGTGTTCTAAGTTTTGGTTCTAAGACATGCCGGTTTCCTCGCGATGTTTTGCTTCACCGTTTTGAGAGTAGTGGTGTTGAAATTATTTACACAGAGTAAAGAGCGTACCTGGGCTCGAATCCACGATCTACAACTCGTTATTCGGGGCCTATACCACTGAGTCACCACTGCTCTCCGTACCTAATTAACTCACCTAAAATAGCAATCGATCGCATTGCCTTTCATTTTGATAATTTCAGTCACGTTCATTGGAGACAAATTTTTCATACCTATAAAGCAATGGAAGTTAAAATTAAAGACATTGCAATAGACTGCCGTTTTATGTGTGTTACGCAACTACCCTCAAGTTGTTTATTACTTGGATCTATGCCTATGTATTTCATATACCTAAATCTATAACTGCCCGTGACATCACAATCCTTTTTAGAATACCAGAGCTGCGACACTTTTTTAAATGTCGCAGCATCATGCTGAGACAGGAGCCTTTTGGCATCGTACAGGATCTTTTTTAACCGACTTCTAAAAAAGGAGGAGGTTATCAATTCGACTGTATTTTTTTATGTTTGTTACCTCATAATTTTTAACTGGGTGAACCGATTTTGATGATTCTTTTTTTATTTGAAAGCTGGTGCTTTCTGAATAGTCCCATTTTAATTTGGTGCCATTCGGACAATGGGGTCCATGTGAAAACCACATAAGTCTTAAATTTGCATTAAGTATTTGCGCGACAAATGAACGAATAACGCGATTAGATTAGTGGTGGTATCTACCATAGCTAAAAAGTTAAAAATAAAAACTTTTTACAAAAAAATAACAATCGACTTCCTTAAAGAAGCACTACTAACTCAAAAATAACTTTAATTTCGAAATTTGGTGGCAAAAAGCCTTAAATACAGATCCTAAGACACCGACTTTCGAAATTAAAGTTATTTTTGACTTTGTAGATTTTTTTTTAAAGGAAATCGGTTGTTATTTTTTGTTGTAAAAAGTTTTTATTATTTTATACCTTTTTGATAAGACAAATTTGATTATCATAGTTTTTTTTTATGAATGTGTTTAATAAATCGTTGCCTTTATTTCTATGTAAATCTATCAGTAACCTAAATCCTCGGGAAAAACATCCACCTTATTCATTATTCCATGGAAAAGTGTATCGCCCCATACCCTGTTGTGTGATGTAACAAACACTTCTATAGCTTGGAATCAACTAATGCAAAAGAACAATAAAAGAGATTATTGTGCTAACCTACTTTACTTAGCTCCCAATGGTAATGTGATGACGCACTCAATACAAATGGCGATAGACATTTTTATTTTATAGACGCGATTCTTATACCTCCTTCTCCCAAATAGATTTATTTAAAGACTAGCTTTTGCTAGCGGCTTCACAAGCGTATTATACTTCCTCTTGAAACACTCTGTCTATTGATGAAAACTGTATCAAAATCCGAATAGATTTAAAAGATCTATGCGTACAGACGCGCGGGAAGCGACTTTGTTTTATACTTTGTGTAAAGATAAGTCATTTCATGATAATGTTTACAAAGTTTGTCGTGTTGTACACGATAGTAATCAAAAGTATCTAGGTAAACCGAAACGCCGCGAAACGACTTTGATCAAAAGCATCCAATTAAAATACTGAAGAAGAATTTATGAAAACTGAAAATGTTACCTACCTACCTTTTGTAATTTTGTAGTGTGTTAACATATTTGTCAAAAACATCACGGATAAAAACTAGGTTATATCAAATGCAATCTACTGAATCGTTCATCTTGAATATCTCTGCCAAAACCCTATAACTTGTTCTGTTGAAAGTTACATTAATTCAGCGAATATTCACTACGCTACAGAAAATATTTGATGTAACTACAAACTTAGCAACGAAAATATACGGCGTAGTTTGTCATCCCCTAGAGGCGAATATTGCAGCGCAAAGCCGCCCGAGACTGTGTTTTCTTTGCACTATAAATAAACGGAATCTATCGAAGTGGATCTTATTCCAATATTACGTCACAGGTCTTTTACAGTGAGGAACAATATTGGTATTGAAAAGGTTTAGTAAACATACCAACGACCTTAAATAAGATAGACTGTAAAATAGACCACCAAAAAGCTACTATTATTATCATTGACAAAATAACTAGATAAGTCAGCGACAAGAATCGATTTATACTTCAATTTTCTTCATCTTAATTAACTGTTGAGCTAAATATTTGAAATATTAATTCCTGAAACTATTAGGTATACGAAATGCTAAAATACAATGTATGGAATATTTTTTTGTCAATATATGTGTAAATGTAGCCGTGGTCAACTTTTGTCACTAACTACATCTGGTCAACTCCTTAATATGCAATGCTCTCTGTAGCACCATAAGAATGAGGGTTTTGAATAAGATTGCACTAGCCCCTGACTAGTGCAAATATCGGATTTTATTCTATCAATCTAATCTAGTCAAACCCTGCTGGGATCGGTGCAATTCATTCATTAATTCTATATTACTGCCGTAAAAGTATCTTTATTTATATTTTAAAAGAATAATTCGGTTTGCGACGTATTAAACGCAGACTAACTCACAAAAATAGAAGCACTTACCATAAGACGATAATAAATGGCTGAACTTGCACCAATAATCACATTCTCCATTCTCTGCACGATACCCTACAAAAGCTTTTAACTGCAATGTTGATGGCGGCCAATCTAATCTATACCTCATCTATCTATCATTATCAGAAAATGGATGGCATTATACAGGCAAAATGAAGTTGTGTTTATCGGACATTATTCCGTAAATATTTAAGGTCTAACTATCCAAAAAACCTTTGTGAAATGTTGGTGTATTTCGTTTTCAACCATTAAAATTTATTTATTATTTATTTATATATGCTTTATTGTACACCAGAAAATACATCACGGCAAGAACATTTAACAAAAAAAAAAACATACAATGGGCGGCCTTATCGCTTTCTGCGATCTCTTCCATACCATTGAGTTTGAATATCAGTTCATAATTAAATTATTTACAGATGATCCACCCTGTTTTACTTGCCTACCTTGAATGAGCTAGAAATCCTTCAAATCCACGCGATCCCGGTTGTCAGTTGACCACCCAGGATCGTCAAAACGGCGCAAATATAAAATTAGGTATGTACAGTCAAGTCTTTAATATCTTCGTAAGTTTTAATTTTTTTTTCTTTATCAAGTCAGACATACCTTCTGGGGGTTTAAAATCGCCACATTAGGCAATTCTTCTAAAATCGATTCATTTCCTGAAGTCTTTTATGATTCTGCTGTTTGACACTTAACTTCATTAAAATAATTCATAATTTGTGAAAAAATTTACGAATTCCGCACCAAATTGTCAAACAGATAAATTGCGTGCTCTATATGCTAATAATATTATGAATTGTCTGTTTGTGACCATTTTATGATTTATTATATTAATAATATAATAAATATGATTTATTATATTATCCATTTATGATTCTGCCAAAGTGGCCTTTTTACACCCCCTGAAGCTGAGCAGTCAGTTAGCAAAGTTCAAAATAACGTACACGTTTGACCAATGTCGAGTTGATATTAACCAAGTCTTTTTAATGGCCTGGGCATTTTTTTTTTACTTAATTATTTGCTTGTCAAATCTGTCACTGTCACAAAGATTTTTCTTTGCAGCTGAGCCGGTGTCATGAATCCTGCCAGAACATATTTAATTCGGTCTCAGATATAACATTGTGGTCAAGCTGATTATATTGTACAATAAGCAGATAAAACATCCCTTATGGTGATGAACATATTTTGCCTGTGACTGAACAAAAAAAGCTAGAAGCACAAGTAAAGACATCAAATTATTTATTCCATAGTTCTGTAACACAATTTCACGATACGGTATAGAAATAAGCCTGGCTGCGTACGATCCGACTGTGGTCCACTGAGCCGAGCTAAGCCGCCTGCACAAAGCCGTGCTAGCCGTGAAGCCTTCAGCAAAAGGCACCTAGATACGCGTCAGTGAAGGAACATAAAGTGTAGGTATAATTGCAATTTACTGGACATTGATAACTTTATTATGGGATATTATAGGCTATGTCGGTTATTGTTTTCAATATTAATGATGCAGTGAAGTTCGTAATCAAGGAACATTTTGCAGTCGTACAAAATCTCCCTCTGAAATAGTTTGTCCGGGGAAGTATAAAAACTATTTTCACTTATTTTTCAAGCAGCACACCACTAGCACTCTTGAAAGTGCGGGCAAATTAAATGATTCGAAAGTTATCGTAGCGCTGGCACAGGCAACTAAAGGAACACGGGTGAGTTTTAGTCAGTAAAAGTCTGTCACGACCTCCCGCTCTGAGCAGAAGTCGTTTGATGATGTCCCACACAAAAAAGGCATAGTAAATGATAAGGTACAAACACTTATACCTCAATGATATTTTTAAAACTAGATGAGGTCTGCGTTTCTTATCTGACTACTCTAGGAAGAAAGGCCGAAACAGAATCAGAGGTCATAGTCTATTTAAAGTCCAGATACAATCTTGGTAAGATCATGTGAAGACCATGTAGATTGGTCATTACCTAGTTATGTTAGCGACGTCATCAGTTGCAGAGGACAGAAGAAAACAGCACAGTAAAGTCCACAATAACATCAGCTGGCCAGGTACTATTACGCCCCTTTAGATTACAGAGAATGAAAAAAGAGGAGTGGGTATAAATCTTTGTCTCCAGCTGACACTAATTACACTTTATTTCACACAAAAAGTGTGACTATAAATTCAGGTGTTATCAAACCTGCTGAGTTCCCTTTGTCTCCGGGGAGGGTGGGACCTTCAAACAGTGTAATATTTCGACTATCTTCTATTTCTCCTGATTAATTTGGTCCCGCCCTCGGGTTTCAAAGGTCTAATGTCTCCCAAAGGAGAGCGGAGCTTTGATTTATTAGCTCCGATGTCGTTATGGATCGAGCCGCTTTGCTATTATTTTTACAGAATTTTAGGAGCCTTTGATTTAGACTGACTAATTAGTGAGTTTTCTTTTTAAAGCGTAGTTAGTGTCTTATTTCATGGTAGGTGGTTATAGCTAGCACAATAATGTACCTAGGATTTTGTTTTAATATTCAAATAAACCCTTTTTATTTCTGACAACAATCCATAGGGTTAATAACAACTTTACGTGCTATGTACCTTATTTAAATATAATATTTATTAGCAAAGAACATTTGACACAAGTGTGCATACACATATTTGTCAAGTACAGTCAAATACAAAAATTTGAGCCCTGTCTCCTAAACTAGGAAGACCCTGTATCTTAGGAGGCAGTGTCTTCAGTATATAATAGTGGGCGATTTTTGAAAATTACAGGCTAATACGGTTATTTAATTTTGTTCAGCCTCTTCCCCATTCTTCTTCATAAAGATCTAGATTTCCCAACAGCTTCTGCTTTCTGACCAAATTTTATACAAATCCTGTCTGTAAAAAGTTGACATTAATGCTTTGAGTTTGATTCAGAATTTCCAGCCTCCAAACTCAAACTCCATGCTTAAAAGCTTTGTGATGAAAAGGGCAACAAACCCGCAGTAACTTCAATGTAGATTCCCCTAAATCTGAAATCGTCTAACTGCATGCCCCACTAACAATTTGTAGAAAACGGTATTGCACGCTATAACAATTTACCAAGCACGATTTCAATTAGTGTCTACTGAGAATTTTAAAAGAACCACACGTAACAACGGAATCAACCAATCACAACAGCCGACCTATCCTATAAAAGACTCAGTGAAGATTCAGGTGAAGTGAGCATGTAGAAAGCTGTCTATAGTGTTAAGGCCCCTGCAAACAGGCGCGACGCAATCCTGGTAGAACAATTTCCATGAAGTTTCCATAGGAAGAGTCGCGTCGCGCTGTCACATCGTGGCTGTCTGCGGAAGCTTTTAATTACTAGCATCAGGTGGAATGATAGTTCACTTCACCTAACTTTTCATGGTGAGATTATTACAGAATCCGAAGACCGGCTGATCCATCACTGCCAGGGTCGCGAGATTGTTCGAAAGAGACACCGTGACCCTGGCTCATGGGCAACTGAAGGAACACAGGTGGGTTTTAGTCAGCAAGTCTGACATGCCCTCCCGCTCCGCCCAAGAGCGGAAGACGTCATTTGATGAAGTCCCACCCACAAAAAAAAAATGTATCACTGCAAACATTATTCAACCATTCTTTACGAAGTCAATGTTTTTCTTCTCATCTGTATTTCCTAAAGGGTTAGGTATACATATAATACACTTACATTTCGCAATTTATGGTCAAGTCTCATATAATAGGGGGCGAGTCTGTTGCCATCAACCGGGCACAAATATTATTTGTAGGTACAACAGGTACGTTAAACTCCTATCTTTATAAACCCTTAAGTAAACCACGTTTCACATAAAACGTACACTATAAAATTCACACTGCCCCCTAAGTACCTACAGCCTTCATTGAGCACAAGGAATCGTTATAACCTGTTCATAAAACGACAATTTAATCTCAGCAAGTCATCCCTTTTGCGATCAAATTCGGTAATCGAATTGGTTTGGGGAAATGATTTTGTTCCGAATTATATCGAATCGAATAAGGTTCTGGTGTTAAACCGATTGATGTATCGATATGAATTTCAGGGATTACGAATACGTAAGGCGTGTGAGATAAATGAGTGGGGTTTGGGAATGGAGAGTGGAATTTCGAAATGAAATGTTTTCAGTGCTATCGGTTTGGATGTCGGACTGAAAAGTGTAATGGATCTGTCATGTCCAGTCCAGTTTAGAATGAGCAGTGATATATATATTTTTAAACTTGACAGTTTCGTTAAAGAATAAAAAAGGGAGATAGAAGCGAAAACTTTAAACTTTGCTAAAAAAAAAACAACACATCACTTTAGCATATATCGGTACCGCGAAACCCTTACCAAGTATAGCTCAACGCGGCAAAAGAAGTTTTCATCAAAAATAGAGTCATAGAAAACGTGATAAAAAATATCGCTTAAGAGTTACAAAAAAAAATAATAGTTTAAAAAAACTTTTGAGTTTGGCTTTCTATGGAAGCGTGTTTTTTTTTAACTAGGGTGTTTCGAATTTTGTTACGTATGACAGCGTAGTTTTCGTATTTTGTGACGTATGTCAGCGTAGTTTTCGAAGACAGTTTTTTTGCTATCCTGGTACCCGGGCAAGGATAATGGCACAAATTTATAAAATTATTATATTGTTATCGTCCTTGATAAGTATGCGAAATTTCGAGTTAATCCGACGGTTGAAGGGGGTCAAAATCATGTTAAAAATTTCCGTTACATAAGCACATACCATATGTTAGTAAAAGCGTGTTAAAAATAAATCGACGAAATGAGAAACCTCCTTTTTTAAGTCTTATAAGAAAAAAGGTAACGATGACCGCAAAGTCTTGTGCCAATGTTAAAGAATTATTTTAATCACGAGTCATAATACACACTAATAACGATCGGTACGTAGGTAGGTAGTAAATAAGCTATGAGGTACATGGGCAGGGCATCTAAAACAATCAATCAATTAATGACGTGTCGCCCTATGTAAACCCATTAGCACCTTGCTGTCATGAAACTGATTGAATGTTTGCTAACGAGTGCAAATCTGTCAGCCGACAGAATGACAGTTCTTGTAATTTTTCATAACGTTCACAGTCTGATCTCAGGCTAAATCTGTCAAAATTCCTCAGGTTTGCATGCAATTTTGACAAGTTTTTGACATTTGACTGTCCCCGAAGTGACATTGCGACTAGATTTTGAATGTCAACGCGTTCGTTCATACGTAATGTAGAAAGTGCGTTTATAAAAAACGCGATAATTGACCGTCAGATGTTGGATCAAGAGATCTGATTAACTAGAAAAATCCTAAAAAGATTTTTTTATTGTTACTGCCTGAATATTCCAGATTAGGGAAAGGCTGGCTATTCGTGCTATGTAGCCATAAGTAATCCCAGATCTAGACTTTTCGGACAGTCGTAAAAACCTCATCTTGTTTCTGGGTCAATAACAAGATTATTGGCCAAACCTTAAGAGTACGTAAGCTTGCAAAGAGACCGCAAACTGCGAAGTTATTATAAAAGGAGTTTTTTTCACATCCAGCATTTATTTTACTATTATTAACTGCCTATGTATCTATCAGACTCGATAAATAAGAAATATCTCCTCAAGGAGGAGATAAAACCGATTAAAAATTGAATCTACCGTGTCAATGCGGACCACCATTAATCAACTCAACTACACATTTCATATGTTTTTCTTTATATTCAATGGATGAGAACTGCAGAGCCTTAATAAAAGGCAAGCTGGTAAATGTAAATGTATACGACAAATAGTTGAAGGAGGAAAATCAAAAAAAAAATAAAAAACAATTTCTTTAGTGCCGGCTCAGTAGGTATAAATACATCCGTAAAAGGAATTAAATACCCCTTAACTTTAAAATTATTGAGATAGGTCTACAAATTTGGGATCTGACATTGAATGCAATCCGGCGTGACAGCCAATCGATGCAGGTTAGCGCGCACTACATCTCAATAGCTAATATCATAGCAAAACATCTGCTAGACATAAGTAATAAGGCATATAACATCAATAATATGTAACAATTATGTAACCGCAGACCACTCACGATCAAACCGGTGTCTAGGTCATGTGTGGGCGAAGTGTGCACGGATCGCGGGCGCTATGCAGACGTGAGCGCGCGGCAAACGCTGCGGCGCAACTGGCAATAATAGAGCCGGGCGAGACCGGGTGGCGCCCCCCACCCACCGCCCCTCGCGCCCCGCGCCGTCGCAAAGGTATGTTGGCGCACAACTGGGACCTCGGACGCTTGCAGCTACCCAAATGTTTGCGTGTTTCCTTTGCTCTTTATGTCAACTAAATGAAAACATCGCAATAGAGACGAGAATTTACGTTCAGAGTCTAGTCGAAAATGGATTTTTTCTGCCGAAAGAAAAAACTAAATTATAATTAGCCTGATTTGTATTTGGCCGAAGACGGAAAGCGAAAAAAGATCCCTCGATCGGTTTTCTTCGGTAAAAGTAAAAGAAACAAGTGTCCATCGTGGAATCCTTTTAATCTTGAATAACAATCCAAAAAATTTATTCAAACAATCTAATGCGACGAAAGGCATTATTTTCTGCGTTATGACATTAATTGTGCTAAAGTTATTATAACTACATAAGTATAGATTGATGATGCCCCCCAGCTAGATGGACCGACGACCTAATGAATGCGGCTAAGGCAGAATTAATGCGGAAGGCGGAGAATAGGGTTTTGTGGCGCAACATGGGAGGGACCAGCAGTCGACTGCCGGCACTTATTTTTCTTCGGAAATTTATCATATTGTTTTCGGCCGAAAACCGAAAAAGGAAACGAATTAGGTCGGACTCTAGTCTAAAGCGACGTTACTAGACATTTTTTTGATTTGCTTTATGTGGTTAGAAAAATAAATATGTTGACAAAGGATTTGTGTATGAACTGTTTTTAATTTCGCTTGATACCTAAACGGTTGAAATATTTCAGTCAAAAGTTTATAAAATATGTAGTAAGGAGTAGGTAGGTACATAAACAAAAGAACGACCATTTTATAGCTACTGCAGGGAAAAAGACGTATTTTATGTTGGAGTATAAACGGCCATTGAAAATGCTGCAGCTGGTACGAAACTATGTACTGAATATGTCTCAGCCAAACTATTGGAAGAGACACGAAGACGGGAGGACAAGCAAGATAATATCAATCAATCAATTTATTTATTTCGGGCTGCAAAGACCCATAACATAAATACCTTACAGACTAACATACATACAAATAAAAACAATGTAAAACTATTGTACACGAAGTGACGGCGTCGTGTTGCGCTGCGTGGTGTCGCGTAGCCTTCCACGGAATCGCCGATACACGACACCCTTCGGCCAAAACTCTGCCTTGAGGAAAGTCTCGATTTCAGGAGTTGGAACTCGCACCACGAATGACTTGAAGTTTGTGTTGTGGCGCGGTTCCAACTTCTCGACGCTCAAAGTCCAGTTCGTTTTTACTCGTACATACTCCACGGTCTCCTCAACCTTCGTGGTGTAGTGTAGCCGGGACACATAGAGCTGCGTCGTCGGTGTAGCTGGACGCAGCAGCATGCTGGGTCCTGCAAGCGCGGTCCCGCACTGGTTCCGACTAGGAGGCTTCCTCCTCTTCTTCCTCTCCACCATCACGAAGCCATCCTTGTCACACGTGCCTGAAGCCGGGCCTAACTGCTTCGAACCCCTGTTATCAGGTTCACAGCAGCTCTTCTCACCCCCCTTCCTGGTTTGCGACACAGGTTTGTGCGTGGCGACGGTAGCAGCGTAGGCACGTTTAGGGGTCGACGTACCTACACGAGTCACTACCTCGATCGGTGTCGAGTCAGCGACGGCGGCGGCGCATGTTGCAACGCGCGCAATACCAGCAGCGGGTGACGCAGTGGAGCTCGCTGACTCGAAACTGCCGATGCTTGTGTTACTCGCTCCGCGACGTGTGCCCACGTTGGAGGCAACCGGCGACCTATTTACCTTAACAGAGTTGCGTAACAACTCTACTTCGGCACGTAGTTCACCAATGGTGTTATTCGACACCTCCAATGTTGACTTTACCTCGGCCAGGCTTGCCTTGAGAGTTGTAATATAACCGCATTGATCACTCGGAAGCGATACAAATATTTTGAAGTTAAGGGGAGTGAGTATATGGTATACAAGCTCAACAAAGTTGTTTATGGTCTTAGGCATCAAAATCTAGGTACGTTATAATAAACGAAGTATTGTGCGATGAGTTGTATTTCCGTTTTTTGGTTCACAGTTTGCATAGTTCTGTATTCACTATTATATATCGTTTATAATAGTTACAAACTGTTTTCGTTCTGCCGAAATATCCAACATGTTATTCGGGTAGCCGTGCATTGAAAGCCAACATTTCGTAACAAACTACCCTTCGGAAGTTATTGAATATCAATCGGGAATGATCAGCAAAAATGTTCCATATTCGAATATAAGTAGATTCATAGGAAAAAACCGAAGCACAAAATGATAAATTACCTTCATTTTTTCATCCGGGGTTATGGAAGCAGAAATACAAATAACATACAATCTCGTCTCGTAAATAATGCTTCGTTCGTAAGTATTATGACGTTTATTTGAGGAGGAACATACGGGCAAATAAGCCTCCGCTGGGAAATAAGATCACTTCATCTCTTAAGACATTCACGAATGAATGTCATAAGAAACGGATATCGATGAGATAACCAGTAATATTCGTTACAAAATATTATGTACCGTGTGGTGCCGTACGTAAAGAATAACACCACCCCATTTCTTCCCGTGGGTGTCGCAAGAGGCGACTAAAGGATAGCGTTCTCTATGCATTTTACCACCAAACTGCGATCGCCAAGCCGCCTGCCAAGCATGGCGATTATGGCCAATCCCCCCAAAAAATGTACGGTCAAATTTACGGTGCATGAGGGAGGCCCATGTCCAGCAGTGGACTTCTTACGGCTGAAATGATGATGATGAAGTATGTATGGTGAAAACTCTTTCTTACTTGCCAGCACGTTCGTATTCCTCGCAGTGTAAGATATACCTAATAT
This sequence comes from Aporophyla lueneburgensis, assembly GCA_932294355.1. Lineage (NCBI taxonomy): Eukaryota > Metazoa > Arthropoda > Insecta > Lepidoptera > Noctuidae > Aporophyla > Aporophyla lueneburgensis. Next base: position 5,674,466 of record OW028739.1, on the reverse strand, counting down.
ACCATATAGGTATCGCTGGTGGTGGTGTGCGTTTTGGATCATTAAGTTACCTTCAAAATGGTTGAGCTAAATGGTGCTGATCAATACGCCATGTTCGTGAAAGAGCGCCGTCAGTAGAAACTGCTCATCTCTTAGCTGCAACAGCTTCTTTTAATTTCTGAATTGTTTTGTTCTTTCTTATAGACGCTTTTAAACATCTTTCTCACGAGTATAATTTCAACATGAATGATGTAACCAATTTTTTGTAACAATGTTTTAATTTAAAAGAATGTCCGTGGAGTTTCTTGCCCGTTGTTCCGACGTAGTACACTTTGGAATGCTTTGAGTTTGGCCTTATAATATTTAGTGGTAACAAAAATGAATTGGCGTTTCCAGATTCCGGTCCATACGTTAACTAAAATTGGGTAGCGGGCTAGTCGTTTACGCACCAATAGTGTGTGTTAAGAGTCTAAATCTTGTAAATTTTGATTCGTTAGACCACATCTCATTACCAAAAGGTCTCTTTCGCACGAAAATAACTATCTGGTATTTTAACGGGCATGTAGCGCGTCTACACGATCAGAGGTGGACAAAATGCTAACAGAATGGCAGGGCTCCAATGGAACACTTATGAAGGGGAGACCCTACGCTAGATGGGATGACTATGTAAAGATAGCTGGAATAGACTGGATTAAAACAGACTCATCTAGAGAAGGCTGGATTACTTTGGAGCAGGCCTTCACCTGTAGAGGGGTTCTTGCAGAATAAAAAATATCTTATACCTTTAAACGAGCAATTCTTGTAAATATATATATAATCTGAATCTCGGAAACGGCACCAACGATTTTCATGAAATTTAGTATGCAAGGGGTTTCAGGGGCGATAAATCGATCTAGCTAGGATTCATTTTTATACAATGTCGTTTTATTCATGTTTTCAATGACCAACTTTATCGATAATCAACTTGAACATAAACTTATTATTTTAAACACAATTTACCAAAAAATACCGAGCAAAGCTCGGTCAACCAGATATTTATTTATTATGCTTACAAATAAATGACATAAACGCATTAACATAGCTTAGAATATAATTACTAACGCTTAGTTTAAGTTTTTTTTTACTGTGTAAACTAGTTAAGGTTGGCAAGAAATACGAGGCTTTTTATTTTAATTTATTTATTATTCAGCGCGCATCTGAACCATGTAATGTGGAAAGGTAAGTATGGTTAACACTTTCAAAATTACCTGCTTTGAATAATGAAAACAATCATATGTCCAGTGATGTATAAGATACCTTACACAAAGTATCTGGAATACAAAATGCAAGATACTTTTTAACCGACGAAAAAAAAAGGAGGAGGTTATCAATTCAACGCGTATATTTTTATTTTTTTTATGTATGATCACGCATAACTTTGTACATGGTAGTCCGATTGTGACAATTCTTTTTTTATTGGAAAGAGTATACTCCCAAAGTGGTCCCATATAAATTTGGAAAACTAAATCGAACCCTAAGGGTCAGAAAACAGGGGATGATTGATTGTTCACTCACTGATTTTAATGTATAACCACGCATAACTTTATACAGAGTAGTCCGATTTTGATAATTCTTTTTTTGTTGGATAGGGTATACCTTGCCAAGTATTATTAGTACATTAAAGTCACAAAAAATTATAAAATAAAAACTTTTTAACAAAAAATTAAACCGCCGAAAAAATTGAAAAGCATAAAATAATAAACCTTAAAATTTTGAGTCGGCGCTGAAAAATCAATGAACAAAGATCACTCAAAGCGTCGACTCATAATTTTAAGGTTTATTATTTTATGCTTTTCAGTTTTTTCGGCGGTTTAATTTTTTGTTAAAAAGTTTTTATAAATTAAGTATTTCAGATACCAGATACAAATAACTTTCAGGAATGGTATTTGAAATACTAGATACAAAATACGTATCTTTCAAATACTTTTTAAAGATAAAATACTTTTGAAAGAAAACAACATTTTATTGAATGTAAGTTTAATTTTTAACGCGTAAATCGCGCTGATCGAGCAAACATGAGACGACAGTATATTGTTTTCAAGGTTTAAATTGAGACTTAAGTAAAACCAGTTGTACCTGGGACTTGTCCTTGACAGCCGGTGGAACTTCGTTGAGCATTTCCGACATTTGGCGCCCAGACTGGAGCGGGCTGTGGCTGCCTTAAAGCGGTTCCTGCCCAATCTGGGGGGTCCAAACGCCTCCGGCCGGAGGCCCTACACGGGGGTCGTGCGGTCCATGGCCCTTTACGGGGCACCGGTGTGGGCGCCCTCATTGAGGCTGCGCCCAGCGCGCCGGTTGAGTGCTGCCCAGAGGGTCATGGCCATCCGGCTAGTCCAGGGATACCGCACGGTCTCCTCTGAGGCGGCGAGCCTCCTTGCCGGAGTGCCGCCATAGGATCTGGAAGCAAAGGCCCACAAGTGGGAGTGGCGCGAAGAGGCGAAACTCCGCTGCCGCGACAAATCGTGGCACGGCGGACAGAGCTCCGGCAGGATCTCATGGCGACATGGCGGGTACGATTGTTGCAACTCAGCGCTTGGCACGCCACAATTGCGGCAGTAAGTCCCCTCTTTGAGGAGTGGATAGAGAGGCGCCACGGCGTTCTCACCTTCCGCCTGACGCAGGTTCTCACCGGGCATGGGTGCTTCGGGGGGTTCCTGTTCAGGATAAAGCGGGAGGAAACGCCCGGGTGTTTCCATTGCGAGCATCGTCTAGAGGACACGGTGGAGCATACGGTGGAGGTGTGCCCTGCCTGGGCGGAGCACCGCCGTGTCCTCGTGGAGGCGATCGGTGGCGGTGACCTCTCGCGTCCGGCCCTGGTGCGAGCCCTGGTACGGAGCAAGAGGGCATGGGAAGCCGTCACCTACTTCTGCGAAGCAGTAATGCTCGCGAAGGAGGAGGCGGGGCGCGTGAGGGAGTAGCAGTGTCTGCACCCTCACGTTCCTAGCCGCCGCAGGAGGAGACGCCCCGGGCGTCGAGTGTCGATCGCAGACTGCCGGCCACCGTAGGCGCGGGCTTGCAGGCGGCGAACAATGGGTAGCTTGCCGCCCGGTAAGGACCAAGCCCGTGTCGACGGTGCCTAGTTGCCACGCGCTCCTCAAAGAGGTGTCAGCAGCACTGAAAGGATCTGCTAGGACCGATGCCTGCCAGGGTCGCGAGATTGTTCAAACGAGATACCGTGGCCCTGGCATATGGGTAACTGAAGGAACACGGGTGGGTTTTAGTCAGTAAAAGTCTGACACGCCCTCCCGCTCCGCCCAGTGCGGGCTTTCCAATCCAAAAAAAAAGTAAAACCACTTCTTCAATCATTTTATCACTCATTTTACTTCGATGAGGCCTCATAATCATACCCTCGAAAAAGAAGGGTCGCTGCTTGGCAAACAGGTGTTGTATTTGAAAAACATTGATAAGCATTGAAGCTCTTCATGTTGGTATTTTATTATTTAGGTATGCATTGTTTCTAAGTCAGCGGTACTGCCAGTAGACCTTGTGTTTGCAGCACTTGCAATAGAGGAATCAGAATCCTCTTAAAACATGTAATGTGTGTGTGTGTGTTTTTTTTATATCACCTTCAATGTTGTCTAAAGCCTCCGCTACTCTTGTTTCAGGTCGATAAATTTTTCCTGATTAAATCAGGATAAGTATCTATATATATATAAAATTCAAAGTCCTGAGTGACTGACTGACTGACTGATATATCAAAGCACAGCCAACCGCTGGTCGTAGAGACGTGAAATTTGGAGGATGTGTTCTTTGTGAAGAGTAGGTATCCACTAAGAAAGGGTTTTTTAAAATTCCTTCCCTAAGAGAGTGAAATGGGGGTTGAAGTTTCTGTGATTTTTTTTATTCTCTGTGTCGATTGACACGCGGACGAAGTCGCAGGCAGAAGCTAGTTTTACATATTTTTCCGCGCTTTTAGGCAAGTTAATGTCTCCATACAATCTTGTCACATTTTGTGACTTGAATAAATGTATACATAACTATTACTCAAAGTATTTTATCAAACATAGTATCTACAAGATACTAAGATACCCAACAAAAGGTATTTAAATACAAGATACAAAATGGATTTTAAAAAAGTATTTCAGATACAAGATAAAAATACGTATTTTGTATCTTGTATCTGTATTTTAGATACTTGTATCTTAGATAAGTCACATCTCTGCATATGTCCCAATGGTAACAACTAAATGTGTCCAATTTAAATATTCAACGCTTTCCAGAGAGGTTTTGGCAAAATTATTAAAAAAAAAAACGGATTTTTGGACTTTCTTATGAAACTCATTTTTTAAATTCACCCAGTCTCCAAAATTAAGTATTTTTAAAGCTGTGAGCACGCGCTCTTGGTTTTTTTTTTAATCAGCGGGTTTCGCTAAAGCCCTAAAGTTTATAACTATTTAAAATGTAAGAGACCAATAAAAATCTGAAGCATTGCCGAGCCACACTATCGAGGCATCTTCCAGACAAAATTAAACACGCTACGACGCGACGATAATTTTGTTCACATGGTGGAAAAGTCCAAATGAAAGCGCAAAGTTTCTTGAAATTTTTTAAATTAGCTACATTTTCTAAACTGTTGAGAAAGTTCCAACTTTTGAATTTTAAATGACGGATGCCTTTGTACATGTTTATCTCTTTCTAACAATAGGAAAAGCAATAAGTATGGGTCACTTACCGTATGATTGTAGGCACTAGTATCTAGCTAAATTCATGGCAAAAGCTGTTTTTGAAAGAAAGAAATAAAATACATTTATTTAGCACAGTTTAAAAGGCACACAATAGGTACCTATACAGCAGGAAAGAGTAAAATAAAAATAAATTTAAAAAATGTAAGGTGTAAAGTCGGAAACTAGCATTATAGTGTGCCTCGCGGCTGCGCCAAAAAGGCCCAAGTTTTGAGTGAACATAAGTTCGTGTATGAGACTATTTATTTACAAGACGTCACTGTTTCTGACACCTGTCAGTGCGACAATTCTAGTAAGTCATAAAGATCAAATTCCCAAATACGTATTCGTTTAGGTATATGAAACTGAGGGGTGTCAAGAACGCATTCTCTCGTTGGTCGGACTGTGTGTCGTAATCGCAATAAAAATTAGTTGCCATCCCATCCATTTGGGTAGAAACTTAAATAACTACTAAGTTGTCCCATAGAGAAAGTTGTTCAGTTTGATGGTCAGTACCGCACCCTTAAATCTGACCACCTTTCGACCATGTATGCGAATTGTTAGCGTTTGCGAATTTAGAGCGTACTGTAACGCTTTTAACTTTATCTAAACTTGTATCGTATCAGTGGTTGTAAAATACTTTTACTACCTAAGACATGAAAGTCGTCCATATCGACACCTCCTAAGTACAACTAAGTAACTGAAAAAAGCAAATTTTATAGGAGAGCGAATTGAAGATTTCAATTTTTTTAAATCGCCGTAGCTAAGCCCCTTTATGGAATTAAAGTATAATATTTGGTGAGCGGGTTTAAAATTAAGTGAAATGTATAATTAAGAGTATATTTTGTTTCTAAATCTTCAAGTTTTTGTTTTATCACACATGCATTCTTTTACTGCGCTGTAAAAAACAATCAAAATATGATAACTGGCACATACACATTTCTTCATTGGAATATTCATGCACCTTATTGCTTTAACTGCCAGATACGTACTTATAATTGGTAAAGTCAATTGAAATATCCTGTGTAATTGATACTTACATAGTTTACCACCGTAATTATATTATTGTGCATACAAGTGTAACTAAATTCCAAACTTGTAAAAATCATCATGTGTTTTGGTATTTTGAAATAAAAGCAATGGATATATTTGTATCATCTAATGTTTATTTTCAAAACACAAAAATATAAATTTCAAACGTTTCGCGTGTCAAAAGTAACATTATTATTAATTATATTTTGTATGTTTATAACACCGAAGATCTAATGTAACATTAATTAAAAATGGCATCTACCTACCTACTGGTAATCAGACTTTTCTCTCTTGTTTTATTAGGTACTAGCTTTTGCCAGCGGCTTCACCCGCGTAGAGGTCGGAAATTATCCCGCGGGAACATACTACCGGGATAAAAAGAAACCTATGTCCTTTCTCAGGCTCTACACTATCTGTGTACCAAATTTCATTTAAATCGGTTCAGTAGTTTTAGCAGGAAAGCGTGACAGACAGACAGACAGACCGACAGACAGATAGACAGAGTTACTTTTGCATTTATAATATAATATAAAAAATATAAAATATATAATATATATATAAGTAAATAAGTAATAAGTAATAAGTATGGATATGGATGTATGGATGGATAGTATGGATAAGTTCTTACTGAACTGGAAATCCCTTATGTAAAACTATCCAATAATAAAAATATTCTTAAACTTTATATGAAATTGCCTTAAAGGCAGTTTTTGTTCATTTCGTAAAAATATGGGGTTTTCTCAAAATAAAATGAGTACCTATATAAAATTATTACTAAATGACTGATTTATATAATTGATAATTATAAAAATCAGTCGTTTCGTACAGCTATTTGGACTTTCTTGTACTGAGAACAAATTTAATATTATATTAGTGAACTATAATCTTTACTTACTAATATTGATTTTAACAAGGTTTTATTCTATATTTTACTTATTGAGTAATAAAATTGCACGTTTTAATGTATCGATAATGACTTATGACCACAACAGTAATCAACCTAATCAGTACAGAGATCAAAAGATGACTTCTTCACTCCTCTTCTTCGTCTTCTTCATCTTCATTGTCATGTTGGTTCTCATTGCTGCCCTCTATCAAACTCATGTAAAAGTCATGATAAACAGATGGTATAACATTATTTCGGCACAAGTTCTTCAAATCCTGAAGTTTAGCCTCGGGAATTGGTAATTTCCCCTCGTAAGCTTGGATCAATGTTCTTGCTAGAGGGGCTGGAAGTGGACTGTTTTCTAATCTTATGCCGTTCCTTGATCTGGTTTTGGGAGTCTCTAGTGCATTATTTACAATAATGCATTTGAAGATATCCCGGACGTCAGCTTGTACGAGATTACGATGGCTCTGAAGCAGCTAAAAATAACAAGGCGCCGGGTGATGACGGAATTACGGCCGAGCTCCTGAAGGCCGGCGGGAAACTTGTTCTAAAAGCCCTTCAGAATCTGTTTGATTCCGTCATATTCGAGGGCAAAACGCCACAGGTATGGTGTGGTGGTACTTTTCTTTAAGAAGGGTCACAATACCCTACTTAAGAATTATATGCCCATCTCACTTCTGAGCCATGTCTATAAGCTGTTTTCAAGAGTCATCACGAACCGTCTCGCGCGCAAGTTTGACGACTTCCAGCCTCCCGAACAAGCCGGATTCCGTAAAGGCTTTAACACCGTAGACCACATACATATGTACGCTGCGGCAGGTTATACAAAAGATCGAAGAGTATAACCTGCCTCTCTCCTTAGCGTTTGTGGACTACGAAAAAGCCTTCGATTCGATCGAAACCTGGGCTGTACTACAGTCTCTCTAACGGTGCCAGATTGACTATTGGTACATCGAAGTGCTGAAGCGTTTGTATGAAAACGCCATCATGTCAGTTCGGCTCCAGGACAGAGCCTCGAAACCTATCCTTCTGCAGCGAGGGGTGGGACAGGGAGACGTCATCTCTCCGAAACTATTCACCGCTGCATTGGAGGATGTATTCAAGGTTCTGGACTGGAAAGGGGCTGGCATCAACAACAATGGCGAGTACATCACTCACCTTCCATTTGCCGACGATATAGTAGTCATGGCTGAGACTATGGAGGACCTCAGTATAATGCTCGATGACCTCAGTAGAGCTTCCAAAAGAGTAGGTCTTAGGATGAACATGGACAAGACAAAGGTCATGGCATGGATAGCCTGCGCCTCGGTGATGGTTCAATGTCAGAAAGAGTGTTTTCTGTTATTGGGGTTTGTATTGGCATAGGTGAGCTAACTGGCATGACAACGTTTGGCGTAGGAGCTAGGGATATATCATAATCTAACTGAGCAATTGCTTGAGCTAAGACTGACGAGAAATTTAGCGACTCAATAGAAATATCGTTTCGAATACCTGAACTGACATTGCTCATCCTGGATGATTGTGGCGTTATTGTTGCCAATATGGGGTCATGAAAGTTACTCGGCAAAATCACTGGAGCTGTATGACTTGTGACGGTTGCGGAATGTGTTCTGGACATTCTGAAAGTGACGAAGAAACAACGTCACTGTTTTCTATGAATTCCGTCATTTGTTGCAAGTCTTCATCAGTGAAATATTTTGATAAGTGTACTGGAGTATCTGAAACAATCGAACCACAATAAAACTCTCGATTCTATTAACGATTAATCAACATCATTTCATAAAAGTAAAACTATGTAAGTATACAGACAGATATTAATAATCAAGTTAAAATCCAATGTAAAACAATATATGTGTTAGTTAACTGATTTCATTTTAAACACATTCCGTAGAATAAGTATGTAAGTGCCTAGATAAATTTTTCAATCAAACTAAATTCCGACGTAAAAATTGGTAACTGAGTAGTTACATACTTATGCATCGGGAATGAATAAATTGCAGTAATGTCGTCATGACGATAGATTTTCATTCTAAGACGTGTTCAAATATTTACAGTATAGGTAGAAATCTAAATTTATGGGTGCACTTAAAATATATCATTTAATAATTATAAAATAAGTTAATATTACTTACCTTACCTCGATGGCTAGTCTATAATCTGGTCTGATGTTACGCTTGTTATTTGGTCCACAGCATTTTTTGGTTTTTTAATTGCATCTTCTCTTAATGTAGTTAAAAATTTATAACGTTCACTCGACATGGTAAAAAATAATGCAACACTTGCGCGCAAAACTCGCTGCCCGCCGAAGAACTGAGTGACCGGCAGTTACCCGCACCGCGCGCCCTTATTCCCCCGCGTCAAAGTATGTAACTGGAACTTAAATGGTTGTACGCTGTGTTTATTTGTCAGCTTATGCAGATAAACAATTATACGTTTGAGAAAAAAGTATGTTAGGTTAGTTGAAAAAATAAAATAAACTTATATGTGGTAAATATCGGTATATAGATGCCAAAAATGCAATAAAAACCATTTCGTGTATCTGGCAGATACATACGTATACTTAGCGGGTGTCGATATATACCTAACACTTACATAGTAAATACAGTGAGTAAGTACATTCCCCTTTGCCATCTGTCATGGCGTGAATAACCTCGGCCTTTGATACGATTCGCTAGAGTAATTTACAGACGGGAGGCGACGTAATATACTTGCCTTCACTTCACAGTTGGTGACCCGACGATGTAATCACTCAGTTGTCTTTGACAACGCTCTTTGATGCAAGATATGAAACGCGTGATTACCGGATGATCCTGCATGTACCTAGTAGTGAGGAGTAGGTAGAGTGAATTGAGCACATTTCCATGTTCCGTTATGAATACCTGTGAAGATGTCATATAAATAAACTCTCGCTATCTTCCCATAGGTAGAAACTACAGAATGTGGAACACTACCTGCTACGATGCTTGCATACTCTTTTTAGCTCGTTTACGTTCATACATCTGATCATACAAGCACGCCGGGTGCGAATACTATGCAGCTAGATGTACCCAAGGGCGGATCCAGCTTTGGTGCCAGGGGGGGGTCACATAGTCGTGGTCAAGTCACAAGAAGTTATAATTATTTTTTTATAATTATACATAAAAGTAAAAAGTAGTTAGATATTTTATTAATGTTTGTATAGTCTGGCAAAAACGGGTAGAAACGGCGGGTTTGGGAGTTCGCCACTATTCTTTTCGATGCGTTCGCTCCCGAATAATGCGCAAACGCATTAATATTATCATACAAAATATTAAACTATACAATACACTATACAATACAAATAAATAAAATTGGAGTGTCTGTATGTAATATTAAGATAACCACTTTTTACAAGGTATATTTGGATGTATACACTGTACATATACGAAAACAACATTTTTTACAATTTTTGTCTGTCTGTTTGTTCCGGCTAATCTCTGAAATGGCTGGACCGATTTTTACGGGACTTTCAATGGCAGATAGCTGATGTAAAAAGGAGTAACTTAGGTTACTTTTATTTTAGAAAAATACCTGCGTTAATTTCCGACATTAATTAAATAAAATAATTTCAATATGTTCACAAAAACCCTACAAAAGGCCAAATTAATCCAGCCAGACGTTTTTTCGTGTCACTCGATCGATTTTTTGAAAAAATTAAAGGATCACGTTTTCTGCTCTGAAAAGCTTGTAATCTTTAAAAAATGAGAATTAAAGAAATCTGAGCATTTTCCACATTTTTATTGCAGATAGTGCTTAAATTTAAAAAAAAAACGATTGTATTGGTTCGTCTGTCGGTATCTGGCATAAGCTCGAGATACGACGGATTGACTTACACCAATCTGGATGGCAACTGCATGTTGACGGTAACCTTCATCAATAAGAGTCACTAACCGAGCAACTTCCACGTCCTATAAAGGTCGTCTAAACATGATTAAAAATTAAAAAAAAAAAATAGAAATTATTAGTTTTAACGAAAAATTTAAAAAAATAGTGCTAAGCTATTAGTTTTGAAAAAAAAAAATACTGTTCAATTAAGCGATTTGCGGATTCACGAAAAGTATAGAAAAACAATCTCCGAAATTCAATTAGGGGTATTAACTTTATTTTTAATTTAATTAACGGGAGATCAGTAGAATGACGGAGTACAGCGGCAGATACGCGTTAAAAATGATTGGGCTTTGGGCTCTTAAATTTCCTAGTGCCAAAAAATTGTTCTTTTCTCATTTTTTGAAGATTATGAGCTATTCAGAGCGGAAAACGTGATCCTTAAATTTTTTCAAAAATTCGATCGAGTGAAACAAAAAAACGGCTGGCTGGATTAATTTGGCTCTTTGTACGGTTTTTGTGGACATATTGAACTGTAAAAGGCACATTTAACATTATTGGTTTTCTTAATATTTTCGATACAGCGCTTGATTTTTCAAAACACCAATTAAAGCCCTTTTTTTGTTGAAGAATTTTTTTTTTCGAAAAATCAATTGCAACTTGCCAGTCAGTTAAAGAGAATTCATTGAAGTTCTTGAAACCCACCTTTAACTTTCTGTGCGATCATTGGTTGCTGACATATCGATAAATAATCAAATAAAAAGGATCCTTTTCCATTTGAAGACAGATATCTCGGCGAAAAGTGGACGTATCAAGGGTCCTAAAAAATAAATCAAAGCTAAATGAACGAAGTATTTGATTCATGTAGTGGTTAAGCAAAAAAAAATTTTTCCACGCCCCTATACCAAAACAAAATACTCAAAAAAATTGAATTTCTTTTTTGTTGCTGTTTTTTCTAAGATTACTCAAAAAAAAAAAAATTCCACGCCCGTATACCAAAACAAAATACTCAAAAAAAAATTGAATTTCTCTTTTGTTGTTTTTTTTTCTAAGACTACTCAAAAACCGCTGACTCAACAAAATGTTCCATAAACTAGACACTTGGAGCTACAATTTTCTTTTTTTTATTTCTTTTACGACCATTTCTCTTGAAGCTTACGGCCTGTTGAAAATTACCCAAAAATTTTTAATATTATTTTTGATCCCTTAATTTTTTCCAGTAGTGTATAAAGTTCACTACAAGCCGCAACAACAAAACGCAAAACGCAAGCAACATTTTTTAGATTTTTAATTTTTCAGTAGTTATAAAAAATCATAATTAACAAATTAATATACTTTTATGAAAATTTATCGCAGGATCTTATAAAGTACATTTATCAAAGGGCTCCACGAAGTTTAAAATTTATAGGCCAATTATTTATACCTTTCATCCCATTGTTTATGCCAATGGAGATGGGGATTTTTTTTTTTGTTAACACTTGAATAACTTTTTGAAAAATGGTGATTAAACTTTTTTTTCTTCAGGGCTCGATTCTTTCAAGTGTTAAGAAGATACTAGATTTTTTTCAAATTTTTAAAATCACACTTTATGTTTTTTTTTTTTTAAAAAAATTATTGCTGAACTCTCTTTAGCGGCGGCGTAAGTTTTTCAACGTCAAACGTCAACGTCAATTTTCAACGTCAAATTAAAATTATAAATAATGGAGATAGAGTTCCGGGAGTTAGGATTTTTTTATTGGAAATTTTTTCTTCTTTTGCGAGCTTTTTTCAAAATTGCTTAAATGTTAATATTTTTCGAGTTATTAACAAAAAACCCAATTATCATTTTTTTTTTTTCATCTTATTTTGTTAATAACCATTGCAATTTTTACCTGCACCAAAATCCTTCAAAAACATTTTTCTAGAGGTGATTCCGAATCGAATGAGCCATCGCTCATATTTTTAGGACCTTTATCTTTATTTTTCACGTTTTTGAACTTGTTAACTAGACTATTACATAAAATCTATATATATCCTTACTTAAAACCATTACCTATGCTTAACAATTTTAAATAGTGGTCCACGGTGGACCCAGCCCAGGGGGGGGTCATGACCCCCATGACCCACCCCCTGGATCCGCCCTTGGATGTACCTGTATCTACTAAATAAATATCTTAAATCCATAAATTCACTGAGAGACTACGCGCGACCTAAATCGTTGGGTTAGAAGCACGAAATTTTGCATTCCTGCGCAAAACTTTAGTTTTAAGGAAACAATTTCGAAATATTATCGCCGCAGGGTATTAACAGGGGAGTAAGTTCGTTTGGTAAAAAACGTTTCGTAGTTTTGCCCGATAGGGAATCCCATCGAGCACAAAATTTACCACCATATAAAATAAACTCAACAAAAGTTGTCAAACACTTTTGGGCAACAAACTTGAAAAGCGCACTTTTTCCGTTGTTGTCGTAAGAGGCGACTAAAGGACTTACTAGAGGATGGGCAGCAGCGTTCTCTTTGCATTTTACCACCATATTACGATCGTCATCCCAACTGCCAAGCGTGGCGATTATGGCAAACCCCCCCTCCAAATTGGGGAGGCCTATGTCCATCAGTGGACGTCTTTCGGCTGAAATGATGATGATGTTTAATTTACGCTTAATCTTCCGGGAGAAATTGCGGGCGACGTGTGAAACATTGACGGGTAAAATGGCAAAATGTGAGTTAGGTAACAAAACAAAAGTTCATGGAATTATCGAGGTAGTTGGGTTCTACGGATGAATTCTAGAAAATATCACGAATAATTTCAGTAATATTATAGACAGAATTGAAGGCCGCAGGAGTCCGCTGGATGCGGGAAGCACAAAACCGGTCGAAGTGGCGGAGCTTGGGGGAGGCCTATGTCCAGCAGTGGACGTCTTTCGGCTGAAGTGATGATGATGATGATAGGCAGAATTCAACTCCTCATGTCCACACGGACTTTTTCGCGCACTGGTGCTCCAACACACTGCTTATTGCCGAGAGTTGAAAATTGAATAATGTTGTTCAACGCACTGGGATGCACTTTGTTGGGTTCTGATTGTTCGGTTGAACACCGGGAATTAAATATCTAGTGCGCCATAAAATCCCGCTGCGATTTTTTAACGTCACGTCAGTGCGAATGCGTTTCTAACTATTTTCTCACTGTGAAACCTCTACACTGTGACGCTAAGAAATCTACACTGGGCTCATGAAGAGCCCGGTAGAAGCGCCCGTGAAGCTCCTTGTTTCGCCATACATCCTTGCGGTCATCGGTAGTAAGTACTACAGGTTTGCGCCAGTTCTCTTTAGCCATGGAGAGCGGGGTGAGCCCCTTGTCCACTGCGACCACATCACGGTGCATACCCACTTCGGCTTTTAGAAAATACTCCCTGGGACTGCACACCTCGCGGTTGTGGAGGGTCTTTGCATTTAAAAAGCCTCGACCCCCGCACTTCCGCGGGATGTACAGTCTCATCACCGATGATCGTGGGTGATGCATCCGGTTTGCGGTCAGCATTGTACGGACCCTCCTATCCAGGGCGTCGAGTTCTGTTTGAGTCCATTTGAGTATGCCGAAAGAGTACATCAAAACCGGCATGACCCAACCGTTGAAGGCGCGCACCTTGTTTCCGCCTGAAAGAAGACTAATTAATACCTTCTTCAGGCGACCAAAGAAGCGCTCCTTCAACGATTGCTTCATGTCAGCATCGTTGATGCCTAACACTTCCGACATACCCAAATACTTGTAGCTTTCGGATGAGGAAAGGGATCTGAGGTATACGGAATCCGAAAGTTGGATTCCCTCGGATTCCATAACCTCGCCTCGCTTTACATGCATGACTGCACATTTGTCCACACCAAACTCCATCCTGATGGCGCTACTAAAAGTTTCAAGTTACCTTCAGTAGCTCCATCAATTGCAGTTTGTTGGGGGCAAAGAGTTTTAGGTCATCCATGTAGAGGAGGTGAGATATAACCTGACCACCTCTCCTCAGCCGATAGCCTAGACCTGAATCCTCCAGCAGTGTGCTTAGAGGATTCAGGGATAAGCAAAACCAAAGTGGACTCAGACTGTCGCCCTGAAATATTCCCCGCTTAATCCATACAGGCTCATCATTTCGCTGGATCTGTGGACATCCTGGATAGCGAAGGACTGTCCTCCATTGCCCCATGCACGACTCTAGGAAGGTGCGTAGAGTTGTATCAACCTTGTACAACTCCAGCACCCTCCCGAGCCATGAATGTGGCACTGAGTCGTAGGCCTTCTTATAGTCTATCCAGCATGTCGACAGATCCTTGCGAGATCGACGAACCTGTTGGCTTATGGCCATGTCGATGAGGAGTAGCTCCTTAGTACTACGGGACCCGTTCCTACATCCATTTTGAGACGCAGACATAATGGAATTATTATCAATATGCGAACTAATTTTCGCTCTCAAAATGGATGTAAGTGTGCGTCCACACTGAAAGCCTAGTGACTGGGCCTAAGGCGGGCGCGGCGAGCAGGGGCGTGCGGTGGCCACAGTGACGCGCGAGCTCTTGTAGCGGTTCGACGTATATCGGGAGTTGCAAACTATGGACGAGGATTTGATATTTTTACTAGAAAGTCCGATCCTGAACTTGAGAGGTGTTGAACACTAAAGAGGGTGTGCACGAAATAAGTGGTGATTTTTTAATTTATAATTATGAAGAACTGAGATTATAATTATGTTTGCTTTGCCATATAGGTGGTTTAGATTGAATCGCACTTATTAACAATTCAGTATTCACCCGCTGTTTTACGAAAAATAATATACAGACGCACATACGCCGAGCGGCAAGACCGAATTGGTTTGTTACCTCCGCCACTCGCGCCTTAGATCGCTTGCTGACTAGGCTCGTAGTGCGGCCAGAACGCGCGGACAGGAACGTTTGAAAATTACGCGCGTTGTCTCGCTCATTCCCGTCGCGCTAGGCTTCCGCCTTAGTCACTACACTATGGACGCAAAGGCGCGTTTCAAATGTTTGAAATTTCGCGCCCGTCGTCGTAACCGCGCTAGGCTCGCAATGTGGACGCACACTAAGAAGTTTATAAACCGTCGACAAACATGTGATCGGTCTATAATTCTTAGGTTCCGCGGTACTACCTGACTTATAGAGCAGGTGGGTGACGCCTGTTGTTAGAAACTGCGGTAGCGACCCAGACTCTAAGGATGACTGGAAATGAGATGCCAGGCGACTGTGTGAACTGGTGAGCCATTTTAACCAGAAGTTGTGCAGTCCGTCCGGTCCCGGTGATTTCCAGTTCGGTAACGGACGGACTGCTCTGGCTACATCTGTTGGCGTAATTAACACCGGCTCCATTTCTGGTAATGATTCACACACTCGCCCGACATCTCGCATCCAGCCAGCCTCAACGTGACAGACGGGTACTGACCAAATGCCCCGCCAGAATGCATTCGTGGCGGCGTCATCCGGGCAGCATACGTCCGTCACATTTTGTTCGGGTCGCTCCCAAGCTCTATATACCCACCTCTCATCGCTCCGGAACATACGATTCTGCTTGTATCGGTCAACCCGCCGTTTATACCGCCGAATACGGCTTGCCCATGCACAGACTTTCTGCTTCAGGAAGTCGATGCGCTCTGTAACACGGGACATGTATTCTGGAGGACTGATTCCAGTCCCCGAGAATGCCCGCCTTACAAAGCGCATCACTCGTGGTCGTGTATTGCCCTCCCTGAAGCAGTATAGTTTGCCGATGAGTACCCTGGCCCCATCGATACGACGCTCGATCCTGCATTGCCAGGCTGGTACGGTTGGCATTGGTCGAGTAGCTCCGTCACAGCTTGGAAACTTGACGTTAGCTAAACGACATGCCGCAACAGCCGCGCAATACAGGATCGAGTGTGTATCGACGAGATTCTCGCTGCTCTCGAATAAATTCTTAAGCTGCGAGTCCAAGGCACACACCAGCGCCCTATTTTTCTTGTGCATAGGCAACCGTGGTAATCGGGGTCTAAGTTCGGTTGGGATAGACCTATACTCGCGAAGCGCATCCTCCAGAGCGCTCCTCATTCGGTTGTTGCACTGGCTACTTACTGTGGCAACCATATCATCCTCTTCTTCAACATGATGGAACCGCGGCGAAATTGCGTTAATAGATGACCCTTGTGCCGCGGTTTGTGTCGGAGTCGAGACGACATAGTTGCTTAGTACTTCTGAACGCAGCCTTTCAAGTGCGGTGTCGTCCAACCTGTGATTGCGTTGAATAATCCGCACTTGATCCGATAGTCGTTGGGCCGAGACGTTGACGGTTGGTTCTAGTTCCTGGAACAGAGACAGCATCCTATCACGATACGCAGTGAGGTTAGTTCCCCCCTCTGTAGACCCGTAATATGCGCGCATGACGTTCTCGTTCATAGACTGAGTCCATCTCATGCGCCGCACACAACCACCGGCAGCGGGGACCCGGCTCGGGGCCGATTGGCCCCTAAGTCCCAAGCTCTTCGGTGGCCGGCCTCTCCCCTGCCGACGTACAGGTGTTGGCGACGTCGGCGGGGAAAAATATTCGTCGCTCGAGCTCGACGCAACTGCCACGGCCGGTGTCAGAGCACTGTCGATGGCGCTGGGTTCCGGCGGCGGCGAGGCGGAGCTGAGCGACGAGTCCGGAGGTGATAGGCGTGCGCTACGTGTAGCTGATCTGGTCAACATCTCGTTTTTTCTTCGATTTCTTCTTATTGTTGGTCGGAGTCATTGTTGTTCGGAGGTGACATCTGTCATGCCACCCCCGAATTGGTAGTTTTCTATCAAATTTTTTTCATTTTTTGGTTTTACAGTCACTTATGGATATTATTTTATGATCTTCTTGGTATAGGTTTTCTTTTGTATTGAAAATTTGTATAAAAAATGGGTTCAAATTATTTTATCTATTTAAATTGTAGAAAAATTGAAGAACGTGACGTGTTGACACGGTGTTGCCAGATATTATTATATTATTATTATTAATTATTATTTATTAATTATTTTAATACCTATTAGCATTCTAGACACTAAGGAACTTTCAATATTTAAAAATAAATTACGAACATTTTTAATAGATAAAGCATTCTACGCGATCCAAGATTTCCTGAATTGTTGACCATTTATTAGTTCCATTGTATTTTGACATATATAAGTATTGACCATGTATTAGATTCACCGTATTTGACATGCATTAGTATTGACCATGTGATAGTTTCACTGTACTTTTACATTTATAATAACTTACCATCTATACAATTATACATATAATAAATCTGTAGAAGGGTCAATTCTGTACATTGAAAATATTGAAAAAATAAATAGCGGGGGGTGTTGCTGGATCGATACCAAACCCAAATATCTGATTAAAAAATTTTTTGTCTGTCTGTCTGTCTGTATATGCAGGCATCACGTGAAAACTAACAGTTCGATTTCGATGAAACTTGGTATAATTATACCTTATTATCCTGGGCATAAAATGGGATACTTTTTATCCTGGAAAAATACGTAGAAAAAAAATCTTAATTTTCAGTTTTATTCATAGACGTTGTTCTGTAGAACCGCGAACACACGTTGCATTACCCGCAGTGGATTCAGCGCCGTAACCTGTAGCGCCGAAAGTTTAAGTAGTAAGAATCTTTTCAGGATTAACTACGAGATGACCCACAAAAAAAAAAAAAAAAACGCCGCGCGATGCATATAAATTCTGAATTTTGATGCGAGCGGACGTGTCCAGTGTGGCGAGCGGTCGTCCGTGGAATTAATATTGTATGCGTGTAATTTTAAACCGTGCTTTTCCGCGCGACCTTTTTGATTACTGTTCCGATCAGTTGTTTGTAGGTAAATACTTTTGTAAATATTATAGTACGTACGTAGTTTAAGTTTTCATCGTAAATTGGTTTATTTAGGTTACATGTCATTTTCAGAGTTACTCAAAATTGAGAAATAAACCATCCACGCGAAGACCGACATCCGCGCGGACGGAGTCGCGGGCGGAAGCTAGTCTATAATAATTCCAAATTTTTTATGCCATATCTACCTACATAATTATTGTATGCCTATAAGGCAGGACATATTGATACTTTAATATATTGTTAAGACCTGTAACTTACATATGCACAATAAAGATACTTTGACTTTAACTTTTATTCGTCATTAATTAATAGGTGTGTGTGTAATTGAAAATAACAAAAAAAAAAACAACCTAAAAATATTATAAAATAATACATTTATTACTAAAAATTAAATACAGGTCAAATATTAAGCTTAAAATAATATAAAACTAAAATATTCTATCACAATTTCTTTGCACTTTATACCAATAGTGTCAGGTACTATTTTAGTATTACAAAATAAAATAAAAAATTATAAATACAATTTCTTTCTAACATAATTATTTATTAAAAATTAAATAAATTAAAATATGGCTTGATTTTTGGTTAAAGGGGTTGTTTTTGGTATTTTAAGGGGCGATTATACATAATAGCCTAATTATACAGAATCAATTTATTGGCCGCTTCGTTTTATATTAATTGCCGTGACCCCAGCACCCAGCTCATAAAAAGACAAATTAATAACTATGAACTATAATTGATTCTATTTCTGTAAGTAGGTGTGTACAAACACTTTTACACGTCATTCATATTTTTCAAACCAGATGAGGTCGGCGTTTCCTATCTGACTACTCTGAGAAGTAAGACCGAAACAAATGGAGAGGTGGAGGAGGATGGTGGTGTAGTGGTGGTGGAGGAGGTAGTCTTTAAAAGAGACCAAACATAAACTTGGTCAGATCATGTGAAGACTATGTAGATAGCTGTCTGAAATGGTATTTTGAGGAAAGAACCGCACAGATTGAGTGGCCCTATCGAGTCAGTGCACGCATTTATCGGTAATCATGCAGCTCAACTCAGAACTTATAGGGATGAGTAGTGTAATTGTAGGGTGCTTCCCTAACATAAGTAAAGTCAATGCAGATGTAAAATGTCAAATGTAAAGTTAAATGCAGAAAATGTCAGTGAATGCTCAACGGGATGAATCTAAATAAAAATGCAAGTTGTCCGACTCAAACCACGTCTAATTGAACACTAAAATGTAATTTATGTAAAATGCATAGAACAATGCAATATGTCAGTGTCAGTGCACTGCCAAATGTAGGTCGCGTTCAAAGTGCAAATACGCGAGCCTACTGGCTCACTTATTGTAATTAATATATTTTAAAACCCATGTACGTGCACCGTACAGTAATAAAAAAAAGAACATACAGGTTCTCAGTCTTATAAATACGATTCGAGGCAAGTCTAGGATCAATTCGATTGGAGCGGTCAATAAATTAAGGAATATGAGCGTAAAAACGCGGTCGACAATCAGTTTGCCAAATGTGATTCGGACAGCGATTGTTTTTTTTTACTAGTTACCGATATTCACCATACTTGGCGTTTTTACCAATATTACCAGACACTTGGGAATGATTACCAAATACAAAATATACAATAAAATCATGTTTAATTTCAAAAACTTATTATATTCTGCACATTTTTGTGCATCGTCTAAAATCTATAAGTGCGCTATTTGGTTACCTATCATAAGTTCGAAAAATATTTGACCGAATTTCATTTCCCATAAAACTTTTCAACTATTATCGTTTCGGTTTTTTTTTACTTCATCGAAGTCACGTCTGCTACTGTATCAGTTGACCTATTATCAATTCTACTTTTTTCGTTACTCCGACGTTTCATTTGGTAGATAAACTCTTTACCGAAGTTACACTTAGCCGAAATAACATTTGTTCGAAGTATTATGTTCCCAGACATTCATTATACCTATGTTAAGATTAACCTACTCTTTGGTTTAATTAATTATTTATTTAAATGTAATGGCACTTAATAAAACAGTTTATTATGAACAAAAGTGTTTTTAAAGGGTCCCAGTAAGAAGCATGCAAACAACGCTGCTTGATACAAGCATGCAACATGCAACCATGCATGCAGCGTGCAAGCAGGCATGCAGCAGGCAAGCAGGCAAGCAGGCAAGCAGCAAGCAAGCATGCAGCATGCAAGCAACCATGCAGCGTGCAAACAAGCATGCAACATGCAAGCAGGCATGCAACATGCAAGCAGGCATGCAACATGCAGCAAGCATTGTTTCTGTCACGGCTCCGGCGCTGCGGGGTTTGGGCGGCCCCACGCGAGCTTATCGTCGCAGATGGTTTTAATGCTCACCACCGCAGCTTCGGCTTGCTGGCCGGCTTTGCCGGGCAGCCTCAGCTGCGGCGGCGGGCCTTCAGACCACCTGCTCCTAAGCTCGCGGGCCGCCCTACCCCTCCGCGCCTGCGCGGGCTTAAATTACACTCTAGGGGTAGGGCAGACAAGACTACGTAAAGTCGGTTTTACAGCGATTCGTTTCTCACTAAATTTTGTAGCACAATATATTGACTTTTTATGACACTACATATATTTAATTTAATATTGAAAACGCTACCAAGTAACCGGCTATATATTTGTGACCAAATAATATTCCCTAAAATTTTGTTTCACTGTGGTAAAAATATGGCAAACAAATCATTTGGCAAATGAAAAAAGTTCAAAAGTGGCTTCGGCAAATAGCAAAAAGTTATTTCGTAAATCGGCGAAACATAATTCGGTAAAATAATACCTACGACACATGATACTTCGATGATTTAAAAATATGTCAAATGATGCATATTGCAAAAAAGACGTCGGCCAATAGTTTTAGGTAAAATGAGATTCGAACAAAAAAAATTCGGAAATGTAATCGGTTCCCGCGCTATTTACATTGCATTTTGTGCAATTTGTCAATTTTGTGCTAAACTATGTGTTTGAAAACATTCACTCTTTAGCTAAGGGCTAAGTACTCTGTGGCAATACCAAGGCTTCCATACTGACCAGTAATTATACTCTAAAGGGACCACTGAGAACTGAAACAAAAAGAAACAAACAAAATAAAAATAAGGAAAATAAAATCAAACAAAATTTGTTTTTATACATAAAGGTTTTTACTAAAGTGTGTAAAATGAGTTAAACATTATTTATAATCAATCACATTTCCATCTTTCAATCCTTTAAACTGAAGATTGATGATGGCATTCTATTAAGGAGGGGTTAAAGAAGCTTCCAACCAGAACCGCCATTTAATTACAGGACAAACTCGATAGACAACCCTTCAAAATGAGGGACAAAAAAGGAGTAAAATCATGACTAATATAAAACAAGTATTTTCTGCAAAAAAAAACCTTTTATGCGCAAATTTCTTTCTTACATTGCGAATTTTCTTAAAACACCCGAGGGAGGAATGCCACAATATGCAATTTATACATCTATACGCAAGATTTGTCCTTCCAAAGGACCTCGTCTTCCAAACCGGATCGAGCACGGCCTCACGCCAAGTCAAGCATTTTATCACGGGTTTTCCTCCCAAACTGTGATATCATAGACATCTTTAAAATAAAGAATTCAATAATTATGAATAGCATGGAGCATGGACACCTAATGTTATTTCAGACTTCATATAAAATGCGCCGTCAAAATGAAGTCAAGGTCGCCTGAGCTTGTTTGCATGCGCTTCGCAATGTCAATACTTCAATTCAAACGTCCGGCACCGGACGCCTTTTTCCCGCAGTCGGAATGAAACCCGCGCTATAATTTAAATTGACTGCCACGACCATTTCCTGCATTTTTAACCGGACGGTTAATCAAATTGTGTAATGTAAACATGCCTTTTCATTACAAATTATTATTTTAGGAAATATCTTATCTCCGTTTTGAAATTTGTTGGAATGGCTGAAGAATTTGTTTGAAAGCAGTCACGTTTCATACAAAGTTGGGCCCAAAACCCAAAAAGCCGGCCAGAGAAAAAAAAACATGTTGCCGTAGTCATGAAGCCCCCTAATAATTTTTTGCTATTGCGCCGAAGCTCTAAAACTATTCCTTCACCTGTTTTTTTTAAGTTGAAAAATCAAGCTCTATACATTTTAATAAAATTTATAACTGCTGATGGGCGAAAATAAATATAAGGTTACATTGATATAAGGTATGCTCGAAGAGATTCGACACGATAGTAAAAAATTTGCAACATCAACCGATTATCAGCATATTTTTTTTTCGCTGGCTGGCACTTCGTATTTAGGGCCCAATATGGCCGATCTCCATCACGGATACCATATATTTTCGATGCGGTTTGTCCTGATTCTAGAAGCCAGATCAAGGCTCTGGTCAGAACATCTGCTGTCAAGCCAGATGAGAGCTGTCAAAAATAACCAATCACTAAAAAGTTGTAAGATTAAATTGAATAACCTTTAACGAACCGGGGATTAATCCGGTTTCACCTAAGGACATTTAAACATTGCCTAAGGGAGTACTCCAAATAAATTGGGTAAGGAAAACTTGAACTTACCTACTTATTTCTTGGTAAGATTTTTATCAAACAGGCTTAAACTCTTGGGACACGTCGGAGAACCCTTAATATAAAGTATTCGTCGAACTTAAATATTGATTTTATTTTTGTAATCGCCACAGGCCTTTTATATTATTAAAGAAACTGTTAAAGAAAACTTTTAACGGTGTGTAGGCGATCCTAAAGTAATGGATTTTTACCTTTTTATGTTTTAAAACTGCAGCCCAATTACGTAACACACTTTCTATCACAAGCCGAAGAATTGTGAAGGCAATTCCTAATCCTTTACTTCATGTGTTCAAAAGATTTGTCTAGTCAGCAACGTAAATAACGTAGTGAATGATGTTGGACTGTCAAAACTTTTTTACAAAAAAATAAAACAACCGACTTCCTTAAAAACACTACAAAGTGAAAAATAACCTTAATTTCGGAAGTCGGTGTCTTAGCATCTGTATTTAAGTTTTTTGCCAGCGACTTCCGAAATTAAAGTTATTTTCACATTGCAATGTTTTTAAGGAAGTCGGTACGTTTTTATGTACAAAAGTTTTTATTTTTAACTTTTTAGTTATGGTATCTATCCCCCAACTAATTCCTATACCACTACTGGCCAGGTGAAATTTAAGACTAAGGTTCTCATGGATGCCATTGTCAGAACTGGACCAAACTGGGACCACACGGGAAGCTCCAGCTTTCAAATAAAAAAATAATAATCAAAATCGGTAAAAAAAAATACAGTCGAATTGAGTACCTCCTCGTTTTTTGAAGTCGGTTAAAAATTACCATTCCTACTATGTAGTTAGTGTGCTACGCAATTTTCTGGCTGATCTAATTCGGACATCCACAGGACAGGTAGCTTCAGACTGTTAGGGTTAAGAGTTAGATCAAATAGGTATCTTAGTAGCTTTAGATATGGGTTTTCCTTGGTTTTTTGTATTAATTTATAACATACATACCTTAAAATACGAACATCCCTTGCGTTATGACCACGCTTGTGACAGTTTGTAGCAAACTGCCGTAACAAGCCGTTCAACAGACGAACGGGTCACCAATAAGTTACATATCAGACCTAGATGTCCCTCCATAAGGGTATCTGTTCTTAAAGTACCGTATAACGATACAGCTTTCAAATTCAAAAACTTACCGTCAACTGTCAATTCCGATGTTCTACATACTTACCTTCGATACTTGGCGATAAGCCCTACCTCGACTTACCTAAGCATCTATACTAAAAAGATAACTGGACCAATAAATGCCTAGTTTTTGGGCTACTTATATCGTTGCACACCTAAAATTTTGCGATGATGATGCCAGATAGATTAATCTACAGATTTTGCAAAAAAAAATATACATTTTTTTTTTGCAAATTTTTGTGAACGTCCTTTGTTTTTGTCGCAATACCTAGGGATCACCACGTACCTACCTTACTTCGCAAAATTTTGACTCCAGATTTTACGAAAGAAAAAAAAAACAGGTAGATCCCAAAAGCTGGTGTTCTACAAACCTCGGATGTGCAGACTTGCGATAAGGCCGGGCGTTCCGGTACACATGTCCTCCCTGTGAGACGAGCGTGCCTCGCGAGCTAGCCGCGCTGACGGCCGTGTGTAGAGACGTCGGCGAGCCGGACGAGCCGGATAAACGCCGGAGGTAACGCTCTTCTTGTTCCTCGTTCGTAGGCGTTTTGTCACCTAATGTGAAGATTTTACATAATACTTTTTTTCTAAAATACAACTGGACTCGTAAAAAGTATAACGAAGTAAAAATATTTTTGTTTGCTAGAGAGCTCGTGTTTATCCGGTTTTTAGGGTTCCGTTGCCAAATGGCAAAAAACGGAACCTTATAGATTCGTCATGTCTGTCTGTCTGTCCGTCCGTATGTCACAGCACTTTTCTCCGAAACTATAAGAGCTATGCTGTTGAAACTCGGTAAGTAGATGTATTCTCTGAACCGCATTAAGATTTTCACACAAAAATAGAAAAAAAAACAATTAATATTGGGGTTCCCCATACTTAGAACTGAAACTCAAGAATTTTTTTTTCATCAAACCCATACGTGTGGGGTATCTATGAATAGGTCTTCAAAAATGGTATTGAGGTTTCTAATATAATTTTATTCTAAACTGAATGGTTTGCGCGAGAGACACTACCAAAGTGGTAAAATGTGTGTTCCCCCCCCCCCCCCCGTAACTTCTAAAATAAGAGAATGATAAATCTAAAAAAATATATGATGTACATAACTATATAAACTTCCACCGAAAATTGGTTTGAACGAGATCCAGTAATTAGTTTTTTTTAATACGTCATAAATCGTAAACATCGTAATCAAAAATTAAAAAAAAAACATTTAATTTCATAAACAGAAACCTTATGCATAAACCGGTGCGCGAGTCCGACTCGCACTTGGCCGGTTTTTTAAATTCTATATTTCATTTATTTTACCACCGAATGATTTAATTCGTCTCACAACTTCTTAAGAATTTCAGTACCTAATCATATCTGCCTAACCTTTTCCCAACTATGTTGGGGTCGGCTTCCAGTCTAACCCGATGTAGCTGAATTCCAGTATTTTACATCGATCGAGTTTCTACCTAATTTAAGTACCTAATCATATCATAATCTGCCTAGCCTTTTACCAACTTTTACCAACAACAGAGAATTTACTAACTGTGTTAAAGTAAGTACTGACCTACGTTACGTATTAAATTATATTAAATTTTAGAAACTAAGATATAAGCTACTCAACATTTATACAATAATTTGTCTATTCTCAACTTTTGACTATTTATTTTCTTTATATTTAAGCTCTTGTTGCCTGAAACACAGGATTGCTTAGCTCAGGCACGTAAATCTTAGAATATACTTTACGTATAAGTAAAACTGTACATATTTTTAAGCCTTTTATTTTTGAATAAATACTATGTTATGTATGTTATGTTACTATGTTGGGGTCGACTTCCATCGTCGACCAGATGCAGCTGAATATCAGTATTGTACAGACGCCAGCAGGTCAAGCCACCCCAATCTGTCAAATTTTACGAATCGAAAATTAACCTTCCACTATTGTGATATAAGGTTGAAAATCTATTAAAGAAATTTGACAGATTGAGGTATATCCTATCTAATTTAAGTACCTAATCATATTCTCAGTCAAAATAAGAAACTGGCAGTGAATATAACATTTATCTTGACGCCTAATCGGACTGTTGATACTGTGGAGACCTTCAGAGACTTACCATCTAAACTGCCTATGGGAGTTCGTCTCGTCAGGTCAGGACTGCTACCCCAAGGACTTAAAGCGCCCAATGGACTCGAAAGACCAGCCGTCACCAATGTGTCATCTTCATCTTCAGACTCTGTTTCAAAGAAATAATCATTGTTATTGGACCATACTATTAGTTCCGTGTGGTGCTGGTGCTGTGGTGTGGTAAAGAATAGCAGCATCCCATTTTTTTCTGTGGCTGTCGTAAAAGGTAACTAAGGGACTAACTACAGAATGGCTCTATGCATTTTATCACTACACTACGACCGTCAAATCAAGCGTCAAGCGTGGCGATTATGGCAACACCCCCCCCCCCCCCCATTTTTTTGGGGGAGGACTACATCCAGCATTGGACGATTTTCGGCAGAAATTATGAGACTAATATTATGAATGCGAAAGCAACTCTTGGCAGTCGCGCCAGGCCACGTAGGAGATGACGGGACGAGCTGGATAGAGTCCGTGAAAACTGGAAGGTGGACGCGCGGGCTCGCGAAAGATGGAAGGAGCGGGGGAAGGCTTTTGCCCAGGAGAGGGAGAGTGGATGCTAGTAAAAAATAAAAGCAACACTTTGCCCTACACTGGGACATTGGATACGCCTGCATGCCACTGTGGCGTAATAATGTTTGTTTTTTTACTCTCTGGTAGATGTAGATACTACTCTGTCAAGAAAGTACCAGGGAAATATCAATAATACACAAAATGATTGTTATTCCATTCAAATTTATTTTATCACCTTCAAAGTATACTCCTTCAGAAACGATACACTTACGCCAACGAATAATCCAATCATCAACAATTTTTAAACGCTTTTTCCGGAATCGAATTCAGTTCTCCTTTATGTCTTCTACCGAATGAAAACGGGTGCCCCGAAGTGGTAATTTGAGTTGAGGAAAAATAAAGAAGTCGGCTGGAGCCATATCTGGTGAACAAAGTGGTTGCTCGATGGTATTTCTTGAGTTTTTGGTCAAAAATTCGTTCACAATTATGGCATTGTGAGAAGGCGCAGTATCGTGATGCAAAATCCAAGAATTTTTCCATAAATCCAGCCTTTTGCGTCTAATTTGCTGTCTTAAATGCCGCGTAACTCTCAAATAATATTCTTTATTTACCGTTTGACCTTCCGGCAAGAATTTCGATGGCACAACACCGCGATATTAAGAAAAAAAACAGTCAACATGACTTTGACTTTAGATCAACTTTGGCGTGGCTTGTTCGGTTTCGTTTCAGTTGGATAGCGCCACTCGGAAGCTAGTTGACTAGTTTGCATGTCAAACTCGTAAATCCACGTCTCATCACCAGTAACAATGCGTTTCATGAATGTTGGGTCGAAATTGACCCGTTCTAGCATGTCCTCAGCGACTCTTATGCGTTTAGAGTTTCTGGAGAAAATTCAGGTCTTTTGGCTCTTGCCTCGCAGCAACATTTTTTTTTATTCAAGTGATTATTTAAAATGGCCCGACCATTTTAAATAATCACTTGAATAAGAAAAATCGAAGAATCATCACTTGAAGAAGAAACCGACTCGTGAGACACAGAAAGTTCGGCGGCTATCTTTCTCAAACTTGAATGAGGATTTTCAGTCACAATTTCCTTCACTTTTGCGATGTTAACTTCAGTTGCAGACGTTGGTGGACTACCAGAGCAAGGCAAATCTTCCATCACATCTCAACCGCTTTTAAACGCTTTGTACAACTTATAATCACGTGTTTTTGATAAAGTCGATTCACCGTAAACCTTCTGTAACATTTTCAGTGACTCCGAACACGAAATTCTATTGGCGTTCCAAATTTTATGACAAACGCTTTGTTCGATGTGTTTGTCCATTATGAAATTCGCAATACGCACTAGATATGATATAATTAAAAACAGCACTGTATTTAATCTAAATAACAGATGTAACTCAAACTCCGTGGCAAAATGGAAAACAGTTGTGCCAGTCCTAAAAATAACAAAAATAACCAAAAAATTGAATTTGTAACTGATGATTGTTCATCAGTTACAAATTCAATTTTTTTTCAATTGCAAGAGAACCTTATATCTCTGCAGATAGAGTTGCAAATGTTTTTGAGTTTGTATACTGAACTTATATTTCAGTTGCTCAGTAGAAGCAACTCTGAAACTATTGAGCGTTGCGTGAATTCCTTTTGGGTAATTACACAGTTACTCAAACATAACAACATATATAAAAATCATTGAAATCGGAGGCGGACAATCTTGGCGGTCTCCTTGTTAGATGAAAAACTGATCTGTGATTTATATAATAATGACTACACAACGTGCAAATAATTTCTAATACTTATAGGTAGGAAATTTAATCTGTGATTTGATGCAATAATTACTTTAAGAATTAAAATTAAGAGAATAAAAATAATAATTTCCACATCAACGAGCTGTTTCATTTAATATGGTCACAAGGTGCATTTAATATATTTTTTAATTAGCCCCCAAAAATTTTGAACACGACTGTACGGACAACAGCTTAGGTATAATACGTCCAATAAAGAAGGTCATCGATATGTATAAATCAGTCGCTTTTTAGTAGTCATTGGAATTTGGTCGGATAACCAGCCGTTGTTTACATATTTTGGTTTTTTGTTTATATTTACTTAATGCGAAACATTCCAAGCTGAATATTTTCACCATATATTTTTGACTAAAGGCACAAGATTTTGGTTTACACGTACACATCTGGGATTGAGCCGGTTCCTTGTATTTTGCCGTCAAAGTTATGACACCATCGTTTTGACTTTTAGCAAGATTATTAAAAAACGCATGCATGAACAGTTTTGAAACTTTGTATGGTTATTATTAGCGTCAAGAAGGACCGAATACAGTATTCAGCGAACTTGTGCCTTGTCTCATTTAGGCGCTGCGATGTTTTTTCGGATTTTTAACTATAAATATTTTCTTGAATCTAATTGGGGCACTAAGGGGCACACATTAAGAGCTACTCGTGTATGTTTACTCTACAGGGGCATATGCAATGGTTTTAGAGATATACGATTCATCAAAACGTTACTCCAGCAGGAAATGCAATATCTCGAAAACCTGAAGGGGCACAGATTTTATTTTTGGGGGCACATTTTGGCACACATATAAGCTCTCTGGCCATGCACAATTTTTCTCTCTCCGATCATTCGTTTAGAATTTTCCTGCTAGAAACACGTTACCCCAGCAAGAATCGTTTTTCCCGTTTTTTTTCCAAAACGACAGGGGGCACACATTTTTTATTTGGGGGCACATTTACAGCAATAAGGCACACATTATACGTTCTACTCATATAACTCTAGGAGACACTTTCTTGCTAGGGTAACGTACACCATCCCAGGAGGCTCTCGTTAGGCAGCTGGATTAAGGGCCTGATCCAGAAAGCAGTAATTCTAAACACGGCGCGTATAGTTAGGAGGTTCTCAGCAGCCCTGACCACCGGTAGCTTGGACCCTGTTCCCGTTACCGGTGGGCTACAATTTTTTATATATTTTAGTATAAAATTGTAATTAATATGTAATAAAGGAAATAATAATAAAAATAATCATCTTTATTTCAGAAATTAACAGTCCATAGGTGGTTTAGTGATGACTTAGTAACACGAAGTACTTATAGTATATATTAGTATTGTTAGTAAAGATACAAAATACAGTTAAATTTCGCCCTCGAGGCTCAGCGTGGTGGCGCCATAGGTAATTCTGCCCAACTCTTCGGGAGTCAAAAGTAAGAAGTTATATGATAATATTATTTACAAAAAATGGACGTTAAGGTTCTGAAATAAAAGATTTTTATTCTTTTTATATTTGTTTATTTGTCTTTCCGCTTCCACGCCTGAAGCACTGAACGAATCATTATTAAATTTAAAAGATAATCTGTGATGAAAGAAGAACAAGGGTAGCCTATATCCTCCTTCAATTAGTTTTTATCCTGAATATAATTTGTACTGTCAACTATGGCATTTTTTCTTCCCACGAGCGACTTTACCCAGGAGAAAAATACAATTCTAAATAAAATGACTAAAAAGTACTGTTGATCGTATTAAAAAACCGATGAAATACAATACAATACGCAGAAGACAAAGTCGTGAGTAACAACTAGTTTGCTATAATTTTGCGAACAAACAGAATTATACAACGTGTTTCTATTGATATCTCACTACTCTAGGCTTCTAGGGTTATAATGAGACCATGTTAAAAAATCAACTGGCATTAGATTTTTTTATTAATTAATCGTTTTTTTTTCTTGAATACGAGTGCAAGTTTCATAAATACGAGTAAACGATTTTTAGACGACGCCCAGTGGTGACGGCCGCTACTTACGAATAGTAGCTCGTGAGTACAAAGGCAAACAGGCGCATTACTTTGTGTAAATTGTTGTTGTCCTCTACTCGCACCAACGCGGGGGTCCACGCACCTCCACGACGTTTATCAAATAATTATAATACCCTTTTTTCAGAGTTAGATTTATTTTCTTTGTCAGCTAACAAACTTCGCATTGATCTACTTAAAATGATCGAAAAAACGGAAGATTAACCGCCCTGGCACATGGGCAATCGAAGGAACACGGGTGGGTTTTAGTCAGTAAAAGTAACTGTTATCAATTATATAAATGTTAGTATTATAAGAAAAATAATTATTTTTTAACCGACGAAAAAAAAAGGAGGAGGTTATCAATTCGACGCGTATATTTTTTTTTTTTTTTTATGTATGACCACGCATAACTTTGTACATAGTAGTCCGATTGTGACAATTCTTTTTTTATTGGAAAGGGTGTACTCCCAAGGTGGTCCCATATAAATTTGGAAAACAAAATCGAACCCTAAGGGTCGGAAAACAGGGGATGATTGATTGTTCAATCACTGATTGTAATGTATAACCACGCATAACTTTATACCGAGTAGTCCGATTTTGATAATTCTTTTTTCATTGGAAGGTATACCCTTGCCAAGTATTATTCGTACATTCAAACCACAAAAAAATATAAAATAAAAACTTTTTAACAAAAAATTAAAC
Organism: Aporophyla lueneburgensis; assembly: GCA_932294355.1. Lineage (NCBI taxonomy): Eukaryota > Metazoa > Arthropoda > Insecta > Lepidoptera > Noctuidae > Aporophyla > Aporophyla lueneburgensis. Next base: position 5,643,359 of record OW028739.1, on the reverse strand, counting down.
CGCCGAAAAAACTGAAAAGCAAAAAATAATAAACCTTAAAATTTTGAGTCGGCGCTGAAAAATCAATGAACAAAGATCACTCAAAGCGCCGACTCATAATTTTAAGGTTTATTATTTTTTGCTTTTCAGTTTTTTCGGCGGTTTAATTTTTTGTTAAAAAGTTTTTGCATGATTAATTAGTAGTGTTGTACTAGTGCTCTTCATTACATTTGAATATGTAACATATGGATTACGTAGTTGGTTACGCACTGATATGCTTAGATTATAAGCTATTATAACCATGTATAGTGTGTAACTGTTGGTTTTCCCTAACAAGTAAAATAAAAAAAAAAAAAATTATTTCATCACCACTGCTCTCAAAAAGGTGAAGGAAAACATCGTGAAAAAACCGGCGGTTAGAACCAAAAACTCGAAGACATGTGACATCTAACAACCTGCATTGGGCCCGCATGGTGGATTATGGCCCACACTCTCTCACCGAGAGGAGGCCTTTGTCCCAGCAGTGGGAACACTATAGGCTGCTGATGATGAATCAATTTCATTCAAAGCAATAATTAAAATTAATAACTAAGAAAATGCGATGTTATCATATTTCGCGTAAGGCTGGCACGTCTGCCAGGGTCGCGATATTTGTTCGAAAGAGTAACCGTGGCCCTGGCATATAGGCAACTGAAGGAACACGTGTGGGGGTTAGTCAGTAAAAGTCTGACACGCCCTCCCGCTCCGCCCAGAGCGGGAGACGAGATTTGATGACTTCCCACGCAAAAAAAAAACCGTCGAATTATTTTATATGAAAAATTAAAACGGAACAAAATCACAAGTCAGTTGATTCTTTGACATGGTCTCATTAATACCCTAGAGCTAAAAATGTTTCATGCTAGAGCATAGGCTAGAGGTAAATGGAAGACATTTTAGTACAAACATAATACAGTCTAGAACCATACCATCAAAAACGTCAAAGAAGTTTTCTTTGGAGTCGTTTAGTGTTGATGAAGACTTTGACTTTTTCTTTCTTTTGCTCTGAAACAAATAAAAAAACGTATTTTGATAACAACTAGTTTTACTAAATTATTTATATTCTATAATTTTCACCATTATATTAAGGATGGTGCGCCGGATATCCGTATTCGAATCCGCGGATATCCGAGGGAGAAAAAAGATCCGTATCCGTTACTTTTGGCGGATCTTTTACCTTACTGATTTCCAATACATAGATGAAACTCTAATAGGTGATTTGATTGCAATGAAAAACTATTAAAATCCAATCAGATTATTTTAGATTGTTTTAAATTTGTTTTTATTTTTATGTATGTTAGTCTGTACGGTATTTATGTTATGGGTCTTTGTAGCCCGAAATAAATGGATTTGATTTGATTTGATTGATTTGAAAGCGTCAAGTGGCGTCTGTCAACTATCGTTTCAAGGTCACACGCATAGATACCAATTGAGTAAAACAATTAAGATCCGTATACACGGATCGACAGTAAATATCCGTATTCGGATACGTATCCGCGGATATACATTTTTAAAGATCACATAATTAATTAAGGAGTTAATAAACATGTACTCAAGGTTCAAAATCCATACCTTAGTGAGTTCCTCAGCGACTGACATCTCCAAAGCATGGTGTGTTCTTGCTAACGCGGCCAGCGCCTCTTCTAACACGCGGTTGCGTTCTATCTGTTAGAGAAAACGATTAATTAAAAAGTTCATTTAAAAATAACTGTTATATTGCTATTTTTATGAAAATTGTATGCCCCATACAAAGGTTGAAAAATGAAACAGAATAAGGTACCCTTTGAAAAATCTCGTTTCTCGAAAACCTCCTCGGTTTTACTTTTGGATTAAACTCAAGTCATTTGTAATTTTTGTAATTTAATACAGTAAAACCAGGGTAAGGGGGATCTGAAGGGACCTCTATTTTTTATCATCTAGAGAGGCTATTACCCAGTTTCCCAAATAGGCAGGCTAACATGACAGTTATTTTATTTATAGTAGGCCCCACTATGATAAGTCGAAATGTACCATTGTTCATATGAAGAGTTGGAAATTTTAATAAAAAATTGTACTGACAAACATAAAACGGATTAGACTGTTTATCAAACTTGTCCCATTTATACGGGCTATTGAGCTAAAAAGTCCAAATTATAGAAGTAAACGTTGAAATAATTTAAGAAATCAGGTCTCAGTTAGATTTGAAAATTTTCAGTTGCATAGGTATTTTAATGCAATAATGTTGGGGCCTCATTGCAATCATCAATAACTGAGGTTCCTTACATATTCAGGGCCCACTTATCCAGGTTTCACTGTAAAATAACAAAACACATTTTCACGTGTGTATTCCCTAATGGACTGAGTGATTTATGATATGGATAGAAAGGGGGGTGACTACTGAGATGGGAACTAATAGAGAAGTGTGGAAGAAAAAGACATGTGGCGCCGACCACAAAAAAATTGGAATACGGACAGGAGAATGGTGTCTGTATTCCTTGAAAAGTTTGACAGATGAACTGTATAACCGCATTTCTTTATTGTTTTAGTAAAAAAACTCAGTTCTAATAATTAATCTTCGTCGTTTCAATACCCATTATTTAGGTAGTACAGTTACCTCTCTGTTGAGCTTGGCGGTGTCGGAGTCTCTCGCCTGCGCGACGAGCGCGGCGCAGTGCCGCAGCGCTGACAGCGCTTCAGAGCCCGTCCCGCACGCGTGTTGGAACCGCTAAAAGACATACACTATGTTTTATAGCAGAGTATGTAAGGATCTTAGCAGGTAGCGTTCCATAGTTTCTGCCTACCCCCATGGGAAAAAGGCGTGAGTTTATGTATTTATTAATATCTTTATACATATAATTCTAAGGTACGTGTGTATGTCACTGAACTCCTCCTAAACGGCTGGACCGATTTGAATGTTTTTTTTTTTTTGTATGCGTTTGGATGGCGCCCTGGATGGTTTAGATTCACTATTGGACCCGATAGGTGGCGCTGCTATCGAGTTCTAGGAAACAGGACAACGTCTGTACGGTCAGCTAGTGTTTTATAATTATCTTCTTTCTTTATGTTAAACCCTTATCATTAAATTATCGAAATCGAAGTTTTATTTGCACATGAAAATGCACTTTTGAACGTCAACATTTACATTAAAATAGAATAGGAATTGCGGTATATCGTTTATTTAAACGCTTAAGCTAATTAGCCTCAAAATTATCGCTACAAAACCATGCTCGATCAAAATTGATATAATGGAATGATATCACACTTGACTAGAACGGAACCAACGCGCGTTGGTATAATTTTGTTATACCAATTTCAACCTTAAAACAAAGCAATTAGTCTTTTCACGTTGGCCTTAACTTAATTTACCTAACCTTTCCCTACTATATTGAAGTCCGCTTCAAGACTAACTGGATGCAGCTAAATACCAGTATTTTACATGGAGCAACTGCCTATCTGGGGGCCTAGACAAATGGCCATCGCTACCAAACGTTAAGAGCAAACGCTCAGAAGTCTCAATACATTTTCAACTTTATGTTCTAGAGTATAAAGTTGGAAATCTATTAAAGATTACAGAGCATTTTCGCTCGTACTGGTGGTTAACGCTCCGCAATCTGTAATAGATTTTCAACTTTATGCTCAAGGGTTTAAAGTTGAAAATCTATTAACGACTACTGAGCGTTAACGTTTATCGTTTGGTAGCGATGGCCATTTGTCTAGGCCCTCTGTCCTGCACAATCCAGTAACTTATAATACGATACCCCTCGATAAGACTTCAACAAGCTTCCCTTAGAATTTAAAAGCATAAATAGCGCAAACTTATTTAAAAAAAAATTGAAAACATATTTATTGAGGAAGGGCTACTAAAGCGTCGATGAGTACCTAGATGATAAACGACAACCATAATATTATTATTTTAGAATGGAATTAAATTTTGACGATTATAAAAACTTCGACATCATTTAAATTCTGAAATCTTTTGATATCATATTTAAAACTGTTTGACATTATATTTAAAGATTCTTTAGACATTGTATTTCAAAGCTGTTTGACATTATATTTAAAGATTTTTTTAGATATTGTATTTCAAAGCTGTTTGACATTTTAATTATATTGTTTTAAAGTTGTTTTTGACATTGCACTTGACATTATAATTATATTATTATTAATTATTTTTGAACTATCTAGTAGTATTTCAAAACTGTTTGAACATTATTCTTGAAACTGTTAGTACTATATTTTGATTTTCTTTTTTGGATTCTTAGTTCTTATAATTTTATGTAACTTGCATGAATATTCAACACAATATAAATTGTTCACGAATAAATGAAATGACTGATTGTCCGACTTTCGAGCTTCTGACGCCCCGTAACTACCGTTAAAGATCCACAATGACACCCAGTCACTGAAAATCGCAGCTTAACATAGACATATGAAAATTATTACGTAATTATTTTTTTATGCAAATTATTCCTTACGCTGCTTGTAATAAGGTTCAATATCTCTTGTGTACTGTATGAGATATTAAAAATACGTGTCATCGATTCAATGTTTTAATGCAGACTAACTAGGCTTGCTAGAACACATACCATATAAGCAGAATGATGCAATGAATTCCCAACATTGACGCTTTTATCCAGAGCCGCAACAATGGCGGAACACTCGCGAAGCTGTGTGTCTAATAGCGCCAGGCTGTTCGTCGCCGCTGTGAGTGCATCTTGCATTGATCCTGCAACAAATCAAAGTTATAGTCATTTTTATCACATTATTTGGACCGTATTGTGCAGGACGTAAAGTATATCACTATCCCATTTCTATCCGTGGGTGTCGTAAGAGGCGCCTAAGGGACTTACTAGAGAATGCGCTGTGGCCTTCTCTATGCATTTTACCACTATACTGCGAAGCGTGGCGATAATGCAAACTGAGGGAGGCCAGCACTTCATGTCTTACGGCTGAAATTGCGATATCTGGACCGATGACTTTGTGAAGGAATCCAATGGATGCGAGAAGCACAGAACTGTACCTTAATTGGGTAATACACTCACAATAAGAATCATTTTTAAGGATATTTATTGCTAATCTATTGCTAATTGTTTCTGAAAAAATATCTGCTGGACAACGTAAATATTATAAAGAATATTGCTGAATATGTGTGGTACGCAATTACTGCGCCGGTCGATGTAGCGACGGTTGGGTCAAGCATACGGCCAGTAGTGGACGGCTTTTGGCTGAAATGATGATGGTGCCATTACTGAGATAACATGCTCAGATCAATCAATCAATCAATTGATCAATCAATCAATCAATCAATTGTTCAATCATTCAATTCATCAATTCATCAATTGTTTGACAGTTGAACCTTGGTAAGGAGGGATCGGGTGATCCAATGGTAGTTACACTATTGACGCGGATGGATTCTTTCAAAAACATATGAAGACGATTGGATACGTGTAGTCTTCATCTTTGTAGAGAAATTTGCCTTCATGGAACCAACACATTGCATATTGGGATACCTCTTTATTCTCAGCGTATTTAGATATTTAACCAATAACAGAACTTAAACAATGTTCAAATTTCAAAAGTTCTGTTTTTGGTTCATGATCTACCTAGTCTTTTGCCGACTATGTTAGGGTCAGTTTCTAGTCTAACAAAATGCAGCTGAGTACCAATATTTTAGTTAGAGCGACTGCCTATCAGAGATACACGACCTAGTTACTGGGTACACCTTGGTAAGACTAGTTGTCAGATTTTCGGGATTCTGACGACCCTTCACAACTGTCAGTTGGGACCAACGGCTTAACGTGTTTTTCGAGGGACGGAAGAGTCTTAATATATCAAGTTGGTAACCCATCCACGGACCAACTGCGGCAAGCGTAGCTTAACCTAACACACAAGGCCCTCAATCTTTTCATGGTCATCATCATCAAACTCTGTATTTAGTTATTTACCTAGCGGTTTGCATTCGTCTTCCAAATCCTCTGTGGCCTCTCGCGCAGAGTCTGGAGACGCGCCCGCCCACAGGTAGTGACCGGAGTACGCTATGTGCTCATTCATCGCTGTCACCCATCGCTGAAACAATATGAAGGGTTCAGTTGACATTTCAAATTTCAGTTCTCTTGGTAGAATCACCTGTTTGCGAATTTCTATGATAAAAGTCTCCAGGCTTAACTAAAAAACTAACTTAGTTTTCTATGGAAGCGCGTTCTTTAGTTTTTTTTTTTTAACTATTAATTATTTTCTATTTTTTAAGGGTTTCGAATTTTGTAACGTATGTCAGCGTAGTTTTCGAAGACAGTTTTTATGCTATCCTGGTAACCTTGGCAAGGATAACGGCGCAAAGGGAATTGTCCAGAGTTGGCCATTTTTGAACACGCTGCTACACAAAAATGTAATTTACCTATAATTTTAATTCTATTTTAGTAAATATCTGATGCTAATAACTTTGTGTGAATATGCACTGTAAAAAAATCTTTTTGTTTGGTATTTAATATGATTTGACCAAGTCTGGCTTTGAATTTGACTTTAGTGTTGCCGAACAAAAACTGCATTAACAATAAATTCAAATCGATTTAAAGTGTAGGGTAATATCTCCAATGTATTTAACGCCGTTTTCATTTAATCATATTATTTTAAAAAAAAATACTTATATACGATATAAATGATTAAAGACATAAAAATGATAAACTGAAGAGTGCATTATACGTGAAGAACTTATAAAACAATAATCGATTCCATATGTATCGATACAATTATCTTTTTTTTATTTGGCAACACAATGCTTTAAAAATGTTATGTTAGTTGTCGAAATGACAGTTATCATTCGCTTTGTTTTTTTTGCATCGTGAGTGTTGTTTTTGTAAGTTTTATTGCAATTACTTTGGCTGTTTCTAAATGGATTCCGATTCTTGACGACCCCGGCACTTCCATGGACCCTGAACCTTGTATTTATGATGAACCTGGCACATCTATAGCAAGTTTTATTTCATGCATAACCAATTTCAATAAAATGTTTAAAAAGATCTAAATATAAATCTTGATACAAAACTAGGTTTATATTGGCCTTCTTACTGATATGAACTATTAAACCAATCATATATTATTAGCTGAACTGTTTGTTCATAAGTGGCCAAAGTCCCATACAAGTTAGTCAATGCCCTTTATAAAATTATTGTATTGCCATCGATCCTCGATAACTGTACACAGTTTAAATTAAATATGACCGTTTGAAGCAGGAGAATAGAGAGAAAGAAAGAAAGAAAGAAAGAAAGAAAATACGTTTATTTGCGGCAAACATGACGCACAGTAAGACCAGAAACATACAGAAATAAAAAATAAGATGTGGGAAAATATGCGTCACATCCACGCAAAGCGGCCATCACTCAGCAACAGCAGAATGATGACCGTTAGAAGTGGGTCAAAATCAAGTCCAAAGGAGTCGGTTACAAACAAACATACAGGTGAAGCTAATAAAAGCGTGTTAAAAAGATACCAGTAGACCGATGTCATAGCCAGTACGTCTACTGACTATGAAATTGTCTAAAGAAAAAGTATTTTAATCTGCCTACAAAAGTATTTTTTTTCGAACACCGTCTACGATTGCCGGAAATATCGCGGAACTTCCATACAAAAAAAAACAGGCGAATTGAGAACCTGATTCTTTTTGAAGTCGGTTAAATAGGTGATTTTTTGCCGTCTTACTTAATTCAAAATAAATCACGTACGAGCCTTTTTATGAGAATTCTGACCCTCATTGTTACTCTTAAGACAGGATTCAGAAACTGTTTGCATATCAAAGTCGTTATACGCACCACGCGTAGAAAGGCGAAAATGCGAAGACTTCGCCAGGTGGTTTATCGAACTTATTTTTTTTTAAAGTACAGTATACACTCTGCAGCTGCCGTTTCGGGTGGTACCAACGTAAAGAATAGAACCACCCCATTTCTGCCCGTGGGTATCGTAAATGGCAACTCAGAGTTACTAGAGAATTAGCAGCAGAGTTCTCTATGCATTTTAGCACCATACTGTGATCGCCAACGCGCTTGCCCGAGCGTGGCGATTATGCAAACTCGCCATTTTCCGGGGAGACTTATCTCCAGCAGTGGGCGTCTTTCAGCTGAAATGATGATACACATCTGCTACCTTCCTACCTGTCTACAAGCAGCCAGGTCCTTCTCCCCCTGCACAGCCAGTCTATGAGTATCTCCGTCACTAAAGTGCAAGACTATAAGGGCGGGTTCAGTTCCAGCGGCAGTTAGTGTGGCGGCATCTAGGTACTTGCGTCCGCGCCAGTGTGTGCCGCCCCTTGCAGCCTCGGCGCGAGACCCGTAGTACAGGAGCACGCCGCGTTGGAGAACAGCCTGGCGAGTTCAATAATAAAAACTGAAATCTAGTCATATACCTTTTTTATTTATAACATATAGGTAAATGTTATAAAAACGTTATAAGACCACTAACAGAGAAGTAGACATGCAAAGAAACGGTATTATGAGGTGCATATTGATAGGGGAAAAAAAGAGAAAGAAAATAGAAATAGAAAACTAAAATAAAAATGGATAGAAATGGGTGTAAAATGAGAAAAACTAGTACTATTTATCAATCTGTTCCGACTCTCGGAGGGGCAGGAAAGATTAAAATTGTAACTATATGTATTGAAATTAAGCTTTATAGTCTACTAGCTTCTGTCCGCGACTTCGTCCGCGTCTTGTTCTTGCTCCCCTGACCCTTCCCGTCGCATCGATTTGCCTGCTAGTTTTCGTCCATTTTTCGTTGCTGCTCGCTCCTTTTGATTTATAGTGAGTCAACCTTAAAAGATAGACATATGCTCTCGCGGACTTTTTTTTAGAACTTTTGAAAAGGAACAATTCCGTCATACATGATTTTTGCGTTACTTTAACCGTTTACGCAGCGCACGCAACGGAAACTCTCAAAAGGAATAAATTTTCTCCGTTTTTGCAACATTTTTCATTACTGCTCCGCTCCTCTTAGTTGTAGCGTGATATTATATAGCCTATAGCCTCCCACAATAAATAGGCTACCCAACACAAAAAGAATTTTTCAATTCGGACCAGTAGTTCCTGAGATTAGCGCGTTCAATCAAACAAACAAACTCTTCAGCTTTACAATATTAGTATAGATTAGCTTTTACCAGCGGCTTCACCCGCGTATTATACATATAAACCTCCCTCTTGAATCACTTTTGTCCATTGACGAAAACCGCATTAAAATCCGATCCGTAGTTAGGAAGATCTAAGCGTACAGACACGAATGCGACTTTGTTTTACACTATGTAAAGATTCGCGTTAATAAAATAGTGACTCATCGCTATCACTCAGCTAAGCCATGCTCATTGACCAATCAAATCAAGTATTTAATTTCACATAAACCTACATGGACACTTATGAAACGTCAGAAGCTAGGTAAACGGTTCGAATTTATTGATTCAACAATAAATTAGAAAGCTTTGAGACAGTATGTTCTAATTTACCATGATTTAATTGGTCAAGGGGTGTAGCTAAGCTGAGTGACAAAGATGAGTCACTATTTTCTCAACACGAATAGACTATAGTCACTTTTACATAAATCTGAAATTAAATAATAAGGTTTCTTTACCCAAACCGGTCGCCAGCCTAAGAACCGTGACCTCTTCAGCAGTGGACCTTCAAATCTGGCAGCTGTTCTCTGTAACCTCTGCACCGGCCTTACGCTCAAGACTTCGCGTATGTCCGTGTCTTTAGCCATATCGATTGCCAGCTGACCTGCAAGTTGAAAAATACGTGTGAAGTTCAAACATAACTATGTTTATCAAACAAGAAACTAACCATAAAGGTGGGTACTGACCGGCGTTTAGGGCCGTAATGTAACATAATACGAAGCGAACATTTATGCAATGTGTGCCGCTCGTTGCTCGCTCTGAGTACCGAAAGCGGATGGAGCTGTCGGTTTTTGGGCGATTCCCTTTGAGTGTTAAGCCTCGGTCACACACAGCGATTAATCGCTGCGAATGCCCCACTCGCCGCGAGTATTCGCTGTATGTGACAGGCTATTCGCCGCGATTTGAATTGAGCATGTTCAATTTTACTCGCGCATTCGCAGCGATTAATCGCTGTGTGACCGAGGCTTTACGCGTTTCAGTCAGTACGCTACCACGAGTTGTGCGAGCGAGCGCGGCAAAAGCGTCAATTGTGGGTAGGTCTTATAGTTAGATTAGGTGAGCTCTAAAACTACCCGTTAGGGCGCATACATTACATATTAAACCGATATTAAATACAAATTAACACAAATTACTACTATATATTAAATTACTATTATGTTTAGCTTACATCCAATTTGAATAATAAATATTTAGGATACAGTAAATTATCATAATTAATATTCAGAACACAGTTAAAATGTCAAGTTATTGAATTTTCAAGCATAAATACGTAATTATCATTTAGTTTATTAAATGTTGTCAAGAAGGTATTCCTCAATGGTATAGTAGCATATTTTAATTAAAAAAATAACACAATCAAGTCAAGTTTAAATCTTTAATATCATTTGGTATGTTTTTAAATATTTTAGGAGCTATGCAGAGGATGCTTTTGTGCATAAGGGCGGTCTTTGAGGTTCTTAGACATAGTTCGTGTCGATATTCTTGTCTTGTCGATCTAAAGCGTTCGTCTGAAGCTTTTTCTTGACAAACAATGCGGTCTCGTATATGTAGAGTCAAGGCAACATTAGTAATTTTAGAGATTTGAAATGCGGTTAACAACTTTTTGTTGGTTTAAGACTACATATCGATCAAATGCACCTCTTATGTGCATTAAAAATGTTATGTTTCTCGCAGGAATTTGCCATAAAAAAAATACTACGTATCGTAATATGGAATCTACATAGCCATAATACGCGGCTACAACAGCTGCCTCATTAACTATTTTCTTAAGTTTATATAGAGCAAAGGCGAACTTACTTAATTTTGCTATAAGAATTGATGCATGTTGTTTCCAAGTCAGTTTAAAGTCAATTGTCAAGCCTAGAAATTTTATATACATGGGAAGCCGTCACCTCCTTCTGCGAAGCAGTAATGCTCGCGAAGGAGGAGGCGGGGCGCGTGAGAGAGTGCCAGTCTCTGCGCCCTCACATCCCTAGCCGCCGTAGGAGGAGACGCCCCGGGCGTTGGGGGTCGATAGCGGACTCCCGGCCACCGTAGGCGCGAGCTTACGGGCGGCGAGCAATGGATAGCTCGCCGCCCGGTAAGGACCAAGCTCGGGTCGACGCCGCGTAGTGTTCCACGCGCGCCTCAAAGAGATGTCAGCAAAACTGAAGGGGTCTGATAGGACCGATGCCTGCCTGGGTCGCGAGATTGTTCGAAAGAGATACCGTGACCCTGGCACATGGGCAACTGAAGGAACACGGGTGGGTTTTAGTCAGTAAAAGTCTGACATGCCCTCCCGCTCTGCCCAGAGCGGGAGAAGTCATTTGTAGATATGCCATCCAAAAAAAAAAGCCTAGAAATTTTATATGCTCTACTTCTTCAATTATATTATTGTCAAACGTTATATTTACGTCACGAGTGGTAAATCTTTTTCGAAACTGCATAATTTTAGTTTTATTTAAATTAAATTTTAAATTATTATTCTCAAGCCAGTTAATTGATTGTTGCAATCCGTCTTTTACGCCACATTCATAGTTTCTATTTTTATTATTCCTTCCAACTATCCTGCTGCAACTCATCAGCAAAAAGAACCATTGGAAAAGCGACATGTTTAGGAAAGTCATTTATGTAAGCTAAGAACAACGGCGGACCCAATACGCTACCTTGTGGTACACCAAAAGAGATTTTACGTTTTCCTGAGATTTATTTAACTTCTTTTTTATCGTTTTTAGAAATCCGTCTAATTTACGTACACTGCGTTCTATTGTCTAAATAAGAATGTACAAGAGAAAGTGCATTGCCTATTATTCCATGTGCATTAAGTTACAGTAGCAGTATATTAGGATCAACTAGATCGAATGCTTTCCTCGTGTCCATAAATATAGCGCTAAAAGGAATTCTTTCATTAATATCTGTCATTATAACATTAATAAAATCATAGAATCCCTGATGGATATGTTTTCTGAAATCCTTCTGTTCCCTCACCAAGATGTTGTATTTCGTGAAAAAGGAGGTTTGATTTTACTGGTATTAGGACAATGGGCCTCTAGTTATTAATATCAGTTCTGACATGTTTTTAAATAAGGGCTTAGTTATAGTTGGTTTTAGTTGATCAGGATATATTCCAGAGCCGATACTAGCATTAAAGATATGACAGATAAGGCCAGATATCACATCGGAAACGAATTTCAATATTCTTGTTGAAATATCATCATACCCTACGCTTACTTTATTTTTAGATCCTATATTATTTGTCTAGCTTCTGCCTGCGACTTCGTCCGCGTTAAACTACTTGCTCCCCGACCCTTCCCGTTGCGTCGAATCGCCTACCCGTGCGATTTTCCCCGTTTTTGCAACATTTTTTATTACTGATCAGCTCCTTTTGGTTGTAGCGTTATGTTATATAGCCTATAGCCTTCCTCGATAAATAGACTACCTAACACAAAAATATTTTTCAATTCGGACCAGTAGTTCGTGAGATTACCGCGTTCAAATAAACAAACTCTTCAGCTTTATAATATTATATAGTAAAGTAATATAGTATATATAGTAAATATAGTATATAGTATAGATAAAGTTCATTAGGTGTAGTAGTGACCAAGAATATTTATTCACAACATGTATTTGGGGTCTCATAGCTCGCTGATCTTGAGCCCTTGAAAGCAATTCTACTTCGTGCCTTTAGTTTTAGTTTAAAAATCCCAAAACAACTTCATCGTCAGACGTCTTGACTGCGATTGGCGACGAATCTGGAGCACATGGCGTAACATGCTCGCTGCGAATGTTACATTACGCCCCATAATACCGGTCGTACAGTCACGAGCTTTAATTTGGGACCCACCTAAGGTTGAATATCGTGTAGCAAACTTTCGCCATTTAGAGCTATTATGTTAACGCTGTCACTGCACAAACAATAAACGTCATAATGTTTACCATCGACAACTTTACGTTTCTAGGGGCTAACGTCAACTGGAGCGAGGGCAAACGATCATTACCGATTTCCGAGTAATAATTACTTTTTGGTTCTGTGGTCCCATAAGAAAAAAGAAACAAATAAAAAAGAACAAAATGATATTGTCAATATATGATAGCTAGTCAACTAACCCGCTTATTCTTCAAACCTATATTAGTTAAAAAGTTTTGTCTCTTTCTCAAACATAATATATCAAAGTGACGGACCAAAACAACATATTTAAAATAAAATAGGTTTAAAGGCCGTTTATGATTATGGGGGCTTAGAAGATTTCAGCTAAAATATTGATTAATAAAATCTTAAGAAAAACAAAGTTTTTTATTCTTTATATTTATTAAGACATTTATGACACAAACCTCAATCTTAACACAATTATATAGAAAGCATGGTTAGCGGTGCACAAAATAAACACTTATCACCGAAGGCTACGACTAAATTAATTTAAATCTCTCCAGTAATTTTTTTATCATAAATATTCAAAACCGCGTATATCCACCTTCATTGTCAATCACAGCCTGGAGCCGGTTACGCATGGATCCAATCAATTTGTCACATATGTCAGTACCCCTTAAACTTTCCCAGACTGTGAGGCAGTGATCCATAAGTGCTTCTCTAGTTCTTTCGTTTCTATTTGACCATTTTTGAACCATAAGCCCCATAAATTTTCTATAGGATTTAAATCGGCACACTTTGCAGGCCACGGAATACGATTTAAATTTGCTCTATTATTGTCGAACCAAGTTCTAACGATTCTTGCCGTATGAATTGTTGCGTTATCTTGAACAAAGTTTATTGGAGCAACATCTTCTTGTGGATAATATAGTTGCAATGTTGGAAGGACACTCTCGTCTAATAAATCGACATAATCTTGAGCAGTGGCCCTGGGTGGTAAATTTATTAGTTCTCCAATGCCGGCTGAACTAATCCAGCCAGACATGTTAACTGTAATGCGACCAGACGCGTTGTTAGCTATGACGTGGTCTTCCGTGTATCGCGTCCTGTCAATTCGCCACAAATGTAGTCTGCCCGTTTGGGAAGATTGAAAAGTCTTTTCATCGATGAAAGCCGTCGTCGTCCAATCAAAATTTAGATACTGACGTGCGAAAATAAGTCGAGCAGCTTTATGGGCATCCGTCAACGCAATTTTTTTTGCAGGCCGCCTGTGATGCAGTCCCATAGCTTTAAGATGCCTTCTAACTGTTGAAGGGTGGACTTCAAACGCTTCCGCAAAATGCCTCGTTGGCGTAAATCCATTCATAAGGTATTGCCTTTGCATCAAGCGGCTCTGCTCTTGTGTTATAACTTGCGGTTGATGGTTGTTTCGTCGTAAGTCAATAATATTTTCCTCGTTCCCGTGGCGTCGAACCCAGCGGCGAACTGTGTTTCTTGTCACATTTATTCGTCGCGATATCTCGTGAATGCCTACTCCTTGTTCGTGCAAATCAATAATTTGGAGCCTTATTTGGTCACGATTAGCCGCAAGCATTTTATTAATTGATAAATTATATTTTGTGAAAATATCACATTAAACTATTTTCTTAAATGACACTGACACGACACATGTTCGTAATTAGAAAATCGTAATGATAGCTTTTTGCAACGAGGTTATCATTTCATAGGTCGATTAGATAAGACATTTTATGTCTTAACTTGACATTCAACATTTCAACCTTATAGCAAAGTTTCAAAGTTTCGACCTTATTGCATTATGATTGTTCTAACAACATTTAACGGAAATGGGTCCCAAATTAAAGCTCGTGACTGTACAACCATCTTAATAACAATCGAGTATTAGGTCACTGGAAGCAGACATTTACCCCCTTTATTTATTAAAACGTTGCTTAAAGTTAAGTTATTACTAGCGACTGTTTAACCATACATTTTTGACGAATAAACGTCTCTTAAATTTAAGCAACGTTTTATAAACAAAAGAGTGCATTACATGCTTCCAAATAACAGCAATTTTCCCCCGGAAATTGAAACCCTAGCACCCCATTCATATTTAAGGTAGAAGTTTCAACGTAGCCTGCGACATTCAACACATACATCCCTGTAACAGACAGACGGATGGATGGCCTGTGGAGCCTTCGTAATAGGGTCCAGTTCACAACCGGACCCCTAAGAATAACAATATTCCGCAGGATGGTGTCATTGAAAATAAACATTTCGCCTAAGTCCGCTTTGATGCCCTCGCGCTCTGCTGCACTTTGCCAGGTGAGAGCCCCGAAAGATATTTAAATACATCCGGTGGCGCTCGTGCTACCAAAATTTCTGGCTGGCGAATATTTTAACTATTCTACTACTTCATGATCATGAACCTATGCCATCCATTAAAATGTTCTCAGTATTATTTATTTTATTTGTTTGTTTTATGATCATAATTGATATTAATGAATTTGAATCTGAATGCGATTTCACCATCATCATCATCATTCATCAGCCGAAAGATGTCCACTGCTGGACATAAGTCTCCCCCAAGTATCTCCACTTCGACCGGTTCTGCGCTTCCCGCATCCAGCGGATTTCTGCGGCATTTACTAACTCTTAACTGCTTTACCACTTATAACAAGAACTTTAAATTGAAACTTCAATAAGTTTGATCTTATCTAAATATTACATTGTTCTTAGAGCAGAAATAGATCTTGATGTTTATTGACGTGCAAGAATTTAACTATAGTGTTGCTATAATAGTTGGTGAAATGTAACATACGTTGTCATCCCTAATTTATGAAAGCATCACAATGACTACTCGAATTTATTTCACTCACTGTAAAACTGAATTGTTCGGGTCGACGGCGCGTTGTGTTCCACGCGCGCCTCAAAGAGATATCAGCAGAACTGAAGGGGACTGATAGGATGAATGCCTGCCAGGGTCGCGAGATTTGTTCGAAAGAGATACCGTGGCCCTGGCACAGAGGCAACTGAAGGAACACGGGTGGGTTTTATACTTAGAGGATTTCCCACCCACAAAAAAGGTGCTAAAAACCCATACGAGGTTGTGAATAACTCCAGGTTCGCACAGGCGTTTTGTCGCGGCAAATTTTTGTCGCGCATTTGATTTTCAACTTCTTTCTTAGCGCCGAGAGTTTAAAATCGCACGCATATATTTACATACCACTTTTATTCCTGAGGGTAGTATCAACTCCATTTTGTAGTAGTAATATAGCAAGTCTTGTGTGTCCTCTGTACGCAGCGCAGTGTAGGCACGTGTTGCCTTGTGCGTCCACGCAGTTTATGTTCGGAGGGTTTGGACTGCTTAGCTGAAAAGAGGTCGATCATCGTTCATTGCCCAACACCCAAAATTTTACAGGGAGAGGATACATTATATTATCAAAGATGGTCAACGCAATGTTTAAATTGTTCAATAATGAGAGTATATTATCCTGAGTACACATTAGTGAAAAATAACACGAAATATATTATTCGCCTAGCTGTTGTGTTACATTTGATGTTGAATTGCTCATGTTAAGTTTCACCAACCTGTACCCAGTATTAGGATGAAGTCTCCCATAAACCGAATTGGTTAACATAAGAATGTTGTTATTCAAATTTTTCGAATGCACTGAACATGAAGGTGTGACTTATTCCAATTAGACCAAATCATGGATAGTCTCGCTTCATGGTGTAACTCTGATGCAATAACAAAACTTCACACTGCATATTTGCTAATATAATCAAAAATTTTATCTGGACTTACCAACTCCTGTATATCATCGAGCCTGGCCTCTTTAGCGGCGGTCAGCAGTCTAAGCTCTCGTTCATGTCTCTCTGCTCTTCCGGCCGCCTCTAGTAGTCTTTGAACGTCTCTTGTCTTTGACATGTCACATGGCGTGCGACCTTCGCCGTTCATTATGTTGACGTCGGCTTTGTGTTTGAGTAAAAGGATTACTAGTTCCTGTAAGAGAGGAAGGGATAGATTTGCGTCTGTAGTTAACGTAACATAACTGAGCACCTCTGTTTGTCGTGAGTAGTACCTATTGGTACATTAATTTGAACCTTATGACCATGACATAGAATTCAAAGGTCGCACACTGGTAAATTACAACTACTGATTGAAACTGAGTAGAGTCAATTGAGTTTGGGAAGGATCAATGAAAAAATTGCATCTATTTTTGTTTATTTTTTTTTTGTTGCATCCTTACACTTTTCATAAGTATTTGTATGTTTAACAGCCATACCACCATATTATTTACTACTCAGTTAGCCTTCTTCCATTAACAGGGCACAAATGTAGACTCTAGGCTACTACTGAGAATATACTCATAGAAAACTGAGACCCCACGCTCAAAAGTTAGCCTTGCAACCACCATCTTAGACCAATGAGGCAGAAAAAATCAGTTATACCTTTAACACTAACTTATACCTATTATATTTAGTATATTTTCTTCTCCTATCTTACCTCATTTCCAATAAAAGAAGCCTTATGCAATGCAGAGTCACCGGTGTCATTAACCTCATCAACGTTTGCTCCAGCTTCCAATAAAGCCTCTACTACATCTGTATGGCCAAAGTATGTAGCCAAGTGAAGCGGAGTCCAACCTAGGTTGGTTTTACTTCTACCTACAAAAAATTAACGAGAAATAGTAATAATATCTTAGGACAACAAACACCGTTATCTGATTCCAAACTAGGCAGAGCTTGTACTATGGCAACCAGACCGCTGGTAAATATACTTATATATTTAAAATACATACATATTATAGATAAATTACTTCCAGACACAGAACAAATGATTGTGCCCATCACACAAAGATTTGTCCTGGGTGGGAATCACACCCACAACCTCAATCTTGGCAGTCAAGGTCCCAACCACTAGACTAACAGGTCAGTGTCACAAAAAAAAGTAAAAGAACTCTTGTTTACACTTTTTAATGATATAGAAGTACCTTTGTGCTCTTTTATCTTTACATATTTTTGTCAATACTTGTTTTGTTGTATGTACATAAATCAAGCAATAAATAGATTATGTCATAGTGACGTAATAATATTGGTAAAAGATTTGCCAGCCTAATATTATTGGTCAAATGGGACCTAATCAGACAGAGTGCAGACATAATTAATTATGACTAATGAATACTTGACTAACGGGGCAAAAATATTATTTATGTTATTTCAATGTATGCCCCATACCAACTTTTGACCCGCGGAGTAATTGCATAACACTCTCAGAGTAGCAATGGCTTTAACTGTGGCAGTTCAACAACATCCATTGCGTAATTCATGTTGTTATGCGGACAATTTTTTCGAACATGTTTATGATGCAATGGTTAAGCAATACCCTTTAAGATCATATAGATTGTGATTGAATTAGTGTCATGTTTGCGTAACGTCTGACTATTTTATTTTAGTTTTAAAGAAAATCAACAAAATGTTTTAAAATTAAATTCATACTGACTGCATTCTTGAACACGAAACTAACTTGTGACTTATAAACAGTGATTGGATATTACTATAAGACTAATGTTACTATTTAGCTGTGAAAGCACAGAAGTGGCTTCGTATTTTTTATTAAAGTCGGGTTTCTTGGATCGTCATATTTATTTAAAATTATTGTTTAACCGCAGATGCAAATACATATGTGTGTAGGGTGGTATTTGTTAGTTAAAACAACACACAAAACACGGTAAAAACGCGCATTACATATTAGCCAACATTTCAACTTTAGGTGAATATGCATTTGAATATCCAATCTCTACTTATAAACTAACAAGCTGCATCAAACATAATCATACAGATTGATCTAAGGTGCAGCGGGGCAATCTCGACAGCGGGAAATTTCAACTAATCTTAATAACTTCTACATTTTACTTTATTTGAATAAGTGCCATCTATTAACGGATAGCTCAAAAGCAATTTCATAATTTCTACAAAGATGGCACTGCTAGACCCAATACTGTCTGATCGACACGGCCATTTTGTTTTCTTCTCTTTTTCTTGTTTGCACGTGCAAATTAGTGTCTCATATTTTTGCGAAAAAAAGTGGTAATTAATGTGTTTTTCGAAGATTTTCAAAGGTAAGATATTTAATTAAAGCCTATTTCATGTTTTTAGCTATTTTTTCTGTTGTAACTTGCGTTTTAACAGCATTTTGGTGTGAGTTTGAATAACCCCACCTGGATTGTAATGGCGGCTAATTTCAACTTTTTTGCAGTTCAAATTGCCCCACCAGATTTTATATGGAAATGAACAAACACTAGTGATGTGCATGTTTCGATATGTTTTGTCGATGTAAATACTTTACAAATATTTAACTTGTAGCTATATTATTGTAATATTTCTATTCGCAGGATCGCAACACGATTCAAATCGATGCATTTCGCGGGATTTTTCAATTTCTTACTACTTTATTAATTTATTGCAGATGGTTCGCCACTATATAAAAAAACGGACAAGTCATACACAATGGCAGAATTGCAGCAAGCCGTGCAAGATGTCAAAAATAAAGTAATGACGAGTTACCAAGCTGAAGAAATATATGGCATTCCTAGATCAACCATTGTAACTAGAGTTTACAATAATCATATGAACGACAACGTTGGAAGACCTATAGCTCTCGGGGAAGATGTGGAAAGAAGAATTGCCCATAGCTTACATGTTATGGAAAAACATGGTTTCCCGTTAACTAGAAAAGAAGTAGCTGTTGTGGTATCTCAATATGTCCGCCAAAATGGAATCGGCAATCCATTCATAATAATAATTGAAATTTATGAATTATGATACTCACACTTAGTTATTAAAGTTTGAATTTTAGAGTCTGATGATAGATCTCAACTTTTAACATGTTACCATTATAAATACCTAATGTTATGTATTTGTAACTTTTGAAGATTTAAAAAAAGTTTAAGTCAATACACAGTTAGATAAATATACTTTTCTCTTTTGAAGAGTTGAGTCCAGACTGATTAAAAACATAGATAGGTTATACATAGTTGGATAAATGAATCTTGGTTCTAAATTATAAAATTGCGTAACGTTTATATGACCGATTGTAGACTTAGGACGAGGGGTGCTCTGGTTCTATTTTAAATACATATTCCTTTCTTAAAATGACGTTTTGATTTATGATTAGTGAGTAGATATAGTACCTTTAGTAGATAGCCGACCAAAAATATTTATTGGTGTATCTATCGACTTATTTTTTATTACGTTCCCATCACTATTAACTATGGCGACCAGTCGAAAATACCCCGCCTAAACCTTTAACGTGTTTTTATTCAAAAATGAGCCTAGCCGCATATATGACAAGATTCAATTTAGATTACCATCCCGATTAAAAAACTCTGCAACCGACTAACATCAAGCTAAGAGCTCTAGAAGAGAAATTATAATTAATAGTTGAAATTGCCCCACGGAGGGGGAATTACAACTATTTTTGCCTTTTTTGACAAAAACACATTTTTACGCCTATCTATTGAATATGTTTCAATATGAGTTTGTAAAAATAATACACAGATAATGATTCTGGAGCGTCAATACATTACATTTTTAATAAAACTATATCATCTAATATTTTTCTACCTTCAAAGTTGTGGTTTAGGTTTTACCAGTCGAGATTGCCCCGCTGAACCTTATCTCAATATAATATGAATTGAAATTGAAAAATATATATCAAAGAGTATTATTTAACCTCCTATTTCCAGTGGATTACTACTACTATTAAAATAATAATAGATGAATAACTAACCAATGACTCAGATGATGGCTATAGCAATTAAAAACCTATGATAATAAAACCTAACAACTGTTCAAAGTTTACATTGTTAATCGTATTTATTCCAGACTATAAGACAACCAAAGAGATGTATAGTCACCCCAAAAATTGATTTACCAGTTTTGACAATAATTCCTAAAACCATTGAAGTTGATGGCTACAAGCTCGCCATGCTAAGGTACCCTAGGTAAGGGGCCTTAGGGCCGGGTCACACCGGAATGGCAGCGGCCGGCAGCGACGCGGCGAGCACTTTCCGCCAACAACCAACAAGTGTTTCCGCCCGCGGCTGCCAGCGGCGACGCGAGGCCGCTCGCGGCACCGCGGGCGGCCGCGCGACCTTTTCAAGTTTTTCAAGCGATACTGGTCTTTTAAATATGTAGTTAAAGTTTAAAATTATTTCGCACTGAAAGTGCTCGCCGCGTCGCTGCCGGCCACTGCCATTCCGGTGTGACCCGGCCCTTAGCATGTACATTCGCATTTCGCCCCAAAATGTTAGACAGAGTACAGCACTATTTAACTCTTTAGTGAATTACAGGTGTGATCATCATTATTATTCTCCTACCCTTATCTCAATTTATTTGGGGTTGGCACACCATGTCTTTTCTTCCACACTTCTCAATTAGTTGTCATCTCAGTGTCATATGAAGTGTTAAATGTAATGTGTGGCTCCTATGGGTCGTTGGATGATGTTAAGTAGTTTATGGCCTTCCTCAAAAATTGGGCTATTAATTACAAAATTATTTTTCCTAATCTGACCGGCAGTGTTCCAGAGATTAATACATTCAAACAAAGAAACAGACTCTTCATGGTCATTACTAAACTATTCCCAGTAAACTGAAACTACACACAGTTGAAACTTGGTACTGTCCTAAAGGTGAATGTAAGAGATGTTCAATTTTAGGATGGTAAATCAATTGTGAGGTTGACTATACAAAAAGGACATTTTACTTTCAACATTCAAAATGTCTCAATTTTGAACCTCAGTAACATTGTTCAAATATGGCTAAGCAGGCAGGGGTGTGGCAAATGAACAAGTATCACCTGGGCCCCTGACAAATGGTACTAGAAGGTACAGTGGGTTTTAGTCAGTAGGATTCATCATAATCCTCAATTGTACCCAGAGAGAAGGTGTCCATGAGGATTTCCTTAAGGAAAAATAGCCAAAGCAGGTAGTGAATGCATATCTACTACATTTACAACCCAGTTTCTGGGTAATATTATGCAATACCCTTTGGTAAGACTGATTGTTAGACTTTCTGACTTCTGACGATGGGTGTAACTGACAAATATCTATGAATCAAGGAACTGGCTATGATGTTGAAAGGTGTAAATGAACATAAAGAATGTCCATTTAAACACTGATCATCACAAACTATGCTTTCTAGAATAACCATATGGGTTACCAAATTATAATACAAACCATCTTCAATGTAGGAATGAAATGTTTACTTTATTACAGATTAAAATTATAGCAATTACTTACAGTTTACAGCTTAGTTAAAACAAGTTTATATACTTACCTACTTAAGATTGTACAAGGTTACTTTACAGCTAAAACATTTTAAATCCCACAAAGTGTTATGGGTTGTTTAGAGTATTTAGGCATTATAAGATATTCAAGATAACTTTACCTTTGCAATTTATATCCAAAGTAAGTTTCCCTTCATTCTTCGCTTCCAGCATTGCCTTGACCACCGACAGTTCTCCATGTCTGGCAGAATACAACAGAGATTCCTGTGCCTCACTGCCAAAACTAATGTCCTTAGACATTTTTGTTTCTAGTCCAGTACAGGATACAATGCAGTATTAAGAAATACTACAATGTGTTTTATCACCAATACACGATATAAAGCGTCACTCGTCGTTTGTAATTAAGTATGTTGATGTACACATCGTTTCGGAATGTTATTTTAAAATATTCACACTTTAAAGTCCGGTTTTGGTCATTTGAATTTCGTCACATTTAAAGCCCGCGACTATACGCACCATAAAAATTGTTACGCATAAATTACGTGCATATTAGGAAAGAATTAATTCGATCTCAATTCGAGGACCTACCCACCACAAGCCTTCCAGAGAGATGTCAACACATTAGTGTCAAACGTCACTGTCAAACCGTCGGATCGCTGGTCAATTGAAAACTTTGGTTCCGTAGAATAAAATTAAAGATGACAATGAAGAATGTTACTAGGTATACCAAATCACTTGAAATTTTGTCTCAGTAAAGCCTATATGTATACAAATACATTAGTTTTTGTTGTAGTCAAAAATACCAAGTAGTTTTGATTTTATAGGCATTCAAAGTTTCGAAAAATATCAAGTCCCGCTAACAGTCACGAGACCGCTTGTGACTAGGGCATGAATCTCGGAATCTCGGAATATCGTATTATCGGAATCTCGGAACGTAAGTTCCGGTATTACAATTCCGATACTGAGTGATCCAATATCGATATCAGACAAACTTTTCTATTTGAGTTTTAAATTAAACGTATATTTTAGGTCTATGTTTAGCACCGTATTCTTGTTGTCAACTTGCTAAGCATGCGATACAAGAGCTATAATAGTATTGTTTGTCTCGCTCACTTTTAACCTGCGCCTGTACTTCTTGCTTATTCGCACAAACGAACAAAATATACTGTCAGTCAGTTGCGCTCGTAAACCGTGTAAGTTCCAGCCGTGTATGTCCCTATTTTTATTTTCTTCCGCATCCTTAGACACTTAGTAAAAAGTGGTTATCTTAATATTACAAACAGACACTCCAATTTTATTTATTTGTATTCTTCATCAGAAAGCTTCATCAGAAAGACACATATTCAGAATTTCTCAACAAACGCTCATCAAATGTATGGGATCATTTTCATCGATCGGGTGACGGCCAAACCGCTAAGTGCCAGATATGTTTAAAAAAACTAAAAACAACGTGGGTCTACTACGGGCTTGCACGCACATTTACGAACTGTGCACTCAAACATTACTGCAGTTGGACCCTCTTCATCGGAGAATACTCCAAGCACATCAACATCACAAGAGCAGACAACAAAACTAAAGAAACGAAAAGTAATGACTGAGTACTTTAGGTCTTCAGAATAAGGGAACGCAAAAAATTAAAGAATACGGTTTAAAAATGATTTTTATTGTGTTCCATTCAACCTCATACCGAATTTGCAATTAAAATATGCAATTTCTAATGAAATTACGAAATTCCGATGTTAATATCGGAATTCCGATATTGAGATCTAATATCGGAAATCAGTATCGGAATTGAAAACCTTCCGATATTACATGCCCTACTTGTGACGTCATATCACAACGCGCCGCGCGTGCCGTGGCCCGCTTAGTATCAAGTCGCCAGCGGTTATAGTAGGTGTAAATAGCTTGCGCAGTATTTTGTTGTGTTTTCGTCTGCGTTTTACGTTAATAGTCTAATAATAGTAAATATTATTCGATTAATAAAATGGATAGGTTAAGGATTCGAAAAAGGGCAATCGGATAATCTACCTAAAATAGTTGGATTAATGGTTGCGCATTATTTATCAACAAATACCTAGTGATTTCGTATTATTTTCGGATTAATCGCGTACTTATTGATTTTACATTTTTCCTGCCAATGTAAAATCAATAAACACGCAATTAATCCGGTTAGAAATTGTTTCATTATCAGATGAAAAATAATAATTATTACTTATGTACCTACATAAAATATGATCACTATACTTACGTCAAAATGGTCTTCACAACAATAAACTGTACTTTTATCTCCAAATGGATCTAACCTCTTCATAGCTTTTATCCAATTTTTTCGCATTTTAACGTCCTTTGGAACTATAAAAATAGTAGTTTAAAAAAACCAAAAAACAGGCGTCCAAAGAAACTCAAACTAAAAAGTAGAAAATAATAGAAAAATGTGTGGGGTGCTTTTTAAGGTATTTTTTAATGATATCAGGCACCCCACGCTTTTTTCCATTATTTTCTATTTTTTAGTTTGGTTTTCTACGGAAGCGTGTTTTTTAGTTTTCTTAAACGATTATTTATTTTCTATTTTTTAGGGTTCTAATTTTGAGACGTATGTTAGCGTAGTTTGTGACGTATGTCAGCGTAGTTTTCAAAGACAGTTTTTTTGCTGTCCTGGTAACCCTGGAAAAAATAATGGCTCAAATTGATGAAATTACTAGCTTCTGCCCGCGACTTCATCCGCGTTAAATTTCGTGTTCCCCCGACCCTTCCCGTCGCGTCGAATCGCCTACCCGTGCGATTTTCCACGTTTTTGCAACATTTTTCATTACTGCTCCGCTCCTCTTAGTTGTAGCGTGATGTTATATACCCTTCCTCGATAAATAGGCTACCCAACACAAAATAATAATAATTCGGACCAGTAGTTCCTGAGATTAGCGCGTTCAATCAAACATACAAACTCTTCAGCTTTATAATATTATTATATATATAATATAGTATAGATAGTATAGATTGCATTGTCATCGGCCTTTGACAAATGACAGGTGTAAAAAGTTTGAATGAAATCTGGTCGTTTAAAGTGGGTCAAAATCGCGCTATAAGGAGTCGGTTACAAACAAACATACATACAAGTGAAGCTAATATAAAGCGTGTAAAAACAACTTTTCCGGCGAATTGGTAGTTGTGTTTTTACATTTAGGCACAACATATGATTTCCTAGTATTTGGATTGGACATTTTTAAAAGTATTTAGGCATAATTTCGACGGCACGGGCGCGCAACTGTGAGCGGACTGAGTGAGCCAGACTGAGCGTGTTGTGCTATGACGTCACACCGTCACTGGCAGCCCGCGTCGTGCGGTTACAACTTGTTTTACATCTAAATCGGAAACTAATTGACGTATCGAAGTAATTCTTTCACTAGTATTTTTTATTTTTGACAGAGAATATGGAGTGCTAATAATCAAAATTAGTTAACATTCTTCATTACAGTGAAAGATTATAAAATATTTTAATAAGCCAACTTGAGAACTCGAGTAACCCACTTGTGTCTTGGATGGAGACAGTCTCCAAAACCCAAACGTTTCATAAAACGAACTTCACTGCATTCTCATACTTCTCTATGAATGGTCACAATAAAATTGAACTAATCCGAGGACTACAAATTGTTTCGAGCTCATTTGAAAATTGCTCAAGCATTTTTCAAAACTAAATCTAATCTGTCTACAAAAATATATTGTAAAAAACTTCTAACAAAAGAGACTCGAAACAAGAAACACGAATTTCGTAAGAGTGACCTATGCCCTCCCTATACAAATACTTTTAAATCTGCAATCTGAGTTCCAACTGTATTGGTCTATAATTTTGTGACTTTGGTCAGATGTGACTCGCCTGACCAAATTCACAATCAAGACAGAGACAAGGAAATATTTTTTGGAGAAAATAAGATGGTGTGGCGGACAGGTGACTGGGCGTGATAATACGTTATTTTTGAATCGACGAAATAATAAAAAAGGAGGAGATTCTTAGGTCAGGTCTACAGATTCTTAGGTACATTCTTTTGTATGTAAGTCTGATCACACATAAAGCAATAAAGATCAGCAAGAAAGGGTATACTTCGAAGTTTGTCCATTCCAATTCAAAACAAAATCTACCCCTAAGTGTATGAAAAAATATCCCAAAAAATGTAACTGAAAAAATTAGTAAATAAATTTAGTCTAATTTAGCTCCTAAATGAATGTAAATTTTGGATGAATTTTCGACGATTTATTTTAGTTCATGTATAGTTTGGTTAAGTTAGTGTATTATTTTGTTAATTTTCATAATCAATAAAATTTATGTAAAATTCTAATTTTAAGTCGGTGATAAACAAACTTATAGGCGCTAAGTAATATATTGGCAGCTTGATTGTTCTGTAGCATAGACTGTTTGTAAAAAAGTTTTTAAATTGATTGCGACTTATGTACTTTTAACACAATTTCAAACGGAATCCTAATTTCAACGACCTTGGTCTCGTAGCCTGATAGCTTAGTCTTCGTTCGTAAAAATAAATTATGAAAACGGTTTGTCAGTATTTTTGACTGATGAAAGATGACTATTATTGTGTCACTTAGGAATCACTTTTTTCAATAAATAATTAACTATTTAAAGTGCAGAAAAAACCATGAGAAAAAATCATTGTTAAAAATTATCTAATTTTGAACGAAATGCTTAAAGTCAATTCGCACACAGTTCTGTCAAAAGTGACAAAGTTAATAACGTTGAGAATTGCCGGTGTTGTACTTGCTGTGAATAAACAAATGTAAATAAACAAATACCGATAGTAATCGAAGAAAAATGTGTGACGACGTCCAAAACTGTTGCCGCATATGTTTAGACGTGGAGTCCGACCATGTCTCTGTACTCGGGGACCCTACTATCAGCCTACACATGAAAGCGTGTCTCGCAATGACCGTATCCTCTAATGACCATCTACCAAAAACTATTTGTTTGTCCTGTGTATCATTATTGAACCAATTTTATAATTTCCAACTAAACGCTCGTTGCTCACAAGACTGGCTTGAAACTTCTTCGCAAGAGAAGATGAAGAAATCGACTGAAAACAAAATGGTGATCCAACCATTACCAGACTCCGAATACAACTCAGATTCGCTCCTAGAGTTTCTCAACAATACTGCGAACATTGAGGAGTACCTAAACAACCTTGGTAAGGAAGATATACCATGTATTGTAAACATGTTGGACAAAAATGAACATTCTTTTGAAATAAGTAAGATGAACAATAAACCTATTAAAGTACCAAGTCCTATAAAGAAAGACATAGCAAAGAAATTTAAAACAGAAAAAGATGTATTAGACACTGACTGCCAAATAGTAAAAGGTCTTTTAATGAAAGAAGTAGATCCTAAAATGAAACCAAACCAAGCAAAGATAGAAAAAGGTGCTTTTATATGTTTTGGCTGTAAAATTAAATATGACACAGTGCAAAATTATTTGCAACATTTAAGTGTTTGTGACTTAGCACTCCGAACTTGCAGACACTGTAACATGCTGTTTAATTCTAAGCAACAAATGCAACAGCATTCAATTTCACACAGTACACCAGGTTTCTTTACTTGCAACTGCGGTGAACAGTTCCCGTCAAAGGAGAGACTGACAAAACACCACAGAACATGCCACACTGACTACGCAGCAACCATAGGATGTGTATACAGATGTAAAGAATGCGGAGATACATTTAAAGAGCGGTTTCAGTTATACAAACATGCTAAAGAACATATTATTAAAGTTGACGAGAGAGTGTGTGATATTTGCGGTCACACTTTTCATGGCAGTGATGCATTAACTAAACATAAGAAAGAAGAACATGAAAAACCTGAACAACTTATATACAGGTAAGAAGACTATTGACTAAATTATTTAATTCCATACTTAACACGTTAACTGCAATGGGTAAAATCAGAAAAAGTCAAAATGTACTTAGTGTTATTTGACTTTAAATCGATTATTGATTAAAAAGTGACGACATGGCAGTTAACTTGTTAATTATTAGTATTATAAACCACTCTCATAGTATTGGAAGAACTTACTTTTTGATTGTGTAGTGAGAGGTGGCTTTCCAAAACCTTTAAGGCTGGATTTATTGCTTGATTGATGTTCAAAGCGTACCAAATGCACTGACCGTGCATTATCAATTGTGACTGAGTGTTTAGTGCTTATTGTAGCTACAAGAGATAATGCTTATATACCGACGTAACACATCTGTCGACCGATGGTCATCGTCAGCGCGAGGCCATGCCCAGGGGAGGGCAAATTCCACTTATGTACTCATTTCTTATTTTATCCATTCGTGTAATACCACACCTCCCTCTTAACATTCTCATTTCAGCTGCATGCAATTAGCTTTCATTCATCCCTTTTGTGGCCTAACATTCTGACCCATACAAGACAGCAGGTCTGACCAAGGTTTTGTATGTCTTCTTAAGTTTAAGGAGGATCTGGGAGTCATCGCTTCCTGCTGTGTGAACTATATTGCCAATTATAAACTAGTTCGCAATGACAGGTCTCAGTTTCACAAGGGCATCTTCATTTCTTACCGAAAGTCCCTACCCCTATCAACCAACCTTCTCTCCTATCTCACCTGGAGGTCTGTCAGCTCGGCATGACTGGTCATCTACCGATCCTCATAATTTCTGCGTATATCACTCCTAACAATAGTCTAGAGGATCCCATCCTTCTCACCTGCGACCTCAATGGGCACTTCGGCTTGCGTGATTACGGAGTAACTCAGGCCGAAGAGGGCAGTGATGTCAAGATGACAGTATCTTGGATGGAGATCCCAATGCCAAATTGAAACTAACATGAACTCTACTAGAAGTAGGATCGTGGTCAACTTAGAATCTTTCCTCTACTTCGATGTCATCGCTCCAATGAATTCGCAGTTCCCTGGTTGCCCCGCCAGATTACCGATGTTTTTGATTTAGCTGTGCTCGAGAAAGTAAACCTGAAATTTATAGTCTATTGAGATGTTCCACGATTCAACTTAATTCGATTCAACATTATTTATAAATTGATCTGATTGTTACAGATGCAAAATATGCAACAAAATATCAGCTGATCGCAGTGAAATGTATCTCCATGTAAAAAAGCATACCACGAGACCAGACCCAACTCGTCATTTATGTGAGTCCTGTGGCCGTAGCTTTGCAACGAGAACTTCTTTGTTCCGTCACTCGTTGCTACACGGAAGCAATAGGACCGTCTGTCATATTTGCAACAAACAGGTAACGGACACAAAATTACTAGAGCAGCATATAAAGGAGCATATCGAGATGGCGATATGTGAAAAGTGCGGACTAAGTGTGAACAGATATAAGCTGGGAATGCATAAATGTGTGTAGGATGTTACGTATAGATTATTTTGTGATATGATCCGCTGAATTCAATTTCAAAACTAATAATATGCATATAAGAAAACAAAAATAAGTGATATGTGTTAAATTTATTTTTTGGTAGTAATCTTTTTATGGATGTAAAATGTACAGTCATGACAAATATACATACAGGTAGTTGGTGAATTACAATGTATTAAATAAGTCTTGTTCTGGACTCTAAAATGTAGGATTAAACATTCCATCATGGTGGAAGTTTTATATCTGTTACTAGCGTTGCCAGCGGCTTCGTCCGCGTACCTATTATTACATATAACCTTTCCTCTTGAATCACTAATTGATGAAAACTGCATTAAGTCCGTTGTGTAGTATAAATATCTAAGCGTAGACGAAATGCGACTTTATTTTATACTACGTAAAGATGTACATCCTACTAATATTATAAATGTGAATGTAAGTTTGTTTGTTACGCTTTCAGGCGAAAACTACTTAACCGATCATCATGAAACTTTGTACACATATTCTTAGAGGTCTTAGAGGTGTAACATAGGATATTTTTTGTAAAAATAAAAAATAGTTTTTACGAAAGATAAAAAATAGTTTGTCAAAAAATCTCAAAATCTAGCTACTTTATCGCCATCTAGCATTCCAGTAATAAAGTTCAAAAAAAAAAATTGACTCGGAAGTCGCAGGCAGAAGCTAGTATTTCAATAGTGGATTTTTTGTCCACTACCGTTCGTATAATAACTCATTCGTAAATGTCCTTCAATTGATTCCTTAAAATTATTGGATAAGAACTGAATTTAATTCCAGATATTTTCAGAACGTCGTGTTGGTTCTAAATAAAAATCATTTATGAAAAGTACATGATTTATTCAAATAATACCTAAGTCCAGTTCCAGTTATCATTGTAAAAAGTCTACAAGATGGATTCTATCTAGAATACATTACAGCTAAAAAACACGAGTATAAAAATAATACACAAGAACTTTGTTTATGTGGAAATTCGAAACTTAAAACAATCTTTCACTTTGAGAAGGGTTTCCTACTTGGTATCAATTGACGTGAGACTAGCTCTAAACGGCGACACGATAAATATAATATTCCAACTGCTGGCTGGGGCTGAGGACTCCTTTCTGTGAGAGGAAGGGGCCCTAATCCATCACGCCGGACCAGTTTTCGAATTTTTGGTTCTAGGACATGCCGATTTCGGCATAGTGCAGTGTGAGTAGTGGTGATAAAACAATTTACACAAAGTAAAGCCTCTATTTGGATTGAACCTACGAATCGGTAAGTCGCGGACGTTACCAATGAGGATAATACTCGAAATCGATAATTAAGAGTTTCAATTCACTGCCTCGATGCAACAAAATCTCGAAATACTGGACATGTATGTAATGGCTAATAAGCAGACTTTTGAAACAGTATGGCAGGATGGCCTCGTATTGGGAGAAGTTCGCGTACGCACAATTTCATACGATTTTACATGCGCGAACTTCGCAGAACTACACAATCTTAGACCGACTTGCCGGTAAATATACTATTACTAACAATAAGTTACATATGTTAAAGCAATGACATTAAAAAAAAATGTTTTTTACCAATTTTAATTATCCAGGAAAATTCTTAGTTAGTTTCTCTTTATCATAGTGAGAACTGTATAATAAGTACAAAGTATTCGTATCGAGTAGCTAATATTATATTTTTTTACATACATGATTAGAGTATATTTGGTTTATATTTCTACTCGTATAGGTACTTATTGTTTTATTATATTGTTCTCAAATAAAAAAACCTTGAATACTATTCTGTGGATTCAATTTGATGGTTGGTCGAGAATGAGTCGTGCCGATGATTCGAGCTTATTATAGTTTTATAGATTTTGATGTTTCGAAGCAGTAAATTGTCGCCTGCCACGCTGATCCAATTGATCGATTTCAAGTCTATCGAGTTAACGTTATCTACCAAACGTTATTCAACCTCACTTCTTTCGATGTCAATTAGGGACTGTAGAGAACCCAAAATAGGTACTATCTAGAATACCTTACATCTAAAACAATAGAAAAAACACAAAATAATTTTGTATTAATTACCAGTGAGAAATCTTCGGAAGAATAAATTCTTTCTTTGAGAATTATTTATTTTCTAACTTGCCAGTGAGAACTAGCGTCTTTGCAATTAGGTATTTTATCAGCATCATCCATCACAAATCGCTTGAAATCAAATGAGATTTACAAACCTCAAGCGGCATTCAACATAAAATTCTGTCGCTGTAGTTACAGATGTCGACTGATTTTTTTCGTACATATTCTCACCGTTACCTATATTATCCAATCGAAAATCTTGTTTCCAGGAATGCTTACTATTTTAAAGTTCTAATCATTCCATCTCAGACGCTTTAAGAGCATCTAAGCTCATGCTCCTATTCTCGCAAGATATTTAAGCTTAAAAAATCATCAGCCGAGAATCACTAAAGATTCCCTCAGCAAAAACAAAACCATCCTCTGTGGTGGATGTTGAAGAAATCAGTAAAAATAACTCTTATTCTGAAGGGCATAAGGTTGTTGAGATCAATCAGGAACTTCATAAATGAGGGTATGCTGATAATCCGATGGTTCTTGCGTATTCCTGAAAATATTAAATAGAAGTACAAGGCCATATTAAAAATCAAGGAAAGATGGGGGAATAAAACCAGTATTTTCTCAATGGAGCGAAATAATTTGCGACTTTGACAGTCGTTATGGGTCGTCAGAATCCCGAATGTCTGACAACCAGTTAAGACTGGTTAATACGGGTGGTAAGTGAAGGGGTATCTTAATAAATTACCTCATCATTTCGGCCGTAAGACGTCCACTGCTGGACTTAGGCCTCCCCCAATTTGGGGGGCTTTGCCATAATCGCCACGCTTGGCAGGCGGGATGGCGATCGCAGTATGGTGGTAAAATGCATAGAGAACGCTGCTGCCCATTCTCTAGTAAGTCCCTTAGTCGCCTTTTACGACACCCACGGGAAGAAATGGGGTGGTGTTATTCTTTACGTCCGGCACCACACGGTACCTTACGTCCGGCACCAAACGGTAAATAAATTACCTAGCAACTGATTTTTGGTAGTCAGATAGTAGCTCCATGTAAAAATATTGATGTTCAGCTGCATCCAGGTTGAATGGAAGTCAACCCAAGATAATTGGGAAAGGCTAGACGATTATCATTCACAATTATACCTTCAATAATACTCTTGGCAGCTTGTTTAGCAGTGATCTCTGTGTACCACGAAGTAAACCGATGCGACGGCATGGGGTACATGCCTGTGGCAACAGTTCCTAGGTATACGGAAGTTGTATGGATGTTCTTGGTCCAAGTATCCAGACGGAGCTCCTCTGTTATTGACTCCATCAGTCCTGGTAAAGAAGTAATATAGGAGGAGGTTAACGTTCGATCCATGAAATTCTTTGGGAGAAGTAGTCCTGTTATTTCTACTATTTTACCAGCCGTAGTCTTGTAGTAGAATGCTCTAAGATTGCTGAACATAGGCCAAAAAACAGTGCGTAGTGCATATCGGACCAAGCACAATGATGGATTTCCAAAGTTGGGTTGAATTAATCCCAAAAACCAATTGGACTGTGGACTTGTGGTTACACAACTCCACAGTCAAGCATGTATTCTAACTGCAAATGTAAATTCGTCGAGTATTACTCGTTAACTTTTAAAGGCTATTAAGCTGTGATAGTTTTCCTTTTATTGCGGTATATAAAATACTACCGTGAAGTTTTTCACATATGCAGAAACAACCATATATCAGTAACACTTGACTCTAACACGAATTACGCTACAAAACTTAATATTATACAAACGGATCCCTCAATCGATATGTTGTTTAGACAAACCCGCAATATTTTATTATTATCCGTAATACATATTTAAAAAGACACTCCACACCATGGGGTTCACGAGAAAAAAAAATATTTAAAAAAGTTGATTAACTTCGACTAATATGTATATCCATGCTAAATTACAGCTTTCTAGTACTAAGAGTCTTTGAGCTAAGCTGTGGATTTATGGACGGACGGGGGATGGATTGACATAGCGAAATTATTAGGGTTCCTTGTTGGCTACGGAACCCTAAAAATAGGTTATATAAAGGAGGTCACCCTAAGGTTGACTGGAAAAAATGCCTAACGCATTTTTACAGTAGGGTAGAGCGGGGCTAAAAGGCCCAATTTACACATATCCTCCTGTAACTCTTTATCTATTGGTTCCAAAAGAAAACTCTTAATTGTATTGAATAGCTTAATCCTTCATGTTTAAGTAATAACAGTTGAATTTGGCCAGTATTATGTGTAAAAGCCAGATAATAATGATTTTAAACATCGTATCCAATGGTCCTTTATGCCCCCTGGGCGGGGTAAAAAGGACCAGTGCTGGGGAACAAAGGACCAGTATAATTGAATGCTATTATAGTGTTAATTCAGGAAAAATAAATAAACGTAAATCATACAATATTAACAAATCTTTATATTTATTTATTAAAAGGAGCATATTTAACAAATAATCACATTGGTTACTCAGCTTGAAGTTATGGCACAGCATTTCAGTCTTAATAATTAGTCTTCACTTCGTTTTTAAACTTAAATTTATAATATACCTACCTTTAAATTAGCTTTTTGTAACATAATTATTTTACCTGTATTAACATAAGAAAAAAAATTGTGATTGGTATTAATCATCATCAGATTCACAATTATTACAAATATTGGTCAAAGACGATAAAGACGGATTAACACACATATCGTGGGCCAAACCTTTACAATTATAACATTACATCCAGCCTTCGCCGGGGATGCTGTCCAGAAAAGATTCACAGCACACTAAGTAAAAACATTCTTCTTCAGAACTGGAACTGTCTCCATTTTTATCTGCTAAAATCTTCTTCCTAACTTGCTTATTTTTCTGTTTAACCGCTTTTTTACGAGACATCACTTTCTTCTGTTTCTTATTCTCTTGTTCTAAAGACAATGCTTCCTTTTCGGGTGTGTCAGTTAAAATGGCTGCCTTGCGTCGCTTTCTTCCCCTTGTATCTTTGCGAGCTCCAGCCTTAGGACAAGGTCTTATAAATTCGGGAGAAATCATATTACTTGAAGATGTTAACGGCTGTGGCTCAGTAACTAAAAATGGAACCTCATAGGACGTTGACGGCTGTGGTTCTATTTCGACAACATCTGCTGCAGATAAAAATGGATCACTCGATGTGAGCAAAAGTGGTGCGGTAGATAAATGAGGTGCTTCTGGATCTGGCGTCAACAAACTTGGTGAACCAGGTGAGATAGGCTGATGAGATTGAATAAATGGAGACGGTTGGGAACTAGTGGTTGCAGATGGCTCAATGGATGGTTAAGATGATGGCAATGGTTTATCAGGGTTTGGTCGATCTGTAACACAGGTCTAGCGGGGCACAAAGGTCCTAGCATGGACCTTTGTGCCCCCATGGTAGGTGCACTTTTATATAAGGTTATAGAAAAAAAACGTAAGTGTTTATTAAAATTACTATGGCTTGACGTGAAATATGAAACTACAAACCATTGTATATCAAAAGTTTAGCTTTGTAACGTTACAAATACAAATCTCAGACGAAAAATAAGAAACGTGAAAAATATTACTTACGTAAATTTTTTGCGCGGAAAACACTTACACTCTCATCGGCGCGCGGTGGCGCTCGCAAATTCACTGCTCGGGGCGGCATGTGTACCTCTCCCTTGACCTCTTCATACGCCTGTCATTCAATTCTATAAAGTTCGTTTAATTTCGGAGATGTGCATAGTGGACCTTTTTACCCGCGGACCTTTAAGCCCCGTCCTACCCTATTTTTTTTTGCTTTTGCAGAAAGCTTCAATGAATAAATAAATAATCACGTCTCATACTGCGTGACCCTTAGGTTACCAAATTCGATCATCATCATCATCATGTCAGCTAAAAGACGTCCACTGCTGGACATAGGGCTTCCCCAATTTGGAGAGGCTTGCCATAATCGCCAAGCTTGGCAGGCCGGTTGGCGATCGCAGTATAGTGTTAAAATGTATAGAGAAGAACGCCGCTGCCCATTCTCTTGTAAGTCCCTTAGTCGCCTTTTACGATGTCCATGGGAAAAAAATGGGATGGCGCTATTCTTTACGTCCAGCAACTTACGGAGCAGATTCGATTACGAACCGGTAATAGTTGAAATAGTCCTGATGTCAAGTGGTGTACCTTTACACCACTTGACATCATGATACAGCTTTAATGGTAAGTTTACCTTTAAGTCCAAATTTTGCGGCACAATATGGAATCATGTCGGCACACGGCATTAGACCTGCGCTCGAGTTGATTGCAACTATATGTCCATGCCGCCTCTCTATCATACTGGGCAAGAACGCTTGGATGATCTGGAGCCAACAAATAACAAAATATTTAAAAGTCTTCGTTGGTGAAGAATAAAGTTGTGAGTCGTAGGTTCGAACCCAGACAGACGGTTTATTTTGTGTACATTATTTCATCATAACGAGAAGGAAAACATCGTGAAGAAACCGACGTTCGAATGTTTTGGTTCTACCAAAACATGGCCTACTTCCTCTCACCGAGAGGCGGCTTATGTTACCACTATAGGCTGATTATGCTATACATCTGAATAAAATGTAATCGATTTAATCAAAGGTGTTCGAAATGTGTATGTAGTTCCAATTTTAAAACCGTTCGAATTTCGTTACATCCTACTCTGCACATTCGTGCCAGGCCTACAGGTGTTTCCCGCTACTTCGACGTCATCAAATGCATCGTTATAAAGCAAAGTGCCAATAGCGAAAACAGGCTGACTTCACGGATAACTAAGTTAGGCATAACGAAAATTGAAGCAGGTATGATTTGGTTAACGGTTACCCAGAAGTGTGCAAGCAGGTTGGTCTCAATGATCTTCAAAATGGAGTCTGGCCGCAGATGACTGATAGGTGCACAGGACAGGACTCCCGCGTTGCTCACTATCATGGACACGTCGGGGAGCTGCCGTCGCATGCGCACCGCTATACCTGCCACTTGTTCGCGAGCCGTCACGTCTATTGTGTAGCCGTAACACTGAGAAGGAGAA
Source organism: Aporophyla lueneburgensis (assembly GCA_932294355.1). NCBI lineage: Eukaryota > Metazoa > Arthropoda > Insecta > Lepidoptera > Noctuidae > Aporophyla > Aporophyla lueneburgensis. The sequence goes on along the minus strand of OW028739.1, from coordinate 5,606,600 downwards.
GTAGAAGAAATTGTTTGAGGATAAAAATAAGTGGGTGAGCATCAAAATGTCACTGGTATGCATTGCTGGTAGGCATTAGGCTGCCTGTTCTTGTCTAGGCAAATAAACGCGGGTTTCTTTTAGATATGATAGTTTAGGTAGTTTCTTAATAATTTCGAGACATACATTAAAATGTAATTGATAGACTTATGGTGATTTTTCCAGGAAGGTACTGCTTAAATGCAATGCAATGCCGCAAAATGTCTATTAATCCTTAGTGAGAAATGTAAGTCACCAGTGTCACCTGGCAAAAATGCTATTCCGCCTCAGGGGGCGATATAAAAAGTACCTACATCAGCGATAGCATTGCATAAAGTTACTGGTTTCTCACTTATCAGCAGTAACGCTGAATTTTTCCACGTAAAGACGATATTTTTATGCGGACAATTTATACTTCTTTTTAATTTACTCTTCTTCAGTCTATCTTCTTTATGATCTCTATTTACGCTTATTTAATTGCGTTACACGCTCAATCACAATATGAACCATTTTGAACGATATTGCTAAACCATTGCTGCATATGTTTGATGTGTGTGTGTTTTGGTATTCGTTGAGATTAGTCGCGTCGCTCGCGTGCTCTACTTAAGTGCAAAGTGCAGACGCAGCAAACCAACCGCGCCGGCTCGGCCGCGCTCGCCGCGATGACACACACAATCATGTAAGAATTGACCTACACTCCAATTATAATTATTAAGTGTAATTTATTAACTCACCAATAACATGGCTGAGACCACCAAAATTAAAATAAAAACCGAAAATGAACAACTGCTGTATAAATATTACAGCGAAGAAAGAGCAGAAAACGAACAACTGCGTAATGTTATTTCTGATATGGAAAAACAAATAAACAGCCTCCAAGAACAAGTGAGGTATTTACAGCATAAAACTCAGGAAAGTACAGCTGCAACCAGTAAGCCAGCTGAGCCAGTTAAAAGTCCAACACAGTGTCCTGAATATTGAACGGATGAGGAGGAATTAGCTAGGGAAACTCAGTGGATCAGGCAAAAGAGCAGGAAAAAACGAAAACTAAACACATCGCCCACTAAAACTAGGTACTAGCATTGAACACTTAGAGACTGTTCAAACTGAGAAAGTAAACATCAAAAAGATTCCACCACCTCCGCCTGTAGTAGTAGATGGCGTCGAAAACTACCAGTCCCTGTTTGACTTATTGTCAAAGTCTGAATCTGGTGATAAATTTACTGCTAAAATGTTGAATGGGAAGTGCGTTAAAATAAATGCAGCAAACGAAGACACATATAAGTCTATAACAAAGTTATTAACTGAAAGTAACTTTCTCTGGCACTCCTACGAAAACAAGCAGGAAAGGCCAATAAGAGTCATGGTGAAAAACCTTCATTTCACATGTAAGCCTGACAGAATAATTGAGGACTTACAAAATAAAGGTTTCCAGATTGAAGATGCAGCAAACAAATTGAGGTGGAAAAATAAGGAGCCTCTGAACATGTTTATGCTGACTTTTAGAAATGAGGAAGACATAAATAAAATCTATGGTATTAAGTCAATATTAGGATGTAAAGTAGAAGTACAACCGCTCCATACTTCGAGGCTAGTACCTCAATGCAAGAGATGCCAGGCATACGGACATATAGTCAACTCGGGGAAGACCGTCGGGCGGATAGGACCGTATATTAAGCAATACGACGAATTCTGAATAGCAACAAACACTTCAAACTGTTTTAGTTTCAATAAATTGGCATATGGCGCTATTTATAACACAACGAGAAAAAATGATTTCTATAGAAATCTAAATATTGCTTAATGTACGGTCCTATCCGCCCGACGGTCTTCCCCGAGTTGACCTTACGCACAAATACTGTTCTAAAGAACCTAGATGTGTCAAATGTACTGGCAAACATCTGACTGCTGACTGCAAAAAGCCGGCAGATGAAAAGCCAAAATGCGTCCACTGTGGAGAACCACATCCTGCTAATTATAGAGGATGTATAGTAGCCCGGGAAATGCAAGTTATAAAGAACAAAATGTTGAAGAAACCATGTGCATCTGGATTGAGGGCCCATTTTTTGAACCTTTGCGTACCGAAATAAGATTTATAGTGAAATTAGTTAAAAATAGTAAAAACTTAAAGCAAAGGGTCATAAATTTCTTAAACGTGAATTAAAACTGTTATGATGAAATAACTTGGGCCCTCAATCCAGACGCGTGCATAAAGTGGCATAGCCTAAATCTCAGCAAGTACTATCTCTGGGTTAATAATTTTTGTTTATGAATTTAGTTAAGAATTTCTTAAATATTTTAAGAAATTTCCAAATCTGTAAAATATAACATTACCGATTTATGGCGGCATATCGAGGGCCCTCGCTTCATTATTGTTTGTACTGAGGAATCTACAAAACATGAATATATCTGAAGAAATACATAAATACGACTTTAACATGTTTTACTTACATACCTATGGGAATTAGTTAAAAAGAAATAAGGACACAAAACTTAATTGTTAAGAAGTAAATGAAAGTCGAATTTTACTAAAAAGTCTGAACTGAGAGCCCAATATTATCGGCTTTATTGACTAGGCTCAACCTCATAGATTAACGCAAATTAGAATAAAAGTTTTAACTATTTCTTAATTAAATTGTAACATATCGTTCGTTCTTCTAAATGTCATACTTTAAGAGAAAATTGATTTTCAATTTTTTGTAAGAGAATTATTTGTAGGGTGACCATAATGTTCAAAGTAAGTACCTGTCCATTTTGTAAAGTGCATTCGGAAAGTCATAATATTTGCAGCTAAAAGTACCTACTAATTACAATTTGGCTTTCCTTATTTTTAATGTAATTGCTATAAAAATAAATAAAACAACAACATTTATTTAGCTTCAACAGTGTTTGCATAAAATGAAAGGCAAACTAACCGACTAGTAGTATGTTATACATGTAAGTAGTCATCGTACCTATGAATCACTGTAGCACCAGATCAAACAAATTCATTGTGATAAATAAAACACGATCGGTATAATTATAAAAAACGATTTACTTCACATAAATGTTACCTTGAAATAGTCTTATATCCTAAAAATACGAAATTGCGAGAGAGCGAAGTAATTTTTAATGATGAGTGCAACTATATTTCTGATTTTTTTTAAAAATCATTTCTATTTTCGTTTTTAGTTTTTTTTAACTATATTTTTTTTTATTTGCTTTAGGCAACTTGGCTCATAGTATTACCTTAAAGAGTAACATCACATAAATAGAAATTACATTAAAATAAGAAAAACCAAATTGTAATTAGTAGGTATAAATAAGTATAGTACTTTTAGCTGCAAATATTATGACTTTCCGAATGCACTTTACAAAATGGACAGGTACTTACTTTGAACATTATGGTCAACCTACAAATAATTCTCTTACAATAAATTGAAAATCAATTTTCTCTTAAAGAACATTTAGAAGTACGAACGATATGTTACAATTTAATTAAGAAATAGTTAAGAGCCCTCTTACAAAATGTGAACGCTCGAGTTTAGGTAAAAGACGGCAATCTTATGTATGTGTGCGTAGCTATCCACACATGCACAATACAAACAGTGTAACGCGAGTGTCGAGCCGGTCTAAACAATCTTGATCCGTTAGAATTATAATGCGGTATTTAGATATTTATGAAAATACTTATTTTATTTATCCAGTCTAATAAAGATTTCTAGACTAATAAAAAAAAATACAACTATATGTTATGTAAAGTATACAATAAAAAAAAAATTAAAACAATTACATATTGGTGCCGATTCTGTTGTACACCGAACTAAACTAACAAAACTATCTCTAAAATTGCTTACTTTTAGCTATGAGAATTGTTACGCTATTCTGCAAGAAATAATCTCTTTTAAAAATTATTTTGACACGACTAAAATCAAATTTGTCAATCGCGACTCAACGTGGTATTTTTAGGGTTCCGTTGCCAAATGGCAAAAACGGAACCCTTATAGATTCGTCATGTCTGTCCGTATGTCACAGCCACTTTTCTCCGAAACTATAAGAGCATGCTGTTGAAACTTGGTAAGAAGATGTATTCTGTGAACTGCATTAAGATTTTTACACTAAAATAGAAAAAAAAACAATAAATTTTTGAGTTTCCCATACTTAGAACTGAAACTCAAAAAAAAAATAATCATCAAACACATACGTGTGGGGTAAAATGGTATTGAGGTTTCTAATATATTTTTTTTCTAAACTGAATAGTTTGCGCGAGAAACACTTCCAAAGTGGTGAAATGTGTGTCCTCCCCCCGTAACTTCTAAAATAAGAGAATGATAAAACTAAAAAAATATATGATGTACATTGGTGCCGATTCTGTTGTCACAAAATTCTCTAAACTAAACTAAAAATTACTAAAATTTGGTTTATTCCTGTCAAACGACGATTTCCTATTCTGAAATAGACTAAAATGACACAACTTAACTATATTTTAGTTTGACAGCACTAAGATTGCACGAGTTATTAGTTTAGTGAAAATGACAATTTTGCTTTTCTGAGTTTGCCGGTTTTCACCAAAAATGTTGACTAAAATAATTTATTTTAACTAAATCTGACTATTTTTAATCGCGATTAAAAAGGTGTGGAATAAAACTAGTGGTCATGAACTAAAATTCTCAACAACGCCTCGCCTTCACGTGCAAAAACAGTTCTGTACTTTTTATTTTCCTTTTGCTTATATCTTGAAAATGGCGTGTCCTATCGCAAAAATAATGAAATTTTCGACCCCCTTAGTATAGCCCGGAACATTTAAATCTCAACACGTGGGTAACATTTTTTTTATATTTTTCAAACAAAAGTGAAAAATTCCATATAAAACACGTCCAGGCTGCACCGTAGCACGCGCCTTCGTCTCTCAAAAAAATCATTCTACGCAATGCACACACAAGTAAACGTTGCGAAAACAAAAGAAAAAAAAAAAATACCACGCTGAGTCGCGATTGTCAAATTCGATTTTAGTCGTGTCAAAATAGTTTTTAAATTTAGAGATTTTTCCTTGCAGAATAGCGTTACAATTCTCATAGCCAAAAGTAAGGAATTTTAGAGATAGTTTAGTTAGTTTAGTTCGTGTTCAACAGAATCGGCACCAATACCATGTAAACTTCCACCAAAAATTGGTTTGAACGAGATCTAGTAAGTATTTTTTTTAATACGTCATAAATCGTAAACCGCAATTTACCTTTCATTCAATCAACTCAATTATAAAAATTAAAAAAAAAAACATTTAATTTCATAAACATAAACCTTTTGCATAAACCGAGAATACATACAGGTTTGTACGGAAACCTCGGTGCGCGAGTCCGACTCGCACTTGGCCGGTTTTTTTTCTTTTGGCTTCGCAACTTAGTACTTGTGCGCTACGCAATGAACTTGCTGAGATACGAAGGCGCGCGCAAGGGGGCATCCTGGACGTGTTTTATATGGAATTTTTCATTTTTGTTTGAAAAATAAAAAAAAAATATTACCCACGTGATGAGATTTATATGTGTGGAGTTTTATAAAGGGGGTCGAAAATTTCATTATTTTTGCGATAGGACACTTCATTTTCGAGATATAAGCAAAAGAAAAAAAAAATACAGTACTGTTTTTGCACGTGAGGCGAGGCGTTGCCGTTGGTGTGAATTTTTGTTCATGACCACTAGTTTTACTCCACACCTTTTTAATCGCGATTAAAAATAGTCAGATTTAGTTCAAATAAATTATTTTAGTCAAATTTTTTCTACAATCTATTAAAATAATGCTTTACTTGATAATTACCGAAACTCTTATTCAAAAAAAAAAAAAAATGCGAAGAGTAGCAAAATGTTGTAGTCGTAGTATATTTTTGCCTTCGATTACGATACGAGTACCCGTAAACTGAGACGCGGGAAAAATTGACATAGATCCTTCCCCGTTGGGCGCTTGCGCCGTACTAAACGCTGCTCCCTTGTGCATCGTAATTTATTCTAATTTAGAGTGATTTCAAAAACGATATTATGTCTAATTAAATGAACAGATTTAAATAAAACTTGAGAATTCGATTTGTTATAGAGCATACTTTATATTGACATGAATTTTTTAATGTAATTATGCTTTATTCAAACCAAAAAAACGCGATAAACTTGCGAATAAATCGTAAAAATTGCCATAACACTTAATTTTTATTACTAATTAATGTTATTAAAAATCAATATTCTTGTACTAAATGTAACAACTAGATTATATATCTGTTGTTTTGTGTATTTTTTTACTCAAATTTCTACATATTAATGATAGAAATAGGAGTCTGAAATTGACCCTGCGCTGATTTTTACGAAAACTAGTTGTGGGAGATTAATTACTACAAAGTAAACAAACAAGTTTTTGTAAATGTTCTACTAAAAGTGACAAAACAAAAGATTGATCTATTTTTTACATGTATTCGTCAATGCCAGAGTATTTATAATGATGAGATGAGAGGTAAATAAGGCGACTAAAATCTTAGATATTCGCGCAAAAATGTAAAATGGCTCTTAAAACTTTTATTCTAAATTGCGTTAATCTATGAGGTTGAGCCTAGTCAATAAAGCCGAAAATATTGGGGTCTCAGTTCAGACTTTTTAGTAAAATTCGACTTTCATTTACTTCTTAGCAATTAAGTTTTGTGTCCTTATTTCTTTTTAACTCATTCCCATAGGTATGTAAGTAAAACATGTTAAAGTCGTATTTATGTATTTCTTCAGATATATTCATGTTTTGCAGATTCCTCAGTACAAACAGTAATGAAGTGAGGGCCGTAGATATGCCGCCATAAATCGGTAATGGTATATTTTACAGATTTGGGAATTTCTTAAAATATTTAAGAAATTCTTAACTAAATTCTTAAACAAAAATTATTAACCCAGAGATAGTACTTACTGAGACTTAGGCTATGCCACTTTATGCACGCGTCTGGATTGAGGGCCCAAGTTATTTCATCATAACAGTTATAATTCACGTTTAAGAAATTTATGACCCTTTGCTTTAAGTTTTTACTATTTTTAACTAATTTCCCTATGAATCTTATTTCGGTACGCTAGGGTTCAAAAAATGGGCCCTCAATCCAGATGCACATGAAGAAACCGGCGGCAAAAAGCCAGCGCAAAATCATCGAAAAAGTGCAAAGTAGCTCACAAATGCAAAATCATTACGTGACACAAAACACTCACAAGAAAACATACGCGCATGTTATAGCTAAAACTGTTGAACTTGCGAATATTCGTGACAATATTAATTCCGATAAAGGTATGGAAGGAAAGTTGGACGAAATTATTAAATTGATGACTTCATTTAATGCTCGTTTGAATAGACTAGAAAATAGCGATATGACTGCTATTCCCACACGTAAAAAATGGATCCATTAAAAATAATGGTATGGAACTCAAACGGACTACTTAAACATCAACGTGAATTGGAAGTAATCCTGATCACAGAAAATATCGATATATGTCTTATATCTGAAACTCACTTTACTAAGCAATCATACATAAAGTTCCGAGGTTATAAAGTGTACCATGCACTGCACCCTGACAATACTGCCCGTGGTGGGACCGCGGTTATAGTCAAAGAGAATCTCCGTCATCATGAAGAAGTTAAGTACGAAAGGCATGAAATTCAAGCTGTAGCGATTTGTATTCAATCTCAACTGTATCCAATCACTGTAGCGGCCATCTACTCGCCTCCAAGATACAATATAAAAAAAAAATTAAAAATAAAAACTTTTTTACAAAAAAAAAACAACCGACTTCCTTTAAACACTACAAAGTGACAAATAACTTTAATTTCGGCAGTCGGTGTCTTAGGATTTGTATTTAAGGTTTTTGCCACCGACTTCCGAAATTAAAGTTATTTGTCACTTTGTAGTGTTTAAAGGAAGTCGGTTGTTTTTTTTTTTGTAAAAAAGTTTTTATTTTTAAATTTTTAGTTTTGGTATCTACCCTGCACTAATTCCAAACAAACAATGCATATTTATGCGATAGCAGAAATCGCGGTTGATTTGCCGTCAATTTTTAAAGAGTTCCGGTGTCTGTCTCCGGAACTCATCATCAGATCTATATGAAATTTATATGGGACCATTTCGAAATAAACCCCCTTCGAACAAAAAAAGAATTTTGTAAATCCGTTTATATATGACGGAGTTATGGCCGAACATACATAAAAAAAAAAAAAAAAAATATTAACATCCGAATTGATAACCTCCTCCTTTTTGAAGTCGGTTAAAAAAGATCATTATGTGAGATTCTTACAGCAACTCGGACAAAGATTCATTTTAGGTGGTGACTTTAACGCTAAAAATACGCAGTGGGGGTCAAGACTAACCACGACCAAAGGAAAGGAACTAATGACTGCTATAAAAGAGCTAAAGTGTGAAGCTATTTCTACCGGAAAACCAAATTATTGGCCAAGCGATCCACGCAAAATTCCAGATCTAATAGACTTTTTTATAACTAAAAATATTTCCAGTAATTATTTAAGCATCGATGAATGTTTTGACATGAATTCGGTCCACTCACCAATAATTTTATCGGTATGGTGTCGGATCCTACACACAGAGAACAATCCAACGCTTGTAAATACTAACACAGACTGGGAGAGTTTCAGAACAGATTTGGATAATTCAATAGAATTAAGGGTTCCGTTGAAAACTCCGGAACAGCTGGAATTGGAACTGAGTAATTTTACAACTAGTATACAGAAAGCCGCCTGGAGAAATACACCGGGTCAAAGCAACCACCTACCCTGCAAGAATTAGGTGTCTTATAACCGAAAAGCGCAAACTAAGAAACAGATGGCATCAGACTAGATGTCCACAAGATAAAAGACTGTTGAACAACCTCACTAAGCGCCTTACGGTAGAAATTCAACACTACAACGACTCGTTAACAAACAGCTACCTTAGCCAATTAACGAGTGACACTGAAACCAGCTACTCGCTTTGGAAAGCTACGAAGCACATAAAACGACCGATCGTACAGATTCCTCCTATCAAGGAAGTAAATGGAAAATGGGCAGTGACTGACGAACAAAAAGCCTTAAGGTTCGCTGAGCATTTAGAGCAAATATTTCAACCAAATGAAGCCCAAACTGATGAGATGATAATACGGGGAGTACAAATTAGTTCAGACATTAAGTTAGTTACCCCAAAAGAAGTATCTAGAGAAATTAAGTGCAATTTTAATCGAAGAAAATCCCCTGGTTATGACCTAATTACAGGAGAAGTTTTACAGAATCTCCCACGTAAAGCTATAGTTAAGCTTACCACGCTTATTAATGCTGTATTTCGGTTGAAACATATTCCTGACATGTGGAAAGTAGCTGAAGTCATCATGATAGCCAAGCCTGGGAAGCCACCTCATGAAACAACATCTTACAGACCAATCTCACTATTACCTGTATTGTCAAAATTATTTGAGAAACTTTTGCTAAAGAGATTAAAGCCAAGCGAGATTGAAGCTGCAAATCTAATCCCCGATTACCAGTTCGGATTTAGAGAACAACACTCTACGCTAGACCAAGGACACAGAATAACTAATATTATTGAAAGGACACTAGAGGAGAAGAAAGTGTGCACCACGGTTTTCCTTGATGTTGCCCAGGCGTTCGATAAAGTGTGGCATGAAGGCCTCATTTATAAGTTAAGAACAATGTTGCCTCAACAGTTTTCAGATATCATAGAGTCCTATATATCAAACAGATTGTTTAGAATAAGACAAGGAAATGCCTATTCGAACCTTAGGCAGATAAAAGCTGGCGTACCACAAGGAAGTGTACTAGGACCAGTCTTGTACCTACTATACACTTGTGGTATTCCTGAGCTAGAAAATGGGGTAATTGCAACCTTTGCTGACGACACTGCTATCATGGCTGTTGGAAATAGTCATGAGGAAGCCATAGAAAAGGTTCAAGAATCCGTAAATCGTGTTTATGAGTGGACTGTAACATGGCGTATCAAACTTAATGAAAGCAAATCTATCCACATTAACTTCACGAATAAAAAGCCACAATACATCCCGGTATTCATGAATAATCAACAAATTCCATACGCGAATACTGCTAAGTATCTTGGCATGACCCTGGATGCAAAACTACGCTGGAAAGAGCATGTCAAAAAGAAAAGAGCCGAATTAGATATTCGTTACAAAAAAATGTATTGGCTACTTGGTAGACAGTCGCCATTGTCAATATGTAATAAATTGTTGATATATAAACAAGTCTTAAAGCCTATATGGATCTACGGTATACAGCTGTGGGGCTGCACCAGTCAAATTAATCGTCAAATTATACAACGATTTCAAAATAAAGTACTTAGGGATATAGTCAGCGCGCCCTGGTACATAAGAAACAGCGACCTTCACCGGGACCTTAAAATGGATGTCGTAAACATAGTAATACAAAAATATGCAGAAGCTCATGAACACAGACTTCATAATCACGTGAATGTCGAGGCGATCCAAATCCATGACAACACTGAATTAGTGCGAAGACTAAAAAGGGTTAAACCCTTAGTTTAGTGCAGTGTAAGTGAACTGAAACAGTAGTGAAAGTGCTAACTTTTATAAAGAACACGTGAATCAAGTGTCTTCCCTCTAAGTTATAGTGAATAAGAAAGACGTTATTGGACGATTTCTTAGTTTTATAGTTATGTACTTAGCAGTTTAAGATATATTTAAATTACTTATTAGCTAATAGGCTAGATTGTAATGTGAATAAAGTATCATCAAATGTGATATTTTAAAAAGCAAAAAAAAAAAAATATGTTTGATGCTTCGAAAAATTTGTCTGCTCAACAACGTAAATAATGCCATGTATGTTGTTATATTGTCAACATGAAAGCCATTGCTACTTTAAGTGTGTTACTCAATCACCCCACATATTTTTAATAATATCTGGTTGACCGAGCTATGCTCGGTATTTTTTGGTAAATTGTGTTTAAAATAATGAGTCTATGTTCAAGTCGATTATCGATAAAGTTGGTCATTGAAAACACGAATAAAACGACATTTTATAAAAATGAATCCTAGCTAGATCGATTTATCGCCCCCGAAACCCCCTGTATACAAAATTTCATGAAAATCGTTGGAGCCGTTTCCGAGATTCAGATTATATATATATATACAAGAATTGCTCGTTTAAAGGTATAAGATATAAGGTGTATCTATTCATACACAAACTATTTTAAGAAGTGCACCTGTAGGTGGTAAAGAAGCTATAGAAGTAAAAAGAACATTTTTATCTTTTTTTTTTTTTTTATGTTTATCTTGCAATCTGTTCCATGCGAACATTCAGCGTATGGTTAGATATATAATTTTTGTCTTGGAGGGTAGTCAGTCCAGTGACGTGCTCCCTTAATGTGTAATGCTCCCTATAAATCTCTAGGGGCCTTTCTTTTTAGCCTTTTGAATGTTGAATTACTATTCATCAAGTGCGTAGCTAGTATATTTGGGTGATTTTCTAGTCTGTCTCTGTATGATTTCATTGAGTGCTTAATCTCTTCTTGTACTGTTCTGATTTCAAGGTCGTGGTGTAACTGTTGGTTTGTTATGAACCAAGGAGCATTAGTAAGTATCCTCAGCATTTTGGACTGAAACCTCTGGAGTATTTCTAGGTTTGAGTTGGAGGCTGTACCCCAGAGTTGAACTCCAGCAGTTTGTTTTCCAGCGACAGCTGTGATTTTTTCCCGAGCAACCAGTACATCTTTCTTAGTTGGATTCCCAGTGCTTTTCGTTTTGTGAATATATGCTTTTTCCAAGTGAGACGACGATCCAAATAAATGCCCAGGTATTTGGCTTCATTTGCTTGGGGTATTTGTTGTCTATTAAGTGACACAGGGGGACATGTTTCGCGTCGGGTTGTGAAAGTCACCTGCACTGACTTAGTCTCGTTTGCTTTTATCCGCCAGGTAGTTAGCCATTCCGTGATGTTGTCTAGAGAACGTTGAAGCATTTTGCTTGCTTGTGTTGGTTCTTCATGTGCAGTTAAGGCTGCTGTGTCATCTGCGAAAGTGCCGATCACGACGCCGTCTGTCATTGGTAGGTCTGACGTAAATATCAAATAGAGGATCGGACCAAGCACGCTTCCCTGTGGCACTCCTGCATGAGCCCTGTGAAGTTTGGTTATATCATCTCCTTATTTGACATAAAATAACCTATCCCCAAGATACGACTTCAGGAATATGTAATAGTTGGTCGGGAGCTGCTTTTTTATCTTGTATAGTAAACCTTCGTGCCAAACTCTGTCAAAAGCCTGCGAGATATCTATAAAAGCCGCACAGCAATATTTCTTGTTTTCAAAAGCCCTATGGATTTCTTCTACCAGTCGGTGCACCTGCTCTATCGTGCCATGTCGTTTTCTAAAACCAAATTGGTGGTCAGGTATGATTTTATTTTCTGCTATTATTTTATTTAATCGCTTTAAAAAAAGTATTTCCATAACCTTTGACAGAATGGGTAGTAAGCTGATTGGTCTGTAGGAAGATGCCTCTTCAGGAGCTTTACCAGGTTTAAGGACCATTTTAATTTGAGCTACCTTCCATTGAGGTGGGAAGATTCCTCTGATCTGTATGCAGTTAAACAGATTTGTCAAAAAATTTACTGCTATGTCAGGTATTTCGCGGAGTATTTTAGCAGTAATTAAATCGTATCCTGGAGCTTTGTTTTGATTAAGATTTCTAATGGTGTCAATTACCTCTCGTTTCGTAATCTTTTCAATGGGCAGGTCGAGTTGGTAAGGTTCATAAAGGCAGCTAATGAGTTCTTCGTTGTTGGTGTTCGATAAGTTCTGAGCTGTGTTTGGTACAAAGACATCGGCTAGATGAGAGGCAAATGCTTCGCCTTTTTCTAAGTCACTTTTTGCCCAGGAACCATCCTTCCTGCGTATCGGCGGATTCGAAGCAGTGGGTCTTTTCAGTTTTTTGGTTGCTTTCCAAAGATAATAGTCGCTAGCAGCCGTAGCATCCAGATTACGTAGGTCTTTCTGGATATTATCATTTTGCTCAGTATGCAGTAGATTTTTAAGTTTAGACGTTAGGTAGTTCAGCCGTGTTTTGTCTCTGGGGAATCTAGTAGTTTGCCACAATTTACGATTATTTAATTTAATTTTTATCTAAGCATTTTTGAATTTTCGTAATTAATTATTATAATTTTAAAACTGCTTGAGACGTTTTGCATAAAACCTTTACTCCTAATTCTATGAATGGCCCGCCTAACACTGCGAGGGCGGCGACCGGACGGCACGAGCATGGCCGCGGTGTCTCGGGCCGTAAAAAATAAGAAGGAGCCAGTATTTCTTATGTGCGTCAAATAATTTATAAATATTAAATTTTGAAAGAAATACATTTAGAATTTTTTTTTTCGTTGCTGTAGCTTCTTTACCACCTGTCCACGCAATGTTTTCTTGATTCTGTAAAATTGAAGGCGTTAGGTTTGATACCTCTCCATCTTTAAGGCGTATTTCATCGACGACTGCGTTGTTTCGCCGGGAGTCGTTGTCCCAGCAGATCACGGTGGCGCCGAGCTCTGCAAACTGGATGGCCAGCTCCCGTCCGATGCCGTGTCCTGCGCCCGTAATCTGTGCGAAGGAAGTTTTAATAGGTATACCTAAAACTATACCGGCTGACATTTTTTACCGTCTCGACAAAAACAGGGTATAAATGGTGAACGGGAAGCCTATGGCACTGAAAGCTCATTCTTTTATTTCAGAAACCTAAAGTGTGATAAACCTATCAATGAGTACTAGGTATTTCTTATTTGAAGTAAAGTGTTGTTACTAAAAAAAAACAAATAATTGATAAATATTTTAAAAATTCAACTTATAGATTCTCTACGCCGCGCGCCGTGGAAATGTATTCAATGAATTAAGAAGACAAATTCTTGAGGATACGAAGCAATGGAAATGTAATATGCTTCAAATTGAATCGAACTTTGATTGATAGTATTTTACGCAATTGTGTTATAAATAAATGTTAACAAGACCAATAAAAGTCTACATAAAATGATTACAACATATCTAGCAGTTTTACCAACTAGTTGCTTATAATTATCACTCATAGCCCTTTACATTGTTACTTATTTCACCCAATGGTATTAGAAAGAGAGTCAGAATTAACAGATTTCTGACTCACCAAAACAGTCTCTCCATGCAGACTCTTCATCGTCGCCGGGATGAAAACTCTCGCAACAGCCACAGTACAAGTGGAAAACAGTTTGACAATCAGTACCAGAGTATCTAGGGTCCACACGGGCACCGCTGCCAGCCCCCCACTGCCCCACCACGGCAGGATCCATACTTCTTGCAAAACCCTAAACTTCCTAGCCAAAGAAGCTACTAAACTCACGAATATATTTTTCCTGTGCATAAAGGTAAAATAAACCTAAAAATATATTGACAGTTAAGATTGAATTGACAAGACCGTTGTTGTTTATTTTTTTTTGTGAGAACAGCCAGTGCATTTTGCCAGGAATATGCAGGATAGCATTTTATTTCAAAATCTAGTTTTTGCGATGTTCGATATACACGACACGATGATTTTAGATGGCATTTAGACTTAGAGGAAATTTTAATTTTATTTAACCTTATCATATTAGGTAGCATTTGGCTTATTAACGTACACTTAGCTTCAACAGGACTCACATAAAACCTTTTTATCACTTTTCTTCGTACACAAAACGTCAGACTTGACTTCCAGTTCTATAAATTAAAGCCACGAAAAAATATAAAATAAAAACTTTTTAACAAAAAATTAAACCGCCGAAAAACTGAAAAGCATAAAATAATAAACCTTAAAATTATGAGTCGGCGCTTTGAGTGATCCTTGTTCATTGATTTTTCAGCGCCGACTCAAAATTTTAAGATTTATTATTTTATGCTTTTCAGTTTTTCGGCGGTTTAATTTTTTGTTAAAAAGTTTTTATTTTATATTTTTTCGTGGCTCTAATTTACTAATAATACTTGGCAAAGTATACCCTATCCAACACAAAAAGAATTATCAAAATCGGACTACTCTGTATAAAGTTATGCGTGTTTATACATTACAATCAGTGAGTGAACAATCAATCATCCCCTGTTTTCCGACCCTTAGGGTTCGATTTTGTTTTCCAAATTTATATGGGACCACCTTGGAAGTATACCCTTTCCAATAGAAGAAGAATTGTCGCAATCGGACCACTATGTAAAAAGTTATGCGTGGTCATACATAAAAAAAAAAAAAATATATATACGCGTCGAATTGATAACCTCCTCCGTTTTTTTTCGTCGGTTGAAAAATGACGCTCTGTGGTCTTGACATATGGACAAACAAAGTCGAAGTCAAGTACAAAACGTTTCCAAAGCACTACTGACATAAATCCTATTGAATTATTATAAAAATGGCGAAACCGTTGCAAAAAGAGCGTGAGAACCGGTCTGCCGAGAAGAAAGACTTAAAGTTCCATTCGTACACTATATCTCCAGAGAGTGCACACACTTCGATTGTATTGCTGGAGTCAGCGGAGCCGGAAATACTATGCCAGGTAACGAAGTTTTAGTCGAAGAAATATGTATACTATCATTCTCCAGTTCTTTCGTAAATTTATACGGGGTCCGCCACTAATGGGTATCTGCAGTATGCAGCATCACAGATACGTTGCCTTGTCATACTAAGCTGAAATATCTCATGTCTGTAACTAAATTTCTATTATATTTCGCCAAAAATAATACAAAGGATTACACATACCTATCCTATATTTTAATACTTGAGAATAACATGGCAGCATCTGAAGCCGACCTACGACAAGTCCTGTGGCTAAGTTTCGTATTACCTGACGTCGATTTGGGAGTCCATATTTTTTTTACGTAAAGATCATATTATTAGAAACCTCCACGTAAAATTCTAAGTGTCGAAATTAAATAGTTACCGAAAAAAAAAAAAATTAAAATCGTAAAATTTTGCAATATTTTGTCACTTTGACATTTCGTCTCGCCATTAAACGTTTCTTTTCAAGTAAGGTAAACGCACTAAGATGTTTGACTTCATAATTATGATGCAAAACACTTGTAAAAATTTACCGACTATTACCGATAAATGAAACCAAACGTAAATCTATGCTATGGTTTGCTGTTAAACGATCTGTCAGTCATCGTTTGTGTCCCTAGCAGTTGAGAGCGTTTACGTACTACTAAAAACCCTCCGGGGCAGATCCGACATGGTTTGGGAGGTTAGGTTAGGTTAGGTTAAAACTGTGACCTCCTATGCACGAGCCGAGCGAGCGAAGCGAGCGGTGCCGTGGCAGCGGCCGGCGAGTGCCAGAAGCGACATGGTTTGGGGTGGTTAGGTTAGGTTAGGTTAAAACTGTGACCTCCTATGCACGAGCCGAGCGAGCGAAGCGAGCGGTGCCGTGGCAGCGGCCGGCGAGTGCCAGAAGTGACATAGTTTGGGGAGATTAGGTTAGGTTAGGTTAAAACTGTGACCACCTATGCACGAGCCGAGCGAGCGAAGCGAGTGGTGCCGCGGCAGCGGCCGGCGAGTGCCAGAAACGACTTGATTCTGTTGACGAGCCCTGTCAGTGAAGTGTCCTGTCGAGCGTTGCTACTTCCCCTTCGTTTTATTCGTCAACTCCACACCTCTTCCGGCCTTTAAATCGACGTTGATACACGAAAATTCGAAAGTTAGGTTAGAATATTTAAAAAAAAAAATCTCAATAATGCGGGGGTATCGACGCTTTTCCTTCACAGGGGGGGCTCTACACCTCCTCCCCCTCCCCCCCCTCCCCCCTACCACCCCTGAAATCGACGCCCGGCTATCCGAAGTCCTACCAAAGATGCATCATGGTACACATGTTGTTAAAAACGAAAAACAGAAAAAATACAGCAACACTGCTTGATGCCAGTAATAGGTGTAGTGGTCTTCCCAGGACGAACTACTTTATAAACTCGACTCAGTATATACCTACTACAACTTTCTTTTTTTGTTAGACTCTCAGAGCAATCACAAAGTTCTCGGCCCAAGATATGCAGAACCGCTGCGTCTTATTCGATCTCAATGCAATCAAGTACATTCTACCTCACGTAGAGCACGCGGAGATAAACATTCGAAGGTTTGCGCTGAAGGCCTTGGCACAACTTTGTCAGCTTCCGAGAGGACCAGAGCAAGTGCTCGAAAACCCACAAAATTTGAGGAAGATTGCCTTCATGCTTGTTAAGGTGGGTACTTTTGATTTGTTCCTATACGAACAACCTCTAAAGTTTGACGTCGTATTGTTATCCATGGTACCTACATATTTAACCTCTAAGTCCCTGAGAGAGATACCACATTTGGTATAGACACAATGGTTTTTAATTGTGTCTGTAATTACGGTATTCAATGGGTTAAAGCGGTTTCATATGAGAGTAGAGGAGACATTGCTTATTGACTCTGAAGCTGTTAATTGTCCTATGAAATAAATATGACATTCTGAAATGAAACATTCGCCAAGAGCGCCCTTTTATTCATAAGTTTAAGGGCGTATAATACTTGGGAGTATTGTACGCCCTTAAACTTATGGATAGTTAGCCTTATAAATAAAGTATCACATTTTCTTCCAAACTTCTCCCCTGCAGATGGAAGACGTCTTCGTTTTAGAATTCGCGTCATTAGTCCTCTCAGAATTAACAAGAGAACCTCTAGGTTGCGAGCAGCTGGTGTCTGCTAATATATTGAGCAGTTTGTTTGCCAGAATGAAGAATAGCGTGGATCCTGATGTCCAGAAGAATTGTCTTCAGGTGAATGTTCATAGTTTACTGTGAAACCGGTTTGGTTAAGATAGAAGTTAAAAGGTCATTAGAAGATACGTAGGTACCTTCCAACGACTTGTTGAATTTATTTTCCATCTTTTAGTGTGTCAAATTTCGGAATAGATTCCGTTTTTATGCTTAGACGTAGACCCTTCATTTTGATACCCTACATACCGGATTAATCTGCCTTTTGGATTTAATAAAAACAAAATTTATTTTATAACAACGCATCACGCACCTTTGAAATCTCTATCATATGATGAAACTGAAGAAATTGTGAAAACTTGACACATACCTAGACAATGCTCCCTTACACATGGTCTCACTCACAGACACCTACACTCACACATACCCTCATTCACAGTTCCACTCCACATTACACCACTACTCAAAATATTATATATACATACATTTAGTTTTTTTTTTTTTTTTGTAAATTTTTTAATTTTTCTTTTTTTGTATGCTTAAATTTAAATTCTGAGCCAAATTGTAGCCCATGCCATGTGTCTGGAACAATGTGTTTCATATGTTTAGACGGGCGTTGATAGCTGCGACACAGTTTATAACTTTTGTAGCTATCATCGTTTCTATTGTAATTTATGTCAATGTGTTTTTCTTCCTAACTTATTAACCTTGACGAAACGATAGACAACCTCCTTTATAGAAATCCATCCAGCCGCTAGGATGCTTCGAGCGTATAAAGTACCCCACAGGCAAGGTTTCGCGTGAAAAACTGTGTCTAGGCTAACGTGCGGTAAAAATACCAAGGGCACATACTCGTACATCAAGGACTACCAGTCGCACTGGCTGACTTTCTTACGACGCCTACCCCCAGTACTTACGTAATGTAGCTCGTTTGACCGTAAACCACCTAACCACAAGTTGTTGTGCTCGCAGACTCGTTTTCTGCACAGACATTTAAAGCATTTTACTAACTTAATAAACTTTTTCTCACTTCAAGACTCTAAGCAATCTCCTGGACGATCCAATTTGTGCTGCGGAAGTGACGAAGAATTCCCAGTTCAGCTGGCCTTCTCTCCTGGCTTTGATGCAGAGCAAGTACCTTGCCATTCAACACGCATCTCTGAGGACTGTGGATCAGCTGATCTGTAGGTATAAGGACTTAGTAGTGCAGAAGACTTTTATGACTTCCACTGGTATTCTGGACCTGTTTGATATACTTGAGGTGAGTTAGTTCAAATATAATTAAGCTTTAAATATTTTTAGTTTTGTAGATCTATCGCAATGATGTGTTGATGGTTAGAAATTGAAAATTAATATAATTTCATCCACACTAATAATAATATTATAAATGCAAAAGTAACTCTGTCTGTCTGTCTCGCTTTCCTGCTAAAACTACTAAACCGATTCAAATTTTGGTACACAGATAGTTTAGAGCCTGAGCAAGGACATAGGCTACTTTTTATTCCGTGACGTTGTCTACGTCCGCGATAACCGACATTTACGCAGACGAAGTCGCGGGCAGAAGCTAGTGGTTTATATTTAGCTGGACCATCGTGGAGCCATGTACCCTTTTCGTATGGAATAGGACCCATAGGGGAAACGGCATTTTTGCCAACGCAAATCTGCATAAGACCAATGCGGGATCGTGTAAAGTGGCACACTCAAAGAGGGGTCTATGCCCTGTAGGCAAAGTCAGATTTCTGGATGTTGATTATGACAGACCCATTAATAAATAAAGGCGTAACGATGTGATTAGTACTAACTTTGATTCTGACCTTCATCCAAGCCTAACACTCTTAAAAATTTTAAAAGCAAGCCAACTCCCACAGTCTTACGAATTCCGGGACGTCCACACACTAGTTCTGGGCGCCCTTCGCGACTACGTGGAAACAGAGGAGAACGCCCACCATTTGTACCAGTCAGGGTGTATTCTGCGGCTTCTTGCGTACCTTGAGATGGCACTGCCAGCTATGAAGCCTCACTGTCTGGCTGTGCTGACAAAAATGTCTTTCACCTCAAATGGGAGAGATGTGAGTGAAAAAACTTTTTTACAAAAAACTTTAATTTTGGAAGTCGGTGTCTTAGCATCTGTATTTAAGATTTTTTGCCACCAACTTCCGAAATTAAAGTTATTTTTCACTTTGTAGTGTTTTTAAGGAAGTCTATTTTTTTTAAGGTTTTATTTTTAACTTTTTAGTTATAGTATATACCGCGCACTATATATATGGGTGCAAAGTGCTCATCAATAGAAATGAATTAAGTCCAAACACCGGGTAATTGCTGTAAGTCGTTGAGGAGTTCCCTCGACTGTCTTTTGGCTTCATCGTCAGAGCAACTTTAGACCTTCATTAAGCGCCGGTTGAGTGCAACCCAGAGGATCATGGCCATCCGGCTAATCCGAGGATACCGCACGATCTCGTGCGAGGTGGCGAACCTCCTTGCCGGAGTGCCGCAATGGGATCTGGAGGCAAAGGTCCTCGAGCACATGTGGGAGTGGCGCGAGGAAGCGAAACGCCGGGGCGAAACTCCGCTGCCGCGACAAATCGCGGCACGACGGACAGAGCTCCGGCAGGATCTCATGGCGACATGGCGGGTACGATTGTCGCAACCCAGCGCTGGGCACGCCACAATTGCGGCGGAACAGAGAGGCGCCACGGCGTCCTCACCTTCCGCCTGACGCAGGATCTCACCGGGCATGGGTGCTTCGGTGGGTTCCTGTTCAGGATAAAGCGGGAGGATACGCCCGGGTGTTTCCATTGTGAGGATCGTCTAGAGGATACGGTGGAGCATACGGTGGAAGTGTGCCCTGCCTGGGCGGAGCACCGCCGCGTCCTCGTGGAGACGATCGGCGGTGGCGACCTCTCGCGTCCGGCCCTGGTGCGAGCCATGGCACGGAGCGAGAGGGCATGGGAAGCCGTCACCTCCTTCTGCGAAGCAGTTATACTCGCAAAGGAGGAGGCGGGGTGCGTGAGGGAGTGGCAGTCTTTGCACCCTCACGTCCCTAGCCGCCGCAGGAGGAGACGCCCCGGGCGTCGGGACGGGAGTCGATAGCGAGCAATGGGTAGCTCGCCGCCTGGTAAGGACCAAGCTCAGGTCGACAGCGCGTAGTGTTCCACGCGCGCCTCAAAGAGATGTCAGCAGCAAGAAGGGGTCTGCTAGGACCGATGCCTGCCGGGGTCGCGTGATTGTTCGAAAGAGATACCGTGGCACAGTGGAACGAATGTATGGGAGCGGTTGGACGTAGACATGTCCGAAAAAAAAGAGTAAAATTATGCCAAACTAATGATGCCATCTTATTCGATTACTTAATGCCTTCATAACTTGTGGTGATGAATTTCTTCATAACTCCCATATTTCGGGAGTAATTTGAGAAAATGTGAAATTTTACTATGAAAATGAGTGTATCGAGCTCTCTCCCTCCTAATTCCGGGCTTGTTTCAAGTAGCGGTCTCTAATATCATAATGCTAATACTAAGAGCTATATTTAATACTAAGACACATAGTGCGCCAAATGTGCACTTTCTGGGATAAAGAGTGATGTTTATTTTATAACACAATTTTTTTATTTTTTGTTTATTTTGTTGATTAAAACCGTTTTTCTAAAGGTTTACCTTATTACAATAACATTTCTGAGCAGCCAATTAGAGAAGATATAAGCTAATTAGGATATATAATTAGGGACTTAAGGTTTACATATAAAACTGATGCACTAATGATTACTGATAAGAACATTGCTATTATTTAATTACTAAATGGCTCTTAATACACTAATTTAGCATGCATCATTTACTAATTATCACAATAACTAATTACCTTGCAATATTTAACAAAGGATACCTGGGATACCTGGATTTTATATAAATAGGTCACTATTAGTAACTTTAAAATCAGTGTTGATTTACACCTCGTTGTATCCAAGCTAATCTCGCAATGTATTTTCCAAATTTTAATACAAATCTTGATATTCACGTTGCTTTATGCGCACGCGCACATAAAGATTTACGCGACTTTAACTATTTGTTCAGTGTTTTAAAAGATAACAGTTGTGTTCAGTTATGTGAAAGTGCTGAAACAAGTTTAAAAGACTGGTGTCGTCGATTTTGCTACCGCATTTATGCAAAATGGACACAGTCTGGAAGAAGCACAGATAAGTTTCGGAAGAAACATGAGATTTGGCTACAGGCTGCAATTCAATGGCCGGAATTACAGAATGAAAATATGGAACCTTCTACAGAAAATATAAGTGACGTCATCGAGCCCATAATTTCTCCTGCTAAATCTGATGCTTCAACTTGTACACATCCTAGTCCTCGTAAATCTTTTGAGGACCTTAGTAACCGGCAAAAAAGAAGACGCACTGAAGATAGTCTTTCATGCAGCAGTAGCAGCGCTGAAATTATGTTTTCGGCCGAAAGGGCGCTTCAAAAGGCAGGACAAAGCGATACAGCTTATGTTATGAAATACTTGACGGAGAATCCAGAAGAGGCCTCAAAAATCAAAGCCTTCATTGAAGGTAAATCAATTCAGGTACGGGAAATATCCCCTTTGAAGGCATTGGCTCTTTATGTATCGATGAACTTATCGAAATGGCGCTATAACACTCTTCGGGATTTCAACACTCAAGAAGGAGCTCTTCAATACCCGAGTTACTACATGTTGGTTAAAGAAAAAATTAAGTGCTATCCGGCCAAAGAAGATCTCACAGTTACAGAGAGCTCTGCAAAAATCAAATTACAAGCCTTGATGGATTTAACCTCAAGAAGACTTATTAGGTCGTTAGAAACCCCTGTTGATCCCAATCAACAGCTCGTATTGACCAGCAAATGGGGTTTTGACGGATCATCTAGCCAAAGCATTTATCATCAAAGGACGAGTGAAGATGAGCAAATCGATCTTGCTAGTAATTTTATGATTAGTCTTGTACCACTGCGGCTCGTCTCAAAAGGTGTAACAATTTGGGAAAACGAGCGACCATCTTCCACTTCATTTTGCCGGCCAATATTGTTTAAGTTTATAAAGGAAACCAAAGAAAATGTGCAGAGAGAGATGGCTGAAATCGAAGCAGAGATTGAAGCCTTAACTCCATCCACCATCACTGATGGAATTAGTGTCAAACACCAACTGCTGTTGACAATGATTGATGGTAAAATTCATTCCATTATATCCAATACAGCAGCTTCAGTGTGTGACATATGCAAGGCTTGTCCTAAAGAAATGAATAATTTAGAGTTAATCAAAGATAAACACGCAAACGAGGACATGTATAAATATAGCTTAAGCACCCTTCACGCTTGGATTCGCTCAATGGAATGCTTATTACACATTTCCTACAAATTAGACATAAAATCATGGCAAGTAAGGGGTGATATAGCAAAAAGGCAAGTTGATGACAGGAAGAAAAGAGTTCAAGAGGCTGTAAGAAGAGAAACGGGCTTACTTCTCGATGTTGTGAAACAAGGCAGTGGATCCACCAACAATGGCAACTCGGCAAGGAGATTTTTTGAAAACTACACTAAATCTGCTGAACTGACCGGAATAGATGCTATGCTTTTAAGAAAAATCTGTGTGATCTTGCAGTGTATTTCATCAGGAGAGAAGATCAACGTAACTAAATTCCGAGAGTTCTGCTTTGATACTGCTAAGCTTTACGTGGAGTTATACCCATGGTATTATATGCCTTCTTCACTTCATAAAATTTTAATGCATGGGCCAGACATAGTTCAGAACATGTCAATTGTGCCCATTGGTTTTCTATCCGAAGAGGCATCTGAGGCTAGAAATAAAGATTTTAGAAAATATAGAGAGGGGCATTCTCGAAAGCATAGCAGTATCTCATGCAATGAAGATATTATGCACAATCTTTTACTGTCTTCTGATCCACTTGTTACAAGTATCCGTCCAAAAGGAAATAAGTTTGTAAAAAAATCTTCTTTTAAGGAATTTTATGAGCTTACGGATTCTGAGAAAAGTGATATCGAATTTGTTAACATAAATGATTTAGCGGACATCGATTCTGAATTTGAATTAATTGATGATGATGATGATGATGACGAAGATAATTAAATGATGTTATTGTTTTAAAATGTGTAACTTAGTAAATTAGAGCTTACATCTTAATTATTTATTGTACTTTTAATGAAACTAGGTAATTTATTATCAACTTACTTAAAAGTCATACTCTCATCAGTTCTTGTGAATATTTTTGTTAATATATATTTCTGTATATATATAATATATTTATAGACCTCTTAATAAGTCTGTCTGCGGTTTAAAGTAAATACAAATGGGGAAAAAACGTTTTTTTTTTTTAAATTTTCATTTCCTTTTATCCCAGAAAGTGCACATTTGGCGCACTATGTGTCTTAGTATTAAATATAGCTCTTAGTAATAGCATTACGATATTAGAGACCGCTACTTGAAACAAGCCAGGAATCAGGAGGGAGAGAGCTCGATACACTCATTTTCATAGTAAAATTTCACATTTTCTCAAATTACTCCCGAAATATGGGAGTTATGAAGAAATTCATCACCACAATTTATGAAGGCATTAAGTAGGTAATCGAATAAGATGGCATCATTAGTTTGTCATAATTTTACTCTTATTTTTCGGACATGTCTACGTCCAACCGCTCCCATACATTCGTTCCACTGTGCGTGGCCCCGGCACAATTTCAATTTCAATTTAATTTATTCATGAACAATTTTCATTGTGTTTGAAATTACTTAATAAAATAAAATAACATAACAATAAAAAAGGTAAAAAAAACATCAGAAATTATTATAAACATTAAAATAACATAAACATCTCACATCTCATACAGTCATATTATAAATGTCAACTCACTAAAACTAGGAACAAAACATGGGCAACTGAAGGAACACGGGTGGGTTATAGTCAGTAAAAGTCTGATACGACGAGCGGAAGAAGTCATTTGATGATTTCCCATCCAGAAAAAAAAGACCTTAATTAAATGTGCACTACATTTAATTAAGGTCTTTTTTTTCTGGATTTGGATTGGATTTAAGATAATTGAGAAATGAAAAAAATAATAAACGCACTATTCGCCACTACCATTTTCGAAGGCTCCCATCGACTTCTCTGGGATGCCATCATCAGATCCTGGTTTCCTTATCATGGTACCACCCTTGGGATATCTCCTTTCCAACAAAAAAAGAATCATCAAAATCGGTTCATAAATGAAGAAATTATCCGCGAACTCACATTAAAAAAAAATTACGTCGAAACTTCCTCCTTTTTTGAAGTTGGTTAAAAATATTGCAATATTCCTGCATTTTAACACAATAGCACAATTGACTACGTATATTTCATTTCCTGCTGAAATACACATTGCACTTGACCGTTATCCTGATATCGAATTTAGATAAATGTACGGTTTTCTTTTAATAGTAGCAAGGCTGCTAATAAAAGTGTATATGGAAATCTGGCCGGATCTTATCTTATATTGGTTGTAAATACACGGTTATCCATGAAAATTAAATAACGTTTTAAAATTAGATGAGGTAGGTGTTTCATATCCGACTACTCTAAGAAATACAGAAACATGGTCGGAGATCACACTCCACTCGGAAGATGACGAAAACGAAATCGTTCATTTATCATTAACATTTGGTTTATAGCACGACTTTCATTTCCATCAGGATAGCAGAGCGGAGAGAATTCAGTCCATAAAGAAACATGTGGATATTTATATATGACTCCGCTCTAGAGTGTAAATGTGGTCCTGTTCTACAAACGATGGAATATTATCATGGGTGTTCTATCTTCCATACGTTACACAAACTTGCAGGTGCTACTGATGAGACTCAACATGTAGCCGAATTCTGGGCTGGCTCCATTTAGATTGCCATCAACATACTAAGAAGGGGCACTCAGTTCAGTTTCCTCACCCACGTTTTCCAATTCTAGGCATTATATGCGACGGATACCGACCTGGTGTTCTGCCATCAACTACTCAGCTCCAACGTGGAACTACTAGCTGACGCAGCAATGGGCGTTGCTAATATGACGAAACTACTTCCTTCAGCTGTGCGCATGTCTGATACAAACATTATAGAAGCTCTATGCGGTATGTATGCTTTGTTTTGTGATGAATTAATGATATCTCACTTATGTAAATGTGTGCTTATACCGTGTGGTGCCGGACGTAAGGAATAGCACCATCCCATTTCTGCCCGTGGGTTGTAAAAGGCGACTAAGAGACTTACTAGAGAATTGGCAGCAGCGTTCTCTAAGCATTTTACCACCATACTGCGATCGCCTACCTGCCTGCCAAGCGTGGCGATTATAGCGAATACCTCAATTTTTTTGGGGGAGGCCTATTTCCAGCATAGGACGTTTTTCGGCTAAATGATGATGATGAATTTAAAAGACAACTTAGAAGAAAAATACTACGTCGGATTGTCGTTTTCGCGGATAATAGTTTTGGATAAACTAATTGGAAGCCAAGTTCTAAATAATTTGAATCTACTTCCTTTTTTCTTTATTTGTTTATAGGAGCTTAGCGTATGTCAGTCCATATTGTTCTAATTGAGATTTTAAGTATTAGTCCAAATACTATTGCACCACAATTCGAATATCGTGTGTATTTCTAGCAATCCTGAGCGACGACGCGGCAGTCTGGTTCTACATAAGGATAAACGCACTACGAGCACTAGCCGAGCTTTGCCGAATAATTCCGAAGGCTGCCTATAGCCTCGTCGAGCCGAAAACGTTCTCAGCACTCAGGGCTATTAATAAGAGATGTAAGTAAATTGATAATTAATCCTATACTTACATATAATGCCATAAGTCAAGAAGGTGCAAAGCGTCATTCTCCTTTGCATCACGCACAGCAGTAAGTACAGAAGAAGTTTATTTGTAGTAAACATGATGCAAAAATAAAGCACAAACAAGAACATGTTGGGGGACAGTATGCATCGCATCCTTGCCAAACAGCCATCGCTCAGCATAATGCTGTGAACCTATATAAGACTGAGCCCCAGCGCTGGTTTTCAGTGATAGCCGGCGATGATGTTAAAAATTAAAATATATCATAGATGTTTTAGACGTTTTGAAATATTTCGGTTTTGTACAGTGTCGTCTCTATCACACTTATTAGGTTTGGAGTCCCACCAAAGTGGAGAAGGGCAGAGATGAGCTAAGCGGAGAAGCGTACTAGCTAGAGCGGAACTTAATTGCGTGGGACACCACCCGCCGCTCACATCTCTTCTCGTCTCCACTGAGCGCCATCGCCAGCTGGCGAGGCCCAGCTAACATCTCGTGTTTTGTTCGCGCTAAACAAATTTGAGACATCTCCTGCTCTTTGCTCAACCGTATCCACTGAAGCTATGCGAAGACTAGACATGTAAATAACGAATTCCTATTCGTTATTTCCAACGCATCTCCTTGACAGGCCTGTTGGTCTAGTGGTTAGTGACCCTGACTGCTATGCCGGAGGTCGTGGGTTCGATTCCCACCCAGGACAAATGTTTGTGTGATGAGCACGATCATTTGTTCTGTGTCTGGGTGTAATTTATCTATAATATGTATGTATTTAGAAATATATAAGTATGTTTATCAGTTGTCTAGTACCCATAACACAAGCTCTGCTTAGCTTGGGACTAGATGGCGTTGTGTGATAGTTGTGGAATATTATTATTATTATTATTATCTCCACTCCTCTCCGCTTTGATGGAGTCCGAGCTTGACAATATCTTTCTAAAGTTCAATGATTTGCTATCAACAGTCAAAGACATGCCGATCGAGGCTCAGAGGCTTGCAGTGCAATGTTACATCAACCTGCAGAACTACCACGTCAGTATGAAGGCCATGCTCAACGGAGATTTCATGGCTGAGCTGCTTAGTATAATGCAGGTAGGTACAGTTCTTTCACATTTATTTTAGCTTTGACAGCAACCCTAGCAGAAACCTACCAGCAACCTTATATCAATGAGTTTAAAGATCAATGTGATTTTGACCGTGAGTTTACCAAAATCAGAAGTAACTGAAAGGATTATTAAGAAGAAATATACTAGTACTGTTCTGTATGGGAATGAAACCAATATGACGAAGCTTTTGATGTTTCATGACATCACGCCTGTATTTCCCGAAGAGTTCGACAGAGGCACGTCTACAAAATATCTACATTTCGGCATGTTATATGTTTAATCTCAAGGAGTGAACCTATTGCCATCAACCGGGCACTAATCCAAGCTCCAGCCTGCTAGTGAGAAAATCCAGATGGAAAACCTAATACCTAGCCCGACCCGGGAGTCGAACCAAAGATCTCATGCTCAGTAGTAGCGCTTGCTACCACTAAACCAACGAAGCAGACCTAAACGACCAAAAATGATTCTAATTTTTTTATATCAATAAAATTAAAAATATATCTGGCGGAATGTGAGTGTCCCACAACGGCTCGCTATGTGGTAAAGGAGGCGTAATACATATTATGTTATATGTTTGGTAAAATAATTCAATGAAAATGTAATGAAGAGGCAAATAATAGGAATTACAAATTTCTGCTTTCTGTATCCAGCCTATGTAGGCAACACCTACTTACAAACGATGATTTTTCCAGCGTATCGACATAAACCTGAAGATAATGACGTGCACTGTGCTGACCGGCCTCATGACGGAGGAGGTTGGCAGAGACTTATTCACGGCCAAGAAAGGAGAAGAAGTTTGTATAAACATTGCTCCTAGTCATCATACACCCTACATACACAAATGTGAATTCAATATAATTGCGCATACAAGAATAAAAAATAACTTGCGCGCAAACTGTAACCATAAATTCAGCGCAGAAATTTTTCGGCGTCAAAATGCTATTTCATAGAAAAATGAATAAGTAGAACTTTTTTTTTTATTACTGGTTTATGTTTCTACAAGGTCTAAAGTCGACAAGCAAGAAGTTGGCTGAATTCGTGGTTACAGTTTGTTCTTGGTTTAATTTTTCTTCCTGTATCCCAAATTGCAAGCGGACTCATTTTGCGCTGGATGGGCCGCAAACCGCAATATTGTTACATTGCAAAACTGACGCAACGTATAATATATTCACTTTAAGAGCCCTCTCACAAAATTTGAACGCTCGAGTTTAGGTAAAAGACGGCAATCTTATTGTGCATGTGTGGATAGCTACGCACACTTATGTATGTGTGCGTAGCTATCCACACATGCACAATACAAACAGTGTAACGCGAGTGTCGAGCCGGTCTAAACAATCTTGATCCGTTAGAATTATAATGCGGTATTTAGATATTTATGAAAATACTTATTTTTATTTATCCAGTCTAATAAAGATTTCTAGACTTATAAAAAAAATACAACTATATGTTATGTAAAGTATACAATAAATATAAAAAATTAAAACAATTACATATTGGTGCCGATTCTGTTTTACAACGAACTAAACTAACAAAACTATCTCTAAAATTACTTACTTTTAGCTATGAGAATTGTTACGCTATTCTGCAAGAAATAATCTCTTTTAAAAATTATTTTGACACGACTAAAATCAAATTTGACAATCGCGACTCAACGTGGTATTTTTAGGGTTCCGTTGCCAAATGACAAAAACGGAACCCTTATAGATTCGTCATGTCTGTCTGTCTGTCTGTCTGTCCGTATGTCACAGCCACTTTTCTCCGAAACTATAAGAGCATGCTGCTGAAACTTGGTAAGATGTATTCTGTGAACTGCATTAAGATTTGTACACTAAAATAGAAAAAAAACAATAAATTTTGGGGTTCCCCATACTTCGAACTGAAACTCAAAAAAACAAATTCATCAGACCCATACGTGTGGTGTATCTATGAATAGGTCTTCAAAAATGGTATTGAGGTTTCTAATATCATTTTTTTCTATACTGAATAGTTTGCGCGAGAGACGCTTCCAAAGTGGTAAAATGTGTGTCCTCCCCCCCGTAACTTCTAAAATAAAAGAATGATAAAACTAAAAAAATATATGATATACATAACCATGTAAACTTCCACCGAAAATTGGTTTGAACGAGATCCAGTAAGTAGTTTTTTTTAATACCTCATAAATCATAAACCGCAATTTACCTATCATTCAATCAACTCAATTATAAAAAAAAAAACATTTAATTTCATAAGCATAAACCTTATACATAAACCGAGGATACCTACAGGTTTGTACGGAAACCTCGGTGCGCGAGTCCGACTCGCACTTGGCCGGTTTTTTCTTTCGGCTTCGCAACTTAGTACTTGTGCACTACGCAATGAACTTGCTGAGATACGATGGCGCGCGCAAGGGGGCATCCTGGACGTGTTTTATATGGAATTTTTCATTTTTGTTTGAAAAATAAAAAAATATTACCCACGTGTTGAGATTTATATGTGTGGGGTCTTATAAATGGGGTCGAAAATGTCATTATTTTTGCGATAGGACACGCCATTTTCGAGATATAAGCAAAAGAAAAAAAAATGCAGTACTGTTTTTGCACGTGAGGCGAGGCGTTGCCGTTGGTGTGAATTTTTGTTCATGACCACTAGTTTTACTCCACACCTTTTTAATCGCGATTAAAAATAGTTAGTTTTAGTTAAAATAAATTAGTTTAGTCAAAAATTTTCTACAATCTATTAAAATAATGCTTTACTTGATAATAAACGAAACTCTTATATTATACAAAAAAAATAAAATGCGAAGAGTAGCAAAATGTTGTAGTCGTAGTATATTTTTGCGTTCACGATACGAGTACCCGTAAACTGAGACGCGGGAAAAAGTGGCACAGGTCCTTCCACGTTGGGCGCTTGCGCCGTACTAAACGCTGCCCGCTTGTGCATCGTAATTTATTCTAATTTAGAGTGATTTCAAAAACGATATTATGTCTAATTAAATAAACAGATTTAAATAAAACTTGAGGATTCGATTTGTTATAGAGCATACTTTATATTGACATGAATTTTTTAATGTAATTATGCTTTATTCAAACCAAAAAAACGCGATAAACTTGCGAATAAATCGTAAAAATTGCCATAAGACTTAATTTTTTTACTAATTAACGTTATTAAAAATCAATATACTTGTACTAAATGTAACAACTAGATTATATGTCTGTTGTTTTGTGTATTTTTTTTACTCAAATTTCTACATATTAATGATAGAAATAGGAGTCTGAAATTGACCCTGCGCTGATTTTTAAGAAAACTAGTTGTGGGAGATTAATTACTACAAAGTAAACAAAGAAGTTTTTGTAAATGTGCAAGTGACAAAACAAAAGATTGATCTATTTTTTACATGTATTCGCCAATGCCAGAGTATTTATAATGATGAGATTAGAGGTAAATAAGGCGACTAAAATCTTAGATATTCGCGCAAAAATGTAAAATGGCTCTTAAGTACGGCTGCTTCCTCACTCCCAATTTTTGTGCCTCTCACTCATGAAAGCAAATTATTACCTAGTAGGTAAGTGTCATTCTTCCTCATCTTGCCAGTATCGCCGAATGAAACCTATAGCTCGCCACTACACTTACTTTGTCCAAGAAAAGGGCAAATAATAATATGTGTTGTAAAGGTGGTGTCCAACAACTTAAAGATCGAACACGTGGGTCTGCGCACGGCTCTGTGCACGCTGATCGCAGCCAGTGTCACCAATGAGGGAGGTGACGTGTATCTGGACCTTGGGACTATACACTAGTAAGTTTCAACCATTTTTAGTGAATAACTGTATTGGCCCATTGGTAGCGGCCGTAACTTACGAGCTAGCGAGTAGTTCGTACGTTTGAACGCAGCTTCGCGGTTTAACTAGAGTAAATTATTTCTTCACCACTGCTCTCAAAACGGTGAAGGAAAACGTCGTGAGAAAACCGGCATGTCATAAGAACGAACAATTCGAAGACATGTGACATCTACTAAGCCGCGTTCGGCGCCCATGGTGAATTACTGCTCATTCAAACAGAGGAGGCCTATGCCCTGGCAGTGGGAGCATTATAGATAGGCTCATTAAAGTAACACTACTAAGTATTTTCTATTTTCAGTCCAATAAATTGAGAGTGACTAGCTATGATATAATATAAGCAACCAAAATGTGTGTAGTAGGTCCAAATAAGAAACACAAGTTGACCTCCTTCCTCTATTAGTCACATTTAAGTACTTAGGTACAGTCAGTGCCCTGCATTACCTGACCCCTCCTACACAGAAGTAATGAGGAAAAGGGGTCAGATAATGCAGGGATCTACATTTAATCTGAAAAAATGAAAATGTTTCTTTGTTTTTTTTTTTACATTGTTCTCATATTTGAAAGCAATAAGATAAACGTACCCCGGATTTTGTAATATATTGATTTATAAGAGTGTTTATGGAAGTTCTTGCCCGTTCTTCTTCATACAGATCTACATTTTGGAATGGGCAACTGGCTTCAACATTCCGACTAACGAGATCGACTTTGAATCCGCTGGATGCGGGAAGCACAAAACCGGTCGAAGTGGCGGAGCTTGGGGGGAGGCCTATGTCCAGCAGTGGACGTCTTTCGGCTGAAATGTTGATGATGAGATCGACTTTATGACAGTTAAAAAGTGCCTGTAAATGGATTAAATGGAAACAATTGTTTTGAGTTTGGGTTTGAAGGTTTTTTTTAAAGATTAGAACATGACTAGAAGTACCCAATCCTGACTTATATGGAAATAACCCGTTTGATTAATTCATAATTGAATTACTATGACTGTTTCACAGTATGGTGGAGAACAAACAAGCGAGATATGTAGTCAGCGCTTGGGAACCGGCGTTGGAAGCCATCTTCCGTCACCATCCGTCTGCTAAGCTGGCGTATACTGGCAGACTAGACATCAATGATTTTACTCAGGTTACAAAACCCTTATACAAAAGGTTAGAACAGACAAGCCAAGGGTCCAGCCCTATGACTTGGTTCCTCGGTCCTAGGTAAATGCGAGCTCTGTGGCATTTGTCTTCCAGACGTTGCAAAGCCTAGAACTCTTGTTGATCTTATGAACAAGACTTCTATATTTTGCTTCTACCCTCAGGTGCGGCCATGAGCATATTCGAATTAATTGGCAACCGTCCCTATAAGTAAGATGCGACAAAAATATAATTTTCTACATTTAGGCATCTGAAAACTTGAGCCAAGTTGATCAAACCAAAACCCGCTGCAGAAATAATATCGAAACATTAAGAAATGTAACTAGTCTTTCTCTCTCTCTCTCTTTTCTTTCTTTTTGGTTTTTTTTAGGACAATGCCTAATGCAAATTTCTAATGATCTTATTTTGCAGGAGGGTTTTTACTGTGTGAAGTGCCTGGCTAAGCGTTTCCCCAGTATTCAGAAGATAATGGCGAACAGGAACCGGCCTTACTCGCCAGTTTTCCTGTGCATGCTTCAGCAGCCGGCAACCGATGGAAGCTCTGCGCTCGACGTTCATAAGCCAAGTGAGTATAACGTCCTGCTAGGGTCGCGATATTTGTTCGAAACAGTTACCGTGGCCCTGGCATATAGGCAACTGAAGGAACACGGGTGGGTTTTAGTCAGTAAAAGTCTGACACGCCCTCTCGCTCCGCCCAGAGCGGGAGAAGTCATTTGATGATTTCGCACCCACATAAAAAAAAGTGAGTAAAATGTATAACACAATATAATAGGCGTCTGAGTTCTGTCAAGTAAGCAGTGCTGTAATCATGTTCAATTCATTCAAATAATCAGAGTCGTAAAGATGACTTGGACCTACAAACATACATCCAGGGATCACACTGAACGTTTTTAGAATAGGCCGGTAAGAAAAGCCGCCGATGAAAAATTATATAAGTAATAGATTGCGTCATCTCTGCCACCCTGCATAAATCTCTTAGGGGCTGTCTCCACGAGCGAGAGAATCGCGACGGATCCGCGTTTCTATCGTCGGGTCGTCTCCACGAACGAGCGATTATTCCGTCAGCGTATCGTCGCGACTGGTAACGGAATCGCCGCGTGCCCGCGACGACTCGTAGGGGAAGGCAGGGTAATTACGAACACCTAAGGGAGTTTTGAAATAAATCGAAAGATATTATATGTAGGTTAACTTTAATAGCTTCTTCTAAAAGATACATTATCATACTTTAGACTAATACAAACAACAATATTAATTTGTCTTTAAATAATCAACTTTTATAAGAAAAACAAAACCCTTAGTTTTTGTGTTTACCCGACACTGGTCGGGCAATCACGGACACCTATTGGGGCAATTACGATCGTTCATAATTGACCCAAACTAGCCTAAGAATGAGATCACGTACGACAGATTAGTTACGATTAAACTTTTTGAGATCTTATTGGCCGGCAAAGATCACAAAGGTATCCAAGCGAAGACGATGGCCCGTCTGTACACTTATCATGGGCCCAATTTTCACAAACGTAGCACTGGATCCATTTCTCACTAGGTGGGCTATCGTCGTATTTTTCATTGCAAAAATGCAATTATAGTCTATATTTTCGTTCGTCCTTTTTTTGGTCTTTCCTTTCTTCTCATCATCACTGTTAGATCTAAAGACTAAAATGTTTAAAACAAAATTCACAGCTCTTTTATTAGCTTTCAGTCTCTTTGTCATAGTGAGTTTTTGGTCAGGTTCTTTACTTTGTTTTGCTTCTTCATCTTTTTCAGTTTTTAATTTTTTCAATGTGTTTCTTTTTTTATTCTTTTCGTCAGCATCTTTCTTTTGTTTTTCTATTTTTTTATTGTACTTTTTTTCAAGTTCATCTTTGAGGGGTGTACTAGTTAAAATAATTGAATGTTTCTTTTTGGTGTTGCGCTTGTTAATCTTAGGGGTAATAATAGGTAAGTTAACAATGTCAGATAATGGTATTGAAGAATCATGTGCCTCTAGTTTTTCAGAAAGATGTGCGTCAAAAGCACATTCTTCAACATCTTGTGTGCTATTACTAGGTACAAAGGTTGGTGCATCAATATCTGGTACAAAAGCATGGATGTCATTAGCTGGTTCATGAGCTGATGCGTCAAGAGCAGGTACAAGAGCGTGGGATCCGGTGGGTTGTAGATAAAAACGGTCAGATAGGCAATGTCAGATAATGATACTGAATAATGATACTGTTTTCCTTTTGTAATTCCGCAGCAACTAAAACAAATAACACATTAAATGGAGAATGTCCCTAATTTTAATTAAATATAAACAACACTAACTTAACAAGTGAAAGAACCGATTTTTTATTCTAGAATGGGGCAATGCCGAACATTTCGTAATTGACCCACTCAATTCGTTCGCCAATGCCCTCTAAGTTAATAAAATAAAAAAATATTTTATAATTTTAGGTTTTTTTTTTCTGGCCGCGTGTAATAGTCCTAATAGAATCTTCAATTAACAATTATTTATGCATATAAATGTCATGTTAGAACTATTATTACTTGATGAGTTACACCGTATTTTATTTATATAAAAATTGTAACGAAAATAAGTAAATGTTTGAATTAATTTTACCTTGAATGTTGTGTGCACCCGTCACGTTCCGCTGATCGCTTGGCACTAGTTATGGCGTGATTTTTAAGATGGCGATGAGTAAAACAACTTTATATCTTTGTAACATAGTGTAATAGCTGCGTTCGCGATTACCCAGCGTTCGTGTTTCCCCGGCCTTCCCCTAACGGAATCGCCGTGTTTCCGCGACGAGGCGTTGTGCAATAGTTTTGTTGAAAGAGTTCAGTTAGGTGCCACACGAGAGCGAAATAAGTAGTGTCTCAGGGCTCCCACACATAAACACGATACGACGTCGCGTCGTACAACAATGCGGCGTCGTTTCACGATACGACGTCGCGTCGTGGAAATCTACGACACGACGTCGTAACGTGTCCATGCACGATACGATGTCGTGACGTTAGAAACTCACGATGCAATCCTGCGCAGTTGTTATTCGAAATTCAAAGATGACGGATGGTATTGAAGTCGATCATTTAATTACCCTAGTCGAGCAGCGTCCCGTACTATGGAACAAAGCATCAGAAGAATACAAGAATAAAAATGCAAAAACCACAGCATCCAATATCTCTGAGTATCTGTCTTTTCTTTCTTCGTCTTCTTATTAACAGCAGAAGCAGAATGCGTCTAAAGCGATCCATTTTTCGGAATGAACTAAAACACCACCCAACTGTATCGACGGCATCGTGCGTAGCACATTACGTTACGATGTAGTGTTTTTTTACGATGCTCATCGTAGATTTCCACGACGCGACGTCGTATCGTGAAACGACGCCGCATTGTTGTACGACGCGACGTCGTATCGTGTTTATGTGTGGGAGCCCTTAGTCAATAAATTACATTACAGCGCGCCCACCGCGCGCTCGCTGCGAGAGCGCCACGTTCTGCGGCGAGCGCGCGGCGTGCGCGCCACCAGTAGCGACGATACCGCGGCGATACGACGACGTTACGCGCGCACATTGCCACTCGTCGCATCGCCGTGTGGAGACGCGTTCATAGAGAGTGTATAGAAATACGTAGCACGACGATATTATCGCCGCGATACTCTCGCTCGTGGAGACAGCCTTTCTATTTTTTTTATTTACATAATATTCTAGCGGCCTTGACAGTGTTGTAACAGTTTTCACAACGTCTTATTTCTCCCATCAGACTTACACTCTGCATCAAAGCTGTCGTCGACCCCTACCGGCCGCATGCGGTTGCAGCTCGTGCCGGACGACCACGAATTGCGGGATTGTCTTCTGAAGATGAAGATGTGGTTCGGCGACACGTTAGTATTCCATTCGAAACGTGTTTAAAAATATATTTATATGAAATCAGATAAAACTATTGCGTATTTAAAAATTCATACTTATGTTTAGATTTAAATAAAGTGTATGTAATCATTAGGTGAATAAAGGTTCTGCCAGGGTCGCGAGATCTGTTTGAAAAAGTTACCATGGCCAACTGGGCAACTGAAGGAACACGGGTGCGTTATAGTCAATAAAAGAAGCGAAAAGTATGTCTGTGTTTTAAAAAAAAAACTTAAATCCTATATATTAAGTCAGTGAAAAAAAAAAAAAAACTAGTTTAAGCAAGGGTTCATGCGACCAAATAAAACACAATAAAGGATTTGACACACTGTATGCGTTCTGCGGCCTGCGGTCAGGTCAAAGTGGTAATCATCTTTGGTTCATAAGTTTTAACCTACATAAACTCATAATTGAATAGGACCCATATAAAAAATATAATTTAAATTAATCGAAGCCTCTAAGAAAATTCATTTTGTCCATATAGTACGGACAAAATGACATACATAATGAAAACGAAAATTATGAAGTACATATTTCACAAAATATTAAATATGAGCCCAAAGAGAACAATTGTTGCACCGTAGCCAGCACTCGTTGGGCTTGAAACGGGAAAAGAGGTCGTTACAGTAAACGCATGCGCAGTCATCATCATCACCGTTCGACACAGCTGGAAATCTTCTACATCCGAGTCCTCAGCGTAATGAGTCTTCTGTACTTGGGTTCAACTTTTTTCTGACTGCTTTTAAGGATCATTATCGTAGTTCGATTCAACATTGAAAACCTCATCATTGAATAAAGGTATGTCGTTTTGCCCCGAATGTAAGTATGTCGTTTTGCCCCACAGGTTATCTAAACACTAATTAAGTCATAATTACTATAAACACGAGATTTATAAATAAATACTTTTAAGTAATGCAGCATAATGCTACACTTTTTGAATTTACTACAAAAGATGTAATAGAAACCACGAGAAACTGATCAAAAACAGGACGAAATCAATAAAAATAAAAATCTTTTATGCGCACAAAACGCTTTCCTGCAAGTAACTTCGGCGTGACCAAGTGAATGGCGATATAAACTTAACAGGTATTCCACCATGGCCGGCGTCACATAATGATATGCCAACTGCAGGATTATAGCCCGTCAATTTCGAAAAAAGCCCGGTGTGTTATTTTGTCCGTATATGTCATTTTGGCCGTACTTCCCCTAAAACCCACCCGTGTTCCTTCAGTTGCCCATGTGCCAGGGTCACGGTGTCTCTTTCGAACAATCTCGCGACCCTGGCAGGCATCGGTCCTAGCAGACCCCTTCAGTTCTGCTGACATCTCTTTGAGGCGCACGTGGACCACTACGCGCCGTCGACCCGAGCTTGGTCCTTACCGGGCGGCGAGCTACCCATTGCTCGCCGGCCGTAAGCACGCGCCTACGGTGGCCGGGAGTCCGCTATCGATTCCACTCGTGATTGTTCGAAAGAGATACCGTGACCCTGGCACATGGGCAACTGATGGAACACGGGTGGGTTTTAGTCAGTAAAAGTCTGACACGCCTTCCCGCTCCGCCCAGAGCGGGAGAAGTCATTTGATGATTTCCCACCCTGAAAAAAAAAAAAAAAAACCCTAGAGCGGGAGACGCCATTTGATTTCCCACCCACTAAAAAAAGGGTGAATAGAGGTACAGGGGGCAGTTGATTCTGTCTGTCTGTTTGTCACCTTTTCAAGCCTTAAGGGCTGAACGGATTTTAAAACAATGCCCCACAGGTAAAGGTAAACCATTCAATTAACCTGCGTAGGACATACACTACTTTTTAGGGTTCCGTTGCCAAATGGCAAAAAACAGAACCCTTATAGATTCGTCATGTCTGTCTGTCTGTCTGTCCGTCCGTATGTCACAGCCATTTTATTCCGAAACTATAAGAGCTATGCTGTTGAAACTTGGTAAGTAGGTGTATTCTGTGAACCGCATTAAGATTTTCACACTAAAATAGAAAAAAAAAACAATAAACTTTGGGGTTCCCCATACATAGAACTGAAACTCAAAAATGTTTTTTTTCATCAAACCCATACGTGTGGGGTATCTATGAATAGGTCTTCAAAAATGGTAATGAGGTTTCTATTATCATTTTTTTCTAAACTGAATAGTTTGCGCGAGAGACACTTCCAAAGTGGTAAAATGTGTGTCCCCCCCCCCCCCGTAACTTCTAAAATAAGAGAATGTCAAAACTAAAAAAAATATATGATGTACATTACCATGTAAACTACCAACGAAAATTGGTTTGAACGAGATCGAGTGAGTAGTTTTTTTTTAAAACGTCATAAATCGTAAACCGCAATTTACCTTACATTCAATCAACTGAAATATAAAATAAAAAAAAAACATTTATTTTTAAACCGAGAATACCTACAGGTTTGTACGGAACCCTCGGTGCGCGAGTCCGACTCGCACTTGGCCGGTTTTTTTTTGTATTAAAATACACAATACTCGCAGTTGAAGTCCCGAGTATAATACTAAAATTTTCTGTTGTCAGGTCCAAGTCCTTGCAATACTTTGAAATAGAAGATGCTCATTATGAAGTGAGGTAAGTCTTAATTATTATGATTTTACATAAGCACGTAAGTATGTATAAAAATAAACATCATCCCGCCCTTATCCCAATTTATTTGTGGTCGGCGCAACATGTCTTTTTCTTCTACACTTCTCTATTAGTCGTCATCTTAGTAGTCAACCCCTTACAGTCCATATGATAATTCACACAGTATATTTGGATAACATAAACTTCGAAAACTCTTACAGATATTTTGGTGTAAAGGTACTCATATAAACTCACGCTTCCTTCCCATATTTCACATTCTCATATTTTGATGCAATTTCTAGATACCGCGCAAAATGTAACGAAGTAACAACATCACTGAAGTCTCGAGCGCAGCTTTTGGCGGAGTTTGTTGCTGAACAAATGAGCGGACTGTCGCAAGAAAGAGACTGCTCCATGCCTAGTGTTGACTTGTATCTGGCTGATCTGATGGTAAGTTGACTCAAGAAGGAACATCACCATCGCTGAAGGAATATAGCTTTTGGCAGAGTTCGTTGCCGAAAAAATGAGTGGACTGCTCCATGCCTAGCGTTGAATTAAATCTGGCTGACGTGATGGTAAGTTTATGCAAGGCAAAACAAACTCAGGGGTCCAAGTTCCGTGGCCCTGGCACAGGCAACTGAAGGAACACGGGTGGGCTTTCGCCCTCCCGTTCCGCCCGGAGCGGGAGAAGTTATTTGATGATTTCTCACACAGAAAAAAGAAACAAAAAAGGGGTCCAAGTCTCTTTTCAGGTCCAGATATTAAATATAAAATGCAGGATTGCATTAAGACCGGCTTTTTTGAGAAAAATATCAGAATCAGTCTGAGTAAACCTGTCCCACGAACCGCACGCTTTAAAAGCCATCGTGAGCTCAAAATACATCTTAGGGATATTCATCACACACAATACCACCAATGGGAACATTAAAAAACTTTTTAGCTGTGGAATTTACCTCACATAATTTCTTATACCACTATTTGTTATGTAAATAATAATGACGCAGATAATATAACATAACATCATCAATACATATACACTAAGTAGAAAGTAAGGGACTGGCTTATCCCATCTGAGCCATACATCCATAAAAATGCAGACAGAATCCATTCCAAAAAGAATTTTCGAAAACGATCTACAATTGCCGGAGATATATCCCGTAACATACGTCGCGTATTAGTATTTATTGTACTGATTGTTTGCTGCCCCGGTCGACGTCATTACGTCAGCGCCGGCTGTCACTGAAAACCAGCGCTGGGGCTCTGTCTCGCATAGGGTCACAGCATTTTGCTGAGTGATAGCCGTTTTGCGTGGATGTGACGCATATTTTCCCACACTTTATTTTTTATTTTAGTATGTTTCTGGTCTTACTGTGCGTCATGTTTACCGCAAATAAACGTATTTTCTTTCTCTCTTTCTATTAAAAAAAAGTCGAATTGAAAACCTCCTCCTTTTCAAAGACGGATAAAAA
Source organism: Aporophyla lueneburgensis (assembly GCA_932294355.1). Taxonomy (NCBI): domain Eukaryota; kingdom Metazoa; phylum Arthropoda; class Insecta; order Lepidoptera; family Noctuidae; genus Aporophyla; species Aporophyla lueneburgensis. Next base: position 5,566,081 of record OW028739.1, on the reverse strand, counting down.
TAGGCATAAAAGTTACCCAAATCGCCGGAAAGTGGTAAACTGAAATTATACGATCTGCATGATTTAGAAACAGATCTTATCAATAACCGTCCCAAATATGCTATTCCCAGTCCGAGCTGGCGTCTCCAGTGATAGGCCTGGGCTTCGTGAAGTGCGGCGGAGCCCTGGAGCGCGCGCTGCTATACAAGGTGCTGGCCGACCGGCTCGCGCTGCCCTGTGCGCTGCTCCGAGCCTCCAGCGCCTACGCATGGTGCGAGGTCGCTGTGCCAGAACTGGACCCGGTCAGTAATACAAAACGACCTCAAATGACCCATTACATAGTTGCCACGTAAAACGCATTAGGTATGTACCAGGGATGTTAAGGAGCTCCGTAACCGTAACCGAAACTATCGGATATCTGATATAAAAATTTATCCGTAACCGTAACCGAATCCGAAATAAAAGTTTCGGATAATATCGGATTTGTTATTGCATTTTTATTTTAGGTAGATTAGATAACACTCACTATATATTTATAATCATTTTTATTTTAAATAGCTGTAATAATTACTCACGGACTGATTGTAATTCCTACCAAATGGTGACATATAAATAAAACCATTTTAATAGCTATTTATATTTTACTTTGAAAATTCCTTAAAAGTTTAATATCCGTAACCGATATTATCCGAAACTAACGGATAATCCGAAATAATTTCATATCCGTATCCGTATCCATATCCGGTATAATAATCATTCCTACATCCGTATCCAATCCGCATCCGAAATGTCATAATTATCCATAACATCCCTAGTATGTACATGCTTAGTAATATTGAGAAAAACGCGTGACGAATTTTATCTATTCTCCTTTCGGAAACTTCAAATTATAAACGTCAAAAAGAAAATTTAGGAGAAAACTGATGTTCGCAAGGGGCCTAAATTTTGAGATACAAATGGGCCAAGCTGGGGTGAGCTCTCTCCTGGTCGCCCTATAAACCCTTATAACTTTTGAACCAGTGACGAACTAATTCTTATATTTGGCGACTAATTTCGACTAATTAGCGAATATTTGTTTTCTATTATCAAAATTAAAATCTTTGATGGTGGCTATGCCAGTGTCAGTCACACCATATTTTAAATGCTAATAATTCTTTAACCATTCCATTTCCACAGGAAGATAACGTAGACAAGCCTCAGACTTTCCCCGCAGGCCTGCTCCGTACCAACTACGTAGTAGACCTAATACATCAGCCAGGACGCCTGATACCGCGAGGTGGAAGAGAGGCAAAGCTCATATGTGGACCTGTGTGTTCACCGCCTTATACTGCGCGCGACTTGCCTGAAGTTTGTCGATGCGAGAGACTGGCATAATCAAGAGGTTGTATATTCCGCTTGAAGTTTTTTGATGCGGGAAATGGATTTTTTTATTAGTACTGTTTGAGTATTTTATAGCGGTAATGATTGACATTAATCGCTCAATCTAAACTGAACAGAAGAAAAAATCGAATAAGTAGTCGCTCCTTGGCCGTCGTGAACTCGTGCAACGTTAGGGCCGGGTCACACCGGAATGGCAGCGGCCGGCAGCGACGCGGCGAGCACTTTCAGTGTGAAATAATTTTAAACTTTAAGTACATACTTAAAAGACCAGTATCGCTTGAAAAACTTGAAAAGGTCGCGCGGCCGCCCGCGGTGCCGCGAGCGGCCTCGCGTCGCCGCTGGCAGCCGCGGGCGGAAACACCTGTTGGTTTTTCAAGCGATACTGGTCTTTTAAGTATGTAGTTAAAGTTTAAAATTATTTCACACTGAAAGTGCTCGCCGCGTCGCTGCCGGCCGCTGCCATTCCGGTGTGACCCGGCCCTTAGGCTCACTCATGGTTCAGATTGTTGAGTATAATATAATCGTATAGTTTATTGAGGGATGAATGAAAGGCGACTAACAAAGGCTATTTACAAGCCAGATGTAAGAGGAGATGCCGGGAGGGGATACCTAATTGGTGGTGTTCTTCTAAAAGATCAGGAGCGTAGTACTCGCAACCGGCGTGCGTGTATAACTAGACGTATGAACGTAAACGAGGCAAAAGCAATATGGAAGGATCGTAGTTAAGGATCGTAGATCTGTAGTTTGTGCCAACCCTATGTGAAGGCGTGAGTGTATAGTTTATTATAGCACGAATGATGATTCTACACGACCCTGCGGTCACCATCAACAATCCCCTTATGATGTATGGGCACAGCGGCAGTGGACTGCAAGATACTAGAGTGGATTAATTCTAGTGGGATCATATACTACACAAGCCATTGACGCTCACTCATGGCCACGCGGCCATAACAAACATATGGGGCACGAATTTTTTAAATTAGTTTCTCATATAAACTGTAAATTTTGAAGATCAAACGAAATTGAATGGTGCTATTTCTATGTAATCATGTAGTAGTTGCTTTTTATTGTATTTACTTAATAAAAAATAAAAAAAAAACCAGTATTCAAATCAATTATCCAATTTATTTCAACTTATACACAGCATTATTCGTTCGGCGCCATGAGAATACATTAATTCTATAATAAATATAATGTTTTGTATCAAAATTCTTAAGACAAGGCACTAAGTAACACATTGCAGCACATGGTTCAAGATGGACGGACAATTACAATCACAAACATTTATGCTTACAACTAATTATATTTATAGGTGACACTGCTACTTTTAAGGTTTCAAAAATAAGGCAATTTAAGTTACTAAAAATATAATTAATAAAACTTATAATATTCCTATTTGACGCAATGGCAATTGAATGTATGGTGGGATATTCTATAGGTAATGACAGTCATAATTTAGACTAAAACTGAGCGAAAGTTGGGTGAATTTTGCATAATATCTATGATACAAACAAAAAAGTATTCTGTGTAGTAATGAATAGTGTCAAAAATCAATGTGTACTAACATTTTTAGTGTCAAAATGAGGATAAATTATATTTCATATGTGCATTATAAAACTTACAACATTAAAAAATAAAATATTCTTAACAGATAAATAAAAAATTCCAAAATTATACCTTTTAGGTAACAAAACATTGCGCTGGTGATAAAACTTACCAGTTAATTAATAATAAGAATTTGTTGAAATAATAACGAAAATATTCATTGAAGTAATTTTAACCTAATTAATTTGATGTTTATTACAAATAGAAAATAAAATAGTGAAATACACAAGCTGTATAATAAAATGTAAGATAGAAAATGACTTACAATAATTCAGTCTAAATAAAATGTGGAAATGGCATCTTAGATAGAAAATATTTAGTTGCAATAGATAGCTACAACCAATTAAGATTAAAAATGTGTTACAAAACTACCTTTTAGCGGCAAATTTTTTGGAGCTTAGTTGCGACTGTTTTTAAAACCTGATAATTTTCGACTTTTAATTGTACTTATTTATTAACTTGACAGGTGAAGGGCAGATATTGACAAAAAAAGAAAAAAAGATGATAAGAAAAGGTGTAAGAATGAACAAAATTGAATGAACTTGAATGAATGTACTTGCAAAAGTTTTATCTAAAATTTAAAAAGTTTTTTCAATAAAACCATTTTTATTATTCGTTCTTTATGCAAAATCATTCACTACCCCAACACTATTAGTTTAAGCATGGTAACATTATTTTTCTTTGAACTGTCAAGTTACTGAATACAATTAAAAGTCGAGCTTTACATTAATATGTGTAGTTCGACTTTTAATTGATTTATATAAAATCAATGAGCGACTCACTTGAGTTACATCAGCCGACTATTTAGAGCTACATAATGTGTAAGTGTATAGGTAGGGTGATAAAAATAATTACATATGTGTAATATCACTCGTTATGCTCAGTTATATGATATGCAAAATAGTGCTTTTAGCAGTTTCTGAAACACTTTTTTTACAGATATAAAAGTAAGGATGCAGTCTCATTAATCCGGCACTATTAAAAACTGTTTCGTGTGTTGCCGGACGTAAATATTAAGATCATCATATTTCTTCCCGTGGGTGTCGTAAAAGGCGACTAAGGGACTTACTTAAGAATCAAGGCACCAGCGTTCTCTATTGATCTTACCACCATATTGCGATCGCCAACCAGCCTGCCAAGCGTAGCGATTATGACAACACCCTCCCCCCCCTTTTTCGGAGTTGTTATAAACGAAGGGGGTGTCGGATTATTGGCATGTTCGGATTATTGGAGTGTATAGAAAAAATCATAATAAATCAAATAAAGCATTTAAATAGTGGAAGGTTTTAAATTGGAGTGTGCTATTGTGTTATTAGTTGATATTGGTGCAGGAAGCGCTAGAGCGGAGAGAATAAGAAGCGGTGAGAGAGACGCAGGTGGAGTATGCCGGATTAGTGAGAATTACTCTAAGTAATAAGAATGTACCCAAAGCGACAATGTATAAAAGCTTATTTTTATACAATTTAGAAGTTGCCTTCTCAAATACTTAAATCTAAAACGTCTATAAAAAAGTATCATGAACATTACGGTGGTCAGGAATGTCAGAAATATAACTAAAATTACGAAGTATATACGTCATTAACAGTCATACAAAGACAGAACATCACGCTATGCATTTCCAGTTTAAGCTGATCTTTCAATATACGAAAATCTCACACAATGTGAGATCAGTTTATACTGGAGATCCATAGTTTGATGTGTAGTCGTGCGTACTCTTCACATAATCGTCTTACAAGTCTTTATTTCTACGAACCATAGTTGACTTCATTTCATTCGATAGCAATAAGCCCATAATACATTTTAAATTGTATTTTCAGCATAAAATAAGCTCAACTAGTCTCCCAACCAGTAAGTAGTCTTTCTGTTTTCCCAAGTTGCAATACCGCAGCTCGGGTGATAAAGGCCGCCATTTTTTTAAATAACAACTGAAGTGCAATACCACTTCGTTATTTACAGACTTGTATTATTTAAACCTTCTGTAAAGCGGTTAAGAGATCGATTCCGACGTATTGATAACTCACCAACTATTCCTTATAACAAAACATATGTATAGACTCTTTAAAATATTGTAAGCTACCACATTTGGACGGCAGTTAATCAAAAAGAATCCAATCCACAACTTCAAAAAGTGCACCAAACTTATCCAAAGTATTAATATTACGGGTCAGTAAAAATTACCCAGCTTATAACAGCTTTATTTTTCGTATACTTAAACTTTAGAAGCAATGGCATGGCACTTCTTATTATTTTTTTCAGCATAAACTATGCAAACTTTCTGGTTCTTAAAGAATATGTTAATATATCATTACTAATTTTAAAAAAAGTGTGACACTGACAAAAAAAGGAAAATAAATACCTCTTGAACTTCAAAGGTCAATCTCTCAAAAGGCCATCCATAAATTACATCACACAAATTTCATGACTTTTTTGAAATAGTCGAACTAAAAAACGACGCCGTTCACTCTGCGAAAGTCAGTTGTCAAAAATAGTTTATATTTCGTGTTTTAATATGTATATTCAATCTTGAAATGTGACGCCACAAAATATAGAGCCCCTCCCACCCCTTGTCACACAATATCATTCGTCGACCCCCTCCCCCCCTTTACGTGTGACGTAATTTATGGATCGCCCCAAAGTGGGTGTGGATTGGATCCATTTCGCTTACCTACGTCCAGTTTAAAGTTACATCAGTACTTATACTCTTACGTGAAGTGTTTATACAGTAGTCTGTGGAACTCCATGTACTATTTGCGTCCTAGATCTGGATCGCGGCAGAGGTTCGGGCATACGGGACACGGAACTTTCTTTGAGGGACAGCGCTGACCCAGTTGATGCTTCAGACGGTGGTCTTGACTGAAGAGTCGCAGCCTGGCTTATCTGTGAAAGAGGAGAGGAATGGTTTAAGCGTATCTTTTGTGAATGTGTCTGAATTCTAGTCTGACTGAATGAAATTGAATACAAATCTATTACTATATAATATTATAAAGCTGAAGAGTTTCTTTGTTTGAACGCGGTAATCTCAGGAACTACAGGTCCGAATTGAAAAATTATTTTTGTTTGGGTAGCCTATTTATTGAGAAAGGCTATAGGATATAACATCACGCTACGATCAAAAAGAGCGGAGCAGCAACGATAAATGGTTGAAAACTGGCAGGCATTTCCATTCGATGGGAAGGGTCAGGGGAGCAAAATTTTGACGCGGACGAAGTCGCGGGCAGAAGCTACTATTTTATATGAAGCGACTGCCAATCTGACCTCTACAACCCAGTAACTGGGTAACACGATACCCCTTAGTAAGACTGGTTGACAGTCTTTCGCGCTTCTGGCTACACGTAACGATTGCCAAAGATCTAGAAATGACAGGACCAACAGCTTAACGTGCTTTCCGAGGCACGCAGGGGTCTTGTTATGTAAAGATGGTCACCCAAGAGAAATGGTTTTAACGTATCGTTTACGATTGTATTTTGTTTTTCGACTGAAATAAATATTTTTAAAATTTTCAGGTGTTTGTTTGGTTAACTCCGTGTCCTAGCCGAAAACGACCACCACGCTTTTACGTTATATCTTTTACGTTTTGCAGACATCTAAAGAGTAAAAAGGACATTATTACTTGATTTTTATCCACGAGATGAAAGTAGAGGAAAGAAAAAAAATAAGTGTAAAAAGAGTTACTTACAGTTCTACTAACAGGCTGCGGTGTATGAGGTTTCTTGATAGGTACATCTCTATACTCGTAAATATTGTCTCTGGACCGCGTATTGTTGTCTATGCCGCTCTCTTCAACTTCCGGTACCATGAATACGTCTCCATCGTAGAAACGGTCTTGTTCCCTGTAAAATTAAGTCATTTAATAGTTAAAAATAATACAGGATGGCAGAACATCGATGCGAAAACTGTAACTATGATTCATTCAGCACATGATTCTAGAACCCTAGTGTAGTTTTTTTGGTTATCAAAATCAAAGGTCATTTATTTAAACTAGCTGACAGTCAGCCCTTTTTAAACGTCAAAATAACATAAGACAAATCTCCAAAACGTCCGCCCGTCACCATTAGTTCCCCGTGCTTTAGATGGGAAGAAAAATAAAATCTGCTGTTTCATAGCCAAGTGCAATGCGGACGCGCAAAATGTTACCAACCAATATTTTTGCAAATAACCGTGGAAAAATTTCTACACTAAGGGGTCTCTATCGCGTGTTGAATTCATGGTAACTGGTTGCACTTCGATGTCTCTGCCCCCTGTTTACATCTTACCGCTTGCAGATTTAATAATGAACAATACTAAAGCATTACTTTAAGGTTTGAGAATTACGCCCATTACCACCCTTTTAGTTAGTTTACCATGCACCAAAACTAAAATAAATGAAAAAAAACGCAGACAATTTCCACAAGCGTAATTATGAGACAGTTCATAATATTTAACTGAATTTATGCTAAAGAAAAAAATTGACCAGTTACACCTTCAGATAACTTTAGAAGTAGCAAATAATTGCACACTTTTTCAAAAAAAATCTCATCTGAAAGCCGTGGTCATATTATGTCACCTACCCTATTAAAACAGTAACAGTAGTATGTACTCTATCAAAACTTATTACAAAAAAATAACAACCGACTTTCTAAAAAAAAAACACTACAAAGTGAAAAATAACTTTAATTTCGGAAGTCAGTGGCAAAAAAACCTTAGATCATAAGACAGCGACTTCCAAAATTAAAGTTATTTTTCAGTTTGTTTTTATGAAAAGTTTTTATTTTTAACCGACTTCAAAAAAAGGCGGAGGTTATCAATTCGACTGTATTTTTTAAATTATTATTATTATTTCCTTTATTATATTTAAATACATATTATTTACATTTTTAAATATTAAAATACATAACAAAATATAAGAAAACATTTAAAAATATAAAAAATAGTAGCCCACCGGTATCGGGAACAGGGTCCAAGCTACCGGTGGTCAGGGCTGCTGAGAAAGGAACCTCCTAACAGTACGCGCCGTGTCCAGGATGACTGCTTTCTGGATCAGGCCCTTGATCCAGCTGCCTAACGAGAGCCTCCTGAGATGTTGATTGAGGCTCTTGCCGATTATGCCATTGGCCGTAACGACTATCGGCACAATGACTGCTGTATCCACATCCCACATCTCGACAACCTCGCGAGCCAAGTCAAGATACTTCATCTGCTTATCTTGTTCAGCTTTCACGAGGTTCTCGTCATGCGGGACTGCTATATCAACAATCATTGTGCGACGCTCTAATCGATCTATCACCACTATATCCGGCTTATTGGCAACAATAGTCCTATCAGTGACGATAGATCGATCCCAATACAACGTGATATTGCCATATTCTAGAACTGGGTCGGGCACATACCTATAGTATGGTACTTCTGATTCCACAAGGCCGTATTTCAGAGCAAGTTGCTGGTGGATAATCCTGGCTACAAGGTTGTGTCTATGCAAGTAGTCTCCGTTAGCCAGACGAGAACAGCCAGAAATAATGTGTCGGATTGATTCACCCGGACGGTGGCATGCCCGACAGATGTCAACTGTGCCATCCTTCACAATATATTTCCGGTAGTTGTTCGTCATCATAACTTCGTCCATAATCGCAAAGACAAAACCTTCGGTTTCTCCAAATAGGTTTCCGAATCGTAACCAGGATACGGACGCTAAGAAGTCTACATCGGGTCCATGTAGGACCCGGTAAAAGCGTCCGTGAAGCTCCTTGCTTTGCCATACCTCCCTGCGGTCATTAGTATCTAATACTTTAGGTTTGCGCCAGTTCCCGGTAGCCAAGGAGAGCGGGGTGAGGCTCTTGTGCGGGGTGAGACCACATCTCGGTGCATCCCCACGTCGGCTTCTAGGAAGTATTCCCTGAGACTGCATACCTCACGGTTGTGCAGGGTCTTAGCATTTAAAAAACCTCGACCTCCGCACTTCCGCGGGATATACAGTCTCATCACCGATGACCGTGGGTGATGCATTCGATATGCAGTCAGCAGCGTACGGACCCTCCTATCCAGGGCGTCAAGTTCCGTTTGAGTCCATTTGAGTATGCCGAAAGAGTACATCAAAACCGGCATGACCCAACCGTTGAAGGCGCGCACCTTGTTTGCGCCTGATAAAAGACTTTTTAATACTTTATTCAAGCGGCCAAAGAAGCGCTCCCTCAACGATTGTTTCATGTCAGCAGTGTTGATGCCTAACGCTTCCGACATACAGTGGCGGTACCTTCATATAAGCCCAAAAGCCCGGCATGCCTTACTAAAATGCTCAATAGAGAATCAGTATCAAAACCGAACTATTTAAAAGTTCGCGCGCTTAATTCTTATCAAAATAACACAAAATATCTACCTATGCCACACTACTACACATCGCGATTGGTCGCGCGCAGAGTTTCGCATTTGCAGCATCTAAATATAGCTATCTCGCTTACACGTACCGGCTTTTGCCTGGCTTTCAAATACTATCTCTGTCACTTTCGCACTTATAGCGATGTGCCGTAACGAGTTAGAACCTTGTGCGTCTAAAAAAGGATCAGTATGGAAGATTTAAGCCGTGCATGCGTATGAAGTTGCACGCGTATGATGCGTGACCTTGTCATCTTGCCAACTCTGCAGTGTTGCCGTTTTAGCGATGTTGTGAGATCTTGGAGATTTTTAACACTAGAAGCGCGGAACATACCGACTGAGGTAAATTTGGATTTAAAAAATGTATATTGCAATTACGTGGTTGAAGTCTCGTTTATATAATAAATATAATAATCATCATATTTCATGAAAAGTCATAAAAAGTTACGATTATATGCATAATAAAATATTAATTAGAGCAGGAAGAAAATCGAAATGGGTCAAATTTGGGACGCCCGCACTTCTAGTGTTAACGAGTTTGGTGACGTTTTTTAAGATTTAGCAACAATAAAACCTAGCGACTTTTTAAAATAACGAAATTAAATATTCAAGCAATATCTTAAAAATAAAAAAAATTGCGACATCTAGGTAGATTTTTCATATACCTGGCGACTTTTTTTGCCTAAATGACAACACTGCAACTCTTTCCCGACACCCGAGTGCAACTCACTTCAGTTTGATTTGCTTGAGTGGGAAAAGTTTTGTTATTAAAGTTTTTTGTGTGTTTTCTTAGATTTTCTCAGTGATACAATTGTTTTGGTGACTTACCTACAACAATGGAGGTAATTGTACCTTGTGAGGATTTAAAATGCGTTCAAGTTTTGATTGGCGAAGATAAGGTAAAATCTTTAAACTTTGCTCAGAAAAAACAGTTAATTTCTTTATTAAAACCGACGCCTAATCTGTGTATTTCTCAGACTAGTAAATCGCATAAACGAAAATTTAATAGATCAGTGTATAAAACTAGTTGGATTGTTGGCTGTTCGCACACTAATAAGTTGTAGATATTGCTTGTGCTGCATATTTTTTTCGAATGAAGATTCCGTTTGGAATAGGTCTGGTTATAATGATTTAAATAACATATCTGGCGCCATTAAAAGGCACGCAAATTCCCATAAACACCTTGCAATGGTTTCTTTCGGTAATTTTGGTAAACAACGAATTGAGACATCTATATCACACCAGTTATCTGAGGAAATTTCAAAATATAACACGCGCGTTGATAACAACCGTAGTGCATTTCAAAGATAAGTTGATATTGTTTGTCATTTAGTCCGAAACTTCATTAAATAAAGGCAATTTTTTAGAACTGGTCTCGTTAATTTCAATATACGATGTCGTTTTAGAAAAGCAATTGCAGCATCAGGGAAGTGACAAACCGGCGCCGAGTTATTTATCTATATCAAACAAGTTTATGAGAAAATTGCGATGATACATACGTAGGTACCTACATACTCAGTCATAAACTGAACTTTCTTGTTTTGAAATCGCTTAAAATTTTATTGGGCTTGCCTTATTTTGCAACCCTAGGCACGCCACTGCCGACATACCCAAATACTTGTATGTATCGATTGAGGAAAGGGATCTTAGATGTATGGAATCCGAGAGTTGGGTTCCCACGGATTCCACAATCTCCCCTCGCTTTACATGCATGACCGCACATTTGTCCACACCAAATTCCATCCTGATGGCGCTACTGAAGGTTTCAGTTACTTTCAGTAACTCCATCAGTTGAAAATTGTTGGGGGCAAAGAGTTTAAGGTCATCCATGTAAAGGAGGTGAGATATAACCTGACCACCTCTCCTCAACCGATAGCCTATACCTGAATCCTCAAGCAGTGTGCTCAGAGGATTCAGGGCTAAGCAGAACCAAAGTGGACTCAAACTATCACCCTGAAATATACCTCGCTCGATCCTTATCGGTTCGCTGTTCCTTTGGATATTTCGACATCCTGGATAGCGAAGGACCGTCCTCCACTGCCCCATACATGAAATCAGGAAGGTGCGCAGAATTGCATCAATTTTATATAACTCCAGCACCCTCATGAGCCATGTATGTGGCACCGAGTCATAGGCCTTCTTGTAATCTATCCAACATGTCGACAGATCATTTCGGGAACGACGAACCTGTTGGCTAATGGCCATATCAATGAGGAGCAGCTCCTTAGTACCGCGGGACCCGTTCCTACATCCATTTTGAGAGACAGACATGATGGAGTTGGTGTCAATATGATTGTAAATTTTAGCTCTCAAAATGGATGTAAGAACTTTATAAACCGTCGGCAAACACGTGATTGGTCTATAATTTTTGGGTTCCGTGGTACTACCTGATTTGTGGAGCAGGTGGGTAATTCCTGTTGTTAGGAACTGGGGTAGCGAACCAGACTCCAAAGCAGTCTGGTACTGAGCCGCCAAGCGAGCATGCGATCCAATGAACCATTTGATCCAGAAGTTGTGCAACCCGTCCGGCCCTGGAGACTTCCAATTGGGCAGTGGACGGACTGCACGAGCTACGTCTTGGGGGCAGATGGTAATAGCTCCCATTTCTGGTATTGGATCGCAGGCTCGTTTGACTTCTCGAGTCCAACCCCCTTCGGTGTGACTGACAGGCACCGACCAGATACTGCGCCAAAAAGAACACATGGCGTCATTATCCGGCAGATGCGTGTCAGCCTATAAACCCACCTTTCATCACTCTGGAAGGTGCGATTCTGAGTGTATCGGTCCACTCGCCGCTTATACCTACGAATACGGCTTGCCCATGCATAAACTTTCTGCTTCAGGAAGTCTATGCGCTCTGTGACACGGGACATATAGTCCCGAGGGCTGATATCAGTCCCCGAGAACGCCCGCCTCACAAAGCGTATCACTCTAGGGCGAGTGTTGCCCTCCCTGAAGCAGATTAGTTTGCCGATGAGCGCTCTGGCCCCACTAATACGGCGCTCAATTCTGCACTGCCAGGCTGGTACGGCTGGTTTTGGTCGTGTAGCTCTAGAGTCATTAGGGAATTTGACGTGAGCTACACGACATGCCGCTACAGCCGCGCAGTACAGAACCGCATGAGTATCAGTGAGGTCTTCGCAGTCATCAAAATAGTTTGACAACTGCGAATCCAGAGCCGCCACCAGCGCCCTATTTTTGTTATGCATGGGCAAACGAGGTAAGCGTGGTCTAAGTTCGGGTGATATGGACCGATATTCTCGAATCGCATCCTCCAAAGCACTCCTCAATTCCTCATTGCACTGGGTACTTACGTTTGTAGCCCTGTCATCACTCCCCTCATCAGCTTGACTTGTCAAGTACTGTGGTGGGACCACAGCAGTCTGCAACAGGGGTGCGATGACATGGCTACTCTGCATTTCATTTCGTAGGCGATCAAGTACAGTGTCATCCAACATATGATTACGCTGGATGACCCGCACCTGATCCGATAGTCGTTGGGTTGAGACGTTGACATCTGGCTCAAGCACCTGAAAAAGAGAGAGCATCCGAACACGGTACGCGGTCAGATTCTTTCCCCCCTCTGTAGCCCCATAGTATGAGCGCATGACATTCTCATTGATGGATCTTGTCCATCTCATGCGCTGCACACTTCCGCCGGGAGCTGGGACCCTATCAGAGGCCGGTGGGCCTCGAGGTCCTAAACCGTCCGGCGGCCGGCGTCCTCTCCGTCGACAAGCAGGTGGTGGCGTCGTGGGCGGGGAGAAGTACTCGTCGCTCGAGCTCGACGCAACTGCCACGGCCGGTGTCGTCACAGCGCCCGCAGTGGGGCTGGGTACCGGCGGCGGCGAGGCGGAGCTGAGAGACGAGTCCGGAGGTGGTGGGCGTGCTCTTCGTGCTGCTGATCGAGTCAACATACTCGTAGTCTTCTCATTCCTTATTTCATTTCATTGTAATTTTACCGGGGGTGACATGACAGATGTCATGTCATTATTATTATTATGTATCTTTGACATTCTCGGGACCCTGGGGTCCCGGACCTTTGGAAGGCGTACCAGGGGCCGAAGCCAACTCGCAGAGGCCCGTTAGAGGTTCTTAATGGAATGAGGCACCAAACCGTCGATTATCCCTGTTTGTACTACGCAAGTGCAGCCAAGGACAACCCACGGTTGGTGTAGAACTATTGCAGGATATGGAAATAAAGATATTGGGTTATGGGTTTGGGTGGCTAAGTGAACTGGTTTTCTCGAATTATGGAATGACTATGGCCCCTGCCTGACCAATGTTTTAAAAATACACAGATAAAATGGCAGGGGGTGACTTGCACACTCAATAATGGGCCTCCGTAAACGGTCGCTAGCACAAAGTGTCGTAGCGCCAAGGGGGCAACATGTCCTGAGGTGCTTTGAGGAGTGGAGCGGTATTCCACGGCTTTCAGAACAATCCCAGAGCCCGGAAGATGGTCAAGATCCCTACGAGCACTTACTGAAATACTTCCTTCCTCCGAGCACGTTTGCTCTTGCGAATCTCCACTCAAGCCGGCCAATAAAGGCAAGAATGAGGTGGGAGCTCTCTTCCTCGTCAGTGTTCACTCCAGCCGGCCAATAAAGGCAAGCCAGAGGTGAGGAACAAGACTTCTCCCGGGAGTTAGGGTCCGTGGGGTCGCTACTGCCCAACAGCTCGCCACATGCTGCCCTGCGGTTTTTTGTATCTCTCTTGGTCTGGCTCCTCATCCTAGACCTGCTCCGGCAAAGTAAACTCTACCGGCACAGACCTAGAGTTCGGAGCGCGCAAGCCCCACCACGACGTCAACGTAGAGATACGGCGGTGGGGACGTAGAGATACGGCGGTGGGGACGTAGAGATACGGCGGTGGGGACGTAGAGATACGGCGGTGGGGACGTAGAGATACGGCGGTGGGGCCGTAGAGATACGGCGGTGGGGACGTAGAGATACGGCGGTGGGGACGTAGAGATACGGCGGTGGGGACGTAGAGATACGGCGGTGGGGACGTAGAGATACGGCGGTGGGGTTATTATTATTATTATTTTATGTCGCCCAGTCAAAAGTTATGAGGTAACAATCATAACTTTTGACTGGGTGAACCGACTTTGATGATTCTTTTTTTATTTGAAAGCTGGTGCTTCCCAAATGGTCCCATTTTAATTTGGTTCCATTCGGACATTGGGGTCCATGTGAAAACCATATATGTCTTAAATTTTCATTACGTATTTGCGCAACAAATGAACGAATAACGCGAGTAGATTAGTGCGGAGTATCTACCACAACTAAAAAGTTGAAAAATAAAAACTTTTTACAAAAAAAAAAACAACCGACTTCCTTAAAAAAAACACTACAAAGTCAAAAACAACTTTAATTTCGGAAGTCGGTGGCAAAAACCTTAAATACAGAGCCTAAGACACCTCATTTATTGAATTCGGTTAAAAACAACACTAGTAGCAAGCGATTATATGCTTTAGAGTAAAGTGGCATACGACCATGGCTTAGATATTTTCTTGTTTCATACATTTTATAGCGTGATTATTCAGAAATCGCGTTTTACATTATCAACACTACTATGAAACAGGCCTTGAACTTGTATTCCAAATAAATATTGTGAACTGACTCAAATTTCTACAAGCTTAGATTAATTAATGTTAGTTTCACCTACTTCACCGGTACCATTTTCCATTTTGGTGGTAAAGCCCTGTTAAAAGGAATTTCAGATATTGTTAGTTTATGGAAATATGATCGTGTTAGTAATGGATTTATCAGTTTATGAACTTACAAAATACGAATTGGTGTGTTTAAAAAGTTTTTAAATAAATTTCAAAATTCATATTTTTCTAATTACTAAGCAATATTTTAAGATTTGTTACTTTTGGATAAGAATCATCCTTACATGGTTTAAAACAAAGTCGCTGCCCGCGTTTGTATGCTTTGATATTTTAAACTGCGCAACGGAGTTTTCATCAATAGACGGAGTGATTCAAGAGTAAGAATTAGTATGTGTAATACGCGGGCGAAGCCGCTGGCAAAAGCTAGTTATCGACAAACGTTGTCCGTCATGTCAACAAGGTTTTATCGACATCGAAATTTGATCAATTCTTATTTTATTTATTTGTTTGAAATGATATTATTCTGCTCTAATGGTGCTTTAGTAGCTAATAAAGACACCCAAGTGAAAAAGTTCATAATTAAATACGACTTATACTACTAAATTTACACCAAGAGTTACATACCTCTTAGCGTTCCTCCACAGCATACAGCATACGACTAATAGCACGATTAGTACGAGACACGCACAGGACACCGACCAGAACGCTATCTGTAGAGGCTGCTTGGGTTCCCACCAATACTGGAAATTCAAAATAGTTATAATATTATACTAATATTCTCTCGTCTAATATTATAAAGCTGAAGAGTTTGTTTGACTGAACAAGCTAATCTCAGGAACTACTGGTCGGAATTGAGAAATTCTTTTTGTGATGTAGCCCATTTATTGAGGAAGGCTATATAAAATTACGCTGCAATCAAAATGAGCGGAGCAGCAAACGAAAAATGGACAAAAACTGGCGGGCAATTCGAGGCCACGGGAAGGGGAGCGAAAATTTGAAGCGGACTGAAGCTAGTCTTATATACCAACACAACGTTATGTGATCCCAAACTAGGCAGAGCCTGTACTATGGCAACCAGACAACTGATAAACATTACTTATACAGGGTGATTGGAAGATGGGTGCAAAGCTTTAAGGCGAAGATAGTACAGACAATTTAGAACCATTTAAGCCATGGTTGTCTTAGACGAAGTCTTACCAAATATTTTTAACCAAATTTTTAAGTTTTTTTTCGGAAATTCTCAAAATTTAATGTAAACTGCATAATTATGGTCAAAATTGAATGATAAATAAATTCATTTTTTATTTATTTAATTAAAGTAATGTGTAAGCAATCAAGCAAAACATGTTTTAGGCTTCTGTGTCATTAGACATTTTTTTTACAGACATTTAAAGCTCAGGAAAAATAAAAAAAATTGTACAATACGTCTTTTAAACCTTATTAAAAAAAAAACGGAGGGTGCTTTTTTTGTTCAAACCTTTTGTAAGACATGCTTGATAATCGCTCTTTCTTTTGAGGTATCATTTATGCGGATATCTTACAAATTATTGAAATTAGGCATTTTAGGCAGACTAATTAAAACAACATTTGAATTAAAATTATTTATTTTTCATGTTCAAAGTGACGGCCGTGATTCCTAATACAAGCACGGCCCCGTCTTCTAACTTCTGTAGTCGTTATTTTCAACATCATCTCCTGCTTCATTGTCTCAAACGCTGAATTTATTCTTTGTATCAATTCTTCTCTAGTGTTTATTTCCAGTTCCTTGGCCCGGCCCCACACGAAAAAGTCCAACGGGGTCAGATCTGGGGAGCGAGCGGGCCAAGGGATGGGTCCATCCCTGCCGATCCAGCTATCAGGAAAGCAATTGTTGAGGTGTTCCCTACATTTAAAGTCCAATGCGCTGGACAGCCGTCTTGCTGAAAGATGACTGTTCAGTCTCTTTCGAAGATCGGGACACCTGATTCCTCTACCAGCAGTGGTAAATCAATTTGCAGAAATTGCAAATAATTTTCGCCATTCAATGGATCAGGCAAAAAGTGGGGCCCAATCAATGTTCTGCCAATTATTCCAGCCCATACATTCACAGAGAATTTCATCTGAAATGACACCTGCTTCTTAAAATGTGGATTGTTGTCTGCGTCGGCCCATTCATGGATGTTGTGAAAGTTTGTAATACCTTCCCTTGAAAATTTACTTTCATCCGTCCACAAGATTGATTTCAGAAACCACGCATCTTCGATGTCTCTGTTGAGGAGGAAACGGCAGAACTGAATTCTTCTTTGAGGATCTTGCTCTACTAGACCTTGCACACTCCTGCCATGGAACGGAAACTTATCATTTTGGTGCATTGTATGCCACACCTTCCATTGAGAAATGTTTAAATTTCGAGCTACTGCTCTAGTACTGGTAGTAGGATCCGCTTGAAATGCTGCTAAAATGTCTTCGTCGACGGCAGTTTCGTGTCTGCCCGGGTTGACTCCAGGTTCCACGCGGTGAAACCCATCTTGGGCAAGACGACGAAACGTGTTGTAAAACACTCGGACATTCGGTATCCTGCGATTCGGATAGCGCTCTTCCAAAGATCCATTGCCGTCTGCTCTACCGTACATAAATACGATATCCGCATATTCTTGATTGGAAAAAGTAGCCATAGTCACTTAACAATTAAGAAAAAAGGCGTAGGAGCGCACTTAATGTCAACTTAACACAATTAAGTCAAAAATCAACACGTGCAGGAGCGCGAGGCTACGACTGGACACGGTGAAACAAAAAAGTTCAAAACTAACGCAAACAACACGTGCAGGAACGCAAAGGGCTACAACTGAACACGGTAAATTGTGAATCAACACGACAACGTCCACTCACAAGGGCAGTAGTTTGACTAATAAGTAAAAGATGTAACGGCTTCATCACAGACCGACTGACCCTGACTAAAGAAAAACGACTTTGTTGCCTCAGTAACTAAGACCATTTTGCTGTAAAAACCAATTCTTATCGCTTTTTGCTATTCATTGGGCGTTCTACCTGGAAATGCCGTCGCACCGCGCTCGGTGGCCATTGTTTAGAGAATCCCCTCAATGGGTTCCCCTCAATTGGTTCCTGCATGTGCCAAAAATTCTTAGAATTGAACAATGTTATCATTTCCAGCACATAAAGTATTCTTTTAAGCAAAAATTTTGTGTTTTGTTAGACTGCCTAAAATTTAAAATTTCTCCCTCGAATTGGTTTGTAGGTCCTAATTTCAATAATTAGTAAGATATCCGCATAAATGATACCTCAAAAGAAAGAGCGATTATCAAGCATGTCTTCAAAAAGGTTTGAACAAAAAAGCACCCTCCGTTTTTTTTTTAAATAAGGTTTAAAAGACGTATTGTACAATTATAAAAAAATTGTACAATACGCCTTTTAAACCAAAAGACGTATTGTACAATTTTTTTATTTTTTCTGAGCTTTAAATATCTGTAAAAAAATGTCTAATGACACAGAAGCCTAAACCATGTTTTGCTTGGTTGCTTACACATTACTTTAATTAAATAAATAAAAAATTAATTCATTTATCATTCAATTTGGTCATAATTATGCAGTTTACATTAAATTTTGAGAATTTCCGAAAAAAAAACTAAAAAATTTGGTTAAAAAAATTTGGTAAGACTTCGTCTAAGACAACCATGCCTTAAATGGTTCTAAATTGTCTCACCTTAAAGCTTTGCACCCATCTTCCAATCACCCTGTATATTTCTAAATACATACATATTATAGATAAATGACATCCAGACACAGAGAAAATGATTATGCTCATCACACAAAGATTTGTCCTGGATGGGAATCGAACCCACGTTATTTTGACCGTCACCCAGTTATTTTTGTGTTATACCAAAATCAAAGAAGGGAACGGAAGGCTGCATGCTATTTCGAATAAATATATACAGGTTGATTAGTTGTATCGAAATAGTCTCAGATTCCATAACGACAATCTCAACGAATTTAAAGTTGATTTTCATTAATGTTTTTCAGAAAGATTAGGTTCGCAGTACACGCAAGCTGCTTGCATGTATCGTAAACGTTACTTGTATGGTGCACGGTAAATGCATGCTGAGTTTAATAAGGTTTATATTCGATTGTGTAGTATGTTCTGATTTCTGAATTGCGAGTGTGTGCGTATCTGTAGCTTTTACTGAATTGCATTTGTAGTAGTGGCCCACATGCCGCTACTACACATGCCAATTAAGGGCGAATTGGAGACACGGGGTTCCCATACATTTTCAAATACAGAGCATATCTTCTTCTTTCTTAATTAATAGATTCATGTCAGTGTCAAGAATTCCATAACAATGGTGACACTCTGAGACGCGGTTCAGATGCGCCGATTTTGAACGTTTTTACTTATGAGAACAGACCTTCTGTAGTTTCAGAATTTGGCTATGAAATGCTAAAGCAATTTCTATTAAATCTTACCTCAGTTATTGGTGGATATGTAGGCACAAGTCTCCCTACAACGGTGGGGATATACATAGTCCAGAAAGCGAGCTCTGTCTGTCTGTAATTTAGTTGTATGGTGGAGTTGAAAGTGGTGTTCAAGTTGAGGTAGCGTAGTTCTCCAGCGTGGGCCACTTCGAAGTGGAGGCCGAGGACTTGGGAGCGAGTTGGATTTCTAAAAAAAAATATTTAAAAAAAATCATTTGTGTTTGTTGTTTAGTTTTATATGTTAATGTATTAGAAGTCATTTTTTAATAAACTCGCAGAACACAAAATAACAGATTTTTTTTTGTTGATATTTTACAAACAACTAGCGTTAGTTCGTATGTTAAGAGGTTAATGGCACGTATTAAAAGTGAATCGTTACTCAACTTCTTAACGCCATCCATTGAATTTCCAGTGTCGTACGCACGGCGACAAATCAAGCTATAGATTTCCAGTTTATGGTGACTTCTCATTGCACGTAAAGTCTATACAATGCGAGGTCAGCTACAACTGGAAATGTATAGCTTGATATGTAGTTGTGTGTACTATTAATCTAAGCTGTATATATTAATTTAACCTCTGGTTTTTAATTGTGTCTGTAATTACGGCATTCAACAGGTTAATGTAAAATTGACAAAATCACTTTAAAACCTGGTCTTTTAAATGTTTGCATGATCAAGTTCCATCACAATTATGTCTTTGAATATAAAAAAGCCAGAATAGATAAAAAAATCTTATTATAGAAGCACATCGACACTTACCCAAATCTAGCAAAATCAGAATAAGTCTTCATAAAGAAATGGCTCATATTTCGATCATTATTCGTCCACATTTGATTATCAATCCTTTGCTTCGTTGGGAAGAACTCTTGGTCCATAAAAGGTGCCCCAGTTAAAAAGTAATGTTCTGTGTCGTGGGAATATCGTCGCCATTCTGGCCATCTGAAGGCTTCTACAGTAGTATTTAAAATGTACATGTAGACTGGTACATTTTGTTCGAGAAGAAGTTTTACCATTTTATCTGTTGGGGCGCGGTAGAGGAAGTCTGAGAGGAGCTGTGGAAAGAGATATTTGTCTAAAATAGTTGGTATAAAATTATCGTAACATGGGCAAGTTGTATCATGGGACGGTTGAAACACGGGAAGGTTGTAACTAGGGACGGTTGAAACACGGGACGGTGGTAACAAGGGACGGTGTAACAAGGGAAGGGTGTACCACGGGACGGTTGTAACAAGGAAAGGTTGAAACACGGGACGATTGCAACAGTATCGTATATTATAATAACTCACATGTATGTACTGGTCTCTGATAGCGCTAACGTTGTGCGGGTCGGGGTGATAGGTGTACATGTAGTGTATGGCTTCGTATACTCCCCGCGGGTTTAAAGTATAGTTGTACCTTTGAACCAATTCGAATACTTTTTCGTTGAACCAATTTTCAGTGATCTCGTAATTTGGGGCTAGAGATTCGTTTGTATCTGCAATTAAATAAAACTTTAGTTTATTTTTGATGAATTTGAAGAAAATTTCAAAGATTGCTGAAAGTAATTCCACGGTAATAAACCACCAATAAGGACAACAACGCAGTGGTGGCCCAGTGGTATCGGCACCGACTTACCGAGTTGTAGGTCGTTGGTTCGAACTAAGGCAGGCGTTTTAATTTGAGTATATAATTTCATCACTACTGATCTCAAAACGGTGAAGGAAAACATCGTAAGGAAATCGGCATGTACTAGAACCAAAACTTTGAAGACATGTGACATCTACCAACCCGCGCTAGGCCCGCGTGGTAGATTATGGCCCGCTCCCTCTCACTGGGAGGAGACCTGCATCCCAGCAGTCGGGGCGGTATAGGCTGTAATCGCCCTGGCGGTTTCCTTTTAGAGTTACAAATCTTAAATAATCATGAGCTTGTTAATAATAAAGACGGCCCAAAAATGATCCATCGATACTAGGACAGAGGCTAAATATTTCAATACGTGGCAATACCGCCAATCTCTTGGGTACATTACCAGTTACAAATATTTTTAAACACTATAAAAATATACTTACACAAATAATACGCCGCTTCTTGTGTAGTTACCCCCGTCATATACCTTAATGAAGGATTGAACTGCCTTCTCTTTATCATTTCTTCTGGCATCACGTTTAAGAAATGCCAGTCTCTTTCCCTCCAACCATCGTACCATTCATCTCCCGGGAAAGTGAAGTTGTTCTCCAGGACTGGACCCCATGGCAAGAGCCCCACGTGTGGCTGTAGACAAATCATAAACGTTTAAACATTACTTACTTAATGAAAGAGCAATTATCCAGGCATTATCCAAGTCAATGTAGCTTATAAACTAAATTGCATGTGTGCAGTCAAACTTTAACATTTTCTAACTGAAACATCAAAGCACAAACTGAAACCATTCATCAGCACATGATTCTAGACGTAGCGTAGTAATTTTTCATCTACACTCAGGGGCACAATTAACCGTCCTGTTCTGTCCCGTTTATTATCTGTGCGCCTAACTGAATGCGCGTGTAACAGAGTGAAAACTGACTTGTCAGTTTGACGTTGACACTTGACAGCTTGTTAATTTGCCGCTAAAATAGGTCCGTCGCGTTTTGGAACCCCCGCGACGCTTTTGTTGAAATTAATCCTTACTGGACAGATTGTCCACAAAACGACCGGGTCGTTTTGTGGACAATCTGTCATGACCCAGTTGAGGTGAATGTAGCTAACCCCTAATTTGACGTAATAACACGGGTTTGGACATATCTTGTTGAAATGGTTTGAAGGTCAAGTCAAAGTGACGCTATTGTGAATGAGTGATTTGAAGACCGCATGCTGTGATTGTCTCCAGCCTTATTGCAAGCGGATTGTTACCAGGAGAATACTCATAACGTCACGACACGATACAGATACACTCACTTACATACATAACTCCAGGTTGGCACCAGAGCAGTGTCCTTCAACCATGAGGTAAGTTGTTTTGTTGTATGGTAGGTGAGTTGTTCTCTCTTTGATTTGATTGTCTGCTCCGCGTACGGCGGACAGTACGCTAGCCACTCTTGTCTCCAGAGCCCCCCATCAAAAACTTCCACTGCGCAATTGAATTGAGGTTTGGCCTGGCAGCGTACATTTTGGTATTCAGAGCGCGGTTATAAGACATAACCACCAAATTGGTAATTTACAGTAGGCTAATTACTTGGCAGTCTCTATAAGGGAAGTAGTAATACGCTGTAAATATTTGATAACTATGAATGCTAGTTTATTTGAAATAATTTGTTGGAATTAATTGAGTTGAGTAACTCATATTGCCGGGGGTCAACCAGGTTTGCATATGCTTCAGAGTTGGTTAGATTGAGCTATGTTATAACCTCTTGTTGTTGTTATTTGACCTCTGTCTTGTATTGAATGTCAGGAAGACATTAAAATGTTGAGTTTGTACCATTGATATGGTTATTTGTGAATATTAATATTTGAAATTGGCATTTTTGAGTATTACCATTGTTTTGAGTTGGAATAAGGGTTCATTATTGTTGTACCTTTGACACAGTGGTTTGTGAACTTAACATTTGGAATTGGATTAGAATTTTAATATTTGAATTGAATATGATATAGAATTTTGAACGTTGATATTGATTTTGAATTAAAATAAAAGTTTATTGTTGAATTGAATTGAAACCAATATATTGTTATTTCTTGAGTTGCTGATTAGTCAGTTTGGTAGTTTGATTGTAGTTATTTTGTAATTGATTGTTTGAACTTTGTTACTTAATAACCTTTTGCTTGGTTTATTTTATTTGATTGTTTGCGTTGGATTTCCTTGTTATTTATTGATTGAACTTTGTTATTTGATAATTTAATTGTTTTGTTTATTTGAATGGTTTTGTTTGTGTAATGGCATACAAATGGAAATATTGCAGTGCCGGACACCTGTCCAGGTCAAGCCGGAGACCTCGGTTGTTTCAGGTCCCGGACTATTGAGTAGATTGCCTGCTTTGGAACTGCCACACTTGACGGTCGCTGGGACCACTGGTACGGTTTCCAAAACCTGTTTGCAAGTTTGGTTGATGCACGCTCGGACCTCAGACCCGCCCAAAAGTTGGCCTATTTGTTGTCTGTCCTGGAAGGTGAGGCCCGAGCCTTGGTACAGCATCTGTCGTTGACTGACTCAGCCTACCCTACCGCTTTGGGACTACTCACCCGGCGATACCAAAATAAACGTTGTTTGGCTGACGTTCATATTGGATTGATTTTGGGGTTACCGGTCATTACTGGATTGTCAGCATTGCGTACTGACCTGTTGAACCCGTTGGTGGCAGCGACCAACGCTTTAAAGCAATTGGACTTGCCGGTGGACCAATGGTCTTACCTTTTGGTGCACGTTGTGCTGCAACGGCTTCCTGCCGATTTGAGGGCTCGTTTCGAGCAAAAGTATGGTGGGGATAGTGTCACACATCTCCCCCCATTTGATGACCTCGTCCAATTTTTGGAGGATGAGTGTCGGTTTGTGGACAACTCTGGCGTTGCCACTGAGTCATGCCAGCCGTCTTTCCGGCCACGAGACCAGGGACGGACTAGGGCTCGCGGGCCTGTTGATGGTCGCCCCGCCGCTCGTTTTGCTGGCACCCAGAGTCGTCCTGGTTGTGAGTTTGTAGGGACACGGGGCATGGCATGGCAACTTGCGTGGCCTTTTTTGAAATTGCACGTGAGTGCCCGCCGCCGAATTGCCAATGCACGCCGCATGTGCTTCTCTTGTTTGGGGGCTCACTTCCATCGGGACTGCCCCAATCCCCGCCCTTGTAGAATTTGTGGGGGGTCCCATTTGGACATATTGTGCGCTAACGCGAACCACGCTGGCAGACCAGCCTCTGTTGAAGGTTCGCGTACGGGGGGGTACCATGGAGTTGGTCACCGGGCTTCTGCCTCGCCGGTTCAAAGCCGGGGAGAGGCCCGCAATTTGAGCGCCGCACTCCACCTCCCGCGCAAGTTGATCGGGAGCCGCGCGACCGCCATTTGGTCTCCCCGCGTAAAGGCGATTACGCAATTGTTGCTAGGCACCGCTGGCCAGACCAGCACCGCCTTCCCTGCCCTCCTTTGGCGGAACGTCCCCGGTTGGAGTCACGCCCCCCGCCATTCAGGCCTCCGGTGGGATATGCCCATCCAGCGATGGCGCGTGGCTCGGGACACCGCGCGGACGAGGAGTTTGGCCTCCATCCTCGTCGCGAGGGGACTTGAGCTTGGGTGCGGAACCTGGGTGTGCGGCGATCGGTCGCCGCCTAGGCATTGTTAGGACATTGGCGCCTGCCCCGCTAAGGTACCCCTCAGATCGACACGGTTTTGTTGCCAACGGCATCGGTCAGGTCTGGGGGCCCATGGGGGACTCTGTTGTGGTCCGTGTCATTATGGACATGGGAGCCCAGGGTTGCCTTTTGTCTATTGTTTTGTTGTTTTGTTTGTATTGTTTTGGGCAAAATTGTTTTCTTGAGCGCCTTTGGACTGCGGGACTTGGCTGGGACGAGCCAATTCGGGAAACCCTGTTGGAAGATTGGCTCCAATTTGTATCCGCACTCCCTGCAGTCAACGAGGTCGTGTTACCCCGCGCTATCCTCCCCCCTGGGAGCTACACTGCTACTCTTGTTTGTGATGCGTCTTCGCACGGTTATGCAGCTGTTGTTTGTCTGCGCACCGTCTGCGCAACAGGCCAGGTGAATTTGTCACTGGTCTTGGCCAAGAGCAAGGTGGCCCCCCTCCGGACGGCACTGACCATCCCTAAGTTGAATTGTCAGGGGCGGCGCGTCTTGTGCGTCTATTGAACCACGTTGCTCACACTTTGGGTGGAACTGTGGACATTCGGTTTTCTTACGCCTGGACGGACAGTCAAATTGTTTTGTGTTGGTTGAAGACGTCCGTCCACTCTTTGGAGGTCTTTGTTGCGTACCGAGTGTCCCAGATTCGGAATTTTGAAACGCCTTTGATTTGGAGGCACGTGCCTGGAGATTTGAACCCAGGCGCCGTGGCCTCACGTGGGTGCATGGCACCCCGCTTGATTGCTCACCCCCTATGGTGGGGACCAGACTGGCTGACTCACCCCGAGGATGATTGGCCTCGATCGCCAGTCTTGATGTCGGGTCCTTTGCCCGGGCTCAAGGTGCTCGCTGTTGGAACGAAGGACCCTGATTTTTTGTTGAGTCGATTTGGCTCCCTCGACAAATTGTTGAATTGTTGTTTTTTGTTGTTGAATTGTTGGTGACTGATCGTCACATTAAGAACTCGCATGCCGGTTGCAATGCGCTGTTGGCCATTCTGCAGCGAGAGTTTTGGATATTGTCGGGAGCCGTTAGTAAGTTGAACCCCTTTTGGCAGATACGGGTCTTTTGTTGTTTGGTTGTTGACGGTTGAGTCACTCTAGCCTTCCTTATGGGGTCCGTCACCCCCTTTTGTTGCCTAAGGAGGGCCATTTGGTTGTTGTTGTTATTGTTTTGACCCGCCAGCCTGCCCCCATTGGGGGGTTATTTGAGGCCGCGGTGAAGGCGGTTAGGGACTCTGGCGCAGATTGTTGGGAGACGGCGTTCTCACCTTTAAGGAGTTAGCTACGGTATTTTGCCGCATTGAAGCTGTATTGAACTCGCGTCCATTGTGCCCGCTGTCTTCGGACCCGAACGACTTGGAGGCCCTGACCCCGGGACATTTTTTTTTTGATTTGACAGCCACTTGTCGCCCTGCCGGAGCACCCTTTTGTCGATGTGAGCCAAAATTGGCTATCGCAGTTTCAGTTGGCGCAGCAGCTCGCTCAGTTTTGGAAGCGTTGGAGCTTGGAGTATTTGCACATCCTCCAGCAGCGCGTCAGGTGGACTGATAAAACGCAACCTTGTCGGGATTGCCAAGTGATTAGCGGACGGGAAGGCCCGTCCGGGGGGGGGGGGGTAGATGTTCTGTCCCGTTTATTATCTGTGCGCCTAACGGAATGCGCGTGTAACAGAGTGAGAACTGACTTGTCAGTTTGACGTTGACACTTGACAGCTTGTTAATTTGCCGCTAAAATAGGTCCGTCGCGTTTTGGAACCCCCGCGACGCTTTTGTTGAAATTAATCCTTACCCCGGTCGTTTTGTGGACAATCTGTCATGACCCAGTTGAGGTGAATGTAGCTAACCCCTAATTTGACGTAATAACACGGGTTTGGACATATCTTGTTGAAATGGTTTGAAGGTCAAGTCAAAGTGACGCTATTGTGAATGAGTGATTTGAAGACCGCATGCTGTGATTGTCTCCAGCCTTATTGCAAGCGGATTGTTACCAGGAGAATACTCATAACGTCACGACACGATACAGATACACTCACTTACATACATAACTCCAGTCAAATAGCTAACTTGTGCTTGCGTTTCATTTCGTTCCATTGTCTTTGCTTGCGTTCGGCGTACGGATGCCGGGAGGAAGGGGTACGCGGTGGAGGGATGAGGTGCGGCCGTGCGAGTAACGGCGTGACCTTGCACATACAATACAATAGCAGGTAGCTAGGTTGTTTGTCAACTTTTAAACGTAATGTGATGTTTCAAACAACTTAGGAATAAAAATATGTTTTGTATTTTAAAACTCAAATAGCAGCCTGGGGGTTAATTTTAGACGATTCTTGTAGTAGTAAAAAATCTTCAGGACATTATTTCCGATAAGAATCTAGTATTTTTTTATTCTGGCCGCCACTTTCATTTTTGGGTACAAAATGAATGATGTCCACAAATTCTCATATTTTTATTTTTTTTTGTTTCAATTAAACCATTTCACAACTAACACATGTTTCATTTGTTTTCGTAAAGGTTCACCCAATGTATCATGTAACAAAATTAATTGAATTACGATAGAATTTTGAAGAAATCGACAAAATGTAGGTGGACGGTTAAATGTGCCCCTTTTTTTTTCTGGTTGGGAACTCATCAAATGACTGCTCCCGCTCTGGGCGGAGCGGGAGGGCATGTCAGACTAAAACCCACCCGTGTTCCTTCAGTTGCCCATGTGCCAGGGTAAATGTGGCCCCCTTTTTTTTTTCAGGATGGGAAATCATCAAAGAGTGTATTATCAATAAAGATATCAGCTGTTTCATATAAAAATGCACTACTCACGCGGTCAAAATGTATGAGAAAGTTATTTTTTTTTTCTAGACTAGTTGAAAATTTCAACGCAGAGATTTAGAATCGTGTAGTTACTGAATTCATGGTAACGGGTTGTGCGTCTATTTCCCTTCATCAGCACCCTATAAACGTTCTCACTGCTGGAACACAGGCCTCCTCTCGGTGAGGGAGCGGGCCATAATCCACCACCTAGTGCGGGTTGGTAGATGTCACATGTCTTTGAATTTTTTGGTTCTAAGACATGCCGGTTTCCTCACGATGTTTTCCTTCACCGTTTTGAGAGCAATGGTGATGAAATAATTTACACAAAGTAAAGCGCCTGCTTGGGTTCGAACTCACGACCTACTAATACTCGTAAGTCGCGGCCGTTACCACTGGGCCACCACTGCTCACGGCCGATATGGTAACGGAATTCTAGAACATATGTAATAATATGCCCTCTATATACAGTTTACATTTGACGCTGTTGGTTATGAGTTTGGTCTTTGATATATTCATTTGAAGTCTGGTGTCGAGGCTCGTCTTGTATGTATAAATGTATTAAATTTTAACAATTTTCTACTTCAAACGTCCGTTACTGTCGCGGTCATGATGTGTCATTAGGACCCACGATAGTGCTTTTTACTCGTCCTTTTTCTAACTCGAAATCGTTTGTTTTTTTTTTTGTGCTGTTTTCAATCAAATAACGCATTTACTTATTTACCTTGGTGAGAATTCAAACAGTAACTTTAGATTTCTGCCATTTATGCCTACTAATTTTCACAATGGGACTGCGTCTTACCTGAAACTCAGCATTCCCCAGCTCATAGAAGCTCCTGCCTTGCTTCAGACAGTTGACGAGCTTCCACGCCGAGTCGATGGGACAGCCGAGCAGCCGCCCGAACACTAACGACGTGTTCTGTACCCTGAACTTGTCTTCGATTATCGCCCAGTCCGCTAGGGCTGAGCCACTCTGTAGAAAAATAGAATGTTAAAGAAATATTGACTGTGCAGCTTCTTGTTGGAAGTGTCATTGGCTGGGGGGTTATTATTAAGGGCATGTCTAAGATGGTCTAAGATGGTTGTTCCGTCCCGTTTGACTTGTTTAATCTGTGCGTCTAACGGAGCGTACCTAACGGAGTGACATCTGTCACTTGTCAGTTTGACTTTGACACTTTTTTTGGTTTGGTCTTGGAAAATGTCGGTCGATTTTGCTTGTGCGACCCTGTTGTAAATTAATCCCTTTGAAAGTAATCCTTTGGAATCGATCCGTTTGTGGACCATTTGTCGTGATCCTATTGTTTGATTGTAAATAACCCCTTTTGACGAAATAGAACGGGTTTTAGTTTGAACTTTGGTTGAAATAGTTTGAGGTTAAGTGACAGTGATTGAACGCGTGCTGGAGAAAATCTCTGGCGTATTGCAGCGGCCGGGTATCCTGGAGAATACTCATAACGTCACTACACAATACAATATACACTCATTTGCATACAGAGTCTTTTGAATATTGTATTGATCAGCTCCGCGCACGGCGGACAGTTCGCTCGCCACTTCTTGTTCCAGGGCCCTACCATCACCTTCCACTGCGCTATTTAAAATCCTATGGCCGGGGCCCTGGCCTGGCGTCGAACAATGGTCAGAATACCATAATTTTGCCATGCCAGTAAATCTAGTTGACGTAGGAGAATTCGCATTTACGTAACGGGTAGCATGGTCGCAGGATATCTATTCAGCATCTGCTGATGATCTATACCGCGACATACAAACTACGTCTCATACTGACTGCATCGCGCAAGCACAGTTCATTGCACAAATAGAATATTACATATAACGTCCCGGGTTCAACGGTCGGATAGCTGCCCACTTCACACAACAACCGCCTGGTCGGAGCAGTATCCTCTATTTTCTATGTGGTTTGAGTGAATTTTGCACCTTGTTTCTGATACTTATACTGGTGACCCCAGCGTTATTTTACATATTCGTGAATTAAGAAAGAACTAAGAATGTTTTTATGTCGCCCTCATTCTGATGATAGCCATGGATAAAATGACTAGAGTTTGACTGGCCCATTAGTAAATATTTTTGAACAGAGATGTCGAAGATAGTTATCTTGCTATGCCCATAAAATGTCTTACCTGAGCTATAACCCTGGAGACCATATCCCTAGTCTGCGGCGCTATGGCTAGTAGACCAGCTGACGCAGCTCCAGCGCCCGGGCCGAACAAAGTGATAGAAGACCGGTCGCCGTTGAAAGGGGTAATGTTGTCGTACACCCAGCGAAGAGCCATCGCTTGGTCTAGGATGCCGTAGTTGCCGGGAGAATTCTCGTCGGCAGTTGATAGGAAACCTGTGATCGAAGAAATTATAATTAAATGAAAATAAAGTCTCATTATTAAGAGCACTGGTAGTCCAGTGGTAACGGCCTTGACCGTAAGTCAAGGCCGTGAGCAGTGGTGGCCCAGTGGTAACGGCCGCGACTTACGAGTATTAGTAGGTCGTGAGTTCGAACCCAAGCAGGCGCTTTACTTTGTGTAAATTATTTCATCACCACTGCTCTCAAAACGGTAAAGGAAAACATCCTGAGGAAACCGGCTTGTCTTAGAGCCAAAAATTCGAAGATATGTGACATCCACCAACCTGCACTGCACCAACCACCACTCGCGTGGTGGATCATGGGCATCATGGCCCACTTCCTTTTACCGAGAGGAGGCCTGTGTCCCAGCAGTGGGAACATTATAGGCTGCCGATGAGTCTCATTGTTGTGTTAGAAAACGGGTAATAGACGTAGGCAAAATGGCTTCCAGGCTGAATAAGATTGGGTGGGTCACATCAGCCGCATGCAAGAAGACCGCTGGGCAAGTCTCTACGCTAAGGGTGTATGAACGGCGACGCCGCGGTCGGGCCAGAAAGCGTTTGCGCGATGATTTTAGGAGCACTTCTCTTAATTTTAAGAATATTCAAAGTGATCGCAGTCTGAATCCGTCAAAAATACTTCGATATCCCATACATTTTTTGACAACTTTTTGACATATTTTTGTCACCGAAATGACTGCGACTACATTTTGAAGGTTTTTTATTACGAGAATTGGCTTTTTGGACGCGCGATTGGTGTACGAGCATCGCCACATGAAATGTATTGTGTTAGTTTTTACCTTAACACTTTCAGTTTCAGAACAAGCATTTGCTTATTCGCCGATTACTTGTTTACATTCGCTGAATAAGCTGTCGCACCCACCACAAGTAACCTACTTTATTTATATATATTTTAACGTTTTACGTAATAAATCGAGCAATCTATAACGGACACATAACAGTGACTTTATTTCCTGTATACATCCCGTGTGATTCGTCTCCATCAACAACTACATACTACATCTCCTTGTACGGACAAACTGCCCGTACAATTGGCATTAAATAAAGATTATCTAGCTTACCTAATGCACCGAGCCTATAATTAATGGAGACCACGATAACATTGTAGAAGGCAGCCAGCATGTGTGCAGGGAACAGGTTCGATGCTCCGGACGTGTACTGTCCGCCGTGGATGTAGATCATTACTGGATATGGTTGCGCCGTAGAGCCTGCATCAGTCTGGTGGAAAAGAGAAGTAAAGGTGAAGAGATGCAATCTTGGTTTCTTTTAGTCGCAGGCCAAATCATGGTAACGCGGCGGAATACTTGGTGAGGACACATGAGGACATGTGTTTTTGACTTCTGCTTTTCGTAACATTGGCGTTAAAAATATATTTTTGTGCTCATGAAAGATAATCTTGAGTTTCGACTAATTGCTCATTATTTACTCCGAGGCTTAGTTAGGGATAAGTCGTGATTTTCTTATAAAAACTTTACTAAGTTAAATAACTTGAGTAATCTTGAAAACTCACGGATTTTTTTTTTGTGCAACGCATTATTATTCCAGTAATGTTCGTATGTGCCAGCCTTCATGAAATAAACTTCCACTGTTCCATTTTATTTCGTTGACCGGTATTGTTCTTACCATAAAGGTGCCTAATGAAGCAATGAGCCAGTTAATCAATTCAGGACAGCCAGCGGTGACATCAATAGTGAGTTCATTTGCTAATTGAAAGAGTAACTACATATATACGGAGGTAAAGGACTATCGAACGCAGTATATTGGGCAGTCGGATAATTAGGTCATTATTTGGAATTAGCAAATAGTACTTAACTACTTATTACTTCAACTGGCGAAAAAAAAAAAGATTTTTATTACCTTCGTTTGTACAAAAACACTTATCTAAATACTATGCAGCATTACAACTAAGGGAGTGAGTGTTTTCGATGAACTCTGGCACCCAATGTAAGATTTAACTTGTGTTGATTTAACTTGTGTTTAGGGTGCCAGCGTCCTCCGTATCTCGC
The DNA here is from genome assembly GCA_932294355.1 of Aporophyla lueneburgensis. Taxonomy (NCBI): domain Eukaryota; kingdom Metazoa; phylum Arthropoda; class Insecta; order Lepidoptera; family Noctuidae; genus Aporophyla; species Aporophyla lueneburgensis. Next base: position 5,534,213 of record OW028739.1, on the reverse strand, counting down.
GTATCAGTAGTTGTAAGACAAGCACAATATAAATATTAATATTAAGACTACTATTTACTACTAATTTTAATAATTAATAATTGGCAGGCCTGTTGGTCTAGTGGTTAGTGACCCTGACTGCTATGCCGGAGGTCGTAGGTTCGATTCCCACCCAGGACAAATGTTTGTGTGATGAGCACGATCATTTGTTCTGTGTCTGGGTGTAATTTATCTATAATATGTATGTATTTAGAAATATATAAGTATGTTTATCAGTTGTCTAGTACCCATAACACAAGCTCTGCTTAGCTTGGGACTAGATGGCGTTGTGTGATAGTTGTGGAATATTATTATTATTATTATTATTATTACTAATAAATGCAACTATGATGAGGTTTATTAATGAACCTATGGGTATGTGTACCTATGGGTGTGTATGTGTTGAGAGGGGGATAAATATAGTGAAAAATTGTTTATATAAGTCTGTGTTAATCTAATTATAAATATATGTCTCTAGCTACATTAAGCTTATTTAACCGATTGAAATTTTTAGTAATGCTTCAGTCTCATCATAACTCAACGTTGATAACCACTTTGAAACCTAGGTCTTACATTCATTGAGGCACCTGGGAGTAATTGTGCATATTTTATTTATTTTATTATGTAAATGGTTAGACAGTATACCATAATGACGTTGAGCAAGGGCCGTTCTACATCCACCAGTTGAGCATGCCTCGTAGAATCTACGCTTTTTAACCGCATTCGGCTTGTATATTACAGTGGGATGTTTACGCAGAATAGTACCAAGCACAAAGACCTGTCTCACAGTGAGGACCTGACATTCGATGTAAAGAGCCGAGGTGTGTATCGGAATGGCTTCAAATTCATGACTTTGAGGACAGCTCTCTGCGCTCGTTCAAGGGGGAGTAGGGTGAGGGGTTCACATCGGTGTCGAGTCGACGATGAAGTACTTGGGACTTGTCCTCGACAGCCGGTGGAACTTCGTCGAGCACTTCCGACGTTTGGCTCCCAGACTGGAGCGGGCTGGGGCTGCCTTAAAGCGGCTCCTGCCCAATCTGGGGGGTCCAAACGGAGGCTCTACACGGGGGTCGTGCGGTCCATGGCCCTCTACGGGGCACCGGTGTGGGCGCCCTCATTGAGGCTGCGCCCAGCGCGCCGGTTGAGTGCGGCCCAGAGGGTCATGGCCATCCGGTTAATCCGAGGATACCGCACGATACCGTGCGAGGCGGCGAGCCTCCTTGCCGGAGTGCCGCCATGGAATCTGGAGGCAAAGGTCCTCGCGCACATGTGGGAGTGGCGCGAGGAGGCGAAACTCCGGGGCGAAACTCCGCTGCCGCGACAAATCGCGGCACGGCGGACAGAGCTCCGGTGTGATCTCATGGCGACATGGCGGGTACGATTGTCGCAGGGCACGCCACATTTGCGGCGGTAAGTCCCCTCTTTAAGGAGTGGATAGAGAGGCACCACGGCGTCCTCACCTTCCTGACGCAGGTTCTCACCGGGCATGGGTGCTTCGGTGGGTTCCTGTTCAGGATAAAGCGGGAGGATACGCCCGGATGTTTCCATTGTGAGGATCGTCTGGAGGACACGGTGGAGCATACGGTGGAGGTGTGCCCTGCCTGGGCGGAGCACCGCCGTGTCTTCCTGGAGGCGATCGGCGGCGGCGACCTCTCGTGTCCGGCCCTGGTACGGAGCGAGAGGGAATGGGAAGCCGTCACCTCCTTCTGCGAAGCAGTAATGCTCGCGAAGGAGGAGGCGGGGCGCGTGAGGGAGTGGCAGTCACTGCGCCCTCATGTCCCTAGCCGCCGCAGGAGGAGATGCCCCGGGCGTCGGGAGTCGATAGCGGACTCCCGGCCACCGTAGGCGCGAGCTTGCGGGTGGCGAGCAATGGGTAGCTCGCCGCCCGGTAAGGACCAGGCTCGGGTCGACGGCGCGTAGTGTTCCACGCGCGCCTCAAAGAGATGTCAGCAGCAGTGTAGGGGTCTACTAGGACCGATGCTTGCCGGGGTCGCGTGATTGTTCGAAAGAGATACCGTGACCCTGGCACATGGGCAACTGATGGAACACGGGTGGGTTTTAGTCAGTAAAAGTCTGACACGCGGGAAAAGTCATTTGATGATATCCCATCCTGGAAAAAAAAAGTGGGAGTAGGGTTGTCTTGTGAGTCTCACCCCAGACTGTAATGCAGTAGCTTATTATACTTTGATACAGGGCGTAATATACAGTTTTAATGGTGCGGTAGTCCGCGGAGTGTCTGAGTTTTTTTAAAATAAATATACATTTGCGGACTCACGATATGAGATTGCTCAGGTGAGGTTTCCAGCTCAAAGAACTATCTACATAAGACTCCGAGATATTTAACAGACTCACACCTTGTGAGTTGTGGACATCCGCATTGTGACGAGGATAGACCTAGTGAGCAAGTATGAGCTCTAAGTGCCATTGAATCTGGTGCAGGGAGGTTGGTGGATAGTAGAGAGAAAGGTAAGTATACTGTTTTAGAAAGATTTAAAGTAAAAAATTTATTTGATAGCCACTTAATCACCGAATTTAGAGCAAGTTCCGAGTATATTACAATTTCAGTCCAGTCGTTACCGTGAAGAAGCAAGGCAGTGTCATCGGCGTAACTATAAATTGAACAGTTTGTAAGTGTCATTTTGCATAAGTTATTTATATAGATAAGAAACAGGGTAGGGCCCAAAATAGAACCCTGGGGAACGCCGACGTTCAAAGATTTTAGATCACTAATAACGGCATTTATTTTGACACATTGGGTTCTATCACACAGATAATCCTGGAACATTTTCAAGGTATGTCCGCGAATGCCGGCAGCTTCCAGCTTTGATAAGAGGTGGGGAACAGACACCGTGTCGAATGCCTTGGAAAGATCGAGGAAAATGGCTAAGCATTTCATCTTACTATCTAGTTTAGATACTCCACAATCTACCAAGGCAGCTACAGCATTTTCAGTAGACCTGCCACGTCTAAAACCATACTGGTTGTTACTTAATAAATTGTTTGATTCGAGATAGTCTACCAGTCGGTTATTAAGTATGTACCTTTTCTAAGATTTTAGAAATGGCAGGCAAGACTGAGATCGGTCTATAATTATCTACACCGTGTCTGTCCCCTTTTTTGAAAATGGGATGAACGACAGCCCTCTTCAAATCCCAGGGAAAACAGGCCGTGGAAAAAGAGCGATTGCATATATGAGTTATGGCAGGGACAATCGCGGGCATATAGGATTTTAACAGTCTCGATGAAATGCCGTCCCAGCCCACCGCTGCATCTGTTCGTAACCCAATAATGAGATTTGAGACCTCCACTTCATCTGTGGGTAGCAGTACTAACGAGTTAAAAGGCGGCGCATCGAGAGAATAGTCCGAGGTATACGAGGAGGATGAGAATTTGTCAGCCAAGTTCTTGCACGCATTGACAAAAAACTCGTTAACATCGTTGACCGAAGTTTTTTCATCCGAAGACTTGCTTAGTAGCTCGTTAGGGGATTTCGCGTTAAGGCTATTTCCGGTGACTTTTTTATGATCTTCCAGGTTGCCTTAGGGTTGTTCTTCGCCATTTGAAATTCCTTTCTCTCATAGGCATGTTTTACATTTTTGATAAGTTTGTTGCAAAAATTACCTAAAATATTCTCATAGAAACAGATTAAAGAAATTGTAGATACTTAACAAAATAATTATATCTGCTGACACTGAGGGCTAAATAAGTAACAGCTAAACGTATTTAAAACATCGCTCTGTTTCTGGGAATCTTTTGAACATTATAGAGACGAATGATGCTTAATATCTTTTGTTTATCGTCAAAAACGCTGTTTTTGGACCTTTAACCGCTTTAAATATAATCAGTGGTTTTTGAAGAAATCGGTGAATGGTCAGACAATAACGGTTTCTGAAATACTGGAAATGATATATTTTTCATGACGGCCTATATAATATGATATAACCGCAATTCTAGTGAACTGTCGCTAAGTGATTTGTGGTGCAAGTGAGCCTGGAGTGATTGTTCTGAGGGGGCAATTCTCATAATTTTGAGAACATTCACAGTCTGATCTCAGTTACAAATCTGTCAAAAATATCTCGACTTTTCATTCAATTTTGACAAGTTTTTGACATTTGATTGTCGCCGAGATGAAACTGCGACTAGATTTTGAATGTTTTAATTACAAGAATTGGCCGTCTGATAGAACAAGTTGGTCTTTCAGGTTGTCATTCAAACTTATGGAACACAGTATTTTAACAGTAAAAGTACGCCTGTAAAATAAAGAAAATCAGCCAAATTTCTTATACGGCCCCCTAATAAGAGCATTTTTAATTATTATTCTTTCTGAGATCTCAAACCATCTGCCATGCCAAGATTGGATATGACGCAAAAGCTCACAATGGCGAAATACAGTAATCTGTGAATTGACTTAATTCTCCTAAACAGATTGAAGTACCGCGCTTGCTAGCCGTAGCTCCTATCTCAAGAGAGATAAAGTTTATATTGTTGTATAGGCTCTGAGACAAATCGTACTAATTAGAACCGATTAGTCGGTAGTTAATGTATCATTGTCGGTTGACCTCTGTGACATAACATGATCCGTTGCAAATGGAAAAGGCGTTCAATGAACTTAGAATGTATATGATGTGTCATGAACAGTGATCGGATAATCGGGCGCTTATCTACTTAAACCTCTTCCCTCGAAGGAATAATATGGACATTATTTTGTGAGTAAATAAGTAATCCTGGGTTCCCGGGATTGAACAATTTTATAAAACAACTATAAAAAACTTAATGAAATTATAGCAGCGGTTATTTTGATTTAGTACTTTTATTTTATTCAAAACACATGAAATATCAATAAAATTAAACCAGTTCTCATAAAAACTTAATTGTGTTACCACCCTATGAATAAATGTCACTTGAACGTCATTAAATGTCAAGGTGTACTTTTCTATGAAGAGTTTTTTTTTTTTAATGAGTGACCAAGGAGTTTCTTTCCGGCTCTTCTCAACATAACAACTAACTTGGAACCCTGCATCTAGCTTCTGACGTTTCATAACTGCCCATGTAGGTTTGTGTGAAACATGTATGTTTTTTTTTACTTGATTTGATTTGTTTTGAAGACCATTGGTCTCAATTTCTAATTAAATAGTTACGTTAGTGAAACTATAATTTACGTAGAATTTATGTCGATTGTACACGTTGTTACATGTTAAGGTGTCTTCACACAGCGGGCGGGGTGCGGCGTGACGTGACGGCGACGCGACGGTTCTGTATGAAGGCGGCGCGTCGCCGTCACGTCCCGCCGCGCCCCACCCGCTGTGTGAAGACACCTTTAAGTAGTACAATTCCGAATTGGTAATATAATTCTCATAGCTTATAAATTGCGCGATGAGATCGAGGGAAGGTTATGTTCGGTTTAAACTCATTAACCCATCGAATGCCGTAATTAGAGACACAATAGAAAGACAATTGCTTATGTCGAACTGTGTAACTTATGACATTCAAAAGGTTAAACCAATTATAAACACTGGCACGGGATGGGGCTTTGTCATGAAATGCTAATCGAAGTCTTTCGTAATATTGTTGTTGAGTAAGACCGCAACGGAAGTCGTAATAAATCATTGAGCGAAAATTTTCTCTTAGGGTCGGTTCACATCTGACGGAAGATGCGTCAACGTATCATCGGTTGCGTCTATTCGGTCAAATAGTGTGTTTTCATATCTGACGGAAGATGCGTCGGGCGTAATTTTGCATTTCCGTGATAAATCGTTCTGTATCAAACATTTTCAATGCAAGAAAACTTCGAACGGTCAGTACACAAATATCTCCGCAGATGTTACGTCTAGTCTGAATGCATCAGTCAATATACGCGTGGCACGACGGTGCCGCCCTTTACGTCGGCCGACAATGCGTTGACGGAAACGGAACAGACGCTGTACGCTCGACGCACTAACGCATCATCGGTTAAGTGTGAAAGGTTGAATGTTTTTTCATTATAATTGTCTGTTCTGGCGTTACGCGACCGATGATACGCGACGCCTCTTCCGTCAGATGTGAACCGACTCTTAGTCAAATACATTTCGACGACAGACACTTTTTAAATTGCCGCTAATTCGTAAAAACAAATGACATATGAATTCATTATACATCTACCGATTCCCAAAGAGTTCCTAATTCAAAATTTCAATAATTTTTTCATCGGCTGCTTTTCTTACTGGCCTATTCTACAAACGTTCAGTGTAAACCCCGTAAATCTATACAAATAAATAAAACTGAAGTGTCTGTTTGTAATTTCAAATTAACAGCTATTCACTAAATGCATATGAAAGTAAATACGGTACTTACACCAAAAACACATTTTTTGTAACTTTTGTCTGTCTGTCTGTTTGATCCGGCTAATTTCTGAAATGGCTGGACCGATTTTGACGGGACTTTTATTGGCAGGTAGCTGATGTAATAAGGAGTAACTTAGGCTACTTTTATTTTAGAAAAATACCTACGTTAATTTCCGAAATCCACGCGGGCGAAGCCATGGGCAAAAGCTAGTAATAAATAAATAGCGCCAAGATCGAAGACGTAATTGTTATGAACTTCATCATTTGAATGAATACATAACTCATTAAGAGGTACCAAATATCATGCATAGTTTATTTTGGCTTTATGAGTGACCGAAAAGGGGATGCTTGGTAATAGACACTCAATAAATACCATTACAAATTTATAATTTTAATCCGACGTCAAACAACCCATTCGACATCACTGAGTATCGACCACATCGAAGACAATAGGCCCCGAATATGTACTGCAGCCATTGTAATAATTTAGAAGCTAATACAGAACAATATTGATAACAATGTGATGTTCGTTTGCAGATATCCACTGTCGAATTTGCGGTTAAGGGTTGATACGAAATGGATCGTGTTTCTTGAATGAAAGCTGTCACTTGTCAGAGTTCCGCTTTGCCGACAGATATAAGGTAGATATTCGATTGACAACGTTCTAGCCGCATCTTAGGTCAGTAGCTTTTATTAATAACACAGGCCAACAAAATTTAACCAAACTTCTTAACCAGAAACTAGACTATACATTTCCGAAGGTTTTCGATGCGCTGAATCCGAATCTGGCCTGTGAATCGCTCTATCACGTCAGGTTTCTGAGATATCCTAACCTAAAAGTGCAAAAAGTACCGTTCGTGACCGATTTTGAGGTTATGTAGACTCACGAATGAATTTTTCTAAAAAAAAAATAAAGGTTACCGTATTAAAGAACAAGTCTTTTTTTTGCTGAGAAGCAAAAAGCTGCATTTTGAAGTTTCCATGTTTGTGAATTTTCATATATCTGAAAATTAAAAATATTTGAGCATACTCAACGGCATTTGAAAGAGGAAGACTTGTTCTTTAATATGGTAACCTTTATATTTTTTGAGAAAAAATAATTCGTGAGTCTACATAACTTCAAAATCGGGCAAAAACGGTACTTTTTGCACGTTTAGGTTAGGATATCTCAGAAACCTGACATGATAGAGCAATTCTGAGGCCAGATTTGGATTCAGCGCATCGACAACCTTTGGAAATATATAGTCTGTTTTCTGGTTAAAATTTTTGTCGGCCTGTGTTATTATCGCTTTTTACAGACGATGTTGATGTCTCTAATATTGGCGAGGAGATAGATAGCATTCTGAGGAAGGTCATAGGCTACTTTTTGTCCCGATAGCACGTACCCGTGGAACAGTTTCCGAAAAGTACGCGCGCGAAGCCGAGAGCAGAAGTATAATAAATGGATCGGATTCCAGTTTGCAAAGCCGATCAATTAATCTGTGATATTTGCTATTTACTTAGCCACCACAAGGGGACGCCCTAGGACGACATTTAATGACCTTATTGGTGATGTTCTTCAGAAAGACCAGGCGCGTCAGTGCTCGCACCCGGCGTGCGTATACGAACGTAAACGAGGCAAAAAGAGTAAGTGGTTCAGTGTCAGTAATAGAACACATTTCAACTATTTTTTCAATACCTTTTTTTAATTTTTATCCGACCTTAAATCATTAAACTGTGGTACATATTTCGTAATATGATATCGACAATAGGAATAGGTCAGTAACCGCGCGCCTGCGTAGGTACTTTGAACTTCTTAGAATTTTGGCCGATCAAATAGCTCGTAGTAGTCAAGTCAACAGGTCCAAAAACGTGAAAAATAGAGATAAAGGTCCTAAAAATATGAGCGATGGCTCATTCGATTCGGAATCACCTCTAGAAAAAATTTTTTGAAGGATTTTGGTGCAGGTAAAAAATTGCAATTGTTATTAACAAAATAAGATGAAAAAAAATTATATATCGTTTTTAGGGTTCCGTTGCCAAATGGCAAAAAACGGAACCCTTATAGATTCGTCATGTCTGTCTGTCTGTCTGTCCGTCCGTATGTCACAGCCACTTTTCTCCGAAACTATAAGAGCTACGCTGTTGAAACTTGGTAAGTAGATGTATTCTGAGAACCGCATCAAGATTTTTACACTAAAATAGAAAAATAATAATAAATTTTGGGGTTCCCCATACTTAGAACTGAAACAATTTTTTTTTTTTTTGATAAAACCCATACGTGTGGGGTATCTATGAATAGGTCTTCAAAAATGGTATTGAGGTTTCTTATACCATTTTTTTCTAAACTGAATAGTTTGCGCGAGAGACGCTTCCAAAGTGGTAAAATGTGTGTCCCCCCCCCCGTAACTTCTAAAATAAGAGAACGATAAAACTCAAAAAAATATATGATGTACATAACCATGTAAACTTCCACCGAAAATTGGTTTGAACGAGATCCAGTAAGTAGTTTTTTTTTTAATACGTCATAAATCGTAAACCGCAATTTACCTTTCAATCAACTCAAATATAAACATTTTCATAAGCATAAACCTTATACATAAACCGAGGATACCTACAGGTTTGTACGGAACCATCGATGCGCGAGTCCGACTCGCACTTGGCCGGTTTTTTGTTAATAACTCGAAAAATATTAACATTTAAGCAAATTTGAAAAAAGCTCTTTAAAGAGTAGGAAATTTCCAATAAAAAAATCTGAACGCCCGGAACTCTATCTCCATTATTTCTAATTTTAATTCGACGTTGAAAATAGGGCTCCGCGCGGCTGTTACGGCATGCGCGCGCCGCCGCTAAAGAGAGTTCAGTAATATTTTTATTTTTTATTACATAAAATGTGATTTTAAAAATTTGAAAAAATTCTAGTATCTTCTTAACATATGAAAGAATCGAGCCCTGAAGAAAAAAAAGTTAGTCACCATTTTTCAAGAAGTTATTCAATTTATTATTCAGTTAACAATTGAATAACTTTTTGAAAAATGGTAATTAAACTTTTTTTTATCATGAAAAGCAGGTTCAAAATAAGCATCTTTCGTTAACGATAACTTAATTTTTTTTGTACTAAGATATACCAAAATAAAAATTGCATGGTTATTATAACTCGTTTAAGTTTAATATGTTAAAATTTGCGCACTGGTTAAAAACTTATCCTGTATATGTATATGTGTTTTTTCTTAAAGCACCTGCATACAACTAACTAGGTATGTTCCCTACAGGCATGACTGATTGCCTACACATCAGTTACATCACAAAACCAGCCATTGTTCTATAAATAAATTACGTTCATAATCAGATGGGCCGGCTATTCGCAACAACGCAACTATTCGCCAGGGACAAAGACTATGTTTAGCAATGGCAATACTATCATTATACTGTCATAGGGCGACCTCGTTTGTGCAAATGCTTTTTGCATTTTCGTGCAAATTTTTCGTGCGTGCAATTTGATGACAATGTAGGCTTTGTTTGTTTTGTTAATTTGTTACAGGATTGGAGACTTTGTAGGTGAAATTACTTAAGTAACGTAACGTATCACGTCTGTTTTCTCGAACGGTTAGGGAGAAGTTCAACCCACATTTCGCTAGTTATTTGATGATGTTTTGCACTCAGGAAAAAATTGGTCGGTTCTCTTTACCTTTACGTTTCCGTTTACATAATCAACCTATACCGTTCCCACTGCTGGGACACAGGCCTTCTCTCGGTGAGAGGAAGTGGGCCGTAATCTACCACGCGGACCCAGTGCGGGTTAGTAGATGTCAGATGTCTTCGAATTTTTGATCCTAGGACATGCTGATTACCTCACGATGTTTTCCTTCACCGTTTTGACAGCAGTGATGTTGAAATTATTTACACAAAGTAAAGCGCTTGCCTGGGTTCGATCCCACGACCTACAACTTGTAAGTAAGGGCCGATACCACTGGGCTGCTACTGATCTCACGTTTCTAGATGTTAGATTTTGTTGAACCGTCTCAATAAACACAGGAATGGAGATATGATTAGAAGTGTGGATGTTGTCTTCAGAAAAGATACTAAACAGAAACCATTTCGTAATATTCTGTTCAGAAACACATGCACTTGATTTGGTTACTTCTGCGGGGCGAACACGGCCTCTGTGATGGGCGTGAGTCATACATTTTATCACGGTTTTTGCGCCCAAACTGTGATAAGAATATGTGACTCAAACTTATTACAGTAGGCCGTGCTCGCTCTGCAGGTACCTATACCTATTAGTCAAGTCTTCTCTTAAGGCGGCGCTGGCATCCCCAAAGAGGCACGACTCATGGCTACGTGCGCGATCCTATATGGTAGCGATTAATCGCAACGCATGTCGTTACTCTCAAACTTTGTTGAATTATAGGTTGGCGTCACGGAAAATTACCTTCATTCAAACGAGCACTGAACTTTTAAACATTGATCCTTATCTGAACTTAAGCTTTTTAATAAGCATCTCTCTACTTAATAAAAATCTTGTCCCAGACACAACGCACAGTCTATATCACCATGATTTTTTTCATTCTGATTTAGCCTGTCCTTTGCCGACTTCTTCCAGCCCCACCTACCCCACGGGGGGGTTTTAAGTTTTTAACCCCTGGCTGGCGGTCGTAATTTAATAAGGTAGCCACAGGCAAGTGGTTAAGCAGCCGACAACCTCCTTGACCTAAGATGTCATTCCCGAGAAAAAAACCGCGAGACTTTTCTCAAGACTTCCTTATAATTATCAAAAATCCTCCGTTAGTGCTAAAGGCAGGATATTGAAAATTCATTCCCGGGCTTTTATGGAAGGTCGTAAATTTTAATCCTCAACGCAAAAAGAGGTGCTATAAGTTTCACCGCTATGTGTGTGTCTGTGACACCGTAGCTCCTAAACGGGTGAACCGATTTGGGTGTGGTTTCTTTAAAAGTAGGCTTTCTAGCGGTGCTTCGAGTTTTTTATCAAAATTAATTCAGACATTTCGATACGACGCTCCTTTGATCAAAATATTACCTAAAACTTCTTAATAAACCAATACGTATATTTTTGTTAGTTTTCAGAGGTTTTTGTTTTGGTCGGCGGATGTTTAATTTTTTTACCGATAGAAAATCTCATCCGGCACAAGTTGGGTTCATCATACAATCCAGAAAGATAAATTCTACTTACATTAGGCGAGAATACATTCAAGTAGAGGCAGTCTTCATCCATGTCCCTGATGCCCTTAGTTGCGCCTGTGTACTTCACGGGTTGGGGGCAGGCGGGGCCCCAGTCCACTGCTTGCATAAGCTGCCAGCCGGGGTGTTGTCGAGGAGGCTGGAGATAAATACTTGATTTAACTTTAGGTAAGGTAGTATGTAGATAATAATGGTAATTGGTTTTTGCAATGAAATAAGCTGCTTCAATGTGAAAAATAATCCCTACATCACACCTATTTCCTTGAATGGTGTACATAGTACACATACATTTCACCAGTTAGGTATGTTTAAGTCCCATGAAGTAGGGGGCGAGTATTTACATGGACCGACTTGCCGTCTGACCTTAACAACCCAGTTACTTGGTTTTTTTTTTAGCTTTTGGCAATTGAGCCGATGTCGACTATTCTGCCAGTGTCATGTTTAGACGGTAGCGCAGCGGCGAGCCGTCGACTTTGCACTTTGTGGTAGGTTTACAGATTCTGTTAGTCGCTGAAAAAACGAGGACAAGTGTTAGAAAACATAAATATTCTACATTATTAATAAAAAAAATAATAATAATAATAAAACATTTATTTTCAGGTAACAAAGACCCATAGACAAATACCTTACAAACTAACATACATAAGTATTATACAAAAACATGTGTTAATAATAGTACTAAACTATGTTAGTAGCACTTCACTATTAAGTTAGCTTGTCCGTGAGCTGTCCTGTGGCACTTGTCCGCGGAAGCGACGGAACACCACGTCCTGTGGCCAAAAGTCTTCGTCCATGACGACGGGCAGATAGCAATTCGGCACACGCACCACAAACGCCTTGAAGTTGACGTTGCGGTGTGACTCCAGTAACTGTACCCTCGGCATGTACTTCGTCTTCTGGCGTACGTACTCCACAATGTCTTCCGCCTTAGTGGTGTAGTGTAGGCGGGAAATGTACACGGGAGTGTTCGGCTTAGCAGCGCGCAAGCTGACATCGGACTTTGCAGTAGCTTTCCCGCAGCGATTCTTGTTGGTTCGCGAATGGTGCTTCCTCCTTTGCACCGTCACGAAACCCTCTTCATCAGGCTTACGTTTCATAGTTGGATCGCCTGGGACACTCGCAGTGACGCAGGGTTTCGTCAGAGCTGCAGACACTGGCAGCGAGACGTGGCGAGGAGTTCGGACAGCGCTGCGTAGAGGAGCGGTGCTGACGGGCGCGGGGCTGCGAGGCACGTGAGCAGGGCGTTTTGCAAGCTCAGCAAAAGACAGATGCGCTGGCGACGAAACTGCTGACGCGGAATTTGACGGCGATACATCGCCGCCGGCTCCGCGACACATGTTTAAGTTAGACACATCGACTGATGACCTAGATACCGCCACACTATTGCGCAACTCGGTAAATTCTTTGCGCAAATCGGCGACGGTGTTTTGGGATGCATCTAGCTTCGCTGTAACATCCGCGAGGCGGGCCTTCAGAAAGACAATATCCTTCAGAAGGCTTGTAACATCGACGTGGTCAAAAGTGACAGGAGGAAGCTTGTGCAACTCCTTCGCCACAAACGTAGGCACGTCGTCCGGGTCGGTCTCCTTGAACAGCGTGATAATGTCTTGCAGGCTTCTCTTAGTCCCGTCACGCCGGCGGGACACCATCTGGTCGCGCTTGTTCAGCACATTGAACAACAACAGCTTGGCAGCAGCTATGTCCTCCTCGCTGAAGTTCGTTGCGCAGATTTGGACAGCGGACACCTCGTCCATCACATCCAGCTTCTGCTGCAGGAACGCCAGCAGCTCATTCGCCACTAGTTCACTACTCATGGCGAGAAAATTACGAGCGACAGCTTGCGCCGCGCTAATCAATACACAGAATATACAAACACGTCCGCATTGGAACGCGGCGCAGGCAAGACTATAAATAAAGACAAGACTATAAATAGAGTGATACACAGCACAAAGACATACAATACATATTATTTACATATTTATTACGCACCATTTAAAATTTCAAATTATTATCGTTTAAAAAAGTTGTTAAAATTCTAATAATTTTGGGAGAGAAGTGGCATAAAAGGGAATGGAAGTTAGTTGGGAGAGGAATGTTACACTTGGAAATTTCTTCATAGAGGTCGAAGGATTTGGTATTCAAGGAGCAAGAGAAAAATATATGGTCCAAAGTACCGTCCGCAAGACCGCATTCACAGAGGGCAGTTACTTGGTAATACTGGCTGTCAGATTTTCGGCCTTCTGTCGACCCGTGAAGACTGTCAAATAACTATGAATGACATAAGTACTAACTAAAGTACTAACAGCCGTACGGGTTGATCGTTCAGGTTAAGCTACGCTTGCCGCGGTCGGTCCGTGGATGGTGATCCGTGGGTGACCATCTATACATACCAAGACCCTCCTCGACCAAAGACCCAAGCTCGAATAAAAAATCTCACCTTGAATCTACCTTCCAACACTGGTGGTCTAGCATACGGTATGCCCAAGAACACCGACACTTCTCCTTGTATTCTTTCTACTGGCGACAGCCAGGGTCGGTAGCCAGAATCTGGGTCTGGATTGTCATACAGATAGACCTGTTAAACAAAAAAATATTATTATTAGGGTTACGCTAGTATAGTGGGCTTACATCAATCAGGGATTGATTGATAAGGTTCCTAAAATGCAGGTTATGAACTGGTACTTAGTGGTTCTGTTATTTGAACCTTAGAACCTAAATTGAAACCTTAAGACCCTTATTTTACTGGTTCTTTTTCAAAGTGAGTCTGAATGAGTTTATATGGTGCTACAGTAAGTGTAGATTATTCAAACAACTAATAATGACAATATTAATTTGAAGACATTGTACAATACAGAGTTGCACTCGCTAAATTTTGGCGGCGACCTGAAAGAAAGAAAAAATACGGCAGGCACGCGTCAAACATATCCCTTTTTTCTTAAAGAACCTTTAAATGGAATGATAAGGAACAATTGTAACCTGTACTTTGTAACCGAACTGGTACCTGGACCAGAACCGTATCGAAAAGAAGAAACTTTTAAGAACCATAAATGATAATGATAAATGATTTATTTCTGTAAGTAGGTTTGTACAAACACTTTTACAAGTCATAATATTTTTTTTGAGCAAGATGAGGGCAGCGTTTCCTATCTGACTACTCTGATAAGAAAGGCTGAAACAAACTCAGAGGTCACAGTCTCTATTAAAGTCCAGACATAATCTTGGTCACGTTATGTGAAGACCATGTAGATAGCTGTCTGAAATGGTCTTTAGAGGAAAGAACCACACAGATTGAGTGGATTTGTCCTGTCAGTGCACGCATTTGTCATTAATTGTGCGGCTCAACTCCGAACTTGAGAAGTTCGTCGATTCAATGAATAATCCACATTCAATCCCTAATTGCAATCAATGAATAAGTTAAATGGAAATGGATGTATGACATGATATATATAGGAAAGCTTTTGTGTTTTGATGAGCGGTACTTGCGGCTTATTCAATTTAACTTTGAATATAGTAAAAAGTTTTATATGTTTCATTCAAATCTGTACCAACAATATACCAGTAGTTTTGCTTCCATGCTTACCTAGAGAAATTTATATTAGGAATCTTTCTACTTTGTCTTTTTTGACAAGTTATTGGACATTAGAAAAATTGATGAACTTAAATTACTTTCAATATCAATAGGCTATTTTTGCAATGACACATTTAAATGGAAATTGTAAATCATTCCATTGCACTTCTATTACCTGCTAGTCTGCATATTTGAAACAAAGAAATGAAACTCATTATTTTTACTCACCTTAAACCCTTGAACTTGTCCATAATTAGTTGTAACAAAGACATCTCTCTTCAGTTGCCGGGAGTCTCTTCTCTCCCTTCCTTGCAAGTCCTCCCTCCATCCTCCTAGCACGCCAGGGAATAGAGCATCGGGATTGTTGGGGTCACGGTTCTAAAATAGGATAGAAGATTAGCATGTTAGCCATTGACCTCTTTGAGCCCAGGTGACACTCACAAGTATGATTACTATTTTGAAATTTGAAAAAGTCCTGAGGAAGAGTCAGGAAAAAGTTACAACATTTTATTTTACTACATTTCCTTCTTTTTTTACTACCCTATATTATTCAGGTTCTGGGCAAACGCTCCATAAAAGCCTCTTATCATCTATCATAAGCGTGCCCATTCTCTTTTTTTAGAAATAATTTAATTTTGTTAATTAAACAAACAAGGACAAAATCTGGATGGGGACCAGAAAGCCAGATATTTAGCGACAAATCTGGACAAATGGTAACTCTACCTACAAATGAGCACCAAATGTTTTAATCGTGTCTCATAAGTTGAGGTCTGATAGGTTGGATAAAGGTTTGACAAACAATTCTGATTGGAATTCTTATTGCCCAACAGAATAATTTTTTAGTATGTTTTTGGCTATAACAACATTTTAATGTTCTTTATGGCTATTATAGTTGAATAATAGGTAGTTTAACATTCCAACAATCTATGAATACTTAAATATTCTTTGAAAGAGGTGACTAACAATGTTTACAAAACAAAGAATTTATTTAATCTCTTGAAATCAAAACTGACTCATAGGAAGTTGTGAAACACAGTAAGTAAGTAGCTAGAGATAAAAATAAGTACCTAGATTTATTTTCTAATAGATTTAACTGAATGGATGTTTATACTTACAATATTAAACTTAAATTGATCATCCAAAGGGTTTGTATTGATCGGATTGTATGGAAACCCTCCAGGCTGGTTTATATTAGGGTTGTACGGGTTATATCTCGTTGGATCTGTCCCATACCTCCTGTTATTGTACACATACGTCCTATAGTCACTGTCTCCTGGACTAGGCAGTCTTGAAGACCGGATGGTTTGCTCTCGCGAATTGTAAAAATCACTGTTAGCTTGTCCATTATACAGGTCCTTATTCGACTGGCACTTAACACTGGCGTAAAGAAACAACGTTAATAAATATTTTTTGTACATTTTCACATCACAAAACACTCTACAAAGTTATTAAAATGTATGTTTCCGGATGAGTCACCATAATACACCTGCGTACGAATCTTCTCTGTTTAAATGCAATAAAAGACAACTTTATGAATTAAAACTAGTGTAATTATAAGTTAATTCACCGCGAATCTCAGTAATTAATTGTTACACACTGTGACGAAGAAGATATGTGGGAAAAATTGCGAGAACAAAGTTTCTTAAAACACAGTTTCCTACAAAGAATGTATCACATTTTTATCTCTGAAGCCCTAGTTTCGATTTAGTACAATGTCACGAAGTACACGAGGGCTTATCTGTTTGTAATCAGCGAGTTATCGGTATCAAAACGTTCGGCAACGCCCATTTGAATACAGTTTGTTTATTTCAACTTTTGTCGTGTGTGATTGAGTCCAACTGATTTCGACATATTGGTAGCACTGAAATTCTCATAAAATTACTGAACGTAGGAATGAATGTAATGTTTTGAAATTTCTTAAGTTGTTTGAATCAAATGCCTCATATTCATAGTAAATAACCGTAAATTACATTATTGATGACTGTTTGTGCGTTTCTCTTTTATAAAAGCAAGTTGTCGGATCAACTTTTAACACTCTGTGGATTGCTGAGAATATCAGCCGTAGCGTCATAAGGTCATTGACTTCAACTTCGTTCGGAAATTATTATTTTTAATGAATTAATCTACGGAACTTGTTTTCATAATCTTTTGTCTATATTTTCAAACTGTTAGACCGTTGCTAAATTATGTAAACATCGGATATCAGGTAAATTATGTAAATTATAATACGGATTATATTAACGTAATAAATGGAAACGAAATAATTATTTCAATGTACAGACGCCAACACATCAACTTACCCCAAACTGTCAAATTTCTTTAATAGATTTTCAACCTTATATCACAATAGTGGAAGGTTAATTTTCGATTGGTAAAATTTGACAGATTGGGGTAGCTTGACCTGGTGGCGTCTGTACAGACGCCACCAGGTCAAGCTACCCGAAACTGTCAATTTTTCCCAATGAACCTTGAACCTAATGCTCTAGAAATAAAGTCGAAAATCTATCAAAGAAATCCGACAGATTGTAGTAGCTTGATGTGTTGGCGTCTGTACATACCTACGGCATTTCCAGTTTAAGCTGATCTGGCGTTGTATAAGGCTTTTTGTACAATAGGAAGTCAGCTTATACTGGAAATGTGAAGTTTGATTTGTCGCCGACTCGCCGTGCGTACACCGTTAAAATAAAAATTTGGTCTTTGCCCCAGGTGTTGTTTGAAGTTGTACAGCCTCAATGCTACCGTGGAAGCGAGGCCTAAAAATGCTAGGGTCCATCTCAGGAAAAAAACTCTAGTAGATGCGGCCCTACGGACATGCGACGGAGACATGTTTATTTAATTATTTATCTCAACAAGCTGTTTTCAAGCGTCATAAAGAACCGTCTCGCGCGCAGGTTTGACGACTTCCAGCCTCCCGAACAAGCCGGATTCCGGGACCACATACATACGCTGCGGCAGGTTATACAGAAGACCGAAGAGTATAACCTTCCTCTCTGCTTAGCGTTTGTGGACTACGAAAAAGCCTTCGATTCGATCGAAAGCTGGGCTGTACTGCAGTCTCTCCAACGGTGCCAGATTGGCTATCGGTACCTACATCGAAGTGCTGAAGTGTTTGTATGAAAACGCCACTATGTCAGTCCGGCTCCAGGAAAGAGCCTCGAAAGCTATCCTACTGCAGCGAGGGGTGAGACAGGGAGACGTCATCTCTCCGAAACTGTTCACCGCTGTACTGGATGTCTTCAAGGTTCTGGACTGGAAAGGGGCTGGCAATCAACATCAATGGCGAGTACATCACCCACTTTCGATTTGCCGACGATATAGTAGTCATGGCTGAGACTATGGAGGGCCTCAGTACAATGCTCGATGACCTCAGTAGAGCTTTCGAAAGAGTGGGTCTTATGATGATGACATGAAAGATGAACATGGACAAGACAAAGGTCATGTCCAATGCTCATGTGATATCCACTCCAATGAACATCGGAAGCGCTACACTCGAAGTTGTAGACGAATATGTGTACCTAGGACAGACTGTCCAGTTAGGTAGGTCCAACTTCGAGAAAGAGGTCAATCGTCGAATCCGACTCGGCTGGGAAGCTACGCGCTATCTTCTCATCCCACTTACCGCAGTGTCTTAAGACAAAAGTCTTTGACCAGTGTGTGTTGCCAGTAATGACATATGGTACTGAGACGTGGTCGCTCACAATGGGCCTCATAAGAAGGCTAAAAGTCACCCAAAGAGCAACGGAGAGGGCTATGCTTGGAGTTTCCCTACGTGACCGAATCAGAAATGATGAGATCCGTAGGAAAACCAAGGGTACCGACATAGTCCGAAGAATTGCCAAACTCAAGTGGCAGTGGGCAGGGCACATTGCTCGCAGAACAGATGGCCGATGTGGACGGAAGGTTCTGGAGTGGCGACCGCGTACTGGAAGACGTAGCGTTGGAAGGCCTCCCACAAGATGGACCGATGACCTGGTGAAGGCCGCAGGAATGCGTTGGATGCGAGAGGCACAGAACAGGTCGAAGTGGTAGTGCTTGGGGGAGGCCTATGTCCAGCAGTGGACGTCGTTCGGCTGAAATGATGATGATGATATTACGGGCAAAGGTTAATAAAAGCAGAGTCAAAAATAAATCAATTAATGTTGTTGTTGTTGTCAAATGTTCCTAACTATGTAGGTACCTACTTAATAATAATTTAGTTCGACTTATTGCCGTGGGGCTTCTTTCGTGAGAGAGACCCTTATCCACGTTCCAGGTGATAATGGGGTGTGGACTGAATCGGTAAATTGACTACTGAACCTGTATCTAGGTACAGGTAACCGCAGTTAACAATTTGATATTAACAACGCCTTTAGGTCAAATCGGTAAGGTCGTTTTTGTTATTGCAACTTGCAAGTGCTGCCACTCATGAGCAGGACTGTATTACTATGGAGAGTTGGGGCCTGACTTTTTATACATTCTGTGATCATTTCGATATTTGATAGTCAGATCAATATATTGGCAGGTTGATTAATTAATGGCTGTTTTTGACCTAATCAAACGGATTGTTTAAGTTCCTAAACACTGAAGTGGTTACCTACTCTAGGTATTAGTATTACTTATATATAAGTAGTTAGTTAGTAAGTAAGTTACTTTGTTTGTTTACTCCGTTGTTTCCTCAAACTGACTTCAATTTAAATTCTACTAAGGCGTTATTAGGTTGTAGCTAAAATTGTAGTTTTCAAGTATAAAACAACAATGTTTTGTCTAGTTATGAGGTTATTTGCTTGACCCAATTAAACTTATTTGCATTTCCATTACAAAGGGTTGAGCGGACAGGCAAGAGAGACGGTAACCGGTATATAGCGGGAGTGTTTACTAAAATATTGTAGTGTTTCTTTTCATAATTATTTAGGTACCTATATGTATTTCGAACGGTTGAAAAAAAGGAATTAAGGATTAAAGAAGACTTAATTGTTTTTATGAACAGTTTATAATAAGGACAATTTAATTGCGATAGGTACTCATGATAAAAAAAAACTTATGAAGGATGAATGTAAAACGCCTGTTCAATTAATTATAGCAATGTCGCTGACAGTTTGATAAACCTGCCGACCACTGTTGGCGTTCGCGAGTGGTCTGTGTGTATGGGGAAAAAATTGTTGGCAAAATGCATCAGTATTAGACCTCTACTTATTATTAATACTTCATAATCAGTCTATAATGTTGCTGAGACACAGGTTAGTCCACTGGCCACTGCTGAGAGGCCTGTGCCTTTTAGAGGGAGTTCGCCATATTCCACCATGCGGGCCTAGGTTGGTTGACGTTACTTCTTCAAATTTTTCGTTCTGGGGCATGCTGGTTTCCTTGCGAGGTTTTCCTTTACTGATTCGAGAACAGTAGTCATGAAAAATGCCTTTTGGCATTTTTAGGTTTGAAAATACGACCTACAAAACGTAATTCGCGGCCGTTACCACTGAACCTTCACTACTCCAATTGTTAGTAACATCTAATAAATCTTTGTATATATAATTCTACTGTACGTGTATGTCACTGAACTCCTCCTAAACGGCTGGACCGATTTGAATGTTTTTTTTTTATGCGTTTGGTTGTGTGTGGAGTGTGGCACTTTGGATGGTTTAGATTCACTATTGGACCCGGTAGGTGGTGCTGCTATCGAGTTCTAGGAAACAGGACAACGTCTGTACGGTCAGCTAGTATATCTATAAAAATGTCTTTATTCCTAATTAAATTACGTTAGTCGCTTAACCCGTGTGTGACATAGTCCTTAATGTATTTGTAGAAAATTATGGTTGACCTATAATTCTGTTGATTATCATTTAGTTAAATACAAATTCTCTAAATGACACAAAGATTGAATTCAAAGAGACCCAATCAGCGAGTTTCTACTCACGAAAAAGTCGTCCAAAAAATTCCACAGAGACTTTTCGCTACTCGTAATTTCAGTCACGTTTACCTTTGGTTACACTAAAAGCAGGCACCTGTGAAATTTTATCAAAATCGGTTGCAAATTGAAGCCTTTCTATGGATGGACAGATGGCTTTAAACATAATATTGAGTTTAGATACCATTGTTTGAGCTAGAGAAATGATAATCTAATTCAATAGATCGCACGTAGTACCAAACTTATCTTTATTATTTACTAGCTTCTGCCCGCGACTTCGTCCGCGTCTAATTTTTGCTCCCGTGACCATTCCCGTCGCTCCTTTTGATCGTAGCGTGATGTTATATAGCCTATAGCCTTCCTCAATAAATAGGGGTAACACAAAAATTGTTATTTGTTATACAAGAGTGCAAAGTTGCTTTTTAACCGCGTGTTCAATTTTGATGACCGAGCAAGCGAAGGATTCTAAAATTGAATCACGAGCGCAGCGAGTGATTATAAATTAGAATCCTGAGCGTTAGCGAGGGAATCAAAAGAGCACGAGGTGAAAAATCTTTGCACTCGAGTGCAACACGTAACTTTTCATCCCACCTCAGCGAGGAAATGACTAAATATGCAAAAAAAAGCATTTCAATCACAAGATACTTTTATTTCAGTTTAGGTATTAACATTTATTATGTACTACATTATGATAGGTAAGTATTACAGAATAATCTTTAAATTATTTCAAATGATACTTAGGTATAATTAAGAAAAATTGAAAGTAACGTTGCTACAGTTACCAAAAGTCGAGTGTAATATTCTTGTTAGGTACTGTTATGTTGGTGACGTGAAAAGTAAAATGGCGCGCGCAAAGCAAATTAAAAAAAAAGTATATCAAGAAGGTTCCGAGTCTAAGTTTTACAAATTAGAAAAAGGTTGAATGATAAATTCGGCACCATGGAGATAGAAGTAAATAGATTTAATGATGTTTTTAATTCACTAACTTAGTGCACACGATGTTCTAAATTCAATTTACTTTATCCTCTAGAGAATAAAAACGGCTTTTCCACTCAGATATTGAAGATTAAAAATACTCTTTCCGAGATGGTGGGATGAAAAGATTTTTTTCAATTCGGATCTGTAGTTTCGGAGCCTATTCAATACAAACAAACAATCAAATCTTCCCTCTTTATAATATTAGTGTAGATAAAACCCACCCGTGTTTCTTTAGTTGGCTATGTCAGGGCCACGGTAACTCTTTCGAACAAATCTCGCAACCCTGGCGGAAAGTTATGACCACCTGGTATTTCAAAGGCATAAAACATTTTCTGGCTGACACTGCTATTTGATAAGCTCATACCAAGTTATGACCACCTGGTACTTCGAATTCGAAGGCAACGTTTTTGTCATACCACGTTTTATAGTGACTTGTATTCTCTTTGACGTTTTATGTCACGTCACACGGGAACGCGGTCGAACGGGATCAAAAGTATCTTATGTCCGTCTCCTGGTTTTAATCTACCTCCCCACCAATTTTCAGCGTAATCAGTTCAGCCGTTCTTGAGTTATAAATAGTGTAACTAACACAACTTTCTTTTATATATATAGATTACAATTATTTAACTATATAGTTCTGTTAGTTAATCTCGGAGAGTAGTTAGTAGCAGCCATTAAAAAAAGTTAATTACCTAATTAATGATCAACAAAAATAATATGCATTTCCGCTTAAAACTCATACGGGATTAGAATTTCGATCCATTTGCTTTTTACCCTGAACATAAAAGGAGAAGTAATATTCTGCAAGTACCTACGTAGCAACGTAGCGTAGGCGAAGCGTAGCAAGGGCGTAGCTCGTACCAAATTAATGATTGTCGTTTTATACTTCTTTTTCGAAAGACAATAAAGTGGCATGGTCGACGCGCAAACTGAAACCATTCAGCACATTATTCTAGCACAGAAATGAGACCGGTTGTCAAAAAAATAATACAACTGTTTCATAGAAAAGTGCAACCAATACCTACACGGTCTAGCATTATTTTTTTAAACCAACCAAAAAAAAAGATAGAAAAAGATTTTTAAGAAATTACTATTCCATACATTGGCCGCGTAGGTATTGCACTTTCCTATGAATGTTAGTTTTTTATTTAATTCGGTTCAGAATCATGTAGTGATGTGACGATGTCCCCAGTTTAGGAATATTTCTTAAAATATAGGTCAAAATAACCTTTACCTTGCGCCAATTTACTTAAGTGCACGTGATCCCAAGTCACAATATTAACATGAAAGCAGGCGAAGGCACAAGTGTGTTCCGCCTCTGCCCACAGAGTGTTCAATCTCTTAATTACTCCCCGGTGATTGGATTATGGATAGTCTCAATAGCCAACTTCGTTTATCTAATAGTCGTGAGGCTTGGGGATGTGTATTTTAGAAGGAGTGGCTCTAAATGGAGTCGGAAATATGACTTGAGTCGAGTAATTAATAAGCTCAGTTTTGCTGCATAATTGATGAGTTTTCTTATTTGCCCTTATCATTTCTTTTAAAAATAAATATAAGATTGTCTTTTGGCATTAATTTTGAGTATTTCGAGAAGTTTGTATAAGGCGTACGCAAATGTAAGTCGTTAAGCTGCCTAAAATAAGGTTGTGCTACACGCCTGATGCATATATGCATCTGTTGGGATAGGTCAGCTCAAAGATGCAATTACTCTATCTTTAAAAGTCCCTCCAGACATGGCCCTGCATTGATTATACTTGCATAAAATCATAATAATATAATGTCTGGAGTTTAAGATAGCGTTCGCACGGACGTAAAAATATGGAGTTGGGATTTTAATGCGCCTTGGATTCTAAACTTTGGGTGTTGAACCGAGCACTGAGAATCCAACAAAAATCCAGCGCCTCGAAGAACCACTCTGTTCAATTTAAATTTCGGGGCTAAGCACTGCGTAGAAAATACACTGTGTGGAATTATCTCACAGCGATATGTATACATCCGTGCAAACGCAGCTTAAAAGAGACCGTGACTTCTGAATTTGTTTCGGCATTTTATCTCAGCGATCTGTCAGCTAGAAAATGCTAGCGTTATCTAGTTTTAAAATACTGACGTGTAGAAGTGTGTTAAGGCTTGTACAGATGGCGCGACGCGATTCTTGTAGAACAATTTCCATGAAGTTTACAAAAAACTTGAGAGTTTCTCGTCGCACTGTCGTGTCGCGCTTGTTTGTGGGAGCCTTTATAAAGATCTACTTCCATAAACGATACTTAATAAAAACTTTTCTGTGAAAGATATACTTATTTTTGCAATACTGGCTTAGATCGAACTATACCTCATGACATAGATAAGCACATTAAACACCGCGCCTTTTGTATCCAACATCTACAACACAACCAACGTATCGCTTTTCCCTGATGCGTTGCGTATCCTATGACGTTGCACATGAGTTCCCCGGCAGCCAGTGAACCTTAAATGCAAAAAAACGTTAACGAATGCATAACCTCCTTTTTTTAAGTCAGCTAAAAACATTTCGATTGACAGAACCGTGCATTAAGATTTCATAGCTTATCTCTGACGTATTTTATGAGAAAAAGGGGACTGGACTTTATTTAAGAGGGTAATATTTATCAGCGAAAAATAAGAAAGTAAATAAGAAGATAAACTAACAAAAAGCTTACTTAAGTAAGATAACTTCTAAGGGTTCGCTATAATAACATACACAGTCTAATATAAAAATGAGGACAGGAGAAGGTTCAGTAGGTTTATTCTGTAAAACTTACAACTCAATTTAAAGAATTGAGTTTGAACACCTTCATGAATGAAATGAACTGAACCCAGCGTGGTTTGACCAGACTTGATTTATTGATTTACAGACCAAGTGACTTTCACATTTATAGGTTTATTGAGCAGTATGGATGTAATTTGACAAAATCTTGGAGCAGATGACCCCCTAATATTATTGTCTTGGCATTTTTTTTCTGTTTTGGGTAGACCATGCTGTTTTAATGTTCTTTGTTAAAGTATAAAATTATTTGTGTTTTATACGTATAGGAGAGTGTATAATGTTCTTTGATAAGCAGGGTTATCGATTAGGATCTTGTCCTTCTGTAGTAAAATCTTTAAATGTCGTAATAATTCATCCTAACGAGTTCTTTGTTTGACGTTTATGTCAGTTCAGCGTTCATTTTAACTTGATTCTACTTTTAAAATGAAAACTTCTTGCAGGGAGGTCTACGTATTCCGGTTCTCGGTTTGTTAGGAAGCTTTTGTATAATAATTACGGAATGTTGGAGCATAACGGAGTTATCAAACGATGGGATTAATTATCAATGTGAAAATCTGATCTGTTTAGACAGACATCGATCACACTTTACAATGTGAATGTTTGCTAACTAATCGTTTTTGTTAGTGTTTTAATTACGTTACTTTTCTATGGTTCAGTGTCCTTATCATAGAACTTAATAAAGCAGCTGGTAACTTTCTGGCCGTTTTTCATTATGGCAGTTAGGTAGGTTTACATAACCCGCCTATTCCCACTGCTGGGACACAGGCCTCCTCTCGGTGAGAGGGAGTGGGCCGTAGTCTACCACGCGGGCCCCGTGCAGTTTGGTAGATATTACATGGTCTTCGAGTTTTTCGTTCTAGGACATGGTGATTCCCTCACAATGTTTTCTTTCTCCGTTGGAAGAGCAGTGGTGATGCAATTACTTACACAAATGAAGGTAAGGTAGGTATAGGGCCGCATTTTGAAGTAACTAATTTTGAAGAAGAAATCTTTATGTAGGTTCTATTTTCTAAACTAACGAACTATTTTATTTGAACAGGTGTTCTAAATAATAAAATTGTTTCCTAAATAGAATAGACTTCCTGGATTAGAAGATGATCAACTTGCCGCTTTGAGAATAAAATATGAATCAAACTAAAATATATTAACCACTGTATCTATTAAAAAGACACATAGGCCCTGAAGAACAAATTCATTCAGATCATATACATATACTATTGTCGGGAGTGATGTGCGGTACTAAATTACCTTATACATCTTGACATAGTAGAGAACAAAGTCGCATTTTGTGTCTACACGCTTAGATCTTTTAAACGGATTTGAACGTGGTGTTCGTTAATAGACGAAGGTTTATATGTATAATACTATAAACGGGCGAAGCCGCTGGTAAAAGCTTGTAAAAATAAGCCTCAGTTCTAGTCGCTAAGAAAGGTAAATAATTTAAAGGGAAACCACGCGAGCTACACGGAAAAATACTAATTTGGCAAATGCATGCACAGCGAAATTCTCATCGCGGTGAAAATATTCAAAAGAGCGGAAAATGTTTTCATTCGATATTATTCATCCAGTTGCAATGTGAGGAAATGACAGTAGAGAAAGTCGGTGTTCAATTTTCTTTTAATATTTGAAAGAATTTAGAAGGCCCACAAGCCAGGTGTACCTATAACTTGGAGGAGGTTTTAGGAATCCGCTGGATGCAAGAAGCACAGAACCGGTTGAAGTGGCGAAGCTTGAAGGAGGCTCAAGTCCACTACTGGAAGTCTTGCAGCTGAAATTATGATTATGATGATTTGGAAGAACTCTCAGACTGTAGTTTGTTTGCTTTTCAAGGCCAATCATAAGAAAATCTAGTCGGAAGTACACACAATAAACAAGAAAGACTCACAAACAGTGGTGCTGAGTATGTAAAACCACAAAAATGATTCCATTATTTCCGATCCCATATCATTAGCATAATTATTTAATATTTCTAGTCCATAGGGCTTTAACACATAATATTCAAATATTTTCATTAATTATTTATGAAACTAAAACATGCATCGTTTATTTTATTGCCTCATTGATTATTCAAAACCAAAAATTATTAATTTGACAGTATTGGCATTCTGCGCATTTCCATGACGAGAACCTCGGTAGCATTTAATGTGAAAAAAATAAAATAAGGCTGAATGAATAAAATGTGTGTGCGGTGTGAAGGTTTTTAAAAGCTCTCGATTCATTCTTTACGATTGTCAAATTTTTATGATGTAATCCATACTAATCTAAACTAATATTATAAATGCAAAAGTAACTCTGTCTGTCTGTCTGTCTGTCTCGCTTTCCTGCTAAAACTACTGAACCGATTTTAATGAAATTTGGTACACAGATACTTTAGAGCCTGAGAAAGGACATAGGCTACTTTTTATCCCGGTAGTATGTTCCCGCGGGATAATTTCCGACCTCCACGCGGGCGAAGCCGCTGGCAAAAGCTAGTATTATAAATGGGAAAGTGTGTGTGTCTGTTTGTCCGCCTTTCATTGCAAAACGGAGCGACGAATTGACGTGATTTTTTAAGTGGAGATAGTTGAAGAGATGGAGAGTGACATAGGCTACTTTTTGGCTCTTTCTAACCCCCCACTTCCCTAAAATGGGGGGTGGAACGAGCTAATCTCAGGAACTACTGGTTCGAATTGAAAAAATCTTTTTGAATCGGGTAGCCTATTTATTGAGGAAGGCTATATAACATCACGCTACGACCAAAAGGAGCGGAGCAGCAACAAAAAAATGGACGAAAACTGGCAGGCTGCGATGCGACGGCAAGGGTCAGGGGAGCAAATATTTGACGCGGACGAAGTCGCGGGCAGAAGCTAGTTTTTCATAAGTCGGGAAAATGTTTGTAAATAAATGTGCCTGTTTAACAATTTGTCGTTATAAATATTCAGGATAGTTAAACCTTTATAACACTTAATTTTATTTTAACTTTTTTAGACAATGTTTAATCCTTATTTATCTTTCTTTATATATATAAAAATCTTGTGTCACGATGTATGTTGCCAATAAACTCCAAAACTACATAACAGATTGTTACCAAAGTTCTTAATTATTTGTAATTTGGTCCAACTTAAAAGATAGGATAGTTTTTATCTCAATTGTTGATCTCAATATTTGTTTTTTTTTATAGTACGCACGGCTACTGTTCAAGCTATACATTTCCAGTATAAACTGACATCTGATTGTACGAAAAGCCTATACAATGTGAGGTCAGCTAAAACTGGAAATAATATAGCTTGACCTATAGGTCAATGCTGGCTGGGTTGGCTATAGCCGTGTGTAGTATGTGCGTATTCATTGGTTAATTCCAAGAATCCCTAATCGGTGGCGGTGTAATTTAATTCATCGTATCGTTTGACACCAAAGTTGCGTAGACATCCATTGGATGGCGTTTTTTATGGTTCCGTTGCCAAATGGCAAAAAACGGAACCCTTATAGATTCGTCATGTCTGTCTGTCTGTCTGTCTGTCTGTCCGTATGTCACAGCCACTTTTCTCCGAAACTATAAGAGCTATGCTGTTAAAACTTGGTAAGTAGATGTACTCTGTGAACCACATTAAGATTTTCACACTAAAATAGAAAAAAAAAAATTTTGGGGTTTCCCATACTTAGAACTGAAACTCAAAAAAATTTTTTTCATCAAACCCATACGTGTGGGATATCTATCAATAGGTCTTCAAAAATGGTATTGAGGTTTCTAATATCATTTTTTTCTAAACTGAATAGTTTGCGCGAGAAACACTTCCAAAGTAAATATAAATAAATGTCTTTGGAAAACCAACACATCGTTGTCTGATCCCAAACTAGGCAGAGCCTGTACTATGGTAACCAGACAACTGATAACAATACTTAAATATTTCTAAATACATACATATTACAGATAAAAAAAATATATGATGTACATAACTATTTAAACTTCCACCGAAAATTGGTTTGAACGAGATCCAGTATATACTTTTTTTTTTAATACGTCATAAACCGTAAACCGCAATTTACCTTTAATTCAATCAACTCAAATATAAAAAAAAACATTTAGTTTCATAAACATAAACCTTATGCATAAACCGAGGATACCTACAGGTTTGTACGGAACCCTCGGTGCGCGAGTCCGACTCGCACTTGGCCGGTTTTTTTTTTCTAGATAACCTTTGCATAATATTAACCCGTTGAATGCCGCTAATTACAGACACAATTAAAAACCATTGCGTCTATACCAACTGTGGTATCAAAGGGACTTAGAGGTTAAAGTCGCTTGCTGCGTCTGTACGCTTAGAATTAGATCTTTTAAACTGCGCAACGGATTTTAATGCGTTTTTCATCAATAGGCAGAGTGATATAGAGGAAGGTTTAAAAGTAGTTTACATACATATTATAGTAGAGAAAAGCTGAGAAATTCAAACATTTCTAATGTGATGTCGTAACAAACATATTTTTTGTGCGCTTAAATCGCAAACGCTGGTTTAACCTTACGAGATTGATCAAATTAATGTACCACGGAATTATATATTTTAAAAATATCGATGAAAAAATCCATGATAGTCTATGTTTATTTCCTAAGGATACCCTAGAAAAACCACTTTTATCTATTATATATAACAAAAAAAAAAAAATCTGGGTCATTAACCAAGCTATTTTAAACAATACCGTATCGTTCTTTATCCAATTAAATACATAAGATACGTTGTACATTTCATGTCAATCAAAACTGCACTTTGCAGCATATCATTAAAGTTAATATTTTAGAAGATATCAGAGATTATCCATACTAATCCATACTATCCATACTTCCATACTTCCATACTTCCATACTTCCATACTTCCATACTTCCATACTTCCATACTAATATTATAAATGCAAAAGTAACTCTGTCTGTCGGTCTGTCTGTCTGTCTGTCTGTCTGTCTGCCTCGCTTGCACGCTAAAACTATTGAACCGATTTAAATGAAATTTAGTACACAGATAGTTTAGAGCCTGAGGAACGACATAGGCTACTTTTTATCTCGGTAGTATGTTCCCACGGGATAATTTCCGACCTCCCCGCGGGCGAAGCCGCTGGCAAAAGCTAGTATAAAATAGACGCAGAGCGGCTAGCGGGCTGTCTGTTCGTCCCGGTTGGTAGCGGTAGGTTAGTGCAGGATTAGTAGGATTGTAATTCATATTACTTTGGCTTCATAGTAAATGCGAATATCATGTGTGTTCGAAGTACTCAAAATAAACCTATCCATTATATTATTCCAAGTAAGAGACCGCGAAATAAGACTTAGATGTTAAGATTTTTGGATGGATTTGGATTTTTGGATATCCTGGATACTTATCATATAGGATACTTTATCCCGGTAGTAGGTTCCTGGGTGATATTTTCCGACAGCTATACGGGTGAAGACACTGGCCAAAGTACCATTCCTATAAGTATGTTCGATTTGGTGTCTGGTAAATAATTGTCTGTGTAGGTAGAATAGGAGCGTTAAGAAAAACTAGGAAGACTTATATTTAATTCAATCCAGCTCTATGTCGCAGTCTTCTTACTTTGAATACTATTAGTTTTATTAAGTACATCAAACACACATGATACTCTGATAAAGAATAGAGAAGTTGTATGAAAAAGTAATATGAAATTATTATAAACGTACTTAGGTACTCCTAATTATTATAAATTTGAACATTTGTATGATTGGATGTTTGTTTCTCAACCCCGTAACGGTATATCTATACTCTATAAAAATACTTAAAATTGGAGAGTCGGTTTTTAATATTAAAATAACCGCTTTTTACTAAGTGTTTATGGTTGTATACACGGTACATATACCAAAACAACATGTTTTTACAATTTTTGTATGTCTGTTTGTCTACTGTCTGTCTGCCTGTCTGTTTGTTCCGGCTAATCTCTGAAATGGCTGGACTGATTTTGACGGAACTTTTATTGGCAGGTAGCTGATTTAAAAAGGAGTAACTTAGGCTACTTTTATTTTAGAAAAATTCTTTTATTAGGAAAATACCTGCGTTAATTTCCGACATCCACGCGGGCGAAGCCGCGGGCAAAAGCTAGTAGTATGTAAATCTAAAATTAAGTGTACACTACTCCATTTTCTTGAGCATTTCCAGGTAATGTTACATTATTACAAATGGCACAATTCAACCCAAAGCTGAGTAAAAAAAAGGCATTTCCATGTAATGTAACGTTCCTGCGAATGCTCACCTTAATAGAAATGTAAGTCACGTAGGTACCACTGTATTCCCAGCGCCAAAACCGTAAACAATGCCAAAATCTTCTACAGACCGATCATTGAAAATTCATTCAGAAGTCGGCTCCGGGCCGTCATTCCTTGTCACACTACCCACATATCGGGTGCTCCGATAAATTATCAATGGGTCGGGTGCACCAAAGTCATTGGTTGGTGCATTCGGAATGTAAGCCATCTGGGCGCATACCGCTTGTATTGAGCATGCCGGGACAGATTGCGATCCAACTGATCAAACATTGTTTTGGGACCGGGAGCTAGGAAGCTTTGGTTGGTATTGGTTGGTATTATTATCGCCAAGTTATCATCGAATATTTGTCATAATAAAGACAGACATTCGATGATAACATTAAGAAGTACGGAAAACAATATAAGACTTGAAGTGGAAATTTGTACATAAATGATTATTAACATTAATAATTCGAACTGCCTCGTTGGTCTAGTGGTCATAAGCGCGCAGCGGAGCATGACGTCCTGGGATGGATGCCCACGTCGGGCTAAGAGTTATTAGGTTTTTCAATCTGGAATTTCTCAACAGCAGCCCGATGTTTGGATTTGTACCCGGTTGATGGCAATAAGTTCCTCCACTATTACATGGGACTTATATAAATAGCTTATATAATAGAATATATAGGTACACATATGCCCAACCCTTCGGTGAAACAAGGCGTGATGTTATGTAACAGACAGACGGAAAAAGCGACTTTAATTTAAAATATGTATTGATGGATATATATATATATATATGTATAGCTATAGATGCTCCTAAAACTTGGGCCCAGTATATGTCCACCCACGTCCATCACAGTACCGATGGAGCTAGGATAGGAGCCAATGTCATAGATATTTTATCAGATAAAATATATATTTTAATTTATTCCACAGTAATAAAGTTCCTTTACATCAAAGCGTCTTAATTGAATTCAATTACCTGGTGAAACCGAAAATATTTTAACACGGAAAAGCTTCCAATAAATTGTAATGAAATTAATGTGGAACGAAGAAATGGGATTTTCGCCATCATAATCAACTTACAGAATGTATAGTGCGCAGTTTTATATTTTTGGGAAAGGGTTGGCATTTGATGATACTAGAAAAAGCTACAGTAGTTATTAACTAACTATCTACTCATATGAACTTTGGCAGAATATTTTATCGAAGCTCAAATAATTCCTACTTTGCCCTCCTAATGATGTTATTTAACACCCTAATACAATGATTGCGCTTATTTATATGAACTTTAAATAGTTCCTATTTTGGGGTTTTATAAATCCTTAATAGCCATCGTACTAACAGCGACCTACCTAACGCTCACCGGCTGCTATTGCAGCACAGCCCGCTTCTCTCGCTCGGCTCGCGCGTGGTCGTTCATGACCAGTTTGACCAACTGTAAAAAGGCAGAAAGTTTAAATGAGAAGTTAAGTGCATTATTAAATATTTCCCATTTAAACTTCGGTTTGGTTCCTTACATTAATTTCGATTTACAGGCTCGAGAAGAGCAGGCAGAGAAGTGCGACGCGACGCTGCATCGTGATTCGGTTAGAACAATTTCCATTAAGTAATGGTTCTATCAGAGTCATATGCTGCTGCGTCGCGCCTGTTTGCCGGAACATTAAATTATACATTTCAAGGTTATTTCATCATATTAATTGAGTTCTAAATCAAGATGCATGTTTGAAAATTGTTCAATAATACGTAGCGCGTCTGATTTAGCAAACAAAAGAAATACACGTTTAAAGCCTTTTAAAGCGGCCATATTTTATATAGAGATAAGAATAGATACCCTGATGCTATCTATACTATCCATACTAATATTATAAATGGGAAAGTGTGTGTGTCTGTTTGTCCGTCTGTCACGGCAAAACGGAGCGACGAAATGACATGATTTTTTAAATGGAGATAGTTGAAGGGATGAAGAGTGGCATAGGCTACCTTTTGTCTCTTTCTGACGTCCCCAAAATTGGGGGGTGGAACGCGTTAATCTCAGGAACTACTGGTTCGAATTGAAAAAGTATTTTTGAGTCGGGGAGCCTATTTGTTGAGGAAGGCTATAGGCTGTATAACATCACGGTTCGATCAAAAGGAACGGAGCAGCAACAATATGGATGAGAACTGGCAGGCTGCGATGCGACGGGAAGGGTCAGGGGAGCAAATATTTGGCGGATGAAGTTGCGGGCAGAACCAAGTATATAATAAAGCCGAAGAGTTTGTTTGTTTGAACACAGTATACTCTGGAGTTACCCGATGGAATTGTAAAAATAATTTTGCACATGATAGCCAATTTTTTCAGAAATGTTACCTATAAAATACCACGTTGCGACACTTAGTCGAACAAAAAGGAAAAAAAAAACTGAAATATCGCTTAGCGAAAACAAAGTAACGGGCCACAGATATGTAGGTATAGGCATGTATGTATATAGGATCTATCTACATATTTCTATAATAGTAAATATAATAAAGCAAAAGAGTTTAGAGTTATTTGAACGCGCTGATATCAGAAAATACTACTCAAAACTTCATCATCATCATCATCAGCCTATAATGTTCCCACTGCTGGGACACAGGCCTCCTCTCGGTGAGAGCGAGCGGGCCATAATCCACCACGTGGGCCCAGTGCGGGTTGGTAGATGTCACACGTCTTCGAATTTTTTTGGTTCTAAGACATGCCGGTTTCCTCACGATGTTTTCCTTCATCATTTTGAGAGCAGTGGCGATGAAATAATTTACACAAAGTAATGCGCCGGCTTGGGTTTGAACTCACGACCTACTACTCGTAAGTCGCGGTCATTACCAGTGGGCACCACTGCTCCTTAAACTCAAAATTTAAATTATTCAAATTATTGCGGAAAGTACTAGGTAGGTTGGTTAGGTGACTATGAAACAGCAACTATCCAAAGGAGTTTAGCAGAAAGAAAAAAAATCAAGACGCGATCCGACACGGTGGGACAGGGAAACAAGAAATTCGCGCATGTAGTCGCAGGCAGAAGCTAGTAAGGTACAAGGGTAAACAAGTTCCACGTTATCTATGACAGATATCCTTCCCATAACATTGAAACTTGAAAGGTTCGACCTCTTCCTAACTCCTGAGTGAACAAACTTTTTATTTAGTAAAGTGTTTGGAACAGTCCTGTTCGAATTTCGAATTCCGGACGAGAATATATTGGAAGACGGTTGAAAGATATTGAGACTGAAGAGACTTGCCAACGAGAACCATCCAGTAATAGTTAGGTGGGATATTAGTTTGTCACTACGGGTGAATACGACGGTGGTGTTAATTTTATTGTGTACCAACTAAAGTTAATTTATGCTATTGTTATCTTTTTGTAACTAATGATACAAGAAAGACAGAGAAATAAATAAGAGCTGTCACATTTAAATTAGTTTGTGATGTCTCTACCGTAAAAATAAATAAAAACTTTATTGTAAATTAATAACAACAATTTCTGGGATTAACAGCAGATAGAGACGTAATGTCCTCTAAAATCGGCATCATCAAAACAATAGGAAACGTTCTCGAATTCGTAATTCCGGTAGTACCTAATGAATGCATAATGATCCCGCATGGCGCCGCATCGCCCATTGATATGACTTCTTCAGATGTTCGTTTGTTCTAAACTGATTACACGTACATAGCGATAAAACGCCTTCTTCACAACAAAAATAGGTGTCAGTCGATACAATTTTTAGCTAAATACTGAGTGCACCTCAACAACAACTATTGTTTGAATAACACTATTAATTTATTCCACGCTCGCAGAACAGATGGCCGATGGGGCCGGAAGGTTCTGGACTGGCGACCGCGTACTGGAAGACGGAGCGTTGGAAGGCCTCCCACAAGATGGACCGATGACCTGGTGAAGGCCGCAGGAATACGTTGGATGCGAGAAGCACAGAACAGGTCGAAGTGGGGGTGCTTGGGGGAGGCCTATGTCCAGCAGTGGACGTCGTTCGGCTGAAATGATGATTAATTTATTTCATAGATAAAACAAACTCCAACTGTCAAATGAAAAGACTATATATGATTCTTTAAACTTTGAATTTTGAGAAAATAATAATTAAGACATTTAAAATTAGATTTTCAGGTTAAAAGGTAATGATTGAAATCAAGCAAATCTTGATATCAATGATTGGTTCTGTAGTTTCTGCCTACAGCCATGGAAAGACCAGAGTGTAATTAAGTATGTATTTATAATCAAACCACTCAATTTGTATGTGGTACAACAAATTGACTTCTTTAGGTACGTTTTCTGATCTCTTTTCTGCCATTTTTAGGGTTCCGTAGCCAAATGGTAAAAAAACGGAACCCTTATGGATTCGTCATGTCTGTCTGTTTGTCTGTCCGTATATGACAGCCACTTATTTCTGAAACTATAAGAACTATGCTGGTGAAACTTGGTAAGTAGATGTATTCTGTGAACCCGCATTAAGATTTTCACACAAAAA
Source organism: Aporophyla lueneburgensis (assembly GCA_932294355.1). Taxonomy (NCBI): domain Eukaryota; kingdom Metazoa; phylum Arthropoda; class Insecta; order Lepidoptera; family Noctuidae; genus Aporophyla; species Aporophyla lueneburgensis. The sequence continues at coordinate 5,498,776 of OW028739.1, read as the reverse complement.
TAGAAAAAAAAAACAATAAATTTTGGGGGTTCCCCATACTTAGATCTGAAACTCAAAATGTTTTTTCATCAAACCCACACGTGTGGGGTATCTATGGATAGGTTTTCAAAAATGATATTGAGGTTTCTAATATCATTTTTTCTAAACTGAATAGTTTGCGCGAGAGACCCCCGTAACTTCTAAAATAAGAGAATGATAAAACTAAAAACAAAGTGATGTACATTATCATGTAAACTTCCAACGAAAATTAGTTTGAACGAGATCTAGTTAGTATTTTTTTTTAATATGTCGTAAATAGTAAACTGCAATTTACCTTTCATTCTTATAGATAACTAGCTTTTGCCAGCGGCTGCGCCCGCGTGAGGTCGGAAATTATCCCGCGGGAACGTACTACCGAGATAAAAAGTAGCCTATGTGTTAATCCAGGTTATAAACTAACTGTGTTCCAAATTTCATCCAAATCTGTTCAATAGTTTTTGCGTGAAAGAGTAACAAACATCCACACATCCATACATACAAACTTTCGCATGTCGCACGGAACCCTTTCTGCGCAAGTCCGACTTGCACTTGGCCGGTTTTTTTATTGTTGAAATACTTAGAAACAGACACAATCGTATTTTCTACAGAACCCTGGTTGATAAATGGACTACGCTTGCTTTCATACGACATCGCAGTGACTATAAAAGATAGGTACATGTTGTTTGCAATCGCGTTGAGTCGGTGCAATGAAAGCGGCTAAACCGTCGCGTCCCTCCGACGATCTTCCGTATTGTGTCTCTGCCGGTTTGAATAAAGACTGGATTGGGAATATCTGGTGGATAGTCCGATTGGATAGTTAGATAGACCAATATTTGCTGCTGAAATTGCAGCAAATATTGGTACTATATTGGACAATATGTTCTCCGTAATCGCTGTAACTGAAGAAAGAGTTGACTCTTCATCATCATCTGCCTAGCCTTTTCCCAACTATGTTGAGTACTGCTTCTAGTCTAACCGGATGCAGCTGAATACCAGTATTTTACACGGACGAACCTCCTATCTGAGCTCCAGAACCCAGTTACTGGGTAAAAATATACCCTTTGGTAGGACTGGCTGTCAGACCTTTAGTAACGGGCCGTCAGAAATCCAAAGAACCACAGAGGATTCGTGGTATTTAAAGACTAGCTTCTGCCCGCGACTTCGTCCGCGTTAAATTTCTTGTTCCCCCGACCCTTCCCGTCGTGTTGTATCGCCTACCCGTGCGATTTGCCCCGTTTTTGCAACATTTTTCAATACTGCTCCGCTCCTCTTGGTTGTAGCGTGATGTTATATAATCTATAGCCTTTCTTGATAAATAGGCTACCCAACACAAAAAGATTTTTTCAATTCGGACCAGTTGTTCCTGAGATTAGCGCGTTCAAACAAACAAACTCTTCAGCTTTATAATATTATTAAGTAAATTAAGTAATTAACTACAGATGGTCGCCCGCAGTGGCGTGCGGTCCATATAGGCAAAAAGACACTGCAGACCCTAGACTTAGATCTAGACTAGTTACTAATATTTCAATAATAAAGAAAATATGCTAAGTAATAAAATTATTCAAAAAGTTCAAACGCCTAATATAAATGAGAAGCAACGTTCATACCGTTCTATTAATGTACTCGCGGCGCAAGCAGGCAGCGATCGAAAGTGTCTTCAATTCATTCATAAATGTACGCATGTAGTGGTAATTTCTTCTACATTTTCGTGTCTGCACATTTCACACAAAGCGCGCTAATAAAGCGAACTTCTGCCGCAGGCTATCCAATCGCGGGCTTCCCTGCGCCAGGCTAACCAATCACGAGCGGGACGCCCATGCGCATTATTGGCGCGCTGTGATTATTATGCGACCAAGTTGAATATTACGTAGCCTCAAGCAAATTCCGATTCGCAATGATACAATTTTATTTGTCAAAGTTTTAGTTGTCAAAATTTATTTCTTTCATGCGGAGCGCGCTGTTTTATGTTTTTATTTTGACTGAGTTCTGTTGTGATTAATTCATGTACAAACGTTAATATTTAGGTCGATTTTTTGCTTATTTCAACTAGTTTTTTTAACTGTTTTAGTTTTTCGATTTACTTAAGTACTACGCTTTTTGTTTGTTTTTTTTTTCAAAATGTTGTTCGATTGTGAGGTTTGTGTTGAAAATGTGTGTTTGTTAAAAAGTGTATCTAAAGGGAAATGTGTACGAGAATTAACCCAGCAAAGAGGTAATGCAACTCGTAAGTTTCATAGTAATAATTAAGAAACATAAAACCGGCTGTGTTGTTGTTTACACACATTTAAATTATTTTGTTTTCCTTGCTAGTTTAGTAGTTCGAGTACAGTGTGGAATTGTTCGGGATTTGCAGATTTATGTGATTTCTATCCCGCGGCTTGCTCAAACATAAATACATTTGGTAATTATCGTATTGAGAGAAGTGTTACGAAGAAGTTTTACGTTTAGCGAAGTTAATTGTTACTATCCAAGCAAGCAGCGCATCGACAGATCGTTCATTTTCATTATCATTTTCATTAGAACGTATTCTCACGTACCTATTTAAGAAACACACAAAGTCAACAATGAGTACAACATCTTTCTGTGCTTTCGACGGAAAAAGAATTATCATCATCAGGAAATCGCCATTTCAACCTTTTAAACCACCTAGTGAATTTTTCTTCACTAACTTGAGCAATTACGAGAGAGGTAATTTTTTTTTTTTTGAACTGCCTACCCGGTCATAAAACCCTGTGCACGCCACTGGTCGCCCGTCTACGAACCAACCGCGGCATGGGTAGCTTAACCTGATCGACCGATCCATGCGGCTATTATTACTTAGCTATCCACTAGCTGTAACTTCAATTAAGAACTGGAAATGTCGTAGGATGAACAGCGTTGGGACAAGCCAAATGTGTGGACGTGTAAAGGCACCTGCAATAAGATAGAGCTAAAAATAAGTACATAATTCTACGAGCTTGAATAAAATCTAAAGTAGGTACAGTTCATCATCATCATCATCATTTCAGCCGTAAGACGTCCACTGCTGGACTTAGGCCTCCCCCAATTTGGGGGGCTTTGCCATAATCGCCACGCTTGGCAGGCGGGTTGGCGATCGCAGTATGGTGGTAAAATGCATAGAGAACGCTGCTGCCCATTCTCTAGTAAGTCCCTTAGTCGCCTTTTACGACACCCACAGGAAGAAATAGTTCGTACAAACTACTGCTGCAGGCCAAATTCTTATTTGCATTTTAGAACTACCCACAGCAAGACATATTACTTCTCTAATTATAATTATTAATGTAAACCGTTTCGTGATGTAACAAATTAGTGCACTTATGTATTTTAAAGAAATAAAAACTAACTGTACCTAGTCAAAATAAATCGTTACTTACCAGTTTTGATTTTTTTTAAAAACATAAGTGCACTAATTTGTTACATCACGAAACGGTTTACATTAATAATTATAATTAGAGAATTAATATGTCTTGCTGTGGGTAGTTCTAAAATGCAAATAAGAATTTGGCCTGCAGCAGTAGTTTGTACGAACTATAACAGTTTACTCCTACGATCTCAGACCTTAATCAGGGTTTAAGACAAACGTAAGTACCCAGTAAATATCTAGAACCGTCTGTACTCCAGTGGCTTAGTCGTAAACTGTAGTAAATGTTGCAAAAGCGATGATTTATCACCGCTCTCGTAAGATCGTACTTAACCTATCAGATGCGATGTCACTCAAACCCCATATAGTGATGCCTACGTGCTCACATCTGTATTAAATTTCACTTCATAATAATATTTAGGTATGTATTTGTAATATCTACATTAATCATCTATTTCAGTTGACAGGTTAAGTAGTGTGGGGGTGAACTGTAAATGTAAGTAAAGGACAAAGAGGTTTATTTATGAAATAAGTATAGCAGCAACCTATACGTAGTTGTTTCAGAATGTTGTAGTAGTGAAAAGTATAGCACATAATGACGGATAGAAGATCTGAACGAGATATAGCCTACTAGTGCAAAACAGCAACATGGGTCAGTAACAATGTGACTCTTTCATACTAACATTGATTTAGGAAAACATTGTGAAAAAGTATATTTAAAAAAAATCAAGCATCTTCCAAAAAAATAAATAAGTGCAGACGCCAGCGTATCAAGCTTCTCGAAACTGTCAAAATTTCCCAATCAATCTTGAATCTAATACTGTAGAAATAAAGTTGAAAATCTATTAAAGAAATTTGACAGACTGTAATAGCTTTTTGTGCTGGCGTCTGTACAATGTGAAAAATAACTAATTTCGAAATTTCATTTCTTCAATTCGTGTTTTTCGAAATTAACGTAACTTTCGCATTTTTTGGAAGTCCGTTTTTTCTTGTTTAAATTTTTTATCATACACTTTTAATTGTGGTACCTACCCCACAAAAACCTGCTTTTATTGAAGTAGGTATGTTATTTAAATTAGCATAAGTAGTAGTACGAAAACTCGTCTAGACGGAGAGTAGGTATACGGCTGAACATTGTTTATAACGTCCCTGCCAGTGCAAAAGTCATTTAAGATAGTTTCTGACACACGACATCCTTTGTACAACAACATCCTCGTGTCACAAAGGCTGAAAAGCTGCAACAGCTTTTGGAAGTGTGTTCTCTCACTTACTGGCGAACGTTCTAAGGAAATACTAGGCCTGTGGCGACATGGCGCTTTCCTACCAAATCCATTCGGTTCACCTGCTGAAATCTCGCACCTGGACACTAGTTGCCTTGGTTGTCCTGGAAGTCTTTAAATAGACTCCAGACTCAGGTAGGTCAGAGTAAAGAAAACCTGTTCAGGTGAAGATTCACGGATGACTCCGCCCTGAAGTGTAAATGTGGTGATGTCCCACAAACAATGCGGCACTTGATATCTTCTTTAGAGTGTACTGTTGTTTGTACACTTCAGGAGTTAATGGCCGTTACTGAAAATGCTAAAGACTTAGCCAAATTCTGGGCTGACACTATTTAGAATGCTATCGACACGCTAAGAAGAAGTAGTCAATTAATTTACTTCAAGTAGGCCGTTTTGAAGGTAAACAAATACATAACAATTTGATTGATTTCAGGTACCCCTTCCAAACGATAGTTTTGTATGGAGACGAATGGGGAAGAAACTCTGTAATAAGGTACTCTGTTCAAATGTCTATAACACATTGCCTTGAAGCAAGCCAATATTATGAACATAACAACTGGCCAGTTCTCCCTACATCAAACTAATATTCTCCCTAAACACACATACGAAGTCGACGGTCGAACTAAGTTTCGAATATAAATACGTCTCCTGCAAGTCGGTATTTCGAAGACGTGAAGACAAAAGGGTACAATGTGATAGATGTTCCAAGTTTTGGATGAGGGGTGGATCTGATACCTACCTAACATAAGAGATTTAATTACAGTCTATTGATTTGGCGATTGATGGGGAAGGTCAAAGCCCTCGTTTACCATGAAGTTTATTAAGCTCTTTGATACTTGGGCAAAAAGGAGTAGAGAAAAGTAATTACAAAAAACCGGCCAAGTGCGAGTCGGACTCGCGCACCGAGGGTTCCGTACAAACCTTTAAAAAATTTTATATATCAGTTGATTGAATGTAAGGTAAATTGCGGTTTACGATTTATGACATTTTAAAAAAAAACTACTCACTCGATCTCGTTCAAACCAATTTTCGGTGGTAGTTTACATGGTAATGTACATCATATATTTTTTTTAGTTTTATCATTCTATTATTTTAGAAGTTACGGGGGGGGGGGGGACACACATTTTACCACTTTGGAAGTATCTCTCGCGCAAACTATTCAGTTTAGAAAAAAATGATAATAGAAACCTCATCACCATTTTTGAAGACCTATTCATAGATACCCCACACGTATGGGTTTGATGAAAAAAAACCATTTTTGAGTTTTAGTTCTATGTATGGGGAACCCCAAAATTTATAGTTTTTTTTCTATTTTAGTGTGAAAATCTTATTGCGGTTCACAGAATACATCTACTTACCAAGTTTCAACAGCATAGCTCTTATAGTTTCGGAAAAAAGTGGCTGTGACATACGGACGGACGGACAGACAGACAGACAGACAGACAGACATGACGAATTTATAAGGGTTCCGTTTTTTGCCATTTGGCAACGGAACCCTAAAAATCAAAATCAAAAGTCATTTATTCAAACTAGGCTGATAGTCAGCACTTTTTGAACGTCAAAGTTACACAAGACAGTCCCCCCAAAACGCCCGCCCTTCGACACTTCCTAGTGCTTTAGCTGGGAAGAAGAAGTGGCGGAACAACTTACTTTTTCTGAAGTAGTAACTCGAAGATTACAAGGTGTTTTCATACCACATAATATTGCATGTTATGAACTATATTTCCTGATATACCATTTCCTTTCTGCTAGAACTGAAAATAGTAAGCGAAAGTGGGGACATAACAGGGACGTTACCAAATTCTTACAATAAAACTATGTTCAATATACTTTTGATAATCTACACTATCTACATCTACACTTCTACACTTATAATATTATAAATGCAAAAGTAACTCTGTCTGTCTGTCGGTCTGTCTGTCTGTCTGTCTGTCTGTCTGTCTCGCTTTCCTGTTAAAACTATTGAACCGATTTTAATGAAATTTGGTACGTATATAGTTTAGAGCTTGAGAAAGGACATAGGCTACTTTTTATCCCGGTAGTATGTTCCCGCGGGATAATTTCCGACCTCCACGCGGGCGAAGCCGCTGGCAAAAGCTAGTTTATTATAATAACACTTTTATTGTATTTTTTTTGGTATTTTCTTGGCACGGTAATCGACTAAATATTTTTTTAAATCTAAGGAAACCTCATAATGCCTGTAACAAACAATGTACAACGTTTTCAAGACTTTATCACTTGCGTAATAAGCGTTAATACAAATGTACCGTTTGATATTCATTTTAGAACATCGCTAGCATGCATAGCATAAGTGTGGGTGGCCCCGTCGTGGCCCGCGTCTCCTTTACGTCCCACCTTCCCGTAGTTGTAATCAATTTCAGCAAACTGCGATTTTGTCACATTTGCGATGCATTTTAGTGATATGCAGGCCCGCAGAAATCAGTTGGACGCGAGAAACATAGAACCGGTCGAAGTGGCGATACTCGGGCAGGCCTATGTCCAGTCGTGGAAGTCTTTCGGCTGAAATGATTAATGATAACTATCCTAAATATGAAACTTAGGATCCTTAATTTTATTACCAAATCTAAACTGTATACATACCCTTTCTAGAAACCTAAATAATATAAATCTTAGCTAGCAAACAATGATTAATAACAAATTCATCTCCTAACTTTTCTATGAATCTTGACAGTTAATTTAGAAGGAAAGGTTACTAGATTTACACGAATTTCCTAAATTAATTAACCTCATAATAATAGGTACTATACATGCCAAAATAACATGGGTAAATAAATTAACCTAACCTAGGAGAATGCAGCTAAACTTGCATGTAACAATAAAGGAATTTATAATGGCTAGAGTGGAGAGAGAGAGTTCATTTAAGTTGCAAGTCAATAAGCTGTGACTATACTAACTAGAAGTAAAGTTGCTTATGTTATTGTGCTTAAGATGAATTGTTTAGCGTAATTTTATGAGAGTGTTGACTAATGCCTGATAACTGTGACAGTACGACTCATGGTCGGTTTTTGAAAGCGTGATTCAGCTACCAAATGGCATGCTAGTTGTTGTGATTGGTTAATAAAGATAGAAGCGCTAAGATACCTAATCAATGAAATCTCGACACACAGTAACCTATCTTTACATAAAACTCAAAACAAGACACCAGTCTTCAGTCAAAACGTGAAGGGCGCTTGTTTATTATTAAATTAACCCTTCAGTGCGGAGGGTAATCTTGGAAGTTGGTCGGAGGGCCCTCTGTTAATCTGTCAGGTTATTGTTTGAGCGCTGCCCTTCTGAGGGTTGACTTTAAAGCAAGACTTGTTTGAACTTGTATAGTTATGGTAACATCGCCTTTGATGGCGGAGTGACAAAGTTTATGGGGCTTTCTATACGTATTTGTAAGGCTGTGACCCTTTTTTTGGGACGGATTTTTGAGGAGAAAGGGTCACATTATGGCTAAATTGAAAATATTTTATATAAGATGGGAAAATAATGGTTTTGTTAGTGGAGTCTACAATAATTAAATCGACTTATGCGAGTGTATTTAGGTGATTGCATATTTATAACTAAAACATGCCCATCATGTCCAGTGGTGCTTTACAAGCCTAATCTTATACCTTTAAACGAGCAATTCTTGTATATATATATAATCTGAATCTCGGAAATGGCTCCAACGATTTTCATAAAATTTAGTATACAGGGGGTTTCGGGGGCGATAAATCGATCTAGCTAGGATTCATTTTTATCAAATGTCGTTTTATTCGTGTTTTCAATGACCAACTTTATCGATAATCGACTTGAACATAAACTTATTATTTTAAACACAATTTACCAAAAAATACCGAGCAAAGCTCGGTCATCCAGATATTATAATTCTTAGTTCCACAATTTATCGATTATTGCATGGTCGTGTATGGTAATTAATTATTAATAAATTTCACTAAAACTCCAACAGGTTTTGCAATTTACGTTCCTAGTACGAAAATGTCTTCAAAAAACTATCAACTAAGGTTGGACTTTCAATCCTATTCACTAACTTGACAATTGGAGGGATACCAGGTTTTGACAAAAAAAAGATAGTGAGGTGGTGCAAGAATGAATGAAATTGAATGAACTTGAAATAATGTACTTACATGCAAACTTTGTAATTTAAATTTAATAACTTGTTTTAAAACAAGATGTGTACTATATCAATATATACGTAGTCTATGGCTGTCAGAGGAAATAAAATGACTATAGTAAAAAAATAAGCAAAATGACATGATTTTTATATTTAGTTTTGTTTCTATCAGAAGAAAATAAAAAAAGGAAATAACTATTATTAAAATTATTAATTATTCTTATAATCCACACCTAAAAACGATTTTTTAAATTTTTATTTAATTTAAAACATTTTTATCATTCATTCTTTATGCAAAATCGTTCACTACCCCGACACTATTAGTTTTAGAATGGTATCATTATTTTGCATTGAACTGTCAAGTTAGTGAATAGGATTAAAAGTTCAACCTTAGATGGCAGAGAGAGTAAAGTACTCCAAACAAATTCCTTCACACGGAACTAATATCGTTTGCTCACATTCTAGATGTTCTACCAGCCCGTGCTCGCCAGTGGCACTTCCAGCCACCACGGCGTCAGCAATACCATATAATATTTACTCCTACAGAATCTAAAATTTACGTAGGTACATCCGTGTAAAATGCAAACTTTGTTACTCTCAAGTCTGAAGTTCGGTAGAAGTTGAATTTTGTCATTCTGTTAAGTTGGTGTCAGTCGGTCTTTTCTGTAAAAATCTCACCGTGAAAACTTCAGTGAAATGAGCTTGAAGTGAGCTGTCATTCACAGCTGACTTTACCTAAGCATTACGGTAAGATTTTTGACATGAAATGAAATGTTTATTCATCTAAGTAGATCTTATATGACACTTTTACACGTCAATATTTTAAAAACTGGAAGGCGCCGACATTTCCTACCTGACTGTTCCCAGAGAAGAAATGCCGAAACAAACTCAGAGGTCATAGTCTCTTTTAAAGTCCAACCATTTATTATTATATTTTTTTTGTGAGTCTAACAATATAGGGCCATGTCTGGAAGGGCCTTTTGAAGAAAGAGCCATTACAGCTTTGAGCAGACCTGTCCCAACAGACGGCATATATCATCCACCCAATCCGATCCGATCCAATCCGTCGGTATGTATCAATTATCGTGTAGCTCAACCCTATTTTAAGGAGCTCAATGACTACTCCAGACACTACGCTGATCTGCAGGACATTACGCCATATAAAAAATACTCAAAACCGCCTAACATTATATTATTTACATATGGATCGGCTTCTTTTTTTTCATTTATGTCTTTCATTCATATATTTCCTTCACTTGTAGCGTAACGTCTAAATAAAAAATGATTCCGAAATTGAAAAATGAATTCATTGGTAGACCACTCCAACAATGTTAAGTTTCAACATCTGTCACTCTTGCTCCAAATGATTGATTAATATTAAATGTGCGAAATCACATTAAAAAATATATTTTTATGTGATTTCGCTCATTTCATATTTTATTAACATATTATTTTTGTAAAATTATTTGCTTTGGTATATTATGGATTATGTTTTTATCTGAAATAAACTGATTAATAATAATATGTGAACGTGGAATGAAACAAAAACGAACCTACCATCGAGAAAACCTTGACTTCACTCGGATGAACCGTCTGATATCAGCTTAAGATATTTCATGTTCCAATACTTGAGATAAAGTGAACGGACACATGCGGTTTCTTAGTATATAGGTCAATGCTTCGTGTCATCCTGATATTGGCTGGCTGAGGTCTGAAGTTATTAGCACTTAAATATCTTTATACGATCTCACATAGCTTCTATATTGCGATGTTTACCTGTAGATATATGTAGTGGAAGGTATTTTTGCAATATGTGAAAACATTCGTTGATCGGCCGTTGGCAATACCGACGAATTCAATGTGGCTGTAGGCTTGCACCAGGGATCGGCTCCAAGTCCTTACCTCTTTCTGATGACCATGGACACTCTGACGTCGGACATACAGGAAGAGGCACCCTGGTGCATGCTGTTTGCCGGTGACATTATTCTTGGCGGTGAAGATGTGTCTGAGATCCAGAGCAGATTGGAGAAGTGGCAACAAAAGCTGGAGAATGTTGGCTTGAAAATCAGCAGACCCAAAACAGAATATATGTTCTTCGAGTTCGGCGGTCTCTCCAGTTAAGGAGCCATAGCGCTTGATGGTGTGCTTCTCCCGGTCTGCTCCGACTTTCGGTATCGGTTCACTCTTGCAAAGCGACGGCGAAGTAGATCGGCCGGTCAAGCACAGAATAAACACTGGATGAATGAAATGGCGGCATGACACAGGAACAATCTGCAACTCTCACATCCCCCTTAAACTTAAGGGGAAGATATACAAAACCATGGTCAGACCTGTTGTCTTGTATGGGTCAGAATGTTGGGCCACAAAAGGGATGAATGAAAGGCAATTGCATGCAGCTGAGATGAGAATGTTAAAATGAAGGATGTGTGGTGTTACACGAATGGATAGAATAAGAAATGAGTACATAAAGAGGAAGTCTGAAATTAGCACCAACAACTGAAAAGTTGTGTGGGAATCGGTTGTCATGGTATGGTCACGTGATTCAGAGGAATGAGGAAAATTTCGTGAGAAAAGTATTGAGTCGATGGCAATAAGAGTAGATGGCCAAAGAAACCATGGATGGACTGTGCGAAATATGATATGGATAGAAAGAGGGTGACTATTGAGATGACGACTAATAGAGAAGTGTGGAAGAAAAAGATATGTTGCGCCGACCACAAATAAATTGGGGTAACGGCAGGAGAATTATGATGCATTTGAAATCTTTGGGGCAGCTTCAAGTAATGAACACATCTATAAAACACACACATAACTTTATTAATGAATAGAATAAAATACAACGGATTTTTCTTTATTGTTCTCTGCTTATTTTTTTAGTTTTAAGGTTTTTCAAATTATCGAATGCCAATTTTTTTTTTTTGCTAAATAAAGTATCACATTTGATGATACTTTATTTACATTACAATCTAGCCTATGAGCTAATAAGTAATTTAAATATAACTTAAACTGCTAAGTAGGTAACTATAAAACTAAGAAATCGTCCAATAACGTCTTTCTTATTCACTATAAGTTATAGGGAAGACACTTGATTCACGTGTTCTTTATAAAAGTTAGCACTTTCACTACTGTTTCAGTTCACTTGCACTGCACTAAACTAACTCAAAGGGTTTAACCCTTTTTAGTCTTCGCACTAATTCAGTGTTGTCAAGGATTTGGATTGCCTCGACATTCACGTGATGATGAAGTCTGTGTTCATGAGCTTCTGCATATTTTTGTATAACTATGTTTACGACATCCATTTTAAGGTCTCGGTGAAGGTCGCTGTTTCTTATGTACCAGGGCGCACTGACTATATCCCTAAGTACTTTGTTTTGAAAGCGTTGTATAATTTGTCGATTACTTTGACTGGTGCAGCCCCACAGCTGTATACCTTAGGTCCATACAGGCTTTAAAACTTGTTTATATATCAACAATTTATTACGTATTGACAATGGCGACTGTCTACCAAGTAGCCAATACATTTTTTGTAACGAATATCTAATTCGGTTCTTTTCTTTTTGACATGCTCTTTCCAGCGCAGTTTTGCGTCCACGGTCATGCCAAGATACTTAGCAGTATTCGCGTATGGAATTTGTTGATTATTCATGAATACCGGGATGTATTGTTAAAAATGTTATTGAATGTCTTTCATTATGATTTATTTCGGGTTGAAGAACACACACACATAATTAAGTTGTAACAAAAAAAAAAATAAAAATAAAGGCGTGTTAAAAAAGCAGACGGCAGTTCTAACATATTCTTGTATTTCGAACTGTCAATTCACTGACAACTATCTGTCTATGCCAGACTCTTACTATGTTTGACTTCGTCAGACTCTTCCTGCCTATGTTTCGCCCGGTTACGGTAGCACTTTCAAGTGGGATGATAAAATTTCCAACATCTACGAATGTTGGATTATATCCCACTAGACCTTGCTAACCATGCTGCTTTTGTCCTTATAACATTTTTTTTTTGTTTTAAGTACTACAGTAGGTATATACTTTCATATGCATTTAGTAAAAGCTGTTACTTTGATATTACAAAAAGCACTTTAATTTATTTATTTGAACGAATGAATGAGTAGTAGGATGCCTCGTTGGTCTAGCGGTAGCAAGCGCTACTGCTGAGCATGAGGTCCTGGGTTCGATTCCCAGGTCGGACAAAGTGTTATTGGGTTTTTCCATCTGGAATTTCTCAGTAGCAGCCCGAAATCTGGACTTGTGCCCGGTTGATGGCAATAGGCTCGCCCCCTATTTCATGGGACTTAAACATAACAGGCGAAATGTGGGTGTGATATAGGTACACCTCTACTCAACCCTTCGGGGAAACAAGGTGTGATGTTATGTTATGTGAATGAGTAGAACAAGAATAGATGTACATGGACTGAACGGTAGAAATGTTTCTTGCACTGTGCAAGTATTTTATTTCTATAGATGTTTAACCTTTTCATTACGAGTGTACCCAGTGTCAAAGTGGAACTATAAAATGTTTGATGTCCGACACTTGGCCCTTTTGTCAGCTCTACAGATTTATGTGCGCAATCTCATTTCATAACAGAACCTTTATAATTCGCCTCCGTTTCGCTGTGACGATATTTATTTTATTGAGAGACTAGAAAATGTTGACATACGGTTAAGTTACGAACCGTGGACGCTGCGTTTTCATACATGATTTAGAAAAGGAAGTTTTTTTTATTTTCTATTTATTAACAAATGTAGGTAAAACTTATCTATCATAAACAAAAAATACAATGTACAAGTATTCACGTACTAAAAAGATAGAGTAAACGTCAGTGTCTGTGCTAGTATTAACTGTGTCTTCCCTTCGCCTTCTTGTGCCGGAACGTCTTTACGAACATAGCTCTATGCCTCTATGGGCTCGTCGAGGCGATGGCAACTGTTACAAAAAATGACCCAAGACTTCTGGCGACGATTGTCTAGAGAATTTACAAACAAATACAAACAAACAAAAAAAACACAAAAAACAAACACACAAACAAACAAACAAACAAACAACAAAACAAACAAACAACAAACAATAACAACAAATAAAAAAAATAAAAAGGTTTATTTCAGAAACTTGTGCAACTTTTATAGTAAATCTTACATAGGGGCCTCCTTTTAAGTAAAAAATATACCTGTGCTAGGAGAAACAACAACAACAACAACATACAAATATATCTGGTACAAATTAAATTAAAATATACTTATTTACGATATTAGAATAAAAATTGAATTGAATATAATTGAATATTATTAGATTAAAAATTATTCATTTATTTATTTTAATTTTATGGCATGCATGGAAATATGAATGTGGATGGTGTGAATGTGGCGGAATGTGTGAGTGTGTGTATGTGTGTGTTTGTGTATGTGTATGGGTGCGCTTACTATTTACTATTCCCTAGCGAATAGTCTTTCAGTGTCGTCGTAACTATGAAGTAATGCATTTATATTGAAATGAGGAACAGGGTGTTAAGTTCCCAGTGCAGGGCACGTCGCAATTGCGGCGGCAAGTCCTCTCTTTGAGCAGTGGATAGAGTAGCGCCACGGTGGCGACCTCACCTTCCACCTAACGCAGGTTCTCACCGGGCATGGGTACTTTGGGGGGCTTCCTGTTCAGGATAAAGCGGGAGGAAATGCCCGGGTGTTTCCATGCATGCGTGGATCTTCTGTAGGACACGGTGTGCCCTGCCTGGGCGGAGCACCACTGTGTCCTCGTGGAGGCAATCGGCGGCGGCGACCTCTCGCGTCCGGCCCTGGTGCCATGGTACGGAGCGAGAGGGCATGCGGCTAGCGCGATGTATCCAATATACTGTGTTGGCATCGTAAAATGTACTTAAATGCATTTGATTTAAAGTCCTAATTTAAGAGAGAAGTTTTTTGTGTCGGAGTGACGCTGTGAAAATGTGTGATTTCCTTCATAGGTACTTACAAAAAGCCAACTAAAATCATTAACTAATTAATTATTTAGTCAGTAAGTGCGGTCCAGCTTGTAAACTAAATCCGTATGTTCCAACGGGAAGATAATACAATGAGGCGACCCTTTGAAGGATTACAAAGGTATCCCATAGAAAGTGGGCGACTTAACAAAGTTATGTTAACTTTTAGCTCTGTTCCGACTTCATTATATTTTTATTTTTTATGAAGTTGGAATTGTGTTACCAAGTTTCCTGGGTGTTGTTTTTTTTTTTGTTTATTCTTTGTCTTAGTTTTATTTACTGAGCTTCTAGCTAGAGCTTTAATATTAGTTTTTGCTAGCGGCTTTGCAATGTACTATGAAGATAATACAATACAATACAATCCTTTATTTCAGGCTACTAAGGCCCATAAAAACAATACATAAATAATATAAAATCAATAACTATAAACTAATACATATTCTATAAAACTAAACTAAACTAAAACTGTCTCTAAACACGTAATGAAGACGGCGTCGTGTTCCGCTGCGTGGTGTCGCGTAACCGTCCTCGGAAGCGTCGAAATACGACACCTTTCGGCCAAAAGTCTTCTCTCAAGTAGGTCTGTAGATGGTGGGTTGGAACTCGTACCACGAACGACTTAAAGTTGATGTTGTGGCGCGACTCCAACCTTTCGACCCTCAGAGTCCAGTTGGTCTTCACTTTCAAATACTGCACTACTTCCTCAATCGTCGTGGAGTAGTACAGGCGTGAAATTATAGCTGCGTCGTAGGCACAGCTGGGCGCAGCAGCATGTTGGGACCACTCGGAGCGGTACCACACTGGTTTCGTGAACAGGGCTTCTTCTTCTTCCTTTCCACTTTCGTGAAACCCTCTTCATCAACTTGGCCCGTTCACGGCAAGGAGCTACGGACCGCAGCTAGGGCAGGTTGGGCACCCTTCTTCTGTTTTTCCCCTATTACAGTTGGTCGCTTAGGCTGCGACACACCTGATTCGCCGGTGGTGACAGTAGCAGCGTAGGCACGCTTAGGGGTCGACGTACCTACGTGTGACGTTTCCGCAGCCGGTGTTGTGGCGCGGGCGACGGCGGCGGCGGGCGGCGCTTGCTCAGCATTATCAGCTGGTGACGCACTTGTTTTCGCCGATGCAATACTGCCGATAGATGCATTTTGCGCCCCTCGACGTGTGTTCACCTTAGAGGCCTCAGGTGACCCAATTACTGAACCCACTTTGCGCAATAATGCTATTTCCGCTCGTAGTTCAGTATTTGTTTTTTCCGTAACCTCCATTCGGGACTGCATTTTGGTCATCTCCACTTTCAACGTAGTGATGTCCTTTAGCAGCCGTGTTACATCTACGTGATCGAATGTGACGGGAGGCAGCTTACCCAGCTCCTTCGCCACGAAATCTGGCACGTCATCCGGGTCGGTCTTCTTTAACATGTCCACAATGTCTTGAACACTCTTTTCAGTTCCATCTCTGCGGCGAGACGGCATCTGGTCCAGTTTTCCAAGTGACTGGAACAGTAACAGTTTACCACTGCTGATCTCGTCCTCCTTGAAATTGGACCGGCATATCTGCAGAATGCTCACCTCGTCCTCGTCCTCGTTCTTGTCCATGTGTGTTATAAGCTATCTGCTTGGCAAATTTCATCCAAATTCATTCAGCCGTTTTTGCATGATTGAGTAACAAGCATTTGGATGTTTGGACAAATACAGTTTTAAATTAAAATATCACTATCTTCTGCCCGTGACTTTGTTCGCGTGCAATTTTGGTCCATGACCGCCCGCGCTTCCTCGTGGAGGCGATCGACGGCGGCGACCTCTCGCGTCCGGCCTTGGTGCAAGCCATGGTACGGAGCGAGAGGGCATGCAGAAGCCGTCACCCCCTTCAGCGAAGCAGTAATGCTCGCGAAGGAGGAGGCGGGGCGCGTGAGGGAGAAGCAAGCTATGCGCCCTCATAGTTTTAAGCCCTAGCCGACGCAGGAGGAGACGCTCCGGGCGTCGGGAGTCCATTGCAGACTTCAAATCACCGAAGGCATGAGCTTGTGGGCGGGGGCAATGGATTGGTCCGCCGAAAACCGCCCGCGCTTTTGCTTCGTTTACACTTAGCGTTCGTTCCAACTTTTTTTCATTTTGCTCGGAGCCTATATATCGTAGCGTAATGTTATATAACCTATAATCTTCCTCAACAATTGGGCTGACAAATGAAAAAGAATTATACAAATCCGACAGGCAGTTGTAGAGATTGCTTCCTACAAACAAACTCACAAACTTAGAACCTTTGTAATAAGTGTTGATAATACTTATTATAAAGGATAGGATAGTAGGATTTGATTTCTAGTCCATAAAACAGGGAAGATGATACTTAAAAATAAAAGAGAAATTCTTAAAT
This sequence comes from Aporophyla lueneburgensis, assembly GCA_932294355.1. Lineage (NCBI taxonomy): Eukaryota > Metazoa > Arthropoda > Insecta > Lepidoptera > Noctuidae > Aporophyla > Aporophyla lueneburgensis. The sequence continues at coordinate 5,481,644 of OW028739.1, read as the reverse complement.
GATAAATGACTTTATTTTTGCAAGTAGGTTTGTATAAACACTTTTACACGTCAATCATATTTTTTTTAAACTAGATGAGGTCCTTATTTCCTATCTGACTACTCTGAGAAGAAACGCCGAAACAAACTCAGAGGTCACAGTCTCTTTTAAAGTTCAGACATAATCTTGATCAGGTCATGTGAAGACCATGTGGATTGGTGTCTGAAGTGGTCTTTTAAGGAAAGAACACACAGCTTGAGTGGACCTGTCCAATCAGTACACGCATTTGTCAGTAATCATGCAGCTCCACTCAGAACTTAAGGAGGTCAATGATTCGACAAACAATACCAAAGAAAGGACATTTGTGTAGGTCGCACAAATTACTCAAACTGCCAGACAATGTAAATAATTAAATTAGAAGAAAAGGAAACCAAAAAAAAAGAACACCCACTTCGTCTTCACATTTACAATAATTAAAACAATATAATACTTTACAAGTAAATATTCATGTCATTATATAAGTAAAATTCATCAATGTTAATGTGTATATAAAATCAGAAAATAGTCCCGGTCTGATCATTTGAGGACCATGTACATGGGCAAAGCATGGGACAAAGCTTTGGATTGATGTTGTGAATATAAAAGTAGGTAAACTTTATTAATTTTCCTAAATAAAATTAACCTATAAAGCCTCCTACACAAAACACGAGCAATATGGTTACGAAGAAGTCAACTATTTTTGATCTAATTATTGCACTATGTTTTCCGTGTCTCTTAGTTAAGAGGATGCTTTATTCGTAAGCGGCGGCTTTTTTTTACTTTTTTTAATTTTTTTTCGACTTTTTAAAATGATTTTTTAAACCTCAAAACTCGTTATTCTGTAACCCACGTGTGATAAGTACCAACTTAAGATATTTTATTTTCAAGCATTTCCCCGTCTCCCAGATTTGCGAACAGAATTATACGGATTTAAATACGATTGACGTTGAGTTCCGGAGTCCTCGCATGTTAAGTTCGTTCATGTCATAGAACATCAAATAAGCCAGATGTACTCAAGTTTAAAATACATGATCGATTTTTGGGACGGCTCTATAGAGTGAGAGAACTGAGACTGGTAAATGGATCGAAGTGATTAAAGCGTATATATGTAAAAATATAAATTAGTTTTTTCGAAAAAAGTTAGCTTACTACAGATGTTGATTTCTTATGCAGGAAAATATCAGCTTGTATTGTTATGTTGCTGGGTAAAACAACTGCAAAAAAATGTATATGACGAGTTTCTGCCTGCAGCTTAGCCCTGGTGGATATCGGAAATTATCCCATAAGAATGTGCTACCGTAACAAAAAAATCTTATGTCCTTCCTAAGGATGCTATCTCCTTTCCATTTTTTAATCAAAATTCGTTCAGTGGTTTAGGCATGTAAAGCGTAGTCAAACGGACAGCATTCCTCTCGAATTTATAATATTACTAGCTCTTGCCAGCGGCTTCCCTCTCGTATTGTACCTATATATTCCTCTTGAATCACTCTTTCTATTAATTACAAAACCGCATTAAAATCCGTAGCATAGTTTATAAGATCTATGCGTACACAAAATTCGACTTTGTTTTATACTATGAATATATCAGTGCAAAGGTATCAAAGAAATTTGTGTTTTTTGGACACATTTGGATTGCTTCTGGAATTTTATTACACAGTTTCTCTCGTCTTTTCTCCTCTATTTACATAATCTGTGGTCCAGACAACGTGCGAGGGATGTCGGATAGAAGAGTGTTGAACTAAATACATAATCAATGCATAAGGTGTCCCTGTTTTTAAATCAATGGTTTTCCTGTAAGCCGATTGAAATTCAAGACTGGAAGCGATTATGTATGATGTTGATAAAAAAGAAATTGGTATGTAATAGGATATGCCTAATCTTTTAGCACACAATATGAAGGATAAATAAACATAAAGTAATGTTTATGTATTAACTGTACAGTCGCCTTAACTGAATACTAAGGGACAAAGGAAAAATGCTAAGGTTAAGGCTCTTAGTGACTAGAGTGTAACATTTAATGAAGAAAAGTAGCTTATTCTTTAGAATTTGTAATTCGACATAGCACGGTGTCTTTTAAGAATTTAAAACGCAAACTCAAAGAATTGTTTTAAATAAACCAATTACTTTTGAATTGTCAAGGGTTTGTTGAACAGTCAGAAATATGAAGCTAGTTGCTAATTCCAAAGTAGTTATTTGTGAAAAAGACGGGCAAGAAACCCACGGACACTGTTAAAATCAAAATATTGTTACAAAAAATTTGGTTACGTCATTCACGTTGAAATTAGGTAAAGATGGTCAGAAAGACGTGCACCATTAAATCAAACGTAATAAAAAAGTAAAAAATAAAAACAATTCAGAAATGACAAGTTGTGGCAACTAAGAGATGACCAGTTTCTACTAACGACGCTCATTCGAGAACATGACGCGTGAATTAGCACCAATTTATGGTATGTACAGAAAGGGAAAAATATATTTAGTACATAGACTATACCAATTTATCTTTAGATCATTTCACAATTGTCATCCTTCTTTTCCGTAATCAACGGTCTCCTCGCAGTGTGTCCATCTGCTTACAAAACCGTTACTTGCCGTGTAAACTACAAGAACCCAGTTGCATTCGGTCAGACTAGAAGTCCCCCAACGACTGTCGTACTGAACTTCGAAGTTTGAAATATCGATATACTGTATTTGTAAAGTTCACCTTGGCGAATTATTTAATTGAGAATGTTTATAATGCCGATGTACGGAACTTCGAAAAAATGCCATAGCAAGTTTAATAATTCGCCAAGGTGAACTTTATAAATACAGTAATCGATATTTTAAACTTCGAAGTTCAAGTATGACAGTCACATTTATTTAATGGAAAAGATTCCACGGTCTTGGATTCCGAAACGATAAGAATCGGAAAAGAAAATCCGAGTATAAAGAGCAGCTTATTAACCTGTTCAGTAGCTCTCAATACGTTTCTTGTATCGGATAGTTCCTTAAGTGCATTTCACGCTTGGCTACACCATCTGATACGGTTCCCACATGAGTCCTGCTCGTGACCCAGTCTTTTACCCTTGGTCTTAAAGATGTATTAAATATATTATAGTCTGTGACAGATGTGAAAAAAAATAAAAGTCGTTGACACCCGCCTTCCAATGTATTCAAATATATCAAAACGATACGAAAAAATGTAAAGAAAGTGTCGCTAGCACGGTCAAAACGGTAATTTGAATACATTGGTAGCAGGTGTCAACGACTTTTATTTTTTTCACATCTAACACAGACTATAGTCTTCATGTTTGTTAGTAATATTTAATACTAGTTTCAAAACTAACATTTGTTAGCATAATAAAAACGTAATCAGCCTATAATGTTTCCATTGCAGAGACCCAGGTCTCCTCTAGGTGTGAAAGATTGGGCCGGTAGATGTCATATATCTTCGACTTTTTAGTTCCAATACATGCTACTTTCTTTACGATGATTTCCTTCACGATTTCAGGAGCAATTGTGATGAAATCGTTTGCACAAAGTGTGTCTTGGTTTGAACCAATGAACTATGTATTAACTCGTAAATCGCGGGCGATACGTTTGGGCCACTCAGAATACACTAACTACATGGAACACACATGTATTTTGAAGTCTTATCCCTAGAGACTAGACTGAAAAATGATGGTGCCTATTTATTAAGTTGTAATAATCTGATGACGTAAGTAACTACGCAGGATGTTCTTTCAAGTTATAGCAGGCGAAAATCACGTAGCGAGGCCTACGGAACAAGTGACTACGGCGTAGCCATTTGCTACGGATCGGCTACGTCTGCTACAATTATAAGCTCTAATCTTTTTCTTTAAAGTATAAAACAAAATCGCTCCCCGAGCCAGTGTAGCATATTTCGAAGTCACGTAGCTGACTCAAAAAAACCTGACTGATTTTACGCATTTTTAATTTTCTTTTCATCCCTATTGTGTACCAACCTTTACATAACATTAAGTCCCGCGGGTTTCGCCGTATATTTAGTATTCAGCTCAAAAGAGCGGCCGGACAAAAAACTTCACAAGGGAAGAACTTCTAAAAGAAACTCACGAAAGGATTAAAATAAAAATAGGACGAAAAATGTTTGAAGACACGATTGTTTTACGGAACAATCGGTTGGAATGAAGTTGTTGAAATTTGGGCCATTGTTCTGCTGAGAGCTTTAATATTTAGATATTGCGTAATTCAAGGATTGTTCCAAGGGCTTAATATATTTAGGTTCATTATACTTGGGTTTGGGGAAAGGGGGGTATCGGCTAAAATTTTGATGTAAAATTGTAGGTGAAGTCTTGTGGTTTTTTACGAAATACGAATTAGGATTCTCTTCGGGTGTATATTGATACAAGTAATATAAAAGAAGTTTATCTGTACAAGATTATCATATACGTGAATGACTAAGTAGTTTGCTTAGAGTTTTAAATATTCAAAACTTCTTATTTCCATTATGAACAAAATAGCCATTGAAGGATACTTATGAGGCTTGGCCAAAATTGGAACTAAATTCTTCATCTTCTTTTTTGGTTCCGTACCCAATGGGAGCCAACGGGACCATATTAAAAAAACCTCTGCTGCCCAGACGGAAACCCTTTTTTAATTTGGGTGGCAAATCATAAAATGACTTTTTCCGCTCTGGGAGCGGAAGGGCGTGTCAGATTTCTACTGACTAAAACCCACCCGTGTTCATTCAGTTGCCAGTGCCAGGGCCACGGTAATTCTTTCGAAAAAGTCCGAGACTCTGGTAGGCATCGGCCCTAGCGGTTTTTTTTTTTTGGATGGGAAATCATCAAATGACTTCTCCCGCTCTGGGCGGAGCGGGAGGGCGTGTCAGACTTTTACTGACTAAAACCCACCCGTGTTCCATCAGTTGCCCATGTGCCAGGGTCACGGTATCTCTTTCGAACAATCACGCGACCCAGGCGGGCATCGGTCCTAGCAGACCCCTTCAGTACTGCTGACATCTCTTTGAGGCGCGCGTGGAACACTACGCGCCTCAAAGAGATGTCGCGCCGTCGACCCAAGCTTGGTCCTTACCAGGCGGCGAGCTACCCATTGCTCGCCACCCGCAAGCTCGCGCCTACGGTGGCCGGGAGTCCGCAATCGACTCCCGACGCCCGGGGCGTCTCCTCCTGCGGCGGCTAGGGACGTGAGGGCGCAGAGACTGCCACTCCCTCACGCGCCCCGCCTCCTCCTTCGCAAGCATTACTGCTTCGCAGAAGGAGGTGACGGCTTCCAATTCCCTCTCGCTCCGTACCATGGCTCGCACCAGGGCCGGACGCGAGAGGTCGCCGCCGCCAATCGCCTCCACGAGGACACGGCGGTGCTCCGCCCAGGCAGGGCACACCTCCACCGTATGCTCCACCGTGTCCTCCAGACGATCCTCACAATGGAAACACCCGGGCGTTTCCTCCCGCTTTATCCTGAACAGGAACCCACCGAAGCACCCATGGCCGGTAAGAACCTGCGTCAGGCGGAAGGTGAGGACGCCGTGGCGCTTCTCTGTCCACTCCTCAAAGAGGGGACTTACCGCCGCAATTGTGGCGTGCCCATTCAGTGGGTGCTGACATCTCTTTAAGTCGGGCGTGGAACACAATGCGTCGTCGACTCGGGCCTGGTCCTTACCGGGCGGCGAGCTGTGGTATGAAACCCTACGTGTGCAAGTCTGACTTGCAATCGGCTGATTTCTTCAATATACAAAATGCCAAAAGACATCCTTGTATACTACTCTACCTGTAAGCCTAACAGTATAACACCTATTTCCTCAGATGACGTTACATGAGTAGGTACATTCTCGTTACAGATAATAGTCCAAAAGCTAACTAGCATACATAGGTGATGATGAAATCAGCTGTAGTGTCGAATAATTGAACCGGAAGCGACGACAGCCATTGCAACTCCATTAGGGAACACCATAGACGTCTTGTTAATGGATGTGACTTGTACGGACGACGTACCTACTGACAAAGTAGTGTAATACAAAAAGCCTTTACGAGTAAGCATACATACATACTTTGGAATATCTTACACAACCTCAGATGGCAATCTTGCTAAAAGTCTAATAATTTTATTTTAGGAAAACTTACAGCTAAACAAATACATCACTGTCGACGTGTTTACAAAATAAGGCCAATTACAAGTTTCCACATGTAGTAATAAATCAGACGAAAAATACAATAGACCATCTTTACAATGTACAAAGTAGCCGCTTCCCGCGTCTGCATGCAATTTTGCTGGATTAATGTTGTGTTAGAGAAAAAATAGAAGAAGAATAAATAGGTTTCCCCGGTGTAATTAGCTTATACTTTTACTTTTACTCACTGCGGCGGCTAGGGACGTGAGGGCGCAGAGACTGCCACTCCCTCACGCGCCCCGCCTCCTCCTTCGCAAGCATTACTGCTTCGCAGAAGGAGGTGACGGCTTCCAATTCCCTCTCGCTCCGTACCATGGCTCGCACCAGGGCCGGACGCGAGAGGTCGCCGCCGCCAATCGCCTCCACGAGGACACGGCGGTGCTCCGCCCAGGCAGGGCACACCTCCACCGTATGCTCCACCGTGTCCTCCAGACGATCCTCACAATGGAAACACCCGGGCGTTTCCTCCCGCTTTATCCTGAACAGGAACCCACCGAAGCACCCATGGCCGGTAAGAACCTGCGTCAGGCGGAAGGTGAGGACGCCGTGGCGCTTCTCTGTCCACTCCTCAAAGAGGGGACTTACCGCCGCAATTGTGGCGTGCCCATTCAGTGGGTGCTGACATCTCTTTAAGTCGGGCGTGGAACACAATGCGTCGTCGACTCGGGCCTGGTCCTTACCGGGCGGCGAGCTGTGGTATGAAACCCTACGTGTGCAAGTCTGACTTGCAATCGGCTGATTTCTTCAATATACAAAATGCCAAAAGACATCCTTGTATACTACTCTACCTGTAAGCCTAACAGTATAACACCTATTTCCTCAGATGACGTTACATGAGTAGGTACATTCTCGTTACAGATAATAGTCCAAAAGCTAACTAGCATACATAGGTGATGATGAAATCAGCTGTAGTGTCGAATAATTGAACCGGAAGCGACGACAGCCATTGCAACTCCATTAGGGAACACCATAGACGTCTTGTTAATGGATGTGACTTGTACGGACGACGTACCTACTGACAAAGTAGTGTAATACAAAAAGCCTTTACGAGTAAGCATACATACATACTTTGGAATATCTTACACAACCTCAGATGGCAATCTTGCTAAAAGTCTAATAATTTTATTTTATTTATTTTAGGAAAACTTACAGCTAAACAAATACATCACTGTCGACGTGTTTACAAAATAAGGCCAATTACAAGTTTCCACATGTAGTAATAAATCAGACGAAAAATACAATAGACCATCTTTACAATGTACAAAGTAGCCGCTTCCCGCGTCTGCATGCAATTTTGCTGGATTAATGTTGTGTTAGAGAAAAAATAGAAGAAGAATAAATAGGTTTCCCCGGTGTAATTAGCTTATACTTTTCCTACTGCTGGGACACAGGTCTCCTTCCGGTGAGAAGGAGTGGGCCGTACTCCACCGCGCGGGCACAGTGCGAGTTGGGGGATATCACATGTCATCAGATTTTTGGTTCTCAGACTATGTTTATTTCCTTACGGTGTTGTTTTCCTCTACCGTTTTGAGACCAGTGCAGCAGTAGTAAAGCACCAGTCTGGGTTCCAACCTACGACTTACTAGTTACAGTCGCGGTTGTTACTACTAGGCCAGTGCTGTTCCAGTTTCCTTGTTATGATCAATTTCATTGCCTTAAAGATATATGAAAAGTTTTATAAAGTCTTAAAACTTTACGTGTGTCAATCGCCCAAAAACCTCAAACGTTGATTAGAATATACAATATTAACGATCCGAAGTCCCGAGCCAAAGAGCGCTTTAATAAACTACGCTCAAACAGGTCATTTCTGGTTCCACACCAAACAGTCTCTTCCATATTCCCTAGATCTCTATCCATCACTTCGATGCCGTCCACGCCAATTATCCAGGAGGGCGAGTCGATAAAATAACCAAATTATATCGACGTTCGAACCATTACAATTTGCTACATTCAATTAAATTATGTGACGGAGCTTCCGGGGTCCGGGCAACATGGTAGAGATTGTTTTCTTTGATAACAGAGGGAAATGAATATAGGAAGTTTCAATACTGACTGTTACGTTAAATTCGATGTAAAAATATCTTGTGATAGGACTTCTTCTTTTGTATTGGTACCACTAATATGAATTCTCATTGCATAAAGTAGGTCAATATTATTTGAATTTTATTGTCCCAATCTAACTGAAATGTGAAGTTGATAGCCTGCAACACAGATTTGAATAATCCTGGATTGGGCGGGTCGTTACCTAAGATTCTTATTTTGTACCTCCATACTTGCACCTGTAATATAATCAATTTTAGTTTTAGTAAATTTGTAGGTAATTTAACTGTGTTCGAAATTTACTACTGTTGGCTAAATAACACATTTTGTAACCGTTTTTTCGTTAAATAAATTATTATTCATCATCATTTCAGCCGTAAGACGTCCACTGCTGGACAGAGGCCTACTCCACATGGACGTGTGGTCCGTACACTTTTGCCGATTCTCCTTTCATCAAGAAAGGACACCAAGAGTAAATGCGAAATAGACGTTAATGTTACAGGTCACTCGCCGTGAGCATTACTTCGCACACCGTGACGAAAATTCGCAGGAACTGGAATTGATTTTTCAAATTGAGCTTTTGCTTGTATTGTGCCAGCCAATCAAAAGAACGTAACATAAGTTGAAAACGGTATATTTCATACTCATCTTACAATTGAAAAATTTGTACTGCTACTTGAAATAACATTGTGTAGTTTATGATTGTGATCTTACCTTCGACTTCCTTCGTAAAGCCCCAAGAACACTTAAACCCACCTACATACATATTGACTTATCTATTAATCCACCACTATAACCTACTTCAAACAATTTCCTCTCACCTGATACACTATAACATTCCCTATCAGCGTGTATTATCCCCATGCCAATATTCAAAGAGCTCTTTCTATTCAAAACCATGTTTTCGTTCTACGAACTAGCGCGATAGTAGCGCTGGCGTCGCTCGCGAGGGCGATAGCATCGCTGTAAGTGTTTAGTAAGGTTTATTTATGGCTAAAGGTCTAACACCAATTTATAGTGTTAGATAAGTTTTAGTTCGTGTATTCTGTATTGTAGTTTTGTTCACGGTGTACTGTGGGTTAGGTATTTTTTCTGATCGGACAGGTATTTGAGTTGTGCTTTAGGGTAACGTTTGGGTTCTAGTGATTCAGAATCGGTTTATACGGAAATATTTTTTGATAAAATCTGTGTTTAAAAGAAGTGTGTCTTTAATTATTTACTCACTTACACATACAAAAACTCATGCCTGCTTCACATGGGGATAGGCACAAACTACAGAACGCTACCTGCAAAGATTTTCATTTTTTCACTACATCTTTTAAACTGCACCGTTGCCTTATAAACCATTCCTTAGCCTATCGTTCATAGTCACACCACGCATGCTTCAAAGAAACATATTTCTATAGTTCTTATTCTATTGTCACAGGAAGTAATTGTTGGACATTCACTTCCATACAAAAACGTAAGGAAAAACAGATTTTTAACCTTGCACAAGTTTAAGTTATTTATGCTCATGACTGTACCTATTTGTAAACATCATCATCATCATCATTTTAGCCAAAACACGTCCACTACTGGACATAGGCCTTAACCAAAAAGAGGCGATTTGCCATAATCGCCACGCTTGGCAGGGTTGGCGATCGTATAGTGGTAAAAATTTGAAAAACCTCCTACACAAAAACCTAATTTCCCTTTAAAAAGTAAAAAATAATAAAAAAAACTCAAAGTACCTAAGTATGTATTAATAATTAAAAAAAAATACGTCGCGTTGGGGGACCGCACCAAACCTAACAATTTAATTACAAATAGTCTATTACCTACCTAACTAAGCAACATACATTAATTAAAAAATCTGCCCTCGCGGAGCGGTCCCCCAACGCGACGTATTTTTTTTTTAATTATTTATACATATTTAGGTACTTTGAGTTTTTTTTAAATTATTTTTTTACTTTTTAAAGGGAAATTAGGTTTTTGTGTCGCAGGTTTTTAAATTTTTAATTTAATTTTTTCTTTTATACTTTTATAGGCATACTTATTATAATGTAGAATCAAACGAAGCTAAGAACACTCTCGATTAATTCATCAAATATTCTCTTTCAGTGCGCTTTCATCTGAGATCCCACTCGAGTATATTAGCTGACATTCGGTTACTCTTCCCCACTTTCCCCCCAACAACTTTTAAACGGCTCAACCGATTGTCATCAAACATGTCTAAGAACACTCGCACATAAGTCACCTTCAATATTTTTTTTTTATTGAAATCTCTTCATCTGTTCGGGAGCTATGATTCCACAGACAGACAGACACACATACATACACGTCAAACTTATAACACCCCTCTTTTTGCGTCGGGGGTTAAAAATGCATAGAGAACGCTGCTGCCCATTTTCTAGTAAGTCCTTTAGTCGCCTTTTACGACACCTATGGCAGAAATAGGGTGATATTCTTTACTTCCAGCACCACACAGAATATCATCATCTGCCTAGCTTTTCCCCGACTATGTTGGGGTCAGCTGCCTGGTCAGCAGCATGTCTAACCGGATGCAGCTGAGTACCAGTATTTTACATGAAGCGACTGCCTATCTGACCTCCACAACCCATTTACTGGTTAATACGATACCCCTTGGTAAGACTGGTTGTCGAACTTTCGGACTTCTGACGACCCGTAACGACTGTCTAAGATCTACGAAAGACAGTCGGAATATATACAATAGCACCACACGGAACATACCAGTGATGTATTCACAAATCGATCATTCGCGAGCTCCTCTATAACCCAGTAAAGAAGAATTTTCCACGTCGTAGAGTAAGTACCAACTCATCTGTTTCTGTCGTTGTTGGTAACTTAGGAGAAACAAGCTAGACACGTTGGTTAAGTAAGCTTCGAGTCTTGTTACTTTCTACAGGGTAAGCTACCAAAAGACATGGTTCAAGTTGCATTAACTACCTACTTGATTTTAAGTCGCTGTTAAGTTTCATGCTTTTCTGGACAGTTTTAAGCTGTATCTTAGTAAAATGTATACATTTTAAGACGGTCTTAGGGGCTAAGTGATGTTGGAGTATTTGGTGGTCTGATAAAAAGATAAAGATATATATTGCATGACGTGTTGGATCAGTTCTTGTTTGAAACAACTTTTTTTGGCTCAATAGTCTACCCATGTCGAAAATGCAATAGTACGTACTTAATATGACACCTTGTTTCCCTGAATGGTTGTGCAGAGGTACCTATAGTTTACTCACATGTCGCCAGTTATATTTTAAATCCCATGTAATAGGGGGTGTTTATACAATATTATTAAAAAGAATTGCCAATAAATGACAATCTAAGATATTTTTTTTCCAAAAAACCCACGCAGTATTGTATGCAAAATACCACTTTTTATGACTAAAAGAGAAATTGTGATCATCGACACTTAACAGGATAATTAGTAATGACAACTAGTTAATTAATTAATTATTTAACAGTGGCACTTCATTCATTTCTTCATGCCGCAATCATTCAGTGAAACAACATTCCAACACATTAATAGATCTATCATCAGAAATATTCAGAACCACAAATAGCATTGCAGTACCAATCAAAGTGACGTTACAATAATTGAAACTCGAAATTCGAAATTCAAATCATAAACCGTTCGATCGCAGGGCTGGCACGAAAGGGCTGGCAAAAATAAACAGGGCTGTACAAACACCGGTTCCAATCGACAGTTGTTTAATCTGTGCGGCGCACTTATTGATTTCATTGGCCCGTCCCTACCGTGCGCTTTATCTGTGGCCACTGATCGGATAGTTTCGGTTTGGGGGTCCGAGGACGTTTTTAGTTGTTGTTAAATAGATACATGGAAATGTTAACGTCATTGGAGTAGCATAAAGATATAGCATAATCAGCGGTCCCAGTGCTGGGACCTTAATCTCTTGAAGTTGGAGTGGGCCGTAATCTACCATGCAGGCGCACTGCGGGTCGGTAGATGTCAATACATGTCTCCGAATTTTTGGTTCTAAGACATGACGATGTTTTTTTTCACCGTTGTGAGAGCAATGGTGCTAAAATAATTTACAGTTACTAAGTAAAGCGCCTGCTCGTGTTCAAACCCATATTCAAAGTTAATCAGTTTTCTTTTCCACTGCAATTTATGGAGTCTTCCGCCACCGAAGTGGACGCGAAGAAAATTAATGTTGTCAATTGAGTTGTCACATCTTTACATAGGTACATTTTTAGTTGATTAGAAGATGAATAGTGTACAAAATAAAGTTTACAGAGATTATTGCATTGTATACTTACAGTAGGATTGGCTTTTATTTCGAGAGTTCAACAACATTTATTGTGTTGTTTACGTTGTTGAGCAAATTTATTTTCCCAACATGGGTTAGGAATATCTTAAAATCTGACTCAGGTAAGTAAGGTATTGAAAACTTAAGTGAAGATTTTAGGCTTTTTTTTACTTGAATTAAGCTATCATTCCACCTACTATTTGGGATTGACACTATTAACAGTTCACTTCACCTACATTTTCACGGTGACATTTTTATTAAATCGATCGGCTGGTCAAGTTATCCACCTACGGAACTCTCGCTCCACCCGCAAACTATCTTGCCCGCTGTCGTCCAGGCCGACCTCAATCTGCGACAGGTAATAAATGTTTCCCGCTGTCCGTCTGTTTGTAAGTCATCAGTTCTTGTTTGTACCGCCTCAAATAGTTGAAACATTGCAATTTTCTGTCTCTACAGTTGTTCAGTTTTTGCAATTTTGTTGAACGAAATATTAAATTGGAAATTGGTGGTTCCGTTGTAGTTTTTAAGTGATTGATCTTGTTAGTTTAATCGATTTATTTTTTGTGTTCTAGTCATGAGTTTTTACCGGTTTTTGATACAGGTTGTAAATTTAATTTTATTATTTTACATAAATCACAATTATTGCTATTGCAGCCGAAAGTTAGCTTTGCTGGCGCTTTTATTGGTGCGCTAATGTTTTGTTTTTATTTTGTCGTAACTATTATGTTTTTAAATCATAGTTGATGCTATTGGAGTCGGAAGTTAATTGTAGCTGGCATTTTTATTTAACAACTTATTCCTAACCTTAACTTTCCACTTGAATCACTCTGTCTGTTGATGAAAATCGCATTAAAATTATTTGCGTGGTTTAAGTAATCCCATACATACACGGGAAGCGACGTTGTTTTATACTATGTTAAGAAAAGAAGGGGTTCCCTCTATCTGGCAGAAACTTGATGCTCCGATTTTTATTTGGCATAACACACTTGGCATAATCTTATTTAAACGAATATTTGTAAGGCATAAAAATGTTTAGCATAATCATTGTTTGGCCAAATGTTTATATGCTCGACTTTACGCTGGCATACTTTTAAGATGGCAGAATTTTATTTCGCATAATTACCTTTGGCATACTTAAAATTCCGCATAATTTCGTTTAGCATAACAATGATTTAGAGCAATGATTATTTGGCATAATTTCACTTGGCATACTATGAAGATGGCAGAATTTCATTTAGAATAATTTTGTTAGGCATATTTTCATTTCTATTAAATTGCATTTTAACCTTAAATAAAATGAAATAGTGTCTCAAAAAGTCAGTATATGTTGTGCTACAAAAATTATTGACAAAAACGAATCGCTGCAGAACCGACTCCACGTAGTCTTGTCTACCCTACCCCTAGAGTGTAATTTAAGCCCGCGTAGGCGCGGAGTGGCGAGGCGGCCCGCGAGCTGAGGAGCAGGTGGTGAGCGTAAAACCATCTGCGACGATGAGCTCGCGTGGGACCGCCGGAGCCCCGCAGCGCCGAAGCCGTGACAGAAACCATGCATGCTGCATGTTGCATTCTCGCTTGCATGCTGTAAGCTTGCTTGCATGCTGCATGCTTGCTTGCATGCTTGCTTGCTGCATGCTTGCTTGCATGCTTGCTTGCTGCATGCTTGCTTGCATGCTGCATGCTTGGTTGCTTGCATGCTGTATGCTTGCTTGCATGCTGCATGCTTGTTTGCATGATGCATGCTTCTTCGATATGAAATGTATGCCAAAAGATCATTTTAAGTTTAAAGTTTCTGAGATATGATTGTTCTGCCTTTTAATAACTATCGATATGAAATTATGCCAAGAGACGATTCTGACTGCGAACTTTCTGCGATATGATGGTTCTACTTTTTAATTATTATGGAATAAAATTTATGCCTAAAGATGATTCTGACTTATAAAATTATGCGTTGTGAATGTATGATAAATGAGTGTATGCCAAACGATTTTCTGCGAAATGAAGTTTATGCCATCCGCTGTTATGCAAAATAATATTATGACGAAAAAAATTCTGCCATAAAGGGTGTTTCCGAAAAGAAGATATGAAATCTTATCATGAGAAAACAATCGGAAAACAGATCACAAAGAAAATGTTCATCGAATATTTCTCAGAATATTGAGCGTTAAGTTCTATCATATTTTACGTGATGAAAATTTAATAGATTAAATAATTACTCAAAAATACGGAGATAAATTTGAGCCATATATTTATATTTTAATTCAGTTAAAACTGAAAAAATACTTTTATTTTAGTGGTCTTTGGATTCAACTAACATCAAACGCATCGCTCTGTGTTAAAGCATATTTGTTGCATATTAATTCACTTAAAGAGAAATATTTAAAATGCATAATAATGATTACATTCGTGAGCAGAGCTAGTACGTACACGCACAAATATCAAAAGATGGGAACGTACAGACGCCACCAGGTCAAGCTACCCGAAACTGTCAATTTTTCCCAATGAACCTTGAACCTAATGCTCTAGAAATAAAGTCGAAAATCTATCAAAGAAATCTGACAGATTGTAGTAGCTTGATGTGTTGGCGTCTGTACATAACAACTTAACAAGACATTAAAGGTAACAGCAAAAGATTCATGCCAAACAAAAAGGAAGTCTTGTGGGTACGGAAGCTAAACCAACCAGCTATAATAAACATTTCTTTTAAACCTCATACGTTCTGGGAATACTCCCATTTCCCATACACCTCTCAGCTCTATATTAAACCGATTCTTCTCAGATATTAAAGTCAATAACTCAATGGTCGATGGCCGCAGGCTAGCCATCTATCTCTATAATTGCTTTGTACAAGTATAACTACTATCACATAGAACATCTAGTTACTGGTCATCGAACGTGGTCCCTGTCCGGTTCCTAAAAACAAGAACGGTTCGCCTTCCTTACCGATCCTTAGTGGCAATCTTACCTGCATTCGTTGTTATTGGGCGTAGATACTAGTACGAGTGCATCTTTTAGCCCGTAATAGTTAAGTTTTTTAAGACATAGGTCGGGGGTTCAAACTCAGGCAGATGCTTTACTTTGTGTTTATAATTTAATCACCACTACTCTCGAAACGGTGAAGGAAAACATCGTGAGGAAACCGGCATGTCCTAGAACCAAAAATTCGAAGACATGTGACATCTACCAATCCGTACTGTGCTCACGTGGTAGATTACGGCGCACTCCCTCTCAACGCGAGGAGGCCTGTGTCCCAGCAGTGGGAACAATATAGGCTGATTATGATGATGATACTTCTTTGAAAGAAAGCTAGCTGTAGCTACGAGTTATTGGATCACTGAAGTTGTTTACAGCAGCTTCGCTTGGAAAGCTGATATTTGTTTCCATCTAGTTACACTGGAACACAGTGGAACGAATGTATGGGAGCGGTTGGACGCAGACATGTCCGAAAAAAAAGAGTAAAATTATGCCAAACTAATGATGCCATCTTATTCGATTACTTAATGCCTTCATAACTCGTAGTGATGAATTTCTTCATAACTCCCATATTTCGGGAGTAATTTGAGAAAATGTGAAATTTTACTATGAAAATGAGTGTATCGAGCTCTCTCCCTCCTGATTCCGGGCTTGTTTCAAGTAGCGGTCTCTAATATCATAATGCTAATACTAAGAGCTATATTTAATACTAAGACACATAGTGCGCCAAATGTGCACTTTCTGGGATAAAGAGTGATGTTTATTTTATAACACAATTTTTTTATTTTTTGTTTATTTTGTTGATTAAAACCGTTTTTCTAAAGGTTTACCTTATTACAATAACATTTCTGAGCAGCCAATTAGAGAAGATATAAGCTAATTAGGATATATAATTAGGGACTTAAGGTTTACATATAAAACTGATGCACTAATGATTACTGATAAGAACATTGCTATTATTTAATTACTAAATGGCTCTTAATACACTAATTTAGCATGCATCATTTACTAATTATCACAATAACTAATTACCTTGCAATATTTAACAAAGGATACCTGGGATACCTGGATTTTATATAAATAGGTCACTATTAGTAACTTTAAAATCAGTGTTGATTTACACCTCGTTGTATCCAAGCTAATCTCGCAATGTATTTTCCAAATTTTAATACAAATCTTGATATTCACGTTGCTTTATGCGCACGCGCACATAAAGATTTACGCGACTTTAACTATTTGTTCAGTGTTTTAAAAGATAACAGTTGTGTTCAGTTATGTGAAAGTGCTGAAACAAGTTTAAAAGACTGGTGTCGTCGATTTTGCTACCGCATTTATGCAAAATGGACACAGTCTGGAAGAAGCACAGATAAGTTTCGGAAGAAACATGAGATTTGGCTACAGGCTGCAATTCAATGGCCGGAATTACAGAATGAAAATATGGAACCTTCTACAGAAAATATAAGTGACGTCATCGAGCCCATAATTTCTCCTGCTAAATCTGATGCTTCAACTTGTACACATCCTAGTCCTCGTAAATCTTTTGAGGACCTTAGTAACCGGCAAAAAAGAAGACGCACTGAAGATAGTCTTTCATGCAGCAGTAGCAGCGCTGAAATTATGTTTTCGGCCGAAAGGGCGCTTCAAAAGGCAGGACAAAGCGATACAGCTTATGTTATGAAATACTTGACGGAGAATCCAGAAGAGGCCTCAAAAATCAAAGCCTTCATTGAAGGTAAATCAATTCAGGTACGGGAAATATCCCCTTTGAAGGCATTGGCTCTTTATGTATCGATGAACTTATCGAAATGGCGCTATAACACTCTTCGGGATTTCAACACTCAAGAAGGAGCTCTTCAATACCCGAGTTACTACATGTTGGTTAAAGAAAAAATTAAGTGCTATCCGGCCAAAGAAGATCTCACAGTTACAGAGAGCTCTGCAAAAATCAAATTACAAGCCTTGATGGATTTAACCTCAAGAAGACTTATTAGGTCGTTAGAAACCCCTGTTGATCCCAATAAACAGCTCGTATTGACCAGCAAATGGGGTTTTGACGGATCATCTAGCCAAAGCATTTATCATCAAAGGACGAGTGAAGATGAGCAAATCGATCTTGCTAGTAATTTTATGATTAGTCTTGTACCACTGCGGCTCGTCTCAAAAGGTGTAACAATTTGGGAAAACGAGCGACCATCTTCCACTTCATTTTGCCGGCCAATATTGTTTAAGTTTATAAAGGAAACCAAAGAAAATGTGCAGAGAGAGATGGCTGAAATCGAAGCAGAGATTGAAGCCTTAACTCCATCCACCATCACTGATGGAATTAGTGTCAAACACCAACTGCTGTTGACAATGATTGATGGTAAAATTCATTCCATTATATCCAATACAGCAGCTTCAGTGTGTGACATATGCAAGGCTTGTCCTAAAGAAATGAATAATTTAGAGTTAATCAAAGATAAACACGCAAACGAGGACATGTATAAATATAGCTTAAGCACCCTTCACGCTTGGATTCGCTCAATGGAATGCTTATTACACATTTCCTACAAATTAGACATAAAATCATGGCAAGTAAGGGGTGATATAGCAAAAAGGCAAGTTGATGACAGGAAGAAAAGAGTTCAAGAGGCTGTAAGAAGAGAAACGGGCTTACTTCTCGATGTTGTGAAACAAGGCAGTGGATCCACCAACAATGGCAACTCGGCAAGGAGATTTTTTGAAAACTACACTAAATCTGCTGAACTGACCGGAATAGATGCTATGCTTTTAAGAAAAATCTGTGTGATCTTGCAGTGTATTTCATCAGGAGAGAAGATCAACGTAACTAAATTCCGAGAGTTCTGCTTTGATACTGCTAAGCTTTACGTGGAGTTATACCCATGGTATTATATGCCTTCTTCACTTCATAAAATTTTAATGCATGGGCCAGACATAGTTCAGAACATGTCAATTGTGCCCATTGGTTTTCTATCCGAAGAGGCATCTGAGGCTAGAAATAAAGATTTTAGAAAATATAGAGAGGGGCATTCTCGAAAGCATAGCAGTATCTCATGCAATGAAGATATTATGCACAATCTTTTACTGTCTTCTGATCCACTTGTTACAAGTATCCGTCCAAAAGGAAATAAGTTTGTAAAAAAATCTTCTTTTAAGGAATTTTATGAGCTTACGGATTCTGAGAAAAGTGATATCGAATTTGTTAACATAAATGATTTAGCGGACATCGATTCTGAATTTGAATTAATTGATGATGATGATGATGACGAAGATAATTAAATGATGTTATTGTTTTAAAATGTGTAACTTAGTAAATTAGAGCTTACATCTTAATTATTTATTGTACTTTTAATGAAACTAGGTAATTTATTATCAACTTACTTAAAAGTCATACTCTCATCAGTTCTTGTGAATATTTTTGTTAATATATATTTCTGTATATATATAATATATTTATAGACCTCTTAATAAGTCTGTCTGCGGTTTAAAGTAAATACAAATGGGGAAAAAACGTTTTTTTTTTTAAATTTTCATTTCCTTTTATCCCAGAAAGTGCACATTTGGCGCACTATGTGTCTTAGTATTAAATATAGCTCTTAGTAATAGCATTACGATATTAGAGACCGCTACTTGAAACAAGCCCGGAATCAGGAGGGAGAGAGCTCGATACACTCATTTTCATAGTAAAATTTCACATTTTCTCAAATTACTCCCGAAATATGGGAGTTATGAAGAAATTCATCACCACAATTTATGAAGGCATTAAGTAATCGAATAAGATGGCATCATTAGTTTGTCATAATTTTACTCTTATTTTTCGGACATGTCTACGTCCAACCGCTCCCATACATTCGTTCCACTGTGTGGAAGCCGAATACAATACACATGTGTAAAACATCGCCCCACCCCGCGCTCGTCGATTTGGAACAACATATTTCGACATACATTGATAGTATTGAGATTACGTTTGTGAAGGGAATATGAAAACTGATTCATTCGTTTTTTAGAAAATCGTGAATTTACATACTTGATGGTCGATTATTTAATCTATTTTTTTTTTTAATCCATTGAATATTAAATTATATTTGGACTAAACGAACAGAAGTACCTACAGAAAATTAAAGATTTTTTTTAAATTCCATTGACAAAAAAAGTCAAGCAGTTTTTCCGAGCAGAAGCAAGTGATGAGAACATAAATGAACAATCGAGTCAACTTAAACACCTATGTATTGTATTACCCATGTTTGCAAACTAATAAATGATTTGATTTGGTTTGATCTTGTCAAGAATATTGCTTTAATAAAAATATAGTGAATGTGCAAATAAACTATACCTTACCTACTTTCACACAATATAAAATAATGAATTAAATTCTTTAACATTTTTGACATAAATGTTCTCCTAAATTAAGATCACGAGCTGGCATTTTTTACGCAAGTGTATTGTGAATCTGGAATGCACTGACCAAAACAATTTGTCTATATGACAACAAACACTAAACTTCTCATAGATCAGTAAACCTCCGTTCTTAAAACGTCACCATTACTCATACTAAATCGTAAAGTTAGGAAAAATTCAAAAGGGTCTTATAAAACACGTAACTCACAGATTGTCTGCAATAATAAGGATAGATGAAGGTTTACAGACCTTGCCCCGAGCTCTGACCCCATATTGAGTTATAGAGCATAATATAGGAAATTAGGAGGGTAAAGAATCATCATTATTGAAAAGATCTAGGCTTTGGGTTCTGCTGTGTTGGCTTTATAACTCAGGGTGTGTGAATGAGGCTTACAGCGAAGAATAATAACGGTGATTCTAAGAATGAATTGTTTGAAGGCTTATAATTTGAGCGTCGAAGGGCTTGTCTGGCTAAATACTTACATACGAAACGTTGAATCCCAGTTATGTTATATTCTTGAATTAACAAATAGTTTAAATCTTAGCAAACTCCTATTATTTATTCACTTTATAAGCCAGCTTCATTTACCAGCTAATAGGGACTTGGTTTTTTTTTTGTTGTCATCAAATATTACTAACAACTAACTTTGTAAAAAAATAATTGTTATTATTTTAAACAACTTATGTTTGATTACACAAGTCACATTATAAATTTCAGACTTTTATTTAATTTTCGCTGGCTATGTAGGTAGGGTTGCCAGGTCATAAAACCGAAAAGCCGGACAGACCGGCCAGTTTAGCCGGACATTTGGGTAAAAAGGCCGGACATCTTTAATTGTTAACTCTTAAAACAAAACTAAACATAAGACTAATGAACGCACTTTAAAATCTTTGTAACATAAACTAATTAATATTTTTGGTTTTTTTTTAAATTTTAAACGCTGATATTCCTTTAAATTGAGTAGTAATAACGCGGGGAGGACAGTGCTAGTTCGTTCACTTGCGCTAGCAATACAAGGTGGGGTGAAGACAAAAATGATGATATTTTAAAAAGCCTACCAAAAAGCCGAACAGGCCGGACTGGCCCGGACACCATCTAATTTAGCCGGACATGCAACTAAAAAGCCTGACTGTGTCCGGCTTTACCCGGACGCCTGGCAACCCTATATGTAGGTATTCCAAAACGGGCTGATTCTTCACAGACAATTTTTCTGCAAAACAATACAAACCATAAAAACATTAAAATAAATAATAATAATAATATTCCACAACTATCACACAACGCCATCTAGTCCCAAGCTAAGCAGAGCTTGTGTTATGGGTACTAGACAACTGATAAAAATACTTATATATTTCTAAATACATACATATTATAGATAAATTCCACCCAGACACAGAACAAATGATCGTGCTCATCACACAAACATTTGTCCTGGGTGGGAATCGAACCCACGACCACCGGCATAGCAGTCAGGGTCACTAAAAAAAAAAAAATGGGAAAAATGGGTTTATCTAAAGATAAACCGAACAAAATAGTGCAAACAACAAAAATAAAATAAAAGAGGAAACCTGTGCGAGGCCAAAAAAACCCCAATTTCATCATAATGCTGCGATTATTGTGAAAAAAAAACACGTGTAGTTTTTTTCGTCTATTCAGATAGCCGAAGTGAGAATGAAATGCTGTCATTCTGCTTGATGCTAGAGATTGACACTGACAACTCACTTCAAGTTTACTTCACCTGTCTCTAAGGTATAATGTTTTACAGAACAGGCTGATAAGTAAAAATAATGTTAGAATCTCGCCTCTGAAGCAAGAAAGTACTGTTACGCCACCCTCATCTAGTTTAAAACAATATCATTGACGTGTAAAAGTGTTTGTCCAAACCTACTTACAGAAATAAAATCATTTATCATTTATCGTTGACATCTCGTTAGAGCAGCAACTTACTGAGAATAGACTGGTAGAACAACGTAAAGATGTCTTATTCTAGATGTAACTACGTTTGGTATATCGATATTAGTACCTCTATCTAGGTAGATAGGGGAGGAACACCATCCAGGAATATATGTGACACGTAAATGGTCCTTAGTTAAGACGATGATTGGCGATCAAGCTTCAAGTGCAAATTAGGTAGGTATGTGAGACGTTTAGCTATCGAGCTGAATCTGCTTGACCTTGAAGCATAGGCTTGGGCTTAGTCAGACAGGCCGACAGCTGTTTGAATAATCTGGAGCAATCTAATATGTGTAATGGAATTCCGTAACCAGCCAATTGCTCCTGAAAAACTTATGAACGGAACGTAATAATATATCTTAATAATATCTTAGGACAACCAACACAACATTATCTGATCCCAAACTAGGCAGAACCTGTTCTATGGCAACCAGACAACTGATAAATATACTTATATATTTCTAAATACATACATATCTACACTAATAGCATAAATGCAAAAGTAACTCTGTCTGTCTGTCTGTCTCGCTTTCCTGCTAAAACTACTGAACCGATTTAAATGAAGTTTAGTACACAGATAGGTTAGAGCCTGAGAAAAGACATAGGCTACTTTTTATCCTGGAAGTAAGTTTCCGGGGGATAATTTACGACCTCCACGCGGGCGAAGCCGCTTGCAAAAGCTAGTTAAAGATAAATTACACCCAGACACAGAACAATTGATTGTGCTCATCACACAAAGATCTGTCCTGGGTGGGAATCGAACCTACGCCCTCAGTCTTAGTAGTCGGGGTCACTAACCACTAGACTAACAGGCCAGTCAATCAGCCTATAATGTTTCCATTGTTGGGACACAGGCTCTAACGGGCCCAGTGCGGGTTAGTAAATTGCCAAAGGTGTTCGGTTTTTTGGTACCAGAATATACCGGTTTCGTCACGATGTTTTCTTTCGCCGTTTTATGAGCAGTGGTGATGAAAGAATTTACACAAAGAAAAGCGTCTGTTTGGGTTCAAACCTACGATCTACAATTTGTATGTTGTGTATGATACTAACTGGCAAAAAAGGCTCGGGTCGACGGCGCGTTATGTTCCACGCGCGCCTCAAAGAATTGTCAGCAGTATTGAAGTGGGCCGCTAGGACCGATGCCTGCCAGGGTCGCGAGATTTGTTCGAAAGAGTTACCGTGGCCCTGGCATATAGGCAATGGAAGGAACACGGATGGGTTTTAGTCAGTAAAAGTCTGACACAGAAGTCTCCGCCCAGAGCGAGAGACGTCATTTGATGATTTCCCACCCATAAAAACGAGTTCGGCTACTGTTATCGTGTTCCTTACACGGGTGGGTTTTAGTAAAAGTCTGACACGCCCTCTTGCTCCGCTCAAGACGGGAGATGTCATTTGATGATTGCCAAAACCACAAAAAAAAAAAATATAAAAAACGTGTGAGATTGGGCGAAGTTCCTTACCCCTTTTCTTTAACTTCGAATGTTTTACTCTATCTATAAAAAAAAGTTCATTTTATCTTCACTAATGGCTTAAGCACCCTCCAAAACGACCAAACACGGCTCCCATGATAATAATTTTCGCAGCCCCATTTTGGATTTCCATTTTGACCTCATTATTGGCTTTAGCACCCTTCAAATCCTAGAACATACCACCCATGAAGAAAAACTTGAAAATTTTGAAGCTTACCATCTTGGATTTACATTTTCACCTCAAAATTGGCTTCAGCTTCCGCGCAAACCATGAAAATGTCACCAATGATGAAAACTTTTCGTAGCCGCCATCTTGTTTTTCAGCACCCTCGAAGAACAAGAAAACTATCCCCCTCTAACTTTGTCTCTTTCTATTATAGAAAATAAAAAAATCACATGGCACGGCATAAAAAAAGTTCGTTTCGTAAAGACCTCCTCCGGCAAGCTACGTTAGAGAACTACGTTCCGAAAATGAGGTCAGGAACTCAGGAAATTACAAAATTAAAAAAACAAAATCTAAATGCGCGGCGACAGAAGTGTTCTAAATATAACCCTGTCCCACTCGTTGGGTGATCTTAAGAACGTAATAATTGTGCCATCAAAAGGGTCTCCTAGACCCCTTGATATCTCAAGTTACAGCGATGTAAATGCTTTTATTTTTCACTTTCCCTTTCTCCCACTTTCAGTTGAAAATAAAGAGGGGTTAAACAAAGTCAATCTTCGTTAATAAAAGTAATGAACAGGAGTTTCGTTGGTAATGAACAAAATAAAAACGTCATCCAAACGTTATGAATTCGCAACGCGCTGCTTGAAATGCGTGATGCTTATTTCTTTTACTTGGAAACGTACGGGATTGTACTGTGCGCGGTCACGTTGCTGCTTTTGTAAATTTTTTTTGTTTTTTGTGTGTCATCTTGTGGCAAAGAAATAACAGTTGTACGGGTCGATCGATTTGCCGAGGCTGGTCCGTGGATTCACATACCGAGACCCTCTGTGCCTCGGCAAACACGTTAAACCTTTAGTCCCGGCTGGCATTTGTATACTCGTATCTGTGACAGTTGTACAGGTCGTAAGAAATCGTCAGTCTTACCAAGCAGTATCGCATCACCCAGATACTAGGTCGGGGATGTCAGATAGGCAGTTACTCCATGTATAAATTAAAAATTTAAAAAACCCCCGAAACAAAAACCTAATTTCCCTTTAAAAAGTAAAAAATAATAAAAAATAACTCAATCTTAAAGTACCTAAGAATGTATTAATAATTCAAAAAAAAAATACGCCGCGTTGGGGGACCGCTTCAAACCTAACAATTTAATTACCAATAGTTATTAGCTAACTAAGCAGTCAACGACGTCTGCACTCGCGAAGCGGTCCCCCAACGCGACGTTTTTTTTTTGAATTATTAATACATTCTTAGGTACTTTGAGATTGAGTTATTTTTTATTATTTTTTACTATTTAAAGGGAAATTAGGTTTTTGTGTCGGGGGTTTTTTAATTTTTTAATTTAATTTTTTATTTTGTACTTTTTATAGGTATATACTTAATATAATGTAGAATCAAACGAAGCTAAGAACAATCTCGATTAATTCATCAATATTCTCTTTCAGTGCGCTTTCATTTGAGACTCCACTCGAGTATATTTGCTGACATTCGGTTACTCTTCCCCACTTTCCCCCCCACAACTTTTAAACGGCTCAACCGTTTTTCATTAAACATGTCTAAGAACACTCGCAGATAAGTCACCTTTAATACATATTTTTTTTATTGAAATCGCATCATCCGTTCGGGAGCTATGATGCCACAGACAGACAGACAGACAGACAGACAGACACGTCAAACTTATAACACCCCTCTTTTTGCGTCGGGGGTTAAAAATACTATTATTTACTGGTATTCAGCTGCGTCGGTTAGACTCGAAGTCGACCCCAACATAGTTGGAAAAATGCTAAGCAGATTGAACAATGAATAAATTACAGAAAACTGCAATAGCCGTTCCGAGCTTTCCAAAATTCATTTAGGGAAAATAACCCCATGATAACCTTTAACAGTATACGACACATTTAACCGAGGTAGGTACGCGTGGAAACTAAAACATAAAAAAATAAATAAAAAATATTAAATTTATAATTGTATTACGTTATACTAAAAGTTTAGAAGGTTAGAAAAAAGGTTAGACATCTCCTTGAAAATACAAGGAGTTTATTAAGACGATGTATGGTAACACTATTCAAGTTTCTAGTGACTGAAAATAATATACATAACTATGAGTCTATGACCGCACTTACGTGTCACTTAATGCAATGGTTAGAGCCAATTAACGTGTTAAGTAAACTTCAAAGAACAAGTTAATGGAACAGTTTAGATGTAGCCATGCATTTGATGACTAATGTGCTATTACACGCATTTGATGATACCCTTTGAAGTGACAAATAGGAACGATTTATGTACGGTAGGTTTGATTAGAGATATCGGATACAACAATGTGACTGGGCGTGAGCAACAAAGATTTTTTTGCAGCAAGTTTATTTACATTGTATAAGTTTCGCTTTCGCCCGCACGGAATTTATTCCACAGGGATGTAGTAGCGAAATAAAAAGTATAGTAGTACGTCAGAATCCGTTCAGCCATTAAGGCAAAAAACGGTAACATAAAAGGTACGCAGAGATAAGTTCACTTTCGCATTT
Source organism: Aporophyla lueneburgensis (assembly GCA_932294355.1). Classification (NCBI taxonomy): domain Eukaryota; kingdom Metazoa; phylum Arthropoda; class Insecta; order Lepidoptera; family Noctuidae; genus Aporophyla; species Aporophyla lueneburgensis. The sequence continues at coordinate 5,455,691 of OW028739.1, read as the reverse complement.
ATAACATTAATAATTAATATAGTATGGGTAAGGATTGGTTTTTTTTTTTTTTTTCAGGATGGGAAATCATCAAATGACTTCTCCCGCTCTGGGCGGAGCGGGAGGGCGTGTCAGACTTTTACTGACTAAAACCCACCCGTGTTCCATCAGTTGCCCATGTGCCAGGGTCACGGTATCTCTTTCGAACAATCACGCGACCCCGGCAGGCATCGGTCCTAGTAGACCCCTACACTGCTGCTGACATCTCTTTGAGGCGCGCGTGGAACACTGCGCGCCGTCGACCCGAGCTTGGTCCTTACCGGGCGGCGAGCTACCCATTGCTCGCCACCCGCAAGCTCGCGCCTACGGTGGCCGGGAGTCCGCTATTGACTCCCGACGCCCGGGGCGTCTCCTCCTGCGGCGGCTAGGGACGTGAGGGCGCAGAGACTGCCACTCCCTCACGCGCCCCGCCTCCTCCTTCGCGAGCATTACTGCTTCGCAGAAGGAGGTGACGGCTTCCCATTCCCTCTCGCTCCGTACCATGGCTCGCACCAGGGCTGGACGCGAGAGGTCACCGCCGCCGATCGCCTCCACGAGGACACGGCGGTGCCCCGCCCAGGCAGGGCATACCTCCACCGTATGCTCCACCGTGTCCTCCAGACGATCCTCGCAATGGAAACACCCGGACGTATCCTCCCGCTTTATCCTGAACAGGAACCCACCGAAGCACCCATGCCCGGTGAGAACCTGCGTCAGGCGGAAGGTGAGGACGCCGTGACGCCTCTCTATCCACTCCTCAAAGAGGGGACTTACCGCCGCAATTGTGGCGTGCCCAGTATGGATTGGTTTAACTTTTAAACAAATCCATACCCATACTATATTAATAAGGGTTGAAGTTTGAGCACACTACAGAGTTTTAGTTCACAAAATACTTTTGAACTCCCGAGTGCCTTTGGCAATCCTACAGACAATTTATCCCATTGTATAAAGTTCATTACTTACAATAGTCTTATTAAAACCAGCCTAAATCCCTCGCACTAACACACAGGTAAAATGCTTTTTCTCATACCAAGAAAGCACGATCATTGATCACTACCCTTGCTCACATTAGCATTTTTCGTTTAAACTTTTCATCATCATCATCATTATCATCATTTCATTTTTGCTGAAAATATAACTCCCCAAGCTCCACCATTTCGACCAGTTTTGTTCTTCCCGCATCCATTGGGTTCATGCGGCCTTCACAAGGTAATCGGTCCACCTTGTGGGAGGCCTTCCAACTCTACGTCTTTCGGTACGCAGTCTCCACTCCAAAACCTTATAGCCCCGTCGGCCATCGTATACACCTTTACATCAGCCTTATTATTGTAGAACAAAAATCTAGCGTAGTTCTAGAATCAAGAAATCCCGCACACAATGTATCCCCGTATACCACACACCTATTTTATATCGCGCACCGAGCAACGTTTTACATCTGTCAAAAGTTGAGACGTGTTCACCATCTGTTGGTAAGTAGGCGCAGAATTTACGCGTGCCCTGTTCTGATTCATACGCAGAGGTATATTATGTAGGTGTGTGTGTACGTAAATGAGAGTGGAGTTTATATTTATTTGGTGAAATCAATATTGTGTGACGAATCAATTGAGTTTTGTGGGGAGGAGAAACAAATGACGGTGATGTTTGAGGATTTTTTATTTACTTCAGTCTTCTTTAACTTCCTTTTATTTTTGACAGTATGTTATTTAGCAAAAAATAAGCCTTATGATAAAGCCTTTCGATCGGTATGATAAAACTACAGGGTGATTATTTTTCTCGTGTAACGGGTTCGATTCCCGGGTTAACCATGCAATTATTTAAATATCTATGAATGCAGTTCAAATTGTTTTTTAAATTGAAATAATGTCTTCTTTTAATAAAATGTTCCATCTACAATATTCAAGGTACTTTCCCTCCATGTGGCATATCCGTGGGACGCCCTGTATATATATACACACGATTCTGTGTGGAGCCGGACGTAAAGAATAGCATCATCGCATTTCTTCCCGTGGGTGGCGTATAAGGCGACTACGGGCCTTATTAGAGAAAGGGCAGCAGCGTTCTCTATGCATTTTACCACCATACTGCTATTGCCAACCCGCCTGCCAAGCGTGGCGATTATGGCAATCCCCTCCAAATTACGGGAGGCCTTCCAGCTAAAATGACGGTGATATCAAAACATATTGTAAAAAGTTGCTTTTTGTGTCTGTCTGTACCCGCGTTGCTTTTTTAATTCTGCAACGTTGTTTTCAGCATTACAGTAGAGCGTCGATTATCCGAACTAATTGGGGCAGGATTGTTCGGGAAATCGGTTTTTTCGGATAATCGAACTGTATTGATTCAGCCGTACATATTTATGTACAGGTGTATGAAAACCTTATGTTTAGACATATCATTAATGACAAATAGTTTCTTTCACGCGGTAAACTTTAGTTTATCAACTAACGGCTACTTCAGAGTGACATACGAGTACATACAACTAACAGTTCGAGACAATTTCGCGTGTATTATAGCGCGGGAGGAGGATAGCAAGCGCGACTGGGGCGGGCGTAGTAGTTCGGATAAGCGGTCGTTCGGTTGATCGACGTTCGGATAATCGACGCTCTACTGTATTTAGAGAAATTATTTGAAAGGTTTGCGTGTATGTATGTCAATATTAAACTAACATTGTATAGACGTACATACAACTGTGCAAAGTAGGAGCGGTAATTGAGTAACACATTAATGACGTTATTTACGTTGATGAGCACAAACATTTTCAACCGACAAAAAAAACGGAGGAGGTTATCAATTCGACGCGTATATTTTTTAATTTTTTTTTTTAATGTATAACCATGCATTACTTTTTATATAGTGATCCGATTGTGATAATTCTTCTTCTATTGGAAAGGGTATACTCTCAAAGTGGTCCCATATAAATTTGGAAACAAAATCGAACCCTAAGGGTCGGAAAACAGGGGATGATTGATTGTTCACTCACTGATTGTAATGTATAACCACGCATAACTTTATACAGAGTAGTCCGATTTTGATAATTATTTTTTTATTGGATAGGGTAGGTATACCTTGCCAAGTATTATAAGTACATTAAAACTACAAAAAATAATAAAATAAAAACTTTTTAGCAAAAAATTAAACCACCGAAAAAACTGAAAAGCAAAAAATAATAAACCTTAAAATTTTGAGTCGGCGCTGAAAAATCAATGAACAAAGATCACTCAAAGCGTCGACTCATAATTTTAAGGTTTATTATTGTTTTGTTTTCAGTTTTTTCGGCGGTTTGTTGAACACATGGAGCAATGGATTAACAATAACTTGACGTTTGTTTTTCGTCCTGTCCAAATTTTTTGTGACTATATTTACAAGGCACACTAACGACATGTTTACAAAGATTACATTAGGTGCTGATAGATCCTCAATACTGTGTCAAAACAATAGTTATAGGCCTGCCCAACATTCTTATTACAATGTGGTAAGAATGGTGATTACATTTGAAGTAATATTTCTTATCCAACTATGTAGTGTTCTTACTTTCAGAGGGCTGATTTATCAATATTGCTATAAGATAGCTTTTGTATAAAAATATGTATAACTGTGAAATTTGTTCAAATAAAAATTAACTGTCTCTTGAAAAATCGTGCCTTTTTACATTCTACGTGGAAACCGTCATTTCCAAACCCAAAAACTCCAATAATTATTATGTGAAGCGACACAGTTCCAATAGAAACAAATTTTGTACGGTCCATAGTATTAATGAATCACGAGTAGGTAATTCGCGAGTTATTTGATCTACGTCAGTATTGACCACTATTCAGTTTCGTTATTTTATAAAATATTGTGTTTACAACTTGCTCAGCATTCTGTTAATAAATGCTATCGCTGAACAATGATATTTGATTCTCATTGTCTGGTTTCGTGGTCCAATTATTAAACTACGTATCTATTTTGTTTACTTTAAAAGTTTATCTTTAATGAATGGGCTATTAGTCAATCCGCACAAAGCGCTTGAATCGGGTGAATCAACACTTTTAAATAATATTATATGTATTTTTTTCCAGTAACTGGTTTATAGAGGTCAGATAGGCAATCGCTCCGTGTAAAATACTGGTTTTCAGCTGCACCTGGTTGGACTGGACTGACTCCAACAGAGTTTGGAAAGCGCTAGGCAAATGACGATGATTTATTTTATATAGCCGACTCGACTTGGCAATAAAGTTGTGAGAAAACGTCACTGCAAGTGCATAAAATTCAAAACGTACCATTTGCATAATGGGTCGTTCTACTTTTTTACTGACAACGGTCTGTAAAAAAAAAATACGGACTATATCTATTAAGATAAGAAAAATACGGACGTGTATTTGAACCAAATTAAAAAACCGTAAATATCAATACTCCAACGAGATGCCATAACAAGACGAAGGACAGACCGCTGTAATAATATATTATGCCGTATTAATATATTATGTCATTTTTATTTTCTCTAACCTGCATATTTCATACGTCTTTTTCCCGTAGAATGCCGTGACAGAGTGGTAACCCAAAATGTGGTCTCCAAAGAAAACAAAAGACAAACATTAAAAAAAAAAACTAGCCGGAAAGAAAATTTTAATTAGTCCTAATGAAAACACAGATGCAATTTTTTTTTTATCCAAAATCAAAATCAAAAGTCATTTATTCAAACTAGGCTGAGAGTCAGCACTTTTTGAACGACAAAGTTACAAAAGACAGTCCCCCCAAAACGCCCGCCCTTCGACACTTCCTAGTGCTTTAGCTGGGAAGAAGAAGTGGCGGAACAAACTCCCCAGCAGCACAGCTGTCTGTTTAGTTAGAAGAACTTGATTCTATACAATATTATGTAAGTAATTAATATTATAAAACAAAACATACATTATTCACCATATGTCAGCTAGCACACGCCAATATACCACTAACAAAACACTGAAAACTAAACTCAAGCTGAAATAAATAATAAAACAAAATCGTAAACAGAACTTAAAACGTAAATAAAGCCTCCAGGCATAAAGGGCGTGCCCGCTTACATATTCAACGATGCAAAATTATACATATACTTACATTAGCATAAAGCATATAGCTAAGTTGAAGTTACAATAGTTAAACTAGGACCTCCGGAGTAAAATAAAATAACAGTTATTACAAATAACAATAACAAAAACCATGGTCAGCAAGTCGACGAGTCACCACAAGCAGCACCCGTTCAAGAGCATAACGCAAAGGTCAGCCATTACCCCCCTCGCCATATTTGAGGGAAGGTGGTAACCCGAACCCCGACGCTACCGCAAGCAGAGACATCTAAGGGAGCATGACGAACTTGCTGCCGGTTGGTCAGGCAAGAATATTAAGAACAGCTGACGAGGTCACTAGCTAACTACATGTTGCAATATAACTCATTTAAAATCATTGTAATGGGTAGATTATGTCCACAATAAGTGAAATTAAAAGAAAATAAAAATTAATTAACAAAATCAGTTAAATAAAAAAAAAAAAAAACAATTATATGAACTACCCATACAAACTGTCAGTAGGAAAGCTAATTCTGGATTGAAAGAACATAAACATTGTCTTGAGTTAATCATAGCGACCAACTATTCTTATCGTTTAAGTAGTCGTTGATAGAATAGTATGCCTTTGAACAAAGGTTGGATTTTACTTTAGCTTTAAACTCATTAAACTGCAAATCTAGCAAAGCAGAGTGCAGCTTGTTATAAAAGGTAATACCAAGACCAAAAAACGAATTATGACCCTTATGAAGCCGGTGAAAGGGAGCACGCTGGAGGCAAAGGTCCTCGCGCATATGTGGGAGTGGCGCGAGGAGGCGAAACGCCGGGGCGAAACTCCGCTGCCGCGACAAATTGCGGCACGGCGGACAGAGCTCCGGTGTGATCTCATGGCGACATGGCGGGTACGATTGTCGCAACCCAGTGCTGGGCACGCCACAATTGCGGCGGTAAGTCCCCTCTTTGAGGAGTGGATAGAGAGGCGTCACGGCGTCCTCACCTTCCGCCTGACGCAGGTTCTCACCGGGCATGGGTGCTTCGGTGGGTTCCTGTTCAGGATAAAGCGGGAGGATACGTCCGGGTGTTTCCATAGCGAGGATCGTCTGGAGGACACGGTGGAGCATACGGTGGAGGTGTGCCCTGCCTGGGCGGAGCACCGCCGTGTCCTCGTGGAGGCGATCGGCGGCGGCGACCTCTCGCGTCCGGCCCTGGTGCGAGCCATGGTACGGAGCGAGAGGGAATGGGAAGCCGTCACCTCCTTCTGCGAAGCAGTAATGCTCGCGAAGGAGGAGGCGGGGCGCGTGAGGGAGTGGCAGTCTCTGCGCCCTCACGTCCCTAGCCGCCGCAGGAGGAGACGCCCCGGGCGTCGGGAGTCAATAGCGGACTCCCGGCCACCGTAGGCGCGAGCTTGCGGGTGGCGAGCAATGGGTAGCTCGCCGCCCGGTAAGGACCAAGCTCGGGTCGACGGCGCGCAGTGTTCCACGCGCGCCTCAAAGAGATGTCAGCAGCAGTGTAGGGGTCTACTAGGACCGATGCCTGCCGGGGTCGCGTGATTGTTCGAAAGAGATACCGTGACCCTGGCACATGGGCAACTGATGGAACACGGGTGGGTTTTAGTCAGTAAAAGTCTGACACGCCCTCCCGCTCCGCCCAGAGCGGGAGAAGTCATTTGATGATTTCCCATCCTGAAAAAAAAAAAAAAAAAAAAAAGGGAGCACGTAGTTTGTCCTTATTTCTAGTATTAATGTTATGAATATCACTGTTTTTAGTGTACAAGTGTATATTTTGCCTAATATATAAGATGTTGGCGAAGATGAAATGTGATGCCATCGTAAAAATACCAATATCTTTACACAAATCTCTCAGACAAACTCTAGCATCTAGTTGGTAAATCGCTCGAACAGCTCGTTTTTGAAGAACAAAAATATTTTGAATGTCCGCGGCTTTGCCCCACAGCAGAATGCCGTAGGACATTATGCCATGAAAATAACTAAAATAGACTAATCGAGCTGTATCAACGTCCGTGTACTGTCTAACTTTCCTTACGGCGTAGGCGGCCGAACTGAGCCTTCCCGCTAGGCTTGATATATGTGATCCCCACTGAAGTTTGGCGTCTACTGTTATACCCAGAAAAACTGCCGAGTGTACAGTATCAAGCCCACGCACATTAAAAACCCACGCTATACAAAATACGTTGGAAGCATGCGGTATAGCCTCTTCAGACCTGGAGTACACGTATGTGTACCTTAACTAAATATTTTTTTTTACTATTAGCGACATCTCATGGCCGCTTTTGGTACTATTCAAATGTTTACTGATAGTATTAGTTCCTAAAAAAGCCGTTAACAAAGCTGTTCAGTAACAATAAGTGAATGAAAATTTCGTTTGAATTCAAAAGTGCAACGTTTTATTTTGAAGACCTCGACGCAGAATCTTCGTAAAACAGGTAAATATGTAAAAACATGACAACTGACAGAATTTTTTAAATTGTTGAGTACATAAAACGTTGCTTTCTAATACTTTTGCAAAAGATTTGAAAAAATATTGTATATTCAGTGATAAATCGTGTTTTCATTTCGAAGTACACATGTGTGTATTTCGGGACGGTATTATTGGATTTTTACTAGTGAGGAAAAATAATAAAAAATTATTTGCTTGGCAGATCATGGATGACGCAGCCATCGCAGAAGCACTTAATGCTAGTGACATGGACATCTCAGGAGATGGGGATGAGCCGGAGTATTTGCCACCTGACGTTTATGGATCCTCGTCTTCTGAGTCAGAAGAGGAGCATGTAAGCAGTGGAGAAATTACGTCTTCAGGTGAAATTCCTTCTACCCGTCAATTCTGGCTAACCAAAGAAATGGTTCCTCGCGGCCCTGCAATAAGTGAAGATGTACTCCTCAGCCAAGGCAGCTCAAAGACCAACTGTCTCTATACATTTTTTGAGTATCTTGATATAGACTTTTGGAAACTGACCGCAGAGCAAACCAACTTGTATTCTGTACAGTTGCGAGATTTGAGATCTGTTAATACTAATTTTATAGAGATGATACAATTTACTGGAATACAGATTATCATGGGGACTCTTAAATATCCTCAAGCACGGCTTTACTGGAGCAGGGAACTCTGTGTGCCCCTTATTAAAGACACGATGAACCGAGACAGGTTTTTCGAGTTACGCAACCATCTCCATTTTGTAGATAATACAGCAGTACGTACTGATGGCGATAAACTATGGAAAATAAGGCCTATTCTACAGAAAATCCTGCAAAAATGCCACAGCTTACCTCGATCATTGCACATGTCCATCGATGAGCAAATTATGCCTTTTGCTGGAAGGTGCGAATACCGGCAATACGTTCCATCAAAACCAAATCCACTAGGGCTAAAGAATTTTGTTTTGGCTGCGAGAGATGGTCTGGTGCTAGACTTTGAAATCTATGTTGGTTCAAATACCATACCCTAAGAAGATATGGCAAATCTAGGACTAGGAGCAGGAATCGTAAAACTACTCTGCCGCACAATTAACGAAAGCTGCGTGTTGTACACAGATAGATTTTTCACGAGCCTGAAGCTTGCCAATTATCTGATTGAAAATAAAAACAATGTTCATTTGACTGGCACTGTTATGAGCAATCGGGTTGGAGATGTATCGAAGAAATTGAAGACAGACAAACAGTTGAGACGTGGTGAATTTGATGTGAAAGTAAGAAATGACGAACAAGTAAGTGTGTTGAAATGGATGGACACGAAAGCCGTAACAATGCTTTCGACTTGCACCGGAAGCTCCCCAATGACTACATGTAAGCGCTGGTGCAAAATACAAAGGCGAAAAATAGAAGTACCGCAACCTTCAGTGGTCAAAAACTACAACACCTGCATGGGAGGTATCGATCTGTGTGACAGGCTCATAGCCTACTACCGAACCGCTATGCGTACAAATAAGTGGACTGTTAGAGCCTTTAGTCACTTTGTGGATCTAGCAATAGTCAACAGTTGGATAATGTATGTCCGTTGCTGCAACCAGGAGGGCATTGCAGTCAAAGACAGGCTCAGCTTCTGCAGTACAGGCTAAATGTAGCTACAGCCATGGTAAAATTTGCAGGTGGTAAGGTTGACTCTGATTTTACATCCAGGCCCAGCACAAGCAGAGTAGAAGTTGATGAGCCAGTTCATTCGTCCAGATATGAGCAGGGGGAGCCTAAAAGGGTTTCCTTTTAGGCTCCCCCTTTTAACCTCAGGTTTCGGAAGGGCCACCACTGCTCGGTGTTTACCGAGCAGTGGTGGCCCTTCCGAAACCTGAGGTTCGGTTGGATGGCGTCGGACATCTCCCTCGCTTCCTGGATGACAAGTTTGCATCAAAATGTCGACACCCGCACTGCTCCTCACAATGCCGTACCATGTGTACGAAGTGCCAAGTATACTTGTGCCAAGAGGCGAAATATGCAGACTGTTATGTTATAAAGACCTGAAGTACACATATGTGTACCTGTGTTTTTCCAAAAACGAAAATACATTTATTTTTGAAAATAATAAAATTGTCTTATTTGAACCCTAATTAATCCTATTTTAGCATAAATTTAATTATATTTCATTTTTATAATGCTCAGGTCTGTAGAGGATAGAACTAACTCATCATAAGTTGATCATTATTTGTGTTTATAGAACTCCTGAATCTGACCCCACCCAGTTCCTATTTAAGTTAAATGGTCTTTTGGAACATGTATTTCATAAATATAAATCTAAAATAAAGGTGGTTTTATTAGGTGACTTTAACATTAATACTTTAAAAAAAGGCAACATAACTAACCGATTACTAGATCTTTCGTACAATTTTAATCTAAAACTACATATAAATGAGCCAACACGCAAGTCATCATGTATTGACCATATTCTCAGTAATATTCCGGATGCTATTGCTCAAGTAATGCCACTCCACTTATCCGACCATGACACAGCCCAAATGTTGAGCATTCCTTGAAGAAATAAGATACAAATAAAACAGGCAGTATACTATGTGTATAAAAGAGACTATAACTTGAATAATATTCAGAAGTTTAAAGAATGCTTACAAAGTATGTCCTGGTCGGAAAGTTACGCAGATAATGATATAGATATAGCATTCAGTGCTTTTCACGACTTATTATGCTATTTCTATAATTTATGCTTCCCAAAACTAAGAGTAAAAGTAAAAAGTAATCAAAAGAAACAAAACTGGATAAGCAAAGGACTGAAACAAAGTTGTAAAACCAAACGGTACCTAAGCTACCAATATTACAGAAGTAAAAGTATAGGAAATAAAAATAAATATTTGCACTATTCAAAAATCTTACAAAAATGCATATATGTATCAAAAAGAAATGCAAATATTAAATTTATTAACAAAAATGAAAATAAATGCAAAGCTGTATGGAAAGTAATTAGGGATGAAATCATGAACAACAACTTTAAGGACAGTATAGAAAATATTCAAATTGATAACACAGTAATCACGGATCCTGTCGAAATAGCAACTGCCTTTAATAAGCACTACACTAATATAGCGCATACTTCTAGTGCGGATATAAAAACAAGCCCTAAAAAAATTCCAGCAGCTCATTCGATGTTCCTCAAACCTGTGTCTGAAAATGAAGTCAGAACGGAGATATTAGCATTAAAAAACTCAAACTCTGAAGGATACGATGAGATTAATACGAAAATTATAAAAGCATGTACTAATGAGTTAAGTGAAATTATAACACATCTAATAAATTTATCGTTCTCGCTTGGTACTTTTCCAGATGCATTAAAAGTATCCATTGTTAAACCAATTTAAAAAAAAGGGGATAATTCAGACGTTAATAATTATCGCCCAATAACATTGATATCTATCTTGTCAAAGATATTTGAAAAGTGCATGTCCAAACGACTGATCGAATTCTGTAATAAATTTAACATAATTAAGAAGGAACAGTTCGGCTTCCAAAAAAACAAATCCACAACATTAGCAATTTTCACTCTTATAAAACATATATTGACGAATATTAATGAAAACCGTCTTACTACAGGTCTGTTCTTCGATGTATCGAAAGCCTTTGACCTAGTGTCTCATGACCTATTACTACAGAAACTGGAGGCAATTGGAATAAGAGGCATATAGTGCTTCAGTGGATATCGACATACCTAAATAACAGACGACAACGGGTTATCATTACAAAAGTGGATAGAAATAACGATATGATACCACACTCTTCCGAACTCAAGATCAACAGATGTGGTGTCCCACAAGGAAGTGTGCTAGGCCCAATTTTATTCCTTTTATACATAAATTCTATAATTAATATAACCAACCATAAATGTATTTTGTTTGCTGATGACATTTCAATTATAGTGACCACTGATAAGAAAAAAAGTACGATTGTTGATCATGAGACAGATATTAATAACACTATTGAAAGTCTAATTGAATATCTAAATAAAAATAATTTATCAATAAATCTTAAAAAATCAGTTTATATACAATTGAATAAATCTAATAATGCTTAATACAACGTTAAAATAAATATACATAAAATTGATGAAGTGACGCAAACTAAATTTCTAGGCCTAACCTTAGATCAAAACATAAATTGGAAAGCACATATTGATACGGTTTCAAAGCGGATAAATAAGTTCGTATATGCACTTAAAAAAGTCAGAAATATAACAAACGTTAAAACGGCGATAACGTCCTACCATGCATACGTTGAATCGGTACTCCGCTATGGCTTGATAATGTGGGGCAATAGCACAGACCAAAATAGAGCATTTATTGCACAGAAAAAATGCATTAGAGCAATAAACGGGCTTCGACCTGACGAATCCTGTAGGCTGATATTTAAAAAGCTTGGCTTGTTGCCGCTACCGTCTCTGTACTTATATGAAACATGTATGTTTGTTAGAAAGCATAAGGAATTATTTTGTAATGCAGATGACTTATATCCTCGTAACCGACGTGTCCCCCACAGGCTCGTACTGGATCTCCTTCCGAGACTAGCTAAATATAATAAAAGTTGTATATCTATGTGTGTACGTATATACAATAAGATACCAAGTGATCTCAAGATTTTAAATTTGAGATTATTTAAAAACAAACTGCATGAATGGCTGTGTAGTCATAGTTTTTATAGTGTCAAAGAATTCTTAGATTATAAATGTTAAATATGTGTAAATTTGTACGCTTATAACTGTTAAGCAAAACATGTATGCTCTTGTAATATTTTTTTTACCATCTTTTATACCATGTTTTTTAGCAAATAAATATTATTCTATTCTATTATTATTCTATTCTAAGCACCTGATTATTTAAAACGACATTGGGTCCCAGATTCCTAACATTCGGTAAGGCGAACTTTATACATTTCGTTTTCTTAGCATTAAGAACTAGGTTATTTGTGGTAAACCAATCCGTAGCCATTGAAAGCGCACTGTTGACGTCGTCAAAATCTTTTCTATTCCTGTCTACTTTAAAGATAAGTGAGGTATCATCAGCAAATAGTACAGATATTCTTTAAATAGAATGGTAAGTCAATAATATACACTAAGAATAAGAATGGACCCAGTATTGAGCCTTGAGGTACACCTAACTGAACTAGTAGCCCGAAAGATTTTACACCACTGACATCTACACATTGGTGCCTATTTTGTAAATAAGAACTTATGACATTGAGAGCTTCGTTTTGAACACCGTAATGACGTAGTTTACGCAAAAGTGTGTCATGGTGAACGCAATCAAAAGCTTTGGAGAGATCACAGAAAACTCCGATAGCATTTTGCGAGTTCTCCCATGCGTTGAAAATGTGTTTCAGCAGAGCAACACCCGCATCTGTTGTCGAACGACCTTTTGTAAAGCCATATTGCTCATTATGAAGGAGGCTATTTAAATTAAAATGTCTTAGCAACTGCTTGAGTATTAACTTTTCAAATATTTTACTAAATGCAGGTAAGATAGAAATGGGCCTAAAATTGCCAACGTTATTTTTATTACCTGTTTTAAATAATGGTATGACTTTACTACTCTTCATGAGGTCAGGAAAAGATCCCGAATCAACACAATTATTAAAAGTTACAGCTAGATAGGGGGCTACGATGTCTATTATAATACTTAACAATTTAATGGAGATGCCCCAGTAATCTCCAGTGTTTTTTGACTTAAGTGTCTTAAAAATATTAACCACGTCACGAGGCGTTACATGTTCGAAACTAAATAAGCGACTACATCTGGGCACACTACTATGCAAAAGTTTTTCCACACAGAAACCACAATTATGGATAGTTAAAAACCAAAAAAACAGTAAAACTTCGTTTCTCAAGAAGAACGACCCTAATACGTATTTCTGGAGTTGTCAAATCGGCCCAACTAAAATACCTACGTACGAGTCGCCTAAAGAAAACAATACATTAAGTATAAGTGTTGATTCGCCCGATTCTTCAGGTGAATATACACTTTTATAATAACTATTATAACCTACTTAGACAATAGGTATAATCGCGGTTAGTTGGTAGTAACATAACATAACATGTCGCCGGTATTCTTCGCATAGTTAGGCACAGATGTACCTATAGTAGGTACACCCACATTTAGCCATTTCGTCAATTATGTTTAAGTCCCATGTAATAAATCCGCAGTGGGCGATCCATTATATAATTGCACAATTCCAAAAATCGGATTAGATGGCGAGAAATCGTGAGGCGAATCACATCAGCCCCTAGACAAGAAAGGAGGAGGGTAAAGTTTAGAACATTTTTCGCCTGTCATTGTCATGAAAATTCAAAGTATTTATTGACGTCATGTTATGGTGTTTATCAGAAGTTTAGGTATCGACCGTTACATCTATTCTAAAATAGTAAGTCATATAAAAAAAAATCATCAAACTTGGGAAATTCGTTGAAGTTTTGTTATTTTAAGCACTTTTTTTTAACTTTCATTACAAAATAAACTGTTAAGCGCTTTATGCACCAAAATATTTTTTAGTCTCTCAAATACTACAGTAAATAGGCTTTTTAACTAGCATTCATTTGTTTTGGTGTATAAAGCGCTTAACAGTTTATTTTGTAATGAAAGTTTAAAAAGTGCTTAAAATAACAAAACTTCAACGAATTTGCCAAGTTTGATGATTTTCTTTAAATGACTTACTATTTTTTTCTTCCTATTTTAGAATAGATGTAAAGGTCGATACCTAAACTTCACATAAACACAATAACATGACGTCAATAAGTACTTTGAATTTTCATGACTATGATAGGCGAAAAATGTTCTAAACTTTACCCTCCTCCTTTCATGAGGACCACGACCACTCTGACAAGAGTGTTACGAAGAAGAAGAAGAACAGTGACACAAAGTTAGACTCAAGGCTACTACTGAGAAATTCCAGATAGGAAAACCTGGTGATGATGATGAATCAAACTAAAATGAATTAACAGCTATTGACGGAAAATAAGTTTTCCATTACGTATAGCTTGTTTAGAAAAAGTCCGATCGGTAGAGATCGGACGTGTCCCCGGACACGATCCATCAATAAATGCTGTTAGTGTGCCATCATACCACAAATTTGTTGGAAACCTAATCATCTTACAAACGACTAGTAATAAAAATGTGGTATGGTCTGAAACAAAATATAGGTCTTCAGCTGGCAAAAAAAGACCATAGGTGAAAAAGTATAATTTCATTAATAGATATCACGTCAGCCTATTCCATGAGAACAGAGGTTGTCCAGTGGTATTGGCCCCGACTTACGACTTGTAGGCCATTGGTTCGAGCCCAGGCAAGCGCTTTACTTTGCGTAAATAATTTTATCACCAGTGCTCTCAAACGGTGAAGGAAAACATCGTGAGGAAACCGGTATGTCCTAGAACGAAAAATTGGTAGATTACGGCCCACTCCCTCTCGCTAAGAGGAGGCCTATGTCCCAGCAGTGGGAACGGTATAGGCTGATTATGCACCTATTCCAATCCACTCTAGAGCTGGTTTTAGCTCTATAAAATTACATTAATTTTAAGGGTTCCGTACCAAAAGGCCGCCATCGGAACACTATTACTAAGCCTCCGCTGTCCATCCGTCTGTCTGACAGCGGGCTGTATCTCACGCACCGTGATAGGCAGACAGTTGAAATTTTCACAGAGTGTGCATTTCTATTGCCGCTGAATTTTCAGGGTGTGCCAGGAACCAGTACCATTACACTGTTTCCATTACAAGTTTCACCTCTCGTGTAGTATTTTAATTTACCTTTGACCACAAAAATAAAATAAAATAAGAAAAGCAGCATACTGGTGCCAAGGATATCGACGTACAACGCCTGTTAACATGGATTCAGTACAGGATTCTGAAGAACCTGCGCTGTCTCTCATCGGTTGTTAAAAAAGAAAAGTAACGCGTTGTGATCCAGAATGATGGTAACAGTTTGTTCGCTGATGTTCCTGCCACCTTATAACAGGAATTCTTAACTTCAAATAATAAATTAATTATAAAAAACCAGCATATAATAGCTTAGCTTATCCAAAAAGAAAACACTCACCAAAACAAAACAAATGAGCTGGTTCTCGAGACTGGTTTGTGATAGGTCTACAAATATTTCCTTTTAGTGGTGTGATCAAAGCAAACAAGTACCTTTTTAACCGACTTCAAAAAAAGGAGGAGGTTATCAATTCGACTGTATTTTTTTTTTTTTTTTTTTTTTTTTTTATGTTTGTTACCTCATAACTTTTGACTGGGTGAACCGATCTTGATGATTCTTTTTTTATTTGAAAGCTGGTGCTTCCCGAATGGTCCCATTTCAATTTGGTTTCATTCGGACAATGGGGTCCATGTGAAAACCATATAAGTCTTAAATTTTCATTACGTATTTGCGCGACAAATGAGCGAATATCGCGATTAGATTAGTGCGGATTATCTACCACAACTAAAAAGTAAAAAAATAAAAACTTTTTTAAAAAAAAACAACCGACTTCCTTAAAAAAAACACTACAAAGTCAAAAATAACTTTAATTTCGGAAGTCGGTGGCAAAAACCTTAAATACAGATCCTAAGACACCGGCTTTCGAAATTAAAGTTATTTTTGACTTTGTAGTGTTTTTTTTAAGGAAGTCGGTTGTATTTTTTGAAAAAAGTTTTGTAAAAAAATATTGGAAATGGCAGCAATCGATCCAGTACCTACCTAATTCTCAAAATAGACTGCTAAGTACTTTCCAGTCTTACCATTACTCTGAAACAATATGTTATATACCGTAATGAGAAAGTTTTCGTTTTCGTTGTTCACGTTTCACAGAAGTTTCGTCATTGCGTTGTAACAGTTGTTACATATCATGTAAAAGCAAAGTTTTTGTTCGAGAACTGGGACGGCAAGGTACAGAGAACCACAAATCAGTGGTTATACTACGAAATCACTCTTACTGCTGCGACATAAAGGCGTTGTTTAATGCAAGAGGGTTTTTGCAGATGTGGTCGACTGTACCTACTCTCTACATCTGATGTAGGAAAGGAAATAACTTACTTATTGGCGTGACTAGAATGCTTAAGCAATGGGACACGAACTAGAAGGAAAAACAATTTTGTAGTTCCTTTTTCCGGGTTGAAAAAGTAGTGTATTTATTTTGTAGGTACAAGTTGTATGTCTCTGTCGAATATCATCAAATTCGGATTAATTGGTTACACGTGGAATAAAACTCAGAATTTTTTTTTTTTTACGTTAGCGACAGCGTATTAGAAGAGTGATAAAATGGAATTAATTGAGAATTTCACAATAGCACTTGTCTTTAATTTCTGGGTAGTAAATCATCAAATAACGTCTCCCGCTTTGGGTGGAGCGGAAGGGCGTGTCCGACTTTTACTGACTAAAACCCACCCGTGTTCCTTCAGTTGCCTGTGCCAGGGCCATGGTAACTTTTTCGAACAGATGTCGTGATTAGTACTTGCCTGGATTTGAAATCAAAACCACCCGGATGTGCATAAGAGGCGAAGCCCTGGACCATCGTGATATTGCAATAAATATTTAATTATCATCTTAGTAGCTTGGTAGACAAACATACCGAGATAAGCCGAGGTTCCACACATACCTAAATTTATATCCATTTGTGTTCCCGTATCGATCAGAAAAAAATACAGTTTTATCAAATCAAAATCAACTACGTTATACCCAGCTTACGGAATTCTAAAACTGCTTCTGTTTCCACGACAATGGTTCCGCAGTGAGTGCTTACGACGCACAGTGGAACGAATGTGTGGGAGCGGTTGGACGTAGACATGTCCGAAAAAAAAGAGTAAAATTATGCCAAACTAATGATGCCATCTTATTCGATTACTTAATGCCTTCATAACTTGTGGTAATGAATTTCTTCATAACTCCCATATTTCGGGAGTAATTTGAGAAAATGTGAAATTTTACTATGAAAATGAGTGTATCGAGCTCTCTCCCTCCTGATTCCGGGCTTGTTTCAAGTAGCGGTCTCTAATATCATAATGCTAATACTAAGAGCTATATTTAATACTAAGACACATAGTGCGCCAAATGTGCACTTTCTGGGATAAAGAGTGATGTTTATTTTATAACACAATTTTTTTATTTTTTGTTTATTTTGTTGATTAAAACCGTTTTTCTAAAGGTTTACCTTATTACAATAACATTTCTGAGCAGCCAATTAGAGAAGATATAAGCTAATTAGGATATATAATTAGGGACTTAAGGTTTACATATAAAACTGATGCACTAATGATTACTGATAAGAACATTGCTATTATTTAATTACTAAATGGCTCTTAATACACTAATTTAGCATGCATCATTTACTAATTATCACAATAACTAATTACCTTGCAATATTTAACAAAGGATACCTGGGATACCTGGATTTTATATAAATAGGTCACTATTAGTAACTTTAAAATCAGTGTTGATTTACACCTCGTTGTATCCAAGCTAATCTCGCAATGTATTTTCCAAATTTTAATACAAATCTTGATATTCACGTTGCTTTATGCGCACGCGCACATAAAGATTTACGCTACTTTAACTATTTGTTCAGTGTTTTAAAAGATAACAGTTGTGTTCAGTTATGTGAAAGTGCTGAAACAAGTTTAAAAGACTGGTGTCGTCGATTTTGCTACCGCATTTATGCAAAATGGACACAGTCTGGAAGAAGCACAGATAAGTTTCGGAAGAAACATGAGATTTGGCTACAGGCTGCAATTCAATGGCCGGAATTACAGAATGAAAATATGGAACCTTCTACAGAAAATATAAGTGACGTCATCGAGCCCATAATTTCTCCTGCTAAATCTGATGCTTCAACTTGTACACATCCTAGTCCTCGTAAATCTTTTGAGGACCTTAGTAACCGGCAAAAAAGAAGACGCACTGAAGATAGTCTTTCATGCAGCAGTAGCAGCGCTGAAATTATGTTTTCGGCTGAAAGGGCGCTTCAAAAGGCAGGACAAAGCGATACAGCTTATGTTATGAAATACTTGACGGAGAATCCAGAAGAGGCCTCAAAAATCAAAGCCTTCATTGAAGGTAAATCAATTCAGGTACGGGAAATATCCCCTTTGAAGGCATTGGCTCTTTATGTATCGATGAACTTATCGAAATGGCGCTATAACACTCTTCGGGATTTCAACACTCAAGAAGGAGCTCTTCAATACCCGAGTTACTACATGTTGGTTAAAGAAAAAATTAAGTGCTATCCGGCCAAAGAAGATCTCACAGTTACAGAGAGCTCTGCAAAAATCAAATTACAAGCCTTGATGGATTTAACCTCAAGAAGACTTATTAGGTCGTTAGAAACCCCTGTTGATCCCAATCAACAGCTCGTATTGACCAGCAAATGGGGTTTTGACGGATCATCTAGCCAAAGCATTTATCATCAAAGGACGAGTGAAGATGAGCAAATCGATCTTGCTAGTAATTTTATGATTAGTCTTGTACCACTGCGGCTCGTCTCAAAAGGTGTAACAATTTGGGAAAACGAGCGACCATCTTCCACTTCATTTTGCCGGCCAATATTGTTTAAGTTTATAAAGGAAACCAAAGAAAATGTGCAGAGAGAGATGGCTGAAATCGAAGCAGAGATTGAAGCCTTAACTCCATCCACCATCACTGATGGAATTAGTGTCAAACACCAACTGCTGTTGACAATGATTGATGGTAAAATTCATTCCATTATATCCAATACAGCAGCTTCAGTGTGTGACATATGCAAGGCTTGTCCTAAAGAAATGAATAATTTAGAGTTAATCAAAGATAAACACGCAAACGAGGACATGTATAAATATAGCTTAAGCACCCTTCACGCTTGGATTCGCTCAATGGAATGCTTATTACACATTTCCTACAAATTAGACATAAAATCATGGCAAGTAAGGGGTGATATAGCAAAAAGGCAAGTTGATGACAGGAAGAAAAGAGTTCAAGAGGCTGTAAGAAGAGAAACGGGCTTACTTCTCGATGTTGTGAAACAAGGCAGTGGATCCACCAACAATGGCAACTCGGCAAGGAGATTTTTTGAAAACTACACTAAATCTGCTGAACTGACCGGAATAGATGCTATGCTTTTAAGAAAAATCTGTGTGATCTTGCAGTGTATTTCATCAGGAGAGAAGATCAACGTAACTAAATTCCGAGAGTTCTGCTTTGATACTGCTAAGCTTTACGTGGAGTTATACCCATGGTATTATATGCCTTCTTCGCTTCATAAAATTTTAATGCATGGGCCAGACATAGTTCAGAACATGTCAATTGTGCCCATTGGTTTTCTATCCGAAGAGGCATCTGAGGCTAGAAATAAAGATTTTAGAAAATATAGAGAGGGGCATTCTCGAAAGCATAGCAGTATCTCATGCAATGAAGATATTATGCACAATCTTTTACTGTCTTCTGATCCACTTGTTACAAGTATCCGTCCAAAAGGAAATAAGTTTGTAAAAAAATCTTCTTTTAAGGAATTTTATGAGCTTACGGATTCTGAGAAAAGTGATATCGAATTTGTTAACATAAATGATTTAGCGGACATCGATTCTGAATTTGAATTAATTGATGATGATGATGATGACGAAGATAATTAAATGATGTTATTGTTTTAAAATGTGTAACTTAGTAAATTAGAGCTTACATCTTAATTATTTATTGTACTTTTAATGAAACTAGGTAATTTATTATCAACTTACTTAAAAGTCATACTCTCATAAGTTCTTGTGAATATTTTTGTTAATATATATTTCTGTATATATATAATATATTTATAGACCTCTTAATAAGTCTGTCTGCGGTTTAAAGTAAATACAAATGGGGAAAAAACGTTTTTTTTTTTTTAAATTTTCATTTCCTTTTATCCCAGAAAGTGCACATTTGGCGCACTATGTGTCTTAGTATTAAATATAGCTCTTAGTAATAGCATTACGATATTAGAGACCGCTACTTGAAACAAGCCCGGAATCAGGAGGGAGAGAGCTCGATACACTCATTTTCATAGTAAAATTTCACATTTTCTCAAATTACTCCCGAAATATGGGAGTTATGAAGAAATTCATCACTACAATTTATGAAGGCATTAAGTAATCAAATAAGATGGCATCATTAGTTTGTCATAATTTTACTCTTATTTTTCGGACATGTCTACGTCCAACCGCTCCCATACATTCGTTCCACTGTGCGACGTATGTTTACGATGCTCATTTTTTAGTTGTCGTCCACATTCTTATGTCGGTTTAACTCCGCATGAAAATCGGTTCGCTAGTTTTCGAGATGTAAGTCAATGGATAAACCTATTTGTAGAACGAAATGTGAGTAAATATTTTTGGGGCAAATGTTTTGGTTGGTTTTTTTTTTGTGTACGTGGAACAAGCATGTTACGTTAGCAAGTACACGGATGCATAAAATACTCATTATGCATCGTGTTTATGTGGGACAATCTTCCCGTGGGTGTCGTAGAAGGCGACTAAGGGACTTACAAGAGAATGGGCAGCAGCATTCTCTATGCATTTTGCCACCATACTGATATCGCCAACCCGCCTGCCAAGCGTAACGATTAACGTAAAACCCCCTCTTTGGGGGAGATCTATGTTCAGCAGTGGACGTCTTATGGTGGAATTGAAGACTCAAACCTCAATCTTAAAAAAACAGAAGCAAAAATAGCATTAATTAACAAATGAAATACATATTTTTGAGAAACTGCTATTACAGTACATATTGAAGAGTTTATGGATGAGAATTAAACAGCTACAATTAAATTAATTTGAATTGTTATTTGTATAAGATTTTGTATGCTTAATAATAATTATTTTTTAATGCAACGTTGATGACTCTTTAATTTATTAATTGTTACTGAGTTTTGACCGCAATCGCTGCCAATAACGGACGTCTCTCAGCGATCTTCGGCGACTCTCAGTCCCGATGCCTATTTTCTGTTGTAAAATGAATGTTAAGTGTGTTCTGTTCAACCATACATTTGTAGTAAAGACCAATAAATTGTACGTACTTTTAAAGAAGTGACTTTAAATTATTTATTAGTTGTATTGTTACACTAGCTTCTGCCCGTGACTTCGTCCGCGTTAAATTTCTTATTACCCCGACCCTTCCCGTCGCGTCGAATCGCCTACCCGTGCGATTTTCCCCTTTTTGCAACATTTTTCATTACTGCTCCGCTCCTCTTAGTTGTAGCGTGATGTTATATACCCTATAGCCTTTTTCGATAAATAAGCTACCCAACACAAAAAGAATTTTTCAATTCAGATCAGTAGCTTCTGAGATTAGCGCGTTCAATCAAACATACAAACAAACAAACTCTTCAGCTTTATAATATTATATAGTAAGTATAGATTTTAAATGCATCATATCAGCATCATCAGCAGCCTATGATGGTCCCACTGCTGCTGAGACACAGGTCTCAACTTTGTGAGTGGGGGTGGGCACCATCCACCCCGTGTGCCCAGCGCAGGGTGGTATAGATGTCACATATCTTTGAGTTTTTGGTTCTAAGACATGACGCTTTCCACACGATGTTTTGCTTCACCGTTAGAAGCACAGTGATAGTGAAATAATTTACACATAGTGCCTGCTTGGGTTCAAACCCATGACCTTGTAAGTCTCGGCTTTTACCATTGGTCCACGTCCGTGTATTAATGTTTTTTTTTTTATCATATTTTTTTATCATCACTGTAATATTTTCAACTCAGATTTTTATAGCCCAAGAGATAGGTACTAGGTACCTGCCTCGAGACTAAGCCGCATAAAGTTCTGTATAGGTAAAGCACTTCCCAGTTTATTACCCAATCCAAGTAAGTACTGCTTTTCATCATTTTGTCTTATAGGTATTTTAGATTCACAATATCCTGATTCAAGCTTTAAGCACATCCTGTACATAATTTAACCTCCTACCCTCAATGTTCACCCGTATGGATTTACGTGAAAAACATTACCCTCATTTTAGCTTCCTCGAAGTCAGGCAAAAACTCAGTCGACTTACAAGATTTATGACTTAGAACCAAGATAAACATGCGGGTAGTATGTAAACGAAAGTAAACTATGTTCATTTAGTTCTTTCCGGAAATGTAAATAAAGGAGAGGTGTTTTTAGAGCGTATTTTAAAGTGTACATGTTCGTCATTCTCTTGTGCTTATACTAATTTCAGTGGGGGTTGGCACAACATGTCTTTTTTTCCCATATTTCTCTATTATTCGTCATCTCGGTAGTCACCAACTCTCTATCCCCTTTCGAGTCGTATCAACTTTCACGCAGTCCATCAATCGTTTCTTTCGTTTTTACCTACTACATACTTGAAGTGTACAAATGCAGCAAATGTGTAGGTAGTCATTGTTTGTTTAGGTGGTATTTTGGTATGCTTTCTGTCGACAACTCTATTGCAATCCTTACCTCGTAATAGTACCTACTTGTTATGCCCGAATTCCTTCGCAAGAAATAAAACGCAGTATTATTACAACGGTAATGTTTCGTCATTGCTTGTCTCATTTGTTTTTAGTAAATTCGTTTATTTATGTATATATATTTATGTGTTTTTTATATCAATATATAGTTAGGTATATATAGTATGTTTATGATTTAAGTAGGTTTCAGCGTACATATTTATATAAAACTTGAGTGGCTTCAAAATGCCTTATACAGAAGGTTTATATTCGGTTTGCGCAAATATGACCATGTCTCCGAATTTCGTGTGAAACTCAAGTGGTTACCAATTCACCTTCGCCGGAATGCCCATATTCTTTCCCTTTTATATAATGTGCTCTTTTCCCCTTACACCCCTCTCTATCTTAAGAATCGTTTTCAGTATCTTTGTGACTCCCACACAAAGTTCTTGAGGTCATCAGATAACTTAAAGCTTAAAATGCCAATGCATTCTACAACATTCTTTGACAAATCCTTTTCTGTTCAGGCTGCTCTCATTAAGGAGCATTACTTGTTGTTGTGATCTTGTTCACGTAGCTGAGATTATCTGTACTTGTCTTTCATCTTCTGATATATATATATATAGTACTTATGTATGTATATAAGTATCTATTATATAGGATATATATGATTATTATATGTATTTATTAAAGTAAATTGTATTTGCACCAGTGACAACCCCATTTTTATGTCCACGCAATCATTGTCCATTCCAAGGTTGCCTGGAAGAGATCGTAGAAAGCGATAAGGCCGCCCATTGTATGTTTTTATTGTGAAATGTTTTTTGGTGTAATGTATTTTCTGGTGTACAATAAAGCATATATAAATAAATAAAATAAAATAAATATATATCCTCAAAGTCATTGCACCTACCACTGTATGTCTCTGCATCATCCAAAGGTTGAGTGGTAGAAAATACCGATGGCATTAAGTCCGCCTCTGTACATTTGTGTGCGTAAAGTATTAAATAAATAATAAGGTCCTGGATTTTTTTCCTATTACAAAATTAATCAAAGTAAAAAGGCTAGACAGATGAGTTTCATATGATTTTAAGGTTAAAATGTTTCCGTAGTTGAACTTTAGTTATTGAAACATTCCTATAGTAAAACTACATGCCATTTATAAGTTAATGCATTTAATACCGAGTCCATAAGTAGGTTCAAACAGAAGTGTAGTTCATATAAGATACGGCACGGAATTATTGATCACTGCTGAGTACGTTTCAATTAGTAACGCTATTGAAGTTAAGGCGAATACTATTGAGATAATATTAGTGATCGGGAATTAATTGGCAAGACTTTCTTGTTATGCTTGTTTGTTTAACTACGGATGAAAAATGTTTTGCACTACGTAGTTATTATAGTTTGGTTTGATTTACATTACAAGAGAAATACTATAGATTTTTTAAAATATATTTTCTTGCTTATATAAATTGTTGAACGTACTTACGGTTTCGTGCTCCCATAGGTGCAAATTGCGCATCAACACTGCGGTTATACACTCTGTCATGACATGCGTGGGTCGTTTGACTTTGACTTTGACCCCCTTCTATGTCCGAAACGAGAATCTCAGAATGCCCACAATCCAACAGTTTATCAAACGCCTTTCCAAGCATTTCTTCGACTCTGCTGCGAAACACCCCAATCAGGGGATTGGACTGTTCACAGCAATCAGGGGATCGCGCCAGCCGCCTGCTACACTCCCTCCCGTATTAGTTGGATTTGTCGACCAGGTCATACCCCAACCATTCTCGATGACACAACAACTCTCCTCCAGGAGAGTAGTAAATTCTGAAGGACTCTCAAGGCACACCGTCACACCGCCGTCTTTCCGCCCTCGCTGGCAAAATCCGCCGCGATGTTCCAATTCATGTCTGCTCCGACCCTTGCTCGATTAAGCGAGTAGCTTTAAATTCATCCCTAAGTAATAATCATTCCTATCCAGCCCTTGCTTCCCTCTACCAGGGACACCCTATGCCGAAATCTGTGCCCCACAGGGGGTGCCCTTACTGAGTAGTCGCTTTAGTTTTAAGTTTTTAAGCCCTGGCTGGAGGCCATAATTTATTAAGTTAGCCACAGGCTAATCCGGTTAGTTGTAAGTTGACCTACGAGATGTCATACCCCAAAAAAGAAAAAAAAATAGGTTATCAGTATACATAGGTATTTTAAAAGCTAGAAAGATAAGCTAACCCTGTTTACCAAATTCTGTAAAATAATATCGTTTAACCCACGGTATAACAATAATTGCATTAAACTGAACACATGCCTTAACAATATGGCGGGCCATTAGTTCCTAATTCAAATATTAGCTCGTTCACTACCGGGCTCAGACGAAGTTTCTCAAATATCCCCGTAGTGTACAGTCAAGAAACGTGCACTTCGTAAAAGTCTCGATATGAATTAAAATTACGAAGTTATTGGTGCCGATTCTGTTGTTACAAAATTCTCTAAACCAAACTATAATAAAAATCACTAAAATTTGGTTTATTCCTGTCAAACGACGATTTCCTATTCTGAAATAGACTAAAGTGACACAACTTAACTATATTTTAGTTTGACAGCACTAAGATTGCACTGAGTTATTAGTTTAGTGAAAATGTCAATTTTGCTATTCTGAGTTTGCCGGTTTTCTTTTTATTTTAACTAAATCTGACTATTTTTTATCGTGATTAAAAAGGTGTGGAATAAAACTAGTGGTCATGAACTAAAATCACACCAACACCTCACCTTCATGTGCAAAAACAGCACTGTATATTTTTCCTTTTCTTTTGCTTATATCTCGAAAATGGCCTATCGCAAAAATAATGAAATTTTCGACCCCCTTTATGAAACCCCTATACATATAAATCTCAAGACGTGGGTAATATTTTTTTTTATATTTTTCAAACAAAAAGTGAAAAAAATCCATATAAAACACGTCCAGGCTGCCACCTTGCGCGTGCCTTCGTCTCTCAAAAAAATCATTGCGTAGCGCACACAAGTACTACGTTGCGACGCCAAAAGATAAAAAAAAAACCACGTTGATTCGCGATTGTCAAATTCGATTTTAGTCGTGTCAAAATAATTTTTAAATTTAGAGATTTTTTCTTGCAGAATAGCGTTACAATTCTCATAGCCAAAAGTAAGGAATTTTAGAGATAGTTTAGTTAGTTTAGTTCGTGTACAACAGAATCGGCACCATTATTTACTTTTGGTGGGAAGTCTAACTTTTACCTTTATTGGAGGGATAACTAGACAAAGAACTCGTATACCCAAAAAAAATCGGCCAAGTGCGAGTCGGACTCGCGCACCGAGGGTTCCGCACAAACCTGTAGGTATCCTCGGTTTATGCATAAGGTTTATTTTTATGAAATTAAATGTTTTTTTTTTAATTTTTATATTTAAGTTGATTGAATGAAAGGTAAATTGCGGTTTACGATTTATGACGTATTAAAAAAAAAAAACTACTTACTGGATCTCGTTCAAACCAATTTTCGGTGGAAGTTTACATGGTTATGTACATCATATATTTTTTTAGTTTTATCATTCTCTTATTTTAGAAGTTACGGGGGGGGACACACATTTCACCACTTTGGAAGTGTCTCTCGCGCAAACTATTCAGTTTAAAGAAAAATGATATTAAAAACCTCAATACCATTTTTGAAGACCTATTCATACATACCCCACACGGATGGGTTTGATGAAGAAATGTTTTTTGAGTTTCAGTTCTTAGTATGGGGAACCCCAAAATTTATTGTTTTTTTTTCTATTTTAGTATGAAAATCTTACTGCAGTTCAGACAATACATCTACTTACTAAGTTTCAACAGCATAGCTCTTATAGTTTCGGAGAAAAGTGGCTGTGACATACGGACGGACAGACAGACAGACATGCCGAATCTATAAGGGTTCCGTTTTTTGCCATTTGGCAACGGAACCCTAAAAATGGATCGAGTTTCAGGTCTTTAAAATTAAATCGGTGGATTTTCAAAGTTACTCCTTATTCCTTCTTCTTCTAGTTCTAATACCAGCGAAAAATATTAAAAAGTAAAACAAAATATAAAGCAGAGTGTACATGATTACTCTAGGGAAATCACTGTTCACCGCGCAATAAGTACGAGGGGCTAGTTAAAGTTGTCATGGCAACCAAATCTGCACGCCACTCTACAATGTCCCGATCTATTTATTATACAATCGATGCTTGCTGGAATGTCCTATCGCAAAAATGACCTACTACGGGGTGAATTTCTGAAAATCCTTTTTTATTTCACAATGAAATAGGTACAGAAAACATAAAAAAAAAACAAATTTCAATTCAGCACAACTTCGGTGGAATAGGAGATCTGGTGCAAAATTTAATGTTTAGTTACAATGTGTAATGATTGTTTGTGAAAATTATGGTGAAATACTACATACATACAAAAATTTTAGGTAAGAAAACAACTGCATAAAGGAAAGTCAACACAAAACCCAACATTTACACCCCCATGTTGTTTACAAAATCAAAATATCGACCATTCAAATTCACCTTACACAGGTAAAAAACCAGAAACAAAGTAACGTTTTTAATCGGCACTGTGTACCAATCAATCTCGGTGTATCAATCAGTACACCGAGTCAATCAGAACGGTGTATCAATCAGAACCGATGGAGAGATAACGCATTGATTAATGTATCTGACCTCAGCTTTCATAGGGAGAACAATGGTGCCTACTGTACTGTAGGGTGTTATGTAAGGCACGGGGGAATATGAAGCTAATGTGGAGAGCATTTTGATTTTGTAAAATGTCTCTATCTCATCTGCCAAGCCTTTTTCCAACTATCAGAATCATTTATTTGTAAACATAGGTGATGAATGATTATATACAAGATCTTAAAAATTAGGTAGGGCGCTATGTTTTGCCAATTGATATACAAATTATCAAGAAAAAAAAATATAATACTATTAAATCCACACTTCCACACTAATCCATACTTCCATACTTCCATACTATCCATACTTCCATACTAATATTATAAATGCAAAAGTAACTCTGTCTGTCTGTCGGTCTGTCTGTCTGTCTGTCTCGCTTTCCTGCTAAAACTTCAGAACCGATTTAAATGAAATTTGGTACACAGATAGTTTAGAGTCTGAGAAAGGACATAGGCTACTTTTTATCCCGGTAGTATGTTCCCGCGGGATAATTTCCGACCTCCACGCGGGCGAAGCCACTGGCAAAAGCTAGTTAAAATATAAATTCGTCATAATATGCAAGCATGTAAAATTTCAAAATTCATAATCAACTACGTTGGGGTCGCTTTCTAGCATTACCAGATTCATCTGAATAATGCAATTTCGCATGGATGGACTGCCTATCTGATCTCCAAAAACCAGTTACCTACTAACACAATACCCCTTGGTAAAACTGGTTGTCACACTTTCGAGTTTCTGATGACCCGTAAAGACTGTCAAGAATCCACAAAACACTGCCGGGCCAACGGTTTAATGTGCTTTCCGCGGCACGAAGGGGTCTTAGCTTGTAAAGATCGTCCCATCCACGGACAAACAGCGGCAACCGTGTGGCTGTTGTAACTTAGCCACAAGCCCCTGTAAAAAATTCTGTCTAAAGAAAAGAAAGAGATGAAAATGATTTATTTTATGTTTTTTATGACGCTTTCCACGACGGCTGAACGAACTTTGATGAAATTTGATACAGACGTCAGCACATCAAACTACCCGAAACTATCATTTTTTTCTAATCAATACTGAACCTTATATTATAGCAATAAAGTTGAAAACCTATTAAAGAAATTGGACTCTATAATAATAGGTTTTTGTGTTGGCGTCTTTACATAGGTAGACCTAAATTATTGGGGTATAGGATACTTTTATCCCGATATTCTTACGAGATTGGCAGCTAGTTTAAAGTAAAACCTGAAATAGAAATACTTTGGTACTTTCCTCAAAAGGCCAGTCCAGTTCGCTACCTCGTATTTTCACAGGATAAGGTTTATTTTAAATTCCAGACTTTAAATATACAAATATTAAATGTGTGGATTTAAAAAAAAAACCTTGTCACTATTTCTTCTTAGGGTAAGGGTAGATTAAAAGTAATTTACTTACAAAATAATAAAAAAATATCCTAGGGGAATGCCTCTCATTTAGTATTAGTCCAGAAACTTAAACCATTGTACTACAACCAGTTTAGATTAGCGTGTTTTTTGCATAATTAATGGCGTGAATTGCTATAGACACTTAAGCAGTGTCTACCTCGAAAACTCACCATAAGTCTGTCAATTATATTTTAATGTTATTAAGAAACAAATAAAGAACATTAAATAACTATAATTAAAGAACTTTAGTACAGAAAAAAATAAAGTAAAAGAGCCAACCAAAAAAACAACTGCAAACTTTATTCAGGATTTTGTAAAAAACAATCTGTAGGTAAGTAACACATTTGGTAAAATACAAGTGCAAAAAGCACCATATAAAAAACCACATTACTGTCAAGTTAGGGAACAACATTGCAGGGTTATTTACATTTTTTATTCAGTCCCCAGTGCGCCATAAGAATTGCGTTTTACGCAAGTTCCGACAAGCGAATTGTATATCTCGCCGTTCGATATAAAGTTTAGTCTGTGTACTGTGTTTTGTTGCCGATCGCAGAAAAAAGTGGGATATGAAAAAGGTTCGGGTTTTGAAGTCAACTTTTTTATGAGGAGTGTAAATTGGTGGAGATATCGGGAATGCTATGAAATCACCAACAAAGTTAGTAAGTGGATGAATAATCCGATTCAGCCTTCAATGATGATTTTTGTGAATGACATCTCGCTATGAGTTTTTCAGCTGCTTAACTGGACTTGCCTGTGGCTACCGTAATATATCCAGCCAGTGCTTAAAAACTTAGAACTAGAGCGGCTACTCGGTAATGGCAACCTATGTGGGGTACTGACTACGGCTTAGGGCATTGCCGGTAGAGGGCAGCCAGGGACGGGCTGATCGGAATGATCAGCGATACACTAAGGCTATGGTCCCTTTAAAATGTCACACGCTAATACAGCATGCAGTGACGCAACGTCACGGCAGATGACCGACTCTCCGCGGCGTCGGTTGACAAAACGGCGTGTGAGTGAGACCGTGCTCGTGTATTTACGAACACAGCATTCGGGTGTCATCAGTGACGGAGGGCTACACGTCGTCGGTTGCGATCTGCGTGTGGTTAGATAGTCTCCTACAAAGTTTGCCCTTAGCGTGTGGCTGCTGTGGAAGCTATGGTTAGAGGCCCTAATTTCCTCCTAGGTTAACCTGCGAAATACCATTTATAACAATAAAAAATCAAGTTGTATGATAAATACTCCTCTTGGTATGGAAGATAAGGTTTTGTACACGGACAAGAGGAAGATGACATCATCGAATACAGTTAACTATATCGCACCTAAAACTTTGTATTTTATTCCTGTCTCAAAATGAATGTTTAAACATTAAGCGAACTGTGGCTTTACTCTAAGTGTTGGATGTATAAGCATGGTTAAACATTGATAAGTTTTCTAACAGCACACAATCATTATATAACTATACCTACGTGAGACCGTGTAAACACAAAAGCATAGTACCTATTGATCTATAGAATCGAAATCTAAGTTATATAATTTAATGCAATGTCCTGCTGGATAAAAAACATTGAAGGTTTTGAATGAGATATATTTATTATTTATTAGTATGAAGACACAGTATAGCATTAACAATACGAGTGTATCACCTTTACAGAGAGTAGATATTAATTAAAGCGCCTCTAGCGATGACTACTGGCTATTTCTGTACGAATATGAATGTTACGCTCCTCTTAAGAACCACGTATATTCCAATGTCTCTTTAGAGCATATCAAAACGACAAGTCTCAAGTTCTTTTAACCCTCTCCATTCTACGTTCCACAATCTTCCATCCGATATAAAGTTTAGTCGCAGCCGATAAAGGGTCAACGCAAGGCTTGACCCTTTTCACGTTGATTGTACCGTGAGGCCCCGAATTGGTTTCAGAGCCTGTAACAATTGTAAGGATAAATACTTAAATTTTGTTAGCTACGCAACGTGTATTGTGTGGACTGGATTGGGTTGTACGTTTTATAGAGGATAGGTACAATGGGTAAAGTGATAACGTTTGGGTGATAGAGAAATGGCTGTATTGTTGTCATTGTGTACTTTTCGAACGACGTAAAAATCTACTGTTATTTGATGAAAGAAGTCAATAGAGGCCAAGTCTTTTCATATGCTATAGAACGAAATATATCAGACAATAAATCACAACATTTGACATAACATAAAACAAAATAATTACTAATACAATGTATCTAATACCCTAGAGGTAACTAACTAATGTTATAAACTCTTAAGTATCTCATTAAGCGAACTATTATTTATGAACTGTTTCTTATGAGATATAAAGTTCTGTAAACTTAAATATTCTTCATATCTTCTCAAGAGTTCAGATTCTGCAAAAAGAAACATCAAAGGAATGAAAAATACATATATTTCTCACAGAAACACGTGCATATATAAAAAAAAATCACATTAAAAACAAAACAGATTTATACTTACGAACACAAAACATAAATAGTCAATTTGGGAGGACAAAATAATTATTTCATATCAAATGTTCAGTTTAGTTCCAAACGAAACGTACGATAATGCTTGATAATTTTTCATTGGTATTTCTCTTGAACCTAACTTGACCCAGTCTTAATAATTCAACTCATTAAACAAAACCTTAATAAAATGAGATGAGTACTTACTCAGCAGTATGTAGATATATGCTCAACAGACCACCTAGCGAACCCTAATTCAATGAAGTCAACGACCCAATAATTTGATGCTTTGCGTACTAAGCTTAGTAATTACAGGCTATGTAATAATATAATGGTTTGTAGGTTTACAAACCAGCTTTTCTGCTAATAGGTTGTGGTCGGTGCGGGTTTGAAACCTGGAATCAATGAGTGTTTATTACTATTTCAGTAGCGTTTTGCCAGCGGCTTCACCCGCGTGGACATCGGAAATTATGCCACGGGAACTTACTAATCGGTAGAAAAAGTCCTATGTGTTAATCCAGGTTATGAACTATCTGTGTGATACATTTTATCCAAATCCTTTTGGTCATGTTTGCGTGATTAAGTAAAAAACATCTAAACATACAAATGTTCACTTTTATAATATTAGTAAGATAGTAGGATACTGTACTTTGCTTGGCTAACGCTGAGAGAACTAAAGACGTTTGGTAATCTCCCAACGGTTTTCTTCAAACCAACCGTTTTTCTTGAAGTAGAAGTATAATTTTACCAGTGTAGGGTTTACTTGAAGGTAAGCTTACATCTGACATCTATTATCATCGCTTACATAGATGGAGTAACATCAAACACGAGCCAAACCCATCCATATAATTAAAAAAAAAAACACTGTTCTCTACCATTTCACAATTTACGAGCGTTATACTTATTATACTGCTCATACTAATTCGTCCCAACATTTGCATAGAAATGGCTTTTTTAAAGCTTTTCCTACAGTTTAATGTAGGAGTGTGGTGTACAGTAATTTATATTGACACGCACGCGACGCTGGGCTAGTGGGCTAGTGGGCTAGTGGGCTAGTAATCAAAGCTTCAGCTGTACTGTGAAATGCGCGACGGCGAGTTAATAGGCTATAGGGTATATGTAATTGGATTAACTTGTGTTTAGATAGCTGAAGTACCTGGAGAAATGCTTGAGGCATTTTCTAACAGTTAACTTTATAAGTATGCTAGCTATTGACAGTGGCTACTACGCCCGCGTTTTATACATACCTTTCTGGAATCACTCTGTTTATTGATGAAACCCGCATTAAAATCCGTTGCGTCACTTAAAAGATAATTATAAGCATACAGACGCGGGATACAATTTTATTTCATACTATAAAGAAGATTTACTAATCCTAACTTCATGACTTAAATTCTAACTTATCTGATAATATTATTTTTTTATAAATTAATTAAAAGATAGGTTTGTTTCTTTGTAACGCTTTCACGCTAAAATGGCTAGACGGATTTAGATGAAATTTGGCACATGGCATAACTGAGGTTAGGGTACAAAATACTTCTTATTCCGTTAGTACGTTCCCGTGGTAATATATGACCGCCATACCACTAAAGCTCCGTGCAAATGTTTGTTACTGATTAATTCCTCCTATTAAAATTCTTCGCCATTGCTCGTATTGCTGTGGATCATAATTATGCTGTAGAAAAAATATAACGTCATTAGCAAATTTGTAGTGGGCCCAGGTTGCACCTGACGTACCTAATGTCAAATACCTAAGTCATGCATTGCCAAATTTTTGAACATACTCCGGAGTACGTTCCTTGTGTGTGGCATTAAAAATGATTACAACAGTATCATTATCATCAGAATAGTACGACTATTTACAGTTATATTATGTACATAAGAAGTATCAAAATGGATAAAATATTTATTAAGTATTTCATCAAGTTAGCATTCAAATACCTACAACATGACTTCTAGACATTTGAATAAATAATAAGGTAAATTTCAAGTACATATTTTGCAAAGTATAAAATTAATGAAAACTTTCTTACCAACTCCGCACATTCAAACGTTCTGTCGCAGTCATGGCCGCTGAGGTCGTTGACCCCGATTCCCCGGCGATCCATTTCTAATCCTTTCATTGCCCTCATTATGCTCTTACCGATATTATTGCATCCAATAATGTTTTAAGAAGCGGTTTACTTCCTTAATAGCCGCCTTGAGGACGTTTTGGAGTAAGCCCGAGATTTGAAATGGTAAGGGATTATTTCTTCCAAATATGGTGCTCACAAACTTTACCTTTAGATGGCCATTCCTAGTAGTAATGTTAAGTGTTTCGACCCAGGGTTCGATGAATAATAATCTGACTCCAATTTAATATGCGTTTAATATTTTTTTTTTTAAAATGATGGTTTTACATGTTACCGTCACGATGTGTGTTTTAGGAATGGAGATTGAATGAATATGTGAAAGAACGTGAGGACGAATGAATGGTCGCGGTGCAGATTCGCTTGCTTGTGACGCGCTAAGACATCTAAACATCAGTGCGGTGCGCGGACATTATGGTTATATCAAAATCAAATTATTTTATTTCACATAAACCTACATGGGCACTTATGAAAACGCCAGAATCCAATTGCACGGTTCCAATTGCTCGTTTCCTATAGACAAGAGCCGGCAAGGAACTCTACAGGTTACCCTTTTACAATGATCGGCTTTGAAAATATTTCCAAATTAATTAGGAAAGTGTGAATTCCTTTTACGTAATTAAACAACGAATTCTTTACACTGTGTACTAAATTAAATGACTAAGTAACTATACAAATAAATACTAGAATAAAAGGACCCTTAGGCGTCGAAATACTGGCAGCATTGCCATGTAGAGTGGCAATGCTAATTCTTTCGCCAAAGAACGAGCCTGTCCACGTGAAGTGTCGTTCAGTTATGGTATGGAAGGACTGGTGTAGGCCTGTCAACAAGTCCCAGGCAGGCGGCTTACGTGTGACCCCAGAAATAAAACAATATACTTTGTTTAATCCATGACACCACTATGTGACTACTAATGTCACGTGGTAGTGTTATGAATTCTTGAAGTGTTTATGGCATCGTCACTTCAGAAAAAAGTGTCACAACCTGAATAGTGAATTATTAGGTTCCAATTCCGTAAGTGGAGAATATAGTTACACGTGGTTGATTTTCATCTTGGTGGTTTTGATTTCCTTTATTGACACACACACCGAGATAAAAATTATCTTAAAAACACTCCTGTATAGTTATTCAGGAGTCATTTTGAGGAAGGTCATATTGCTTTTTTTTTCATTCAGGAGAAGATGTGGGACGAAGTTGATTCTTTATCAAAAGATTGGTCAAATACCTTTTGCAGCAATTAGTAATGTAGTATTTTATTTGGGGAAGGGAGGGATTATAGGTACAAGTGCAAGGAAGGAAGGGAAGCCTTTACCCTACAGTGGGACACAAACCGCTGATAATTATAATCCGCAGTGTAAATTGACAACTGTCACAGTGTGCACAGTAATCGCCTCGATGAGCGGTTAATATGCAACGTTTAATAACATTATTATAATAATTAATCCAATCAACGCCGTCGGCAATATTATTGGCACGACTACGCCTACATCAAACGTCATCACTCATATAGTTAAAATGCTAATTTGGAATGTTCTATGTAAGTACAGCTTTCTAAAGAAAATCCTGCTCGGACATAGGCCTCTCCTCTCTGTGAGAAGGAGTGAGCCATAAACCACCATGCGGGTCCAGTGCGGGTTGGTAATGTCACATGTCTTAAATTTTTTGAAGTTCTAGAACATGCCAGTTTCCTCATTATGTTTTCTTTCACCGTTTTGAGAGCAGTGGTAATGAAATTATTTAACGATTATGTGACACAAAGTGAAGCATCTGCCTGGGTTCGAAACCGCGGTCTACAACTCGTTAATTGGGGCCATTACCACTGGGCCACCACTGCTCCTCATCCAAGAAAAGTATGCACTTCCGTACAATCGACTTTCTTCAAAAATTTCGAATAAGGGATAATGAGATCTAATATAGAACTGTTACTTCCACGGAACAGTTACTTGCTCGTTTTTATTCTATTATAAAATGATAAAATAACTGCTAGCTGTGCCCGCGACTTCGTTCGCGTAGATGTCGGAAAACAGCATTATGCCGCTTATAGCAGATTATATCAGATGTAACACCACGCCTCGTCTATTGATCTTTTGACCAGGCGTGGTGACTTTTTCTAGTAAAAAGCTGCCACAAAACTTGTATTTTTTAGGGGAGCGTAAACAAAAAGGTTGCTAGGATTGCTCATACGCGAAAGAGCTACATAAAGTTGGCCGTGGGAAAAGCAACCAATACTAAGGTCCACCCCCGCAATGGATATTGTCTGGCCCCGAGCTTTGTTAATGGTCATGGCGTAACATAGGCTGACCGCGAATTGTACACGTTTAAAACTAAATGGGAAATTATTAGGAATGAGCGGAATTCTGGGAATAAATAGAACATCACCAGCGCCATAACTTGTTAAGATTTTGGCTTCGATGGCGTTTTGTTGGAAATAGGTGACGTTGCAAAGTTTGGGAGGATATACATTTCTGAAAAGTATTATTGGCACTCCGACTTTAAAAAAAAATGTTGTGTGCTGAAGACCGGGTATTTTAAAGGAATCTAAGAACTACTGGATAGTATGTGCCATCTTCTTCTTCCGTAACCGTGTTTATGGAAGTATATTGCTTACTTTCCCCAAAAACGTGTGCCAATATTTATTTATTTATTGCTGCCGCTAGGTCGTTGCGGGGGGTCAAAATAGCTCGTTGACACAGCTAAGCAGTGACGTGGTTACTGATATCAGAGGGATTCCCATACACAGAAGAAATGAGGTCCAGCTGTGAAGTAACGTTACAACATAGGTTCTCTACCAAAATTACGTTACCCTCTTGTGTGGGATATGTGCCGTCACCAATTTTTTATAGTAAAACGAACTCTTGCGCGTTTGGAGTTCCTCCCTGATGTGCTCGCATGTTTAAACTTAAATGAGTTGATACGACATTGTGCCATAGAATTGAACTCTTCAGACAGGCAATAATTTAATCGGCTCTTGCTCCTCGAGGTACAATCGGTAGTGTCTGCCTAAAATCACCGCCGAAAAGTAGCATAACCATCGGCCAGTCATTTTGTTGAACGTCCCGCAAAGCTCAGACAACTGCTTCTATAGCCAAGCAATTTGCCATCGTGCACTCGTCCCAAATGATTGTGACACATCGCGTAAAACTCTAGCTTTATCGTAATTGCGTGACACATTGCAAACCAGGCTTTCTGTTCGTTCCAAATCAATGGGGATTTTAAACATTGTATGTGCGGTTTTTCCTCCGGGCAACAATGTGGCTGCTATACCTGAGGAGGCGACACCAAGAGCAATTTTATTTTGGCTCCTTATTCGAGCCATAATAACTTTGGTAAGAAAGCTTTGCCCGTTCCACCGGGCGCGTTTAAAAGCAAGATTTCTCGCAAAGTATGATCCACACTGTAGCACACTCGATCAAATATTTGACGCTGTTCCGGTGTCAAATTTGAGCAACCAGTTCGCAGAGTTTCTACCAATTCTACAGATCGTAACTAATTGCCGAAGCGTACTCCCTGTTTATACGTTTCCCATCGGCTGTCGGTGAAGGCAGGCCGTATTGAGTAAGCGGGTTTCCTCCTATACTTATAACTATGTTTTGAATAGCCAATAACGATCTATTATTACAGATTTCACGGACTCGGTCGGAATTTCTAAACTGTTTTGCCGTTGATGCCTCAAAAAATCTTTAGCATACTTATCTTGGTACTTTTGCCACAACTGCCCAGCATCCGCTAATCCACAAAAGGTCAGTAAGATGGCAAACAAATGACGCAACCAATAAGGACTATTGCTGACGCATGCCTCGGCTATTGGCTGGCTTGGCCTATGTTCATCTCCATCTAATAAATGACGTGCGCGGCAAGCAGCTGGTACCTATGTGGGATATTCAATATCATCCACTTTACGGAGCTCCGTAAAGGAGGTAGGCCCCCGCACCACGTGCAGAAGGAGGTGTAAATAATAACAATCTGGATTATTTGGGTGCACAGTGTACACTCGCCCAATCACGTGTTCCTTGAAAACGCCTAACTCGCCTTCCACAGCAGTTCCACGTAAAGACGTGGAACTGCTGTGGAAGGCGAGTCAGGAGGCGGCGGCGTAAAAGTACGGTTAAAAACACCTTGCTGCTTGTACATGTAATAAGATGGAACTTCGTTATATAAAATATTTTTGGCGTAATTATCTGTTTGGCAGAGGTGAAAGAATGCCATTAAGGTGGTTTGTCGCGGATTGTGACATTTTCAGATTGAAAATATACTCGTTGTGCGTCTTAGTGATGGCATGCAAATTTGGATCTTCATTTTGGTCTGGAAATTCAGCGCTTATGACATTGTCAACAGCGTCAGCACGAATTTTGTTTTCCAACCATAGGAGGATGTGCGCGTCAGATAAACCACGCTTTTGCCACTCGACGCTGTACATAAAACAAAGAGCTGGGCCGAATAGTTTCTCTCTGGTAAGGATATTAATCATTACTTTGAGCTTCAAATGAAAAACCCTTGCAATAATTATGTCATGCCTATCATATGACGCCTGTCCTGAGAGAAGTTCCTGACAAATCTCAGTCCACTTTGGATTTGTTGTGAACGTTATGAAAAGGTCCGAGCGGCCGTATTTACGGACGTAGCAAAAAGCATCTTGTGTTTTTTCGTGATGCATGTATCGCGGACCGCCTGTAAAACTGGATGTCAAGTTAACCAATCGCCCCAAGTTTTCATCCTTATTATCTGTTTGCATCGCGTCCCGCAAATGCTCGTATTCTTCAGCGCGTAAACGAGGTTGAAAAGTGCGTGTAAACTAAACGTTCCGTTTCTATTTTTGCATACATATCCGCAATACATTTGCTAAACAACCCCCGAAATCATTGCAAATAGACAAAACGATTACTCTTTATTTGTAAAAGATATGAATTACGTAAAGTGTGCAAAAATAATTAGGTCAAAACAATAATCTTGCAAACCTACTTGATTTTACGTTAGTATCATTTTGGGTCAGTAGATGTCGCTACGTGTTGTTACATTACGTAATAGTGAAAATAAATAAATTAATATAACTTTTGATAGAGCGAAGCGATTGCGATGAAACGAAAACTAAAATATACTCCTCGTCTACAGATTTATTACATGTATAGATTTAATACACTTTGAAGAAATGCCCAACGATTAAATACGTTATTGTGGCTAATTTATAAAAGATAGATATATACTACAAATGACTTTTTTGTAGATTTTTTAAAAACCATCATCTTTGTAATACATACTTTTGGTGTATGATCAACGTATGCGAGGATAAAAGCTCGAAAGCGCATTTTCATCCGACTTGCTTCAAATGTATCGTTACTGCTCAGCTCCTATGTTTCTTAGCGTTATGTTATATAGCCTATAACCCTCCCAGGAGTATGGACTACAATCGTACCAAGTTTGGTTAAAATACCTTCAGTAGTTTTTGACCCATGCGTGCACATACAGACAGACAGACAGACAGACAGACAGACAGACAAAAATTTTACTGATTGCATTTTTGGCATCAGTATCGATCACCATTCATCCTCCAATATTAATTTTTAATGTATATTCAATGTACAGAATTGACCTCTCTACAGTTTTATTATAAGTACTAGCTTTTGCCAGCGGCTTCGCCCGCGTGGAGGTCGGAAAATATACCGCGTTAACGTACTACCGGGATAAATTAGCCTATGTGTTAATCCTGGTTTTTTTTTTAGCTCGAAAGCGCATTTTCATCCGACTTGCTTCAAATTTATCGTCACTGCTAGGTTCCTATGTGTCTTAGCGTTATGTTATATAGCCTATAACCTGCCCAGGAGTATGGACTGTAATCGTATCAAGTTAGGTTAAAATCCCGTCAGTAGTTTTTGACCCATGCGTGCACATACAGACAGACAGACAGACAGACAGACAAAAAATTTACTGATTGCATTTTTGGCATCAGTATCGATCACCATTCATCCTCCAAAATGAATTTTGAATATATTTTCAATGTACAGAATTGACCTCTCTACAGTTTTATTATAAGTATAGATTATGTGACACAAAGTGAAGCATCTGCCTGGGTTCGAAACCGCGGTCTACAACTCGTTAATTGGGGCCATTACCACTGGGCCACCACTGCTCCTCATCCAAGAAAAGTATGCACTTCCGTACAATCGACTTTTTTCAAAAATTTCGAATAAGGGATAATGAGATCTAATATAGAACTGTTACTTCCACGGAACAGTTACTTGCTCGTTTTTATTCTATTATAAAATGATAAAATAACAACTCTATGAAATTCCAAAGACCTTTTCGAATATTTTCAGTTACTTATAACTATCTGCATCCGGAGTAGGCATCGACTACTGTAACACGTTTCATCGGAATGTGAAATTCAAAAAATCCGACATTTGAGTGTAGGATCCGGCCCTCACTTCAAGCGAGCCGAGCCTAGTTGCGCTGACTACTGTAACGCGTTACAAAAGTTCGATACATTACAAACAAACGTTGCAAGTCAGTGATTAATTTCATAAAATGTTGCGCTGAAGTGTTAACTAAGAACTGATCTACATACTTACCTATCACACATTGATTGCTGCCCCACCAATTATTATTTGTTGTTATTTCTTATTTCTTCAGTGAACACATTGTGGGCCCACGAATTTAAAAAAAATCCAGGTACAGGCTCCAGTCTCCACACCATTAATGTATTTGGTTACGTATTTATAAGACCTAATTTTGTCCTAACTATTTTCAAGATAAAGTAACTACGGTTGATTCACATATGTTCATAACGCATATTGGTCGACTCAAATACAGTTTATTAATACTGCGCGCTGGCTTAAGGTGACGTGTTGAGAAAAACGTGCTTTTTCTTTTTAGCGTACCTTTCTTACCGTATGACATCCGAACTTAATCTTTTAGTATATGTTTTTTGAGTATATGACCTAGTATCCTGTA
This sequence comes from Aporophyla lueneburgensis, assembly GCA_932294355.1. NCBI lineage: Eukaryota > Metazoa > Arthropoda > Insecta > Lepidoptera > Noctuidae > Aporophyla > Aporophyla lueneburgensis. The sequence goes on along the minus strand of OW028739.1, from coordinate 5,415,138 downwards.
AAAGGAATACACGATACGATGAAATTTTCTCGATACAAATAAATTGCAAAGTTCTATCTACGTTTATGATTTTTTTAGCCTCAAGGCGCAATGCGTAAGAGTTATTAAACAAACTTTACTTTTAAACATTTTCAATAATCGTATCTAAGTTTTTGTAAAACAGTTTTCGTTTTAATAATACTTTTCATTCATAAAAGACGGCAATTCGTTTTGGCACTTACGTTATTTTATTCCAAGTTCACTCACATTATCGCCATCTCTTCTTTTGCCTATCATAAGTAGTGTCATCACTCTCGTTCGTGCATAAATCAGTCGCCCAGTAGGGCTCATCGACGGCGAATCTATGTCACTTTTTTACAAATCGGTGCGATCAAAACTACGTTTTTTAAATATTTGTGTTCACAGAAAAAGGCAGTAGTTAAGCATTTTGCTGTAATTATTTATTATAAAAAGTGTTGGCTTTCCAAATAACTTTGTATTTCGACTGTATATGTGTCTATTTTTGTGACTGTGAACAATATAACATTCTTTTTCTATTACCATTTAGAGACGACCTAAATTATGTATGAAAATGGGAAGAACCATAAACCAAAACTGAACGGTACCTTTAAGGTTAGGAGTGCCTGCACAGGGCAATTAATTTATTCATTTTGCAAGAATGAAATACCAATAAAATGATGATAACAATAAATCGAATTCACCACCTTCACTAAAGCATTACAGCAACAATCTATTGTCACTTTGTAAATAATATTGAGTAAACACATTATTTTCCAGAGAAGAACGTCTGTTTTATCCCAAAAACTTATAATAATCATTCATTTAGAAATAAAATAAAATATATAATTTGTTTGTAGGTTTGAAGTATGTCAACAATATATCTATACGTCAAGTACTGTCACTTCAAATGCAAGAGCACAACGAATGAATGGAGTAGCATTAGAATTGTAAAAAAGGTGAGGTTTTACTTGACAGCAGCCCAAAGAAGGGTAATGATTTAAACAGGCTGTGTCGAACGCCGAACTCATCTAGTTTAAAAAAATATCATTGACATGTAAAAGTGTTTGTACAAACCTACTTATAGAAATGAAATCATTTATCATTTTTTAGCAGATGTGAAGTTTTATTGAAAATATAAATTTTAATCTATACTATAATTTATACCATTTTAATCTATACTATTATATTGTAATATTAATATTATAAAGCTGAAGAGTTTGTTTGTTTGATTGATTGAACGCGCTAATCTCAGGAACTACTGGTCCGAATTGAAAAATTATATTTGTGTTCGGTAGCCTATTTATAGAAAAAGGCTATAAGCTATATAATATCACGCTACAATCAAGAGGAGCGGAGCAGTAACGAAAAATGTTGCAAAAACGGGGAAAATTGCACGGGTAGGCGATTCGACGCGACGGGAAGGGTCGGGGGAACAAGAAATTTAACGAGGACGAAGTCGCGGCCAGAAGCTAGTTTCATATATCAATCAATCAATTCAGTTTATTTCGGGCTACAAAGACCCAAATCATAATACCTTCCAGACTATCATACATACAAATAAAAACCACGTAAACATAACTATTGTACACGAAGTGACGGTGACGTGTTGCGCTGCGTATTGTCACGTAGCCTTCCGTAGAATCGCCGATACACGACACCCTTTGGCCAAAACTCTTCCTTGAGGAAGGTCTCGATTTGATGAGTTGGAACTCGCACCACGAATGACTTGAAGTTCGTGTTGTGGCACGGTTCCAACTTCTCGACCCTCAAGGTCCATTTGGACTTAACACGTACAAACTCTACGATCTCCTCAATCTTCGTGGTGTAATGTAGACGGGACACATAGAGCTGCGTCGTTGGTGTAGCTGGACGTAGCAGCAAATTGGGTCCTGCTAGCGCGATCCCACACTGGTTCCGACTACGAAGCTTCTTCCTCTTCTTACTCTCTACCTTCAGGAAGCCATCCTTGTCAGGCACGTGGCCTGAAGCCGTGCCTAGCTGTTTCGAACCCCATATGTACCGTGTTTGATACCTAATCATTAGCAGCCTATAATGTTCCCACTGCTGGGACACAAGCCTCCTCTCGGTGAGAGAGAGTGGGACATAATCCACCACGAGGGCCCAGTACGGGTTGGTAGATGTCACATGTCTTCGATTTTTTGGTTCTAAGACATGCCGGTTTACTCGCGATGTTTTCCTTCACAGTTTTGAGAGCAGTGTTGTTGAGATAATTTACACAGAGTAAAGCGCCTGCTCGGGTTCGAACACGTAAGAAGTAGCCGTTGCCACTGCCACCACTGCTTCTCGATATCTAATTGATATCTTATCAAAGGTCTACAAGAGTGCTTTCTGAAAACATATTGGCTATTTATAATTTTTCATTCCTACAAGATTTTATGGATGATCAAAACAATGGTGTTTTACTCTGTTTTGCATAACATTAAACATACTTCTATAATCTTATGAAGACTGTTTAGCAAATTATTTGTGTACTCCATTTTCTGTTTTCTCTGAATTATCCCTAACCCCAAAATAACTGTAATGAAAAATAAAGTTAATAAAAGAACAAACATACATACGAGTACATAGGCTGATAAACACATTGCCCTCTGTAGTCGGGTAAAACACCCAATTAAAAAGTTATTATCAAGACATAATTACAAAATATTGGCAAAAATATCGGTGTTGGTTTTCTAACCGCAGTCACACGTAATATGAACTGACTGTCGAACTTTATTATTCCTCATTAAGAATGAATAATAATTCACTTACTGAGAAATTAAATTAACATAAAATGTTTTTGAACGTACAAAAATGACGTAAAAGTAAAAAATGATGGTAGTAATATAAATTTCAAGTAAACAACTAATCACCAACCGAGTAAACACGGATATAGAGTAAAAGTTGATGTATTACTAGATGCAGCATACACGGCAGCGTACTATCTAATAAAGCTTTTTTATTATTATTATCATGTTTTATTTCGTTGCATGAACCCTCGCTAAAACCAGTTTTTTTTATATTCTTATTTTTACTGACATAATATATAGGATTTAAGTTTATTTTTAAAACAAGACATACTTTTCGTTTCTTTTATTTCCAACGGGAATTTATTATATATACACACCTTCCTATTCTATATTTCTTTTCCCGTAATTAACAGTTCTGGGAGGACGTGTTACTAAGTAATTGGAGTTTCGTAGTTTAATTTTGTGTACTTTATATTTTTTTTGTGAAATTTAGTGTTGTATGGATATCTTTGTGTAGTATTTTGCGTATACATGTATAATACTTATATGTTTGGGACATGTTCATTATTTTTGTATCTTTGTATATTTACTGTGTTGATGTCCGAAACTTGAAATTAAATAATATTTTGATTAATCTGTTTTGTGTTTGTAATGTTTCTAGATTAGATATATTTGGCTGCGGTTCCCCAGATTTCTGTTAGGTAGTCTAAATGTGGTTTAACTAAAGAATTATAAATTATGAATCGAACTTTCCGAGGTTGGCATTTATTTATATTATGAAGAGTTCCTGTCAGTGACAAAAGTTTACATCTGATTTTCACAATGTGAGGATTCCAACTCAGATAGTTATCTAAAATTAAACCTAAATATTTCTAGTTTTTCTTTGGATGAATTGATCATTTATTTTGAGTTGTATATCATGGCTTATTTTTTGTTTTTGGGGGCAATGACGACATAGTTGGTTGTTGTGGTGTTGATGGTTAGAAGATTTGATTGGGACCAGTCAATAAGTGAATTTAAATCATTAAGGATACAAGGTACCATAGCTTTGATTGAATGCCCAAAGTAGAAAAGACTTGTATCATCAGCGTAAAGTGATATGTCGCCTTTGAGGCCAATCTTGGATATGTTATTAATATAAATTAGGAATAACAATGGCCCCAGAATTGAACCTTGAGATACATCGAAAGGGACAGGAAGTGAACTACTCTGATATATTACCTATTTTGACAATTTGCAAATAGTAATTATTAAAATATGTATGTATAAGTCAAGTAATTATGACATTTATCATACACATTGCCATACGAAATTGACCTCGAAGGAAATATAAATTTCTTGTAAAATAAGGTGAAAATACTCCTAACTAAATAAATAAAATTATTTCCATTTATTTACCCCCTGACTAAACATGAAGTTAAAATCAAACTTACTGACTGGTTGCAGAAGTTAACATATGACGAAACCGAGAATCTTATTACAATTGTCTCTTAATAGATCTAATTACTGTATTTAAATTAAGACGTTTATTTTATTTTTTTGTTATCTATAAGTACAGCAGCAGCAGGCGGCGGCGGCATCAGTTTGCCTTTTAATGTGACTCTATTGTACATTTTCTTTTCCCCTTAATGTGTACTTATATAAGGTGTATCTATTCATACACGAAATATTTTAAGAGGTACACCTGTAGGTGGTAAAGAAGCAACAGCAACTAAAAAAAAAATTCTAAGAGTTTTTTTTTTATTTTATATTTATAAATTATTTGACGCACATAAAAAATACTGGTTCCTTCTTATTTTTTACGGCCCGAGACACCACGGCCATGCTCGTGCCGTCCGGTCATCGCCCTCGCAGCGTCAGGTGGACCATTCATAGAATTTGGAGTAAAGGTTTTATGCAAAACGTGTCAAGTAGTTTTAAAATTATAATAATTACGAAAATTCAAAAACGCTTAGATAAAACTTTTATTTTTGCTTCTATAGCTTCTTTACCACCTACAGGTGTACCCATTAAAATATTTCGTGTATGAATAGATACACCTTATATATGTTTTTCTGTCTGTACAAATAAACATTTTTATTTATTTATTTATTTATCCACGATTTGAAATTTGAGCTATAACCTCTTTTCACCGAAATTAAAATACATCGAACTAGTATTAGGTAATGGACGAAGTCTATGTAAAATATTGTAATTGTCATTTACCAAATAAATGTATAGTGATCGGAGAAACGAAATTGACGTTTATTAATCTCTTTAATACCATCATATATTTTATTTATAGACCTCTAGAAGATTAATTCGTTATTTTTAATTTTATGTTGTAAATAATTAATAATATTTTTTATTATTTTGAGTTAATCAATCTCGTATAACCCAACATCCGTACATAAATATTAGCTAGCTTTTTCCCGCGACTTCGTCTGCGTAAATCTTACGTTACGCGGACGCAGGTGAAGTCGCGGATTAAATAGGGTTAATGGGTAACAAATAAGGTTTAGTCGTGAAAGCGTAACAGACAGACAGAGTTAGTTTCGCATTTATAATATTACGTATAGATAAAGAAGATAATTTCTTGCTGTAAGATAGTTTTATTGCTTATAATTAAATATTTGTATTATTTGTCTACTCCATCGCACGCTATGTGCAAAATTTTCATAGACCGACTAAATTAATGCTACTTTCACGTACTTTTTTCTAAGATGTTTCCGTCTCTACCTTGCTATTGTAGTTTGACAGATGTGCAACAGTGACAGGAATAGTGCTTACAGCAAGGCTATGCTAAGTTAGTAACGTTTTTTTTATTTCGAGACATTTTCTGTCATTAGTTCAACTTTTGGCCGCTGGTTTTCCTATTCTCTATAAACGGTTCAGATATAAGTTTGTTGCGGCCGGCCACTTTAGGTTGACCCGCCATAAACCACGCCCATCATACTATCATTCACGTTCAAGGTGGGCCCTTAATTTCTAAAGTAGTGGGTAGTTACAATGTCAATGTCTTTTAATAATATGTAAATAAACTATGATTCAACGATTTTTGTGTTATCTTAACTTTCTTTTTAACGGATAATTAGACAATGGTAAAAACATTTCTGCGAGCAACTTGAAAGTAGCGCTCGCCGGCCGCTGCCGCAGCACCGCTCGCTACGCTCGGCTCGCGCGTTGGTCACAGTTTTAACTTAACCTAACCTATTCATCCACTTCAAAATGACGAGACATGTTTTTACTATTGTCTAATTATCCACTCGCAGGCGAATTGTATGATTCCTCATTTTGAGCTGAGTGACATAGGTTAGGTTAACTGTGACCCCCCCTAGTGGGTTCCCGTATTGACGAGGCGGGGTGGCTCAGTAGCCGTGGTTTGGACACCCACGGTGAAGCTAAGAGGAATCCGAAGAGGGGCCGCTCGTCAGGGCTTTTCCTCCCAAAGCCGACGACGTAGCCGCCAACACGTAGGTTGCGGTGTCGTTTGGCGACATCGCAACTGAGGTAGGCCGCGATGTCCTAGTATCTGGGGCATCGCGGCTGAGGGTTGGAGGCCGCAGTGGGAGAGGAGTGCCGGTATTGAGGTGCACCGCTCTTCCTACCTTCCGCGGCCTGAACGGGGTCGCCACCGTCCGATGGCGGATGCGATGGGGCCGCAGGGGAGGAGGAGTATTGGTATAGCGTTGGCCACTCTCCCTATCCCCTGCGGCCGAAAAGTGGTGGCGGGGCCACAGTCCTGACCCGTCGCAGGGGGACCAAGGGTGCCATACATGGGGTCGTCTGGCACCCTTGTGCTTATTGGTCCCTGGGGTGGTCACGGCGTGCTATGTGTGTTCTGGCGCGCCGTAAATGGGTGTACCTTATCCCCCAGAGGAGGATCCGGTGACGGACAGCTGCGGCGGGTTCGCGGAAGAATTACGTGTGCCCGTGTTCCCACCACAAGCAGCACAGGAGGACACCGTGGAGTTTTAGTGGGTTGGAGTCCCACATAACTGCACTAACTCCCCGTGGTAGTGCAGTATGCATAAGCTTTCTCCACGTTAAAAAAAAAGAAAAAAGGTTAAAACTGTGATAAACCGCGCGCGAACCGAGCGAGCGTAGCGAGCGGTGCCACGGCAGCGGCCGGCGAGCGCTACTTCCAAGTTGCTCGCAGAAATGTTTTAGGGTGTTCGCGAAAATTCGAATTAGTTAATCATCCAATCAACTTATACAAAATCACCAGTAAATCAAACACAAGACCATAGATAAATCAACAGTAGGTGAATCGACCATTAGTTTAATCAAACATAGTTTAATTAATTGTAGTTGAATAAACCGTAGTTGAATTGTCCTTTATGGATTTCGTTCATTAGATATTACAAAAATCGATGAAATGGTCATTAGATATTTTAAACAATAGGTCTTTTGACCGTAGTTATATTGAAAATAATTGGAATAAACTTAGGTATTATGCTACGTAACCATGTATTTTTGTTACCACTTTTACGTAGTGTCGTGATTTATTATGTAGTAGAGAAAATAAACGTTTTCACTATTATTGTACGGAATGAGGTGATCAAAAAACCAAAGCTGAAGTGGCAATGTGCTCGGCCACATTAGCCTTAAAACCGATGACCGTTGGGTTAAACTTGTTCTTGAGTGGAAACCGCGAATCCGCAAACGTAAGGTCGGACGCCTTCAGGCTAGGTGGAGCGATGATCTTCGCAGGGTGGCTGGTACCTGCCGGGGTCGCGTGATTGTTCGAAAGAGATACCGTGACCCTGGCACATGGGCAATTGAAGGAACACGGGTGGGTTTTAGTCAGTAAAAGTCTGACATGCCCTCCCGCTCCGCCCAGAGCGGGAGAAGTCATTTGATGATTTCCCATCCAAAAAAAAAAAAAAGGGTGGCTGGTAGCAGCTGGATGAGAGTTGTCGAGAATCAAGCTGAATGACGTGCAATTAGAAAAGCCTATGTCCACTGCTGGACTGCTATAGGCTGATGATGATGCTTATTATTATATTTTTAGAGTCAGAGTGGGAATATTCTTAAAAAAAAAAACAATCAGTCTTAACCTAGAACTTTAATCACAGATTTTAAACAAAAAGGAATTCACCAAAAACTACACAAAAATCAAAAGAGCACTTGAAGCACAAATTAAAACGAAAAACAATTAGAATTTAGGAAATAAGATGGCTCACGCAATACTCCTGGAGTCGACCAAAGCTGATATTCTCACGACCGTCCGTCCCGAGCGCCACGAGCAAAAAGAGCTCTACGGTTTTTTTTTTTTTTTGTGGGGCATCTCGTAGTTAATCCTGAAAAGATTGTTACTACTTAAACGGATTGTGGCCCGGCGAGTTCTAAAAAGTTACCTTTTTAGGCCTCCAGCCGGGGCTTATTATACTTAAAAACTTAAGCGAAAGCTCTAAGGGTTACCCCGAGGGGGGTACGAACCTCGGCTTAGGCAATCGCTGGTAGGGGGGCAGCAAGGGACTGGCTGGATCTGGGTTAAATTATTTTGGGACTAATTTAAAGCTAACGGCGCAGCATCGCGGGCTGGCTCTTGCAAGGGTCGGGAGGGACTGTTAAGTCGGGGTCGCGACGACGGACCTCGGCGGCGAGGTCGGTACGGTTTGTGTTTGTGTGCTGGTCTAGCTGTACTGGTCTCTTTTCGACTCTCCTGGAGGAGAGTAGTGGGATCATCAGGATCGGTAAGAACGTGCCGCGAGCGGCGGACTTTGCTGATACGGGAGGGGGTGTAAGTAGCTGCCGCCACAACCAGAGGGTTGCGGTGGGCTACGGCCCTATCAAAGAAACGCTTCGAAGCGCGTTTCATGAATTGATGGATAGTCGGGAGTTTCATGTCTAAATGAAGATTGATATTCCGAACAAACCAAGGCGAGCCTGTGGCTTGACGGAGAAAACGGTTCTGGAGAGTCTGCATCCTATGGATGAATCGGGGCTTAGCATGTGCCCAGACTGGGCTTGCGTATGTCATAATCGGCCTGATACAAGCGGTGTAAAGCCGCTTCTTACACAGAAGATACATTTTACTTCGCTTGTTCAGGACGCAATGGAGCCTACCGAGAGCGAAAGCGGCCCGCGAGCGAGCCTGCTTTATGTGCTCAGAAAAGGTGAGGTGTTCGTCGAGGATGACACCTAGATATTTGGCTTGCTTCGCCCAAGGGATCTGCTTGCCGAACATTGAGATGGGTCGGGGAGGGGGGTGATTACGTCGCGGTCGGGTGTAAAAGACCGCCTGACTTTTATCGGGATTGACCTCGATTCGCCACTTCCTAAACCATTCGCCGAGCTCGTCGACTGCGGTTTGGAGGTAGCGAACCAGCGCTGTGTCACTAAATCCCGAGAAGAAGATGGCAGTGTCGTCTGCGAACAGAGCTAACCTTGCCTTCTTGCTTCTGGGGATATCGCTAGTGAACAGCGTGAAAATGAGGGGGGCTAGTATAGAGCCTTGAGGGACTCCTGCACGGATCGGGTGAGGGAGGAGAGTGCCCCTTCGATGCGATAGCGAAAGGTACGGTTCGCAAGAAAGTCTCGTAAGATGAGCACGAGACGGTCTGGCACTCCGAGTTGGTACAGCTTATATAATAAGCCGTTGTGCCAGACTTTGTCGAACGCTTTCGCTATATCGAAGTATACAGCGCCCGTGAACATACCACGCTGAAAACCAGCATTGATATGTTCGACGATACGGTGTATCTGATGGACACACGAGTGTTGGGTTCGAAAACCAAACTGCTCGTTGGGGATGAGGCCCTTGGTTTCGGCATAATCTCTGAGTCGCTTATAAATAAGTCTCTCATAGATTTTGCCGAGAACTTTGAGCAAACTAATGGGGCGGTAACTCGTGGGCTCGGTTTTGGGCTTACCGGGCTTAGGAATGCCAATGACGGTGGCTTCCTTCCACGCTTGGGGGAAAATATTATTACTCAAGGCACCATTGAAGATGGTACACATGAGCATAATCAGGTGAGCGGGGAACAGCTTGATCACTCTGTTGGTGATGCCGTCTGATCCGGGGACTTTACGTGATTTCAGACCCTTGATGATCTCGTGCACCTCGTCAGGTGTGACAGGGGGCAGGGGATCATCAGGGTCTTCGACGGGCGGGAGTGAGGCTTTGCGTTCGACTTCCGCGTTTACCTTATCGACAAACGCTTGGTCTACTGGCTGCGAACTGGGTGTGCATTGGGCTTCGAGGCTATCGGCTAGGCATTCAGCCCTGTCGATATCCTCGAATGCAATGGTCGCATCGGGGTGGGTCAGGGGAGGCATAGTGGAAAACTCAGAGGATTTCAGTTTCCTCTGAAGTTCCCAGAATGCGAGATGAGTCGGCTCTAGTTCGCTCACCATCTTGTCCCAGTTAGCGTCACGCAGCTCAGTCACACGTGTCCTTACAGCACGCTGTAAGTAACGCATGTGAGCTTTGTTAGCGTCACAGGGAAAGTTGCTGTAGGCACGAACGGCCGCGTTCTTCTCTGTCAGCAGATCACGTACATCGTCGGGGAGTTTCCATTTACGGTCACCCGTATCTGGAACCTCCCGTGAACTTTCGTTCACGATCGATTGTACGTGCTCCGCGAGAGAGTCGATCGCGGCCGTTGTGTCGGCGACAGAGTCAAACTGATCTGGGATAGAGTCTAAGTGATGTGACGTGTTAGATTGTAAGCGTTCGCTTACTTTCTTCCAGTCAGTGATCACTTTAGTGGCGGGGGGTTGAGAGGGGTCGCGTATACCTAATCGGGGGGCCAGGTTCATGACTACTGGTCGGTGATCAGAGTCGAGTTCGTGAATAGCCTCTATAGAATCCAACCTTAAGTTGATATTCTTAAGGAGCGCTATATCAAGTACGTCGGGCAACTGATCGGTATCGAAGGGGAAGTGAGTGGGAGTCATCGGGGCGATGACATCAAAGTTCATGGTAGAACAGAGGTTAAAGAGTTGCCTACCTCTAGTCGAGGTCCTGGTGCTATTCCAGGCGGGAATCAGAAGTGTGCGATTTCAATTGTTTGTAACGATAGACGACGCACACTTCTGATACCACGCTCAAACGCAACATAGCGCTTAAGCGCAAAGTAGCGTTGATGAAATCGCATATTCGCCGTTCTGCTAACACCCTTATACCCACTTGGGGATTGCTAAATTGTATCGAAGGGATGTCCAAGTAAACACACGTATCTACGTAATGTTATGGCATACCTTTTGGCTTCATAAGGGCATTCTACTAATACTTATAAATTAGGGCAGCCCTTGAGATTAGTTGAGTTTGTTAGTATTGTTATTAAGGTGCGCGAGACAATAGAGGTATGACTGGACAATGGGAATACGATTGTGATGTTGATTTTTAGTTAACATAACTTAACGCCTATATTCTCGAAGGATTAGGCAGAAGTGTAGGACTGTAGAGCAAACCAGATTCGAGGCTGCTATTGAGAAAATCCGATAACACTTTGCCCGACCTAGGTATAGAACCCAGGACCTCATGCTCAGCAGTAGAGCTTGCCACCACTTGACCAAACCAGGCTGTCAATACTTATTACGTGTGTTAATATAATGAAGCAGCACATAAAACTAAGTTATGTAGTGACTCATTGTAGCACTTTTATAAGTTTATATATTTTGTGTCATAATCAAATCGGGTCTACAATGTGCTGAGATGCATTATTTTAATATTTTTACTGGAGGTAGTGAAGTTAACTATATTTTCTTAAGTGCATAGAACATGGTAGAAGGTATAACTTTGACAACAAACAGGAAATTGAATCAAAACGAAACTGTTCAGCTAAGAGCAAGGCACTTGACGCTATCTCAGAAGGGAAGTGTTTTTGAGAAAATGTTGGTTGGTACTGTCTTTTGCAGCTCGGTAATAACGCATTTTTAGGTTACCGAAAAATGTATAGAAAAATTCATTCGTGCAAGCTATTTTTAACCGACTTAAAAAAAGAAGGAGGTTGTCAATTCGACTGTATTTTTTTATGTTTGTTACCTCATAACTTTTGACTGGGTGAACCGATTTTGATGATGATGATGATTTTTTAATTACCTACTAATAAGAAAGCTAAAAAGTTAGGTTACTTTTCGTTTGTTTGTTTAAACGTGTTAATCTCTGAAACGACTAGTCAGATTTAAAAAGAAAAACAAATGCATTAGATAGCCCAATTCTTGAGAAAGTTTTTGGGCTATTTAACATTGCGCTAGGACCCCTAGCAGAGAGTAGTGGTGGCCGAGTGGTAACGGCCGCGACTTACGAGGAGTAGTTTGTGAGTTCGAATCCAACCAGTCATTTGATGATTTCCAATCCAGAAAAAAAAAACCAGGCGCTTTACTTTGTGTAAATTATTTCATCACCACTGCTCCCAAAACGGTGAAGGAAAACATCGTGAGGAAACTGGCATGTCTTAGAATCAAAAATTCGAAGACATGTGACATCTACCAACCCGCATAGGGCCCGCGTGGTGGATTATGGCCCACTCCCTCTCACAGAGATGAGGCCTGTGTCCCAGCAGTGGGGATATTATAGTCTGATGATGAAAGGACCCCTAGGAGCAAAGCAGAAAGAGCGAAATAGGAATCGAAAAAGTAAATATAATAATAGTAAAGTATGTTTGCGTCGGTTTCCATGATGCAGCTGAATTATTTTACGAGGAGCGACTGCTTCTGTGACCTGCACATCCCAATTATTGGGTATTACGTTACCCCTTGGTAAGACTGTTTATCAGATTTCCCGGCTTCTCACGACCAGGCATTTTTAAGATTCCCGAATGGCAGCCACAACCAACGGCTTAAGGTGCTTCCCGACGCATGGAGCGGGTTTAGGTATGTAAAGATCCCTTCCACGGCCAGACGCGGGCAGCGTAGCTTACGTTATTACTTAGCTACCAACCCTTTTGTCAGAAAATATAACACAAAAATCAAAAAGAGGCGGTCCCTTGATTGTTTGACCCGAAAAACATATTGCTCGTCATTGACTACATCTGGCAAGTCACGTTGTCCAGTTCAATGGACAAAAATATATGTCCACGCGTTTATAGTAATCTCGGCATTTATCAGTAGCGACGGGTCATCGGCTTACCTTTAAGAAACCTTACTTCCATCCATCCACCGTTCATTTTTCATCATCATCATCTCTATTTCAGCCGACAGACGTCCATTTCTGGACATAAGCCTCGCTCAAAGAACGGATTTGCCAAAATGGCCACGCTTGGCAGGTGGGTTGGCCATCGCAGTATGGCGATAAGATGCATAGAGAACGCTGCTGCCCATTCTCTAATAAGTCCCTTAGTCGCCTTCTACGACGACACCCACGGGTAGAAATGAGATGGTGCTATTTTTTACGTCTGGCAACACACGGAACATGGAACACGGTTAATTATTACAAAGTTCAAATAATATGTGCTCCTAGATATTGCTGATAAGCCTGCATGCCAAGAAATATAATTTTTTTGTACAATGTAATTCTCTGATTTGAACTCAGTATCTTCTGAAGAACCTTTAAGCTTGCATCATACGTTGAGGGTTTATTTTGGAATGGCTTACCCTGGCCATCATTTCACCCCTCGTCACTGGATGTATGTAGGTACCCAGTATAAATTGACATGGTTCGTTAACTTGATGGTCAGCTAACGAGCCGTGTCCATAGGTTCGCACGGCGACATATCAAGCTATACATTTCCAGGATAAGCTGACCTCTCATTGTACGGAACATACACAGAATGTGAGGTCTGTTAAAACTGGGAATGTATAGCTTGATATGTAGCTGTGGGTACAGTGCTACAAGGACCTTTTACAAATCTTAACGTTTTTTTTTTCGTGTCAATTCATGTTTCTGTTAACTCTTGCCTAAAATGTCGTATAAATGTTTCTGTAAACCTGTTCCAGCTAGGAAGAATCAAGAAAATGCCACTTTTTACCCAATCAAATATTAAAAATTAATACTTCGTACTGAAAAACAAAAATTTACACACCTTGGATTTTTAAGTATTTTATCTGATAATTACTATTATGACCTAATTGTGGCTTGACGTTGACTTCTGTAACATCCTCTATAATCATATTAACTTCAAATGAAATGTCTCGACCTTAATAACCCAAGAAAACGCTCCAAAGGTTCAAAACACTTCACTATTTCATGGTGTCAAGTCAGCTCAAGTAAAATTATGACCCGTACACATTTAACCATACAACTGCGAACGGCCTACAAGAAAAACGGAAATTCCGAAGTGAGCTTTGATTTGCATGAAAGCTATATGGGGCACTTTTGACCGGCGTAGCGTAGTTTTTCGTCCCTTTGACAAGTCAGCGCGCGTAGGGTTATTTGTGAGTGCTGTGTACGGCAAGAGAAAACGTAAAGGAAAAATTTGAAAGTTGAAAAATGGGATTTCTTTAAAAGTGATTGGAGAGTAAACTCCTGTTTGTGTTGCTTTGATAAATTAGTGAATGCATTTGTGGAGGCTCATTTTGTACAGGTGCATATGTCCGAATTTGTCATGTTTGTAATTAGTATCTGGCTATTAGGAAAGACCGAGGAGAGTTGTAACAATTTTTACTTAAAAGAACATATTATTATCTCAACTTCTCAACATCGAAACTTACACGATTATTAAGGTGGAACATACTGTCTGCTCTCGGACATATTCCCGCTAGATGGCGCTGAAGTCAAAATTTTTAGTTTATATTGTTTTATGTGTAATTGGCACATTAGTAAGTCGTAGGAGTACGAGACGCGCTTATCGGACATTACACTTTATTCAATTAGGTCATAACATTGCCTCAAAATCCACCCAATTCGACACATCAATGGTAGATAAAATCTGCTATTGAATACAGGTCGTTTAAATACACAGATGTAAGCGAGTACTTCCAAGAATAGACTACTAGGTAGCGTGTATTTAAAAAAATGCCGCTTGGTACGATATTTATAAGGATTATGATAGGCAAAAAAAAATGAAATATGAAATGCGTTGCTTGCGAAGCATGTGTGGTTTGAATACTTGTGCCCAGGACTCTCAACCGGCGTAGCTCAATGCTTACTAATTTAAAAACAGTCATCAAAGTCATCGAAAGTAATAAGGATTCTGAGAAAATCCATGAAAACTTAAACTACTCCTTTCGTCACAACCCTCCCAATAACGAGGTACCAAGGTAAATTGTGACAACTGTGTATCTAGACTATATGAACTATAAACAAAACACTTTTTTGCATAAAAGTACTTTAGTAATATTTATTATTTAACAGAAGCAGTGGGTGATGATGATGAATTCTTCCAGTCATGAGAATTGCGCGCTTCGTCGATAAAAAGTAGCGGATGCTATTTCCAAAATGTTATAATTATATTCAAGGTATTTCCGTACCAATTATCACCAAAAGCCGTCCAGCCATTTAGGAGATAAGCCGGAAAAATCTATTTTTTTTCGTCATAAGTATCGTCCCGCTTTTTTCTAAACACATAAGAAAGTATGTACTTTCTTATGCATATAGTAAAAAAGCTGTTAACTTGATATTACAAACATACACTTCAATTTCTTTTATCAACCGACGAAAAAAAACGGAGGAGGTTCTCAATTTAACGCGTATATATTTTTTTTTATGTATAACCACGCACAACTTTTTACATAGTCGTCCGATTGTGATAATCCTTTTTTTATTGGAAAGGGTATACTCTCAAAGTGGTCCCATATAAATTTGGAAAACAAAATCGAAATCGGAAAACAGGGGATGATTGATTGTTCACTCACTGATTGTAATGTATAACCACGCATAACTTTATACAGAGTAGTCCGATTTTGATAATTCTTTTTTTCTTGGATAGGGTATACCTTGCCAAGTATTATGAGTACATTAAAGTTACAAAAAATTATAAAATAAAAACTTTTTGACAAAAAATTAAACCGCCGAAAAAACTGAAAAGCATAAAATAATAAACCTTAAAATTATGAGTCGGCGCTTTGAGTAATCTTTGTTCATTAATTTTTCAGTTTTTTCGGCGGTTTAATTTTTTGTCAAAAAGTTTTTTTCGTATAGATTGCACTATACGTTGACTTTCATAATAATCACACCGCCACAATCTAATCCACAATTTCCTGCAAAAATGCTCATACGTCTAGATTGCCCCAGGCTGCCTATATAAAACTTGTTAGTAACCCTCATAAACTCCTTTATGTTTGCATGTAAGAAACGGGCTATTTATCGGAGCATACCACTGATTTCCCATTGGGCTACACCATTCATTGCCCGTACCAGGTAGCTATTTTACTTTTATTGTTGACGTGCGCTATCCAATTGCTTTTTTTATTAAACTGCGGTAGTACGGCAAAAATAGTTTTTAGTTGAAAGGTGTTGTGGAAACATTTTTTTCGGGTTTTCGATCTAAAGTTTTTTGTGGCGTTTGGGCCTGTGCCGTGCGCTGAAAACATGCGTTGGTTGAAGTAAAGTTACAGTTTTGATTGATTTATTTGTAAATAGCTGTGCCTGGGGCCGCTCCCGCGTGTGTTTCGGAAATGATGCCACGGGAGCGTGCTACCAGGATAAAAAAGCCTATATAAAAAGCCTACTCTTTATCACGCTCATCAGTCATACTCACTTACAGTCTCACTGACGGTGGCGCGTGAGTTCGATCTTGAAAAAATGGTTGAGCTGGATGGTACTGATCCACGCGTCATGTTAGTAAAAGGGTGCCTTCGGTTGAGACCGGTTCGCACTTAATTCTAGGGCTTATTTTTTATGTTTTATTTAGATTTATTTATTTCATTTCATTATCACTGTTTTCACGTATAGAAGCAACAAGAATAATGTACTCAAGATTTTACAATATTTTGATTTCAAAGAGTGTCCTTGGAGTTCCTTGCTCGTTCTTCTCCATTGAGATATAAGTTTTGGAATGTGCTTCTAGCTTCAACTTTTTGGCAATTAAAAAGGCCAGTTAATTTAATTAAAATAAAAGCTTTGAGTATATATAACACTAGCTTCTGCCCGCGACTTCGTCCGCGTCAAATTTTTGCTCCCCTGACCCTTCCCGTCGCATCGTTTGCCTGCTAGTTTTCGTCCATTTTTCGTTACTGCTCGCTCCTTTTGAGTTATAGTGAGTCAACCTTAAAAGATAGACATATGCTCTCGCGGATTTTTTTTTAGAACTTTTTAAAAGGAACAATTCCGTCTTACATGATTTTTGCGTTACTGCAGCGCACGCAACGGAAACTCTCACAAGGAATAAATTTTCCCCGTTTTTGCAACATTTTTCATTACTGCTCCGCTCCTCTTAGTTGTAGCGTGATGTTATATAGCCTATAGCCTCTCACGATAAATAGGCTACACAACACAAAAAGAATTTTTCAATTCGGACCAGTAGTTCCTGAGATTAGCGCGTTCAATCAAACAAACAAACAAACAAACTCTTCAGCTTTATAATATTAATATATAATATATATCTATAGTATAGAAGATTAGCTACCTGCAGTGAAATTCCCGTTAAATTCGGTCCAGTCGTTTCGGACGGAACAAATTGTATGTATGTATAGATAAGCACACCAACAGCACAATTATTATTATCAGCTACAATTGGCATTTCAGTAACCATGCAAGTTACAGGTATGCAGGACATTCCATTCCGCTGCATTGCATCGCAGCCTCTATCATTATGAATGATCAATTAATTATAGTAAAAAATATATATATGCATACAAATTAAATTAAACTGCCTGTTTGTAATGTCAAAATAACAGGTTTTACTAAATGTATTATTATATTAAAACTATATATGGTGCGTGTATCGAAAGCTCATTTTTTTTTTGTTGGGCTGTTTGGTGTTATGTACACACCAAGCTAATCAAACGATTCTTTCATCCCGGCTGCTCAAGTATAAACTCCATAAGATTTAATTTATCCACTGGGTAGTATAATTAATTTCCTCACCCCTCCCCCATAATTACGAGACATTCGTCTTCATTAGAGGTCGCGGTGCCGTTTCATTAGTTTCTGAGCAAACAGGAGCTCTTCTTGCCTTCCGAACTATTGCTTGATGACTGTGTTGGTGACTTATGTTAAATAAACACTAGCTTTTGATATTGACTTTGCCTGCGTGGTGGTTGAAAATTGTCCCCCTGTAACGTGTGCTAAATTTCACCGAAATCCGTTCGGCCGTTTTTGCGTAATTGTGTAACAAACATTCAAACATGTGAACATTCAAACTTTCACATTTATAATATTAGTAGGATAGTAAGATGTGTATATGAGATCAGATGAGATAATAATATGTAGGTTTAAATGAACGAAAATAATAATTGGGCATGATAAAGTTCTTCCGGATCCTTGTCAACTATAAAAGTGCCGAAAAGGCTGGAGCATTACCACGATGTATGGCAATGCTGATTCCTTTACCAAAAAACAGGCCAGCTCTCTGGTCACGTGTAGAGCCGGCCAACCGTTTGGCAATGTCTCGGAAAACTAAGTGAGCCCTCGGACCCCATGGTCTGATGAGATTAGGTTTAAATATTAGGCTATTTTAATTGACACTATAAATCTTATAATACGTTGATTGTTTGTCTTTTGAAGTGCTAATACAAATCATTGTTGGAAGGAAGTGGTTTTTGTCTAACCTGCCTTTATAGTCTTTCCAGCATGAAAAGAGTTTGTATAATCATAATCATAATCGTTTATTTGCTAAGATAGTAGGTACATAAAATAAGATGGTTACAAAATTGTGATCCTGGTACTATCTACCTTAAATTAGGCATGCAAATATTGACAAACAATTTTAAATAATATCATATAGAAACATGTCAGTAAA
The DNA here is from genome assembly GCA_932294355.1 of Aporophyla lueneburgensis. Lineage (NCBI taxonomy): Eukaryota > Metazoa > Arthropoda > Insecta > Lepidoptera > Noctuidae > Aporophyla > Aporophyla lueneburgensis. The sequence goes on along the minus strand of OW028739.1, from coordinate 5,396,618 downwards.
ATTATAAATGTCAAAAAAAAAAAAATATAAAATAGAAAAGTTTTAACCAAGCAATGTCCAATAATAAATACAATGTCATCAATTAAATCAAAAGAGTATTGTCAATTAAAAAATCATTTACAGAATAATAACATTTATCAAGTAATAGGGCTGTCAGTTTCTTTTTAAATATATGGATTGGATCATTTTTTATAATATCGGGTATTTTGTTGCATATAGTGGGGCCCATGCCGAACACACTTTTCTTAAGTAGAGCTGTATTGTAGCTAACGTTTTGCAATAAGTTCCTATATTGGCTTCTGACAGGCCCTTTTCTTGTTCTGACACTGTTTGAAAGTAATTTTTATATTACGGCTTTTAGCAGAATAGATCATTATTTCAGCCGAAAGACGTCCACTGCTGGACATAGGCCTCCCACAAGCTCCGCCACTTTGAGCGGTTTTGTGCTTCCCGCATCCAGTGGAATAAATAAATAATTCAATAATTTATTTTATTTATAGTAATTCGAAAGACTGAGTAGAAATTTGTATCTAGCTAGGCAAAAAGAGACCATGACCTGTTACAGCATTTCTTCTCAAGGATCAGTCAGAAAATGCCGGCGTCATCTGATATTAAAATATTGACGTATAAAAGGGTCTCACGAGTATATACATATAAGCATTCAATTAAATTAAGCCATAGGCTCGCTCTCACTAGGCACTGAATACAAACGATTTTATAACCTAATTAGGGAAATGTGGGTGTACTATCCAACCTCAGTATACTATTTCGGGGAAAACGTAATGGCGCACTATTAGTGTTATGTATCTAAGCATGTTTTATGTTTACAAAATTAGCAAAAGACTCGCCTGGCTCTTCACAGTAGTTTGCTGGTGCCTAAGCTTATGTATGGAAGTGAATGTTTTATGTTGCAAAGGAAGTATGAAGGTAGAATAAGTTATGTGGAAATGCGGTCTTTGCGAAGTGTGTTGTGACTATAAATGATAGACGGTGGTATGATGTGATAAGACAACTATGCGGTGTAAAAGAAGATTTAGTGACAAAAACCGGCCAATTGCGAGTCGGACTCGCGCACCGAGTGTTCCGTACAAACCTGTAGGTATTCTCGGTTTATGCATAAGGTTTATGTTTATGAAATGAAATGTTTTTTTTAAATATTTGAGTTGATTGAATGAAAGGTAAATTGCGGTTTACGATTTATGACGTATTAAAAAAAAAACTACTTACTAGATCCCGTTCAAACCAATTTTAGGTGGAAGTTTACATGGTTATGTACAATATGTATATGTTTTAGTTTTATCATTCTCTTATTTTAGAAGTTACGGGGGGGGGGGGGTCACATTTTACCACTTTGGAAGCGCCTCTCGCGCAAACTCTTCAGTTTAGAATAAAATGATATTAGAAACCTCATTATCATTTTTGAAGATCTATTCATAGATACCCCACACGTATGGATTTGATGAAAAAAAAAAAATGAGTTTCAGTTCTGAGTATGGGGAACCCCAAAATTTGTTGTTTTTTTTATTTTAGTGTGAAAATCTTAATGCGGTTCACAGAATACATCTACTTATCAAGATGGCTATGATATGCTACGGAACCCTAAAAATTGAAAAGAGTGTGCTTAGATGATTTGGACATGTTAACAGAATGAATGAAAGGCAACTAAAGGTATTTACCAGGATGATATGAGTGGAGACGCCGGGAATGGACGCCCTAGTAGGCCATAATAATGTGACCTTATTGAAAATGTTCTACAGTAGCACAGGTGCATAGTAGTCGCAAACGGCGTGCATTTATGATCAGATGTATGAACGTAGCAGAAGCGAAGAGTATGATGGTAGCAGGTGGCGTTCTGTAATTTCAGCCATCCACATAGGAAGAAGGTGTGTATGTTGTTATGTACGAGTTTATGTAAAAGAAACATGAAACCAGATACGTAGAACCACCTTGATGAAAACGAATCAAACTACTATCAAAGACGAAGACGTACAAAACATATTTTCTAACATTGTATCATGAGAGTTGCTTTATAAGACAGCGGTAGTAAACTATATTTCCGATATAACTGGCCGCGTGGGAAATTATAGAAGAAACGATACCGCACTTTATGGTATCCAATGTCAGAGCCAAACGCGTACCTGGGAGAGTCTTTATTTAAAATTGTGTTTATAGTTTTATGATCAGGTGGAAATTGTAATATGAGGCTTGTGCATGCACTTTAATAATGCAGTTTGTGTATGATATTTCGTTTTGAATGTCGTTTTTAGAAAATGAAACTGATTCTAGTTTCCCTTCCAAAAGGTAGTTTTGTATGGAGGAAGGTGGGCAAGAAACTCTTTAGAACTAGGGTGTCTTCTAAGATATTTAAAAATATATTGGATACAGTAAATAAATAATTATGTGGAGAGGATGTACCTGGAAAAATACTACAGAAGGTGCGACGTATTAAGATAATGACAAATAAATAAATATTTTTTATCAATAGGTGTTTACATATTTACTAATACTAGTGGTCGCCCAGTGGTCGGAATTTGATCATAATTCATTTTATTGTAAATATTTTTAATGATAATGTATTTCAGATATACATTACCATTAAAATAGTATATATAACTAGGGTTTGCCAGCGGCTTTGCTCGCGTTAAATTCGGGGTAACATGGTTCCCCTTTCCTGATTTAGAACACAGAAGAGAACTCGGAACAGAATGTTATTTTAATACGCTACTGTAGACGATATTATATGTCTTTCCATTTGGGGATAGAATATAAAGATTCTGGGTATTGGACACACGCGAACATGCTACATACAATTGTCCATGAAAAACGCATGGCTTTTCTAAGTTCACCCAAGCCACCTAAAAAAAAGAAAAAAAAGTAGCCTATGTCACTTTCCATCCCTTCAACTATCTCCACTTAAAAAATCACGTCAATTCGTCGCTCCATTTTGCCGTGAAAGACGGACAAACAGACACACACACTTTCCCATTTATAATATTAGTACGGATACTTCCTGCTGCCCATATAGACTTTAACTGTGACAAATTTCATAATATTGCTTTACTGCCTCACGTATTAATATATAGATTGTAATCGTAGACCTTTTTTTGATATTTTAACAGCCCATGATCAGGTGTGGGTTTTAAAGTAATTATAGCAAGCAGCATGCTGAAGAAAATCATGGTACGGTCCATCAAGCAAGACTGCGAATTTCCACGACCTTTACTAGGTCTGAAATCGCCAACACACTGCGCATAAGCGTGACGATTAACTCTCCCTTCTTTGCATGAGAATATTCGAGACCTTTACCTAAGTGCAACAATATTACATTCAGTCAAAAATACATCAATACCTTTAATAATAAATCTACAATACAATAGTCTGCACACTGAAATAGAACTCTTATTTTGTTGTTTTATTCGAGACCACACCAACAATTTTCAGCCATTCTCTTTGCGAAATTATAAAATCCGGCCGTTATCTATATAACAGAGTCACATGAATGATATTTTTGAAGCGCAAAGGCAACAAAGGGCTGCGAAACGAGCCGTATCTTATTTGAATAAGTCGCGGCATGAAAGCTTGCCCGCGCTCACTATGAAACAGGCGAGGCATAGTGTAAAGATAAACAGTAGTAATAGTACTTTTTTTATCAAACTAGCCTGTCAAATTCGTCGGAAAAGGTATCTCCGTTGCTTTTTCGGGTCTCTTAATCTGCCATCAATAAATTGCAGCCATTTTGCCGGCCTCCATGTGCAATTTGAGACACCCATTATAAGCATATAAATCCCACTTCTGATTCGTCACTTCATAATCGTTTAAAAGTTTGGTTATTGAAGAACAAACATATAACAAGAATATTGCTATTATTTAATTTTATACTGAAATCATGAATAAAGTAGAAGTTAATATAAAACAAACCTGGAGAATAAAATAAAAAACTAGGCAGGCCTAGTTTTTTTATTTCGCAAAGCAATGTTCACTTTACTTTTGATGTTCACTAATGTGCTATGAATGAGTCCGCGAAGGCGAGTAGAGTCATATACCTACGCACTTCCGACTTCGCCATTTTATCGACGGAACCGAGAGCTCCTGCGCTTATACATATATTCACAGCGTGTTTATACACTTGGTCACAACAAGTAGATCGAGCGTCGCCGCTTCGTGGGACAAAAAAAACTGTAGCGAAGAACTTTCTTTGTAAAGTAATCCACGCTTTTTCACGCGTATCTACAACTCAATGCAAGTGTCAATCTTATCTTGGGCGATATGATTGTTTGGCATCCCTTGGTTCGTTTGGGTTGGGGACCACTCCATCAATGTCACAGTTTTCCCATGGAATATTTCCGCTACCTTCTCGGAGCATCAGTCAGAAAAAGCGGTAGAACTCAAACATTTTACTTTCACTAGTACAAGTCTTCTCGTTACAAATGGTCAGGTAACAAAGATGGAAGGGAATCTTTGGCTAGGGAGTTTAAATATGTGGGATACTGAACTTTTTTTAAAACATTTTGCATACCCTAAATCAGAAACGACTAAACGCCCTATTTGTGGCTTAATTCAGAAGTCTAGCCAGTGATTCTTTTTTTCTATTTTCATAGTATATATGAGGGGTATAGATGCAAAACCGCCTCTGCTCACTTTTTGCAATTTTGAGCTATAGACCCAAACGCTATACTTTCTAATACACAATGCATATTGTATAGCAAAATTTATCAACTGACTACTGTTGTTTGTTTAGAAGTAGAATTTAGGAGTATTTTACAACACGTTGAACGTAATGTTATTTATTCAAGTTCGAAAATTGGATAGAAGCGGTTTTGAAATTCATCAATGGATAGAGGCGCTTCTGTCCCTCAGTGTCCTTAATAGAAGCGCTTTTGCAGTTGATTGGAATTTCATGGAATATTATGTAAAAGTGAGCCATGCAAAATATATTATTAGCTTAATGGTAGGTATATTAAAATAAAACGAGAGATTGATACAAATAAGGAATTGTCATTTATTTAATCATTTTAACATCAAATACTTATGCCTACTTCTTCTAAGTATTCACATATACCCTCGTTTTGCTCATCACCTCCAACATCGAGAGCTTTTTCAAGTGCGTTCTTATAAAATGAAAGTTGTTCCTCTGCTTTCCAGTTATCACCGAAATGTTTCGATAACAACTTATCGACGTCACTGAGCTTCAATGCACTGACATTCACTTGTAAAGGTGGTACATCTCGAATATCGTAATCAGATAATGTGGTCACACCCCGTTTTATTACACTTTTTGCAACCCCAAGATCTGTTTTATAATTTACTTCCCCTCGCAACAAGAAACGGCCTGACCTGTTTTTAACTCTTGACAAGTAGTACCTTTTGCATTCTGCAAAACGGAAATGGTATTGACCAGGTGCTTTCATTGTTTCACTGGCGAACGTTTTCCAATCTTTTACTGGCACATCTATACCCAGATGATTAATAACGCCGTAATTAGAAAAAATTTCATGATACTCTGTTGGATTGATGATTTGCTCCTTATTTTTAATTTCTTTTTCAATGAGGCCGAAAATTCGGTCAGCGGGCATAAAAGAATGCCCAGGAACAGGAAAAATTAGCTCAACTCTAGTGATTTCTTTTGGAGCAGAGGTGGTTAACCAATACGCACACATTGCTATCATCGTACTATTTTTATTCTGTGATCCACAGCCATCCGCCATAATCCGAAGTTTAGTTTTGCCCGTCAAGTTCGTTTGTGTCAACAAGTGATAAACTGCCGATGCTATCTCATTCGATGACTTGGCGTGAACGTTTTCCGTCCACGTGTAGATGCGTACATTTTGTTTAGGAAACTTATTTGTTGTTGTTCCAATGACAATGGTAAAATTGTATATATATAGCTGCCTACTGTAATAGGCAGCTTGATCTGCCACTTTTGGTAACGCCTGGTTCTTTTGACAATCAAAGGATATTGTGAAGGTTCTCTCGTCATACTCCCGTAACATTGTGAAAAACATTTTAGCTTTTAGCTTGTGAATTCGTAACGCTGTCATGAGCTGGACTTTTACAGCTTCATTTCCTTCGATTTTAAGTTTTTCCTTTAATTCCAAGCATTTCGAGCAGACGTCTGTGCTTGGGGTTTTAAAACCGATATTGTAATGTTTTACAAAAATGTTTCTAAAATAACTTTGTTTTACCTTAAGTGTCACATCTTCTTGCTGTTCGTCGTAAATCTTCCACATTTTTTTAATGTTTAAATCAGATGGGATATATTTTCTTGTGGAAGTTGCAGACCTACAGTAGTGTGATTCAATACATTTAAATGTCTCAATAAATCTCATTACGTTTTCTTTTTTCCTTAAATTTTTCCTCGATACCCTATCACCACCTCGATTTTCGTTTGGAAACTCCCCAGTAAGCAAAAATTTTTTTGAAATGTTTCTTAGTCTGTGCACACCAACATTCAGAATATTTGCAAAAGTCTTTTGGCAAACTTGTAACAATTTATATGGTTTTACGTATGTTCTTATATAAAACTTTGTATATGTTAAGGAGGCAGCACGTTGTCCCACTTTACGATGTCGCTGTACAGGTGAATGTATTTTCATATATTTTAACATAAAGTTATCCTGATAAACTTTATTGGGATTTGAATAAAAGGTTTGGTGAAATTTTCTAATATCTTGTGGATTCAAATTATTACACTTTAGCTTATCTGAGTTATGTTTGCATGCTCTTATTTGATTTATATTTGGTGGCTTTATAGATGAATACCTGAAATGAAATAAAAAAAATGTATTAAAAAAATATTCTTATAGTACAATTAAGCAAGTTATAAATTATTAAGCTTCAAAGAAAGCATTAATTCTTGGAAACCACTAAACAATTTCGATAAGACACGGCTAAGAAATTTTTCAAAACAGCTAAACTTTTAAGACATCCTGTCGGAAATAAACGAACAAACACTCTGATCGTTCGTAAAATAAGTCTTACTTACAGATCGATTACAATTATTAATGATTGTATACATTCGTTCAAAACATAAAAAGTGTACTATTTTTTTTATCTTGGTTATGTTCTGTATTATTGATTCATTCACAACATAATACAGGGCATTGGGAACATACCTCTCACGCTTTTTGACATTGCGTTTCCATTGCGATTTGTTACGGATCCTCTTCCTTGCTGTATTACCTTCGACAGGAGCAATATTCATTTCCATTTTCACACTTTCTTCCACACACAATTCAATTAAAACTAAAATGCAGTTCACGAAAACAATAGCCGGACGTCATTACATCTCCCAACAACATGCTAAGCTGTCATTGGTCGAGCCTCGATAATGTCGCTTTTGCATCCAATGTTTTGAATAGAGTCGGTTTTGCACCTAAGCAAATATTTCAAGGGACTTTTTATATAGGATAGAAGCGAATTTGCTCATATTTGTTTTAATACAATTCAAAATGAAATAATAAGGAATGTTGCCACATAAAAACATTGCATGACGATTATATACGACAGAGGCGGTTTTGCATCTATACCCCTCATATGTAGAGTGGTGGTGTATAGTAGTGTAAAAAATATAGTATAATTATATAGGTGTATAGTTGTGCGTAAAAAGAGTATAAAGTATAATGGGGTTGATGTATCCGTGTGGAGAAAAACCCTTTATTAATGAAGAATAAAAACATTTCATAAGCTTAATTCGTTTAACCTTCATCATCATCATTTCAGCCAAAAGACATCCACTGTAGGACATAGGCCTCCCGCGAGAACCGTTAGTTTGACCGGTTCATTCAATTCAATTCATTTATTTATTGTAAAACATAGTTCTTATTTGGTAAACATTGCGGGCGCTATGTTTTGCCTCTAGGGCGTACAAAAATAGTCAAACATGCAATAAAATAGTCATACATGCAATATAATTAAACAAGAAATTAATTTAGACACATGAACCACAAATAAACAAGTAAATTAATTAGATCGCATCAAGAATTTTCAATCACACTGAACAATGTCAATTACATTAATTATGTGCATTGAGAAAAAAACAATTAAAATAATGAAAATAAAAAATAAATGTTCGCACTTATTGCGTTAAAAATGAAAATTGTCAGCACTTACTTTTCTAAAGAATGTCAAGGAATTTGAACGATGTCATAAATTAAATTGTCAATATGGAAGATAATATCATAACATAAGAAATGTCAGAAATTTTATAACAGCATGTCATTCAAATATTCGGTGAGTGAATAATAGCATTCATTCATTTTTGGGAGGGTTTGCCAAAATCGCCACGCTTGGCAGGCGGGTTGGTGATCGCAGTATGGTGATAAAATGAGAGGTGGGATGGTGCTATTCTTTATGTTCGGCATCACACGGAACCTTAATATTAGTGAATACTTAAAATCCAAAACAATATTTTATACCAATACGAAGAAATTCAAATTTGCCCTACTGAGCTTCCTCAACTATGTAGGTTCAACAGTCGTTATTATGAATTTCATTTCACGCTGACCGGCCGTAGACTTGTTTTTACATCGCTCTGTGAGAGCCGCACCAAATAGGAACAAGTTATGAGAAAGCCTTTTGCCTTGTGTTTAATCGAATGTCAAAGTAAAATGAGTTCTTTGAAACGGCTTTGATACTAGAATGGATTGGTTTTCGTTTGAATTAGTTTTTTCATTTGTTGTTACTTTGTTGACGGGCTGTGAGATTGCGCCCGGGTCGTGTTTATGAATATGATTTTGTTTCTTTTTTTCAGTGACTAGTTTGGTCAAACGATTCGTTGAAGAGGAAATAACTATAGCTGTATGTATTTTTCTATTTGTATGAACAGGCAATATTGAGACGATTTCGTGGTTTAAGCAACCTGGGCCCTACTTTACTAAGCTTCGTGTGTGAACTTAGATATATACAAGCTTCTGCTCGCGACTTCGTTCGCGTCAAGTTTTTGTTCCCCTGACCCTGCCCGTAGCGTCGAATTGTCTGCCAGTTTTTGTCCATTTTTTCGTTGCTGCTCCACTCCTTTTGAATGCAGCGTAATGTTATATGCCTATAGCGTTCCTCAATAAATAGGCTACACTGAGAAAAATGTCATTTTGGCATAATCTTAAAATATCGTGACGTTGGTTTAAAATAGATGCGTTGTCTTATAATATGTTGATAATAAGTAAATATTACGCTAGAACTGAAATGTGTTAAAATGGAATCGAATTTTTTGGGTAAATAATGCAATATTATGATACTTGTCATCGTAAAAATTTGTAATTATGAAATAACATTGTCTTCTTCAAATAATAACACAATGTAATAGAAAATGGTCCACTGTCCCATAAATTAGTATGATAATTATAAATAAGATTCTAATTAAAAAACACAATGACAGTCACCGTAATATAAATAGATTTCATAGTTTAATATGAAGAAGTATCTCTAAAAATACGATGACCTCCCCCTAATGTACTATATTAAATTATAATGCTTTAAACTTTTATTTTTAAAGTAAGCATCATTTTTTAATATTACAGTCATATTATTTTATGTGAATCCTATGATAATACGATTAAATAATCTCATATTTTTAGAGTAAGCATCAAAGTTCAATAATATAGTCATATTATTTTATGTGTATCCTACTAAATTATTATTACAGAGACCCATTTATGAGTAGCATTTGAATGATGTCCTACAAATTTAAGGTGACGGCATTATATAATGAGGTCTCCCTCTCTCACTTCATTCCGCCGCCGCGCCATTTCGGTCGGCCATTTGTATTTCACCGCTACAGCCGGCAAGTCACGACTCACGACTCGTTTAATTAATAGCAATAACAATTCCATTAGTGCCAGTGAACGTGTTTGATCAGTGCAAAAATGGATATGGCTACGCGTGATCTTTTGAAGAAGTGGAATTTGGAACGCTACATCGATCGTTTTGAAAGTAAGTTGACAAACCTACCTAGTAAGTTGCTAGCATGAGCTCACACATTACATTCACACATTCTAATTTCTAGCAAGAATAGGGTCAGAGTGTCGTCTTAGAGGCACTATGAAAATATACTTAAAAAAATTTCGCGACCAATTTCAAGGTCACAGTTCTAACATAACCTTACCTATGGATCCCTTCGACATCGTTTTTACGACAAACTGTTGGTCGGAGACAAAAAACACCCAGACACTTTTAGCCTTTCTAGGTGTTACATACTATAGAATCGAGAAAATAAACGATTTGCGAAAATAACACTTTTTTGGCCGCTGTACACTCCAACCAAGAATAGTCTTGTCGTATGGTACCTACCCACCTACCTAGATATACGTTCATATTTATATTATACACTAGATTCGATGTGCAACTGCAACCCAAAAAAAAACAAATAGGTAGAGTGCGTCTAAACTAAAATGACGCGCCCCACTACCGCATTTACCGTAGTGTACGTATACAAATTTACGGTTTAAGACATTTATTTCTCAAAAAGAATACAATTCACTTACTATGAGAAATACAAGGTAATCTTAAAACTAAATATAAGAATTACTTATGAGGAAGGCAGGTACACGTAAATAAGTAAGTTAATTATTAGACACACAAGTTTTTAGTGTTGTGGGTAAAAGGAAAAAGTAGGTGAACAATTACATATCGATTCTTGAAGGCAAGTCAATAGGAATTACTCATTAAACTATTTATATAATAATCTTTGTTAATACTCCTTTTTGAAATAAAAACTCAGTTGGGTTTCTGCAATAAAAACAGTTTTATTTATTTCTTTCTGTTTACAAGATAAACTGAAGATTACACAAATCAATTAGAAATAGCCTTACCTGCAATAAAAACAGAAAACAACATTAAAAGTTTTTACTTCAGGTGGTTTACAACTTATTGTTTATTTCTAGCACAAATTATAATCTTCAATGCTGAATATTCAGACAGACCACAGAGCAAAATTACCACAGAGTATGTTTCTATAATGGAGTCTATAACGCTGTCGGGAACGCGGCAGATTCAAAAAGGAAGTGACGTCTCGAGTAAATGAGAATCGTCGTTTTCTTTATATCTCCCCCCCCTAGGAGGAGAACAATCACATAACATCTGTGTGATTGTTCGTCGTGTGGTCAGCTATCGGAGTTAATTTTGTTATATGAAAAAGATTTGATTCTGATTTCTTGTGTCCGGTATCAACCTCATAGATTGAATTGGAGATCTTCTGTAGGATTTTATATGGTCCGATTCTTATTTCATCCAGCTTTTTCCTGTTGAGGCGGTTCCCATTTTCCACATACACTAAGTCTCCGGCATCCAATGTAATTTCTTTCCTGTGTTTGTTGTATCGTTCTGCATTTTGAGTATGGGACTTCTTGGTGTTTTCATACGCTAATTTCCGATCTTTTTCTAGGTCTTCATTTGTACAATTTGTCTTCAATTCGTGGGGCAAAATATTGTCACTTTCACCTTCCATTAAGTATTTCGGAGCGAATCCAGTAACCGTGTGCTCCGTTTCGTTGTATCTTCTAACACATTCCTGAGCTATTGCCGTCCATGCTTTGTTATTTTTGTTCTCGTTTATTTTGCATCTTATTTTATTCACCAGGGTTTGGTTCAATCTTTCATTAAGCCCATTTGAGAATGGGGCGTCTACGGCCGTAAAAATCATCTTAATTTGCTTCATCTTCAAAAAATTTTTAAACTCTTTTGAATTAATGCCAGGGTATTGGTCCGTTAGTATTGTTCCTATATCGTTACTTTCTGTCACTTTCGTTGTTAGTTTTATAAAGTCATTAGCAGTTTGGTTTTTCGATGTTAAAATATAAGCATATCTGGTGAAATGATCAACTAAAAGGTGTAAGTATTTTTTTGTTGATCTTGATCCCCCAAATCCACCAATGGTATCAATGGACATAATATCAAATGGGTTTTCAGCTGGGCCTAAATGTGATAAGAACCCAAATTTAGATTTTTTCCTTGATTTGTTTTTTATACATACAGAACAATTATCGCAAACTTTCTTGATATTCATTATCATATTTGTTGCTGAGTAAAATGGAGTTATCTTGCTGATCATTTGCGATCTTCCCAAGTGACAGTAAGTATCGTGTACTTCTTTTATTAATATTTTACTGAGGTTTTCAGACAATAGAATTTTGTCTTTTGTTTTTGACTTTTTATAATAAATGCCATTTTTTGATATAATGTTTCTTTTCTTTTGCTGTAAGTCCATGTTCTCATTCTGGTCCTTTTTTATGTCTTCGAGACTTATTAGATTTACAACTTCCAGGATGTCGTCTGTGTTATCATTCGGTTCTAAAACTGGATTTCTGCTTAGGCAGTCTGCTTCTTGATTCGATTTTCCAGGATTGTATTTTATTGTGAAATCATATTGAGATAGGTAATATGTTAAGTCTCCTAGCTCTTCATCCGTCCTAGACTTTATGTTCAAGTTTTCCAGAGGTTTGTGATCCGTGTATACTGTGAATTGTTTCCCAAATAGCCAGTGTTGCCAATATTTCACTGCTTCTTTAATGGCTAAACATTCAAGGTATATTGCTTTTTTTTTCTTTTGTGCTTCATTCAATTTTCTGGAAAAATATGCTACAGGTCTATAACTTTTATTTTCATCTTCTTGCTTCAACACAGCTCCAACTCCTTTGATACTAGCATCAGTATAAATTTTAATTGGAGAATTTGGGTTAAAAATTTTGAGGACTGGTTCCGAACAAAGCAATGTTTTAATTTTCTCAAATGAATCTTGACATTCCTCTGACCAAACAAATTTCACATTTTTCCTCAGAAGATTATGTAATGGGTCTGAGATTTGTGCCATGCGTGGGATGAATTTATGGTGATAGTTGATTTTTCCAAGGAATTGTCTTACATTTGTTCTTGTTTCTGGAACTGGAAAGTTTCTCACTGCAATTAAGTAATCTTTCTGTGGTTTTACTGAGTTCTTTTCAATAATATGTCCTAAGTATTTTGCATGATTCTTCGCAAATGAGCATTTTGAGAATTTTAGTCTGAATCCCTCTTTGTGAATTGCTTCCAATAGTCTTGAAAGATGCTGTATATGTTGTGTAAAATTTTGTGAAAATATTAATATATCATCGATGAAAGACACTGCAAAATCAGAAAGTTTGTATTTTCTTATTATATTATTTAATATTCTTTGGAAAATTGCAGGTGCTGTTTTTAATCCAAAAGGGAGGCATGTCCACTGAAAGTGTCCTTCTTGTGTTACAAATGCGGTTTTAGGTCTGTCTTGAATCCTTAGAGGAATTGACCAGAACGCAGAATTTATATCTAAAGTTGTAAAATATTCGCAGTTCACACTTTTTATTATCAAATCCTCAATCAGTGGGAAAGGCTGTGCTTGAGGAGTTATAATTTTATTTAGATCTCTGAAATCTATACACATTCTTGTTTTTTTATTTTCATCTTTCTTAAAAGCCAGAGTAACTGGAGCAGCAAAAGGGCTGTATGACTCCTCAATAAGGCCTTTTTCCAATAATTTTGCAACTTGGCTTTCTATCTCTTTCCTATCTTCGAATGTGCACCTGTAAGGCCGTTTATAACAGTATTTTTCTTCCATTAGATCAATATGAGCCTCATAGTCTTTAACAGTACCAATGTCGTATTTATCTTTGGCAAATACGGATTTATATTTGTCTAACAATTTGTCGATTTCAGACTGTTCATACATATCTAAATGATTCACAATCATCTCAAATTCATCAGTATTCAGATGGCTGTTGAAGTTTACTTCATATTTTCTCACATTGTTTGTTTTTTCTTTTATGTCTCCCAACAAAACAGGAATATTGACATTTGTGTGATTCTCAGTCACTTTATTTAAATCAGTTTCATTTTCGTGTTTTTGAAAGTCTTTGTTCTGAGTAATCCTTAGATCTTCAGTCTGGGTCAATTTAAAATTTTCAATACAGTCTAAACCAACCAAAAAATCATAACTGAAATTCTCACTGTCTACAATAAACACTTTGATCATTTTCTCAATATTGTAAATTTTCACTTTTAAGGTTATCATTCCTTTTGTTTTTCCTGCACCATTAATAGTTTTCAAGCTTACATTTTGTAAATTTTCCATGTTTTCTTCTTTAATTTTTAACAATTTTGCATTTATCAATGACACATTTGAACCCGAGTCATAAATACCAGAGATTTCTAATATGTCATTTATTAATAACTTGATTTTTATTAATGGTGGTACTTTAAGTTTTTTGGATCCTCTGTATTCAATTCCACCTCCAATTCCGAATTGTTAACAGATTTAAATGATCCAATTTTTTTGTTTTTGTCTTCTTTCTCTCTAAACCAGCATATTGATTCAGGATGAAAACGCTTCCCTTTGTTTGCCTTTTCACATATTTCACATGGAGCTTTGTCTTCATTTTTGTTTTGTTTATTATCCAAGAAAGGTTTTCCTTTTTTTTCATTTATATTTTTCTTGACAAGATGCTCTAGTCTACTTATTTCGTTGTAAAGATCTTGAGTTTCTTGAACAGTTTCTCGGTCAATCTTGTCGGATACATAATTTGGTAAACCAATGGCAATGAGATCAATCAATGTTTCAGTATCTATGGATTTTCTGATTTGAAGTAGTAACTTTTCTTTTTTTAGGGCATATTCAAGCAAGGAACCTGATTGATATTTGAAGTGAAAGGCATATCGAATAGGTGACCAACCTTTGTTCCCAAAAGTTCCAATGAAGATTTTTTTCCAGTCATTCCATTCTGATTCTATAGAGTATTTCAAAATCATGCTAGTGTACCAGTCAGCACTACACTTTTCAAGGAAAAACTTCAAGATCTCTATTTTTTTCCTATCTTCTGCCACTACACAGCGAACACATTCTTTTTCAAATTGATTAATCCATTGGCTGGCATTGGTGGTTTTTTCATCAAATTTTTCAATCATGAAATCTTTAGCAATTTTATTTAAGTTCTTAACTTCAGAAGTTTGTTCTTTGGATTCTAGAACTTTTTCAAGCAGCTTCTTTATTGTGTCTTCTGAGGTGACTGTGGTAGATGTTTCAGTTGTTTCTTCTGGGATCTCTTCTAAATAAAAATTTTCAAATAATAAGTTACCTTCTTCATCTAAATAAGCCTTTTTCATATTTTCTGTTAAGGTTATCCAAACTTTCCTGAATTGGTTTCTTTTTCCCAATGTGTTTTTCACTCTGCCGTACACTTGTGATGTTATCAATTCTTTGTGTAAACTTGTTGGTTGGTATTCATCAGGTATTGCAAAGGAACGACCATCTTGTGTGCCGATTGAGGTTAGGCACAATATTGTTGTTTTTCCATCTGACGCTCCTCGCATTTTAAAATCAAACCTTAGTTTTTCCATTTTTCTCGAAGTATTCACAATAATGTTGTTTTATAATAATCTTTGTTAATACTCCTTTTTGAAATAAAAACTCAGTTGGGTTTCTGCAATAAAAACAGTTTTATTTATTTCTTTCTGTTTACAAGATAAACTGAAGATTACACAAATCAATTAGAAATAGCCTTACCTGCAATAAAAACAGAAAACAACATTAAAAGTTTTTACTTCAGGTGGTTTACAACTTATTGTTTATTTCTAGCACAAATTATAATCTTCAATGCTGAATATTCAGACAGACCACAGAGCAAAATTACCACAGAGTATGTTTCTATAATGGAGTCTATAACGCTGTCGGGAACGCGGCAGATTCAAAAAGGAAGTGACGTCTCGAGTAAATGAGAATCGTCGTTTTCTTTATATTTATATGTCTGTAATGTTTTGGAAATACAGAGAAGGTATTCTAGTTTTCTTTATTCTTAGGAAATTAGTAAATAACAAGAATTTGTGATGATGTTAATTAAATTGCTGTGGTGGATTAAATTCAAAACCTAGAAAAATCTTTCAAGATGTGGTGTTTTATGGTTCGTTTGTATAAAGTGAAGGATTGTATCTCTTTAATGTCATTAGGTAGCTTATTAAAGAACTCTGCTCCTTCGTATAGTATATTTTTCCTTCCGTAATTCGTACGTGGTGGTCTTAAGCAAATGTTATTTTTCCGTCGGGTATTACGTTTCTGTGTTTGCCCTTTTGTCGTAAATGTTATTTTTGAGTGTATATTTTTATTTAATAGCTTATGTACCAGAATGCATGTGTTATATTTGTAAATCTGTGATAGTGTCATTAATTTAGTTTCTTTATAAATTTTTACTGTCGGAGTTAGATAGTGGTAATGGAATAACAGTTTTATTATTTTGTTTTGACATGTTTCGATAGGTTTTAAATGTGTTTTAGCTGCAGTGCCCCATACCTCTATTAGGTATTCTAGATGTGGTTTTACCATAGAATTGTAAATGACATACCTAACAGATGTCGGCAGGCAGCGGACGATACCTCGAAGCGCGCCCATGACAGAAGATAGTTTGGATCTTAATTTATCTAGATGTATCTGCCACGTCAGATGCTTGTCTAGATGGAGACCAAGATACTTTTCTGAAGATACTTGAGATATTGGTTCATTATTTACGTATAGATTTAAGTTGTTTGCGACTTTTTTGTTCCTAGCACTAAAAATAATATAGTTTGTTTTAGATGTATTAACAGTAAGCAAATTATCTTGGAACCATCTAGAGAGCGTGTCTAAATCTTGCTGTGCTTGTTTGATGACCTCTTCGATATTGTTTCCAAATAAAAATAGGCTTGTGTCATCAGCATAAAGTATTATGTCACCTGCCAGATTCAGGTTATGCATGTCATTCACGTATAATATGAACAGCAGAGGACCAAGAATGGATCCCTGCGGTACGCCGTAAGTTAAAGTTTCGCAGTTACTTTGCACATCACCAATTCGAACAATTTGTTGTCTATTTGAGAGATAAGACCTGAACATGTCATGGGCAGTATCCCTGATGCCGATTTCATGCAGTTTTTGGAGAAGGAGAGTATGGCTAATTGTATCAAATGCCTTTCTCAGGTCAATAAATATGCCGAGAGCTGCGCATTTTTCATCGATATTGTTTTTCAGATTGGTTACAAGGTCAATTGTTGCTGTTATAGTGTTGGATTTTGCGCGGAAACCATATTGTTTATTAGAGAAGAAGTTTATAGTTTTGAGGTAATCATCTAGACGTTTATATAATATTTTTTCGAATATTTTGGATATTATTGGGAGGACACATATAGGGCGATAATTACCTGGGTCAGTCTTTTTCCCTGACTTAAAGATAGGACTAACTTTTGCTATTTTCAAAGAATCAGGGAAGAGGCCGTTTTGTAAACAATAGTTGATACTCTTCGTAAGCTTAGTTAATATTAGACATTTAATACTTTTTATGGTTTTGCAACTAATCCCATCTAAGCCCGTACTAGTGTTTGAATTGAGATTGTCAATGATTTTGCTAACTTCTGCTTCAGTAGTTGGGGTTAAGTTTAGTAGTTGACTTGTTCTAGATACTGTTGTTTGTGTTGTTGGCTGAGTATGTATTTGGTTCGTAGGCTTTGGAATTTTATTAGCTAAAACAGACCCTATAGTAGCAAAAAAGGTGTTAAAATAATTACATATTTCTTTACTATCTGTGATTTGACCGGATAGTGTATCTAGCTTTGAAGGAGCGGAGCATGATTTAGATTTGGTTCCAGCTAAGTTCCCGAGTAACTTCCACATTTTTAAAGGTTTTCTTTCGCAGGTTTTGAAAACTTTGTAGTAGTAAGAACTTTTAGTATTTTGAATTTGTTCCAACACGCTGTTTCGTAGGGTTATGAAATTGTTTCTTATTAAGTCGTCATCGGGATTTTTCTTATAAGCAGACCACAGCTCATTCCTTTTAGTTAGCATTCCAATTATGTCTTTATTAATCCAGTCTGATTTTAACGTATTTTGAATTTTGACTTTCGGTATTCTATTTTTAATTACCGCTTCCTTTATTGTGTGTTCTAAGCTTTCATAGTCATTCTCGGAGACACTCACCATTTTACTTTCTACTGTTTGGTATAGCGCGTTGTAATCTAAGGTATGGTACTTCACTTTCTTTTTCATTTCAGGTACATATTTGCCAACTTCGAGATAGATTTGCTTGTGATCCGACATTGGAGACTCCACAATAGCTACATGAAATTTATGATTTTTTAGGTTGGATGAGACATGATCAAGTATCGATTTTTTTGTAGCAGTATCACGGGTACTAAATTTTTCATCAGTGTTGTTTAGAATTTGGTGTCCATTTTCTAAGAGCATTTTTGTATAATTATTAGTCGGTCGGCTCGGATTAAGCAGATCGTAGTTGAAATCACCGAATACTAAAGCTCTTTTCCTCCTCGTCAGCTGCTGTGAGTATTCCTCCAAAAAATCATTGCCGTTAGATTTTGGTGTTTTATATATGGCGCCTATATCCAATGAGTATTTATCTAAATGAACCCATAAGTAGTGATTGTCCTCTTTACAAAGGTCCTCAATGTAATTGTGCTTTAAGCAGTCATGAACAAATATGGATACTCCGCCGCCTCTTGCGTTTTGTCTAAAGTTATAATAATGCGAGTAGTTTGGCAGTTTTAAAGTCTTAGCTTCAGATTCGGACTTGATCCAGGTTTCTGATATTATAATCACATGCACAGGACTGGGTATGTTGTGTTGTATTATGCAGTTTAACTCATCCAGCTTTCCTGGCTTCACTATGCTACGTGCGTTGGCGTAAAGAAATTTTAGGGAGTTTGTGTTTTTTATTAAGTTGTTGTAAGAGTAGGTTACTTCGTATGTAGTGTTTGGAGTTTCATCATCTGATTCTTGTATCGCTAGTTTTTTGGCTGAGTTTTCGCAATTGTAGGTGTTCCTTTGATATATTTTATTGTTATGTCCGTTTCACCTCCATCTACTCGCCGTTTCAGTTCGTCTCTTAAATTTTTCCTATACTTTTGTTGGTAGGGAGTCTCATCAGAGTAGATCTTGATATTTTCATGTTGTATGTTTGACTTATGGCGTAGAATGGATTTCGCTGGTTCAGATGTCGAGAATATGACTTTTATGGGTCTAGATGCATCAGGATTATATTTTCCTAGTCGTATGGTTTTTGTTGGTTCCGTGCAGTCTGATACAGCCATTTTTATAACCTTCGTTACTTCTTGTCTGTCATGAATTTGTCTCTCTTCAGAGTTTAATGATCTTACTTCTTGTATCCCTCGTATAATGACATTTTTTTCCCTCTGAGATCGGTCATAGGTCTCCGATATAATATCTTCGTAGTTAAGTGGTGGTGTGGCATTTGCGGAAGTGGATCCCGATTTGAGGGAAGCTATTTCACTTTCAATAGTATCTACTTTTTTCTCAATGTTAGCTCGGAAGCTTGAGATATTAGCTAGCTCTGATTTTATTATGACCTGTTCCGAGGAGAGGAGATCAGTTGTTATCTTAATCTGACTTATTTCTTCTCTTATAGCCGAAACATCCTGGGATATTTTGTTAAGATTTTCAGTCTGAGTTTTAGCCATATCCTTTATAAGCGATTCCATTTTGTCTTGGAATCTTTCGAATTGTGAACCAAAGTCGTCATGTGGTTGTTTTCTCTTGCCACGATAGGTTATCTGGTTGATGGAGTCCGATAAGGCAATTTTACGCAAATCCGATTGCGAACCACCAGCCGTTTCAGATCTCCCAATACCACTTGCTATTGCCATAGGATCTCTATTGCCTTCGTTATACGTATTGGGCGACTGCGGTGGCGATCGAGCGACATTCATCGTATGTTTTAGTAATAGAGATAAGTATACAAATATATTTACTTGGGATGTTCGGAGCGCGCTCGCGCAGCAACACGACGAGAGCGAGATGAATATTCGTAGCCCGTCTCTTTTCACCGGTAGGGTCCGAGGGGAGAATACTTGCCACTCACCGCTCGTATGGCTGTTGATGAGAAACAGTAACGGCCGAAGTTTCGCAAATTAGTTAATGCTAATTGCACACCTGGGTGTATAGCACTTAGTTTCACTTTTATTTGGAGATATTATTTATTTTATTAAAATATTGTCGACACGTCCGTACCACTCGCTTCCGTAATTCCGTCTCCTTAAGTAGTGGGGCGCGTCATTTCAGCTTAGACGAGCTCTACCAACCTACATTTTATAAAGTCGATGCGACGTAGTGCATTTCACAGCTGCAATCAGGGCGCTGTTAAATTTACCTTTTTTTTTCAGCTGAAAGAATTGATATCGCAACAATGCAGATGCTTAGTAAACAAGACATACATAGTATGTTCCCTCAAATAGGGGACAGATTCCGGTTTGAAGCAGCTCTGGCCATGTTAAAAAGCGACCAACCAAAAGATATGGTTTGTTTTCATGTTAAATTGTATTTCAAAAAAGTAAATTTTGTTTTAAACTTTTTGCTTACACATGCCCTGCGTCGCTTAAATGCACATTCTCCTACTTGCATGTAGGTAGGTAGGTACCTACTTATTAACTTTTATTATTTTAAAGTCTTCTTAAGATACCTAACAATTTAACCGGTGCAGTATTTATTTAAAAAGTGGAATAAAATCATAACTTTTCATCAGTCTTGTTAGTTTACCAACTAAGTACATTATTATTACCTTTTTAAATTTCTTGTTAAATTTCAGGATAACTCCTACAATTCATCACTCTTTGAAGAGGTCCTGAGGAATGACTTGTTAACTAGTCTACCTTGTAACTTAGAGCCTCTGCCACCGTGTGAAGGACTGCAAAGCTCAATCCTCAACCAAGACTGCGAAGCAGGACTTAACCAGGAAAATTTGGTAAGTTCTGCAAAATTGTAGAAAAGTACTCGTACTTACTGTTTTTTGGTTCAAGAGCAATATGTATTAATTTGTAATTACATCCATACTAATATTATAAATGCGAAAGTAAGTTTGTCTGTCTATCTGTCGGCTGGGGCAGGACCTTTTCACATTTTCATACCTAAGACACTGAACCGATGCAAAATTTGGTATAGACATTCTTTGAGACCAGGATCAGTCCTGATCTTGATCGATTAGTTTTTATCAGGGCCGGATCAAGGGACGAGGGCAGGACCGTTCACACCTGCAATGCTGAACCGATTACTAGTAAAAAAATATAACACTTCCCTTGAGTTATCTCCGGCTAGGGCTAGCTATAGCCTGTTAGTTAACGGTCGCACTCGGACACATTTAGTGATTATTTCAACGATTATTGAGGTTAATTGACCGTACATACTCATATTATCACACCTTTTTGTTACATGTACTATTATAACATTGTCTCAAAGTAAATATTATTTTAGGATGGTGACATACTGGTGATACCACTGGACTCGTCGTCGTCAGTGGGTGAAGCAGTTAGACAAGAGTCCACCGGGAGCAATTTAGTAAGTTATTGCCTATTATCCTGTACTTTTGATAAGGAATTTAAATTGACATTCAATATTGTTAACCCCCGGCGTAAACAGATAAGTTTAACGTCTGTACCTGTCCTGTCCTGTATGTGTGTACAGACGGCCGTTTAGGAGCTATACTATATGTCACAAAGATCAGTAATATATTTGGAGTTGGTGACAGCTATAACTAACAACTAAATGCATGATGCCTAGACTGGCACCGACTCCAACTGATCATTATACTGAATGGAAGGTAGGTATTGAACCTGTATTTTCAACATTTTAGTGACATTTTTTTTTTACTTTTACCTTGCATATTTAGTTTGTAATGCCATACGTCTTATACTATTTGTGTTTCAGGTGAATACCATACTGAATTCATCAGTCGAGGGAAAACAAATAATAGCAATTGGGCAGAAAACGGGCACCTTACCCTCAAACGTGCGTGGGCGTTTATGCAAGCTGCTTATGGAGAAGCTCATTACGGCCGAAGACCCGGTACTTCTGACAGATTCGCAGCTGCTTGCTCTATCCTACGACATTGGCAGATTATTTAAAGAGGAGTCACCACCCCTATACTACGCGCCGTACCTGCCGGCTGATGCTTACCAGGCTAAGCGCAATATCTCTGGCTGGTTAGTCACCGCCAGAAGGGCTCGACGGCAGCATTTAGTTTCGTTGGGCCTTATTGAAAAGCCCAAGTCACGTTCTCGCTCCAAGTCCAGTCCTAGGCTAGACACCCCTCCACTCGCTGGAATCGACCTGACCGGACTTAAAGAAGGTAACTCCTTTTCAAGAAATTTTATGTTTTCAGATTGAATTAAATTATCAAGAACAAAATTATTGAGAAAAATATCTGAATTAGTATAAATTTTCGTTACAAATTACAAAATATCTGAATCTAAGAACCGTTATTGTCATTGTACTAATTATTAATCGTTTTAATTTTTGTGTGCAGGTGAAGTGGAGGACGTAGCGTCAGCATTAGAGCAGCTGTGAAGTCCTTCAGCTGGTCCGTGGCAGGAGGTCAGTGCCCTGTGGCGGGAGACGGTGCGAGCTCGCCTCCGGTACTTGTACTACGAGGAAGGGACATTACAGGAGTACTTCAATAAGTATCCTATCCTGAAGTCAAGTGATGGATGGCGACTCCTGACTCATGACTACGAAGCACTGTTCCCTGATAAATCCGGGGGCCTCGACGCCTTGGATGCTTCATCGGAAAACATACTAAAAGCTGCTCAGCAGAAGCTTAACACCACAAAGGACTCGTTTCTTCGTCGAAAAATAGCTGATACATTGGCAATTTGTGACGGTAAGGAAATGATTCTGTTATATAGTTCTAGGTGCTCGACCTCCCTGGGTCGGTGAACCCGTTATAAAATATATAGACAAAAAAGAATTTAAAAATTATCTAACATGGTGCAGTCGTTCAGAAGTAACGGGCGGGCGGACACACATTTCGGCAATTCATTTTTACTTATATAGATAGATTTTATTTTGTTCTGATACTTTTCCCTATTTGCTCAGTTAATGATGATGTGTTGTGTCAAATATACTATTATTATTTTCTTTCCAGATGAACAACCGGAGACAAAATTAATAGCAGCGATATTGCTACTCGGCTGTCTCTTTAATATTCCTCCTGCCCGTCGATCTAGAAAAGACTGGCAAGCTTCACGAGCGGAGATATTGGATGGATTTGTGACCATCGTGGATGATGACGCAGACGTGCAAGTGGTAATTGAGGAGCGTCGCCAAAAGCTTCAAAACCTAGGTATTAGCCTCCAACCATTTATAATTTGGTGCCGCCAGTCAGGTGTCTCCTTCACAGTATGTGACAATACGTTTTACAAGTTCACAACACTAACTGAGGCTGTTGATGTGACTTTTAAAATATTTCATGCTACTGCGGCTAAATATCCTACTGAAAGCTATAACATTTGGCTTATTATCCAAATTGGTTTTTACAAAGTCAAAACATCGTACGATCGTATGTCACAATCTGTGAAGGAGATATTAGTTACTCTCGGAGTCACAATTTAAATTAAGATGAAGTGTCACAGTTGTAAAAGGACTTTTCCCACGTTTTCTTCACTTATTACCCACATAAGGAAAGAATGTGAAAAAATTGATATTACTGGAGTTTATAAATGTGGTGAAGACGCATGCTACCGGTATTTCACGGACGTTAGACAATTTAGAAAACATGTTAACTTAAAACATTTGAATAAAGTAAACACTCGTTATTTGCCATCCACCTCAAACGAGGCTTGCGTAGTTCCTATGTGTGAAACAGAGACTACCAAAGTAGCAACTGAGCACATATACATTGAAGCTGATAGTGAACCGGAAGTCCTTGATAATGCTGATAGTATTATTCATAAAGAAGTTTTGAAATTTATTTCAACGCTCTATGTAAATCCCTCTGTATCTCGATCGTCTGTACAAGCTATGGTTAGTCATTTGCAAACCCTTCTTGACAATATCGCACCGTCTTTAATGTCCGTATTCGGCCCTGTGCTAGCTGATGAGGAAAGCATGTCTGGAAGCGAAATTAATAAACGACTTCATAAGTTCAACACAGCTTTGAAGGGCATCTTTTTTCCGTTTCGTTCAGAATATTTGAGATTCCGAGAATTGAATTTATTAGGTTCTTTTATACCACCACATGAAGTAATCGTTGGTTATTGTCCTGACATTTCACAAAGGAGTAACACTTTAACATTACACACCAAGCCACGTACAATGCAAGTAATTCAACTTCGCCAGGTTTTGAAGAATTTTTTTTCCATTGACACTATTTGGAAAGATGTAACGGATTATTTGAACCACCTAAGGGGTAATTTAATAATCCGTGAAGAAAATCCGATGAGGCCAATGTGTCTAGAAAATGTAATGCAGGGATCTGTATGGCTGGCAATGTGTACACCGCAGGCGTCGGACATTATTCTTCCTTTAGTAGTATACTATGATGATTTTGAAATTGGAAATCCTTTGGGGAGCCACGCTGGGGTGCATAAGCTTGGTGGTGTATACGTTTCCTTGCCAGCACTCCCACCACATTTATTTTCATTGTTGAATAACATTTTGCTGTTAGCTATTTGCCATTCTGCTGACAAAACTAAATATGGAAACAAAGCTATTTTTGACCCTGTTATTGAGGAATTGAATTACTTGCAAAACAAAGGAATTTTTATAGAAAATAAGTTTTTTAAAGGAACCGTAAAATTGAAGGTTGTTGCTATAACTAGCGATAATTTAGGCCTGAATTCAATTCTCGGGTTTACTGAAAGTTTTTCAGCTAACAAGTGTTGCAGAATCTGTAACATTGACAAGAAAGGTTTGCAAACTGCTCTATATGAAAACAGTAACTTGCTTAGAAATATGACTTCATACCACGCTCAATTGCAAGAAAACGATACACCTAACACGGGCATTAAAGAATCATGCTGTTGGCTTAAGGTGACAGGATTTGATTTATTTCAAAATGTAGCAGTAGACCCAATGCATGATATATTAGAAGGTGTAGCTCGTTATGTAATGACCTTTGTCATAAACCACTTCCTTGCCGAAGGTCTTTTAAAGATCTCAGTATTGCAACAAAGAATAATTTCATTTGATTATGGACCAGATAGGAATTCAAAACCAAGTAATTGTTTAGTCGTCCAAGGTTCGAAAGTAAAATTGAAAACTTCAGCATCAGAAATGCTTACCCTTATTAGATACTTCAGCCTAATAGCCGGGTTTTACATTCCTTTAGAAAATAAAGTATGGAAATTATACATTATGTTGCGGCAAATCACCGACAGGTTATTAAGTCATAGGGTCTTCAGTGACACCAATATTCAACTCCGGGTTATAATAGCAGAATTTAATCAATTGCACACGGAGCTAACAAAATCACCCCTGCAGCCAAAGTTTCATTTTCTGACTCATTATCCTACCATGCTAATGAAGTTCGGCCCCGTACGTAACATGTGGGCTATGCGTTTTGAAGCCAAGCACAGGGTATCTAAGTTAGTGGCTAGATCATCTTTTAATCGAGTCAATGTTTGCAAGACTCTAGCAATAAAATGTCAACTTATGCTCAATGACTTGTTTGTGAAAAATACAATACCTACAACAAAAATACTAGGAAAAAAATCTGCATTAAATTCAGGAGACACTGTCAAGTTTTCTCTCGGCACTGGCGTTGTCCTCAAATATTCGGTTACTTCCGCTACAATAGCTGGTGTTATATGGCAGCGGAACTCTATTGTTACTGTAGATATAGATGATGAACAATTCTTACCCACTTTTGGCCAAATTGATGCAATTTTGGTGACAGATACTGAAGAGGTTTTTTTCCGTTGCTGTATGTTTGAAACTATTGAATTTAATTCTCATTACAATTCTTATGAAGTTAAACGTGGTAATGATTATCTGTGCTTTCCTTGCCAAAATGCCGTTTCTCCGTGTCCTAACACGCTCACTCTAATGCGAGGTAACACGTCATATATTACAAGTAGATGGTACCTACAGTAAAAATTTCAAAATTCTGTAGGTATTCTAACGGCTTACGGTCGCTGCTATAATACCTTGACAATGCGCAAACGAGTTAACTCGTTTGCTCATTTTTAAGGTGTTTTTATTTTGAATCCAGTAATATCAATTTTTTTTGGAAACGTTTACATAATTATTAATTATGTACTTATACCGTACGCGGCGTTGCTAGTTTGAGGCACTGCAGAGTCCAAGGGCAGTTATTTTTTTATAGCAGAGTGCGCTCAACTAGTAATCTACCCTTAGTTACGGTATTTATCGGATATCCCTTTAGGATATCCTATAAAGACGGCCCGATAACGGTGTCCGCATAAAGTAATGGTATGAGCCAGCACCAATAGCTGGTTTAAGGTGAACGCACACTTATCAGAGCCGAAGGAGGCGAAGGAATCAAATTTTAGAATTACTTAAATGAAGTCCAATGTAACTTCGCACACTTATCCGCACCGAATCGTACGACCTTATTCGTCCGATTCGGTAAGTGTGCGAGGTTCCATAGGATTTCATACAAGTAATTCTAAAATTCGATTCTTTCGCCTCCTTCGGCTCTGAAAAGTGTGCGTTCACCTTTAGTAATAGATTTTAAAGTAAAGTATTTGTATGAGGGATAGATTAGTCTCATCGGAGTGTTTATAGTAGCACTTTACTTGAAAATAGATATTTACTATAATAATATAACCAATTTATTGTATGCAGCTTTAAGGTGAAAGCGTCAGGGTAGCCCGCGAAATTCAAATTTTCTTACGTTTTTTGCAATTTGCAGGCCAGTGCTAGGTTTTGATTGAAATGTTAGACGCGGGTGTAAGACGTATGTAGTACAACTTATGTACTTACACCCGCGTGCAACATTTAATTAACATACAACCTAGCACTGGCCTGCAAATTGCAAAAAACGGCTACCCTGAAGCAATCACCTTAAGGGCAAAAATGTTTTAATTATAGGTACATTAATGTAAAATTTGTTATTTTTTGTAAATTAAATTTCTACTCGTCTCAACCTTTATTTTAATTTGTAAAAACTAGAATTATTGAACATAATGTATATAATGATTCTTTATAATGACCGACAAATAGATACTGTAATCATTAAGGCGAGGATGTTTCTAAACTAAACAGTCTTCTTTTATACTGAATATAAATGTTTAGAGTATATAATAATTATTCATTCATACTATGGAAATAAAAATACCATTCAATTTTCTGTTTAATTTATACATACATCCCTTTTCACCTTCTTACCATTCTTGCCAAGGTACTTTTTTCTATTTTTTTTACTTACTCTCCATTTTTTTAAGGTTCAAGTTTAGGGTTCTTCAGTTTTTTTTAATGTTGAGCTCACACCTAATAATATTTAAAAGGAAAGAACCAATATTGGATACTTAAAAATAAGGGGATCATGTAAGTCCAGTGGCGCCCTCAATTATAGGAGGATTGTGATTTCTAATAATCCAAACAATTTCTGTGTAATCCACCAGTATTTAGTTGTAGTCCTACTGATGGAGAATGAGTAGAACTACAACTAATCACTGGTGTATTATAGAGATATTAATTGGTTTATTAAAAAACACAATCCTCCTATTGAGGGCGACCTCCGTAAGATAATAGGCTATAACCAGAGATATGAGGAAATAGTAGGAAAAGTAAGAGGACCTAACCTAAAATACGAGGAGGTTACCGAAAAATAGTAGGAAAAATAATAGGATATAACTGGATATATGAGGAAGGCACCGAAAAATAGTAGGAAAAATTGTATGACATAACTGAATATGTGAGGAAGTCACCGAAAAATAGTAGGAAAAATAATAGGATATAACTGGATATATGAGGAAGGCACCGAAAAATAGTAGGAAAAATTGTATGATATAACTGAATATGTGAGGAAGTCACCGAAAAATAGTAGGAAAAATAATAGGATATAACTGGATATATAAGGAAGGCACCGAAAAATAGTTGGAAAAATTGTATGACATAACTGAATATGTGAGGAAGTCACCGAAAAATTGTAGGAAAACTAATAGGATATAACTGGATATATGAGGAAGGCATCGAAAAATAGTAGGTAACTAAAACTAAATCCATGGTGACACATCATCTTAAATACTGTTATCATCAACATCAGTATTATCATCGTTCTTTTTGGTGAATCACTATGCTCCGTCCTTTGAGTGAATTCATCATACTTTAAGCTGAATTCACCTCTTTTATGATTGTCAGTTTTCTCAGTGTACCCAACACAAAAATATTTTTTCAAATCGGACCAGTAGTTTCTGAGATTATTTTTTGTATAAATCTTCTTGTCTATTTTAGAAAGAAAGAAAGAAAGAAAGAAAGCATTTATTTGTCAGAATATTGTACAAAGTTGTTATGTGGATTATTACGCTCAAAATATTCTGCCGTTTCCGGCGTACAAATATGGTTTTGAAATTATGGGTCATCATTACATTCAAATTTAGTTATTAATCATTAAAATTATATGTCATCATTACATTAAGATTTAGTTATTAATCAATAGAATTATTTAAATTACGAAACATATTTTTTTTTAAATGTAAAAGATATTAATTAAATGTCAAAAGTGCATGAAGGGAGATAAAATATGATTTTTACAGAATAATGTCAAATCTTTAGGTAAACTTTTCATTCATAAAATCTTCAGTCGAGTAATAACATTTGCTTAAGAGAAAGTTAAATAATTTACATTTAAATGTTCTGAGGCTGAGAGTTTTAAAGCCATCAGGTAATTTGTTATAAACAGTAATGGACATGCAGTACACATTTTTAGAAAATAATTTAATTCTACGCCTAGGAACATGAAGCATATGCACTTTGCGGCTGGGTCTGGATACAACATCATTATACAAATCAAATTCATGTCTGTTTCGGTGTATAAAGATACAGATTTCAAAAATATATAGTGCTGGAATTGGCAGTATTTTAAGTTTCTTAAATAGTGGAACACAACTGTCCAGTGGGTGCGCTCCGCAAATTGAGCGTATGCATTTTTTCTGAGCTCGAAAAACTCTTGTAAGTTCAACTGAATTACCCCATATTATAATGCCATAGCGCAGAATTGATGACACATAGCCATGGTATGCACATATTGCCGCGTTAACACTAGTCACACGTGTTAGTCTATATAAAACAAATACAAATCTATCTATCCTCTTACATAGATCGTCAATATGAGATTTCCAGTTACAGTTTTTGTCAATTATTATACCCAAGAATTTTACGTAATCGACCTCTTCAATTGTCTCATTTCCATATTGTATTTTAAGTCGTGGACGCGTACTGTTATATGTCTGGAATTGTATCATTTTTGTTTTTTTAATGTTAATATGTAAGTTATTGTGTTCTAGCCATGTAATAATTTTATGTCAATTTGTTTTATGTTTTTGTGCAATTTTGTGAAATAGTTGTTGTTTTCGTAATCAGCGACCCGATAAACCATAAAAACGATACCCATGTTGATTTTCAGAATTTGATTGATTGATTGATTTTTTTTTTAGGGTTTGAATTTTGAAAGAGCTTGAGTTTTTTTTTTGGATGGGAAATCATCAAATGACTTCGCCCGCTCTGGGCGGAGCGGGAGGGCGTGTCAGACTTTTACTGACTAAAACCCACCCGTGTTCCATCAGTTGCCCATGTGCCAGGGTCACGGTATCTCTTTCGAACAATCACGCGACGTTCGCTGTCTGAATGTCAAAATGAATTAGAAAAATTAAGAAGATTTACATGGGGTTTTCATCATCAGCCTATAATGTTCCCACTGCTGGGACACAGGCCTCCTCTCGGTGTGCGGGTTGGTAGATGTCACATGTCTTCGATTTTTTTTTTGGTTCTAAGACATGCCGGTTTCCTCACGATGTTTTCCTTCACCGTTTTGAGAGCAGTGACGATGAAATAATTTACACATAGTAAAGCGCCTGCTTGGGTTTGAACTCATGACCTACTACTCGTAAGTCGCGGCTGCTATCACTGGGCCACCACTGCTCCTGGGCCACCACTGCTGCATGGGGTTTTATGGCTAAGTAATTACAGCCGCATGGGTCGATCCATTTGGTTGAGCTATGCTTGCCGTAGTTGGTCCATGGATGGGTGACCATCTTAACATACTAAGACCCCTCCGTGCTAGACGCCCCAGGCATCGGGAGTCGATTGCGGACTCCCGGCCACCGTAGGCGCGAGCTTGCGGGTGGCGAGCAATGGATAGCTCGCCGCCCGGTAAGGACCAAGCTCGGGTCGACGGCGCGTAGTGTTCCACGCGCGCCTCAAAGAGATGTCAGCAGTGCTAAAGGGGTCTGCTAGGACCGATGCCTGCCGGGGTCGCGTGATTGTTCGAAAGAGATACCGTGACCCTGGCACATGGGCAACTGATGGAACACGGGTGGGTTTTAGTCAGTAAAAGTCTGACACGCCCTCCTGCTCCGCCCAGAGCAGGAGAAGTCATTTGATGATTTCCCATCCAAAAAAAAACCCCTCCGTGCTTTGGAAAGCAAGTTAAGGTATGGGTCCCGGCTGACATTCATGGATCTTCTACAGACGTTAAGCTCGAATGTCTAACAAGCAGTCGTACCAAGAGATAGCATCTTGCCAAGCAACTGGATTGTGGAGTTCACTCCACAATCCAGTTGCAAGGCAAGATGCTATCCAGACCACAATCCTATCTGAAGATAGGCAGTCGCTATTGCGGAACTCAGCAGCATCTGGAAAGACTGGAAACGAGAAAAGGCTATGCTGATGAGACAGACTTACGTAATTTCCCCAACGATTCAGAAAAGTAAATGAGGCAGTTTAATGTAACCCATTACTTTCAAAATTAACATTCCCATAGCGTAAGCATCCCATAGTTAATAGCTATTAACGTAAAACTCCATACAATCCATTACAGGGTTGCCACAAAACAATTATTTACACCGTAACGACTTACAATTTTAAATTAAAACAGAGTCGTTCGCAATAAGCGCGCCGTTTTCCATGCTAAGTTTAGTTTAGGGATTAAGCTGTTGTCACATTTGGTTTGAATTTATTGCGAATACCTTCTTATTTTACCATTTTAGTAAATCAAGTCAGTATATCGCAGTCCACTGGTGACAGCACTCTCCCAGGTTGCGCCATAGTAGTCTGTCCTCCGCCTCCCACATCTAATCTGACAAGCCTATATACATGGTCAGTTTTTTATTTTTTTA
This sequence comes from Aporophyla lueneburgensis, assembly GCA_932294355.1. Classification (NCBI taxonomy): domain Eukaryota; kingdom Metazoa; phylum Arthropoda; class Insecta; order Lepidoptera; family Noctuidae; genus Aporophyla; species Aporophyla lueneburgensis. Next base: position 5,365,553 of record OW028739.1, on the reverse strand, counting down.
GGGTATTTCGAATTTTATGACGTATGTCAGTGTAGTTTTCGTATTTGTGGCGTATGTCAGCGTAGATTTTTTTGGCTATCCTGGTAACCCCGTCAAGTATAATACATTTATAAAAAATATCGTATTGTCATCGGTCTTGATAAATATGCCAAATTTCGAGTTAATCCGACGTTTTGAGGGGGGTCAATATCATGTTCAAAGTTTCCATTACATAGGCACGTACTAACATACGTTTGAAGCTAATAAAAGGATGTTAAAAAAGAAGTCTCGACTCACGATAATTCTATTCTCTCTTATATAATTATCATTAGACCAAGAACATTCGAGTAATAATGTCACTGAACCATATTTAAATAGTAGCTAGTTTACCTACCAGTCTGCCATCGCCCTTAACAATGTAATTGATCGCCGGCTGTGCGAGTTTACGACAAAGTCCAAAATTAACATAATAATTTGGTTACACTCTGTATTAGAGAGATGCATTTGTGTATTTGAACATCAGGTAGAAAAGGAAAAATAAAGCGAAAAATGTTTTCAATTTTGAAAGAGACAACACCCACTCTCTACGTAAATAATAATCCCGAGTTTTTTCAAGGCATAAAACGTTAGAAAACACGTTAAATGTATAACTAAATAACCTCGCGCAAAAACAAAACAATTAACTCTTTAGAAATATTATTTTAATTGTATATTTAGAAAGCGTTGAGCTCCTCAAGTTCTGAGTTGTGCTGCCCGATTACTGGCAAATACGTGGATTGACTGGACAGGTCCTCTCAATTTATGTGGTTATTTTCTCAGTAGACCATTTCTGACACACTGGTGTCAGAAATGGTCTACCATGATCATACCAATGACCATATATACTGATATATGGTCTTCATTTGATCTGACGATGATTATGTCTGCACTTTAAAAGAAACTGATCTCTGTCTGTGTATCGATATTTTGTTTCAGAGTAATCGGATAGGAAACGCCAACCTCATCTAGATTCTAAAACATGATTGAAGTGTTAAAGTGTTTGTACAGTTTATTTATAGAAATAAAATCATTTTGTTGTTGAAAATAATATTACCAAAAGGTCTCTCATCTTTATTTTCCGTTTTAACGGCATCAAAAATAACTTTTTCGCATGCAGATTTTGCTCACGAATAATAGGCAATTTAGATATTTCCAATCCTTATTTATGATTCCACCTTTCGCAGGATTAAAAGGGTACAGAATTAAGTTTCGAACCAACCATGTACTTTGGTAAAAATTTTAGCTGTCACGACACGACTACGTCAAGTTTCTTAGATGAAAACATAGACTTAGTGGACTACATCAACAAGTGAAAACATAGTAATGATCTGATTGAAAAAATGATTTAAGAAAACCGTACAAGAGCGAGTCGGACTCGCCCACCGAGGGTTCCGTACAAATTTGTAGGTACATATAATCAAAAATAGTTTTTTAATTACTTAAATATCTATTTTTTATGATTACATTACAAATGTATAGTTTTCAGATTTTTCCCAATACTTGTAGTGTAAGGCGGTATTATAACTACAAGTATAGGGACCGGGGGGGTACCGTGTGGCGCCGGACGTAAAGAATAACACCACTCCATTTCTTCCCGTGGGTGTCGTAAAAGGCGACTAAGGGACTTACTAGAGAATGGGCAGCAGCGTTCTCTATGCATTTTACCACCATACTGCGATCGCCAACCCAAAGCAAAGCCCCCCAAATTGGGGGAGGCCTATGTCCAGCAGTGGACGTCTTACGGCTGAAATGATGAATGATGATGATGAAGGCGGTATTACTTGCCCTATTTCATAGTTCTAGGTCAACGGGAAATACCCTATACATTTGGATTCCCTTGAGAGTGTCGAAATATACGTTTTTTGCGGCATAAACGGCCGTATCTTTTTTCACATTAACTTAGATGTTTGGTTTTCTCGCAGCTTTAAGGAACTTTGGATTTGAGAATATCGTTTTAATTTCTACGCGATACCAACAGGCGTTCCCGAGATAAAGGGTCTTGACAAACAGACAGACGGACGTACAACAAAGTATTCCTATAAGGGTTCCGTTTTTCCTTTTGAGGTACGAAACCCTAAAACGGCCTGTTTTGTCCAATGTTCTCATCATCATCAAGAGTCAGCTGTATCCAGCTGATTTTAGCTGAATACCACTATTTTACAAGGAGGGACTGCCTATACGATACAGCGGGGAAATGGCGTAATCATGCCATTCTATTTTATTAACAACCTGGTACTTGTTGACAGGCCTACACAGTCCTACCAAACCTATTAACTAAAATTGTGTCATTTGAAACCATTGTAAAAGCCAATTATTTTGAAAAGAGTAACCATGGAGACCATGGAGTTTCCTGCCGGCTTTTCTCCGTAGGAACAACGTATAAGTAAACAACAAATTGGCACCACACTTAACTTCTGACATTTCATAAGCGACCTACGAAATACATGTGAAATAAAATATTTTGATTTGATTTGAACCCACTAATCGGAGGAATTGAATCAAAATTCATTGCGTTATTTACATTGTGGAGCAGACAAATTTTTCAAACATATGAGGCAATGTATTACTTATATCCTTCAAAAGGATTCAGATTGTGCTTGATAGTGTTACGCAATAAGGGTGCAGTTCCCATGTTGAAAGTCCTGTGATAATGAATTTCAAAGAAAGAATAGAACATAGGTTTCTTTTTTTGGGGGTGGGAAATCATCAAATGACATCCCCCGCTCTGGGTAGAGCGGAAGGGCATGCCCACCCATGTTCCTTCAGTTGCCTAGATACCAGGGTCACGGTAACTGTTCTGAACAAATCTCACGACCCTGGCAGGAGAACATACATCACGCCTTGTTTCGTAGATGGGTCGGGCAGAGGTGTACTTCACCCACATTTCACCAGTTATGTTTAAATCCCATGTAATACGAGCGAACCTAATGCCATCAACCAGGCACTAAGAACAAAATTCCAGATAGAAAACCCAATTACACTTTTTCCGTTATAGGAGTAGAACCCAGGATTTCATGCTCAGCAGTAGCGCTTGCTACCACTAGATGACTAGACCAACGACGCAGTCCTAGAAAGAATAGAAATTGCTTATAAATGACATACGTAAATGGTACACCTTTCCTTAAAAGACCACTTTAGACACCAATCCACATGGTCTTCACATGACCTGACCAAGATTATGTCTGGACTTTAAAAGAGACTGTGACCTCTGAGTTTGTTTCGGCCTTACTTCTCCTAGTAGTCAGATAGGAAACGCCGACCTCATCTAGTTTAAAAAAAATATGATTGTACAAACATATTTGCAAAAATAAAGTCATTTTTCATTTATTTACAAAAATTACCTTATGACCTGGTTCTGTGTGTTATTTTATAAGAGTTTACTATAGTGCACCAAATTTAGGGTCTGTGGCCATTTAATTCCTTTGAATTCATAGCTTACTGCCAGAGTTTGTACACGAGTAATCTATATAAATTACACGAAAAGATCCCTGGACGTCCTGCACGTCCAATTTAACAATGGTTTCAGTATATTGTAGAGACTTCCTCGCTACTGTACCGCATCGGAAATGGCTGGTCAAGCTCGTACCGATAGATTTCACGCGGTCGTGAGAAAGAAAACAGCTTGACTACTGAGGAGAGTGAGAGATAGTCGCAACCTTATCTTGAGAACTGAAGCGGAGAGTTTCAGTTCTCCAATTGTAAAGCAGTTAATGTGGAGGGTGATAGGTACTAACACTAGATAATAAGTGGTTTTAATATTATGTTACTAACACTCTAAGGATTACGTTAAGCCGTTGCCGTTGGTCCCGGCGTTGTCAGAAGCACGAAAGTTTGACAACTAGTCTTAACAAGGCGTATCGTTTTACCAAGTAACTGGGTTGTGGAGGTCAGATAGGCAGTCACTCCATGTAAAATAATGGTATTCAGCTTCATTCGGTTAGACTGGAAGCCGACTCCAACATAGTTAGGAAAAGGCTAGTCAGATGATGATGACTCGAAGGATTTTTTGTTCTGAAATAAAAAAAATGTATTTATTTATTCACTAGCGTCCATGCATCGCATGCCAAAGCTGACAAAAAAAGAAAACTTCTTTAGTTTAATAAAAATCTTCCGGAAGAAAATCTCTAAATGGTAGTGAAAACAGTTTCAAAATCCATTGCGTAGTTTAGAAGTGAAAGCAGAGAAACAAACAGATGAATACGGCGACTTTACTTTTATTCTTTCATCATCATCATCATTTCAGCCGAAAAGTGTCCACTGCTGGACATAGAGCATCCTCAATTTGGGGGTTTATCATAATCGCTAAGCTTTCCAGCCGCAAATCGTGCACTGGCGACCGTAGTATGGTGGTAAATGCATAGAGAATGCCTTTAGTCGCCTCTCATGGGTAGAAATGGGATGATGCTATTCTTTACGTCCATCACCTCATGGAACAAAAAGTGTAAATAGTTATACTATTTACCAACCCGTTCTAACACAATAAAATCAATCGGTATTCTGAAATTCCTAGACGTCGTCTATTATAAAGATCTTTCACATTACGCATAGTAAACGCACGTGTAAGGAATGTTAAGTTATTTTACAACTGCGTCGATATTTATTGCCGTTTCACGTATTACAGTTTATTGAAATTGATTGTGTTTATTTTGAGGATTTTACTGTGAATCTGTTGAATTATTATGAAATAATTAATTATGCTTTTAGCACATTACGCACATGCCTAAACATCGAATAACAATATTATTAGTATACAATTTGGGTGTTAGAATATTATGATTATTAATTTCACAGCTGACTAATTATAAAGAAGATAAGTATAGCTACCCAGTTTAGCTTTCATTACTATTTAGGTTATTTAAAATCACCTTTGTTTTTGGCATAGTTGAGAAGCACCGCTATCAAGCGACTGAACTGGGCCCGCGTGGCGGATTACGGCCCAATATTGAGGGGTAATTACATTGCGCACACTATAAGTAGCAATGGCTTTGATGTTGAAATCAACAACATTTTTTGCGTTAGCCACGTTATCTAGCAGACAAATTTTTGGAACATAAAAAGTAATTTCCATCAAAATGATTCAAATTGAGTGTGTGTTGAGCAGAGTGTATACTTTTAGGGTTCCGTTGCCAAATGGCAAAAAACGGAACCCTTATAGATTCGTCATGTCTGTCTGTCTGTCTGTCTGTCTGTCTGTCCGTCCGTCCGTATGTCACAGCCATTTTATTCCGAAACTATAAGAGCTATGCTGTTGAAACTTGGTAAGTAGGTGTATTCTGTGAACCGCATTAAGATTTTTACACTAAAATAGAAAAAAACAATAAATTTTGGGGTTCCCCATACATAGAACTGAAACTCAAAAATGTTTTTTTTCATCAAACCCATACGTGTGGGGTATCTATGAATAGGTCTTCAAAAATGGTAATGAGGTTTCTAATATCATTTTTTTCTAAACTGAATAGTTTGCGCGAGAGACACTTCCAAAGTGGTAAAATGTGTGTCCCCCCCCCGTAACTTCTAAAATAAGAGAATGACAAAACTAAAAAAAATATATGATGTACATTACCATGTAAACTACCAACGAAAATTGGTTTGAACGAGATCGAGTGAGTAGTTTTTTTTTAAAACGTCATAAATCGTAAACCGCAATTTACCTTACATTCAATCAACTCAAATATAAAAATTAAAAAATATATATATTTTTAAACCGAAAATACCTACAGGTTTGTACGGAACCCTCGGTGCGCGAGTCCGACTCGCACTTGGCCGGTTTTTTTTTAATATTGTTGTGAGAAAATAAATAAATTGATTGATTGATTGACAGAGTGCAAGAGGCGGCTTGTGCTAACAGCTACTATTTATGTTAATAAATATTCGTTTATGGAACTGTTGTATAATGAGGGGTATTAAAAACGTAATGCAGGGTAAAAACAATGTTGAAAGTGTATCAATATACACTCGGGTTGAAACTTATAATTCTAATTTTACGATACGAGAGTACTAGATATATAGATAAAGATTAATTGCCTATTTAATACAATAATAATAAACTACAAACAAAATATGTCATATTTGGCTCTTTTATCTACAATCGTGATACCTTTCCACAACAAACCAAGACTATTCAAAATCAAAAAAATTCAAGTACCTACATTTTACAGCCTCACTAATAATACGCCCGTCTCTTTCGCTCCTGCTTCCATAAATTCTGGTAATGTAGTGTCAGGTCTTGATAACGAGATTTACACGTAGGTAACTTCTCGGGTGACAGGCGACATTATCGCTGAGCACAGCGCGTTATTTACGTGCCGTGTGAAGCGTCCTTACATTGACAGTTGTGATTTGTGTAGTGTATTTCTATTTGTTATGTGTCTCGGGTTTTTTTTTTGTTGTCTTCAAGAAAGATAGCGCTTACTCATTTTATTTTGAAAATAAAAAGAATGACTCTCCTTCGCTGATATAGTGGTAGCAAGCGCAAATGCTGAGCATCTTAGAAGTCCTGGGTTCGTTTCCAGGGTAGGGAAAAGTATTATTGGTGTTTTCCATCTAGATATTTTTTCAGTAGCAGCTCGGAGTTTAGATTTGTGTTCGATTGATGGGAATACGATCGCTCCCTATTACATGGGACTTAAACATAACTAGCGGAATGAATAGGGTGTAGGCACTATAGTGCACCTCTGCCCAATCCTCCTGGGAATACCTCCGTAATGATAATTTATGTTATGTGACAATAATTTAATTGTGACGTAAATCGCTTCGTCCCTTTCCATTCGAGTACCTAGCTACATTGCTCTATAGCTTCTGTACCTAAGTAGTGACTCCAATCATGCATTTTCATATCTGTTTTGTTCGCCATCTTATTTCATTAACACACATTATCATTTCTTTTTATCGTACCGTGTGGTTCCGGACGTAAAGAATAGCACCACCACATCTCTTCCCGTGGGTGTCGTAAGAGGCGACTAAGGGACTTACTAGAGATTGGGCAGCAGCGTTCTCTATGCATTTTACCAAAATACTGCGATCGCCAACCCGCCTGCCAAGCGTGGCGATTATGGCAAATCCCCCCAAAAATTGTACCGGTCAAATTGGCGGTGCTTGGGGGAGGCCCATGTCCAGCAGTGGACGTCTTGCGACTGAAATGATGATGATGATGATGATGATCATTTCTTTTCCTACTAATTATAACTAGAATTAAACAAAGAGCCATAGGTATTTGATTACTTTATATATGTAGAATTCCTCAGAAATAACAACGGTTAAATCTCTTAAATTATTTATTAATCGCTCAGTTCATTTTATCCAAACTTATTTCCTTAAATAAATCACAACAGTATACAACAATTCCACAACCGTTCGCTGTCAACTCTTGTCGCCAAATGTCCGATTCGAGTCCAGTCAAAACAACTGTTACCATCAGTGTGGCCAGCGCAATCAGTTAAATCTCCCTATTCTATTTATATACGCATATTCGCCGTCAGTATGGTCAGTACAAAGATTTTTAAAAAGTAGATCAATCTGATTATTTTATTTTAAAACGTTTGATTTCAGTTATAATAATAACACCTTACTTAAATAACATCATTTAGGTACCTAAATTACGTGATTTCTAAGATACTTAAATACCGATGTATGTATTTCTGAATATGTGGCTAAGAATGTACATTCCAAATAATTGGAAATACATAAATAGCCGTACAGAACTCTTTTATTCTCCGTAACTTCCGCAATTTGTCAAGAATTACAGAAGCCATACATTATGGGTTGATTTGTGATCAAAGACCGCCCTCCGCCACATTGTCTTTGCATTCCTTTGATGCCTATCGTTTAATATTCTGCCGCGGATCGCCAAATCAAGGGGGATGTGGTTATTTATATACACCTTTATCATTATTCTGCCCTTATCTCTATTTATTTGAGGCCGACACAACATGTTTTTCTTTCACTTTTGTTAAATAGTCCGATGCCGAAATGGTGGCAGATCACGGGAACAATCTGCGACCCCCGAATCCCCTTAAACTTAAGGGGAATATATATAAAACCATGGTCAGACCAGCAGGTCTGACTATGGTTTAACCCACCAAAGGTGGTAACCTTTAGTCTTTCTTCATAGCATAATCTTAATAAAGGTCTATCAAGAAGTCACTAAAATGTAAAGGAAATCTTTTCCTACAGCATCCATCCCACGCTGTTGCTATGGCACCCTATCCTCCCTATTTCTATGATCAAAGTATTTCACGCTGTTGATAGATCCATTGTTTCAGCAAGAATTGGTATTTTTGTGAAACAAAACAAAAGGCTATCGGAACATTGTCTCTGAGACATCATTAGCGTTGATATTTCTTCGATGTATTGTCCGGACTTTTCCTATTGAAGTATTGGTTGTTATTATGCAAAAATTTTAGTAAACTGCCGCGAAGCAAAAATGTGTGCTATGATTTTAACCGGTATATGTATGTTCTTATGTATGTATGTGTGTATGTCTGTATGTATGTTCATCTGTTCCCTCATTACTTCTAAACTACTTCTCATAATTTGACAAACGAAGCATCGTTGGAAGCTTCTTCATATGACGTTATATTAAATTGAATATGGAGTCCTCTAGAGCGGTCTCTAGAGGGCCCCATATTTAATTTAATTGAACGACATACTACCACAGTTTTTAGATGTGAATATAATCTTGTTTAACCTTTAAGTCTCTGAGATACCACATTTGGTATCAGACACAATGGTTTTTAATTGTGTCTGTAATTACGGTAATTGACTGGTTAATATTTGATCCTATTATAGCGATTTTTCAGCAGTCCGGATTTTGGGATAAAGGATAAAATTACCAAGTATATCTTTAACCAGTATCTACTTTTTATTTTAAATTAGCTGATCCGACTGACGATGTCCAAAGCTATCACTATACTAGCATAATATTGCCAATACATCCAATATTGTCAACAATAGTGCGGGTGTGTGGGCGACAAAAACTCATATCTCCTTATGTCTCATCACCTGGTACAATCACGCATTGTACAGATGCCAGCACTTCAAGCTACCCGAAACTGTCAAAATTTCCCAATCAATCTTGAACCTAAAACTGTAGCGATAAAGTTAAAAATCTATTAAAGAAAATTGACAGATAATAGTTGCTTTTTTGTGTCTGTACCAGGCATGCATGAACATTTTTAAATTGGACTGTGTGTTTATCTTATCACAAGAACGTCTGGCGTTGAGTGTACATAAGGTAGAATGACTGTAACGTGAATGATTGAAGAAAAAATGCACCTTCAATAACTCAACTAGCCAAAAACGGTAGTTACCGAAAATAACGCCACTCCGTCAATAATTCATACATATCAGTTTTTCCCGAATTTGAAGTATTCTCGTGAAAATATTCCAAGTTTTCTTTCCATAGATTTCTTTCATTTTAAAATTAAAAATAAACAAATCGTTCTCAAGAATTTCGCTTACCAGCAAATAGCATTTCATCTGTACTCATATAGAATTCGAAGTATTTCTGTGAAAATTTTCCATAAAATCTGGCATTTCTAAAATTTAAATCGGGTTTTGTTAAAAAAAAAAACAAATCTATCCAACCGTTCTCAAGGATGGCGCTTACTGACAAATGACATACAAATGTTCGCAAGTAAGCTATAGGAAATCGAGCACAAGGATCATAGGCAACAAAGTACATTTCTAATGAATATTTTTTCAAGAAGTAGCTTGCCGATGTTTTCTTTCAATTTTCCTTCCCAAAATATATTTTATCCATAACAGAACCTCAATATTTAAATTAAACAAAATTCTATTGATATAATATGAAAATCATAACAGAGCGAAGAGGTTCGGAGCAAATATTATTTTTGGTAAGTTAGCGTGAGTTTGAGTTCGGTTGCCGCCCGACGGATTGCTCTGCACTGGTTTATCTTAACAATTGATCGACAACCTTACTGCTAGGGCTGGCTAGGATGGAATCTCGCTTACCCAACTCATGGTTTTGCATAATTCAAGTTGCTGTACCCTAATAGCGTAAAACACAATCAGAGATTTGAAGAAAATAAATGCACTGCGTCCTAAGTAGCAGTGGACAGGTTTTTTAACTCGCTGAAGAGAACCAGAACCTTTTGGGCTCATTTACAATGTGGACTGCTGCAGAAATCCGCTGGCTGTAAGAAGTACAAAACCGGTCGAAGTGGCGCTGCTTGAGGAGGTCTATTCAGTTGAAATGATGATGATGATTCCATTGATTAATTGGTTTCGTATCTTCGCCTACTCGACATTGTAAATGACGAAAAGTACGTACATAACACATAATGTGTGTTATGTATTTAACCCTATAGGATTTGTAATGACAACTTTTTTGTGCGATTTGTAATGTATGTAATATTAGGGCTCCGAATCAGGATTGTTGTGCGATAAAGGTATGTTTATGGACTCGAAGAGATAAAACAGCGTCCAAAATTTAAAACAGTAATTTATGGTATGTTAGATCGCAGGAACCCGATGGATGCGAGAAGCACAAAACCAGTTGAAGTGGCGATGCTTGGAGGACGCTCTTTCAGCTGAAATTAAGTCGATGAAGGTATGCTCCAATAGGAATTATTTTAGTTCTATACCTCACACATTGAATAAACAAGAATCTATCTTGTTTATTCAAAAATAAAACACACTACGACATTTTATAGTGGTACTTTTTTTTTGTTTAATTTATTATAATTACACCCATAATTTTACAAAAACACATTACACAACACAAGTATCAAATAAATAGGGCAACCCTAAAACATAATATCTCTAGGGCTGACTCGTAACGATATCATAAAATAATTTATTACTGTCTCCATCGACGATCGAGTTCCCAATGAATGCTCGATAACAGAATAATACGTTCAAAGTGAGATTTAACAATAGATAAAATTTTAACGATAAATCGAATCGTTTTAGTAATCATTTTAAATCGATTTCATTGCTCCTGTAATGTTAAAATAAAGTTAAAGTAGAACATTATGTAAATGAGGTCGATAAATTGTATATTATCGAGCGGTGACCGGAATTTATATTCTTTACTAGCTGTGCCCGCTGCTTCACCCGCGTGGATGTGAAAATGGACGTGGTACCAGGACAAAAAGTAGTCTATGTCACTCCTTATAACATTAGCTAACTGCGAGTGAAAGACACGTCAAACAGACAGTTAGACAGAAAAAAAAATTGAAAAAAAGAAAATTGATGTAAGTACCGTATATAGGAACTTTCATATGCATTTAGTGAAAAGCTGTTAATTTGAAATTACGAATAGACACTTCAATTTAATTTATTTGTATTGTAGTATTGTATATTGTAGGTATAGATGAAATCTTGGAACTAGGTCATCTGATAAAGAGGTGTAGTTACGAAGTCTGATAAGCTGTTGCTATACTGAATGTGTTTATAAAGAAATTATTATTGTAATTTGTGAATGTAAAACGGATTAGATATCAGTAATGTTGTTGCAGCTATTATCAATTAGGTAAGTAATCAATTATGAATGGACTAAGATTAGTATAAAGGCTAATGCATTATATCTATACCAAAAGGTTATTTCAGGTGTGTTAGAACGCAACATTGGAAGTTTTCATAAAAAAAAACTAAGATATTGTTACGTAGATCGTAAAGTCTAGAAACATCACGCTAACTGCATCTCAGAAAGGGGCAGTGTTACGTAGATCGAAAAGTCTAGAAACGTCACGCTAACTCCATCTAAGGATGGGGCAGTGTTCGAAACTACTAGAAACGACACGCTAACGCCATCTGTTATCAAGTAGCAAGTATTACAGGAATAATTGTACGTAGACGCCACCGCAATCTATTGCTGAATAGTGGGATTAAACAGCAAACAGTTGGCACTCGTAAGGACTGGAAGCTTCTACGCTACTTGTGAACTGTGGTAAAGTGTCGAATGTTCGCGAATGTTCTGCTCGGGATATAAATTAATAGCGAATTGTCGGGCTGACAGTTTAGTTCAATTACGGAAGCTATCGAATACGATTCAAGCGATACAGTACAAGCGAAACAAGTGATTCTGTTGACGTTTTGATTATTGCGATATTTGTGTTTGTTTAATTAAACAGTTTTTTTGTGTGTCGGTAATATTGGTTTTAGTTAATTTACCCTGAACACCAGCTCGTAACAAAATTAAAAAATATATATATGATTGTTGTGATGTGTGTTTGTATGTAACTGCCTCGTAGATCTAGTGGTCGCTAGAGTAGTAGCACTAGCGACCACTAGGTCTTGAGTTCGATTCACGGGTTGGGCAAAGTGTAATTGGGTTTTTCATCTCGAATTTCTCAGTAGCAGCCCGTAGTCTGGATTTGTGCCTGGTTGATGGCAATAGGCTCTCCTCCTATTAAATGGGACTTAAATATAACTGGTGAAATATGGGTGTGCTTAAGTTTGCCTAACGCTTTGAGGAATATAGCCGTGATGAGAAGCTAAGCGCACACAAACTTCTAACGTCATATAAGTGCCCATGTAGGTTTATATGAAACTAGCTTCTGCCCGCGACTTCGTCCGCGTCAAATTTTTGCTCCCCTGATCCTTTCCGTCGCATCGAATTGCCTGCCACTTTTCAACCATTTTCGTTGCTGCTCCGCTCCTTTTGATTGTAGCGTAATTTTATATAGCCTATAGCCTTCCTCAATAAATGAGCCCATTTATTGATTAACCCAACACAAAAATAATTTTTCAATTCGAATCAGTACTTCCTGAGATTAGCGCGTTCAACCAAACAAACAAACTCTTCAGCTTTATAATATTATAAGTATATAAGTTAAGGAGTATATAAGATAAGTATGTAAACAAAATGCGTGACACTTCATTTATAATTTATCTGTGAAGGTCTTTTATTCTATGGAGCGAGCTGTCATATTGAAAGACTGATGCAACATGGAAAATGTAGAGCTTATAAAAGTGATAATTTTAATGTAATTAGAATATTAATAGTGATTAATAAGAACTGGTGAAACAATAGCTTTAAATGTTGTTTCTGTTTTCAGGTAAAACTAGTGAATAATTAATGTTAAAGAATGTTTTGTAAAAGTCTTAAAACTAGTTTATGTAATCAAATAAAATTTTCTCTTTTAAGGGCCCACCTTGAATGTGAATGATCTACTATCTGACCCACCATAAACCACGCCCATTCAGTAGAATCAACCAAAAGTGGCCGGCCGCCACAAACTTATATCTGAACCGTTTATAGAGAATAGGAAAACCAGCGGCCAAAAGTTGAACTAATGACAGAAAATTTCTCGATATAAAAAACGTTACTAACTTAGCATAGCCTTGCTGTAAGCACTATTCCTGTCACTGTTGCACATCTGTCAAACTGCAATAGCAAGATAGAGACGGAAACATCTTAGAAAAAAGTACGTGAAAGTAGCATTAATTTAGTCGGTCTATGAAATTTTTGCACATAGCGCGCGATGGAGTAGACAAATAATACAAATATTTAATTATAAGCAATAAAACTATCTTACAGCAAGAAATTATCTTCTTTATCTATATGTAATATTATAAATACGAAACTAATTCTGTCTGTCTGTTACTCTTTCACGACTAAACCTTATTCGTTACCCATTAACCCTATTTATTCACGTGCGTCCGCGTAACGTAAGATTTACGCAAACGAAGTCGCGGGAAAAAGCTAGCTAATATTTATGTACGGATGTTGGGTTATACGAGATTGATTAACTCAACATAATTAAAAATATATAATAAACAATTTAAGTATTTATTAATTACTAGTGATCGCCCATTTGTCGAAATTCGACCGTGCTTCATTTGAATAGAAATACATTATTAAGTGAAAATATATATACTATAATAAATATAAAAAAATAATATGGTTAAATTTGACATTCAGTAACACTATAGACAGATAATATTACAGACAAATATTCTCGATATGATCATAGATTGAAAAAATGAAATAGGTTATATATCTATAAAATTAATTTATTACCTATATTTATACTTGACAATAATACAAACAAATAAGATCTTTATATTTTACCTATATTAACAAATAAATAAACTGAACTGAACTGACATTCAGTAAGACTATAGACCACAGATTTGGACCATAAACAAAAGAATATCTATGCATGTGTGTATTATTAAATATACGGTAATGAATAGTAGTCTGTGTAACGTGTTATTTATTGAAAATAATGTATTTTTACGCACAATTTAAAAAAAAATATTAGCATTCGTCACTTCTTCTCTGTATAAACTATACGTTTGCGAAATTTCATACTCCTCCGTCCGCCCAATTTTCGTAAAAAGGGATCCAAAGTTTTCGCTTCACGTATTAATATATAGATTTACAACATAAAATTAAAAATAACGAATTAATCTTCTAGAGCTCTATAAATAAAATATATGATGGTGTTTAAGAGATTAATAAACTTCAATTTCGTTTCACCGATCACTATACATTTATTTGGTAAATGACAATTACAATATTTTACATAGACTTCGTCCATTACGTAATACTAGTTATGATTTTTTTTTTTCACCTTATTTTACAAGTCATTTATATTTCCTTCAAGGTCAATTACGTATGGCAATGTGTATGATAAATGTCAAAATTACTTGACGTATACATATATATTTTAGTAATTACGTGAGACTGCGGTTAGAAAACCAAAACCGATATTATTGAAAATATTTTGTAACTATGTCTAGATTATATCTTTTTATTTGGGTATTTTACCCGACTGCTGAGAGCAATGTTATTATCAGCCTATTAACTCGTATGTATGTTTGCTCTTTTATTAACTTTATTTTTCATTACATTTACTTTGGGGTTAGGGGTAATTCAGAGATGGAGTACACAAATAATTTGCTAAACAGTCTTCATAAGATTATAGAAGTATGTTTCGTGTTATTCAAACCAGAGTAAAACACCATTGTTTTGATCAATCAATTATTTGATTTTGATTAAAATCTTGTAGGAATGAAAAATTATAAATAGCCAATATGTTTTCAGAAAGCACTCTTGTAGACCTTTGATTAGATATCAATTAGATATCGAGAAGCAGTGGTGGCTCAGTGGCAACGGCTACTACTTACGAGTTCGAACCCGAGCAGGCGCTTTACTCTGTGTAAATTATTTCAACACCACTGCTCTCAAAAGGTACTCCCTTTCTTCTCCTAAAATTTTTTGTCCGAAAATCATTATCCATAACACGTTAGCTATAAACGGCAGTAACCATAATATTCAAAAAGTCGAAATTTTGTTTTACATAATTATCTTTGCTTCTAAAACTATTCTGTCATAATATCAAAAACTATAATCATTAAATCTCCTAATTTTGCATGTTATAAAGTCATATGTCCTAAGTTTTGTATTATATAAATGGTATTATGCCGAATGTTCATTTATAATAAAATCGTTAGTAGTAAAAAAAAATGCTACAAGTTAGGTTTTAGTGACAGAAACGAATCGCTGTAAATCCGACTCCACGTAGTCTTCTCTGCCCTACCCCTAGAGTGTAATTTAAAATCGCGTATGCGCGGAGGGGTGAGGCGGCCCGCGAGCTGAGGAGCAGGTGGTTGTAACGCTCGCCGCCGCTGCTGAGGAGACGAAGCTGCGGTGGTGATCGTTAAACCGTCTGCGACGATAAGCTCGCGTGGGACCGCCTAAGCCCCGCAGTGCCGGAGCCGTGACAGAAACCATGCCTGCTGCATGATGCATGCTCGCTTGCATACTGCATGCTTGCTTGCATGCTCGATTGCATGCTGCTTGCCTGCTTGCATGCATGCTCGCTTGCATGCTGCATGCTTGCTTGCATGCTACACGATGCATGCTTGCTTGCATGCTCGATTGCATGTTGCTTGCGTGCATGCATGCTGCATGCATGGTGTATGTTTCTTAGAGGGAAATAAAATCATTTGTTCACAATCACCTGTTTTATTGAGTGATATTGTATTTATTGAGTGATAATACATGCAGCGCCATGCCAGGCCTTGATAAATATCATAATGCTTTTGTATCTTCATGTATTGTATCAGTTGAATTTGATAAAATAATGAAATTCTTAATGAACTCCGTAATACTTTGTTTTAAAAATATAATTAGGATAAATAAACGTAAATAATTTTAATTTAGACCTTATAACTTTTATGGAAAACAGTTTTAAGTCTTTTGTATGTTATTGATAGTAATATTTATGACAAACGGATTTAGGGCATATTATATTTAGGGATTTCAATTGTATGGCATGTGATATTATGTGTTATTTAGTTCCGGCAAGTTATCATTCGGACAAATGATGATTAGGACAAAAAAAATTATGGCTCTTTAGATTATGGATAAAAAAGTTAGGTCACACAATAGAGAACCCTCTCAAAACTGTGAAGGAAAACATCGTGAGTAAACCGGCATGTCTTAGAACCAAAAAATTGAAGACATGTGATATCTACCAACCCGCACTGGGCCCTCGTGGTGGAATATGTCCCACTCTCTCTCATCGAGAGGAGGCCTGTGACCCAGCAGTGGGAACGTTATAGGCTGCTAATGATTAGGTATCAAACACGGTACATATAGGGTTCGAAACACCTAGGCCTGGCGTCAGGCCACGTGCCTGACATGGATGGCTTCGTGAAGGTAGAGAGAAGCTTCGTAGTCGGAACCAGTGTGAGACCGCGCTAGCAGGACTCAATATGCTGCTGCGTCCAGCTACACTAACGACGCAGCTTTATGTGTCCCGTCTACATTACACCACGAAGGTTAAGGAGATCGTGGAGTTTGTACGTGTTAAGTCCAACTGGACCTTAAGGGTCGAGAAGTTGGAACCGTGCCACAACACGAACTTCAAGTCATTCGTGGTGCGAGTTCCAACTCATCAAATCGAGACCTTCCTCAAGGAAGAGTTTTGGCCGAAGGGTGTCGTGTATCGGCGATTCCGCGGAAGGCTACGCGATACTACACAGCGCAACACGTCGCCGTCACTTCGTGTACAATAATTATGTTTACGTGGTTTTTATTTGTATGTATGATAGTCTGTATGGTATTATGATTTGGGTCTTTGTAGCCCGAAATAAACTGATTTGATTGACATATGAAATTAAAATTTATATTCTCATTAAAACTTCACATCTGCTATAAATGATAAATGATTTTATTTCTGTAAGTAGGTTTGTACAAACACTTTTACATACCAATGTTATGTTAAAAACATACTAGTTCGGCGTTTGACACAGCCTGTTTAAATCATTACCCTTCTTTGGCCTGCTGTCAAGTAAAACCTCACCTTTTTTACAATTCTAATGCTACTCCATACATTCGTTGTGCTCTTGCATTTGAAGTGACAGTACTTGACATATAGATATATTGTTGACATAATTCAAACCTAAAAACTAATTATATATTTTATTTTATTTCTAAATGAATGATTATTATAAGTTATTGGGATAAAACAGACGTTCTTCTCTAGAAAATAAGGTGTTTACTCAATATTATTTTACAAAGTGAGAATAGATTGTTGCTGTAATGCTTTAGTGAAGGTGGTGAATTCGATTTATTGTTATCATCATCTTATTGGTATTTCATTCTTGCAAAATGAATAAATTAATTGCCCTGTGCAGGCACTCCTAACCTTGAAGGTACTGTTCAGTTTTGGTTTATGGTTCTACCTATTTTCATACATAATTTAGGTCGTCTCTAAATGGTAATAGAGAAAGAATGTTATATTGTTCACAGTTACAAAAATAGACACATATACAGACGAAATACAAAGTTATTTGGAAAGCCAACACTTATTATATTAAATAATTACAGCAAAATGCTTAACTACTACCTTTTTCTGTGAACACAAATATTTAAAAACCGTAATTTTGATCGCACCGATTTGTAAAAAAGTGACATAAGTTCGTCGTCGATGAGCCCTACTGGGCGACTGATTTATGAACGAACGAGAGTGATGACACTATTTATGATAGGCAAAAGAAGAGATGGCGAAAATGTGTGTGCGCTTGGAATAAAATAACGTATGTGCCAAACCGAATCGCCGTTTTTTATGAATGAAAAGTATTATTAAAACGAAAACTGTTTTACAAAAACTTAGATACAATTATAATCAATGTTTTAAAGTAAACTATGTTTAATAATACATACGCATCGCGCCTTGAGGCTAAAAAAATCATAATCATAAATAGAACTTTGCGATTTTTTTGAATCGAGAAAATTTCATCGTATCGTGTATTCCTTTTACAGGATACTAGATCATATAGTCAAAAAACATACCATAAAAGATTAAGTACGGAAGTCATACGGTAAGAA
This sequence comes from Aporophyla lueneburgensis, assembly GCA_932294355.1. Taxonomy (NCBI): domain Eukaryota; kingdom Metazoa; phylum Arthropoda; class Insecta; order Lepidoptera; family Noctuidae; genus Aporophyla; species Aporophyla lueneburgensis. The sequence goes on along the minus strand of OW028739.1, from coordinate 5,347,225 downwards.
AGGTACGCTAAAAAGAAAAAGCACGTTTATCTCGCTACGTCACCTTAAGAGCAACTCATTTTACTTTTAATGTTCATCATAATATTCAAGGATAATTATAAATAATCCCATTATAAGTATATATAAAATAGTATGGATAAAATATTTTAATCTTGCACGCGAATAAATGCACCCACATATCGTTAGTTATGTTTGAAGCTCCACCGAGTCACAACCCACGTAAAAATACTCTAGTATTTATCACTCATTCAATATTCTTAAAGTCAAGTCATAATCCTTACAATACACCACCCACAGTTGTGTGTGTGGGTGTCATATTACACGATTACGAGTTTCTTGACTCTTGGGGTTTGAGGTAGTCATAAGCCTCCACATCCACAATAATATAAATTGTCCAGCACATGAGTAAATATTTATTCATTCCCTGAAGTAGCGTATTCAAAATTAAACTTTATATTGTTTGACTTTAAAGTTCAACCGCTGATTTCGTATGTGAAATCTCACCGTGAAAACTTACGTGAAGTGAGCTGTAAATCCCGATACCCGTCTGGAACCGGTATCCAGGCACCATTATAATTAGATCCGCTACGAATCGGTACAGCCTGTACTTTTGGTACCGGTTCCATTCTCGAGCTGCAGATATCACAACGATTTTCAAGTCAGCAATTTTACAAAATAACTTTATTGTAATAAATTTTACAGTAAGCATCAGCTATCTTTGATTATCCTGTTTTTAGTATTCCAAGTGAGCCAAGGGACTTCATCGTAATTGGCAAACCAATATTAGTTCGTTCTCTGTTTGTCTGTAGTACAGTTTGTTTGTTTTCGATAAATATGGAACTCGTAAGTACACAGGTAAGAGAACGGTTCTCGCTCCCCTAGAGACAGTTCTTGGAACTGCAGTCTATTGAAAGATCATGTTCTCTTGTAAGAACCAATGAATTGGCTGGAGTATATTTTTATTTTGTACTATTTTTACCCAAATGTTACATAAAGTTAGCAAGTATGTAGTCAGTTATTTTAGGAATGTTCGCATTCTTATCTAATTCCCAAACTGTAAAAAAATCTCTAATTAACCTACATTTTGGATTTTTTTACATTGATTGTTGCCGATATGCGATTGCGAATGCGAATGTTGAAGTAGAAAAATGGCCATCAAAAATGTAACAAAACTTTAAACTATCATATTTTTGGACGCAAAAATACGTGGGATGGTGTCACGATTTTTTTCTGTATTTTCCATTAAGAAATGGTACTATGATGCTTTGCACCGGCACCGACACCGCGAGGAATCAATTAAACAACAGTTTCTTTAAATCATTATTTCTAGAATGGTTTTATTTAACATTTCTACACCTTCTTACCTGTGATTTGTCAATCAAATCTTCTGCCTACTGTTTTCCTATTCCCTTTATAAATCAAAGCTTATCTTGTATTTCTACCATCTAGTTTTCTAAGTATTCATAAAAATTACATTATAGCACCAAATAGGTTAGTTAATTCATTACGGTCAGCAGCAACATCCCTTTCTTAGGAAAACGATGGGAAAATGAATGTCCAAGTACTTGCCATTTCAAAATATTGCAGCATTGTTTAAGTAAGCGGGCAGGCCCTTTATGATTGGGGGCTTTTATTTAGGTTTTTAATATAAGCGTCCAATAAAATATACCAAAAAAGCATTAAATAATATACTCAATAGTTTTCAGTGTTTTATTGGTATATTTGCGTGTGCTAGCATAACTAACAATATATATGGCAGATAATAATCGTTTTTTTTTTGTGTTTCGTAATATTACTTACTTACATATTATTGTGTATTGTATTAGTATTGTGCTGGGGAGTTTGTTGCGCCACTTTTTCTTCCTCAACTAAAGCACTAGGGAGTGGTGAAGGAAGCCTTTGGGGGACTGTCTTAATGTAATTTTGACGTTCAAAAAGTGCTGACTCTCAATCTAGTTTATAAATGGCTTTTAATTTTGGAGTACCTACTTAGATTATGAGACATCGTAAGCTAATGTACAAGCATTATACCTTCACATATTGTAGGTAAATAATAAATAGCCAGCGTGCTCGTTAATATTCCAAGTTAAGCGTAATTAGTGGCGATTAGACGGCGGTGAACTCAAGACGATGTAATGGATGCATGCGGGATAATCCCGGATTAGGGCTCGATCGTACACGAGGTTTTTGGTTAGACTAGCTTAGAGTTTAGAAGGAGGTAATAAATACAGAAGCACACCAGCGTTAGTTAATTTCGGGTTGCTACTGACAAATGCATAGTGGAAATTGTAAAATGGAAATATAAAAAAAAAACTCCGGCCAAAAATTTATAAGAAGTTGTAGGTAATGTTTGATCAAAGGATCGTTGTGTCGAAACGCCTTAACTGATTATGATGAAACATATCTAAGAACCATCGCTATAAAGCCTACTTTTAAATTAACTAAGTCTCTGAGATACCACATTTGGTATAGACACAATGGTTTTTAATTGTGTCTGTAATTACGGCATTCAACAGGTAAAAAAAAAACACCCAAATCTGATCAACCGTTTAAGAGCAACGGTGCCACAGACAGACACACATAGCGGTCAAACTTATGACACCCCTCATTTTGCATCGGGGGTTAAAACACAATAACACTTCCTCGACCTAAGACATCTGATGTGCTTCGGAAAGCACATTAAGCCGTTAATCCCGGATGTCATTTGTGGATCTATGACTCGTAACGACGAGTCGTCAGAAGCCCGAAAGTCTGACAACCAGAGGGGTAATTGCGGAACTTTTTATCGGTAGGAATTGGTTTAATATTCATAGTTAAACAACATTTATTGCGTTATTTAAGTTGCTGAGCCGACAATTTATTCGAACAAATGACGCAATGGTTTAGAAATAATCTTCAATCCCATTCAGATTCGGCTAAATTGTGCGTTTCGCAATTAGGGTGCAGGTTTAGTAAACGTGGTTTACGGTTTACGGAGTACTGTGTTAGCCAGTAACTGGGTTGTGGAGGTTCGATAGACAGCCGCTCCAAAAATACTGGCATTCAGCTGCATCAAGTTAGACTGAAAGCTGACCTCAACATAGTTGCGAAAAGGCTGGGAATGATGAATCAATGAAATAAGTTTCATAAATTAGATTACAGACAAGAAAGACCTTATAAAGTAAACATATCAAAGCTGTGGTTTTCTATGAAAACGGATAATAGTTATTTAGAGCATTTTTTGACAACTTGATGTCAAATACTGGTGTAAATTATAGATTTTTCATGACGACCGTTATAATATAACTAAACCGCTTCCATGGACTTCATTTCATATAGATTTGGTCATAAATTCGAACCCAGAGAGGCGCATCAATTTGAGTAAATTATTTCATCATCACTGCTCTCAAAATGGTGATGAAAGACATCGTGAGGGATGTTTTAGAAAAGTTTGGTTCTGTAATTCGAAGAGATATGACATCTACCAATCCGCACTGGCCCCGTGTGGTAGATTACGGCCCGCTCCCTCTTACCGAGAGGGGAATCCACACTATAATAATATTATAAATGCAAAAGTAACTCCGTCTGTCTGTCTGTCTCGCTTTCCTGCTAAAACTACTGAACCGATTTAAATTTGGTACACAGATAGTTGAGAGCCTGAGAAAGGACATAGGCTACTTTTTATCCCGGTAGTACATACTACCGGGAGAACATTCTCGCGGGATAATTTCCGACCTCCACGAGGGCGAAGCCGCTGGCAAAACCTAGTATTGAATATTGAAGGAATATTGTGGGGAAATGTTTATGGCATCCTAGGAAAATCTAGATTAAGAATTACTAGAAACCTCTTTATAAATTGGAACAATAATCTCAATCTACTTAAAGCGATTTATTTTATTTAATAATTAATTGATTACTGAAAAAGACAGATCTCTAGACAACTTACGTACATATAACCCACCTAACTTCCAAAGCACAAAGATTACTTACACATCCACTCCAATCTTCAGCAAACCGAACTACATAAAAACAAAACCCAATCTATCGAGCACTCCAAGAATTAGGCCTCTTCATTATTTCATTAGCCGTCTCCATCAGTCAGAAACTTCCTGTAGCTCGGAGGCATACAAAACAGCCCTGAACAAATACAATTATGTTCGAGCCTACGGAACCCTTCTATTTGGGATACTTTAGCTAATTCGTGAACATTTAGTTTTTCTTTTCGCTTTTGTTACTGGCCAGCGTCTTGTTTTTAAAGGCTATTAGGAGTTTATTGAATCATTATGGTATGTAGGTTTGTGTTGGAGTTTTCACCTTCTTTATTTAAAACTAACTTTTGCCAGCGGCTTCGCCCGCGTGGAGGTTGGAAATTATCCCCGGGAACGTACTACCGAGATAAAAAGTAATTAAGTGTTAATGCAGGTTATAAACTATCTGTGTGCCAAATTTCATCCAAATCCAATCAGTAGTTTTTGCGTGAAAGAGTAACAAGCATACATCTATACATCCATACTCACTAACTTTCACATGTATAATTAATATTAGTAGTAGGATAGGAATTAGGGGAGTAGGCTAAGAGTATTTTTCAATATTGAATAATTATTAAATATATTATAATATTTATTATAATATATTTAATTAATAAAAGGTGTGCTAAATATTTATTTCGTGTAGTGCCGGATGTAAGGAATAGTACCATTCCATTTTTCCCGTGGGTGTCATAAGAGGTGGGGGACTTACTAGGGAATGAGCAGCAGTGTTTTCTATGCACTTTACCACCATACTGTGGTCGCGTGGCGATTATGGGAAACCTCCCCTAAATTGGGGGTATGTCCAGGACGGCTTATGTCCAGCAGTGGAGGTCTTTCGGCTGAAATGATGATGCTGATAATGAAATATTTCATAGTTCTTGAATAGTTTGGGTCTCACTCTTCAAACTTGAGTTTCTGGTTTTCTTTTGTTGAATTGAAATATCAATTATCACTTTTTTCACCACTGATTTCAAAGCAGTGAAGGAATTCATTGTGAAAAAACTTGCAACACTTAGAATAAAAAAAAAATGTCGAATTTTCCCGTAATAGGCGAGTGTGTAGAGTGTTAGATAAAAGCCCAAGCCCGCCCCTTTCTTGAAAAGAGGAAGCCTGTGTCCCAGGAAACTTTATAGGTCGATTATGCTGGACCAGAGCAATTTGCTAATCTGTTTTGTACTCGTATTTCAAGCAGATCGTTTTTTTTTTTGTGTATTTCATCAAGTTAGTTATCGTTTTGGTTTATTTGTTGAAACAAACCTTTTTTTATTTTTATTGTATGTAATGTTGTGCTTTACGCATTTGGTTCATTAGTAGGTTGTACTTCTAAATTTCCCAATTTTTTACCTTATAGGCTTTGTAATTTACCTTCCTATCTCAACAAGGATAAACCACTTGCTATTGAAGATAGGTAGCTTTTTGACTCGATAACGTCAGTACTTTCTAACAATTCACAAAGGTGCATTGAAGAAGGCATTCAAATTAGAAATAATTTATATAATTTTTTTTGGTTCTGTGTTTATTGTTAAATGTTATGTTTAAGTATATTTTATAATATATAGATGGTTTAATTAGTGTGCATAACATCGTATTGGAACACTTACTGTAAGATGTTGTACTTATTGGTATAAATAAATCAATAAATAATAATAAATAATTCAAGAAGAAAACTGTGGGTATCTAAACATCAATTATTTAACCGTATTTATCAATCGCTGATAAATACGTTTTATTTTTTAGAATCAGAGATCATTATTTAAGGACTCTGTCGTTAAATAATAATCATAGATGATGATTCATTTCAGCCGAAACGCGTCAACTGCTGGGCATGGGTCTCCCCCAATCACCGCCACTTCAACCGGTTCTTTGCTTCTCGCATCCAATGGATAGGAATCTCGGCCTTCATTAGGTCATCTGTCTGCCTTGTGGACGTTCCAAATGTTCCAACGCTACATTTTCTAGTACGCAGTCGCGACTAATTAAATAATTATTCAATGGTATTAAATGAACTCAGACGGATGTTTTGATAATTTGTATGTTTTTAATTCTATAAATACACTAGCTGACCGTACAGACGTTGTCCTGTTTCCTAGAACTCGATAGCAGCGCCACCTACGGGGTCCAATAGTGAATCTAAACCATCCAGGGTACCACCCAAACGCATTTAAAAAAATTCATTCAAATCGGTCCAGCCGTTTAGGAGGAGTTCAGTGACATACACACGTACAGTAGAATTATGTATATAAAGATATGTACGTGTTACGGTCGCTAATCATATTTAGCGACCTGCAAATTACAAAAAACATAAGAAAATATGAATTTCATGGGCTACCAACATGGGCACCATTAAACCTGTTAAAACTATATAGTATCCTAACATTAATTCCCGCAGTAACTAGTGAATTGTCGATTAAGAAAGTCAAGATGTTCCTGGCTTTCAAATGAAAGTAATTAAAATAATATTCTGAAGCAAAGAGGGAGGAATAAAATGTAGGAGAGCGGTTAGTGGGTTTTTAATTATACAACTTTATAATTGAAAATTTGATCTTTAAAGCAGATGTTGCAGAGTATTTTTTGTAGTTTTAATTACTAGGGGAGACTTCTGACTGGCAATGTACTTAATGTGCTCTTGGAAGGCTTCTGGAACGTGTCAGTGTAGTGTCAATCTTTCTCTAAAAATATCACAGTCAATCATTCTGTGAAAATATAAATACTAGGTTCTGCCCGCAACTTTGTCCGCGTCAATTTTTTGCTCCCCAAACCCTTCCCGTCGCTTCAAATTGTCTGCCAGTTTTCGTCTATTTTTCGTTGCTGCTCCGCTGCTTTTGAACGTAACGTGACGTTTATAGCCTTCCTCAGTAACCAGGCTACCCTACACAAAAAGATTTTTCCAATTCGGACAAGTAGTTCTTGAGATTACTGCGTTCAAGCAAACAAACTCTTCAGCTTTATAATATTGGCATAGATGTAAGTTCGTGCGGACACTTTTACTAATACGTAAATAAATAAATATTATTACATAATTTGAGAACAGCGGTGGCCCAGTGGTATCGGCCCCAACTTAAGAGTTACAGGTCATGGGTTCGTACCCAGGCAGGCGAAAAAAAAAATGAAAAAAAAAAATTCTTCACCACAACTCTCAAAACGGTGCAGGAAAACATTGTGAGGAAACCGACATGACCTAGAACCAAAAATTCGAACACATGTGACATCTATCAACCTGCACTGGGCCCGTGTGGTTGATTACGCCCAACTACCTCTCACCGAGAGGAGGCCTGTATCCCAGCAGTGGGAACATTATAGACTGATGTTGACTTAATTAGGATCTTTATTTTTCACAGTTACTTTAAACGTTTCAGCATGTTCCTACGCCTTGAAATATATTACAGTATTTTTTTTATACTGCAGAAGCCACAGTGGTTTCAGAAGAAGCAATAAAAATAAACGTTAAAATAACATGAAGTTTGACTGGTAGCTCGCATGGAAGTTAAGTTAACAAACTACGATATAGCGGCGACAGTCAACATATCCGTGACCGAGTTTGAGCTTGTTTATTTTAAGGATCAACAACCCTGCACGCTGTCTGGCTTTAGGGGTGGCACGAACTGACTTTTTTATTGGAGATTTTTTTTTGGTTTAAGATTCTTATGCCATCTACATTAAGGTAGATTTCACCAATTACCAATCTTTAATTGTTTATAAATAAATAATATCTTAGGACAACCAACACAATGTTATCTGATCCCAAACCAGGCAGAGCCTGTAATATGCCAACCAGACAACTGATAAACATACTTATATATTTATAAATTCATACATATTATAGATAAATTACACCGAGACACAGAACAAATGATTGTGCTCATCACACAAAGATTTGTCCTGGGTGGAAATCGAACCCACGACCTCAGTCTTAGCAGTTAGGATCACTAGCCAATAGACTAACAGGCCAGTCAGTTGTTGTTTCCGAAAGGGTCCATGTGATTTGGTAACTGTTATTAAGATCTTTTACACGCCTCATCATCTGCCTAGCGTTTTCCCAACTATTTTAGGATCGGCTTCGAATCAAATGGATGCAGCGGTATAAAAGTATTTTTTACGTGGAGCGACTGCCTTTCTGTCCTCCACAAATCAGTAGCTGGGTAACATGATCCCCTTGGTAAGACTGGTTGTCAGACTTTCGGGCTTCTGACGATCCGTAACCACTGCCAAAGATCCACAAATGATAGCCGGGACGATAACACGATTTCTAACAACAATTTACTGTAATAAAGCAGAGGACACACTTTTTTTTTTTAATGGGAAATCATCAAATGACTTCAATACTCAATACTTTTATTGCATTCCACATGTGTTCGTAGGTGGTAAACTTATAATTAGATCATATGGACCCTGTCGGGCACAGCAAAATAAGTGAGTTAGGAGAGAGGAAGCATTTGTTAATTATGGAGCCTTACTTAGACAACTTCTATAATAATATAAAAATAATGATTACGGTATTATAATTCTGATAAAAATAATATTAAATACAAGATACAAAATATGATTGAGATATGTAATAATAATAAAAATAATAGAATGATGCTTATGATTTAAATATATGTAGTTTAAAGTCGAGAACCTAAGTTATGACTCCCGATCTGGGCGGAGCGGGAGGGCGTGTCAGACTTTTACTGACTAACACCCACCCGTGTTCCTTCAGTTGCCCATGTACCAGGGTCACGGTGTCTCTTTCGAACAATCTCGCGACCCTGGCAGGCTTAGGTCCTAGCAGACCCCTTCAGTTCTGCTGACATCTCTGAGGCGCGCGTAGAACACTACGCGCCGTCGACCCGAGCCTGGTCCATACCGGGCGGCGAGCTACCCATTGCTCGCCGCCCACAAGCTCGCGCCTACGGTGGCCGGGAGTCCGCTAACAGAGGTCAAACTTCTGCATCATTCGGACGCCAGCTAGCAAGTCATCATACTGAGGACCTGCACCGGCACACTTGTTTATGCTGTCAGCTTAATGTTAAAACATTGATAGAGTATTGAGTATCTTATTTATTCCCGTAGATAACACTTTGATAATATTAATGCGGACGTAATAAAATCGTGGCAGGATTTATTGCGCACTAAATTTTCAACTCTCGGTTTTGAACTTAGTAATGAGAATCCAACAGAGTACATCTTATTGCGACGAAAAAACATACTCTTCGATTTAAAACTCGCTTAGAGTTTAAAATCGAACAGCGTGTTTTTTCGCTAAGCTTTGCTCTGTAGAGTTGAAGACTATTACGACAGTGTAACGTCGACTTATTTTATGAAATGTAAGTCTTAGTTGGTATATTATCACTAATCAAGCACATTGTGACACATGTCGCAAACAAGACGTTGTGGCTTGTTTGCGACATGTGTCACAAACTTTGAGTCAGATTTCTAACAGAAACTGTGACATACCTCTTACATTGTCACGCTAACGACTAGTTTAAGTGAAGTTTATTATTTCCAGTTAAATTATTTTCTTACGAAATTCAAAATAACTTTATGGCTTCACTAAATTTTATACAAGATCCGTTTTTGTGTCTCTCTAACTGTATGGTTCTTCTAAAAAACGCGACGGAGTTTCATGTAGTTTATACCATCATTAGAATTACTTATTCCGGAGAGATTGGCTATGTGTTTTAAACATTCATATTAAACATACAATACATATAACAAAGAATTCCATTTCTTCCATTTCCTCCCGTGGCTGGGTAGCGTAAGAGGCTACAAAGGGATTTACTAGAGACTGGGCAGCAGCGTTCTCTATGCATTTTACTACCATACTGCAATCGCCAACCCGCTTGCCAAGGGTGGCGATTATGGGAAACCCCAAAATTGAGGGAGTTTTATGTCCAGCAGTGTACATCTTTCATCTGAAATGGTGATGATGACGAAGAATCCGCTGGATGCGATAAGCACAGAACCGGTCGAAGTGGTGATGCTTTGAGGAGGCCTATGTACAGTAGTGGACATCTTTCTGAAATTATGATGAAGATGATAACAAAGGCATCCCTATGTTTTGTTTAGTCGAAAATCCGTGTGAAGCAGGGGCGGGTAAATAGTTTACAATAAACATAACATAACATCACGCCTTGTTTCCTCGAAGGGTTAGGCAGAAGTGTTCCTATAGAACACCCACATTTCGCCTATTATGTTATGTCCCATGTAATAGGGGGAGAGCTTATTGCTATCAACCGGGCACAAAATCCAAATTCCGGGCTGCTGCTGAGAAATTCCAGATGGTAAAATCCAATAACACTTTACGCGACCTGAGAATCGAACCCAAGACCTCAAGCTCAGCAGTAGTGCTTGGTACCACTAGAACAACGAGGCAGTCAGTTACAATAAAGTGATGTTGCAATAAAAGGCTTCGATTTCCGATACCCTCAATCAGATTATACTTCGAGCTCACGCATAAAACGGAGCAGAAAATTCCTTAAGGCAGGAATATCGTTTTCATTGAATTTATATTTCTTCTCAGTATTCACAACACATTACTTTATGCTGATTTAGTTTGTGAGTTAGGAGAACTGAATAAATGGGTGCTGCAGATCGAATACTTATTCAATTGATTGAATAAATTTTCAGTTTATTTTTCCTTCAGGTAAGTGCAGTGAAAGGGAATATGAAAAGCCACTACAGTTTTGTTTATGAATATCGAGTAAATAAGTGCTTTATTATGAAACATTTAAGGTCATAATTTAGTAGTTAGAATCCTCATAGAAGACACATATATAGGATACTTATTATAACATCACGGCTGTTTTCCCCGAAAGGTTAGAAAACAGTTTACGGTCCCCAAAAGAGATACTTAAGTAACCGGGGTCGACGAATTTTTTTTTTGCTAGCCAATGCTGTCTCACGGCTGAGCTAAGGTTTTTCCAAATCCATCAAAGCATCCTTTTCCAGGGCCCCCTCGATCCATCTCAAATTTAATTGATTCAATAGAAAACAAACCGTTGATTTATCAAATTAAATTTCATACGAGAATTTCCGTCAGTTTCTTACGAACTTAAACTATACCCGACGACCCTGGTTACTTACATTGCGTCAGTCTCTAATTCACAATTACCAAGGAAATAAACTTTCCAACAATTTTTAATTAATTAAATGAATACTTACGAAAAAAACTTCACACGCTTCCATAGAAAACCAAACTAAAAAGTAGAAAATAACGGAAAAAAGCGTGGGGTGCCTGATATCAATAAAAAAATACCTAAAAAAGCACCCCACGCTTTTTTCCATTATTTTTAACTTTTTAGTTTGGTTTTCTATGGAAGCGTGTGAAGTTTTTTTTTTAAACTATTATTTATTTTCTATTTTTTAATTTTCGAAGACAGTTTTTTTGCTGTCCTGGTAGCCCTGGCAAGGATAATGCCACAAATTTATGAAATTATTGCGTTGTCATCGGTCTTTGACAGGTGTGCAAAGCTTAAATGAAATCTGGTCGTTTAAAGTGGGTCAAAATCGCGCTAAAAGGAGTCGGCTACAAACAAACAAACAAACATACAAGTTAAGCTAATATAAAGCGTGTAAAACAATATAATCAATAATTAAAATGATACTTGCGTGGCAACCCTGAACACACAGTTGTAACAGCCAGGGCCACCATATACGAGTATTTTCACGAATTTTTGACAGTTGTTTTTGTGATGTATTTTTTATTCTATTTTCTTTCACAGCCCAGATATTTGGACAATAGAGATGCTTGACCGGCCTCCGTATTAACTCAGCGATAAATAACGCTTTTGCAACGTGCTATGTGTACGTGTGTGATAAATCGCTTAGAGTGAATGGAACGGAATGGTGAATGAATGAACTATGAAAGGTCGAGCAAATGTAAAAGTATGTGCACCTTAGGGTTATTTTATGGTAACACGCTAAGGCAGCGGTTGTAGGTCTCATAAAACACCTATTAAATTGATCTGAAAATTCTGCAATTATAATTTAATTAAGATATTTCAATGCGTTTTTATGCTTTGGGAAGTAAAAATATGATTTAATAAAAGAATTAACGTTTCAATCAATTTTAAAGTGGATGCTAAAATAATCATTTATGCTAGTATTATCCACAGCAAGGCGAAACGTTTTTCTATTGATGAAGCTATATAAAATCATTAATTTAATTGGTCCATATATTTATCTTATATTTCGACGAGCAATTCTTGTATATCTATATATTAATACGTGAAGCGAAAACTTTGGATCCCTTTTTACGAAAATTGGGCGGACGGAGGAGTATGAAATTTCGCACACTTATAGTTTATACAGAGAAGAAGTGACGAATGCTAATATTTTTTTAAATTATGCGTTAAAATACATTATTTTCAATAAATAACACGTTACACACACTACTGTTCATTACCGTGTATCTAATACACACATGCATAGATATTCTTTTGTTTATGGTCCAAATCTGTCTTTATTATTTTGTGCAGTGTTACCAACACCCAGAAATATTTACCCCTAAAGCTTAGTTAAAAACCCCTAAAATTGCCACAATTACTAAAAAAATCCGCTAAAAAATTATAATGAAAATAACCAACGAATGTTCAGTAATCATAGACCGGCACACAGTAGTAATATTTGTCTATATTTATTACGCGACATTTGTTAATCATTCACTCTGCATTCATAGTATCGAGGAATCGTACTAGAAGTCGCTAATACTTTTATTGTAATCAAAAACACAATGAGAAATGTAATATGGCAAAAAATCCCTAAGAATACCCCTAAAAATGGAACGCCAAAAAAAAATCTCAATCTTCTTATTTACCCCCTAAATTTGGGAAAACCTCTAAGTTGGTAAGCCTGATTTTGTGCCTGTAGTCTTACTGAATGTCAAGTATAACCATAGGTAATAAATTAATTTTATAGATACATATATAACCTATTTCATTTTTAAAATCTATGATTATATTGAAAATATTTTTGTCTTTAATATTATTTGTTTTAGCGACGATAGGAATTTAGTTTAGATTTTAAGAAATATTTTTTGTGGTTTTATGGGGAGTGCAAAGTATGGCATTAGTAAGTTTCCCATACAAAACTTAGTGTCGTGTGCAAACTGTAGAGGTTGTATGCCTGACGATTGTACAGGCTGGTCATAGATTGTACAGGCTGGTTAAAATTATGACATTTTGAACTGTCATAATTAATTAAAAATAATAGGGAAAATTCTATAAAAACAGAGCTTTCTGTGATAATTCATTTCATATCCAGCAGTTAAGAAGTATTAAGAAAATAAAGAAGAGAAGAGTATTCTTTATTCATTACACCTACGTCCTGGTCCTGGCCATCACCATCCCGCCAGCGAACCCTCTCCACAGTAGTACAGCGTCAACAATTTGTCTATAGTGTCACTGAATGTTAAATATAACCATATTATTTTTTTATATTTATTATTATATATACATTTATATTTTTTTTCATTTAATAATGTATTTCTATTCAAATGAAGTACGGTCGAATTTCGACCAATGGGCGATCACTAGTATATATAAATATATAATCTGAATGTCGGAAACGGCTCCAACGATTTTCATGAAATTTAGTATACAGGGGGTTTCAGGGGCAATAAATCGATCGAGCTAGGATTCATTTTTACAAAATGTCGTTTTATTCGTGTTTTCAATGACCAACTTTATCGATAATCAACTTGAACATAAACTTATTATTTTAAACACAATTTACCAAAAAATACCGAGCAAAGCTCGGTCATCCAGATATTATACATTAAAATACTTACATAAAATAAATAAAACATAAAACAACATACCAGTGAATGGGACACCGTTCCACTAATTTAATTTTGTACATAATCTAAAACGTGGTCTAAAACAAGGTAGGGAAATAAATGAAGTTATTCATTTAATTTAGTACCTATTCTACTAACAATACAAATACAAAATTGCACTTAGATTTCGATACTTAATAAATAATTAATTCCTAATCCAACTCTCAAATTATCTTAACTCTTACCCAGTCATCTAACAGCTTCATTCCAATATATCTCACGATCCTATTACAAAAGAGAATTTAATTAAAAAAACTATAAAAAACCTCCACTGTTATCTTTTTTGAAGCGTCGCCTATCGCTGCAATGTAAATCCAGCTGTTGAGGGTAGCACGAAATTGGATTTAGAAATGGGAATCGAATGGCGAACCTCGTTCAAGTCTGGCAATAATAGAGGAAGGCTGTTGAGTTATTCTATCCCGGTTGTAGGCTGGGAGCTGGGAACGAAATATGGGATTAATTATAAGGAAACAACCTAATTATCTCCCCCTTTATAAATGAAGATATTATTTAAGACCGTTTAATTTAATTTATTTGGATGACTTACAGCTAGAACAAACAGAATAAAAAATTGTGTGTGAGACTGACAGCTAATTACAAGTCATCACTTATAGGAGCAAATTCTAAGCACATGTCGGGGTTCGAACCCGCAACTCGTAAGTCGCGGCCACTGAGCACCGCTGGGCCACCACTCCATCTATATTTAGATTAAGTATAGTTACTGACTGAAACCTTCTCTTTCACACACAATTCTTTTTGGAGCTCCATTTGTCGCTACAACAAACGAAAATACTTATCGTCTAGAACTCTACACTAGACGATGAAATATCGAGCAATCAAGCGTAAGGTAGGTATTTATTTTGGAATTTTTACCTACTGATAAAATTTCATAATAGTTATACTAATCTAGTTTAGATGAAAGATATGATATTGATGTGGTCCAGTAGGTTATTAGATCAGATTTTGGCATCAGTAGACTTGATTAAAATTAAGTTGTTATGGTTTTAGTTATTATCGAAACATTGTGATAAGATTGTATTGATCTAGAAACAAAATCTTTATACATTAGATGGGAGAAAAGATCCTTCTCCTCCCTAATGTATAATCAGTGTGAAACTATATAAAAAAACAAGGTGTAGCAAAATAAACACGAGTCTTGAAAGTAGTTTATTTATAACTGACCAGGGATTCGATTTCAGTAACTTTTTATATGGGTTTTTTTTTCTAATATTATGTTGTATTTTGTTATACCTACCGTCGACCAAAGAAAATAACATTTTATTTCATGACAGTAAGAATCAATTTTAAATGCATAGAGTAATTGTAGAGTCAACACCTTTTTCTCAATAGTAAGAGTGTGTAAAAAAAAAATTGTTCATTGTGTTATGCTTTTTAACTAAATACTCTAACTGAAGTGTATGAGGACTTGCGTTAATTATGTCACATCTTGTATAGGTAGTGAAAAAATAATTCTAGAAATTTTCAAGAGCCTACCTGCCGGTATATTTAACAATGTAGAACTATCTGAGGCTGCACAGAGCCACCTATAGAATATTGACCCACTGCACAACCCCTTATCTGAACGAGGTGTGAAAGCTTTACCTACCCAAATTTGAATAATGGCGTGATGGTTTCACTTTAATGCCAGTGGTGTTGGGTTAAAGCCAACAGGATTTATTTTTTGTCCCAATCTAAATACTTTATTATTTACAAGCGTTTTTTTTAAGTTGCTTAGTTCGTATGTCTTTCCGGTTATTTAGTTCATTTTTTATGAAACGGTGGCTATTATGTTGATGATCCCGCCAGGTCAAAGTAGAGAGGATTGCCAATGGATACCAGAAACATTGAAAGGTTCAAAGCACATCATTAAGGTTTCAAACATTTGTTTACCCAAAAATTAATTACATAGGTACAAAATGCCACGTATGTTTAGAGCTAACCGAAGCACCTTAATAAGTTGATACACCAATAAATAATCTTTCTATTGTTTACTGTTGACGTTAGTACGACGACTGCTAAATTATGGGAGCGAATAAATGAAAAACGTGGACTAAATTAATTTGGTTATAATGAATACACGTTGAAGGTAGACGTAGTGTCTTGGTCGTGGTAAGATTTGAAGTGAGGCGTCGCTCGGAGCGGGAGGACCGGCGAGCGCCCGCGCCGTCTGCGCCGCCCGTGCACCCCTCAGCTGCCGCTGACGCCCGATCCTGATGCCGCCGCCGGCGCCGGCGCGCTCCCTCAGCCACCGCGTGCCTCCTACGACTCGAGGTCATGCCGTGCATAAACAACTGTCGAATGAGAGAAGCATTCACACATGGAATTCGTATACGCTAATATTTTTCTCAAAATCAAATCAATCAAAATCAAAAGTCATTTATTCAAATTAGGCTGAGGATCAGCACTTTTCGAACGTCAAAATTACAAAAGACAGGCCCCCAAAACGCTGTGTATCCGACAGTGTGCTATTTTAATCGGATTTTCAACAATCGGCTTGAAGTGCATTGACTGTTTGGCTGAGTAACTGATCATTTAAGTAGTCGGTAGCCTAATAACTTAAAATAAATAAGTAGTAAAATAGAAAACCTTAAATTATGGCAAGTGTTTTTTTGTTACGTACTATGCTTGGGAGGTAGATTAGTTACAATCACACCGAATCCCTAAGACACAGTTGCACTCTACGACATTTATGGATAGAACTGTAGTGGCCCAGTAGTAATGGCCACGACTTATGAGTTGCAGGTTCGGGGTTCAAATCAATCAGGTGCTTAACTTTGTGTAAATTATTTCATCACCACTGCTCTCAAAACGGTGAAGAAAACATCGTGAGGAAATAGGCATGTCTTAGAACTATAAATTCGAAGACATATAACATCCACCAATCCGATTTGGGCTTGCGTGGGATATTATGGCTCACTTCCTCTCACTGAGAGAAGACTGGGTGTCCATTATAGGCATTATACGCTGATTTTGCTAAGGAGTATCCTATTTTAGCGGATTTAAAATTTTAAGCTATCTTCAGTAATAATGTAATAATTTAACCACTTTTGTTGTGTAACCGTCGCGTCAGTTAATATAATTAATAGCTTTTGCCAGCGGCTTCGCCCGCGTGGAGGTCGGAAATTATACCGCGGGAACATACTACCGGGATAGAAAGTAGCCTATGTCCTTTCTCAGGCTCTAAACTATCTGTGTACCAAATTGCATTTAAATCGGTTCAGTAGTTTTAGCAGGAAAGCGAGACAGACAGACAGAAAGACAGACAGACAGAGTTACTTTTGCAGTTATAATATTATTATATAATTATATATAAATTATATATTATATTATATAATTATATATTATGTATATTATATTATAAGTGTGGATTACAAATAAGTTTTTTCTCATATAAGTGAATGTAATTCTTTTTGAGAAATAAATTTCTTAATCCTTCCTTCAAAATAGAACTCGTGAAGAAGACCTCACTTAGCTCATAGTCAGGATATTTATAGTCAAACAGTAACACCAACATGAGCCACGTCCATCTCTACAACCGCACCAAGACAAACGTCGACATTCCAACACAAGTTGCGGTACCATCTCCACATTCCTACCAGCCTGTGGCCTAGCACCTGTACAACTATGTGGAACTATATGTTGAACTATGTTGCACATGTTGGATGTTGGACGAGCCTGTGGAGCCGCAAGACGGTCTGAGGTTTGTAATGTGTGGGACTGAGGTGTTACGTAAGATTGTTATGAGGAGGTTAATATTAGGGTACACACTGCTACTTATCAAGTAGGGATGTTATGGATATGAAATTTCGGATACGGATACGGATACGGATATGAAATTATTTCAGATTATCCGTTAGTTTCGGATAATTTCGGTTACGGATATTAAACTTTTAAGGAATTTCAAAAGTAAAATACAAATAGCTAATAAAATGGTTTTATTTATATGTCACCATTTGGTAGGAATTACAATCAGTGTGTGAGTAATTATTACAGCTATTTAAAATAAAAATGATTATAAATATATATTGAGTGTTATCTAATCTACCTAAAATAAAATGTAATAACAAATCCGATATTATCCGAAACTTTTATTTCGGATTCGGTTACGGTTATGGATAAATTTTTATATCGGATATCCGATAGTTTCGGTTACGGTTACGGAGCTCCCTAACATCCCTGATATCAAGCTATACATTTCCAGTTTTAGCTGACCTCGCACTGCATCCGCTTTACCTATAGTGAGAAGTCAGCTTATATTGAAAATGTATAGCTTTATTTGTAGCCGTGCGTACCTACTGTAGGTTAAAAGCAAATCTATACTATCATAATATTATAAAGCTGAAGAGATTGTTTGTTTGTTTGGTCGAACGCGGTAATCTCAGGAACTACTGGTCGGAATCGAAAAAATATTTTTGTGGTGGGTAGCCTAATGATTGAGAAAGGCTATATAACATCGCGCTACTGTCAAAAAGAGCGAAGCAGTAACGAAAAATGGACGAAACGGCAGGTGATTTGGTGCGACGGGAAGGGGCAGGGGAGCAAAAATTTGAGGCCGACGAAGTCGCGGGCAGAAGCTAGTCTTGAATATTCTTTTAAGTGATAAATGAAAATGAGATAGGTTCAAATGATTGAAAATCAAAGGCATTGTTTGTAGAATAGAAGAATTCGGAATATCTTATCTGTCTTGAGCTAGTATTATTCCAAGTAATACGATAGTGGGGAGAACTCCCTTCTTAACATCTTCTATTTCGGAGACAAAATTTATCCGAAGATTTTTTTGTGTCGATCTGAATTTTCCCTCGTTCATTTTAGCTTTTGGTAGCTACTTATTGATAATTTAACCTTTTGAATGTCTTAATTTACACAGTTCGACATAAGTAATTGTTTTTCTATTGTGTCTCTAATTACGGCATTCGATGAGTTAAATATCGAAATTAGTTCTGATAATATTTATAATACTAAATAGGTACTTTTTATATTCCAATTTAAAAAAAAAATGTTTAAGTTTTGATGAAATAAAGGAGACAATACTAATGTAGTTTGGATGATAGAAATAATATTAATGACCATGTCCAGCACGAAAATAAATCAGATTTTGGCAAAAATTGTGTTATAATTTGAGTTATCTTGATAACATTAATCGAAACATGCCAATTATACGAAACAATAAAAATAAATGGAGAACGGTCTTTCCTCTTAGGAATGACAAGACTTCAATTCCTTAATGGAAGATTAATCGCGTCATTTCTAATTTCACGACAAAACACTAATAAAACACAAACATAGCTAAAACAAATATAGTATCGCAGCAAAACAATTTAATTAAATATTTCCTCTCATCTGCCTCCAGTACCAGCAATATAATATAAAAAGAACCCTTAGCCAAATTACAGCCAGCAGGATGCAAAACTGAATAAAACAAACTGAACGGTTTAATAAACGTTATATATTTGTCCTCCTCTATCACCATCATAAAAGGAAAGAGTGAAAGAGAAGACGGTATCACAATGGGGATCTAAGCGTTTGGCTATTCGCGTAGGGAATTCATGTGTCGGTCGGTGCAAAGTACTCGTTATTATCTGTGATTACAAAGGTTCTTGTTTTGCCCATTTTAAACTAACGTTTGGTCCATGTTGTAGGATCATCCCATATTTATTTATCTTCTTCTATAATTCGAAATCGTTGTAAAAGCTAATTATTTTTAAAAGAGTAATCGTAGAGTTTCTAGCTGGCTCTTCTCCATAGGAATCAACCAATTTGAATTGAGCCCTGCTCCTAGCTTCTGAATTTTCATAAGTGTCCATGTTATATGTGAAATTGTATTATATGTGAAATAAAATATTTTGATTTTTATACAAATACAATTTCGGTGTCTGGTTGTAATCTCAAAATAACAGATTTTTGCTATGCATACGAAAGCATATACTGTACGTTTGACAAAATACTGATTTTACAATTTTGTCGGTCTGTCTGACTGTTTGTTCCGACTCTAGCAGGTAGCTGATGATATAAGGAATAACACAGATAACGTACTTTTTTGTTCCGGTAGCAAGTAAGTACCCTTGGGATTCTATATTCTGTATTCCTATTTGCATGGTTAAGGAAAACAGACAGACTTCGAAATGGAATAATTGATCGTAGTAGTTATGTCATAGCTGTTTACAGACTTAAGAACAAGAAACACTCATGAGAATTCTATTTAACATCATCATTATTATATACAGGTATGATGTTTTTAACACGCTTTTTAATAGCTTCAAACGGGTAGCTGCCCGTTTGAAGCTATTAATCGTTTTGGTCGTTCTACTTTTCTACCGACAGTTAAACACAGTTTTTCTGTTTTTAGATTTTTGAACTATCCATAATTATCTGTATGGGATATAAAAAAAAAACATTCTTCTGTGTTTTCATTAGGACTAATTAAAATTTTCTTTCCGGCTAATATTTTTTTTATGTTTGTTGTAGAAAAATTAATGTGACAAAGTGGCCTTTTTCTGTGGAGAACACATTTCGTCTTATCAATCTGTCAATATCAATTCTCCAACAAGATGCCATAATAAGACGAAGGACAGACCGTTGTCTGTAGAAAAGTAGAACGACCCATGTTAGTATGTGCCTATGTAACGGAAATATTGAACATGATTTTGACCCCTTCAAAACGACGGATTAATTTGAAATTTGGCATACTTATCAAGGACCGATGATAATACAATAATTTTATAAATTTGTGCCATTATCCTTGCCAGGGTTACCAGGATAGCAAAAAAAAAAACTGTTTTCGAAAACTACGCTAACGTACGTCACAAAATTCAAAACACCTTCAAAATCCTACTAATATTATAAATGCGAAAGTTTGTATGTATGGATGTATGGATGTGTGGATGTTTGTTACTCTTTCACGCAAAAACTACTGAACGGATTTGGAAGAAATTTGGAACACAGTTAGTTAATAACCTAGATTAACACATAGACTGCTTTTTAAATATCCCGCGGGAACGTACTACCGGGGTAGTACGTTCCCGCGGGATATTTTCCGACCTCCATGCAGGCGAAGCCACTGGCAAAAGCTAGTAGAAAATAAATAATAGTTTTTAAAAACTAGAAAAACACGCTTCCATAGAAAATCAAACTAAAAAGTAGAAAATAATGGATAAAAGTGTGGAGTGCTTGATATCAATTAAAAAACTTTTTAACAAAAAATTAAACCACCGAAAGAACTGAAAAATATAAAATAATAAACCTTAAAATTATGAGTCAGCGCTTTGAGTGAACTTTGTTAATTGATTTTTCAGCGCTGACTCAAAATTTTAAGGTTTATTATTTTATACTTTTCAGTTTTTTCAGCGGTTTAATTTTTTGTTAAAAAGTTTTTATTTTATATTTTTTGTGACTTTATTGTAATAACTCTAATAATACTTGGCAAGGTATACGCTATCCAATAAAAAACGAATTATCAAAATCGGACTACTCTGTATAAAGTTATGCGTGGTTATACATTACAATTAGTGAGTGAACAATTAATCATCCCCTGTTTTCCGAGCCTTAGGGTTTGATTTTGTTTTCCAAATTTATATGGGACCACCTTGGGAGTATACCCTTTCCAACAGAAGAAGAATTGTCACAATAGGACCACTATGTAAAAAGTTATGCGTGGTCATACATAAAAAAAATACGCGTTGAATTGAAAACCTCCTCTGTTTTTTCGTCGGTTGAAAAGTACCTCAAAAAGCACTCCACTCTTTTTTCCATTATTTTCTACTTTTTAGTTTGATTTTCTATGGAGGCGTGTTTTTTAGTTTTTTTTTTAAACTGTTATCTTTTATCCTTTGGACCACACCATGTATGATACAGAATCTACCGAGCGTATGTTTAATCAGCACCCTGTGGATATTGCCTAAGCAATAAAACATGCTGTATAGGCCCTTGTATGGCTCATACGGCATTCCATGTTAGAAACACTAAAATTATTTAATAAATATTTGTTTTACTACATAGATGGTTGAAATTTGTTAGGTGAAACCCTAATAATAAATGGTTTCAATTCTCATAGACGGTAAAGGAAAATATTGTGCGTAAACAGGCATGTTACTACAACCAAACATTCGAAGACTTGTCATCATCATCATCATTTCAGCCGAAAGACGTCCACTGCTGGACATAGGCCTCCCCCAAGCACCCCCACTTCGACCTGTTCTGTGCTTCTCGCATCCAACGTATTCCTGCGGCCTTCACCAGGTCATCGGTCCATCGTGTGGGAAGCCTTCCAATGCTACGTCTTCCAGTACGCGGTCGCCACTCCAGAACCTTCTGACTCCATCGGCCATCTGTTCTGCGAGCAATGTGCCCTGCCCACTGCCACTAAAGTTTGGCAATTCTTCGGGCTATGTTCGAAGACTTGTGACATCTACCAATCCGCAACAGTCCCGCGTGGTTGATTACGGCTCATTCACTGTCATAGAGAGAAGGCCTGCATCCCAGCAGTGGAAACAATAATGCTCATTTCGTCTTGCTCTTGTCACCGCCGAGGTGCTAGCTGTTTTAGAACCCAACGCCACGCGGCGATGGGAAGAGACCAGACGGAATATCCATAATGCTCTGAAAGTTGGGCAGGCCTCTGGTGTGGACCGCAACATGTGTCGACACCCTTGCGCCATCTCATCTTCCCTGTACGACGGGCTGTGCTGGGGCGCTGCTGCAGGTGCGGAAAACATCAAAGGCCGCAAATATTCCAATCTCATTGGAAGTTATCTATTTGAGCTGTTTGGGATTGAAACACTAGTGCCATGGGGGTCCGAGTGCACACTTGGTTTTACGCGAAATAGCCATGCGGTTGGTCGACTCTTCACATGGCCAGAGGGTTGGCCTATTTTTTGGCTAAAGAATCAGCATTGCCAGACAATGTGGCAATGTTGCCAGCCTTTTGAACACTTTTCCCATGGACTGCGATGCAGACGAGTTTTTTAATGCCCCCAGATTCTTTTCTCTCTGTTTTTATATACATGTTCATATTATTAATATTATATTAGTGTACTAAATGACAATTAAAAAACTTAGGGGTTAAAATACAAAGTAGAAAGGTAGGTGTAATATGTAAGGGCTTTCTTATCGCCTTTGACTATCCCAGCGAGTATACGACTTGCACAGCTAGGCAGACAAAGTATACAAACATTTTTTCAGTATAATTAATTCAGTAAATTAGGTATGTAATCACATAAAATATCGTTCTACTTTTTGGTACGCACAGACAACTTTTTTTCATCGTAGAAAATACAACATACTAACTGAAACTCTATAGACAACGTATATATAAGATTCTTAATGTAGATGGGCCAACGTAGCCTACGAAATTCTAATTTTCTTACAATTTTAGGAATTTGCAGGTCAGAATGAAAATGTTTCGCGACCGTATCACGTATGGCTTCATAGAATTATAATCATTATAAACATCAATGTCGTCTCATAATTATCATATTGACAGCCGAAGGACGTTTACTGTTGGACACAAGCCTTCCCCAATCATTTAAGTTCGTGTTTTAATCCCATTGAATGAATTTTTCTTGAAATATTCGTTGCCTGGAATTAAATGAATAACTAAGTTACCTTATCACATCTACCTTAAATAAAAGGAGATTTATTTACCGTCTCGTAAGCCCACAACCGAACTAGGCCGCAATGCGTCAGGCTCAAAGCAAGCTGTCAATTATAACTACCCAACCTTTATTTATCGGCGCACGACTAACAGTTAGTAATTGGAACACGTTTGCTGAATATTAACAAGTCCTAGCTATGGGTTACGTGCGGAATGATCTGCGAGGTCAACGGGTACAAGTAATGGTCAGGGGGTTGTAGGTGACTGGTTTATGAAAGTGTGAAGATTTGCTGTAAATGTGTCAGTTTCGGCTGTCAATTTGCAATGCATTTTATATGTTTACTGGATTTTGCCAGCGGTTTTTAGCAGCGCCGTGTGGAGGTTGAAAATTATCCCACGGGTACGTAATAACGGGGTAAAAAGTATTTCATATAATCTAGGTTATAAACTACCTGTGTGTAAAATTTCATTGTAGTCCATTCAACCCGTTTTGCGTGAATGAGTATCAAACATTCAAATGTCTAAACATACAAACTTTTACAGTTATAATTTTACTAGCTTTTGCCAGCACTATCGCCGGCGTATTATACATATAAACTCTCCTCTTGAATCACTCTGGCTATTGATGAACAACGCATTGAAGTCCATTGCGTAGTTTAGGAATTCTAAGACTAAGAACTATGTAAAGAAATAAAGTAGTAGCATAAAATATGACATGGGAAGTCCTGTAACAGGTGGTCTTACGTCGAAGCTGAAGGAAATATTGTTAGGAAATCGGCATGTCCAAGAACTGAAATTTCGAAGACATGTGACACCCACCAACCTGCTTTGGGCCCGAGTGGTAGATTACGGCCCACTCCCTCACAGAGAAGAATCCTGTATCCCAGAAGCGGGAAGCTAGCTAGTGTAGCTTCACTTGTATGTTTGTTTGTAACCGACTCATTATAGTGCGATTTGGACCCACTTTAAACGATCAGATTTCATTTAAGATCTGTAGATTTATCGAGGACCGATGACAATACTATAATTTTATAAATTTGTGGCATTATCCTTGCCAGCGTTACCAGTACAGCAAAAAAACTGTCTTCGAAAACTACACTGACATACGTCATAAACTACGCTGACATAAAGTCTCAAAATTCGAAACACCCTAAAAAATTGAATAAAAATGATAGTTTAAAAACCTAAAAAACACGCTTCGATAGAAAACCTTTTATTTCGAATTCCGTTTTCTATGGAAGCGTGTTTTTTAGTCTTTTTAAAGTATTATTTATTACGGCAAAGGTGCAACCTTGCCTTTTAAGGCGTAACATATGGGTACACTAGTTCATTTTAACGAGAATCCTGGTGATAATTTATTATAAGTTACGGACGGCTACCGTTTAGTCAGTAGAAATTGCACATTTCCCTCCACTTTCCTTAGACGATGAATTTTCACAAGAGGAAGACTGAACTTTACTACGGTGATTTGTGAGCAAAAAAAAACACGGAATAAACAAGCATCAGCTGCTCTTACTTGTGAAACTGGCCAAGACGAAAGGTTATTGTTGCCAGTACTCAAGTAGATTGGCTGTAGATTGATCACCTTCACTGCAGTTTTATATTGTTCAAAAAATATTCTGTAGAGGGTTATAGAAATCTTTAAAGGCAAATGTAACTTGTAAATTATCATGGTGCCTGATGGGTTCACTCATCAACAAAAAATACAAAAGAGAATTACGTACATACGTCAGGGAAGCCTTCGAAGTTTTTTTTAACGTTTATTGCAATTTGAAAGTTAGTGTCAACATGTATATCGAACAAAATTTGATTTTCTAAAGAAAAATGTATCGTATTTACAGAATTATAACCATCAATACAACCCTCTTAGTTCATATAATTTTATTGACTGACTATTTCATGAAAGAGAGATTCAATCTAAGAAAGAGAGAGGAGGGGAGTATTGATGATTTTAATAAACATAACTTTGTATTTACATTATACATAATTATTACAGTAGCGAATCAAATTTTGTTAACCAAAAAAAAAAGTTATTACGTCAACTGTTTATTTTATCAAAGATACGCAAGGCAGTGTAGTTAGGTAATTTTCCTCATTAAATTCAACACTCTTCGCTTAAAAAAATTAAAAAGTGACTTGATAGATGATTTCTGGTTTTTTTTTTATTAGCCTACCCTGTCCCTCTACTGAGCAATGGCCTTCCCCAAACCCCTCCAGACATCCTTTTCTCGATCCGCTACTATAATAATTCTGTATATACATTATACATAATTATTACAGTAGCGAGTATCATATTTTGTTGCATAGAGGGTTGTATTGATGGTTTTAATTTTAACAAAGCTCTGTAAAGCCACATAAATCATATTTTAATCAGCATAGAACCTGCACCCTAATTGCGAAACGAACTATTTATCAGAATCTGAATGGGATTGAAGATTATTTCTAAACCATTGCGTCATTTTTTCGAATAAATTGTCGGCTCAACAACGTAAATAACACAATGAATTTTATTTAACTATCAATATGAAACCAATTCCTGCTGAAAGCAAGTTAAGCAATTACCTCTCTGACTCTAGCAGTCAAATTGCAAAATTCGTAAAAAAAATTGAACTACGCAGGCTAACTTAACGCATGCTTAAAAAAGTCATCTTGTTTTATCCTAATTATGAAGCTGAAGGGTTTGTTTGTTTTAACGCTCTAATCTCTGAAACTACCAATGGGGTTGCAAAAAGTCTGTTTTCTTTGATAGCCAAAATCTCGAGAAAATCACGCTAGAACCCTTAAAAACCGAGCAAAATAAAAAACTGACAGAATGCTATGCGAAAACTAATAGAATCGGTTGACGATGCGATGTGACAAGGTGGGTCGGGGACGTCACGTATTGCATGAGTTGGACCGAGGTCGTCCTAGAAAAGGATGACCGGAGGGGTTTGTGTTAGGCCATTGATCAGAAGTGGGACAGAGGTCGGTTTAAAAAAAATGAACGATACGAAGATTGATGAATATATAATTTAACGACGAAAATTAACTATCTACACTGCCTTGAGTACTAGATGCAGCTATATAGCTTTTTCTTTGTTAAAATATATATGTATTTGACGTTATAATTTTTTTTTGGTCTTCCTCATAATAATAAATTCGCGTTTGCAGGAAGACGCAGCTGCATTAAAAAGAAATCTTTTAAACAAAGGAGAATCGGCAAAGATGTATGGAAACTGGTACCAGCACCAATAACAACCACACATATGCCATTAGATAGGTATTTTAATGAATAACAATAACTAGTATGGCGGCTCATATCAATTCGCTGTGTGGAAAAAGTTGTGGCGATGTTTGGTAGAACGTAGGTATATAACGGCGACGAAATAGAGCAGTCGAAGAGTAAATCACTTTTGGTGGTCTTGGTTTGTATATTTGCAAATGTACTAATTCCGATGATAAGATAATAATATAGTACTAGCGAGGGGTCTGATTATGGACCTGGCAGTTACATAACGGAACCCTTTTTTTTTTTCTTCAGGATGGGAAATCATCAAATGACTTCTCCCGCTCTGGGCGGAGCGGGAGGGCGTGTCAGACTTTTACTGACTAAAACCCACCCGTGTTCCATCAGTTGCCCATGTGCCAGGGTCACGGTATCTCTTTCGAACAATCACGCGACCCCGGCAGGCATCGGTCCTAGTAGACCCCTACACTGCTGCTGACATCTCTTTGAGGCGCGCGTGGAACACTGCGCGCCGTCGACCCGAGCCTGGTCCTTACCGGGCGGCGAGCCACCCATTGCTCGCCACCCGCAAGCTCGCGCCTACGGTGGCCGGGAGTCCGCAATTGACTCCCGACGCCCGGAGCGTCTCCTCCTGCGGCGGCTAGGGGCGTGAGGGCGCAGAGACTGCCACTCCCTCACGCGCCCCGCCTCCTCCTTCGCGAGCATCACTGCTTCGCAGAAGGAGGTGACGGCTTCCCATTCCCTCTCGCTCCGTACCATGGCTCGCACCAGGGCCGGACGCGAGAGGTCGCCGCCGCCGATCGCCTCCACGAGGACACGGCGGTGCTCCGCCCAGGCAGGGCACACCTCCACCGTATGCTCCACCGTGTCCTCCAGACGATCCTCGCAATGGAAACACCCGGACGTATCCTCCCGCTTTATCCTGAACAGGAACCCACCGAAGCACCCATGCCCGGTGAGAACCTGCGTCAGGCGGAAGGTGAGGACGCCGTGGCGCCTCTCTATCCACTCCTCAAAGAGGGGACTTACCGCCGCAATTGTGGCGTGCCCAGCACTGGGTTGCGACAATCGTACCCGCCATGTCGCCATGAGATCACACCGGAGCTCTGTCCGCCGTGCCGCGATTTGTCGCGGCAGCGGAGTTTCGCCCCGGCGTTTCGCCTCCTCGCGCCACTCCCACATGTGCGCGAATAACGGAACCCTTGAATAGCTACTAGTAAATCTATCGAGTGTGGGCTCATCAGATGTGTCTCAACGAGTCCTGTTTATTGTACCTTATGACGATCACCTGGTGACAGACCTGTACGCTGGGTAACGGAACTCTTGAATAGCTTTTAGTAAACCTATCGAGTCTGGGCTCATTAGATATGTCTTAACGAGTCCTGTTCATTTTGCCTGATGACGATGACCTGGATGCTGGATGATCACACTCAATATATTTTCTAGTAGCTATTCAAGGGTTCCGTTGTCCGACGTTTGGCTCCAAGACTGGAGCGGGCTGGGGCTGCCTTAAAGCGGCTCCTGCCCAATCTAGGGGGTCCAAACGCCTCCTGCCGGAGGCTCTACACGGGGGTCGTGCGGTCCATGACCCTCTACGGGGCACCAGTGTGGGCGCCCTCATTGAGGCTGCACCCAGCGCGCCGGTTGAGTGCGGCCCAGAGGGTCATGGCCATTCGGCTAATCCGGGGATACCGCACGGTCTCGTGCGAGGCGGCGAGCCTCCTTGCCGGAGTGCTGCCATGGGATCTGGAGGTAAAGGTCCTCGCGCACATGTGGAAGTGGCGCGAGGAGGCGAAATGCCGCCGGTGCGAAACTCCGCTGCCGCGACAAATCGCAGCACGGCGGACAGAGCTCCGATGTGATCTCATGGCGACATGGCGGGTACGATTGTCGCAACCCAACGCTGGGCACGCCACAATTGCGTCGGTAAGTCCCCTCTTTGAGGAGTGGATAGAGAGGCGTCACGGCGTTCTCACCTTCCGCCTGACGCAGGTTCTCACCGGGCATGGGTGCTTTGGTGGGTTCCTGTTCGGGAGGAAACGCCCGGGTGATCCTTTGCGAGGATCGTCTGGAGGACACGGTGGAGGTGTGCCCTGCCCTGCCTGGGTGGAGCACCGCCGTGTTCTCGTGGAGGCGATCGGCGGCGGCGACCTCTCGCATCCTCGCGGCCTTGGTGCGAGCCATGGTACGGAGCGAGAGGGCATGGGAAGCCGTCACCTCCTTCTGCGAAGCAGAAATGCTCGCGAAGGAGGAGGCGGGGCGCGTGAGGGAGTGGTTGTCTCTGCGCCCTCACGTCCCTAGCCACCCCAGGAGGAGACGCCCCGGGCGTCGGGAGTCAATAGCGGACTCCCGGCCACAGTAGGCACGAGCTTGCGGACGGCGAGCAATGGGTAGCTCGCCGCCCGGTAAGGACCAGGCTCGGGTCGATGGCGCATAGTGTTCCACGTGCGCCTCAAAGAGATGTCAGCAGCACTGAAGGGGTCTGCTAGGACCGATGCCTGCCAGGGTCGCGACATTGTTCGAAAGAGATACCGTGACCCTGGCACATGGGCAACGGGACACGACAAGGAACACGGGTGGGTTTTAGTCAGTAAAAGTCTGACACGCCCTCCTGCATCGCCCAGAGCGGGAGAAGTCATTTGATGATTACCCACCCTAAAAAAAGGGTGTTGTATACCGTTCACGTCAGTTTTCCGGCTATCGTCATCAGGTCAAATGAACAGGACTAGTCGAGACACATCTAATGAGCCCAAACTAGATGGATTTACTAGTAGCTATTTAAGAGTTCCGTTTTCTAGCATTGAGATCCATCATTCGACCAGCTGGAGAGTACCATATTATTTTATTATCATCGGAATGCTTACATTTTGGAGAATTCAAACAAAGACCACTAGAAGTGATTAACTATTGAATTCAAGTTTTCCTTTACCTAGCGTCCAGTACATCCTGCAAAATATCGCCATAACTTTTTTCACACAGCGATTTGAAACAAATCGCCATAGAAGTTATTGCTCTGTATGAAAATACCTATCGAATGACATATATGTGGTTGTTATTGGTCGTGGGGACCATTTTGTCCGATCCTCCTTTTCATACATGTTGTCTAAAGCGCAGCCATAGCTTAGATCTCCTCCCAGACTATCACTAGGATTGATTTAAGAACTCTTTGCGGGGAAACTTCATTCTTTTGCTGTGTTGAACTGGAGGAGGTAAGAATGCCAACCTACCTCTGTCGCGTGGTCGACGCTTATCTGAAGGATAGGGCCGTCATCAACTTCAGTCACCAGGGAGATTGGAACCGGCGAGAGATGTCGTGTGGTATCCCACAGGGATCGGTCCTGGGGCCGCATCTGTGGGACATCGGATACGACTGGGTGCTGCGCGCCGACCTCCCTAACGGCGTCAGCGTGGTTTGCGACGCTGACGACACGCTGGTCCTGGCGCAGGGGAGGTCGTACGAAGCGGCGGCCGAGTTAAAGACACGCAGAGTTGCGAGAATCGTCGATAGGATCCGGCAATTGGGACTCGAGGTGGCCCTGCCAGTGGCGGACTAACAGGGGGGCGGAAGGGGCGGTCCGCCCCGGGCCTCCGGTCTTGGGGGGCCCCCAAATGCCTCCAAGTTCCCCTGATCAAATCCTAAACAAGACTTTAAAAATGTACTTACTACCTACATAATTTCATCAAGATCAAAACACTACAGCGATCTAGACTTTTTACGCGGTACTAATATGCTTTTAACTTTGCTGAACGCGTCCAATACGCTGGGGGAATTCCCGTCTTTGTAGCGGGTACTTACCCAGGAATCCCTGAATGAATGAAGTGCAATAAAATAATTCAATCTTTTACGCCTACATTTACATTCACTACATTCTAATTACGCCATCTATCATGAGCAAACTTACTCCTCTTTCTCTCAGAAAAATACCGTCAATCTTTGGCCAAACTCCATCAAATGAAGCAATTTTACTTTTCGTCAAGATCGCAGGCAATAAACACAAAATAGCTTGTAATTTGGTTTGTGAGCGTATGGGCGTAATTGCGATCAAGACACGAAACCAGTGGGCACGCCACAATTGCAGCGGTAACTGCTCTCTTTGAGTAGTGGATAGAGAGGCGCCACGGCGTCCTCACCTTCCGCCTGACGCAGGTTCTCACCGGGCAGGGGTGCTTCGGGGGGTTCCTGTTCAGGATAAAGCGGGAGGAAACGCCCGGGTGTTTCCATTGTGAGGATCGTCTGAAGGACCTGGTGGAGCATACGGTGGAGGTGTACCCTGCCTGGGCGGAGCACCGCCGTGTCCTCGTGGAGGCGATCGGCGGCGGTGGCCTCTCACGTCCAGCCCTGGTGCGAGCCATGGTACGGAGCGCCAGGGCATGGGAAGCCGTCACCTCCTTCTGCGAAGCAGTAATGCTCGCGAAGGAGGAGGTGGGGCGCGAGAGGGAGTGGCAGTCTTTTCACCCTCACGTCCCTAGCCACCGCAGGAGGAGACGCCCCGGGCGTCGGGAGTCGATCGCGGACTCCCGGCCACCGTAGGCGCGAGCCTGCGGGCGGCGAGCAATGCAGGGTAGCTCGCCGCCCAGTGTGGACCAGGCTCGTGTCACGGCGCGTAGTGTTCCACGCGCGCCTCAAAGAGATGTCAGCAAACTGAAAGGGTCTGCTAGGACCGATGCCTGCCAGGGTCGCGAGATTAGTTCAGAAGAGGTACCGTGGCCCTGGCATATTGGTAATTGAAAGAACAGTCAGTAAAAGTCTGACAGGCCCTTCCGCTCCACCCAGAGTGGGAGACGTCATTTGATGACTTCCCATCCAAAAAAAAGACACAACACCGGAACAGGCAAATAATGTTCAATCTACAATGGGTCTAGAGCGATTGGTTAATCTAGCCGTCCTTAAATAGAAAGAAAAAATTCCAAAAAAAAAACCGGCCAAGTGCGAGTCGGACTCGCACACCGAGGGTTCCGCACAAACCTGTAGGTATCCTCGGTTTATGCATAAGGTTTATGTTTATGAAATTAAATGGTTTTTTTTTTATTTTCATATTTAAGTTGATTGAATGAAAGGTAAATTGCGGTTTACGCTTTATGACGTATTAAAAATTTGGTGGAAGTTTATATGGTAATGTACATCATATATTTTTTTTAGTTTTATCATTCTCTTATTTTAGAAGTTACGGGGGGGGGGGACACACATTTTACCAGTTTGGAAGTGTCTCACGCGCAAACTATTCAGTTTAGAGAAAAATGATATTAGAAACCTCAATACCATTTTTAAAGACCTATTCACAGATACCCCACACGTATGGGTTTGATGAAAAAATGTTTTTTGAGTTTCAGTTCTAAGTATGGGGAACCCCAAAATTTATTGTTTTTTTTCTATTTTAGTGTGAAAATCTTAATACGGTTCACACAATACATCTACTTACCAAGTTTCAACAGCATAGCTCTTATAGTTTCGGAGAAAAGTGGCTGTGACATACGGACGGACAGACAGACAGACAAAAAGACAGACAGACAGACGGACAGACAGACAGACATGACGAATCTATAAGGGTTCCGTTTTTTGCCATTTTGCAACGGAACCCTAAAAACGATTTCACAGAAGTTATTGAGGAGTTCAGTAAATTGAAGGCATGAAAACAAATATAACACGCTACAAAAAATAAAACTATCTTTGATTTATTTTTATGTAATTTTTTTTTTTTTGTCGATCGATTCGTATTTTATTTTCCTCACCCATATCCATTCCATATTGTAGGTATATGTATGTTTATTTAGCCTACATAATTTAATTCGAATTTAAATTTCACTTGCCAGATTTTAACGAAATAAACATTTAAAACACTTATTTATACATACAAATGTGAATTGAATATAAAGCATGCAAAACTACATTTTTTTTAAAGCTGGGGGCCTCATTCGGTTTTGCCGCCCCGGGCCTCTGACGGGTTTAGTCCGCCACTGGGCCCTGCACAAGTCCGAAGCCATGGGTTTTCATGTTCCTTGGAATGCGCCACCTTCGGGTTCTCAACTCACGGTGGGAAGGATTCACATCAGCGTCGAGTCGACGATGAAGTACCTGGGACTTATCCTCAACAGCTAGTTTGAATAAATGACTTTTGATTTTGATTTTGATTTTGAGCCGGTGAACTTCGTTGAGCATTTCCGACATTTGGCTCCCAGACTGGAGTGGGCTGGGGCTGCCTTAAAGCGGCACCTGCCCAATCTGGGGGGTCCAAACGCCTCCTACTGGAGGCTCTACATGGGGTAGTGCGGTCCATGGCCCTCTACGGGGCACCGGTGTGGGCGCCCTCATTGAGGCTGTGCCCAGCGCGCCAGTTGAGGGCGGCCCAGAGGGTCATGGCCATCCGGCTAGTCCGGGGATACAGCACGGTCTCCTGCGAGGCAGCGAGCCTCCTTGCCGGAGTGCCACCATGGGATCCGGAGGTAAAGATCCTCACCTACATGTGGGAGTGGCGCGAGGAGGCGAAACGCCGGGACGAAATTCCGCTGCCGCGACAAATCGTAGCACGGCGGACAGAGCTACGGCAGGATCTCATGGCGGCATGGCGGGTACGATTGTCGAGACCCAGCGCTGGGCACGCCACAATTGCGGTGGTAAGTCCCCTTTTTGAGGAGTGGATAGAGAGGCGTCACGGCGTCCTCACCTTCCGCCTGACGCAGGTTCTCACCGGGCATGGTTGTTTCGATGGGTTCCTGTTCAGGATAAAGCGGGAGGAAACGCCCAGGTGTTTCCATTCCGAAGATCGTCTGGAGGACACGCTGGAGCATACGGTGGAGGTGTGCCCTGCCTGGGCAGAGCACCGCCGTGTCCTCGTGGAGGCGATCGGCGGCGGCGACCTCTCGCGTCCGGCCCTGGTGCGAGCCATGGTACGGAGTGAGAGGGCATGGGAAGCCGTCACTCCTTCTGCGAAGCAGTAATGCTCGCGAAGGAGGAGGCGGGGCGCGTGAAGGGGTGGCAGTCACTGCACCCTCACGTCCCTAGCCGCCGTAGGAAGAGATGCCCCGGGCGTCGGGAGTCAATCGCAGACTCCCAGCCACCGTAGGCATGGGCTTGCGGGTGGCGAGCAATAGGTAGCTCGCCGTCCAGTAAGGACCAGGCCCGTTTCGACAGCGCGTAGTGTTCCACGCGTGCCTCAAAGAGATGTCAGCAGTACTGAAGGAAGGGGTCTGCTAGGACCGATGCTTGCACGGGTCCCGAGATTGTTCAAACGAGATACCGTGGCCCTGGCATATGGGTAACTGAAGGAACATGGGTGGGTTTTAGTCAGTATAAAATAACAAATTATAATTATGATGTCAACGTTCAAAGTCAAATCATTTCATCATAACACGCAATCCTGCACATCACACTGCATGCCGTTTTAATCTAATCTTCATTAAGTCCTCCAGTCTAGTCGTTTCCATACAAATCGGGATTAAGAAATTAACAACTTAGTACTAATATGCACATTCATTAAGCAAACATCGCGACTTAAATGCGTCACTGGATAAGAAGATAATATGGTTAATTTCTAGAAAAATACAGAGTAATATAATTAATTGCAACAATCAGTACATCGTTCATCCATCGTGTAAAAAGAAAGATTCATTTCTAATCTAAAGAGGTAACTAAAACCACATAACTTGATAGGCATTATTAAATTAACAATACAACTCCATAAGTTAGAATTTGCCTCAAAAGTCATGATTTCATGAAATACTCATACAATAGAGAAATGTTCAAGAAACAAAACTAAGAAAGATTCTTAGTGAACTAAGAAAGTTGGTTGATATTTTTTATGATCTTGATTCTATAAATGAATATCATAACATCATCATATCCAGCCACACACACAAATCGTCATACCAACCTCGCCGCCGAGGTCCGGAGTCGCGACCCCGACTAAATAGAGGGACTATTTTGAGATAATAGAGAATAGAGGGACTTTTTTTACCCCGACCCTTGCAAGAGCCAACCCGCGATGCTGCGCCTGTAGTCTTAAATTAGTCCCTAAATCATTTTAACCCAGATCCAGCCTGTCCCTTGCTGCCCCCTCTAGCAGTGACTGTCTAAGCTGAGGTCCACACCCCACCTGGGGTTGCCCTTATGTCTTAGTCGCTTTAGTTTTTAAGCATATAAGGTGTTTCTATTCATACACGAAATATTTTAAGAGGTACACAAAAAGAAAATTGTTACCTAAGAGTTTTTGAATTTTCGTAATTATTATAATTTTAAAACTGCTTGAGACGTTTTGCATGAAACCTTTACTCCAAATTCTATGAATGGCCCGCCTGATGCTGCGAGGGCGGCGACCGGACGGCACGAGCATGGCTGCGGTGTCTCAAGCCGTAAAAATTAAGAGGGAGCCAGTATTTCTCATGTGCGTCAAATAATAGGTATATTAAATTTTGAAAAAAATACATTTAGAAATATTTTTTTTTCGTTGCTGAAGCTTCTTTACCACCTACAGGTGTACCTCTTAAAATATTTCGTGTATGAATAGATAGACCTTATATATCTCCCGGCTGGAGTCCCGGCTAAATTATTTTTTAAGGAATCGCCGGGAAGAAGTCCGTTTAAGTAGTAACAACTATATTTAGGTTAACTACGAGATGTCCTACGAAAAAAAAATAACCAGCCAATATTTTTCTCACTGCTGTGATACAGGCCTCCTCTCCGTGAGAGGAAATACGACGCGGGCCCAGTGTGGTTTGGTAGATGACGACATGAAGCCAGGCAGGCGCTATACCTTGTTTAAATAATATTCATCACCACGGCTCTCAAAACTAAGAGCAGCGGTGACTGAAAACTGTTTTAAGAGCAGCGGTGATGAAATTATTTACAAAAAGTAAAGCCTGGGTCCGAAGCTACAACTCATAAATCCCAGCCAATACTACTGAATCACTACTGCTATAGTAAATAAATATAACTCACGATAATCTAATTCTAGAACATTTTTTTCACAGGTTTATCGAGTACAAAATAAACCAGATTTCGTTTCGAAATTATATAATTGATCGCATATTAAAGTCATAAATCCGTGATTAGCACAAAAATAGTAATCTTATCTATTACTTGTTATTTCGGTCAGCCATTTTGATATTGTTTCATATAAATAGGCTAAATTGCATTTCAAAATCATAGTTTGACAACAAAAACCAACCACAATTGTTATTTTTAGAAGCAACACGCAAATCAAAATCAGTGGTAAGTTTAAAATTATTATTTTATGCATTAATAAAAAATATTCATAATTTATTTCTTCGACGGAGATAAAGTTTAATTTTAATTGGCATTAAATCAAATTGATTAAAATTGCAATTAAAAATAATTATAGTGCTTCTACTTTTATCTTTTTGATTAACTGAGTTTAATTTAATTTTAAATTATTTCATTCTATTTTCTATGCCATTGTTTATTCAAATTTTGTGCCAATCTCCAAAAATTTGTTTACAAAAACGAATTCTTCACATTTTCTTACAGCAAAATGAAGTTCATGCTCATTTTCGCAACTGCTGTGGCCTTGGCTGTCGCCAGTCCTCACCACCGTGGCGTAGTAGACTCTGGTGCAGCTGGACCAGCTCCTGCCCCAGAGTTTGAGCCCATCGCCATAGGACCAGCTGTCTTGGATTTTGAGCCTATTGCCGTTGGTCCTGAAGTAGTGGACATAGAACAGCCTGTCGTTCCTGCTCCAGCTCCTGTGTTGCCTGAAGAGATAGTTGCTCCGGTTGCTCCAGTACCCATCGTGAACCCTCTTGTCCAGATCATTATAAACATCAACGGTCAGCAGGTGTCAGTGCCTGGTATCGTGGCTCCTCAACCCCCAGTTGAGGTTGCACCAGCTGACCCTGTTCACGTTGTTGAATCCGCTCCTGAACCAGTAGAAATTGGGCCTGCTATCGTGCCAGAGCCAGTGGCTCTTGGAGTACCTATTGTGCCCTATCCAGTAGTGATCTTGCCCGAAGAGTTGAACTGAATGATAGCTAGATTTTTAAAGACTGTTAATGTTAAGGTCTAGGATAAGATTTAAGATGTGATATGTAAATAAAGTTTTTTTTTTAACGAACTGTTTTTTTGCTAAGTCGTGCTTAGTTATACTTATATTACTGTTGAAATAAACGAACATAATCCGAGAATACGTGTTGATAAGTGTCCTTTCAAAAACATGACTTAGTTTACAAATATATATAATTCAGTTTTACTCTTATCCATAGTGACATTTCACATCGTCTTACAACGGCAGCCCACATCTTGTAACTAATGACTACTCCACACCCATAAGAGAAAAATGAACAGTTGAATAACTAAAAAATAAAAATATCAAATATTATGATGACGCATGACGTAATTTGAAATTCGATATTTTGTCTCATGGAAAAATGGAGATGGAATGATCTAGTCTACTCGTGCCATGGGTAGGTATGTTCTCTACCGTATGATACGTGAACATGATTAACAGGATGATTCATAATTATAAAGCATTGTTTATTTTTCTTAATACCTATTATCTTAATAAATGGTAAAAATTTTAATCATGCCTAGAGGTATATTATGTCGGATACATTGAGTGGACAACCTTTGTAAGATGACTAAAATGTCACGGTGTATACATTTAAATTATTAACTATTTACAATTCGAAACAGTAAAAAAAACCAAAACAAAATTGTTAAATTAGAAAGTTAAAAAAGGACAAATTTAAAATGGTCTAATTGTAAAAAGTTTTAAAAATGGCAAATTTAAAACTGGCAAATTGTATTTTAAAACTTTATAAGAATTACAAATTTTAAATTGTCAAATTGTAAAAAGTTATATAAATTTCAAAATAAATAAATAAAAAAGTACAACAAACACTCACTTCATTCCACTTAATTTTTCAGTTTATGTGAAAAAAAAAACATTTCTTATCAACACTTCATTTTTTAACAAGTTTTTCTGAGCAACAGTTTTATCGTTTCTAAATAATAATTGTGAATGTGAAGACTGTTTGGGTATGTTTTTTCTTTTTTCTGCTATCTTTTTTATTTGACAAGTATGTTGTAATTATGATCTGGCAGGTTGAGTAATTTATGCGGCCTACCCAAATGTCCTTTCTTTGGTGTCGTTCGTCAAATCGTTGAACTTCTCAAGTTCTGAGTTGAGCTGCACGATTAGTGACAAATGCGTGCACTGACTGGACAGGTCCACTCAATCTATGTGGTTCTTTCCTCTAAAGACTATTTCAGAGAGCTACCTACATGGTATTCACATAATGTGACCAAGATTATGTCTGGACTTTAAAAGAGACTGTGACCTCTGAGTTTGTTTTGGCCTTTCTTCTCAGAGCAGATAGGAAAAGCCGACCTCATCTAGCTCAAAAAAAAAAAATGACTTTTAAAAGTGTTTGTACAAACCTACTTGCAAAAATAAAATCATTTATCGATAAGTTGCAGTATATGTGTAGATATTTTAGAGCAGTGGCCCAGTAGTTTCCACCACAAGTTACGACTTGTAAGATTGTAAGTTCGAATCCAGGAAGGCACCAAACTTTAAGTTTTTACTTTCATCACCAGTGCTCTTAAAACGATGCAAGAAAACACCGTGTGGAAACCGGGAGCATCTATAATGAAAATTTACGCGAAAAAGACTTCACGGCCTCACCAAAGTTCTCAACCAACTTCTGCTAGCTTCGGGGGTCGGGTTACCACCTTCCTTCAAATATGGCGAGGGGGTAATGGCTGACCTTTGCGTTATGCTCGTGAACGGGTGCTGCTTGTGGTGACTGGTCGTCTTGCTGACTATGGTTTTTATTATTGTTATTTGTATTAACTGTTATTTTACTCCAGAGGTCCTAGTTTAACAATTGTTATTTCAACTTAGCTATATGCATCAATGTATATATGTATATGTAACATTTTTCATCGTTGTGTATGTAAGCGGGCGCGTCCTTTATGCCTGGAGGCTCTTATTTAGGTTTTAAGTTCTTTTAACGATTTAATTATTTCAGCTTGAGTTTAGTTTGCAATGTTTTGTTGGTATATTTACGTGTGCTAGCTGACATATAGCGAATAATTTAATGTATGTTTTTGTTTTATAATATTAATTACTTACATAATACTGTACAGAATCAAGTTCTTCTTACTTAACAGACAGCTGTGCTGCTAGGGAGTTTGTTGCGCCACTTCTTCCCAGCTAAAGCACTAGGAAGTGGTGAAGGGCGGGCGTTTTTGAGGAACTGTCTTATGCAACTTTGACGTTCAAAAGAGCTGACTCTCAGCTTAGTTTGAATAAATTACTTTTGATTTTGATTTGATTTTGCTGGTGCGGCATTGGTTGTTGATACACAGAAGCAGAAGGTACCGGCTGCTAAAACCATCAAAGTGAATGAGGCTGGTTTTACTTTGGTCGAGAGCAAGAGAGGTCTTTCATATGTGGCTGTGTCTTAAGCGTTGTATTTGTTCACAGTCTGTGAAGGTGATGGTGTTGCTGATGGAGCGTTAGAACTACGTAACACTGATAGCCTTGCCTTAGCTCGACAACGGTCTGATCTGAAGTCTCAAACTTCTTGTTTATGGGTCCGACAGTTCTTTTTTATTGGGTGTCATCGAATTACTTAACCCACTCAGGGCAAACAGAAGGGTGTGTCAGACTTTTACTGACAAAAACCCACCCGTGTTCCTTCAGTTGCCTGTGCCATGGTAACTCTTTCGAACAAATTCGTGACCCTGGCAGGTCCGACTTAGTGGCATTATCTTTAGATGTCTTGTGACGTCCACATGATCAGCTATCACTGGCGGCCCTCGCCTCATATGTTCGAAGCATCCGTCCATTTATCCATCGCATCCGGATCCGTTTCTTTGAATTCTCGGATAATATCCTGCAGGTCCCTTTTGCCATGTCCGTCTCGTATTCTCGAGCTAAACTTGATGTTGGTCTTGGCGGTCTCACTAAACACGCTCTTAGGATCTCACCTTCCTTGTAGCTGGATATGCAGATTTGCTCCAGAGAGAGGTCATCCATCTCATCCAACTTATTCCGCAAGAAGGCGAGCAGTTCGTGAACCAAAATGGTATTATGTTTAAGTCGTAATTTTCGTCTAGATTTTGAGCTTAACCTCTTTTAAAAGATCATGATGAACTCTTATCATGTATAAAAGTCGTAGGTACCTTTTTTATCAAGGTGGAATTTTTCATGGATGTCCTCCGCCCTGGAGTGGGCGGAGGGGTCTGTCAGACTCTTACTGACTAAAACCACCCCGGTGTTCCGTCCCACACCTACGTCGGGGACCACGAGAACCAATATGTCTTCCGCGATCCCCGACTGGTCCCGCCTGCCTTTGGGGGCCTCCTCATGTTAGGGGGGGGGGGGGGAAGTTAGGTGTTAAACTCGCCCGGTGCGTCTGCTGCGGGCTGGGTGAGCGGAAGATATCTCCCGCTCTCTTTCCCCAGCCTCCTTCTGCGATATGACTGTTTCGCAGAAGGATACAACCGCGTCCCAGGACTCCTCCCTGCCGACCATCGACTCGACCGCGGCCGGCAGCGATAGGTCGCTGTCTACTATAGAAGTCGTACCTAAGTTATCTCTTGTAAACTTTGGACTTTCCAGACCATGGCTGTGTGATTTACGATAGAACATAACTACCTATGACAACCTTGTTGGTCTAGTAGTCACAAGCACAATTGCTGAGCATCAGGTATGAGTTTCCAGGTCGGGCAAAGGGTAATAGAAAAACATATTTTCTATCTGGAATTTTTCAGTTCCAGCTCCGAGTCTGAATTTGTGCCGGATTGATGGCAATATGCTCACCCCCTTTCCCACGGGACTTAACACGTTAACTGCCATGGCTAAAATCGGAAAAAGTAAAAAATGGTACTTAGTGTAATTTCACTTTAAATAGATTATATATTCCATAAGTACATTATTTATCCCAAAAACATGGCGGCCAGGCAGCCACGACATGTTCAGATTTTGTATGTGTTGTCGGTCATATAGACCGACAAGGTCGAAATGGA
Organism: Aporophyla lueneburgensis; assembly: GCA_932294355.1. Taxonomy (NCBI): domain Eukaryota; kingdom Metazoa; phylum Arthropoda; class Insecta; order Lepidoptera; family Noctuidae; genus Aporophyla; species Aporophyla lueneburgensis. The sequence goes on along the minus strand of OW028739.1, from coordinate 5,306,596 downwards.
ACAAAAAGTGTCGGACACATAGTCCGACATGATAGTTAACGAGTTAAAAACGTATCTGGCGAAATGTGAAACAAGGCATGAGGTTACGTTATAACTATTTATACAGCGACTCCTAAAAATAAAGTCAATGCTTGTATTTAAATCTTATCTTATCTAATAATCTTTGCAGGCTTTGAATAATGTGAAGGCGTTGGTCGATAGTCGGAAAGTTGAACCTTTCCAATCTATATATTTCTTTCCATGTCGGTCTAGTGATCACTAGCTGAGCATAGGGTATTTTTTTGGGGTCCACCCTTTATGGCAGAATTTTTTTCGTCATAATATTATTTTGCATAACAGCGGATGGCATAAACTTAATTTCGCAGATAATCGTTTGGCATACACTCATTTATCATACATTCACAACGCATAATTTTATAAGTCAGAATCATCTTCAGGCATAAATTTTATTCCATAATAATTAAAAAGTAGAACCATCATATCGCAGAAAGTTCGCAGTCAGAATCGTCTCTTGGCATAATTTCATATCGATAGTTATTAAAAGGCAAAACTATCATATCTCAGAAACTTTAAACTTAGAATCATCTTTTGGCATACATTTCATATCCATAATAATTGAAACACACATTCACACATTCTGCATGTAGGAATATTAGATAAAACATTTGATTTTCACCATATGTGGTTTATATTTCCTTATCAGAAGCATGCGAATATGCAGCATGTGAACAAGCATGCAGCATGCAAACAAGCATGCAGCATGCAAGCAAGCATACAGCATGCTAGCAACCAAGCATGCAGCATGCAAGCAAGCATGCAGCAAGCAAGCAAGCAGCAGGCAAGCAAGCTTACAGCATGCAGGCGAGCATGCAACATGCAGCATGCATGGTTTCTGTCACGGCTCCGGCGCTGCGGGGCTCCGGCGGTCCCACGCGAGCTCATCGTCGCAGATGGTTTTACGCTCACCACCGCGGCTTCGGCTTGCTGGCCGGCTTTGCCGGCCAGCCTCAGCCGCGGCGCCGACCGTCAAAACCACCTGCGCCTCAGCTCGCGGGCCGCCTCGCCCCTCCGCGCCTACGCGGGCTTAAATTACACTCTAGGGGTAGGGCAGACAAGACTACGTGGAGTCGGTTCTGCAGCGATTCGTTTCTGTCAATATTTTTTGTAGCACAACATATACTGACTTTTTGAGGCACTATTTCATTTTATTTAAGGTTAAAAGCAATTTAATAGAAATGAAAATATGCCTAACAAAATTATTCTAAATGAAATTCTGCCATCTTCATAGTATGCCAAGTAAAATTATGCCAAATAATCATTGCTCTAAATAAATGTTATGCTAAACGAAATTATGCGGAATTTTAAGTCTGCCAAAGGTAATTATGCGAAATAAAATTCTGCCATCTGAAAAGTATGCCAGCGTAAAGTCGAGCATATAAACATTCGGCCTAACAATGATTATGCTAAACATTTTTTATGCCTTACAAATATTCATTTAAATAAGATTATGCCAAGTGTGTTATGCCAAATAAAATTCGGAGCATCAAGTTTCTGCCAGATAGAGGGAACCCATTTTTTTGGGGTAATATCCTCTGGACGAATGTAATGGATTAGTAAAAAGGTTATGCCAATCGTAGATTATGGATCTATTCATGGATGAGATAGGAGTTATGACAAACGCTGTGGAGTTGATGTTCATGCAATTATCTAAAAAATCGAGATTAAAACATTAACGACTTAGTACTAATATGCATATTTATCATGCAAAAATTCGGCGATTTAAATGCGTCACCGGATTAAAAGATAATATGGTTAATTTCTAGAAAAAACAGCGGTCAAAGTAACATAATTAATATCCATAGCGTTTCAGCAACTTCCAGTATATAGTACGTACTTTTATCTCAAGTCAAAAAAGCTACCTATAACCACATTACTTGAGTTTGGAACAACACAGGATTTAACATTATGCCAGTGATGGCAATGTTTGCTTTTGAGGGTTCCAAATGCCAGGGTCACGAGATCGAAAGAGGCAACTGAAGGAACACGGGTGAAAAATCTGACACGCCTTCCCGCTCCGCCCAGAGCGGGACAAGTCATTTGATGATTTCCCATCCAAAAAAAAAGGGTTCCAAATTCAAAGGGAGCCAACAGAACCATATTTCTAAACCTCCGCTGTCTGTTGCCTGTATCTTATTAGGCGTAAAACTTAAAATTTTCACAGTGTGTACTTATATTGCCGCTACACCCCGACCAACCCCAAATTATACAGTGGGATCAATTATTTATTAAATTCTCGTTTATCCCACTAGTGGGACCACTGCAGTGGGACGATAGAAGTGGGACGAGCGGGAAAACATAACAAATTATTTTTTGCCGTACTTTTCAGTTTAAGAAGCTTCATCGTAAATAACATAATTATTTAATCTGATTCTAGAACATTTCTTTCCAAAGGTGTATCAAGTTCAAGACAATTCTTGATTGCCTTGATTTACTTTAATAATAATTTATTGTGGATCACTTCATTCATTAAGCAGTGATTAGCACGAAAATAGTAATCTTATCTGTTAGTTACTATTTTGGTCAGCCATCTTGATATATTTTCATATAAATACGCTAAATTGCATTTCGAAATTACAGTATAAACATAAGAACCACCGACAACAATTGTTTTTTGTGAGAAAACATAAATCAAAATCAGTGGTAAGTTACAAATAATATATTATTTAATAATAACTAAAGTTTATTTTTCTGACTGCAATAAAGTATAATTTTAATTGGCACCAAAAATCGTATTGATCAAAATGCAACTCAAAAATCTTGTCTTTTTTAATCACTTAATTTATTTCTTAATAAATTGAATAATAATAAACTTAGTATATATTTTTCAAATATAATATATTCACTCTTTTCTCGCCGTTGCTTGCTTCAATTTCATCCAAAACTATAAAACTAATTCTTCACATCTTCTTACAGCAAAATGAAGTTCATGCTCATTTTCGCATCTGCTGTGACCTTGGCCGTCGCCAGTCCCCACCACCGTGGGTTAGTAGACCCTGGCGCAGCTGGGCCAGCTCCTGCCCCAGAGTTCGAGCCCATCGCCATAGGACCAGCTGTCTTGGATTTCGAGGCTATTGCCGTTGGGCCTGAACTTGTGGACATAACACAGCCGGTCATTCCTGCTCCAGCTCCTGTGTTGCCTGAAGACATAGTTGCTCCTGTTGCTCCAGTACCCGAAGTGAACCCTCTTGTCCAGATCATTATAAACATCAATGGTCAGCAGGTGTCAGTGCCTGGTGTCGTGGCTCCTCAACCCCCCGTTGAGGTGGTACCAGCTGACCCTGTTCACGTTGTTGATTCCGCTCCTGAACCAGTAGAAATTGGGCCTGCTATAGTACCGGAGCCTGTGGCTATTGGAGTACCTATTGTGCCCCATCCTGTAGTGATCTTGCCTGAAGAGTTGAATTGAATGATGACTAGATTTTTAAAGGCTGTAAATATTAAGGTCTAGGTTAAGATGTAAGATGTGATCTGTTAATAAACGAAACTTTTTTTTTTAAACTAACTGTTTTCTTGCTAACCTTTGTTGCAATTCGGTTACCTATGAGAAGTGAATTAGCTTTTTGATGGACATGTAAGATTATCTCAGAACTCGTGTAGAAAAGTGCCCTTTCAAAAACATAGTTAAACACTACATTTTTAACCAGTCTTTCTGTGCAGCTTTTTTTATTGTGTCTGTATAACAACCACCTGTATATATATTTAAGAGCAGTACAAAAAGGAAGGACTTGACTTTTGGACTTGACGTTGGATCTCTCCGACTTGTCACTGTTCTCATCATTAGGATACGGTGACTGTGACTGTCCCATCTGTAATACCACTACTGCTGTGTTTTTGTGTCCGTGCCTACTGTTCTGACTGTGTGAGTGAGACTGACTATGTGTTGCTGTGTTCTGACTATTTGACTGACTACTATGTGCAGTATGATCCACATAATTATCTGAATGACTTTTACTCGACTTTAATTGACTGTTCAACATGCCAATAAAATATTCTTGACTACTATTATCTGAATTAAACGATTACAACTGACTAACTTTTTTATTCTTGAGACAATATTTAGCAAAATGACCAAAAGATTTACATGACCTGCATTGAACGCCTTTAGCTGGACATTTATAGCGATGAGACTGCCCACAGCGGCTGCATGTCTTCGAGTTACTGATGTGGTCGCTGTTTGAAGCTGATGCTAACTTGCGACTGCTCGAAGCTGACTGGCGACTGCTCGACCTGCGACTGGAAGCTCGCTGTTGACCATCTTGTCGACTACGGCTCCTCCGACTGAGATGCATGACGTTTTCACTGGCGACACTGGTACCTTTGACGATTTTTTCAGCATCCTGCTGAGCGATTATGAGTGTCCTCGCCAGCTCTTGCATTCTCTGATATGTCAAATCAGGTTCTTGCAGTAACCTCTGACGTACATGTGACGAATCTATATTAAGGTTTGCTATAAAAATACCTCTAATTAACGACTCCCTGAGCGTGCCAAACTCACATTCACTGCTTTTATTTTCCAAATCCGTGAGGAATTCGTCGATGTTTTCGGATTTTTCCTGCCTACGTGTGAAGAATAGGTATCTACACATCGTCACATTTCTTCATGGCTCAAAGAATCTGTCGAATTTGGACTTGACTTCGTGGAGTGTGCTTCCATCAATCTTTAGGTTAAATGTATTAAATATATTGAGACCACGTTCTCCAATTAAATGCAGTAGAATGGCAATTTTCCGCTTTTCGCTTGACTTGTCTGGGCCTGTGGCTAGCAAATATAATTACAGCTGCTGCCACCATCTCTTCCAAGCCTCCGCATTATTATTTGCTGGATCCGACGAAATGTGGAGTTGTTTCAAGTGCGTGCGTATGCTTTGGTCATGACCGCCATCATTGTCGTCACTCGTGGCTTGGTTCGGCATTTTCTGGACCGATCTTCTTTATTTTTTCTACACGACTTCTGACACCATGTTGTGTTTATTGAAATGAAAGATAATGTTGAGTAGACTTAGTTTATTGAGAATAGGATCACAGTTTACACAGAGACCGTTCAGTCGTGGTATTCCAGACGGGGTCAGACATAGCAGTGCCGGACAGGTACAGACCGGAACCATAGATTATATCTAGTGGTGTACACACTAATTACTTACTAAATAGTGATGTTACAACAATATCCATCTCAACTTACGATTTGTCATGATTTCTAACCCAAGCAGCCACTTGACTTTGTGTATTGAATATCATCACCACTGCTCTCAAAGGGGTGTAAAAAAAACATCGTGAGAAAACCGGAATGACCTAGAATGAAAGATTTAAAGACATGTAATATCCACCAACCTGCATTAGGTCCGTGTAGTGAATTATGGCTCACTGCCTCTCACAGAGAGGAAGCCTGCATCCCAGCAGTTGCAAGGTTATTTAAACTGTTCATCAATAACCGGCTGCAGCTGGACCATCAGGTTCTTTTTAGTTGAAAACTTGGTACATTATTTGCAACCATCATTTTGACATCTCTTGTCTTTTCTTTTTCAAATCATCTTTAGTTTGACCTCTTTCTCAAGCTTATGATGAACTATGAATATTTCTTGAAGTCGTACCAAAATAATTCCTCATAAACATTGGACTTTCCGGAACATGTCTGTGGGTTTTATAATATATACATAACTATTTATGTATACCTTATTGGTCTAGTAGTCGCAAGCGCAATTGTTCAACATGAGGTATGGGCTCGATTCTCAAGTCGAGCACAGTGTAATAGAAAAATCAATTTTCCATCTGGAGTTTCTCAGTAGCGGCCTGGAGTGTAGATCTGAGCCCGGATGATGGCAATATGCTCAACCCCTTTTACACGGGACTTATAATCATTACTGGTGAAATGTGAAACATGGCGTGCTGCTATGTTATATCTTGTTATGTCATATATACGATAATACTTTACAGGCACTTTTGAGTAATGTGTTCTTTCAGTTGCTATAGGCAACTGAAAGAACACGGGTGAGTTTTAGTCAGTAAAAGTCTGATATCCCGCTCCACCTAGAGCGGGAGACGTCATTAGATGATTTTCCAGTCACAAAAAAAGGTGTTTTGTGCAATTACCCCGCTGGCCCTTTTTATTCATATATTACACTGAACGTTGACTGACGTTGCTGAACGTAGAATATATGATATTTTTGAAGAATTGATACGTCTGACGTTGAGAGATGTTTGCATGTGGTGCAATGTACATTCTATGAATGTTTGGAGCTTCGGACTTACTAACAAGATTACGCTAATTGTAGGCAATTGGTCTATTTTCGTTCAGGGCTCTGTTTAGGCTCCCTCGATATAGCAGTGCATTTGTCATCGATCGATCGCCAGTGTCGATGACTTCTATGCAAGTATGCGTAAAAAAGTTGCGTCAGTGGCGAGTACGGGGAGCCCGATACCGTCCTAAGGATGATTGGTGAGAGAACCGATACTGTTCTGCTCAGTAGGTTCACTGAACTCCATGTTTTGCGAGACCGATGAACCTACTGTGCAGGGGTAAACGGTGTGCTTTCTTTATTTTTACTTGTATTTTACTTATAATTATGTACTAACTTTAGTTATAATCAAAATCTTTGTTACTCTTGCTTATGGACTTTTTTTTCTGAAATCAAAGATTTTTATTTTATTTATTTAAGGATGTGATTGCAGTTCTGACAAACACTGTTGATGTTGATTCAACTATCTAACAAATCGGGATTAAAACATTAACGACTTAGTACTAATATGCACATTCATCAGGCAAAAATTCGGCGAATTAAATGCGTCACTGGATTAAAAGATGATGTAGTTAATTTCTAGAAAAATAACACCATTGCTAACCATAGCGTTTCAGCAACTTCCAGTACACACGTACATAATTCGACCTCAATTCAAAAGAGCTACCAATATCCACATTTCTTTCGTAAGCAGAATGGAACTGTTATTGTAATTTTTAAACGACTACAAAAAAAGGAGGTTATCAATTCGACTGTATTTTTTAAATGTTTGTTTTTATGTTTTTATTTGAAAGCTGGTACTTCCCGAATGGTCCAATTTTTTCCATTTGGTTTCATTCGGACATTGGGGTCTATGTGAAAATGATATAAGTCTTGCACTAAGTATTTGCGCGACACATTAACGAATAACGCGATTAGATTAGTACCTATCTCTATCTATCATTACTAAAAAGTAAAAAATAGGGGTATCTATCATTACTAAAAAGTTAAAAATAAAAAACTTTTTACAAAAAATAACAACCTTCCTACAAAAAAACACTACAAAGTGAAAAATAACTTTAATTTTGGAAGTCGGTGTCTTAGGATCTGAAATTAAGGTTTTTTTGCCACCGACTTCCGAAATTAAAGTTATTTTTCACTTTGTAGTGTTTTTTGTAGGAAGTCGGTTGTTATTTTTATGTAAAAAAAATTACTTTTGAGTGTTCCATATTCAAAGAAAGCCAACCCTGTTATTAAGCCTCCGCTGTCCATCCTTCCATCTGTCAGCCAGTGGGCTGTATGTCATGAACCGTAATTGTTTGATACCTGAAATTTTCCCAGAGTGTGTATTCCTATTGCCGCTTCAACACAACCAACCTCAAATTACAATATTTTGTGGGACCAATTATTTCTCAAATTCCCGTTCATCCCACTGGTGGGACAATAGCAGTGGAACGAAGGGGAAAACGGGTTTCGTGGATAGAGGATTCTATTTAAACAAAAAAAAAATAATGTCTGAGTTAAGAGACTCCGCTCTTACATAGTACAGCATTATCTTAATCTATTAAAACAAATCCGTCGGTACTTAAAATATCACATAAAAACAAGTATTTTAATGAGAGTGTGATTCGTAGTGTGAGCGAGAGTGGATCTTAGAGAGTAAGTGAGAGTAAATCTGTGAGTGTATCTACTACTTTTTGTGCACCAGAAGTGCCTCCCTTTCAACAAATGTAAGTGTTTTTATCCAACTGGTTATTGTTTTCTTACATATATTCGTAACTTTTGTTTGTGTATCTGTAAGCCTATACCTACCTGTATAGTTGTGCAGACCATTTATTAAATTGCCGACAAAAAACATGGTTTAGGTCTTTGGAACTTATTCTAGAACATTTCTTGCTAGAGGTTTGTCAAGTCCAAGATAAGCCTTGATTGCATTCCTTAACAACATTATTGTGGATCACTTAATTCACAAAGCTGCGATTGCACAAAAATAGTAATCTTATCTGTTAGTTATTATTTTGGTTAGTCACCTTGATATATTTCCATATAAATACGCTAAATTGAATTTCGAAATCACTGTATAAACACAAGAACAAGCAACAACAATTATTTTTTGAGAGACATAAAATACATAAAAATCAGTGGTAAGTTCCAAAATAATATATTAATTTAATAACGAATAATAATTCAAATTATTAATTTTTTTTGACTACAATAAAGCATAATTTTAATTGGCACCAAAAATCCTCTTTTGTCGCCTTTGCTTCAATTTTATGAAAATCTGCCAAACTCTGTTTACCTAAACTAATTATTCACATTTACTTACAGCAAAATGAAGTTCATGCTCATTTTCGCAACTGCTGTGGCGTTGGCTGTCGCCAGTCCTCACCACCGTGGCTTAGTAGACCCTGGCGCAGCTGGGCCAGCTCCCACCCCAGAGTTCGAGCCCATCGCCATAGGACCAGCTGTCTTGGATTTCGAGCCCATTGCCGTTGGGCCTGAAGTTGTGGACATAGAACAGCCGGTCATTCCTGCTCCAGCTCCTGTGTTGCCTGAAGACATAGTTGCTCCTGTTGCTCCAGTACCCGACGTGAACCCTCTTGTCCAAATCATTTTAAACATCAACGGTCAGCAGGTGTCAGTGCCTGGTATCGTGGCTCCTCAACCCCCCGTTGAGGTGGCACCAGCTGACCCTGTTCACGTTGTTGATTCCGCTCCTGAACCAGTAGAAATTGGACCTGCTATAGTTCCAGAGCCAGTGGCTATTGGAGTACCTATTGTGCCCCATCCTGTAGTGATCTTGCCTGAAGAGTTAAACTGAATGATAGCTACATTGGTGAATATGGTGTGCGTTAATTCCAAGATCTACGATTCGTTTTAAGATGCGAAACGTAAATAAAATAATACTTTTTAACCAACTGTTTTCTTGCTTACTTTTGTTGCCATTTAATCATACAGAAGACAAGCCATATTGTCTGTACAACCATAGCCTTTTCACCACAGCTTTTTGATTTACTTGTCACATAAACAGTTTGCTTACTCTGCACATAGCATGAAGAGTAAGCAAACTGAAGTGGCAATGTTCATCGAAGGGCCGATGGCCGTTGCAGCAGACATATTCTGGAGTGGAGATCGCGTATTGGCAAGCAAAGCGTGGTATGCCCCCCAGCTAGATGTACCGACGACCTTAGGAAAGTGGGTGATACATACTGCATTGCGGAAGGCAGAGGGCAGGGTGTTATGGCACAGCCCACGCACTCCCGGGCAGGCCAATGTTGGATATAGCCCACTAACCGGCTATGTCTAGCAGTAGACTGCGATAGGCTGAGTAGATTGTTGATTGAATATATAAGTTACATAGACATTACCTGAAAAGTCCAAAAATTAGGAGGAATTACTTAGGTGCAACTTCTACAAAATTTCATGCCTCTTCCATGATGCGCCACAACACCGTGTCTTCCGCCTTCTGCATCCAATCCGCCCCAGCCACCTTTTTGAGGTCGTCGGTCCATCTAGCTGGGGGCGTCCCACGCTACGCTACTATTTCACAGTATTATTTGTCAATCAATCAATTCATCCGAAAGAATTCCACTTCTGAACATAGGTCTCAACCAATTTCTGGGGCTTGCTATAATCGCCACGCTTGGCAGGTGAATTGACGATCGCAGTATGGTAGTAAAACGCATAGAGAACGCTGCTACTCATTTTTTAGTAAGTCCCTTAGCCGGTTCCTACGACACCCACGGGAAGAAATGGGTTGGTGCTATTCTTTACGTCCGGCATCACACGGAACTATTTATTTTGACTGGGAAAACGAAAGTCAGAGCAATTATTTAAATATATTCATTTGCAGGAACTGTTAACCCAAGTAGCACAGAACTGCATTATAAATCGTCACTTAAGGCCCACAGCGGTAATCTAAGCATTTATAAAGACTTATTAGTATTCACCTGTACTGCAACAGCTGTTTCGAAAAAAACGTGGCCACCTATAATGCTTTTTTCTGTACAGTAATTCTATTAAGCACCACAAACACGCCACAAAGTCACTGTTATTGAGCGCTTAGTAGTGCAGTACCCCATCAGCTGTAAGTTTTCTGAATAATAGCCCACACGTGTACTATACAACCGTTGCATTTTAAGAGAGAACATATCACCCACTATAACATAATCAGTTACTTTGTGAAGTTATTTAATGCTTTATGCTGCATACAGATTCACTGTTCCCCTATTAGTCAGGTGTTTACCATACACTCGAATAACAGCATGTATCCAAGTGTCCGGCATGCGCGAATGGAATATTGGACGCGACGGGTTCCGTATGTTATATTTATTAATAAATAAATAAATAAAATAAAATAAATTTATTTCAGACATAACCCATATTACAGAGGAGGCGGGGCGCGTGAGGGAGTGGCAGTCTCTGCGCCCTCACGTCCCTAGCCGCCGCAGGAGGAGACGCCCCGGGCGTCGGGAGTCGATTGCGGACTCCCGGCCACCGTAGGCGCGAGCTTGCGGGTGGCGAGCAATGGGTAGCTCGCCGCCCGGTAAGGACCAGGCTCGGGTCGACGGCGCGCAGTGTTCCACGCGTACCTCAAAGAGATGTCAGCAGCAGTGTAGGGGTCTACTAGGACCGATGCCTGCCAAGGTCGCGTGATTGTTCGAAGGAGATACCGTGACCCTGGCACATGGGCAACTGATGGAACACGGGTGGGTTTTAGTCAGTAAAAGTCTAACACGCTCTCCCGCTCCGCCCAGAGCGGGAGAAGTCATTTGATGATTTCCCATCCTGAAAAAAAAAAAAAACCCATATTACAAAAATTAAGATAAAAAGTAACAATGCTGCAGCAGAAAAGAATAAAATGTCATTAACAAAATAAAAATATACGTCACATAGTTGAAATAATGTCGGATTTAAATTAAAGTAACAATCTATACTAATATTATAAAGCTGAAGAGTTTGTTTGTTTGTATGTTTGTTTGTTTGATTGAACGCGCTAATCTCAAGAACTACTGGTCCGAATTGAAAAAATCTTTTTGTGTTGGGTAGCCTATTTATCGAGGAAGGCTATAGGTTATATAACATCACGCTATAACTAAGAGGAGCGGAGCAGTTATGAAAAATGTTGCAAAAACGGGGAAAATCGCACGGGTAGGCAATTCGATGCGATGGGAAGTGTCGGGGGAACAAGAAATTTAACGCGGACGAAGTCGCGGGCAGAAACTAGTAAATAATAATTGCACATATTAACAAAACAATACAAACAAGCCTTTATAAATAGAGGTCAGTGTGTTTGATGACATTAGGCTGAGTAGGTACAAAAAAGCCCTGCTACAAAAATCTTCTTATAACCTACCCATTTTCGGGACTAATATGGTTGCGACAAAATTAATATTGTTGTTTTATATGTTTCTGGTACTTACCTAAAAATAAAGAAGATTTATTAAGAGAAATCCAAGATTTTTTTTTAATAATAAATTAATACCTTTCGAGACTTTTTAAGATTCCAGATTTCGACAATTTTTCTCAGAGGAAATACCAGTACAGCTAGCATCTAAAAAAAAAAACGTAATTTTCTTTATGTTCATTTAATTTTCCCTAGTACAATTTAGGGTGTACCACCCTGGTCCAGGCCTTGAATTTTCATCTTTTTATAATTTCAAGGAGTACAAAAGTACTTCTCGGTGGCCACCATAGAATTTCCTTAGGTTTCCACTGTGCAGGATCGAATGTTCGATCGACAACACCTCTCTCTATAGTCTGAACTATTTTGAAAGTCTCGTTCTATAAAAACAAGAAAAATATACTTATTATAATAGAAGTATCAGTTTCTTAATGACAACATTATCTATACAGTTTTTGAGGAAAAAAACCAAAAGATACAATAACATATTAAATACCTAAACTTAACGTAACATAATGCTATTTCATGTGGAAGTAATTAAATTATAAGGCCAGAAAAATACATTATCTTTAGATAGGTACCGACTAATTTATAGGTATTTAGTTGCATATTGAATAAATCAATAACTTATGTATTATACATATTTATAATAATATAATAATCTATAATTATAATCTCAGCTACTTAAATTACAATTTTAATTAAGTACTTATCGTCGAATAACAACTAAAAAAGGGAACGAAATGGCTTTAAAAGAACCACGGCGGAACCCTAAAAGCTTGGATCCATAAAGGTACTTATCTAGGTAACTGACGCAAATGTGAACCAATACTACTCTCCTAATCGATCCATGTCTGATTTGTATTTCACAAGTGCTAAACTGTTTTACTCTTGGCTGAATTACAGGCCACATGTGAACACCCGTACAGACCTTAGCATTAAATTGAGATTAAAACTGTTCACTTGCCATCCGCCATATTCACTGCGTTACTTTGTATTATTATAAAATTCTCTTAATTTTTGTTTATTTTAGAGGACATCAATTGTAAACATGGATTAAAAAATAATTACACGAAAACAGTTTTTTTTTGGTTACTTTGTACAAAAACGAACATATTAATTTTATTTTCTTTCTAATTTTGTTGCTTTTCTTTTAGTATTTACTGGTATTCTGAGGGCGCGTGAAAATTTTGAACTAAATATGTATGGTATTTGACAGTAAAGTTACCTTCCCAATAAGATTACAAATATAATAGGAGGAAATCGATGTTTTACTTACCTTAAATTTTATGTATGTATATTCTCACAAATGGCACCTGAGATCTTGCACACAACGATACACTTCATGTTTTACAATTTGACAGTTCATATCAAAGAAAAATAAATAATTTAAGTTATTGCATTCCACAATTTCACTCAGTGTGTAATTTCAACTGTATAAAAGTATACACAATGTACACATTCGTCTTCCTTGCTGTATAGTAAATAACACGTGCCTCATTATTCAGCTCTTTAGGTGACTGTTACACACATAAATGCTACTATAATGTTGTTATAATGCAATTATTTGTCAATTGGATTTCTTATACAGCTATGTGCTGAATAATTTGTGCCCAAATTAAAGTTATATCCTCTGAGGATGCGCTGTCTACGCTATTATTCAGCAACTAATGCATTCACTGTGCACTGTTAAAATGCTGTTATACAGCACTTTTGTGCTACTTGGGAAATTAAGTCTCGGAGTCGTGACCGACTCCGAGACTTAATTTAACAGTTCCTGCAAATAAGGCAAAGAGTTGAAAGCCTTTGAAAATATATAGCAGGAACATCAACGAGCCACCTTTTACTCGTTACCTCGGATTTAGGATATGATTTTTAATCATATGTGTTGAAAATTTAGGTCATTTACTAAAAAGAAAAAAAAATGCTGTTCGATATATTTTGACTGCGGGGTAAACAGTTCTTTATATACACAGTATGTATACACATTTAAAACAGCTATTTTTTTGTTTTGGATCTCCGGGGAAAAATAGATATGCTAACATGTCTATGATCATGTGGATTATAACAGGTTGTAGAACTATGTCCCCTTCCACCCTGTGGATCTCTTTCCATGTTACTCTAGTGGTCACAAGCTGGACGTCAGGAACCTAGTACCCTGGATAATATCTTCTGGATGGAAGTATTACTGAGTTATTCGACTAATCCCATTAGTGCTCGGTTGAGGGCAAACGCTTCTCCCTCGTATCTTATACAGTAGTAGCGAAATGCTGCTTATCATTTCGGAAATACGCTTAATATTACATGGTTATCCAACTGCAAGGTAGAGTTCTATACAAGGATTAGATTGGAGTCCTGACAAATACTAAGGAGATGATGTTGATGGCAAGACAAGACAACTATTAGGTTTTCCCAAGCAAACCCATCCATTTTTGACGTGTCGTTTCTTGTTCATTTTTGGACTGGTTGTAACGTGACTGGTGTCAATAGAATCGCTGCACTCTAAGTTAAATCTCAGTGGTGTTTGGTTTGCGGTTTTGCAAATTATCTATACAGAAACAAATAATTAATTCAATAAGTGATTATGAGCAACGGGTTTTACTCAAATTTGCTTGTGTGTGGGAGTGGTCTGTAGGTGTTACTCATTCTAATATTACGAAAGCAATCGGTAAGAAAGTAAGGCTTTCTTACCGATTGCTTTCGTAAGCATGAAGCACTATAAAAGAATGGATGCGAAAAATTAGAAGTGGCGAAACTGACGTCGGTGAGCATCGCGGTGGTAACCATACGTCTTTGGCTATAAAAGAAGAAAGAATCATCAAAATTAAAAATGCATTTAATGAGTCGAGACACTGGAGTCTAAGGGCTCTTGCCAATCTATTGGACGTCCCAAAATCAACAATCCAAAGGATTGTCAAACATGACTTGAAAATGAAGAAAGTTCTCGGAAAGTGGGTACCTCATGAACTGACAGAAGCGCAAAAGGAACATAGGGTGTTGGCATGTCAGGCGAACTTAGAGCGATATAAGAAGGACAAACAATGCTTTCCAGAAGTATAGCTGTTGACGAAACTTGGGTCGCCCTCTACATGGAACCGGATCGTGAGCAGTCCCGCGTATGGCTAGCAAAAGGGGAGCCAGTGCCGTCAACGAGCCGCCAGTCGACGCACGGTAACAAGAGGATGTTGATTATGAGTGTGGACTGGGATGGTATAGCCTTCTGGGAGTTGCTGGCTGAAAATGATTCTGTCAATTCCGAAAATTATAAACAGTTCCTTGAGAGGCATATACAGCCATGGCTTGATGGAAAGGATTTCAGTACGCCAGTACTGTTACATGACAAAGCAAAACCCCATAAAGCTCGGGCCG
Organism: Aporophyla lueneburgensis; assembly: GCA_932294355.1. Lineage (NCBI taxonomy): Eukaryota > Metazoa > Arthropoda > Insecta > Lepidoptera > Noctuidae > Aporophyla > Aporophyla lueneburgensis. Next base: position 5,291,551 of record OW028739.1, on the reverse strand, counting down.
TTATGGAATTCCTGCAAATGCAGGGAATTTCGACTTGGTATCACCCACCCTATTCACCAGATATTTGCCCGTTGGACTTCAACTGCTTTGCCAGACTGAAGAGGAAGCTAAGAGGGACAAACTACAATAGCTGGGATCATTTTCAAGAAACATTGAAATTAGCCGTGGCGGAACTTAATGAATCAAAGTCTATGACTGGAGTGCAACAACTGCCAGACCGATGGCAGAGTCTAATAAATTGCGAAGGATCTTACATTTAATTAACACATTAATGGATATCATAACCCCCAATAAAGATATAAAACTAAAAAATAAAATGGATGTGTTTGCTTGGGACAGCCTAATAACATGCAGTAGTTGCTGTACCTATTCTTCCATCGATATTATGACTGTAGCAACGGATTAAAAAAAAATCGGCTGATTATAAATTGCCAATGTAATTTATCAGGCGATGGATGATATGACGCGAAAATGGGGCTAAATTCTCGGTTGTACTAGCATGTAAGTTTATATTAATTCGTTTTATGAAACAACCAAAATAGTAAGCGAATTATAGGGATTTTATTTATTAAATTTATACTGTTTTAAAACGTAGGACGACAAAAAGTAAGTTGTACGCTATTTCGGCAAACATTAGGTTTGGCCTCCGTGTTACCCAAAAAGATGACTAAAAAAACCTCAAGAAAAAAAAAAAACTCAGAACCTTTATTTGCCAAGTCGTGTACATACGCTTAAGCTTTTACTATCACAATGAGCATTAATAACCTAGATTTGTCGTCATAAATATCAAAATCAAGGCAAATGATTTCTGCTGATTGGTAGGACAGGTATAGGGGAATATTAACAATTGATATTAGAAATCAACTAATAATATGATTATAATTATCATTGGGAAAAACAGGCCCGTAGTAGCAATGTCCATGTTTTATATAGCGGCAGTTAAAAGGTATAAACATAAAAATGAAAAAAAAAATCGAAACTGACATGATATAATTAACTCATAGTATGTACAAAACAAGTGGTCGAGTAAATGTTAACACAGATGCGCAGTTCCTCGAGAATCCTTTAGTTTAGTTCGGGCAACACAACAACGGGGATAGGTAGTTGAGGTGTACCAATAGCAACAGGCTCAGGGACCACGGGCACAGGGAGAACGGGTGTTCCGATGGGAGCAGGAGCAACTTCAACGACTTGGACGGGCTCAGGGGCAACTTCGATGACCTGAATGGGCTCAGGGGCGGCTTCAACGACCTGGACGGGTTCCTGGGCAGCCTCCACGACGTGCACGGGCTCAGGAACGATGGCGTCAGCGACGGGACCGACGCTGATGGGAGCATCAATAACGTGAGAGACACCGTTGATGTTCAGGATGATCTGGACGAGGGAAGTGCCTGTAGGAACGTTCACGGCCTCCTCGATGACTTGGACGGGGCTGACAGCGATGGGCTCACCCTCGATGATAGCGGGTCCAACGGAGATAGGCTCAGTTTCGATGAAAGCTGGTCCAACGGAGATTGGCTCAGTCTCGATGATTGCGGGTCCAACAGAGATAGGGTGGGTCTCGATGAATGCGGGTCCAACGGAGATAGGCTCAGTCTCGATGATTGCGGGTCCAACGGAAATTGGGTGGGTCTCGACCATAGCGGGGCCAACGGCAATGGGCTCGGTGTCCAATATAGCGGGGCTTGCTATGATGCCACGGTGGGTGGGGCTGGCAACAGCCAAGGCGATGAAAGAGGCGATAATTAGCAGAGATTTCATTTTTGCTGAAAGGGAAACAAAGGTTTACTAACTCAACTATTATGCAAGGTTCGAATTGTATACATTTCCGTTATAATTCTTTTTCTATATCATGGAAACGAAATACATTCATACCGTTGTAAAAAGTTTAGCAAGTCATTATTTAAGAGCTAATGATCAAGTTGACGCACTAATATCCGTTATATAAACTTATTTTGAGTAAATATTAAATATCTTTGACTAAAAATTTGAATTTCTATAACGTATTTATTGAAGTATACTTTATTGTACCTACACTAGAAAAATAATAATATTGGGAGGCCTTATTGTTTTCTGCGATATCTTCCAGTCAACATTGGGATGGGCAATGATTGCGTCGACAATAATAATTTTTAAAAGAAATAGTTTTACTTTTAATTAAAGTTAATGACTCTTACGAAAGAAAGTAATTGTCTTACCTGCTATGTGTTTGCTAGGTGTTATACAAACTATGCTTTCCGAGAATTTTTCAACCGTTTTATACAAAACTGTATCTTTTACGCGATTCTATCGATAAAATGCTGATAACGATTTATTGTTGTTAATCTCGTTATTAAGATACAATACCGATAAACATTTGTTTGGATTATTTTGTGTGATTGATCGCACTATCACGTGTATCACGTAAAATTCTTTAAGATAGTACTAAACCATATAAGTAATCGGTACTTATAGTTTATCTATAGGATGTTCCGTGCTTGTTCTAAAAGAGAATTTAACTGTGTCTATAAAGATAGGATCTATTTTGATATGTGCAAACGTAACAATAATGAAATTTAAGGAACCAACACTCATGTTCTGTGAGACATTCGAACCTGCATGCCAAAGAGCACAATATTATAAACAAAAAGTTTAATGAAATAAAAATGCTTTTATTCTACCATAAATTAAAAAACTACATCACAGTGCACTAAAAATATAAGCAATTTGAAAATAAAACAATTTTCTAAATAACAAAATTATCTGATTAATCCCCTCTATGTTAATTTGACCTAATTAGTGTTACATTTTATAAACCTGCCTAACTGCGTAACAGTTTGTCGGCAGGATTAGCGCTCGTGGTAAAGCATTCAATTAATCGTCATCCTCAATGGTAGTAACAAACATACTTAACTCATTACAACTCAACATGAGGTTTATCAACAAGTGCAAAGAAATTATCGCAACATGCGACAACAATTAAGCATTAATTACTTAATATTTCTTTAACCAACCAATAAATGCTCAATTGTCGCCGCATGCCGCGGCAACCTCACTAAGCAGTTCCGTTTATTCTTATTTAAAAAAAAAACATAAATTTAAATTGATGGTTCTATCTCTTTGATAAATAGAATATCGGAATTAAATTTACATCTTAATATATATAAACTACGCGTCACGTTGTTTGTCCGAGATGGACTCCTAAACTACTTAACCAATTTTAATAAAACACCGTGTGCAGTTTGATCCAACTTGAAAGATAGGATAGCTTACATCTCAATTTATAGTCGCAATATTATTTTATTGCAAATTATTTGTTTGTTATTTGACAGTCACAATTCTCTGTAAGCTCCATTTGATTTCAGCAAAAATTTGACGCGAACGAAGTCGCGGACAGAAGCTAGTACCATTTAAAAAATAAACAAAATATAAGCCAGGTCGACATTTCCAATTTGACTACTCATCATCATCTGGCTAGCCTACCAACTATGGTGGGGTCAGCTTCCAGTCTAACCGGATGCCGCTGAATACCAATATTTTATATGGACTACCTAGCTGACATCCACAACCCAGTTACTGGGTAATACGGTATCTCTTGGTATGACTGGTCATCGTCCCACGGACATACTAAGATCCTATCTGACTACCCTTGAGAAGGAATGGCGAAACAAAGTCAGAGGTCAAAATCTCTTTTAAAGTCCAGACGTAATGTTGGTCTGATCATGTAAGGATCTAATTGTTATAAAATTCTATGTAGCTATAGGTTTTTAACATCCATAACGTGTTGACATATTTTCATCAAAAATGTTTCTAAGTAGGATTTTTCATTGTAGTGCCGGTTGTAAGCAATCGCACCATCTCATTTCTTAAGGCCACTAAGGCATTTACTAGAGAATAGGCAGCAATGTCCTCTATGCATTTTACCACCATAATGCAATCGCCAACCCACCTGCTAAGACAAACCTCCTCAATTTGGGAGAGGCCTAAATCCAGCTCAGGGGATATCGCACGATCTCCTACGAGGCGGCTTGTGTACTGGAGATTTCTTCTGCTCACCCGGCCTGCAGCAGGCGCACCGAGCGTTGGCGGAGGGCGGATAACGCCCTCTTCCAGCCCTCCTAAATGGGTCCAGGGGAGGCAGATCTGGGGACATCCTTCGCCACCTATTTCTTAGGACCCGGGATGGCGGCGCGCAGTGTTCCACGCGCACCTCTCTCACCTTATTTCCCCTTAACGTGAGGAGGTTCGCAGAGGCCAGTCGGGGATTGCGGAAGACACATTAGTTCCCGTGGTCCCCGACGTAGGTGTGGGACAGAACACCAGGGTGGTTTTAGTCAGTAAGAGTCTGACAGACACCTCTCAGCCCACCCCAGGGCGGAGGATATCTATAATGATTGCCACCTCGATGGCAAAAAAGGCCTATGAACAGCAGTGGACGGCTTACGGCTGAAATGAAGTAGTTATCTCATTGACTGATAAGGGAACACAAAGTCAAGTAATATTTCTTCCTCGAATGGAAGGTTGCACTTCTATTTATTATTGAACACTTCTACATAAATTCCAATGAAATGTCGAAGTATTCGATAAATTGAACTCTAAATCGGCGCGGTCAATTCGCACTATGAGATTGTGCATCTAATGCGCCGATTTATGTAATGCCATAGCGATTTATGTACTGAAGTCAGACTTGCTTCTAAAATATTGTCGGAAATCGAATTCGTTCTATTTTAATCAGTCAATTACCGTAATTACAGACACAATTAAAAAACCATTGTGTCTATACCAAATGTGGTATCTCAGGGACTTAGAGGTTAAACTGACTTCAAAAACGAAGGAGGTTTTATGTTTGTTTATTTGTCATCATTTTACCACCATACTGTGATCGCCAACCCACCTGCAAAGCGTGGCAATTATGGCATCCCCCCCCCCCCCCCCCCCCCGCGAGAGGCCTATGTTCAGCAATAGACGTCTTTCTGAAGGCTGAAATGATTATGAAAGTCGATCATCGGCTATTTTCTTAGCTATTGATATCTCACGTGAGGTTACATGGCTATCGGACTAATAGGTAAAACGTGTCTGTATTTCCCAAGGGGTTAAGCAGAGGTATACCTATTAGTATACCCACATGTCGTCACTCAAAGATAGACTCAATCAAAAACATAAGTAAGTTTAGCAACAACCTGTACATAAAAACCTAAAAAAACGGTAGGTACTATAATGCAAAAATATTATAGATTTGTATTGTTTATATTGTTATTTATGGTAGCTACTGAACAATTTGTAAGCTCGAGAGATAAATTGCTATCTTTATTATGATCAGTGCCATTTTTTACTAGTTTCAAAGCTCAACTAAGGCGCCACGGGGATCTAACTGTTTTCAATCACAAACCTTGGGATATTAAAGAAAATCCTAATATATTTGTTCAAAGGTTTGAAAAACTTGTCTACTCAACAACAATGTAAAGAATGCAATACACGTGACTGAACTGCCAAAAAAGTTAGTTTAAAAACTCCCCTGACTCACCCGACTACTAAAAAATGCGCTCTATGAAGTATGAAATAAGAAAATATTTCTATTTGAAACCCGTATGCCACATTGCCCTATAGATTATGATCGTCTAATACTGTTACTATGCTTTGTTTTGTTAAGTTTTAGAAATGATGATGAACAGATGAACATACATGATCTTAACGTTCCTCTTTGCTTCGCCGTAGTCGGGTAAAAACGAACTAGACTGCCATTGTATGTCTGATTTACAAATACTCCACCGGTCAATTTTTATCTACTATTCTCATTTACAACTACTATTTAAGTTCTACCGCGAAGCAAAAAGGAGAATTAGTATTTTGACGGGTATATTCATCTGTTTCCTCAACTTAACCTTAACTTATAAACCTACTTATCTTCTCTTACTTATCAAGATACCTCATTTAGCACATAAGGTATTTTGGTCGTCCGCTGGTTATATGTATTGTTGTATTATATGTGACGTCACATTAAATTGAATGTTGCGCCCTCCAGAGGGCATAAAGTGAGGAACGAAGAATTCAAAATCGGGTGTATAGGTGTCAGTCATGATCAGCAGTCTATAATATTCCCACTGCTGGGACACAGGCCTCCTCTCTGAGAGGGAGTGGGCCATAATCCACCTCGCAGGCCCAGTGCGGGTTGGTAGATGTCACATGTCTTCGAATTTTTGGTTCTGAGACATACCGGTTTCCTTACGATGTTTTCCTTCACTGTTTTGAGAGCAGTGGTGATGAAATAATTTTCACAAAGTTAAGCACCTGCCTGGGTTTGAACTCACGACCTATTACTCGTAAGTCGCGGCCGTTTCCACTAGGCCACCACTGCTGTAAGCATCAATTTTATGCTTGGTTATATTACTTGCTTTTGTGAATTAAGGTATTGTATTTACAAGGCTGATGTGACTGGAAACACTGAAAGGGGACGCCCTAGGAGAACATATAGTGACCTTATAGGTGATGTTCTTCAGAAAGGCAGGAGCATAGTACTCACAACCGGCGTGTGTGTATGACCAGATTGTATGGACATAAACGTGGCAAAAAGATTATGTAGATATCGTAGCAGGTTTCGATCTATAGTCTTTGCCTACCGCCATGAGAAAAAAACCTGAGTTTATATATATTACTAGCTGTGCCCGCGGATTCACCCGCGTGAAGTTCGGAAATTATCACACGGAGACGTACTACCCAGACAAAATATACATTACTATGTTACTCCTTATAATATCAGCTATCTGCCAGTGCATTTCCCGTCGAAATCGGTCCAGCCGTTTCGAAGATTAGTCGGAACAAACAGACAGACAAAAACAAGTTTTTTTTTAATGTAAGTACCGTATATACTTTCATATGCATTTATGGAAAAGCTGGTAATGAAATTACAAACAGACACTACAATTTTATTTATTTGTATAGATGTATGTGAATTGTAGCAGACTTCGTGATATAAATCCACATGGATCGATTACTTTTAATTATCATTACATTAAACTAAATAAATTTCATTATTGAGAGTTCACATAATCTGTAATTTATGACTCATGATTAAAAGAGGTAATAATTTATTTTATGATATCACAGCTACTCTTCCTAACATGATAGCATTGATATAATTTATTTTGATAATTGATTAGCAATCTTTTGTTTACTTTGTGAATTTAAATTCAGTTTTACATTGCTAAATGTAAATGTATATCACATTTAGTTAAAATCAAATCAGCACTTTTAGAACGTCAAAATTAAATAAGGCAGTCCCCCAATAAGTCCGCCCTTCACCACGTCCTAGTGGTTTAGCTTCAACTTTAGCTGTTATAGTTATAGATAATACATATGCACATAATCAGCCTATAATGTGCCCACTGCTGGGACTCAGACCACATCTCGGTGAGCGGAAGTGGTTTGTAATTCACCACGCGTGCACAGTGCGGGTTGTTGGACGTCTTCGTATTTTTGGTTCTAAGACTGGCTATGCCGCTTACCTCACGATGTTTTCCTTCACCATTTTTAGAGCAGTGGTGATTAAATAATTTATACAAAGTAAATCCTGTATTACTATTTTATGAGAACACGAAACGTATTGTTTATTATTGTCAAAAATCAAAATCAAAAGTCATTTATTCAAACTAGGCTGAGAGTCAGCACTTTTTGAACGTCAAAGTTACATAAGGCAGTCACCCAAAGCGCCAAATTGTTGAATGTATCCAGTATCCACTTAATTTGTTAACCTTGGTTTACACTTGGAGGTCGACCTGCTATAACCCCGCATGGGGATCCTAAGCCAGGGTAACAACAATTCTAGCAAACCTTAATTAGTTTAAAAGATGCATAGAGCCGTTACCCGGCATGATAAAAAGTATGAATACCAAATAGGCACAATAGCAGCGTAATATAGCAGCAGTGCAAGCTGGCGCAAGCCGCCTCTGCACGCCTGGCTCATACGGACATAGAGCAACCAATGAATTAATTAAAACAGACGTAAAAATAGGCACAATGTGCTAGTTTAATCACCATCCCATCAACAACCATTTTTGTGTATTTTGTGTAGCACGATCGCGCGGATCTAAATGTTACGTAAATTCGGACGATTTTGAAAATATGTTCAAATTTGGTTGGAAATGCCCCGCACCTAGCAGAACCCAAGGCGGTGGTGGCGCGTAGTGTTAACCGCGCGTCTCGCGCAAGCCCTGCAGGGTAGTTTCACACCTCATGCCCATCGCGGGTCTGAGGTGGCCCGCAAAGACGGACCGGCGCCAGCCAGGGATCGTGGAAGGCGCACAAGTTCACATGATTCTCGATCAAGGGTGCGAAGGGGGGGGCGGTAAGTCCCCTCTTTGAGGAGTGGATAGAGAGGCGCCACGGCGTCCTCACCTTCCGCCTGACGCAGGTTCTCACCGGGCATGGGTGCTTCGGTGGGTTCCTGTTCAGGATAAAGCGGGAGGATACGTCCGGGTGTTTCCAATGCGAGGATCGTCTGGAGGACACGGTGGAGCATACGGTGGAGGTGTGCCCTGCCTGGGCGGAGCACCGCCGAGTTCTCGTGGAGGCGATCGGCGGCGGCAACCTCTCGCGCCCGGCCCTGGTGCGAGCCATGGTACGGAGCGAGAGGGAATGGGAAGCCGTCACCTCCTTCTGCAAAGCAGTAATGCTCGCGAAGGAGGAGGCGGGGCGCGTGAGGGAGTGGCAGTCTCTGCGCCCTCACGTCCCTAGCCGCCGCAGGAGGAGACGCCCTGGGCGTCGAGAGTCGATTGCGGACTCCCGGCCACCGTAGGCGCGAGCTTGCGGGTGGCGAGCAATGGGTAGCTCGCCGCCCGGTAAGGACCAAGCTCGGGTCGACGGCGTGCATTGTCATTTGATGATTCCCCATCCTGAAAAAAAAAAAAAAGGGTGCGAAGAGAACACCGGGGGTTTTTAGCTAGTAAGATTCTGACAGACCCTTCCGACGAATAGAATATATCCATGAGGGTTTTCTATCCCGGAGCAAAATACAAAAAGCTATGAAAATGATACTATTCGGGTTTGAATTAAAAAAAAATTGCCAAAACGTAACAGGATACAATTTAAATTTACGACTAAACATTAGTAGACCCCGCGTTTAAATGAGAGACATGTCTCCTCAATCCATGTGGCCTTTTATGTTTTTTTTTTTTTTTAAATATCATACCAAACCTAAGAACATCGACGTTGGACGAATCCCAAAATAAATTGTGTTAACACCCTTCCCACGACTTTTCCCTTCCAATAAGTGACAAAATAATCGTTACTATCTTACGTGGTCAACATGGCGTGTCTAATGAAAGCGGACGCGATGGTCGTGGGTTGCAGGCCTCGTATGAGGACGTAACGTTTTTCGCCCCGTTAGTTTTTATTAGCCATTCGAACAAATTATGATATGGAGGTATTTCGTTCGTTTTGGCAGTTGGTGAGATCCAGAGGAGTAGTAAATCACTTAGTAGCTTTTTATTTTTCGTTGTCTTTATGATTTTCTCGTTGTGTCTTGTGAGGAAATATTTTTGAGCGACTTTTGATTTATTTTATTTACAGACGCTCTGTATGTTGTAAACAGTAATCTATTACTTGTAAGTCCTAAGCTGCAAATGCTGCGCATAACTATTTTGTAATTTACTTTTGGAAATAAATGATTTTTATTACCTTTATTCATTTTAACAAACTTATAAATTATATTTTTAAATATTAGAATATAAAATAAAAAACATTTAAAAATATAAAAAATAGTAGCCCACCGGTATCGGGAACAGGGTCCAAGCTACCGGCGGTCAGGGCTCTAGAGAGAGGAACCTCCTGACGATGCGAGCCGTGTCCAGAAGTACCGCTTTCTGAATCAAGCCCTTGACCCAGCTGCCTAACGAGAGCCTCCTTAGATGTTGGTTGAGGCTCTTGGCTATCAACCCATTGGCTGTGACGACTATCGGCACAATGATCGCTGAATCCACATCCCACATGTCGACAACCTCGCGAGCCAAGTCAAGATACTTGATCTGTTTATCTTTCTCGGCTTTCACGAGGTTCTCGTCATGCGGAACCGTTATGTCAACAATCATTGTGCGCCGCTCTACTCGATCCACCACCACTATATCAGGCTTATTTGCGACAATAGTCCTGTCAGTGATGATGGATCGATCCCAGTACAATGTGATATTTCCATTATCGAGAACTGGGTCGGGCACATACCTGTAGTACGGCACTTCCGATTCCACAAGGCTGTATTTAAGAGCAAGTTGCTGATGGATAATCCTGGCTACTAGGTTGTGTCTATGCAAGTATTCTTCGTTAGCTAGACGAGAACACCCGGAGATTATGTGCCTAATTGATTCTCCTGGACGGTGACATGCCCGACAGATGTCAACCGTGCCGTCTTTCACAATAAATCTCCGGTAATTGTTCGTCATCATAACTTCGTCCATAATTGCACAGACAAAACCTTCGGTTTCCCCAAAGAGGTCACCGAAACGCAGCCAGGCTACGGACGCTAGTATATCTACATCGGGTCCATGTAGGGCCCGGAAAAAGCGTCCGTGGAGCTCCTTACTCTGCCATACTTCCATGCGGTCATTAGTGTCAAGTACTACAGGTTTGCGCCAGTTCTCGATAGCCAAGGAGAGCGGGGTGAGGCCCTTGTCAACTGCGACCACATCTCGATGCATCCCCACGTCGGTTTCTAGGAAATATTCCCTGAGACTGCATATCTCGCGATTGTGGAGAGTCTTAGCGTTTAAAAAACCTCGACCTCCACACTTTCGCGGGATATACAGCCTCATTACCGATGACCGTGGGTGATGCATTCGATATGCAGTCAGCAGCGTACGGACCCTCCTATCCACGGCGTCGAGTTCAGTTTGAGTCCATTTGAGTATGCCGAAAGAGTACATCAAAACCGGCATGACCCAACCGTTGAAGGCGCGCACATTGTTTCCGCCTGATAGAAGACTATTAAATACTTTCTTCAGGCGGCCAAAGAAGCGCTCCTTCAACGATTGTTTCATGTCAGTAACATTGATGCCCAACGCTTCCGATATACCCAAATACTTATAGGTTTCGGATGAGGAGAGGGCTCGGAGGTTTATGGAATCCGAGAGTTGGGTTCCCGCGGATTCCATAATCTTCCCTCGCTTTACATGCATGACCGCACATTTGTCCACACCAAATTCCATCCTGATGGCGCTACTGAAGGTTTCAGTTATTTTCAGTAGCTCCATCAGTTTAAAATTGTTGGGGGCAAAGAGTTTAAGGTCATCCATGTAAAGGAGGTGAGATATAACCTGACCACCTCTCCTCAACCGATAGCCTATACCTGAATCCTCAAGCAGTGTGCTCAGAGGATTCAGGGCTAAGCAGAACCAAAGTGGACTCAAACTATAATCCTGAAATATGCCTCACTCGATCCTTATCGGTTCGCTGCTCCTTTGGATATTTCGACATCCTGGATAGCGAAGAACCGTCCTCCACTGCTCCATACATGAAATCAGGAAGGTGTGCAGAGTTGCATCGACTTTATACAACTCCAGCACCCTCCTGAGCCATGTATGTGGCACCGAGTCATAGGCCTTCTTATAATCTATCCAACATGTCGACAGATCCTTTCGGGAACGACGAACCTGTTGGCTAATGGCCATATCAATGAGGAGCAGCTCCTTAGTAAGTGATTTTTATTATTATTATTATTAATTAATTAAAATACATTTAAGAATTGAACATAATTGTATAGCATACTACCTTTTAAAAGTAGCTTCGCCTGCACATTATAAACCTTCCTCTTGAACCACTCTGTCTGAAAGATCTATGTGTACAGACGCGGGAAGCAACTTCATCATATACTATGAACAGAAGAGATGTACTAGCTTTTGCCAGAGGATTCGCCCGTGTTTTATACACATTTAACCGTTCTCTCTCGCGGAGTGGCGACCGCGTACTGGAAGACGGAGCGTTGGAAAGCCTCCCACAAGATGGACCGATGACCTGGTGAAGGCCGCAGGAATGCGTTGGATGCGGGAGGCACAGAACAGGTCGAAGTGGTGGTGCTTGGGGGAGGCCTATGTCCAGCAGTGGACGTCTTTCGGCTGAAATGATGATGATGATGAACCGTTCTCTTAAAATCACTGACTATTGATGTAAACCACATTAAAATCCGTTGCGTAGTATAAAGAGAGTAGCGACTTTATCTTATACCATAAAGAGATGGTAAAAGAAGATTATACTTAACTTCTTATTTGGTAACCAAATTGCCGCATCATCATTTCAGCCGTAAGACGTCCACTGCTGGACATAAGCCTCCCCCAGTTTGAGGGGCTTAGCCATAATCGCCACGTTTGGCAGACAGGTTGGCGATTGCAGAATGGTGGTAAAATGCATAGAGAACGCTGCTACCCATTCTCTAGTAAGTTCTTAGTCGCCTTTTACGACATCTAAGGGAAGAAAAGGGGTGGTGCTTTTCTACCAAATTCTCTCATCTGCAGCTAAATAATCTTTGGTAGGTTGTGGCAAGTCGTAGCGTGAATTAAATCGCACGCAAGCGAATGCACCGATGAGCTAATTGCTCACACAGACACATTGACAAACGTTTTTGTTGTTCTAGTAGGTTTTAATGCCAAACTGAAATGTATGCAGATGCACTTCAGCTTTTGCCGAAGATGGAGTGTCTCTGAAGTGTGTAATTGAAGGGGTCCACTAGGGCCGATGCCTGCTAAGAACATGGGTGGGTTTTAGTAAGTAAAAGTCTGTTACGCCCTCTGAGACGTCATTTGATGATGTCCCACCCAAAAAAGCCCTGCAGCTCCTTTTCAAACTTTTATGTTAAAACTAGCTTCTGCCCGTGGCTTTGCCCGCGTGTATGTCGAAAAATTCACTTTTTCATCTCCCTATTTTACCCTCATAGGGGTGGAATTTTCAAAAACCCTTTCTTAGTGGATACCTACTCTTCACAAAGAACATACCTTCCAATTTTCATGTCTCTCGGACCAGCGGTTTAGGCTGTGCGTTGATATATCAGTCAGTCAGTTAGTCAATCGGGACATAGAATTTTATTTGTAACTATATCAGTCATTTTAACCTAACTGCCGGCGGACGTCATTTTTATTATTTTCAAAGGTACCCTTGAAAATAATAAAAAACGACGTCCATCACGAAATTCGCTCTCTCCCTCTGTCTCAATCTAAATTAATCAAAACTATTTATACACTAAACACGGTTTTAGAGTACCTACCAGAATGGTAAAAAAGAAACCCCTATGGTGCGACTCGGTAGTATCTGTACTCGTATAATAAAACTTCTGTTCACGCAAGCACAATTACTTGCTTTACACTTAGCGTTCTTTCCGATTTTTTCTCATTTCTTATGGGTCTTATGCAAAAAGAGTTCTTTAAATCTGACTGGTAGTTCCAGAGATTACTTATGCTTCATTACAAGTGTATATGTAGATGGAGATGCAGAACTAGATGTCGATAATCGCACGGAAAAGCGTTATGCCCCTACATAAAAACTTTTCGTTACGCGTTTTCGTTACGTTAACGTTAAGACCTTCGTTTCAATAAAAATCTTCTACAATCTGTGTGATCCCACTCAGTAGCAGGATCTCAAAAACAAATTTCAAGGAATCTCTTGATTGTATGAGTTTGTATCAATATTCAATAGTTAAGGCTATGCTAAGAAAAGGAACAGAAGCACCTGCCAGGGTTGCGAGATTCTTTCGAAAGAGTTACCGTGGGCCTGGCATATGGGCAACTGAAGGAACACGGATGGGTTTTAGTCAGTAAAAGTCTGACACGCCCTTCCGCTCTGCCCAGAGCAGTAGAAGTCATTTGATGATTTCCCATCCAAAAAATAAGGAGCAGAAGTAGAAGAGGATCTAAATCCTAAGAAGTTAGCCGATAGAACTTCCCAAAACACATCTTTGTTACGTCCAACTAAACTATCGAAGCAACTAATAAATCGTATGCATTTCGAAACCGCAAAGCCATTCAGAATCCTAGCTCTCGAAACCGAAATCTTTCTCAACTGCACTCAGTTCTATCACCAAATAAATTGCCACATTTCCAAATATATATTTGGAAACTGGAAAGTACTAGAAACGTAGAGGTGCTTACACATATGTTCGGGTCGGCACATACGTCTTGGCAGTATTTGTTCAATAACACAGCTGACCCGAAGCAATTACCTACTTCACATATTTCGGTCGTGCCAATCAACACAGTTCGTTCGGCTAGAGTAGTTCGCTTCTGCAACGGTCGCGAGATTTGTTCAAAAGAGTTACCGTGTCCCTGGCATAGGCAATGGAAGGAACACGGGTGCGTTTTAGTCAGTCTTCCGCTCCACCCAGAGCGGGAGATGTTATTTGATGATTTTCAATCCACAAAAAAAAAAAATACGCCGAGCGGCTATACCTGGCCATGTATCTACAATTATATTCGACTAGGTAATGACTATGACTTCACTCGCGTATTGGTTGAATATTATGCCACGGGAACTTATTACCGGGATTATAGCCGCTTTTGCATGATTGAGTTACATACATCAGAAAATTTATTAGGACGATTTGCTGCTCAGCTGTGCCGAAGTATGCCGAACCGAACATGTTGGTAACATCCCTAAGCGGAAATGCTTAAAAGCATCCTGTCCTGATTGATGTTGGTAGAACTCGGAACAACCATAACCGCTTTGCAGGACAGTTACAAACTCACCAAGTTTCATCATTTGAACAACTTTGGTCGCGGCCGCCATTTGTTTTTGTTGTGCTGTCTTTCAGTTGCTACTTGGTAATGGGAGAGCTTTGGATTGCAACAGTCGAGTATTAATAGTAGTTTTACTATGTATTTGGTATGTCTGTAAATTAGTTGGCATTTTAAAGAAGAGAAACTAAAACTTGAAAAGTTTGATGAGAGGCAAATAATATAACAGTATACGGTGATCAGTTACAGATACAAAAAAAGTTTATTCACGTGAAGGTATGGACTATTTATCACCACTGTTATATTAAGCAGAAGACAGACATTCACTGCTAGGCAAGATACTCGGTTTAAAAAATACTCCTTCACTTATTTCCGCAACGAGTTACTGATCTAGGCTACAAGCAACGAGTGGCTATTCGAGATAAAATAATAACATCTAGCAGTTTGAGTCATTTATGCAGCCCACTTAAATATCCTCTCTCTAATTCAAATATTTTCTACAAATAGCTAAAAGCAATTTGAATTTGAAATCTAATAGCTTTACCAGTTTATCCGTCCAACGTTGTTCGCTCAACACTCTTCAATCCAGATTTTTCCTGCCCAGGCAGTATTATATAACATCAGTTATCATCTGCCCAGCCTTTTCCCAACTATATTGAGGTCGGCTTGCAGTCTAACCGGATGCAGCTGAGTACCAGTATTTTACATGGAGCGACTGCGTATCTGACCCCTACCCCTTGGTAAGACTGGTTGTCAGACTTTCGGGCTACTGACGACCCGTAACGACTGTCTATGATCTACGAAAGACAGCCGGGACCAACGGCTTAACGTGATTTCGTAACCCATACACGGACCAACCGCGGCAAGCATAGCTTTTTCCCTTAGTGTACGGCCCGAGTGAAAAAGCGTCGAGCGGGGCGTTCAGTGTTGCGTGCAAGCGGCGAAAGAGCGTTCTCTGAGTGGCCTCAGTGCACGCTAGTCCACGCTCAGCGTTCGTGTAAGCCGGTCACATTTTTCATCATGGCGTCGGGGTCGTACGATATTATTGATATTTATTTAGAAGAAAATGTGTGGTCAAACTACTTCATTTTGTAGTTTTACTGCTAATGCTCCACCCTTTATGTTTAATTGTTCTATTTTTATATAGGGCATGTGATGTTGACCATAATTCTGGTTTAAGTGGAATTTCGATAATAATGTCTTCGAACCACATGGCGCGCACGCTCTCGTCATCGCTAAAAACACAAACTGGTTTGAACTTGCACGCGACGCCACGCTCGACGCTCCACTCACCGCAAACAAGAACGCTCCTCCGCCCGCGAATTTACAAAGGCTATACTATTTTAGTCACGAGTCAGACTCTAATCAGTGAGCTTTTGTTTCTGAATATTACTCGACAATACCTAGTCTATCTCAGTAAAAAAAATTGACTCAAATAGACTAGCTTTTTGTTTTGATATTTTCAAAGAAAATGCATGGACAAAATCTAGTACCATTTCAGTCACGCGTGGACGAAATCCCATCCATGGTTAATACCCCGACTCAGAGTACCCCGACTCGGATAGGTTAGGTTAGAAGGCTAAGGCGGGAGCGAGCGGAGCGGAGCTCCCGCCTTAGCCTTCGTGGTTATTTTTTTTTAAACCACCCAGAAATAGGAGCCCCGCGAAGCGGGGCTCCGTCAACCTATCTTAGCGCAGGTGGCAATCTACATGCATATTAATTTTGAATACATATTAATCAAATAGATAAGCTTCAATTATAGGTTGATAGTTACATGGCAACTGTTATCATTTTAATTGCTCGTTTCTATTATGTATTTGATAAACAAAAATAAAACGAATTAACAAACGAGAAGTACTTTTATTAGGTAAAGAACACTACCCACTTGTTGCGAGTATAAATAATAATAATAATAATATTCCACAACTATCACACAACGCCATCTAGTCCCAAGCTAAGCAGAGCTTGTGTTATGGGTACTAGACAACTGATAAACATACTTATATATTTCTAAATACATACATATTATAGATAAATATAAATTTAAAAATATCTCGCCAAAAGCTTAGCTATTCGAGTGATATGTATTATATAGAACTAGATTTTGTCCGTGCATTTTCTTTGAAAATATTAAAACAAAAAGCTAGTCTATTTGAGTCATTTTTTTACTGAGATAGACTAGGTATTGTTGAGTAATATGCATAAACAAAAGCTCACTGATTAGAGTCTGACTCGTGACTAAAATAGTATAGCCTTTGTAAATACGCCCTCCGCCCGCGCCGCTCGGCCACACTCAGGACACTCGCGAGTGTTTGCATGTGTTTAACATGAACGCTGCACGCACCGCCCCGCTGGACGCTCGAGTCGAGCGTGCACTCAGGCCGTACACTTATGACACTGATTTACATTCTATGATTACTATAACTCATACACTGATTTTTAACTTGTAAAATATTAGGAAATTTGTATTCTTGCCTTTGCAATGTTTGTAAGTATGTGGGCACCATGTATCTATCATATAATTACTTTATCTCTATTTGCTTCTTTTTAAATTTTTTACCTGTTGTGGTATGGTAATTTTATTTTAGGTGCATCGTCTTCACATATAATTATATAAATATTGTATACAAATATTGAAAACAGTTTAAAAGAGTATCGGTGGAGTTTCTTGCCCATTCTTCTCCATACGAATCTACCTTTTGGAAGGGGCAACTAGAATCAATTCTATTTTCATATAACTGTTGACGTTCAAAAGTGCCTTTTTGGGTCTATTTGAAATAAATGCTTTGACTTTGACTTTGACTTAACCTGAACGATCGACCCGTGCGGCTGTTGTAACTAAGCCACAAGCCTTTACATCAGTAAACATAAAAAAAATCTCTATTTATCAATGTTACCACACATCACAGAAAAATGATCAACAAAGTACCTCTACTACAAAAATATAAAGTTTCTAGTAAAGTGCAGGCGACGCAGCATCGTTCGCCGCAGCTGCGTATAACTTAAAGTCACTGCTCTGAGAACTAGTCACGACTCACACCTACAACCATGGTAGAACGACAGGCTAAATTATTTAGTTTTGTGCTAGAGTTCATGGTAATTATTTCCTAAAGTTGTGTGTTAGCGAATATGGAGTCAATACAGAAAAATAAAGCAAGCTATTGGCTTAACAAGAAAGAGTTCAGAGATTTAGTTTTCAATAATTTTTCGTCGTTTCAATTTTCCTAGAATTAATGTGTAAAATTTTATGCTACCTAAACCAATCTTAAATAACGCCAGTAATCTGTGAATGGTAAGGCAGAGTTGTAACTATAGTACACCCCCATTTCACCATTAAATTTTTTTAATCCCAAGTAGTAGGTGCGAGCCTATTAATTACCATTAACCGAGCACTAATATACGTCCGGGTGTTTCCATTGCGAGGATCGTCTGGAGGACACGGTGGAGTCTACGGTGGAGGTGTGCCCTGCCTGAGCGGAGCACCGCCGTGTCCTCGTGGAGGCCGTCACCTCATTCTGCGAAGCAGTAATGCTCGCGAAGGAGGAGGCGGGGCGGGTGAGGGAGTGGCAGTCTCTGCGCCCTCACGTCCCTAGCCACCGCAGGAGGAGACGCCCCGGGCGTCGGGAGTCCATAGCGGACTCCCGGCCACCGTAGGCGCGAGCTTGCGGGTGGCGAGCAATGGGTAGCTCACCGCCCGGTAAGGACCAGGCTCGGGTCGACGGCGCGCAATGTTCCACGCGCGCCTCAAAGAGATGTCAGCAGCAGGGTAGGGGTCTACTAGGACCGATGCCTGCCGGGGTCGCGTGATTGTTCGAAAGAGATACCGTGACCCTGGCACATGGGCAACTGATGGAACACGGGTGGGTTTTAGTCAGTAAAAGTCTGACACGCCCTCCCGCTCCGCCCAGAGCGGGAGAAGTCATTTGACGATTTGCCATCATGAATAAAAAAAAAACCGAGCACTAATCCAGACTCTGTGCTGCTACTAAGAAATCCTTGACGGAAAAACCCAACAAACATTTGGCCCCACCTTATGCTCAGCAGTATCATTTTTGACGACTACACCAACGAGGCAGTCTAAGTCATCATTTCATTCATCATCATTTCAGCCGAAAGACGTCCACTGCTGGACATAGGCCTCCCCCAAGCTCCGCCACTTCGACCGGTTTTGTGCTCCCCGCATCCAGCGAATTCCTGCGGCCTTCACAAGGTCATTGAGCAGGCAGTCTAAGTAAAACAATCTATACTATTGTTAATCTACCGACAAAGGAATCTATTGAAATCTCAGTCTCCGTTCAGAAAGACTAGACTATGTTTTATTCATTGAGAATTGACAATTCCAGGCCCATATAACTTAGAAGTAGGGTTCCTAAATCCTCAAGTGAAGCAAGAATTAAATTTTGAGTGTGTCGCACATATTGTCCAAAAATTCTTCGTTAGCTTCGAGATAAAGTTGGATAGGTTTGTCTCATTTATTAGAAAAGCGCTAATTAATATTATGAATTTTAATAAGACCTGCAGGATGATTGCGTAACACATTAAATGTGGGAATGTCTTTCATGTTGACAGTACAACAACATTCATTGCGTTATTTACATTGTTGTGCAGACACATTTTTCGAACATATGAATCAATGGATTAAAAATATCCTACTAATATAGTTTGTAGGTATGGATGTATAGATGTATGGATGTTTGTTACTTTTTCACGTAAAAACGGTTGAATGGGTTTAGATGAAATTTAGAATACAGATAGTTTATTACCTAGATTAACACATAGGATACTTTTTATCCCGGTAGTACGTTCCCGCGGGACAATCCTGACGTCGACGCGGGCGAAGCCGCTGGCAAAAGCTAGATGTAACTAGGGCGTTGTTAACCTTTACTTATCAGTTAAACTTATGTCACTAAGTTATCACTAAATTTTCCTGTCATAAGTAGATAAATTTTTTCCTTATTTTTATCATGTTTGATATGAAATCAGTCCTACAGATTGTGTAAAATAAAATTGTTCTAGCGCTCAAACTAGAATAGATAGCGTAGTTTATTGTGCATAGAATGATATACTATTCATAGAAAAGTTCAAATATTTACAGACTCCACAATAACATTTTCAGTGGGATTCGTAACAAGAGCGAGTCAGTTCAAGTGTACGAATAGCGTCTAATTTTGTAAAGCGCTGAAGCGGCTTATTGGGCCACTTCACGCGCTTCCACAGAAATTCCAACTACATAGCATCTAAAATTAATATATTTTGTTAGTGTAGAAATATTTTGTGGAAGTTTTCTTGTGTCTGTTTGGTTTTGGTCTGTAACTGAAACTAATTATGATATTGAAAATTATACCAAACTAACTGACATATAAAACTTCCTCTTGATCACTCTGTCTATTGATGAAAACCGCATCAAAATTCGTTGCGCTGTTTAATAATAATAATAATAATAATAATAAAACATTTATTATCAGGTTACAATGACCCATAGATATATACCTTACAAACTAACATACATAAGTATAATACAAAACTTGTGTTAATAATTAAATCTTAAACTATGTTAGTAACACTTCACTTCACTAGCTTGTCCGTGAGCTGTCCTGTGGCACTTGTCCGCGGAAGCGACGGAACACCACGTCCTGTGGCCAAAAGTCTTCGTCCATGACAACAGGCAGATAACAATTCGGTACACGCACCACAAACGCCTTGAAGTTGACGTTGCGGTGTGACTCCAGTAACTGTACCCTCGGCATGTACTTCGTCTTCTGGCGTACGTACTCCACAATATCTTCCGCCTTAGTGGTGTAGTGTAGGCGGGAAATGTACACGGGAGTGTTGGGCTTAGCAGCGCGCAAGCTGACTTCGGGCTTCGCAGCAGCTTTCCCGCAGCGGTTCTTGTTGGTTCTCAAACGGTGCTTCCTCCTTTGCACCGTCACGAAACCCTCATCATCTGACTTAGGTTTAGGAGCGCCTGGGGCACTCGCAGAGACGCTAGTGAAATCCTTTTCCTTTTGAAGATCTGCATGCGTACAGACGTGGGCAGCGACTTTGTTTTATACTATGTATTGATGTAGGTCTAATTTTCAATTGTCAAGGGTCGCTAATTCTCCCAAAATAAGTATCCATTCTAATATTATAAATTATCAGTGACTTACCTTTTTAGCCGACTTCAAAAAAGGAGGAGGTTATCAATTCGACTGATTTTTGGAACGAAGTTCCTTATCGCGCGTTGCGAAAGGGGGCTAGACGGAAAAAAATAAGACCAAAAGTTGTAACGACACTTTTTGCTATAGTTGTAAGCCGTGCGACGTGCGCGTGTTTCTCTGTCTGTCTCTCTCTCTCTCTCTCATAGAAAGCAAGCCAGTTATTTTCGTTTCGTCTTTCTATTTCGAATTGAACAAGCAGTGTGGTGTCGCGACGATTATTTTTGTTGAGTGTATACAGGTTTTTTGTGCATAATAAATAATAAAAAATAATAACAAATTGAATCCTGACAGTGTTTCTGCACAAGTTCCGGATATTGCTGATGGAGTTAGGTAAGTAGAGACTTTATACAGACAATAATAAATGCAATTAATCGAAAGCAACTTCGTTCCATCCGGGTGTCCCTTGACACCTCTCAAGTTTTTTTTTCTTGTTACCTCATAACTTTTGATTGGGTGTACCGATTTCGATGATTCTTTTTTATTTGAAAGCTAGTGCTTCCCGTTTTCGAATGAAACCAAATTAAAATTGACAGGCCTGTTGGTCTAGTGGTTAGTGACCCTGACTGCTATGCCAGAGGTCGTGGGTTCGATTCCCACCCAGGAAAAAATGTTTGTGTGATGAGCACGATCATTTGTTCTGTGTCTGGGTGTAATTTGTCTATAATATGTATGTATTTAGAAATATATAAGTATGTTTATCAGTTGTCTAGTACCCATAACACAAGCTCTGCTTAGCTTGGGACTAGATGGCGTTGTGTGATAGTTGTGGAATAAATATATAAATTAGGACCACCCGTTTTAATTTGGTTCCATTCGAACGATGGGATCCATGTGAAAATCATATAAGTCTAAAAATTTGCATTAAGTATTTGCGCAATAAATAAACGAATAACAAGATTAGATAAGTGCGGGGTATCTACCATAACTAAAAAGTTAAAAATAGAAACTTTTTACAAAAAAAAAAAAAAATAACAACCGACTGCCTAAAAAAAAACATTATAAAGTGAAAAATAACTTTAATTTCGGAAGTCAGTGGCAAACAACCTTAAATACAAATCCTAAGACACCGACTTCCGAAATTAAAGTAATTTTTCACTTTGTAGTGTTTTTTTTTTAGAAAGTCGGTTGTTGTTTATTTTGTAAAAAGCTTTTTCAAGCTTAAATCCCTACGTTCCATCTCCCTCCCATCTGACAGACGTGTAGAAGTGTAGAAGGACACATACAGGAAGGTAATTTTATCCTAAATCAAAGACGAAGTTGTGGGCAAGAGATGGTTCATAATATCAGTTATTGCGCCACTTCTTCTTCCCAGCTAAAGCACTAGGAAGTGGTGAAGGGCGGGCGTTTTGGGGGACTGTCTTATGTAATGTTGACGTTCGAAAAGTGCTGTTCCTCAGCCGAATTTGAATAAATGACTTTTGATTTTGATTTAGCACTCAGCTGCACTATTTAAACCGCCTTTGAATTCTAGAGTGGTCTGGGAAATAATTATTGAGATATTAACCCCAATTGAAAAATCTACAGAAAAAGAAAATCTAGTGGTTGCAAGCGCTATTGCAGAGTATGAAGTCCTGGTTTCGATTCCCAAGTCGGGCAGTGTTATTGGTTTTAACATCGTGAATTTTTCAATGTAGTTCGTTGGTTGGATTGATATCCGGGTTATGGCAATAGGTTCGCCCCCTATTACTTGCGACTAGAACATCATCCACTGTAGGCACAGGGTAAGGCTGACATTTGCACAGAGCAGTTGAATACCAATATTTTACATGAAACCACTGCCTATCTGACCTCTACGTTCCCGTGGCTGAAATGTATCTATTGAAATCGAAAAACCTGTTCAATTTCAAACCTAGTATCTGACATTTTTTTTAAACGGGTGTTTTTGCCTTTTTCGACCTTATAAACTACCTACATACAAGGTTTGCAAAAACTACCAGAAAATAGTCAAATATCGACCTGACCAAACCAATCTAGAGAAATAAGAAATCATTTTTCGGCTCTCCTGTAAAAATTAGTTTTATGCTGATACTGGTTTTTTGATATTTCACAGCCGAAATATGCATGTACTATAGGTAGGGGAAAACCGGGAGACTTGCCCAGGTGGGAGAGTTGAGCCACCTTTCAAAATTGTATTTAAATTTAGCACGAACGAAACGTCAAAGCGTTCATTGGTCGCACGCAAGAGGCCAATAACAAGTATGCAGCGATTTTGCATCTTAGCAGTGTTGTTTGTCAATGACAATGTAAAACGTGTTTTTGTTGCTGCGGAGTATATTTTTCTGTTTTAAGTAGTTTTGTGATTGCTGTCGTATTTATTGAGGTACGTATTGTGTGTTGCTATTATTATATTGCCAGACAAATGTAGTTTGACGTGTGCTAAGTGTTTTTTCTCTACGATCGGAGGTTTGTCTTTGTCATAACCTAAATGGGGAATTAGTGTGAGCGGGAGAGTTGCACCAGGGTGGTTGCGGGAGACTTGCTCAGTGGTTCATGTCTCCCTGTCCCGGGAAATTATACTTAATTTTGTTTAATTGCTTTTTTTTCGGTCTTAATATTATTAATTGTATTTGCAGTGCCAACTTGTATGATGCCTTTTCAATACAAGCCTCCTGAAAATGCACGCAAACGAAAAAAACACACAAAAGTGGAGTTGCAAAATGCCATAGATGAAATTAAGGGAGGCGCTTCTATTAGACAAACTTCAAATAAATATGGCATAGATAGAAGTACTTTGAGACGGTATAAATTAAATGAAGATAAAATTCATAAATTTGAAGAAAAAAACAGTCAATACAAAGCATCACAGGTATTTACAACAGCCGATATTACAAATATTAACAATGACACCAGATAAAGAAACTTGCTACATTGAAAATCTTACTGTAACCCCGACGAAGAATATATGCAACCCTAATAATAGCAGTCATACGAAGTCAAATGAAAAGAGCAAGAAAACTCTATTTAATGATGTGATAGAAAGAGAAAAGTTGAGAACTGTTAAAAAGAGAGTATTTGAGATAAGTAACACTGAAGGTGTCGGAAACTGTTCTAATAAAAAAAACTAAGAAGACTCACGGAAAAACTAAAGGAAAAAAAGGTAACAAAAGTCAATCCGTCCATAAAAAAACCATTATAAAAAGTAAAAAAAATAAGAGATATGACAGCGACACGGAATCTGATAATGAAGATATTGTGCCGTATGCTGATAGTTCCTCTGATGATAATTTTGGAGAGAATCCTGTCATGGAAGATCGTTGGTACTGCTTCGTTTGTCAAACGGAAGATGTTATGACTATGCGTCTTTGTCTTTTATGTGGTAGATATGTTCATGAGTTATGTGTAGGGCTTACAGAAGAAATCGATGATTTCATTTGTCACGAATGTGATGACAAATAGTTTTCTGTGCAATATTAAAAATGCCTATTTGATTGAAAATAATTTTAAGAATTAATAGAAGAAGAAGATAGATTAGAAGTTAATATTAATAGTTTTAATAAAAATAATTTTGAGACTGGCCAAAGATTGATTAGAAGATAGTTAATAGTTTTAATAAAAGTTAATAAAGACTGATTATTACAAAGATTAATAATAATGTTATCAGTATGAATGTTTGGTTATTATTTCGGAGGAAGATATAATTTAAAACTATATTAAGACTGGTAAATTATACCAAATGTTATAATAAAAAGTTAATATTAAAAAACATTGCTAAAGTTTAATTATTTTTAATAGTTTATATAAAAAGTTATTATTGTGATTTTGTTTATTTTGGAACAATTTTACAAAACATTGTTATGTTAATTACATTTTCTTTGATGGCAGTATTAAAAACAAGTTAATTATTGTATAAGATAAGATATATAAAACTATGATTGAAGCTGAAAATGATTTTTATTTTCCACATAAATAATACGGTCAACTCTCCCCATACCCCGGTTCAAGTGTCCCTGCAGGTGGGGAGACTTGACTCATTTCTCATTTTTTAGTAAAATGCCAATAAAATGTTACCTGCGCATTTATTAGCAATACAATTAAGCACAAATGTACCTACTAAAGTAAGGCATTGCATAAGTGTATAATCGATTCTCTAAACCCAATAAACAAGTAATTATGATATTTTATATTAAAAGTGGTTCAACTCTCCCGGACTTCCCCTATACCTCTGCATAACCTTTCAGTGTAAAACAAGCGTGATGTTCATGTTTATTGCTTAGCTTGAGAATTTAAGTTCTCCCTTGAAGCTGTTTATCCTCGAACTGCATTTGAGAGACAGGCGATTGATGCTCAACTCGTTGCTTGGAATTCCCGCGAGAATTAGAACAGATGCTTCAAGTCTCGGCACCCGATAAAGGTAATAGGTGCCGTTATTTGTACGATTTTGCACCTTTCTTGTAAGGAAATTACGGTTTTGTATGTACATCTAGGGAGGTACAAGTTAAATTGTGTATTGAAATAACAACTTTCATTTAAACAGTCTTACACATTATGGAATGACAATGACACGCCAAATAATAACATTATCACCATTATCATTATTTCAGCCGAAAAACATCCACTGCTGGGCATAGGCCCACCCTAATTTGGGGGGTTTGCCATAATCGCCACGCTTGACGGGTGGATTGGCGATCGCAGTATGGTGGTAAAATGCATAGAGAACGCTGCTGCCCATTCTCTAGTATGTCTCTTAGTCGCCTTCTACGACACCCATAGGAAGATGTGGAATGGTGCTATTCTTTATATCCGGTACCATACAGAACTACTTTTTATAATATCAGCTATTTGCCAGTGAAAGTCCCGTCGAAAATGTCCAAGCCGTTTCGGAGATTAGTATTCATTCATTTATTTGTTTCAGACATAGTCCATAATTATAAGTTATAAATTCATTAAAATTACAAAAATAAAATCCAATAGAACACATAACATTAAAATAATCACCAATAAATAAAATTACATATACACATATAAATTACATTGAAATTAATTGGAATTAAAAATATAAATTAAAATAAAATAATACACATTTAAAAACAATCAATTATAAAATTAGACATAAAATAAATTTACAAAAGCATGTCAAATAATACGAGGAGAAGCGCTAACATGAAGCTGCATCCACCTCTGTATCAGGGACAGGTCCCACCGTTCGGACAACACCCTCAGGAGACTGTTTGAGCTGCTTCGCAGGCGATTTAGAAGTGAAGCGCTCCTCTTCCTTATGATGGCGAAAAAATCATCGGTCCGGGCCTCCGCAAACATGGTCGAAGCACTACAAAACCGCGGAAGCGCCAACAGTATCCTGAAGGCGTTGTTGTACTGCACGCGCAGTGCGCTGTACGCCCGCTGCGTAAAGTTGGTCCACAGGCTGCACGTGTAAAGTGACTGACAATATGCCTTAAATAAAGTCACCTTCACAGGTGTTGTACATCGCGCAAACCTGCGAGCCAACATTATTACACCGGACAGACAGCGCCCTGCGCTCCCTCTCGATGTCCAGGTTGTCACACAAGTCGTCAGAGACCCAGTGGCCCAAGTACTTGAAATGCTGCACCCTTTTTAAAGGAATGCCGCAAAGAGTGACAGGAGGTACGGATGAGTAACATTTGGTACCGGCTTTGAAGATTATAAATTTACTCTTTTTAGCATTGTACCTGAGCCCATGGGCCTCCGCGTATGACTCACAAATGCGTAAAAGTTTGCGTAATGCACCGATCGATGGGCTCAGCAAAACCATATCCGGTTTAAAGACATTTATTTCTCAAAAAACAAGAACATTACAGTTCACTTAAAATATTGAGAAATGTAAATAAAACTAAAAGTAAGTTTGATTCTCTGTGCTCACAGTAAGATAATTAGGCAACAAAGGTGACAATTGATATTGTTAGTGTTGTTTTCTAACATATTCTTCTACGGCTTTTTTAAATTTAAATATGGTGTCACTAGTGGTTATATCGTCAGGTAGTGCATTATACAGTTTTGCTCCCTCGTACAGTATATTTTTTCTTCCATAGTTAGTTCTGGGTTGTCTTAATTCTAGTTTGTCTCGTCGTCTTACGTTGTATGTGTATGTTTTCTTTTAAAAGTTCAATTGTTAATGTGTACCTTGTGTTATGATTTTATGTATTGGAGTGCATGTTTTTAGTATGTATAATTGGCTAATTTTAAGTATTTTTGTATCATTATAAATTTTGGTTGTTGGTGTTAAGTAGTCTTAGTTATAAAGAGTTTTTATTGCTTTATTTTGCAGAACTTGTATTTCTTGGAGGTTTGATTTAGCTGCAGTTCCCCATATCTCAACGAGGTATTCAATATGGGGTCTAACGAGAGAGTTGTAAATCATTGCGCGAACTTTTTTAGCGATGCAACTAGACATTCGGCGTATCGCTCTTATGAGAGGAGATATTTTAGACTTAATATAATCAATATGCTTAAGACTTAATATCATCCGCGTAACTAATGTTGTTCATACACACTCCGTCTATGGAACATCCGATATTAGTGTTGCTGAGCTCACCGATCAGCCGGTTCATGTACAGGTTAAAGAGGCGAGGCGAGGATAAATCCCCTTGTCTCACTCCGCAATCCAACCCATACACGTCCGACCGCGCACCCGCCCATCTAACGGTAATCTGCTGCTTACTGTACCAGTACCGGAGCAAAGTCACAATCTCATGTGGCAGATCTGTGTCACATTGTTGCTTCTGCCACAGCTTGTCATAACACACCAGATCAAAAGTTTTTGAAATATCTAAGAAGCATGCGTATACTGGTGTGTTTCTGTCCGTATAGTACTGGACAGTTTGCTTGAGACAGAGGATAGCACTCTCAGTTGACAAACCGGGTCTGAACCCAAACTGAGCGTCATGCAAGTGGAGGTGCTTCTCCAACTGTTGGTCAAGCAAACTATCCAGCACCTTGGCTATGACAGTCGCAAGTGAGATTGGTCTGTAATTAGACAGATCCGATGAGTCACCCATCTTGTCCTTAACAATTGGCACTACGACTGTGTGCATTAAATTTTCGGGTAAATAACCATGACTAACACACAAGTTAAATAATAGTGCAAGGACTCTTGGCAGGTGTACGCCCGCGTACTTCAGGTGCTCGATGCTAAGACTATCGTGGCCTGGGGACTTCCCTCTCACCATCTTCTTTATGATTTGGGCCACATCCTTGGCGGAGAATCGAATGTTAACATGCCCAGGGCGATCATCAGCCGCGAGCACTTGCGACGCGAGCCCGAGCGGTGACACTACACTAAAATGCCGCTGAAAGGCGCAGGCTATGTCGCGCGGCCCATGCGCACCACCAACACTCACCGGAGAGACCAACCTTGGATTCAGTTTATGATTAGCCGGAACAAACAAACAGAAGACAGACAGCGAAAAAATATAAAATTGTTTTTTTGTAATGTATATCGTATAAACTTTCATATGCATTAAGTATAAAGCAGTTATTTTGACATAACAAACAAACACTTCAGTATTATTTATTTTTATAGATAGAGATTTCAAAAGGACCGAACTATGAACAGATCTGTGGCATCGATCTGATTGATTAAACAACAAATGCAAACAAAAACATACACAACTGACAACACAGTATCCGCAGGCTTACCTAAAATCCTAGGTAACGAATCTAAATCCGAGGTGAAACGGTAGCAGCTCTTAATCAAGTAGACAGTTTAGCTGTGCTTACTGCCGACCGCGATTTTACCTACTGCCCGTAAACACTGACAAGTGTAACTTTACTGTAGTTAGCTTTATCCTTTCAATGTTTTGTATCCTGGCTTCACAATTGAGTTCCTAAAGATGCAATGATTTTTTTTTTATAAGTACCTACAATTTAAGTTCAGTTTAATTTAATTATAAAAATGCAGTTAAATGTGTCAAATTGTTTAAAATTTAAATTTATTTTGGTTAAAAAACCATCAATGGTATTTAAATATGGAATAAGTAGGTTGGTTGTTTGCGTAAAAAATGAGATAAAGCAATCGTAAGTCGAACAAAAGCAGTTTTTATTTGTTTTTCGCGAATATCTTATAGAACATATTATAATAATAATATTATAGTTATAAACCTCAGTCACCCAAGCTAAGATTCAACTTGTGTTATGGGTGACAGGGCTCTCAAGTTAAGACCAGTTATACAAGAAAAATTCGGAACTTAACTGTGTAGGAACAACGTAGACAGAAAAGATAGAAAATAAAGATTTTATACCAAAAATAGAACAGACTAATTAAGGTGTAGAGACAGAAAAGTTACTGGTACCTACCCCGATATTTTACGGGACGGATTTATTTATGTGTTGATATTAGACTTAATTTGACAGTGTGGTGTGGCTGTGGCGACATCTACCCACAAGCGAACTACGCATCACATTAGCCCTACGAAAAATCCTAATCGCGCAAGCAGAGTTTACTGCGCAACTAGCATTTATACATCATCCCGACATCAGAGGTTCGGTCATTCCGATCCAGGCCATCCCTTGCTGCCCTAAGCTGAAGTACTCCAAAAGGAGTTCCTTATGCGAGTAGTTGCTGTAGTTTTAAGTTGTTTAGCCTTGGCTGGAAGCCTCATAGATTGCGAGAAGTCAGTCCAAAGAAAAAAAAAATCGTTGGGCAGTTGCCCATCAGATACGACACCAGTCTGGTCGAAGGATTCTCCCTTTTTTACGGAGGTTGAGTGAGTTTAACTTAACACTCTGTTCTTCATACCTTTAAACGGCTATCATCTTGTATTTTTATTGTATAAAGAAACCTTATCAACCTCAAACATAATCAATGAAAATCCAGATAACACGAAAAACCGCTACACCCATTAGTTGCGCGCCAGATATTGAAATCCCTCCTGTTTCATTTCAAACCCGATTTTTTTTTCTTTGTGTTTTCGGTAAATCTTTTTAACGGCCAGCACTTTTTGCTTATCCCTTATTAGATAGAGGTTATCTGCTTTTCGTTTTGTGTTTTCCGTAATAAATGTCCGTTCCGAAATCCTCTGAGGCCTTTTCGTTTTTATGAAACTCGCGATATCAAAGGTCTATTTGGCTTTTGAATGTTTTGCGGATAAACAACATGGGTCCGATTTTAATCTAGGTATATCAGATAATACTGGGATAACGTGTTGTTGTTTTGTGGATAGTTTTATTATTAAGTAAGCATAGTAAGCAGGCTGAAGTGGCGGTGGGCTGGCCATGTTTGTCGAAGGACCGATGGCCGATGGAGCAGAAGTGCCCTGTAGTGGAGACCGTGTATTGGCAAGAGTAGTGTGGGATGCCTCCCAGCTAGATGGCCGAACGACCTCAAAAAGATGGCTGGGACAAACTGGATGCGGAAGGTGGAGGATAGGGTGTTGTGTCGCAGCATGGGAGAGGCCTATGTCCAGCAGTGGACTGCGATAGGCTGATTTGATTTATTATTAATTATTATAAGTATAGATTAGCTTATGCCACCGACATTATAATGTCAAACATTTTATGTCAAACAAAGAGTCGTTCCAAATTTAAAAATTATCAGACTCACTTTTGTTGTACATTAACTTCATACAGACTTATAATAGGCAGACGTCGTGTTGGTGGCAAAGGTTCTCCTAGATAAGCTCTTTCCATTAGTGTATATCTTATGGCTCTTATTGGGCGTCAAAAGTATCCCTAACTTCAGCGCCAAAGTTGTAACCTTTTTAGGTCATTAACTCCGAACTGACTAATAATAAAAGTAGTTGTGATTCGCGGATTCTGGCGCAAGCGCCAGAGCCCGCGCTTGCACCAGAGCCCGCGAATCTGTAGCACCCATCGTAAAAAAAAAAAAAAAAAAAAAAAAAAAAAAAAAAAAAAGGTTTTGGTGTGCTCTGATCTCAAATCTGCGGTCCATTTTAGCGTAGGATGCGTGGTTCTGGAGTTATGCAAATCAATTAACTGTTATCTCATTGATTTCCGGTGGTCCTGCACCCTCATTAGCATTCCATTGTTCGCCTAATCCTTTTATCTATTATACTTCGAACACCTCATTACGTTGCGCCAGAACCCACGAATCTGTTGCCCTACGGTTGATTTGGCGTTCTTATCTATTACTCATTGTATGTCTGCTTTTCTATGTCATCAATAAAACACATTCATTTTTATTTCAATATTTTATTACTTTTTTCTACAAAATATGAGCGGAAGATCTCATCCACAAAAATATCATTGTGCAGTGTGTTCCCTGTAAATATGTTCGTAAAACTATGCATTGAACATCCCTGAAACTTAAATAGCAAATACATTAAGCAATATTCACCACAAACTGAAGTCCAATCATTCTGAATCCTATCAACATTCCAGTCCCATCTCTTACAATTCCTTTTCAAAAACTGGAGATGATATCGCTCAGGTGTTCGTCCATATGAATCAAAATATTGACCGATACCATTCGTATCGATATGTACAGCTACCCAGTGTGAACCTGGTTTATCATCCGCATCCAAATTGCATATTATATACGTTGGTACATGTGTATACATAGGTAGTCCATTAGCAGCATAAACATTATTTTCTAGACTGGGATGAATCTTTTTCATATGTTTTTGTAATTCTAGTGTATCCATGATATTACTGTTATTAGCAGATTATTACAGTACCAATCTATTCAATGGTTGTCATAGGAATGTTCAATTATAGTGATTTGTAAATATTAAATCGCATTCTTTGTGGGAGTCACAAAGCTTAGGATTATCATTTTGCTGCAGCTAATTTAAAGTTTGTTATATGGGTCTGATTATATTAAATAAAACACTTTGAGTACATAGACATTTTTAATTAACTGATCAACACAATAATTATTAAATAAATAAATTAAATACAGACATATTATTATCAAAATACCATTTTCTAATACACACAGCATTATTCAATGCACAATTCAATTTATGGTTCACACAATTAAAATCAGTTTTATTTTTACAGAACTTTTTTTTTAATGTCGCAAAATTAGGACATCCCTTCTCACCTATGTCAATCACTTCACAGTTTGCACATAACTCTTTAATCCACGTAATCTTTTCCAAACCCTTTGTCATAATTTTTTTATTTTCTAAATATGGTAAAATAACACGTTTAAACTCTTTGTAGTCTATGTAGCCTTCACTCCAGTAAATTCCTCGATTTCTTTCTAACCATCTCACCTGCTTTTTTTCTTCTAGTGTTAGGTAATGGAATGAATATGGTGGTTTCACCAAGAACGTCTGTGTATGATCATGACTCGCAATGGCCAATTCTTTGATAATAAAATGATTTAAAGAATCTTTAAATCCTTGGAGTTCCACTATAAGGGTGTCCGTCTTCATGATATCTTCTTAACAATGTTACTTAATGGTTTGTATTCAACAATGCAATCGTTCAGAATGAGACAATATGCGGAAGTTTGATCTGGTATCTCCGAATCACTTTCAATTTCTACTCTCACGTCCACAACTGGCCCTGTCTTTAGATTATCCACTTGTCTAGAGCAATCAATGACAAACAGCGGTGCTAAATCTCTAAACTGTTTTTCGCTTAATATGGGTTCCGGTCGACGTCCGTAATACGACTGTTGAAATCTGGTGTATTGCTCGTTGTAAATATTAAATCGCATTCTTTGTGGGAGTCACAAAGCAGGTTGATGCCTGTTGCGAAGGAACGTGAGATAAGTTTGTTGACTCATAGAGTTACAATCAGTTTCGTTGTACTTAGTAATTTGCTTTAGATAAGAATAAGGAACGTGAGATAAGTTTGTTGACTCATAGAGTTACAATCAGTTTCGTTGTACTTAGTAATTTGCTTTAGATAAGAATGGTGCTATATAAGATCGAACAGTTGCAGTCATGCAGTCAGTCTATGGTCGTTTGACCACAGTGGATTATATACGTCTACCAATACTACGTTTGTGTTACTTCAACGCATCAATGGCCATGGAGGTAAGTGTTTATTCTATTGACAAACTTACTTGTATTTCTGTTGTTGTTGTTTCCTAACGTGTGTGATTAAGTGTAAACAAATTGATATTAACGTGATAACTCTGTTGTTGCAGAGATCATTCAGCTTCGCAGACGATAATGAAAATACCTATAAACAGTATTACTACTCGCCACTCTCTCCTCAACACGAAGAAGAGAGTGATGACATCGTCGTTAATAACACAGACGATGGTGGAAAAAGGAAATCGCAACCGATTGATCAATTTTTTGAAGTGGTACCAAAAATAAAAAGGAAGAAGCTGCTATCCTCGACTGTGACACGAGCTGCTAGAGATGGCGTATCATACATCTCTACAAATTCTGACGACGGAGACCAAGCGACGCATCTCATAAAAATTGAAATGTATGATATGAAGAAACTATCCAAGATTCCAACTAGTGATCACTGGAAGCACGCTACCACGAGGATTAAATATTACATAAAGAATAATAAGGATAGCATCTACGACAACACAAACGGCCTCGTATACAATATTACAAAGACAATAGCAGAAAGTGAAAAAGTTAAAAAATACTTTTTTAACAATGACACTCATTAGTGGATTAGTGAATGTGATTCTGTTTACTTAAAGTACTTCTGTGTACTCATTAGATTTTACATGACTTTCCTAATCCTTTGTTAGACTATGAATATTGGACATTATTTGAAATTGGGTATCAGTTGCTCTACCAACACTTAACTGTTACTTACTGTGCTACATACTTTCTTCTTTATTATAAAGATGGAAAACTTCAGTGAAATGTGCACCAGTGCTTTCTTTTCCGCGCCCATTGAAGAGAATATAGAACAATCCAACAGCGAATTCAATCAGGAGCTGTCTAAAGTTTGTGATGAAATAGAGAAGCATGAACTGTTCGATTCATCGTATGATGATGAGTTGTATAATCAATGTTTGATGGTTGAAACAAAGTTGATGTAAGTATTAGAAGTACAAACTCAATAAGAAATATTATTGTAGTAATGTTTTATTTTAAGATTTGTCTAATAATTTTCTTTTTGTTACAGTCAACAACAAGTTGGAAGAGGTATCAAACGAGGTATCACTACTGATGAAAATAAGGTTACCAAGAAAGCAAAATTTGATGAAGGAGCTTCTACATCATCAATTGAAACCAATGATGTGGACAACAATAAGGTGGAATGTGATACATGTCATGTTTATATTAATAAAAGGTATCTAAACAACCATTTAAAAAGCAATTCACATAAAAATAATCTTTTAAAATCACATAATTCATTAACAAATGTTACAGTTGTTGAAACCGCTTTTGGCAATCGAATTTTAACATATAGAATTAATAGTAAAACACTTCAATCGGGACAATATTTTGAAACACCGGAATCGTTTTTAAATTCGCTAAAAATTGATATCTTATTTTTGATAAATGAATGTATTCAACAACATACAATTTTTAAAATAAACTTCATATTGCATGCTGATTTCATACAACAAACTAAAGATATTAAAAATACGTTTGATTTTCAAACGTTTAATTACATAATTTGTCAGGGAGATGACTTAAATATTTTTTATTCATCATTAATAGACACTGTAGTCGGTAAAATTTGTCAATTTGAAAAAAAAGATAGTGGTTGGAGTCTTAATCAAATTAAATACATAGATATGAATGTTAACAAATTCAACCCCCTACGTGGTAGTTCATATATCGACCTTCCTCAAGATATTAAATCAAAAAAAGCTGTAATCAATGTTAAAAATAATGATAATATGTGTTTCAAATGGGCATTACTCTCTGGTTTATATCCTGTATGTAAAAGTGTAGATCGGGTAGCATCTTACGCAATTCATGGAAATAAACTAAAATTTACTGGTATTTCTTTTCCGGTTATAATTGCAGATATATCAAAAGTAGAGAAATTAAACAATATTAGTATTAATGTTTTTGGCTTAGAGTATAATAAAGAAAAAAAGTGTAATTCTGTTGTAGGTCCTTTATATTTAACAAAATGTCGTACACCTAATCATATTAACCTACTATATATATCGAATGGTACTAACAATCATTACTGTTATATTAAAAACTTATCGCGATTAGTTAGTTCACAAATATCAAGACATCATTGTGCAGTTTATATATGTGATTCATGTTTACTTCATTTCCCATCGGAGGAAAGACTTAATAACCATCAACAATATGATTGCGCTCACATTTGTACGGAATTACCAAACGGTGAGGATTCCAAAAAGGATTGGTTTGGTAAAGCAACCTCAAATAATAAATTAAAATTTGATAAATTCGTGAAAAAGTTGAAAATGCCCTTTGTGGTTTATGCAGACTTTGAGGCATTTTTGAACCCAATAGAATCATGTAGTAACGATCCATCCAAGCCTAGTACAATTAATATTCAAAAACATGAAGTGTATAGTTTTGGATATTACATTAAATGTTCATATGATAACAGATTATCAAAATATGAGACGTATAGTGGGTCAAACTGTGCACAAGTGTTTATGAATCGCCTTTGTGAAGATGTGAAAACAATATTTAAAAAAAATAGTTTCCAAAAATGTCTCGTTCCATTATCAGATGAAGATAAAATTAAAATTTCAAATTCAAACATATGTCATATTTGTGAAACTGAGTTAAATGAAGATCTTTTTTACGATTTTGATTGGCACACTGGCAGTTTTAGGGGTGTTGCACATCAAGTGTGTAGTTCTAAGTACAGAACCCCTCGTCATATTCCAATATTTTTACATAACCTCAGTCATTACGATGCTCATTTCATTATCCATGCATTAAACCTCGATGATGACAAAGTTGAAGTTATTCCACAAAATAAAGAACGATACATATCATTTTCAAAACAGTTAACAATAAATAATCAACCAGTAAGTTTAAGATTCATAGATTCATTGAAATTTTTATCGTGTAGTTTAGATCAACTAGCTAAAAATCTTAATGATGATCAGTTTACAGAACTAAAAAGGAACTATCCTAATAATGAAGATTTTTCACGTTTAAGACGGAAAGGTATTTATCCTTATGAATTTATGTGTAATAGTGATTGCTTGAAACATCCATCACTTCCTGATCAACACCAATTTTATAGTTCACTCACAGATTCAAATATTTCAAATGATGATTATAATCACGCAAAAGATATTTGGCAACATTTTAAGTGTAGTAGTATGTCTGATTATTCCAATTTATATTTAAAAACTGATGTTTTACTTTTGACTGATGTATTCGAAAACTTTAGAAAGCTTTGTATTAAAACTTATGGATTAGATCCTGCTCATTACTATACTGCCCCAGGTTTAAGTTGGGATGCAATGTTAAAATTTACCAAAATAGAATTAGAATTGTTAACGGACTATGACAAAATTGCTTTTTTTAAAGCTGGTATTAGAGGGGGTGTATCTCAGTGTAGCAATCGTTTTGCTAGAGCAAATAATAAATTCATGGAAGATTATGATAGTGAAAAACCTAATTCATATCTAACATATTTTGATGCGAATAATTTATATGGTTGGGCAATGTCTCAATCTCTTCCTGTTGGTGGTTTCGAATGGATAGATTCTAATACAGATTATAATGTGTCGGATAACTCTGATTTCGGTTATGTTTTAGAAGTTGATTTGGAATATCCTGATGAACTTCATAATTTGCATTCTGACTTTCCGTTATGTCCTGAAAACATATGTGTGGGTAATACTAAAGAAACTAAATTAGTTCCTAATTTAAATAATAAAAATAAATACATCATTCACTACAGGAATTTAAAACAATGCATTGAAATGGGGATTAAATTAATTAAAGTACATAGAATTTTAAAATTTAAACAGAGTTCTTGGTTAAAGAAATACATAGACTTAAATACTAGTTTGAGAACGTTAGCTACATCAAACTTTGAAAAAGACTTTTTTAAATTAATGAACAATTCTGTCTTCGGTAAGACTATGGAAAATATTGAAAAAAGAGTAAACGTTAAACTACTAACTCACTGGGATAATCGTGGTAAAGTTTTAGGTGCTCAGGATTGGATTGCAAAACCAGAATTCCATAGTTTATCAATATTTTCAGAACATTTAGTTGCAATACAATTACACAAAACAAAATTAATTTATGATAAGCCGATTTATTTAGGATTTTGTATTTTAGATATATCTAAGACCCTTATGTATGAATTTCATTATAACTACATGATTAAAAAGTTTCATAATAAAATTAAGTTATTGTACACCGATACCGATAGTTTGATATATCAAATTTTTACAGACAATTTTTATGAGGATATAAAACCAGATCTACTTCACTATTTCGATACATCAGATTACCCGGAAAATAATATTTACGGATATCCAAAAATAAATAAAAAAAAGTTAGGTTTTTTTAAAGATGAGAATAATGGTAAAGTATTGAAGGAATTTGTAGGGTTGCGATCAAAAATGTATGCCTTAGAAATAGAAGATAAATTTATAGCAAAGGCAAAAGGGGTTAACAAAAGTGTTACCAAAAAAATGAATATGGAAAATTACAAATCGTGTTTGTTTAATAAAAATGTATTATATTGTAGTATGCTTCGATTTAAGTCAATCAAACACACTATTTTTACACAAAAAATAAATAAAACATCTTTATCATATAATGATACCAAACGATGTATTATGAACAACAACATTGATACATTGGCTTGGGGACATTATAAATTACGCTAAGTGTAATACTTTTTACTTTTATTTCTGTGTGTATATACAAATTTTGTACTGATTGTAAAATTATGATATTACTGTAATGTTATATAATAGTTTATTACATATTTAAAATTTATTGTTTGATTGTAAATAATGTAAAATAATTGTAGTTTTTATTTGTGTGCTTAAATTTGACGTTGAGGTGATTGTGAAATTCTGATAAGTACTAATTGTGTTAGAAATAGTATACAGATCATTCTGTTTTTCACAAATTACATGTTTTATATAATTTTAGCAATATATATATATATTTAATTTTTACACCAAAATTTTCATTTTTATTTCATCCCTTTAAAACTCTAGACGTGTGAAATGTTTCACTTTATCCATCCGTTTACTGCTATTGTGGCAGGACCAAGTGGATGTGGGAAGTCAAATTTTGTAACAAATTTCATAAAATCAGTTAAAGAAATATGTAATTGTGATTTTAATCAGATCACATGGTGCTTTGATGAAATGCAGGCTTTAAATAATTTACCAAATGTTAACTATCATCAAGGAATTCCAAATCTTAATATGTTTGATGGTGAAAACCCACACCTTATTATTATTGATGATCTAATGAGAGAGTCTGATGGAAGAATTGTGGATATATTTACAAAAGGTAGTCATCACAGGAATCTTAGTGTATTTTATTTAACACAAAATTTATTTCATCAAGGTAAAGGTCAAAGAGACATTTCTTTAAACTCAAGTTATATAATTTATTTTAAAAACCCTCGAGATAAAACTCAAATAAGATATTTAGCACGACAAGTGTCACCAGATAACCCAAAATTCATTGAAGACGCCTACAGGGATGCAACTTTAGAAGCGCATGGATATTTAATGGTAGATTTAAAACAGAATACAAATGATTTTTGTCGTATCAAGACAAATGTATTCCCATTTAATGGTTACTGCACAGTCTACGTCCCCACGAAAGAGTTTAAATACACCAAGAATCAAACAATTCAAATCATTTCTAAATGATACATCGTCGACTCACAACGCATAAACATTTGCTAAACGCTTTGCAGTTTAAATACACCAAGAATCAAACAATTCAAATCATTTCTAAATGATGCATCGTCGACTCACAACGCATAAACATTTGCTAAACGCTTTGCATACGCTTAAACCAAAATATCAAAGAGCGTTACTTAAAACGTGTGATGAAGAAGAAATAAATTGTATTTGTGAATGTATTCATAACGTTTTACAAGGAAAGATACCTCTTAAAGATCAAGATAAACAAAAATTGAATAAACACAAAAATATACTCCGTAAACTGGTGCATAAGTGTAAACATAAACTAAGAAAAAATATTATTATACAAAAAGGAGGGGCTTTCTTACCAATAATATTAGGTGCAATATTGAGTGGATTAGTAAGTGGACTAGCCAGTTAACATGGAAAATGCTAAGAAAATGATACTTATTGAACCGGGATTGATTGAAAAATTAAAACAAGAAAATAAGGTTACTAGTAATTTGTCTCGATTAGATATTGAAATGCAAAATATTATGAATAGTAAGACGGAAGACCGAAAGAAGTGGATGTTATATTTACAAACACTACAAAGATACCTTCACTTTACCGAAGAGGATCGTCAACCACTCAGATTACCAATTTATTCTGATATATCTAATGAAGATTCAAATGGGTCTAAAATTGGTTTTAAAAATAAAGATAGAGATCTAAAAAGTTCAGTTGATGCTGAATCTTTGTTGGAGGAGAAAGGATCTATTAAAAGTATAGAAAGTGAGGCAAATCCACTGTATTCATCAACACAAATACTCAGTTTAATACCAAAAACTTATAATAAAAAAGGTGAGTCATTATTAAACTTAATTGGAACAAGTAAAAGTAAAATACGTTGGGATAATGAAGGCACAGTCATAATTGATAATGAAAAAATTCCAGGAAGTAATATTGTTGATTTAATAAATGATTCACTTAGACCCTTAAAAAAAAGTGATCCGATAGGGTGGGATAGATTTGCTAAAGCATTAAAAGATATTAAAGTACCACTTACTTATATTGGAAATCCAAAGAGATGTGAGTTTATTAACCAACTTCAAGTAAAAGATCTGAACAAAACCTCTGAGATTGAAGTTCAAGAGTTTTCTACACCGAGCAGTGGAGATAAAAGATCTATAACTAAAATACATAAAAAGATCGATTGGGAAAAATGGACCCCGTACTAGAAGAAATTAACAGGATTTATTATGATCCATCTAACCCCGCTGGTTTTGGTAGTATTGATAAATTATCAAAAGCTATGAAGGGTAAAATGGATAAAAAGCAAGCAAAGGAATGGTTACAATCACAAGAAACATATACATTACATAAACCCATTCGGAAAAAATTCCCGCGTAATAAGTACATTCTATCAAATATTAATGAGCTGTGGCAAGCTGATTTAAGTGATATGCGAACTTATTCTCAATATAATGATGGTTTCAACTACATACTTTGTGTTATTGATGTATTTAGTAAATATGCTTTTGCAAGACCAATGAAAAAGAAAAACTCAGAAACAACTAAAGAATGTTTTGAAAGTATATTTACTGAAAGTAATACAACACCTACTCACATACAATCTGATAAAGGTACAGAATTTGTTTCAAAAGATGTACAAAAATACTTTAAATCCAAAAAGATAAATTACTATACCACTAACAATCCTGATATTAAGGCTAGTATTGTTGAACGATTTCAAAGAACTCTAAAAATGAAAATGTGGCGTTATTTCACTCATAATAATACTTATAGATATATAGATGTTTTACAAGATTTAATATACTCTTATAATCACAGCATTCACTCGAGTATTAAGATGTGCCCATGTGATGTAAGTTCCAACAATATTATGACAGTTTGGACTAATCTTTATGATAGAGGGTCAAACAAACTTTCTCTAGAAAATCCAAAACCAAATTTCAACGTGGGTGATTATGTTCGAATAACTAAATATAAACATGTTTTCCAAAAAGGATATGAATCAAATTGGAGTGATGAAATATTTATTATATCTTCAATAATTGATAGATCTCCATGGGTTGTTTATACAATAACAGATTTACAAAATGAACCAATAGTTGGTACTTTTTATGAAAGAGAATTACAGAAGGTCACTTACAACCCCACCTCACAATATAAAATAGATAAAATAATTGGCACTCGTTATTCGGGTAACAGAAAAGAAGTATTAGTGAAGTGGAAAGGTTATCCAGATAAATTTAACAGT
This sequence comes from Aporophyla lueneburgensis, assembly GCA_932294355.1. Classification (NCBI taxonomy): domain Eukaryota; kingdom Metazoa; phylum Arthropoda; class Insecta; order Lepidoptera; family Noctuidae; genus Aporophyla; species Aporophyla lueneburgensis. The sequence continues at coordinate 5,250,733 of OW028739.1, read as the reverse complement.
TGGATTTTAGCTTCTAGTTTAAAAGAAATATGAATAAAGAAAGTTTTTATTTAACTTTGCTCAGCAATAGTTCAATGGAATACTTTCCTGATAACAAGACCACAAATTTTTCAACAAAATTACCAAAAGCTATGAAATTAGAAGGTGAATGGGCGGTTGGAGTTGTCGAGTTTCAATATCCATGCACCATGTTTACTGTTCAAGATCATGAAAATGTTGTATACATCACAAAAACCATGTTAATGCCTAATGAAGATAAACCATCAACAGTGTACTACAAAAAACATATTCCCGCTACCAACTACGATAACGTTGAACATATTTTAAGAGCGTTAAATGGTATCAGAGAGAGCTTGAAATTTCGTTATGATGAAATAACAAAATTTGTGTCTGTTTCTGTTTTGGATAAAAATATAACATCCGTAACATTATCACCCAAATTAAGTTTACAACTAGGTTATGAACCAAATACAAATCTCCTAGACAGAAATTTTGGGAAGTGTCCTGCTAATTTACACTTAGGGTTACCATCTCAACTATTTCTATATTGCGACATTATCGATCCTCAGATTGTGGGTGATGTTATGACTCCACTATTAAGAGTCATTTCATTAGATCCTTCAAAATACATTTATGGTGCGAATAAAATGTACATTTTCTCTCCACCTCACTACTTACCTGTTATGCGAAGAGAGTTCGATACGCTGGAAATAGATATAAGATCGAGCACAGGACAAAAAATACCATTCCAGTTTGGAACCGTGTGTGTTAAACTACATTTCCGCAAATTATAATAATGTATTCTCCTCATGATCATCATAAATGTCCATATGAAAATTATTATTCACATCAAGCTGGATCAGGAGTTGGAGTAATTTATAAGGGTTCACCATACCAACGCGGTCATGGTATTGGGAGCTTCTTAGGAGGGTTATTTAGATCAGTTTTACCTTTACTTTCAAGTGGTGCTCGAGTGGTTGGTAAGGAGGCATTAAACGCTGGAGTAGGACTTTTATCGGATATGGTTCAAGCCCGTCCTATGGAAGCCTCAATAAAAGATCGTCTAAAGCAAGTTAGTACAAACTTAAAACGAAAGGCTGATGACAAAATTGATCGATTTAACATGACAGGATCTGGGTATATAAGTAAAAGAAAACGATTGGCCTCGTTCATTCCACCACTAACAGCTAAAGTGAAAGCTACGAAAAAACTTGGTCTAAAACCAAAAAACATCAAAGATATATTTTCAAATTAAGTATGTCTTTCCTTCATAATCATTCTTGTGAGTGCGTTAAGTCAGAATTAGATTTGTTTGCATTACCGTCTACACAAACAAGCATTGAAAATGGATTGTGGATTCACTATAAACCAATTTCATCTCTTGCTGATGATGGACCTATCGAGTTTCAAGTTCCTGGAACAGGCGATGACTACATAGATTTGTCTCATACATTACTCCACATAAAGGCAAAAGTATTAAATCAAGATTCAACAAACTTGATATCAGCTACAGCAGTAGCACCTGTAAATAATTGGTTGCATTCACTTTTTAGTCAACTCGATGTTTATTTAAACCAAAAACTTGTATCACCACCTAATAATACCTATGCCTATCGAGCATACATGGAAACCCTTTTAAACTATGCTCCTGCTGCTAAACAATCTCATCTTACTTGTAGTCTTTGGTATGATGATACAGCAGGAAAAATGGATTCCACAGATGGTAAAAACATAGGATTTGTTAAAAGACAGGAATTAGTTAATGAAAGCAGGGAAATAGAAATGATTGGTCATCTTCATGGTGACATTTTCAATCAAGATAAATTTTTAATTAATGGCGTTGAAATGAGTGTAAAATTAGTTCGGTCAAGAGAGAGTTTTAATTTAATTGCTGGGTCAAATGATGTAAAGTTTAAAGTTTGCATTACGGACGCAACTCTTATTGTTCGAAGAGCACGAATTAATCCAAGTGTATTACTCGCACATCAGAAAGTTTTAGCTTCTACCACTGCTAAATATCCTATTACTCGTGCTGAAGTTAAAGTTTTAACAATTGCATCGGGTGTTCAAGGAAAAACTCTTGATAATATATTCTTAGGACAGGTACCCAAAAGGTGTATTATTGGTTTTGTGAATAATTCTGCATTTAATGGTTCACTTACTAAAAATCCATTTAACTTTGAAAACTATGGTATTAACTCTTTCAGCTTATATATTGATGGTCAACAAATACCTTCCAAAGCTTTGCAACCATCTTTTAATAATAATATATTTACATCAGCATATCATACTCTATTCTCGGGGACTGGTATTCACTTTCTTAATGAAGGAAATGCAATCTCTCGTGAACAGTATGCCAAAGGTTACTGTCTTTTAGCATTTGATTTAACTCCTGATTTATCAGCTAACTCATCAGCCCATTGGAATCTCATAAAGCATGGTAGTGTAAGATTAGAAGTACGATTTGAATCCTCACTAATACAAACAATTAACTGTATTGTTTATGCTGAGTTTGATAATATTATTGAAATAGATAAAAATAGAAATGTTACTGTAGACTATAGTAGTTAGGATTATAATGTGTGTTGTGTTTTAGATATATGTGTTATGTTTAATGCATTTTGTGTGTGTGTAACTAAAGATAACATTATAAAATTAAATAAAACAAATTGTATGCAATATACTATCAAGGATTTAAAGATTCTTTAAATCATTTTATTATCAAAGAATTGGCCATTGCGAGTCATGATCATACACAGACGTTCTTGGTGAAACCACCATATTCATTCCATTACCTAACACTAGAAGAAAAAAAGCAGGTGAGATGGTTAGAAAGAAATCGAGGAATTTACTGGAGTGAAGGCTACATAGACTACAAAGAGTTTAAACGTGTTATTTTACCATATTTAGAAAATAAAAAAATTATGACAAAGGGTTTGGAAAAGATTACGTGGATTAAAGAGTTATGTGCAAACTGTGAAGTGATTGACATAGGTGAGAAGGGATGTCCTAATTTTGCGACATTAAAAAAAAAGTTCTGTAAAAATAAAACTGATTTTAATTGTGTGAACCATAAATTGAATTGTGCATTGAATAATGCTGTGTGTATTAGAAAATGGTATTTTGATAATAATATGTCTGTATTTAATTTATTTATTTAATAATTATTGTGTTGATCAGTTAATTAAAAATGTCTATGTACTCAAAGTGTTTTATTTAATATAATCAGACCCATATAACAAACTTTAAATTAGCTGCAGCAAAATGATAATCCTAAGCTTTGTGACTCCCACAAAGAATGCGATTTAATATTTACAAATCACTATAATTGAACATTCCTATGACAACCATTGAATAGATTGGTACTGTAATAATCTGCTAATAACAGTAATATCATGGATACACTAGAATTACAAAAACATATGAAAAAGATTCATCCCAGTCTAGAAAATAATGTTTATGCTGCTAATGGACTACCTATGTATACACATGTACCAACGTATATAATATGCAATTTGGATGCGGATGATAAACCAGGTTCACACTGGGTAGCTGTACATATCGATACGAATGGTATCGGTCAATATTTTGATTCATATGGACGAACACCTGAGCGATATCATCTCCAGTTTTTGAAAAGGAATTGTAAGAGATGGGACTGGAATGTTGATAGGATTCAGAATGATTGGACTTCAGTTTGTGGTGAATATTGCTTAATGTATTTGCTATTTAAGTTTCAGGGATGTTCAATGCATAGTTTTACGAACATATTTACAGGGAACACACTGCACAATGATATTTTTGTGGATGAGATCTTCCGCTCATATTTTGTAGAAAAAAGTAATAAAATATTGAAATAAAAATGAATGTGTTTTATTGATGACATAGAAAAGCAGACATACAATGAGTAATAGATAAGAACGCCAAATCAACCGTAGGGCAACAGATTCGTGGGTTCTGGCGCAACGTAATGAGGTGTTCGAAGTATAATAGATAAAAGGATTAGGCGAACAATGGAATGCTAATGAGGGTGCAGGACCACCGGAAATCAATGAGATAACAGTTAATTGATTTGCATAACTCCAGAACCACGCATCCTACGCTAAAATGGACCGCAGATTTGAGATCAGAGCACACCAAAACCTTTTTTTTTTTTTTTTTTTTTTTTTTTTTTTTTTTTTTTTTTTTTTTTTTACGATGGGTGCTACAGATTCGCGGGCTCTGGTGCAAGCGCGGGCTCTGGCGCTTGCGCCAGAATCCGCGAATCACAACTACTAATAAAATTGGCAAAATATGTGTAAGAAGAAAGGGTTATATTTAAAAAAAATCTTTTATTTGGTATGTGTTTTATGGTTACTGGGTTTCAAGTTAGAAAACCACAGTTCGGTGTCCTTTATTATAACTTTAATTTAGAATAATGACTTCCGAATATAAATTATTGTTATAAAACAACTTTGTTATATAATAAAGAGGATAAAATTACCATTATCATTATCAGCCACGCGGAGAAATTTTTCGACGCCAAAGTTTAGTACCTAAGTTAATAGCTTTAGTTATATTACGTTACATTTTTATTTTTAATAGTTTGCAAGTTAATTCTGTATGAACACTTTATCCAGTTTAGTTATGTTTTAATCCTCTTTAATAAATCATTTTCCTTGAAAACCTATTTCAGACTAATAAATAAAGGACATTACAAAAAATAGCCAAACCAGTCTATTCATTTTCTCGATGCGCTTACCCACAAAGAGCATTTAATTTTTAGTTGTATAGCGAAAAACTAAATACATGAAAAAGAGGGAAATGAAAGCGGAAAAATAAATTACACGGAAACTGAATTTTAATTTAAGATCAAGTTTTTGTTAGGTATAATTATATCTGTCTCATTCCCGTGGCTTCTATGAATTATTACGAGCCAACTCGGGAGGAAACTTTGGGCCCACTTTTTAAATCGTAGGAGGAAGAATTATTTTACTGTGACGACTAAGTTAAATTGGTTACGTTTACGGCTTATCAAAGTTTTGGAGAGGTACATGCTGCCGGGTACTTGAATGGAGTTGGAATGGAAATAGGTTACTATTTTGGTGTGAGTAGGTTTTGAATTTGGGTAAACTGGTGCCTTTATCTATATATATGTATAAAATTCAAAATCCTGACTGACTGGCTGATATATCAATGCACAGCCTAAACCGTTGGTCCTAGAGACATGAAAGGGCCTCACCGGGTTTCCATATGAAATCTGCACTGGCGTCTTTTTTGACATTGGTGCCATAATAATGCTGCTAGTTATTGAAAAAAAATTTGGGACAATTATCAAACCCCTAGCTTCTTTAGTTTTTGAAAAATAAGGATTGCAACCTCAAACTTGAATGTTTTTATTCTACGAAACTACAATAAATTTTAAAATGAAACCAACACGACATGATAGCTACATAATAGATTTACATTTCACATTTTTCTCATAATTTTCTTCACAAAAGAATATTAATTATATATATATTATATTCCATAGAATTTATTTTCACTTCGATTACAGTTTTGCATCTTCTAAGTTTGACAGTGTCGTCTGCCATTCTGAAGGTTTCAACCATATAAACATGTTTGAATTATACACAAACAAATGAAAACTATTTTTGCTCGATAGCGCAGTATATTATGGGTCTAGTATATGATTATAATTCCTGTGATTACAGTACGCACGGCCACACATTTCCAGTATAAGCTGACATCTCGTTGTACGAAACTCCTATTCAATGCGAGGTCAGCTAAAACTGGAAATTTACAGCTTGACCAGTAGCCGTGTGTACCTTATTGAAAACTTTTATTGTTTTGAATATGTTCCACCCATGACACATCTATGTAATTGTTATGTATTATAGTTGGATACATACGTAATTTATGTAATTTATTTGGTCGGTGTACCTCGAAAAATGGCCACGAAAAACAACCCTTAATTTTTAAAACACATTTGGTTCTGCCCTACAGGTGGTTGAAAAATTATGAAAGAAATGTGAAATGTAAATCAATTAAGTAGCTATCATGTCGTGTTTCATTTTAAAATCTATTGTAGTTTTGTAGAAAAAAAACATTCAAGTTTGAGGTTGCAACCCTTATTTTTCAAAAAGTAAAGAAGCTAGGGGTTTGATAATTGGCCCAAAATTTTTTTCAACAACTAGCAGCATAATTATGGCACCAATGGCAAAAAAGACGCCAGTACAGATTTCATATGGAAACCCGGTGAGGCCCTTTGAAGGGTGTGTTCTTTCTAAAGAGTAAGTATTCACTAAGAAACGGTTTTTTGATTTTTTGAAATTTCATCCCTAAGAGGGTGAAATGGGGTTTGAATTTTTTGTGAAACTTTTTAGTCTCTAGGTCGATTGACACGCGGACGAAGTCGCGGGCAGAAGCTAGTATTCATATATTAGTACAGAAACTGTGAAATGTTGTGTTGTGCGCTTTGGTTCAACTGTGAAATTTTGGTTTTTCTAGACTTTCCGATTCACATCATATTATAATGGTGACCTGTTATACAGATTTTTTGCCACCTTCATTCTAATTGTGTAACACACTATAAACCAGAAAATCATTTTAAAGGTTATTACTAACCCATAGCTTCTTAAGTTCGAAAAATTCGTCTGCAGAGCAACGTAAATAACGTAACTAATGTTTTTGAACTATGTAAAAGAAAGAAATTCCTACTGTTGGAGTGCTACGCAATTAGCCCACGCTATTTGAGATTAAGGTGTCAAAAACAGTACCTATGCGTTTGTGACCATTCGTCGCTTTCTTAGAAATCATCATTCATCATTCACCTGCCCTTATACCAATTTATTTGGGGTCAGCGCAACATGTCTTTTTAACCGACTTCAAAAAAAGAGGAGGTTATCAATTCGACTGTATTTTTTTATGTTTGTTACCTCATCAACTTTTGACAGGGTGAACCGATTTTGATGATTCTTCTTTTATTTGAAAGCTGGTGCTTTTTGGATGGTTCTATTTTAATTTGGTTCCATTCGGTCAATGGGATCCATGTGAAAACCATATAAGTCTTAAATTTGCATTAAGCATTTGCGCGACAAATGACCGAATAACGCGATTAGATTAGTGCGGGGTATCTACCATAACTAAAAATTTTAAAATACAAACTTTTTTCAAAAAAATTGAAACCGGCATTCCTTAAAAAAAAACACTACAAACTCAAAAATAACTTTAATTTCGGAAGTCGGTGGCAAAAAACCTTAAATACAGATTCTAAGACACCGACTTCCAAAATTAAAGTTATTTTTGACTTTGTCGTGTTTTTTTAAGGAAGTCGGTTTCTATTTTTTTGAAAGAAGTTTTTTATTTCCACACTTCTCTACAGTCGTCATCTCAGTAGTCACCCCCTTTCTATCCAAATCATAATTCACACAATCCATCCATTGTTTTTATAGTCTCCCTCTACTCTCATAGCCATCAACATTCATACTCAATAGTTTCCTAACGACATTTATTTATTTATTTATTTATTTAATACTTCAAGCACATTAATGTACAGAGACGGACTTAATGCCTTTCACCACCTTTCACCTTTCACCTTTCTTTCAGTCCTCCGTATCACGTGAACATACCATGACAACCAATTCCAAAACAGATAAATATAAAAATAAAAATAGGAAAACAATAATTGCTTGCTACACGCAAAATATAATACATAGAAGAGCACGGTAACAGCTAAGTATTTTCTATAGTCACTATTGACTTCTACAGTCTTAGCCAAATTAATTCATTTTTAGGTTGAAAATATTTTCAGCTATTTGTTATTAAATGCATCAACAAATGTCACAGGCACTAGTTATAAAGTAAAATATGTAGTCTGCAACACTCAAACTGAAAAAGTAATTTATAACCTAGATTTCTCACAATCTCTAAATTAAACAACAACAAATATAAAGTCCCGGTCATTCCATGAATAATAGTGTTCTTTATTTTCCTCTGTTTCCACATTTTTGCCACAATAAATCTGGGATTCTTAAGTTTTTTCGTGAAAAAACTGTCTAAAAGCTAAATGAGCGGCTTAAGTGCCTAAACAAAGTCATTTAGCATCAAACAAACTCGAGTGTACACGTAATCCCGGACGATATAAATTTTCGCTATGAATTTCTTTCTTTGGCTGGATAAAGTGAAAATTTTATACAACCTTTTGGGCGGTGAGTGTGAGGAATACCTAAAGTTTTTCTGTTAATTTGCGTTGTTTATGAGGTCACATTTACAACAATGGGGTGTATTAGGTCTGGCCAATAATAAAGGTAATCTAGGGAAAAAATAAGTGGATACTTTCCTTAATAAATTGCGCTCGTTTGAGAAGTAAGATGGGATGCTTAATTGAACATCATCTAATAATGCTCACACCATCTGGGGGATTATTTAGAGGATTATTTCAGGGGAGAAGTTATTTTTTACTAGCGGATATTATTTACTAAAAATAATACAAGGACAAAAATATTTTACACGTTCATTCTTTTTCATGGAATTTGTTATGTTACCTTTCCATTAAACTTAGTACCCTGGCTCGAGGCCTTTATTTATTGAGGCAGTCACAGGCAAGTCCAGTTAAGCAGCCAACAACTGTTTTGACTTGAGCTTCAAAAGATTTAAATCTTAGATCGCCCTACCACCTCAAAAGATGGCCGTGTGTCTATTTCGTTTTTACATCTCTGACGCAAAATTGTCGCAGAGATTTGAATTGTCATGGAAATGCAACTAATATTGAGTGAATTGGCAAAAAACTAATTCAATCTTCGGTGAGCTCTCTTCTTATTGTTGCTAGATAGGGTTTAACCAGAAATATGTTATTCCAGCCGGTCTATTCTGTGAAAATTGCACTATAAAACATATGAGGGTCCTTATTATTTATTTCATGGATTACATATTTAAATTAATAAAGAAAAAAAATACAACCTAAATTAACTAAAACTATTTACAAATTAAAAAAATAGCGTCGAAAAGTCATCCGCATCGCTGTCGACTGGTAATGTACCCAAGAGACTGGCGGCATTATCACGTTGTATGGCAATGCTTAGCCTCTGGCCAAGGTAAAAACCAGCTCTTGGGTCACGGGAAGTGAGGGTTAGTTAGTTTCAAGTGAGCTAACATTCCACTGATGCTAGGGTTTAACGCTATTTGCTCACTTAAAGCATTTCATCTAAGTTTACACGGTGACAGTTTTACAGAATGGCTCGGTTGTTCTATCCTACTTATTTTATGAATCCGCTTTTGCCCGCGTCTTCGTCCGCGTGAAATGTCGTTTGGATGGAATTCGTTAAACAGTTTATAATTTAGATTAATACACAGGATACTTTTTATTCCTTCAGCAGCACCCCGTAGGATAATTTGACACCTACCAGAAAAAGCTAGTCTATACATATAATAAATCTGTAGAAGGGTCAATTCTGTACATTGAAAATATTGAAAAAATAAATAGCGGGGGGTGTTGCTGGGTCAATACCAAACCCAAATATGTGATTAAAAATTTTTTTGTCAGTCTGTCTGTCTGTCTGTCTGTATATGCAGGCATCACGTGAAAACTAACGGTTCGATTTCGATGAAACTTGGTATAATTATACCTTATTATCCTGGGCATAAAATGGGATACATTTTATCCTGGAAAAATACGTAGACAAAAAAATCTTATTTTTCAGTGTTATTCATAGACGTTGTTCTGTAGAACCGCGAATACACGTTGCATTACCCGCAGTGAATTCAGCGCCGTAACCTGTAGCGCCGAAAGTCGGATTTGGCTTGAACCGTTTGCGGCACACGCGGGCCACGCCTCCCCGACTCCTATATAAGGAGCCGCGTTCCGCGCCGCGCGATGCGCCCGGCTGGAGGCCTAAAAAGGTAACTTTTTAGATTCAACCGCTGGGTCAAAATCCGTTTAAGTAGTAAGAATCTTTTCAGGATTAACTACGAGATGACCCACAAAAAAAAAAAACAAAAAAAAAACGCCGCGCGATGCATATAAATTATGAATTTTGATGCGAGCGGACGTGTCCAGTGTGGCGAGCGGTCGTCCGTGGAATTAATATTGTATGCGTGTAATTTTAAACCGTGCTTTTCAGCGCGACCTTTTTGATTACTGTTCCGATCAGTTATTTGTAAATACTTTTGTAAATATTATAGTACGTACGTAGTTTAAGTTTTCATCGTAAATTGGTTTATCTTTGGAAACATAGGTATAGTAATTAGGTTATAAGGTAAAGTAGGTTAGTTATTAATCTCATATTTCTCTCTCTCATCTCATTTCATTGTATTTCTGTATATTTTTAATACAGTTTTATTGTAACACGATGCCTGCCAGAAAGCGATCTTCTCTTACTAAAAAATCGAAAAATGCTAGGCGAATGAGACAGAACGCGAGCTCAACAGCAGTAGCTCAATAGAGGGATCTCCTTAATTATTATAGGCTTAGCCGTATTTGGGTCCAATAGATATTTATAAGATGTCATTGTCAGAGTTACTCAAAATGTACAAATAAACCATCCACGTGAAGACCGACATCCGCGCGGACGGAGTCGCGGGCGGAAGCTAGTTATTTAAATAAAGTTTTCAACTAAGATTCGATAACTGTCTGTTCAGTGTTCACAGTTAAAATCCAAAAGAATAGTATCATCAAGATAGTTCCAAAATATCACCCAAACAACATTTGTCAAGTTTCAAACGGGAAACGACTCTGTCTCTCACAAATCCGTAGCTTTTCTACAAACTAACTGTGTCCTGACTTCAAGCCATCATTACTCTTGGATCGCAGTTTTTAGGGTTCCGTACCGTACCAATGGGACTACTATGGCTGCTATGGCTCTGAGGTCCGTTCGTTCATCGATCTATCACAGGGCTGTAGAAATTAAAGAGGTCCCCATACAATTTTTATTATTATTATAAGCCATTAATGTCCCACAGCTGGGCAAAAGCCTAGCCACTCTCTTTCCAATTCTCTCTATCCATAGCTGCCAAGGATCCAACTTATATTATAATCTTCTTTATTAAAGGAGTCCAGCTTATCCCACCATCTCCCTTGGGCATACGGCGATTTTGTTTGCCACTAAACGGTTTCGCTGGATCGAAAGTTTAGCCCCTTGGTTGTCTGTCATTCGGCTGATGTATTCAGCCTAGTTCCATCTAAGCGTGGCAGGTGTTTGGGTGACATCAGTTTTTCCAGTAAAGGATCGGATTGTTTTATTCTTAACCCAGTCCACAAGTTTAAAACCCAGCAATACTCCGTTCCATAGCTCATGAAGTCATGAGTTTTGAAGTTATAACGTAGTGTTAAAATGTTGTACGGTGATACGGAATACTTCGTGTGCGAGTGCGATTCGTACCTAGCCGCTTCTTTGTACATTGAAAATCTCGGAATAAGACTTGAAGATAAATGATGTCACAATTTTTGCCTTATAAAATCTTTGAGTGTGGATTGGAAAGATTTTTGATCTAGAGAAAGAGATTGCAGTCAGTGGGTTATTGATGTTATGTTTATTAGATTACATCAGCACTTGATTGATGTCATCATTGTCATAGGTGTCTCAATTATAACTCTTATAAACTATAACAGAGAATACATACAAATTCCATACCACTCTATAGGTCGTCATATAATTCTCTAATCAATCTCCTATAATCTAATTTGTCTTTCTATACATATAAAATTCAAAGTCCTGAGTGACTGACTGACTGATATATCAACGCATAGCCTAAACCGCTGGTCCTAGAGACATGAAATTTGGAGGGTATGTTCTTTGTGAGCAGTAAGTATCCACTTAGAAAGGGTTTTTTGAAATCCCATTCCTAATGGTAATTTTTTCAACATCCACGCAGGCGAAACCGCGGGCAGAAGCTAGTCTCATATATATAATCTAGACAAATAAATAAAATAAGAGTGTCTGTTTGTAATATTAAGATAATCACTTTTTACTAAGTGTATATAAATGTATACACGGTACATATACCAAAACAACAATTTTTACAATTTTTGTCTGTCTGTCTGTCTGTTTGTTCCGGCTAATTTCTGAAATGGCTAGACCGATTTTATTTTTTATTTTATTTTATTTATATTTTAACGGGACTTTCACTGGCAGATAGCTGATGTAACAAGGAGTAACTTAGGCTACTTTTATTTTACAAAAAATAGGATCTCACGAAAAAAAACTCATGACAATATTTTTGTTAAATACCACGCGGACGAAGTCGCGGGTACCACCTATATAACCTAGATTAACACATTCTTACCGCGGTAGTACGTCCTCCTGCGTTAATTTCCAACATCCACGCGGGCGAAGCCGCGGGCAAAAGCTAGTCCCATATAATTTTGCATACAGTCCATCTATCATTTCTGTATTCCAACTCTTTTATCTATCTACATTAAAGTTTAACATTGAATTAAGTGTTCATTTTAGTTTCCAAATCTATGCTTAAACGATGAGTTGTATAAACATTTACATCTTTAAACCGAAATTCCAAAACGATTCCTTTAATGTCCGTTTCCACCGCGCGGCCAACTCTTCAAATTTGATGAAATTTTGCCAGGAATTAGTTGTAATTTGTTACAATACACACCTCTTTTCCTGAATTTGTTACAAAAAAAGCTAAGGCGCTACGACCAAAAACAGTTGGCCGCTAGAACCGCCACTTGCCGTAGTGATTATCCGTGATTACACAGAAACTAAATAATGCAGATAGGCGATACATCAAAAGAAAGGCCTTAATTTGTTATATTTGTTACAAAAATAAAAATCATCAAAACTTAAATATACAAAAAGTTATGCTATATTTCGTTTTCAGGTTAAGTGTAGGTACGTATTTCACTATAAAATCAAATTAATAGAGGCTAATGTGCATGGACAATTAGTTGCTAATTTGTTACAGCAAATAAACAAGAAAACTACTACAAAATAGGTTCAATTTTTTTTTACAGTCGATTTCTTGTTGGCTGCGCGGACGGCAATATGCCTAAAATACAATGGCGTTTATTTCGTTATTAATAGTAGGTTCAAGGTTAGTTCTAGTACTAATCGACAGGTATCGTAGCCTAGTTTGGATAAATGTGGCGAATATAACTACAGGCTTTATATTTTAGGAGATATTCACTAAAATATAGTAGTATGAAACTGTATTAGAGTAGAGTGACCATAAATTTTCATAATAAAGTGAGACTGAATCGCCATTATTGGAATGTTCGGTAGTCTTATCTTAATTTTTTAGGGTGAAACTCTTTAAGACATCCTATAGCATACTTTATAAAAGTCAAATTCACAAATCGATAAAAATAGCTTTATTCAAAATCAGCATACAGGCAAAAATCAAGTAATACAAGTCAACAAAATATTTTTATTTGTTTTATAAACTACCATAACATTTATAAATTAACTGAAACTAATGTAAGACACAGAATGTAGGACACATTTTCTTACAGGTACTTATTTCAATTTTAGATTAAATTTAAAAATATAGTAGGCCTAATTTTATTTACGCCACATTTATCCAAACAAGGTTACGATTAGTTAAGTTACGATTAGTACTAGAACTAAGCTTGAACCTGCTTTTAATAATTAAATGAAATACACCTACTTTTAATAAAAAATGGAGTTTCCATTGTAATTCAGGCATATTGCCGTCCGAGCGGCCAACTAAAACCAACTCTAAAAATATGATTGAACCTATTTTCTAGTATTTTTATTGTTTATTTGCTGCAACAAATTAGCAACTTATTGTCCATACACATTAGCCTTGTTACTCCGAAAAACTTCAAAACATCAAAGTTAATTAAAATCTAAACAACGCCGGACTAAAAATATTTATAGAAAAGAAAAAGGTAAATTCTAAACTGTAGAACTGTAATAACAAAAACTTTTTTCTAAAATAAAGACTGCAATTGCAATGTAGCGCCCTCAGTTTTACTCACTGAAGTAGCGATTAGTATTAACATTAAAGATTTTTCTTAGTTAGTAATTTATAGCAGGCACAAAAATAGATCACTATGTCATTTTTAAAATAAAATCACTATATTTTTAAAATTATTCTAAAATTGAAATAAGTACCTGTAAGAAAATGTGTCGACATTCTGTGTCTTACATTAGTTTCAGTTAATTTATAAATGTTATGGTAGTATATTAAAAAAAAAAATATTGAGTTTGAGTGTTAAGGATTATAATAAACTGAAGTTGTTATTATTATGAAACGTTTTTCCATATTTCGTAGTAATAAATATAAATGTGTAAGTGTGTGCAAACGTGGCCAGTTGAGCGCCTTATTTTTGTTCCTGATCCTTTATCTAGTGCTATTATGGATCGAAGACTTTAGTAGTAAAATTGCGGTGGATGAACTTAAGTCCGTGAAAACGTGGACTAACCCAGTTTAAGATAAGATAGTATTTAAGAAACAGTCATTTCCGGAAATCGCACAAAATATAAAGTAGAAAGCGAATTTCTCATTCATACCTAACCTAAAACTACATACCTAACATTAATTTATTTCAACATGTAATATTCTTAATCGCTCGTCTATATAATTACGCATAATGGCCAACGTTAGATAAATGATTAATTACGAGAACGTTCAAACGGCTTCGTTTTGACAGTGAGGATCACGACCTCTGGTGATGACGTCAGAGACACCAGACATCTGGATAATTAGCCGGTTTGATTAGATGAGACTTTCCCTAATGTCTGGTGAGGATTTGTGAAGAATTAGCTGCAGAGTCAGCTGCTATGTGACAAATAATGTAATTTAATATTTTGTAATGATAATTCCTTTGCACTATTGAACTGAACAGACAGCTGTGCTGCTGGGGAGTTCCTTGCGCCACTTCTTCCCAGCTAAAGCATTAGGAAGTGGCGAAGGGCGGGCGTTTTGGGGGGACTGTCTTATGTAACTTTGACGTTCAAAAATGCTGACTCTCGGCTTTATTCAAAATCAGCATACAGGCAAAAATCAAGTAATATAATTAGAAGAGTTGGCCGCGCGGTGGAAACGGACATCCTTTAAAACGACAAAATGAACTTAAAAAGTAGGTATCCGTAGGAATTACAAATAATATAATTAAAAACCGTTTTTTTTTGTTTATAACGAAATCTATCTAAATATTCAGTTAATCTGACCATTGGGCTGACCACAATAGTTCTGGTCGCTTACGAGTACCTACAAAGTTTTCCGGAGTAACCCGAGGAAGACCCGAGTCAAAATGTGACGAATTCAATCATGACGCAACGACGGGCTGCTCGAGAATGATATTAAATAACTTTGAAACTTTTCTAGTGACTAATAGTCTGTTTTTTATAGTTTTTTAGTTCCATTGTTGTTGAACTATCTGAATGAAAGCCATTTCCAATATTGGTGTGTTATGCAATAAAAAGTTAAAAAAAACACAATAAAGTGAAAAATAACTTTAAAATCGGAAGTTGGTGTCTTAGGATCGGTATTTAAGTATTTTCCACCGACTTCCGAAATTAAAGTTATTTTTCACTTTACAGTGTTTTTATGGAATTTGGTTGTTTCGTTTTATAAAAAAGTTTTTATTTTTAACTTTTTAGCTATGATATCTCTCCCGCACTTATCGCTATGCACTGGCCAGGTGAATAGCAGTGACAGGAGTAATAGAATATCATCACGATAAACAAAGTGGATTAAATTCGTATTATCGAAGCTAGTTAAAAAAAAAAAACCGAAACAAAGTCAATAAAATGTTTATGGGACCACACGGAAAGTACCCGCTTTCAAATAAGAAAGAATCATCAAAATCGGTTCACGCAGTCGAAAGTTCTGAGGCAAAAAACATAAAAAAATACAGTTGAATTGAGAACCTCCTCCTTTTTTGAAGTCGGTTAAAAAAAGGTTACCAGGAAAAAAAAAAAAGGGTTTAACTTTTAACTAATGTTTTCTTATTAACTCTTTAATATTTTTAGTATACCTTTAGATCTATTTAAACTATACCTAATTATAAATAAATCATAGCTATAATTTTATTTCTTGTAAAAAAAAAGTAAAGCGCGGGTCCTCACATTAGCTTCCAAGAAATAATCTGCCTAACGTGTTTCCAACTGTGTTACGGTTTGCTCCAGTTTAACCGAATACAGCTTAATATTTACTAGTATTTTAATCAAATTCAAACAATTTGGTATAAAGAAAAAAAAAAACAATAACAGGCTTATTAGAATTGTCAAGGGACTGACCAGTCAGAAAAATGAAGCTATGTATCTATTCCAAAGCGTATTAGGAGCCTATGGAGAAAAACGGACAAGAAACTTCATGGACAGTCTTTTAAATCAAATATTGTTGTGTTATTACATGAAGTTCTTAAATATTGTTATTAGGTACATGAAGAGACTGTCCATTTGACCTCCACAACACAATTACCGGGTAACAGAATACCCTTGATCTTTTTTTTTGTGGATGGGAAATCATCAAATGACGTCTCCCGCTCTGGGCGGAGCGAGAGGGCGTATCAGACTTTTACCGACTAAAACCCACCCGTGTTCCATTAGTTGCCTATGCCAGGGTAACGGCTTTGTATAAATCTCGCTACCCTGGCAGGCATTGGTCCTAGCGAACCCCTTCAATACTGCTGACATCTCTTAGAGGCACGCGTGGAACACAACGTGCCGTCGACCCGAAACTGGTCCTTACCGGCCGGTGAGCTATCCATTGTCGGTACCCGCAAACCCACGCCGATGGTGGCCCGGAGTACGCAATGGATTCCTGACGCCCGGGGCGTCTCCTTCTGCGGCGGCTAGGGATGTGACGGCGTAGAGACTGCCTCTCGCTCTATACCATGTCTTGCACCAGGGCCGGATACGAAAGACCGCCGCCGCCGCCGATACCATTGGTAAGAGTGGCTACAAGACTTTTGAGCTTCCAACTACCCGTAACGGCTTCCAAAGATCTATGAATGAAAGCCTCTTCTTATTTATGTTCTTTTAGACTTTATCACAACAACAAAACCTCAAAGTTATAAGTGCTAAAATAAAACGGCATCTAAAATAAACTCTATATTGCATTTATTCGCGTTTCCAAGTCGAAACATGTTAGTTTTTCACATTTAATATCAGAAGTAAGTGAGCGCGGACTTTGGCGAGGGATCACTACATAATTGTACAAGTTGCCGGGAGAAAACGTGCGGGTCGTTTGAGTGGAGCGTGGACGCGCGTTTGTAATTAATTTCAGCCAAGAAAGATCAGACTCTACATACCAAGACTATTATTAATAAAAAATAGTTTGTATTATTACAATAACTTCCTTGAATAAATGATAAAGTTATGTACACTTGTAGGTTGTCGGATGTAGTTTAAGATTAAGTACAAAAGCTATGGATGTTTTGAATAAAACATTATTAAATTAAAAGAAAACAAACAGTTCATATATCAAATTACATTTAATTCGTAAACACCCATAATAATTAGCGTACACATTGGCTGCAATTCTCTTCCTAAATACTATATGTAATATAAACGTTGTGGGAATTTTTCATTATAAATAAATTTGTGTGGCTTAAGTCATCTTTATGCAATCGTGAAGAGTTACCTAAATACTTTTTTTTTCTTTATTTATTTAGGGACTTTTATATTTGCAATGCATATGTCATTCCTATCGTAGCCTAAATACACATTCGTCATATTTGGGCCATGAACCTAAACAGCCTCTTCGCATCATCGCCATTTGGCTGAGTCTGGATTTTACGGAATGCGCCTACTTCAAGTCTGTTCAACCTCAAGACCCTAAACAAATCATGTCTCTCAGACTCATACCGAAAACAGTCTATCAGTAAGTGATGTAGGTCTTCAACAACTCTACACTCCACACAGTTAGGCGAGTTAATTTTCCTTATCATGAATGCAAACTTATTGCATGAAATGTGACCAGATCTAAGTCTGTGCGAGTTACCAAAATACTTGTTAATCCATAATATTTTGCACTTGGTGTGGATTTCGACGCTACAAACTCATAAACACTAAGACCAAAAGGATTACTTTCAGTTTATTCTACAAGTAAATAAATGGCAAAAAAAGATATTGCTAATATGCACGTGGTAGGTACTGATATCGTTTTTACAAAGAAGATTCATAATGTTTACGGCAATGATATAAGGTTTACAAGTTATAAATGAAAATATAAGGATTTGAATCAGTATTTGAGTTCTTTATGCAGTTACAGCAATAAGTGCTCCAAAATTAGTCACGTAACAGTAGAAATCAGAAGAAGTATCGAAGAAATGCGTGTAATTCGAAATAAGTTTGCCAAGCTTTCTCACAGATGTTAGGGTCGGTCTTGCAGTCTAACTAGATGCACCTGAATGCCAGTAATTTAACTGTCTATTTTATCTCCACAATCCAGTAACTGGGTAATACGATACGATGCGTAAGTTCAACTCTCTAAGAACGACTTAACGTGCTTTCTGCGGCACGGACGGGTGTCGTAAAGTCGAAAAGCTGGTGTGTAAAGTCACGCATCCACAGGTTAGCCGCGGTAAACGTAGCTTGAATCGTGCGGCTGTTATTGAGCCGCAAGCCTTTTTCGGTGCATAAAACTCATAAAACTGAAATCCACACCTGCATGTTTTCTGCTCCCGTATTTTCCACCAGAAGTTGTATCGCCCTTGTTTCGTGGGTCGCTTACAAGGAAAACGCCTCTGTAAGCCTCAAATATTGAGTATTATATAGATTTATTGTACAGCAGAGCTCATTTCTTTTGTTTCGTGTTACTTATAAGAAATATATCGTTAGGCTCCGTAATGTTATTAATTGACTATTAACGTCATGTTCGATTAGGAGGCTTTAGAAGTTCATTTAGTATTAGTAAGTATGGTTTTTATTGTGGTCCCTAACGAGTAACTTTGAGTATTTTATCCGATTCATTGTATCAGCATAATCAGCCTCTAATGATGCCACTGCTGGGATTTTGTTTGGTATGACATCGGGCAGGTCAACTTATGAGGTCAGTGCCTAAACCGGAATTGCCTGTGGCTACTTTAATAAATTAAGGCTGGAGGCCAGCTTAAAACTAGAACCACTACTCGCTTAGCACCCCCGTGGGGTATAAATATCGGCTTAGGGTATCGCTGCCACAGGGCAGCCAGAGACGGGTAGGAATGAAATGAGCCACTGCTGGGACATCTGCCATATAAACTTACATTCACTGAGCAAATGTAAAATGTGACGATTTTGGCTTGCCGGTTTGAGTTTCCTAGGATTTTTGGTTCCGTCATATTATAACCATCATCAAGCAACTCTCTCATTGCCTGTATTTGACATTAAGGTGTCAAAAACGATTTGTTTTTGTGACCGTTCCCCGAAAACCAAAGCTTAAGTTCGTTAAGCAATTGTAGACAACTACTTATAAATAAAAAGCCACGGTAAAGAGTAAGTACTTTCTATAGTCATTATTATATATATTTCTTTATTGAACAAGTAACAAGACTCAATTTTGTTAGTAACAATATTTCTTACCCCTATGTTAGTATTCCTATTCTAATTACCTATAACCACGAATATATGTGAATCTGCCACATGTTTATCACCGAGGTGGACAGCTTGCAAGCAACTGTTACTTACATATAAGCAATTGAGTCTGCTCGCCACACAGCGCAGAATAAGGTATTATTGTATCATGCATTTAGCATATACAGCCTTAATGTTCCCAATGTGCCCAATGCGTCCTCTTTTCGAATAATTGATTCTTGGTCATGCCGATTTTCTGACAATGTTTTCTTTCACCAGCTTTGGAGCAGTAGCGACTTGATAGCCTCATTTTCCGCAATTTTCCGGCCGACCGCAAATATTATTCGATCACATCCGAATCCGATCACATACACATCCGTAGTTCGTAAATTAAAATCACAATTGTATACCAAAATAAAAAATACAGTTAAAAAGCTGAAATAAATGAGATTTTTTTTAAATTAATTTTGAGGGTAGATGTTAGTTATGTTCGAACTGGGTACTACAGTACCCCTTAGCGCTCTACAGGGTAGTGATGAAGTAATTAACACAAATTAAACCGTTTTTACCTACGACCTGCAATTTGTCAACCACGGCCGTCACCACTGGGTCACCACTGCAAAGAAAATATAGACGTGCCGAAAAAACCATTAAGATTCACCATTTATCCATTTGTTTTTTCGGTTAGTTCATATGTTCGAGTACCTATCTGTACTAACAATAAAGCTGAAGAGTTCGCTTGCTTTTTCGAACGCGCTAATCTCTGGGACTACCAATTGGATTTGAAAACAACTTTTGTATTTGATAGCTCATTTCTTAAGAAAAGTTATGGGCTACGCTACAAGTCTAAAGAGCCGAACAAAAATAAGAAAGTTGGAAAGAACGCTGAGCGAAAACTAAGAACGACAGGAAACTGAAAGTGCCGTTGGGCGATGCGATGCGATGCGACGCGGTGGGTCCGGAGACACGATAAATTTTATGTTACAAATTTCTCGCAGACAAAATTGCGTCAGTAACTAGTCTGGAATAATTGCAGTCCCCCTGCAAAGCTGCATTCAACCAAGACAAACTAGTTTTAAACACTGAAATCAAACTGCAAATACCAGGGCGACATGACCAAAAAAGAGGTTCGCTCTACTCCGCTCATTTCTCGCTTATTATTCAGTAGACGTACACCATTAACATGCAAATCAGCTCGTTAACGTCGCATGGTGAGACAAAAGATCCCGTCGACGGTACTTTTATGTTTGAGTTACGTCTTTTATAATAGGAATATTGTATCAGGGTTATAAGACGTCTTCGCTATGTGGATGTTAAGATTTATGTAAAAAATTCATGAATTCATTTGTACGGGTTCAAATTAAATTTGAGGGATCCATAGGAGAACCAAGGTAACCGACATTTTCAAACGTAGGTGGTAGTGCGCAGGGCACATTGCTCGTGGAACAGATGGTCGATGGGGCTGAATGGTTCTGAACACCTAGCCAAGTTACAACCGTTTCGTGTCGAATTCCATTCTCCAATCGCAATCGCCTCGGTGTCAGCAATTGTAGAAAACGATAAGTTGGTAGCCATGTTGACGCGCCTGAGTCGGCCACTCGTTCCACAATGTCCTTAGAAAAACGACACATTATAACAAAGGATTTTAGCGTTGAACATTGTTAGAAACGATAAAAAACCATTCTATCATTTTGAACGATGTGAACTTGGCTACGAATTTTCTATTCATTTGTTCTAACCACGTGACTTAACGTTGAGTGACTAGCGTTAACGATTGCAGTTTAACAACTTGGCTAGGGGTGCTGGACTGGCGACCGCGTACAAGGTATACCAATGACCTGGTGCAGGCTGCATGATTCCGTGGGATGCGAGAAGCACAGAGCCGGTCGAAATGGCGGTACTTGGAGGAGGCATAGGCCTCCTCCAAGCACCGCTGGTCATAGGTCCAGCAGTGAACGACCTTTGGATGACGATGATGGTGATGAAATTAAATTTAAAAGAAGGCAGGCATCGCTGATGATTCTGTTGTACACTAAGTAAGCTTAATTTAGACTATCACTATTTTTTTCATCCTAATGAAACAAGAACGAGACGGAAATTTCAAAATTGAACTATAGTTTTCTTCGACACAAACTAAGACGAACTAAATTCATCATGTCAAATTCAAGGCACTCGAGACTTGATTTAGTTCGACAATTCTAAAGCGTCACTTGTCTTTTTCCTTCACGGCATTTTAATAAGAGACAGCAATACTTTTAATTTAGTTCAGTTGGTGAACATAAAAATCGGCACCATTTGACAAAAAAGTGACAGGTGATTTCATACCATGTGTATTGCAACTACTTTTTAAATGACACCTTGTCTTGCCCTACACTTAAGCTGTCTTACAAATGAATATGGTATGTGCGCTGTACATAAATGTAACAACCCACAGACCTTAAGTAAGCTGCACGCTATTATTCGTGCAAGCAGCCATCGAGTTTGATATTAAACTGCCGATTGATTGATAGTTTCCTTAGAGCTGCCTTGAACGTTGATGTTGGAATGTTTTATGCGGTATCGCAATATTTAAGTACGGTTTTATTAGTGTGTCGTCCCATATCTTCCCGGGGTGTCGTAAAAGGCGACTAAGTGACTACTCACTAAAGAATAAGAAGCAGCGTTCTCAATGAATTTTACCACCATACTGCGATGGCCATCTCGCCTGCCAAGCGTGGTGATTATGGCAAACCTTCCCATATTGTGGGAGGTCTGTGGACGTTTTTCAGCTGAAATGATGATGATGATGATGAGTGTGTGGTGTGTACACGGGTTTAAGTAAAGTTACGTTTAACATTCATCTTAATAATTTATTTTGCTTAAATAAATAGTTCGATTCTCCACCAAATATAATGTAATTACATATAAATTACTAAAGAATGGGCAGCAGCATTCTCTATGCATTTTACCACCATACTGCGATCGCCAACCTACCTGCCAAGCGTGGCGATTATGGCAAAGCCCCCCTAATTGGGGGAGGCCTAAGTCCAGCAGTGGACGTCTTACGGCTGAAATGATGATGATGAAACATAAATTATATATATATATATATATATATATAAATATATAAAATAATAAAAATAATATTATAATAATATTTACATTTTTTTTTTTTTAATATTTTTATAATATAACTTTTACAAAGCCCAGTATTTTATAGTAGGCAAGCAAGAAATTGAGGAAGGAAAAACAAGTAACTAATTAAAGTTTTGTTCAATAAAGCAATTTTTTTAACTTTCACCTTTCAGTTAGGTGTGTTTTTGACAAATTAGCCTATAATTTCCCCTGTTGAGGTACAGGCCTCCTCTTGGTGAGAGGGAGTGAGCCATAATACACCACGCGGGCCGAGTGCGGGTTGGTAGATGTCCATTATTTTCGATGGTTCTATGACATGCCTCACAATGTTTTCCTTCAACGTTTTGAAAGCAGTGGTGATGAAATTGTTTACACAAAGTAAAGTGCCTGCTAGGATTAGAACCCGCGATCTACTACTCGTAAGTCGCGGCCGTTACTACCGGGCCACCACGGCTGTCAACTCAACAAAAAACATATGCCCCTTTATTTACAAACCTTGCTTAAAGTTATAAGCAGCATAAACGTCAAAAATGTATAGTTAAACAGCAATAATCACGTATCTTAAAGTAACGCTAACAAATAAATCCCAAAATAACTACATACATTACACAGAAATAATATTGGAATGCCATACGTAAAATGGCAGAAATTCCCGGAAACACGTGAATTTGTTAGGAGTCAGTTTTCCTTGTTATTTTCATAGTTTGGCGCAGTTTTTTCCACTCGTCCACAAATGGTTCATCTCGCTGATATAAATTTCAGTGGGGTCTGAAATATTTAGGGAATTTTTGTGACACCCTCAAAGTTAGCCGGTAACTAGTTCATACAGTTATCATTTTTCAGTTTTATAACGATATTTGGGTGTGTTTAATGTTTTCTGAAGATGAGATATATCAGACGAAGGACGTCATGAACAGATTTGTTGAAAGTGTTTATAAAACTCGTGCGCTGTGGTAAACAATTAAATAAGTAAATATTTGATATCCATAGTTAATATTATAAATGGGAAAGTGAGTGTGTCTGTTTGTCCGTCTTTCACGGCAAAACGGAGCGACGAATTGACGTGATTTTTTATGTGGGGATAGTTGAAGGGTTGGAGAGTGACATAGGCTACTTTTTGTCTCTTTCTAACCCCCCACTTCTCTAAAATGGGGGTGGAACGCGCTAATCTCAGTAACTAATAAGTGATACATGTTGTGCTTACCTGTAAGGAATTGGTACACTAAGATCATAAGTTTACTGAATGTATTTGTTATCATTGTATCAGTGTATTCAATTGTTGGTAAGCCAAATAAATAAAATAAATAAATAAATAACTACTGGTTCGAATTCAAAAATTCTTTTGAGTCGGGTAGCCTATTTATTGAGGAAGGCTATAGGCTATATAACATCACGCAATGATCCAAAGGACCGAAGCAGCAACAAAAAATGGACGATAACTGACAGGCTGCGATGCGACGGGAAGGATCAGGGGAGCAAATATTTGACGCGGACGAAGTCGCGGGCAAAAGCTAGTATTTATATAATCAGCAGAATGTTCCCATTGCTAGGACACAGGCCTCCTCTCAGTGAGAGGGAGCGGGCCGTAATCAACCACGCGGGCCCAGTGCGGGTTGGTAGATGTCACATGTCTTCGATTTTTCGGTTCGAGGATACGCCGTCTTCCTCACGATGTTTTCTTTCATGATTTTGAGAGCAGTGGTGATGAAATAATTTACACAAAGTGAGACACGTGGGTTGTAAGACTAATATTATTTCACGATTTAGGTTATCCAATTGTTATTGTAAATGTGACGCGTATCTGTCAGCTGTCATAGACACAGTAAACAGTCTAGTATTTTTCGTCTGGTAACATTGACAGATACCCGTCACTAGTTTAGTAATATTTAGTAACAGACTATTGTAACGTCTGTGTTTTAGCGGTTTTGAGGGTTGAGACGTTTGTCCTAAGAACCTATAAATTATGTCAGTTGGTGCCTTGCATGGCACTTGGATTCGAACCGTCGGACAGACCGTTGATATTTTGAAGTGATAATTAAATCGAAGAATATCTTGACAATCGTTGTTTTATTTCTGAGTTTGAATTGAGCTCCTACAGGGTCGACCCCCAAACAGCGACCTATAAACTCAAAAGTCGCGATTTGATATATGATATTTAAGTTGCGTATAATATCCATACCTTCATTATTGCCGTGACCCTGGCACATGGCAACTGAAGGAACACAGGTGGGTTTTAGTCAGTAAAAGTCTGACATGCCCTCCCGCTCCGCCCAGAGCGGGAGAAGTCATATGACGATTTCCCATCCAAAAAAAAAAAATACCTACATTATAGATCTATTTTATTTATTAAGAAAATACCGACACTTTATAAATTAAGATTTAATTTTTTTATTTTTAGAATTCCAGCATGATTGTTTTACAGTTTTCATTTGCAACTGGGTCGAGTCACATTTCTGAATTCTCAGAATTTTATTATTAAAATATTGAGCACCACATCCAATCTTCTATCGTTGTACCGATTTACATATCCACATTACAGGGGCAATCAATCACCATCGTCGGGAACTTTAGAGAGCTCTCACTAGATAATAAAATAAATATTCGTAAATTGAGAATGTTTCATTATTTACTCAATATCTTTATTGCTTAACCATAATGTGTACTTTTGTGGTAACAATATAATTTAGATCATTATGGACCCTGTAGGAAACAGCAAAAGGATGGGAGTTTTCCTTTCAATAATTATTTGCTACATTATTTAATTTATTATGTATTTTATTTCATTACTACTTAACTTACTGTGCCCGCGACTTTGTCGGCGTGGATATCTGAAATTATCCCACGGGAACGTGCTACTGGGAAAAAAAGTAGCGTATGTAGTGAAAGTCTCGTCAAAATATGTCCAGCTGTTTCCGAATTTGGCTGAAAGAAACAGACGGACAAAACAATTTTTTTTTTATGTGTTAGGTACCTACTGTATATACCGGGTGACATTTTTTAACATCTTGAAACAAAATAGGTGTAATAGGAGAACGGAGTAGAAGCCTTTGGCATAGAAATTTTTATAATTTTTATTTTTGAATAACATGTAATAAAATTGATCTAGCAATAAATACTACACATTTAAAGTAACATTTTCGTACTAGAACAACAAAAAAAGAAATTTGAAAAAAAAAAAAACAATTAAAATCTATCGAAACTGAAATCATACGCACCCTACTCTCGAGCAGGAGTCCCTCAGGGCTCTGTCTTGTCCCCTCTCATTTTTACGCTATTTACTAGCGATATCCCCAGAAGTTTAAAGGCTCAGTTGGCTCTGTTCGCAGATGACACGGTCATTTACTTCACGGGGCGTAGTCAAGGCGCCTTGATTTGCTACCTCCAGGCCGCAGTCGACGACCTCGCCGACTGGTTCAGGAAGTGGCGAATCGAAGTCAACCCCGACAAGAGTCAGGCGGTTCTCTTTACGAAGCCACGACTCAAACCCCGCCCCCGACCCCCCTATCCATGTTCGGCAAGCAGATCCCTTGGGAGAAGCGAGCCAAACATCTAGGCGTGATCTAAGATCAGCATCTCTCCTTCTCTGAGCACATAAAGGGGGTCCGTTCACGGGCCGCTTTCACTCTCGGTAGGCTACACCCCATTCTCAATCCGAAAAGCAAAATGTCACTTCGGTGCAAAAAGCTTATCTATACCGCGTGCATAAGGCCAATTATGACCTATGCATGTGCAGTCTTTGTACACGCGAAACCCCACCACGTCCACAGGATGCAGACCCTCCAGAACCGTTTTCGCCGTAACGCCACAGGTTCGCCTTGGTACGTTCGGAATGCTAATCTCCACCTCGATCTTAAACTCCCGACTATCCATCAATTCATGAAACGCATCTCCAAGCGTTTCTTCAATAGGGCCGCAACCCACCGCAACCCTCTGGTTGTCGCGGCAGCCAACTACATCCCCGCCCGCATCAGCAAGACCCGCCGTCCGCGGCATATTCTAACCGATCCTGATGACCACATTACCCTCCTCCAGGAGAGCAATAGGGCCACCAGTACTTTACTTAAACCGAAACGTCCGTCATACCGACCTCGCCGCCGAGGTCCGTCATCGCGACACTCCCGACTAGCGATTAGTCCCCCCCCGACCCTTGCATGAGCCAGCACGTGTCGCTGAGCCTTTAGTTCCAAATTCATCCCTAATTAATGACCACCCAGATCCAGCCTGTCCCTTGCTGATCCCCCCCACCAGTGACTCCCTAAGCCGAGGTCCGAACCCCACCGGGGGTGCCCTTAGGTCTTAGTCGCTTAGTTTGTAGTTTTTCTCTAGTTTGTAATCCCCTGGCTGGAGGCCTTAGATTCGCGTTTAAGGTCATTCGCAGGGAAACCCCACTTAAGTAGTGAAAACCTTCGGGTTAAGTACGACACGTCATAGTCAAAAAAAAAAGTGTGCCTTTTAATTTGCTCTAAATAATTATTTCTTTGTTTACATTTAGCTCCTTATTTAGCATTTGGTAATTTTCGTGTGACCTTTGAGTCTACAACAAAATATGTTTTCAACTATCAACAAAATAATACAGGTAACAAGAAAATTGAATAATGGAGCTAATAAATAAATGGCCTACTAGCAAAGACCTTCGACCAACACCTCAGGAGGCTCTCATTGTGCAGCTAGGTCAAGGGCTTGATTCAGAAAGCAGTACTCCTGGACACGGCATGAATAGTCACGAGGTTCTTCTCTCTAGAGCCCTCTCTACCGGCAGCTTGGACTCTGCTCTCAATGCCGATGGGCCACTATTTTTATATTTTTTACGAAAATAAAATAAACCACAATATTTTCAGTACAAAATTCTAACACTTCAAATATCGACATCGATTGAATTCACAACGTATAGTGGTGCACACCAGTGCCACGTAAGTAAGCCGTTACAGTCGCGAGCATCGCCCGTCCATCACCTCGAAATGTTCCAACAACCAACAACATAGTTAGGTATTGTACACACGGCGAACCAATTTGATATGCAGGAACACAGTTATCGAATTGTGCCTTTTTTTGGGTATTGTAAATGACGTCTCCCACTCTGAGTAGAACGGAAGGGTGTGTCAGACTTTTACTGAATAAAACCCACCCGTGTTCTTTCAGTTGTCTGTGTCATGGCCATCATATTGTGCCTACTGTGCACTTCTTTGCAATTGTCATTTATTTATTCTAGTTTTTATGACGACCAATGAGCAAGTTAATTGGAAAAGTAAGTAAACTCTTCGATTGATTTTTTGATTTACTTGAACATTAAGGAGATGTCATGTGTCGTGCGTGTGTGCGTGTATGTGTGTGTGTGGTATCATGTGTGTAAACTTGATTTCTTCGAAATAAAAACTGTAGAATGTAAGTCGAACGCAAACGCACGTTTAATGCGACAGTGACAGTTGGCATATAATATTGCCAGTGATTTACCAATTTTACGACAACATTTTGGGTTGCACACATAGAACTCAGACACAGTTTAAAAGATGATCCCATTCTCAGTCAAGTACTTTCATATCGCTTATTAATTATTATGGTTTATCCCACCAGGCCGCACTTATTTTTTGCACTACACACGTATCTGTTTTGTCGACAGTACCCAGCACAATGGTACAGTCGTGCACAGTACTAAACTGGTACTATCGCGTGCATCGGTCCATCGGCGCACGGCACGAGTTTCTCTGATTTATCACTGGTTTACGTGGTTCAATGTAATTTTCGTGCATTTACAGTTTCATACGTGCGCCGTGCGGTCGTATGCTGCCATTGTGTTAAATTTTATATCGAGAAAACGCAATTTCGAGGCGATTTTAAAGAATTTATAAGACTTAATCTACAATAAACTACTACTTCTATAAAAGTGGCTTGTAGCTAAATAATAACAGCTGCATGGCTCAATTTTCAAGGTCTTTACCTAGCATACCGCAGTCGGTTCGGGGATGGGTAACCATCCATTGCATATCGAGTCCCATTCGTACCTCAAAAAGCACGTTAAGCCATTGGTCCCAAAAGTTTAACAATCAGTTTTACCAAGAGGTATCGTTTTGCCCAATAACTGGGTTGTGGAAGCAATATAGGTTCGTTTGATGTAAAATAATGGTATTCAGCTGTATTTGTTTAGACTGGAAGCTGACCCCGAAATAGTTGGAATTGGCAAGTCAGATTTTAAACTATTCCTTTCTAAAATATAACTCTAACTTATCTGTATAGGTGTATCTTTTGGCACGCCATAAGGCAAAAACTATCAGTTTCAATTTCAATGTTTGTTCGACAAAGAAAAACAGAAAGCCGTAGCTCCACTTACAAGATAATTTTAAAACGCATTTACATTTCTCAGCGCATTAAGTAAACAGAATCTAGTTAAAAATCTTCGCCACACATCCTGATAAATAGTAGCATCCTGTAAACAGTGCTAGCGATTTAAAAACGTCAGCGGGAGACTGTTCCAACTTGTACTTAAATGAAATTCTGTGGCCACTGTTCGAATGTGAGCTCTGAAAAAATAATTAACTTTTTTGCTGACATTGTTTTTAGGGTTCCGTATTCATATGGTTCTTTGCATTTCTAAGTTTCCACTGTCCATCCATGCGTCTATCTGTCACAGGCCTGTTTGAATGGTAATATGTAGACAATTCAATTTTACACAGAGTGTGTACTAACTAACTATATACTATGGTCGCTATAACAATAAATAAAAACGTGTGGGTTTTGAGTGACGTCAGAAACGAAGTTTGAAATGTAACGTCGTTTATCTTTAAAATACTTTATTTAATTTCAGTTTCGGTTTCAGCACCCTCAAAACCCCTGAAAATGACAGGCATGATAGGTCTAAAAAACTGGCGATGTAAAATTAGCGGAATTGAAAAAAAAAACACCGAAATTTGTTGCTTTTTTGTTGCTAATTAGTTGCTAGAATATTAATTTTTTGCTCCACCCGATCACAAAAAAATCGGCAATAACGCTAACTATACATTAAGATAGCGTGGAAATCACTGAATGTGGACTGATCGATCAAACGAATAGGGGTCAATTTGTTGCTAATTTGTTGCTCAAAGATGCCAAGAAGAAAAAATAAAAAATGTTTTTTTTTTTTTAATTATGCCAATATAAATAATATCCACGCTTGCTTAACTAATGATTTTTCCGTGGAAAAACCATAGTGAAGATTTGTTGCTGCTTATACTGCAGCTAGTCTGAGTACACAGGGTCAGCAACAAAATAAAAACCAGGAAGTCAAGACAAGTTGGAGATACATACATACATACAATCACGCCTTTTTCCCATGGGGGTAGGCAGAAACCACGGAACGGCACTAGTTGTCTGGCATTATTGCTGAATTGGGCCTTTTTGGCGCAGCCGTGGGGCACACTCTAATACTAGTTTGTCATCGCACCTTACACTTTTATGTTTGAACTGTTTTTTTTTTATGTTTTATACTCTTTGTAACCTATATGTTGTGTGTCTTTTAGTCTGTGCTAAATAAATGTATTTTCTTTTTTCTTTCTTTCTTTCCACCTGCTACGATCTCTACACACTCCTTTTGCCTCTTTCAGGTTCAAAGAGAGTCAGCAACAAAATAAATACCGGAAGTAAAGAGAAGTTGGAGATCGGTTTACAAAAACACCGGCCACGCTAGCTTAATTCTAGACTTTTCCGTGGAAAAACTATAGTAAATATTTGTTGCTCCTCATAGTGCAGCTTGTTTAAGCAGAGAGAATCAGCAACAAAATAAATACCGGAGGTCAAGAAAAGTTGGAGATCGGTTTGCAAAAAAACCGGCCACGCTAGCTTAACTCTAGACTATTCCGTTAAAAAACTATAGTAAAAAATTGTTGCTCCTCATAGTGTAATTTGTATTGGCAGAGAGAGTCAGCAACAAAATAAAAACCGGAAGTCAAGAGTAGTTGGAGTTCGGTTTACAAAAAAACCGGCCACGCTAGCTTAACTAACGATTTTTCCGTGGAAAAACTATAGTGAAGATTTGTTGCTGCTCATGGTGCAGCTTGTTTTAGCAGAAAGAGTCAGTATCAAAATAAATACCGGAAGTAAAGAGAAGTTAGAGATCGGTTTACAAAAACACCGGACACGCTAGCTTAATTCTAGACTTTTCCGTGGAAAAACTATAGTAAAAATTTGTTGCTTCTCATAGTGCAGCTTGTTTAAGCAGAGAGAGTCAGCAGCAAAATAAATACCGGAAGTCAAGAAAAGTTGGAGATCGGTTTGCAAAAAAATCGGCCACGCTAGCTTAACTCTAGACTATTCCATTAAAAAACTATAGTAAAAAATTGTTGCTCCTCATAGTGTAACTTTTTCTGGCAGAGAGAGTCAGCAACAAAACAAAAAACGGAAGTCAAGAGTAGTTGGAGTTCGGTTTACAAAAAAACCGGCCACGCTAGCTTAACTAACGATTTTCCGCGGAAAAACTATAGCGAAGATTTGTTGTTGCTCATACTGGAGCTAGTCGAGTACACAGGGTCAGGAACAAAATTAAAACTGGAAGTTAAGAGAAGTTGGAAATCGGTTTACAAAAACACTGGCCACGCTTGCTTAACTCTAGACATTTCCGTGGAAAATCTAGTGTAAAAATTTGTTGCTCCTCATAGTGCAGCTTGTTTTAGCAGAGACAGTCAGCAAAAAAATAAATATCGGAAGTCAAGAAAAGTTGGAGATCGGTTTGCAAAAAAAAACCGGCCACGCTAGCTTAACTCTAGACTTTTCCGTGGAAAAACTATAGTAATAATTTGTTGCTCCTCATAGTGCAGCTTGTTTTAGCAGAGAGAGTCAGCAACAAAATAAAAAGCGGAAGTCAAGAGTAGTTGGAGTTCGGTTTACAAAAAAACCGACCACGCTAGCTTAACTAACGACTTTTCCGCGGAAAAACTATAGTGAAGATTTGTTGCTGCTCATGGTGCAGCTTGTTTTAGCAGAGAGAGTCAGCAACAAAATAAATACCGGAAGTAAAGAGAAGTTGGAGATCGGCTTCCAAAAACACCGGACACGCTAGCTTAATTCTAGACTTTTCCGTGGAAAAACTATAGTAAAGAATTGTTGCTCCTCATAGTGTAACTTGTTCTGGCAGAGAGAGTCAGCAACAAAATAAAAAGCGGAAGTCAAGAGTAGTTGGAGTTCGGTTTACATAAAAACCGACCACGCTAGCTTAACTAACGACTTTTCCGCGGAAAAACTATAGTGAAGATTTGTTGCTGCTCATACTGGAGCTAGTCGAGTCCACAGGGTCAGCAACAAAATAAAAACTGGAAGTCAAGAGAAGTTGGAGATCGGTTAACAAAAAAAACCGGCCACGCTAGCTTAATTCTAGACGTTTCCGTGGAAAAACTATAGTAAAAATTTGTTGCTGCTCATACTGGAGCTAGTCTGAGTACACAGGGTCAGCAACAAAATAAAAACCGGTAGTCAAGAGAAGTTGGAGATCGGTTTACAAAAAAACTGGCCAAGCTTGCTTAACTAACGATTTTTCACTGCCACTTTATTACTCAACATCTGCGGTGCCACAGGGTTCTCATCTTGGTCCTATTCTTTTCCTAGTATTTGTGAACGATACCATACACTCCAATAAGAACTCAAAATGCTCTATGTTTGCGGATGATCTAAAACTAAATATATAAGGAAATTAAATCAGGTACCGACATTGCTTTGCTACAGAAGAACTTGAACGCAATTCATGAGTAGTGTCATAGTAACATGATGACTCTCAATGCCGTTAAGTGTTATCATATAACATTTACACGGAAAAAGCTGATTTAGCCTTCAGCATATTACTTAAACGGCATAACTCTTCAGAAAATCGATACCATTCGTGACTTGGGAGTCCAACTGGAATCTCCAACTTCTCTTGACTTCCGGTTTTTATTTGACGAGCAACGAATTTTTGCTATAGTTTTTCCACGGAAAAGTCTAGAATTAAGCTAGCGTGGCCGGTGTTTTTGTAAACCGATCTCCAACTTCTCTTTACTTCCGGTATTTATTTTGTTGCTGACTCTCTCTGAACCTGAAAGAGGCAAAAGGAGTGTGTAGAGATCGTAGCAGGTGGATACAAAGAAAGTAAGAAAGAAAATACATTTATTTAGCACAGACTAAAAGGCACACAACATATAGGTGACAAAGAGTATAAAACATAAAAAAAAACAATTCAAACATAAAAGTGTAAGGTGCGATGACAAACTAGTATTAGAGTGTGCCCCACGGCTGCGCCAAAAAGGCCCAATTCAGCAATAATGCCAGACAACTAGTGCCGTTCCGTAGTTTCTGCCTACCCCCATGGGAAAAAGGCGTGATTGTATGTATGTATGTATGTCTCTCTGCTAAAACAAGCTGCACTATGGGGAGCAACAAATTTTTACTATAGTTTTTCCACGCAAAAGTCTAGAGTTAAGCTAGCATGGCGGGTTTATTTGTAAACCGATCTCCAACTTGTCTTGACTTCCTGGTTTTTATTTTGTTGCTGACCCTGTGTACTCAGACTAGGTGCAGTATAAGCAGCAACAAATCTTCACTATGGTTTTTCCACGGAAAAATCATTAGTTAAGCAAACGTGGCCAGTTTTTTTGTAAACCGATCTCCAACTACTCTTGACTTCCGGTTTTTATTTTGTTGCTGACTCTCTCTGCCAAAACAAGTTGCACTATGAGGAGGAACAAATTTTTACTATAGTTTTTTAACGGGAAATGCGAGAGTTAAGCTGGCGTGGATATTATTTATATTGGCATAATTTAAAAAAAAAAACATTTTTTTATTTTTTTTATTTTTTCTTCTTAGCATCTTTGAGCAACAAATTAGCAACAAATTGACCCCTATTTGCTTGATCGATCAGTCCACATTCAGTGATTTTCACGCATCTTAATGTAAAGTTAGCGTTATTGCCGATTTTTTTGTGATCGGGTGGAGCAAAAAAATTAATATTCTAGCAACTAATTAGCAACAAAAAAGCAACAAATTTCGGTGTTTTTTTTTCAATTCCGCTAATTTTACATCGCCAGTTTTTTAGACCTAGGCATGATGAAACCTTTGAAAATGAACACAGCCGCCATTTTTGACTTTTATTTAACGAAATGTTTCACTTGCCGCAAGCTGCGTTAAATAACTTTGTGCCAATAAAATAAAGTTAAAATTAAAGGGGTCGCCCATAAGAAAACAACTTTTTACTACATTAAAAAAAAGTATTATTAAATATTGCATAGTGATACGGAACCCTTGGATTGCGAGTATGACTTGCATTTGGCCGTTTTTTAGCACGTGGGGTGTTAAAGAAAAATGTTTGTGAAGAAAAAGAATGTTGTTTCGAAGTGTTGAATAAGAAGTTAGCATGCATAGAACGGAATGCTTTACATTGATGGAGAAGTGGCACGATAAGTGACGTTAACGTAAAGAATTTTACTAATTTATGTTTCATTTATTTATTTACTAGTTTCTGCCCGCAGCTTCGCCCGCGTGAAAAAAAATTACCTTTGGTCTGCTACTCCTTGTAACGCCAACTATCTGCCACAGATACGTGTATGTAGTACACAAATACCGTCAATCGGACATCAGTCGAAAAAACAGACAGGCAGATAGGAGACAATATGAAATGACTTTGTCCCCAACCATAAATAACCATAATATTAATATATTATCATAATCGCTATTTCTAAGTTAATACTTAGAAGAAGAAAGAAGAATAACCCATTCCGTTGTAAAAAAAGCAAAAATCATTTAAACTCTGTTACAATAATAATAATAATAAGTACTGCAACAGTGTTGTTTGTCACTTTGGATATTACAAATCAGTATAAAAATAATAGTTTAAAAACGCGGGATGACTGATATCAATAAAAAAATACCTTAAAAAGATCCCACTTTTTTTTCCATTATTTTCTACTTTTAAGTTTGGTTTTCTATGGAAGCGTGTTTTTTAGTTTTTTAAACTATTATTTATTTTAAATTTTTTAGGGTGTTTCGAATTTTGAAACGTATGTCAGCGTAGTTTGTGACATATGCCAGCGTAGTTTTCGAAGACAGTTTTGTTGCTGTCCTGGTAACCCTGGTAAGGATAATGGAACAAATTTATGAAATTATAGTATTATCATCGGTCCTCGATAAGTCTACAGAGTTTAAATGAAATCTGGTCGTTTAAAGTGGGTCAAAATCGCGCTATAAGGAGTCGGTTACAAACAAACAAACAAACATACAAGTGACGCTAATATAAAGCGTGTAAAAATAATACTTTTTAAAGAAATCACGAACGACTTAACTGTGACCAAATCACTGATAGTGATGGGCAAAAATTAAATTAAAAAAAATAAAAAAACTCACAAACTTTTATAATCAAGATAATCTTACCCTCTTAATTTCGACTTTGTGATTAAAAGGCATATTTGAAGGGACGGAATAAATTATAAGCCGTCAATCTTGTGACGTCACAAGATGGCGTCCACAATTAAATCATGTCAAAGGTTTTTAATGCGCTTTGGAAACTTTGAAGCGGAGTTTATAAGTACAGAGAGGATTCTGTGTGGGAACCACAACTTTTGTGTTTCATAAAATATATTCTATCTTGTTTTCTTCCCGTGGGTGTCGTAAAAGGCGACTATTACAAGAGAAAGAGCAGGAACGTTCTCTATGCATTTTACCACAATACTGTGATCGCCAACCTGCCTGGCAAGCGTGGCGATTATGGCAAACTCACCTAAATTGGAGGAGGTCTATTCCCAGCAATGGAAATGCAATGCTGATATTGATGATGATGAGGTGCATATTGTGGGTATCTTTTGTCTCAGACAGAGACTGGGAACGTTAACTATGCGGATTTCAGTTTTAGAAAGGAACAGAGGCTCTATTGCAGCCTGTTAATGTAGTTATTTTAGAGCTTATAGCCTATTTGGCGCTTATATGCAACCTTCGCGAGTCTGATGCAAGTTATTGGCGAGTAATACAACATAAACATTTATTTAAATTAAGAAAAGAGTATAGAAAAGATTGGTTGACAGGCCAAGGAAGAAACATATATCAGGTAGATTGAGTAACAGAAGTTTTTGGGAATAATTATTGAACTTCCTTATTTGATATATTACTCGATCAGGCACGAAGAGCACGCAGTAATTCTTATGGGTCATAATCTAGGTAGCCTCTAAATTGACTGCATTATTCAAATATTGCAGTAATTGTAGTTGTTTTAAAGGACACAGTATCTACTCTTTATGTCTGCAGGATCCAACATCAAACATCAAAATTCATGCTTTTACTAAAAGCCAAAAAGTCTTTCGTCTTCGCGTATCCCAGTTTGTATAATTTCGTTTCCGTCCTTCGGGAGTATTCGCTTTCCCGAATTATTCCGAGCGCCGGTTGAATTACGGTGGATTTTTATTCTTTTAAACTAGATTTTAATTCACTGTTCGAAGCGTGAATAACAAATTGAAATCCGACAATGTAAACCGTTTTTAATTCACGTTCATTGTGGGTGGAGAATTAAAATAATAGGTGGTCTCCAGAGACAGGGATTTATTTGAAAGTTTTAAATAATATTTATATTTATATTTTAAATAATATACGCCATAAAAGGGCTTCATTACTGTTTGTTATTTTTTAGAACACAGCTTTAGTTTATTACTAGCTACTGCCCCCGTACCTGACCCTCCCCGTCGCATCAAATCGGCTGCCCGCGAGGTCTTCGAATTCGTGACTATTTTTCTTTTTGCCTGGCTCCTAAGGGTCCTGGCGTGATGTTATATAGTCTATCCGACACTAAACTGTTTTCTGTAGCCTTCCTAGGTAAATGGTAGGCTAACCGACACTAAACTATTTTTTTATAAAATTAGAACCAGTTGCAGTAATTTCTGAAATTAGCGCGTTAAACCAAATAAACAAAAAAACTCTTCAGCTTTGTACTATTAGTATAGACTAGCTACTGCCCATGACTTCATCCGCGTGTCAATCGACCGAAAGAATAAAATGTTTTACAGAAAATTCAACCCCCATTTCACCCTCTTAGGGATGGAATTTAACCCTTTCTTAGTGGAGACTTACTCTTCACAAAAAACACAACCCTCTAAATTTCATGTCTTTAGGACCAGCGGTTTAGGCTGTGCGTTGATATATCAGTCAGTCACTCATGCAGGACTTTGAATTTTATAGATATAGATATTAAGTAGGTGCCGCCAAAGTAAAATGTCGTATTCAAAATGATAGAGCAGTGTTGTTAAACAGTTAATCTGCCAAGCGTTTTCCCAACTATGTTAGGGTCGGCTTCCAGTGTTAAAGGAAACAGCTCAATACCACTATTTTACACGGAGCGACAGCCTTCATAATCCGGTTACTGGTTAACATGATATCCCTTGGTATGATCGGTTTTCAAGCAGAGTAGTCATCACAAGTATACTGTCACTTCATCTATTGTGATGAAGAGACCTTAAAGTCACTCAATTATAATAAAAACTATAAAATATTTAAACCAGGTAATCAGTAAATTTAAAAGAAACATAGAGTTTCATCTATACATCTATAACACAAATAAATAAAATTGGAATGTCTGTTTGTAATATTAAGATAACCACTTTTTACTAAGTGTATATGGATGTATACACGGTACATATACCAAAACAATATTTTTTACAATTTTTGTCAGTCTGTCTGTCTGTTTGTTCCGGCTAATCTCTGAAATGGCTGGACAGATTTTGACGGGACTTTTATTGGCAGTTAGCTGATGTAATAAGGAGTAACTTAGGCGACTTTTATTTTAGAAAAAATCTTTTATTTAAGAAAAATACCTGCGTTAATTTCCGACATCCACGCGGGCGAAGCCGCAAGCAAAAGCTAGTTCTTCAATAATACTCTATAACGAAATCTCAAAGGAACCGGACCGTAATGAAACTGCACAAAATAAAAGATAAAAAATGGAACTAAAATGTAAAGATAGCACAAAGGCTACACAGTAACTAGACAGGTAACTGTAAAATAAAGGTAGAAAGAAGAATAAAATCGCGGGTATTGCACTTTATGACTCCGTTCATTAATAAACTACAAAATGCTTCAAGTTTTTTTTTACTAAACTATCTACGTAAATAGAAGTTTCGAGTTTCGTAATATGTTATTATGTTAAAATCTCCTTATTTACAGGAAACTTCTTGTTGAAACCTATAAAAACCTTGTAGAAACCTGTTGATACCGTAATTATTTTATTTTATTTTATTTATTCGGAAGAACAAACAATTACACATTATATTTTACAAATAAATAGAATACAAGAAGTTATACAAATGTGCAACCAACAACGTTCTTCACAGATACACAAAAAGACAAAGACATTGGTGCCGATTCTGTTGTACACGAACTAAACTAACTAAACTATCTCTAAAATTCCTTACTTTTGGCTATGAGAATTGTAACGCTATTCTGCAAGGAAAAATCTCTAAATTTAAAAACTATTTTGACACGACTAAAATCGAATTTGACAATCGCGACTCAGCGTTTTTTTTTTTCTTTTGTTTTCGCAACGTTTACTTGTGTGTGCATTGCGTAGAATGATTTTTTTAAGAGACGAAGGCGCGTGCTAGGGTGCAGCCTGGACGTGTTTTATATGGAATTTTTCACTTTTGTTTGAAAAATATAAAAAAAATGTTACCCACGTGTTGAGATTTAAATGTTCCGGGGTATACTAAGGGGGTCGAAAATTTCATTATTTTTGCGATAGGACACGCCATTTTCAAGATATAAGCAAAAGGAAAATAAAAAGTACAGAACTGTTTTTGCACGTGAAGGCGAGCCGTTGTTGAGAATTTTAAGTTCATGACCACTAGTTTTATTCCACACCTTTTTAATCGCGATTAAAAATAGTCAGATTTAGTTAAAATAAATTATTTTAGTCAACATTTTTGGTGAAAACCGGCAAACTCAGAATAGCAAAATTGTCATTTTCACTAAACTAATAACTCAGTGCAATCTTAGTGCTGTCAAACTAAAATATAGTTAAGTTGTGTCACTTTAGTCTATTTCAGAATAGGAAATCGTCATTTGACAGGAATAAACCAAATTTTAGTGATTTTTAGTTTAGTTTAGAGAATTTTGTGACAACAGAATCGGCACCAATGTTGATAAAGTAAAATTCGGACGGAGTAAATACGTACATAATCATATGTGATAAAAAAATAATTGATAAAGTAAAATTCGGACGGAATAAATACGTACATAATTATATGAGATAAAAAATTAATTGATAAAGTAAAATTCGGACGGAATAAATACGTACATAATTATATGAGATAAAAAATTAATTGATAAAGTAAAATTCGGACGGAATAAATACGTACATAATTATATGAGATAAAAAATTAATTGATAAAGTAAAATTCGGACGGAATAAATACGTACATAATTATATGAGATAAAAAATTAATTGATAAAGTAAAATTCGGACGGAATGAATACGTACATAATTATATGAGATAAAAAATTAATTGATAAAGTAAAATTCGGACGGAATAAATACGTACATAATTATATGAGATAAAAAAATAATTGATAAAGTAAAATTCGGACGGAATAAATACGTACATAATTATATGAGATAAAAAATTAATTGATAAGGTAAAATTCGGACGGAATAAATACGTACATAATTATATGAGATAAAAAAATAATTGATAAAGTAAAATTCGGACGGAATAAATACGTACATAATTATATGAGATAAAAAATTAATTGATAAAGTAAAATTCGGACGGAATAAATACGTACATAATTATATGAGATAAAAAAATAATTGATAAAGTAAAATTCGGGCGGAATAAATACGTACATAATTATATGAGATAAAAAATTAATTGATAAAGTAAAATTCGGACGGAATAAATACGTACATAATTATATGAGATAAAAAAATAATTGATAAAGTAAAATTCGGATGGAGTAAATACGTACATAATTATATGAGATAAAAAATTAATTGATAAAGTAAAATTCGGACGGAATAAATACGTACATAATTATATGAGATAAAAAAATAATTGATAAAGTAAAATTCGGACGGAATAAATACGTACATAATTATATGAGATAAAAAATTAAAAAATTACAGCTACTGCTAAGGAACACTGGAGAGATTGAATACATTGAATATAATTCTCATATTTTCTTTACTTTGTCAAGCAATAAGTTTCTAAATTTTCCAACGGATAAAGCGAATAGATCCAAGTTAGAGAAAAACTTATTAAAATTTCTTGTGAGGCGACGTAGAGGTGCCCGCAAGCCTGCATTCGTACGACTAGGTGTGACGGCGAAAACAGGTCGTGCGCGCACTTCACGTCCCTGAATAGTTCTAGGGACAACATAGTACAGCTTGTTACAGATATCCACACAATCATATGAGTTGTTACACAGATCGTATAGAAACATAGTTTCTAAAAAGATACGTCTAGACTTCAAAGACAACAAATTATATTTTTTCAGTAAGTCGCTATAGGGGAGGTAGATACGACTTCTAGAACAACGGTAATGCATAGTTTCCAAAAACTTTGTATACGCTCGATACTGTCTGTATATTTATTATAATAGGGACTCCATACTGGCACTGCATATTCTAATTGAGACCGAATTAATGATCGATACAAATGTAAATACGTGCTTAGGTTGACGAATTCCGTAGCTGATCTTATAACGAATCCATAATACGATAAGCCTGACTAATGATTTTTTCGATATGTGCGTCCAGGTGCAATTTATCATCGACCAGTATTCCTAGATCACGAATTGTGTTGACTCTGGCCAAGATTTCATTTTGTATTGAGTAAGGGTGTTTAAATTGGCCTCTCGTACTGGCACGCGTCATCGGCTTTTCCTTCCCGCTATTCATGGTAAAATGTCAGTTGATATTGGTGACAGATGTCATCTACGTCACTACTGATATCCTTGAGATAGTGTTGACATAATTCAAAACGATTCAGATTCTGATTAATAATGTGTTGAGCTATTAGGGTGGGACACGGTCTACCAAAATGCCAAATTCTCATTCAGTTTCGTTCAGCCATACGATCGTATTTATAATGTTGGACTGGATATTCATTTAGATATGAGAACCAAATATGCTTAATTGCTTATTAAAACACACACTACATACCCTCACTTTCACACACTAATCCACACTCACACATATCACACGTACACGCGCTTTTTGGATTTCATTTTTATATGTAACGCTCATTCATTTGCAGTGCTGTTTGTTAATTAAGTTACCCATTTAGTTTTATTTTTGCATGTTTACATTGTCTACACTTCAATTGCATAAGATAATGATAAGTGCAAGCGCGGAGTCTCCTAACACAAGCAATTCCTTGCTTAAAAGGTGATCTCCGATAACATGTATCAAAATGTCCCTTTGTAATTGAAAATAAACAATTTAATTTAATAATCTACTATTTTGGTGTATTTTGTATCTGTTGTGTGATTGAGATTCTAAAGAAGAAATTGTATTTTCAGAACTGGCAAAACAGTATCTATTTGAATTTATGATAGTGTGACACGCAGCAGTCGAAACTGTTTCTGTTAAAAATAAAACAGAAAAAGCAAATGGCTTGCCCCTTATTACATGAGTGTCATACATAGCTGGCGAAACGTGGGTGTGTCAACTTTAGATACACATCTGCCCAACCCTGCGGGATAACAAGAGATGCTGTTTTGTTATATTTTAAAATTTCTATTTTAGCAATAATAATGACTGTTAAAATACCATAAAGTGTATAAAGCGTCGTGTTTAATTTGCATAAAAAGGTCGGTTACTTTTTAGACCAAGAACTCAAACATTCCAAATATAAATTCAATTTCTGTAACGCGTTCCAGGAATGTTCCATGTTCAAAACACCAAGGCATAGACTAAACCTAATAGCTAGTAGAGTGCGCAGCTCATAAAACTTAATAACATCGACTGTGCCGTTGTATTTTCCTTTTCATAAAAGGGTAATTCCATTTTTCCGACATAATCGAGTTTTCCTTCTAGGAAGTAGTGGTTGAAATAAAAAATAAGAAACCATTTTTCTTTTCACATCATATTATGGGCTAGTGCTTCTTAAGGATTTTATTTTATAGTAAATTATATTTTACCTTCTCTTTTATAAAGTAATTTCCTGTTTCTTTGACTTTATCGTTTAAGGGGGAATTACTGTGGAGGTGTGCCCTGCCTGGGCGGAGCACCGCCGTGTCCTCGTGGAGGCGATCGGCGGCGGTGACCCCTTCGCGTCCGGCCCTGTTGCGAGCCATGGTACGGAGCGAGAGGGAATGGGAAGCCGTCACCTCCTTCTGCGAAGCAGTAATGCTCGCGAAGGAGGAGGCGGGGCGCGTGAGGGAGTGGCAGTCTCTGCGCCCTCACGTCCCTAGCCGCCGCAGGAGGAGACGCCCCGGGCGTCGGGAGTCAATAGCGGACTCCCGGCCACCGTAGGCGCGAGCTTGCGGGTGGCGAGCAATGGGTAGCTCGCCGCCCGGTAAGGACCAAGCTCGGGTCGACGGCGCGCAGTGTTCCACGCGCGCCTCAAAGAGATGTCAGCAGCAGTGTAGGGGTCTACTAGGACCGATGCCTGCCGGGGTCGCGTGATTGTTCGAAATAGATACCGTGACCCTGGCACATGGGCAACTGATGGAACACGGGTGGGTTTTAGTCAGTAAAAGTCTGACACGTCCTCCCGCTCCGCCCAGAGCGGGAGAAGTCATTTGATGATTTCCCATCCTGA
Organism: Aporophyla lueneburgensis; assembly: GCA_932294355.1. NCBI lineage: Eukaryota > Metazoa > Arthropoda > Insecta > Lepidoptera > Noctuidae > Aporophyla > Aporophyla lueneburgensis. Next base: position 5,208,432 of record OW028739.1, on the reverse strand, counting down.
AAAAAAAAAAAAAAAAAAAAAAAAGGGGGAATTACTGTTTCATGAAATATCAATCAATAGGGTTATTTCAACCTGATTTTAATTATTATAATTCTGTACATACTGTTCCCTGTGGTGCCAGACTTAAAAAATAGCACCATCCAATTTCTTCCTGTTGTCGTCGTAAGCTGCGACTAAGGGACTTACTAGAGAATTGGCAGCAGCATTCTCTGTGTTTTTAACCACCATACTGCGAACGCCAACCCGCCTACCAAGCGTGGCCTTTATGTCCCCCCCCCCCATATTAGGGGAGGCCTATGTCCAGCAGTGGACGTCAGTCAGCTGAAATGATGTTGATGAAACCCATACTAGTTATGAACGCGAATCATATTTTATAGAACATAGGTACAATCCGACCAGACCTGCAACTTGCAAAGTTATTTTGAATTTTGCGGGCTACCTTGGCGCTTAATAGGAAATACCTGGAAGGATAAATGAATATATTATTTGGTCCTTTGCCCAATTTTTTCGAATTTACTCTTTATTTGTTTGTTTGAATGCATTAGTCTCTGGAACCTTCAGCCAAACCAATCGGATCTCATTCAGATTCTATTTCATTGATAGCAGAGTCGAGAATAGAGATATCAGATGCATTTGATAGTTCGATTCTTGAAGAAAGTTTAGGCTACTTAACATCACGCTGCTACACTTGGGAGCCGCGCAAAATGAAAAAATGACACAAAAAATACGTAGCGATAGCGAAGTACCACGGGTGATACAACTTGGTAAGACGGGGCCCGAAATTTTGCGCAGACGAAGTCTCGAGCAAAACCTAGTCTTAAATAAAAAAAATAACTACTTAAATTGCTACAACAGTTCCAAAGGGCAGTCAATGAACAGGCTAACCTCGGGTGTGCACCATTCCAAGTTCAATAGCATTGAAGTCGTAAAAGAGCGTGTCTGGCGTACCCTAGTTAAATTTTACGGGTCTTTTTAATGTTTCAAGTTCAGATATAAAATTATGAATGTAATATGGTGATACTAGTTAAAATTTACAAGCTGGTGGGATATATATCTTGTAGTAAAATGTAATTACGGACCATTCTTTTTTTTGGGTGGGATATCATTAAATGACTTGACGCTCTAAGCGGAGTGGGAGGACGTGTCAGATTTTTACTGGCTAAAACCCACCCGTGTCGCTTCAGTCACCTGTGATAGGACCGCGGTAACGTTTCGAACTAATTCGTGACCCTGGCAGGAATATAGACCAGTCTGAAGTCTGACAACAGTTGGACTGAATGCAAATTGAAAAGTAAGCACAAATATCAAGTTAACTATTATACTGAATTTAGACGTCTCCTTAACTAGGCTTTAACTGTAAACTTAATCGTCCTCCTGCAAATCCGCGTAGGTAGATAGATTATAATATCTTTTTTTTTTATAACAATATCTTAATATAATATTTTTTTTTTATATATAATGTCTTAGGACAACCAACACAACTTTATCTGATCCCGAACTATGCAGAGCCTGTACTATGGCAGACAACTGATAAACATACTTATATATTTCTAAAAACATACATAATATAGATAAATTACACCCAGACACAGAACAAATGATTGTGCTCATCACACAAACATTTTTCCTGGGCGGGAATCGAATCCACGACCTCAGTATTAGCAGTCAGGGTCACTAACCACTAGACTAACAGGCCAGTCAAAGATGTACACGATAACAGAGTCAGCTTAGCGATATTATTGAATAAATTACAGTGAGGGGCTCGTGGCCAAGTAACAGCCCCATGGTTCAATCGAACCAGGTTAAGCTACGCTTGTCGAGGTCAGTCCATGGATGGGCGAGGGTTCATTTAAAAACGAGCCCCTCCATGCCCCGGAAAATACGTTGACATGTAGGTTCTGGCTGTTGCTCGTAGATCTATAACAGACTTTACGGGTAGTATCATTTCAGCCGCAAGACGTCCACTGCTGGACATGGGCCGCCCCCAAGCACCGCCAATTTGACCGGTACAATTTTTGGGGGGGATTTGCCATAATCGCCACGCTTGGCAGGCGGGTTGGCGATCGCAGTATGGTGGTAAAATGCATAGAGAACGCTGCTGCCCAATCTCTAGTAAGTCCCTTAGTCGCCTCTTACGACACCCACGGGAAGAAATGGGGTGGTGCTATTCTTTACGTCCGGAACCACACGGGTAGTATGAAGCCCGAAAATTTGACAACCCAGGGAATGGTTTGTGGTGGTCAGATAAACCATAAACGTTATTCTATGTTAAGTTAGGACGACGTTCCACGTATAATATTGGTATTTGTCTGCATCTGGTTTGACTGGAAGCCAACCCACGCGTAGTTTGAGAAAAGCAACGCAGTTAATGAAATGACAGAGATAACATCAAATAGGCTTTCTAATTGACTGGCCTGTTAGTCTAGTGGTTAGGGACCCTGACTCCTAAGACTGAGGTCGTGGGTTCGATTCCCACCCAGGCAAAATCTTTGTGTGATGAGCACGATCATTTGTTCTGTGTCTGGGTGTTATTTATCTATAATATGTATGTATTTAGAAATATATAAGTATGTTTATCAGTTGTCTGGTTGACATAGTACAGGCTCTGCCTAGTTTGGGATCAGATAACGTTGTGTTGGTTGTCCTAAGACATTTATTTATTTATTTATTATTTAATTAATTAATACTTAAAAACTAAGAATATGTATACGACTGAAAGAACAGTGTGGTGTCCGACCTGAAGACTAGCCCCATCCCATCTCTTCCCATGGGTGTCATAAGAGGCGACTAAGTCTTAGTTCACATTAGGTCGGCCCAACAGTTTTACCGTTTACAGGCTGTCGGGTGTTGCTGTTCACACTAGAAGCTGCCGATCCGACCTAATGTGGCGCTATACTTGCTAGTAAGCCAATATTATGCCCGAACCGATAGAAATCGTGGCTGAACGTTCGGTAAAAGTGTCGGATCCGTTAGCTTTATCGGGTCGCCCTAATGTGAACGGCGCTACTGAAATACATATGGCAATATGAATCCGACACGATTACTGGCCCGATAAAACTGCCGGGCCGACCTAATTTTCGTTCTAAACGGGACGTTCTAGAGAATAGGGAGCAGCATCCTCTATGCATTTTACCACCCGTACTGCGATCGCCAACCCGCCTGCTAAGCGTGGTGATTATGGCACTGCAAAAAGACTGAAATGTAGTAGGAGTATTTTAAATGCAACAAACTAATGTTAATATTATAATGAATTACTATTTTATCAAGCAGCCTTTAATTAATGTATCAGCAACGTTACTAATGACTCTCACAGAGCTAGCGACAACCTGGTGAACTACTTCATTCATTATTATTTAACGTAATCAGTTCTCGACAAATGTATGCGTGTTTAAAGTTTAATACATTAAAGCTTCATCACGGTACTTGATACCTTATACCTTGGGTTTAAGATATATCTCATAGTTTTCCATCTAAACTCTATATTTAGTATGCGAGAGTAACTCTGTCTGTCTGTTAGTTTGTCTGTTTCGTTTAAACGCCTTGCCTGTTTCAATGTTTGGCACACAGCTCACGACTTTGGTTATGATCAGTGATTGGAGTAGGTAGATTAGTTGGGGTCAATAAACTGGCATGTATAATGTATATATTAGTACGAATATGCCTTCGGGATTCCGAGATTTTGAAATGATAGGCCTTAAATGAATATGTGTCATCTATAAACAGTCTTGGACACCACGACCTGTCTTATAGCCAAAGTGCGGATCGCTTAGCGCGGCACGCAAACATCATCCGACGAGCTCATGTCACCGTCATAGGCGTTCCAGCTGTATTAGAACTCAATCGCTTGACCCTAGACGTTGGCAAGAGACCGGATGGTATGTCTTTGTTTCCTTGGAAGGTGGGTGGGCTTTTAGTGTGGGATGCGACGTGTGTCAATACTCTTGCGCCATTCCATCTTCCTAGCTCGGCATGCTGCACTGGCGCTACCGCTGCAGCTGCGGAAAATCTCAAGCGGTGAAAATATAGCGACCTTATTGGTAATTACATCTTTGAGCTGTTTGGGGTTGAAACCCTTGGGCCGTGGGGTCAGAGTGCTCATGGCCTCTTTAAAGAAATATCAAAACGGCTGATTGACACTTCCCGTGACCCAAGGGCTGGTTTTATATTTTGGCCAGTGGCTAAGTATTGCCATACAACGTGGTAATGCCACCAGTCTCTTGTGTATATTACCAGTCGACAGCGATGAGGATGAATTTTTCAATGCTTTATTTTAGTTTGTGTATATTTTTAGATAATTTAATATATTATTTTGTTATTTTATTGATAAATAATATTATCAATTAACACAGAATAATGAAAGGCAGGAAGTACCAGGTGGTCATAACTTGGTAGGAGCTCATCTAACATGGGTGTGTGGTAGCTAGGAAACGCTTTATGTTTTCGAAGGATCAGGTAGTTATAATTTGGTAGGAGCTCACCTAACAAGGGTGTGTGATAGCTAGATAACGCTTTATGTCTCCGAAGAACCAGGTTGGTATAACTTGGTTGGACCTCACCTAACATGGGTGTGTGGTAGCTAGGAAACGCTTTATGTTTTCGAAGGATCAGGTAGTTCTAATTTGGTAGGAGCTCACCTAACAAGGGTGTGTGATAGCTAGATAACGCTTTATGTCTCCGAAGAACCAGGTTGGTATAACTTGGTTGGACCTCACCTAACATGGTTGTGTGGTAGCTAGGAAACGCTTTATGTTTTCGAAGGATCAGGTAGTTCTAATTTGGTAGGAGCTCACCTAACAAGGGTGTGTGATAGCTAGATAACGCTTTATGTCTCCGAAGAACCAGGTTGGTATAACTTGGTTGGACCTCAGCTAACATGGGTGTGTGATAGCTAGAAAACGCTTTATGTCTTAGAAGTACCAGGTTGGCATAGCATGGTAGAAGCTCAAAAAAATATAAAAACGAATGAAAACGCAATGTATCTTATGTATCACATGAATAATACATATTATATTAAATTAGATTGTTTAATGCGATTGCCAAGTCAATCTGTTTATTTAAGACGTAAAATATTTTTAATACTGATATGGTCATGGTCACTATATGATGTTATAAGGTTGGCTCATTACGTAATAACTAAAGACAGAAGGTCCCTTAAGCAGGGACTAAATAAATTAACCGACTTGGTGTACAGGAATCTCACAACTTTTTACTCTAGAAGAATTCAGTTGCGAGACTTGGCTTTTTTTACAAGTTATGGTTTTGATGGCATGTATTGTATACGAAGATTATCAAAAGTTAGAGAACGGTAGGCCTCTCTCTGTATTTTGGTTAATTAGGAGTACCAATTTAATATAGAGCAACTTTATGTACCTAGGACGTGTACATGACGTCCAACTGTTATTTATTTTCTCAAATCGAAAATGGAAACGAAAAAATGTGACTGACAGCAAATTATGATCCAAGTTTATTTACATTCGCTTTGATAAAAAGCAAAAGTAATAAAAGCGAGGAAGCAGAATAATAATTAGAATAAACAAATATTAATAAAAGAATAGAGAAAATACGACAAGGGAATAATTTGCGTCCCGCTCAGGTCAAAACAAAATGAGCGGAGCGGAAAGGCAAATGGGAATCGATGAGCAGTCTACGAACCGTGGTGAAGTGCGAACATTACGGGATCCTGGGTTTATTTTTATACTACTTTTTTAACGATACGGTCGGTTTTACTTTAACAGCTATGTAGGAAGAAATTATTATTACGTTGATTATTTTAGATGGGATTTTTTCCAATCTTTTCCTGTGATAATACATTAACAGAAACAGTAATAAAAGTTCAAAGGAAAACAAATAATTTATTTTATATTTTGATTAACGCAGTATATTTGATACACTTAGTTCTCTAAATACAAATCCTTGTTTTCAATTCATGCTATTTCCAATTCAACAAATCAGATTTATCTTTGCTGCAATATAGTTGATTTTAGAACGTCGAGTGCTATTGAAAAATGAAATTGTTGTGTTTAGCGAAGCTATTTTTCTAAAGCATATACATATATGTTATCACGTTCATAAATTTAATTACGAAAGTCGGATAGGTATATTGCATAACAAGCATTTGTTTTTTAGAATGACTTTAATTTTGACTTGAAATGACTGTAGTTCTCAATTTTACAAAAAACCCTCCCCAAAATTCTTTTACCTGGGATAAATTTGGGGCTGAAGTGATAGATGTCTATCCATCCATCTAGTCGCTGGATTGATTGATGGACGTTCCAAGTTATTGCATCGGACACGCTTCCAGCATTTCTATGGAAATAAAGCCTTAGTCAATAGCTACATACACTGATATAACACACTTGTATGGTGAGGAGGGGTACGCAGTTATATTAAAAAGTCCATGAGACATTTAAAAAGATTGAGGAAAGGAGAAGGGTAAAACAATAACTGTTAAGCGCTATATGCACCAATATATTTTTTAGTCTCTCAAATACTACAGTAAATAGGCTTTTAACTAGCATTCATTTGTTTTGTTGCATAAAGCGCTTAACAGTTTATTTATTAATTAAAGTTAGAAAAAGTGCTTAAAATAACAAAACTTTAACGAATTTGCCAAGTTTGATGATTTTTTATATATCTTGCTATTTTTTTGTCTTACCTTTTAAAGATAGATGTAAAGGTCGCTGCTGTCATTAAAAATATGAGTAGAGGCAAATCTCCCGGACATGACGGGCTCAGTATTGAGCATTTCAAATTTGCTGGGGTTCATCTGCCAAGGGTTCTGTCATTGTTTTATACCATGTGCCTCAGTCACTCTTACTTGCCGGCAGATCTAATGAAAACATTAGTGGTGCCTATAATTAAGAATAGGACGGGTGACATAGCAGATAAGTCAAACTATCGACCTATATCTCTCGCAACCACAATGGCAAAAGTACTGGACGTTATGATTGATTCTAGCTTGAAGGAATTTCTATCCGTGCATGACTCACAGTTCGGGTTTCAGCCAGGACTGTCAACGGAAAGCGCCATAGTAAGTCTCAAACATACGGTCCAGCATTACACTGATCGTAATACGTCGGTATCCGCCTGTTTTCTGGATCTCTCCAGGGCCTTCGATCTTGTAAATTATGATGTGCTCTGGAGGGAGCTTGAGGGTAGGGGTGTACCAACAGGAGTCCTCAAGATCTTACAGTATTGGTATGGCAACCAAGAAAATGTTGTTAAGTGGTCTAGTGCACTCTCCGACACTTATAGATTAGGATGCGGTGTGAGGCAGGGTGGGCTGACGTCTCCTAGGCTATTTAGCACATATATAGATAGCCTAATCGTGGACCTCAGCAAGATGCGGGTCGGATGTAGCGTCCATGGTGTGAAAATAAATAGTATCAGCTATGCTGATGACATGGCGCTGCTGGCGCCGACAGCAGGCGCCGTGAATGAAATGCTGAAGGTCTGTCAGGCGTATGTTGCCTCACACGGGCTTGTTTATAATATTAAAAAGTGCGAATACATTGTCTTTAAGGCCGGCGGTGAATGCCCGGATACTATACCCAACATTACCCTAAACGGCTTGAACGTCAAAAGAGTGACAACATTCAAATATCTCGGACATTTTCTCACGGACGACCTTAAGGACAATGACGATATTGAAAGGGAGCGTAGGGCATTGGCTGTCCGAGGTAACATGCTGGCCCGAAGATTCGGTCGGTGTAGCAAGCTGGTAAAGGTAACTCTTTTTAAGGCATATTGCCAGAGCTTTTACACAGGGAATCTTTGGGTCAACTATACCAAAAGGACGCTGAATGACCTACGCGTCCAGTACAATAATATTTTTAGGATGCTGTTGAGACTGCCACGATGGTGCAGCGCTTCTACGATGTTTGCACAAAACCGAACTGACGGTTTCCACGCCGTCATTCGCAAGAAAACCGCGTCACTGTTGTCAAGGTTGCGGGCGAGTGGCAACTGCATTCTAAAAACGGTGGCGGAGAGTATTGACTCACCGATTATTAAAAGTTTTGTGAGAAGGATAATCACCAAACAGTAATTTGGGGATGTCCTATTCACAATACTGTTTTTCTATGTTGTTTTGAATTTTGTTTTACCCACTAACACTAGTATTACGTTGTAATGTTGTTTACTAACCCGATGGATGATTGTTGTCCGAAAAATCTATACTTAATATTATAAAGCTGATGAGTTTGTTTGTTTGTATGTTTGTTTGTTTGATTGAACGCGCTAATCTCAGGAACTACTGGTCCAAATTGAAAAATTCTTTTTGTGTTGGGTAGCCTATTTATTGAGGAAGGCTATAGGCTATATAACATTACGCTAAAACCAAGAGGAGCGGAGCAGTAATGAAAAATGATGCAAAAACGGGGAATATCGGACGGGTAGGCGATTCGACGCGACGGGAAGGGTCGCGGGAACAAGAACTTTATCGCGGACGAAGTCGCAGGCAGAAGCTAGTAAAGAATATAATAAATAATGATACCTAAACTTCACATAAACATAGTAACATGCCATCAATAAATACTTTGAATTTTCATGACTATGATAAAGGGCCATCCATAAATTACGTCACACGTTAAGAGGGAGGGAGGGGGTCGACGAAGTGTGAAATTGTGTGACAAGGGGTCCGAAATTTCGTGACGTCATATTTCAAAATCAATTTCAATCTAAGTGTTAAGAAAAACCTAATCGTATGATAGCTACTGCCCCAGTGTCGAAGCATTCTTGCTTAAGCGATCATGTGCCATTTGTGGTCTATATTATGCATCATACAAGGCCACTAATCAACACAAGCAAATACATAAGAAACAACAAGAAGTTCTGCCCATCGTGAAGATTCATTCTCAAAGAATTGCTGCTAGACGTGCCAGACAAATTCTTTGTTTGGATGGTGATGATAATGCTGTATGGTTCGATGACAAAAATATGGACACAACGAATGTTCCTGACATTAACAACTTAAACGAGAACGAAGTGGCTGCTGTGCCATGCATATGCCTATATGCACTCAAGATAATTAATATAATTAATCATTTTTTGTTTTGTTTATTTCTTGCAGTGTTTGATTTGATGTTAATTTATTTAAAAAAAACATTTAAATTTCCGAATTGCTGTTTTAATTCAAAAATTATTTCAAGATGTAAAATAATAAATAATGTGACGTCACACTAGGGAGGGGGGGTCTCACAAATGTGACCAGCTGTGACAAGGGCGGGGGAGGGTTCAAAATGGGCCTATTATGTTGGGGTCGTCTTCTAGCGAAACTGGACGCAGCCGAATTGGAGAATCTGCCTTAGTAGGCAGACTCTCCAATTTGGCTGCATCCAGTTTAGGTTTTACCAAGGATTAGATATAGTTATCTAATTGTTCCGTCCCGTTGACTTGATTAATCTGTGCGCCTAACGGAACGCGCGTGTAACGAAGCGAGAACTGTCACTTGTCAAGTTTGACTTTGACACTTCTCTTGGTTTTTTTTTGTCTGGGAAAAAACGTGGGTCCTATTTGGTTGTGCGACCCTGTTGTAAATTAATCCCTTTAAATCGATCCGTTTGTGACAATTAGTCGTGATCTAATTGTTTGTTTGTGTAAATAACCCCATTTGACGAAATAATACGGGTTAAGTTCGTTGAAATTGAAGTACTTTGAAGTGAAAGTGACCTTATTGGAAACCGCATGCTGTGAATGCCTCCAGCCTTATGGGGTGGCCTGTATCTTGAGAATACTTACTCATAACGTCACTACACAATACAATATACACTCATTTACATACATAAATCCAGGTAGGCTCCAGAGCAGGTGTTCTTCAACCATGAGGTGAGTCTTTTGAATTGTACTTATATTATTGTTCAGCTCCGCGCACGGCGGACAAGTTCGCTAGCCACTCTTGTCTCCAGGGCCCCACCATCATAACTTCCACTGCGCTATTGAAATTCTATGGTGAGGCCTGGCCTGGCGGCGAACACTAATCCTTGGTAAGTGTTGATGTCATACTTTCGAGTTTCTGACGACCAGTAACGACTTTAAATGATCTACGAATGATAGCATATGACTTTATGTGCTTTCCGAGGCACAGTGGAGTCTTGGTATGTAAAGATAGTCTCCCATTCAAGGACAAACCGTGGCCAGCGTAACTGAATCTAATTGATCAATTCGTTTACTTGCTCAAAAGGTCCAATAGGGATAAATAAGATAATAATACACAGATATGATGATGACAAAATAAGACACAGATATGTCACTGTCAATACCTCACGCTCAGCATTCACACCATTTTAACCAAAGATACAGTAGTGCTATTCTGTACAAACCTCACCTTGATAACTTGAGTGAAGTGAGCTGTGATTACTGTCAATCCCTAGTATGATTTGGAATGACAGCTCACTTTTAGGTCACTTCACCTAAGTTCTCACGGTGAGATTTTAACAGAATAGTTCGGCAGTTCAATAGGAAGGGTTATAAAATACCTCACCGAATCACTAACCACAGCTTAGTATGATAAAGCCTTTACTCCGATTGGTCTGAGATCATCCTCTTGAATCTTAACAACGATGTGCGGATATTGTGTATTCATGTCAAGATTGTGTATTCATGTTTGACGTTCAAAAAGTGCTGACTCTCAGCCTAGTTTGAATAAATGACTTTTGATTTTGATTTTGAAGATATCTGCTGCAATCGGTTTATTTTTTTCCGGCTATTTTATGAGCAGTGGTGGCCCAGTGGTAGCAGCCGCGACTTACGAGTAGGTAGTAGTAGTGGGTCGTGAGATCAAACCCAAGCAGGCGCATTACTTTGTGTAAATTATTTCATCACCACTGCTCTCAAAACGGTGAAGGAAAACATCGTGAGGAAACCGGCATGTCTTAGAACCGAAAAATTCGAAGACATGTGACATCTACCAACCCGCACCGGGCCCGCGTGGTGGATTATGGCCCACTCCATCTCACCGAGAGGAGGCCTTTGTCCCAGCAGTGGGAACATTATTGGCTGATGATGATGATGATGATGATGATAATTTACTGCTTTGTGTCTCGGAAGTGTCAGTAACGTACAACATTTAGAGTTGGCATCCAGACGAGCCTTTGAGTTCAATATCCGTATCTTATATATAAAAAATTAGTGGGTATGTAAAAAACAATTTTCAAGCGAATTTTCTTTAGCCGTTTTAAGCGATTTTTGGTAGGAGCAAAACTTATGTGTTTACGTCACCGACATGGTAGTGTGACGGTTTTACCTCTGTCGGCAGTTTTTTTGACAGTCTTTTTTTTTACAAATATTATTGAGCACATATTCTTTCAATAGACTTTATCGCATAATTCCATTCTACAGATCCAAGCGTGAGACAACAGTGACTAAGCTATCCGGAGTAATGAAATAAAGAATATTTATCTACTTGGTTGTCTCCAAGCAAAGAATAGGTCAAAGCATAGGCAGTGATTCCTGAAAGGGAAATGTTAATATAATAATCGAGCTGCAAAAACACGACTTGATTCAAACATAAAGAAATTTAAAAAAGTTTCAATAATCACAAAAGTCACTGCATAATAAGTATGCGCCGTATCCGAACGCGTTTACAGAGCATTTTTCTTTAAATGTTCCTTTTTCTGAAGTCTTTACCAATGGCAGGTCTCGACAAAAGCTACTAATTGATATTTGGACGGCGCTCCCTTATTAGCAAAGCTCATTATCGGAAACTGTGCCTGCAATGAGGACCTAGCTTTGTGAACTTAGGACTTAAGTCTTCAAAAGGTATTTGCACGTTTATGGAAGTAAGTATGTAGAGAGAATTTTCCAACAGACTTTTGGTAACTAGACATTGATACGTAATTTTAAGGCTTCGTCTGTATTGGAAATAATGTAGTGTATCATGAGATGAAATCCATACAGGTACTTCATGTATTTAATTTCATCACTACAACTCTCAAAACGGTGAAGGAAAACATCGTGAGGAAACCGAGATGTCCTAAAACCAAAAATTCAAAGGTATCTGACAACTAGCCCACTCTCTCACACAGAGAGGAGGTATGTGTCCCAGCAGTGGGAACATTATTACATTATATAACCTTGTATTTGTATTTAACTATTCACAATAGTTTCAAAGATTTTGTATACTTACCTTTGGATCTAGTTGTCCAAAAATAAATAATTTATGAAAAATGTATCTTTTGTCTATTTCAGTAAATCTATATATATAAAAATGAATCCCTATTTTCCTTGGTCACGCCATCACGCGTGAACGGCTGGACCGATTTCACTCTTTTTTTTTGTTGTTGTTTTTGATATTGTCAGGGGAAGGTTCTTATGAAAGAAAAAAATTAAAAAATTGCGCGGAAAATTAGAAAATCCGAATTGAAAAATATTTTTGTGAGGAAAGCTATACGCTATATAAAATCACGCTTCAATCAAAAGGAGCGGAGCAGCAACTTATGATATAAGATACTTTTTTATCGTGGAGGTACGTTCCCGTGGGGAAAATTCCGACACAAATGCCACTTTCAAATAAACCTATCTATCTCATCACCATCATCATTTTAGTCGAAAGACATCCACTGCTAGATATAAGCCTTGTTCGACGCCAGGCCAGGGCCTCACCATAGGATTTTATTAGCCTAGTGGAAGTTATGATGGTGGGGCCCTGGAGACAAGAGTGGCGAAGCGAACTGTCCGCCGTGCACGGAGCTGATCAATACAATATTCAAAAGACTCACCTGATGGTAGAAGAACACTTGATCTGGAGCCTACCTGGATTTATGTATGTAAATGAGTGTATATTGTATTGTGTAGTGACGTTATGAGTATTCTCCAGGATACAATCCACCGCAATCCACCGCTCCAATACGCCCTGCTACCAAAGGCATGCGGTCTCCAACACGCGGTTTCCAATAGCGTCACTGTCACTTCAAAGTACTTCAATCAAACAAACTGAATCCATATTATCTCGTCAAAAGGGGTTGATTACGCACAAAAACAATTGGATCACGACAAATTGTCCACAAACGATAATATATTAACAAAAGTCGCGCAAGCAAAATTCTATCCGACCTTTTCAAAGTCCAAACCAAAGAGTGTCAAAGTCAAACTGACAAGTGACAGTTCTCACTCTGTTACACGAAATTATGCGTTCACAGAGTAACCAATTCAAACGGGACGGAACAAGCCTCACTCTATTTGAGGGGGGGTTTGCCATAATCGCCACGCTTGACGGGTGGATTGGCGATCGCAGTATGCTGGTAAAATGCATAGAGAACGCTGCTGCCCATTCTCTCGTAAGTCCCTTAGTCGCCTTTTAACAAAGACCGGTCCAGTCTTAAAGGTCCCTTAGATGACAACCACGGGAAGAATTGCAATGGTGCTATTCTTTACTTTCTGCACCAGATGGAACGGAAGGTGTGGTGTCTTGTTGTTTGTTTGTTCCGTGTAGTTTCAGACGGAAGTACGTTACCGTGGGAAATTTTCCGACACACATATGCAGGCAAAGCCACATTCAAAATAAAGCCATACAGTTTATCAAACGCTTCTACTATCTAAATCCTTACAAAGTTACAAGTTGAATATCGTTGAATAATGACTTTACACACGATGAAATACTACCCAACTACCAGGCAAACAGAACCACGAAGAGTTTCTTGCTTTTACTTAAGTTCTAAAACAGAAAGCGCAATTCAGCCGCTGCAGTTAGCGGAGTGTTTTCGCAAGCTGACGCTCAAACGTCCTGGCGTTGAGTTTTATATTAAAGCACTCATTTTGCTTGTCTCTTTGTGTGTTAAATATGAGAGCATAATTTTTATATTTTTTTATGAGTGAAATCACTAATAGAAAATAGAAAATTACCCTCTCACACCTCTTTATTCGTAACTAGCTTCTGCCTGCGCTCAGTGTTTTATAAAGACGATTTGTCGGACATTGCTTTTTTATATAAAAAACTGATAGTTTAAGTTATTTAAATGCAATATTTCGTATCCCCAATTTTCTAGCATGTTTAGTTTTTGAGATTTAATTTTTTGAAAATCGTCTTTTTTTCAACCGGGTATTTAGAAAAAAATCATATCTCTGAAACTAAATATGATAAGCAATTGTTACCTTAGAAACATCGACGGCGTTTTTTATGCTGCATATTTTAAAGTACAAATAAACCTCGGAACTTCGTTAGATTCAAACTTATACGAGGTTTTTAGTTTTTATTTGTTTTCTCGATAATTCCATCGTATTTGGAAAAGTTATTTATACTGAAATTATGACCTTTATCTTCCCTACATACCACAAAAATAACGCATCCTAATTGCGTGGAATCTTGAAGTTATTCCAAATTAACTGTTTTGCTAGGGTTGTCAATTTCGAATCTGAATTTTGATGACTCAATTTTTATTTAATGGGACGTATTGGTTATTAAAATTTTGAAACCTAGGAACATTGTTATATCCAGACTTATAAAAGGTTTTTAGTCTTTGTTTATTTTGTTCTCGATAATTCCTTAGTATTAGGATAAGTTATTTATACTGAAACTAGCACTTTGCCAACAAATTCGTTCGCACATGTTTTCATAAAAACTTTAAAACTGTAATTTGACGGTAGTTTTTAAAAACGAACAATACCTAATGGTGCCGATTCTGATGTCACAAAATTCTCTAAACTAAACTAAAAATCACTAAAATTTGGTTTATTCCTGTCAAACGACGATTTCTTATTCTGAAATAGACTAGTGACACAACTTAACTATATTTTAATTTGACAGCACTAAGATTGCACTGAGTTATTAGTTTAGTGAAAATAACAATTTTGGCAAAAATGTTGACTATAATAATTTATTTTAACTAAATCTGACTATTTTTAATCACGATTAAAAAGGTGTGGTATGAAACCAGTGGTTCTTATCACGATTAAAAAGGTGTGTGGTATGACACTAGTGGTCATGAACTAAAATTCACACCAACGCCTCGCCTTCACGTGCCAAAACAGTACTGTACTTTGCGTTTTCCTTTTCTTTTGCTTATATCTCGAAAGGGGGTCGAAAATTTCATTATTTTTGCAATAGGACACTATTGCAAAAATAATGAAATTTTCGACCCCCTTTATAAAATCCCGCACATATAAATCTCAACACGTTGGTAATTTTTTTTTTTCAATCTAAAAGTGAAAAATTCCATATAAAACACGTCCAGGCTGCCCCCTCGCGCCTACGTGTCAAAAAATCATTACGTAGCGCACTATTAACACGTTGCGAAGCCAAAAGAAAAAAAAATACCACCTTGACTCGCGATTGTCAAATTCGATTTTATTTTGATAAGAATTTGTGCTAAGTTTTAAGTTTATTAACCTAAGAAATAAGATTCCTCCATACGATCTTTAAAAACCCCCAAATTGTTCTATTGGAGGTAGTTCTGAAAATCAAAAATGACATTAAAATGTAAATGTGCCCTGCCCATTGCCCGTTAAATTTGGCGATTCTTCTGATTGTGTGGAGAACTTTGGTTCTACTACGGATATCTCGGTTTCTTGATTCGATCATGCTATGAAACTCCTAGCATATAGCCTTTTGCATTTCCCTTGACTTTTGGCGATTACGTTTCAGAGCCATATGTCACTACTGCACTGGCAACACGCACTGGTCGTAGACTTTCGTCTTAAGATAACGTGGTATGTCGGTAGAGAAAACATCGCACAGCTTCCCGAATGCTGCTTAGCCTAGTTAGATAGAATAGTATAATAAGAGAAACATTATGCTTTGACTATTTTATATTGCCTTAGTCACAAAACAGAAGACGAAAGTCTTTAAATTTCTTCTTCGGTGGACAGCACTACATATTCTTGTGCATCATAACTTCCAACCTCATTAGTGCTGGTAAGCTCTTCAAACGAGTCCGGGTGAGGCACAGGTTTTAACAACGCGATTGCGGCTGCGGGCAAAGGAATCTTACTTTGTTTTTTTGTCTTTGAAGCATGTGTACACTTGAGATTACCGAATCAGATGACTCTAAAGCCCTATGAAATAAATCCGTCATTGTTTTCACCCTATCCATCTTACGACAGTGATGTTCGCGATCGCTTCCCCAAAATTTATTTCTGGAATCTGATGCCTGCTCAGATAGCATTCCTATAGGAAGCGATGTTGATTCAATTATTGCAGCACCATGAATCAATATTTTACGTAATGTGACTGTCATTGGATACCAGGCATAATTTTCTACATATTTATATGCGACTCGTTTACAAAAATCGCCAAATTTATTACTATCGATTGGCAGACCACTGGACATAACAGTTAAAATAACATGTAAATCGTCCAGTAGCCACTGCTCGAGGCCAAGGATTTCCGAAAAAAATTGGCGATTTTTGTTAGATAAAGCAATTCGGGCAGTATTCCCGTCATTTGTGGTACCAGAATTAGGCCGAACAACATCTACCAATAAACCTAGCTTCTCCCTCACTTGTTGCTGAATAACTCTTTTTTTAGCATCCACCAAGTCCTTTTCTGCAGATTTTTGCGTTATCCGCCATTTCTTAACCACCTTTTTATACTATAAATTCAAAAGGAACTCTAGCACACGAATCCACGCATGTAGGGGGCTCATGCTGTGCTTAAAAGCAGCAACATTTACATCTTTCTTTAAAGCTATGTTAATATTATTAAATTGTGTCGCAGTTCAACGACAGTAAAGGCAACGCATTTGAAATGACGTATCCAATATAGTATTTAATACTTTGCCATCAATGGCAGCCAAATGCATTCTATAGGAGACTTTTACTTTTTGTCCTTTTGATGTTTCACCTAATAAAGGCGAAAGATTTCTAATTTGGTCTTCCCTCTTCGATCTTTCTGATAATATTAGTTCCGCCGTTTCTTTTCTATACTGCACGCACACCGGTCTACAGTATCTATACGACTGTGGGGCTGGATTCCTCCAAAGTATGATATTATTTAAAGTTTTTAATAATAACGGGATGTACGTAGTGGCTATGAGGCTACTTTCATCACCGTCTTCAGCATCAGAAAAAACCTGTTTATACCATGCCTGGCCACTACTCCCGTCGAAACCCCAGTTCCCTTCTAAAAACACACACACAAGTCACAGTATTGTGACACAACTCCATCACTTATTTTTAATATTCTGGTAAAACTGTGTTGCAATTAATCTTGAAAAGGAACTGAGGCTTCTCTCTCTGATATGGTAATATTAGCTGGATAACAGTCCTTTTAAGCTGCTAATACCTTAAAATAAATGAAATGAAAGGAAATGCAGGGAATCCGTGATCTTGAAGGTCCGTGTGTATTGTATTGTAAGTCTCTATTGTTAACTTTCTATCTATAACTACGGACAGTGCTTCTTCTGGAGTATACGGCCGAGTACAATATTTGATGCTGCATTAGGTACTTCTAAACAAGTATGAATTACATTTTCTAAAGATTTTACTTTTTAGTTAGAGGCTCTTGTTCCAATTGTGTTTGGAGCTAACGACGCGATCTCAATTGCTGCCGATCACTTAAATTCGCAAATGCACTACTTTGCGGTGAAAATGTTAAATCTCCAGTTACTTTGAGTTGTCCGCTAATCATTATTTCACTTAACCAGGCTATATGTTTGTTTGTGAAATATTTTATAGAATGAGCACATTTTTTGTACTTAATGTTGCTTTTGGCAATAAATGTAGAAAGAACAGGCCCAAATTCTTCCTTAGTTAAGGAAATATGGTAGTTGTTCCCTAAATAATCAAATATTTTATTTACCATATCGGATGATGACGCTTTTTTTAACTTATTCGTAAATAATTTTGAATACGTCAAATCTTCTCAACGATTTGGTTGTAGGCTCTCTATCAACTTCTTGTGTACATGCGGATACTCCTGGAAAATAAACAGTGCCAGCATCGAGGCAATCCGAAGCTCCGCTTGTACAGGTGGTTGTTTGCTGACCTTTAGCATGCGGGGTAACATCCACATGCTCCCTTAGTATTTAAGAGCCTTCCGGTCGGGGCCCAGAAAGACATACCCCAGCAGAGCAGGTCAGGCTCTGCTGAGGTAAAGCATAAATCTCGTCTGGCTCCATGAATACAAAAAATTGTGCAAACTGAACACAAAGTCACAACAAAATCAAAGAACACAAACTGATGGATGGTGGCTGCTCCCTTGCGTTACCGGGTAGGCTACCGTGCCGCCAAACACACTAAAGCACAAGACTAGGAAAACAACATAAGCCCGAAGGCATTTAAACATACAGAAGTACGCAGGTCAAGTATATAAACTATTGGGAGTTTTAGCCAGTAAAAACTGTTACCGCCTTCACCGCTTGGAGGTACTCCCAGCTTATGTTATTATTATTTCGAACATCGTGTAGCAAGTAGGTGCTTAAAATTTAAATAGATAACACTTATAAAATAAAGTTCTTAATAAACTAGTGCGCTTCACCATCAATGATTGCATCACTGCTTACCATCAGGTGAGGTCGCAGTCAAGCACTTTGCAGTACTTTTTTACATGAAAGTTAGCTGTATTTTTTTTGTAAAAAGATTTTTTTACCCCTTTTTAGTTGTGGTTCCACAACTAAAAAGTACCCCTCAGCCTAACTTAAATAGTGTGCATTTTTTATAGTAAGGTACTCGTAAAATTTAATCATTAAAACATTGTATAACAAGTCCATTAGCCACGGCGAGGATACATTGTTTTATTACTGAGTTTTCGTACTTACCTTCCATCATCAGATTAGCTATATGGTACCTAGCCAGAGTGCATCTCATGATAGTTCTATAAATCCCAAACACGGTTAAGATACATTTATTTAATACAGTGTTCCGATACCTACCGGCTTCATCATAAGATGAGTTCGATATATCCCCCTCTTCCTTCAATCAGTTATCGACTACACGTATAAACAAAGCAATTTTACTTGTTACGACAGTTGTGCTGTGATCCTATAAGGAGTTTCGTTCCATATCTTTGAAGTTCATAATCAGATCATAACTATATTTCTATAGGACCAGTTCGGAAGCATAACCTTACAAACAAAAAATTCGGTCCAAAATTGACTGAGAAATCGGTGAACCTCCTTCTTTTTGAAGTCGGTTAAAAACCAAACCTTGCGCAAAATTTCATGGTCCTAGGCCCTGTAGTTTAGTCAGTCAATTGCTCCTTTAATATATACAGTTACGCTGGCCACGGTTTGTCCTTGAATGGGAGACTATCTTTATATACCAAGACTCCTCCGTGCCTCGGAAAGCACATAAAGTCATTGGCTATCATTCGTAGATCATTGAAAGTCGTTACGGATCGTCAGAAACTCGAAAGTATGACATCAACACTTACCAAGGATAAGATATAGTAGGCAGGCTCTCCAATTCGGCTGCATCCAGTTTCGCTAGAAGCCGACCCCAACATACTTGAGGAAAGGCTTGGCAGACGATGATCTTATCAAATCTCGACATCACCTCGGGTGAGCCTATTGTATTGAACACCCAAAGGAGGAGGGTAAAGTTTAGAACATTTTTCACCTACCATAGTCATGAAAATTCAAAGTATTTATTGATGTCATGTTATTGTGTTTATGTGAAGTTTAGGAATCGACCTTTACATCTATCCTTAAAAGGTAAGAAAAAAAAATAGCAAGTCATATAAAAAAAAATCATCAAACTTGGCAAATTCGTTGAAGTGTTGTTATTTTAAGCACTTTTTCTAACTTTAATTAATAAATAAACTGTTAAGCGCTTTATGCAACAAAACAAATGAATGCTAGTTAAAAGCCTATTTACTGTAGTATTTGAGAGACTAAAAAATATATTGGTGCATACAGCGCTTAACAGTTTTTGTTTTACCCTTCTCCTTTCCTCAATCTTTTTAAATGTCTCATGGACTTTTCAATATAACTGCGTACCCCTCCTGATCATAAAAGTGTGTTATATCAGTGTATGTAGCTATTGACTAAGGCTTTATTTCCATAGAAATGATGCAACCATGTCCGATGCGATAGCTCGCAATGTCCATCAATCAATTCGGGTGACTAGATGGATGGGTAGACATCTATCACTGCCGGCCCATATTCATTCCAGGTATTGGGATTCAGGATTTTGGGAAGGGTTTTTTTTTAATATTGATAACGGATTTTGGGAGTTTTTGTAACATTGAGAACTACAGTCTTCCTAAGTCAAGATTAGAGTCATTCTAAAAAACAAATGCTTGTTATGTAATACACCTATCCTACTTTCGTAATTTAATTTGTGAACATGACAAAAAATATATGTTTTAGAAAAATAGCTTTAAAAAGTTTACTTTGCGCTAAACACAACAATTTCACTTTTCAATAGCACTCGGCGTTCTAAAATCAACTTTATTGCAGCAAAAATAAATCCGATTTGTTGAAGTGGAAATAACATGAATTGAAAACAAGGGTTTGTATTTAGAGAACTAGGTGTGTCAAATATACAGCGTTAATTTAAAAAAATTGTTTTCCTTTAAACTTTTATTACTGTTTCTGTTAATTTATTATCACAGGAAAAGATTGGAAAAAAAAACCAGTGTAAAATAATCAACGTAATAATAATTTCTTCCTACATATGTAGCTGTTAAAGTAAAACCGACCGTATCGTTAAAAAAGTAGTATAGAAATAAACCCAGGATCCCGTAATGTTCGCACCTCACCACGGTTCGTAGACTGCTCATCGATTCCCATTTGCCTTTCCGCTCCGCTCATTTTGTTTTGACCTGAGCGGGACGCAAATTATTCCCTTGTCGTATTTTCTCTATTCTTTTATTAATATTTGTTTATTCTAATTATTATTCTGCTTCCTCGCTTTTATTACTTTTGCTTTTTATCAAAGCGAATGTAAATAAACTTGGATTATAATTTGCTGTCAGTCACATTTTTTCGTTTCCTTTTTGATTTGAGAAACACACATTAGAACACGAACAGTTAGATGTTTACATAGTGTGTAGGTATTTAAAGTTGCACTATATTAAATTGGTAATCCTTATTAACCAAAAGACATAGAGAGGGCTACAGTTCTGTCTTGTGGTTATCATCGTATAGGTAACGTAACATTATATAGCTTTGGTTTTCCTCCATTATATTTTTTCGAAGGAAATTTAAAGAGTTCCGTATCCAAAAGGTGCCTACGCGATCCGTCCGTCTATCTGTATGTCCGTCAGCGGGCTTTATATCATGAACCATAATAGTTAGACAGTTGAAATTTCAGTCACAAAGTGTGCAATTATATTTCCACTATAACAACAAATAATAAATCATACTTTTAGATTAAAGAGCGTCTCTATACAAGAAACATGTTTTTTTTTTCGGCTTTTAATGTTGTGTGACATAGAAGTGTGCGGCTTCGTGTGCGGGTCAGGGTCATACTTGGTCAGTTTAAAAAGAATGCAATTAAGGTTAAACATCACAATGTTTTGATTTGATCGTTGCCAAACCAAACTAAGTAAATAGAGCCTTATACATATATTGGAACATGGAGAACGCACAAGCTTAAAATGATAATATGTAGTTTAAGCTTACATCTCATTGTACGAAATTTGAGGTCAGCTAAAACTGGAAACGTATAGCATATCCTGTAGCCGTGTGTACCTTTGCTTGTTGGTTTTACTTTACTTCACTTCAACAAAATAACGGTCAAGAACCTTACCAGAACAATCCAAGTATAAGTCACCGTTTACTCGGACGTAACAAAATCGCAGTGCATTTTTTGGAGCACTTTATTTTCAACTCTTGCTGTTGAACTGGTTATTTTGCATTCAATAGAATATATCTGAGCGCGTCGAAAATCGAACAGTGGGTTTAATATTTTTATTTTCAAACTAGCTTTTGCCAGCGGCTTCGCCCGCGCGGAGGTCGGAAAATATCCCGCGTGAACGTACTACCGGGATAAAAAATAGCCTATGTGTTAATCCAGGTTAATTTTTTTTAGCTCGAAATCGCATTTTCATCCGACTTGCTTCAGTTTATCGTCACTGCTCGGCTCTTATGTGTCTTAGCGTTATGTTATATAGCCTAAAACCTGCCCAGGAGGCAGGAGTATGGACTACAATTGTTCCAAGTTTGGTTAAAATCCCTTCAGCAGTTTTTGACCCATGCGTGCACATACAGACAGACAAAAAAATTACTGATTGCATTTTTGGCATCAGTATCGATCACCATTCATCCTCCAATATTAATTTTGAATATTTATTTTCAATGTACAGAATTTACCTCTTTACAGTTTTATTATAAGTACAGATCTCGGTTCCAAACTGCGATTTTATTACGTCCGTTGATACATACGTGGGTTAACATATCTTCCATTACCCCATACAGACCACACCCTTACCTACCT
Source organism: Aporophyla lueneburgensis (assembly GCA_932294355.1). Lineage (NCBI taxonomy): Eukaryota > Metazoa > Arthropoda > Insecta > Lepidoptera > Noctuidae > Aporophyla > Aporophyla lueneburgensis. The sequence continues at coordinate 5,186,121 of OW028739.1, read as the reverse complement.
ACTTTATAAACTACCCACTCACTCAATACTCTTAACTCAAAGTTGCTAGTTTGTAACTGCAATCGAAAAGTACTTCCAGTGGCACCTGCTCTCCTAGTACTAGTTGTTACTTCTGAATCTTGTTAAACAAAAAGGAACAGTAGTGTGTAGACTTTAGAAATTCTTCGAATTGAGGGTTCGCTTTGGGAGTGGTTTTGAATGTGGAACATGTGATGATATTCTGATGTGGGTACTTTGATAATATTGGTGGTGGCTTAAAGAATAACTATTAAACATGGCGGTCATTACTGGATCTTTTTTTTTTTTTTTTTTCAGGATGGGAAATCATCAAATGACTTCTCCCGCTCTGGGCGGAGCGGGAGGGCGTGTCAGACTTTTACTGACTAAAACCCACCCGTGTTCCATCAGTTGCCCATGTGCCAGGGTCACGGTATCTCTTTCGAACAATCACGCGACCCCGGCAGGCATCGGTCCTAGTAGACCCCTACAATTACTGGAGCTTGTCGTTTGATTTACGTTCCGCATAACCTAACATGGAGCAGCCTGTAATTAATAAAGTACAATAGAATTTAATAAGCACTGAGTGAAATAAAGTAAAACAGACAATAAAATAGTACAAATCAGTTAATAGCAATAATGGAAACAGTGTTAACACCGCCGTCACCGTTCCAATTTGATGAGAACTCGATTGATGTGGCATCGGGCAAGCTGAGTGATAGTTGGGAAAGATAGAAGATGGGCTTCTCAATATATTTTAAAGCGTGTGAGTTATCGACAAAAACACCAGTGATACAACTCAATATTTTTCTGCACATAGTAGCGAGCAATGTCGTGAAATAGAACGAAAAAGAAAAAGTTAGATGAACATTTTAAAACACAGAAAAACTTAGCGGTCGAACGGCATAAGTTCTTTACGCGAGATCAGCAGCAAAATGAGTCAATAGATCAATTTGTGTTTGACTTAAGGAAATTATCTAAAACTTGTGAGTTTGCAAAGGAGGATGCTCAAAACGGCCCCCAGTCTTCGCAAAATAAAACCAATGGCAATCGATTTAGCTCATCAAGACAATACAAAAGTTCTATCAGACCAATGTCATGCAAGCCGTCGGTTCCAAGATATAAGCGAAAGTATGTACTGCAAACAATAATATTAATATCAATAACCCGATGTTAATTCGCGCGCGAATGCAACCTCACCATCATAATACTACAAACAATTTAACCTTATTACTACAATTTTTTTTTTTAACTTTTATATATTAGGTCTTTACCTATGAAATTGCCGTTCTGCAGTACTGGCCATTTCAAATCAAAATATCTTTTGTTTGTCTACGAATTCTAATTGCAAATTAATTTTATTTAAAAAACATGGAATTATTTTTCCAAAAGTAGTAATTTGTTTATTGATTAGTGTTACATTTTCATCGCATTTCAATCTTTTTCGTCATCATGGATACGTTAAAAATTCGAGTAATTAAGGAATATGAGTACCGTCGTGGCAGCAACGCGGCACAAGCGGCACGCAACATCAACGACGTTTACGGAGCTAACACTACAAACCAACGCACCACCTGTTATTGGTTTGCTCGCTTCCGTTCTGGAAATTTCGACCTGAAAAATGAACCTCGCGGTCGTCCGAAGACTTTGATCGACAATGTCGAATTAAAGGCGATTGTGGAAGCTGATGATACACAATCTACGGCTGAATTAGCAGCAGCTTTCGACGTTAGCGTCAAAACAATATTGGTCCATTTGCGTCAAATTGGCAAGGTAAAAAAGCTTGACAAATGGGTGCCCCACGAACTCATTGATCCCCAGCGCGAAGTACGCGTCGAGACGTGCCTTGCACTGCTCAACAGACACACAAATGAAGGAATTTTGAACCGCATTGTTACCTGCGATGAAAAATGGATTCTGTTTGATAACCGCAAGCTCTCAGCAAGTTGGTTGGATCCTGGTTCAGCACCTAAACAATGCCCTAAACGAAAACTTACCCCTAGAAAAGTGATGGTCACTGTTTGGTGGTCTAGCACCGGTGTGATTCATCACAGCTTCTTACCAAACGGGGTGAGCATTACTGCAGATGTGTACTGTGAAGAACTGAACTCAATGATGGAGAAGCTGGCACATCTGCAACCAGCATTGGTCAATCGCTCGTCTCCGCTGCTCCTGCACGACAACGCGCGACCTCATACTGCACAGCAGACGGTCTCCAAGTTGCAAGAACTGGGGTTGGAAGCTCTCCGTCATCCGCCCTACTCACCAGACTACTACTTTTTCCAGAATTTGGATAACTTCTTGGCGGGAAAAAAAATCAATACCCGAGAGGCAGTACAAAATGCCTTTGAAGAATTTGTTGCCTCCCGTCCAGCTGATTTTTTTAAGAAGGGCATCAATAAACTGCCACTGCGTTGGCAATGATGCATTGATTGCATGGGTGATTATTTCGATTAATACAAATAAAAAATACATGAAGAAAATTCGTTTAATTTTTTTCATACAAAACGGCATTTTCGTAGGTAAAGACCTATTATTTTCTATTTTTTATGGTTTTTCGAATTTTGAGACGTATGTCAGCGTAGTTTGTGACTTATGTCAGCGTAGTTTGTTACGTATGTCAGCGTAGTTTTCGAAGACAGTTTTTTTGCTGTCCTGGTAACCCTAGCAAGGATAATGGCACAAATTTATATCATTTGAATTTATATAAAACAGTTTTGAGCCTAAATTAATAAATAAAAATATAGTTTCATGTTAAAATACCGATTTTGAGTTCGAGACTATCAGCCTATATCTTCTTAAGGACAGCCCAGACAGCTTTGATTATGTTGACTGTTTTTCATATCTTGTTGAGTACTTTGAGTACTAATGTATTCAGAGAACATAAAGAAAGAGAATGAAGTAGTTCACAGTATCAAACAGGGCAGCAATACACAAGAAGAAAAACACGAGATTTGGGCATTACGGCGAAATAATAAAGTAGGATATGGAGTGTCATCATCAACAAGAAAATACGACGGTTATATACAAGGAACAATGTGGGCAGGGGGTGGGCACGAGCGAGGAGGCGCAGCCTGGCGCAGCGGGCGTGTGGGCGCCGCAGATGGCCGATGTGCGATGCACCAGCCGACAAACAGACCGCGCACGACGAATGTACACGAAAGGAATGCGTGAGTTTTTTTTGGGAATGGTGCAATGGCTCAATGGTTAGTGGAGTCAATGCTACTTTTTCAAACGATGTACCTCATCATCGTCTGAGAGCCTTTTCTCAACTATGTTAGGGTCGACTTCCAGTCTAACAGGATCTAGCTGAGTACCAACCAGTATTGTACATGGAGCTATTGCCTATCTGCCTCCACAACCAAGTCTTAGATCCACGTAAGACAGCAGGTCTTGGTATGTAAAGACAAAACTGATGTACCTAATTTGTTAAATATTTTTTATATGACTGGAATGAGGGCATCTTTGAACAATGCGCAGGTATTTTAATTATTTATGAGATATATCTCATCTTCTTACCTCCTTTGTTCAATAATTATGCTCTGGTCATAGTAAAAATCTTTGTTACGACAAAAATCGTCTTCTATGTTCTTCTCTGGTCTTTCTCACCTTTCTGGTTTTTAATTTCTGCTTTTTCTTGTTCAGGTGATATTTCTTTGGAATGTGTTCCCTGTGAATGTCAGAATTACAACTAGGCAGTTATCTTTCAAAGTCAAAGCACGTGAATATATTCGTAAGAAGGTAGCAAAATCATCCCTGCGCTGATTTGCTACATTAACCTCTAAGTCCCTGAGAAACCACATTTGGTATGCAAACAATCGTTTTTTAATTGTGTCTGTAATTACGGTACTTGACCGGTTAATGTTCTCTACCTATCGTTATTTCACCTGACAAAATTGGTTTTATTCATATCATAGTTGATGTTTTAGTTTTTATTCTGTATCGAATTATCTGTCTCTTATGTAGCACCTGCCATTTTTTGTCCCTGTGTTACACTAAGGTTGACTAGTAGAAAATGCATCAGAGATTAAGTCCACCTTTGTACAATATTTTATTTGCACATAAAGTTTTAACAAATAAAAAATACAGAAGTGTCACAAAACCAATTCCTAAATATTATGTTATTATCTAGTTGCCAAGCTCTTTTTTATCGGAATGATTTATGAAGTGAAACATCAATTATTGTGGTTCACCGTAGCTGTACAGTATAAGACTCAAATAAAATATAACAACAATTTTAAACGCAAATAACATCCGCCAACAATCAATATATCGGACAAATCTTATCGCATCGCTTTCACTGTACCGAAACCAGCCAAGTACAGATCCGACAACAGATTTATATTTCAGCCTGGCATCGGTCCAGCGGGTAGCAACAAGTTAGTGTATTTTAATGGCTACATGAACGCTAAACGGCTCTTAAACACGGCCACAATTACTATACACACTCGTTATGTGAGCCTAGTACTTCAACCTTGATCGGTTGTTATATGGGTATTTTTTTTTTGGTTTAAGAAGAACAATGAATGTTGGTCTGTGTTGTAGAGGTCAGCAAGGCAGTCACTCTATATAAAGTACTGGTATTCAACTGCATCTAGTACCGTTTTCTCCGTCAAGCCACAGGCGCGCCTTGGTTTGCTCGGAATATCAATCTTCACTTAGATAATTATGAAACTCCCGACTATCCATCAGTACATGAAACGCGCTTCGAAGCGTTTCTTCGATTGGGCCATAGCCCACTGCAACCCTCTGGTTGTCGCGGCAGTTACTTACACCCCCTCCCATATCAGTAATGTCCGCCGTTCGCGGCACGTTCTATCCGATCCTGACGATCCCACTACTCTCCTCCAGGAGAGTCGAAAAGAGACCAGTACAGCTAGAAAAACACATAGACACAAACCGTACCGACCTCGCCGCCGAAGTCCGTCGTCGCGACCCCGACTTAATAGTCCCTCCCGACCTTTGCAAGAGCCAGCCCGCGATGATGCGCCGTTAGCTTTAAATTTGTCCATAAATAATTTAACCCAGATCCAGCCAGTCCCTTGCTGCCCCCCTACTAGTGATTGCCTAAGCCGAGGTTCGTACCCCCCTCGGGGTAACCCTTAGAGCTTTCGCTTTAGTTTTAAGTATAATAAGCCCCGGCTAGAGGCCTAAAAAGGTAACTTTTTAGAACTCGCCGGGCTACCATCCGTTTAAGTAGTAACAATCTTTTCAGGATTAACTACGAGATGCCAGACAAAACAAAAAAAAGCTGCATCTAGTTAGACTGGAAGCCAACCCCAAAATCAGTTGGGATAAGGCTAGGTAGATGATACCCGACTGTTGGTCTGTGTTTATGTGAATTCTGTTTTTCTTTTATGGACATTTTTATACTTACCCAATTATTTCATAGCTGGGTACTGAAACCACAATCGTGTATCACACTTGCAATCAATACATCGATTGCTGCTTGTCAGAAAAAATTATCTGCGACAATGTTAAACACACAAAGAATGTGGTTGAATTATCAGTTTGAAAATCATTGCCATTATAATCTCTGCAGGATTTAGGTACCATCTGGAATAAATTTAACGGTTTTTTATTTTATTTAGTGAAACGCTATTCCAATCGATGTCATAATTTTTTCAGTAAGAAAAACACAACAAGCTTTTCCCTCAACCTAATTTCTCCCGAAACAAACCCTGAATAAACGTACGAACCCCTAAACATCATTTAACAGGCAACCATTAATAAATTTGTTCCGCACTACAATTTATATTTTCCCTCTTTTTCACACCCAACAAAAAATACTTCCATCTCTGTTTCTCACGATCGTTCCGAAGACATTACAAGCATAATCCTACCTTATTCAATATTTAAATGAAGTATGATAAAATACAGAAAGGTTTTAATATCCGAACAGGTGCACCTGGGCACAGAATAGATAGTTGCAGAAGATCGGCTCCACACAATGAGCGAAAATGCACGCTCACATAGACATGCCTTACGTATGTAACGCATATCTATGTGTGCGTGCGTTTTGACTGTATAGTCAACATCATCAGCTGCTTAGCCTTTTCACAATTGTTTTTAGTGTCGGCTTCCAGTCTTACTGGATGCAGCTGAATTCCAGTATTTTATGTGCAGCGACTGCCTATCAGACCTTCACAACCCAGTTACTGGGTAACTAGAAAGAAAAAAAGAAAGAAAAATTGTTTATTCTGCACAAACAAAACGCACATTATAAAATTAAAATAAAAAAGACATAAAATGCAACGTAGCCAAAAGCCCCGTATTTAATTTAATAAAAAATTTACAGTTTAGCAATATTGACATTGCTTGTGATATAAGACTAGTGACCAAAGACAAAACAGAATATGTTACGACATTGGCAATTACATCACATAAATAAACAAAACAAAAACAAAATGCCGATTGTAGATTGCATTAATTATCTACTCTTGTAACGAATAAACCACAATATTAAAAACCAATAACCTGTGCGTCGCATCTGTGCAAGAACAGGTCGTTGCTCAGCAATATGCTGTGACTTCAGACGAACCTAGTGTCAACAGCGCTGATTTTCAGCAACTACCTTTGGAAATTGACGTAATGACGTCTGTGTGAGCTAAAAAACTCGATGATATAACTTGGTAAGCATAAACTTACGAGCGTAACATACCTTGCACTTACACCACATCGCACAAATATTTCCATCATATCATGTGATAGAGGTTAAGAGCAAAAAAAGGAGGAGGTAAATAATATGTTAAAAAATAGAAAGCCGGTCAAAAAAATATGTATGAAAAAAATCATAACGATTTTCTCATGAAATGAACTATCACAACCTTGAAAGACAAGATCCTTTTCATAATAGTATACATACAAAACCAGCCTATAACGTTCCAAAAGCCTACCTGTTGGGATCCACCACGTGTGCCCAGTACGAGTAGGTATCTACCTGTCCGAGAACCAAAAATTCGAAGACATGGACATGCCACTTTCCTCCCGGTGTTTTCTGTCACTGTTTTGAGAGCAGGTGAAGGATAACAATAGGATGGTTTCGACAAAACGATGTTGATAACACTATAAAATTTAAAGTAATACTTCAGGAGAAAATCGCTTTTGAGTCTTGCGTAACTGTGTCATATTTAAGTTAGTGATTGTACAACGAGTGCAAGCGCACTCGCGACTGGCATTTATTTGCGATTACCAAGTCAATGTGTGCGTACATCTTTTTTTTTGGATGGGAAATTATCAAATGACTTCTCCCGCTCTGGGCGGAGCGAGAGGGCGTGTCAGACTTTTACTGACTAAAACCCACCCGTATTCCTTCAGTTGCCCATGTGTCAGGGTCACGGTATCTCTTTCGAACAATCTCGCGACCCTGGCAGGCATCGGTCCTAGCAGACCCCTTCAGTTTGCTGACATCTCTTTGAGGCGCGCATGGAACACAACGCAAACGCAAAGCTGGCCTTCTGTGACCATTTATAACGTGGGTATTATTAAAAGCGCCGGAGAAGCAATATTGTGCTCTAAAGGTATCTTTAATAACTCTCTAGTCAGTTGGAGATATCACTCCGGGAAAGAATTTTGAGCTTGAGCGATATATTTTTTCAATTACGACAAAGGCTTTGGTTTTGTTTTTATATGAAAAATGGTTTACCGTGAAGATTTTTTTTTCTGGATTATTAGAGTAATATACCTGCACAAGAGGGTGATGTAAAAATGAATACGAACTTTATAGAGTTAATGATACCAGGAATCAAATAGCAAGAAATAATTTTAACGAAGTTTGTTATTATTGCTTAAGTACCTGATGTCTGCACTGACTACAAGTACCAAGGAAAGAAGCTTCCATACCTTAAGATTTAAAAAAAAATTGTATTACCAGCGAGCAATCATCCACAAATTGTATAACATAACTGTTGGACGCAAAGTAGACGTAGAGAGAAAAAGAACTGCATCTTTTTGCAAATATAGTTCGTCAAAAACATAATTCAACGGAATACATCATACCTACTGAGATAAACACTAAGCAAAATTGCTTGTTGTGGAGATAGCAGCTGCTATCTTTTTGTATTTTGTAGCAGAATATTAATCACCTTATTGAAAAAAAAAAAACATACATTCATTCTTACTGACATTATTAACTTTACAGACAACAAACAGCTTAGACTGCTAGGTGAAGAAGCATGAAACTCTGCCAAATGGCTATTTAAATAACCAAAGTGAGGACTACAGAAAATCTTTCGGAAATGTATCCCTTGAATAAGATAAATAGGAGATGAAATTTTGTCATTTTGTCCATGAAAATATCAACGGACAAACGGCTGATGGACATAATAAGTTATAAATATTCCTATTCAATTTTCCAACGCAACTCAATTCTGACCAGTGCCTACGGCGCTATATCGGCACAACCCTTGCGGTCCAATAACCCGGGTAGGTATTCTTGTCACGTGGTCATTACGTCACTAATGAACCCTCCTACCAGCTTTTTAATAGCACCCTTCAGCGTGTGAAAAATAAGTTTTTTAGATAATGGAGGTACAAAGTTTTACAGGCAGGACGAGTTTTAATACTGGTAAAACGTGAGTTTCAACTTTCAGTAGATTATCAGGCATTTATACGTGGTTTTTTAAAAATGATTTTATAGGATTTTCTTATTACAAATATGTTTAGAGCTATAGTTGCTATTGCAAAACTAAAAGTTGTTTATTTAAACTAGAGTCAAAACTAAAAATTGTTTATTTAAAATTACCTTATTTAAAATTCTTGTACATACAAACGATCACTAATGAATGAAATCCATTGGTTTTTGTTATAGTAATTTACGTTAACTGAGCTGATAGATAAGCAATAACTAGTGTGGCTGTTAATAAACGGATTAAATGAAAAAAATCTTGAGTTATTGTTCTCGTGAAAAAATTGTAAACAAAGAATGATTTTTATCAAATTTAAGCATCCGCATGAAAAATAGTGCTGAAACAAGTGACCAATAAATTAAAAACAATATGTCACCAGCTCACCTTTCAGCCGAAAGACGTCCACTGCTGGACATAGGCCTCCCCCAATTTGGGGGTTTTGCCATAATCGCCACGCTTGGCAGGTGGGTTGGCGATCGCAGTATGGTGGTAAAATGAATAGAGAACGCACGGGAAGAAATAGGGTGGTGCTATTCTGTACGTCCGGCACCACACGGAGAACACCACCAAAATAATATGTATTCAATGCCAATTTTAAACTGTTAGCATTCATTACTGTCTCTAATACAAATAGTGAATCATTGATATTTGTGTTTAAAAGGAGTGAAATTTGGTTAAACCACGAACTTAAAACCAAATTCGTGTTACGATGAATCGATATTGGCTAAATCTAACATTCGTTTCTTTTGTTTTTGCAAAAGACTACTTTTGGGTACCTGCCCAACAGCCAGAAGCGAGTAGAACTAGCAATTTATTAAAAACAAGTTGACGAGCAACGAGCGAAGGGCGATTACTCGCTGTTATGCGTATGTACTAAACATGACTCTCCCAACGAGTGTTCTGGTCGATAAGCGAGCGCCACTGAGCGAGTCCACTCTTTGATAGCTCGTGTCGCTGCGACAAAAGAGTACTCCGCTCAGGAGTGAACAGTCAGCAATAAACTGACGCGCAAATTGAAACCATTTGGCATATGATTCTAAACGCTACCGTTTAGAATCATATGCCAAATGGTTTCGTTAAAATTTTTCGTCTGTTATCAAAAAACAAAACAGCCGTATCATTGAAAAGTCTCGTCCCGATCTACGTGGTCAAAATTTATGGAATACTGTTAGGTTTTGAAATAATTATAAATTGTAACATTGTGTTAGTCGATCATTGCGACGTTTTATTTCTAACTAGCTGTGCCCGCGACTTCGTTCGCGTAGATGTCGGAAAACAGCATTATGCCGCTTATAGCAGATTGTAGCAGACGTAACACCTCGTCTATTGATCTTTTGACCAGGCGTCGTGACTTTTTCTAGTAAAAAGCTGCCACAAAACTTGTATTTTTTAGGGGAGCGTAAACAAAAAGGTTGCTAGGATTGCTCATACGCGAAAGAGCTACGTAAAGTTGGCCGTGGGAAAAGCAACCAATACTAAGGTCCACCCCCGCAATGGATATTGTCTGGCCCCGAGCTTTGTTAATGGTCATGGCGTAACATAGGCTGACCGCGAATTGTACACGTTTAAAACTAAATGGGAAATTATTAGGAATGAGCGGAATTCTGGGAATAAATAGAACATCACCAGCGCCACAACTTGTTAAGATTTTGGCTTCGATGACGTTTTGTTGGAAATAGGTGACTATGAGCCGAGTGCCGTTGCAAAGTTTGGGAGGATATACATTTCTGAAAACTATTATTGGCACTCCGACTTTAAAAAAAATGTTGTGTGCTGAAGACCGGGTATTTTAAAGGAATCTAAGAACTCTACTGGATAGTATGTGTCATCTCTTCTTCCGTAACCGTGTTTATGGAAGTATATTGCTTACTTTCCCCAAAAACATGTGCCAATATTTATTTATTTATTGCTGCCGCTAGGTCGTTGCGGGGGGTCAAAATAGCTCGTTGACAAAGCTAAGCAGTGGCGTGGTTACTGATATCAGAGGGATTCCCATACACAGAAGAAATGAGGTCCAGCTGTGAAGTAACGTTACAACATAGGTTCTCTACCAAAATTACGTTACCATCTTGTGTGGGATATGTGCCGTCACCAATTTTTTATAGTAAAACGAACTCTTGCGCGTTTGGAGTTCCTCCCTGATGTGCTCGCATGTTTAAACTTAAATGAGTTGATACGACATTGTGCCATAGAATTGAACTCTTCAGACAGGCAATAATTTCATCGGCTCTTGCTCCTCGGGGTACAATCGGTAGTGTCTGCCTAAAATCACCGCCGAAAAGTAGCATAACCATCGGCCAGTCATTTTGTTGAACGTCCCGCAAAGCTCAGACAACTGCTTCTATAGCCAAGCGGTTTGCCATCGTGCACTCGTCCCAAATGATTGTGACACATCGCGTAAAACTCTAGCTTTATCGTAATTGCGTGACACATTGCAAACCAGGCTTTCTGTTCGTTCCAAATCAATGGGGATTTTAAACATTGTATGTGCGGTTTTTCCTCCGGGCAACAATGTGGCTGCTATACCTGAGGAGGCGACAGCAAGAGCAATTTTATTTTGGCTCCTTATTCGAGCCATAATAACTTTGGTAAGAAAGTTTTGCCCGTTCCACCGGGCGCGTTTAAAAGCAAGATTTCTCGCAAAGTATGATCCACACTGTAGCACACTCGATCAAATATTTGACACTGTTCCGTTGTCAAATTTGAGCAACCAGTTCGCAGAGTTTCTACCAATTCTACAGATCGTAACTAATTGCCGGAGCGTACTCCCTGTTTATACGTTTCCCATCGGCTGTCGGTGAAGGCAGGCCGTATTGAGTAAGCGGGTTTCCTCCTACACTTATAACTATGTTTTGAATAGCCAATAACTATCTATTATTACAGATTTCACGGACTCGGTTGGAATTTCTAAACTGTTTTGCCGCTGATGCCTCAAAAAATCTTTAGCATACTTATCTTGGTACTTTTGCCACAACTGCCCAGCATCCGCTAATCCACAAAAGGTCAGTAAGATGGCAAACAAATGACGCAACCGATAAGGACTATTGCTGACGCATGCCTCGGCTAAAGCATCATCCCTATGTTCATCTCCATCTAATAAATGACGTGCGCGGCAAGCAGCTGGTACCTATGTGGGATATTCAATATCATCCACTTTACGGAGCTCCGTAAAGGAGGTAGGCCCCCGCACCACGTGCAGAAGGAGGCGTAAATAATAACAATCTGGATTATTTGGGTGCACAGTGTACACTCGTCCAATCACGTGTTCCTTGAAAACGCCTGACTCGCCTTCCACAGCAGTTCCACGTCTTTTACGGTTAAAAACACCTTGCTCCTTGTACATGTAATAAGATGGAACTTCGTTATATAAAATATTTTTGACGTAATTATCTGTTTGGCAGAGGTGAAAGAATGCCAGTAAGGTGGTTTGTCTCGGATTGTGACATTTTCAGATTGAAAATATACTCGTTGTGCGTCTTAGTGATGGCATGCAAATTTGGATCTTCATTTTGGTCTGGAAATTCAGCGCTTATGACATTGTCAACAGTGTCAGCACGAATTTTGTTTTCCAACCATTGGAGGATATGCGCGTCAGATAAACCACGCTTTTGCCACTCGACGCTGTACATAAAACAAAGAGCTGGGCCGAATAGTTTCTCTTTGGTAAGGATATTAATCATTACTTTGAGCTTCAAATGAAAAACCCTTGCAATAATTATGTCATGACTATCATATGACGCCTGACCTGAGAGAAGTTCCTGACAAATCTCGGTCCACTTTGGATTTGTTGTGAACGTTATGAAAAGGTCCGAGCGGCCGTATTTACGGACGTAGCAAAAAGCATCTTGTGTTTTTCGTGCATGTATCGCGGACCGCCTGTAAAACTGGATGTCAAGTTAACCAATCGCCCCAAGTTTTCATAATTATTATCTGTTTGCATCGCGTCCCGCAAATGCTCGTATTCTTCAGCGCGTAAACGACGTTGAAAAGTGCGTGTAAACTAAACGTTCCGTTTCTACTTTTACATACATATCCGCAATACATTGGCTAAACAACCCCCGAAATCATTGCAAATAGACAAAACGATTACTCTTTATTTGTAAAAGATATGAATAACGTAAAGTGTGCAAAAATAATTAGGTCAAAACAATAATCTCGCAAACCTACTTGATTTTACGTTAGTATCATTTTGGGTCAGTAGATGTCGCTACGTGTTGTTACATTACGTAATAGTGAAAATAAATAAATTAATATAACTTTTGATAGAGCGAAGCGATTGCGATGAAACGAAAACTAAAATATACTCCTCGTCTACAGATTTATTACATGTATAGATTGAATACACTTTGTAGAAATGCCCAACGATTAAATACGTTATTGTGGCTAATTTATAAAAGATAGATATATACTACTGATGACTTTTTTGTAGATTTTTTAAAAACCATGATCTTTGTAATATATACTTTTGGTGTATGATCAACGTATGCGAGGATAAAAGCTCGAAAGCGCATTTTCATCCGACTTGCTTCAAATGTATCGTCAGTGCTCAGCTCCTATGTTTCTTAGCGTTATGTTATATAGCCTATAACCGTCCCAGGAGTATAACTACAATCGTACCAAGTTTGGTTAAAATACCTTCAGTAGTTTTTGACCCATGCGTGCACATAGAGACAGACAGACAGACAGACAGACAGACAGACCAGACACGTCAAACTTATAACACCCCTCTTTTTGCGTCGGGGGTTAAAAAGAATGACGTTCTAAGATGACGGGTGAGGATACGGGGCTCATACGGTCTATTTGCTCGGGGATGTATAATAGAATTATTGAATCGTTTTTGGGCGAGAAAATCGTTGATAACTAGCCATTTCGTCCGAGGTGGTGGGGAGGGCTAAGACTAGTTCCATACGATTCGTTTCTGGTCATACAATCCAGCCACCCTTTTTGTGCCTTCCCCACTTTGTACCCAGTCAGTGGAAATTCATAATATTTTTTGTTCGAGTTAACAGTGATTAATAATATTCTATTGTATCTTTATTTAGTGTCCTGATATATGCGCCCCTTTGTGTTTTTTTTTTCACGCTTTGTAACATTGAAAGCCATTACGTAAAACATGAGAATCGTAGCTTCGGCTCTCGCCGGTATCTTTAATACATACATATGACATCGTAGTGCAATTCCTGTATGGCAACACCGCATAAAAAAACATGACATTTCAATTGTCAATCAGCCGGCACTGATAACTTGTCGTTGTCTTTACGTGCGTCTCGTTATTTTGTTTTCCATCGATTTTCCGAGAGTTTCTACTTCATCGACTGCTTCTGCTTATGGACTCTAAGATGTACGGTTTCCTGTGTGACTAGTGCTTGCATAAGGATTCTGATTGTTTGCCTATACGACGACATTTTTCTGTGACTCTGGATGCCGATTCTACCTGATACCTTGGATTTTGTTGTGTGTGCATCGATTTGTTTATCACGATGAGTAGCCGTGTAAGGCCTACACGCATCATGTGTGTCAACTGCAACATATTGTCAATAAAATGCGCCGATACCCGGCATTGGCACCTAACTCGAGAGTTTGATGTTGCGCTCATACAATGACTGAAGTATGATAGGATGGGCCAGACATCAACCATATATCACAGCACCCGCAGGTTTTCTTGATGACATTGTGGTTAAAGAAGATGAGGAATAAATATTTAAAAAACAAAGTTGTTTTTTTATTTTTCTATACCTACCAATGACCTACCCTTATTATGTAATGAATCATACTATATCTATAACTAACTGCTCTAAAGATAGTTGACTAAGATTATTTAATAAATATTCTTCTGAACATATAATTAAGTAGGCAAATACCTGCCTACTTACTTACGTGGACCATGTGGCAGACTGACACAACTATTATAGATTTAAAATAAACGACATGCAGTGTCAATCGGTACTGAATGGCCAGTACTCACACAGACCTACGCACGTCGGTTGGACTTAATATTCTGAATACGTAGTCCGTAGTTTATTTTATATTTAAAATGCATTTCTATCAATGATATTTTGAGCAATAAGTAGGTATTTTTATATATCTTTTTCGATAAGTCTGTTTTTGACGAGACATAACCTCTAAAACTTCAACCTGAAATATCTTAAATTCCTGACTTCCTATAAAAGTATAACTAAAGACAAAACTGTTCAACAATTCAATCTCTATACTTTTACATATTTTTCATAGGCAGACGCTAAAAAAAATGTCAACAAAAAATTGTTCGGGAGTTCGCCACTGTTCTTTGGGTTTTAAAATGAATATAAAATTGAACATTTGAATAAGTATATAGATATATTGTAGAGTATACAATAAGACCATAATTGAAAATAGTGGGTAACGCATACGGGTATTTTGATAATATCAAATAAATCCCAAGATCGCAATTAAAACGGAGCATTTTTTTCAAACTAACTAAATGGTAGTACACTATCCCGTCTTAAAAATAACGAGTCAAACTTAGTGGTTAAGCAGTCTTATCAAGGGGTATCGTATTACCCAGTAACTGGGTTGTGGAGGTCAGATAGGCAGTCGCTCCATGTAAAATACTGGTACTCAGCTGCATCCGGTTAGACTGGAAGCCGACCTCAACATAGTAGGGAAAAAGTAGGCAGATGGCAGGTACCGTGTGGTGCCGGACGTAAAGAATAAAACCACCCCATTTCTTCCCGTGGGTGTCGTAAAAGGCGACTAAGGGACTTACAAGAGAATGGGCAGGAGCGTTCTCTATGCATTTCACCACCATACTGCGATCGCCAAGTAGAAAACTTTCCCGCCGGTATCATGGTTACAATCGCGTCTGCTAACCGTGGGGTACTGAGGTGAGGCATTTTCCATTTGGAATTTGTTCGTAGAAGCTTCGCGACTGGATTTGTGCCCAGTTGATGCCAACAGGCTCGCCCCCTATTACATTCCCGTGTAGTAGGAGGCGACCGTACACATACCTGGCGAAATGTGGGTGTAACTAAACGGAACACCTCTTCCTAATCCTTTAAAAATTACAGACCTGATGTTATGTCATTATAAGAAGTTAGTCTCTTGGGAACATAACCCGTCGACCGCGATGCGTATAAATTTTTCGACGCTACATTTATTTTGTGAATAGTTTTAGTTAAGTTAAGACATAACTTTTTAAATTTATAAATTTGTGTAAAATCCATTTAAGAAGTGAGCTGAGTCATTGTTGTTTCCCATTAATTGTTTGGGGATTTCTTGTCTCGGCACAAAATATTTTATGCAGTGGTTTAGATGTGACCCAGTCAGTGTCCCTTCTATAGACACAAATTTAAGCTGATATGACTTGAACTATGAACTTCAATATTAATCGTATAGTACCTTTGTATAGTTCTTGGCAGAGTAATCTGTGCTGTTAAGAAAGAAAGGGTGTGTGCATAAGAACTTGGTCATAAGACCAAGTAACGAAAGTCATAAATTACGACAGATGAGTATACAAGATTCAGCGTCACCGATCGACTGGAGCCGAATATACGCGACTGAGTTTCACGGACCGGCTGAAGCCGAAAAAGTGGCCCAGTGGAGCCAAGTATACCCAATTCAGCGTCACCAACCGATTGCAGCCGAAGAATAAATAATTCAACGTCACCGACAGACTAGCCGAGTATACGCGATTCAGCGTCATCAACCGACTGGTAACGAGTACACGCGTTTTAGAGTCACCGACCAACTGGAGCCAAGCATAGGCGATTTAGCGTCACAGAATGTCTGGAGCTGAAAAATAAGGGACTCAGCCACCAACCGACTGGAGCCGAGTAAAGCCGATTCAGCGTAACTTGGTCAGTTAGGGGTAATCCAATGAGCCACAGTGCGATTGTAGAGCCACATCGCACATTACACCTCTCCTCTTGTCCTGCTCTTTGTGCACCAACACCTGCACTATAGTGGTGACCTTCCTGAGGTCAACGACGATCCTGTCGAAGTGGCTTGATAGTAAGAATCATCGATACGACCAAGATTGGCAAGGTATACCCTATCCAACAAAAAAACAATTATCAGAATCGGACTACTCTGTATAAAGTTATGCGTGGTTATACATTACAATCAGTGAGTGAACAATCAATCATCCCCTGTTTTCCGACCCTTAGAGTTCGATTTTGTTTTCCAAATTTATATGGGACTACCTTGGGAGTATACCCTTTCCAACAGAAGAAGTATTGTCACAATCGGACTACTATGTAAAAAGTTATGCGTGGTCATACATAAAAAAAAAGTACGCGTTGAATTGAGAACCTCCTCCGTTTTTTTCGTCGGTCGAAAAGGAATCTGCAGTCAATTATACTTTTTTTTTAAGTCAATCTTCTTGTCGGGGATTGTGTAAGAAATACAAGGTTAATCGAAAGTAAGAAAAAAAAATTTTCTACAAGCTTTCGCAAACGGCTTCGCCCGCGTCCGCCTTTTTGCTATGGGCGCAAGCAGGAACTACGCCTGAAAGGGTCGCCGAGATTTGTTCGAAAGAGACACCGTGACCCTGGCGCATGGGCAACTGAAAGAACGTGGGTGGGGTTTTAGTCAGTAAAAGTCTGACACGCCCTCCCGCTCCGCTCAAGAGCGGAAGACATCATTTGATGATTACCCACACAACAAAAAAAATAAGGCAGGAACTACAGAACACCACCTGCCGCGATCCTTTCCTACTCGTTTTGCTTCGTTTATGTTCATACATCTGGTCATACAGCACGCAGCACGCACGCTGGTTTTCAGTACTACGCACCTGACCTTCCTAAAGAACATTACCAATAAGGTCCTTATAGTATGTCCTCCTAGGACATCCCTTCCAGCGTGTCCAGTCATATCTTCCTTGTAGCCAGCTACCTTTGGTTAGCCGCCCTTCATTCATGCTTTCAACATAACCAAACCATTTAAGCAAACTCTTTTCACTTTTTGTCAGTAGTTTTTAAAACAACGTTGTGACAAAAATTACTTTATTTTTACTGCTGAGCCCGCATCGAGGTCGAAAATAATCCGACGAGAATGTACTACCAATATAAAAAGTATCCTATGTGTTAATGCAGGTTATAAACTATCTTTGTGTCAAATTCCAACCAAATCCGTTAAATTATTTTGCGCATTTGAGTTATAAACATCCAAACATATAAAATTTTACATTTATAATATAAGTGGAAGGTTGGATTAAGACTGACAGCCAACATTTCTATCCCGATTTAAGGGGTAGATTTATTTATGAATTCCGGTTAAAATTATAGGTAGGCATTTTCCCCATTTCCATAGAAAAGGTTACTCCAACTGAGCTTATGCTCATAATTATTGCTCGTGATAAGGGTGACTGCCGCCATATTGTAAAGAGTGGAGGCCAAACTAACGAACTCGCACGTAGTTTTAAGTGGAATGATAGCTGTGATCATCCCCGAGCAAAGTGAACATTGCAGAGCGTAGGCAGCTCGGTCTAAGCACGAAGAACTTAGAAATCAACACACCGGCTAAAATGTTGCGCTCCAAAAATTTCCATTTTGCTCCAAAAAATGCTAGCTATTCTCTGGCAAAAAATTCGGGCAGTCAACGTCGACTGCGTTGCGTTGACTCATTAACCCGAGTGTGACAGTTCAGTTTCGTTCACTGTTCTGAAAGAACGCAAAGTGTGCAAGTAGTTTTTACTACAAAAAGGGGAAGGGAACAGGGGTTTCACTGTTTTAGTGAAGATACAGAATCTAATAACAGGAAATCAAGGAATAAATTGAGACACAGCATCTGACTTGATATTACGACTGTAGGGTGTACAGATCATTAAACCAGTCTTTATAACTTTAAGGATAATGTTAGTAACAACATTAAGGAATATTGTTTTCTTTTGTAGTTGAATATAATTATCTTTCTTGTACCATAAAAGTCACGGTTGTTAACTTTGTTCTGGTAAACAGAAGGGTAAAGACCTGATGTAATGCCGTAGTTTGATATTCGACTGTGTTGTTTTATGCTTATTCAATTTTAATTAAATATTGGATGCTAGCTGACGCGATGACGTCACTAAATAAAGTCAGTCTTTTCCCTAGATCCCTACTATTACTGCTACTTTTAGAGATTTGTATATCAGATGGTACAGTCAGGAAAATGATTGCTTATCAAATTGATACTCTACGTCACTTAGGGCGAATTTCACCAAACTTTTATACCTAGAATAAGTCATATCCAGAGAATAAATTTTGAATTTTTGACAGTTTATTCGTACTGAAACTGTCAAACGTCGATTTGATTCCCAGGATAAAAGATATCTGACGTTGGTAAAATCTGCCCTTAGCCGTATAGCAGTCATTTAGCGTGATATTTCATACGAATCTCAAAGAATGTCAGTTACGGTATGAATTTATTATTTTATAAAATTGGAAGTTAATTAACTAAAATTCAATTTCCGTATATTTATTTAATGTTATATGTTTTTTTTAAAGCAGCAATTAGATGATGATGATGAGGCAACAACAGCAACAAGACGTCCGATAAGATTTTCCATATGCTAAAATTAGGAATTTCCATATAATGTTTCACCCCTATGAACCCCTCTAGGGAATGAATTAAAAAAAAACCGGCCAAGTGCGAGTCGGACTCGCGCACCGAGGGTTCCGTACAAACCTGTAGGTATTCTCGGTTTAAAAATATATATATTTTTTAATTTTTATATTTCAGTTGATTGAATGTAAGGTAAATTGCGGTTTACGATTTATGACGTTTAAAACAAAAACTACTCACTCGATCTCGTTCAAACCAATTTTCGGTGGTAGTTTACATGGTAATGTACATCATATATTTTTTTTAGTTTTATCATTCTCTTATTTTAGAATTTACGGGGGGGGGGGGGGACACACATTTTACCACTTTGGAAGTGTCTCTCGCGCAAACTATTCAGTTTAGAAAAAAATGATATTAGAAACCTCATTACCATTTTTGAAGACCTATTCATAGATACCCCACACGTATGGGTTTGATGAAAAAAAACATTTTTGATTTTCAGTTCTATGTATGGGGAACCCCAAAATTTATTGTTTTTTTTCTATTTTAGTGTGAAAATCTTAATGCGGTTCACAGAATACATCTACTTACCAAGTTTCAACAGCATAGCTCTTATAGTTTCGGAATAAAATGGCTGTGACATACGGACGGGCAGACAGACAGACAGACAGACAGACATGACGAATCTATAAGGGTTCCGTTTTTTGCCATTTGGCAACGGAACCCTAAAAACCGTTGTTAATGTTCACTATCATTTTATGAACTTTCATACATTTTTTTTTATTTCTAGACTCAGCGGGGCAGAGCAGTGGTGGACTAGTGGTAATGGCCGTGACTTACGAATTGTAGGTCGTAGGATTAAAACCAGGCGCTTTACTTTCTGTAAATTATTTCATCACTAATGCTCTCAAAACGGTGAAGGAGAACTTCGTGAAGAAACCGGCATGTCCTAGATATAAAAATTTGATAACATGTAACATCTACCAACTCATACTGGGTCGCACGTAATTAATAGCACCATGCAATTTCTTCCCGTGAGTGTCGAAAGAAGCGACTAAGGGACTTACTAGAGAATGAGCAGCAGCGTTCTCTATGCATTTTACTACCATACTGCGATCGCCAACCCGCCTGCTGAGCTAGACAACCTCCCCAAATTGGGGGAGGCCTATGTCCAGCAGTGGACGTCTTTCAACTAAAATAATGACCACGTACCAACAGGAGGTTTGTGTCCCAGCAGCGGGTGTATTTATCGACTGATTATGATGGTATGTGATCTAGCGTATAACGTTGTCCATTTTATTTTCTGTCGTGAATGAATGAACCTAATATTTTTCTAATATTCAGTAGAGCATGATAGAATATTTTTTTCTCCTAATTATTTCTATGTAAATCCAGAAAACTGGTCAGTTTAAAAAATTACAATCCTCAATTCATTAGTGAAATTTTCTTAAATTAAGTACCTAATAAATCTTTTAAACTGGCGACATCTGACAGGTTTCGGCGCTACTTTTTTCAACGTTTGGCCAAAACAAGCTCGTAAATTAAATTCTAACCTTGAACTAAATCTGTCTTTACCCCATTGCGTGGTTATTGGTGTCGTTGCGAGTACTCAGAAGTTAGCCACAACCAGTCTTACCATGGAGTATTGTATAATCCAGTAACTTGCTTGTGGAGGTCACTCCGTGTAAAATACTGATATTCAGTTGCATCTCGTCACCCTGGAAGTCGACCCCAACGTATTTGAGAAAAGGTCAGGCAGTTGTCGAGGGAGAAGTTTTTCCTCGTTTGTAAATGATAATGGTATATGATTTTATTTCCATAACTAGGATTGTACAGACGCCAGCACATAAAGCTACTACAATCTGTCAAATTTCTTTGATAGGTTTTCAACTTTATCGCTAAAGTATTAGATTCAAGATTGATTGGGAAAATTTGACGGTTTCGGGTAGCCTGATGTGCTGGCGTCTGTTCAAATACTTTAACACGTCCATCATATTTTAAGAGGTCGGTGTTTGTAGGGGTCTACTAGGACCGATGCCTGCCGGGGTCGCGTGATTGTTCGAAAGAGATACCGTGACCCTGGCAAATGGGCAACTGATGGAACATGGGTGGGTTTTAGTCAGTAAAAGTCTGACACGCCCTCCCGCTCCGCCCAGAGCGGGAGAAGTCATTTGATGATTTCCCATCCTGAAAAAAAAAATTAAAAAAAGAGGTCAGTGTTACCTACCTGATTACATTGAGAAGAAACAAACTCGGGGGCACAGTTCTTTTGAAACTCCAGGTCTTGGTCAGACTGCCGGGGTCGCGTGATTGTTCGAAAGAGATACCGTGACCCTGGCACATGGGCAATTGAAGGAACACGGGTGGGTTTTAGTCAGTAAAAGTCTGACATGCCCTCCCGCTCCGCCCAGAGCGGGAGAAGTCATTTGATGATTTCCCATACAAAAAAAAAAAAAAAAAAAGGTCTTGGTCAGACCATGTAGATTGATGTCTAAAATGGTCTTTTGAGAAAATAACGACACAGATTGAGTGGACCTGTCCAATTAGTGCACGCATTTAGCGGTAATCCTGCAGCTGAAATCAGAACTGTGGGCCGTATGAAAAACTTAAACAGATTATATTATTTTTCGGAAATATATTTATTCTTATCAGCTTTTCGGCTGATTTCAGCATTCACAGGCAACGTCAAGTAAACTGTTTACTTTATTATTATTTACTTATTTATACATTTTCCACAGATTTTGCATTTACAAATTCATTGTGTAAACAATGCAGGTTTCGGGTAAAAATATCATGTAAAATGGCCAATGCATTACGTGATACGAGAGTCGGATGCTTCAACAATAAGAACTGATTGTAGGTAATCGATGTCGCATTTCTGCGTGATATGGAAGCAAACGTGTAGGTAATGTTTTTATATTTATAAAATAGCTTGAAAATAGTTACGTGATATGTAAATACGCAGGTAAGGGTAGATTTATAAGTGTCATGAGGGTAGTAGTAGAGTTGAAGTAGTTTTGTGACCGATAGTCGTGCCTTTTTTTGCTAAAATGACGATGATAATTGATAATAACCGATGTGGTGTTTTCTTCTGCAGAAACACCGCATAGAACTAATGCAAAAACGGCATACAAAAAAAAAAAAACACTGAGGAGTACGCTCTCAATTTCTCTGTAGGTATGCATTTTTTTTTTTTAAGTTTGTGCCGCTGAATATCCAACAATTGTGAATCGATTTTGAAAATTATTTCTAACTAGCTTCTGCCCGCGACTTCGTCCTCGTCAAATTTTTACTCCCGTGACCCTTCCCGTCGCATCAAATTGCCTGCCAGTTTTCGTCCATTTTTCGTTGCTGCTCCGCTCCTTTTAATCGTAGCGTGATGTTTTATGTTGTATGTTATAGCCTATAGCCTTCCTTAATAAATAGGCTACCCAACACAAAAATATTTTTTCAATACGGACCAGTAGTTTAGGAGCCTATTCAATACAAACAAACAATAAAATCTTTCCTCTTTATAATATTAGTATAGAAAACCCACCCATGTTCCTTCAGTTGGGTATGCCAGGGCCACGGTAACTCTTTCGAACAAATCTCACAACCCTGGCAGAAAGTTATGACCACCTGGTACTTCGAAGGCATAATACGTTTTCTGGCTACGAACGGGATAAAAAGTATCCTATGTCCGTCTCCTGGTTCTAAGCTACCTCCCCACCAATTTTTTGCCAAATCGGTTCAGCCGTTCTTGAGTTACAAATAGTGTAACTAACACAACTTTCTTTTATATATATATAACATTAATTAATTCATTATAACATTAATTTATATAAATATAACATTAATTCTTATTAATTTTTGCGTTAGTCTCGATAATACATATTTAATCTACTTTGAGTATATGATGTTCTAATACTTTTTGTCACTATTGTGTCAAGTACGGGTATACAAAGTACAAAAAAATCATTATTTTTCACTTTGCAGTGTTTTTTGTTCGTGGAAGTCGGTTTTGAACAGTAGATATTTTTTTATATATGAAAGGAAATGAACGGAAGGCCATCTAAACCTGATAAATGAATAGAAAAAAACAACACATTTATTTTCGATAAAAATGAAATAGCCAGGTCATTAGACCACTCAGTTGGACTGCGTAATGAAGTTTCGTTTCGACACACATGCATCAGATGCATACATTAATTTCACATAATCATATTATAATTTAAAATCGTGACCATCGCTTATATTTCGCTTATTGCAAACCCCGCTATAAATCAAGTACAACAAAATAACTTCATTACGGTAACACGGATACAGCATTAACAGAACGCGTTATCAGAAACTGACATTAAACCAATACGGCGGCGATTTATCTGAACATTTCCATTCTCTGCCCTATCCCAGAGGGATCTGTTGTAATTTTGTTATGGACAGAGTATAAATTATTTTATGGTAATGTCATTTTGTTGTTATTAGGTCGAGGGGTTATTTTATTTTGTAGGTGGCGAGTAATACAGCAAATATTTATCTACGTAATTTAATTTATTCATTACCAGGTACTTCGTCATTAAATTGTAATTTTCATCGTGGGAATGATTTCAGGAAAATCTCGACCCGGGATATCCATTTATATGTTTTTCGGTGAGGATGTCAAACCAGCTAGGTACCTACTTGTAATGCAGACAAGTCAATCATGAACCATTTCTGCGTTAAATTTAATCAAACGTGCCTATTTTGCCATGCACTGGGACAGTTTCAATCAAGTAAGTAAAAATTAACATTTGACATTTTTAACCGACTTCAAAAAGGTGGAGGTTATCAATTCGGATGGTTATATATTTTTTTTATGTATGTTCGGCTATAACTCCGTCATATGTAAACGGATTTGAAACATTCTTTCTTTGTTCGAAAGGAATTTATTTCGAAATGGTCCCATATAAATTTCATATAGATCTGATGATGAGTTCCGGAGATAGACACCGGAACTCTTTAAAAATTGACAACAAATCAACCGCGATTTCTGCTATCGCATAAATATGCATTGTATGTTAGGAATTAGTGCAGGATATAATACCATAACTAAAAATTTAAAAATAAAAACTTTTTTTACAAAAAAAAAAACAACCGACTTCCTTAAAAACACTACAAAGTGAAAAATAACTAATTTCGGAAGTCGGTGGCAAAAACCTTAAATAAAAATCCTAAGACACCGACTTCCGAAATTAAAGTTATTTTTCACTTTGTAGTGTTTCTAGGTAAGTCGGTTGTTTTTTATCTATTTATTTTCACCAAAAGGTAGGTTTGTATCAATATATTGGTGGTGCCATTCAGTTTTCCTTCATATAGATAACAAACTTTTCGCCAAGAATACAAAAAATATCTCCTCTATCGAACAGTAGCCTAATCAAGCGGGTAGTCATTCGTCAATCGCAGACCCAATACAGTTAATGAACCGTTCGGTAGAATTATCTACCAAAACCTAGCCAGGCTTTGTTTCAGCTGACTTGGCAGTCCACTATTGTCACTATCAATATGTGTTAAGGAAACAAACAAAGAATATTAAACTCTGATTTGTAGTTACATCTCTACAAATCCCTACTAATATTATTGTTCGCCACTGGAACTAATTAAATATTATACGTTTTATTAGGCGCTAGCTTTTGCCCGGGACTTCATCCGCGTCAAATTTCTCTATTAACATTTATAATATATCCCACAGGAAGAGTTCCTAAACTTTTAGGATAACTGAACACTCACCAAATACCTTTTATTTTATAGAACCTCATATCAAATTATTACAAATCAAAGACACTACTAATTGATATAAGAACAAAAACTTTTTAATATTGTAGAAATATTTTCACTTTCATTCTTTACTTTAACTTTTAATGTGAAGATTTAAATTGTGTCACTGTTTTATCAATAATTGTTTTATAGTTCGCCAAAAGTAAATAATTTCGCGGAACCCTGCTGACTTTTCAAGGGAACCCCTAGGTACCTTGGAACTCACCTTAGGAATCACTGTCCTATAGCATCGCATCACCCACCCGCGATATTACTTCGTTTTCCTTTTCTTTTTAGGGTTCCGTTGCCAAATGGCAAAAAACGGAACCCTTATAGATTCGTCATGTCTGTCTGTCCGTCTGTCTGTCTGTCTGTCTGTCTGTCTGTCTGTCTGTCCGTCCGTATGTCACAGCCACTTTTCTCCGAAACTATAAGAGCTACGCTGTTGAAACTTGGTAAGTAGATGTATTCTGTGAACCGCATCAAGATTTTTACACTAAAATAGAAAAAAAACAATAAATTTTGGGGTTCCCCATACATAGAACTGAAACTCAAAAATGATTTTTTTCATCAAACCCATACGTGTGGGGTATCTATGAATAGGTCTTCAAAAATGGTATTGAGGTTTCTAATATCATTTTTTTCTAAACTGAATAGTTTGCGCGAGAGACGCTTCCAAAGTGGTAAAATGTGTGTCCCCCCCCCCCGTAACTTCTAAAATAAGAGAATGATAAAACTCAAAAAATATATGATGTATATAACCATGTAAACTTCCACCGAAAATTGGTTTGAACGAGATCCAGTAAGTAGTTTTTTTTTTAATACGTCATAAATCGTAAACCGCAACTTACCTTTCATTCGATCAACTCCAATATAAAAATTAAATAAAACCTTTAATTTCATAAGCATAAACCTTATACATAAACCGAGGATACCTACAGGTTTGTACGGAACCCTCGGTGCGCGAGTCCAACTCGCACTTGGCCGGTTTTTTTTTACTCGACTTCTTAGGGTTGTAGCGTGATGTTAAAGTTTCCTAAAGAATTGGTCTATCAAATGCAATTCAAAACTAACTGGTATTTCCAGGGATTACTCCCTACATATAAACATATTTTTCCTCTTAAGAATATTAGTATTCATAATAGTTATTTGAGGCTAATCATCTTACAGCAGCATCTGAATAAGCTTTTTCAGTCAACCTGCACTTTTGTTTTACTAGTTCCATTGTCCCACTCCTGGGCAAAGGCCTGCCGGGATCCCCTCCTTCCGTCTTTCGCGAGCCCGCGCGTTCTACTTCTAGTTTTCACGGAATCAATTCAGCTCAAATCAAATAAAATCATTTTTTTTCACATAAACCTACAACTACAAGGGCGATTATGAAACGTCAGGTGCTCGTCCCACCATCTCCTACATAGTATGCCGCGGCGCCGCCTCACTGTCTCAGGGAACCAGTTCTGTGCTGTTTAGGCCCACAGTATATCCGGCATGCGGCAAACACGTCCTATCTGTCCCATTTAAGTTGGGCAGCCTTTTGAGCCACGTCTGCTATCTTTTTTGTTGTTAATTATTTTTTTCATTCCATAATGCAACATATATTTTTTTGCATATAGCCTGCACATATAGTTTGTGGGTTGTGTTCGTCAGATAGGCAGTCTCTCGATGTAAAATACTGGTATTCAATTGCGTGTGGTTTGACAAAAAAAAAAATACTCCATCATACTTGGGAAAAACGTGTGAACTTTTCAAACAAATTTTTTGAACATCTCCCAAAATAATTTTACAATATCCTTCTAATAACAAGTATAATAATATTATAAATGTAAAAGTAACTCTGTCTGTCTGTCTGTCTGTCTGTCTGTCTCGCTTTCCTGATAAAACTACTGAACCGATTTCAATGAAATTTGGTACGCAGATAGTTTAGACCCTGAGAAAGGACATAGGCTACTTTTTATCCCGGTAGTATGTTCCCGCGGGATATTTTCCGACCTCCACGCGGGCGAAGCCGCTGGCAAAAGCTAGTAACAAGTAAAACTTGGTACCTATTAGCGATCCGTCTTTACCTGTCAGCATAAGATGACAAAGTGCAGTAATTCCTCCTTTCTGAGCCGGTAACTGGGACAAACTAATTTGGGAATCACCTCACAAACAAACCGTTGGGGAGGAACTAGGAGTGTGTTTAAGTGGCGTATTTGTTTCCACTTACTCAAGAAAAGTTTGGCTATTGAGAGTATAAGGAAACATAATTTATTAGTGTAACTTATTGCTACAGTTGGAATGGAAATGAGTACGGGAGATTGAGTCTTATGAAGCATAAAATGTTGTTGAAATGTTTTTACCCAAAACTAGGGTCAGCATTAAATACCAGTGATATCTGACTCACGATTATAATACAAACGACTACTCATATTATAGTGAAAAAGCTAGCCATTTAGCAGAATATTACGAACTGCGGGTTAATTGCGTAAAACAAAACATTAGGTACGGTCAGCCAAGAAAGTGGTGTACCAGTTTTGATTTAGTTTCCCGGTCATCGAAAATTACAACAAGGTTCGTTATAAAAAGATATTACTGAAAGAGACAACATTATCATGACGTAAACCTATGTATTTAGTATTCATACGTCATATGTCACATATAAGTACATGACATTTTAACCTTTAGTATAAATGAAAAGGACATTAGTTTCTACAAAGCAATGGGGAAGGCAAGTGTCAAAGTGACATTGCTACCTTATGTCCCATAAGAACTGTCATATCAAAGGAATTTTCTGAAAAAAACTATTTATTGATGTAAAATGACTAGATGTTGTGTAATAGGCTGTAAAAATGATGGCATACAAATTCCCGACAATTCACACTATCAAGAAATAACGGGTAGCTGCTGTGACTGCTGTGAGAACAAAAATTGTATTATCACTAAGGAAAAGCTATATAATAAACAAATATTTACCCTTGCGAAGCCGGGACAGGCCGTTAGTTGAATTTATTAATTAAATTCTATGATTATACCATAACTAAACAACCGAAATGACCGAATACAACTTTCAAAATATTATCTACTTTTCTATTGGAGGTTAAGTATGGCATCGCTCTTTAGATCATGAAATGGTTCGTCTGGTGGAAGAATTATCACCGGGACCGAGATTTGTGATAGTTGTGGTGTTAGAAAGTTAAAATTCTTATCATATTACCCCAATTTATAAAATAGATGTAAAATTAGATGAAGAAGACAAACACAAAACTTGATGATATTTTTCTCAATATAGAATGTCAGAAGCAGTACTATATTTTTTGTAGAGGCTAGCACATGTAATACCTACATAAAAATTACAATTTTAAATCCTAACTACAAGTAAATGTGTGTTTAATGTAGTAGAATCAAATTTCTAACCTCTCAACTAAATCACTTTTTTTCTCTTGCAGATGCACCGCGGCGTCTTAGTTCTTGTTTTAGTATATGCACTTGTATTGACGAATAATTTTCCATATTGTTTTTTAGAATAAACTCAATTTTTATAACAAAATACGTGTTTGTTTTGTACAAGTTATACAGTAATCTGACATAATATCGCAGCGCCATCTACGATTAGCTTTGAGTTGCCTTCCCCATTGAAATGTTTCCAAACAAAAGTAATAAAAACTATTTAAATAGACAACCGAATTCCATTTGAAAAAGAAAACTGACAATTGACATTTTGTCAAATATATGCAAAAAATCGATATATTTTCCGTGTTATTTTTCAATCAACTGCATATAAAATCATCTCAATGCCTGCCAACTTGACCATTGCCGAAAGAGCACAAATAATTGCCCAATTTAATGAGGGAAGCAGTATCAGTGCGATATCCCGGAATTTGAATATATCGAGGCGTTCTGTCCGCTTTTGGATTCGTCGTGAAGGAGAGGAGGGAAGTTTGTGGGATCACAGAAGAAGTGGTCGGCCGGCCTGCATTCTCCAATAACGATAGAGAATTCATGAGACGGGAATATGAAATCAATGGTTTTAAGCCCACAAAACATTTTGCGGAGATGTTCGATGTGAGTGCCCAAACAATAAGGAATCATCTACATTACATGGGGTTGCACCACAGGCATTACGCCAAGAAAATATATTTGACGGATGCTCACAGACTTGCTCGTCTGAACTTCGCCAGAGAGCACTTAGACTTTGATTGGTCTAATACAGTGTTTTGTGATGAAAAAACGTTTAAATCCAGTCAGCATGGACGTCTTCACCTTTGGCGATATAATTCAACACGGTATAAAGATGATCATGTAATCCCAAATAGAGAATCAGGTCGAATTTCCGTAAATATTTGGGGCTGGATGAGTGCGAATGGTGAAGGAGAATTGTGTTCTCTACCTCCTCGAGCGACGGCTGTAAATTATATCGACGTGCTTCAGAATGCAATGCTACCGACAGTCCGTAATGTTTACCCGGAGAACGAAGTGCCACAATTTGATTTTGTTCAAGATAATTGTTCAATTCATAATGCGAGGATCGTAAGAGCCTGGTTTCGTTCACACACTGACGTAAGGGTAATTCAGTGGCCCTCAAGATCGCCGGACCTCAACCCGATAGAAAATCTTTGGGGCCTTATGGTCCAACGATGGTCGCATCAAAATGAAAGAACCAAACAAGCTCTTATTAGTCACTGTAATTATATTTGGGAGGAAATGCGGGGAACCGATATTTGCTCACGGCTTGTTGGTTCAATGAGGTCTCGTCTTTTAGAGGTTATAGAGGCCAACGGCGGTTACACCCGTTTCTAATTTTTAAAAATTTTCAATATCTTCTAAATATTACTATATATGCAATGTTTTTGTTTGTTATAAGTATTTTAAAATTGATTGTAGAAATTTAATAAAAGGATAAATCTATTTTTAGCTTGTTTTTTATTGATATTGTAATTACAAGTTTACAGAAATTGTAGGTTTGTGGATTCGCCTTGTGCCTTTACAATTCTGAATTTGTAGATACAATTTTGTCATCAAAATCTACAGACCCCCGCCGTTGATTTTACGACGTCATTGGTTCTATCAAGTTCAAACTAAGAACAGCTGTCACGTTACAAACAGTAATAGTCGTTATCAATAATCAGATAAAGACAGCAATAGAAGTTGTCAGATCGATCTGCAAGCGAAACTAATCTTTATCACCTATGAATCTGCAAGCGATATTCAACCTTAGGGTGGTACACCATTTTCTTGGCCGACTGTACCTACTTAATAAAAACAGAAAATTGTCTACAAATCAACAGTCTACAAAGCCTACAACGTTCTCACATTCACAAAATCCATACTAATCTATACTTATATACTTATTACTTATATAATATAATATAATATTATAAAGCTGAAGAGTTTGTTTGTTTGTTTGTTTGATTGAACGCGCTAATCTCAGGAACTACTGGTCCAAATTGATTTTTTTTTTTGTGTTGCGTAGCTTATTTATCGAGAGAGGCTATAGGCTATATAACACTACGCTACAACTAAGAGGAGAGGAGCAGTAATGAAAAATGTTGCAAAAACGGGGAAAATTTATTCCTTTTGAGAGTTTCCGTTGCGTGCGCTGCGTAAACGGTTAAAGTAACGCAAAAATCATGTATGACGGAATTGTTCCTTTTAAAAAGTTCTAAAAAAAAATCCGCGAGAGAATATGTCTATCTTTTAAGGTTGACTCACTATAATTCAAAAGGAGCGAGCAGCAACGAAATATGGACGAAAATTAGCAAGCAAATCAATGCGACGGGAAGGGCCAGGGGAGCAAAAATTTGACGCGGACGAAGTCGCGGGCAGAAGCTAGTAATATTATAAAGCTGAAGAGTTTGTTTGTTTGAACGCGGTAATCTCAGAAAGTGCTGGTCCGAATTGAAAATATATTTTTGTGTTGGGTAGCCTATTTATTGAGGAAGGCTATATGCTACATAACATCACGCTACGATCAAAAGAACCGGAGCAGCAACAAAAAAATGGATGAAAACTGGCAGGCTGCGATGCGATGGGAAGGGTCAGGGGAGCAAATATTTGACGCAGACGAAGTCGTGGGCAGAAGCTAGTAATATTATAAAGCTGAAGAGTTTGTTTGTTTGAACGCGGTAATCTCAGAAAGTACTGGTCCAAATTGAATTTTTTTTTTTTTGTTGGGTAGCCTATTTATTGAGAAAGGTTATAAGCTAATAACATCACGCTACGATCAAAAAGAGCGAAGCAGCAACGAAAAATGGACGAAAACTGACAGGCAATTCGTTGGACGGGAAGGGTCAGGGGAGCTGAAATTTGACGCAGACGAAGTCGCGGGCAGAAGCTAGTATAAAAGAAACTACGTATACGAAATACTAGTTATGTAAAAACCTATTTAAACCAAATGACATGATTGCCATGACACACATTAAAAAAAAAAACAACATCAACAAACAACAACAACATCAACAACAACAACAACCACAACAAACAAAACAACAACAACAACATTAACATCATCAACATTATAAAATAAAATAAATATTAATAAAATACTAGTGATCGCCCATTGGTCGAAATTCGACCGGACTTCATTTGAATAGAAATACATTATTAAATGAAAAAATATAGATAATAAAAAATAAAAAAAATATGGTTATATTTGACATTCAGTAACACTATAGACAAATTGTTGACGCTGTACTACTGTGGAGAGGGGTCGGTGGCGGGATGGTGATGGCCAGGACCAGGACGTAGGTGTAATGAGTAAAGAATACTTCTTCAGGACTCTCTTTTTTATTTTCTTAATACTTCTTAACTGCTGGATATGGAACAATATGGAATGAATTATCACAGAAAGCTCTGTTTTTATAGAATTTTCCCTATTATTTTTAATAGCTTCTGCCGGCGACTTCGTCCGCGTCAAATTTTCGCTCCCCTTCCCGTCGTCGCGTTGAATTGCCTGCCAGTTTTCGTCCATTTTTCGTTTGCTGCTCAACTCTTTTTGACCGTAGCGTGATGTTATATAGCCTATAGCCTTTCTCAATAAATGGGCTACTCGACACAAAAAGAATTTTTCAATTCCGATCAGCAGTTCCTGAGATTAGCGCGTTCAATCAAACAAA
The DNA here is from genome assembly GCA_932294355.1 of Aporophyla lueneburgensis. NCBI lineage: Eukaryota > Metazoa > Arthropoda > Insecta > Lepidoptera > Noctuidae > Aporophyla > Aporophyla lueneburgensis. Next base: position 5,154,116 of record OW028739.1, on the reverse strand, counting down.
CATACAAACACCAAACAAAAAAACTCTTCGTCTTCATCGTCGTCGTCGTCGTCGTCGTCGTCATCGTCGTTTCAGCCGTAAGACATCCACTGCTGGATTTAGGCCTCCCCCAATTTGGGGGGCTTTGCCATAATCGCCACGCTTGGCAGGCAGGTTGGCGATCGAAACTCTTCAGCTTTATAATATTAGTATAGATTAATTATGACGGTTCCAAATGTCATAATTATAACCAGCCTGTACAATCTATGACCAGCTTGTACAATCGTGAGGCATACAACCTCTACAGTTTGCACACGACACTAAGTTTTGTATGGGAAACTTACTAATGCCATACTTGACACTCTCCATAAAACCACAAAAAATATTTCTTTTATATCTAAAATAAATTCCTATCGTCGCTAATACAAATAATATTAAAGACAAATATTCTCGATATGATCATAGATTTTAAAAATGAAATAGGTTATATATCCATAAAATTAATTTATTACCTATGGTTATACTTGACATTCAGTAAGACTATAGACACAAAATCAGGCTTACCAACTTAGGGGCTTTTCCAAATTTAGGGGGCAAATAAGAGGACTGACATTTTTTAGGGGCGTTCCATTTTTAGGGGTATTCTAAGAATTAAAAAATTATGAAAGATTTTTTGCCATCTTACATTTCTCATTGTGTTTTTGATTACAATAAAAGTATTAGCGACTTCTAGTACGGTTCCTCGATACTAAGAATGCAGAGTGAATGATTAACAAATGTCGCGTAATAAATATAGACAAATATTACTACTGTGTGCCGGGTCTATGATTACTGAACATTCGTTGGTTATTTTCATTATAATTTTTTAGCGGATTTTTTTAGTAATTGTGGCGGCATGTTTAGGAGTTTTTAACTTAAGCTTTAGGGGTAAATATTTCTGGGTGTTGGTAACACTGCACAAAATAATAAAGACAGATTTGGACCATAAACAAAAGAATTTCTATGCATGTATTAGATACACGGTAATGAACAGTAGAGTGTGTAACGTGTTATTTATTGAAAATAATGTATTTTAACTCATAATTTAAAAAAAATATTAGAAGAAGTGACGAATGTCACTTCTTCTCTGTATAAACTACTAGCTTCTGCCCGCGACTTCGTCCGCGTCAAATTTTTGCTCCCCTTACCCTTCCCGTCGCATCGATTTGCCTGCTAGTTTTCGTCCATTTTCGCTCCTTGAGTTATAGTGAGTCAACCTTAAAAGATAGACATATGCTCTTGGGACTTTTTTTTTGAACTTTTTAAAAATAACAATCCCGTCATACATGATTTTTGCGTTACTTTAACCGTTTACGCAGCGCACGCAACGGAAACTCTCAGAAGGAATAAATTTTCCCCGTTTTTGCAACATTTTTCATTACTGTTCCGCTCCTCTGAGGTGTAGCGTGATGTTATATAGCCTATAGCCTCCCTCGATAAATAGGCTACCTAACACAAAAAGAATTTTTCAATTCGGACCGGATTCGATTCGGAGATTAGCGCGTTCAATCAAACAAACAAACTCTTCAGCTTTATAATATTAGTATAGATAATTAGTTGACCCAGCGAACTTCGTATCGCCTCAGATTCAATAAATGTTGTTATAAACGTACCAAGTTTGACAACCTGGTACGCGGTGGTGATCTGGTAAGCGTTTTCTAGCTGACACTCATATGTTAGGTTAGCTCCTACCCAGTTATGATGACCTGGTACTTCGAAGGCATAAAGCGTTTTCTAGCTGACACTCCTTTGTTTGGTAAGCTCCTGTCAAGTTATGATAACCTGGTACTTCGAAGGCAACGTTTTTGTCATAGTACCACGTTTTATAGTGACTTGTATTCTCTTTGACGTTTTATGTGACGTCTCACGGGAACGCGGTCGTAAAAAGGGGAAAAAAAAAAAAAAAAAAAAAACGGGATAAAAAGTATCCTATGTCCTTCTCCTGGCTCTAAACTACCTCCCTGCCAATTTTCAGCTAAATCGGTTCAGCCGTTCTTGAGTTATAAGTGAAGTAACTAACACGACTTTCTTTTATATATATAGATAAGTGTGCGAAACTTCATACTCCTCCGTCCGCCCAATTTTCGTAAAAAGGGATCCAAAGTTTTCGCTTCACGTATTAATATATAGATATAGGTACATAAAATATTAAATTAAATATTGAATACAGATATTTAAGTAAAGAATATAAAAATATGAATACTTAAATAATTCTCATAATTTATTAAAATAAATGTATATGGTATATATACTTATAATAATTAATCTAATTGAGTACATAATAAAAGTGAAAACTGCCAGCCCTCTTCCTCTTTCCTAATTTTTGCGTGCCCGACAGGGTCCATATTTGATCTTATACCATTTTTATTTTTAACCATCTATGTAACATATGGAATGCATTAAAGAATTGAGTATTGAGTAACCACTAAACAGTCGAAATTAGAACTATATGAGGTCAAATTATGAGTAGATTATGTCGAAGAAGTCATCATCTGCGTAGCCTTTTCCCAACTATGTTGGGGTCGGCTTCCAGTCTAACCGGATACACCAACCGGGTACCAGTATTTTACATGGAGCGACTGCCTATCTGACCTCCACAACCCAGTTACTGGGTAATACGATACCCCTTGACAAGACTGGTTGTCACACTTTCGGGCTTCTGACGACTCATAACGACTGCCTTCGATCAACGAAAGTCAGCCGGGACCAACGGCTTAATGTGCTTTCCGAGGCAAGGAAGGGTCTTGGTATGTAAAGATGGTCACCCATACACGGGCCAACCGCGGTAAGCGTAGCTTAACATGAACGATCATCCCGTGCGGCTGTTATTACTTAGCTACAAGCCATTACGTCAAAGAAATACGTTTATCTATACTAATATTATAAAGCTGAAGAGTTTGTTTGTTTGGTTGAACGCGCTAATCTCAGGAACTACAAATACGAATTCAAAAATTCTTGTGTTGGGTAGCCTATATATATAAGAAACGCTATAGGCTATATAACATCACGCTCCAATCAAAAGGAACGCAGCAGCAATGAAAAATAGTTGAAAACTGACAGGCAATTCGATGCGACGAGAAGGGTCAGGGGAGCAAAAATTTGACGCGGACGAAGTCGCGGGCAGAGGCTAGTAAATAAAATATACGTATACCTTCAATTTGTATATCGATAACGAGAAGAAGAAACTTTGTATCCCTTCAATAAATCATCTAATTAACTTGTACTAGTGATCGCCCATTGGTCGAAATTCGACCGTACTTCATGTGATGGCCAGGACCAGGACGTAGGTGTAATGAGCAAAGAATACTTCTTCAGGACTCTCTTCTTTATTTTCTTAATACTTTTTAACTGTTGGATATGGAACAATATGGAATAAATTATCACGTTCTGTTTTTAAAGAATTTTCCCTATTATTTTTAATTAATTATGACGGTTCCAAATGTCATAATTATGGTTATAATTATGACATTTGAAACAGACATAATTAAAAAACCACCTGTACAATCTATGACCAGCCTGTACAATCGTGAGGCATACAACCTCTACAGTTTGCACACGACACTAAGTTTTGTATGGGGAACTTACTAATGCCATACTTGACACTCCCCATAAAACCACAAAAAATATTTCTTATATAAGGTGTATCTATTCATACACACGAAATATTATAAGAGGTACACCTGAAGGTGGTAAAGAAGCTATAGAAGCAAAAAGATTTTTTATCTAAGGGTTTTTGAATTTTCGTAATTATTATAATTTTAAAACAGCTTGAGACGTTTTGCAAAAATCTTTACTCCAAATTCTATGATAGGCCCGCCTGCCGCTGTGAGGGCGGTGACCGGACGGCACGAGCATGGCCGCATTGTCTCGGGCCGTAAAAAATAAGAAGGAGCCAGTATTTCGCGTGTGCGTCAAATAATTTATAAATATTAAATTTTGAAAAAAATACATTTAGAAAAAAATATTTTTCGTTGCTATAGCTTCTTTACCACCTACAGGTGTACCTCTTAAAATATTTCGTGTATGAATAGATACACCTTATATATTCTGAACTAAATTCCTATCGTCGCTAATACAAATAATATTAAAGACAAAAAATATTCTCGATATGATCATAGATTTTAAAAATGAAATAGGTTATATATCTATAAAATTAATTTATTATCTATGGTTATACTTGACATTCAGTAAGACTATAGACACAAAATCAGGCTTACCAACTTAGGGGTTTTCCCAAATGTAGGGGATAAATAAGAGGATTGATATTTTTTAGGGGCGTTCCATTTTTAGGGGTATTCTTAGGGATTTTTTGCCATCTTACATTTCTCATTGTGTTTTTGATTACAATAAAAGTATTAGCGACTTCTAGTACGGTTCCTCGATACTAAGAATGCAGAGTGAATGATTAACAAATGTCGCGTAATAAATATCGATACCGGAAATTTCAATTGTCGTAAAGGACATTTTGCCGAAAATGAGTTATATATATATTTGGAATCAGCGTCGCAAGCTCTATCGATTGGTATATTTCAAAAAATTCTATCTTTAAAAAAAAGCCCCTTACGACCTGGCTTTCTAACAGCTCTAGCGCGATTTTTTATACTATTTGGGATGTATCGTAAAAATAATTTTCAATAGGGGAGCGTAAAGTCATGTTTTAATTATTTAAGAGGTCGTAATCCTCATTTTTGCATTAAACTTTTTATACGACATTCTTAACCACATATAAAGATATAGTCTTAACCCTTACGACCAAATCTATGCTTTGTTTTAACTTACGTAATTAGGGCGTAAAGGACGTTTGCAATGTGTCTGGTATACATACCTTTATGTAATATTAACGTATGGAACCTCCACGCGTGAGAACAAAAAGATTTAAGTTTTTTTTTGTATGGGTGAAAACACTTAAAGTTAATTTATTTGAAACTGAATGGAACTGAAGGGCTGATGCTCACAAGAGGTATTGTACCATACACGGCGATCAAGGTGACATCAAATTCATATACCTTTCAGTGCCGCTTCGCGCGTACCAAATTTTTGAATTTTCGATACGTGATTTTTCAAATCTTTGACATGGTCAAACGAAGTTGAGCATCGATTTACTTGTACTGTCGTTAGTTAATAGCCTATTAATGACTTTTTTAATGTGAATAATGAAATACGATATTGATCAAATACTTTTTTTTTACAAAATTGCATAATCAATCATAATCACGCTGATTAACAAGTGACTAAAAACTGATGTTACTAAGTACCTCATTTGTTAATCACCGTGACTATGGCTGAGTTATAATGACACGCCCTTCCGCTCCGCCCAGAGCGGGAGACGTCATTTGATGATTTCCCAAACACAAAAAACACAAAGACGTCTAACTTATTCATTTCCGTAGGAGTTGCTTTACATATATCACAAGTCGGAGATGAGGTATTTGATAGATGGGAAGTGATTTTGCCATCAGTCATGGTCGTAGGCATCGAGTGCTTAACAGAATGGCCTCCCATAATAGAAGGCTGCAGGTCTTCAATCTCGTTTCCAATCGTAGCCTGTTCTTCAACTATGTTCAACCTGTTTTCTTTTGAAAACTTAAAATATAATGGTCTGCAGAACATTGTGAAAGATGGCTCTGGATTCTCCCATATCACTTCTTCGCCACAAACTAAGCGCAGGGGCTCAAACAAACATATAAAAATGCTAGAATCGTCATCCTCTGCCAAAGTTTGCTAAACATACAAACATACAAACTTTGCCCTGAAGCACCATCAAAACCCCACTTGAATATAAGTATACATTCTTTGCCATGCAGTGAAGATTCTACACGAAAAAATATTCCAAGTCTAGCCACAGTTTTGTTCAAAATAGCTTGAAGTTTTACTTTAACCCCTCTTTCCGTGACTTCTATGGCATCTTTTGGCGGATAGCAGTTCTTCTTCGCTTCAAGGATAGCTGTATAAGAAGGATACAATGGTATTCCTTCTTCTTTTGCACAATATATTAATGTTATATACTGCCACTTCGAAAGCTTCAATGAGGTTAAAATACCTAAAGCTTTATCAGCAGAATATATGGGCATAGTTTTCTATGCCTTTAACAATTCCTTTATCTTTGTAGCTTCTTCGGGATGCTCCGAGACTAGTTTAATGATATCTGCTACATTCTTATTTTGTGCTTTTAAACCAGTTGCATGAGCATGACTTTCAGTTCTGTACGTTAGGAGCTCTTCCACTCTTCTGTAGCGGGCTTAGCTTCACAAATGGTTTTCTTGGACTCACAACTGATGTTGATGTTCCAACACTGCACGTTTCCGGTCCACAGGATGTTGATGCACCCTCATTTATAGAGAAGTCAGAACTGGAACATGGTTGCTGTTCTACTAACACCATAGAAGGGGTTATCTTTCCCTCGCGACCTCAGGCCATTTTATGTCTTTTTGCAGCTATGTCCCATACTTTTTGATGAATGTACGTCCCGTGCGATTACGCGAGATCCATTTGTTCCTCAACGAGCACACATAAGTCCGACAGAATTGTTTCAATTAGTTCTTATAATTTTTGGCAAATCAACTTTATTCGCAAAAACTTCAAATAACATTTGAGGTTGTTAAAAAAACTGGTGTTTGCCACAAACAGGAAAATGTCCAAATTGGTAACAAAACCTTCCATCACAACACAATAAAATTATAAATATAACGTAATAGCGCAAAACATTTTGTTTAAATTTTGAATTCCTATTAGAATAATATTTTTACTACTTTTTTACTAAATATTTGAATAATAAATAAAAAATATTTTAATTTCACTTGTTTTTACTACATATTGTAGGTATTTCTATTCAAAACTTTAGGTTTTTTGTTCCTTTTACCCCCTTAGTCTCCGGTTGAATTGACCTGTACTATCCAATGATAATCAAGATCAGTCCTTTACGACACATCTGACTTTATCATAACCAATTTTTCGTGGCTGTAAAGTACTTCAGTTAATTTTTTTTGGGCTGTAAAGGACTCTCATTTTCGTCAATAATTATGTTTGGTTTATTTTATTCATTTTTATGGATAGAACACGAAAAAATAGTCAGGGTTTCTTTTGACATCATGAATATAGTACTTTGTTTGAAAAAGATATAAGTCAAAAACAATATTTTTTTTTGTTTTTTGGCTCTACTGAAAACTCGTGTTTTGTCCTTTACGACAATTGAAATTTCCGGTATCGATATAGACAAATATTACTACTGTGTGCCGGTCTATAATTACTGAACATTCGTTGGTTATTTTCATTATAATTTTTTAGGGGATTTTTTTTAGTAATTGTGGCAATTTTAGGGGTTTTTAACTTAAGCTTTAGGGGTAAATATTTCTGGGTGTTGGTAACACTGCACAAAATAATAAAGACAGGTTTGGACCATAAACAAAAGAATATCTATGCATGTGTGTATTAGATACACGGTAATGAACAGTAGTGTGTGTAACGTGTTATTTAATGGAAATAATGTATTTTAACTCATAATTTAAAAAAAAAAAATTAGTATTCGTCACTTCTTCTCTGTATAAACTATAAGTGTGCGAAATTTCATACTCCTCCGTCTGCCCAATTTTCGTAAAAAGAGATCCAAAGTTTTCGCTTCACGTATTAATATATAGATTATACGATGATTCAAATCCATCAAATAGAAATATTAACATCATTAATTTCAAGCTGATATTTCAACCACTAATTGCATCTCCCCATAACCAGCTACGGATCGTTAGCTTAATATTCACAGTAGGTACATAATATACAACAAAGCTATATGTACGGAACGTACATGAAGTTGTACGTACACAATTTCCGCATTAAGTCCCGCGCGCAACGTATTTCTGTACGAATTATTAATGATCTTGCTTGGCTAGTATTTTCCTTCATTTACCACTAAAATACTGGCCTATTTTCACTGAGTGACGGGAGGATTATAAATATAACAATCTCCTTGTTTTAACCGAATTGAATAATGGTAGCTAGCAGGCAAAGTTTTCTTTTCATATACCTACATATAAGGTGTATCTATTCATACACGAAATATTTTAAGAGGTACACCTGTAGGTGGTAAAGAAGCTATGGCAACGAATTTTTTTTTTCTAATAGATTTTTTTTCAAAATTTAATATTTATAAATTATTTGACGCACATAAGAAATACTAGCTCCTTCTTATTTTTTACGGCCCGAGAAACCGCGGCCATTCTCGTGCCGTCCGGTTGCCACCCTCGTAGCGTCAGACAGGCCGTTCATAGAATTTGGAGTAAAGGTTTTATGCAAAACGTCTCAAGCAGTTTAAAAATTATAATAATTACGAAAATTCAAAAACACTCAGATAAATATTTTCTTTTTGCTTCTATAGCTTCTTTACCACCTACAGGTGTACCTCTTAAAATATTTCGTGTATGAATAGATACACCTTATATAGAAAGCTGTATTCCGTGTGATGCCAACGTAAAGAATAGCACCATCCTATTTCTTCTCGTGGGTGTTGTAGAAGGCGACTAAGGGACTTACTAGAGAATCCGCAGCGGCGATTTCCAGGCATTTTATTACCATACATACCAAGCATGGCGATTATGGCAAGCCCCTCCAAATTGGAGGAAGCCTATGTCCAACAGTGGACGTCTTTCAGCTGAAATGATGATGATTGATGAAGGAATGAGCGTTGCACTTCCGACGTTTGGCTCCCAGACTGGAGCGGGCTGGGGCTGCCTTAAAGCGGCTCCTGCCCAATCTGGGGGGTCCAAACGCTTCCTGCCGGAGGCTCTACACGGGGGTCGTGCGGTCCATGGCCCTCTACGGGGCACCGGTGTGGGCGCCCTCATTGAGGCTGCGCCCAGCGCGCCGGTTGAGTGCGGCCCAGAGGGTCATGGCCATCCGGTTAATTCGGGGATACCGCACGGTCTCCTGCGAGGCAGCGAGCCTCCTTGCCGGAGTGCTGCCATGGGATCTGGAGGCAAAGGTCCTCGCCCACATGTGGGAGTGGCGCGAGGAGGCGAAACGCCGGGGCGAAACTCCGCTGCCGCGACAAATCGCGGCACGGCGGACAGAGCTCCGGTGTGATCTCATGGCGACATGGCGGGTACGATTGTCGCAACCCAGTGCTGGGCACGCCACAATTGCGGCGGTAAGTCCCCTCTTTGAGGAGTGGATAGAGAGGCGTCACGGCGTCCTCACCTTCCGCCTGACGCAGGTTCTCACAGGGCATGGGTGCTTCGGTGGGTTCCTGTTCAGGATAAAGCGGGAGGATACGTCCGGGTGTTTCCATTGCGAGGATCGTCTGGAGGACACGGTGGAGCATACGGTGGAGGTGTGCCCTGCCTGGGCGGAGCACCGCCGTGTCCTCGTGGAGGCGATTAGCGGCGGTGACCTCTCGCGTCCGGCCCTGGTGCGAGCCATGGTACGGAGCGAGAGGGAATGGGAAGCCGTCACCTCCTTCTGCGAAGCAGTAATGCTCGCGAAGGAGGAGGCGGGGCGCGTGAGGGAGTGGCAGTCTCTGCGCCCTCACGTCCCTAGCCGCCGCAGGAGGAGACGCCCCGGGCGTCGGGAGTCAATAGCGGACTCCCGGCCACCGTAGGCGCGAGCTTGCGGGTGGCGAGCAATGGGTAGCTCGCCGCCCGGTAAGGACCAAGCTCGGGTCGACGGCGCGCAGTGTTCCACGCGCGCCTCAAAGAGATGTCAGCAGCAGTGTAGGGGTCTACTAGGACCGATGCCTGCCGGGGTCGCGTGATTGTTCGAAAGAGATACCGTGACCCTGGCACATGGGCAACTGATGGAACACGGGTGGGTTTTAGTCAGTAAAAGTCTGACACGCCCTCCCGCTCCGCCCAGAGCGGGAGAAGTCATTTGATGATTTCCCATCCTGAAAAAAAAAAAAAAAAAAAAAAATGAATGAGCGTTGGTCAATCGTTTTTGTGATTTTGGATAAGGTTTCCTTCTCGTAGGTCGGTGTCGTTTTTTGAATTTTATTATTTAGCGAACAGTGTCCAACTGCTGAGAAAAGTCTCCACCAAAAATTTTTAAGCATCTGTTTCTAGAGCCACCTCGATCAAATCATTAAAGTACGCATCTAGATCGTCTCGCCACCTCTTCCTGGGCCGGTCTCGATGACACCGTCCATGCTCAGGCACCCACCATGTGAAGACTGTTACTTGGCGGTCACTGTGCATCCGGCAGAGGAGACTCACCCATTTCAGTGTTGTTTAAGATTTAAAAAAAGTAACTACATTGCTAGAGTGAATTGTACCTGGGTTAGAACCTGGTGTTCAAAACAAATACAGTTTCCGTAAAACCTCAGCATGCCACGACTTAGGTACTTAGGTACTTGCGAGCTCTTAGGGGCCAGGGATGAATCAATAAAAGCAATCGTGTTTACACCAACGCAAATAAAACGTTATTTGCACTCTCTTTTCAAAACAAAAACAAAAAAACAATTTGAATTCATTTGAAAGCTTATTCTAAAAAATGCTCGAATGTCCGAATGCAACTAAAGTTATTTTATCGCCAGCCAATACAACAAGGTTTGACTTTTGCATACAACCTTTACAGAACCCACTTTCCTTTAATCCAACTTTTATTCTTCCTGCAGGTATGGAGTTCTGAAGGCACTTATTTATGTGTTATATCCTGTAGGTAATATTATAATAAACTGTACGAACTTCTATAATATAACATTGTTGAGTGCCTTATTAACCACGTATATTAATAAGATTTGATCACAATTTGCACTTTTAGGCACCATGTAGTATGGCTACATATCCTCATAGTATATAAGAGACACCATTGCCTATGGTGTTCTCTACTCATAAGGAAAGCCCCTTAAACAAGTCTAAATGACGCCTTAAACCTCGTTCTCCTGATGGTGATGGCGCCTAAGCGTTCCTATGGTCATAGTCTACCATGATGGTAAGTGGCGTCGTAACATGACGTAAATTATGGTAACTACCGGTAGTACGGCAACTGTGCAATCGTTGGGATGATGTTGGGTTGTATGTTAAAGTGTATATGAGTTATTTCCGTAAGGAAATAGTGTGGTTTACCGCATGAGGATTTAGAATGGTTTTAAAGTGTTAATCTCATGGTTTAGTAACGTTATTTGAATATAACTTATGCTGAAAATACGGTACCAATTTTAATAGTCGCCAACAAGTCTCTGATGACATTAGGGAAAAAAATGTAAACGGCGTTCCACCGAGTGAGTGAGAGCGCAAATTACTCAACTCACTGCATTGCGAGGGTTGATTTTGATATTAGAACACAAAAGCCACCCAATATACAGTCCTGAATTAACGCAGGCTTTCGGGTTCGATCCCTCTTCGTGATTCGATTTTTTGGCGGGCTGCAGCTGACGTAGTACTCGGGGCTACGTCAAGTTGACAGCAGCTGTCAAAATCGTTCAAAAATCAAGTCTGTAAGTTTACCATCGTGTAATCTGTAGACGCCGTGTGGTACCGGACGAAAAGTCCGGTACCACAACCTATTTCTTCCCGTGGGTATCGGAAATTAAGGGAATTAGGTACTAGAGAATGAGCAGCAAGATTTTCTATGCATTTTACCACCATACTGCCATTGCTAACCAGCCCGCCAACCGTGGTGATTATGGCAGTGGACGTTTTCGGCTTAAAAATATTATGATGATGAATCTTTAGACGTGCTGACAAAAATATTTGAATAATTGCCTGCTCTACTTAACCGAGCAATGAATATTGTTGAACTGTCAAAATTAAAGACATTGCCATTACATGTGTGTTATGCAATAAACCTTTAATTTAATGTTCTGTGTCTCTTAATGTTTACTACTTACAATTGTATGGAGTCAAGTTCGTCTAAATGGACAGACAGCTGTGCTGCTGGGGAGTTTGTTCCGCCACTTCTTCTTCCCAGCTAAAGCACTAGGAAGTGGTGAAGGGCGGGCGTTTTGGGGGGACTGTCTTATGTAATTCTGACGTTCGATTGATTTGATTGATTGACCTGGCCAGGTGACTACTTTTACATACTAGGTACTCGTGCGCTAGTATGTTCAATATCCATATATCGGACACTCGCACTTACCCCGAGCATCTCAGAACAACTGGACTGCGAATATCTATAAACGAAAGGTTATTGGGTATAAAAATATGCAAGCATTTTCCATTTTATTCTTTGTTATTGCAGTGAATCTTTGAAAGAAAATTGAAGTTTTTAAGAATTTGGTACAAACTGAGAGAGAATTGAAAGAGCTCTGTGAGTATATGATAGTCTTCTAAAGGCAATTCTGTTACTGTCAACTCAAATTCAAACCGTTTATTAGATTTAAAACAATAATAGAATTTTATTGTCAAGGACTCGTTCTGTCCGAAAGATGTGGTTCCTATGGAGGAGAGCGGGCTAGCAGCTCCACAGGCATTCCTTTTTTTTTCTGGATGGGAAATCATCAAATGACTTCTCCCGCTCTGGGCGGAGCGGGAGGGCGTGTCAGACTTTTACTGACTAAAACCCACCCGTGTTCCTTCAGTTGCCCATGAGCCAGGGTCACGGTATCTCTTTCGAACAATCACACGACCCCGGCAGACAGGCATTCCTTGAATTGAAAATAATTATACAAGACATTTGTAACATTAAATATGTTGAAATTATTCACAATACTAGCTTTTCCAGTGGCTTCGTGCGCGTGGTAGTGTGAAATAATGCTCCCAGGATATAAGTATCTTATTTGTTAATCCATGTTACAAACTATCTGTGTGTCGAATTTCATCCAAATCCATTCCACCGCTTTTGCGAGATTCAGTAACAAATATTTTAATATCTGAACATCCAAACATACAGATTTTAACATTTATGACATTAATAGGATGTGAGAACGATTTATTTGATGAATGTCCGAAGACAAAAAAAAAACGATTAAAAAGAAATTAAAAAAATAAGCCGTGGCAGCTAAGAGTTGACCAGCCCCCACTAAGGGCGACTATCAAAAATATACTTGTTCTACATCTAGTAGGTACCCCGATCCACAGGACTCCGAGAAGGCCCGCCGAGGGTCATGATATTAGTACAGAGGTTCTCGAGTCCGAAGTAACCGTAAAGTACTGCCAGAGCAGTGGTGGCCCAGTGGTTACAGCAGCAACTTACGAGTTGAAGGTTCTTCGTCCCAGCTAAAGCACTAGGAAGTGGTGAATGGCGGGCGTTTCGGGGGTCTGTCTTATGAATTTTGAAGAGCTGACTTTCAGCCTAGTCTGAATAAATGACTTCTGATTTTGATTTTGAACATAATTGTCAGCTGATTGACGCCTATCATTATTTCACTATTCAAATGAAGGCATTCTATATACAATTACCTATTTAATTAATAACAAATAACAACCTCCATAAAAACTAAATGCATTGGATGGATATCATAAAATTTAATAAGTTTGTTAAAAAAAACATTGGTCTACTTTAAAACAAAAGTTTGTAAACCTAAAATTCCAATTTTTTTAACACAATGGTGACAAATCGCCAGCCCATACAAAAAGAACAGCCATTAATGATTTTGCAAAACATAAAACCGTCATCATGCAAACACGAGTCTTTGCAAAAACCGTAAAATTTCAAACATAACGCCCTTTTTGTTGAAACCTTTAATAGCTCGGAATCCAATCAATCATCCCTTAACTGAGACTGACGGCTACGTTTTTATCTCGTTTAGAATCCAACAAATTCGTGCAGAATCGCTCTCTACATTCACTTTAAAATGTTACATTTTTAAACAGTTTTTAAGCTGGCAATCATTGTTGTATTACGTATGTGCATAGTTTAAAACATTCATATGTAGACCATCACAGTAATCTATTTAATTTATTTATATAAATTGGTTTTTAAAAAAGAATTTTAAGCGGCAAACCCAGGTGAGAATGGCTCTTATCTGACTGATCTGAGGCGAAAGGTTAACCGATCTTTTTTTATTGTCATATTGCAGGTAATTCTAGGAGTTTGTCGGCTGTTTAACTGGACTTGCTTGCAGTTGCTTCAATAAATTAAGGCCTTCAGCAAGGACTTACAAATTGAAACTTAACGACTATACGCTAAGAGAACCCCCTGTGAGGTCATGCGTCATCCATGTAATTTATAAGCAACTTTGACACTATAAAAATACGCTTGTTGAAAGTAGATTTGAAGACTACTTGGACATTCTTTTTTGATCGTGGCAACACTGATCAAAGCATACTTGGATGAAGCCGTCCAATTAAAATGGTCTTCCATATTCAACTTTCTAGAGCCTTCTTAGATATCAATTTACAAAACAACATGGCGACAAGTGCAACAATAGTGGCATCTTTCGACCGACTGCTTGGAAAATGAGGAAAATAGAAAATAGTCCAAGTGAACTATGTTTATTGCCAACCTGCCAACCGGTATCAAACTGAACTAATACGAAAGCTGCCTTATCAAATCTTTTTCGTTCAAGCGTACTTGGGTTGTGATATAAAAAATGTATTATTTTAATAGCAAGTACCTAACATTATCCACTGTGGCAACACTGTCGAAGTAAAAAAAATTTAATTTTAACAAACATATACGTACGTTACGTATTTTTATTATGGCAACTCCGGCAGTTTATTATTCTACTTTGGCAACACTATAACGGTAATTTTTACAGTCAATTATCAATTAAAATATTAATGTACACAAAAACAACCCTTATGGCTAAGATCATATAAGAATAGAGGGAAGAGGGAGCTCAAACTAAAATACACTAATAATTATTTACTTATACAAATAAACAAGAATCTGCGCAGAAAACGCAAACTTGTACCTGTATACTCATAAATTGTACGAGCAAAGGAATAATTATTTTATCATAATTCACAAAGGTCGTACTCGATGTGACGCCGAGGGATGATTCATTGAACTTGCCGCGCAAAATATAACCGCCATTCAAATGCATTGGAGGAACGCACTCCTCATTCATTGCACAAAAGCATCATCGCTGGGCGGGCGGCGGTGGCGGCGCCACCGAACTACACTAAGCTAGGTACTCCAACCGAAACATCGAGATACTTTCCCCGAAAAAAAAACCTCGTAAAATTTTTTAACCTTTTCTTGAAGTGACTGTTAACTTGGCTTCTAGACTGGTTTCTAGGCATATTCACATTTCCATATTACAATCATTTAAAATCTACTCAATCCATACAAACCGTGGACGCGTTGTAACGAAACCATCATCAACATCATTTCAGCCGAAAGACGTCCACTGCTGGACATAGGCCATCCCCAAACATTTTAGAGAGGGATTACCATAACCAGCATGCTCGACAGGTGCATTGGCGATCACATTTTGGTAGTAAAATGCATAGAGAACGCTGCTGCCCATTCTCTCGTAAGTCCCTAAGTCACCTTTTCTGACACCCAGCCACGGGAGGAAAAGGGATGGTGCTATTCTTTAGGTCCGGCACCACATAGAACAACGAAACCATAGCGCGATCTAATTCGTCTTATAACCCTTGCATCGAAATTGAATTTCTTAAGTTTCACATAATGCGTGGTTATTGATGATGATCAGAGGGAGGATTCTCGTATTTTTATGAACGGCACATTATCGACTAACTAACTAACTTTTTTTTTTTGTGGGTGGGAAGTCGTCTCCCGCTCTTCGTGTCAGACTTTTACTGACTAAAACCCACCCGTGTTCCTTCAGTTGCCCATATGCGTTTCGGTATCTCTTTCGAACAAATCTGACGACCCTGGCAACCCTCACCCCCCGACCGACCCCTGACCCCATGACAATTCAAAAATGTCTGTAATGAAGTCGCAATTGAGCTCGTTGCCGAAGTAAAATTTTTAGGTATACATATTGACCAACTGTTAAACTGGAAACCAGAATTTAAAGCAATTGATGCATCGGTATCGTCTGCATGTTACGCTCTGAGGGCCTTGAGAAATGAAATCGGAATAGAACAGCTAAAAATGGTATATTTTGCGCTAGTCGAGTCAAAAATTAGGTATAGCATTCTTTTTTGGGGAAATAGCTATGAATATAATAGTAAATAAAAGAGCTTTCGTACTACAAAAACGGGCAATTCGAACCATGGTACGCATTTCACAAAGGGAAAGTTGCCGACAACATTTTATACGTTTAGGCATACTTACAGTGCCAAGTCTTTATGTACTGGTACTTTTAAGTAATTTGGCCAAACACATACAAGACTATGAGACAACAGAAGAACGGCAGATAAGAGAAAGCACCCGTAGACTGGATTTGAAAAATAAAAAAATTACTAGTCTTAACCTAAAAATTGTTAAACACAGTCCGCGATACTAGTCTGTTAAATTATTTAACCGCTTGCCTCTAGATATAAAAAGTGCTGTCTATAGTAACGATTTCAAAATAAATCTAAAAAAAATCCTATTGAATAGATGTCTGTATGCTGTAGATGAACTTTAATTTTATTGAAATCATGGATTGTTATTTTTTGTTCATATTCTTATTTTTAAGTGATTTTATTAATCTATGCTTATTTGTTTATAATTAATTAATTTATTGTTATTTTTTAAAAATTAAGGTGTTGTCCATATTGTTTAATTTACAGTTAATTTATTATTTTTAAATGGTGATGAAATTTATTGAACTCAAATGCGTTTTAGTGTATAATTTACTGTAGTTGTGTAATTTGTATGTTAATTCAGATACAAGGTACTTGTTTATGAAATAAATGAAATGAAATGAAATGAAAATGAAATGTAATTGGTTTATTTGAAATAATTGCTTTAGGTTTGAGTTATCTCATAATCAATGAAATTTATCTCAAATTTACCTTAATTGGCAAGTTTTATGACATTGGATGTCGCTGAGATGAAATTGCGAATTTTGAACGTTTTCGCCTGCTAATGAAAATAACACGATAATTATTTCTTTGTCCAAAAACACTCGCGGTTGATCCGTGACATTTTTATTCTGTACAATCACACAACGGGTACAGTAAAAATACCCTGAACGAAACCAAGAGTGAAGTGAATGTGACGCATGTTTTCCCACACCTTATTTTTTATTTTTGTGTTTCTGGTCTTTCTGTGCGTCGTGACGTTAAACGTACTTTCTTCTGGACCGTAACTTTGAACCTTCTGTAATATTACGGAGATTTTGGAGAACAAAATTATATTATACAGAGTGTATTGTGTGTAGTTCTTGTCGAAAATGCGTATATTTATTCATTTAAATTCTCGCACACAAAAAGGTACAAAGGCGGACTTAATGCTTTAGTAATTCTCTACCAGTCAACTAAGGAAAGATGAAGGGGTGAAGAGATTAGATGACAGGTGCTTTGGTTGAGAGGAACAATGAAACATTTTTTCAATGTTATAACCTCCTACGGTCCTTGTACCGTTGTATGGCCCCATAAGCACAATGAATGTGTGCGTTATGTGGCGCACATAGAGTGAATTTTCACATTAAAAATAAGAGTTCTATTTTGTTTGCCCAAAGTTATTTAGTTACATGTACAGTATGGCTGCTTTGTGGAGGGTCTTTTTATATCATGTATGTGACTATTTTACGCACACTTTAATCTATCTACTTGAATTATATCATCGTGACCAACGTTAGTTTATAATCTATCTCGACTGTCGATACATTTTGAACTGTACTGTAGTGCTGTGTATTCATGTTGGATAGATTATAATCTATCCATGTCAAACTTTCAAATTGTAAATAAACGTACACTTACCGACAACGTTCACAATCTGTCCTATTTTATCACCCGTTAAATTGTGAACCATCTCTGATATCTCGTCTGTCTATCTTGACTCTAAACGAATCGGTTGCAGTTACTACACCCCGACCGAATAGGTTAAACTTTGAACGAACACGCGCAAGCTGAGCGAGCAAAGGGAGCGGTGCCACGACAGTGGCTGGTTACTTGGATATTTAGTATTATAGCAAGATACTATCCATCGCATGCAACTTTGGTGCCAGTTTACAGTTAGTCGGTTTGCCATGGACGATTTTAAACTATCGAAAATTAATACATAAAATTGTAATTAGTTCGGGCAGTTCACTGTTTTTCGATAGTATACTATGAATATAGCTGGAATGAAAAAACGAAGACGGAATGAATGAATTTATGAAATGAAGATGGATTTTAAACTATCGAAATTTAATACATAAAATTGTAATTGGTTCGGGCAGTTCACTGTTTTTCGATAGTATACTATGAATATAGCTGGAATGAAAAAACGAAGACGGAATGAATGAATTTATGAAATGAAGATGGATTATAAATTAACGATGTTCATTATGTTATAGTGATATATGCACACATTATAGGTGCGTCATCCATTTTGTAAACATTTCGCGCCGAAGGTCGGCAGATCGCAATTCTGAATAGTGGTTGAGTTATTCCTGACATTATCTGTATTAAAGTCAAATCAAACAGTTGAATACTACCATCATATTGGTTAGGGTTGACACTCCTTCTACCTTTGGCTTTTAATTACGAATTAACTAAAATGTATCGACAGGTGAACGTTCCCGAAGTCTCGACAGTAGCAAGTGAACTCCATTTTGAAAAATCTATTATGATATCATTTAAAATCAGCTGTCTCGTTGTTCTAGTGGTGACATTTGTTACTGCTGATCATGAGGTCTTGGGTTTGATTCCCGGGTCAGTCAAAGTGTTATTGGGGTTTTCCATCTGAATCCCGCTCAGGGCGGGGCGGGAGGGGTGTCAGACTTTTACTGACTAAAACCCACCCGTGTTCCTTCAGTTGCCTAAATGCCAGGGCCACGATAACTTTTTCGAACAAACCTCGTGACCCTGGCAGCTCAGGAGTAGCCAAGAGTCTGGAATTGCCCCTGGTTGATGGCAATGGGCTCGCCCTCTATTACATGGGACTTAAACATAGCTGTTTAAATGTGGGTGCCCTATAGAGAGGTGCACTACTGCCGAAACTTTCGAGAAATGGAGGCGTGATGATAAGTATGTTATTATGACATTTAGGTACTGCCAGAACTTTGTTTGGGCATCAACTGACGCTGTTGTTTATCAATTTTAACCTTTCTGGAGCTGTAACGTTTTATTCCAACTTGCCATCATAGTGTCCTTAGCAAAGTAGAACTCAACACAAATTGAAATTAATGTTGTAGGATTTACAACTAGCTGTAAGTTACGACATTTCATTTAGAGTGGATCTAGCTTGAATTATAACTACAGTGATTATTTGATTGCATTATAGTTGATAGGTACAGTCGGTGCCCTGCATTATCTGACCCCTTTTCCTCATTTCTTCTGTGTAGGAGGGGTCAGGTAAAGTAAGGCACTGACTGTACCTACTTAAATGTACGCTTCAGGTGGTAACCACCGATACCAACCATCCAACCATTCAATATCTATGATCATTTAATTATACATTTTTGCTGAATATACATTTTTTTGTGTTGCAAACAGGAGTTAAGTGTTTGAGCTGATGCATGGCATCGCCTCTCTGCACCATTACTTCGTTTATACTTAGCGTTCTTTCAGAATTTTTGTTTGCAAGGCTCCAATGCAGGATGGGTGTAAAAATAATCTTTCAAATCCAACTGTTAGTTCCAGAGATTATCACTTTCAAACCAACAAATTCTCATTTTTATTATGAGTATAGATTTCTGCTAAAACCCGATAATTTCAGTACTGCCAACCCTACACCACATCAATTAAAATGTCTATCGCTCTCGCGTCATAGTTTTGAATGCATGAATGTTATACGGCGACCGCGATGATAATTGTCAGTGAAAGCGGATGCGTTGGTGTTACGTTCACACCTGCATACTCATTTCATATGCATGTTGCATATGCCGTGTTAGCTCACGTGTGGTATATGAAATATTGTATGGAGATTTTCCATTAAAGTGTACTGTATTAATTTTGTATTGGGAGTCTGAATTTAATATACATTTATGAGGCAGTTGTTAGGGTTTGGCGTTTAATTATAAATTTCGTTAAGTACTTCATGGCTGGGTATTGAAATTTTAGCCATGTTTTTGTTTATAATTAGATTTTCATGAGATGGCAGCATCAAATTAAACGCAAATGAGGTTTGTGGTGCTGAAGCGAGGTTTTTATAGTTTTTAGTTCATTTTCAAAACATGTCTCTTTTGAGAAATACCGCTTATAGCGATATGATAAGTGATTTTATTGCTGTAAGTAAGTTTGTACAAACACTTAAACGTAAATCATATTTCCAAAACTAGATGAGGTAGTCGTTTCCTATTTGACTACTCTGAGAAGTAAGGCCGAACCAAACAAAGACGTCACTGTCTCTCTTAAAGTCCAGACATAATCTTGGTCAGATAATGTGAGGACCATGTAGATTGATGTTTAAAATGTTCTTTAGGGTGAAGAACTACACAGATTGAGTGGACCTGTCTAGTCAGTGTACGAATTTGTCAGTAATCATGCAGCTCAATTCCACACTTAAGGAGATCATCGATTTGATTAATAATACCAAAAAAAGAGTTATTTGTATTTGAATATGTTATTTCAGGATTAGAGACACACTTATATCTGAGCAATACCCAGAAACTTATGAATACAATCGATGAAGGTTGCACCGTAGGTAAATATGCAACATTATGCAGCACGCACTTTTAATGATAATCTGATTTTATTTGTACAAAATTCATAATCCATTGCTTCATGTATTTGAAAATTTGTCTGCTCGACAACGTAAGTAACGCTATGAATATTATTTAACTTTCAAAGTTAATCGCATTGGCATGCACGTGTAGAACACAATTACCACACTGGTTTCTTCTCACATACCTGAACTTGAAAACTTAGGCTTTCTTTTAGTTATAGCCATAAAACAAACTATGGCAGGAGTACTATTTTGTATGAAGGAACACAGATTTATAACAAATTGTATCGGAATGTTACTGTGATTGTTGTTAGTTTCCTTAGTAATTATACTATGGAAAGTAAGATCAGAAATCCATGTTTGCTTTCAAAAAATCTCTAAAGGAACACATTTTAGCGGATTAAAAATTTAGGCTATCTTCGGGTAGTGTACACTAATTAAACCATTTTTGTTGTGTAACCGTTATTTTTAAGAAAATTGTTGAAAAGTTCTTATGCCATAAAACAGTAGGTCTCACAAACATCTCGCAAATGACTAAATAAACGTTACCAAAAATGAGAAAACGTGATAATTCTCGTCAGTCCCTTTCAATGCAAAGGACAGTGGTATTGAAAGCTAATGGTCTACCTAATGTCTCCGGTCGGAACCGCGCCGTCTGATGGATCGTTCAGATTTTTAAACCACGATTTATGTACTGGACCATGGGTGAACATTTATCTTTTGTGCGTGTTAGGACGAGGTTAGGGTGGAAAGTGAAAGCGGGAAATGATTTTTAATCCCGACGCAAAAAGAAAGGTGTTATTAGTTTCACAGCTATTCGTTTTTTTTTTTTGATTTTGTCAGTGTGGACCTTTGTTGTCTGTTTACATGAATAAATAATAATAATAATTAGGTAGATCATTAGCTTTCAATACCACTGTCCTTTGCATTGAAAGGGACCGACGAGGATTATCACGTTTTCTCACTTTTGGTGACGTTTATTTTGTCATTTGTGAGAACTACTGTTTTATAGTTAAAGAACTTAATTCAAATAATCAAAAAAGAAAACAATACTTATTCAATATTCTCCAAAAAAAAAGGAATATTCAATTATATGACAAAAAAAAACTTAATTGTATATATTAAACGCGACGGTTACACAACAAAAATGGTTCAATAGCCTAAAATTTTAAATTCGCTAAAATGTGATTCTACATCGAATCTGTGATGTACATCGAATTCTGATCTTTTACAATCTGAGGCAACTAGTTCTCCTGCCGTAGTTTGTCTGTTTTTATGGCTATAGCTAAAATAAGGATTAACTTAGTTTCAAGTTCAGGTATGTGAGATGGAACCTGTGGGGTGATTGTGTTACACACGTACATGCTAATTCGATTAATGTTGCCAGTTAAATAATATTTATTGCGTTATTAACAGACAGTTGTCGAGCAGACGAACTTTTTAAATAGCAATGAATTTGAAATTTTCTTCAGATTATTATTAAAAGTGCGTGATACATAATTCTGATTTACCTATGGTGCAAGCCTTCATCGATTGTGATGATAAGTTTCTGGGTTTGCGAAATATTGCTTACGGTATCTGATATTCTGATTCTTGGTCTGATCGTTCGTCGAAAAGATGAACTCCATAAGTTGTGAGTTGAGCTGGCTGAGTATTACTGACAAATTCTTACACTGACTCGACAGGTCCACTCAATGTATGTGGTGCTTCCTTTAAAACACCATGACAGACATCAATCTACATGGTCCTAACATTTGTTATGATCTGGCCAAGATTATGTCTGGACTTTAAAAGAGACAGTGACCTTTGAGTTTGTTTCGGCTTTTCTTATCAGAGTATTCAGATAAGAAACGCCGAGCTTATTTTTTTTGTGAAATATCTATGATTGACATATATGTATAAGTGTTTGTATACACCTACTAAAAAAAAAAAATTTAGAATGTGCTGAAAAATATTTAAAACCTCACCTCAGCACCACAAAAACGGTTTTCCTTGAACACACCAAAAATAAAAAATAACTTTAATTTCGGCAGTTATTTTTTACTTTGTAGTGTTTTTAAGGAACACAGTTGTTTTTTTTTTTTTTTTGTAAAAAGTTTTTATTACGTTAGTTAAAAACATCACAGTAGCTTGGTCAGTGGCGAAGTTCAACAAAAAATCTATAATTTCAAGTTACAATTTCACCTCATCATCATCGTCATCATCATCATTTCACCCGAAAGACGTCCACTGCTCCCCCTTGGGGGGGTTTGCCGTAATCGCCACGTTTAGCAGGTTGATTGGTGATCACAGTATGGTGGTAAAATGCATAGAGAACGCTGCTGCCCATTCCCTAGTAAGTCCCTTAGTCGCCTCTTACGACACCCACAGAAGAAAAGGGATGGTGCTATTATTTACGTCCGGCACCGCACGGAACTAATTTCATCAATTTCACCTACTGCACACAATTTCACCTACTGCACACAATTTCACCCAAAACTACAGCAAAACCGCTTACACGTGAAAAAGCTTGATGGCATTAACGGTATTACATCATTAATGCAAACAATTACGGTTGACCGCTCACTCTCTGCTCGCCACCTAAACCGCAATGCAGGTTGACATATCGTAGATTACATTTTTAAAACGCATGAAAGGGGCTGAAATACTGTGTATTTTTTGTTGCCTTATGTTCCTCAACCTGGGAGTAATAAAATTTATTTTCGGTATTTCTTTATTGATTAAGACCTCAAATTATATCGAGTCCTTTCGGAGATTGCCTAAAACGATAGGTAAACTCCGATAGTTTGACAATTAGGGTCGAAGGTTCGACATGCTCGCACAGGAACGTAATATTTCCCAGTCACCCATTCAATAAAGGTATATCCATGAGATTACAAACCCCCGAATCACAACTCAGGAGAATATAATAATTATTTTTAATAGCCGATTCCGGGATTACAAAGGACCATTGTGAAAATGTCACCCTTTAGGATTAACGTTATTTATATTATGATACGAGGGTCGTTTTGTTTATGAATAGTGCGATAGGGTAAGTGGTATTTATGTAGGTCAGTAATTGGATGGGTTTTGCGAATATCCCCGCGATTATGTTTAGATAAATGGTGAGATACGATTTGTGAAGATGTTGTTAATGAGTTTGGCTCATAAACGGTTATTTGTGATCGTCTTATCTATGCCAAATCATATTATCGTTGAGTTGTGTTGTTTGTGTGTTGTTGCCTACGCCTACTGGATTTACAGGAGCGATTTAATGTTATGTTATATTATGTGTGAGGTATCTAAAAATATACCAAGCCGTTTATTTGTTCCTAAACCAGTACAGACTGATAATCAAGTAAACGTTTCCTCATAACTAACTTTAAATATACCAACGAGATAATATTGTTATAACCCTGGTCCAAAGTTCCAGAAATATGAATCACGTATTAGAGGTCCTCAAACTCATAGATTGACAGTGCTAGGTTACTCACAAAATGTTCCCCTGTGTGTGCCTTCTTGTCACAGTCAACTCCACCACTGATTTTAATTTTGCTCTTTGCTCGTGATTTCCAGACCTAACAAAAATTAATTAAAAAATACAACGTACGGGTTTGACTTCGCCACAATTTTATGTTTACTACAGATGTATACATAAGAATAGTGCATCAAAAAATATAGGTCTTTAGACTTAACTTATTTTATAAAAAAACAAAGACTGTTTACAGTAATATCAAACAATAATTACCCTACACTGCCTCTTCTATATTTATTTACGTTCTACGAATACCCAATCAAAATAAAACAATAAATAAACGAGCAAACCCAGCTGCTGTTCGCTCACGTTTATTTTCGTCTCGACGTTGACAAATACATTTAATTTGCCACTCAAAGGCGCTTAAGATTTAATACTCTCAATCATCAATCATTTTTTTTAAAAGGACCAAATTAATTGTTGGGTGTTTTGTATTTTCGTCTTTATACCCAATTTATTGGTTCATTGAATGAAAAATAAATAATTTGGTTTTATTTTTAGACTTTGGTGTGTGGCACTGGTGGACTGCGGTACCTATTTATAGGACCCAACTATAATAATATTTTTTAACAGTATATTGTCCGTATGATGCCAGATCTAAAAAAATAATCAACCGGTTTCTTCATAAGAAGCGTGGGTGTCGTACAGACGCCCACACATCAAGCTACTACAATCTGTCAGATTTCTTTGATAGATTTTCGACTTTATTTCTAGAGCATTAGGTTCAAGGTTAATTGGGAAAAATTGACAGTTTCGGGTAGCTTGACCTGGTGGCGTCTGTACATCGCGACTAAGAGATTAACTAGAGAATGAGCAGCAGCGTTCACTATGCATTTTACCACCATACTGCGATCGTCAACCCGCCTCCCAAGCGTGGTGATTATGTCATAGCCACCCAAATTGGAGGAGGATTATGGTCAATAGTGGCTGTCTTGAGGATGAAATGTTTATGATGATAATCGTGATAATAATATTGTTCTATTATATTTTATGCAAAAATTAACATAGGATCAGGGCTAGTATTCCCCGACACAACACACTTTTTACACTTTTTTAATACATATATTCGTACATATGTAAGTGTGTATCAAGACATGTCCGAGAACAAAAAAAATAAAGTTATGTGACATTTATCAACCCGCACTGGGCCTGCTGGTGGCTTACAGTTCACTCCCTCGCACCGAGAACAAGCATGCCCTAAACAGTGGGAACATATTATTGGCTGATTATGTGTGAGTGTCTGTATTTATGTACAGAAATCGTATATAAATACAGAAATTGTACAATTTTTTCTGTTCTTTTCTTCTTTTCTGTTTATATATGTGTGTACATAAATGGTTAAATAAATAACTGTAATTTGGACAGACATCTAAAAAAGCTTTGTTTTGATAGCTATGGGTACCATCAAAGGACTTAAGGGTTATTACAGAAGGGAAAGTTGCAGGGTCTCATAACAACTAATGGGATTACAAATCCGTTTGGGAAGTGAGATAGTTATGGCAAGCCCCACTGTTCTGGTCATTAGGGACCTATAGATGCATACTGACTTGGATGAGCTCGTGACTGGTTAAAATATTCGCGTGGTTTGATCGGTCACGCCCAGCTATACTTGCTACTGTTGTACTGCCGATGGCCATTTTCAACTGACGAAAAAAAACGGAGGAGGTTCTCAATTCGACGCGTATTTTTTTTTATTTTTTTTTAAATATCGAGACACCTACATGCCTCGAAAACCACGTTAAGCCGTTGGTCCGGGCAATCATTTGTAGATCATTATGGGTCGTCACTAGTCCGAAAACCTGACAACGAGTCTTTCCAATGGGTATTTTATTAACCAGTAACTGGGTTGTTGAGGTCCGTCAGTCAGTCAGTCGCTTCATGTGTAATACTAGTATTCAGTTACATACGGTTAGACTGGAAGCCAACCCGATGTTGATAATTGAGGGCACGCAGATGATGAGACGGATGCCGATTATATTTATATACCTATGTTTTTGTGAAAAGATTATATTACACTGCCATGTTGCTGTAGTGTTTGCAAGAGCTACTGGTGAGCATGAGGTCCTGGATTCGATTTCAGGTCGGGCCGGTTTTTTAACCGGTTATTTCTGAGTTGGAGCTCGTGGTTTGTGCCGATTATTTGTAATAAGCTCGCTCCCAATTTATGGGACTAACACATAACTGGCGAATTGTGTGTACTATAAGGACACCTTTGCTTAACCCTTTGGGAATTACACCCGTATGTTTTTTTATTAGAACAGACAACGACTCTCTTCCCCTCTCGTATTCTTCCCTCTATCGGACGATGAGAGTGAGTGCCCCTGTGTCTGCGCACACAATTTTGCAATTTAATATCTCCGGCGCCCATGACTAGTTCCATTGAGGTTGGCCGCCATGGCTGAAATATTGGCTGAAGATAGTCCTCCAGTCCATATTTCGGCCATACCGGCACAATCTTCAACTGTTTTTAAACCTAATATAGTAGTTATTAGGTTTAAAAACAGTTGAGAATTGTGTTAATTCACAACCTTAAAAATTTAAAGCGTTTACTCGCACAAACAAATACAAATACCAGGTCCCATATTTTTTGCACAAAACCAAGGTACAACTAAACAATTGAAAAGTTTCAAGCACTTAAGTACTTACAGGTAAAGTACTTAGTAAATAACAAACAGAACGCTTGAGAAACGAACATACTTAAGGCAGGTACACATTATTGTGAAGAAGAACCTGTGAATATATTGTTGAGCTATTAAGGTAGAGATACATTATAGTGAGGATGTGTGAGCTGTCGGTGGTAACAGGTGCAGCTCAAGGAACCTCAGAAGAAGCTGGTTTGAGATATTAGAATATTTGGATGTGGTAATTTTGTTCCGAGGATGATATTAAATGTTAGAGTGAATTTGTGAGTGTGAATGTTAGTGTGCGATGTGAGTGTATGAGCAATCTGATTTGCTGTAAAAAAAATAGCGCTGCATATAAACGAACGCGTACCTTTTGAACTATTAAGATAAACCTTATATACTTTTTTTTTTAGGCTTTGTAATTTTTATTATTGACCATACTATCTTACAATATATACATAATTTAAAATCTAAGTAAAAAAAACGTATAAAAAACCTTATACACTATATATATAAAACCTTATATACTAATAAATAATAAAACGAAACAAAAAAAAACAAATTTTAACTGCGGGCCATCCACATTAATTTCCTTATTTGCGTTGGTGAGCAGACATAATTTTCGAACATAATAATTTTAAAAGTAATGTCCTCCAAAATGATTCGGCTTCTGATTGATTGTGTATTATGCAATTGTGGCGATGCTTAACTCAAAAGCCAGCAAAAACACAAGAATACATTTTAACGGTTTATCCAAATGTCAAAGAATTATCGCCAGTCGAATTCAGTAACATTTTTTCACACGTAAGATTGATTACCCGAGTAGGAGTTGTCCTACGTTTTATTTTATTCATTCAATTTGAATCTGCATAAAAGGACTTTTTTACCCAAAACCAATACAGTTAACTCATCAATCTCTACTGATATGTACGCAAATCTGGGATCAGTCCGCAAAAACAGTCAAAGTTACCATTTTTAGGGTTCTGTAACCAAATAGCAAATTTAAAGCTCAATTTCCCGTAGTCCTTCTGTCAGTCTGCTCACGTTACACAGCTATTTTACTCGTAGACTATTTACACTGAAAAAAAGTGTATTCTCAGCAACGATAAACAGTAGAGTAATAAAATGTAGAAAAGAACAGTGGTGACTCGTCCTATGAATGTAACCACGGGAGGATGCATATAAAACTATGCATATTAGCATGTGGGGTATCGTTGAATTCTTTATTAAATAGATTATACGATGTTTCAAACAATTTCCCACTTTTTTATTCATGTCAAATGTGTTTGAGAAATAGAATGTTTTCGGTTACAGCCGCAGTCATAACTTTGTTTTATAGTTTAATCGAGAATGACTACAAAATTAAAATCATTTTTAACCCCCGACGCAAAAAGAGGGGTGTTATAAGTTTGACGTGTCTGTCTGTCTGTCTGTCTGTCTGTCTGTCTGTCTGTCTGTGGCATCATAGCTCCCGAACGGATGATGCGATTTCAATAAAAAAAAATACGTATTAAGGGTGACTTATCTGCGAGTGTTCTTAGACATGTTTGATGAAAATCGGTTCAGCCGTTTAAAAGTTGTGGGGGGGAAAGTGGGGAAGAGTAATCGAATGTCAGCAAATATACTCGAGTGGGGTCTCAAATGAAAGCGCACTGAAATAGAATATTGATGAATTAATCGAGAGTGTTCTTAGCTTCGTTTGATTCTAAATTATATTAAGTATATACCTATAAAAAGTACAAAATAAAAATTAAATTAAAAATTTAAAAAACCCCCGACACAAAAACCTAATTTCCCTTTAAAAAGTAAAAAATAATAAAAAATAACTCAATCTTAAAACGTCACGTTGGGGGACCGCTCCGCGAGTGCAGACGTCGTTCACTGCTTAGTTAGGTAATAAGACTATTGGTAATTAAATTGTTAGGTTTGAAGTGGTCCCCCAACGCGGCGTATTTTTTTGAATTATTAATACATTCTTAGGTACTTTAAGATTGAGTTATTTTTTATTATTTTTTACTTTTTAAAGGGAAATTAGGTTTTTGTGTCGGGGGTTTTTTAAATTTTTAATTTAATTTTTTGTAGTTGCTAAAATAAATACTGTGCATGCGTTAATATTTATTCCAACTACGGGACCCTTTGCCGTGCTTGGTCTAACTTGAACTTGGCTATTTCTTCATGGAAAAGTAATTGCCAACATAACAATGATCATTTTTACTTGTCGGCTGCCTGGCCGGCTATTTCCTTCGACCATCTGTATCTCGATATCCGTTTCCGTGACTGGGCTAAGAATCGTTTGGGACCGACGTAAGAAATATTTCCGGTTGTCTGTTTATGAATGCATTCGCCTTTTTATGTTTTGATATTGTTTCTCAAATGTGTCGGTTCTTTTCGTCAAGTGTTGGATGATGGATCGTGACTTAGCTTTTCTTTTTATTTTAATGAGGAATTTTACGCTGACGCTTTACGCAAAAAATTATGTTGACAAAATTATAGAAATCGTCCGTCTGGCTAGAAGGAAATGCAACTACGATCCTGACATTGGTGTGCTTGATATATTAAAAAGTTAAAATAAATTACACAGTACCTATCTATCTTACGTATGTCGGGCATTACTGGCATTTCCGCTTCTACCAATCCAAATCAAATGTCGCATGTTTTTTTTTTTTATGGGAAATCATCATATGACTTCTCACGCCCTGAGCGGAGCGGGAGGGTGTGTCAGGCTTTTACTGACTAAAACCCACCCGTGTTCCTTCAGTTGCCCATTTGCCAAGGTCACGGTATCTCTTTCGAGCAACCTCGCGACCCTGGCAGGCACCGGTCTTGGCAGACCCGTTCAAATGTTGCACGGTTAGATTGGAAATGCTATAGATGTAGACTAGTAGTGCTACGGCGTCGCAAAGCAGTGCTACGGCGTAGCATAGAAGTGCTACGGTTTAGGCACAGCAGCTTACAGTGAAGAAAAAGAGTGTTTGAGGTGCTTGAATGTTTTATCCATTATTATCATTATCCAATCGTTAGGATTATTAATATCAAGGTTTTTCTTGCAACCAAAGTACCCTATGTGTTAATCCAGGTTATAAACTAACTGTGTTCCGAATTTAGTAGGATAGATATATACTATTGAGGACTTTTTTGTAGATCTTTTGAAGACCATCATCTTTGTAATACCTGTTTTTGGTGTATGATCAATGTATGCGAGGACAAGAGCTCGAAAGCGCATTTTCATCCGACTTGCTTCAAATTTATCGTCACTGCTCAGCTCCTATGTGTCTTAGCGTTATGTTATATAGCCTATACTCTGCCCAAGAGTATAGACTACAATCATACCAAGTTTGGTTAAATCCCTTTAGTAGTTTTCGACCCATGCGTGCATATACAGACAGACAGACAGACAGACAAAAAATTTACTGATTGCATTTTTGGCATCAGTATCGATCACCATTCATCCTCCAATATTAATTTTGAATGTATATTCAGTGTACAGAATTGACCTCTCTACAGTTTTATTATAAGTAGGTATAGTTGAATAATAGTTGAATAAATATTAAATAGCTATTTGTTTAATAAAGGCAAACAAACAATATAAAGTAAGCATGACTAAAAAGCAAAGGTTTTACATTCTGTTGCCGATTTATAATGACTCATTTTTGAGCCAGTCTTTTTCTAACCACATTAAAATACCTTCCCAAGTCGACCACCGAAATCGAGTGACGTCACGACGCTTTTATCCAGACACACGTACGATGCTCGCCTAGTCTATTCCCTCATTACAGTCCCCTGTGTATTCTTTGACCGGAATTCTAAGCGGTAATGAGCCGCCTTGAAATCACTGGCAAACGTGGTTGGTTTATAAATTTCTAATAATCCGGTCCTTTGGTCTTTATTTGGAGAATTTTGCGGAATACACTTATTTAATTAATGTATTTTTAGGAATGTTACGCTTAGGTGAAACTGATGAACAGAAATGGAAATATCACATTTGCAGTGTACATGAGCTGAACGCCTGCAATTCCAGAGATTTAACATACACGAAATATTTTAAGGGGTACACCTGTCGGTGGTATAGAAGCTATAGAAGCAAAAAGAAAATTTTTATCTAAGCGTTTTTAATTTTCGTAATTATCATAATTTTAAAACTACTTGAGACGTTTTGCATAAAACCTTTACTCCAAATTCTATGAATGGCCCGCCTGACGCTGCGAGTGCGATGACCGGAAGGCACAAGCATAGCCGCGGTGTCTCGGGCCGTAAAAAATAAGAAGGAGCCAGTATTTCTTATGTGCGTCAAATAATTCATAAATATTAAATTAAAAAAAAATCCCTTAGAAAATTTTTTTTCGTTGCTATAGCTTCTTTACCACCTACACGTGTACCTCTTAAAATATTTCGTGTATGAATAGATACACCTTATATACACGATTTAGTAGAGTTTATTCGTGCGAGCCAACTAATAAGCCAAAGAAGCACTCATTTCTCACAGTACATATCTTATCAATTGTTACCGACATCGATCACTGTTCCCTGATCATCATCATCTCAGCCGCAAGACGTCCACAGCTGGACATAGACCTCTCCCTATTTGGGGGGCTTTGCCATAATCGCCACGCTTGGCAAGCGGGTTGGCAATTGCAGTATGGTGGTAAAATGCATACAGAACGCTGCTGACCATTCTCTAGTAAATCCATTTTTTTTTTTGGTTTGGAAATCATCAAATGACTTCTCCCGCTCTGGGCGGAGAGGGAGGGCGTGTCAGACTTTTACTGACTAAAACCCACCCGTGTTCCATCAGTTGCCCATGTGCCAGGGTCACGGTATCTCTTTCGAACAATCACGCGACCCCGGCAGGCATCGATCCTAGCAGACCCCTTCAGCGCTGCTGACATCTCTTTGAGGCGCGCGTGGAACACTACGCGCCGTCGACCCGAGCTTGGTCCTTACCGGGCGGCGAGCCTAGTAAATCCTTTAGTCGGCTTTGACGACACCCATAGGAAGAAATGGGGTGATGCTATTCTGCATGTCCGACACCACACGGGACAGTAGGGACGGGAGTCACATATA
Source organism: Aporophyla lueneburgensis (assembly GCA_932294355.1). NCBI lineage: Eukaryota > Metazoa > Arthropoda > Insecta > Lepidoptera > Noctuidae > Aporophyla > Aporophyla lueneburgensis. The sequence goes on along the minus strand of OW028739.1, from coordinate 5,122,322 downwards.
AAAATGTTAATTTATTAAGAGTTAAGGATTCGCATTGGGGTTTTATCATGTGAATCGACTAATAAGCCAAAGAAGCACTCACTTCTCACAATATATTTATTATCAACTATCTTTTGCCCGCGGCTTCGCCCGCGTGAATGTCGGAAATTAACGCAGGTATTTTTCTAAAATAAAAGAATTTTTCTAAAATAAAAGTAGCCTAAGTTACTCCTTATTACATCAGCTACCTGCCAATAAAAGTCCCGTCAAATCGGTTCAGCTATTTCAGAGATTAGCCGGAGCAAACAGACAGACAGACAAAAATTGAAAAAAAAATTGTTTTGGTATATGTACCGTGTATACATCCATATAAACTTAGTAAAAAGTGGTTATTTTACTTCTAAAAACAGACACTCCAATTTTATTTATTTGTGCCAAGCGCCACTGTGCCACCCAAATTGACCTGAGCCCCCTGTGGTATGGCCGTATGAGGTGATTATTTTTTTAAATGTTTGTCATTAAATTCCCTATCGATACCTCTTTTTCGATTTTTGCTTTGGGACTTCATTTTCGTGGAATTCGAGTCCAAAAATGGGTTTGCATGGAAAAAACCAGATTTTTCGCGTAAAAATGACCCTACGGTAGACGACATTGAGATTTTATCGGATTTTTTTATGGGGAAATACTCCTCTTGGAAAACCCTACAAGACTATTCACGAGAAAATCAGGATTTTTTCCAATACTTTTACAGTTTTCAGAAAAACGATTTCTGGTATGAGAATTTTTCTGCATGATTGTGGCCATTTTAACTCTTTCACGCACAAAATAAGTACAGTTAAGTTTTTATAATTATGAATATGTTATTTAGTGTCTTATAAGATAATTTAAACATATGTATAATACAAATAAAAAAAAACTCCATAGATTTTTTTAAATTACTTGGGACAAATGTGTCCCAATATGCGATAAAGGGCGTCATTTATTATATTGTGAGGTACCAACTATTATAGCAAATGCAAGTGTTTTTCGGATAGTAAAAAACTAAATTCAATAAAATATTTCAATTTTATTAATAATTTCATGAATGAAATATCTATATATTAATACGTGAAGCGAAAATTTTGGATCCCTTTTTACGAAAATTGGGCGGACGGAAGAGTATGAAATTTCGCACACTTATAGTTTATACAGAGAAAAAGTGACGAATGCTAATATTTTTTTTTTATTATGCGTAAAATACATTATTTTCAATAAATAACACGTTACACACACTACTATTCATTACCGTGTACTTATTAATACACACATACATAGATATTCTTTTGTTGATGGTCCAAATCTGTGGTCCAATCGAGAACATCTGTCTTTAATATTTTGAATGTCAAGTATAACCATAGGTAATAAATTAATTTTATAGATATATTACCTATTTCATTTTTAAAATCTATGATCATATCGAGAATATTTGTCTTTAATATTATTTGTATTAGCGACGATAGGAATTTAGTTAAGATTTTTATGAAATATTTTTTGTGGTTTTATGGGGAGTGTCAAGCATGGCATTAATAAGTTTCCCATACAAAACTTTGTGTCGGTGTCGTGTGCAAACTGTGGAGGTTGTATGCCTCACGATTGTACAGGCTGCTCTGGTCATAGATTGTACAGGCTGGTTATAATTATGACATTTTGAACTGTCATAATTAATTAAAAATAATGGGGAAAATTCAATGTAAACAGAGCTCTGTGATAATTCATTCCATATCCAGCAGTTAAGAAGTATTAAGAAAATAAAGAAGAGAGTCCTGAAGAAGTATTCTTTACTCATTACACCTACGTCCTGGTCTTGGCCATCACCATCCCGCCAGCGAACCCTCTCCTCAGTAGTACAGCGTCAAAAATTTGTCTATAGTGTTACTGAATGTCAAATATAACCATATTATTTTTTTATATTTATTATTATATTATTTTTTCATTTAATAATGTATTTCTATTCAAATGAAGTACGGTCGAATTTCGACCAATGGACGAACACTAGTGCAAAACAATTTCTTGTTGCTGTGAAACATAAATTTACATTGCAAATGTCAAATATATTGCTGGTACGATTTTCCACTTCACTCTTTGCACACTGCACACATGTGAAGATAAAGATTGTTTGTGTCCTATATTTTGAATCGGTTTTTTGGTCATAGAAGTGGATGGCATGTTTTCGTATAGAAAAATTGCCAATCATAGCCCTAGCCACAACTTGACGGTATTCAAGTGATGAGAGTAAATGCCTTTCTATGCGAAGTTGTGCTTGCAGTTTTTCATAAACAGTGTAAGAATATAGTTAGTAGCGATGTCCAATAAAATAAAAACAAAGCCGCAGATAATATTTTGGTGTTGTCAGAAAAAACATACTGGCGATAAATATAATTTTTCCACTTAAACTCGGGAACCGGATTACGCGATGATGAATAAATAGGGATAGTACATAGATGAAGAGTCTGAAGATGGGCCTGGATTTTGAGTAGACTAACGGAGCAGGTGGCTTAATTATAGCTTCGGAAACTCCAGCTTGCATGTCCTCTAATAAGAGTGACTGGTCTTGGTCATCTTCGTCGTGCAAAATCAAAAGTCATTTATTCAAACTAGGCTGAGAGTCAGCACTTTTTGAACGTCAAAGTTACAAAAGACAGTCCCCCAAAACGCCCGCCCTTCACCACTTCCTAGTGCTTTAGCTGGGAAGAAGAAGTGGCGCAACAAACTCCCCAGCAGCACATCGTCAGTGTCACTAGTCTTAGCCATGAGAAATTCTTCGACTTCGGAATAAGTCCAATAAAAAAATCTTGTTTCCTTTGCGCACCTAAAACAATGAAAATAAGTGCTTATATTGTGTGTAAAATCACAAAACATGCATAGAACGTATTTGTTATTATTTGTAAAATATTAATAAAATTGGCCTTTTACGCATATTGGGATAACCGCGTCCCCTGCATATAATTTCATATTTTAGTAACTTAAATGTTATTAATTACGACAAATAACAAATAAACATAATTATTACTTACTATTCTCATAATTATTCAATAAACAATCACTGAATGCTGCAAAAATGTAATAATAACCACTTATGAAAACAGCCAAAGAAGCGCGCCAATATACCCAAAAGAAATACCTATGATGTTTTTGGTTTTTTTGTTTCGCGCGGCTTTCTACTACCCTAAGGAAAAAACAAAATACGTTCGGAAACAATCGGTATGCGTTGAGTTTAGTTCCAAATAATGCTTTGTGTAGCAATAAACACAAATTTAATTTTAGGGACACCGGTGTCCCATTTACGTCAAAGGGTTAAGGGCAACAGAAAATTTCTCCATTCATTCCACGAAAATGAAGACCCGAAGCAAAAATCGAAAAAGAATTATCGATAGGGAATTTAATGACGAACATTTTTTTTAAAAATCACCTCGAACGGCCAAACCACAAGGGGCCCAGGTCAATTTGGGTGGCACAGCGACGTTGGTCACTCATTGATTCCTCATCATCATTATCAACATTTTAGCCGTAAGACGTGTGTAGGGGTCTACTAGGACCGATGCCTGCCGGGGTCGCGTGATTGTTCGAAAGAGATACCGTGACCCTGGCACATGGGCAACTGATGGAACACGGGTGGGTTTTAGTCAGTAAAAGTCTGACACGCCCTCCCGCTCCGCCCAGAGCGGGAGAAGTCATTTGATGATTTCCCATCCTGAAAAAAAAAAAAAAGCCGTAAGATGTCCTTTGCTGGACATAGGCCTCTCCCAATTTTCGGGGCTTTGCCATAATCGCCACGCTCGGCAGGTGGATTGGCGATCGCAGTATGGTAGTAAAATTTATATTAGACGGTGCTGCCTATTCTCTAGTAATTCCCATAGTCGCCTTTTGCGACACCCACGATAAGAAACGGAATGGTGCTATTGTTAACGTCCGGCACCACACGGAACAACACATGGAACACTGTTCCCTATTTGACATACATTTTTCATCAACGAACTCTGCAACTGCTACTTAGCACAAACCCAGCAACCAAAGGCGTGACAAGTTACATTTCAATAACCCAACTCCATAACAATGTCAAGAAACTCTCGGATAACATGAAAACTGCCAAACATGCCTCCTCCATTAGGACAGCGCACATCAGCGAACACAAAGACACAAATAAATAGACACAGAAGAAGTTCAACTTCATACAAAGAACCAAAATACACTCACACACAGGCACGCTTCATGTACAGCGAGTGCAAGTGCACTTGCTATTTGTGTTAGATCGCCGTATGTATGTGACGCGTGTGCTTGATTTCACTCATTGTATAAAGCCATCCTTGAGACTTGTGACCAATAAAGAACAGTCACATGGGTCGATCAAAGAGTTAAATAAAGACTTGTTCAGACTAGCGCGACGCAACGGTCGCACGCGAATCGTCGATTTATATCCGTAGAACAATTTATATGAAAACTAGCTTCTGCCCGCGACTTCGTCCGCGTTAAATTACTTGCTCCCCCGACCCTTCCCGTCGCGTCGAATCGCCTACCCGTGCGATTTTCCCCGTTTTTGCAACATTTTTCATTACTGCTCCGCTCCTCTTAGTTTTAGCGTGATGTTATATAGCCTATAGCTTTTCTCCATACATATGCTACATATCCAACACAAAAAGAATTTTTCAATTCGGACCAGTAGTTCCTGAGATTAGTGCGTTCAATCAAACAAACAAACATACAAACAAACAAACTCTTCAGCTTTATAATATTATTAAGTATAGATGAGCACGACACTGCACACAGGGGCAACCTGTCGTGCCCCGACACGGTCATAGGAGTTGTTCGACGGATATAAATCACCGAATCGTGCGCGACTGTTGCGTTGCGCTAGTCTGCACGAGCCTTAACGCTTGCCGCAGTCGCATGACCGCCGCGGGCTGAGTGACCACAAACACGTAACGGGAGCCTTTCGTGCCTCGGAAAGCATGTTAAGTTGTTGGATCCTGGCTGTCATTCGTAGATTTACTCTGACAGTCGTTTCGGGTAGCCAAAGGCCTGGAAGGCTTACAACCAAGTTATACCAAGGTATATCATGTTACCACGTGACTAGGTTGTGGCGGTCAGATACGCAGACGCTCCAAAATACTGATACTCAGCTGGATTCGGTTAGACTGAAAGCTGACATGGTTGAGAAAAGGCTAGGCAGATGATAATGACTTTGGTATTGTTCTTCACAGGATGAAGCAACGTTCTTAGTTTGCAGTATTGCAATCTAAAACCCTGTTAGTTGGACTCCCGGCCACCGTAGGCGCGAGCTTGCGGGTGGCGAGCAGTGGGTAGCTCGCCGCCCGGTAAGGACCAAGCTCGGGTCGACGGCGCGCAGTGTTCCACGCGCGCCTCAAAGAGATGTCAGCAGCAGTGTAGGGGTCTACTAGGACCGATGCCTGCCGGGGTCGCGTGATTGTTCGAGAGAGATACCGTGACCCTGGCACATGGGCAACTGATGGAACACGGGTGGGTTTTAGTCAGTAAAAGTCTGACACGCCCTTCCGCTCCGCCCAGAGCGGGAGAAGTCATTTGATGATTTCCCATCCTGAAAAAAAAAAAAACCCTGTTAGTTGTGGCGGCAAGATAGGCAATCACTCCATGTAAGACTGAAAGCGAACCACAACGTTATTAGTAAAAGGCTACGCACATTGATTGTGTGGACCCGAACTTCTGTTTCTATATACTGGGTACAAAGACTAATGATTCAAGTTTTCCGTCGTGTGTAACAAGGATTTGTCAAGGTCTGTCTACACTTAATCTCGGCTTCAAATACCGTACCCCGGGAATGCGCAAACATAAATAGTGCTTGAAATTAACGTGTGAGTTAGAATTGCTTGATATTAAAATGTTGTACTGTTAATGAAGTGGGCTTTGTTTTGTTGGTTTTGGCGGGACTTTGTTCGAGTTGTTGATAGAAAAAGTTTAGTTATTTGCTTCTTTGTGTAGTAAATTATTATGACAATTGGCAGTATGAAAGTAGTACAAAAAGCCTTCGTTTTTTCAGGTATTTTTTCATTGATATCAAGCACCCCACGCTTTTTTCCATTATTTTCTACTTTATAGTTTGGTTTTCTACGGAAGCGTGTTTTTTAGGTTTTTTAAACAATTATTTATTTTATGTTTTTAGGGTGTTTCGAATTTTGTGACGTATTTCAGCACAGTTTTCGTTTTTTTTTTTGTGACGTATGTCAGCGTAGTTCTCAAAGACATTTTATTTTGTTATGGGGTTGTTTGATATGGATGGTCAGAAGCATGAAAGACTGACAAAAAGTCTCGTATTATCAATAAACTTGGTTGTGGAGGTTAGATGGGCAGTCGATTCATGTAAAGCACTGGTATTGAGCTACATCCGGTTAGACTGGAAGCCGACCCTAACATAGAAAAAGACTAGGCAGATAAGAATGACTGTGAGAAACAAAAATTGATTATGGTTGTCAACAATCGCTGCAGATTGATTAACCTCTGGAGTACGATTTTCGAAAGCAAGATATTAAGATTTATAAATTAACTTCAATCAGCACTATAACTATAGAACTTCAGAATCAAGTTCTTCTGAGAGCTCTTACACATGAGCGGCATGTTGCCAACGGCAAAGCTACTGTCGATACGTGTCGGCGGCAGCCGTCCACGCGTCTCGACGGTAGCTGACGGCAGCCGACGGCAACTGACGGCAGATGTCGATGCGTCTCGACGGCAGCCGGCGACACGCCATCTTCAAAGAAACGCGTCATCATTGCGTGTCGACGGCTGCAGATACCTGCCGTTGGCAACATGCCGCTCGTGTGTAAGAGCTCTAACTGGACAGACAGCTGTGCTGCTGTGGAGTTTGTTGGCCACTTCTTCTTCCCAGCTTAAGCACTAGGAAGTAGTGACGGGTGGGCGTTTTGGGGGACTGTCTTATGTAATTCCGACGTTCGAAAAGTGCTGATTCTCAGCCTAATTTGAATAAATGACTTTTGATTTTGAACTATTTCCTAATAGTTTCTTAACATATCTTTGGTTGTCACGTTAAATCCCTATTTCATCCAAACTCAAATCACAAAACACCATGGTTTCTTAAGTTAATCAGATTATAAACGAAAAAAAAAAGGTCTGCAAATCTCGTATCCCACAAAAAAATTCAAAATGCACTCGAAAATTTCTGAGCCCAACTTTCTACAAAGGCCACATTCCTATACTTTATTCGACGCTCGACTACAGTAGTCCATTTTGCACGAAAATCGCCAGAGCTGTGCACTCGCGACCCGTTCGAAGAGAATTTTTATATCACAATGCACTTTCTGAAATTCGTTTTAAGCTTTGTCGTGATTCTGTATAGAGGCATGTGACGCTTCTGTTTCATGTCAGTGTCAGGATATTCACTCTATATTTGAAATGAATTTTTAATATTGAGGTCATATAAATAGAACATTCTCCCAAAGACTTAGGGCAACGATTGTAAAAACAATTTCATATGTGATAGACGTACTTACAATTTCCTCCATTTCTACCCGTGGGTGTCGTAAAAGGCGACTTACTAGAGAATGGACAGCAGCGTTTTCTATGCATTCTACCATCATACTGCGATCGCACACCCGCTTGCCAAGCGTGGCGATTATGACAAAGCCCCTCAAATATGGGGAGGCCCATGTCCAGCAGTGGACGTCTTGTGGCTAAGATGATGATGATGAGACGTACTTACTACCCTTTACTAACATACCCTACTTTTTCCTTTATTACGTGAAGTGCAGTAGTAATAGAGTCAACATTAAAAGTACAGTAGTAGAAAAGTCTGATGTTCAAGTAAATAATAAAAATCAAACTAAAAGTATTTATTTCAATGAAAACAATTACAGGTACTTTTTAATTTTCAAAAATTCGGTCATTTAGTCAAAAAAAATAAACTAGCGGCCCATTCCAAAAAGTACATTTCTATGGAGTAGAACAGAAAAGAAACTATAAAGATACTTTTATAAATTCATGATATAACGAGTCTTTATTCTTATTGCTTCGTTGTGTTAGAACAATATTAAGAAAATAAAGAAACTGGTCGATATATAAAATTTAAAATAAGCTGTGGTAGTTAGCCAGCACCAGTCCTAACCAATAGCTGTTCATGAACATGACATGTAACTCAGCACCATCCAGTTTGATCATTTAAATAATCCAACATACACACCACTATCAGTGATACATTTAAGTGAGCATGACATACTCTCAACTGTCATACTTTTTCAAGTCGACGTACAACTTTATAACTTAACTAGCTTTAGCCAGTGATTTCGCCCGCGTGGAGGTCGGAAAATATCCCGCGGGAACGTACTACCGGGATAAAAAGTAGCCTATGTGTTAATCCAGGTTATAAACTGTGTTCCAAATTTCATCCAAATCCGTTCAGTATTTTTTGCGTGAAAGAGTAACAAACATCCACACATCCATACATCCATACATACAAACTTTCGCAGTAGGAAGTAGGATAAATAAATTCATGGTAATCATATTCGGAAAATATCTAAAAAATATATATTTACAGTAAAAGACAGGTAGGTAGAGCCTACTACGCTCGGTACGCGAAGTTAAGGAAACCAGTCAAAACACCAACGTGATTTCATTTGTCACCTTATTGGATTGCGGACAGCATAATTATATCAAGTTCTGCCAAAAATTTTCTTTTTTTTTTTTGTATATTGCTCACTGGGCTCGCTCGCCTTGGCTGATCTCGCTGAAATATGATTTATATTCTTTACTTGCTTGTTTGCTTCATATGTTAAATTGTCAAGCGCCTAATTCCCTTGTGGACAGCGCCTTGGGCCACAAATTATTCTGGCTATTTACGCGGGAGCCGTCATTTGTCACCTCGTCTCAGGTAAGCACCATGTTGCGGGTCACAGGTCGTGTGAGCGAGCTTGTGGTCTAGTTCACATAAAAGCTAAAGTCGTTGTGAACAAAAATGTTATCAAATACGAATAGTAAGCTATTTTTACATTTAAGCGAGAACCGCCAGGGTATCCTCGAGAAATTAAAATTTTCTTAATTTTTTTTTGCAATTTACTGAACAGTTAAGGTTGTATGTTGAACAAAATATGATTTGCAACCGTTACAAGTATGCATTAAAATAAGTATAATCATTAAAATCATTCATACATCCCTCTTAGTTCTTAAATATAATCCCATAGAATGACCATTCCATGAATTATTCAATCGGTTTCGAGAATTACCTTAGCGCCTAATTCTAATAAACCAGTCAAAATATCAAGGTACTTTATCACCTTTCTCTTGTGAAAAGTACAGTGCGCCACACATCAGTCTCGCAGTTTACGTTTGAGCCATCATTTGTCACCTCCTCAGGTAAGCATCATTCTGTGGGTCGCAGACGTTACCGCGTCTGACGTGAGTTTGTAGTCCATCGACATCAAAACTACAGTTTTGCTTGGATAAAAATATTTTTTATCTATACTTTAACATTATAAAGTTGAAGAATTTGTTTGGTTGAATGCAGTAATCTCAGGAACTACTAGTCCGAGTTGAAAAAATATTCTTGTTGGGTAGCCTATTTATTGAGAAAGTCTATAGGCTATATAACATCACGCTACAATCAAAAGGAGCGGAGCAGCAACGAAAAACGAACGAACGGACGAAAACTAGCAGGCAATGTGATGCGACGTGACGGGTCAGGGGAGCAAAAATTTGACGCAGACGAAGTCGCGGGCAGAAGCTAGTGTAAAATAATATGAAAGAAAATATTCGCCTGATACTAGCGTTTTATTCGAGTACGCTAGTGATTACGTTCAGTCATGTGGATAGCCCTTATTTTGACACCTTATTTAATTGTAGACAGCATAGTAGGCCACAAATCAGTCTCGCAGCTTACCAGTGAGCCAATAGTTGTCACTGCCTCAGTAAGTATTATATTGTGAAGAGAGTTTGTGTACCATCGACATCAAAACTACAGTTGTTTTCATGTTTTATATGAGAAAAATGATGGTGTGGTTAGAAAAGAGGTAACTTCTGTGATGAATACTAATAGAGTAGTATGGAACAAAAAGACATGTTGTGCCGACTCCAAATAAATTGGGTTATGCGCAGGAGAATGGTGATGATGTGATTTCAGATCATATTACCGAAAGAAAACATTATATTGACATTGGTGCCGATTCTGTTGTCACAAAATTCTCTAAACTAAACTAAAAATCACTAAAATTTGGTTTATTCCAGTCAAACGACGATTTCCTATTCTGAAATAGACTAAAGTGACACAACTTAACTATATTTTAGTTTGACAGCACTAAGATTGCACTGAGTTATTAGTTTAGTGAAAATGTCAATTTTGCTATTCTGAGTTTGCCGGTTTTCACCAAAAATTTTGACTATAATAATTTATTTTAACTAAATCTGACTATTTTTAAGCGCGATTAAAAAGGTGTGGAATAAAACTAGTGGTCATGAACTAAAATTCTCAACAACGCCTTGCCTTCACGTGCAAAAACAGTTCTGTATTTTTTATTTTCTTTTTGCTTATATCTTGAAAATGGCGTGTCCTATCGTAAAAATAATGAAATTTTCGACCCCCTTAGTATACCCCGGAACATTTAAATATCAACACGTGGGTAACATTTTTTTTATATTTTTCAAACAAAAGTGAAAAATTCCATATCAAACACGTCCAGGGTGCTCTCTAGCACGCGCCTTCGTCTCTCAAAAAATTCATCCTACGCAATGCACACACAAGTAAACGTTGCGAAAACAAAAGAAAAAAAATACCACGCTGAGTCGCGATTGTCAAATTCGATTTTAGTCGTGTCAAAATAGTTTTTAAATTTAGAGATTTTTCCTTGCAGAATAGCGTTACAATTCTCATAGCCAAAAGTAAGGAATTTTAGAGATAGTTTAGTTAGTTTAGTTCGTGTACAACAGAATCGGCACCATTAGCGTTATACGTTATTCTAATTATAGTACGCTTTTTTAACTGTCCCTTTGGTCTCGTGGTCACAACCGCGATTGATGAGCGTGGGTTCGATTTCCAGGTCAGCCAAAGTGTTATTAGGTTTCCTATTAGGAATTTCCGAATTCCGAATAGTACCGTGTGGTGCCGGACGTAAAGAATAACACCACCCCATTTCTTCCCGTGGGTGTCGTAAGAGGCGACTAAAGGACTTACTAGAGATTGGGCAGCAGCGTTCTCTATGCATTTTACCACCAAACTGCGATCGCCAAGCCGCCTGCCATCGTGGCGATTATGGCAAATCCTCCAAAAAATGTACCGGTCAAATTGGCGGTGCATGGGGGAGGCCCATGTCCAGTAGTGGACTTCTTACGGGTGAAATGATGATGATGATGATTAGGAATTTCTGAGTAACAGCCCGGAGTTTGGAAGCTGGTGGTGTGACACCTCCGTGCCTCGGTGCGCACGTAAAGCTTTTGGCCTTGCGCCTGATCTCTCTCCAGTCGTGTCGGATTGCCATCCCATCGGACTATGAGAGTGAAGGTAGAGTAAGTGAGTGCCCATGTGTCTGCGCACACACTTGAGCACTATAATATGTCCCGCGCTGATGGCTAGTCTCCGCTGAGATTGGTCGTCATGGCCGAAATACGGTCTGGAGGACTATATAGTACGCTATTAAATAAGTTTAGTTTTGTAGATAGCCTAGTGAAAACGAGTGTATCCCATCCACCCCGGTCGTCCCGCCCCGTTAACGGGGCAGTTGGGAAAAATTGTTGCATCGACCCCGGTAGTGCCGACTCCGTCGTTTAACGGGGTGGATGGCACAGATCTAGTCGCATCTACCCCGGTGTGTTTCTAACGAAGCGGACAGCGCAGATTGAGTAGCATACGCCCCAGTACTGTTTAAAGAGGTCAGAATACGGTGACGTAATTTTTTGCTAAACACAATCCTCCTAAGTATTGCGTTTAGAAAAAAATTACGTTTTATAAATAAAAAAGTACAAAACGCGAAATGTGTTATCATCAGACCGAAATCCACGCGGTGACGCGGATAAAGCTAGAGTAATAAAAAACCAAACATTGTGGAAATTCTTAAGAGCCATTTTACATTTTTGCGCGTATTTCTAAGATTTTAGTCGCCTTATTGTAGAAAGGCCCTACGGGTATAAGCATAGTGAATTTGCCCTTGAAAGATATTGGCACGATACTTAGAGGATTTTTAGGTATTAACAAGATAATAAGATCCTGAAAGTTTCAGATCTCTAACCCATTTGGTTTTAGAGAAAAAGAAAAAAAAACTGATAAAATCAAAAAAAATAATTTTCTCAAGAACGCGTGAATCGATTGATTTGAATTTTGGATATGTTTTGGGGGCTGATAGTAGCTTTTAGGAAAAAAAATTAACACCTTTGACGGTTGATAAAAACCTTGAAAAAAATTGCACTTTTTTTTTAATTTCGATGTTTAACTATGATACAATTATGAAACTATTTTTTTCAAATTCTTCATTCATTTTTCTATAGACTTACATGCTTTTAAGATTTTAAAAAAGGTACGCCATATTGCAAAAAAATAAAAACCATTTTTTGTACAAATATTTACTTTACGTATTTTAAGCCTGCATCTTTATTTGTGTCGCTCGTTTATGTCTTTTATTTTTATTTGAAGTAGACATGTCTAAACCAATAGTTAAATCTTAAAATATCAGTGAATTTCTACTAAAATATTATAAACATTGTACGCACGGCGACAAATCATGCGATAGCAGCAATTCTTGATGAAACAGGTAATCATACCATTCAATACGTAAAAGACCAGTCAAACATACGCGAAGCTCAAATTCAGTCGTCATATCAATAAGAAGGTTTATAGATGTTTTATTGAGTATAAAAGAAAACACTATTGGTCCCAAAAGCATATTGAGGCATATCTGTGAGTGGGCAAATGGTCTTAGAACAATTAGATGCTACTCACACGTTGCTGGTATTGTTTATTATTTGTCACACGAAAGATATTTGAACAGATTCTGAGGCCTGCTGAAATACTAAGCAAATTATTTGATGCAGACAATGTTTCGCCTGTGTTTTTTTTTGTCTGTGGCAAATCATCAAATGACGTCACCCGCTCTGGGCGGAAGGGCGTGTCAGACTTTTACTAACTAAAACCCACCCCCTTCAATTGTCCATATGCCAGGGCCACGGTATCTCTTTCGAATTTCAAATCTCGCGACCCTGGCAGGTCGCCTGTGATTGAAGATGATAGTGATGAAGACCACTAAAATGTGATTATAAACTTTTTTGCAAATATACCTTTCAAACATTTGTTGTTTTTATTTATAATTTATCAATTAAAATCTGTTTCTTATTTTAGAAGTGTATACATTGCTACATATCAAGCTATACATTTCCAGTTATAGCTGATCTCCTATTGTATAGGCTTTTCGTACAATGAAAAGTCCACTTTGACTGGAAATGCTCGATTTGTCGCTTTGTGTACACTATTTGTAATATTTTAGTTGATATTCACTGATATTTTAAGATTTAACTATTGGTTTAGACATGTCTACTTTAAATAAGAATAAAAGACATAAACGAGCGACACAAATAAAAATGCAGGCTTAAAATACGTAAAGTAAATATTTGCACAAAAAATCTTTTTATTTTTTTGCAATATGGCGTACCTTTTTTTTAAATCTAAAAAGTATGTAAGTCTATAGAAAAATGAATGGAGAATTCAAAAAAAATTGTTTCATGATTGTGCCAGAATCGTATCATAGTTAAAAATGAAAATTAAAACAAAAGTGCATTTTTTTTCAAGGTTCTTATCAACCGTTAAAAGTGTTATTTTTTTTCCTAGAAGCTACTATCAGCTTCCAAAACATATCCAAAATTCAAATCAATCGATTTACGCGTTCTTGAGAAAATTATTTTTTTCTGATTTTGTCAGATTTTTTTTTTTCTTTTTCTCAAAAACCAAATGGGTTAGAGATCTGAAACTTTCAGGATCTTATTATCTTGTTGATACCTAAAAATCCTCTAAGTATCGTGCCAATATCTTTCAAGGGCAAATTCACTATGCTTATACCCCTAGGGCCTTTGAGTAAAAAAAATACACAAAACAACAGGCATATAAACTAGTTGTTACATTTAGTACAAGAATATTGATTTTTAATAACATTAATTAGTAAAAAAATTAAGTCTTATGGCAATTTTTACGATTTATTCGCAAGTTTATCGCGTTTTTTTGGTTTGAATAAAGCATAATTACATTAAAAAATTCATGTGAATATAAAGTATACTCTATAAAAAATCGAATTCTCAAGTTTTATTTAAATCTGTTTATTTAATTAGACATAATATCGTTTTTGAAATCACTCTAAATTAGAATAAATTCGATGCACAAGCGGGCAGCGTTTAGTACGGTGCAAGCGCCCAACGGGGAAGGACCTGTGCCATTTTTTCCCGCGTCTCAGTTTACGGGTACTCGTATCGTGAACGCAAAAATATACTACGACTACAACATTTTGCTACTCTTCGTATTTTTTTTTTTTTTTTTTGTATAAGAGTTTTGTTTATTATCAAGTAAAGCATTATTTTAATGGATTGTAGAAAAATTTTGACTTAAACAATTTATTTTAACTAAATCTGACTATTTTTAATCGCGATTAAAAAGGTGTGGAGTAAAACTAGTGGTCATGAACAAAAAATTCACACCAACGGCAACGCCTCGCCTCACGTGCAAAAATAGTACTGTATTTTTTTTTTCTTTTGCTTATATCTCGAAAATGGCGTGTCCTATCGCAAAAATAATGAAATTTTCGACCCCCTTTATAAGACCCCACACATATAAATCTCAACACGTGGGTAATATTTTTTTTTATTTTTCAAACAAAAATGAAAAATTCCATATAAAACACATCCACATCCCTTGCGCGCCTTCGTATCTCAGCAAGTTCATTGCGTAGCGCACAAGTACTAAGTTGCAAAGCCAAAAGAAAAAACCGGCCAAGTGCGAGTCGGAATCGCGCACCGAGGGTTCCGTACAAACCTGTAGGTATCCTCGATTTATGCATAAGGTTTACGTTTATGAAATTAAATGTTATTTTTTAATTTTTATATTTGAGTTCAAAACTACTTACTGGATCTCGTTCAAACCAATTTTCGGTAGTAGTTTATATGGTAATGTACATCATATATTTTTTTTTAGTTTTATCATTGTCTTATTTTAGAAGTTACGGAGGGGGGGAGGGGGGGACACACATTTTACCACTTTGGAAGTATCTCTCGCGCAAACTATTCAGTTTGGAAAAAAATGATATTAGAAACCTCAATACCATTTTTGAAGACCTATTCAGAGATACCCCACGGTTGGGTTTGATGAATTTTTTTTTTTAGTTTCAGTTCTAAGTATGGGGAACCCCAAAATTTATTGTTTTTTTTTTCTATTTTAGTGTAAAAATCTTAATGCAGTTCACAGAATACATCTTCTTACCAAGTTTCAACAGCATGCTCTTATAGTTTCGGAGAAAAGTGGCTGTGACGTACGGACAGACAGACAGACAGACATGACGAATCTATAAGGGTTCCGTTTTTGCCATTTGGCAGCGGAACCCTAAAAATACTACGTTGAGTCGCGATTGTCAAATTTGATTTTAGTCGTGTCAAAATAATTTTTAAGAGATTATTTCTTGCAGAATAGCGTAACAATTCTCATAGCTAAAAGTAAGCAATTTTAGAGATAGTTTTGTTAGTTTAGTTCGGTGTACAACAGAATCGGCACCAATATGTAATTGTTTTTTTTTTTTTATTGTATACTTTACATAACATATAGTTGTATTTTTTTATTAGTCTAGATATCTTTATTAGACTGGATAAATAAAAATAAATATTTTCATATATATCTAAATACCGCATTATAATTCTAACGGCTTAAGATTGTTTAGACCGGCTCGACACTCACGTTACACTGTTTGTATTGTGCATGTGTGGATAGCTACGCACACATACATAAGATTGCCGTCTTTAACCTAAACTCGAGCGTTCAAATTTTGTAAGAGGCCTCCTAAGGCACTGCATATACTCCGGTGACGCCTCTTAATACGAAATTATATGGCAACAAGTTCAAAGCTTATCGGAATCAACCCAGTGTAATCGTTTACAGAAATCTTAAGTTATGTACAACTCCATTCAACAGAAAAATTTTGAATATATGGATGGCAAATAACAATATTACATTTCCTGGAAATGATATGATATTAGTGGTTTTACTTAATGATCGAGCATTATTTTCAATAATACTGATTTATAAATGAAGACTGATCAATGGAGCGTGAATTAAAGTTATGAAACCGAAACTGTGATTATAATAAATCAAATGAATTATTTATCGATGTACTATTAGTAAAAAGTACTTATGTTCCAGTATTTGTTTCTTAGTGCTTACTAGTGCTGAACATGTTGGTTTCTAATTTAAGATGGTATCTCGGGCATCCAGGTACTTTATTTTTATACCAATAACTAGCTAATCCAGCGAACTTCGTACCGCCTCAGAATCAATAAATGTTGTAATGAACCTACCAAGTTTGACAACCTCGTTCTTTGAAGGCATAAAGCGTTTTCTAGCTGACATTCCTTTGTTTGGTAAGCTCCTGCCAAGTTATGATAACCTGGTACTTCGAAGGCATACAGCGTTTTCTAGCTGACACTCCTATGTTTAGCAAGCTCCTCCCCAGTTATGACGACTTCAAAGGCATAAGACGAGTTCTAGCTGACACAACGGGTTAGATGAGCTCCTACAGAGTTATGGCTACCTGGTACTTCAAAGATATAAAGCGTTTTCTAGCTGACATACAAAATGTGTAAGAAAATGAAAAATCTCTTTAACCGGTCAAGTACCGTAATTACAGACACAATTAAAAAACGATTGTTTGCATACCAAATGTGGTTTCTCAGGGCTTAGAGGTTAAACACTACCGGGGCGTATGCTACTCAATCTGTGCAGTCCGCTTCATTAAAAACACACCAGGGTAGATTAGACTAGATCTGTGCCATCCACCCCGTTAAACGACCGGGTCGTCACTATCGGGGTCGATGCAACAATTTTTCCCAACCACCCCGTCAACGGGACGGGATGACCGGGGTGGATGGGATGCACTCGTGAAAACATCAAGATGTTTGGCACGTAATTCTGTTGCGGACAGCACAGTGGGCCATACATCAGTCTCGGGGCTTACGAGTGAGCTGTCATTTGTTACCTTCTCAGGTAAGTATTATGTTATGGGCAGGCGTTAAAGCATATGACGAGATGGGGTTCAGTTAGTTGAAGGACTAATGGCTAGGTTTGTGACTGTTGTACTTTATTACTAACTTACTTAACTATTGTTTAAAAGTCTTATTTTAGACTCACTCCACACACTTTTAACAAAAACATTCTATAGCACTTGGTGATAATAGATTTCTATCAGTGGGAGCATTTTGAAAATTGAATCATTTATTCCGGAGATAAAAAAACGAACTTTACCTCTTTATACTTTTGGTGTAGATGTTTTGGTATATGATGGAGTGTATCGTAAAATGTTTTTTATTTATTTATTATTCAACTTAGAATAGTTTTACAGAAAGAAAACTGCTTCAAACATAAACTTCAAATGGAGTTGTAATATAACAGTATGCGATCAAAGTTCAGCAAAGAAACTTTCCCTAGGTAAAGCGAATCGAAATCACGAAAGCAACTGTCTTCTGAGCCAATAAGACGATTACTTATTTTTCCCTCTCAATTCATCGAAACTTCGTCTCTTTACGAAAACAATAAATCTTCTTAGCCTGGATAAAAATCAAAGCTATTGTTACTATCATTTTCTGTCTCAAACAAGCACAATAGGTACCTTTTGATGTTGAAATAAATAACAAAACGGTACTCCAACAATGCTGGACAATTTATCATCGAATTATTTTGAACGAAAGCGATTCGCCATCTTGGGCGACATCCAAAACTTTGTTTGTCCCGGCCAGATTTATTGGCGGGGTTATCGTCACTACAAATATGGAAAAGAGAAGGTTAACTTACTTTAGTTAATCAGAATAAAATGATGTGTGACGCTTACTATGTAGATACTATTCATGAAATAAATAGTCAGGGTAAAAATATTATTCACTTATGGTTTACTGCATGAGCAGGTCAACATAAAAATCTATACTTAATATACTTAATAATATTATAAAGCTGAAGAGTTTGTTTGTTTGAACGCGGTAATCTCAGGAACTACTAGTCAGAATTGAAAAAATATTTTTGTGTTGGATAGCCTATAAACTGAGAAAGGCTATATAATATCATGTTATAATCAAAAGGGGTCGAGCAGCAACGAAAAATAGTCGAAAACTGGCTGGCAATTCGATGCGACGGGAAAGGTCAGGAGAGCAAAACGTTGACGCGGATGATGTCGCGGGCAGAAGCTAGTATTTAATATAAGTTAATAGTGTCCTTCATACGTATTCTTCAGCTAGGTATCTGAAATAATAAAGTGGTTTGAAATCCAACAATTGCCGACATGTTCACAAAAAATCCACAACGAAAAAACATCAGCACTAGCTTACTTATGGTAGAACTATTTTTAAATTACAGTACTACAATCTAAGAACGTATCTTCGTCCTGATTTTTTTTATGCCAAACAATACTAAGGTTATCATAATCATGTGCCTAACCTTTTCTCAACCATGCTGGAGTCGGCTTCCAGTCCAACCGGATACAGCTGAATACATTTTACATGGCATGACTGCTTCTCTGATGTCCACAACCTAGTTACTGGGTTGTGGAGGTCGGGTAGTTACTGGGTTACACGATACGCTTTGGTAGAACTGGTTGTCAGACTTTCGGGCTTTTGACGACTGTCAAAGATCCTCGAATGATAACGCGCACCAGTGGCTTGACATGTTTGCTTAAATAATACCTTTTGAAACATAAACAAGTAACGATAAAGTCCATCCTACTAACCTTCCTCGTACTATATAAATGTGGGTTTGTGAGGATGTATGGATGTTTGTTACCCTTTCGCGTCGAATCGCCTACCCGTGCGATTTTCCCCGTTTTTGCAACATTTTTCATTTCTGCTCCGCTCCTCTTAGTTTTAGCGTAAGGTTATATAGCCTATAACCTTCCGCGATAAATAGGCTACCCAACACAAAAAGAATGTTTGAATTCGGACCAGTAGTTCCACCTATTTATATAGTATATAGATAGGTGAATAATTTTTGACTTCAGATGTTTATGTTTTTCACTATTACTTTTGAACCTTCTGCGTCTGTCTTCCTCTTTATGGTCAATGCGTCACGTGATGACAGATCGTTGCAAACTATGGGCTATTTGTGGTGACCATAGATATCCCTGCGGTTCCCCAGCAGACGTTATTGCTTCCCTATCGAGTTTCAAGAGGTAATTAAGAAATGGTAACAGAAGTTTGGCCAATATTCATGTATTTTGAAGTTCAGATTTTGATTTCGAATTATTTGTAGTAGCAATCTAGCAGTAGATATGTGAGACCGCTAAGGTTCCTTACCAGGGTATATTAATGAAACCCTTCATCATCATTATTTCAGCCTTTAGACACCCACTGCTGGATATAAGCCTCCTCCAATTAACCCTCCCAGGGTTTGCCATAATCACCACGCTTGGCAGGCGGGTTGGCGATCGCAGTATGGTGGTAAAATTCATAGAGAACGCTGTTGCCTATTCTCTAGTAAGTCCCTTAGTCGCCTTTACGATACTCACGGGAAGAAATGGGGTGGTGCTATTCTTTACGTCCAGCACCACACGGAATAAAAATCGATTCAGTTACTGATTCTGAACAAACTATATTCAGGTTTCGCATATACTAAAAATAATGTTGTATAAGGTGTATCTATTCAAACACGAAATATTTTAAGAGGTACACCTGTAGGTGGTAAAGAAGCTATAGAAGCAAAAAGAAATTTTTTATCTAAGCGTTTTTGAATTTTCGTAATTATTATAATTTTAAAACTGCTTTAGATGTTTTCCTTTTAACCTTTACTCCAAATTCTATAAATGGCCCGCCTGACGCTGCGAGGGCGGCGACCGGATGGCACGAGCATGGCCGCGGTGTCTCGGGCCGTAAAAAATGAGGACGAGCCAGTATTTCTTATGTGCGTTAAATAATATATAAATATTAAATATTGAAAAAAATAATTTAGAATTTTTTTTTCGTTGCTCTAGCTTCTTTACCACCTACAGGTGTACAGTCGGCCAAGAAAGTAGTGTACCACCCTAAGGTTGAATATCGCTTGCAGATTCATAGGTGATAAAGATTAGTTTCGCTTGCAGATCGATCTGACAACTTCTATTGCTGTCTTTATCTGATTATTGATAACGACTATTACTGTTTGTAACGTGACAGCTGTTCTTAGTTTGAACTTGACGGAACCAATGACGTCATAAAATCAACGGCGGGGGTCTGTAGATTTTGATGACAAAATTGTATCTACAAATTCAGAATTGTAATCAACAAGTTTCATAAAATTGTAAAGGCACAAGGCGAATCCACAAACCTACAATTTCTGTAAACTTGTAATTACAATATCAATAAAAAACAAGCTAAAAATAGATTTATCCTTTTATTAAATTTCTACAATCAATTTTAAAATACTTATAACAAACAAAAACATAGCATATATAGTAATATTTAGAAGATATTGAAAATTTTTAAAAATTAGAAACGGGTGTAACCGCCGTTGGCCTCTATAACCTCTAAAAGACGAGACCTCATTGAACCAACAAGCCGTGAGCAAATATCGGTTCCCCGCATTTCCTCCCAAATATAATTACAGTGACTAATAAGAGCTTGTTTGGTTCTTTCATTTTGATGCGACCATCGTTGGACCATAAGGCCCCAAAGATTTTCTATCGGGTTGAGGTCCGGCGATCTTGAGGGCCACTGAATTACCCTTACGTCAGTGTGTGAACGAAACCAGGCTGAATTGTTCAATTCATAATTGAATTGAACAATTATCTTGAACAAAATCAAATTGTGGCACTTCGTTCTCCGGGTAAACATTACGGACTGTCGGTAGCATTGCATTCTGAAGCACGTCGATATAATTTACAGCCGTCGCTCGAGGAGGTAGAGAACACAATTCTCCTACACCATCCGCACTCATCCAGCCCCAAATATTTACGGAAATTCGACCTGATTCTCTATTTGGGATTACATGATCATCTTTATACCGTGTTGAATTATATCGCCAAAGGTGAAGACGTCCATGTTGACTGGATTTAAACGTTTTTTCATCACAAAACACTGTATTAGACCAATCAAAGTCTAAGTGCTCTCTGGCGAAGTTCAGACGAGCAAGTCTGTGAGCATCCGTCAAATATATTTTCTTGGCGTAATGCCTGTGGTGCAACCCCATGTAATGTAGATGATTCCTTATTGTTTGGGCACTCACATCGAACATCTCCGCAAAATGTTTTGTGGGCTTAAAACCATTGATTTCATATTCCCGTCTCATGAATTCTCTATCGTTATTGGAGAGTGCAGGCCGGCGACCACTTCTTCTGTGATCCAACAAACTTCCCTCCTCTCCTTCACGACGAATCCAAAAGCGGACAGAACGCCTCGATATATTCAAATTCCGGGATATCGCACTGATACTGCTTCCCTCATTAAATTGGGCAATTATTTGTGCTCTTTCGGCAATGGTCAAGTTGGCAGGCATTGAGATGATTTTATATGCAGTTGATTGAAAAATAACACGGAAAATATATCGATTTTTTGCATATATTTGACAAAATGTCAATTGTCAGTTTTCTTTTTCAAATGGAATTCGGTTGTCTATTTAAATAGTTTTTATTACTTTTGTTTGGAAACATCCTTTTCATTTATACTAAAGGTTAAAATGTCATGTACTTATATGTGACATATGACGTATGAATACTAAATACATAGGTTTACGTCATGATAATGTTGTCTCTTTCAGTAATATCTTTTTATAACGAACCTTGTTGTAATTTTCGATGACCGGGAAACTAAATCAAAACTGGTACACCACTTTCTTGGCTGACCGTACCTCTTTAAATATTTCGTGTATGAAAAGATACACCTTATATAGCTCCACACCTGTCAATCAAGTGATTTCAAAACAAAAAACCTATGCTAAAATATTTGACGGGTAGAACTAGATCTCCTTGATAGTTAAAATGTGATAAAGCCATTTTATTGCCTGCCGGTACAACATAAGGATGTCTTCAGTAAACAACAAACCTTGACAATACCTACTTCACACAATCATCTTCTTTACTAGAGACTTGAACTATAAGAAAAATTCATACGTCGAATTCAGCTCAGCAAACGATCTGGGTTGGATTGCTACTGGGCTGGATATCCGGGGGCCCCAGACGTGGGAGACGGTAGAAACTTAAATTCTATCACTTGAAGAAGCTAATTAAATCTATACATAATTTATACGGAATGTATATATCTTGTACAATTAACTACATTTGCGAACTATCCTTATCGCGGCTAAATAAAGCAAAGAAACTTCACCGTTGTCAAAACTTTGAATAACTCACATCGAATATGACTCAATCAACCCAAAACAACGCTTTAATAAGATGACTTCATAATTCTTCAATTCTACACGCCAAGCATTTTTACAAAAGGCTTGAAAATCCCGAGAAGTAAGATTCGATCAATATAAAGCGCTAAGTAATGTGAAAATTGCGTCTTATTTCAAAGGAAGGTGATTTTTCTCACCAACTTAGCATTTTTTCCTTCTAAATTCTTCAGAGATCCGGAATTTATATTTTATGCGGATTTTTGTATAAAAAGGGTTATAAAGAGCTTAAGTTGATCACGCTGGCTGTACTTCTTTATGCTGTTGTTTAGCTGTTCCTAAGTAGAATTCGCTTTGAAAATAATAATCTTAGAAGAGTTTTTGAGGTAAAACAGAGAAAAATTCGAAGTGAATTTTTATTAGCCTCTAAAGTTAAAAGGGATGAGTTCAGAAGAAGTGTGATGATGATTATCAAATATCTTGAATTTAGGAATTTAAAAAGGTTTGTTTTTTATTCGGATAAATAATACTTAAAACTTTGTTTGGTATTTGTTAAGCTTAATTTTCAATTTTGTGTTTTTTAATTACGTAGGGTGGGATGCCCTTCGCTTGATGGGTCGACGATATTAAGAAGGTAGCTGGAGCAGACTGGATGTCCAAGGCGAAGGACAGATGTTGTGGCGCAACCTGGGAAAGGTTTTTGTCTAGCAGTAGATTGCAGTAGGCTGAGTTGATTATTTGATTGACTTAGTCAGAGTAATAGTCAGAGTAATACCTACTCGTGTTTAAAACGAATCAAAATAGCAAATCGTATGATTCAGCTTGCCACCTTTTCACACAAAAAAACAGTGACAAATTAAAACAAAAACTGCAACCAATACTACGCTTTACAGACAGAGAAACAATATCGAAAATGTCACTATCCCATCCCCGCGAGATATTTCGCGTTGTATAAATTCAATTTTTATTTGATAGCCATAACGAGCTTCGTAAAATTTAACTGTTTCACTCGCGTATCGATGGAGCAGACACGCGATGTATGCAAAACAGGGTGTTACCCGCCGCGGTAATGTTGGCTGGAGCATGATAAGAAATACCAGTGGCGAAAGCACCATATAACACGATTCCTACCGGCTTGCCTTCGGGGATTCGCATTGGTAACTCTATCACTATTAAAAATAGTATGTAAATAGTGGCTACTATTGTCAATAAATATAGTTACACTACGGGTATTTAATTTACCATAACATTCAAACAACAAAAAAGGTTATTTATAGCTTTGTATTACAAGAAAAGAGAAATGTTCTAAATTAACCCGGCGCCAAAACGTCATCATCGGGAACTAAAAATTCCTACAACAGCGATCCCGTAATGATGTCACTTTAGGTCACGTGGCACCGCTTGATATGTACGAGAGCAAGCCGCTGTACAATGGGTTATGACAGAGACAGGTATAGAAAAATGCGTCAGCGAGAACGAGATAGAGGAATATTGCATATTTTATTCGGTTTTCAGCTGTTCAATTTAATTGTATTTAATTCATTACATTCCTATATTAATTTTAGAATGATAGTAAGTATTCTTTATTGATGAGTCAGTAAGTTAAAGCCGACTTCGCATCGGCTTCTCTTTTAGAAAAAATTACACCTCGTCGCTGAGAAATACAGATTACTGGTTGTATATTGTTAATTTGCTTAAACAGGTAGCTAATAGGTTATTATGTAGACTAAGATAATTTGGGCGGAAAAACGTGCACTGCTGCATATGGGCTTCCTCCAAAGACCCCTCCGGTTGAAATTGCCATAATCACCACGCTTGGCAGGTAGGTTGGCGATCGCAGTATGTTGGTAAAATGAATAGAAAACGCTGCTGCCCGTTCTTTAGTAAGTTATTTAGTGGCCTTTACCACAGTCACGGGAAGAATTAGGATGGTGTTATTTTTAACGTTCGGCACCACACGGACGTAGACGTACAGTACGAGCTCTTAGGCTGAAAAAGTCTTCCTTCGGGGAATAAAGATTAATGATATGGTTTGAGTTAATTTAGAGCTCGGATGAAAAAAAAATAGATATAAAACAAATAATACTTTGATTTATCTATATATATAAAATTCAAAGTCCTGAGTGACTGACTGACTGACTGACTGATATATCAACGCACAGCCTAAACCGCTGGTCGTAGAGACGTAAAATTTGAAGGGTGTGTTCTTTGTGAAGAGTAGGTATCCACTAAGAAAGGGTTTTTAGAAATTCCACCCTTAAGAGGGTGAAATGGGGGATTGAAGTTTCTATGAAACTTTTTATTCTCTGGGTCGATTGACACAAAAATTGGTACACATACTTTTCAAGTATAATTATGAGACACGTGTATCACACTTTTTCCAAAATCATCCCCTTACTGAGTCAAATAGGGCTTCGAATATCCTACGTGGCCTGGTAAAAGGGCGCATGGCGTGCGGGGCAGCCCGGGGAGCGCATTGTCGTCACCGGTGTTCAATCTCAACCAAGGTAACGGGGATGTATCAAATATGTAACTGATATTAATATGAACTAATATTTGCAAGAAATAAGTAAGTACATGTAAAAAACGCGTTTGTTTCTGTATTAAATAAAATTAAATAACTACAGTGACTATTGTTAAATAGATACCTATGCAACTTTATAAGTAAAAACTAATTGGGCACATACATCTGTACGTTCAATGAGTAATAATGCGACTTTAGTTTATACATTAAAATAAAACATAACGACCAAGCCACAATCATCAATTAAATTCTCTTGAGATCGTTCGAAGGAGTTGAAAATCATTATAAATCAGTGTACTCGAGTGATAAACCACGATGACGTACATACATTACCCGGTTGAGTTTCTTAACACATAGAAGCCTCCTGGTCTCCCAACTCACATATTAAAATTTAGAATTGGCCTCCCAGTTATGTTGCTGCGTAATTTAAACCCGCCAAAATTATGCAATGACACCAGGTTGCGAGTGAAAATATTGCAACGAAATGTTATCGAGGCAACTATTGACAGGTTGTTCCAGGAAGGAGTCTGTGTTTATTCCGAGGATTCCTCTAACGCTATCGAACTACCTCTTCGAGTTCAAAAGAGTGCAGTTTCCCCCCAAAGTCTGCTTTGGCATGACCATAAATAAATCGCAAGGCCAAACAAGGGGTAACAGGGGTAGACTTAAGGCAGAACTGTTTTTCACACGGTCTGGTGAAGACCAGCAGCCTGGTGATTCTAGCACCTGTAGTAAAAATAAAATTTGTTTACAAAGAAATACTGCGGTAGGCATAGTATTTTGTTGTAAACAATATTAATTGCTTATTATCCACTTCTGGTTGTCTCCGAAATAAATCTTTTCACAAACGCTTTGAGTTCTATTAAAACTATACTACTCTCATCCCAGAGATTAGTTAAGTTTTACGAAGAACTTTGTTCTATTTGTTTGGGATATTATCAGTTTTTATATTAAATTGAGAAGTAGTGAGAGCGCGGATGTTTGTTTCTAAAAAAAAAAGGCCGCGGGCAGAAGCTATACAAAATAAACCAATGAAATAAACACAGGCAACAAAAATCTGTTGTAATTATATTACATGCATACGTGTCGAATTCGTAAAGATGCTATACACTATCCTATGGAGCTCTTAAATTTATTCAACCCATCTGGTCCCCATCTCACACACTTATCCTCAAAGTGGGTGCTCCAGCAATGCTACCACGAAATCTCACTCTGGCCAAGTTGTGCAATGGGACCAGGTCACGTGTGAAAACCTCACATCAAAACGTGGTAGAGTCTTCGCCATTGTATTTACTGTCTGTGCTCAAGGTGAATCGGTGTACTATATACCGCAGATACCAATAATACCGTCGGAGTACCCATTCGAGTTTAAAAGGCCGTAGTTCCCTTATGGTATGTTCGCAATGACGATTAATAAGTGTCGGGGACAATCACTTAAAACAGCGGGATATCATCTTAGACCGGACTGCTTCTCGCACGGCCAGTTTTACGTGGCTTGCTCGAGAGTGAGCTCATCTAGCAGCCTGGTTGTATTAGCACCTGAAGGCAGAACCTCTAAAGTAGTAGATAAAGAGATACATTAAGTATAAACTAAAAAATAAATAGTCTTAATCCCTGTGAACAGCAATGTAAGTAAAATCGTCATTTGAATAATTTAGGTAACAATTTTTTTTAGAAATCCCCAGGGAATAAAGAGAACTTCTATTTTAGCTTTAAAGTTGCCTTCAAATTTGGCATGCAAGTAGGTAATTTGCCGTTCTGTTATATATTCCGTCAATATTGTTATGTTTTAGCAATATTTATCCTACAACAATCATTTATCAATCCGAACGCTGCTCCTTGGATAACACAAAGTAAGCAGTGCAATAACCCAGTGTTTACCCGGATAAACACAAAGAGTACTTTTAATCCCAGTAATACGTTCCTGTGGGATATTTTTCGACATCCACGCGGGCGAAGCCGCGGGCAGAAGCTAGTATTTAATAAAATAATCACGAAATACCACTAGAAATGTGGCGTTTCCTGCGCTCGCGAGATGAACGCTCTTAAAACCTTTAAATCTTTTTTGCCCCTTTCTCTGAGTAGGTATCTTTATTCACGAAAAATGGGGTATATATAAAAGAGAAAGTCACTTCGCTTCACATCGTTTTGGTGCAGGATACAAAAAATAAGTAATGGTAACAAATTAAGTAGCTAGTAACTCGTGTGTACAACAAATACGGCATATTTAGATCTGCAGACTTTATAACTAACGACATTTATTTAAAATGATGATGGTTATTTTCATAATAATAAAATATTGTATATAAGGTGTATCTATTCATACACGAAATATTTTAAGAGGTACACCTGTACGTGGTAAAGAAGCTATAGCAACGAAAAAAATATTTTTCTAAGCGTTTTTTGTTTAATTTAATATTTATACATTTTTTGACGCTCATAAGAAATACTGGCTCCTTATGTTTTACGGCCCGAGACACCGCGGCCATGCTCGTGCCATCCAGTCGTCGCCCTCGCAGCGTCTGGCAGGCCATTCATAGAATTTGGAGTAAAGGTTTTATGCAAAACGTCTCAAGTAGTTTTAAAATTATAATAATTACGAAAATTCAAAAACGCTTAGATAAAATTTTCTTTTTGCTTCTATAGCTTCTTTACCACTTACAGGTGTATCCCTTAAAATATTTCGTGTATGAATAGATACACCTTATATATTTGATAATGGTTTAAAAAACTGGTTCGAAAAACTTCACGACACAACGTACGTACAAAGTCCTAAAAATTACACAAAAACCTCTTCCACAGAATGAAATCCTTTTCCATTTTACCTCAATTTTCCTAAATAAAGAACGAAACGCCATACAAAATTCAGTAAATATTTTCTCACTAATTAAGCTACACTCCTAGCTAAAGCTAATTTAATCCTTCCCCGGTATTAAGTTTAAGCGGAACAGTGAGGCGGCTCCAATGGCATTACTATCGGATCTCGATTAGTATAGAACTTCTTATCGGTCGTATTATCTCCATGTAAATGAGATCTGCAGGAAATCCAGGTGAAGTTTGGTAGATAAATAGATATAGATATATGTTCTGCGTACATGTTAAAGTTATAATAACAGCAGTTGCTTTGGCTTGTTGTTGTTCCAGTTATGTCAGGTCTAGTTGTAAACCAGCGTCAGGCACTAGTTGTCTGGCATTTTTGCTGAACTGGATCTTTTTGGCCTAGCTGTGAAGCACACTATAATACTAGTTTCTGACAGCGCACCATACACTTTATATTTGATTTTTACACGCTTTATATTAGCTTCACTTGTATGTTTGTATGTTTGTTTGTAACTGACTCTGACGACCAGATTTCATTTAAACACTATAGACTTATCGAGGACCGATGACAATACTATAATTTCATAAATTTGTGCCATTAGCTTTGTGCCATTATCAGGACAGCAAAAAAACTGTCCTCGAAATCTACACTGACATACGTCACAAACTACGCTGGCACACGTCTCAAAATTCGAAACACCCTAAAAATAGAAAATAAATAATAGTTTAAAAAAAACTATAAAGCACGATTCCATATAAAACCAAACTAAAGAGTAGAAAATAATGGAAAAAAGCGTGGGGTGCCTGATATCAATAAAAAAATATCTTAAAAAGCTTTTTATTTTACTCGTCTCTTGCTGATACTGTGTGCATTTTAGTCTGTGTTAAATCAATGAAATTTCTTGCTTTATTATTTGGTATTGTGTAAGTCGTAAAGTAAACATAAGGCAGAACGCCTCCAGAAGAGAAGCTTTGCAGGGTGGCTGGTAGCAGCTGGATGAGAATTGCCAGGAATCGAAATGAATGGCGTAAGAATGGAGACGCCCCCCAAGTAGCACAAAAGTGCTGTATAACAGCATTTTAACAGTGCACAGTGAATGCATTAGTTGCTGAATAATAGCGTAGACAGCGCATCCTCAGATGATATAACTCTAATTTGGGCACAAATTATTCAGCACATAGCTGTATAAGAAATCCAATTGATAAATAATTGTATTATAACAACATTATAGTAGCATTTATGTGTGTAACAGTCACCTAAAGACCTGAATATTGCCTGATTAATGAGGCACGTGTTACTTATTATACAGCAAGGAAGATGAATGTATACATTGTGAATACTTTTATACAGTTGAAATTACACACTGAGCGAAATTGTGGAATGCAATAGCTTAATATTATTTATTTTTCTTTGATATGAACTATCAAATTGTAAAACATGAAGTGTATCGTTGTGTGCAAGATCTCAGGTGCCATTTGTGAGAATATACATACATAAAATTGAAGGTAAGTAAAACTTCGATTTCCTCCTATTATATTTGAAATCTTATTAGGAAGGTAACTAATTTACTGTCAAAAACCATACATATTTAGTTCAAAATTTTCACGCGCCCTCGGAATACCACTAAATACTAAAAGAAAAGCAACAAACTTAGAATGAGAATAAAATAAATATGTTCGTTTTTGTATAAAGAAAACAAAAAAAAACTGTTTTCGTGTAAATAATTTTTAATCCAAATTAATTACAATTGATATCCTCTAAAATAAACAAAAATTAAAAGATAAAATTTTATAATAATACAAAGTAACGCAGTGAATATGGCGGATGGCAAGTGAACACTCTTAATCTCAATGTAATGCTAAGGTCTGTACGGGTTTTCACATGTGGCCTGTAATTCAGCCAAGAGTAAAATAGTTTAGCACTTGCGAAATACAAATCAGACATGGATCGATGAGGAGACTAGTATTGGTTCACATTTGCCTTTATGGATCCAAGCTTTTCGGGTTCCGCCGTGGTTCTTTTAAAGCCATTTTGTTCCCTTTTTTTAGTTGTTATTCGACGATAAGTACTTAATTAAAATTGTAATTTAAGTAGCTGAGATTATAATTTAATTATATGTATAATACATAAGTTATTGATTTATTCAATTTGCGACGAAATATCTATAAATTAGTAGGTACCTATCTAAAAATAATGTGTTTTTCTGGCCTAATAATTTAATTACTTCCACGTGAAATAGCATTATGTTACGTTAAGTTTAGGTGTTTAATATGTTATTGTATCTTGTGGTTTTTTTCCTCAAAAACTGTATAGGTAGTGTTGTCATTTTGAGAAACTGATACTTCTATTATAATAAGTATATTTTTTTTTGTTTTTTACAGAACAAGCCTTTCAAAATAGTTCAGACTATAGAGAGAGGTGTTGTCAATCTAACAGTCGTTCCTGCATAGTGGAAAACTAAGGAAATTCTATGGTGGCCACCGAGAAGTACTTTTATACTCCTTGTAATTATAAAAAGATGAAAATTCAAGGCCTGGACCAGGGTGGTACACCCTAAATTGTACTTTAAAAAGGGAAAATTAAATAAACAAAGAAAATTACGTTGTTTTTTTAGATGCTAGCTGTACAGGTATTTCCTAACTGACCACCTCTGAGAAAAATGGTCGAAATCTGGAATCTTAAAAAGTCTCGAAATTTATTAATTTATTATAATAATAAAAGTCTTGGATTTCTCTTAATAAATCTTCTTCATTTTTAGGTAAGTGCCAGAAACATTTAAAACAACAATATTAATTTTGTGGCAACCATATTAGTCCCGGAAATGTGTACGTTATAAGTAGATTTTTGTAGCAGGGAGTACCTACGCAACCTAATGTCACCAAACACACTGACCTCTATTTATGACGGCTTTTTTGTATTTTTTTGTTAATATGTGCAATTATTATTTATTGTTACTTACTTTAATTTAATCCGACGTAAATTAGACATTTTATTTTATTTCAACTATGTGACATATATTTTTATCTTGTTAATGACATTTTATTCTTTTCTGCTGCAGCATTGTTACTTTTATCTTAATTTTTGTAATATGGGTTATGTCTGAAATATATTATTTTAATTTAATTTATTTATAAATATAACGTACGGAACCTATCGCGTCCAATATTCCATTCGCGCATGGCGACACTTGGATACATGCTGATAATCGAGTGTATGGTAAACACCTGACTAATAGGGGAAAAGTGAATCTGTATGCAGCATAAAGCATTAAATTTTTGTTAAATAACTTCACAAAGTAACTGATTATGTTATAGTGGGTGATATGTTCTCTCTTAAAATACAACGGTTGTATAGTACACGTGTGAGCTATTATTCAGAAAACTTACAGCTGATAGGGTACTGCACTACTAAGCGCTCAATAACAGTGACTTTGTGGCATGTTTGTGGTGCTTAATAGAATTACTGTACAGAAAAAAGCGTTATAGTTGGCCACGTTTTTTTCTAAACAGCTGTTGCAGCCCAGGTGAATACTAATAAGTCTTTATAAATGCTTAGATTACCGCTGTGGGCCTTAAGTGACAATTTATAATGCAGTTCTGTGCTACTTGGGCCGTGTCCAGCAGTGAACTGTGTGCAAGTGCTGTTACTGGGTAAATACTGTTTTTATTGCTATTCACAGAGTCCTTAAAATTGAATAATAGCTGTGAATGATTTTTTGCCGTCGACGAGAAAAAGTTTTCACAAATAATCTTATTATTCGTCAAAAAAATTATACAGCACTGGCAAATTTGCGTACCGCACCCACAAAAAAAATTAAAACGGCACCTACACATTTGCTCAAAAGATGATAAAGATCATAATGAAAAGGTCACATAAATATTCAGCAAGTAACTATAAAAGTGCCTTATTTTTATTTAAATGTCTTTGACATATCTTGGGACCCTGAGGTCGCGGACTTTTGGAAAACGTAAGAGTAACTGAAGCCAACTCGCAAGTGGGCATATTTTAAGATAAAATCACCATAATCTTATTGAAGAATGTAATTTTTTTTTATCTTAGGATAACCAACACACAGTTATCTGATCCCAAACTAGGCAGAGCCTGTACTAGGCAACCAGAGAACTGATTAATATATTTATATATGTCTAAATACATACTTAATACAGATAAATTACACCCAGACACAGAACAAATGATTGCGCTCATCACACAAAGATTTGTCCTGGGTGGGAATCGAACCCACGACCTCAGTCTTAGCAGTCAGGTTCACTAACCACTAGACCCTAATATTCCATAATCTTCGTCTTTGTAAACGTTCATATCAAATATTAGCTAAACGAAATATTCCAAACGAACATAAACCATGACCAATTATTAAAATAGAAGACTCGATAAATCTTCTATATGTTATAACTATGATCCCGTAAGATGCTTTCAATGAAATGTGATATCCGACTGCAAGGCCAAGACCTCCCTTCTCTCTATCCGCTTCTCTTTGTTTCAAGCTGCCAAAGATCTCATTCTTAATCATCCTAAAACTTATTAAAGGCGAATACAACTTGTATCGTCTTAACAATTTAAGTTTTTCGCCACAAACTTAGTAAGAACTTCGAGCCATAAAACACGTATTTTAAAACGAAGTCTCGGGATATAGCAGTCATTGGCTCGCACCTGTGGCTCGCTGATTTTACGCCGACTTGTTCCAACTTATATAAAGTACCGAAACGACTTCAAAGCCGTTTGCAAACGACTTCGAAGGCGGGTACTTATATTGTCAAAATGTTGTGCATTAAAATGCTAATTGTTAACAATGTTTTTGGCGAAGTTGAAGGATTTTTTTGGATAATGTTGGTGTTTATTATTATTATTTCTTGCTTAGATACAAATATTATCAAAATATTTAATGTGCCGAGTTTTGAAGTAGTTGACTGTGGGAGCCGTCACATCATTTCGGAAGCCTATTCCAAGCTATTCTATAATGAATTTTCCCATAACTTTAGTTCCCCAAAGTCTACTCAAATATCTGTTGGTGTTGTGAGTTGAATATAACATTTATCTTAGTCTTGACTTCTAGCAGTGAAGGGTACTAAAATAACGAGAAAAATAGCACCTAACTAGCTGAGTGCTAAAACATTTTTAAAAAACTTAGTTGCCAAGAGCGTAGCCTATACCCGGTACCAAAACGTGGACACTGGGCAGGCTGATCCTCAAAAAGGTCGCTCAGCGCGCTCTCATACATTTCAGCCATAAGACGTCCATTGCTGAATATAGGCCTCTCTATAGGAGGTGGGTGGGGGTGGTTGCCATAATCGCCACGTTCTGCAGGCGGAGTGGCTATGTTTATCGAAGGACCGGAAAGTATAGTTTTATGGTGCACTTTTGAGAAACCTTTGTCCAGCAGTAGACTGCAATAAACCGACTTCATTGATTGACCTTTGGCGTCGTTGATAATGCCTAAAACATCAAGCATATCCCGATTCGTTGCAAATACCGATCAAGTGCTTTCTCTGAACGTTTTTCTATCAACCTTAATAAAACATCAAAGCGTAAGTGACAAACCAACGCTTAAATTATACTAATTCTAACATAGACATGCTCGTTTTTTTTTTTTCATAATTATTCAGCCTATAACGCCAGTGCTCGGACATAGGCATCAGGGACAGGGCTGTTGTTTATCACGTGGACCCAGCGCGGGTTGGCAGATGTCACATGTCTTCATTTTTGGTTCTCGAACATGCCCGTTTCCTCACGATGTTTTCCTTCACCGTTTTAAGAGCAGTGGTGATGAAATAATAACATAACATCACGCCTTGTTTCCCCGATGGGTTAGGCAGAGGTGTACCTATGGTACACCCACATTTCGCCTGTTATGTTTAAGTCCCATGTAATAGAGAGTGTGCCAATTCGCAAAAACCGGACACAAATCCAGACTCTGGGCTGCTACTGAGAAATTTCAGATGGAAAAACCCAATAACACTTTGCCCGACCTGGGAATCGAACCCAGGACCTCATGCTCAGCAGTATCGCTTGCTACCACTAGACCAACGAGTCTCCCAAATGATCTGCAAACTCTTAAGTGGTTAACACTGGGCCATCACTGCTCTCAAATTGCTTTGCTTGCAATTATTATACAAACTAATAATACTAATGGGTTTTTATATATATATTTTTATACTTTTATGAACTAATATTTAAAAATATAATTTATAAGTGTTTAAAAATGAATAAAGGAACTAATAGGTAATACTCACAAGAAAAAATATCGCATTTGGTTTGAAAGACCAACAATCACAGAATTAATCAAACTACTAGCTAGCTTCACATACTTGCTGACAATACAGCTTCATGGAAGCAGAAATTCACCCTCTTATATTTAACAAAATCCTTTACTTCAAGCAGCAGAACCACAATTTCCTGCCTCAATGAAATCAGCCAGAAAATCCAGCTCCATCTGAAATAACATTGTCTCAGGTAATAATACGGACGCCAAATAGATAAATACAGCAGGACAGCTACATACAACGAATGAAAAGTGGCTCCATTGCTTATACTCTTGTAGAGGAATTTGGTTTTAGAGAACGCCGTTGACTTTCTACAGATTTATTTAAAACATGTTTTTTCTTACAAAGATTCTGGCTTGATAGACATAATTTATTTATTTATTACATAAAGTGATGGTACAGTCAATATTTTAAAATTTTGGAAATTGAGAAACATTTGGTTTATTCTATGAAACTGACCTTCTGTCCTTATCCATGCTGTGACACTATCTTCTCAGACCAAGTCTAATTTAATAAAGAAATTAATTAACAAAGGACTGTTTAAAACAGTATTAAAACATGTTTAAATTTTCAACTGCTTGAGTGGTGGTGGGTGTCTTGTTATAGTATTAAGGGGCACAATTATTGTAGGGTAAAAGGATTAAATTCTGTTCTGTTATGTTGAATAGAATTTTGATTTGGTAGGTCTTTTAACTTGTCGCTTTTCGGAATTAGATTTATTCAATAAGTACACCAAGCATATGATATAAGTGCATACGCTTAAAACAGTATGCAGGAAATTTCTAACATAAGAAGTTATATCTACTTTATCACGTAAACGTAAAGTCACGCCTTTTCTATTGGAGGTAGGCAGAAACTATCTAATATACTGTTTTATCTTATCTTATTATATCTTTAAACGAGCAATTTTTAAATTAAATATATATAATCTGAATCTCGGAAACGGCTTCAACGATTTTCATGAAATTTAGGGGGTTTCGGGGGCAATAAATCGATCTAGCTAGGATTCATTTTTATAAAATGTCGTTTTATTCGTGTTTTCAATGATTGACTTTATCGATAATCAACTTGAACATAAACTTATTAATTTAAACACAATTTACCATAAAAACCGAGCAAAACTCGGTCATCCAGATATTGTATAATTTAATAGATTAACTCTTAACTCTCTACCTACATAAGAATGACATCACACGTAAAAAAATAAAATCAAAATAATCTCTGATTGTTGACTGATTAATCAACCGGCTTAGAGGTTGAGAACAAAACAAAACAATCTAAAAATGTTCCTTGAAGTAAATATTTTCGCGCAAAATTAAGTTATGAACGAGTAACTCTATCGACGACAAATGTAATTTGTGTATCAGTGGTTATGGGTTAAGTAAATTATAGTAGGTAATCTCTCGATATTCCAATACGTTTAACAAACAATAAGGATGAATTTCATGAAACTAAACGCTGCTGAATATGTGCTGATAAATTGAAATATATTTTACCGTTATTTTTAAGTGTTGCCAAAGTAGTATAAAATTCAGTTGTCAAAACAAAAATTCAACCAAACACACGGACGAGATACAAACTTTTTTCTAAAATACATATCTTGAAAATTCAAATTACTTAATGCAAATCTATATCTATATATCTATATCTATATACTTATAATAAAACTGTAGAGAGGTCAATTCTGTACATTGAAAATATATTCAAAATTAATATTGGAGGATGAATGGTGATCGATACTGATGCCAAAAATGCAATCAGTAAATTTTTTGTCTGTCTGTCTGTCTGTATGTGCACGCATGGGTCAAAAACTACTGAAGGGATTTTAATCAAACTTGGTACAATTGTAGTCCATACTCCTGGGCAAGTTATAGACTATATAACATAACGCTAAGACACACACAAGCCGAGCAGTGACGATAAATTTGAAGCAAGTCGGATGAAAATGCGCTTTCGAGCTAAAAAAAATTAACCTGGATTAATATCATAGACTACTTTTTATCCCGGTAGTACGTACACGCGGGATATTTTCCGACCTCCACGTGGGCCAAGCCGCTGGCAAAAGCTAGTAAAATAATAAATACAGTGGCAACTATGACAACCTAGAAATAATGTTCTTTCACTCTTCTACATAAACTTTATACGTTACAATTTAAAAACGAGTCCTTAACTTTTCTGTGCATTTTCAAGTAAGGCCACACAAAGACTAAAACATGAACTTAAAACACACTCCATTAACTTAATATTCCATTCTTTACATAAAAACAACATCCCATTACTATAGTTTATTGCCAATACAAAGATCCTCTCATAATTGCTGACTACAAAATTACAAAACGCGGAATATTTATGGGATAATAACTCTCAATGGATTCCGGTTCTGTATTGTGGAGTAGCAAATAATTTGTTGGTTGTAAGGAAACTATTCAAATGAATCTCGGAGCCATTTATCAGGGTGTAACTGTGTCCTGTGGAGTGTTGTTGGATTATCTTAGTGTTTATGCAGAAGTTGATGTTTTGAGATGATTTATTTAACACTGTCTTCACATTATGCCAATTTTGTTACAAGAGAGAAATATTTACTTGACATAATAGAACACAACATGCATATTTTCCCCTAATGAGTTAGGCAGAGGTGACCTATAGTTGCACCCATATTTAAGTTCAATTATGTAATAGAGGACGAACCTATGTACATAGCCATCAACCGGACACAAATTCAGACTCCGAGCTAATTCGCGCCGGCTGTCACTGAAAACCAGCGCTGGGGCTCTGTCTCGCATAGGGTCACAGCATTATGCTGAGTGATGGCCGTTTTGCGTGGATGTGACGCATATTTTCCCACACCTTATTTTTTATTTCTGTATGTTTCTGGTCTTACTGTGCGTCATGTTTGCCGCAAATAAACGTATTTTCTTTCTTTCTAATACGGGCTAATATGGATCTTTGTAGCCCCAAATAAATAAATTTGTATTTTTTATTTTTTTTATTTGAATACTGAGAAATTCCTAATAGAAAACCGAATAAAACTGCTCTGGGAATCGAATACAAGTATTCATGCTAGCGCTACCGACCACTACACTAATTAATCAAAAGGACCTATGTATTTATGTTGTCTAATTCAAATAAATAACTAGTTAATCAAGTTCTGACTATCCTCCATTGGTGTACTAGTTTTGGCCAGATTTACTTACCCTTGTCAAAAAATTGTACTTTCTGATCAGTTGTTGCCGTCGGCGATGTACGCCATCGTGTCAAAATACCCATATCACACTACAGATTACTTGAAAATTTTAGCTCCTGTACAGTCACGAGTAATATGTACACACATAGCCAAATCCAAAAGCGATTTTCTCTTTAAATAAAGGTTGCAACTATGAGA
The DNA here is from genome assembly GCA_932294355.1 of Aporophyla lueneburgensis. Lineage (NCBI taxonomy): Eukaryota > Metazoa > Arthropoda > Insecta > Lepidoptera > Noctuidae > Aporophyla > Aporophyla lueneburgensis. The sequence continues at coordinate 5,084,804 of OW028739.1, read as the reverse complement.
TAAGGCAAATTTCGTAATAGTGGGGGTTCCAAAATACTATGTTCGTAAGAAAATAGAAGTACAATCAGTAAAATAGGAGAAGCTCCCTTTTAAAATTTGGTAAGTGTATACATTTTCGTGCTAGTGACTGTACATGTATGTACAGCAACAATTAGGGTTGTAGTAACGGTGACACTATTTGTGTAACACACTAACAATCAAGATCTGAATCGTTTTGAAAGATATTGCTAATTAATTGCTTTATTGTTTGAAAAAAATATCTGTTCAGCAATGTAAATAACCCGATGAATGTTGTTGAACTGTCAAAATTATAGCCATTGCTACTCCCTTTACCCCTCAGTACATAACATCATCATCACAATCAGTCTATAATATTTATTTATTTATTTATATATGCTAATAATATATAAAGTGGTTTGAGAATTATCCAACGTGTTCTCCATATTCAGGTAGGCGTGGATTGTCGGGTAGGAAGACAGTATTTTAATAAAATAACGATTGTTTTAATCACTCTACTTATAATTCACAATATTTGAATCAGACACTTTACAGAATAATTGCAGATTGCTTAGATTAAAAAAGATGCAACGAAAATACAACGTCCACCGAGCACGTGGTTGCTTGCGCACTTCTTCGCGATCTGAAGTCAACTGCCAATTTTCTAAGATGGCCGCCTCACCAGTGTTCGGTGTTCGTTTTTGACGTTGACATAAGTATTAGACGTCAATTGACAGTTTGGAAAAGTGGCAGCGCCGGCATATATATTATATAGGTATATCCATACTAATATTATAAATGGGAAAGTGTGTGTGTCTGGTTGTCCGTCTTTCACGGCAAACGGACGACGAATTGACGTGATTTTTTAAGTGGAGATAGTTGAAAGGATGGAGAGTGACATAGGCTACTTTTTTTTTCTTTTTTGGGTTGCTGGGGTAAACTTAAAAAAGCCGTGCTTTTCCCATGGAGAATTGTTTGTAGCATGTTCGTGTGTGTGCCCAGAATCTTTACATTCTGTCCCCAAATGGAAATACATATATAATATTGTCTACAGTAACGTATTAAAGTAACATTCTGTTCCGAGTTCTCTTCTGTGTTCTAAATCAGACTACTGACACCGAGGCGTTACCGATTGGAAAACGGAATTCGACACGAAACGATTGTAACTTGGCTAGGGGGGCAGGAAAGGGGAACCGTGTTACCCCGAATTTAACGCGAGCGAAGCCGCGGGTAAAAGTTAGTATCTTTATATATATAATTCTACTGTACGTGTATGTATATGTCACTGAACTCCTCCTAAACGGCTTGACCAATATGAATGATTTTTTTAGTATGTTTTTGGGTGGCACCCTGGGTGGTTTAGATTCACTATTGGACCCGGTAGGTGGCGCTGCTATCGAGTTCTAGGAAACAGGACAACGTCTGTACGGTCAGCTAGTATAAATATATATATATATATATATATATATATAATATTTATTTTAATATTCCCACTGCTGGGACTCAGGCCTCCTCTCTGTGAGAGGGAGTGGACCATAATTCAAAGTACTTTTTTGTATAGTATACATATATACAAAACTTCTATTGAAGTTTACCTACTTGATCCAAATGTATGGGACGGCTTAAATTTTTTTCGCGAAAACATTGTTGGTTTATTTTTTTATTTTATTTTATTTATTTATTTGCTAACATGTTAAATACTCATTAGTAGGCGTGCATTAAAATTTCATTACAGTATTAAGACATACACCCTGTAAGGGCATTGCAAATTTAACTTACTTATCAAAGTGTAAATGATTAAATACATTATTGAATTAAGTAATTGGTTCCATGGAAATAGTTATTCAGTTTTATTGGTCAGTATAGCCCTTAAATATAACCACACCTTTCTTTAAATGGCATCTATATGTACCTATATTTATGTACCGTAGTTCAAAGTGGTTTCACAAACAATTTCTAGGACTTCCGCTATACGTTACTGCGCATTGCAGGCTAATTGGCTAATAGTTAGAATAGTGACGTAACAGACGGATTAATTGCTTCTTATCACGTGTGTCGAAGCTAAATCAAACTAATACGTTGTATTAGTAATATAACGATATTGTTCTAAAGCTTTAAGGTCTGCCAGGGTCGCGAGATTCGTTCGAAAGAGATACCGTGGTACCTTGCATATTATGCAAGGGCCATATTATGGGGAACTGAAGGAACACGGGTGGGTTTTAGTCAGTAAAGGTCTGACACACCCTTTAGCTCCGCCCAGAGCAGGAGACGTTATTTGATGATTTCCCGCACCCAAAAAAAAAAGATTTTGGTATGTTTATGTACAGACGCCACCAGGTCAAGCTACCCCAATCTGTCAAATTTTACCAATCGAAAATTAACCTTCCACTATTGTGATATAAGGTTGAAAATCTATTAAAGAAATTTGACAGATTGGGGTAAGTTGATGTGTTGGCGTCTGTACATTAACGTCTCAAATTATTCAGTCAGTAGATATAGTCAATTTCGAACAAGAATCTTATTCACTGCCGTGTGTCTTATAGTTCGCTTTTGTCCTTGGCCGTGTAGATAATAATAATAATAATAAATAATATTCCACAACTATCACACAACGCCATCTAGTCCCAAGCTAAGCAGAGCTTGTGTTATGGGTACTAGACAACTGATAAACATACTTATATATTTCTAAATACATACATATTATAGATAAATTACACCCAGACACAGAACAAATGATCGTGCTCATCACACAAACATTTGTCCTGGGTGGGAATCGAACCCACGACCTCCGGCATAGCAGTCAGGGTCACTAACCACTAGACCAACAGGCCTGTCAAATAGCAAGCATAAGCATAATCAGCATATAATAATCCCACAGTTAGGACACAGGCTTCCTCTTGGTGAGAGGGGGTAAGCCGAAATCTAATGCGGGTTGGTAGACATCACATGTCTTCATTTATCGATGTTTTTCTACACCGTTTTGAGAACAGTGGTGATTAATTAATGTATAAAAAAAGTAAAGTATTTATCTGGGTTTAAACCTAAGACCTACAACTCGTATGTCGCGGTTGTTACCACAGGGATAGTAACAAACCCAGGCACTTATTTCGGAACATTTTCACGCCATCTCTTTCTGAGCAGCCTGCTCAGCTTCAGGCAACCATATTATGTGGAGATTACGCAAAACAAAATCAAGTATGCAACAGACAACCATCAAATGGGAAACGTCTTTATAGAGAGAGCCATGACACCCTCAACACAAGTTTCATATTAGCTTGTATGCCAGTAGAGATACTCAGGTATTTACGCAATTTAAAAACAAAAGTGTTACAGTTCCAATCTATCGCCTAAATGCTAATTATGAAATTTAAAATAAAGTTATTATTTATCCCAGTACTTTTCCGTTCCACTTTCAAATATAGAACCACAAAATAAATAAAAAATAATTGCAAACGCAACGCAATAACCATAACGCACAATAAACAACGCGATACGCATAAATAAAATGCGAAAACGCTTAATTTCACTGAAAATTAAATTTCCGTGCATTGAAAACTTTTCATGCTTCAGATGGTTTCGAAAATCGTTCTGTTTTTATGGTTCAAAATAAAATTAATGACTACTTTCATGGCTGTCGAGTACGTGTAATGGCTGGTCTGGGTTTGGAATCAAAATGCTTTTACGATAATGGTTTTGGAACTAGTGTTTTGCTTAATTCATCTTTTGTTGTTGTGGGATTTTTTGTTCATGCATTTTGCAGAATATTATTCATGCAAATGTACCATGCATGTGCAATGTACCATGTGTGTATGTATGTATGTGTGTGTGTGTGTATGTATTAATGTGTGTGTGCATGACAATGTACACAGGGGTTTGTGGCTAAGTAATGAAACCCGCACGGGTCGATCGACCAGGTTAAGCAACGCTTGCCACGGTTGATCCGTAGATGGGTGATCATCAGTACGTACCAAGACCCCTCCTTGCAGTCGTTACGAGTCATCAGAAGCCAAAAAGTCCGGCACCAGTCTAACTAAGGGGTTTCGTGTCACCCAGTACTTAACTGGGTTATAGAGGTGAGACATTAGTCGCTCCATATAAAATGTTGGTATTTAGTTTTACTGGAACCCGAAAGAGCTAGCCAGATGATAAAAGATTGACACTCAAGAGTAATTGAAAATGTGAATCAAGTTAACAATACTCTTTATGCTATTTACGTACCTATGCTGTAAAGGCACTATTTACTTAATAAACATGGGCAACAATACAAAGTCTTTCGGCTCGCTTTCTCACTTTTACATGTCTGTAAATATATTTTGATTTTAAAAGCATTTTAATGGAGTTATTTGCCCGATCTATGTAAAGGAACCTACAACTGCTTTGAAATGGGCAATGAGCTTCATCTTTCTGGCTACTCCCTGGCAATTCAAATGATTTAATTATAATTATATTAAGATTTAAATAAAACAAATGCATCGAGTTTAGTTTACAGCCAATGTAACTGTCCAAGTTCCTTAGCCTTGGTAACCTACCCTGCAAGATAATACCAAACTTTCTTAGTAAGAAAACCTACCAGGATATTACAGCATCCTTACGACAAACGATTGCAGGAATCACGTTCTTGTATGATACCGGATCACATCGCCGCCACACATACCGAGCGCCTGTTATTGCTCTATTGCATGGCCGTATTCCAATAAAAATTCTAATAAATTCTCCTTCTTGTTCATAGGAATGAAAGTGAGGGAATATCTTGATAAAGTCGATTTATGAGTTTCTAATAAATAAACGAATGATTCTATTCCATGAGCCATGTTCGTGAATAGGCACCGTCAGTGGGGGATACAAGAGTTTTCATGAAGTTTCTTGCTCGTTCTTGTCAATAGATACCTACTATGCTTTGGGATATTAGCTTTATAAACGCCTAACATAACCTAATACCTTGACACGCCTGTAATTGGTTTATTTTAGATAAATGCTTTAATATCGAATTTCTTCTTTCGATTCATAAAAGGAAAGTAGAAAATGTTTACTTTCTTACATTTAGTCATACTAAAACTAACCAGTATACTCACATATAAAGTCATCAAGTTTTAAGAATTTTGTATACTATAATAACAATAAACGTAAAATTATTTCTTTATTTTCATCATGTTCGATCGCTGAACAAAAGAACGTCTACATTATGGCAATGATATTGTTCCCTGTATAAATAACTATACATATATTACATTATACTAATTAGCTTTTTCCAAAACGAATTTCTTACGTAAATACTCAATATAATAATACTAATGAAATCGTTAGAATTTCATATTAACAATAACAGAAACTAAACCGAAAGTCTCTAAAAAAAAAAACCAGTTTATAGGTAACCTCCACCACTTTCCACTTACCTTAAAAGCGCAACAACGTGAAGTTAGCTAGTAAATAGTTTGCTCAGAATACAGCCGTAAGACGTGACCGGAGTAGACAACTTTAAACTTCGAATGCATCTGACGTTTCGTTATTAGCTTTCAATAAACAGATCGCATTGGACACGTAGATTGGATGGGGTTAGCTCTGGGTCGTAATGTCGGTATGCATTGATGAATTTGTTTGACTTAGTAAGTGTATGGTTAAGTTTAAAGTGAAGATGTAGAAGACAGAACGTTTTTGAACAGGAATTTAATACCACGCCACGGCTCAGCGTTCCAACGATGGCGTTTTGATCAACAAAACAATTTATTTTCACTTCCTTATATTTATATATATAATACTTTGTTGTACACCATTCAATATACTCGTATACAAAATTGTATACGAGTATATAATTAACGCAAGACCTCATGCATCCCAATTAGACTAATGAGTAAAAAGCATAATACAATGGCCAACACTTTTTTTAAAGCTAACTATTATTATTAGGAAAACCGTATTGACTCCCATTACTTTAAGCATTAAAATTAAGTCGTGTTACCCTGAAATAAGATGATTTTTTTTTGCTCAATCGTCGGTAGATAACGTGTTTTTTTTTTAAATACCCATATTAATAGTTACTGAAATCGATTCCGTAGTCCATTAGGGATAAACAAATTTCAGGTCTTGGGTATATTCTGTTACACCTTGTATTTAAAACCATAAATATTATCACTACAAAACATACAATGTTTCGGCTTATATGTTTGTTTTTTAAAGACAGTTTTATTTTATCTTGGTAATCGAATTCAGTCCTTAAAGACCAGACACGCGTAAGCGATCCTATAATCCAGAAATACCCAAAAACAAAAGAGCTTCGAGAAAACTGTGTAGAAAATCTTTTACAGCATTTTGCCTTATCCTGCCCAATATGAACCGGATCCACTTGTACCGTTCGCAACAAAGTCGGTTAATACACGAGTGTCTGAAGGGTCCATGTAAACGGATAAACGACTGGATCCCGGCCCTGTTGGGACTTGGGACATATCAATATAATTCTAACTTTTTTTGCAGGCTATGAAATTGCAGTTCTTTTTAGGGTTCCGTACCTAAATAATGACAAAAGGACTCTATTGCTAAAGCTCCGCCATCTGTCCATCCGTCTGTAACATTACAGGGCTTTATCGTTTAAACTGAAATGGTTAGACACTTGAAATTTTCACACATTGTTTAGGTACTATTATGGCCGGTATGACAACAAATAAAAGAAATTTTAAAATATGGTATTTGTTTGTGGTTTTCAGCGTTTTTCGCTAGAATATTCAAAAAAATGAAAACGTACTGTTAAATATTGTACGGTGGTATTAAACCCATCGTGTGTGTGTCCGACTTATAAAAACGCTAGCTAGTGCTAGCTAGCGTTTTTATTGTACTATGATACTAGTTTATGCCAAACTAATATAACTACTTTGCTCGCGACTTCGTCTGCGTGAAAAGTTCATGTTACTCTGGAATAATGTAGCTTTCCAAAGGATTTCCAAATTAGGTAAAGTAGCTCTTGAGCTTGTCCATCAAATTTTTCCCCATTATAATATTAGTGTAGATGTGGATAAGTAATGAAAATTTTACGAATGCAGTTCAGTTGTGGTCAGGTATAGTTATTTGACAGAGTATTGGTGGTACCTAAAAGCAGGATAGGATTCTACTTGCACTCGTGCTCACGCGTTTATGTCTACAAAGTCACAATGCAACGGCAATGAGGTTTCTAAATCCTAGATCGTAATTGCTCAGATAACTCATTAAAATCCATGGCAGGCCACCATCGATGCCATCGTTAAAAAGACCAATCTTTAAAAAACTTTTTTGCAAAAAAAAAACAACCGAATTTTTCACTTTTTGCTATGGTATCTACCCCGCACTAAATCGTATACCACTATGGCGGTCAAAAGCAATAAAATACCGTACAGTATAAGAATATCGTCACAATAAACAAAGTGCATTAAATACAAACTAATTATCGAAGCTAACGGATAAACCAAAGAAAAGTAAATAAAATTTATATAGAACATTCCCTGAAGCATAACCTATTCACTAAAAAAAGATTTTTTTAAATTGGTCCACGGGTGGTCGAGAAATTGGTGAACATACATTGAAAAAAAAATATATAAAGTGAAACATAGAGCCTGATCCTTTTTTGAAGTCGCTTAAATTGCAATTAAAACTCGAAAAATGCTCTGTTAACAGTAAAAAAATTGACTTAGGTACCTACTTACTTGCCTTCGAAAACAGTTTTTGTGCAATAAAGTCAACTCTTTTCAATCCATACTTCCATACTTCCATCCATCCATACTTCCATACTTCCATACTTAATATTATAAATGCAAAAGTAACTCTGTCTGTCTGTGTTTCTGTCTGTCTGTCTGTCTCGCTTTCCTGCTAAAACTACTGAACCGATTTAAATGAAATTTGGTACACTGATAGTTTAGAGCCTGAGAAAGGACATAGGCTACTTTTTATCCCGGTAGTATGTTCCCGCGGGATAATATAGTCTCATGGTTGAGAAAATACAAAATAAATTCGCGAGGTATTTATATTTAAAGCTCTATGGGGTTTACCCATTCTACCCGTTGATGTATCCGAGTCTGTTTGTGTTGGGCATGGTCGGGTACACTAGGCTGGCGGTTAGGAGAGACATCGCATTACTAAAATACGTGGCGAGGGTGCTGCACGGGCTGGTGCACCACCCAGATGTGCTGGAGGCGCTGCGGCTGCGCGTCCCGGACGGGGGGGACGTGGGGGCGCGCCGCCGCCCTGCTTTATTAGATGTACCATGGGCTAGGACGAACCTACTGAAGTTTGCCCCTTTGTCAAGGGCCGCACGTCTTATAAATAATATGCCGTCAGAAGATGTGTTTGAGAGCCTGCCGAAATTTGTATCGGGAGCACAAAGGTGCATTGAAGAAGGCATACAAATTTGAAATAATACTTTAATTTTTTATTTTTGTGTTAATTGTTAAATGTTATGATTAAATAGGTATATTTTAAAATCTATGTGTAGATCGTTTAATTAGTGTGTATAACATCGTATTGGAATACTAACTGTAAGATGTTGTACTAATTGGTGTGAATAAATAAATAAATAAATAAATAAAATTTCCGACCTCCACGCGGGCGAAGCCGCTGGCAAAAGCTAGTAATAAATAAATGCCCTAAAATTGTCGTGGGACTAAAACTTTTCGTGACAAAGACAAAGTTAGATAAACGAAATGTCTCCTTGGCCCTAATCTGAACTTTCGTGAAAGATTGCAGCAATCTAGAACATTAAACTTCATAGTTCAAATCGATTTCACATGACCCATCTCATGTGTCAAGCGTAATAGATACCGATTTACTTATAAACACGGAGTAGAGAACAAAATGGAGTGGTCAGTGTGTCACAAACTTTGAATGTTGTGTTCAATAAATTTCGTACATAATTTTAATAATTAGTTACAAATTTAATTGCAGCGCAAACAATAATACATTTATTTGACTGCTTCGTTGGTTTAGAAGTTGCTGACGTTACCGCTGAGCATGAGGTCCCGGGTTCAATTCCCGGATCGGCAAAAGTGTTTTTAGCTTTTTGGTCCTGAAATTTCTCAGTAGCAGCCCGCAGTCTGGATTTGTGCGGAAAGCCGACGACAGGCCCTGGCAGAGGCAACTGAAGGAGCACGGGTGTGTTTTAATCAGAAAAAGTCTGACGCGCCGTTCCGCTCCACCCAGACCGGGAGAGATCATTTGATGATTTCCCACCCATAAAAAAGGGTGTTGTGCTTGTGGCGCAGCATGGGAGAGGCATATGTCAATATGACAATGAGTAGACGCAATGGACAGCGATAGGTTGAGTTGATTGACAGCACAAATAGGAATAGCAAAGAGAATTATGACGAGCCATTTACATGTCTCCACATTTAGCGATAGAGTTAACACATATTTACTAGGTTACAAATCTTTAGTATCCAACTTACTATGGTGCTAATGTGTTCCGAGAAACAGCTGTTGTTCGTCTAAAGTGTACGTTTGTCTGCATTAAAACTTCATTTACTCACTACTCAGTGGCAGTAGACTCTTTAGCCAATCATGACATTCCGAAACTTATTTGGACGTAATCACATTGTTTGTTCGTAAGGTAGGCAGACTTCTAGATCTTATAATGATATTGTTTACCTGCCAGACATACCTAACTACTATATGGTTTTATTGCATTTATATCTAGAACGAGAATAGTATTGCTTTAGCTAGGTTTTCTTATGACTTTTTGAGCTACCTCCATGATAACTAAGTAATAGGGTAATAGGTAGAACGGGCCGGTGTCCGCAACTCCACGTCTGAGCGCGTATTTTGCGTACGGGTGGGAAATCGGTTATTCGATCCACCCCAGCTCCTCGAGAAAGGCCAGCAAAGCCTTGATGTTGCTGACTATCTCACGTAGGGTACCTGGGTTACCGAAGTACTTGGCCCTGTACCTGTATGTGGCGATCGCCGGGCAGTTTAGAAGCACGTGCGCTGCTGTCTCATCGTCCTCAATGCAGGCCCTGCACGTGAGAGTCAAAATGGCGGGTGTACCATAGCGAATCAAATTATACCAATTACCAAAAAAATGTACCTAAAAAGTACTATTTTGTACCTAGCTCTAAAAAATCTGTACCTCCTTCAGAACGAAATTATTTCGACATTAAGGTACATCCCATCGTGCCCACCCCCTTCAACCAGCTACGCAGGTGACTGCAGGAATTTACCCACGGACAGCCCCCATGGCCATGGGGGCTGTCCGTTATGCCTATTGTGTAAAAGTGTTTGTTTAGGGGGCAGTATCCTGTGATGGTGCCCGTCATCAGACGCAGATCATCCCTGTCCAGGCGTAGCAGACGTCTGGTTAGCTTGCCATCCGAGGATGGCATAGCTTCTCTGGACTGCCTGCAGCCTGGTGCCGAGGTCCACCAGCTCTCCGCTTGTGTGTGGGTAAATTCACACGATGGGCTCGGGGCCGCAGACTGACGCGCTGTATGCCTTTTTGGCCAGTTTGTCAGCAGCGTCATTGCCTAGTGATCCACTGTGTCGTTTTATCCATTGCAGTGTCACTTTGTTGCGATTAGAAACTGTTACCCGTTCTAATGCGTTGTGACATTCTAGTGTAAGGCTCGAGTTTATGTATCGTTTGGCTAGGGATTGGAGGACTGAGGCGCTTTCGGAGAGGCGAGAAAGAGCGAGGTTTAACTGGGTTCGCAGTACATTGCGCGAAATAACAAATCGTCTTTGCGTTTTTTTTTTTCATACCTAAGTAATAGTTAAACGATAAAATATTATAGAACACCCGCCATCTTGATATCAATATGGCCGGTGTACCTTGATTCCGAAATTATTTTGTTCTGATGGTGGTACAGATTTTTTGGAGCTAGGTACGAAATAGTACTTCTTAGGTACATTTGTTTGGTAATTGGTATAGTTTAATTCGCTATGGAACACCCGCCATGTTTTATCTCTCAAGAACTATCCCACTGATCAAGTGTGTGTTTCTTTTTACTTGAGGTACTTTTTAGGTACAATTTTTTGGTGTAATTATATTTTATGAGTAATGGATAAATAATAAAATATTATAGAACACCCGCCATCTTGATGTCAATATGGCGGATGTACCTTAATGTCGAAATAATTTCGTTCTGAAGGAGGTACAGATTTTTTAGAGCTAGGTACAAAATAGTACTTTTTAGGTACATTTTTTTGGTAATTGGTATAATTTGATTCGCTATGGTACACCCGCCATTTTGACTCTCACGCCCTGCACAGCGGACTGTCTGTAGCTCCTATGACAAATAGATGTTTATTAAACGACTCATGGCCAGTTGATAACTAACATAAGTAGTATTTTGTCTCAGGATTCATTTTTTGTGTTAATATTTCCGGACTCTGTAAAAACATAAAAGGACTGGGCTCGTGGCTATCTAATAACAGCCGCATAGACCGATTGATCAGATTAAGCAACGTATAATGAGGTTGGTCCGTGGATAGGTGACCATCTTCATATAACAAGACCCCTCCGTGCCACGTAAAGCACGTTAAGCCGTTGGTTCTGGCTGTCATTCATGAAAAAGATTTATTTTTAAGAGTTATTTTTTTGTAAATAGACCTTAAAAGACACTTTTATACGTCAATAAGTTGGTGGTCAGTATTTTAAAAATAAGTTTACTTTCCAGCTGACTGATCCTAGAGAAGAAATGCCGAAAAAACTCATGGTCTTGAGCATGGTCTCTTTTAAAGTTGAAACATTATATTGCTCGAATTTTATGTAACTCTAACAATGCAGGGTGGGGGGTCTTTTAAAGAAAGAGCCATGGTAGCTTTGAGCTGACCTAACCCAACAGACGGCCTCTATGTATCAGTTATCGTGTAGTAACCCGCCACAAGACGCCACCAGATCGGCAGGACATTTGCGTAGGCCATATGAAATCCACATTCAATCTAGCCTGCAAAGTAACTACTCACATTTGCAGACAGTTCTCTTTATAAATGACAACAGAAATATCTTTATGATATTTTTCTTAAGTCATCATTCTCCTCCCCTGATCCCAATTTATTTGGCGTCGGCGCAACATGTCTTTTTCTTCCACACTTCTCTATTAGTCGTCATCTCAGTAGTCACCCCCTTTCTACCCATATCATAATTCACACAGTCCATCTATCGTTTCTTTGGTCTCCCTCTTTGGCAGCCATCGGCATTCGTACTCAATACTTTCCTTACGACGTTTTCCTTATTCCTCCGCATCACATGTCCATACCATGACATCCGATTCCCACACAACTTTTCAGTGTGTAGAAATCGGTTGTCATGATATTTTTCTTAAGTGATGTCAGTAAATGATTGTGTATCTTTGACAGTGAAAATCTGACGATCAGTCTTACCAAGGAGTATTTTATTCACTAGTTACTGGATTGTGGAGGACAGACAGGAAATTGCTCTATATAAAATACTGGTATTCAGCGACATTCAGGAAGTGGACTCCAATATAGTTAGGAAAAGGCTAGGGTAGATAATGTTGATGTTTTCTGGGTTTTTCCATCAGAAATTTCAATGTAGCAAACCGAAGTTTGGATTTTTGCCCGGTTCAAGCCCAATAGGTTTGCCCACATGAGATTTCAATATTACTCGCAGAATGTGGGCTACTAAAGGCACAGTAAAAGAGGTCGACAGGCATAGGCCTGTCGATCTCTTTTACTGTGCCTTCCACCACTGCTCACATAGGCCTGCTGCTATGCATAGGCACAGCAGCAGGCCTATGTGAGCAGTGGTGGCTCAGTGGTAACAACCTCGACTTATGAGTTACGGTCGTGAGTTCGAACCCAAAGAGGCGCTTTACTTTGTGTAAATTGTTTCATCACCACTGCTCTCAAAACAGTGAAGGAAAACATTGTGAGGAAACCGGCATATCTTAGAACCAAAAATTCGAGAACATGAGACATCTACCAACCCGCACTGGGCCCGCGAGGTAGATTATCGCCCGCTCCCTCTCACCGAGAGGAGGCCTGTGTCCCAGCCGTGGGAACTATATAGGCTGTTAATGTATGATGATGATGTATGTACAGCAGTGGGTGAAGTCGAGCGGATGATGATAATGAACACTTCTGCATAATCCTTAGGTGATTTTAGGCGTGATGCTATGTTTATGTTATTTGTACCTGGACGTGAGCAGACCTAGATGTAATAATTAGTCCAAATGGAGCAAAAGGCAGGATACGAATACACAGTACTGTATGGGACAGACTGATAATCATGATGATGATAAACTAGACTGTTTTTGATTGATTGATATCAAAGGATGATAATTCATAATACGGTGCAACACCAAAATTACGTAACATGTTATGATAGTACAAACTAGCAATGAGAATCTCGATCATTGTGAAGGATATTCCTAATTCATTGCTTCATATGTTAGAAAAATTTGTCTGCTTAGAACGTAAATAACTCAATGAATGTTGTTGAGCTGTCAACATGAAACCATTTGTCTTTAAAGTGTGTTACACCATTATGCAGAAGTTTTTACGTATCTAGTGGTATGTGAGTTTTGAGCTCATCTTAACTACTTAGAAACACATAATTTAGAAGAAATAAATATTTATTAGTTGGATTATCTATATGTACTAACAATTATTGAACTATAAAACAGAAATCGTTAATTTTTATATATAATATCTTACAATATTTACATAATTTACAATCTAAGTTTAAATCCAAAGAAAAAAAATTGTACATGTATATATAAAAATAAATAATTATAAAGCATCAAAAAATTCTTCTGCATCGCTGTCAACAGAAAACGTGCCCAAAAGGCTGGCAGCATTGCCACGTTGTATGGCAATGCTGATTCTTTGTCCAAAAAATAGGCCAGCCCTCTGGTCACGTGAAGAGTCGACCAGCCGCTTGGCAGAAGATAAAATTAAAATAAGAATATTAGAATGTCGGCGAGGCATAGAGCTGCCATTAATGATGATGCTGGCAATCATTCGTGGCTGTCAGTTGAGATTGACGTCTGTCACAGAAAACGTCACTCGGCTAGCGGTCAACGTGCGCGAGTCACTTTTTATTCGAGCCGCTATCAAGAAAACACGGAACATTACGTTTATAAAAAGTATACCTACTCAATCTACTGATGTATTTTTTCCACGATGAACGAGCATAACCTGTCTGTTCCTGCGCACATGGATAATCTCTCTCCGACAAATATATGTACTTATATTTAAAAAGAATAAGTATAAGCCATCAAAAAATTCATCCGCTGTCAACTGCTACAAAACCCATTTACTTTTATTAACATAGAAATAAAAGTGACTGACAATATTCTCGTCATATTCTCCTCACATAAAATAAATCTTTCAAAGCAAACAAGGAATGTGTTGACTGGTTTCCTTCGGAATAAACCTTCGGTACCGATACTTCACGGCTTTGCATCGGGGGCGGCTGTCTAAACAACACTGCAGACTTACAAGCTTGCGGAATTGAAATGTGCTTTCAATGTGCCGTGGGCGAAAACAACCGACTTCCAAAATAAAATAAAAAACAATACAAAGTTAAGATAACTGTAATGCCGGAAGTCTTTAGTTTTCAGTTTAGTTTTTCACCTTCTCCTTTTTTTTTAGGGTTCCGTTGCCAAATGGCAAAAAACGGAACCCTAAAAATAGATTCGTCATGTCTGTCTGTCTGTCTGTCTGTCTGTCCGTCCGTCCGTATGTCACAGCCACTTTTTTCCGAAACTATAAGAGCTATGCTGTTGAAACTTGGTAAGTAGATGTATTCTGTAAACCGCATTAAGATTTTCACACTAAAATAGAAAAAAACTATAAATTTTGGGGTTCCCCATACATAGAACTAAAACTCAAAAATGGTTTTTTTCATCAAACCCATACGTGTGGGGTATCTATGAATAGGTCTTCAAAAATGGTGATGAGGTTTCTATTATATTTTTTTTCTAAACTGAATAGTTTGCGCGAGAGATACTTCCAAAGTGGTAAAATGTGTGTCCCCCCCCCCCCCGTAACTTCTAAAATAATAGAATGATAAAACTAAAAAAAATATATGATGTACATTACCATGTAAACTACCACCGAAAATTGGTTTGAACGAGATCGAGTGAGTAGTTTTTTTTAAAACGTCATAAATCGTAAACCGCAATTTACCTTACATTCAATCAACTGAAATATAAAATTAAAAAAAAAACATTTATTTTTAAACCGAGAATACCTACAGGTTTGTACGGATCCCTCGGTGCGCGAGTCCGACTCGCACTTGGCCGGTTTTTAAAGTTGCTTTTTTGTTATTTTTAAGGGGTTTAAAAGTGGAAAATGCAGTCTATAGTAATATTGGCATAATGTTTTAATGCGCAGGATATGGTCGAGGTACATCAGTGATCGAGTTAGATTTTTTGTTAAAGGTTAAGGAATTGGCCGACGACGCCCAATTAATGAAACATGGCTTGGCATGTAAAGTTAAGTAACTTGATTGTAAAACAAAACTTGAATAATATATCTACGCATAGCAGCGTTTTGCGTAGATGTGACGTATGTTTTCCACTAGTCTTTTTTTTTCTGTTCAGTCTATCTTTGCGTCATGTTTGCGGTAAATAAGCGTAATTTATTTGTTTCTTCTCATTCCTATAGTAAAAACTTAAATTTTCCAGAATGACGGTTGTATGAAATAACTACAACATGAGAAATTGACGTAGTCTGTCAATTAGCAACTGTACTTACTTACTCCAGGTTACGTAGGAGAGCAACTAATAGAAAATTTAAAACCATTACCTAATCAAGAAACAAAAAATACAATAGAAAATGTAAGTAATCGAAAACACAAGAACGAAATTAATTTGCCTCCAGCAGAACTATTGACTGGCATTACCAATCACCCAACTTCGCCCTAGCCAATCACATTCCCGAGAACTGACAAGCAATTCCTGCATTGAATGCCATTCGCCAAATCAAATGCAGACATGCATGATGCAAAGGAGTACGTCTGCAATACTTGGTTTACATGCAGAGTCCTATTTGCAATATAAAATAGTAGGACGTGTAATGTTTTCGACGTAAAACGTAACTAAATATCTAAGGATTCGATCTTCGGAATGGAAGAGTATTTGTAGGGTGGGTTGGCTTTGGTGTTCGGTTGGGATATTAAATAAGAATCAAGTCTATTTGATTGATGCAATAAAATATTAAAAGCACACGCGATTACAAGTGATGAAACATAAAAAAGAGTTTTTTTTAAATGTTTCGTTACTTGCTTTTTTTTTTATTCACGAGGTCTACGCCTACAGTATTATTCAAGGCGTTATTCTAAAATATTATACTTATATATGGAGTCTATTTCGTTTGCAGCTTCCGCTGTTAATTTTGTATTTGTATCATCATCATTTCAGCCAAAAGACGTCCACTGCTGGACTGGTTGGCGATCACAGATCGGGTTGTATCTTTAATATTAACCGCAGTAATTGCCTTTCTTGTATTCACCTCCTAATGCCCAACTGCAGATCATTTATCATCCTTCACATTCGTCCAACATTTGACAAACGACACAGCTCCTAAAAATACCTCACATAAAAAATAAAAATATCCCACAACATACTAAAAAAACTTGTTCCCGCTAACTACCACGACGACAAACCACCCGCGATTAACGTCACACACAGCACAGGTAGCTGTGACGTTGGCACAAATTTTCCACACGCATGGACACCCTACATTCGCATCGTGTAGCGAAACACTGAGATGTGTCCCGTTTCTCATAAATCACGAGGGCATCCTACATAACGACTCTGCGAGTTGGGGTAGCTAAAATGTTTTTGCGGTATTTCGATGATTAGGTCAGTTGTAATGTAAAAGTAGCTTTACGACTACTTTCACATAAAATTAAAAAAAAGCGATTCGAGCGAGTATAAAAAACCCTTCTGCTGTTGTGGCGCCAAGCCAAAGTTAATTAGGATAACCGTAGGAAGATGAAGGCATTTCCATTGACAGTGTGTAACACAACTACACCGGGGATCTAGATACACACTTTTCACATTTTGACAGTTCCATAAAATTAATTGCATTATTTACGATGTCGAGCATACGAACTCTTCAATTGACAATGGATTAAAAATTTCCTTCAAAATCTTTAAGATTGTTTTAGAAAGTGTTTAAATAAATTTCGGTGCTAAAACCACTACTCAAAGTGCAATTTAGTTTTATTCTAGGATCAAAACCAAGACCCCGATTTTCTCTAGATGAATGCTTCAGGTAAGTACAATTTTATTTACGTCACTGCTATTACCGTAAATCTTTATAACTGGCTATGTACATTCATGCAGATATTGTGGAGTTAAATAATGCTTCTTTATGAAGCTTAACTAAGTTGAGTTTACTCACGGACTTCGCTACTAAACTAACCTAAGATAAATAATAAGACTTACTTAATAAAGTGAATACGGAACAACGATCTGTCTTTAATGAATTGATCGACAGCATTTGATAGTTCAATGACAAATAACATTGTCAAAAGGATTTTCTGAATTCCAGATATATTAACCAACTTTATCCACATGACAATTAAGCTGATTTTAGAATGATAAATAGGTACTTCTGAAAATTACTTGTAGACATCTATGTTACTCTATTTGTCTAGCGCGACACGTGTTCCATCTGAAAATATGATAATAAACTAATGAAATTCAGCGTAAGTCATAATTTCATTCGTCACTAAGCGTCATTTTACGACACCCGAACTCTGTGACTTTATTTGACTTTCCTCTGTACATAAATTTCCCCAGACATTTTGTGAATTAAAAAGCTTAATTTAAGTGGTCCGTCAGTTTCTGAATTAACGCTCTCTGAGATGCTACAACGAAACCTTGCTAATTTCTTGAGAACTTGCTCATATATTTCAGTTAAACCGCAATAAATAATTGTTTAATTTTGTTGTGTATTTGTGTCTTAGTAAATTAGAGAAAGAGGAGATGAAGATCCTTTCTTTAGCAGAGGCCGTTATAAAGACAAAATTTATGACCTTTTGAAAAAATGTGCTCAACAGCTACATCGTTTATAGGGAAAGGATGGCGAGTGTATAATAAATATACAAACTGACCTCTTTTCCTTACTAACAGAATATCCATACCGTAAAAATCAATCTATCATAAATTAGATCTTCCCTTATAAATCTTGCCAAACAAAAACACCACTTCCCTATCGCATATCTAAGGCCCAAACAGTCCATATTTATATGGCACTTAAATTCTCATTTCTTCACTCTTAGGCCATAAATGTGCCGATTTGGGACCGAAGCCCGAATTCGTTCGGGTGAATATTTCATGTGTTATAGTCACAATGTCGCTCTCGTGTCGCTGTCGTGCAGTTATGGTGTCGTTGTGTCGTGATTTAGATAAGTACTTATTGGTTATAGTGTGGGAAGTATGGTGTTTGTGAAGAAATTTCTTCTTCGTCTCGAATTTGTGTAATGTTATTGTCCCTTCCAAGGTTTACACTTTAGATGCAATTAGTTTTGCTTAAATTGGGGATGGAAAGGGGGCAAAACGTAAATCACAGATTGTTTTTAATAGGTTGGTAATTAAACAGACTTCTTTTTAATAGCATTATACGCCTCTAAAAATCTACATTGCCTTCTAAATTACTAAGTCAGCCACAATCAACGCGCGTCTAAATAATACTATCTTAGCCACTAGTTATCTTCTATATAAGACACTCTAAATACAACTTAGCATGGTGGTTATTTCTTAGCATCTAAATTTGTAATATGCATTCAAGCAGTAAACTTCCAAAATATTAATAAATGACACCAAGAGAGTAGTTCAATTAGCTTCTAATTTTATAACTCAGTAAGTTTAAAATTTAACTCGTCCTACGAAAATCGTCCAAAATTTACCTAAAATTGTCATCAAATAGTAAATTATGGCCACTAAAATACCCAAAAACTATTGAAGGAAAACAAAATAAAAGACTTTTTTTTTATCAATTCGTGTACTTTGAAATACCATCATTTTACGTATAGTAATTAAAATAAAGATATAGTAGATAGATAATAAAAATAAACAATTATTGGATAATTAATGCAGCTCGCGCTTTAGTTGGAAGAAGCATGCAGCATGCAAACAAGCATGCAGCATGCAACCAAGCATGCAGCATGCAAGCAAGCATGCAGCATGCAAGCAAGCTTACATCAGCAGCGCGGGCCGCCTCGCCACTCCGCGCCTACGCGGGCCGCCTCGCCACTCCGCGCCTACGCGGGCTTAAATTACACTCTAGGGGTAGGGCAGACAAGACTACGTGGAGTCGGTTCTGCAGCGATTCGTTTCTGTCAATAATTTTTGTAGCACAACATAAACTGAATTTTTGAGACACTATTCCATTTTATTTAAGGTTAAAATGCCATTTAATAGAAATGAAAATATGCCTAACAAAATTATTCTAAATGAATTCTGCCATCTTCATAGTATGCCAAGTGAAATTATGCCAAATAATCATTGCTCTAAAGAATGTTATGCTAAACGAAATTATGCGGAATTTTAAGTCTGCCAAAGGTAATTATGCGAAATAAAATTCTGCCATCTTAAAAGTATGCCAGCGTAAAGTCGAACATATAAACATTCGGCCAAACAATGATTATGCTAAACATTTTTTATGCCTTGTGAATCGAATGGCGCTTTCTGATTGGTGCAAATGGCCGGTCGCTGTCGTCTCGCGCACTCGCGCCAAATCGTACAGTGGCTTTTTTCACGATAAAAGAATATGATGTTTTAATTTACATGCTAAGTAGTAATATATGATGTTGTTTAATGAAGCTTGAACTATATTTTTTTGTGGAGCTTATGTTGAAGCTGTAAAACGTAAAATGGTGATGAGTTAGTAAATTAGGTGGCAATAGATAAATCAGTGGGACAAGTTAAAATAATTGTTGAACTTTACTTGACGCTTTCTTTGGAATATTTAGTTGGTGATGTAAAAAAGACAAATTAGTTTATTAGAAGCTATCTTATTTTCCTGTTGCTTAGTTAAAAAAGGAGAAGTTTGATCACGTGGCCAAAAAAAAACTCTGTGGCTTGACTTATAATTTCTCTTTTTAATACACCTGTTAGACTTAACAGGGTCTGATCTATGTATGTATATGTGATCGGGTAATCGTGTCGAATTTTCATTTCATCAATCTTTAAGAGTAAAGGAACAGAGACTGCACCCGTGTTTGCGCACACACCTATGCACTATAATATTTCTTCCGTACCTGGCTAATCTTCGTTGAGATTGGTTGTCGTGACCGAAATTCGGTCTGGAGGATAATATTATGTGACCAAACAAACAATAATATTTCTTGAGGTAGAAGTATTTATGGTGTAAAGTCAATCGTCTATCCTCATCATAATCATCATCATTTCAGCCGAAACACGTTCACTGCTGGATACAAGCCTCCCCCAAAGGAAGGATTTGCCATAATCGCCACGCTTGGCATGTGGGTTGGCGATCGTAGTATGGTGGTAATATGCATAGAGAACGCTTCTGCCTATTTTCTAGTAAGTCCCTTAGTCGCCTTTTACGACACCCACGTGAAGAAATGAGATGGTACTATTCTCACACAATTGGATAAGTATCCTATTTTCACACAATTCACTTTATACGTTCCTATAACACTCGATTTACACAATCCCAACCTACATATACTAACTATACTAACTACATACACTAACTAACATATACTAACACACTAATTCACTCCAGATCACAGCGACATTATCAATACAATCACGGTCCATACTTCACCGTGTGCGGACACATCTCGGTATACGCCACATTAGGACAAGGCGACACATTTCGGCAACGCGCCACATTAAGGCAACGCTAACGTTGCCTGAGATCGTTAGCGAGCCAAGCGATTTGCTGATTTGGTCGTTGTTTAGTAGGAATAGATGTGTGGACGTGAATGAATAATTAACTGGGCTTAAAGCTGATTGTATTTGAGCTCCTGGAGCTGGTCAAGCCAAGCCATAAATGTCCTTTGGATCGTTGAGCTCCTACAATTCTAAGTTGAGCTGCACGATAAGTGACAAATACGTGCTGTACTGGTCAGGTCCATTTAATCCATTTCAAACACCAATTTACATGACCTTCACATGATCTGACTAAAATTATGTCTGGACTTTAAAAGAGACTATCCTCTAAGTCTGTAGCGGCGTTTCTTCTCAAAGATGTCAGATACGAAATTCCGACCTCATCTAGTTTTAAAAATATGGTTGACGCGTAAAAATCTTTGTAAAAATCTTCATAAAGATTTATAACTAAAAAATAAGGTACTATAAAGCAGGCTTTTACTTAATTTCAGTTTCCTGCGCACTGGGTAACCTACCATTGCGTGGTTCGACATGCCGACCGCGAAATCAGATACTCCAAGTATAGGGACGTGCAAACGGACGAGTGTTCTTAAAAAAATCGTGTTGTTCCATGATTCTAGTGATTTGCTTAGCAACTTACTAATTGTGAGATATGAAGCATCACTCTGCTATTTACTGTTGAGACCTCTTTTACTGTTACAATAGGTAGTATTGTTGTAGCATGCTATTTATATCGATGAAAATAAAGTTAAAATAGAAAGAAAGTAGAAGCATCAATTATAGTATCAGCTGGAGACAAAAAAAAGTAAAAGGTATGTCTGAACTCTGGCCCGTCGGCCTGCTCTCGACGACGCTAACAAGATAATCCACTATTTAGGCATAGCTATTCTCGTATCCAGCTTGAATCAACACGACACAAAAAAAACTAAATGTTAAAGTCCGATAGTCTACAGAATCATGTTCAGAACAAAAATACACAATGTGGACCTGAATTACTGCATATTATGAAAGTAACTAGATCCTACTTCAGAATAATTAACTGAGGCAAAAAGAGTGTGTGAGGATTGTAGCAGGTGGCGTTTCGTAGCTTCTACCTACCCCCATGGGAATAAGGCGTGAGTTTATGTATGTGTGTACTGTTATCAATTTCTGCCATTTTTAATATTTGTTTTTTATTCCAATACTAATTATTAAAACTATTTTAACTACGTGACGTGTTCTTGAGTGGAAAAAGCGAATCGGCAAATTAGCGACGATCTTCGCAGGGTGCCTGGTAGCAGCTGTTTGGGAGTTGCCGAGAATCGATCTGAATGGTGTGCAATAGGATAGGCGTATGGTCAGATGTTGACTGCTGTAAGCTGATGATGGTGATGATTTAAATTACAGTCTCTTCCGAAGTACAGTCAAAACAAACCAAAAGTGACGAAGTACTTACTACACTAGAACGTTTTACGTGTGCGACTGTGTGCATGCGTAGATTTGTAATGAGACCACATTTTTTTTTTTTGGATGGGTAATCTGCAATTGCCGTCTCCCGCTCTGGGTGGACCAGAAGGGCGTGTTAGACTTTTACTGACTAAAACTCACCCGTGTTCCTTCAGTTGCCCATGTGCCAGAGCTATGGTACCTCTTTCAAACGAATCTCGCGACCCTGGCAGGCATCGGTCCGAGCAGACCCCTTCAGTTTGCTGACATCTCTTTGAGGCGCGCGTGGAACACTACGCGCCGTCGACACGGACCTGGTCCTTACCGGGTGGCGAGCTATCCATTACTAGCCACCCGCAAGCCCACGCCTACGGTGGCCGGGAGTCTGCGATCGACTCCTGACGCCCGGGGCGTCTCCTCTTGTGGCGACTAGGGATGGCGCAGTGACTGCCACTCCTTCACGGGCCCCGCCTTATCTTTCACGACCAGTACTGCTTCGCAGAAGAAGGTGACTGCTTCCCATGCCCTCTCGCTCCATACCATGGCTTGCACCAGGGCCGAAGTCGAGATGTCGCCGCCGCCGAATGAGACCACAATCAGCACTCAATCAGTTTTGTATACCTACATAATAATGAAAATTATTTGTGTATATTAGGATTATAACATAATATCGGTGTGTGGCGGTTGTTCCACGTGGTACTGACGTAAATTACAGCATCATCCCATGGGTGTCGTAAGAGGCAAGTAAATGAATTACTAGAGAATGGGCAGCAGCGTTCTCTATGAATTTTACCACCATACTGCGATCGCCAACCCGCCTGCCAAGCGTGGCGATTATGGCAAACCTCCCAACTGACCGAGGTTTATGTTCAGCAGTGGTCGTCTTTCGGCTGAAACGATGATTCTAATAAGGGTGTTTTTGGTGCGTTAATTCCGGAACATGTTGTATAAATAACTAAACTCCTTATAAAAAAGTTCACCTATTTTTTATACCAATTCGTGTCACCAAGAATTTTCCTGTATTCCTGTTTGAAGGGCACGTGTGACGGTTAAATTGTACGCACGTTTTCAATTTTGTTTCTAGGGGACGAGTGCAGTACAATAACACGTAAGCCACGATCAAAATGGTTGTAACGTGTGTTGTAAAATTCAAGATAAAATAAAAAACGGGTGTTATTTTAAATGTGGTGGACTATTGTCCTGTTACGTTAGTAAACAATTTCATTATCATCACCTGCATAACCTTTTCCCAACTAAGTTTGGGTTAGTAAACAATTTATCATCAAAAAGTTCAGCAACAACTGTCTCCTCTCCCAAGGATTGCCAAACATAAACATTATCAGCTTATAATGTTCCCACTGCTGGGACACATGCTAGTTTACTCACGATGTTTTCCTTCCCCGTTTTAGAGCAGCACACCTAGCCAAGTTGATAATCTGCAATCGTTATCACTAGTCGCTCAACGTTAAGTCACGTGGTTAGAACAAACGAATAGAAAAGTCGTAGCCAAGTGCACATCGTTTAAAATAATAGAATGATTTTTTATCGTTTCTACAATGTTCAACGCTACATCCTTCGTTATAATGTGTCGTTTTTCTAAAGACATTGTAGAACGAGCGGCCGACTCAGGCGCGTCAACATGGCTACCAACTTTTCGTTTTCTACAATTGCTGACACCGAGCCGTTACCGATTGGAGAACGGAATTCGACACGAAACTGTTGTAACTTGGCTAGGGGGGCAGGTATGATAACATTAATTACACAAAATAAAGCGATTATGTTGGGGTTCGTGCCCTCGAACGGTCACGGTCATTATCACTGGACTAACACTGCTCCCAAATGATTGATCCCTGACTGCCAAAGTGAGAGAACGAAAATCATAAATATCAATTTTTTTTTTTTGTATTGGAAATCATCAAATGACTCCTCCCGCTCTGGGAGCAGCGGGAGGGCATGTCAGACTTTTACTGACTAAAACCCACCCGTGTTCCTTCAGTTGCACATGTGTCAGGGTCACGGTATCTCTTTCGAACAATCTCGCGAACCTGGCAGGGTAAATATCTGGTCTTATCGTTGTTTGGTCCATCAATGAATCCTAGAAGTTCTATCATCAACTACGTACTTCAAAACTATGTGTGAAGCTACTGGTTTTGTGAAAGGGGTTTCACACAATGTTTTGATACCAAAATAGTTTTGTCTCCGGTTGCACATAAACTTTGTACTAAAGACGGTTCAGCTGACAGACTTGAGAGGTTCTCAGTAAACTTTTACTGCACGTAAACGTTAACAGGCACGGAAAAGCTAATCCTGTTTTCCTTAAAAATTCAATCTAGATTTTTATACCATGTTTCAAAGAACAAGCAATCTTGTAATCTAGACAAAGTTCCATCAACCGCCAGGTGGGTGGACGTTTTCTCATTTCATCATTTTCGCTTATTTAAGCGGAGTTTTTTTTTTATTCGCAAACGAGCGGAATCAGCGTGAAACTGATTTAAGCGTAATGACTGTGCGCTCAAGTATTCAGTCAATTTCACAAATCGGACCTACCCTAATTGGAGTGAGGTCATAGTGAGAACATTTGAGGGCCACAAGATGAGCGAGGAAAAGTAAACGAAATCTTGAAAAGTTTGATGGAATACTGTCTATTCTAAACATTTTTTGACATTATCATTTCAACCAACAGATTTCCACTGCTGGATAGGTCTCTCCTAATTTGGGGGGTTTTGTCATAATCGCTACGTTTGGCAGGCGGGTTAGCGATGGCAGTTGGTGGTAAAATCCATAGAGAACGCTGCTGCCCATTCTCTTGTAAGACTTCCCTTAGTCGCCTCTTACGACACCCACGGGAAAAAAGGGATGGTGCTATTCTATACGTCTAATACCACCCGGAACATATGATTTGTGGTCTTTGTTAAATTAAATACCTAATTAAATGCAACGACTCTTCGTTTTCTTGTCCGTTGTTTTTGTACCGTTTTTACTCGAAATTTTTCTTTTCTATTCATAGAAGTGTATAATTAGATTATTATTAGGTTAAGTATATCTACAACACCTTTTGTTTTTCATTTATTCAGGAAAAGTAAGTATAAGCATACAAATATACACAAACATTCTGCCAAACCGCGCAACCTGTATATTTACTATACAAAACAATGTCTATGCTAATTTTATAACGAGCAAAACCTACAAAATACATTATAAACAACTTTCAACACCAATCTACTATGAAACTAGTACGAGATAAAACGTTGTCTCAATTTGACTAACAAACTGGGTTTCACTTACGTACGTATCTGGTCAAAACCTTTGTGACTAAGATATCCTGGCTCTGTGCCAATTCGTGAAATATATCGCGTAGTCTTTTGAATAAAGTCGGCTATTGCAGTTGTCATAGGCACTGAGGTGGCAACTTGTAACTTTTGGCGCCATGTGATCATGTTTAGAAAAGAAAAGATGTACGCGGTGCAGCTCAGATTAAATTTGCACTGGAAAACATAATATTTCATTCAATTTGTGTTGATACCAGATAAGCATTATGCCGATGGTACCTATAGCTTGGTAGGTTGGATCGTAATGATTTTTCTTTTTGTCAATTTAATAATTCCTCTAAAAACATGCGACCTAGTTTAACAGGAATCTACAAAACTAGGACACTTAATGAAAAAAAAATTAGCATCATGCTTAGATTTGAGCCTTTTGGCTTCGTACAGGACTTTCTGTTTTTTAAGGTTCCGTACCCAAAGGGTAAAACGGGACTATTACTAAGACTCCACTGTCCGTTCGTCCGTCTGTCACCAGGCTGTATCTCATGAACCGTGATAGAGAGTTGTTTTCACAGATGATGTATTTCTGTTGCCGCTATATCAACACATACATATGAATAAAATAAACATTTAACGAGCAAAAAATTTTTTTTTGCTCGTTTCTGCTCAAAATTGATAACGGCAACAGGGACACGTTTGAAATATTCACAGAATATTTAGTTATACTTTAAAAGTAAATATTAAAATTAAAGTAAAACAAATATTTAAGGGGGCTCCCATAAAACAAACGTGTTTTTTTGCCAATAATGGTACGGAACCCTTCGTGCGCGAGTCCAACATAATAATAATATAATATATTCCACAACAATCACACAACGCCATCTAGTCCCAAGCTAAGCAGAGCTTGTGTTATGGGTACTAGACAACTGATAAAATACACCCAGACACAGAACAAATGATCGTGCTCATCACACAAACATTTGTCCTGGGTGGGAATCGAACCCACGACCTCCGGCATAGCAGTCAGGGTCACTAACCACTAGACCAACAGGCCTGTCAATGCTCTTGACCGGTTTTTTTTTACTTTCTTTTTATATGATTTTGTTTTTAATGATTCTGTTTAGTTTATGATAATCCTATGCGAGTTACAATTTATGTTTTTCTTTTTTTATATTATTTTAAAAAGATAATGTATCCTTACTTACATACTTATTAAAAATAAAAATAAAGTCAATATGAAATTTAAATCAAAATCAAAATTAAAATCATTATTAATTGAATGTTGTCAGTTATGTGGTTAACAAGAAGTTACTACAAAATTCCCCCGTTTTGTAGTATTGCTGCTTGGACATACGCATCAGTTTCTAAAATAAAAGCAGTAACATCATAAAATGGTGTTTACGTCGCAAACGGGCAAATAATTTACTCGTTTACTTCAGATGAGAAAAATTCAAGAAAAGTCCGCGGTTCTAGTGGCTTAAAATCAAATTCAGGAAAGTTCCGGACATTCCAATTGGCAGGTTCAGGAAAAATAAAGGGGCCAAGGTCCAGGGTTTAATCAATTAAGATATAAATAAGCGTTTAGCTAATACAAAGAACTTTGGCTGCTAGCTTGTTTTTGTACAAGTGTTTTGTCAGTTTTATGTGCACTGCTCGTGCCAAAAAGTATGGCAGTCGTTTTTGTGAGAAATAATTTTGAACGCGAGTAATTTTTCAAAATAAATAAATGAAAATTTGTCATCTCATCATTTTATGAAAAATAACAGAATTCTTGCATTCTTGAAATGATTTTACATTAATTTGAAAAAATTAGGTAAGTCCTACAATCATAGTAGGAATTCAATCATAGATATAAATCGATCAACTTGACGATTAATTTTGAAGAATTCTCTTTAGAGTTTTGATAACAGTATCTACTTTTTTCGTTACCTAACTCAATCAATTCGGCTTGACACAGTTATTCCCTGGTAGTTCCACTTACCTAATTGTAAACATGGCACACTACGGTATAGGTATGTTTTCAATTCTATGTGAAATTTGAAAGGTAGAAGTCGAATAGAATATATTTAGGGTAATAAACCTGAAAAATGGGTCAAATTTAAGTTGCAAGATTTGATTACTGACTGAATGATGATCACATCATTTCATCATAATTTCAGCCGAAAAACGTCCACTGCTGGACATAAACCTCCCTCAAGGGAGAATTTGCAGCCCAGCGCTGGGCACGCCACAATTGCGGCGGTAAGTCGCTATGAGGAGTGGATAGAGAGGCGCCACGGCATCCTCACCTTCCACCTGACGTAGGTTCTCACCGGGCATGGGTGCTTCGGTGGGTTCCTATTCAGGATAAAGAGGGAGGAAACGCCCGGGTATTTCCATTGCGAGGATCATCTGGAGGACACGGTGGAGCATACGGTGGAGGTGTGCCCTGCCTGGGCGGAGCACCGCGATGTCCTCGTGGAGGCGATCGGCGGCGGCGACCTCTCGCGTCTGGTCCTGGCGCGAGCCATGGTACGGAGCGAGAGGGAATGGGAAGCCGTCACCTCCTTCTACGAAGCAGTAATGCTCGCGAAGGAGGAGGCGGGCCGCGTGAGGGAGTGGCAGTCTCTGCGCCCTCACGTCCCTAGCCGCCGCAGGAGGAGACGCCCCGGGCGTCGGGAGTCGATAGCGGACTCCCGGCCACCGTAGGCGCGAGCTTGCGGGTGGCGAGCAATGGGTAGCTCGCCGCCCGGTAAGGACCAGGCTCGGGTCGACGGCGCGTAGTGTCCACGCGCGCCTCAAAGAGATGTCAGCAGAACTGAAGGGGTCTGCCAGGACCGATGCATGCCAGGGTCGCAAGATTGTTCGAAAGAAACACCGTGAGCCTGGCACATGGGCAACTGAAGGAACTCGGGTGGGTTTTAGTCAGTAAAAGTCTGACACGCCCTGGGAGCTCCGCCCAAGAGCAGGAGACGTCATTTGACGATATCCCACCCATAAAAAGGGGGAATTTGCGATAATCGCCACACTTGGCAGGCAGGTTGGTGATCGCAGTATGGTGATAAAATGCATAGAGAACGCTTCTGCCCACTCTCTAGTAAGTCTTTTACTACACCCCGGGAACAAAGGGATGGTGTTATTCCTTACAACCGGCACTATACGGACCCGGGTAGGTGAAATTAAAGCTTGACAAACACGTCGATATTAAAGTAACATTGAATGGAAATCTTGATCACACTTGACCAATTTAATTACGTCTATAGCAGTGTACATGTGCCAGTTACATAAAGAGAAGGAATCTTAAAATTGACGCAAAACACAAGGGTTACTCTACCCCTTTCGTTATCGACCCTTAATAGACCGAGCAAATTAAATTCCTCTGCCGGGTTATGTTGAGATATACCTTTTTAGGGCCATCTGTTTCAGCTGTCTGCTTTGTTAAGGAATGGTTTACACTTGAGCTTGTTTATGCTTTTAATAATACAGCTGTACTTGTTACATATGATTAATGTGGGCCATGCCTTATCTGTTATAAGCATTGCATTCGTATGTTTATTTTATTATCAAAATTTTAGCCGAAAGACGTCCCGTGTTAAACATAGACTTCCTCCAAGTTTCGCCGCTTCGACCGGTTTTATGCTTCCCGCATCTAGCGGATTCCTGCGGCCTTCACAAGCTCATCGGTCCACCTTGTAGGGAACCTACTAACTCTAGACTTTCCGATACGCCGTCGGAATCCAGAACCTTTCGGCCCCATCGGTCATCTGTTCTGCGATCAATGTTCACTGCCACTTATGTTTGGCTAATCTTTGGACTATGTCGGTTACCTTGATTCTCCTGTGGGATCTCTGCTGAAATAAGCTGTTTAGCGGTAAAATGTTAACAGTGCTAGTACTGTTCCTATAGATCATCGTCAGTCTCGTGCCCATGTACAAATATATTTGAGGTCGGCGCAACATGTCTTTCTCTTCCACACTTCTCTATTAGTCGTCATCTCAGTAGTCACCCTCTTTCTATCCATATCATCATTCACACATTCTATCCATCGTTTCTGTGGATTACTTTTTGGTATCACACACAAACAGATTGCTTTTAAATTATTTTTAAAACAAAGACATTATCTGCGAACACATTAATTGGACAATCATCCAAAGAAACATTTAAAAAATCAAAGCTCTTCATGGGTTCATGAAGATGCGTTTAAGTAGATTATATGAACTTAGTGGATTATAATTCTGTAAATACATACAAGTTACGATCGTGCATAATATTGCGTTCAACTTACAGCCTGACATAGAAAATTTAAATTGCGCGTGCTACCCTTTTTTTGGATGGGAAATCATCAAATGACATCTCCCGCTCTGGGCAAAGCGGAAGGGCGTGTCAGACTTTTACTGACTAAAACCCACCCATGTTCCTTCAGTTGCCCAAATGCCAGGGCCACGGTACCTCTTTCGAACAAATCTCGCGACCCTGGCAGGTATCGGTCCTAGCAGACCCTTTCAGTTTGCTGACATCTCTTTGAGGCGTGCGTCGAACACTACGCGCCGTCGACACGGGCCTGGTCCTTACCGGGCGGCGAGCTCGCGTGTTCACGTAGAGGGAAGAGCCAGGGGCGTGCTACCCTGGCTGTTTCGTTTAAAGTGAGTCACTAAACACTTAAAAAAATGCAGATATTATCTTAGTTTGTAACAATCTTTGTCCGCAATAATAATGTTACATTTTTGTCTACTGTACACCCTCGTCGCAGCAAAATCCTATTCTATCGGTTGTCGCGAGTCGAATCGATAAATCAAAAGACTATAGAAGGTCTTCAACAGAAAATTCAACCAGACATAATACAATGCTCTCATACGGTATCATGAAAGCATTGTATCATGTCTGGTTGAATTTCTCCATTACAAAACAGCCTAAGAAACACCTTTCTCCAAAAAACGACCCTCTCAAGCAAAAAAGGCGCAATATTTTGCCATATTATGACGTTTTATATACGACAAGAGGCGTTCGCAAGTCATAATACCGCCTAATCCCCATCACTTGCAAGCCGAGGGTAAGCCAGGGGTAAATCAGGTCGAGGGTGCCACCACAAAATAGCGTACAGAAGGCCGGGTCCATATAACAAGGGAAAACACACGTACACATAAGTAGGTACATACAGTCAAACAAAGAGAGGTACAGGCAGCTAACTGATAATGCCTTTCAAACAATATTGTAAGTGTGCTGACTGTTTTATATCGCTTTATTTTTAACACACACATGAGGGAGGCCTATACCCTGCAAAAAGTTGAACAGAAATGCCAATGATAATGATGATGATTTCACACAGTAAAAAACAGTAATGGCAGTGCAGAAGAAGATGAAATGTTTTCATTGTGTCCCACAAGCAAAATATTTCATCATAATTCTTTTGTTCGACTTCGACTTTATAATTTCGCCACATTCAAAAGCGGTTATATCCTAGAATATTCATAATACATGTTATGGTCTTATGATCATAGTATTAACCATACTAATAAGATTTACTCAAACTTGCAATTTTAATTTCACCAGATAAACACTCTTGATTTTTTGTCACGATAAAGATATTAAAAAAACTACGTAAATCAAATGATAATCTCGAGTGCATTTGCACTAACTGTAAGTTGACGCGCGTCAATGTGTGCGTGCGTTTTCACTAGTTTTGTGAAGTTGGCCTTCTGTATCTACGTATTTTGCGGTGTTTCGACGGAAAAATGTGTTACCTTATGACTCAGATTATGTGTAGGTCAAGATAGGGCATTGCTGAGTTTAGCAGGGCACGGCTTTTTAATGATATGGCATTAACTATTTGAGATTGGAATGATTACTGGTTCTGTATTAAAATCTATATAGAAACGAATTAAGGCTACTAGCTGTCTTGGTTCTAAAACAAGTGGTTATAAATGTATATTAAAACACAACCAGGATACATTAAAAATAATTAATAAAAAAAGTGTGGGTTTGGTGGTAGGAATGAAGTTTCTTACGCTTTATCTTCCACTCCAAATGGAACATCGATTACTTTATCTTTAAAATACTCACTTTAATATCACACTGGAAATAAATAAATGATTTGACATTAACTTTTTTATGTATACTGCTGTTTGTTGTCCCTAACAAAATAAAACATTGACTTAAAGAAGTACTAACACTACATGTGAAAGAAAGAAAAATAAAATGAAGAAAAATTGTTTATTCTACACAAACTAAATGCACATTACGAGAAAAATAATTAAAAATAGATAAACTGCACATATAACGTAGCCAAAAGCCCCGTATGTGGACTTCTTAGTCAAAAATGACTAGTTATTTTATCATTTCTCGTACAGAATTAGCTAGTTTAACACAACAATTACACCTACATTTTTCGGGGTGAAAATGCCTGCAAAACTTCTCGCAAAATATTTCAAGTTAACACCGACTTTTAAAATACCGTTTGCCAATCAATACCCAAACTCTCAGACTAGAATTTTTAAACGCTCCCAGCGGAAAATATACGAAACAAACTTTCAACTGTAATTAACCTATTTCCGTAACTTGTTGCTCCAGGTTAGACTGTTGACACATTTACAACTAGTTACTGGTTCAAGTATTTGCCTACCCTTTTTTGCGAAAACAGACGGCTTTTTTGGGGTGGTGTAAGTGAGATTTTTCCACATTATGTGAATTTTACGCAGGTGCGGTGGCAAACACGCCAGTTTTTTGTTTCAACGGACTAATAATGATACAAAAACTTGCATTGTGGCGCCTGCTTGCAACGCATCACGCGTTTTACGTCAACAAGTATGAAGTGTTGGCCTAAAATGCCAAGATTTTATGCTTGTTGATCTTAAAGCTTCTCCAGGTTATGGAGGAACTTTAGGTGATCCTCAGAAACACTTCTTGCTTAGTCTTTATTACAACCTTAGAGTCCAGATTATGCTGCTATCATAACACAACATCACGCATGTTTGCCCCATTGCAGGGTAAGGCAGAGGCGCACCTATAGTACAGCCGCATTTTACAAATTATGTACAAATTCAGATTCTAGTTGCCAATGAAAAATTTCAGATCGAAAATCCAAATAATACTATAAGCGAACCCCGGACATCATGCTCAGCTTTATCGCTTGCGACTACACGGCATAGATAAACGAGGCGGTCTTTGCCTATGTTTCTGTCATCCTGTTGAAAGTACCTTATTGCCCCAAAATTATCGATGAAAATACTTTAAGCTATCACAGATATTCTTCATACTAGCCCGTAGACGTAGAATGCAAGGGACACATTCGTATATAAATTGCTTTGAATAAGGATTTCCGAATGTACACCGTACTTTTAATAGCTCATTTAGGGAAAATTGCCCTCTAGACTCACCCTTCCTTATCATAACCCCTTGATCATCTTTTTAAACACTGAAAGTAGATATATTGCACATACAGTAGGTTGAATATTGTCGACACAATAAAACAATATTGTTTGCTGAGATGGACACAACACACAATATTATGAGGAGTCCAATTAATAAATACTGATATATACGTATATACTACACGTGTATAATAGCGTTTATTTATTTTTTTCCTTGAGGAAATCCTTATGGATTCCGAATGTCCGGGGAGAACGGAGGGTGATGTCGGACTTCTACTCACAAAAAACCCCATTGTTCTTTCTACTACCATGAGTTGGGGGCCCGAGAGATACTTGTAAATTTTGTTTAGCTGATTTCTAGTTTGAATACAATGGAATCTAGTAAGACAAACAATTACACAAACCAATGATCCTTCGGTTACACAATATTTAAAATACATAATTGGCCATTTCAAGCTCATAATCTGCCGGCACCCTAACACTGGCTAAACAAAATAGAGTATTAAAAGTTGAAAGAACCCCCTTGATACTTGGGAGGCGTCGCAAATGTTTCCTTTCCAATTAAGTTAATACTAAATCTGTTTTTGATGAGAATAAAGGATCGTTTACTTTTAATGACATCTTTAAGGTATACTTGAGTTTTTAGCCTTTTCAGGGAAATGGTGTCGATTCTTAATGCGTTAAAACAGTGGTTTCAGTAGGAAGGCTTGCTTTTTGACTGATTTGCATTTGCTATAGTTAAGTAGCGAGTTACGCAATCGCACTGGTGCATGGTGTCAATGTCTTGTTCGTATATTAATTATCAATATTTAAAAAACACTTAAAATTGAATATCCATACTATCCACACTATAATCTTATATCTTATATCTTTAAACGAGCAATTCTTGTATGTATATATGTATATATATAATCTCAATCTCGGAAACGGCTCCAACGATTTTCATAAAATTTTGTATACAGGGGGTTTTGGGTGCGATAAATCGATCTAGCTAGGATTCATTTTTATAAAGTGTCGTTATTCGTTTTTTCAATGACCAACTTTATCGATAATCAACTTGAACATAAACTTATTATTTTAAACACAATTTAGCAAAACATACCGAGCGAAGCTCGGTCATCCAGATATTTTATTTATATTTTATATTAATATTATAAATGCAAAAGTAACTCTGTCTGTCTGTCTCGCTTTCCTGCTAAAACTACTGGACCGATTTAAATGAAATTTGGTACACAGATAGTTTAGAGCCTGAGAAAGCACATAGGCTACTTTTAATCCCGGTAGTATGTTCCCGCGGGATAATTTCCGAACTCCACGCGGGCGAAGCCGCTGGCAAAAGCTAGTCCATACTAATGTTATAAATGAGAAAGTGTGTGTGTCTGTCTTTCACGGCAAAACGGAGTGATGAATTGACGTGATTTTTTAAGTGGAGATAGTTGAAGGGATGGAGAGTGACATAGGCTACTTTTTGTCTCTTTCTAACCCCCCACTTTCCTAAAATGGGGGGTGGAACGCGCTAATCTCAGGAACTACTGGTTCGAAATGAAAAAATATTTTTGAGTCGGGTAGCCTATTTATTGAGGAAGGCTATCCCCACTAATATTATAAATGCATAAGTAACTCTGTCTGTCTGTCTAGCTTTCCTGCTAAAACTACTGAACCGATTTAAATGAAATTTGGTACACACATAGTTTAGAACCTGAGACTTTTTATCCCGGTAGTATGTTCCCGTGGGATAATTTCCAACCTCCACGCGGGCGAAGCCGCTGGCAAAAGCTAGTAGGCTATATAACGTCACGCTGCGATTAAAAGAAGCGGAGCAGCAACAAAAAATGGACGAAAACTGGCAAGCTGCGATGCGATGGGAAGGGCAGAACCTAGTATTTAATAAAAATAAAGCGAGCGCACCTTAGTACATTGCATACCACATCTAGTTGCGCGCGTTCCGTGTATGTTTACATTTTGGCTGTGTTCAATTTATTAGCGATTACCCTACACTTTTTGACTATTTCTGTTTTGTTTTGATTGTTATCTTTATCTTCTTACCAAAACTGTACGTTACAAAAACAATGTTTTTTTTTATTATGTAAATATTGTATTTCTCATGTATGTGAGAAAGTGTAAGTTTCTTTCTTATGGGAAATAAAGATATCATTAACCCGAACCCGATTTTAGCGTGTGCTAGCTGACATATGGCAAATCATTTAATTTAATGATTTTTGTTCTGCAATGTTAATTAATTACCTATTGAATTAAGTTCTTCTAAGTGAACAAACAGCTATGCAGTTGGGGAGTTTGTTGCGCCAATTTTTCTTCCCAGCTAAAGCACTAAGAAGTGGTGAAGGGCGGGCGTTTTGAGAGAATGTCTTATGTAAATCTGACACAATCCTTTATTTGGCCAATAACACAAAAAATACAAATGCCCGGAAAAGAAACCGTTATCGATTCCTTTCTGTTCCTTAGCAGCATTGCTAAGGGGCGTATTCTATATAATGTTAACAAGTATATTGACTATTGCTCAAGCAAAGTTTGCAGTGAACTCCAGGCTAGTTCGCTAAAGAACTTTCTGCTACTGACTGTGTTATTACTCTTAACGTGCAAACGAAGCCAAAGTGTAACTTACATTTCTTGGAAATCCACTGCTAAAGCCGGTACATACGGCAGAGTCCAACACATATTTAGGAAATTTTAAGATTTTAATCGATTAGAAAGACATTTTCGTCAACTTTGATTTAACATCATCATCATCCAGTTCCAACCGGAAGACGTGCACTTGCGGGTTATGGGCCACCCCCAATTTGGGGGGGTCGGCCATAATCGCCACGCTTGACGATCGCAGTATGGTGGTAAAATGCATAGAGAACGCTGCTGGCCACTCTCTAGTAAGTCTTTAAGAGCACGAGCGGCATGTTGCCAACGGCAGGTAACTGCAGCCGTCGACACGCGATGATAACGCTGAAATTGAAGATGGCATGTCCCATCCAAGGTTGCCGTCGACACGTATCGACGGCAGCAGTTACCTTTCCCGTTGGCAACATGCGCTCGTAAATAAGAGCTTTTAGTCGTCCCTTAGGATACCCACGGGAAGAAACAGATTGTGCTATTCTTTACATCCGACAACACACGGAACTTTGATTATGAGATGTTTTCTTGCAATTGCGCTAGTCTGACTAAACAGTATTGATAGTTCAGTCTGTTCAAAACCTTATAGTATTATGCTTGTTTATAAATATTGTAGTCGATATCATGATTGTTTGTGTTCGCAACAGTTGAAAGTTTTATTAATAAGTAGAGTCGAGTTCTTAATTAGTTAACTTTGCATGGATTGAACTTAAGTTCAATTAATACGAAGGTATGAGTGAAGTGACTACTAACTACGTTAGCTACACTGCACAATTAAGGACCTAGGTATGTAGTTTGAAATAATTTGCTCACAACCTGAGTCGTACTTCAAATGTATTTATACTAGTGGTTAATTTTAATACGACTATAATAAAAAATTATATCTATACTTATAATATTATAAAGCTGAAGAGTTTGTTTGTTTGATTGATCGCGCTAATCTCAGGAACTACTGGTCCGAATTGAAAATTATTTTTGTGTTGAGTAGCCTATTTATCAAGAAAGGCTATAGGCTATATAACATTACTCTATAACTAAGAAGAGCGGAGCAGTAATGAAAAATTTGCAAAAGCAGGAAAAATCGCACAGGTAGGCGATTCGATGCGACGGGAAGGGTCGGAGGAACAAGAAATTTGACGTGGTCGAAGTCGCGGGCAGAAACTTGTTGTTAATAAGACTGCAAATCATTAAAAACCTAAATGTATTTCTAATGAAATATTAATAATTATATAAAAATATTCACTTTTTGCACTCCTCCAAATAACCTAACTATTTCAAACTACATGCTCCTCCGTCTGCATAATTTATGTAAAAAGAGGTGCAACGTTTTTGCTTCATGAAGTAAAATGTAGATTGCCTACTACATGAGTCGTGGCCGAAACTTTGCATGGTAACCTTGCTGTATGTAAAATCACGAACACCCATTTTTGGAATCTCCCCGATATCTACATCAAACTGGAATCCAGAAAAAAGGCAATGCTTTACAACGAATACTCTTTCTACGAAACGAAAATAAAAAGTATTTTTTACACTGCCATTGCTCAAATAGTGAATGCAGTTTGCTAGAGGCAAACGCATCGCCTGCTGCCAGGCTGTTTCTGTAGAGCCCTTGATGTGTGAAAACGATGCCTAAAGCACTTTACAGCGCTGCAAATGTTGCGATTTATCTGTAAAAATGTACGAAATATCAAAATTATTTTCGAAAATAAACATCACACCTGTAAACAGTAAGGCAGTGGTGTACTAGGTACATTTGACGTTGGTGTTTTATATGGAAATCAAAATTTGTAAAAAGGAAAGGATAAAGCCGCCCATTGTATATATTTTTTTTTTTTTGTTAAATGGTCTTGTTGTAATGTATTTTCTGGTGTACAATAAAGCATATATAAATAAATAAATAAATAAAGAAAACACATGTATTTAGTAAAGAAGGCAAAGACAATGTTAAGTGTGCTGTCAGAAACTAGCTTTAAAGTATACAATTCTCATCTATGCACTTTCGCTATTTTATAGGTAGTTCATTAATTCTTGTGCTGAAAAACTGTGGGGGTGAAAGTCAATGCAATTTTTAAAGGCGGTTTTGATTTCCTCCCCGAAAATTTTTTTACTTACAAGAAATTGAACAAATCCCGGAAAAAGTGGTAATCTATTGGAGCCAGGTCAGTAAAGTCAAGGAAGTATGGTGCGATTATCTGTTGTACAGTGTGCGATTTAGCGTTATACTGAAGCAGCAGTAGGCTAGAGCAATTGACCAGTCTTGGTTGTTTAACTGCTAACTTTTCCATCTGCATTTTCTGAGTCAACTTTCACTTGGGGTAGGATTTAGCTGATATTCTTGGGTCAACCATTGTGATGAGCATTTTCAAAATTAGGATCTATCTGTCATTACAAGTAACGATACAATTTAAAATCCCTTCTTTATTGTGTGTGTTGTGAGGTGTAACACGTCGCATGTTTCTCGGTGTGCTTCACTTAATTCATGCGGTAAACATTTTTCAAAATTTTAAAATTCGTTTTATGTGAATTAAAATGATTTTAAAACTTACACCGAAGCCTGCCATAAAATCTAACATTGATTCACTTACATAATCACTTTTAATTCTATATTTTGAACGTCAGTCTTCAGCCGTCTATAGTGTTTGTTCCATACGTCAAAATCTCTAGAACGATAACGTTAGAACCAAAAACTCACCATGTTTTCTTATACACTAGATTCGGGTCCGTGGCTTACGCCCCCAGTGGTCGACGCACCTGTGGCCGACGCCCCCGATTCGATTATTTTAATAAAAATAAAAAGTTGTGCTTTTTGACTTAGTACAGTAAATGACAAAAGTGTTTCACCACAATAATAAAGTATTTTTTCTTGCTAAACATAGGTTATCTGTTTTTTATAACTTTTCTCCCCCATCTCTGATAGGTTTGTCAGACAATCAAATGATACACTTCTCAAGTACTTTCATATGATACATATATGGGAGTGTTACAAGGGTAGGGACATTTTGCCCCTTATTCTTACCATATGGAAATGTTATCTTTTAACTTCAAGCAACTCGTCAACTAACTGAGCCAAACCAATTATTGGTAACAATAAAAAGTCCATCTTATGGCCACAAAATTGAAAACAATAAGGAAGTATGAATAGATTTTATGTCTATCTCTTTCACGCCAGAGTCAAGTTATTGAATATTGCAATATGCAACTGATAAGAAACATTAGTGTATCATCTCACAATGGCGAGTGAAGGATCTTCACAAGGGCTTGGGCGAAATAATTACAATATTGTTAAAAATAGACTTGGTGGAAAAAC
Organism: Aporophyla lueneburgensis; assembly: GCA_932294355.1. NCBI lineage: Eukaryota > Metazoa > Arthropoda > Insecta > Lepidoptera > Noctuidae > Aporophyla > Aporophyla lueneburgensis. Next base: position 5,046,052 of record OW028739.1, on the reverse strand, counting down.
ATTTTTGCACGCCGGATTTGCTTATAATATTCATAGAAAAAATCAAAACTCTAGTGTATGGGTGTGTGTGAATGAAGACATGGTCAGTGTGGTAGTGCAGTTAAAACGGTGAATGAAAGTGACAACTTTAAAATGATTAAAGGACATAAGCCTGAGTATCAGCCAGATGTATAAAAAAATGACATCAAAATTTTATGAATGGCTTGAAGGCAGAAGTCACAACTAATTTTGGCTCCATTCAAAAAATGTATGAAACGAAAATTGCAAAATTACAGACTGAAAAGTACAGGGACAAAATTCCAATCTATATGTATAAAAGGAGAAACTGACTGACTGACTGACTGACTGTTGATATATCAACACACAGCCCAAACCACTGGTCCTAGACACATGAAACTTGGAGGGTGTGTTCTTTGTGAAGAGTAAGTATCCACTAAGAAAGGATTTTTGGGAATTCCACCCCTAAGAGGGTGAAATGGGGGGTTGAAGTTTCTATGAAACTTTTTATTCTCTGGGTCGATTGACACAAAAATTGGTATACATACTCTTCAAGTATAATTATGAGACACGTGTATCACAATTTTTCCAAAATCATCCCTTTACTGTGTCAAAAACGGCTTCGAAAATCTTACGTGGAATGGTAGACGTGCGCATGGCGTGCGGGGCAGACCGGGAAGCGCATTGTCGTCACCGGTGTCCAGTCTCAACCAAGGTTTCAAGAAGTATCAAATATGTAACTGATATTAATATGAACTAACTAGCTTTTGCCCGCGACTTCGTCCGCGTAAATGTCGGTTATCGTGGACGGAGACAAAATCTCGGAATAAAAATAGGCATATGTACATTCTTGGGGTTCAAACTTACCCCGTACCGAATTTTTTCTTTCGCAATTTTTTTTTTCTTAAAAATTATATCTTATGTCACTTCTTATTACCTCCACGAATATATGTACAAGGTTTCATGATGGTTAAGTAGTTTTCGCGTGAAAGCGTAACAAACAAACTTAATATGTATTAGTAGGGATATTTGCAAATTATAACAGCCGCACGGGTCGATCGTTCAGGTTAAGCTACGCTTGCCGCGGTTGGTCCGTGGATCTTTACATAATAAGACCCTTCTGTGCCTCGGAAAGCACTTTAAGCCGTTGGTCCCGGCTGTCTTTCGTAGATCTTAGACCATCGTTACGGGTCGCCGAAAGCCCGAAACAAGCAGTCTTACCAAGGGGTATCGTATTACCCAGTAACTGGGTTGTGGAGGTCAGATAGGCAGTCGGTCCATGTAAAATACTGGTACTCAGCTACATCCGGTAAGACTAGAAACCGAACCCTAACATAGTTGGGAAAAGGATAGGCAGATGATGATGAAGTACATGTAAAAAACGCGTTTGTTTCTGTATTAGATAAAACTGAATAACTACACTTACTATTCTTTAATACATACCTATGCAAATTTATAAGTAAAAACTAATTGGACACATACCTACTATCATACTTTACGCACTAACATATAAATCTGTACGTTCAGTGAGCAATAGTGCGATTTGGTTTATGCATTAAAGTAAAACATAACGACCAAGCCACAATCATCTATTAAATTATTTTGAGATCGTCCGAAGGAGTTGAAAATAATTATAAATCAGTGGACTCGAGTGATAAACAATGATGACGCCATACATTACCCGGTTTAGTTTCATAACACATTGAAGCCTCTCGGTCTCTCAACTCACATATGTAGGTACTCGTATAAAAATGTAGAGCTGGCGCCCAGTTATGTTGCTGCGTAATTTAAACCTGCCAAAATTATGCAATGACACCAGGTTGTGAGTTTATATTGCAACGAAATGTTATCGAGGCAACTATACTGACACGTTGTTCCTGAGAGGAGTCTGTGTTTATTCCGAGGACACATCTAACGCCATCGAACTACCCCTTTGAGTTCAAAAGAGTGCAGTTTCCCCTGAAAGTCTGCTTTGACAAGACCATAAATAAATCTCAAGTCAAAACACTTAATTTAACAAGGGTAGACTTAAGGGAGAACTGCTTTTCACACGGTCAGTTATACGTGGCCGGCTCAAGAGTAAGCTCACTGAGCAGCCTGGTGATTCTAGAACCTGAAGTAAAAACAAAAAATATTGTTTACAAAGAAATTCTGCGGTAGGCACAGTATTTCGTAGTAAACAATATTAATTGTTCATTATCCACTTCTGATTGTCTCTTATATAAATCTTTTCACATACGTTTTGAGTTGTATTAAAACTATACTACTCTCATCCCAGAGTTTAGTTTAGTTTTACGGACATTTGATGATTTCCCATCCTAAACAAAAAAGAGGAGAACCTCTAAAGTAGTATTTAAAGATACCCCCCTGACCCCTGTGAACAGCAAGTTAAGTAAAATCTCCATTTGAAAAATTTATGTCGCAATTTTTTTCGAAATTCCCAGGGAATAAAGAGAATTTATATTTTCGTTTTAAATTTGCCTTCAAAGTCATGCAAGTCGGGGCACCGTGAGGCTGCGCCCAGCGCGCCGGTTGAGTGCGGCCCAGAGGGTCATGGCCATCCAGTTAATCCGGGGATACCGCACGGTCTCCTGCGAGGCAGCGAGCCTCCTTGCCAAAGTGCCGCCATGGGATCTGGAGGCAAAGGTCCTCGCCCACATGTGGGAGTGGCGCGAGGATGCGAAACGCCGGGGCGAAACTCCGCTGCCGCGACAAATCGCGGCACGGCGGATAGAGCTCCGGTGTGATCTCATGGCAACATGGCGGGTACGATTGTCGCAACCCAGTGCTGGGCACGCCACAATTGCGGCGGTAAGTCCCCTCTTTGAGGAGTGGATGGAGAGGCGTCACGGCGTCCTCACCTTCCGCCTGACGCAGGTTCTCACCGGGCACGGGTGCTTCGGTGGGTTCCTGTTCAGGATAAAGCGGGAGGATACGTCCGGGTGTTTCCATTGCGAGGATCGTCTGGAGGACACGGTGGAGCATACGGTGGAGGTGTGCCCTGCCTGGGCGGAGCACCGCCGTGTCCTCGTGGAGGCGATTGGCGGCGGCGACCTCTCGCGTCCGGCCCTGGTGCGAGCCATGGTACGGAGCGAGAGGGAATGGGAAGCCGTCACCTCCTTCTGCGAAGCAGTAATGCTCGCGAAGGAGGAGGCGGGGCGCGTGAGGGAGTGGCAGTCTCTGCGCCCTCACGTCCCTAGCCACCGCAGGAGGAGACGCCCCGGGCGTCGGGAGTCAATAGCGGACTCCCGGCCACCGTAGGCGCGAGCTTGCGGGTGGCGAGCAATGGGTAGACCAAGCTCGGGTCGACGGCGCGCAGTGTTCCACGCGCGCCTCAAAGAGATGTCAGCAGCAGTGTAGGGGTCTACTAGGACCGATGCCTGCCGGGGTCGCGTGATTGTTCGAAAGAGATACCGTGACCCTGGCACATGGGCAACTGATGGAACACGGGTGGGTTTTAGTCAGTAAAAGTCTGACACGCCCTCCCGCTCCGCCCAGAGCGGGAGAAGTCATTTGATGATTTCCCATCCTAAAAAAAAAAAAAAAAAAAAAGTCATGCAAGTAGGTAATTTGCCGTTCCGTTATATATTCTGTCACTATTGTTAGGTTTTAGGCTATTAATCCTACAACAATCATTTATCAATCCGAGCGCTACTCCTTGTAGGTATAACACAAAGCAAGCAATGCAATAACACATTGTGTGTTGGATTAACACATAGGATACTTTCAATCCCGGTAATACGTTCCTGTGGGATATTTTACGACATCCACGCGGGCGAAGCCGCGGGCAGAAGCTAGTCTACAATAATATTAAAAAAGCGATTTACAGAAGCCGAAACACAGCCCTGAAGGTAAAAAAAAATCGATTTAATGAACCAGCTCAAGTAAATTATATCAAAAATTTTTCAAAAACATTTGTTATTTGATTATAATGAAGACAGCAACAGGATCATCGTATTTGTATCAGACATAGCTTTGAATGACATTAAAAATGTGCACCACTTCTTTTGTGACGGTACATTTGATTGCTGCCCTTGTCCCTTCAAACAGATTTTTATTATCTATGGAGATATTGGGAATAATTCAGATGAAACCAACATTGTACTCATATTTTACGCGCTGCTGGTTAATAAAGAAAAAGGGACAAATGAAACGATTTTCAATACAATTACGGAAGCTTTGCCAGATTTCAAACCATTAAAATTCACACTGGATTTTGAAATGTCAGCAATTGTCGCATTAAATAATGAATTTCCAACTGCTGAAATTCATGGATGTTTTGTACACTTCCAAAATGCTGTATATAGGTGGGCAAAATTTCTCGGATTATTAGAACATGAAGAAACCACACAGTACGTAAAACTGTGCATCTGCCTTGCGTATCTGCCAAAAGAAGAAATTGAAAACGGTTGGCTAGCCATAATGGAAAACAGGTAGTTAAGTATTTTTACACTTTAAAGCTTGTCTATTCCTGATATTTGTACTTTGCACAATCATTCAACCGATATTTTTTTTCAGTATTCCAGACGATCAAATATCTAAGTTCAATGATTATTTTGTTAAACAATGGCTTGAACCTGCGGATATGATCGCAAAGTGGTGTTGCTATAAGGAAAAACATAGAACCACTTATTTAGTAGAGGCCTGGGATCACCGTTTAAAAAACCACCTGGGGACGAACCCGTCTATATTGCCGTTTTTAGAAATGGTCAGGAGGTCAGGACGGCACGGCACAGGAAAGGTTTATTATTTTACTTATACTATATAAAACAATTTCAAATGTTACAAAAAAAAACAAAGTAAGACATTTTGTATTAAGATGCTTACTTTGTTTTTTTCCCTTCAGACTGAAAACCAGAAACATTCCTGTAAGCAGAAGAAAGAACAACACAAGAAAGAACGAAAAAAATATTGTCAATTTGACTGAACAATATGAAAACAAAAAAATTACCACGGTCATGTTTTTAGAACAATTAAATTGGGTGGACCCATATGTGGCAATCCGTCCAAAAAAGTAATAATTTAATTTACTTTGTATTTTGCTTATATACTATTTTTAATTTTATTTTTTTATAATTTACCTTACTTTGTATTTGTATGATTTAATAATATACATATACTTACAATCAATGTACATTTATTATTTTTGTAAATCATTTATGTGCCTGACAGTACATTTGATCAAAAATTGCTTTGAATTAAATTTTTCGCATCGGGGGCGTCCGCCACAGGTGCGTTGACCACTGGGGGCGTAAGCCACGGACCCCTAGATTCGACATACACGTCATTATTTTTGAACTTGTGCTACAAGCACTGGTGCCACGGTAGAACTCGTATTCGGAAATACACCGTGTATTTCCGAATACGAGTTTTTAAGTTACCAATATTGTGTACAGAACGACGTAAAAGAAAAATAAAATGGTGCTAAAACAAATGAATCACTAAATTCGAAACACGTATACACAAGCCTAAATTTGAAAATAATTCTAATTTTAAATTCCTAATTAAACGTCAGATAATTTGAGATCAAAGTGCTGGCCACTTTGATCTTCGTTCAAAAAACGCTAATTTCACATAAGTACCGAAACACCCAATTTGCCAGTTACAAGTCCCATGTCTTGAAATCGTGAAATTTCTCAAGTTCTAAGTTGAATTGCACGATTACTCCCAGCGGCTACTTAAAAATTTCTGATAGAAAAACCCAATATCACTTCGCCCGACCTGGGAATCGAACTCAATAGTTCATGTTCAGCGGTGGCGCCTACGACTACTAGACTAACGAAGCAGAAAAAGGCAATAAATCTTCATTCATATCTGTCATTAATATGGTTTGTCATATTTTTCTGTCATTAATTTGTTGCGCCACTTCTTCCCAGCTAAGCACTAGGAAGTAGTTAAGAGCGGTCATTTTTGGGAACTGTCTTATGTAACTTTGACCTTCAAAAAGTGCTGGCTCTAAGCCTAGTTTGAATAAATGACTTGTTTTTTATGGTGTAGATACTGTAAGAGCCCTAGGGACTGTACGTATCAAAAACAAAACACATTTGTCGGGCAATTTTGATCATTATTCCTTAAAATAATTCTATAAGTCTATTTTAATCTTCCCTCTTCGCTTGTCAGCCAAATCTCTCGCCTACTGTTTTTTCTGCTATTCCATTTTTAAATCAGCTTGATGTTTTCAAATGTGGTTATATTAGGTATTTACCTATGAAATTGCCGTTCTGCAGTACAGGCCATTTCAAATCAAAATAATTATTGTTTGTCTAAGAATTCTAATTTCAAAATAATTTTATTTTAAAAACATGGAATTCTTTTTCCAAAAGTACCTAGTCATTTGTTTATTGATTAGTGTTACATTTTCATCGCTTTTTAATCTTTTTCGTCATCATGGATACGTTAAAAATTCGAGTAATTATGGAATATGAGTACCGTCGTGGAAGCAACGCGGCACAAGCGGCACGCAACATCAACGACGTTTACGGAGCTAACACTACAAACCAACGCACCACCTGTTATTGGTTTGCTCGCTTCCGTTCTGGAAATTTCGACCTAAAAAATGAACCTCGCGGTCGTCCGACAATAACGAATTAAAGGCGATTGTGGAAGCTGATGATACACAATCTACGGCTGAATTAGCAGCAGCTTTCGACGTTAGCGTCAAAACAATATTGGTCCATTTGCGTCGAATTGGCAAGGTAAAAAAGCTTGACAAATGGGTGCCCCACGAACTCAATGATCGCCAGCGCGAAGTACGCGTCGAGACGTGCCTTGCACTGCTCAACAGACACACAAATGAAGGAATTTTGAACCGCATTGTTACCTGCGATGAAAAATGGATTCTGTTTGATAACCGCAAGCGCTCAGCAAGTTGGTTGGATCCTGGTTCAGCACCTAAACAATGCCCTAAACGAAAACTTACCCCTAGAAAAGCGATGGTCTAACGCCGGTGTGATTCATCACAGCTTCTTACCAAACGGGGTGAGCACTACAGATGTGTACTGTGAAGAACTGAACTCAATGATGGAGAAGCTGGCACATCTCCAACCAGCATTGGTCAATCGCTCGTCTCCGCTGCTCCTGCACGACAACGCGCGACCTCATACTGCACAGCAGACGGTCTCCAAGTTGCAAGAACTGGGGTTGGAAGCTCTCCGTCATCCGCCCTACTCACCAGACCTTGCGCCTACAGACTACTACTTTTTCCAGAATTTGGATAACTTCTTGGCGGGAAAAAAATTAAATACCCGAGAGGCAGTACAAAATGCCTTTGAAGAATTTGTTGCCTCCCGTCCAGCTGATTTTTTTAAGAAGGGCATCAATAAACTGCCACTGCGTTGGCAAAGATGCATTGATTGCATGGGTGGTTATTTCGATTAATACAAATAAAAAATACATAATACATTTTTTTTTTCATACAAAACGGCATTTTCATAGGTAAAGACCTATTAGTTAATTTGCCAAACTTCTCGGCAGTATATGGTTAGGTATAAATGAGACCAAAGATGTAGTATAGTCTGGTTATAATTATCCAAAGGTGCATCTTATATACTAACGACTACGTGTCGATAACAGATAGTAGAAACATTTAATAGATATTGAACGTGCGATAAAGAACATAAGATTGCGATGTAGATTGTAGATACAGCACAAAGATATTGTACCGCAACAGTACACCCCCCTTTAAAAGAAAAAAAAAGAAAATATTATGGTAATAGTGTTTACAATATAAATTTGATCTAGACCTTACTAGTTATTTGCTGATGTATATAAATAATAATGCTATTGTACGCGGTGGAATTTGATGACGCCTGTTGTGGTGTGACTTGCTGACGACTGTAATCTTGACTTAGCTGTTGCACGAGTGTTTATCATTTTTTCCGTTAAACTCTTCATTCTTCTGTCCAGTGTTTTCATTATGCCATAACGAATAACTTGCTTCTATCAGCGATTTTTATAGACGTACTACTGGCTTTACCTTACGTCCCGATCGTGTAGTGTACGTGTGTGAATGTCTGTCGCAATCCTTTGAATCTGGCACGTAGTTTGATTCGACATTGATCATGAAAGCTGGTTTCAATCTATCAATTGATATCACTGTCTCTTTATCCCTAATTCTAATGCAAAATGTTTTATCTGTTCTACTAGTTACTGGGTAGGGTCCTTCATACGGCGGCGTCAGGGCTTTCTTCATTCTATCACACCGAACAAATACGTGCGAGCATTCTTTGAGTTCGGGATGCACAAATATAGCTTGGTTATGGTTTTTTCTTTTCGGAACTGACGTCATTCGTGTGATGTCCTTTTGAATTTGTTTTACAAATTCTTCGTACGTTGATAACTGTGCTGCTGATGACTCAAAAAATCCTCCAGGGAGTCGTATTGGCGTTCCATATGTCATCTCTGCTGAACTATAACCTGTGTCTTCTCGCAAGCTACTCCGCAACCCGAGTAAAACTGTTGGGATTTCTTTTAACCAATTTTCGTTGGATTCTCTTGTCATTAACGCTACCTTCAAAGTTCTATGAAATCTCTCTATCATTCCATTGGATTGCGGATGATAAGGTGTTGTCCTAATTTTATGTATTCCCAAAAATTGAGAGAGTGACTCAAATATTCTTGATTCAAACTGTCGGCCTTGATCCGTAGTAATGCGCAATGGACATCCAAAACGAGTAATCCATCCTTCGAAAAGTGTCTTGGCTACTGTTTCTGCAGTTATATCTTCTACCGGAAATATTTCGGGCCATGACGTACAACGATCTATGATTGTGATTAAATACCTCTTCCCTTGTGAAATCGGAAGTGGTCCGACGATGTCAATATGTAAATGCTCAAAACGCTGCGCTGTCATAAATGTACCAGGAGGTGATATCGTATGCCGTTGTATTTTTGATTTTTGGCAGGCTATACACGATCTACACCAATTATTGATATCTTTGTTCATATACGGCCATAAATACCTTTGGGTTATCATTTTTCTCGTAGTTCTTTTTCCTGGATGGCTCATACCATGAATGGTATCGAAAATTTGTTTGCGAAAATGCTTTGGTAAGTAGGGGCGGCTTTTCCTAGTAGACGTGTCGCAGGTGATGTTTATTGTGGAACCCGGAAGCGTAATGTTTTTGAATTTTAATCTTTTATTGTCACGTAATTTACTAAGTTCATTATCTGTTGATTGACATTTTTCCAATTCAGCGTAATCGATAGGTGATGGCACGTATATTTCCTCTATTCGAGATAAGGCATCGGCGGTAATATTGTCACGTCCGTTTATGTGTTGGATGTTGGTACTGTACTGTGAAATGAAATCTAACTGCCGGACCCGTCGCGGTGTATCGTTTGATGATGGTTTTTGGGAGAATGCGTATGTCAAAGGTCGGTGATCCGTAAATATTGTAAATTCTCTTCCCTCGATTAATCTGTGAAAATGTTTGACGGCCATGCAAATTCCCAACAGCTCTCTGTCAAACGTAGAATATCTTTGTTGAGTTTCGCTCAATTTTTGTGAAAAAAAACCTAATGGTTCCCAATTGCGTCCGGATTTTTGTTGTAAAACTCCACCAACGCAAGTAGCACTAGCGTCGGTCATGAGCGCTAGTGATGCGTTGCGGGAAGGATGCGCTGTTAATACCGCGTTTTTCAAGCTTTCCTTGCATTTTTCGTAAGCTTGGTCTGCTTCCGTTGTCCAAGGAACAGGTGAATTATCGTTCTTTTTTGAACCATGTAGAAATTCGTTTAAAACTCTTTGATTTTCCGCTGCGCGTGGAATATTACTTCTGTAGAAATTGACCATGCCCAAAAATCTTCTTAATTCTTGAATCGTTTTCGGTTTGGGAAATTCCATGATTGCCTTGTAATTTTCCTCGGTAGGTTGTATTCCTTGGCTCGTTATATGATAACCTAAGAAATCTATTTCCCTTCTGTGAAATTCGCATTTTTCGAGATTAATGGTTATTCCATTCTCGTGTAAACGTTTGAAAACCGTTTCTAAATGCTGATAATGCAAATCTTCGCTGTCCGATGCGATGAGACAGTCGTCTACATATATAAATACGAAATTTAAATCTCTAAATAAGGAATCCATGAATCGTTGAAATGTTTGTGCCGCATCGCGTAATCCGAAAGGCATTCTTAAGTACTCAAAAAGTCCGAAAGGTGTGATGATGGCTGTTTTCTCTATATCCTTAACAGGAATACAGTGGTATGCTTTGCGTATATCTATCTTGCTTAGTATCTTCTTATTTTCTAATATGTATGTAAAGTCAGTTAATCTTGGTAGTGGGTATTTGTCCGGTACTGTCGTGCTATTGAGCATTCGATAGTCTCCGCACGGTCTCCATTCGCCATTTTTCTTTTTTACCATATGCAATGGGCTTGCCCATGGGCTATCTGACGGTCGGCAAATTCCGAGTTCTATCATACTTTGAAATTCCTTTTTGGCTATGTCGTATTTTTCTGGAGGCAATGGTCTTGCCCGAGCTGCGACGGGTGGTCCTATAGTGACAATGTGGTGTTCAATCTTATGTTTGGGCGCATTGCGTAGAGAGGACTCTTTCGTGATGTCTTCGTACTTGTTTAAAAGTTGCGTAATACGTGGATTCGTTCCCACTGCGATAGTACGAATTGTTTGCTGTGCCGCTTTTTCTGAAGTTACATGCGTTGTCAGCTCTGTAACTTTGTCGATAAGTTTGCGACCAGCTATGTCGACTAATAGTTTATAGTGCTCTAGAAAATCTGCTCCAATTATTGGTTGTGTAACATCGGCGATTATAAAATTCCATTTATAACATCGTTGTAGTCCTAAATTCAAGGTAAGCGTCTTCTCGCCGTAAGTCCTAATTTTAGTCCCATTTGCAGCGTATAGTGTGTATTGTTCATTTTGTAAAATTGAATATCTCTGTTGCTTGCTAATGACTGAGATATTTGCGCCCGTGTCAATCAAAAACTTCATACCACTTTTTCGGTCGGTAATGGTGAGGCGATTGGATGGGTGGATTGCACAGAGTTTCGCCGTTGTCTGTGCTCTTATTCGTTTCCCTGGTTCCGTACGTAAGTCATTGGTTTCCAACCGCATGGCTTAATGCAGTTCCTTGCATATTTTCCGAATCTTCCGTGGTAGTAACAAAATCGACTTGCCCCTCTATAGTTTGTTCTCGGCCTCATAATCGGGAATTGTTGACGTTCCTTGAAATGATTGTGCGTGTTGGGTCGATAGCCATATCGACCTTGCTGAATTGCGTCAATATCCATCTGTAATTTTGCTAGCTGGGTTAAAATGCATGCTGTATTGTTGTCGTTTGAAGTGTCGTTGCTAACAGCTGATATTTCGGTTACTTTTGAATTCATTATTATTTTGTCTGCAATTAGGCTCAGTTTGTCAATTTCCATGTCTTCCGTAACTGTTAGAACCGTAGTAACTGATGTTGGTAAAAGCCTGAACCATAGTAGTTTAATTGTTTCGTCACTGATTTTTCCTCTCCCGAGGACTCGCATTTGACGTAATAACTGCGAAGGTTTTTGATCACCGAGTTCTGTCTCTGATATTAATTTTTGAAACTGCCGCTGTTCTGTTTCTTCGTAACAATCAATTAAACGTTCCTTGATGTTTCTGTATTTATCTGTAGTCGGTGGCGAAGTGATTAGGTCACTAACCTGTAGTATTTCTTCCTTGGATAACTTTGCTATTACCGTACAGTATTTGTATTCGTCTCCTTGCTTCTGTGGTGCTAATATGGCTTCTAGTTGCGTGAACCATAATCTGGGTTGGTCTTTCCAAAATTCCGGAATGCGGGATAAAACCGAGGTGCCAGCAGCTACTTCAAGTGTTCCTTGCTGATTTATGTTCGCCTTGCACGGTGGTTGCGCCATGTTTCTTGCTGCGTATTCGTTCGTCGGGGTCACCAATTTGCCAAACTTCTCGGCAGTATATGGTTAGGTATAAATGAGACCAAAGATGTAGTATAGTCTGGTTATAATTATCCAAAGGTGCATCTTATATACTAACGACTACGTGTCGATAACAGATAGTAGAAACATTTAATAGATATTGAACGTGCGATAAAGAACATAAGATTGCGATGTAGATTGTAGATACAGCACAAAGATATTGTACCGCAACAGTTAATTTATCACCAGCCTGTATAAAATAAGGTCATCTTTGAGACAACCTTTACAGTACTTGATAGAGAGTATACTATCTATCTAACACCCAACCAACTCAGAAGACATGCTAATCTTTCCACCACAGAATTACAATTGCTATTATTTCCTTTACCAACACAACACAAGAGACGTATTGTCCCTAATCTCTCTCTCGCATTTCACTGCCGCGATTTTCTTTCCCATTAATTCCCCATAAAAGAAAACCAATTAACTAACGCTGCTTCTTGGATGTTCGAGGAAAACATTCTAATTAATCTAAAACGTCTGACGATCGATTCGTGGCGTCTCCTAATTTTGTGAATGTACAGTCACAGATTGATAAGGTTGAACATGACTAGCAGCACATCGTCATCTGCTTAGCCTTTACCCAACATGTTGAGTTCGGATTCCAGTCTAACCAGTTGCAGCTGAACACCAGTATTTTACTTGGAGCGGCTGCCTATCTGACCTCCGGAACCATGTTACTTGGTAACTCGATAACCCTTTGGCATGATATAACTAGTAGTTACACTTTCGGGCTTCTGACAACACGTAACGATTGTCAAAACCCACGAATGACAACCGGGACCAATGGCCTAAGGTGCTTTCCGAGGCACTTGAGCATTATATCTATCTATAGTATATATATAAAATTCAAAGTCCTGAGTGATTGACTGATATATCAACGCACAGCCTAAACCGCTGGTCCTAGAGACATGAAATTTGAAGGGTGTGTTCTTTGTGAAGATCCACTAAGAAAGGGTTTTAGAAATTACATCCCTAAGAGGGTGAAAAGGAGGTTAAATTTTCTGTGAAACTTTTTATTCTCTGGGTCGGATAAGACTAAACAAGCTGTGCGATAAGACATTGTCTACCCGGATTTACACATAGGGTAGGTACTTTTAATCCCGGTAGTACACTCCTGAAGGATATTTTTTGACATCCACGCGGGCTAAGCCGCGGGCAGAAGCTAGTCCAATATAAGAATGTTTGGAACTATGCTGGTTCTACTTCATAGGATAATCTAGAGTCTACATAAAATCAAACTGACTGGTTGTTAATTGAATTGTATAATTAATTACTTTCTATGAAAATCGTTTACACTCTGTGACTACTTATAATTACACCCTGCAGTGGCGAAAGCACCATATAACACGATTCCTACCGGCTTGCCTTCGGGGATTCGTATTGGTAACTCTATCACTATTAAAAATACAATAGTATGTAAATAGTGGCTACTATTGTCAATAAATATAGTTACACTACGGGTATTTAATTCACCATAACATTCAAACAACAAAAAAGGTTATTTATAGCTTTGTATTACAACAAAAGAGAAATGTTCTAAATTAACCCGGCGCCAAAACGTCATAATCGGGAACTAAAAATTCATACAACAGCGATCCCGTAATGATGTCACTTTAGGTCACGTAGCACCGCTTGATATGTACGAGAGCAAGCCGCTGTACAACGGGTTATGACAGAGACAGGTATAGAAAAATGCGTCAGCGAGAACGAGATAGAGGAATATTGCATATTTGATTAGTTTTCAGCTGTTCAATTTAATTGTATTTAATTCATTACATTCCTATAATAATTTTAGAATGATAGTAAGTATTCTTTATTGATGAGTCAGTAAGTTAAGGCCGACTTCGCGTCGGCTTCTCTTTTAGAAAAATTTACGCCTCGCCGCTGACACCCTGACTTATTACTTATTAATAGTCACGGAACATCGTATACTTACTTTTACAGTGTTTGTTATTGTTGAATATGTTGTATGATGTTAAATAAAAATAGGAATACTAAGATATAATTAATATATCTGCCATTGCTATTTTATTTTTTTGCTGAGGTACAGTAATGGTCTAGGTGCATCGTTTTCACATTCAATTATTCAATTACTGTACCTAAATTATTGTTAAGCATTTTTAAAACGAATAACAAAGAATTTTCTTGCCCATTCTTCTCATGAAATACCTTTTAGAAACGGTGACTGGAATCAATTCTATTTTAATGTAAATGTTAACGTTCAAAATTGCCTTTATGTGTCTTTTTGAAATAAATGCTTTGACTTGGACTTTGCACAGAGGGATCTGGGTGTGTAAAATGGCCAATCATCCACAGATTTTGCCCAACCTTTTCATTCATCGATTGAATATGTATAATACGTTCACGTATGGCTAATGAACGACGTACCAACTTTCTTATATTGTACGAACAATGCGATATTGATGGTTTTGTAAGGATAAAATATTTTTGTGTCTACTTCGCTTATTGTTCCGAATGATTTCTTATAATAAATGCATGTTTTTATATTCTGTTGTTTCGGAAAAGAATGGGGCACCATTTTATGAGTCCGGTAAAAGGAAAATATACCCCTGAAGAAGAATCTTTGAAGAATGTTTGATAATAATTTCGAAACTGAACTCTAATCTATCGGTGAAAATTTGCATTAGTGAATAGAAATTTTGTACTATGACTGTTTATTTTTAGTAATAACTAGTGACTCGCCCCTGCTTAGCATGGCGTTTATAACTTGACAAGACATCTAGAGGTTTGTTTATTGTATGTAACTTCAACATCAATGTAATATACACGTAAACCTTATGGAATAAATTTTGTAAATTATGGTGAAAACCGCATTGAAGTCCGTTGCGTAGATTAGAAGAGAAACGCAGTCATACCGTCAAACCCGAATTTCGACCAACTTTAATCTGTGCATCTTTACATACATTACAAGTAAATGAAACATGAAAGTATACTCGCTACTTATAACAAAAAATAATTTCTTAAATTGTATGTCTGTCCGTCTGTTTGTTTGTATGTTCAAAACGGCTAGACCAATTTTGATAATATTTTTACTGGCAGATAGCTGATGTTAAATGGAGTAGCATAGAGTTTTTGCCCCGGTAGCACGTTCTCGTGAGATAATTTCTGACATCCACGCGGACAAAGCCGTGGGTAGCCGATAGTTTGTAATGTGTATAGGTTAAACTAAGGGGTTGGCCATGTCTGTCGAAGGACTGATCACCGATGGAGCAGACGAGTCCTGAAGTGGAGACCACCAATCGGCAAGTGTAGCGTGGGATGCCCCACGCTACGTGTACTGACGTCTTAAAGAAAATGACTGGACAGACTGGATGCGGAAGGCAGAGAACAGAATGTTTTAGCGAAGCATGGACGAGGCCTAAATATGTGCAGCAGTGGATCGCGATAGGCTGAGTTGATTGATTGCTTAAACTAAATCCATATAAGCATTAGACTTTATAGTTTGATATCATATCATTACCTATGTAGAAAATGCAATACCATTAAGGCGAGCGTCAGATAGATTGATTGCGCTTTTAAACTACACCTATGTTTACTAAAGGTGGGACATAATAATCTAATAAACTGTAACGATGTTTGTACATCGATTAGCGATTAAATGGCATCTGCAGCTTTTTGTATCGATAAATAATTAATTAAGCTTATATCAAATATTTTTCTTAGGCAGGATTTTTTAGTTCATTGTCTTTAAGAAAAAAGAACCCTAAAATATTATATCTACAGAAAATTCAAGGTGCCAAAAATCTGAATCTCAAAAATCTAAACCATAAAACACAATGGATCTTTTAACCGGTTGAATGTACCAAGTGACTTTTGTCATTTTTTCGTATTTGATATTATATTTCTCTACAATGCTTGAAATATAGAGGCGGACTTAACATGATAAGTTTTTCTACCAGTCAACCTATGGGTGATGTAATCGAACAGTAGGTAGTATAATTGTAACAAAGTGGAACTTCTGACCATTTAATCTAATATCTAAATCGTGACAAAATCTTCAGGGACTTGCGAGAGATATTACTTTCTGTTTCCCCCTTACTTTTTTTTAATTTAAATAGCTTTTCTCATTTTGATTCTGTCACTTTGACCGCCTTTTAACGAACTTAGAAAAAGGGATGGTTACGGAATTATCTTTGATCGTCTCTTTTTTAGGGTTCCGTTGCCAAATGGCAAAAAACGGAACCCTTATAGATTCGTCATGTCTGTCTGTCTGTCTGTCTGTCTGTCTGTCTGTCCGTCCGTCCGTATGTCACAGCCATTTTATTCCGAAACTATAAGAGCTATGCTGTTGAAACTTGGTAAGTAGGTGTATTCTGTGAACCGCATTAAGATTTTCACACTAAAATAGAAAAAAAAAAAAATTTTGGGTTCCCCATACATAGAAATGAAACTCAAAAATGGTTTTTTTCATCAAACCCATACGTGTGGGGTATCTATGAATAGGTCTTCAAAAATGGTAATGAGGTTTCTAATATCATTTTTTTCTAAACTGAATAGTTTGCGCGAGAGACACTTCCAAAGTGGTAAAATGTGTGTCCCCCCCCCCCGTAACTTCTAAAATAAGAGAATGACAAAACTAAAAAAAATATATGATGTACATTACTATGTAAACTACCAACGAAAATTGGTTTGAACGAGATCGAGTGAGTAGTTCTTTTTTAAAACGTCATAAATCGTAAACCGCAATTTACCTTACATTCAATCAACTGAAATATAAAAATTAAAAAATATATATATTTTTAAACCGAAAATACCTACAGGTTTGTACGGAACCCTCGGTGCGCGAGTCCGACTCGCACTTGGCCGGTTTTTAATTAGTGTTTAGGGTTTTGTGAAAGGTTTTACTTAATGTTAGGTTTTGGATTTGAATCCCGGAGTTTATTCCATATTTATTAATGAGGGTATCTTACATAAAAAAGTTATTGGTGCCTATTTAGTGACCTCTGAGATCAATTAACTTCTCAAATTAACAAAAAGTAACACATCATCATATATACAGATATATGAACATAGGCCTTCCCCTATCTGAAGAGGTTTGCCAAAATCGCTACGCTTGGCAGGCGGGTTGGCGATCGTAGTAAGGTGGTAAAATGTATAGAGAACACTGCTGCCTATTCTCTAGTAAGTCCCTTAGTCGCCTTTTTCTACACCTTCGAGGAGAAATGAGATGGTACTATTCTTTATATCCGGCGCAACACAGACAAAAATAATACATAAAAATATGTGAAAAAACCTTATATTCGCACGTATTATATACATGCGTACCGTGTGGTGCCGGACGTAAAGAATAACACCACCCCATTTCTTCCCGTGGGTGTCGTAAAAGGCGACTAAGGGACTTACTAGAGAATGGGCAGCAGCGTTCTCTATGCATTTTACCACCATACTGCGATCGCCAACCTGCCTGCCAAGCGTGGCGATTATGGCAAAGCCCCCCAAATTGGGGGAGGCCTAAGTCCAGCAGTGGACGTCTTACGGCTGAAACGATATACATGCATTAGTACCTACTAACTATTTAATACTCATAAGTTCATAACTCTTGCATTTGTTCGGGGTACTATAAGTCTCTGGGGCAGGAATCCGACAAAAACATTACTTTATATGATCATTATCGTATCCCTTTATAAAGTTTGTAGGAAAATTGTGGAGATACATATATTAATTTAGGATACATAAAGATCCAACGAGTGAAGACTGTGAGAGGTTTGGGTGGGGATGTACCCGTAAAACAGCTTTCATTAGCCATAATCTACCAAACTGAATACTCATTGTATAACCAGGCCGTGAAATTGAAGACCAGCAGGTAATAACGCAGTAAAGCAAAGACAGCGTAGTGCGGGACACCCCCTTAGCTAGATAGACCGACGGCCACAAAAATGTGGCTGGGACATACCGGATGCGTTAGGCGGAGGATAGAATGTTGTCGCGCAGACTGGGAAAAGTCTTTGTCCAGCAGTGGAGTGCGATAGGCTGAGTTTATTGAAAGCAAAGACTTCGGCTGAAACCTACAATTACAGAATACCAATTAAAACAATATTTATACCAGACTATTACAACTGCTTACCAATCAATCATGACCCAGGTGCCTATTCTATAAAAAGGGACATATGCTTCCAGTTGTTAGTTATAATATTAAAGGAAATGCTATAAGCTACAGTTTGTAGAACGCATTTTTTTAGCGAGGCTTACGGTAGGAGTTAACTGGTAGAAATTGTCAGGTTATAAAGCGTTATGGCCATTTTATCCATGCGACTTTCTCTCTGAGAGAATTGGTTTTCATGGTTTTCGAGAGTGCTGAAAATCCAAGATGGCAGCTGTGAAAACTATCAAGTTTTTCGTCTTGAGAGTTCTCAGATGAATTTTAAGGGTGCTAAAGCCGATAATTAGGTCTAAATGAAAATCTAAGACATTGATAATTTTATGGGAGCAACTGAAAACTTAGACTAGGTGGCTGTGTATTAAAAACGTGTATTATATGAGTGTTTGCGCGTGCAAGTCACTACTTGCACGCGCAAACACTCATATAATAGTTTGGAACAAAGTTCCTTACGCACTGTAAGGAACTTTGTTCCAAACGGGGGCTCGCAGTCAGGGCATACATTTTTCTTATAATATCTTATGGTTTAAACTCTATCTGACAGCATAACTGGTTGATGCCTCGGCAAGTTTGTCAAATTACAAAATGAGCAAGAATGAAGGTTCTTATAAATATTGGTTACATCATTCAAGTTAATATTATACATTTAAAAATGATAAAGAAAAGCTTGCACATAAAAAAAATAAAAATTTTCTCGATAAGAACTACGTCTTGGAATGGGTAAGACAAGGCAAGGTTCGCCGAGACGTCAACCTGTAAAAATAAAATAAAACAATGTAACACGATCCTGGTTGTGTAGGGTCAAAGTTAATTTAGTATTGTAATTATCAAGGCTGTGGACTATTATGCTATCTAGCTTACGGCACCCGTTCACGAACATCGCATGGCTCAGCACCATTCAACGGAACCATTTTGAAGGAATATAAATAATACAACGCACGCTTCCATCAGCTGGAAATTAAAGTGAGCTTGACATGATAGCCACCAGGACACATTCAATTAGTTCAGTTTAAAGTCAAAGTTTTTTATTTGTAACACACAGGTAAAAAAGGTATATGGTATAAAATATGTACAATTAGACTATGTTTTGCCATTGACGGCGTACAAATATCATTTCAATTATGAGTGCTATCTACATTTTTATATGTATATAAAATTCTACTGTACGTGTGTATGTCACTGAACTCCTCCTAAACGGCTGGACCGATTTGAATGAATTTTTTTGTATGCGTTTGGGTGGCACCCTGGATGGTTTAGATTCACTATTGGATCCGATAGGTGGCGCTGCTATCGAGTTCTAGGAAACAGGGCAACGTCTGCACGATCAGCTAGTTTTATTATATATTAAGTCTAAACATGTAATAAAATAACTTACTACTACTGACAAATAAAATAAATTATTATTGCACATATTTTTCTGTATACCTAATTTACATTATCGTCTAGGTATTCATTAACTGAATAGTACGTCATCTACGCGAAGAAGGAATTTCATTGAACGACGTTAATAACTGGTAGCTTTAACTATAAATAGTACACATAACAATACAGTTACTAAATTAACTGTGACCCCTACATAACCAGGATCTTGTAACATTATAACTTGTTGCTGCCTCGGCGAGTTTGCCAAGTTTCGCTAACTGAGGTCACGGGTTCAGGGTTCAGACCTCGGACGGTGTAATATTTTATGAGATGTGCTCGCTATTTCGATAATTTTGATTTTTCGTTTTTATGTGTTGTAGAGCTAAGTTACTATTATCTGCCTAGACTGTCCCCAACTATGTCAAGGTCGGCTTCCAGTCTTACCGAATGCAGTTGAATACCAATATATTACATGGAGCTGCCTGACCTCTACAACCCATTGCAGTTACGGGGTAACACGTTACACCTTCAATAGCGGACTCCCGGCCACCGTAGGCGCGAGCTTGCGGGTGGCGAGCAATGGGTAGCTCGCCGCCCGGTAAGGACCAAGCTCGGGTCGACGGCGCGCAGTGTTCCACGCGCGCCTCAAAGAGATGTCAGCAGCAGTGTAGGGGTCTACTAGGACCGATGCCTGCCGGGGTCGCGTGATTGTTCGAAAGAGATACCGTGACCCTGGCACATGGGCAACTGATGGAACACGGGTGGGTTTTAGTCAGTAAAAGTCTGACACGCCCTCCCGCTTCGCCCAGAGCGGGAGAAGTCATTTGATGATTTCCCATCCTGAAAAAAAAAAAAAAAACACGATACACCTTGTTAAGACTTCTGACGGCCCGTTCCGACTGTGAAAACTACACGAATGACAGTTGGGTTACCGAGATACTAACGTGCTTTCCGAAGCACAGAAGGGTCAAGGTATATAAAACTGGTAATCCATCCATAGACCAACCGCGACAAGCGTAGCTTAACCTGATCGATCGACCCTTGCGACTGTTATAACTTTGTCTCAAAATAAGTTAAATTTATTTTGGTTTTAAGACCACCCTTCCTGATGATTTAAAGCTCTCGCCAACATACAAATTAACTTGCTCGTGGAACATGGTATATTATAGTTCACGTCTTACTATAATTTATTATTGCTTTAAGGAAAGTTAAGAAATGTTTTGGCATTTTTGTTTCAGATTATCTGATGACCTTTATGAATACTGTGTGAGTGACATGTGGTAGGAATATCTAAACTAATCTATTTGGTCCTTACTTATGATGTGGCCAAGATAATGTATCAATTTTAAAAGAAACTGTGGCTTCTAAGCTTGTTTCGTTATTTCTTCTCAAAGTATTCGGATAGTACACACCAACGTCATCTAGTTCATCATCATCATCATCATCATCATTTCAGCCGTAAGACGTCCACTGCTGGACTTAGGCCTCCCCCAATTTGGGGGGCTTTGCCATAATCGCCACGCTTGGCAGGTGGGTTGGCGATCGCAGTATGATGGTAAAATGCATAGAGAACGCTGCTGCCCATTCTCTAGTAAGTCCCTTAGTCGCCTTTTACGACACCCACGGGAAGAAATGGAGGGGTGTTATTCTTTACGTCCGGCACCACACGTCATCTAGTTATAAAAAAATATTTTTAATCGAATAAAAAAGGAGGTGGTCTGCAAGCAAATGATTTTGATGGTTTTTTACAGGTTGTTACGTCAATACTCCTTCATTTATAAATCTATTTGTAAAATTCTTTGCTGGTTTGTTTGATCAATTTCCGATTAGTGGTTTTTGAGTTAGCTTCAATAATACGTATTTTTTCCACTTAGTTTTTTTCTCAAATCTCAAATCTATTATTGTTTATATTGATGATGTTCTAATATTAGTATTATCTTCCTGTAAGTGTTATTTACTTACTTAATTTGGGCTTCAAATATCCAAAATTACAGTTATTTTACATGTTCTTTTTTTTACTTGTAGTGTTGTTATGTCACAGAAATAAATATCATACATACATAAACTCACGACTTTTTCCCGTGGGGGTAGGCAGAAACTATAGAACGCCACCTGCTACGATCCTTAATATGCTTTTTTTAAGTTCATAAATCTGGTCATACACAAATATCGTTCGTATTAATTTAGAATACTTAGAAAAAGGAGTGTTTTGTAAAATTAACCCTAATCAATTGACGCTTATGAAACGTCGCCGCAAACGTTCGAGTTTGTGACCTATATTCAAGTAAATAGATATACATAGGTACTCATAAACTGTAGGTACAGCCTGTCTGTATACATGTCTTACGGTATCAGTCGCAGTTATCTTGAGATGGGCACGACAGCAGTTTTGCGTAATAGAACCATAATTTCGCTACTATTCTTAAATGGTCGGATAGCTCTACGTACGTCGTAACAGACTTGTAGTGCATGGTGTCACGGGTTCGTAACTAAGTTTCGTGCATGTTATTTTTGTGACTTTTATGAATTTTTACGAACAATTTTTATAAAAATAAATACCATATAAGTTTGTGCCACTTATATTGCATGGCGATTTTGACATATTGAATTTTTGCTTTTCTTTTTTATTCATTGTTTTATTTATAAATTACCAATAACAATGCCTCTTCAAAGAACACCAACTACATCTGCAAACGAATATGTTACTCTTCGTCGTCACAGGACCCTTACTAATGATTCACTTGATCTTTCCTTTGGATCGACAACTTCGGAAATAGAAAGGCATAGCCCACTAGACCTGGATCTGCAACTGGACTTGTCTACTCGTTATCGATGTGACATAGAAGAGCTCAAGAAAGAAATATTACAACTAAAAAACAAATTAGTGAATGCCTATGAAGAAATAAATAAATTGAAAGAAAATATGTTGCAAGCAAATAACAATGATTCAAAAATATTATATTTAGAAACAAACCAACAAGAAAAACCAATTAATCGAAAGAAACCAAAGAAGAAAAAGTCCCGACATATTAGAACGTCATCACCTCTCTCTGCAACTCGTAACTCCAGCTGTTTTGAGGCATCGACCACAGATGACGACACTATTATTGAACCCAATAAATCAGCGATTGACCAAGGTGATACAACGCTTTGCACATTGATGACAGAGGGCGCGACTACATCAAAATCCACTCAGTTACTTAAAATGAACACAGATGGAGCTTTTCGAAATTCGCAACCACAGGGTCAAACTAGGATTTCTACTCTGGATCCACCTGTTACGCCAAATGTGTTAAAAACCACGCCATCTATGGAGATGATATGCAACCAACAACTTTTGAACCCGAAAAACAATGAACAAGTAAATAAACATACTTTACAGCACTTTTGTAGCTCAGTTACAGTTGGGACCGTTATTTCAACTCAATGTAATCTTAATAATAGAACAACCTTTAACAAAATTTGTATTATAAGTGATAATAATGTAAACAACATATTGAAAACAGCCGAATATACTTTCACAAACTCTAAAATAATACATTATTGTTTACCGAATGCAGGAATAACTGAACTTTTTGTAAATTTAGAATTTAAACTTGTCAACTATACTTTACAAGATTACTGTATTATTTTCTTAGGTACAAAAGACTTTGAAATGTCTTTCAACTATGGAAAATTAGTAGAATACGTAAAAAATAAATTAGAAAAAATAACTCATACTAATGTTATAATATGTTCCCCTAATTTCAAACTTGGTACCGATGTATATTTATTCAATAAGAGAATCGAGGCCTTTAATTACCATCTATACCTTAGTAACAAAATGTATGAATATACCTACACTTTTGATACCAACAGATATTTAAAATATACTTATGCTATGTTTTCTAAGTATACGAAAAAAATTAACAATAAAGGCATACATACTGTTTTCAGTAAATTAAAAAACTACATAATAAGCCTAAATAAGTGTTATGAACAATCTACCTTACAGCTAAATGAATCAGATTCATATGATAAAGTTGATATTTCTGATACACAGATTAGTTCTAGCAACCATAAAGAGTTTTTTCGTTTACAATAAGATACGAGTAATGCATCAAAATATTAATGGATTGCTTAGTAAGTCTGACCTATTATGTGTAAATATCCAAGAACTTGATAAATGTGCAAAAAATGTAGATGTAATTTGCTTAACAGAGCACAACATGAACAAATTAGACTATGTGCATGTAACTTTACCAAACTTTAATTTAGGTGCACACTTTGCCAGAGAAAATAGAAATGGTGGATCCTGTATACTCATAAAAAATATTCATAAATATAAAGTATTGCAAGAGATATCTAATCTCAGCGTTTGTAATGATGTGGAGTGCTCAGCTATAGAATTAATTGAACACAATTTGGTTATAATTTGTATATATAGACCACCAAAATATACACAAGAAAAACTAAATATATTTTTTAACATTTACAATTCTATAATGTGTTTGGTACATAAATGGAAATTCAAAAAAGTAATTGTATGTGGCGATTTTAATATTGACCTATTGAAGAGAAACCCTATTTCTCTACGCTTTGAACATTTAATTTATAGCTTTAACATGAAAATAGGTACACGTGAAGTAACTCGCCCAAGTAGTAATACATGTATTGATAATATATTAAATAATGTAAGAGGTAGTAAATGTGAAGTAATTGATCTTGGTATGTCAGACCACACTGCTCAGCTGTTAACGTGCCCCGTCAAAAAAACGTGTACTCTTAGTCACTGGTATACAATACGCAGAGATTTTAGTAAAGAAAACATAACAAAATTTCAAGAATGTCTACAAAGTCTAACTTTTTATGATGTATTTAGTTCAAATGATCCGGAATATGCCTTTGACTCATTTTTTGAAGATTTTAAACTATTTTATGACCTTTGTTTTCCCAAGATAAAAATAAGAAATACCTATGTTAAGAAAACAAGATGGTTATCTAAAGGGATTGGTAAATGCTGTAAACAAAAGAGAAAATTACTTTGGAATTTTCGAACCAACCCTTCAGAAAGTCAAAAGCAGATTCTAAAAAATTATAGTGCGCGACTTAAAAGAATTATAAAGCTAACTCAAAAGTGTCAAAACAATTATTATATATCAAATGCAGACAATAAATCGAAAGCCACATGGAGAATAATTAATGCAAGTAAGGCAAATTTTCCGAAAGAATATGTAACACGAATAAAAGTAAATAACCGTATAATAACAGACCCTATTAACATTGCCAACGAATTTAATAACTTTTTTATTAATGCTACTAATACTGATAACGATATTGATAAAATAAACTCTCCGGTAAATTTAAATGAAACGCCACAAAATTTTAAAATAGATACAAGTAATAGTCATAGTACACCTCACTCTTTATTCATGAATCCTGTTATTCCGTACGACATCTTTTTGTTAATTAAATCCCTTAAAAATACTAATAGTTCTGGTTATGATGATATCACTACATCGGCAATTAAATCTGTGGCACTTATTATAAGCCCAGTCCTTAGCCATATCATAAACTTATGTATAGAACATGGCGTTTTTCCAAGCAAACTTAAAAGATCTGTTGTTAAACCACTCTTTAAGAAAGACGATAAAGAAAACATTGCTTGTTATAGACCAGTATCTTTGCTTCCCATTTTTTCCAAAATTATAGAGAAAATTATTTACAAAGCTATTAACTCCTACTTTGAAAAACATAATTTATTTACACAAGAGCAAAAAGGTTTCAGAAGAAATAAATCAATTAATATGGCTATACATGACCTTTTAAAACCTATATATTACAACATAGATAATCGAACTCCTACTGCTACATTGTACATGGACATGACTAAAGCGTTCGATTATGTAGATCATAAGACCCTTCTAGATAAATTAAATGCTTACGGAATTAGAGGCAATGTCCATAAATTATTAAAATCGTATTTAACTGACAGATACCAAAGGGTTGAAATAGACAGCATATGTCCACTGAGTAGAACAGTACAAAGCTATCACTCAAATTACATGAAAGTGCAATTCGGTGTACCTCAAGGTAGCGTACTAGGGCCGCTCCTTTTTCTAATTTATATCAATGACTTCCCTAAAGCCATAGAACATCCGATGATTCTCTTTGCCGATGATAGCACCGTCATCTTTACAGAAAAAGAATTAAATTCCTTAGAGTCCGCTATTAACACTACTCTTAAGCTAGTTATAGAATGGTTATTAAGAAACAATTTAGTGATTAACCTAAATAAAACAAAAATTGTCACATACCCACAAGAAATACAACACGCTTTGAATATAGAATATGATGGGACACATATTGAAGAAGTTAATAGTACTAAATTTCTGGGTATCTGGATTGATAATGATATGAAATGGCAAACACACATTGATACAATATGTAAAAAATTAAACCAATATTCGTATGCCTTGTATAAATTAGCTAAAGTAGTAGACCAATCAGCTGTACTGACAGCATACCATGCATATGTGGCATCAACCATTAAATATGGTTTAATATTCTGGGGAAACGCCACTAATACAGAGTACGTATTTAAAGCACAAAAGAAATGTGTGCGTGCTATAGCCAATATTCATGTACCAGACTCATGTAAGCCTTTCTTTCAAAAGTTAAAAATTATGACTTTTACATCTATATATATTTATGAGGTAGCGATTTTTGTTAAAACGAACAAACATCTGTTTGCAAAACCGCAATCTGTTAGGAATGCTTTAAAGATTTCTTCGCTACCTCACAGAACTGCCCTTTTTGACAAGAGTTTTTTTAGTATGTCAACAAGAATATATAATAAACTACCAATAAAAATTTTGAAGACAGGAGATTTACAAGATTTTAAGAAAAAATTGCAAGTATTTTTATTAGATAAGGCTTACTATACTATATCAGAATATCTAGATGATAACATTAGATAATTTAGTTGAAAAAGTAGAACAGAGTTTAATAATTATAATTTAAGATTAATGTTTTTATGTACACTATACTTAAACCTAATATTTGTACGCTTTACTAGCAGGACATAGTGATACATTTATTAATATTAAGCACCAACTTGTTAACCTATGACCACAAATAAAAGACTTTGAGTTTGAGTTTGAGTTTGAGCTCCCTTTTCATGTTCATACATAACAGCTAACAACCAAATATGTTTGCTTTTGTTGGCTTTGTGATTTTTCACTTCAATATTTTGAAGGATTACGTCAAAGACTCTGTACTAAATGATATCTTTAATTTAATACGTGAAGCAAAAACTTTGTACCCCATTTTTAGGAAAATTACGCAGTGTATGAAATTTTGCGCACTAAAATTGTAAAAGTAGGAGTGCAGAAATTTAATATTTTTGTATAATAATGCATTTGAAATACATTCAGTTTTAAATGAATTATGGTCGAATTTCGACCTGTGTGCGACCAATACTGAGAATTTAAAACAAGTAGAAACAGGTTACCATCGTAATATTTGATCTCTAAAACAGCACCCTAAAGCTGTAGTATCCTAGATGCGTCACAAAACGACGCAGTGACGGTTGACGCGAAAATGATGGCATCGGGATTAACGGTATAAAAAAATCTTTCTATAAAAAAACATTCCAAATTTTATGAAAACTATTTTCTTGAATGAGTGTTATGAAATGACTGAGATCAACCGATTAACTCTGTAAAAATCTTCACCAAAGTGAAGTGAGCTTGAAGTGAGACGTCATTCATGCTAGGGATTAAAACTATTGACAGATTAGCTGCACCGCATTCAAAGTCATTTTGCCTGTAATTTCGTGTCATTCCCAAAGACAGTGTGATCTTTGTGCTCTTTACAATAAGGTTGCAGTTGGATTGCTGCTGTCAGAGGTAAAATAACTGTGAACGGACTGTGGTCTAGTTCAAACGTGTTACTAGTGGAGCTCGGTTATTCACTGTTTACTTCTAATATTTTCTAAAGTGCTGAATATGCCACTTCAAATTATATGTTTCTACTACTCAAAGAGTATGGTTGCATTTGCTTCTTCGTTATATAATGTCCTGTTCGTCTTTTATACCAACTATCTAGATATAAATATTCTGGACGTAAAGACCTTAGTCACGTTTTGCATCAATTACCGGTAAGAAATGGCTACATTTAAAAAAAAATATCCATACTTTATATTATAAATGCAAAAGTAACTCTGTCTGCCTGTCTGTCTGTCTCGTTTTCCTGCTAAAACTGCTGAACCGATTTAAATGAAATTTGGTACACAGATAGTTTAGAGCCTAAGAAAGGACATAGGCTACTTTTTATTTCGTGACTTTGTCTGCGTCCGCGATTACCGCCATTTACGCAGGTGAAGTCGCGGGCAGAAGCTAGTAAAAAATAAAATCGTTTATTTGCTATACAGGTTTTGGTTTGAACAATATGTGATTGAAGCCTCCTTTTAAGCAAGATATGCCTGTGTTAGGAGACTTGCATATTTCTCCATGAATGGCCGGCTGCGCACCGCCACCAACAGTCTCCTGAGCGTGTTTTCAGATCGGTGGGACTCCCCTCTGCTGCGCCACTGGGTGAGAATCCACACCAATTAGCGTTTTTAATTAATTTTTATTATTAACACTTAGTCTTTAAGTTATTTTGTATACTAACTTAATTCATTTTCATGTTTACTAACAATAGTATTTAAGTTATCTTGTATACTAACACTATGGTCGCATGTCTGAAATAAATTATTTGAATTTGAATTTGCCAGGTAACAAGCAAATACATCCAAACACAAAACTTCTCATGAAGACATGATGATTAATCACATACACCCTTTGAAAGGTAATAGACAATAAACTAGACAACATACTCGTTATAACAATAGCGTGATATAGTGCAACAACATAAGTCTCGTAAATTAATCAAAATCCTTTGGCGAATAACTTTACGTAGGGCCGAGTCTCAACAGATCATAACACGAAGCTGCTTGTTCTCTACCGAGTACAACACTCCAAGAACAGAAGTTGTCTATAAACTATTCCGGGAGATAAATTCAGACCTCCATAGCCGGCAGATAAATTATAACACATTTTGTTTCTGAAAGTGGTTTATTACAAACACTTTAATCATATTTTCAAAACTAGTTGAGGCGTTTCCTATTTGACTTCTCTGAAAAGAAAGGCTAAACAAAGTCAGAGGTCACAGTCTCTTCACTTGAGGACACATCCGCTCTTAACATTATCTTGGTCCGATCATATTGTGAAGACCATATAGATTGGTGTCTGAAATGATCTTGTCAGGCGAGAACCACACGGATTGAGTGGACCTGTCTAGTCAGTGCACGCATTTGTCAATAACCTTGCAGCTCAACTCAATATCCTATTATTATACATATCATTCTAAACCCAAAAGAGATCTATATCCCATATATTTTACCTTTTTATCAGCCTATACCATTCCCACCACACTGGGACACACGCCTCATTTCGGTGAGAAGAAGTATGCCTTATTGGAAGCATATTTTTTAGTAATCGTGCAGCTCAACTCATAATTTAAGGAGCTCAACGATTAATACCCAACAAACTCATACTTTATGCATCCATGCGTTAGCATTCAGAATAGGCAGAAAGTAAAGAACAATATATGCTATGATACTTACCCACGTACTCTCCCGATGCGAAACCTAATTATTCAGTTCATTACTTACAAGAATAACTTCATACAGTAACTTCAATGTAAAGCAAATAAAATGGAAATTGGGGAGAAAATTAAGCTAATATTGCCCAACGGCAAAGTTCTATTAATTATGTAATGTAACATTAACAAACTTCAAGATATTATGCTCCTCTTCTTTGAAAGGCCATATTATTATGTTCGAAACATAATATTGTAGTGTCCCGGATATGAATGAATAGGCCTCTAGGCTTTAAAAATATTACGTTATAAACATAATATTGTGCTGTCCCGGATATAACAGGCCACTAAGCTACAAATAGCAAGCTGGATTTTAGCTGTCACTGAAAATCAGCGCTGGGTCGCATAAGGTCACAGCATTATGCTGAGCGATGGGCGTTTGCGTGGATATGACGCATGTTTTCGCCCAGCTTTTTCTTTTTGTATGTGTGTGTTTAGTCTTTCCTTGCGTCATGTTTAACGTAATTACACTTAGTTTCTTTCTGTCTTGCAAGAAAATTAAAATTAATCATCGATGAGTATGCTTCGACCACGTTAAACTCATTAAACTAGTTGTAAACAGAGTAGCACCGTGGTCCGTGTGCTCCCCGACGTAAAAGGCGAATATGGGACTTACTAGAGAATGGGCAGCAGCGTTCTCTATAATTCACAACCCGCCTACCTATCCTGTGCAATTTTGGCAAACACCCGCCTTTGGGGGAGGCTTCCGTCCAGCAGTGGATGTCTTATGGTAAAAAATATGAAAAAGTGGCACGAATTTGGCTTAGTCATGAAACGCTAATCGAACTCTATCGTAACTTTGTTGAAGAGTAAGACCTGAACAAAAGTCCTAATAAATGATTCAGCGAAAATTTTCCCAAGTCAACTCCATTGTGACACACGACTAACATTTTTTAAATTGCCACCATTTGTAAAAACAAACGACATAATATGAATTCATAACACATCTACAGGCTGCCAAAGAGTTCCTAATTCGAAATTGAAATACATTTTTCATCGACTGTTTTTCTTAATGGTCTACTTTAAACTTTTCCAGAGTGACCTCTGTATAACTCACCCAACCAGTGTGCAGTCCACCACCAAGTCGATAGTAACACTGATGTTCGATCTGGTCTAGCGCTGAGCGAAGTTCCAATAGAATAATCAATCAGCTTATACTGAAATTTCCAGCTTTTTACTACCAATTCCTAACGACTTTAAGTCAAAACGAACACACGACTTTTCCAGTTTTCGAACGGTCGTACTGTTCGGTTAATAGGCAAGCCAAACAAAAAAAACCGGCCAAGTGCGAGTCGGACTCGCGCACCGAGGGTTCCATACAAACCTTTATTTTTTTTTTAATTTTTATATTTGAGTTGATTGAATGAAAGGTAAATTGCGGTTTACGATTTATGACGTATTAAAAAAAAACTACTTACTGGATCTCGTTCAAACCAATTTTCGGTGGAAGTTTACATGGTTATGTACACCATATATTTTTTAAAGTTTTATCATTCTCTTATTTTAGAAGTTACAGGGGGGGGGGTTACACACATTTTACCACTTTGGAAGCGTCTCTCGCGCAAACTATTCAGTTTAGAAAAAAATGATATTAGAAACCTCAACACCATTTTTGAAGACCTATTCATAAATACCGCACACGTATGGGTATGACGAAAAAAAAATTTTGAGTTTCAGTTCTATGTATGGGGAACCCCAAAATTTATTGTTTTTTTTCTATTTTAGTGTAAAATTCTTGATGCGGTTTACAGAATACATCTACTTACCAAGTTTCAACAGCGTAGCTCTTATAGCTTCGGAGAAAAGTAGCTGTGACATACGGACGGACAGACAGACAGACAGACAGATGGACGGACAGACATGATGAATCTATAAGGGTTCCGTTTTTACCATTTGGCAACGGAACCCTAAAAAGTATTAAAATATAAAGTAACTCTAAAATGATATAAAAAATAACTACAAAACCATAGGTTTTTACCAAGTATTTTAGGGTTAGCTTCCAGTGTTACCAAATGCAACTGAATATCAGTATTTTACTCGTAGCGATTGTCTTATCTGCCCTCCACAATCCAGAGATAAAGCGTTGTGGTTTCCCAAAACGAAACGACACTATAAAATTTAAACCCACTGCTCTAAGTACTATCTTTACAACTCTTAAACTCATCTAAAGCGCTTATACCCAAAAAAATAATCAAATCTTATCATTTCACCGAATATTTTCGAAGGTTGTAGACAAGAGAGGGTGACACGCTCTCCCTGGGCGTTGCTATGGCAACCGGCGGGGCTCATGCCCGGTCGACGGCCCACGCGCCACGCGTGACCTTGGGGCCAAACGTGGGCCACACCAAGGTTGCCTAATCTAATTGAAATGTTTTTCAATTGTGTATTGTCTCAAATTGCAGAGATGTGCTTGAAAATACTAAAATTCTGAGCATAAAATGCGTTTTCATTCGGTTTTTTTTTTGTCTAGGGACTTGGTGATCCAAGTTATGTATGAAGATATTGTGTTGATGATATTGAACTATGGACCACTTTAAGTATCTATTTGCCAGTGCAAATTATTATGAAAAAACAATAATTACACGCATACTATTAAATAATGATCGTAACTGCATCACCAGAAGGTTGAATGTTGCTTGCACATCCTTCAGCGACAAGATCTATTTATCTAGACAGTTATGTAGTAAATAGTTTTGAGAGAGTGCAATGTGTATGTGTAAATAGAGTGCCAACCTTAGTGATGTTTACAATTCAGTGGGAACACAAAAATTGTTTTGAAAAGTGACAAAACCCTTACGATATGGGACCTACTGAAAATGTAATAAAAGCTCATTTCCAGTAAACTTGCAAGGTATTCATTGAAAAACCCGATACCTATAGGAATGATAGATGAATGATAAAAAATATATTTGACCGCAAGTGTTATTCCCCTCGCTACCATTTATCTAGCATGGGTCGGCACTTAATTTCTTAACAAAAGAAAATCTGAAACTTAATATACTTATTTTTGTAAAACTTCTAAGAAAGATAAACATAACGGCAGTTTGAAACTGCGATAAAGCTAAATAAATCTTCTACGACCCTGTATAAGAAATAAACATTGTTAGTACTTAAAGAAGGTAGGTACATATTTTATTATTGCTCAATAAAAATTCAATAGCTAGTTCAGGGCTGTGATTGTGGTGGCACACAGGTTAACTGGCTACTCATCCACCGGGTTGCATCATCTAACCCTGGTCTCGCTATGTGGATATTATCATCTCATCATCTGCGTAGCCTTTTCCCAACTATTTTGGGGTCGGCTTCCAGTCTGACCGAATGCAGCTAAGTACCAATATTTTACATAGAGCGACTGCCTATCAAACTTCCACAACCCAGTTACTGGGTAATACAACTTGGTAGGACTGGTTGTCAGACTTTCGGGCTTCTGACGAACCGTAACGACTGTCACGGATTGAGTTGATAATAAAAAATTAAATTTCGAAAAAATAACCACGGAATTCCATAAAAACACTACAAATAGAAAAAATCTTTATTTTCGAAATTCGGTGTCTTTAGTTTTATAATTTGTAGTTTTTATAGCGTGTGGTACTCAAGACAATAAAATACTATTACTATTACTCGTGGGCCGCAGCTGAAAATCAGCTTCAGGTGGTTTCAGTTACTAAAAAAACTGCAAGAAAAAGAATAGAATGCTTGAATAGTTTAACTTACGTACGTACACACGGCTACATAACAAGCTTTGCATTTCCAGTATAAACTAACCTCGCATTTCTGTATACGGAGATGTAACCGTGTGTGGTTAAAAAGTATAGTTAAAAAATTATTTAAAAAAGGAGCAATGTCTCTCGAAGAATCTCTTGTATATAAAACTGTGAATAAACACCTGTTCGTTTTTTTTTGTACTTTGTCTTGGCATCTGTCATTATATTGAACTTTTTGTAGAAGCATTGTTTTCTTTATGTTTTTATAGTTTAAGATGTTTTTTTTCCTATGCCAATGAAATCATTTGTCGTTATTCCTTTTTAGAATATAAACAGCACCAATGTGATATCAATATTATAAAATAAAGTCCCCACGATATGTCTGTTAGTCTGTTTAGTCGTGAAACGGATATTTCATTTAGATGTCACAAATAAACAGATTGATTTACGATGCATTCATTAAAATTGTGTGTAAATTGACAGAAATAGGACAATAATTGTTGAAAGGGCCTAAAAAAATCATCCCGACTGGGAAGTCTACTAGCGTGCGCCGCATAAACCTATAGAGTTATATGAAAACAATGTATAAATGCGTTATTTTCCGACATCCACTTGGGCAAAGCTGTGGGCAAATAACAATTTTATTTTTATTTCAATGTGCGGGTCGTTTCTTTTCTGTATCGACGAGAGTTTTGCAGTATAACAGAATGTTTCTGACTCATGAGGAAGTACTCACTCTTTTTTTCTTTTTTTTTTTTTGGGTGGGAGATCATCAAATGACGACTCCCGCTCTAGGGTGGAGCGGAAGGGTGTGTCAGACTTTTAGTGACTAAAACCCACCCGTGTTCCTTCAGTTGCCCATATGCCAGGGCCACGGTAACTCTTTCGAACGAATCTCGCGACCCTGGCAGGCAAGTACTCACTCTCATTTCCCAATTCGTAAAATGATAACGATGGTGAATAAGTTTTTTAAAGAATTATTTATGGACATCCTTGTATAAATAACTAGCTTTTGCCAGCAGCTTCGCCCGCGTATTATAAGTACATACATATATATATACCTTCCTCTTGAATTACTCTGTCTGTTGATTGACAAAACTAATTGAATGAATGACCTCGACCACAGTTGTAACTCGTGCCATTACAGAACCACAGTATCGAAGATACATAGGTCTTCATTAAAATAAAAACAAGAAAGAAATAATAATATTACGGATGAAATATCGTGTTAAGCGTCGAAATGATTCATGATATTCGGATTTTAATGGATTACATTTTAATTATACAGAACTGAAGGTTTGTGTGAATAAACATCCATTCGTTCTCGTTCACTCATTCGTTCAATGTTCACGAGGAGAGTCTATTGTCTGCGGTGAATGATGTTCCGATGAATTGGTAATTTCTCATATGTTTTTAATTATGCATTTATGTTGGGCAATTGTTTTAAAACTTGTATATCTTCTTCTTTACTTGGAATAAAAACAAAGCTACATTTCGTGTCTGTTCGCCTAGATCTTCAAAACTGCCCAACGGATTTTGATGCGGTTTTTTTAATAGATAGAGTGATTCAAGGGGAAGGTTTATACGTATAATACGTGGGCGAAGCCGCTGGCAAGAGCTAGTATCGAATAAATTATGATTCAGGACCTTAACACGTGTGTTCTTACCTTAATTGACTACTTAGTTAAACTATGAACTCTTTACTTTCTTAGCTAATTACTTGAAGAATTAATTAAGTTATAAAAAACGTCATAAAAGGGGTTTTTGTTTACTTATAAAGTAACATTTACGACAAAACCGACCATAACATTGTGTGGTTTAATTAACTTTGACTGCCAGCCAAAAGTGGGTTCAATCAGCGCAGCACTAACAGATACAATTTATTTCGTTTATAAATTATGCCCGTATCATTTTACATGGTATCTTTATAATACACTTACTTATTATATTCCCAGTAAACACAATTAAATTGTACTCGCCATCAGATAACCGACTACAGAAAAACAGGGATGTTAATGCGAAAACGGGAAACGCGTGATCCCTCAATAGTTATGTATTGAGGAATTACTCGTTTATTTATTTTTTTATGATTTTGACTACGGACAAAACATTGACATCTTTATATATATAAATCTACTGTACGTGTGTAGTGTATGTCACCGAACTCCTCCTAAACGCCTGGACCGATTTGAATGAATTTTTTGTATGCGTTTGGGTGGCACCCCGGATGGTTTAGATTCACTATTGGACCCGGTAGGTGGCGCTGCTATCGAGTTCAAGGAAACAGGACAACGTCTGTACGGTCAGCTAGTATACCTATAAAGACTTACATCATACCTGCATTTGCCGAAGAGTTAGACAGAGGTTTATCTATTATCTATAGTACAGTGATTAGTAGTATTCCGCCAGTTATGTGTAAGTCCTTGTAAAGGTTGAGTCTCCTACCAGGGTCGCGAGATTTGCTCGAAAGAGATACCGTGGTCCAGGCATATGGTCAACTGAAGAAACACGGTCCGTAAAATTCTGGCACGCCCTTCCGCTCCACCCAGAGAGAGAGACGTTTAGTATATAGCCATCAACCGGCTGCAAATCTAGAGTACGGGCTGCTACTGAGAATTAAAAAAAAAACTTTATGAAGGTGAATTTCTAATTTAGTCACGAATATGGAAGTATCATCTACTGAACTCTCTCACTTTTTCATTCAATACCACAATCAGTCATTCAGTTCACTCGTTCACTTCTGTCTCTCTAACCCACACACACAAACACAGTGTTCATTTTATTGCAACGCGGCCTTAATTCCCGCGTCGGCGACTGCGAAATAAACGGCCGATGACCTGTCAGTCTGTCAGTTTGATATAAAACTATTTCATAGTCATAGCGGTTGAATGTGTAAGTCCATGACTACAGTGAATTATAACACTGGCTGACAGGATTTGTCAAAAAAAGTTGTTGAAGAGTAGGGTTAGTATGAGTGTCGTGGAAAAATGTAGGACAGAACAAACGTATTTTTCGTTTGTATTGGTACTATTCATCCATTTGGGACAGAATTGTCTCAAGACGAAAATCTTGAGCAGTGCGTGTTGCCAGTGATGACCTATGGCACTGAAACATGGTCACTCACAGTGGGCCTCATAAAAAGGTTAAACTAACTGACTGGGTATAATGAAAGAAAAAATGTGTTACGCTGACCCCAAGAAACATTATTATTATTTGGTGGACACACTAGCAGCTAATTAGCTGAAATGGGCATATCAAATAGCTTGGAGGTACCTATTTAATAAATCCAATCGATTCTTGAAGCAATTCCATATAGAAGTCGACAAGTTTTCTATGTCTTTATTCCATGCTGTTAGAACTTGGTTACGCAAGAATTGCATTAAAAACTTCTTCTTTGATAAATTTTGCTACAACTGTACTTAATGCCCACGCAAATGTTTGTTGGCATTCAGAGTGAAAAGATCTCGAAGGCTGAGCACTTCCGAGTGTTCTGTAAGAACATTGTTCATCTCAATGAGCCTACCCTTTTGGCACAGTGACTAAGGACAATGTCAACATTTGGTCAAGGCCAAAAAAATGATAATGATGATTGATGAAAATATAGTCTTCCAGACCGTATTTCAGCCATGGCAG
Organism: Aporophyla lueneburgensis; assembly: GCA_932294355.1. Classification (NCBI taxonomy): domain Eukaryota; kingdom Metazoa; phylum Arthropoda; class Insecta; order Lepidoptera; family Noctuidae; genus Aporophyla; species Aporophyla lueneburgensis. The sequence goes on along the minus strand of OW028739.1, from coordinate 5,009,605 downwards.
CCAATCTCAATGGAGACTAGCTATCGGCACGGGAGATATTATAGTGAACGAGTGTGTGTGCAGATACAGGGACACTCACTCTTCTCTCACTTTCATAATCCGATCGAACGGCAGTCCAACACGACCAAAGAGAGATCAGGCACAGGACCAACGGCTTAACGTGCTTTCCGAGTGACGGGGGTATCACACTGCCAACTTTCAAACTTCAGGTTGTTACTAACAAATGCGATAATACAGCGAATATGAAGAATTTACTTAATAAGCTAAGACAAACCTATTCCTCATGCAGCTGATTCAATGCACGACCATGTCTATCGTTTGCTCACATAATACATCTATATGCTCAAGATTGATTAATTTATGCGCACAGGTTGAGCGTTGTCAACAAATCCTCAATGAGAACCATTGAACTGTTTTAGTTGACGTGTGATTTGTATGTATGTATAGAAGGGGGATGGACATAATTGTATACGAGCTTACATAAGATTATAAATTGATTGGTTTATTGGTTGTATATTTTGTTACGTGTGCTTGATGCTCTGTTACAATCATAATCTTTTCAGATTACTCGATGATATCATTGACTAATCATATAACTTATGATTAGTTCATCACAATTCTACCAAGTGTCGCGTGAAAATATTACGACATACATTTGAAATCTGATTTCTTCTATCTTCTCTTCTTTTTTTTCTATTATTTTTCTTCTCTCTTCTATTGTTTTTATTTTCTTTCTTCAATATTGTCCTTTATTCTTCTATTATTTTATCTTCTTTCTTCATTATTTATTTATTTTTCATTTTATTTACGGCAGGCGCAGGTGACGCAGGTAGGTTCCTCTCCAGACCTAGTGGTCACGCGGCGAAAGGATCGTCTCAAGTTTTGTGTCGAAACTTCACTCCTGATCCAATTCTGATGGCACTTTTTGTACAAAACGTATAGTCCGTAAAGTGCTGCAATAGACAGTATTGTGCAGATGTCGAAAATGACGACGCTTATGTTTGAAAGGTGATATTCCGCGCTGTTTGATCCTCCGGAAGCACTCTGTGTGATGAATACTTTGTCCTTCTTGATATCTGAGCGACACATTTTGATGTAGGTACGTTAATTGTCCATGTAGATATTAAATAACACCGAAACGTGGTTGAAATCCTGGCAAGGTCGCCATGTAGGATTGGGCTGAGGGTTACGTGAGTTTCAAGTAAACGTCCGTATGTCGTGCGATCCGTTTATTGACTGCTTTAACATAATACTTATTTTCTATTCTATGTAAACTACTTGCAAGCTATTACTGCAAGCCTGCACATCATATTACATACCACAATTACAGGACAGATTATAAAGTAACCCTAAGCATAATCAGCCTATATTGTTCTCGTTTCTGGGATACAGGCCTCCTCTCTGTAAAAGTGAGTGGGCCGTAATTTGCCACGTGGACCTAGTTCGGTTTGGTAGATGTCACACGTCTTTTAATTTTTGGGTTAGTATTACCATTATTGATTGCATAATTATTTAAAATGTAATGCATTTAACATTTTGTGTCCGTATGGAATAAGAAGCTATGTCTCATATTATAATGCTCGTCTCAATATTGAGTGATAAAACGTTAAGGCTTCCTATATTCAGACGTCATGTAATTTGGAAAGAATTTTACTACAAATTCCAGGATGAGGCATACAAAAAACGGCTGGTATACTATTACGTATAAGTCGTAGCCACGTTTAAATTAAATAATATGAGAACTGGCTCCTCAATCCAAACGGATACGCCATTTTTATTTAAATAGGTAGGTACTTCTAAACCAATTTAAAAATTATTCAATAAGAATGCTAAAATATGAGTTGGGATCGTTTTACTTTTCTCGACGAGTATTAATAATGGCACAGCTGCTGGCTCCGAACATCTGAGCCGCGATATCAGGCAAAATGTTGGTCTTCCGAGAAAATAAACAAAGACATTAATTAATGCAAATGTCTGGACTTATTTGGATATTTTGAGAAGTGTCAAATACGGATATTAGTAGGGTGTATGTTTTTGTCAACACTGAAAGCGAAATGAATGTAAAAACCAACGTAACGAACCAACAGAGGGCCCTGAGAACGCCGTCAAGAACGAATCTCCTAACGCTTTTTCTTCAACTCCAAATATAACATCGTCGTTTACTCATCTTTAACAATTAAAACTTTATGTTGGTCACACTATCGGCTTCATCACCCTCGAAAACCATAAACACGACACCCATGATGAAAAATGTTAAAATGGTCACATCCGTAATTTTGAATTTTAATTTTAACCACACTATCAGCTTCAGTATCCTCGAAAACCATAATACGACAGCCATGAGTAAGAACCTCCACTTGGATTTTCATCTTGCTGACCTCACTTGATTCCAGCGCCCTCGAAAACCATGAAAACTATTGCATTCTCTACCTGTATTTCTCTATTGTATACAATAAAGAGACGATTTATACAATCTAAGTCCTACTTTAAGCTGCAATCAACCACTTCTCTCCAATAATGAATGAAGACAAGTTGGAACATGAGAAATGAAATAACCTGTATTAACACAGGTGGCTATTCAAATAAAGTGTAATATAAAGCTGCTCATACTTTTGTTTTCATGAATCCATTGAATTGCCTCCTTAATATGTATAATTTGGTAATTCCTTGATATTCACTATCTGCAAAGCAGCCCATATGAAAGTCAAACCCTAAACTAAGCTTCCGCCTACTTGATTGCCTAAAGTTTAAATTGCTAACCTGAACCATGACAATAAATTATATGTACCTGTCTACCTATAATATCCACTATACAGGAACACTATCAGGCGCCTCCAAAATCAAAACAATTTAAACTTATAATTCGGTGTGGTGACCCTACTCACATAGCCACCCATACCACTTACATCACACCCCATTTTTTACAAAACAATCCTTATTCAGTTCTGATAAGATTCATGTGACCCGCATGAATAAGTTGGTCATACCATACATGACACGAAAACTCATGAATAGATATTGCAATGACAAAACCGCGGAAAATTGGACTTTGGTATGACGTAGAATTATTGTTTTATTCGCGTTTAGAGGTGCGTTTAGAACAAACGGCTATCCCGGGAATGGGAATGTGCAAATACAATTATGTTACGGGAAGGTACGTACAGTCGTAAAAGTGAAGATAAAAAGAAGGGTGTATGTAGGTATGAATATATTTACATGGGGTTATAGTAGGTAATGGTACAAGAAATTTAAAGAAAACTGAATACATTAAATGATAAATAAAAAAAAAAATACTTGTAGTCATTATTTTTTTACTCTTTTATAGGATGAAGAGAGTTGTTGAGGCTCAGAGGTACCGTCCCGACTTACGAGACACGAGTTCCAACTCAGACAGACGCTTATGTGTAAATAAAATCATCACTACTGTTCATGTCCTAGAACCAAAAAGAAGACATGTGACAGCCTTCAACCTTGGCCTTTGTGGTAGCGATGGTATATTATAGCCAATTTTATATTGAAGGGAGGAAGCCTGTACGGTTCGTACACTTGCAGAGTTGTTGTTGTTGTTAAGGTTGAAGCGCGTAGAGAAAAGATCACGTAGTTCCCGTTAGGTTTATTACGTATTAACAATATTTACAAGTAAAACTGTTGACGATTCCTTTCTCTAATGTTAGTCACCGCGTAGCAGTAATCGCACTCGCTAATTTATTGTAAAGTATGTATATTTATAGTAATAAAATGACGCACGTCTGTGGCGAGCCACCGCGTCAGCAAAACATGTATACAGTTTAAGACTGTACATCTTGGCAACCCCAAAAGGAGATACAAACGAGAAGAGAAAGGAAAAGCCATCACAATAATAATTAATCAAATTGAAAGGCGATGTTCCTGTTCCCAGGCTCCAGCCGCAAGTCCTTTGTTGTTTGTGGTGCAGCTGCTTCTTCCTGGTACTTTGGTTTACGAATAACTTGAAGTTCAATATCTTCAGGTGGTTGACTCGTAGTTTTGTTCTTAGCGTTGTTTGTGCAGTAGTGCGGACAACGATTCCTCCCAACCACAACAAGTGCAACGATGATGGCGGCCGTCAGTAAAGAGTAACAGATGGCATATTGATGAATGTCATGACTTGTTATTGTTGGTAGTGAGGCTTCACTTTGCTTCAGAGTTGCAATTTTCTGTTCAATTGCTGTAATTTCTTGATCCGTGGCGTTTGACTGACGGATATTCGGGCCATAACGATAAATTAAGTTCACTATCTTGTTAATAGATGTATTAAATGTTGGAGCTGTAAACTCGTAATCCATCTTCATATGACTGCTGTATTGACGTTGAGCATAGATGGTCAAGTCAGTGGATGGATTGCAATACGCATCCTTGAGATAATGCCACTATGCTCGATGATGAGATGGTTTGCGATGTGACGTCATTGCTACATATAATTCGTAAGGAACACGTTTCGCAGCAAATCACCAGCCAGCTGTTTTGTGTTTGTAACTCTATCCAGGCGTCCTTGCATGACGCGTGTTCGACGTCACAATGCCCGCTGTTTTGATGTGATAGCAGTTTTGCCTCACACGGAGCGCTGTTACTATGTAAGTCAAATAATGGCAGGTTTTTTTTGCATAAGAAGTTCTGCGATTTTTGTTGCAGGCAGTGTTTCAAGTCATCTTCAGACATAGACACGTAAAGGTTCTTCTTGAAGTTGACAGCGATGTACTTGTTTGATAACTGCACATATGTAGTTTCCTTAGCGATGTTAACCGGTAAAGGTATAGCTTTGTATATGTCGAAATCTTCGTTAGCTACAAGTGGAATATGTGCTTCGAATAGAAAATAATTTTCAGTTACTCGTGCTTTCACGTTGATCAGCTTGTAAATGTCTTTAATGTTTTCTTTGTAGTTTTCGACTGGTAGCGATAAAGATTTCGGAAGGCTTCCGGATATTTCTGTTAGTTTTTGCATCAGACGAACCGGAGTTATCAGATGAACGTCTACATGTCCTTGGTAGACGTTAGTTAGAGTATTGAACAGCATCTCCTGGAACGTTCTCAAGCTGTTGATCAATAGGTACGTCGTTAACGAAGCAGAATTGATGTAGGTAGTGGCTGAAAGTATTTCCATTTCCGTTTCGATGGATGCTATGTTCATGTTCGTCTGATTGATAAAGTTCTCAATGAAGTTGACTTGACGCTTAATATTGTCTTCACTTTGTTTCAGTACTTGATTCTCTAGCTCCACAATAGTTGTTTGATTTTTGACTAATTCAAGTAAGTAGTTCTCGTTTGTTTGCAGAGATTTTATGTCGTTTTGGTATTTCTTAGCAAATTGTTGGTCCAGTATTCCAAATAGACTGTTAGCTAAGTAGCCGACGCCGTCGACTAGGCCCCGTTTCTTCCTGTTGCTCAGGTGTTTGTGGGGATTTATAAGTATGGAGTTGTAGTAATTCAGAAGTTCTATTTCATGATTTAATTGTTCCATAGTTGACTTGCAATGTTGTAGTTTCGTTTTATGGCATAAGTTCTTGATATTCTCGAAGTATCTTTGAGTACGAAGAGTTCCTTCCCAATAGTTTGTTAGATTGTAGTACATCATAAGTATCCACTCATCATGCACTACTTGCATTTTGCCGACGGTGTCATAGTATATGGGCCGCTCACGTTCCAAACTTGTAATCTGAGCGGTCGACGCCGGTGGTCCGCGCGTGCCATCAGTGGCGCTATGTGATCCAGTTACAATTGTAAACAATGATAACATTGTTATTAGAAACGTTGATATTGGATTCTTTGACCTCTTCCGCCGTTCATTTTTCGAAGTCTGTTGAGGCTTATGTTTCGTTTCGTTTTCTTTGGAATCCTCGATTTCAGAGTTCAATGGTAATGGCGATAGTTTTGTTATTGGGCGCTTTATGATTCCTGCTTGAGTTTTGACGGTAGTAACTCGAACATATCCATCAGATCCTGGATGAGTCTCCAGGATACGACCTAAAGCCCATTTTCCCGGCGGTAGATTGTTTTCTTTCACCAGTACTACATCGCCTTCTTTGACGTTTCTAGAAGGCTTGTTCCACTTACTACGTGTTTGTAGAGTAGTAAGGTAATCGTTTGACCAGTTTTTCCAATATTGTTGAAACATATGTTCGATAAGCTGCCACCTACGACGTATATCGATTTTATTAACGTCATTATAATTCGAGAGTGGCATTGACAATATTGGGCTTCCTGTTAGGAAATGTCCAGGAGTGAGGCAGTTGTAGAATTCTTCTGGATCTTCAGTTAGCGGGCACAGAGGTCTTGAATTTAAGCAGGCTTCTATTTTTGCTAAAATAGTTATGAACTCCTCGTATGTTAGCTTTTGCTCCCCTAGTACTCGTCGCAGATGGTGCTTCATTGACTTCACAGCAGCTTCCCACAACCCGCCAGCGGTTGGCCAAGCAGGGGCGTTGAAATGCCATTCCACCTCCAATTTGGCCAGTTCGTTGAAGAGATCTGGTTTCAGTAGTTGTTTGAAGTCTTCGAATTCTTGACGCAGTACCTTTGAAGCGCCGATAAAGTTTGTACCACAGTCAGAGTACATGTGACTGGGGGTGCCGCGCCTCGCGCACAGTCTTTGGAAGGCCGCCATAAACGTTTCTGTGCTGAGGTCTGACACGAGTTCAATATGAACAGCCTTGGTCACCATACATATAAATATGGCTATGTATCCCTTTGAAGTTTTAACGCCTCTACCCTTGTTGTGTTTCACATCCACATGACCGGTAAAGTCTACGCCTGTGTGCGTGAACGGTCGGCACGGAGTAATCCTTTGCTGTGGTAGGTCACCCATCAGTTGAGAACCGTCTGTCTTGTTGAAGCGATGACAGCGTACACATCTTCGAAGTTGGTTCTTGACGGCCCGGTTACCGCCTACGATCCAGTAACGCTGTCTTATATAAGTTAACGTCAGCCGTGCTCCTCCATGTAATGTGACTGAATGAGCTTGTTCTATGAGAAGTTGGGTGAATCTTCCTCTATGTGGTATGATGATTGGATTCTTCATCTCCCCAGGTAAGCTGGAGTGCTTGAGACGACCTCCAACACAAATTATTCCCGTTTTGTTTATATAGGGATTCAGTTTGCAAATTGCGCTTTTCTTGAATACTGTTTCGTTGTTAGCAAGTTGTTTGTATTCGGAATTGAACTGCAGTCGCTGCGCGTGAATTATGATACTTTTACGCGCTGCACTTAGTTCACTTGTCGTTAGGTACGTAGTTTCCGATTTCGTTTTATTGCGCGTATTTGTAATGAAGCGTAATATCCATGCGATGACCCTGTTTACTTGTGTCAATGAACTGCATTTGGTCAATAATTGTGTTATTATGTTATTCTCTTGTGTAGGTTGTTGTTTTTCGATTTCGACGTGATTTATGCAGCCCACATTCGTTTGGAAAGCACAAGGAATGTTTTCAGGTAGTTCTTGTTTTGTTAAAAGTTCGGGGCCTTGCCACCATAGGGTGAAGTTTTTCAGTTTGCTTGGCAAAAGACCTCTTGATGCGCAGTCTGCGGGATTCTGCTCTGACTTGACGTAACGCCAGTGAGCTGCAGGAATGACGGTTTTGATCTTTGTAACTCTGTTGGCTACGTACGTCTCCCATCTTGATGTATCACCTTGAATCCACGCCAGGACAACTTGAGAATCCGACCAGGCCCGTATTGATATGTTATATCCACAGAATGTTTGCTTGGTTTTCTTCATCAAGTCAGCCAGTAGTTGAGCGCCGCACAGTTCCAGTCTTGGCAATGTTGTTTTCTGTGCTAGTGGAGCCACCCTTGTTCGAGCAGCTAGTAGAGTTACGATGGGTTGGCCATGTTCGTTGAACACTTTACTGTAAATTACACAAGCGTAAGCCTTTTCACTTGCGTCACAGAAGCCTAATAACTCGACACACTTTTGAGTATCGCCAATCCATCTGTTTATTGTTATTTTGTTAACGCATGACAGTTCTGTTTTCAGGTTGCGCCATTCTGATTCTATGTTGCTGGGTACTACGTCATCCCAGCCTAGTTCACTCATCCAGAGTTTTTGGAATATTAGTTTGGCTTTGACCGTCACTGGGGAGAGCCAACCCAGTGGGTCGTAGAATCTCGATATGGCTGAGAGTAAGGATCTCTTTGTTAGTTGTTTTGAGTTTTCTGTCGGCCAGTTAAAATGGAAGGAGTCGCTGTTTGGATTCCAACCAAGTCCTAATGTTTTGGTTGACTCTTCACCTTTGAAATCAAACAAGTTTTGAGTCGATAATTGATCCTCACGTAAGTCTTCCAGAATAGCTCGGTCATTGGCTGTCCACTTTCGTAAGTTCATACCTCCTCCTCTTAACAGTTGGATTAAGGACTGTTGCAATTCTTTTGCTTCTGTGAGATTATTATGACCGCTAATGACGTCATCTACGTAGCATTCTTCGATGAGTATCTTTGCAGCTGCCGGATGTTTGTGACCGTCGTCAATGGCTAGTTGCTTCAATGTTCGCATAGCTAGCCATGGTGCACATTTGGTCCCGTAGGTTACGGTGCAGAGCTGGTAATCACGAAGATGGTGATCTCGTGAGTCCCGCCATACAATTCTCTGTAGATGTTGTTGTTCCTTTGAAATCCAAATGCAGCGGTACATCTTTTCAATGTCAGCTGTAAATGCGTATTTATAAGTTCGCCATTTAAGTATAAGTGCCTGAATATCTTTTTGTAAGTTGGCGCCTTTTTCCATGACATTGTTTAGACTGAAGCCACTCGTAGTTTGTTGAGACGCGTTAAATACCACCCGCAACTTTGTTGTTGTCGAGTTTTCTCTCAAGACACCGTGATGCGGTAAAAAATAGGTGTCAGTTGGTATCTGAGGTGCAAGTTTCATATGACCCAGATCTGCATACTCTACCATGAATTGTTTGTACATTAATGAAAGTTTTGCCTTCTTCTCCAGTCGTTTTTCCAACTGTAAAAATTGCGAAACCGCAATTGTTCTAGACTTGCCTAGTTTCTCTTTGTAGTCTGGAACAAACGGCATTTTGACGATGTACTTTCCATCAGATGATCTTCTCACAGTTTCTTTATAAAATTGTTCGCACTGATCGTCCTTGGGAATATCCGAGATGTTTTGAATATCTTCATTCTCCCAAAATTTCGTTAGCTCCTCTAAGTTGAATAATGTAGCGTGGCAGTCAAACGTCTGTTTCATCTTTCCGCATAAAATCCATCCAATTTGCGTGTGTTGTGCAACTGGGGAGTTGTTATTGCCTTTTAATACACCTTCAAGGATAATTTCGGAGTATACGTCGGCTCCTAGTAATAGATCGATTTGCCGAGATACGTTGAAGTCAGGATCGGCAAGTTTCAAGTTCTCTAAATGCGTCCATATACCTTTTTCGAACGTTCTCGTAGGCAAGTTGTTAGTTAGCTTCGTCATGATAAGCGCTTGAGTTTCAAAGCTGTAATCGGAGTGAATCGATTGGCAAGTAAATTCCAGTTTTCCCCTGCATTCTCTAGACACAGAGCCGATTCCCGATACTGATGCGTTGATCCCGTTCCGAGGAAGGCGTAACATTTGTGCAGCGTTTTCTGTTATTAAGTTCACTTGTG